>JARJEE010000004.1:12712500-15425000 GCA_030180105.1 Hyles lineata
TTGTGACCTGATGATAAAAACTGCATACACATGTAGATATTACTAACATCCATCTTGAATTATTGCATTTAATCTCAATGTTATGCATTATGAGACTGACAGTTTTTTATGTTTAAACGATAAGAACAAGTACATTAAAAACGTTTATTTCTTTGAAATTATTTTATTTCTTTGTACTTATTGAAGGCTACTGTATTCTTGAAAGAGATGATGTGTGGAACGGCCGATTATAAAATTATAAGGCGAAACATTTTAAATACATCAAATAATAAATACATTCTAAGATCTTTATGGTATGGAATTAATTAATATTGTCCTAAGCTTATATAATAGTAGTATTATGTGTCATAAGAAGATAAAACCCTAGATTTCTTTTTATCCCAAGCACCTTCTTAAGAATCCATAATTACCTTTTTTAAGTGATTCGCGTCTAAGGATATAAAACTTTTTCTGCTCTTACACACTAATAAAATATAACAAATATAAATATGACATTTCAAAAATTATATAACATAAATCTATATCTGTGTCAAGCCTTATAACAATGTGAAAATATATGTGATGTTATGTAAATATCTGTTTATTTAATTAAATGTTTACGTTTAAACTGCGGTTTCTCAAATATGCAGCATAAATATAAGTATGAATTTATACTATGACACATCTGTCGCACTTTAGTCCTAATAATATGCGCTAAATAATTTGAACGGGATTATTGTTCAGTTTATATTACGCATTTTATTTCATTTGCCGCAATGAAAATACGTCAACTGTACCTACTAGCCATTGATATGTATCAACTCATCTTGGCTCGCATCTATACGTGTGCTCGTGCTTTTAAATAAGTTTTTTTTTTAAATTTCAGAATATATTTATATACAAACCTTTTTTATAGATATTGGATAACTTAACATAATTAAAATAAATAATATCCAATTTAATGAGAGCAAATCAGAACCCCTACGAGATCCCCTACGAGATCGAATCAGAAATGAGGAGATCCGTAGGAGAACCAAGGTTACCGACATAGCCCATAGGATTGGCAAGTTGAAGTGGCAATGGGCCGGGCACATAGCTCGTAGAACCGATGGCCGTTGGGGCCGAAAGGTTCTTGAGTGGAGGCCACGTACAGGCAAGCGAAGTGTCGGACGCCCGCCTACAAGGTGGACGGATGATCTGACTAAGGTTGCAGGAAGTCGCTGGATGCAGGCCGCTTCCAACAGGTCATTGTGGAGATCCTTGGGGGAGGCCTATGTTCAGCAGTGGACTTCCTGTGGCTGATATGATGATGATGATGATGAAATCAGAACCTATTCCACAGGCAATTAAACAAAAGGTTTGACTGCGAAGTGCCCGCTTTATTCTAATTATAACAATCTGGATGCATATCGTACGTTATCTTACGTCGGAACATGTTATTATCAATAAACAATAAGATTTAAGAGCCATAAAGCTTGTTATTACCCCGCGAAGTCGTTTCAAGCGGCCTTGACTCGCACTTAACCGCTCACCTACATATTATGTCGAGGCGTGATTCATAAGTGTATGTCGGTCAAACGACTGCCATATTAATGATAACAATATGGCACCAGAACAGGGGCGAACACCGGACAATGTGGCGGGCCGGTAATTATTATCTAGGCTATTAGATAGCGCATATAAATTAAAAAAAATCTGGTCGTACCAAGGCCCAATTAGGAACAGCTTGTTGATTCGAAGACTGCAAATTCATTGATGTTATTAATGTATACTACAGTATGATTTTAAAGCTGAGGTATCGGGTTGGAATCTGATCCGGCAAAACGATATTTAATTTTTCTATTCATTATCAGCCCGCAGTCAGGAATTTGTGGCTGATATGGTGATAGGCTCTCCCCTTATCACATCGACGGACTGAACACACATGTCGAAATGTTGGTGTCCTGTTAGCACCCCTGCAAACATTTTCGAGTAAAAAGCGTGAGTTTAAATTGAAAATAAATTAATAAATAAATATACATTATTCTCACCTGACACCCATTATTCTAACCCTGACAACCTGGAACGATCAATCTTGTTAGGAAAGATTGAGGGATGCAGACCACATGGCCACAGACGAGCTCGTTGGGCTGATCAAATAAACAAGACGCTAGCCATGACTATCCTAGAAGCACTAAATCTGGCGGAGGACCGTCAAGCCTGGCGATCAGCTGTCCAAGACTCGACCAAGTGAAGGAGCCACGATCCTCAGCATTGAGGAAACGACTAGAGAGAGTGATTCTCACCTGAATCCTCGGAAGGGTAGGCAGAGGTGACATTGAAGCCGACCACAGTTCGCCGTGTTCAACTTCGGTACAGAGGGTTATTCTATATTCCAACACGACGACGAATTTTCGAACGCCGCGACGTTCGTAAAACTACGAATATGCCTAAATACTTTACAAAATTTTCGAATCCTCTATCGTACAACGTAACCTTAGACTAAGTTGAAGTAAATGCTAAATTTCATAGAGAATAGTATTGATATTAACAAGTGTTTTTTTTTTCTTATACGTGGACGTCGATCGTACGAACATTCGAAATTCGTGTTGGAGTATAGAGTAAGCCCCGGGAGTTCCCTTATCACAGTCAGGGGCGAACTTATCACTGTGCCAGACATTCCACAAAATAAAACATGTTGTTTTGACGTCGGGCTATAGACGATGTATGAGTAATACTATGTCAGGAAGTTTTAATCCAGTTTACACATCAATTGATTCGACCTTACTTGAACTATGAACTCAACTTTTTACCATGATATCCTTTGCAATAAGTATACTACATATTGTAAAAAAAAAATTACATTTATTTATCATAGATTTGAATAAATAGTTTTTTATATTTATATGTTAATAAATTCCGTTTTAAATAAAATAAATCCTTAGAGAAATCTTGGCAATTCTTATATAAAGACAGGCATTTTTTGATTAATTTCAAGTATTTCGCATGGAACGGATTACTCCCCTTGCGTCGGGCTGGAAGGTCAATGACCTGGTCATACCCCTACCGCCCACCCCCAGAAGTGACGGAACAGAAGCTATAATTAAATTCTTACTCATAAAAAGGCTCAGAGCTAATTTTGCCCAGATTTAATAAAAAATAACGATATAAATTTTCTGACCAATATTCTGTCTTGCTATCCTATTATTTTAATTTCTTAAGTATATTATGTTATGGCCTGTAGGTAACGAACCAGACTCGGCTGGTAACATGTTCACGGTGGTCGCGGGTTCTGATCTCAGGACACACCTCTGATTTTCCGAGCTATGTGTGTCTTGACAGTTAATAATCGCGCACTATAAAAGTGAAGGAAAATATCTTAAGGAAACCTGCGTACTATGTGTATAGCTATTAAGAAATTCTATGAAATGTTAAGTCTGCCAATGCTATAGGCCACTGTGGTAGACTAGTCTAATCCCACTAAAACGTACTATCGATTATGGAGCAGGCCCACGAAGTGGGCTTTATGGGCTGACACAGATGTTAAACTTAGGCACCTTTATCTTTTATTTTATTTAAAAGAAAACCCCAATTATAATTAGAAAGCCCGTGGCTTATTCGCTACCTAAGAACCTGCATTCAGCTTTTTTATTGCCCTGAAAAAGTAACCACAATGCATTTGCCGCAGTGCAGGTTAGGTAGACATCTATTGAAATTATTTATTATGGCAGAAAGACAGGCACCGGCTGGTTTGACGCCCGGTAGAAAATTAAAGTTTGTATGTATTAATCCCATAAATGTCTAGATAGTACAACCAATCCGCACTATGCCAGCGTGGTGAACTATATAGCCTTCCCACTCCCAATCGTAGTACTCAAACTCTCGATTGTAGAAGAGGCGCGTGCCCTGCAGTGGGACGTAGGGGAAGGCCGGGTAAAGTGAATACCCCGGGCAAAGCGAATACTCCCCACTATTCCTAAATTATTATTTTTTCATTAAACACGCCACCACTATTACGTTTGGCCATCTTGGTTTAATACGGGGCAAACATAGAAGCGAAGGTCCGCGTCGCGTCCCATCCGCGGAGTGGAGATTTGTGTTTTCGTAAATAAAAGATTGATTTTACGCGGTAAGTACATTGATCAATTCTCCTGTATTACTAGTTTTTGATATATAGGAATGTCTTAATTTGGTAGCATATCAAAGTAGTTTTTTTATGGTATATTTAACAGAAAGGCAGAATTATTAGTTTCTGTATAAACAGTGTTAACCTCAAAACTTACCTAGTCGGGCAAAGTGAATAGGGCAAAGTGGATATGGTCCACTTTGCTCTATTTACTTTGACTGCCATTTTTCATTGGTGACTTATTATCTAAACGTGTATTTTAATTGTTTCAGATGGTAAATAAATATTTAACAAATCTAAGCAAGGGACGTGGGATGAAAATACTATGCAAACGGCTATTGATTTGTGCAGAGTTGGAGAAACAATAAAAAGCACAGCTAAAAAGTATGGTTTGGCTTTTGCGACCTTGTATAGGCAAATCTTGTATAGGTAAAGTAATTTCTTTTTCAGTTTATCAAAGTTAATTTTATGTTATCAGAGATTGAATATGGGTATTCACTTTGCCCAAGTACTGTATCCGCTTTACCCGGGGTACCGGGCAAAGTGAATACTTTCGTACTTTTTTAAATTTTAGTTGTAGTTGATTATTGCTTAAATATTAATGGTAACTGATGTCCGTATTTGTACGAGCAATAAATAAAGACTGGTTTCTGATAATTATTTTGATTTTGTATTATATACCTTTTCTGCTACAACCTTAAATACCTTAAGGTATCCACTTTGCCCGGCCTTCCCCTATATGGGCTGATAGAGATAGAGAGAGAAAGTGTACAGATCTTTTTATACATGCATTTCAATTGCATATTACCTCAACATTGCAATATTATTGAATAAAAATACGCTCGAAACCCTGTGTCCAAACATTTTAGCACAATGTGTTAATTACTTTTGTCCATGTAAAATGTATGCTAATATTAGCACTTACACAAAATAAACAAAGAGGATTTCGCACTGTGTGACCTCTTTTGTTGCACTATTGCATTCGATGTTATACAATTGCGGCCTTATTCATAGTTTATAAATCTACTAGCGGTCCGGCCCGGCTCTGCCTGGGTACTGATACACCTTTCAAAATGGCAGCCATAATGTTCAAATCCGACTTATCAATTTAAAATATTGCAGTAAAGGATCCCTCAGATATCGATTTTGACCCTAATCGGACCAGAAAAAACGAATAAATTTTCCTCGTATTTGCTAGATTTTTCACTACTGCTTCTCTCCTATAGGTCATAGCGTGACAACCGCCTTTAGCATTCCTGGATAAATGACCTATACAACTAGAAAAAAAACAATTCGAATCAATAGTTCTTGAGATTAGAGATAACAAACAAACAAACTCTTCAGCTTTTGTATTTATAATAGATTAGTACAGATTTAAGGTATCGAATGTTATGGCCCTTTTAAACGTCTGTTTAATTCACTTTGAGCGAACAAGACAAAACATTTGACACCGAAATAGGTTTGTAGTGTATAATGGGACACAAATTCACTTTGCATATGCTCTAAAGCTAGGTTTAAAGTTTCATATTTTTCGCCCTACGAAAGATAAAATATGCAGCAAGTCTCCTCAAGTCTATTGGAAATTGCTCGTAAATTGACAACACAAAGACGAAATTCGCCCTTTTTTTTTCAAGAGTGGGCTTATGGAAAATAACTGTAAACAATCTAGAGACCAGGAGAAGTAGGTCTTTGTTGCATCAATATTTTAATTTTTGATCTAACAAACTCAGTTGCATTGGTTACCCACTCGTAAAGGATACATGCATTCAAAAATTATTTTTTGTGACATAAAGATTTGTCTAAGTGATTTGTTACATTTATTTTAAAATTCATTAAACACATTTACGCTGTGGTTGCTAATAAAAAACGACGTAGTGATACTACATTGAAATTTTAACCACAATTTTTTCGACATACATTGAATCAATTTAGCTAAAAGCGTTCAGGATTTTGTGCAAAATAAATAACTGTAGCATGTTTTTTCATCACTCCGAAGTCGTTGACCGTGCTGTTAGAAAAAGTGTAGCAAAAACTACAATTCAATTTTAATCAGTTCGTTGCAACATGATGCAATTGTTAACGGAAGACGTCTGAAAGATGCTTGTCCAATCACTTAGCTTGATTTCTTCAGGCGTGAATATTTCATGTTGTAATATGGTATGTAACACGTCGCGTTACTGTATATCTGTATCTGTATCAGATCATATTCGTTTCACTGCAGGGCACGGGCCTACTCTACAATCGACAGTACGATTGAGAGTGGTTAGGCCATATAGTCCACCACGCTGGCCTAGTGCGGGTTGGCGGACTTGCATACTATAGAAATTCTTATAAATCGCTATGGTATGCAGGTTTCCTCACGATGTTTTCCTTCACCGTTTTAGTGCGTGGTGATTGACTATCAATACACACATGACTCCGAAAAGTCAGAGATGTGCCCTGGGATTTGAACCCGCGACCACCGTGATCGTGTTGGTAGCCGCGTCAGGGGGGTTACTCTACAATCCGTTACGAAGCCCGAAATTTCGGATGACGGACGTCAGTGACGAAATAAATGTACCACAGAGTATGTGAACCATCCGAAATGTTGAAAATTCGTCGTAAACATAGACTAACTGCGGAGTGAATGATAATTGTCATAGATATTCTTAATGATTTTAGATGGATTTCGTGTAACGAAGTAACATCCGTCCGAAAAATGTCACGAAATTTCGAGTTACGGATTGTAGAGTAACCCCCCTGGTCCGTTTACCAACAGGCCACCACGCACTTTATATGCCCTATTACTGTATGTGCCCATATAAATCTTACTGCAAGGCACGGGCCTCCTCTACAATCGAGATTACAATTAAGAGGGGTCAGGCCCTACAGTCCACTGTCCATGTTAGCGTTACTGTGAAAGAATCCAATTTGTAGCTGATTTTAAGATTGTCTTAAATATTTGTCCATACATAATTTTATTATGTCAGTTTTACTCTTATTAGAAAACACTGTATATAGTATTTATAAAAAAAAATCCTCAATCTTGAAGTAAATTACATTGCAAATCCTACATCAAAAAACAAATTATACTTACATTAAAAACAGCTGGTTTGCCTAAACAGACTATGAGAGGAGGCGAAAACGTCAAATCACATCTGATTTGTTTCAACGGAGTGTAAAAATGTGTCAGTTTGTTTATTCACGTTTTATATGGAGGCGCGGGCGAGAAACATTCCCACTGATAAACAGACAACGACTTGTTTCCGATTGAGTGCGCGGAAACGTTAAATAAATAAATAAGATTGCTGATTTCTATTTTTGGATTGAATACAAAATGTTACTCACATCTGATACATGCGCGTGAAAATACAAAAATGAAATTTATTCGTGTGTTGTTTTCAGGCCGGGTGATTTTCCTACATGTCCTAATAAAACGTATTATTGTTACATCTACAACTGTAAGAGGAACAATTAATTTGGAAAGAAAGAAAGAAAAGTTTTATTCTTTGTAACAAGCTTACATTAATAACGTTCTTGGCAAACAATTTCACTTATAATATTTGATCTGTCTGTTTTTAATCGGTTGGTGAAAACGTTAAAACAGACAGGCAACTTAGGAACTCTTATATTGATTGAAAAACTTATTTAATTAAGTAATATTCAGGGTATCAAGCAACATGTAAATTAACTTAATAGGCTGGCTTGGCTTGAGAAGCCCTTCGTCTACAAGTGAGCGGCAATATGCTATGATTACATATTATAATACATTTCGAAATCCATCACCATACCAACAAACATTAAAGGTTTCATAACAAACGTAATACTTTCCAAGATAATAAATCACTGGAATAGTATTGCTATACGTTCGAAATCAAAATTCAGTGTCGGTAGTGTATTTTCATTCGGGGCACGTTGCGTCGCTTCGTCGACGTGGCTTAATACTATATTAGTCGGATACGATATGACAAATAATATAGGGTTAAAAAGTTGTTTATTTGTGTTATTTCCCGATCCATATCGAACTGAGTAATAATGTGCTATATTTTTGTGTTTGTGCATAGAACAAATTTTGTGGGTCAGAAATTATGGTGAGACTTTATCGTGAGATATTTTAGTGCTGCTGTAGGAAATATTTTCGACAGCTTCTGTGGCGTATTTGGTAAGATGCCGGCTGTGAAATGAAAGGCTACGGGTTCGATCCCCGCACCGAGACAAATATTTGTGTGATCCACTGGTATAAATATTTCCGGTGTTGGTGTTGGTGAGGCTAAAGAGTCTCACGTTGTTTCTGATACCTATGATACCTATGATTTATTCATTATTTTTCTCTTCATTTTGTAAGTACTCTTTGTAACATTTTTATACATACGTGTTTAATTATATGTATTTGTCTATTATGATTTATTATTATTACATTTATTATTTAATTCTTTTGTGTTACTCTTATTAACAAAATATTTAATTACATATATCACAAATCTACCCTTTCCTAATCGAATTACAATTTCAATGAATCGTTTATTACGTGTGTTTTTGCGTCAGTAATTAAAGGCAAAGTTGTTTTGGCACGTATTTCTATTTTAGTGTGTGTAGAGGCCACACTGAGTTTTGGTATTTAGGGTCTGCGTGATCCGCATACATTATCCTACATGAGACAATTTGTACGAGACTAGCACGCGATATATGTCGGGAGGCGATGAATAATTATTGCGGCTATTCCGACAATGATGGTTTGTTAGTATTAATATTATACTGTGGGTATTTATCCAGCGTGGTGGACTATATGGCCTAACCACTTTCAATCGAACTCTCGGTTGTAGAGGAGGCCCGTGCCCTGCAGTGGGACGTATATGGACTGATACAGATACAGGGTATTTATGTTTTTAGTCCCATTTTTGGGCGTGAAAGACCGCCAGTCGTGCCTTGCCATTCAGGTGTCATTGTGATGTCAAATTCGCCTGTCTTGTGGTGCATCCAACTAGTAATTTTTTGTTGAGCAACGTTTCTAAATGTTACTTAGTAACATCTGATAACACAATTTGATATGTCAAATAATGCTGTCCGATACAATCCGTAACATTGTTACATAATGTTGATCAGTAAAAAGTAACTGCGGTTTGGATTCACCATTATTTTTGCGAAACTAAATAGCCGTATGACGTCTTGTCCACACGCGGTTTTTTCGGGTTAAACCTACGGTAAGTTCGCCGTGCGTAGGCACGGTTTTCAGTGTTGTATGAATAACGTGACCATTTATTTTTTGTGCCAGAGCGGGACATCTATGGAATTAAACAATAATAAAAAGTTTTTGGTGTTTTACAAGTTTTTAATAAAGAAGACCGAATTACAAAAAATAATCATAGCATTAAACACAAAATAGTTAGTTGGGCACAATTTATAAGCCCCAGTAGTGGTGTGACTTCCAGGCAGACACATAACGTACTCAGTAATTGTGGAAAACTTTTTTAAATCAAGATTGTTTTTTACGAAAGTGCTGGAATAATTTGACTACTTACTTACTGATAAAGAACTAAAACTACTTGATTACTGATAAAGCATTTCGAGCAGGAAATACTTTTTGTTCATCGTTTGGTCTGTTTGCAAAGCGGGACTATGTAGGCCTTGCTGGGGACACCGGGACAGACTCCCTGAAAGCGGGACTGTCCCGCCTAAATCGGGACGTATGGTCACGTTATGTATGAATCACTATGAGAGCTTGTGCACGTACACGGTGGCGAAAACGGCGCGGCGCGGCGGTGCGGTGAAATTGACGTAGCTTTGCCGTGCAATGTGCAAGCTCGCACGTTTTGTTAATTATACGGCTATCCCACCGTACGACGAAAAAAATCTGACATGGGGAAGAGGCCTAAGTCAAGTATTCTAAGTGCGATGTTAATAAAAAGTAATTTATATATTAAAATACTCCGTCTGCACAAATAAACTTTTCATCCGAGTGGATATCGAACTGATATGTTTTATAAACCATTATTGCCTGTAAATTCTACTCTACTCTCAAGGGTCAGGTCAAAACTGCCGTGAACAGACGAGAATGATTAAAGAGGTTGATGAAAGTGGATGAAGTGAAAGTTAATTGTCAGGATCGAGCAAAGTAGCGATCTATAGTCTCTGCCTACCCCTATGGTGTACAGGCTTGACGATTATGTATGTAACTCTGCAGAAAAAAAAACAGAATAAAATTAGCAATCAAGATAAGTTGAAATGTATTTAAAGAGCGCACAAACTGACCTATATTCCAAGATGTTATCTGCATTCTGTAGTATGCCAGCTTCGCAACACATGATGAGTATGAGTCGCGAGGCGAACGATGACATAATTGCTAGCTTGAGCTGTGATGTTATTAATGGGTAGTGTTAATAATATTAATTCACGCGATTTTTCAGTTTTTTTTTTATTTATTTTTTATTGCTATGAATGACGAGACGAGCATGCTGTTCGCCTGATGGTAAGCGATACGACCGCTCATGAACAGTAGCAAAACCAAACAACACCTTGAATTACAAAGCAATGCTTGGCATTCCACTGCGCTCGCCATCCTGAGACATAAGATGTTAAGTCTCAATATGTCCAGTAGTTACTCTGGCTACAATGCCCTTCAACCCAAAACACAACAGTGCGTTTACACTGCTGTTTGACGGGAGAAATAGACACTGCGGTGGTACACACCCAGATGGCCTGTTACATATGAGAGATCTACCACCAGTAATTATGTGTACTATCAATAATAATTAATAACACATCCAACAGAAACATACCGTGTTCCCTGATCGAATATTATATCCAATCAGTGATGTAAGTGCACTGTTGTGTTCCGGTTTGAAGGACATTGTAGCCAGCGTATCTTTTGGACATATTGAGACTTGACATTTTATGTCTCAAGATGGCAAAAGTGAAATGCCAAACGTTGCTTTGTAATTCATGGTGATGCTTGGTTTTGTTACTGTCCTTGAGAGGTCGTATCGCTTACCATCAGGCGAATGGCATGCTCGTCTCGCCATTCATTGCTATACAAAATAACAAACTTAGGTAATACTCCTGTTGTTAGTCACTCCGCACGGGAAGGAAAAGAGGAGGCAGAAGGAAGGAAGGACAAATATTGGGAGGATTATTGGTCCTATTTACGTTATTACTAATTACGTATAATATAATCAGCTTTGGTTTGCGATATTTCTAATAATCATAAACATGTTTTAAAGCTAATTTATTAGGACATTCTTATAAATTCTCCATTTTTATTAAAATTTGCGTTAGGTAGGTACATACGTAATTTTGAGACTGGCCGCATATCTACTTTGGAAAAGGTCAAGTTCGCGACAATATTTAAATAAATTGCCTGACCTAGGAATCGCACCCAGGGCCACACGGGACACAACCCGCGTGGATTGCCGCTATGCCATCGTACGCGCCCGTAGTATCGTACAACTATAAAAAAATATACGTAGATAATTATGTTTGCATAGACACTTTGCCATGTGCTTGTAATGAGTTTTTAACGAGCACCAACAATCGCCACGTGGAAACAAAACAAAAACAACAGGCAATTGTTGTTTACATTCTAATTTCGTTTTACGTAATCGTTGTACGAGTTTAAGAATTACCTAATATTTAACTTCGTTGTGAGTTTAACTGTTACATTTTACCTAAAATAATTTTCGCCATTTTGGCCTAGTGCAAAAAATATGGGCTGTGGAACGTTCGTTCCTGACTTCGGTGCCGGGTCGGGAAATAAACTGAGTTTTATGGCTTAAAACATCTCAGATGCATAAATATATCTGGATATATTGAGACTAAACATCTTATGTCTCAGGATAGCGAGCGCAGTGGAATGCCAAGCATTGCTTTGTAATTCATGGTCTTGTTTGGTTTTGCTACTGTCCATGACCTTTCGTCTCGCTTACCATCAGGCGAATGGCATCATAGCAATAAAAACAGTGAATTATAAAAGACTAAAATTTGAAGCCGGCGTAATGATAGGTTTAACGTTAATCGCTCCATGGGAAGGAAATAAGTTTGGCGATCTGTGAATGGTACTAGTATCTCCTGCCTACCCTCTTTGAGGATGACAAGCGTAAGCTTATGTTTGTAAACTATTTATAAATGATTATCCTAGACTATAATTTTAATAGTACATCCATGTGGCTTTAATTGTACCAGCAGATGTACTAAATTACTTGAACATCCGGTCTAAAATACCAAACAAAAATACACTACAATAATGTAACCACTCATTTTATATACTAACAAAGTAAGGATTATTACTATCTAGTGGCTTGACCGGGCTTCGTTCGGGTGCAGATACTTTTGGAGTTCAGTCGACATCAAACATAATTTTTCGCGTTTTAACTATTTTATGATATTAAAACTCAACGTTACTGCCGTCCTTTAAACTGCATTTCCCGTCCCATCCCGTTACAGTCCGTCCTGTTCAATCTCATACCGTTCCATGAATCAAGGCTTGCAATCCTGTCCTTATCTGTCCCTCCTCTTTTGCCCAATATTCTATTCTATTTTTGAGTTTGATTATGATTTGAATATCGGGATAAGAAGTAGCTTATGTGTTAATCCAAGGTATCAACTACCTGTATACCCAATTTCATTAAAATTGATCCAGCTATTTGAGCGGAAAAAACTAAGAAATTTACGCCAACTTAATATTAGTATGATTGATTACCAAAGATTTTTAAAAGAATAGAGCGCCTACAGTTTTGACATTTCTTCCCCGAATTCCGCTCTTGTAATTATTTGAAACTTAAGTGCGTAAAAAACAACGCATTTCCGATTAACTCTTTGCTACAACAATTATAATGAATGAAGCCACAAAATAATTTCATAACCTCAAAACCAACAAGTTGCTCTAAATAAACAATAGTGAGGTAACGCGAAACTAATTAATTCAAATCAAAACAAGAAGATACGAAAATTCATTATATCTGCAATCAGACCGTGATGGATAAAAGGAAATGTCTTTTACGCAACATTTAGGGGCGTATCAATAGTCTTGAGACGAATGAAACCAATCGACCGTTTCTGAACAAACTGTGGTTTTTTGTGCTGTGAAGTATGTAACCACGTAATTTAATCTCTAATGAATTATTTATTTGCGGAACTAATACGTCTTTGTATCATTGGGTAAAAAGTTTGATTATTAAACTGATTCATTTCTTGTAGTGCGTGGTGGCCTGTTGGTAAACGGACCAGACGCGGCTGCCAACATGTTCATGGTGGTCGCGGGTTGAAATCCCAGGGCACACCTCTGACTTTTCGGAGTCATGTGTATTGATAGTCAATCACCACGCACTAAAACGGTGAAGGAAAACATCGTGAGGAAACCTGCATACCATAGCGGTTTATAAGAATTTCTATGGTATGTAAGTCCGCCAACTCGCACTAGGCCAGCGTGGTCGACTATATGGCCTAACCACTCTCAATCGTACTGTCGATTGTAGAGTTGGCCCGTGCCCTGCAGTGGGACGTATATGGGCTGATAATACAGATCCATCCATCCATCCATCAGCCAAAGGAAGTCCACTGCTGAACATAGGCCTCCCCCAATGATTTCCACAGAGAACTGTTGAAGGCAGCCCGCATCCAGCGAGGTCCCGCGACCTTTACTAGGTCGTCTAACCAATAATACAGATACTGACTGATAATACAGATACAGTAAATAAATAACGAACCTGCCACGCCTTGACAGCTCACGGCAAAACGCTCGATAGACTGTTAATATTGAGAAAACAACCCAAGGTAATAAAGGAATTTGAAATCAGACCACTTAAAACATTTACAGGTTTAGGATTAATGGAAATTGGTGAATCTTGTTCGGATGTAATTAAGATAAAACGAAACTTCGTAACGATATTTACAGCAGCTGATAAAACAAAACAGGAAATTTTAGGGATATTTCTTTCGAATACCCTCATCAAAAGTGTATTTAACGATCAGGCAATGTAAGGGAATAAGGACATGTATGACAAATAATACCTGATATTTGTTTAATAAAGCATAGAAAAGATCTAGAGGAATGAAAAATAGTGAACAGGTATAATCAAAATAACAAAACGTTCAAATGAATGATTTAAAAAAATATGTAAATAATATAAAAGTATTTCCCCAACGCACTATAAAATATGCCACAATTCAGTGCACATACTGGGTGGAATCGCTTATCGTAACGAAAAAAATTGTGCATGGCAAGTACATGATTTAGAACACTTTGGCATACTTATTTTAATTTTTTTATGTTTTTGTTTATGTAGTGTAAAATTCATTTACCACTACTAGTTACTAATTTAGAATAAGTTATTCATAAAACAACGTTGTTTAGAGAAACATGACATAAATGAAAAAAATCTTCATAAATACACATTATTGTTACCCTACTTTATACAATATTAATTCGAGAAGTAGAAACTTCTAAATCTAAGTAATAAAATCCTTTGATCGCGCCGCCCTCACCGCCGCGCCGCCGCAAGCGCAAGTACAAAGCGTGCCGCCGCTCCCGCACCGCCGACACCTTCCAGGGATCTTACCACTTCCACAGTTGTGCGAAATTCGGTACCGAGTGACGTTGTATGAAATTATTTCGGTTATTGGTTAGTTTCTTGCGGTCAAAATGAGTGATTACACGAACAGTGAGTATTTGACAATAATGACATAGCATATCGATGTTCGATCCAATGAAAACTTGGGTCATGCAAGAAGGATGTATGCAATCCAGAACATCTGCAGTCTTTGCGTAGGAATGGTATCATGAATGATGAATCCACGAGTTCCCAGCACAAGAACTATTTCAACGACTTATCCGGGGCTACTCGATAATGGTAAGTTCAGACTTCCTAATCATGCAAAAATCCGTGACCTTCGACAGCGAAGTCGTCCATTCTCGAATTTATTAAAACGTTTAAATAAAAACATATGCAGCTTTTTCTAAGGTAGTAGGTACGTTATGAAAATAATAATGTAAATCTTAACAACTTAGCAACAACTACATTTACTTAAATGATCCTAACACACTAAAATTCTAAATAAATCAAAATGTTATATGGTAATATTTAGAGTAATAATACCGATAAATAGGCGCAAAGTAAGTTCAAGGTCGATGCGCGACAGTCAGCTGTTGTGTGGCGTGACCCATACACTCGCGCGCCTGAGTATTGACAAGTCGTTGCACTTTTAAGTGTAGGGTGATTTAGATAATATGTGTTTTGGGGACATCTTGTACTGATGTTGTTTATGGGGTAGTTTGTAGTTTTTAATGATAAATCTCGTATATAACGTTAATGTCACATACACAATACACTATTAAATTTTCCGGACGATAAGCGATTCCACCCAGTATAGTAATGTACTCTGTGGTGTACATTTTAGTTGTTGATTAACCCGCCCCGTTCCGTGCAGAATTGTGGGGCACACCAACAAATTATTAAAGAAATACCAGCCGCGTTTTGCATGTTTTACTTAGCGTTTTTTTTTTATTTATGTTGCACTTGGAATAAAACCCGAGCTTCACGGCTCGGCTGCTTTCTCAAGGTATAGACAACTTTAACAACCTCCAGGTAGGGGTCTCACATTTTAATTATAAATGACTAGCGACCTGGCTCAGCTTCGTTCGTGTGCAGATATTCTTTGATTTCTAGTTTTTTTTAAACGATGAAATCGGCTGGAAGCATCAACTTGACTGTCGTTTCGTTCATTGAGAGAGATTGGTGGATTGACTCCTTTCCTCTTCCACCCTTTTTCCATCCCGCTTCCCTCCCGATTTGATTGCCCGGCCACATATCTAAGATCCAAACATTGTGAATGTTCATCGGCGGTAGTGATCACTTATCATCAGATGAATTGCAGTAAAAACTAAATTATTTTGCATCATTTTTCATTGATGCGTAATATTATAATAGCCTTTAACCTTCCTCTACAAATTGTGTATCCATCACTTATATACTTTCAAATCGAACCAATATTTACTGAAATATTTATTACATAAAGTATATATTGCAGCCTTTATACTTTCATAATTAACCCTTAATTTCATAACGTATACTATATTATACGTATACTTTAAAAAATTACTGAGTCACTCCGTTTGAAAAAATAATAAATTTATTTCTACTATACGATATGGCAACATTTTATCTGTCAAATAAAACTATTTTTCTAGTTTATATGTTGGAATAACATTAACATTTGACACGTATAAGTTTTTGAAAATGAATCCCCAGCGCCTGTTCTCGGTAATTACCATACTTTTGTTGTTTTTTATATAAAAACATATCGATTTTGCTTTTACATATGTTGCAAAATTATTGATAAATGGAATCACTAACTAATAACTAACTTTCTTTCAATATTTTCAGTGATAATTGACACTAAAGGTCAATGTATAGCAGGCTATACATTTCGTTATAATTTACAAAGTGAACTTATTAACATTAGTATAGCGGGCTATACATTTCACTATACTCAAGTAACAAATATCCCTAATATTTGTATATTATACTATACATTTCTAACTAAAAGCATCTAGCATGAACTCTTAATACTTGTCCTTTTTTTATTTTTCAATATTTTTAATAACTTAGACTGCAGATTTTCGCATGTCTATGTCTTTTTTTTATTTAACAGCGGAAATCCATAACCAGATCGCTCCGCATTCTTGCTTTGATCCCGCCTGAAGATGGTAGATCCGACGTTGGTGGTGATTTTTCAGGAGAAGAAAAGGACGAAACTCATATTTTGAAAATAACGTGATATTACGTCTTCTGATACTCCTTCGATTGTCATTTTTTTTTGCATTGGCCCAGCAAACGAGGAAACAGGTCACTTGATGGTGAGTGATCACTGCCGCCCATGAACGTCCACAACCGTTGGACCATAGATGTGTTGCCGGCCCAACAAATCGAAATGGGAAAACGGGGTGGAAAGAGGAAAGGGATGCCCAATACGGCAAACCGGCAATCTCACTCACCGACTAAAATGCGACGGCAAAGATGTCGCTTCATGTCGATCTTCTGTGAGACAGCGGTACCACCCCGGACAGCCTGCTCATTCATGCTGAGTCTTGACTGACAGCGGTTATTACATTGAACTATATTGACTCGTCTCTTGAAAGATTAAATTCGTTTTCTGAAGACAATACTGCAATATTTTGACGTAAACAAACCTATCTTAGTCTGGAGTCAAAATTCAGAGGAAGAATATCTATCACCGCATATACCCCAAGAATGTATTACCCCATATACTTCCCTACTACCCCATATAATACTACCAGATACTGACATTCATTGTCATTATCTGGTAGTATTGTGTAGTTACTTCATCTCCGATTATTTCACAAAATGTTGAATCAGCCCCTACAAAATAGGCGACCTATTCACCAATTACATTAATGCCTTCGTCTTCTTCCAAGAAAGGAGATTTACCGTCTATTCCACCAATATTTCTTTCTACACCGTCCAACTTAATTGTAAATTAATCCCGTCAGTCAATAAAAACCCCTACTAAAAGATTTAAACGAATGTTTGACACATCACTAAAGTCTATTCTGTCCATATTTAGGAAAAATATAGGATACCTTCAATGTGCTATTGTTTTCGAAGATAACGTTTAAGCAGAAATGTATCTAAATAAACCTTCTTTGAACTACGTTCTTAATTACTTCTCAGATTATTTAATTAATGTCATTGTTCATAATTCTAATCAATACTCAGGACATGAGACCGATCGTTCTATTAATGTTAATAACGCAAAAATACGTGCCGTCATATTTAGATATCGTCATATTCTTCTACAACGAGATGTGGGTTCATTGCCGGAATAATAACTCTAAGAAGATACCAACAAGTTCATAGATTTCAACATTTTGCATAGATAATTCGCTCGTAGACACATAATCCATGTTTGAAAATCAGACCTTTTACCTTATTTTGCAATTAATATCAGTTAGGGCTTGGTATACCGAATAAGAGATAGTTTTTTTACAATTATCATAATAAATAATGATTTTTTGCCTTGTTAATATTTCCAACATAACGGTTTTAAGTTGCAAATGTATAGTATATTATACAAACAATCCGATATGTACAATTCTAAGCATAAGATTATGTATAGTATATTATACTATGGGTATAAAAAAAAATAACGGATGAATAATTTTTTTCCTATTTTTTTCTGTCTCTAATAGAATATAATATAACGATTATTTAAGAAAAACATATAATTTAAAGAAAAATATATCTTGCCAAATTAAGGGTTAACCCGGGGTAACATTAATATTAGTTATGGTTTCAAAACTAAACCAGATTTTCCTATCACACGACATTCGAACTCTCGAATTTATCTTGAAGTGCAGATCGTTGGTTCTAGCCCTTTCGAAAAAGACACTTCTGTGCAACAAAACACAAGAAACTATTAATTTCGGTCACAGAATAATAGTCATTTTTACTGTGGCGCATATTGCCTGAAATATGAATAGCCAACCCTGCCAGAAACTTTTTACAGCCCAGCGACTATATACCAATTAGTACACTAGCCCCCTTAGCCAAGTTACAAGTGCCTCCAATCCTTCCTTTACGTCAAGGCGTTAACGATTGTAGAAAGAGAATAGATTGGAAGCGCTTGAAACATGGCTAAGGGGGCAGTAACCCCTAGTAATAATACTTGTCAATATAATATGGCACGCTTGATGGACGCAGAAAACAACACCATGTAGAATATCGGGTGGTAAGTAACAAGTAGTTTTCACTTGGATCGAAACAGAAACCACCCATGGGAAAGTGTGGTGAATAGTCATTGTCAGCGCGGACCGCCGCCACGGTTTCACTGTTCAAGCAATTAACCCGCGCTTTATGGATTTAACAATTATAAATAGAGTGCAATTATCTATGGCGAGCTGTGTTTATCTGTGACAATAAACCTCAGTTTAGTATTGTGTGTCTCAGTTGACATAGACTAGGTTGGGTATGTTTTATTTCAACTGAAAGATAATTTACTTTATTTACTTACTTTATGCATTTGAGGATTCCAAAGAATAAAAATAATTATGAAAATTAGGAGTGAGATACAATTGTGTTATGAAATATTTTAGTCCATTAATCAACTATATTACATTAATAATATTTCCAAATATAGCATAGGCACCAAAGGCCTATCTTTTATTTGCAATAACAATATTTTAGTTGGCACTGGAATACAAGTTTAAGACGGAATACAAGTAAACAAATAAATTTCTAAATGTGTATTCGTCTTGATAAATCGACCTTTCACTGCGTGAATGCAAATTAAATTAATATTGTGTTTTGGTGGGAATTTAAGGCGTAGGCGGTTGCTGTTTATTGGGCTTTCTCGACTTGGGATAAACATACGACTAAGGGCCAGCGCAGACCGAGACGGCATAGCAAGTGATTAAATTTTTTAACAAAGAAAATTCAAACTTATCCCGTGTGAATACGACATAAATTCCATTGCTTCGAAATTTCGAAATTGATATCGTGGCACTGAAAAATGCCTTTTGATGCCACGGCATACATTTTAAATATTGTTATTTATGTCATATTCCCACCGGATAAGTTTGAATATTCTTTGGTAAAAAAATTAAATCCCTTGCCATGCCATGCCGTCCCGGATTGCGGGGGCCATAAGTATACTTATTATGAATTTATGAATGCATGCATTGGACATTAACACCCAAAACGTAAATAATAACGGCTTATACATAAACAGTTAATAAACCTATTTTAATTATCGAATGTTTAATCCCTTTCGAACGACTTTTGAAATCAGTTTGGGCGAAAAAGACCAAACTTTCAATGAATAAAATAAGTTTATAAAATGTCTATGAATAAGACCGTAATTAATTACAAAATAGTCTAATATTCAGTAATTTTACTATACAACAATGTTCGACAATATTAAACCGCGCTGCATTTATTTTGTTGCATTGAATAGCAAGACGAGCATGTCGTTCGCCTGATGGTAAGCGATACGACCGCACATGGACAGTAGCCAAACCAAACAACACCATGAATTATACAGCAATGCTTGAAGTTAGACTGCACTCGGCATCCTGAGACATAAGATGTTAAGTCTCAATATGTCCAGTAGTTATCAGAAACACCACGCATTTACACTGCTGTTTCACGGGAGGAATAGGCATTGCGGTCGTACTCACCCAGGCGGCCTCTAACATATGAGCGACTTTCCACCGGTAATAAAAGTAAGTTTGCCGTCATGCGTGTTCCCTTCTTCCTATAATCCTGGGTCCTTCCGCCGTAGTGTGAAGAGGCATCTTAGCAGGCCGGCATAATTGTATCGATTGGCATACCGTCTGATGCCAATCGATACTCTGCCTGTACGGCATTTGCGCTTACCATCAGGTGTTGTCAGTGTGGTCACGATGCCGGGCCAGAATAATAAAAGTAAAATTAAGAATAATTTGCTTTCGCACACTGATTGTATTTTTGTGTTTGTTTGTGTCAGTGGGTTAATCTAATCTAACGCAGTTGTTAAGCCGTGAAATCATAATGTTAGTTTTTAATTGCTTTCGATTGCAAATTGTATTGGAATTTTCTCATACTTTCAAAACTTGTTTTCTTTCTTGTAAGCGAGTTGAGAAAACATTATCGTATTATAAGCTTTGGATAGATGAAACAACAGGTTCTTACCGATTGCTTGTCATGACCATATTTTCTAGCAACTATATAATGTTATACTAAACTATTTAATTTGTATGATTTTGTGTGTTTTTGTATTTGGTTTACAATAAAGAGCTTTGTATTGTATTGTATTGTATTGTATGCCTCCAATAATAGTTATATTATTGACGCCCTTATTCTTGACACTAAAACTTAAATTATGGCCTTCGTGGCGCAGTTAATTAGATTTGACTCGACGCGACGCGACGCAATAGAGGTTCGATCCCCGCACCGAGACAAATGTTTGTGTGAACCACAAATAATAAATTTGTTTCTGTTCTGGGTATTTGTGAGACCAAAAAGTCTCTCGTAGTTCCACGACTCACGACACAAGACTCCATCTTAGTGTGGGATCTGGAGTATGTATGTGACTGTCGAGTGTATATATGTTGTGTATATGTATTTAAATTAAACCCAAGTTAAATATGTCACGTACTTTATGAGGTACCGAGTGGGTGCCCAATTAGTTGGCCAAGCTTATTTCTGCCCAAAATGTAAAAAACATCTTCATTTCAGGCATTGATTCCAAACCACACCAAATAGCTTCAATATTATCACTAGCCTAATTAATACAGGTTAAAATTTCGACATCACCGTCTATTAAGAGAAATGACGACGAAAAAGTTAATTTAAAACACAATAACACCGTAGAAGCAACTAATAAACACCCACAAGCATGTCCAACAATAAAGTTGAATGTAACATTTGAAAGTGTTTCGGTAATCAGAAGCGTATCTTCATAATATTTGCAATACGTTGCGAATCTCGTTTCAAAATCCGGTGAATTTCACGCCAGAGACGTTTCCTACATAGCATTCGATGCAGCTATTAGCCTTGAGAATTTTACCTTTCATCAATATTTGAAGGTTACTCGTACGTACCGTTTACATTTTTTTTAAAGCCCCGTAAAAAGCCTTTAAGAGAGAGTTTCTCGCCTCAAAGATGCGATTGTCGTAGCGATATAAAGAGATATAAAAAAGTTGCGTCGTATAAACTTTTTTTTATACAACCAAGGACGCAAATAAGCATACGGCCCACCTGATGGTGAGCCGTTACCGCTGCCTATAGGTAAGCCGTATACGTTTGCAACACCAGAAGAGTCTCTAGCGCGTTGCCCTAAGAACCTTTTAAATCCTCTTTTGAAGAGCTCCATGCTAGAATCTTTTGGGAAAACCTCGGCAGCTCATTCCAGCCTGATTGTACGTAGTAGTGTTGGAAAAAATAGCAACAGCAATCACAAATAGCAAGTGAAGTCGATCATAACATTTCACAAGTTGAATAAATAAGCAAAATTTTGCAATCTGCAATTGTGATTCACAAAGATCGCCTAATATTTTTATATAATGTATCAGCTCATATATGTCCTACTGCAGGGCACGGGCCTACTCTACAATCGACAGTACCATTGAGAGTGGTTAGGCCATATAGTCCACCACGCTGGCCTAGTGCGGGTTGTCGGACTTACATACCATAGATTTTTTTATAAACCGCTATGGTATGCAGGTTTTCTATCAATACACACATGACTCCGAAAAGTCAGAGGTGTGCCCTGGGATTTGAACCCGCGACCACCGAGAACATATTGGCAGCCGCGTCTGGTCCGTTTTACCAACAGGCCACACCACGCACTTATTTTTATATACGATTTCGTGTAATTTATGAGGAAGTGAGTTTTTTACGAACCCATTTAAAGAAGAAACTGAACAAACAATTTTGTGTGTGTGTAATTTTAGATGTGAAAAATGATTTGGTCATTTATGTTTACCAATTCTATAGGGTGCGATTGTCAATAGCAGAAATATAGAGCATGCTAAGGCTTCAGAAATAACTAGATGGTGATGTTAATTTGAAATAGCAGTAATTCCCATTACTAGTACGTTAGAAAAAGTTCCTTTTGCATTTGTCAGAACATGGTAATCTTTGGCGGTTGTGTTATGCGATAATGGCATACTATTCTCCCCGCGACGAACTCTTCATGTAAATGGCGCTTTAATGTGATTCCAATCACACTACCTCATTACTGCAAGAGAGTTTGTTCCAAAACACAAAAGGCAATTCCACCTCACTCGACCTAATTATCTCGATTTGAAATGGGAGTAAATTAGAGCAGGGATGAAATCTGTTATATTGAGGCCGGATTGAAGCCCCTAATTACTTCTATCCGTGATTAATGCAAGTTATAGATTGATAGATCTTTATTGTTCACCAATACCATACACAGGAATACAGTTTACATTTTTTGAAACAGTTTAACAACTGTTATTGTATAATTGGTCTCTACCAAAATATAAAGTGTAAAGACTATCCTTATACACAACCTCTGTAGCGCAGTTGGTTAGACGCCGACTGTGAAGCGAGAGGCTGTGGGTTCGATCCCCTACAGCCAAAACAAAAATTTTGAGGCCTACAAATATATGTCACAGGTCTAGGTGCTTGTGAGACCGAGCTCTCGTAGTTCCTGAAACCCACGACACAAGACTCGATCGTAGTGTGAGGTCAGGACAATGTATGTAGATGTCGGGTATATTTATTTATTATTAATTAAACTTGTAATACATATGCGACCTGGTCTACTGTCCTCACTCTCAGAATACGCCTGTCAGCCTCAGTTACAATATACACGTTTTATAACACGTACACAAAGCGAGATCGGACAAGGCTTATGCAACGTGTTGCATAATTTTATAGACTAAGTAACACTTAGACTACCTGGGAACGTAGAACTTATATTGGAAAGGTGTTTTGAAATAAAATACTCAACATAATGGCTGTGGACCGTGAGTTCCTAGGTCCTAGGTCAGCTAATAGTCTGTTTGAGGTTTGCGGTTCATAATTGATTTGATTTTTAATTATATTTCGATAGTTTATAAATAAGTTATTTCACAGTTCTTTCCTGTTGCTATGTATAGCATGATGTTGTTTCCTATAATTAAAGAAACACAATGTTTCAAATACAACTGTAGATTAGTGAAGTGTATACTTTGTTGGAGATACTAATAAAATTATTAGATTAGTAGATATTAATAACATACATACGTATAAAAATACAAAAAAAAAATTGACCCTTCGGTGGCGAGGCTCAGGACCCAAGCCACCGGTGGTTAGGATCCCAAAGTGAGGAACCTACTCACTATACGTGCCTATATAGCCTGTATCATTCCTTGATAAATGACCTATCCAACACAAAATATTTTTTCAACTCGAATCGGCAGTTCCTGAGATTAGAGGTAACAAACAACCCTTCAGCTTTATATACTCGTATTAGCATATACATGTATGTAATATAATAGCCGGGTCAAAATTAACAATTTATATTAAATAGAAAATGATATCTGTATTAACCTATTCTTAATAAAGCCAGCTATACGAGTATAGCATTTGAACGAGGAGCGAAAGAAACATGAAAAAATAAAAAAGACTTGAAATTGCAAATTAAAATCATGAGCAGAATTCCGTATTTATTAAGTCTTTGAACAACGTCCAATTTTTTTATAGAGCTTTAAGCGCTCGTTAAGCTCGTTTAGTTTTCACAGCAATTTCAAATATTTTTTTAAGGGTGAACAAATTGCGAACATCATTTTAATGAGAAGTTTCATAGTTTACAATCGTGCTAAGTTGTTAACCGTCGGATCCTCGGTTTGATTCTCAAGTTGGGAAATTAATGTTTTTAGGTGTGATAACGATAAGATTGGACAAATATGTATTGTTTGAGTGCGAATATTTTTTCTATAGAATGGTAATCTGGCAGACGACTGGACGCATAATCGTTATTTGCGATAGTTAATTTAATTCAAATATGATAAATAGAATACATATTAAGAAAAGATCGAAAGGATACACATCCACGGCATATAAAAAGTTTATTAAATTAATTATTTAACTGTTTAGAAAGTAGGAACTGCTATCAGTTACCAGTAAATAAAAAAAATCTCATTAACATATTTACTTTCGTTTAAAAAATATATAATCAAATTAGAAATTACAATTTACTTTCGTTTAAATAAAATCGAATTAGAAAGCACAATTAAAAATTCTTTTGCGGCTTTGTATAAACGAGAATCATTATTATAAAAACAATACAAAATTTTCTCCACGCAAACAAAATATAGTCAAGATACTGTGAGAACCGAGTGAGATATCGACAATGAACGAATTTAATGTAATTAGTGAAAATGTCGCAAAGCCACGGGAAGCGGGCCAATGCGCGACGGACAAAAAATAAAATGCCATTGTCTACATACAGTGCCATTCACAATACTTCTTATGCACTTGTGACATTGGTGTTGCATTAAACACATTCTTTTATTAATTAAGGCAAGAAGCTAACACTGAGTAAGCTCTAAGGATTTTTTAAATAAACCAACAGCCACAGCCAATGACAAATAAATACTTTTATATTGCAATGAACGGCAAGATGAACATTGAACAGGCTATTTGCCGGATAGAAAGCGACACGACCGCTCATGGACAGTAGCAAAACCAAACAACACCATGAATTACAAAGCAATGCGTGGCAATCCACTATGCTCGTCATCCTGAGACATAATATTTTAAGTACAATATCCTTAAAACCGAAACACAACAGTGCATTTACACTGCTGTTTTACTTTAAGAGCACTAACTAGTTGGTAATTTGGTTGTTAAAGAATGTTAACTAACTTTACTATACTGAAATAATTTAATGCGGGATTGTGTTTGATGAAACCATTAGGTATGCTCCGGTATTTGGTGTATTACTACGTAATCCTACTATAATATTATGAATTCTAAAGTTTGTATATTTGATAATTCTTCACGCACATACTACCTACTAGACAAATTTTGTTTAAATTTAGTGTGGATGTAGCTGAAGCCCTATTAACACGTAGACCACTTTTTTGTATTGTTTTGTATCAGCCCATATCCATCCCACTGCAGAGCACGGGCGTACTCTAGAATCGAGAGTACGATTGAGAGTGGTTAGGCCATGTAACCCACTACGCTGGTCTGGTGCGGGTTGGCGGACTTTAAGCACCATAGGAATTTTTCAAATCGCTATAGTATTAAGGTTTCCTGACTTTGTTTTCCTTCGCTGTTATAGTAGTGGTGATTGACAATCAATACACACATGACTCCGAAAAGTCAGAGGTGTGCCCTGGGATTTGAACCCGCGACCACCGTGAACATGTTGGTAGCCGCATCTGAACCACTTTTTATTCCGAAAAAATATAAATGTTCCCGTCGGGTAATCAAGGAGTCTTCTCTTTCTGTCCAGTCAGACAGAATCAATTGTAATGAAAAGTATGGAAAATATTTCGGAAATGTACTGTGCCCGTGGAATAAATACAGTTGTACGCAAAAAAAAAACCATATCTAATGTGGTCTGGACTCAAAATGTGTCTGCACTCGAGCGAAGCCTGGTTGAGCCGCTAGTTCACTAATAATTCCGAGCAAATTGAAGTTACAGGCTGAAAAAAAACCGCTTATGTACTAGGTAAACTCTGAATTATTTAATAGTATGGTCACCCTTCTCGTAAAGTGGTTGGGCAGCATAAAATGTTGTGAAAAAATAATTTACGCATGTTCGTGACTACCGTTAGAAAGTGAAACAAAATGCCTTAGTAGAAAAACAGGTGCTAACAGTGCCTTTATTGAGCACCTTCTTGTTTCTATTTGCATTCCTAGAAGGTCACGGACGGACTCGGAAAAATATCTTATATCTCCAATGATAAAAAGCTAATTAGCACCCTTAAGTGCCTATAGTAAACCACGTAACAATGATTAAAATTTACTGAACAATATTTTTGAAAATATTTAGTGGAAATAAATTAACCAAGTCCGCTTTCTACATGTCACTGCGAAAATTATCAGATCAAGTCTAGTATAGCACATTATATTTTGTTACATAAGAAATTAAATCTAAGAATTCTCACTATCTATTATCTCTAAAGAAATGAGCAAAAACTTATATTATCTCTAAATAAAGTAGTCTTCATTACAACTAGAAAGCAACCGTTGCGTTCGAAAAGAATCGTTCTAAGTTCTAACAAGAGAAATGCCAGTTATGGCTGTGGGTACACAAAAATTACGATTATTATAATGTAAGCGCTAAATACGCGTATAAGAGCCGTTATGTCATACATTTTCGTGTGAGGTCTGTACTCTGTAGCGAATGTGACGCCCATTGTAGCATGTTTGTTATACGTGTCGAAAATAATAGCCATCGTGACGTGTTGCCGAGACAGTGGCTATGAAAGAGAAAGATTAGGAGTAGAAAGGTCCCCTGATATAAACTGATTTTTTATATCATGTTTGTAGTGGTTTCTGAATGGCAGAAAACTATAGGAGTAAGATTATGTTGAAGTGTTGAGTGAAGTCGACTTTAACCTAAGGGTGCACAGAATAAAACGCTGACTCATCTTGGTCAGTCACAGATCACTAATTGATCAGAGTTAAATCCTGGTAGACCAAAATAATGAATCAGGTATGAAGTTGGTAGATTTTGAAAGCAGATGGCTTATGTCATTATTTAATGAATAAATTCTATTTATGATGGTTATCGATAGTTTCTTCGACAGTCTTCGTGCTCACGGCAGTAATCTTATCCGAACATGCAATATGCAAAAAAAATTAATGGGGCTGATAAGGAGGAAGTAAAATGTATCTCAAAACTGACGGTCTTATTCATAGACAATTTATAAACCTATTTTAGTTATCGAATGTTTTGTCTTCTTCGCTCAAACTGAATCCAAAAGTCGTTCAAAAGGGACGAAATATTCGATACCTAAAACCGGTTTATACAGCCGTAAATGTTTACAAAACCTAGCCCATCTTAACATCGCTGCTTAGGTTTCTAAGCTATTGTTTATTTATACTTTAGAGAAATCTAACTTGTAGAGCGCGTTTATAAAAAAATCACACAATCAATCAACTCACACCTAGTATACTCGTATTATGAAACGATTTGTCGTTGTATCATTAAAATCGAAATATATTAGTAGCGTAAATTTTATGAATGAAAAATTATGTCATATGAATGTTACGTTGACAACTTAAGGAAATGGTAATACAAACAAAAACAAAAGTGTTATAAGCAAGAATCAAATACATACGTGGAGGGTTAATTTATTCTGAAACAAACAAACTTGTACGGTTATAGTTGCAGCGATATACAATCCTTTGCCCTGCTTCATGACGCTGTTTCTAGTAAAAGAGTAGTTAAACAATAGCTGGTAAAAAATGCTATCCAAATAAAGTGATAATTTTATATACACATGCTTGCATATGCAGGGTGCTATTATATGATATTTACTTTAAACCACACGTTTCTCATCACCACCAGTAACTAAGTACAAAGTTTGAAAAGAATCCGAGATGATTTTTTTGTAAAAAATCGTGATTTTCGATTTTCACGATTTTAGGGCACCTGTATTTTTTACTGCTTATCTGAACTTCAGCTGGGTTCCGGAACTTTCCTGAGCCGTAAAAAGATTCGTACGGGTTGATCAAATGCAAACCAAGCTGTTTTTTGAAGTTGGTACAAGGTCACATGGACTGGTTAGGAACATGTGATTGCACTACCTGATTGTAAATGTTTTGCAATTTGCACACGGAGTATCTAGACGCCACAGATGGTTATCTCTCGCCCAATGCCGGCCAGTTCTGTATTTTAGATGCATTTCAAATTACTTGCAGTACCTATGTTACTATAGATTTACATTCGTTTATTAGGTTCAAAATAATGTGTATTTTTCTACACAATGTCCAATTGGTAACGATGAATGGGTGAAGGATGTACCAATACTAAAAAGTATGTTTTTTGTTTCAGGTAACGTTTTGAGCCGAAAAATTCTGAAATCAAAATGCTAAGCTGAATAAGTATTTATGTAAGTTATTGCGGAAAATATTGGGAAAATGAACATGTCCAATTAGCAGGTAAAGGTTTAGTCTCACTAGGTAATAAGTATGTATATGCGGAATTATGAGTTCACAAAGTGCTTTTGGAGTCTTTGAAACCGTATGGTTACTACCACACGAGTTGGATGGGCCTCCCGCAATCGCACTCTTCGACGTTTCGTTCGAAGAGGAAAAATCTACATTCCTCTAATTTGCTGTTTATTGGTCGGGATAATTATCATTAATCAGTCCACCAGGTCATAACGTAAAGACTTTATATTTTAAACTTTACATGCATCGCTTATAAATATATCTTTAGTAGCTATTGTTGTGCTCATGTATTGTACCGATTTCGTAAACATTAAAAAAAAACACGACGATCTATCTGCCCCACTTGTGCAGAGTATTTTTGTAGTGCTAAATACACATTGCACAATTTATACCGGGTATCTCAAGATTGCTACTGAAAACGAAGCCGGGTGGCAGTTTTAGTGACTACGAACACAATGCAACTAAAAATTTTGCATAGAAATACGACAATTTTTTCATCATTTTTTAAATATTGTCATTTTTGGGTGGTAAATCCATAGTTTTTTCTAAAATAATAATTTAATCTCTTTTATACCTTAGAGCAGTGATTCTCAACCACTGTGCTGCGGCACTTTTGTGTGCCGCCAAATTTCAAAAGTTTGCCGCCAAATTTTGCATTCCAATAATGGAGATTACATTTTAAAACATTCAGAAGAATCAATTAATTCATTTTGGATTAACATCAGATGCGATTATGCAATGATAGCCAAAAAAGCTTTATACATTTTAAGATTGTTAAATGTGAAAGACGATATGAGAGTAGCATTGTCATTTTTACGACCAAATATAAATGAAATTATCAAAAAACATCAAGCTCAAATTTCGCATTGAAAATATTTTTATTATTAGCTTGTAATTAATCCCTTAATAAACGTTTAGTTATTAATGTAGTATATATTATTTTATTTCGTATATTTAAATTTTTTGTCATAAACTATTTATGCAGTGTGTTGTAGTAAGTAAATAATTTTTATCTTTTTCTTTGTGTGCCGCCAAATTTTGAAATTGTTAAATATGTGCCGCAACAAAAAACAGGTTGAGAATCACTGCCTTAGAGTCTTTATAAATAAAAGGGTATACACCATTATTTTAGGAAAAAATGTATTTACCACCCAAATACGACAATGTAAAAAAAAGATACAAAAAAATTCGCTTTTTTTCCAACATTTTCTGTTGCATTGTGTCTTAAGTCGCTTAAACTACCACCCGGATTCGTTGTCGGTAGCAGTCTTGATATACCCTGTATACAGAATGATATTGACACATGGTAGTTAATTTAACCCACATGTTATTACCACCCCAGGTGATATTGTACATAATTTGAAAAAATATGAGATTTTTTTGTCAAAAATCTTGATTATTAGTTTTTAGGATTTTCGCACATTCCTTATAGATACGAGTATATTTACCGCTTAGCTGAACTTCAGTCCTATTCGGGAACTTACCGTAGCCGTTAAAAGACTCGGTATCTATCGGGTTGATGAAAAACCTAAAATATCGATTTTTGACAACATTTTCAGGTAGTTTTTGTTCAAACTTGGTACAGGTGGTGGTTAGGAACATATGGTATAAATTAAATACCATATGTCAGTATCACCCTGTATATCCTAGTGTATCTTTTGAAACTGTTAAAGGAATTAGTTAGCATAAACCGCTTAAAAGTAAAAGTTGCATTCGAACGCACTCCTAGATTTGCCTAATTCAAACAGGCAGGCCATGGAATATATTAAATCGCAATATTTCCCTACTTCGTTATTCAATTATTCATATAAATCAGAAAGCAGACATACTTGTTGCAGTCGATGGTAGTTGCTCAAGACTAAGTAGAACCAATTCTGCGTCTTTAAAATGAAGCAATATGGCGGTAGTGAACATTTTGTTATCCGGCGCATTTCAGGTCATACCATTCAAAAACGTCGTGCATTCACCTCACTTTAAAAAATTAAACATTTATTTAAAAAACAAAATCATCTTCAACGTATGACGTAGCAGGCAAAAATAGAAAGAAAACGCCAATATGAAAATCGAAAACAAGGTGATTTCATTCTAAAATATAGAAACAGTATATATACGTAACAAATCGCCTTAGATCCCGCACCTAAAGCAGAAATTACGGCTAAGTGCTCGCCCACACCTAAAAGCGGTGGCATCAAACCCGTTTATCACATATTTATACTAGAAAAAACGAAATAGATTTGCCTAGTGTAAAATAAATAAACAATTCTGCAACTTTGGAACGGCTTAGATGTCGCCGTTTAGGAAACCGTGTTATATAGTGGCTATTTAAGAGCTCTTTGCGGCAACAAGTGAGAATAAATCGGTAATGATTGCTTGTAAACTGTTGCGCCAATTCTCAAATGTGCGAACTCTAGCGCTAAAGAAGTAAAGTTCTGAACAACTTATGCAGAGAAATACGGGACACAAAATGAAATAAGCTATGGCAGACGGCAGAATGAATACGGACTTGTTAAATGCAGTTTTAAGTTGTAGTTACGATATTTGCAATAGTTTTAATTATGTTTCACATGGAGCAGATTAAAACTCAGATTAATAGTATTTTTCATATTTCGGGGCTGCAATTGTTGAACGTTTTAACGGTACAAATCGTCAATACTCGCCACTAATACATAATATCATCAAAATATGTATCATCGACTACTCCGGTGATATAATTGTACTACCGTACGGTCATAACGATGAAGTCTGGTTGAAATCCTGGTACGAGCAAAGTTTTATTGGATTTTTCTATTCATTATCAGCCCGTAGTCAAGAATTTGTGTCCGATGTGGCGATAGGCTTACTCCATATCACATCGTGGGACAAACCACACATGGCAAAAAGTGGATATCCTGATAGCACCTATCCACTCTGCTTATCCCTATTGGAAAAAACAACCTGAGTTTATGTATGTATATAATAAATATCAAAGAAAAGCTGTTCTCGAAAAGTCGACCGCATACATTCCACAAGTAGAAACAAGTACGTTTACATAACCGACGTAAAAGCCTCGCATCGCAAACTGATTACTGACCCACGCGCTATTGAGGTGACATCGAGTTAAAGTGATTAGACGCGATTTGTGCGCGGTCGGAGCGCGGTTTGCGGGATATATGAGCGTGCTTCACATAATCTGATATATTGAAGCTGGCACAAATCGATACAATTATGTATAGAACAGGAAAAACTATAAAATTCATTCGAGGTGGTTTTGAATTGTTTTTCCTCGGTTAGTCCCGTTAAAAAACCTGAAAGGTGTATAGAATATTAGGATTAAATGTGACAAATTAAGTAGAAAACATAAGGCTTTTTATCCCAATTCTTTGTCACTTTAAAAATAACCCAATTATCAAATCTGACAGTCTGAATGGTAAAATAAATAATAAATTCCGACTGTCAACTTACATTAGATTAGGTACATACGTTGTAGATAAATTTTGATGTATTAATAAACGTTCCTATAGTAATTGGATCTTAATGAAAATCCGATTACAAAAATTAAATAAAAACATCACAAGTCACATCTAGTAATATGAACTCATGCAAAGCAATCAAAAATTAAATATATGTGCACAAGATAGATTCCAGTTGAGTAACAATTTTAGATGAACAAAAAACATTACTTGATAATGTGCGGTCTGATAAAAAGATTATATAATATTGTCGATCGTAATTTAATATCTATTGAGGGGTCATGACGTAAAGGTATTATAAGAACATCTTATGAATTGTTTTATTCTTTAGGAAGACAACGAAAGCCTTTGTGGCGTAGTTGGTTAGACGCCGAAGGTGAAAAGAGTTACCGCGAGTACGAAAAATGTGCGATTTTTTTAAAATCTCTGATATAACATACACGTGTTGTAGATTTATGAATATTTTAGAAATTAATTTGATTATATGAAAGTATAAATTGTCACGGAAATTTGAGAGATTTATTAAACTCTCTGTTAAAAATAAAGATATAGAAAATACAGAGGCGACGGCCCACTTTACTAGTTAAAAGCAAATATACTGATTTACAAACTGTGTAGCAATTAGCAGTATATAAATTAGTATATTATCACTACATAGTATAAAACATAGTCGCTTTCTCTGTCCCTATGTCCCTTTGTATGCTTAAATCTTTAAAACTACGCAACGGATTTTGATGCGGTTTTTTTTATAGATAGAGTGAGGAGGTTGTCAAGAGAAAGGTTTATATGTATCATCATCATCATCATCATATCTGCCACAGGAAGTCCACTGCTGAACATAGGCCTCCCCCAATGATCTCCACAATGACCTGTTGGAAGCGGCCTGCATCCAGCGACTTCCTGCGACCTTAGTCAGATCGTCCGTCCACCTTGTAGGCGGGCGTCCGACACTTCGCTTGCCTGTACGTGGCCTCCACTCGAGAACCTTTCGGCCCCAACGGCCATCGGTTCTACGAGCTATGTGCCCGGCCCACTGCCACTTCAACTTGCCAATCCTATGGGCTATGTCGGTAACCTTGGTTCTCCTACGGATCTCTATATATGTATAATACTTACATATTATAGAAAGAAATCTATATATACCCGGGCGAAGCTGGGTCGGGCCGCTAGTAATATATAAGATATAAGCTATTTTCAAATAACAATTTTATTTCTTTTATTTTTATTATTATATTCATCGACATAAAGTCCATTATTAAACATACTCAAGTTGTCGTTGTCAAGGGCCTGCTTGAAGCGGCTTGAATCTAGCATTCCTAAAACCGACATTAAATCTGGCCACCCATTAAGGAGACGTCACACTTGCCGATATGTGGCATCCATTCGAGAAAATTTCAACCCCGACAGCTGTCATCATCATATTATGTCAATTATTTTACATGTGTCTCATATGTGAAAGGCCTGATTAGGTACCACCGCAATGTCTCTTTCTCCCGCCACACAGCAATGTAAATGCACTGTTCTATTCCGGTTTGCAGGACATTGTATACATATATTGAGACTTAACATCTTGTGTCTCAGGATATCGAGCGCAGTGGAAGACCAAACATAGCTTTGTAATTCATGGTGTTGTTTGGTCTTGCTAATGTCCATGAGCGGTCGTATCTCTTACCAAGTGAATGGCATGGTTGTCACATCATTCATAGCAATAAACAAAATTATATAGACGTAATTAAATCTCATTTATTGGAAATATCCATCATCCATTTGACTCGATTATCTAACATTCAGATCGTATAGCTACTGAAACAAAATAATGATATACCAATAAAGATTAATGTTCGTTTATACCAATAATATCTACGTACAATAAGAAACGTGAAACACGTAATAAGAGGTTACGCGTAATTGCTTTACGAGCGCATAATTTTCGTCTGTTATGGAAAATACGTGAGACTGAGCTGGTAGTTCGGGATTTCCACTGTTTGTTGAGATACTTATTAAAATTATACTTAACTAGGAGGCTTAAAAGTCTCTATCCTTTTTAACTCCCCTTCTCAGGGAAATTTAATGCGATATGGCTGCCCATTGTCCCGTAATTTCATTAGTTATATTTACTTATCGTAATTAAGATGTAAAATAAAGCCCACATATGAACATACATACACTTGCGTTACCAGAAGGGGTAGGCACAAGTATAACCAGGACATCCACGTTTCGCCTCCAATAAAGAATACTTATAGAAAAGTAATAAATTCAAATGTAGTTTCACAACAATTAGTGAACCGCATGCATGTTTGTTGGACCTACGCTATGACATACACATACATACATACACATACATAAACTCACGCCTTTGTCTCAGTAGGTAGGCAGAGGTCCTACCAGGACACCCTTGTGTTCGTCCCACGACGTGACAGGTAGCTAGCCTATCGCCATATCGGGCACAAATTCAAAAGAGATATAAACTGACTTCTCTACCCAACCCGTATCAAACCAGCTTGTTCAACAGAGATTTTCACCAAGAACTGACGATACAACGAATTCCCGTACAGTGTGCATTCACTGTTGGCCCAAATATAGAGTGATATAGGCTGTACTGCAAGAAACGGGTATCCTCTACAATCGAGAGTACTATTGAGAGAGGTTAGGCCATACACTGGAATATAGTTTGAATATAGAGAGATAAATAAGTTATGTTTAAAATATATCAAGATATTTAGTAGGTCAGCGATTAGAGTCAGCTGCCAATTGCTCCCTCAGACAAGATTTCAAACATTATATCCTAGTAATTAGGCACAAGTGAACTGCTCAATCTAGTGAATCAAGTTATAGACCAAGTCTGTTTCCGTCATGCCTAGTTTATTACGTCACAGTGCACTGTAATGGATTGGCGAGGCGCCGGAGATTTCGTTGCGTAAGAACACTACATCAAACCTATTAACACCGGAACTACACTTTGGTAGTTTTTATTGCTCTGCTTAGACTTATATTACCAAAATTACATACATAAAAAATTGTATTTTTTATTATGTTATTTGTTAAATGTAACTAGTACTATGAATGATGCAAAAAAGAGTACATAAATATATTAAAAAACTCACGACTATTTCCCAGAAGGGGTAGGTAGAGGTGCTACCAGGACACCCATGGTTCTCCTTCTGTGTTTTGTCCCATGATGTGATAGGGGACGAGCCTATCGCCATATTAGGCATAAATTCCTGACTCCAGGCTATATAGATAGAAAAATCCGATGTCACTTCGCCTGACTCAGCTTTGTAACCCTACCGTAGTAGAACTACTACACCGAGGCAGTCACATACATAACATAAACTTATTCATGCGTATACCAAAATAACTTCATGTTATACACTTGTATAGAAATATATAACAGTTCTTTCTTATAAACTCGTAAAAATATCATAGCGGTGTTTCGGCCCACCCTAAAAATTGAATAGTTGACAATACGCCTGCAATAAAAAACATATTGCGTATCACTAAACAACTCTACGACTCACCAAGTAAGTAAATTATTTATCATTTCAAAAACTATTTTATCATCATCATCGGTCCGGCCTATTGCATAGGCCTCCGGGCGTCTTTTCATTTATTCTACTTGACCGTAATAAACGGTTAGCATTAAAACTTTCGCATTTCTATTTGATACTGTTATATCATATATGACTAATATTTCATACCAAATTAGTTAGGCAAGCGTCCGAAGCGTGTTCGTAATTTATGCATCATAATTTCTCATTTGGGACTCGCGATATAAACACCTCTATAGCATTAGCAAGTCTTTACAAACTTCAGGTAACTTTGCATTGAAAATATTACTTAATTAATTATTGTATGTATGTATTATAGAGTTATGAATAAACTATATTTAATTTTATATTTATGGGTAAAGCCCTAAACTCTTTTTTATGCACCTGCCATGTTTTCTTTCTGCACCACCTAAAGGTCGACTGGCAAAAAATGCCACAAGAATTAAGTCAGCCTTTATATTATCTATGTATAAGAAGCGTAATAAATAAAACAACACGTGACATGATTAAGGCAGACTCTGGTAGAAGTTGGTTTATAGCCCACTGAATCTGTCTCGATATTTTTCCAACTACATCATCATCATCATCATCAGCCTATTTGCGTCCACTGCTGGACATAGGCCTCTCCTATGGCACGCCACTGGGTTCGATCTTCTGCCCAACGTCTCCAACCGCTACCAGCCATCCTTCGGATATCATCACTCCACCTCGTTTTTCCAGCTTATTTTCCCTATATATTAACCCACTAAATATAGCCATACTTCAATTTAAGCATCAAAAACTAAATTGAAAAACAAGGTCAGGGCGATAAATCTTTTAAATATTTGCAACAATATTCAAATATTTTACCAATAAAGTAACAAAAAATGAAGGATTTTTCAGTTTCGTAACCAAACGTCTACTTAAAAAGAATATTGAGTTGAATTCAGTAGCCTATTCTGAACATACCAATACCAAGGTTTACGTTGTATGTATAACTAGTTAGTACACACAGCCAAAACTGTCATCGCCAATAGCATTATATTAAGCCACAGATATTAAGCTGACATTACATTGAATACACTGCACATGACGGCAAATCAGTTACCGGCAAAGCATTGATTAGTTGAATTATATACTGCCATTTGGCGTAATTATAGAAGCCTCAGTACATATTAAATCTACCTAGCTATATTGATATTGGGCTGACGTGGACTAATCAACGTAGGACGATAGATAGGATAAAGAATTTCGCGACTGAATATAACCGACGAGGCCAATGATTAACCACAATCCCCAGAGATATTCGATACATTGACTTTTAAAAACATGTAGAAACGAGGAAAAGTATGAAAGAGAATGGAATGACAAGCCTTCGCAAGATCCTATTGAGATTAATAAAGATGAAAATAAATGAGCTGCTTCTCTTGTTAAACTTTTGATGTTAGCAGCTAAGTTGGCTCAGCGACAAGCAGTAATTAAAAGTTGCAACACGTCGTATAGAAATGCGAGGATTTTATCTTATGGAGCATTAGCTGGAGTTTTAGAGCCGTGTTGTAACTATATTGTGCGAGCCACAATACATTTCAACACCGCACTATCTCAGCACAATCTTGTTTCACATCACCACATTTTATTTGTCCATTATTTTCTACGACTCGTGTTGCAACTTTGGAGCCCACTTATATGGCGCGGACTTTTTGTATCTTACTAATTATCGTGTCTAAAATAAGTGTTGCTGTGCTTTGTGAGTCAAAAACGGAAATGGGTATTAGTCTTTATAAGGAATGGTATACAAAATCACTTTGTTTTAATAGCATTGGCGGTAAGCAAGCAAGCTGAATTAACCCGACGGAATGCGACCACCGTGAAAGTATATGCAACCATAAATGCTTTAATAACGTCACACGATGGAAGATGCGGGGCAAGGCAGGGAATTGTATCTTTCAGATTTGATACAAACTTGAGAAAACACAACATCTAAATTATTTATTACTTAACTTTCTGGCAAACAGGATACTTTCGTTGTTCGTGTAGTATCTAGATTCTCCTACTTGCAAAACACGATACTATTTATTTAAAAAATAAGCGATGAATACCAAAGACACGGAATAAAGTTACGCAACGTGAGTTCATGTTCTGTCATTACAGCTGTGGAACAATTACTAGCCGCCAGGCACGGAGCGCAGGAAACGGGCACCCCGACCCCGATAAACTTATGATTAATTGAAACATCAAGTCTAGACATGTATATGAATTTGAATTAATTTACATTATAACATAAAATTTATGAATAAAATCACTGTTCGTAAACATTGAAGACATATTATAACTATTTCAGATAATTATCGGTAGTGTTTCTATATAACGTTGATTACAGGGGGTCACCAGAAATAATACAAACAATAAAAATAAACAAAATATAATACGAGTATATAGGAGAACATCTTTTTCGAGAGGAATGTCTAAAGTTTTTTGCTTGGATGGCCTTCAATGTTATTTTTGAATGACGTGATAATATTATAATGGTATTTTAATAACATTCAAGATGGTCAATAGTAGAAAAAATACAAGTAAGGTATATGGCTAACAATTTATAACCAAAGTATGTTTCTGTGCGGTTTTTTAAGCCAATATATTACTCAATAAAACGTGGTGCACGGACTAAACTGGTTTTTATAATTAAAATATCTCCTGTCGTTCAGAAATATTCAGATCTCGTTTTACCAAATCATAAATCTAGGCTACAATAAATATATTATAATAGGTATTATCGGAGTATTATACTCGTATATCAAATTAAGAATATAAGTTTTTAAATTAGCCAATATAAGAATATCGGCTAGTGACGCGCTCACAAGGATGACACATACAAAATAAAACTGTTGACTGTAATATTTGTACTCACATGATGACTAAATAAGTAAATAAAATAACACCCAACAGTAACATACTCGTACATAGCCCTGGGGCCCTACTATATTCATCCGAAACGAAGTTCGAAACTTCGGATGATCGAAGTTTATATACGATACGAATGTACCTACATATACTTTTGGTCGTTATTGACTTATGGTCGCAACAATAGACTAATGGTTACGATGAACGTTATACAAATTCGAACTTTTACAGAGTAGATACATTCGTATCGTATAAAAAACTTCGATCGTCCGAAGTTTCGAACTTCGTTTCGGATGAATATAGTAGGGCCCCTGACCCCACACTAAGATCGAATCTTGTGTCGCGGGTATCAAGAACTACAAGAGACTTTTCGGTCTCACAAACACCCAGACCCGAAAGAAATATTTGTGGGCCGCACAAACATTTTTCTTATGTTAAATATTAGTTTAGTTTCTCAACAAACATTTCTCTCTCTCTCTCTCTTTCTTTCATAATTTTCGTGGGGATCGAACCCGCGGCCTCTCATTTCACAGGCGGCGTCCAATCACCTTCGCCACGAAAGCTGTCATGTCTATCAGCTCATCTAGCTTCGATCTAGCTTTCGAGCTTCATTCTAGACTACAAATGTATCTATTGCATGGTCACATTACATTTTTTTTTTTAATTTTTTAATTGCTATGAATGGCGAGACGAGCATGCCGTTCGCCTGATGGTAAGCGATACGACCGCTCATGAACAGTAGCAAAACCAAACAACACCTTGAATTACAAAGCAATGATTGGCATCCACTGCGCTCGCCACCCTGAGACATAAGATGTTAAGTCTTAATATGTCCAGTAGTCACTCTGGCTACAATGCCCTTCAACCCGAAACACAACAGTGCGTTTACACTGCTGTTTGACGGGAGAAATAGACACTGCGGTGGTACCCACCCAGATGGCCTCTCACATGTGAGAGACCTACCACCAGTTACATGGACAACTTTCTCTATATATTCAATTCGTAATAAATATTGACCCCCTCGAAACGAACTTGATGCGCGCCCGTTTTGAGCAACTGAAATGGGTGTAAATCAAAGCTAATTACACAGATTGTCTACGCGCAATGTGTTATTTAGTAGTTCAGTTAATTCGAGGAATTGTCTGCAATGAGTTGTACGGAGTGCGTGAAATTACTTCCATGACCAAGTCTCTGTATAAGGAAATCTCATTAAGACGTCAGTAAGGTTTGATTAATAATGTTTCAGATATATGCTTATTATAACGTCAACTATCTAATGGCATCATGAATCGGTTGTGAGTTGATTATTCTAAGCTGCGTTTTCATTACGAAAACCGAATTTGTCAACAAAACTTGATTTAGTTAACCAACTGACATGTCCGGAAAATTGCATATTTAATAGCACATAAAACAAAATTGACCCTTGACTCGTCTCAATTATTTATGATCGTTAATTTGAAGTTGTATTATTGCTGGTATAGTTTAAAGGTCTGAGGGCGATCGAAGCTCCTTCTATAGCAAAGGTCAGATAATCTTCGTGGAATAAAATCGGTTGTAGAAGAAATGAGGTCTGATAATTTACTTCATCATCTTCTTATTTTTTTTTTATATCTGTGTTCCGGAAAACGAGCAAAACTTTAATCATAATCTTCCAAGTATCAGAACACCAATAATACTCTCAATCGCAAGTACGCTACCTGACTTCCAAAATTAACTTTGTAATCGCAGAAAAAATATCGGAAAGTGAGGACTATTTTCCTTCAACACCTTTATTATATTGGCCCGAAATTATAACTGTAGCCATGCCTTAAAATCTGAGCCTTTAAATGACATACTGTAATGTCGCATTGTTGCATGGTATGTGTAATGTAATCCAGATAAAAAGATATATACCATCTAAACCATAGTAGGAGTAGACGTGTTCTTGAGTGGAAACCTCGTCTCGGCCACCGTAGTGTAGAACGCTATCGTACCAGGGGGAGCAACGATATTCGTAAGATGGCTAGTAGTAATTGGAGACGATGTGCTGAAGATCAAGGCCAGTTGCGTACCATAGGAGAGGCCTATGTCCAGCAATGAACGCGGAAAGGCTGATGATGATAATAATGGTATGGACTTTTGTACCATCGTGTACCATATTGTCCAGGCAAATACGACTACACTGCAATTAGCGAATTAGCATTTCCATTGTAATGTCGGCAATTGAAATAATCGCCTACTACGATAAAGAGTGCACCACATAATTGGCTCTGACCATGAATCAATACTTTCACTATTCTTGTTATGTGTACTAGGCAATTACTTAGTGGCTTAGGCTGAACATTACCGCCGCATCCATACACCATCAATTCTTGAACAACATAACATAAATAGTCCTAGCCTGTTAACAATTTTTTTATTATTTTGCCTAGCCATCTATAAATATATGCTCCATATCTGTATCTCGTTATTTTTCGTATCTGTAACATAAAATGCATCGAAATATCTAACAAAATCTGTAGTTAAAGATAGATAGATTATAGAAACCGGCCATAATACAATGAAGGGTTATATATAAGAGAAGGAGAAAGAGGCCCATCAAGCCTATTATAAAATCATTAATTACTGAAATGAAAGTGTAATTTTACAAATGGAACGATGTTATCAGTGTAAATAGTTTATTTGGCGAGTTTGCTTTCGTAAACCAGAGTTGTTTGTTCTGATAACGCTACATTTCACTGATAAAGCATATTCGAAATATTTATCTAAGTATTCATTTTAACTACTCAAAATTTACGGAACGCGCAAAAAATATATAAAACAATGAAACAAAACTTTTAGCCCCCAAATTATTTATTTTTTTAGTACGGAAATATGTTGACTAGCTTAGTTGTACCATAAACATTACGATAGGTAATTTCAATTAGTCAGCGGGGTAAAAATGCCCCCAGGCGCTACTTTTGGTTGCTTCGATAATTAAAATATCCACAACGAGATTATAAAGTCGATCATCACGAAATATTTACGCTTGACGTACTGACCTGTAACCTATCACAACCGCAGATTGATTTTAAAACAAATTACATACATACATAATCGTCACGCCTGTATCCCATAGGGGTAGGCAGAGACTATAGACAAATTACGTTCGAGTATTTAATCACTCACGGGTAAAATGATATACATAAATAATTAAAACCTGTTTATGAGTATTACATAATGCAAAAACTAACATTGATTATTACTTTTGCGTTCTCAATAAGGTTACAAATGTAGTGTTATAAATGGCGATAGACGCGCCCCCTATCACATCGTGGGACGGAACACACAAGGCGAAATGTGAGTGTTCTTGTGGCACCTCTGCCTACCCTTTCTGGAAAAAGGCGCGAGTTTATGAATGTCGTTTTAATATCAGTAAGCCTGATAATAAAAACAACTCTTTTATACTCGTATTTGAATGGGTAGACATTAAGGCAACAAAAATACTGGATTTGAGAACCACCATGTTATGCTAGAATTCGAGGCAGTGAAGTACATGTTGTGATGATTTTATGAATCTAGTGGTAGGTACATGTGTCAAGAATCATGTGCTCCTGCGTACGATTCTCCGTTCACCAAATACACTTTGCATGATTTTTTTGCTGGCATAATAATTTTCTCGGCAGTGGTTAATGACTTGAAATATTAAAGAGATTAACAAGCAGACCGGCCGGGTTTAAATCATACGTAATAAATTTACTACGACATGCTTAAAATCGTTTTAAAAATTATGTCACGTTCTGATCTGACACACAATTTTGTAACCGATCGATGTCTGTACATACACTTCAAATACAAAAACATTTGTGTGTGGAGGTTTCCAGATTTCCTTCATCAAAATGAGTGATAATAATTTTTTAATTGGCACATAACTTCGAAAAGCACTTATTTAATATAAATAAACACAATAATTAAATTCTTGGGTATTTTTAAGTAAATCAAATTCCTTAAGTAACTAATTGACGTAATTGTCTACTTTTGAAACCTAGAGAACTTGGCATACAGCTACATACTCTCTACTTTCGCTAAATGAGATTGTCGGCTAACTTTAAATCCAATATTGTCAAATTTGTATAAACAGTAAATTTATGTTCATAAAGCTAAATTTATTGAGTTAGGAGTTAGGAAACTTTGAAACTTATGCTGTTTCAGACTGAGAGGAGAAACCGGCGAATTAGTCCCGGCTATGTGTTGAAATGTGATAGTTAGCCATGTTAGACAACAACCGGGTTAAAGGAGTATTGGTAGCCTTAGAAGAAACAAAGGAAAAGAGGGTTATTGAGCAAATTAAATTGAATATTGAATTAAATGAAGAGTTTCGCAAGTCGTCGCTTATACTATATGTAGGGGAGTACTTGTATAATGTCACACTATAGCAAAGATCACACAACGCTGATTTCCATTAGACCTTAAAGGATAGATTATTTTTGAAGGGGTGAGCAATTCGAGGCTTCGGAGTTTGGGCCTCCCACAATATCGTAATAATCGAATGAAACGCTGTGGCTACGTGATTTGGTTTTCAGTAAACGGAACTGATCAGCAAGCCAATTTCGTCACTATTGCTGGCACAGGCTTCGTAGTATTGAGAGAGTTTGCTGGTGGTAGGATATTTACGCCAGATCGTATAATGAACAGGGCATATGATAGTGGAAAATCAGTTGTAGGGACCGACGCACTTACTCGGGTTTTGTTCCGCACGCCACTGCACTGCACTTAATATCAGGGTGGCTATTTTATCCGATACGACGTTCGAATATTCGAAAGTTCGATGTCCATGAATTTATGAATCTAGGTACCTACTCTACATAATGTTCAAGTCCTTCATCGTACTGTGTGCCCACAAACTAAGTTCGGAGCGAATGATATGTGTCGAAGGGAATAACATTTTGAAAAATGTAACTATCTTATAATTTATACGTGGACGTCAAACGTTCGAATATTCGAACGTTGTGTCAAAGTATAGTGTAGCCCCCCAGATGTATTTCAGTAACGGTGTCTTGTCAATATCAATACAATTAAGGTCCGCCTTAGTCGCGTTAGTTATAGCTTGGGTTGGTCGATTTTACATAATATGTTTGAAATCGTAGAAAACTCTCAGATATCCATAATGTGTCAAGTTAAAGTCAAAGTAAATTGACTTACAGACAGAACTTGGAAACTGCAAACTTTACTGCGGTAGCAAACCTTAAACTTCCAAGTCAAGTATACGTTCAACTGTCATAAACTGTTGGTTAATGCTCATTCTATTATTAGACGCCTTAATTTTATTAATTAATTAAGATAATTTCAAACCTATTACCGTCAACCCGAGTGGATTAAAACTATTATGATATTCAACCCTAATTTGCACCTAAGTGTTGGCCTCTACAGAGGATTTTTGTATGCGTCGGTTTCACGATTTCGTCACCTTTGCTTTAACAATTTTCTCTTCTTTGTGAACAAATCTAAAATATGCAATTTTAATTTAATCTGGTTTTCCCACATGTGAAAGACCTACCACCAGTAATTTTTTTATAACATTTTTGCATATTTTTATTAGATTGTAATTACTTAAGTATGTTAGCGAAAGTACATTATAATGTTTTCTACATGTATAATGTACTTTTGATAATATCCTAGAGGTTGGTTGCGTAATTTCCGTGACGTGCCCATCATCCAATTTGGTGAAATGAGTTTGCGTGTTGGGTCAAACGTTTTTAGTATATTACACTTTTTGTGCCGCCTCGTCTCGTCTACCTTCAATTTGTATTTACTGTAAGGTGAATTTTGAATAATATTCGCAAAAGATATGGGTAGTCTATTGTGAGGTTTTAGGGTTTCCAAAATAGACAAAGAAAGGTACACTCATAGTTTCAATTCTTCAAAAATATGTTCTAGCTATTAAAAACGATCAGTTACTTCGATAAAACATACTAATTTCTGAGCAAAATATGCACCTTTTCAAACCACAATGTGCTACATCTGTATTTCATCATCAAGTCTAAGTAGGTCCACTGTTGAACATACAACTATTCAATTGTATCTCTGAGTTCTCATTCTCTTGCATATAACCTGTTTTATTCCATGAAAATGGATTAAATACGAATAACAAACTAGACTAAATAAGACGAGTAGGTAGAGCCTGCCACCGTCGACATAATACAAATAATGCCAGATAGATTAGACCATGACCAAAATATACAGCAATTAAATAACGATGCTCATTTTATGATGAGAGCCCGTTACAGAATAAAATAAAGATATAGAAACTATTTAAAATCGAGGCTTTTACTTATGCCCACGCAATTACCGCGAGTTACTCACTTCACGCGCTATACACATGTAACATTCAAATAGGCGTCTGTACGTAACGAGACATTTTATTTATGTATTTAGAGTTATACCTCTTTGCGTCTCGGTGCACGTAAGTTTCTGACATTCTAAATTAACTATGACGCTGTATAAAAGAGCTGTATTCTTTTTATACGCAAAATCGCGGACTCACATTATTTTCCGCTCTACATATTGAACTTGCAATGTAAACTTGCTCCAATTTGGCGCAGTTTATTGACTTCTTTTTCAAACAAAAGACGAATAGTTTTATGTAACTTAATTATGTAGCCTCGTGACAAACCGCGTAAGTTAAATACAATAAATTTACTGCACGTAAAAATCTGCGGGAAAATCAAGTGAACGTATAAAATCTTAATTTGGCTCGGATTATACAATTAACACGGGCGTGGGTACCAGTTTTAAATTATAAACGAGAAAGTGCCCGTGAGATGATCTGTTGAAGACGTTAATTGACTGTTAAATTTCATTACACAAATAATTTACATTTTACTCCATTGCTTGGAAGAATACATTAAATTATATAACGTAAATAAATGGGTTTAATTGGTCAGGCAAACGAGCAAGCAGGTTACTTGATGGTAAGTGATCACTGCCGCCCATCAGCGACCACGACGCTTGAATTATGGATGTGTTGCCGGCCCACCCAATTTGGAGGAGAACGGGAAGGAAAAAGGATGGAATGAGCTAAGGAATATTAGGCATCTGGCAATCTCTGGTGTAGTTTTATTTTACAGTTTCCGAGGCATAGTTAGACAAAGCCGGCTGGTATCCACTTACCAATACAAATATTTATGTAATCCATATATTTGTTTTGGCGTCGGTGATGTGAGACCGCAAAGTCTAAATAGTTTCTGATACCGACCTCACAAGCCTTAATATGATATCTCATCCACTTCGGTGGTCAGGATCATAGCATTGCACTGATTAACAAGTACATTAGAAGTGCTTTCACTTTGTCTTGCTAGTTTAAAAATTTGTCGTGGAACTTATGTTCGACATCAGAATTCAAAACGTGCAAGCCACTTCTACATTTTATTAGAAGTAAGACATAAAATGCACCCTATGCAGTCGAAGCTATATCACAGAATTCGAACAAGTTAGTATAGGTAGTACTTCTGTATAAAGTAACTACAAAATAACAAGCCAATAACAAAATAACAAATGATGCAACAGAACAATCGCCACACAAGGACATATGACCGCAGAATACCTAATGCCGGCCCAATAAGTCTAATATTACACAAGCAAGCTGTTGCGATACGGAGGAAGCCCGACGCTAGATCGTGACCGAACGGCACTCACTTTCCAAACAAGTTTTCTCAATCCGCATCATTTCTAGAGAAACTGCGATACGTACATGTTGTGGAGACATCCTTGGTGAGAACAAGATGCTATCTCTAGCATATCCGCAAATTTCTAGTGTTAGACTTGCAATGTAGACCTCTTACAGAAAAATGGGGCGATTAATTTAGGGCTGGGTTATTCAGACTACGTAATTTTACCGATAATTCAATGGCTTATATTGACCAATGCAACGTCAGGGTCCAATGTGCCTGGAGCTCCAATTTCGCAGATTGAATTTTTAATGTCATTGCTTTTGATTTAGCTTATTGTTTTCAAATCTTTCAACGTGAGTTGTACTGTATTTGATGTCAACACATTTGAATTACCAAAACATCAATATTAAGTCAATACAAATAAATAACACTGCGACTGCCTCGGTGGCGTAGTTGTGCCACGGTATGGTTACAAAGCTGAGGTCTCGGCTTCGAATCTCGGGTCGGGCGAAGTGATCGTGGATTTTTCAATCCATAATAAGTCCGGGGAGTCAGGAATTTGTGTCCGATAGGCGATAGGCCTGCCCCCTTTCACTTCGTGGGATGGAACACACAAAACGTGGGTTTTCTGGTTACCCTTTTTGGGAAAAGGCTTGAGTTGATTTGAGATGTATGTATGTATGAATATAAATGCCTAAATGCCTCTGCATCGACTACAAACATTTCCCGTTGCGACGTACAAACAAACACCAAAAAATGTAATTGCCTATGATAAATTCAATGTCTATAAACTATTTCCTATATAAAAAAAATTGTCCCGCTTACAACCACATAAGTAGTGAAAGGTCATATTGTAAGAATAACACAAGTGTCATTAAGCATTCGTCTCAGGTTCAAACACGCGGCGTTTAGCCATGCACCACCTACTTTAGGGTCAACAAGGTCTTCCCACATCACCATATAATTATCACGCATACTTATTAGAATTATCGGGCTTTATTTAATCTACCTATAACGGTGAAGAAATACATTGCAAAGAAACTTTATCACAGAATTTTTAGGAATTTCTACGGCAAGTCATGTCCGCCAACTTGCACTAGGCCTCCGTGGCGGAGTATACGGCCAATCCAATCTGAATCGTAATCGCGAGTGTAGAGTAGGCCCGTGCCCTACTGTGGGACGTATTTGGCCTGATACAGACCTATAAACATAATTAAAATAGTACGTAGCATATATTTTACTTTGATTATGCTTCGCTAAATCCGACGTAGTTACAAATATTTATTTGTAGATGGCGTCAAAGACGTTTGCTCGAGACGGTAGCTATCCATCCTCGACACTTATCAAAGGCAGCATTTTAAATGTCTCATTAAGAGATAGTATTCGTAACACCAAAACGAGTTCCAGAAAATAAAGTTGCTGACGTGCTTGATGTGCGGTAAATTATAATAGAACTGGGTCTGTCACGTCTGTCGCATTCCAACATATTATTCCCAAAATTGGCAACATGGTGGAGACATGGCAAGCCTATCACTGATCAGTAGGACTTAATTCTTACAATTTTAAAACATTAAGTTACAAAACCTATTAAATACAACATGTGGCAACAGGTGTGATGCCATGTCCGACCTGTTTTAAAACCTTCCACAAATAAACCTACAATATTTTCATTTATTTTATCCCATCGCCCACGCTTTGAATTAATATGGAATCTTGCTATATGGAATTACTGCAATCGATATTTACGCATTAAAATTATTTTAAATATAAAATATTAAAGTCTCTGTCCGACTAGGCTCCACGAACGTATCAGGCAATATTGTATATATTTTAATACAGTGGAACATTGGTTATTTACCCATCCCGGTACGAAAATGCTCCACGCCTGTGCTCCATGCCAACTTCTATGAGGCCTTATATCATTACATTCATGGCACGGCTATAGTATGCGACGCTGTAAGGTCCAAAGACCATCAAGCTATTTATAAAACTTATTACGTATTACAAGTTATTTTTAAACAAAAAATTGCAAAGACTACGACCTTTGCAATCCTCGCATGACCTCGTGCCCATAAATAGGATCGGAAGACATGAACCTTTTTAAAAATAGCCCACATGCATCCCGTGGGAGTCTGCGGGTTCCAATTTACATCTCGCGTGATCTACAACGTGGAGATAGGTTTCTTATATTTCAAATGGTACGTAATCCCATTAGGTTTGCAGACTCTCGTTGATCCAACAAAAGTTAATTCAGCTTTCTTCATAAATTCGTTTATTTGACGGTTAATGCACGTACGATCCCTGAGCACTGTAATTGCTTACAGTCTGATAGGAATTCAGCATTAAAGGGCAGATTGTTTTTGGTCATATCTATGTCATCAGAAGCAATAGCGATTGATCTTTATTTTTAAACTAGCGGCTTGGCCAGGACCCGGCCGGGTCCAGGTACCCTTTTTTGAAAATATTCTATCGCTTATGTTCATCATGGCTTATATAGAATACTAATGGTGAAATAATCTTTCAAATCGTTATTACCATTAGTTTAGAGCCTGTTCAGAGCAAACAAACAATCAAATCGTTCCTTCTTATAATATAAGTTTAGATTTGTTATCATGCCTTACCCATATTGATAAAACGATGTCTTAAAAGAATTATGCGAAAACTAAATTCAGTATTACTCAGTTCTGCGTCGAACTCTTTCAAGGAAGAATTTATTTAATAACTTCATTTAAAATTCATTGATGAATTAGATAGTAGCTACTCAATTACGTTTTAGTATGTTAACAAGTCTGTATTTGCGCTTCCACTAATTTTAATTACCTACTCATAACCAACCGACCGAATAAACAAACAAGCAGTTTATTTAATCAAACAATATTAAAATAGACATGATTTATTACATATGAGAACCAATATCCGTATTACTGTATTTTTTATAACAGTCATAACATAGGCCTTGTACACAAAACTGCGATGCGGCACATCGTAAAAATCGATTTCCTACGACGCATTGCAAGAACATGCGAATTGATTTGCATCGCGCATACCTGCTGGTTGCTTCTATGTTTGTTTTTCCTATATTTCCTTAGCAATAAGCGTCACCAGAACCGTACAAGTATGTCGCCTTGCCGCACAAAATCGCAACAGTTCGTATCGCAGATTTCTGCGATGCGAATTCGCATCGCGCCAACTCGCACTTTTGTGTATGAACCCATAATTACATACATATTTTATGTCTCGCAGCCGTATGTCCGGATTTTCAAACGTGGAACATAATATTAACGTTCTGGAATATTCAACGAATGAGATGCTCTAGCTAATTATGAACTTGGTAAGACTGATTAATATTAAATACACTTTGAAACTCATTTCCTAAGCATTTTCGTGGTACCACTGAGCAGGAGGGAAATAATATGTTAAATTTGTTGTTAGCAAAATAACAGACGCTAACTGCGAAACTCCAAACGCTGTTTATAAATTTAACAATATGAGGAATATTTGTTTAACCAGAATTTAATGAGTAAGACCTCTGATAATAATATTTAATTTTTATATTAACTTAATCGTAAGTTTTAGGTCAAAAAGACTTATTTTTATTTGATTAAATCTACCAATTCGGATAAAAATCAAATCATTGGTCCACATAAAATTATTTGAAATGCAAAACGGAAGCGAAAAGGCAATAAAATCTACAAATCAAGTGGAATGTTCTAGAAAAATTACGTATTCACAAATAACACCACCTGTCGAATCCGTGGCAAGGTCAGCGGTAAAGTTCAAGACTTGACACGTTGTGAGATGTAACCATGTCATGGACGCGCATCGCGGCGTCTCAATTTTACACAATTTACATATCAGTAATAATTATTATTCTATTTATTAAAATCCATCATCCGTTTATAAATATCGTTGGTTCCTAAACTAGGATATATCCTGTGTCTTAGGAAACCAGTGACTTCACATACAATACAATACAATACAATATAACTTTTATTAAGTACAATATAATCATAAATCTGTGTTTTACCTGACCGTTCATTTAATCAAATTCTAATTATTAAAACGAATTATCACTTATTCGAAAGTGGATTGGTCTACATTTGCAGATAGAAAATGTAAAAATTAAAAGCAAAGAAGTAAAACGAATTTGTCATCCAGGGCTAATTTAATCTACCATAGTATAAAACGGCTTTCATTATGTAGATGGACGAGATTAACTGCTCTATTTAATTTAACGTATGCTACATTTCCGAGAATTAACCTGGAAAGCAAATGTGGCCTGTTAAAATTCTACCCTAGTTTAAAAAATATGACCAAGCCTATTTAATCACATCTTTTAATTGAATCACTGCCCCTTGGAAGCTTATATGGAGTAATTGCCTTTCAGGCATCAGTTTTCTCCCTGTTATTATTGCTTAATATTGCTAATAGCTAGCCAGTAGCCTGCTTAATAATTTTCATGAGTTAAAGAAAGCTTTTTGACCCTTCATAGCGCGAGGACGGTAGCGGTGATTATTTATCATCAGATGACCCGTAAACATATGTACCTACCGCTCTCCCACAAATTAATTAGGTTCGACGCAACATTACTAATTTACATATTGTAGAATAATATTTATGATTTACTGCCGATCCGTGGTGTACTAAAATTAACATCTATTATAATATAATCCTCTTAAAATTATTACTACTCACGGACAAATGTGTTTATTTATTTTCAAGTGAATTTATTTACAGTCCCTTTTGAATTAAGGCTTATAGTAAATACAAAATAAAAGGGGTTATTTTTAAATGGATTCGGAGCAGCACAAAAGCGTATTGTTGGTATCAACGTAGATAATAATTAGAGAGATAATTATCTATAAACAGATTTCAGTACTTAGTTTATTTATGTGGGATACGGAGTTCAACCTTCAAGCTATCCATTACCCAAAAAAAAATGATCGTTTATGTTTTTTCCCAATCTTAAACTTATCATGAATGTGGAAATATTTCAAAAATATAAGCAATGATTATAAGCAATTATTCGACGTGTTCGTGTAATTGCTTTTCAAATCGATTATAATGATTAATTCGAAGCACGATTAAGGTCATTTACTATGTATGCATGTGTGATTGGTACAGGTGATTGGCTATAAGCTTTGTGTCTGTGGCCTTAGCAATACTAACAGTAAAGGGGGCATAGTAAAGTTTACAAAAAGGTAAACACCTAAGCCGCTGGATGTGGGCGACTTCCAATGCGTCAATATCGATATCCTTAGGGAAAGCCTTTATTCAGAATGGTCTCCCTATGGCTCAAAAGAGAGACAGAAAGACATAATGACTTTTGAATTCAGTTTGAGCAAAGACAAAACATTCGATAAGTAAAATAGGTTTTAAAACTATTTATAAATAAGGCCGGTGTCTGATAGGTTTTCCCAGTGAGCTGGCGTATATCCATTATCAAACAGGTTAGTATAATTGGACCGATTACAGATAGTTATTGATCGCCAGAGGATATTTTGTTTGCACTACACATTCTGTCAGGGGCATTTTAGTAATTTTTTCGTGGGCGTAAAAACAACACGGAAATCAGAATGTAACGGCAATACACAATTTAAATATAGGTGTTTGTTGCTATACAAGATTTACTTAACATTATGCATTAAAATAGCTTCTTCTTCATAGGCTTGCCTAATATAAAATCATAGCGACTTAGACCAGCAAAAGAATTAGAAGAAAATTCGCAGCCTTAAAAAAGCCAAAAACATTCATCTAATAAAATATATATTCACAATCAAATACAAACTGTAACGCTAATACACAAAGTTCAAAATCCGAATCCCACACATAAAAAAAAGTCCCACACATAAAGTATGCGAACAATGGCATCCGCAAACCCGTATCAGTCCAATTACCGAGATGACAGTGAAAGTGTTGACGCGTCCTTGGCGCAGCGATTACGAAACAGAATCCGGTTCGAGTTACGAGTTGTCGGTTTCTACGTTATTGTCAAGGTGATACGACCTTTTGCACTGTTACTGTGCTTTGACCTTTGTTGAGACCATCCCGCCCACCACAACTCCTAGTAGCTAGGATTAGCGTAGATTTCCTTTGCCACCTACGAAATTAAGAAAAAGAAAGCTTTTCAACATAGTGTTGTGACTAAATCGGTCATAAGTAACTTGTGGGTGGTGGAATAGTTGTATACAATGAATTAAAAAACGCCATCATTGACGTAATAAACTAGAGCGGACATTGCAAACATAATCTGTGCGCGCGAATCACCCACGCGGGAAAACGAGAGCGAGTGGGAAGAATGCGTAAGAGTGACCGAGATAGCAATAAATTTGTGTGGATTTTGAATACACATTTTTATTATTTATATTTGGTACTGTAATGCTATATTCCGGTACAAATATTTCGTTCGCGATGGCCTCTCTGATGTCCTTGCACGGTACAGTGATCTACCCATGTGTCGTGTTCAACAATCAGACCTTAAATATAATACAGTTGGCGTGGAAGAATGTATATAAAAATAAGTATGTAAAAAAAGAAGTTTCATACAGTATCTACATGCTGACAAAACCTACAAGCTGACTGGAAATCGAACCCGCGATCATAGTTTTGGCTAATCGCGTCCGGTTCTTTACCAGTAAACCTTGATACACGTAAAAATAAAATTAATTAGACTATCACAAACCGCATTATTACCAAAGAGATTTAAATCAAAATTGGATTGGATTCCGTTAATTTTCATGACAGGCGAACATTTTTGCAAATTTCGATGGCATAAGGCCTAAACAGAACAGAAAACAAATCAGAACAATTAAAAAGCATAAATTGAAATTAATTACACTGGAGGATGGAATCAAATGAGTTAGTGTGTTCCATTAATTAATTTAACATTCAAATGACATCTCAACAGTTGAGTGCGTCGTCATCGACGAAATTGTGTAGAATATTTCCATAATATAGAATATATTATTGAAATTTTATGAATAATAAAGATTTAAATTTCTATTTTTAGTAAAATTATTCCATGTTATTGTTATTTTATGTCCATTCGTCAATTCGCGAAAGGCTAAAAACTCATGAATCGTCCACATAAATTAAGTAACCATTTTACAGCTCTTGCTTATCTGGATATCTTTTAAAATCCTATTATTAAATAAAAGTAATAAGGTACTTACTGTGAAAAAATAATATATATTTTAGAGCCGCCACGTCGATTTATGATGCTCGTTTTTTATCACACAGCCAGCAATATCTAAGTCTTAATAATATGATTCATCCGCCCGAACGCCAGTAATGGAAACGCCGGAAGGTTAAAAAATTTAAAATTATACCAAATCCGCGATAAAATCCGTAAATAATATTTTATTTCAATGTGTAACATTCGCGTAAGAAACCAATATGATTCTTCGTTTTGTATTAATATCTTTCTCTACACTTCAATTCCTATTTGCTTTTTTATCATAATTTATCGCAGTCGGTCCTAGTGACGTCATACCTCCTTTGTGCACTACATACCAATATGTAGTTATTACTGGCTATTAATGTTTCATTGCGTTTATTTTTAATATTTTTTTCTTTCTTTATATATTTCAAAAATAACTATTCGAACCGCCATTAATTTTTACGAGTCTTTTTCACTTAAACCTACTGACAATTCAAAAATATCTGCTGCGATCCGAAGTCTAATTATTTTATTTTAATACTTTTTATACTTATAGTTATAAGTGCCTGTATAAAATGGTAATATAGTCGTACATTTGTTCTTCGACACTAAAACCTGTGCCCATAACAATAAAAATAAGTTTTTAGCACGGTCCTCTCAAGAACGATGATATCAGAAAATTATATTGGTAAGTATTTTCGATGAAACTCAATAAAGATTGTACAAAAATATTTACTTCTCGGTGGCACAACGACCCAACCAAACATAAATAACAAATAAATATACCCAATATTTACATATACCGTCCTCTATCCACACTCGGATCGTGTCTCGTGTCGTATGTATCAGAATCGATGAGACTTTTCGGTCTCACAAAAAACCAGACCCGAAAGGAACATGTAGATTACACAAACATTTGTCTCGGTGCGGGTATCGAACCCGCGACCTCTCGTTTCAAAGCCGGCGTCTAACCAACTGCTCCGCGGAGGCTGTCATAAGATAATGTGTAAGTGTATACATAGTATATCGTTCATCAAAAAGAAAAATGACGTAATTATGTTTTAGATGGTTTTCGGAAGAGTATTTTAAAGGATTGGGGTTAAAAATATAATATACATGTATATTTCCAATCATTTTGATAGATTTTTTTTTAGTTAATGTGTGTTACTTTACTATTAACCATAATTCATAATAACTTCGTATGAAAGCTCAAGATTTTTATCAAATAATACAAATATTTTTGTAATAACATCAATGTTCTTTTGGATGAGCGATATAAAGATTATAATAGGTTTGTCAAGAACCTGGATACCAGTTACTGGAATGTCCAGATTTGCCGACGCGACCTAAATACATTATGCATGTTACAGAATGATAATAAATGCCAGCGGACATAGTTATGCTACCTCAACATTATGTAAAGAACAGAAATAAAAGTTATGTCCTTTAAAACAGCATGCGTCAAGGTTAACTACTTATTTTATGTCACACAGCTGTTTTACTGAATACCTATGGAATTATTTTTATTGAACTCTCAAATTTTTATTTTGACTTTTTTATGTTTTTTTTAAGTCCACCAAACCGCACTAGACCAGCGTGGTGGACTATATGACCTAACCACTCTCAATCGTACTCTCGATTGTAGAGGAGACCCGTGCCCTGCATTGGGATGTATATGGGCTGATTTAGTATAGTAAAAACAGGAAATAGCGTGCGACGATAGTTGGGTAAACGATTTCAAAATATCCAGGACTGATTTCTTCACAATTGTAAGAGCAAGTTTTAATGCCCGGAAATTGTTTCAATGTGTCCTCGATTCTATAATCGGTCAATTAATATTCCCTACGCGCGTTAATACGTAATAGTATATTGCATTAGATAAACAAGGTTAATTTCTTCAACCACGTGTGATTGGTAAATAGGTTTTTTATTACTAGCTTTTACTTGGCAGTTTATCTATGTAGAATTGCGCTTCAGGCCGTAAAATAATGGGAAAAGTAAACAGTTTCTCTCTGGGATTTCAAATAGCCCCATAGAGCTTATAGTAAGATATTGGAGAAATATCACGTCTAATGTCTATTATATCATTGAACGGTAATACTGTTGGGTTTATACACGGTTGTGACTGCGTTTTTTTTTATCGTGGAGATAGCTGTTAAGGCCCCTTCTGGTATCAAAGGGTAGGCAGGAAGAGGTCGAACGAATCATGCGCCAGCCATAAATCATTTCACAGGGAAGTCACCAATCCGGCATAACTGAGCTTTGAGATTGTGTTTCTCACATTTTTTTTATTGCAATGAATGGCGAGACTGGCATCCTAGTCTTCGTTCGCTAGTTCGCCTGATTTTAAGCGATACGACCGCTCATAAACATGTAGTAGCAAAACCAAACAACACCTTAAATTACAAAGCAATGCTTGGCTTTTCACTGCGCTCGCCATCCTGAGACATAAGATGTTAAATCTAATATGTCCAGTAGTTACTCTGGCTACAATGCTTTTCAATCCGAAACACAACAGTGCATTTACACTGCTGTTTGACGGGAGAAATAGACATTGCGGTGGTACCCACCCAGATGGCCTCTCACATATGAGAGACCAGTCATGCCCTTAAACAAGTAGGCGAGAAACACGTGCGGGCATTGCTTATCGATATTATCCTTTTCTTGTAGGCCGCCAAGTTGTGTCGGCGGGCTGTGTAGCTGGGCCGGCGGCATTGGTTCGTAGTGCACCTTAAATACAGTGAGAGCGGAATAAGATAAAGGCGATATAGCCAGGACAAAGCATTTTAATAACCACGTTGAAACAGTGGGTCACGCATTACACACAAGAATCCCATTCGTGCTCACAGTAATATTTGCCAATTGGGTTTTTACATCAATAACCGTCAGACTGTTATTTACTTCGAGTCGATGGGAAGATAAGTTTGAATTTACGTCTGGGTTTCTTTAAGGATTGAAAATGCGAGGAAAACTTTGTGAATATTATATTATATGGTTATCTAGTGTACATCAGTACATAAATAAACTATTCAACACAAATATAATTTCCAATTCGAACCAGTAGTTCCTAAGATTAGCAGCAACAAACAAACATATAACCAAACAAACTCTTATTTATTGGTAGATCTCTCGTATGTCACAGGCCGCCTGGTTGGGTTCTACCGCAATGTCTATATCTCCCGCCAAACAGTAGTGTAAATACATTGTTGTGTTTCGGATTGAAGGACATTATAGCCATAGTAACTAATGGACATATTGAGACTTGACATCTTATGTCGCAGGATGGCGAGCGCAGTGGAATGCCATGCATTGCTTTGTAATTCAAGGTGTCGTTTGGTTTTGATACTGTTCATGAGCGGTCGTATCGCTTACCATCAGAACGGCATTCTAGTCTCGCTATTCATAGTAATAATAAATGTATGACATTAGTCTATTGTATACGAATACATGACGCGTGATCCAGTTGTCGCGCATGCAGACACTTCGTTCTCAACACCTGCACTTTCTTGTGCAGCGTATGTGCTTCCGAACAATCGACGCGTGTCTATTCCTATGCAATTACGACAAAACACACGTCTGCGTAAGGCCTTTAGAAACGTCGCTTTTCATCGGAAAATAACTGATGGTTTGACTTTTAACCTGGAATTTGCAGGTATTGCTAGCAGTTTAGTAGGCTTACGAGTAGTATTTCAATCTTTATAGTGTTTAAAGAAGAAACTTTTATTAGATTGCTATTGTTAAGTTTTCGAAATAAATTAAGGTTATATTGTCTTTCATTATAAACTATATTTATTTGAATTCACATTTACAATGCACTGAATGATGAGTCTCTAAAAGATTGCAATATTTATCCAATATTTTAACAGTTCAACAAAGTAGAAGTACGAATTTATTGTCAAAACAAAGTTAATCTATCCTTAGTTGAACTGTGTTACGCGGATGAATTCAAAAGCTCTAAAATAACTCAATTCTTGAAGTGACTTTTTTATGTCGACCACCGCAATTTATAGCTTGATTTATCAGAATAAAATAATTAGGCGAAATCTGTATTGATCGTACCATGTGTATATATTTCATGCGAAAGTATTTCGGCTTAATATATCAAAGCAGAAAGTAGTCCAAAACTGTGGACCATCGATACAGCATACAAAGTGCTTATTATACTTATCAATACAATCTGCTTGTAAATATTCAACTGCATTAAGTATGCAACTCCATCCCTTGTTTTTACGATGACGCATAAACACATCCAAAAACGCTCAGTTTCCTTCACTTTCATTTTTCTCGAATTCCTGTTTGATCCGGAGCCAATGCATGCCGGTAATTTACGTACTTAAAAGAGATATAAATAAAATTGGCTAACTTTATTAAAACGTATGTATGTATGTCTACATTAGCGTATATACGTCCTGCTAGAGGACACAGGATTCCTCTACAATGGAGAGTAAATTGAGAGGGGTTAGGCCACCACGCAAACACAATGACGGTTGAAAATTGTAAAATAAATCGTTTCTTTTTTACATAATTTTAAGATATTTTTAGTCACTATAATTACCACCTATGTTTTGTGGTCTGGATAATTATACCCGGTATACGCCGGCATTTGACCAAAATTTATTAATGTTGTGAATATGAAGTGCGTGGTGGCCTGTTGGTAAACGGACCAGACGCGGCTGCCAACATGTTCACGGTGGTCGCGGGTTCAAATCCCAGGGCACACCTCTGGCTTTTCGGAGTCATGTGTGTATTGATAGTCAATCACCACGCACTAAAACGGTGAAGGAAAACATCGTGAGGAAACCTGCATACCATAGCGATTTATAAAAATTTCTATGGTATGTAAGTCCGCCAACCCGCACTGGGCCAGCGTGGTGGACTATATGGCCTAACCACTCTCAATCGTACTCTCGATTGTAGAGTAGGCCTGTGCCCCTGCAGTGGGACGTATATGGGCTGATACTGATACTGAAATATGAAAGTAATACAAATCAGTCACAAATGAATTTAACTACAATTATATGTTACTCAACACAACTAATAATAAGGCAAGGTTAATTCAAAGCTATTATCTAATCTCAAAGTTATCTATTGCAAAGAAGCAAACGGTATTAGAAAGCTGAAACTAAGTATAGCCAGTAATAGTAAAACTAATGATGAATTGGCTTACTGCCTTATAATTTTACAATGTAGTGCAACTTCCGCAATGTTATAAAATAATGTATGTTTTTATACGAGAGAAAAGTAGCCAATAAAATAAAATTGATCGATCATCGCTCGATCGTTTCGCATTTCCGTAATAACGAGCCATACATTAGGTTTTGATTTAAGGGGATTATGAAAGTTTGGTAGTGGTGGTAGTTCTCTCATATGTGAGAGGCCGCCTGGGTAGGTACCATCGCAATGTATATTTCTCCCATCTAACAGCAGTGTAAATGCACTGTTGTGTTTCGGATTAAAGGGCATTGTAGCCAGAGTAACTACTGGACATATTGAGACTTAACATCTTATGTCTCAGGATGGCGAGCGCAGTGGAATGCCAAGCATTGCTTTGTAACTCAAGGTGCTGTTTGGTTTTGCTACTAATTCAAAAGCGGCCGCTTACCATCCGGCGAACGGCATGCTCGTCTCGCCTTTCCTATCAATAAAATAAAAAAATGACCACAGTAGTTAAAATTCTAGAGTTTCTAAAGAGTTATGTATCTTATTTTTATCAAATGCAAATATACATACACACGCCTTTTTTTCCATAAGGCGTAGGCAGATGTGCTACTGAGAGTCCCACATTTCGCCTTGTACGATGCGTCCCACGATATGTTAGGGGCGAACCTATCTCCATATCGGGCACAACTTCCTGACTCGTGTTATTAATAACTAGAAAAATCCAATACCACTTTTTCCGACCCGGGATTCGAACCCGAAACCTCAGCGTTGTAATCATACCGTCGTACAACTACGCCACTGAGACAGGCGAACGCAGTCCATCATTATCAAAACGGATGCTCTGATATCCTAATTAAATGAAAAGTCGCATTACCATAAAAATCCCGGTATTTAACCCGATCCGACTTTCACTACAAATTACTAGATTTTCATCGCGTAGAAAGTGCTTCGAGAGCTAGTCGTTTATATGCAATTATTAAACGGGATTGCATTGATATACTATGAAGTTTATGCCACTATGCAAACAGATTTCCACTTTCGTGTTAAAAGCATTCCTCAGCAACTTCCTTATAACATCTCTGATAGTGTAGGAGTAAATAGCAATAGCAATCACAAATAGCAAGTAAAGTCGATAATAACATTTCACAGATTATATAAGTAAGCAATATTTTGCGATATGCGATTGTGATTCACAAGCTGATCGGCTAATATTTATATACGATCCCGTGTAATCTATGAAGGAGTGAGTTTTTTTACGAGCCCATTTAAAGAAGAAACTGAACAGCAATTTTATGTGTGTCATTTTAGATGTAAACAATTGTTATAATATATGGTCATTATTGTATACAAGTTGTATGGGAGGCAATTAGCGATAGCAGAAATAAAGAGCATGCAACGGCTTTTAAAATAACAAAGTGGCGATGTTAATTTGAAATAGCAATGATTCCCATTACTACTTTCTTATAATACAGAAATCAAGACTGCTACCGATGCTAAAATAATAATTTAAACCATTGTGTATCAAAGCGTCTTTAAAGTAAAAGGGTGTATTTATAATCTTGAAAAAAACTATGTATTGTATGTATACTATTTATCACCGAAATACGATGATATTTAAAACGTCACATAAAAATATCGTCGCATTTTATCGAAATTTTTAGTTACTTTGTGTCGTGTTGATCTTAGTATGGAGTCAGGACTATGTATGTGACTGTTGTGTGTATTTATTTATTTATATGTTGTTCACAAAAATGTTTAATTTCCGGTTAAATATTATAGTTTTTTTCGCTCGACGCCCCTCACTTATTCTTCGTATATTAAAATTATCGACTTAATTTTAATATACGAATCATAAAAACGGAGAAACCATCAAAAGTACTTTAATTTATATAACAACTTTTCATTGGTCTAGAATAATTATTAAATTAAGAGTTATCAAAAATGTAATCTCTGCTTTTCTTGAACAATTTGTGTCACAAATAATTGTAACTATAATCATGAGTGTATTTTTAAAGAATTACTTAAAATTTATATAAGTACTTACATTATTGTTTAAGTTCACCATAACCCAGTTTTATGTCGCAATGAGTTTACTACCCACTAGGTTTTCAAATCAGTTTAACTATTGCGGCAACTCTCGAACCGATAACTTAACCTTTAACCAACGAGCGCTTAATGTCGTCACTTCCTGTTTCTATATTATTCGCATCGGTATAGACATGTTACGAAAAACATGTTTACCATGAAGGTACACTACTATGGGGGCTTACTCTATGAAACGATACGAACTTCGAATTTACGGAGACCACACCCAGAAGGCATAAGCCTAGGTATTGTTGCCACAACGTGGGAACTCCGTTATTCCGGAGGGCAAGTGTTAGTGAAGGTCTAACGCTAGAATTTACGGATGTTCGACGTTAGGAGTAAGTTATAAGTTGCCCACTTCTAAAAGTCAATACTATTCTCTATTATACTTATCATTTTCTCCGAACTTAGTTTATAGTTGCGACGTACGATAGAGGATTCCAATATTATGTAGAGTAGGTATCTAGGCACATTAGTGAAGTTTTACGTACAGCGTCCGACCATTCGAAGTTTGTATCGTTTCAAAGAGTAACCCCCCTGATTCGTATTTAAAGATATATCTGCGGAAGGTCTTACATAACATGAAACGGTTTTTTTATTTCCAGCCTAGATTTACGGATAGACTTTAAGACTACGTCATTGTATTTTTAAGCAATCCATAAAATTTATTTCGTATTTATGTACCAATATTCCACTTTAACAACGAAAGCATTGACTGATTTTGATTATAAGGTCAATCAATTGCATTTTTTTCTGAATATATCAATTGTATATATTTCTGATTGTGATATAGATTATAATTTTAAACGAGTATGGTGAAGACAAGAAAGGTAGAGATGCGTTTAAATCGGTTTATGTATGTTTAATACAAAATCATGATAATTAGTTCTAACAACTGAGGATGGCTATGAAGTCCTAATATAATTTAATACATACTATATGATACATACTCATACAAAGACACATGACTGTTTCCCAGAAGGGGTAGGCAGATGTGCTACGCTGCCAGGACACCATGTCGCGAGCTAGGGGCGAATCTATCGCCATATCGGGCACAATCCAACGTGACTTTGCCCGACCCAGGATTCGAACCCGAGACCTGAGCTTTGTTATCGTACCGTAATACAACTACGCCACCGAGGCAGTCTTAACATAACCACTCCAAATTCCAATTTTTATTTCCGTAATTGGACACACAGACTGGTAATATTTTACCAAAAGTAATGAACGTGATTAAAATGTTATAATAACAAATACGGTAGTGAATAAAATGTTGACCCGTATGTGCATTTTATTGCGCTATAAAATTGTCTGCGACAGTTGTCGGAAAGGACAGCCGCAGTTTATGTAACATTACATACTGGGGGGTTACCCTATAAAAACGATACGAATTTCGAACGTTCGGACGCCGTCTTTGATCATATATACGAGTATATGTATATTTGATCCAAGGACGCCATACGTAAAACTTCACTAATGTGCCTAGATACTCCACAAATGGTGGCATCCTCAATCGTACGTCGTAACCAGGCTAAGTTTGGAGAAAATGATGAATAAAATAGAGAATAGTATTGACTTTTAAAAGCGGAAAACTTATATCTTACTCCGGTCGATGAACATCCGAACATTCGAAGTCCGTATCGTTTTTATAGAGTAACCCCCCTGCAGTTGTTGTGAGTTCATTCGTTTCCCAATACTTCCTTTATACTTACCCATTTTCTTCCGACAGCTGCATTGTGAATAAAGTATGATTGATGATTTTATGAGAAAATAATACCTTGAAATAGACGAGAAAATGTAAGTTCGAACACACATAACATTTTCTAGATACATTATTCTTAATATTGCTCTGATAACAGTGAAATATGTTTACGATACTTTTCTATTGAGAACCTTGCGTACCTTTCTAGTTAAATAGAAAGTACGCAATAATACCTGTTTTTTTTTCTAGTTTTATTTTGCACACAATATTATTAAATGTATAACCGATTGATTAAGAAAATGTTGTTCATTTACAGCGACAATGAGTGGCTTACTGCTTGCTACTCCTGCTAAAAATCTCACTTCACCATTCAAATTTTCAGGCCTTAGATCAAAGAAACAACTTAGCAAAACCACACCTTTAAAATAATGAACCCTAAAACATACGAAACGACCGTGAAATGGTAAAAACGTTTATAACACAGCTTCAAACCTCCCAACTCGCTAAAGTGTACTCATGCGAGGTTCTGCGCGACAAATTGCCTCCCTGCGTATTTAGATCCGTCAGATCAAAGAGACCATTACCAGCGATCTTCAAACAAACGTAATGATGAGAACCCTACTAATGGTTTGAGGACACGTTACTACACGTTTAAAGGAATAAGGTTTTACACTGGTGGTAGGTCTCTCATATGTGAGAGGCCATCTGGGTGGGTACCACCGCAGTGTCTATTTCTCCCGTCAAACAGCAGTGTAAACACACTGTTGTGTTTCGGGTTGAAGGGCATTGTAGCCAGAGTAACTACTGGACATATTGAGACTTAACATCTTATGTCTCAGGATGGCGAGCGCAGTGGAATGCCAAGCATTGCTTTGTGGTTCAAGGTGTTGTTTGGTTTTGCTACTGTTCATGAGCTGTCGTATCGCTTACCATCAGGCGAACGGCATGCTCGTCTCGCCATTCATAGCAATAAAAAAAAAAAAAAAAAAACAAACACATACTTATAATAAGAACCTTGTTATATTTGCTATACTACTATATATTTTCTCTTTGCTTTAATTTTTTGGCTTTGTTTAATAATTTTAGTTTTATTGTATTATCATTGTTACTAGTTAATTTCTTTTATAGTAGGTAGTTAATTATAATTTAATTTTACTTCTATGTTAGTTTTTGTTGTGTTTCTTTCTTTCTTTATTTCACTAAGGCGGGACACAAGCTTACGGCCCGCCTATGGACTTCTGCAACAATAGAGGAATCAATCGCGGGTGCTGACCCTGGAGAATCCTTCCAACAATTTTTTTCCTTATTCCATTGAAGTGAAAAAATCCTATTTTGTGTAGACATAAATTAAACAGTTGCCGTCCATTAGCGACCAGTTCTAAAATCTTAAATTACATTCTGTTGCAATGTCGTCTGTCGCGGTACTGTCCCACAAGAGATAGATGTAGCGACAGCCTTTCTGTTACGTTTCGTTCGGTGAATAAGATTGCCGGATGCCCAACACCCTTTCCCTCTTCCCATCCTTCTTTCTTCTTGCTCCCCTCCCTTTATAATTTAATAAGCATTTTTGCAAGCAAGATTTGATAAGCCGGCAACACATCCATGATCCAAGCGTTGTGGATATTCACGGATGGTAGTGATCACTTACCATCGGGTGATTTGTTTGCCCGTTTACCGGACCTATGCTACGAAATAAAAACATACTCAAACAAAATAATAAATTATTGAAAAGCAGAATAAATAGAAGTTAATATGTTCAAAATGTATGTTCAAAATAAACAAGTCCAAAATATTTCAAACCTGGTAGTTTATTCAATAAGATGTAAAAATAGTACCTAACGTTAGTACTTTCATTGTGAATGGCTATGTGAGCATGCGAACGAGATAATTAGATGTTCTTACAACATTCACCCACTTTAAATAGGCAGCTGTAGACTAAAGCTGCCTCATATACAACCTATTTTAACATTATTTTATCAGAAAACAATTATTTTATTAACATTCGCCCTCACATAATACCTAAAATAAATAATTTGGAACATCAACATTCTGCCCGCTTATTGTGTCATATTAACCGGTTTTCAAAGTTATAAAACTTAAATGCTGCGTCTGGCGTTTGAGGCTACAAATAAAATTATAAAATAGGTATATATTTAAGGAATTGTTTGAAATATATTTTCATAATATAAACAACTCAAACTACTCTAATAGTGGCTACATGTCCAATATACGACAACGCAATCATACGCCAAAAACTCGTAGACGATCTGTACCCAACGGGGGGGAGGAGGGCGTGGGGGTCATGACTCCCCCCTGGGCTTGTTCCAATTTGACAGAATTTATTTATTATTTCCTTAATAAACTTTATAAGTACAGATAAATATCGATAAATACAGTAAAAAGTGATTGTGTGTACACAAATCACAACAACAAACTTTAACAAAAATAATATGAATTTGAGTATTGAAATCGTATCCAGTGTTTGGACAAGAACTATATGACCCCCCTGGCTTGGAAGCTGGATCCGCCCTTGTCTGCCAATCTATCCAGTTGTAGACATAATGCATCCCATCACAACACTGCCGCATACCAGCTACTTAACTGCAGACTGACAAAGCAAACAAAGGAAACAACAGAGTTTGGCAACTGGCCTCTTGCCAGCTAGCATCCTGTAGGTACTCGCAATTCCACTTGAGTTCGCTTTGAAATAGCAAACATAGCAACCTTGTGCTTTCAAAGTGTTTCCTATTTGATCATTATGTTTTTGAGCTAATCGCACACTTATGTAGAATTGATGTGACATATTTCAATAATGAGTTATATTGTATTTTGTTTTCGATTGTACCTCTGAATGTAGATGAGATCAGTTCTTATTTTATTTTATTTATTTAGTATCGCCAATGTAACATACAATTGTGAATGATGCACTGAATTCAATAAAAATAAGTAAAATTGCTGCTATAATTATTGTTTCTTTATTATTAACTAGCGGCCCGGCCCAGCTCGCCCGGGTACCAATAGATTTCTTTACAATAATATGTACGTATTATACATATAAACCTTCCTCTTAAATCACTCTACATATTAAAAAAAAACACATCAAAATCCGTTGCGTAGTTTTAAAGAATTAAGCATACAAAGGGACATAGGGACAGAGAAAGCGACTTTGTTTTATACTATGTAGTGATGTTTACAACTTTATCTGCCACGTAGCCTAACGCGGGTCCGTAACCTTCATACATACATACATAAACTCACGCCTTATTCCCAGAAGGGGTAGGCAGAGGTGCTACACTCATGTTTCACCTTGTGTGTTCCGTCCCACGATGACATAGGGGGTGAGCCTATCGCCATATCGGGCGCAAATTCCTGACTTCCGGCTGATAATGAATAAAAAAAACCAATATCACTTTGCTCGACACGGGATTCGAATCCGACATCTAAAGTTCGAGAAAAATTGTGCTTCTTCGTGAAGCGATATAAAATAAGCTATGGATACATATGTAGCGAACGTCAAGGAAGTGTGTCTTGATTTAAAACTCGTGATCTCTATATGGCAATCCATTCCATCTTTAATAAGAGCTGCTCTATGAAATGATGTTCTGCCCTGAATTAGTATTTCGCAAATAGTTTAGAACTGTTAAATGTTAAGAGCCCTCGGCTCAGGCCTTGGAACTGTATACAGTAGACATTCTCCGTTCACCAATGCTGTTTACTGCAACTATTAATTTTATTTACTTATTGAATCTCGGCGTGTCTGTAAACTCTTACTATGCAGAGTGATATTTAATACATTATAAAAAAATACATGGGGCTCATCACGTACACACCGATATTTTAATAATAGTTTAAAAATAGGCAATGGTATGATGCCTAAAAATAATGCTAAATAAATTTGCTTATAACAGCTATTTGCTGACTCTGACTAGTATTGTTATACAGAACAATAAAGATTTATATTAAAAATAATACAGGCGGATGAGTCTCTTACTGGTAGTATATCTATAAAACAAATCTAATGGTAATAATTGCACATAAAAAGTTTCTATTTTATGTTGCATCATATATAATTATAGTGTTCGTCTATCAACAAAATTGTTTCAATAAAATCACTGCCAATTTATAGCTTAACATATTAAATACCCATTCTACCAGCTATAACGTTAGATAGTAGTTTACGATCGACACTAAAGTTAACTACATTGCGACACGTAGTAAACATTATTCGATCGTACCAGAACGCAACAAACCGTGTCCAATATGGGCCACATTATGGTCAAATTGGGCAGACCATTACAGTAATTTTAGATGCCATGTAACTACCAGGTAATGGTACAAATTACCATGGTATCTACTCTTATGCTACCTTTAAATTAGATGTGAATAATATGCTTCACTATATGAACGTGTTATTAAACAGAGGCGCGGGCAACAACTATATAATGTCATCAATTTGACAAAAAAACGAAGTGTAATTTTTTTCCAATTTTCTAGTGTAACACGTGATAAGTATTTTGTTTTTTTTTTTAATAATTCAACCTACAAATGCGATTTAGCGTAGTTTGAGACAAAAAGACAGTATGGTAAGAACAAAACTTATTTTATCTGGTTTATTAGGTTGTATTTTCCACTTAATATTCAATGATAAATTATTTTTTACTTAACCACCTACAAGGAGCGATGTACCATTGTATATCCACGACTACTATACTATATATCTAACCCGCACTAGGCCAGTGTGGCCGATTATATGGCCTAACCCCTCCCAATCGTATTCTCGATTGTAAAGAAGACCCTTACTCGAGAAGATGAAAATGGTCTGATACAGATACGAATATTTGTGATACTTACAATTATGTAAATAGTCACATTTTATACCTCTACAAAATGATACGTATCTTTGATCTCGAAACTTCTAAACGAGCCTTTAATATTAAGCAATATAAGTTCTTACACAACCTCCTTTCCTTTTAACTCACAACTTCAAATATAATCGCAGATCCTTTTCATAGCTTTAAGTAAGCTTACTTTAACGGTTCAATTTATATGCAACAAAGGAATGTCTCATAATGTTAAGCACATTGTAAAGCGTTAAACTTTTTAACTTCTTTGAACTACGAAATTAATCAATGGTTGACATAAAATGAAAAATGAGATGTAAGGCACATTTAAGACAAGCAGCGCCCGGATAATTTGTGTGATTTTAATTAAAAATTAAAACTATTGTCATAAAACTTCACACCATCACGTATGTAATTAAATTTTCGTGACAAGTTCCTGGAACGTTCTTACCTTCCAGCCCGTTGAGATTCCAAGTAAAATAATTATAAGAAATTAATATAATGTAATATCATCACGTTTGTTCTATAACATCCCGACAGCACAAAAAATCATTGTTACAACCGAGCTGAGCGACTTCGATCATAAAATATTGAAAGAGATTATTAATGTAGTCTCTGATAGTCTGGTATTCTTAATGTTTTTCTGATTTCTTTTATTTAGACCTTAGTCATCAAAAGTGCGTGGTGGCCTGTCGGTAAACGGACCAGACGCGGCTGTTCAAATCCCAGGGCACACCTCTGACTTTTCGGAGTCATGTGTGTATTGATAGTCAATCACTACGCACTAAAACGGTGAAGAAAAACATCATGAGGAAACCTGCATACCATAGCGATTTATAAGAATTCTATGGTATGTAAGTCAAGCCAACCCGCACTAGGTCAGCGTGATGGACTATATGGCCTAACCACTCTCAATCGTACTCTCGATTTTAAAGTAGGCCCGTGCCCTGCAGTGGAACGTATATGGGCTGATACAGATGCAGTCTACGTATCAATATAAAAACCCACTCTGGTACTAGCGGAAGGAAATGAATCTCGCTTCCGTTATCCGTGAGACGGCGTTCTTATGTATGTCAGTGACCACGAATGGGTGTAGGTTTTTCTACGTATACATATTTATTCCTTTTCCAGTGATTGCGCTGGTCGATAACATTGTGCAGTGAGTGCTAGTGAAAAAGAACACGCGAACATTGTGTCTTCCCCTTAATAGAGACAATAAGAAACGTGTTATTGGACATATTCTTAGTCGTAGTCTCTTTAGAAGTTTAGGTTAAATTTAAATAACTTATTAGTCATAAGGCTAGATCGTTATTGAAATGTTGTATTACGGCATTCGCCATAACACAACATTAAAAAAAAAAAATTCGATCGACCCTACGGTTCGGAAAGCGGTTTTCACGAGAGAAGAAAGGGCAAGAAACTCTAGTGTTGCTCTTTTCAAAACCAGTTTATTGTAAATAATTTCCAAAGCATTTGGAGTGCATGGACTATCGATTGCACTATGTAATAGCGAGGGAAACGGATGGCTGCACCTTGCGTGTAAAATATTCTTCGAACCCCTTTAGAACGGTTGAATTAACGACTCCCCTTAAGGAAAAACTGTGGGTAAAAATTCTATATGTGGCTACTAACATCACAAGAAAATAAAAAAACCACTCCACTTCGACTCAATGTATCATAACATAAATAATAATCAGACATAATAATAATATATGCCGTCAAACGCTTCGCTATGGCCCGTATACCACGTCATGGAGCAAAAGCGAAAATACTTAAGAACTTATGGTCAGGGGTTACTCTGTAATTCGACACGACGACGAATGTTCGAACATCGCAAATAAAATTTATGAAAATGCCTCAATACTTTACAAAATGTTCGAAATCGCAATTCTGTATTTTACGTCGTAATCTTAGAATAAGTTCGAATGGAATAATAAGGTTTGTTAGAGAAAATTATTAATTTTTAGAAGTGGAAAACTTTTATCTTATGTTGACGTTCAACGTTCGAATATTCGAAATTCATGTCGAAGTATAGAATAACCCCCCAGAAGACTAGTTTAACGTATAAATGTCTGTGGAAGAACTTACATAAAGCTTAAGTTATTATTAAAAGACACACGCACATCATAAATAATTTTGCAACCAAACACACGAGAATGTGTATCAAGTTATTCTGACCTTGGCACACCTGCTCATAATTAACATTTATATCTGTATATTATGTACCAAAACCAGTTATGTGCCATCTTCTTGCAATACTTATAGACTTTGAAGGGTATATATTAGAATTTTTAGATTTCACATCAAAACCAAATTATAATATAAAATATTTAATTTCAACATTAATTCCATTTATAGATTTTTTAATGTGTGGTGCAGTCTTCAAATAACTGTTAGAAATCAATTTGAAATTATACTAATCTCAATATCATGATACCAGAGCATAACTATTTATTACAATTTCCTTCTTTCACGCCGCAGAAGGATAATATATTAGTTTGCCACATTTTTTTACCCAGACGAAGTTTACGAGTCGGGAATACAGAGTACTTTGTTATATAGGAATGGGAAGTTATTTTTATTGCAACGAATGGCGAGACGAGCATTCCATTTGATTTATGGTTACCGATAAGACCGCTCATGGACAGTAGCAATACTAAACAATATCATAAAATAAAGCTATGCTTGGCATCCCACTGCGTTCGCCATCCTGGGACATAAGATGTTAAGTCTCAATAGGTAGGTGCTACTCTGACTCAATAGGTCTCTGACTACGATGTAAGTGAATAAAATTATGGTCTAATTTATATACTACTATAAAGCTGAAGAGTTGGTTTGTTTGTGCCCGCTAATCTTAGGAACTGCTGGTTCGAATTGGAAAATTATTTTTGTTTTCGATAGTCCATAAACCGAGGAATGCTATACTCGTTATAGCTGAAAAGTTTATTTGTTCAAATAAAGGGACTCTTTGTCCACATCTCTGTCAATACAACGCGTTTATGAAAATTTTCTATTATTCATAAATTAAATTGTACTTTCTTTGTTACAGGAAGAAAACATAGCACTCCGGTTAATAAAACAACACGCTGATGTAGAAGAAGTAGAGAGTAGTCCTGCCTCTCCCGAAGAGCCTTATGGAACAGGGAGCACTGGCAGGACGTACTTCGACGAGGGGGGCTATGTGGCCGGGGGGTCCAGGGACCAAGACCCCTACGTCAGGAACAGGTTCAACCAGGCCGCGTCAGACAGTTTGCCTAGTAATAGAGGTATACCGGATACAAGGAACGCTATGTAAGTACCATGCAAAAACGAAATTTCAATTTTAAAGAGACATAGTTCTCATGCTTGCCGATAGATGTCGTTAAATCAAAAGTAAAAACTGAAGGTTAGAAATGCATAACATTTTTTGATATTGTGCTTTTTTTTGTTCGGACAGTAGCTATCTCATCATCAATTCATCAATATATTATATTTTTTTATTATAACTAGGTACCGTTCCAAAACCATCATGGCAACTTGTCCACTCAAACGTGATTGTACTAGTCTTCCGATTGGATAAAAGTGTACATTTAATGCATTAATAAAACCATATTTTCATATGAATAAGTAGACCGAACAGTACAAGCACATTGAGACGTATTACAACAATAGACATAGCCCAGTAGCGGAATAGTAATTAAGGCGAGGCATTGAGACAGTTCGCGGCTGCTCGGGTCACCGAGGTCTCTCGGAGTCAGCGGAGGTCGCACACCGGTTCATATTTCTGTGTAATGAGGCCATTTAACACTTAACAGTTGCCCAATTACTATATTCAGTTAATTGTTAATAACGCTTTTCACAGCGTCTTTTTGTGAAAAAAGCAGGCTTTTCCCTGAACAGTTTAATATTTGTACAGTTTAAAATTTTGGTATTTGAATGGATTCTAGGAATCTGATTTTGCATTTCAATTTGACTTTTTTAACGCATGCATAACAAATTTTGCAAATGTCAGTAGTTCTAGGTAAATGTGAACCACATTTGCTAATACATATGTATTTGAAGATAATACAAGGAGCTGGAGCAGCTATAACACATCCTAAAGTGATGGGAGCTTAATATAAACATAAATACAAAATTGTTTTTACCGATATCATGTAATACTCTGAGGACGTACACATATCATAAAACTAGAGACAATCAGCGTCACGTACTGTCCCCACTCCACCTTTACACTCCTTACCGTAAATATGAACGGTATATTCATTATTTAACTATCGAATGTTTTGTCTTCGCTTTAGCTGAATTCAAAAGTCGTTCGAAAGGAATCAATAATTCTATGACTAAATAGGGTTTTAAAACAATTTGTGAATAAGGCCAACTTCTGTATCAGCCCATATACGTCCCACTGCAGGACACGGGCCTACTCTACAATCGAAAGTACGATTGAGAGTGGTTAGGCCATATAGTCCACCACGCTGGCCTAGTGAGGGTTGGCGGACTTTACATACCATAGAAATCGCTATGGTATGCAGGTTTCCTCAGGATGTTTTCCTTCACCGTTTTAGTGCGTGGTGATTGACTATCAATACACACATGACTCCGAAAAGTCAGAGGTGTGCCCTGGGATTTGAACCCGCGACCACCGTGAACATGTTGGCAGCCGCGTCTGGTCCGTTTACCAACAGGCCACCACGCACTTTCCCGCCTAAGGCCAACTTAATTGTTTAAAACTAGCTAAAAGTCAATTCAACTTATGATCTACTAGCGGCCCGACCCAGCTTCGCCCGGGTGCATATAGATTTCTTTACTTTTAATATGTACGTATTATACATATAAACCTTCCTCTTGAATCACTCTATCTATTAAAAAACCGCATCAAAATCCGTTGCGTAGTTTTAAAGATTTAATTTATTATAAAAGCGGGTATTGTTAGAATTTTACGTTTTTTTTTTTTTTTTTTTTTTTTTTTTTTTTATAATGGCCCGGCATAGTGGCGGCATTGCACCTGATGGTAAGCGCAAATGCCGCCCAGGCAGAGTTTCCATTGGCATCGGACGGCAGTCCGATGCCAATGGAAACAATTATGCCGGCCTGCTAAGGTGCCTCTTCACACCACGGCGGAAGGACCCAGGATTGTAGGAAGGAGGGAACACGTGAGATGGCAAACAATTCCACAGCCTGACGGTGCGGCACAAAAAAGAATTATAGAACCGTTTGGTTCGCGCCGGGATGGTTTGGACCGACAAGCTATGGCTTCGCAAGCCAGCCCGCGTGGTTCTGGTAAGGAATGGAGAGGAGGGGATCAAGTTATACAATTCCTCAGAGCATTCCCCGTGATACAGGCGGTAGAACACGCTTAGAGAGGCGACATCCCTCCGGAGTTGTAGCGACTCTAAGTTGCTCGTAACGTCTGCATCATTGACCCGGCCGGACCTGCGCTTTATATAAGCGACAAAGCTGACCGGGCGTGAAAAACCGACGCACCCTGTTCAGGACTCCAACCCTGCGTGATGTGGCAGTTATTACGCCCTCGATGTGGTCCCTTGGATTGAGATCACAGCGGATATCCACACCAAGGATACTTAGGTCATTCCGCATTGAGAGGGGTGCACCCTGAAGAATGGGGAGGGGAGAGAACGGGGATTTTTTGCACGTGAACGCACACACCTGGGTTTTCTTGGCATTGAACTCAACCATATTCCTAGAACCCCATGTACAAATGAGATCCAAGGTCCGGTTGAGCTCAATGACAAGATCTTCGCGTCCCTTCACAGTTTCGACTCGGCAACCTGGAGGCCCGCAGTGGTATCGCCCATGAACCGTGCTGTCATCTGCATAGCAATGAATGTTGCCAAGCGACAACATGTCATTGATATGCAGAATAAACAAGGTGGGCGACAGCACCGAGCCCTGAGGAACTCCGGCATTTACCGACATGAGCGCCGAAGCGTGTCCGTCAACGACTACACGCATTCTACGCCCATGCAGAAAGCCGGAAATCCACGAACACAGGTTGCCGGGCAGACCGTATGCCGGAAGCTTGGACAGAAGACCTCGGTGCCAGACCCTATCAAACGCCTTGGCAATGTCGAGGCTCACAGCAAGAGCCTCGCCACGCCGGTCAATCGCCTCACCCCAGCGATGCAGGACAAACGCTAGAAGATCACCCGTTGATCGATTTTGACGGAATCCGTATTGTCGGTCACTGATCAACGAGTGATCCTCCAGGTAGCGGACCAATTGAGCGTTTATGATCCGCTCCATGACCTTACACATCACTGAGGTGATAGCGATAGGGCGGTAATTGGTAGGGTCCGACCGATCACCCTTTTTAGGGATTGGTTGCACATTGGCCTCCCTCCAAGATTCCGGCACAGCACCTGTGCGGTAGGACGCTCGGTAGAGGCGAGTCAGTACAGGAGTCAACTCGGCTGCACAAGCCCTTAAAACCACCGCTGGTATCCCATCCGGGCCACTGGCTTTCCGCACATCGAGAGACCGTAACTCACGCCGCACATCACACTGCCTGATGCGAATATCCGCCATTGAGAAACCGCAATCAGGCAGTGTGGGCAGCGTCTGGGAACCACGGTCTTCGAGGCGGGAATTAGCCGCAAAGAGATTTGCCAGTAAGGCAGCCTTCTCCTGCGGCTTGTGGGCCAGCGACCCTTCTGGGTACCTCAGCGGTGGCAACGCTGGGCGGCAGAAGTTAGATTGGACGGCCCTGGCCAACCTCCAATAAGCACGGCTGCTAGTTGGGTGATCGGCCAACGCACGCCCAATCCTGCTAACGCGCTGGGCATCCGCCCTAACGTACGCCTTCTTGCAGACCTTGGTGGCACGGTTGTAGGCTTTTTTGAGGGAACTGACATTCAGATCCTTCATGGCGCGACCCCTGATCCAAGCGCGATACGCCGCCTGTTTGTCACCGACAGCATCGGCGCAAGCACGATTGAACCAGGAGCGTCCACGGCCCTTACTGGCGATCTCAGAGGATGGAATGTAATATTCCATTCCAAGTCTGATCTCGTCAGCAATAGCGTTGGCACTCTCCTGTATTTAATAATACAGGAGATTCCACTTTATATACTCGTAGTCTGATGTTACCTATCACGAGCGCAGTAAATTACTATGGAATCGTGAGTTAACTCGGCTAATGACGTGACTTCTTCAGGATGTTGTTGTGAATTACAACTTATTAAAACAATCGCACAGTTTGCGGTTGGAATAATTACTAGATAATACTGTATGTATTGTTTGTTTTTTTTTTATACTATAGACATACGGCAGCTTTTAAACTCAATTTACACAATTTTTATATTATCTAAACCATTCACAGTCCTATTTTAAATAATTATCAATTACCAGAGCTGATGTTATAAGATACGAGTGATCGCATTTAGCAATTTGATTAAGTCCAACAATAGTATTTTTAGATTTACCAATGTATTTATATGTCCTGTGCACCATTTTTAGTGTAGAGCGCCCTCCAGGTAGTCAATGGTTCTTAACCGGTGGTCGGTGGAAGCATCCCAAAGTGGTCCGCGGTGCCATCTTGAGATCATCCTTAAAATAATTTTATGCATTTTTATTTATAGATAGATGGACAATTCCCTTATAAATTTATATTAACATACAGCCAAACCAGTCTACAAACAGAGTGGTCAATGGATAGACAGAAGTTTTGTCAAATGGTATGTCACGACTAAAAGGTTTAGAACCACTGTACTAGTTGGAGTGACTATTTACGAAAAGTCACTGGCAGATACTGGTTGCGACAAGCCGAATACGATGGAATGGGGCAATTTGGAGGAGGACTGTGTCCAGCAGTTGATATTAAAGGCTGATGATGATGATGATGATGAATGTATTTATTTATTTATTTTTATCTTCAACGCTTTCATTAATATATTCTTTCATCATTTTTCATTATAATATATTTCCTCCTGATTGATGGGTTAAAAGATAAAAAATATAGTAATAATAATATATATTTTATTTCAAGAAATATCTCATATACATTAAGTGTTAGTATTACAATTATCTTATATAAATACGTTAGAAATACGCACATGCAGTGAAATTATTAAAATTTATGGATGTAGGTATTAATTGTTGTTGTTTACGCAGGTGCCGTCTGAAGAAATACGACGATGATCTCCCTCAGACGAGCGTGATCATCACTTTCCACAACGAAGCCAGATCCACACTCCTGCGCACTGTTGTTAGGTATGTTATATACTGATGATATATACGCTGGTAAATTTCGGTTACTCCGACCCGACGACAAACGTTCGAATATCGCACGCCAAACTGCACGAATATGGCCAAATACTTTACAAAATGTTCGAGTCCTGTATCCATACGTCGTAATTTTCGTAAGTTCGAGGTGAATGAAAAGTTTTATAGAGAATAGTATTGATTTTTAGAAGTGGAAAACTTTTCTCTTATATGTTGACGTTCATCGTCCGAACATTCGAACTTCGTGTCGAAGTATAAAGTAACCCCCCTTGGTTTGGGAGCCCAGAGGCGTCCCTTTACTTGATTAGATGCTCTTTAAAAGCATTGTGGGCGTCTACGACGAATACAACAACACGCGCTCAGTCATTCAGCTTGGAATCACAGCGAGTGAGTGTGCCGCCCCCGCACTATGTCTAGCGACCCCGATGACCCCTTAGGTCGCCTTTTACGTGGGCAAGGGCTATCGTAGATAATTTAGGGATAGCTGGGATTATTATGCTCCTTAACCAGAGGGAAGAGGTATTCATTAATGTGACCTAAGCATAATTTGATTCGAGTTTCGTATAAGTAAACAATTAATGATGAACATATATTTTTGGACTTAAATTGAAACTTGATTGTAGTAATAACTTACATTATTTTTTTCTTACAGTGTGCTAAATAGAAGTCCGGAACATCTGATCAAAGAAATTATTTTAGTCGACGACTTCAGCGATAACCGTAAGTAGATTTTATATAATATTATGATTAAATAAATACACCCAGCAATCATATACATAGTCTTGAGCCTACACTAATATCGAGTCTTGTGTCGTGGGTGTTAGAAATTAGAAGATTTTTCGGTCTTACAAAAAGTAAGTAAAGTTATAATTAAGTTTTAAAGTAACGACCTGATTTATAGACAGATTTATTACTGATTTATTCATCGAATATTCTGTCTTTTTCGCTCGCTGAATTCAAAAGGCGTTGAAAAGGGACAAAACATTCCATAGCTAAAATAAGTTTTAATACTGTTTATAAATAAGGCCATTTGTAGTTACTGGTAGACAAATTCATTCCAAACTTGGAGGAAATAAAGATTTTTAGCCTCCGTGGTGCAGTTGGTTTGACGCCGCCTGTGAAACGAGAGGTGGGTATCGGGAACTACGAGAGACTTTTCGGTCTCGCACACACCCAGATTTGTCACGATGCGGGGATCGAACCCGCGGCCACTCGTATCACTGCTGGCGTCTAACCAACTCCGCCACGGAGGCAGTATAATGTATATTATAAACTCTCTAGTTCTCACGCATCGCGGTTTATTGACAATGATAGATATTGCGAAGCAATTATTGATTTGATCAAGTACTACCTAATAAATGGATTAGGTTTAAAGTATACTCGATACGTGATATACATATCAGTGATTTTTTATATCGCCCGAGTATGTTTTTAATTTCATATCTTCATATGAAATATTAAGTATTATTCATTTCTATGTATCTGAAAAAAAAAACGGCCGTTACGAGTACCTATTCATATTAAAAGCCTTTTAAAATGCATTTTTAAAACATTGAATAGAATCTGTACATCAAACAGTATTAATAAAATCTCATTTGACTAACATTTCACGCAAGCCCTTTCCATCATGTATTCGAAGCAATCAGACTCTGCTTCCAATAGATTTCTCTTGAAATCTTCAGGGAAAGGTGTTAGTTCAGTACTTCCCTTTGGCTTATAACACATTCAATGCAAAATATAAAGAAAACTATACCTTCATCGTAAGTTATCGTTGGATGCATAATGACTGGTGTAATAGACAGAGATTTACATACGAGACGATTTCCCACAGCCGATACCATTCACCAAACGTGAACAAGAAATTGATTACGCGCTTTAGATAAGCCTTAAGCCAATCTCGACTGCTAACTTGGCTAAGCCTCGAGGTCGTGAGTTCTATTGTAAAATCGTATAATCCTTTGTATGTTTTGTTAGAAAAAATATTTTATCATATTGTGCATGTGGTATTAGCCTGTAACTAATTGTTGCACTTATAATTATCTCGTGTTAAAACTTGATATTCTTATAAAATTGTATTGGTGTAAACGATTGTTGGCTGATCTAACAAATAAAAAAAAAAAATCTGATTATCTAATATTCTTTTGTGAATTGTGTTGTTTTTTTAACAATTTCTTATGTTGGTTATTACTATATCCAACATTTAATCTACAATCGTTAACTGATGTCATGAATTTTCAAAGGCATGCCAAATCCTTATAGTTCCCGCTAAAGAAAAATTTATATATTATTTAGGCCATAAAATTCACCACGCTGGCTAATTGCGGGATGACATATTTGCATACCATAGAAATTCTTATAGATCGGTATGCATTTTCTAATAAAACGAACAAAACTTTTATTTCAACATAAACTTTGTGTTGAATTGTTTAAGTGGTGACACTAACTGTTAAATGTAAATAAATAATTAATGATTTTTATAATCACATTCGTCTGGACAACAAACATCGTGCATAAAGACCGCCTGGGTAGGAACCACCACCATGTTTATTTCGCCCGCCAAACAGCAGTGTAAATGCACTTTTGTATTCCGGTTAGAAGGAAATTGCAGCCAGACTGCCGGACACATTGAAGCTTAACATGAAATACCAAGCATTGCTTTCATGGTATTGTTTGGTTTTGCTTCTGACTATGAGCTGTCGTATCACTTACTATAAGGTGAATGGGATGCTTGTCTCTTCATTCCAAGAAATAAAAAAACCACAGAGATTCACATGAGTGAAGCTTCTAGGTTCAACCAGTGTTAACGCAATTGCGAGTACTGGGAAAATTATGTTTAACGACCAGATTCAAGAAGTGCGTGGTCGCCTGTTGGTAAACGGACCAGACGCGGCTGCCAACATGTTCACGATGGTCGCGGGTTCAAATCCCAGGGCACACCTCTGACTTTTCGGAGTCATGTGTGTACTGATAGTCAATCACCACGCACTAAAACGGTGAAGGAAAACATCGTGAGGAAACCTGCATACCATAGCGGCTTATAAGAATTTCTATGGTATGTAAGTCCGCCAACCCGCACTAGTCCAGCGTGGTGGACTATATGGCCTAACCACTCTCAATCGTACTGTCAATTGCAGAGTAGGCCCGTGCCCTGCAGTGGGACGTATACGGGCTGATACAGACAGATACAGATACAGACCAGATTCACTGTATTGCCCAATAAACTTTCATGTAAAATAGTGCGATGTCTCCATGCAGCTTGACCGACATAGATTAAGTTATTAGCAAGTTAAAGTACAGGTCGAGTTACATTGCTTAACCGCAATGATAGAAATAAACTTACTGGTGGTAGGTCTCTCATATGTGAGAGTCCGTCTGGGTAGGTACCACCGCAATGTCTATTTCTCCCGCCAAACAGAATTTTGAATTCATTTTGAGCAAAGAAGACAAAACATTTGATAACTAAAATAGGTTTATAAATCTATGAATAAGGATGTAAGACAAAAATCTACATATTTTATGATATTAAATAAACTAGGATTTCTCTAACTACTTTTATGCAGTCCTCTAACTAATTTGTTAAAACGAAAGTAGCAGACTACAAAATTGAGTCATTTATACTACTGAACATGGCAAGGAAATGAACAACATGGAAAGTGGTTCCCTCCGGCAGGCGAGTAAAAAATAATAATTGTATATCGTGCGAAACTGCGTGACCAAGTATTTTCTCAGACTTAGCACCGTTCATTTACATTATTATGTTATGTGTAATAGTAATTGTATAGAACTTTCACACAGTTTCTGACGTTAGAAATTTAAATATATATCATAAATATATCTCCACAAGGCTGAAAACTTGTTGAGTTTTATATAAAAATTACGGGATTTTTGCGTACTTATCTTCTTTATAAATTAATATGGACAATTTTTAAAGATGTACTACAGGGTCTTGGATTCGATTCCCATTTTAACCACTGTGTTTTATAATATTTGTTTAAAGTTTGAAAAACTTACACCCTACTCGGGAATCGTACCTGAATCTTTACAGTCTACAACACGTCATATATACCACTAGTAAACCTAGTTACACAAAACATACAAGAGTAACAATTTCTCAACGCAAACAGCGAATTGCTATAAAGATGTACACATACAGGATTGCGAGAGACGCATTGATTTGGTCGTTGAATAAAGCTAAGCATCCATTAAACGCTTAACATAAGGATTATTCTCGTCAATACGTAAATTTTTAGGTGTTCGTTTTTATATCATGCTATAGACCAATATACTATTAAATAACCTTCAAAATTAAGAAATTTCAAGAAACATGTAATAATTGCTCTGTAATGCCGTGACTACTATCAGCCAACCAATAAAAAAATAATAATAATGTACGTCGCATCGCTGTGGTAATGTAGATTATGGTCACCTAGAGTGACATGTAAACGCCGATTATTTTAGCTTCATATGTTTTTTTTATAAAGCAATGCTTGGCATTCCACTGCGCTCGCCATCCTGATATATAAGATTTTAAGTTTCAATATGTCCATTAGTTACTCTAGCTACAATATCAGAAATGCCCCAAATACGATGTCTTTGGGCCCCACTAATACAGATTAAAGGCACTGCAGGACATTTGCGCTGCTTACGGCAATTGTACGTAATGGACGTGTACCTTAAGTGACCGGAGCGCATTCGTTGTGTAGTTTATCACCGCGCTGCAGTACATACTAATAGCGTGCAGAACGTTGTGCAACTTGTCTCCCAAAATGGCCTTTTCCGTAAAGAAAGTTTATTTATTTACTTTTTCGTTCACTTAGATCGCATACTTAATAGGATTCACATCCTTAGAAGCTTAATACTTCTACTTACAAAAAACATCCACCTATGTGTATGCTCATAATTATAGAAACACAGGTTTATTTTACCCTTTTCTTATAGAAGAAATATACAGGTTTTAATACATTTTTTATTACTTTATGTAATGAGACGGTGAAGGAAAACATCATGAAGAAACTAGCATACCATAACGATTCGGAAGAATTCATCTGGTATGTAAAAGTCCGCCAACCCGCTCTAGGCACGGTGGACTACATGGCCTAACCATTTTCAATCGTACTCTTGATTGTAGAGGAGGCCTGTGCCCTGCAGTCGGACTTATTTGAGCTGAACCAGATGTAACAAATATGATAGCAACAATTTAAATTTCCAAATAGTATAGAGTGTAATAAATAACCATATTAGATGTGCTTAGTAAAGTAAATAATTATGAATCTCAAATTCAGTTATGAAACTCGCAGCTCTAGAATACCCCTTGACCTCCAGCAATTTATGTGTACGAAAATAAAAATATGAGTTATTCGTCCGACATAGCAACTGTAACTGAATAATTTCCTTTTCATTATTTTTTCTGCATTATTAGAGAGGACAAGGTATATTGGGAGGATAATACTTGCCAATTACAGTTCTTTTTGCATCTTTAATTCTGCTTCTCAAAGTGACTGCTTAGCTCCAATTAAAATCTATTGTACCATCCAGATAGACTATTGAGTATCGTCTCTCGACTGGCAACACAATCGACAGCTTCTGTAGCTTAGTTGGTCAAGAAGCTCAAATGAAAAGCCTTTCAATTCTCTTTAAAACCAAGATCGAAAATTTTCTCTTAGTTTCTGATATCCACGACACAAGTCTGGTATCCCAATTAGTGGTCAGGACTAAGAGTATAACTTTTCGGTACATCTATAATTATTATAATATCTATTGGAAATAAGTATGTCCTTTATATATGGGCGTATAAACCCGCGGATGATTCGCACTTCATTAACGCAAGTAAACGTAGGTCAACAGCGCAACCTTGAGCAACTGGTTCCACAGGCGGAACTAACCAGTAATTATATTGAATTAGGTGTATTTATTAATACCATAAAAATATGAATATAGCGGTTTATAATAATCGATGAAAGTGGTCACATCAACTTCAGTAACAGGATAATATTTGATTCTGAAACACAAAGTTTTTACAGCGATCATATGGAAGTTAGACATTCCCGGAGACTCGTCAAGCTTTAATGCTAGGTGTCATTAAAATACATGCCACTGTTGATCCTGGCTTACAGCGATCATATGGAAGTATTTCCTCCATGTCGCCTTTACCATCTTTGACTGTCAGGCTATTAGTTCTCATATCTACCTACCTTGACGACATCAACCCACTACCTTTATGTCCATACCTAGGTCCAGCTATACTATACTCAGCAATATGGTTTCTTCAACAATTTTCTAAATAATATGTATTATCTACACAGCTGAAGATGGAGCTGCCCTTCGCGCGATCCGTAAAGTACGCGTCATCAGGAACCCAAAGCGTGAAGGTCTCATGAGGTCCAGAGTACGTGGAGCTGACGCAGCCACGGCGCCGGTCCTCACCTTCCTCGACTCCCACGTGGAATGCAACGTGCACTGGCTGGAACCACTGCTGCAGAGGATAAAGGAGGTACGTACTAATTATAATTTAAGGGAACGTTCGATTCTGCAAGAAGGAGAACGAGAATATAGTCACGATTTTTTACATCCTTAAGATGATCTTTTAGATTGAAATTTCAATATTGACCATCTCTCAAATTACATAGTACATGGATTTCGTATCCATTCATATAATTTTTTCGATTAGCAGACCGTACTAGTAGATCTTGTCATTTGTCTGAAAAAAGACGTGTAACAAAAGGAATTTTCTTGCTTGGTAATACCAAAATACCGTGCAATCAATACCCGCGTTCAACAACTGCTACGAGTATATATTCCTCTTTAGGTTATACCGTTTCAAAGAAACCCAATATAATCAAAGGTTGTTTGTTAGTAAAGACATATATTTAAATATTTAACCAGACTTGATTCTTTGAATGTGGTTCTATCTATATATGACCATGTTGAGTGATAAAGTTCATAAATCAGTAGGCTTGAAGGCTGAATACCTTTGCCTATATTTTGTCTGTGGTATTCCATGTGCGGTCACTTACACATTGTAAAGGGTTTGTACTAATAGTGATCAGTGCATGATACTTGGTTGAAATCAGGTTGTGTTGGGGTAAGATCTAAATATAAGGATAAAAGGGGTAAAGGGTTAAGCTCCTTTTTTATATGAGTTTACATTCTTACCCCTTACGCACTACTATTGCGGTGCTAACTCACTGCTACCCCAACTAACCTCACAGTTTTTTTATCAAAACAATGAAGTTAATTCATTTGGTATTATTGACAATACCATCAAAATGCTTAAGAAAGGAACGCGCACCTGCGCATATCTCTCTCACTTTCTCGAGGGTTTTTCCGGGACTTTCCTCGTCTTGTAATGCCTTTCCTTACTTTGTGTCTAACTTGTTTACCTATTAATATCAGATTACACTATACTTACCATTCAACGCATTCACTTTGTAAAGGTATCACATAAATTCGGTTTATCTATCACACACTTCTGAATCACTGTTACTCCATATGGCTTCATAATAATGCTTCACGTCTACGATTTAAACTTCATCTTAATTCGATTGGTATATGGCGCAATTTAGAACTGCACATAAAATTTAAAATATGTCTATTTAGCTGTACAGTATTAGCCCATATATGTAAGTCCCACTGCAGGGCACCGGCCTCCTTCACAAACGAGAGTATAATTGAGAGTGGTACGCAATATAGTCCACCACGCTAGCCTAATGCGGGAGGTATCTATTGAAGTCGTTTTTTGAAATATTTTTTTTGTAAATATTGACAACAAGCATATATACTCGTAATCCAATAATATTGTCATATGCAATTAATAAAATGTGAAGAGAGAAAAACTGTTCCTAATATTTTGACAACTGCGTACCAACGCATTCGGAAGCCTAAAAGATCGTAGACGATCTGTACTATGTATGATACTATTACGTCTATCTATTATAACTGATCAAATTATTCTCAACCGACTATTTCGTAATATACAACAATTTTCTCAAACGTATCCTCAAATGGCACATCGTAATGCACCCGGCAAATTGGCGATATGGCGAAACGTAATGCTTTATGCAACACTAGATGACGGTCTAATAGCAATCGCATTACTAGAATAACGCAACGAGTGCTATTTCAATGAACGTTATAAATAACGGTTATTGCATAGCACATTTATACCAATTTGAAAATTATTTAAATATGATTGCTTGAGTGGGTGATTATTTTATATTTTACACTTATATCACTATTAAGTGAATATAACAGCGTTATTTCTTTGTTTTCTATTACTAGAGAGTACATAATATTGAATGTTACATCATATAGTAAAAAAGAATAAACATATCTATTTATACGTAATACATGTTTGTATATGAAAGTTAATGATGTATTGTTTGTTCGTCTACCTATACGTCAGCGCTATATGATGACCGAACACAACCGATCGTCTGAAAACTTTATTATAATTGTAGAAATAGTCGCATAAATATTTAATCGACGCGGTGATCGAAACAGCAACCATCTGAAATGATTAAAATACTCGTGGTGTAAAGACTAATAAATTTTAATGTAGATAAAATATGGTAATTAATTAATATAAGTGTGCGAGCCACTCTAACCATTATTAAATTGACAGACGTCAGACGAAGTGGACGGTTCTCAGATACTGAAAATCAACCAATGTTGCTCATTTAAACTATCAATACCTAAACACCTGAACATAACAGTACTCATAAACTTTTACAACATAGATTGCAGATACGTTACCGGTCTCTTCTATTAGTAGGGAAAGGGAAGTAAAGAAGGTGTTTCGATTTTTCTGATGAGAAGTGTATGTTTAAGCACCATAAAAATACAAACAGAAGAAAATTAGGCAGTGGCATGTCGCTGTGACAGAAGGCCTCCCTTCTCAGCATAAAAAATGTCATGTAATGGTGCGGACCACGACCCGAAGGCAATTATTAGCGACCCTGTTTCCACAATAATACGGCCCAAATGTTGAAGTAGATTGATAACAAGCGTGCATATTTCGAGCGAACGGTAGACCAGCTTGTTTTAATGTCAGGGACTCTGCGGTATAGTCGTGACTCGATCAAACCATTGAGGGTACTATTGCAACAGTGTTTGCAATTTATTAACCCTGCTATTAATCGGTAATGCAGGGTTAATACTGTAAATAAAAAAAAACAGTTGTCAGAATTATGCTAGCTTCTAATTTGATTTATTGCCCTGGGCATAATAATAATTTACTTTTGGCGATTTATGGCCCCCCTCCCCCCACCACTGTCAATCAACCGGATAAAAACATGATTTATTGAACATGAATGAATAAAATACATACAATAAATACACAGTCACATACATAGTCTTGAGCCCACACTAAGATCTTGTCTTGTGTCGTGGGCAACAGGAACTACGAGAGACTTTTCGGTTTCACAAACACCCAGACCCGAGACAAATACTTGTGGGCCACACAATTTATTCAATCAACCCCAGATATTATGTTACAAAAAGTACTTCGTGGTTTCTGCTAAGAGGACATAAGACATGTTATTTACGTCGTATCCAAACAAGTCATACACTTCATCCTAATGATTGAGGTCAACAGGTGGTTTTTGTTGATTGTTCAATAAATATTTGCGTGCGAGTGCGAGATGAACCGTCTCTTATATCATAAGGTTACAATTTAAATATTTTTGTTGCTTCTTCCGCGAGCTGAATGTTGTAGTCAAATAAACACCTTTTTTTGTAAACAATAAAACTATACAAATATGCCTACAAACACTTACAAAATGTTCGAATCCTGTATCTTACGTCGTAATCTCAGACTAAATTTAAAGTGAATAATACGTTTCATAGAGAATAGTATTGGTTTTTAGAAGTGGAAAACTTTTATCTTATATGTTGACATTCGACGTCCGAATATTCGAATTTCGTGACTTATACAGTAACCCCCCTGAGTCGCACGGCGCACCTCTTCTATGTGTACTGGTAACATTCATAAACAGAAGTGATCATACCGGTCGTATACTGTAAATATCGATTCGCCACTAACAAAGTTACACTAATCCATGATGCGATTTATCGTTCTCAATTGTACGTCATTACTTCTTAATTTCATAATTATTATGACGGTAAAATATCACCGGCGTGACGCTGACGGGGATTTCGACTGATCATAATTAGTCTTCGATCAAATATACAATAAATTATAAGTAACGGCCTAAAAAATCAGCGTCAAGAGAAATAAGAGCACAAATAAGCGTGTGGTCTTATCTGATTTTAGTATGGTCCAACCATAGCTAACGAGCGGACGTGTTAAAATGCCTCAGGATCCTTTTAAAAACTGTGAAAATAACCACTGGAACAGTAAGGTTTTAGAAGGAGTGTCTTTCTTTCGGTAAATACATATCAGTTTCAGTTTTACAGTACTTGTAGTATAATAAACTCTTGCCATTTTTCTGGGCAGTGTTTCTATGCAAAGTTAAATCTAGTACTATATTTGATCGAAGTAATCAGTGGCTATCTATTAGCACATCTATTAGAATGGAACATGTCACACAGCACCATAACGCTCGACGTGTCGGATCTCTGTGAAAACTTATTCACGATCCATCAAAGTTCCGCAAGAGTCGCCTTGCCTTCACATCTCGTCCGATCAAGGGCGGATCCAGCTTTTACGCCAGGGAGTCATATATTTCTTACTAGAACACTGGGTCCGATTTCAATACGAATTCGTAATAATGATTTTTTAAAGTTTGTTACAGCCGTGATTTGTGAACACAAACACACTTTTTTCTTTATTTATCGACATGCAAAGAATTACTTGTGCTTATAAATTTTATCAACAAGATAATAAATAAATTCTGTTAATCTGGAGCCAGCCCAAGAGGGGTCACGACCCCCACGACCTGCCCCCTGGATCCGCCCTAGCTGATGTTTGGAAAACAATGACATCACGTCTCACGAGGTCTTACCTTTGACACAATATATTATCAGAATACATTACCAACTAGACGGAAGTGCAACGCATCAAAGACTAGACACTTCGCCAATGTAATTAGCATCTCATGTTTATTAATACTATTATGCATAATACTGACTGCCTCGGTGGCTTAGTTGTACTACGGCACGCTTACAAATCCCGGGTTGGGCAAAGTGATATTGGATTTTTCAATTCATTATCAGCCCATAGTCAGGAATTTGTGCCCGATATGGCGATAGGCTCGCCACCTATCACACTGTGGGACGGAACATACAAGGCGGAAAGTGGGTGCCCTGGCACCTCTGCCTACTACTTCTGGGAAAAAGGCATGAGTTTATGTATGTATGTATGCATAATACATAATAACTTAGGTATTTATGTGGTATTTCAAGTATTGACAACACCACACCGCACTACCTATGGATTTTATAAAATGACGGTAATAAATAAATAATTAATAGCATTAATTATAATTAATATAAAAAAATAAATTATAATATTATTATTTATTTCAATTTATAATAATATCCATGTATAGTAATAGTATTTTTAAACCTACAATGAAAGCCTAAGTAAAATTAATCTTTTGGTAACATTGGATTTTATTATTGAAAAAGAAAATTAATTATTTGAATCCTGGAATTCTGAGTGCTTTATAAAATAGTATTTTATTAATGATGCAATTTTAAACACATTTCGCATAATTTTGGTGAAACTCCGGTTATTTTATATCGTTGCAGCTGTAACTTGTTTTATGTAATTTGTTATATTTTTTAAAAGTAGTAGAGCCACTTTAAAAAAATTTAAAACATGACTCATTATGAATGGACAGACTCATCCGAGATGGTACCACTGTCTCATAGGAGATCGACTGAGTGAGACTGCCGAATGCCCAATACCCCTTCCTTTTTCCGATCCTTCCCGCCTCCCTCCTGATTTGAGGGATCGCTAATACGCCCATGATCCAAGCGTTATTGTTCATGGGCGGCAGTAATCACTTACAATCAGGTGACATGTTGCTCGTTTGCCGGACCTATGCAATAAAATAAAATGGTTATTACGAAATATGAATAGATACGATATTTTTATGAGCAGTTATGGAAATGTCATATTTATGGACAACATCAGTTTTTGATAGCATTGATAGATTCTTAGATATATGAGCAAACTGATGGAAAGGTCACCGCCACCACACTGGCCAAGTGCGGGTTGGCGGACTTTAGAATTTCTATGGTATAGAAATTCTCACAAATTGTTATGATAGGCAGGTTTCCCCACGATGTTTTCCTATACCTTTATATTACGTGGTGATTGATATTAATAGACACATAACTTCCGAAAAGTCAGAGGTGAGCTCTGGGATTTTAACCTGCTACCATCGTGCACATGTGGGCCACCACTCACCATTCCTGTAGTTTCTCGATACATTATTAAAGCTGACAACACACATAGCAGTCGCTAAATATATCGAATAGATTTCACTGGTGGTAGGTCTCCCATATGTTAGGGGCCGCCTGGGCCAAGCAGCAGTTTAAATGCACTGTTGTGTTCCGGTTTGAAGGACATTACAGCCAGAGTAGCTACTGGTCATATTGAGGCTTAACATTTTATGTCTCAGGATGGCGAGCGCAGTGGAATGCCAAGCATTGCTACTTTTCATGAGGCGAATGGCATGCTCGTCGCCATACATAGCAATTAAAAAATTGCCAATTGAAATTATTTACTTATTTCAGATTAATTTCTACTTTTACCAACGCAATGGCATACAAAATAATTGTTATTATATCGAATAGTTGCTTGTAAGTATAATTTAATATATTAGTGGTGAAAACACCGGATCACTGTGGGTCGGTGCCCATCAATCAAGCAACCGGAACTAGTTACGTCCAGACAAAAACAAACGGCACGAAGTAATGCGTGTTGCAAAATCTACGAAAGCGCTCCGCAAGCCAGTTACAGATATACGGTCCATCTTAATGGTCCAAGGTATAAGCGTTGACCGGGTAATAAACGACCACTTTAACCTGCCTTCACCGAACCACGGCACGATGAGAGAAGTTTCGTTAATCATACATATTTTAACCTAACTTTATTGAATCGTGCTCTTTCAGGCAGCATAAAATTCGTATCATACATACATACATAAGCTCACGTCTTTTATCCCAGAAGGGGTAGGCAGAGGTGCCAGGACACCCATATTTCGCTTTGTATGTTCCGTCCTACGATGTGATAGAGATGTGATGGGGATAGCCCATCGCCATAACGAGCATACGTTTCTGACTCTGGCCTGATAATGAATAGAAAAATTTAATATCACTTTGCCCGACCCGATAAAATTCGTATCATGTAACCGAAATTGATCTGAATGTCTTCTGCGCCATTATTGGAACTACGTCCTTTTACGACTTTTCCCAGTGTGCTGGAAGGGGAGTGTACGTCTTCATCCCTTATTAAAACAAATAAGTGTATGTCGGAGATATTCTCAGATTTACATATTTAATCTCCATTTCAATGAAAATACACACAGAAGATCACTTAGTTTATTTTCACAAGGATGCTAAGACAAAAGTGAACCATTTTTCAAACAGATTGACATTATCATTTCCATAGCAACGGTTACCGCAATCGCAGTTTCCTTTACAACCAGTCATTTTAATTACTATATAATAAATCTTAAAATTAATATATTTCAGTATTCGAAACATAACTCTAAATTATTCATTTTACACAAATTACACTTATTATAATAAACAATTCCATACAAGTTTATATAAATCGTCAACAGGTGACGCCACCAGTAGGATAATATAATAATTACATACTGATATGCGCCGGTAGCGCCCATATGTACGTCCAACATTTTTCTATTTCTTGCATAGTTGTCAAACAAAGGTTGCTCTTAGTCATAGGACAGCCAAATGTAACCAAATACGAAATAGAATAAAGGCTATCTCGTCGCTTGTAACTTAATTTCCATGCGTACTGAACATCTATGGCAATTCGTGCCGCCTTCTCTTAAGACATGCGGCGCCAGTGAACCGAGGTGAGCGGAAGACTCGCTGTTGTGCAAGCTATCATCGATTCCCTTCACCCTCACTCACACTGCTCCCATTCCACCGCTCTTGTGCAACACCTACTTACTACTCACCCTGATTGCCGCAATTGTTTTATTAGGCTTTATTACAGCCTCCGTGGCGCAGTCGGTTAGACGCCGCCTATGAAACGAGAGGCTGCGGCCCGGGTTCGATCCCCGCCCCGAGATAAATGTTTGAGCAGCCCACGAATTTCGGGTCTGGGTGTTAGTGAAAACCGAAAAGTCTCTCGTAGTTCCTGATACCCACGACACAAGACTCGATCTTAGTGTGGGGTCAGGACTATGTATGTGACTGTTGGGTGTTATTTATTTATTATTGCGCTGAATGGCGTGACGAGCATGCCGTTCGCCTGATGGTAAGCGACTGCTCACGAACAGTAGCAAAACCATACAAATTGAATTACTAATGCTTGGCACTCCACTGCGCTCCCCATCGTCCGGGCCAGTATCACTGTCTCACAATCGATCGATGTGGAGCGACAGCTTCTCTTTCTCGTTTTGTTGGGTGAGTGAGATTGTCGGATGCCCGATACCTCCTTCCTGCTACCATACTTTTTCCTTTCCGCTCCCCTCCCTATTTCATGGGCTGGCAACACATCTATGATCCAATGGATATGAATGTTCATGGGCGGCAGAAATCCAGGTGAATTGCTTACTCGTTTGCCGGATCTATTGTATAAAAAAATGCTGATACCCATAATCCGAGAAATTAACGTTTTTGACAGCCTCCATGGCACAATTGGTGAGACGCCACCTGACGATCCCCGCACCGTGGCAAATATTTGTGTCGCCCACAAATATTTCTTTCGGGACTGAGTGTTTGTGAGACCGAAAAGTTGTAGTTCCTGATAACCAAGGCACAAGACTCGATCTTAGTGTGAGGTCAGGACTATGTATGTGACTGTTGGGTGTTGTTTATTTATTTATTTAATGCCGTTCACATTCACTCGGTACCGATGGCCACCGACAAAATTAAATTCAACTATTCTAGTAATTTACCAAGGTCGTAATATTTTACGATCGATTCGTCATAAGATGCCAATAAACTGCGTTGGGTAAGATAGAAAGTGGTCTCGCTGTATACCGGCAATAAATACTCGCAGATCAAGGGATAATGGCGAACAAGCTCTGAACTCACGAACTTCCGCGTCTCGACCGGCTCCCAACTGCCGTGCATTGTCTGCTCACACAATGACGTACGTAAAACGAATAGAATAGAATTTTACTGCTAAATATGTGACATAGCTTGCGAATTTCATCACGTTTTTTGGGTCTTAAGGAAGTTTTGTGGGGTATTTACCCGTCAGACTTTAAAGATATCGTAAAATACGTGTTACAATTTAATTCCTACGGTAAGGATAATTCGGCTTTTGTGCTATAATATTTTTCTATACTAATCGATTTTTTTTATTTCTAATAAAAATAATCATTTATTTTCATAAAACAATCCTGCTATAAATATCAAACAGTAGTATTTCGAAGCCTAAAGTTTTCCGCATAAATAAAGATGTATGAAGTTCTATACTGATCTAGAAGAACAGTCTAACAAAAAGTCAGTCACTACATAGTATAAAAGAAAGTCGCTTCCCGCTGTCTGTCCCTATGTATGATTAGATCTTTAAAGTACTCGATGGATTTGGATGCGGTTTTCTTAATAGATAGAGTCATTCAAGAGGAAAATTTATACGTATAATACGTACATATTATTATAAAGAAATCTATTTGCACCCGGGCAAAGCTGGGCCAGGCCTCTAGTGTAGAGTAAGAATAAATAAAATAATAAATAATAAATAACACCCAACAGTCACATACATAGTCCTGACCCCACAGTAAGATCGAGTCTTGTGTCGTGGATATCAGGAACTACGAGAGACTTTTCGGTCTCACAAACACCCAGACCCGGAAGAAATATTTGTGGGCCGCAAAAATATTTCTCTCGGTGCGGGGATCGAACCCGCGGCCTCTCGTTTCACAGGCAGACAGAATTTATTTGTGGTGTTTCGTTCGACCGGTGATATTATCCGGCGCATGAATTTAAATCTGCATTGATCGATGCGAATCTAGACGTTTCCTTATACTAATCACTTTAGATCACTCAGCCAGGCACATATTTTAGGTAATCGTAAAAACAGACTGCCTAAAAATGTCAAGGTTAAACGGACGACGCACCAAAACCAGATTTAAAGTAAATTTATAGATCTAATAATACTATTAATCCAACATGTATTATAGGTCATATTCAAAAAAATGGTTAGTTAATTGGTTCGAAGACGTAAATTTAAAAAGCGGAAATATGTGAACATATTAATTCTTAATTAAATTAAATCGATATCTAAAATAGGTTGTAAAACTATTTATTAATATGGCCGCAAGTCTCCTGCAATGGATTATTCGTAATGCATTTCGCATAACACACTTCTGATCAGAAAAATCGAAACATCTTGCAAGTTTATTTTTTAAAGGGATCAACAGAAAAATGTGTATATTTAGGAATATATGTCAGAAGTCGTTTTATAGTGAATAATATGAAGTTTTCAAATCCTAATGTTGATGTTCTAAATTCAAATTAAAATACACATTTTTTCTTATAATCCCTACAAAATATAAACTTGCAAGGTTTTTAGATTTTTCTGAAATGAAGTTTATATAAAAAAATCGTGTATTCAACCAAAACATGTTTTACAAAGATTTGGTATAGCTTTGATTATCTTTACCGGTCAAAGGGACCGCGACTCAATATCCAAAGTGGTGAATCAGTCTGCTGAAGCGTATTCAAGGGGTCAAAGTGAATGTAACTGTTGGATGTATTCATTTATTCATACCTGAGACCCTTTTCAAGTAATAACTCCATCTATTTCTATAAATAGAATCAAATTTACACATTCAAAGATATTTTTAAACGTTAATTATCACTGCCTGACTGCCTGCCTTGGTTAAAAGCTGAGGTCTCGGGTTCGAAGTCGAGTCGGGCAAAGTGATATTGGATTTTTCTATTCGTTATCAGCTCAGAGTCCGGAATTTGTGTCCGATATGACGATAGGCTCGCCCCATACCACATCGTTGGACTGAACATACTAGGCTATATATTATGTGTGTCCTGGCACCTCTGCCTACCCCTTCTGGAAAAGAAGCATGACTTTATAAACGTATGTATGTTTATTATCAATTTAAAAATAAATGATTGCTTCAATTAAGCAATAATTCAGTACAGACGATGCTTTAACTCATTTTTACTTATTGACTCATAATTTGATGAGTAATATACGCTCAGTTCTGTAGTTAGTAATAACTCACAGATAACAAAGTGCACCAGTGATCTGCAAATGATGTAACTGAAAGTTCATATGAATACATGTCAAGGACTTTGTCTGGTGATCCAGTTGTAGATGCGCGCTATAATATCTTTACTTGTGCGTTTTCATACGAGTACTTACTTCGATACAGATCTTTAGTTGTGGGTAAATGGTTTCATACGAGTATTTACTCAATAAAATTACGGTAGTAAATAAGTAAGTATTTGTTTGTTTGACTGTTTAGTTGTACCACGGTACGATTACAAAGTTGAGGTACCGGGTTTGAATCTGGGTAGGGTAAAGTTGTATTGGATTTTTCTATTCATTATCAGATCGTAATTAGGAGTTTGTGCACGATATGGCGATATGCTTGCATTGTATCATATTGTGGGACAAGGCGTAACAGGGATGTTCTGGTAGCACCTTTGCCTACCCTCCTAGGAAATAGGCATCAATTCATGTATGTATTTATTAGTTTATCAGCAACCAAGCTAACTGCATACCATAGGGATTTCTCAGAATTTTTATGGTATCTAAGTCCGCCAACTCGCACTAGGCCAAGGTGGTGGACTATATGGTCTTACCACTCTCAATCGTACTCTCGATTATAGAGGAAGCCCGTGTCCTGCAATTATACGTATATGGGCTGATACAGTAATCAATCATTTGAAATTGTTTTAAGCTTTTCCGCTTATTTACTCATAGTAATTGTAATGAGTTACTGAAATGCTGGAGCATTTTTACAAGATGTAGAATACACATATTAAAAATACATAGAATCTATCACTTATTTTGATCCATAGCTTACCACAGCATATCTCGGATGTTAATGTGGACGGCAAACCTAAATCTCGATTGCTCGATGACGAAACCAATGATCTGGTTAAAGTGGGCTTGAAATATATTTTCGTGTGATACATGGCCATGTTTTAACTGTCAAAAATATAATGTTGATTCGTGAAATATCTGTCATAATATAAGTTATGCTAATACATTTTCGTGTGATATATGGCCATTTTGTAACAGAATAAAATCTAATGTTGATTTGGGAAATATCTGTCATGTGAAATATCTGATAAGCTTGCTAAAGGCTATATAAGCTACGCCCACAGAAATGCCGTATGTGTTAAAAACTTCTTTCACATTAATCAACCACGAAGTAATGATCAATTTTTTTTAAAGTTTGTGGTTAAATAAATAAATACTCAAAACAATCGCAAGAATAGTGTCGAAACCACATCAATCGTATTGTCGGGTTCAGATTTCACACGTAAAACTCTGCGAATGTGCCTCGGTACTCCACAAAATGTCTGAATCCTCTATCGTACGTCGTAACCACAGACTAAGCTCGGAATTAAAGATAAGTATCATAGAGAATAGTATTGATTTTTAGAAGTGGAAAATGTTCCTCAGACGTCAAATATTCGAACATTTGAACTTCGTTTTGAATCATAGAGTAACCCCTCAGAGGCTGACAATTGACCATGATTGCTTAAACAGGTATGTTAATATATAAAACAAATGGCAGAAAAGTAAAATGGTCTAGACAGCCACCAGTCGTCAGTGACATAAATATCAGGTGACATGTCTGGCTAATATTCTGGTTTAACCGGATTTATCGTTGTTTTATATCTTCTGTGATATAATCTGTAGGAATAGGTATATTACGAATATTATTTAATAAATTTGAAAGCAACCTTATGGAAAGCAACATCAATGGATTTACCTTTAACCATGAGATCAAAGTCTTTTAGACATACTAGCTTGTCTTGATCGGCAGCAAAATTAATCACGAAAGAAAATTTGCTGACAGTTAATTTTATTTCTATACATACATTAACATAACGTGTGCTTAGCATTCGCAAACTCACTAACTAAAATTGGCCTTATTCATGTCTATGAATAAGGCCAATTTAAGTTAAACGTTCGAAAGTTAAAATAGATGTTAAAACTGTCTAGTTTTAACATCTATTTTAACTTTCGAACGTTTTGTCTACTTCGCTCAAACTGAACTTAAAAATTGTACCAAAAGGACAAAACATTAGTGGTGTTATTCTGTATTCTGTATCAGCCCATATACGTCCCACTGCAGTGCAAGGGCCTACTCTACAATCGACCCTACGATTGAGAGTGGTTAGGTCATATAGTCCAGTGGTTTCATCGGCTCCACGATGAAGTACTTGGGAGTCGTGCTGGACAGCCGGTGGAACTTCCGCGCCCACTTAACCCAGCTAAAGCCGAAGCCGATTTAAACACGTGTTTAGCTAAACAGTGTCTTACTCTAAACACTCCGTCTAAAATCTTGTCTAACTCTGTATTACAAAACAGTTTTAAACATTGTTTCTCTAAACACCCGTTAAAACACCATAAACACTACAATGTTTTCAAATTACTATTTAAACTTAACAAAACTGAAGTCACAAAACATAGGAACAGACAAAAAGCAAAGATTTAATGTATGTTTATTTTATTTGTATTTTTTATGGATTTAAGGATATGGTTACGAAGTGCGTGGTGGCCTGTTGGTAAACGAACCAGACGCGGCTGCCAACATATTCACGGTGGTCGCGGGATCAAATCCCAGGACACACCTCACCTCTGACTTTTCGAAGTCATGTGTGTAATCTGCAGGGCACTGCAGGGCACTGCAGGGCACTGCAGGGCACCGTATCAGCCCATATACGTCCCACTGCAGGGCACGGGCCTACTCTACAATCGAAAGTACGATTGAGAGTGGTCATGTGTGTATTGATAGTCAATCACCACGCACTAAAACAATTAAAGAAAACATCGTGAGGAAACCTGCAAACCATAGCGGTTTATAGGAATTTCTATGGTATGTAAGTCCGCCAACCCGCACTAGGCCAGCGTGGTGGACTATATGACCTATCCACTCTCAGTCGTACTGTCGATTGTAGAGTAGGCCCGTGCCCTACAGTGGAACGTATATGGGCTGATACAGATACAGATGGTTTTAAGATTCAACATGCGTCAAAGCACCATCGGCTTGTGTTTAAATATAAACAATGTTTAAACCATGTCTAACTCCAACCAATGCTTAGACATGAATTTGTAATTGAAGAATATCTAGTCACGTGTTCATCGCGCTTTTTACTTTTTTGTAATAATACCGTAAATAACTATAACTATAATACACCGTAAATAGTTTATTAACTGTCTGAGTAAGGCCGTATGTCTCCACCAATATTTATTGCGGTTATAGTTACGTGCATGACAACAATAAAAAAACTAGTATAAAATCTTATCATGATGTTGTTCTTATTGACTAGACTATTATTTATTTATATATGCTTTATTGTACACCAAAATAAAATACGCTTACAAAACATTTAAAAACAAAAGACATGTGTTACAATAGGCGCTAACTGCAACTATTACAACTTTTATGTTCCGTATCGTAGGAATCATGTTTGTTTAGAAACAAACGAATCTCTAGTATAGAAATTATCGACATTTCATAAATATTATTATAATATTATTAACCTTTATTACATTGTCATAGGAAAAATAATTAGACACTTTCGTGTTGATCATTAATAGTACTAATACGAGTATTTTTAAACTCTTAATATGTGAAAAAAAAATATGTACAAAATCATTACATTTTCGCATAAAATATTGAATGGTCAAAACTGTTTTTAACAATATTACTTCACATTCGAAGGATATCGTTCTCTAGTCTCCAGTAACAGAATCCGTGCATAAACACAATTTCGAAGTAGGCCAATATATTTTTAAGTGGTAGAAATCCATGCATAAATCGAACCACTAACTTTAAGGGCAGCACCTTAATTGCAACACTGCCTAAAGTTCCATTTACACGGGGGATTTCTCGCCTCGAATATACGATTATCGTAAGAAGATAAAAATGTTGTATCAAGTAGGTTATGTCATACGATAACGGCATGTGATTCTCGCCGCGAACTCTCTTGGTGTAATTGGGCTATAAAGTGAATTAGTCATCATCATTTCATTTTTTATCTAGTTATGTGCTACCTTCATGGTATATGGTTTAACTGGTGTTTTTGTTCCAGGATCCAACTCGGGTGGTTTGTCCCGTGATAGACGTGATCAGCATGGACACGTTCCAGTACATCGGGGCATCAGCAGACCTGCGCGGCGGCTTCGACTGGAACCTGGTGTTCAAGGTAAACCACCACTTACAACTTAATATCAACTTTTGGAAATCAACAATGAATTATTGATCAACATAGACCAACGTTCACTTTCAATTTGACGACCTCCGAGCTACACCGACCGACATAACTCGATGAAATAGTGCTCTCTAAAAGGAGCTGAGCGTGTATGATCGAAATGTTTTTTATACACCGTGAAGTATCAAATGCAACCATGGGTCTGGGACGGTATTTCGTATTCATATTTTGTTTTAATTATCTTTAAAATATATTAGGTGTAAGCTTATGAAATGCTTTTCTAACATGCCAACTCTCAAAGCTGTAGTTTGAATGAACTGTATTTAATTAGAAGGGAGACGGAAGTAGACGGGTTACGCCCCATAGACGCCATATGCCACCCTGACCTTTTATAGTTTCATGAAATAAGCATTATGTATGGAATTAACTTAAATTTAAATATATAAAAATATTATTTTCGAATTTCGAATTATGTACGCAGCATGTTTTAAAACCATATCGAAATGAAAAGCAACGCGTTTTCTATAACTTTGTATATATAAAAAAAAAATTTCGTCCCCTATTCCAACAATTAAATACTTTTTATTTGCTTTATTACTCAATAGTTCATCCCATTATCATAATATATACATATTTATAGTTTATATTTCTGATCCGATACAAAACTTTTTACCGTACAATAGGTTTAGGGTGTATGCGAGTTGTAGTTATTTTAACATCATCAGGCATATGGATTGGAATGAACAGAAATATTTCGTCAATTTCAGTGGGAGTACCTATCGCACGCTGAACGCAGCGCGCGGCTGAGCGATCCGACTCAGGTGATCCGGACTCCGATGATCGCTGGAGGTCTCTTCAGCATGGACAGGAAGTACTTCAACAAGCTCGGCAAGTACGACATGAGGATGGACGTGTGGGGCGGCGAGAACCTCGAAATATCATTTAGGTGAGAATTAAAACGTCTCTTTTGATCTGTTCTATCGTTCTTGGTTGTCTGGAAGATATAGCTGATAGTGATAAGACCGCACATTGTCCACTCATTTGTAACGTGGTTATTATATGTTTAATTGTTTCCATACTTTGTGGTGTTGAATAAAGTGTCGTGTATATATGTATTTGTAACACGTAACATTTGTAATAAGGTAAACACAAATTATTCTTTAATGGTTTCAAACCCCAATGTTACATATTGAAATAAAACTAGTTATTTACAGATTTTATTTAAAATTGTGAAACGATGATAGCTTTTATAACATTGTAACTACGAAAGCTACCACACTAAAAAAATAAGCAGTAAATAAAAATTAACCCTTGAAATTTCGGTCCCATAGATACTACTATCCTACGATTTGAGCAATTCTGGGTTTAAAAAGTATTGACTTTAAAACAGTATAGCAAGTTCTACAATATCAGCAATACTTCTTGCACTCTGCCTTTCAGAGTGTGGCAATGTGGCGGCTCGCTGGAAATCGTGCCGTGTTCCCGAGTAGGACACGTGTTCAGGAAGCGTCATCCCTACACGTTCCCGGGTGGATCGGGAGCGGTGTTTGCCAGAAACACCAGGAGAGCGGCTGAGGTGTGGATGGATGACTACAAAGAACTGTACTATCGATCACAACCGTTGGCCAAACAGGTGGACTTTGGAGAGTAAGTAAAAACTGATGACGTTAATGAAGCTGTTATGATTGTGACGAGAACGGATGATTTTGCACATACTATTTTTAATATTATGAACGAGGAGAATTTCTTACGTCGGAGATATGATTATCGTAAGGATATAAAGTTGCATCGTGTAAACATTTGTCAAAACATGATAATCTATGACAGGCAAGGATAATAGAAACTCTCCGAGTAGGTAAAAGGGCTATCAGGCCTGATTTAGTCCCAATCACTACCGAACATATAGAAGGAGCTTGTTGTGACCCCACCACGCATTTCACTAATCAAAAAAACACCAATGATAAGCTAACAGGCATAATCGTTATACCTTTAACAACATATTCAAAATATTTTCATGGGGTTCTAAGATCTTATCCTTGAAATTTCATTTCATTATAATTCAATAATACAAGTAAGTCACTTACAGAGAAATGCCAAAAGACAAAAATCTTAGGAAAACAGTCAATCTAAAAACTGATGTTTAATGTCACCTCCCCAGCATATCAGAACGAGTGACTCTTCGGGAGAAGTTGCACTGCAAACCATTCCGCTGGTACCTGGAGCACGTGTATCCTGAACTGCAAGTCCCGGCTCTTGCCGGAGCGTCCCACGCCATACGACAAGGAGTCAGGTGTCTGGACACCATGGGACATCTGGTTGACGGAACCCTGGGTAAATATGCCTTCGATCTTAGAATTTTAGTTTACTTTACCACTATTTACCAAAATATAAAATGAACAGCATGAAATGTTTGAATGTTTGAATGTCACATCAATGTGATGGTTCTAATCTTTTTGTACCATTCGAAGTTTGATTATTCTGTACCAGCCCAAATAAGTCCTACTGCAGGGCACGGGCCTCCTTTTCTATCGAGAGTACGATTGAGAAGGGTTAAGCAGTATAGTCCTAAAGTTTGAATATTGGAGTTTGACACATCTTTTGCAACAATTATCTCCTGAATTTCAAGTTTATAGAGCATTACTTCTTTAATATATTTCTGCAATAATTTCATATAGGTAATAATTTTTTTTTTTCATCCAGGCATGTACCCTTGCCACAACACAGGCGGAAATCAGGAGTGGAAATTCGAGAACGGTCTGATCCGTCATCACAGCCTCTGTATCTCGTTATCTCCTGATGACCGAGTGACAGCAGTACTAGCTGCCTGCGATCCCAACGATGATGCCCAGCTATGGAGACGTAAAGGTCTCCTAATTAGGCATGCTAAGCTAGACGCCTGTCTAGACTCAGACAGACCAGCGCTATACCTGGAACAATGTGACGAGTACAAACACAGCCAGCAGTTCACGTTTTAAACGCAGTATTAAGATTGTGATTCGTCTAGCAATAATGCTTTGAAGTGCATATTCGGTGCAGATGAATAGTTACGAGTTGGAAGTTATTGTAGAAATTAACTAATTATACATTTTAACACAAACGGAATGTCCAAATACTATAATAGAAACCAGTGAAATAACATCGTTAATTTTGAAAATATTTTTATTAAAAACCATAAACAGAAAATTTTGAACAAGAGTTTCTACAGTGGCTTTTGCCAGGGGTAATGATTCTTAAGAAAGGTGAGCTGCGTCGTCGAAGATAGACATTTTATATCTAAGAGCTATTGAGAGAGAATTTATAGTAAAATGAATTATCCACGATATAGTGCATGTAACACTGCCTCAGTCTTGTTAAGTATACTAGAGCAAAAATATTCGCTGCCAGTTTTGGTTATAAAATATTTTAATAGATGCCGATATAATATTAACAAAAATATTAAAAATGCACATTGCTTGAAGGTATCGTACTTACATTTAGTATGTTAAATCACTATTTTGCACTTAAATACAAACAGTAGTTATGATCTGAAAACAAATTTTCGATATAAAGACCAGACTAATTAATTCATTATTAATATATAAATACTCAACTATTATTGTTGAATTTATAATTAATAATGAAAATAAACATTGTGTCGAATAGTCACAGTATTCAAAGTGCTCAAATTTTTATCATAACGATTGGCACCAAAATTCTTTCTTTTCACGTAGGTGCCAAATACATGTGTAAATAAATTTCATTAATTTAGTAATAAGTATTACGACATTCCTATTTTTATTATTAATCATTCTTCAACATTTTATATTTTCTTCTGAATATTTTACTTTTAAAGTAAATATTTTTTTTATAAGTTAATGTATATTTTAACACGTTGCTGCGTTCTAAGAATAAATACCAAATTTTATTACTTCTTAGAGGGTTTTTACAATTTGATTGAAATTATTGTTTAACCTGAGAATATTTTTTTATTAATTATATTATTTACACAGCGGTACATACTTGATTAAAATTTATTTTTTATACGTATCATTATGAATAAAGTAATACTTTCAGTTCTACAATAGTAAAGAATTTGTACTTTTTAGTATAGGATATTCTCATCCATATTAGGATGTTGAGTATCCGATTCACCCTAAGTATATCCTGATCCAATTGGGCCGGCGAAGGATGAACACAATTCTTCCAGTACAAAAAGCTTTTTTTTATTTCTGTTATTATTATATGTGTTATTCTTACTACGCAGCGACGCATACAAATAATATAGTTACCATTTAATACAATAAGTGCCGGGATCGTGGAATGTGTATATAATAGTTATATTGCATAGTCTGTGTGGGAATGTACACGTTTGTAATATATGTATATTGGATATGTTCCGTCGTTTGTATGCAACAATTAATACATATCTCCAGTACACAGTCTTTAAAAATATTTTATTGGCATTAATGATTAATTATGTTTTTAGAAATTAAAAAAGTAACCTGAATTGCATGACAACGTAATTCCTTTCTCGGGCTATTGTAAAAATGTCAATGGAATATTTAAGATTATTTTAAGACTCTGTGTATTGGGTTAATCATCATTTTTTTGCATTTAGATATCAAAACACTAATTTTCATAACACCATGTTAAATATTTGAAAGTTATGATCAGTGTACAGTTGAATTATTTTAAAATCTAACTTATCGTTTTCCAAATCTCTTTTTTTATGAAAATTATTTCATAAGTATGGAACCAGCAATAGATGCGCACATTAATTAATTTTGCAGTTTTGACAAGAACATAGCGGCAAAGTCGCATAATAATTTTTATTTTGACTAAGACAACGGTTTTCTCAAAAAATCATTTATTCATTATATTAATAATAATTTTCGCTTGTATAAATTTGTCTCATCTGCATATCGTGATATTAACATGAATCTTGTAATTATGTGTTTAGTTTAAGTGCTTGCCTTACAGTACAAGTAAACAATATTCTGATAAAATATAGAAGGATCTTCTAAATGTTTAAGAATACATCAAATACAGTAGGGAAAGCGGTATGAATCGGGTTATTTGGACGAAAACTGTTGAGTCAAATATCTGTGAGGACATTCGCTTAATGCAAGCGAACCTAGAAGGCCTTAAATATTTTCTTGTGTATACAGTGTTGCCAGTATATAAAAATAATATTAACACCTACAGTCATAAATATTCCTGATTCTAAGGTTTAAGTATCCTGTGTAGTCAATATCAAAAAACTTAAAGTGACAGTTCTAAAACAGACAGCGTTTCTGCCTGTCCGCCCTTTCGAAAACAGGCTCGATGGTATGTTGTATGAAAAATTCTTAAGTTGTAATTACACAATTCAGAGTACAATATTAACTTAAATGATCATAAACTCTGTTATTACTATGCCTGTAACATATTTTATGAAGTATGTTTTTTTAGAATTTCGTATTTTTTAAGGTTCAAAAATTGTATTGTAATAGGCATATGTTTTTGTATTCACATACTTATATCGCGGTCTTCCGTATATTAATTATTTGTGTAAAAGATTGCTTGAAAGTTGTAATTATTATCCTGTCGAATATTTTCTTCCTAAAACATATTGTAAGTGTATTGTTAATACTCGTTATTTTAAGATATTTTTTTTATTTACAATGGTTATTATAATTTTTCGAAAAGTATTAATTTATTGTAGATACGTTTTTTATACTTTTAATCATTTTATTTTTGTTGCTTCTATTTATTATATTATTGAATCTAAATTCAAATTTAATGATTACGTTGTTGTTTTCGTATTAGATATTTTTTATGGTTTTTGTTGATTAACTTTCCGTCACTATCAGCGCGTGGAAACAGCGTTATGACTTATCTCTTTTGATTCGCCAAATTATTATGACAAATGTTGGCCACCCGTGCATTAGGCAGCAATATAAGGTCTCTTTCATTAACTTATACTTACAAAAAATGTCCAAATTTTAATACAATACAGTTATGGGAAGTATTTAATTAAACATTGAATATTTTATGGTCACGCGTCACCCGCGATACAGAGGTAAAATTGATTTATAAAAAAATTACACTATTCGCAAATTACCTTTTTATTATCAATATTAGTAATGTTTACATGAAATATATAAATCTGAATATTGTAATATTTCATATATACAATTAAAAGCTTATTGTATTGGAAAAATATATTTTAAAGCCTGTTTTTAATTTTGTTAATATTTTTGATTATTTATATATAATATAATGTAAAAATATCACATACATTCCGATACTGTAATATAGTCTTATAGATTGTAAATAAAACGGTTCTTTGGATCTGTATTTTGTAAACTTATACTTAATTTTTTTATTTACTATATTAGTACAGCTTTACGAGCCACTCTTTAGACAGATCTAGTAGTGTTGTACTTATGAGAAACTTATGAATATAATTAATAGTTAAATGTTAATAAACAGGCATTGTTAAGCAGGGTCCACTATGGAGCAACATCGTGATGTATTGTGGGATGCCAATGCTACATTCCAGTTCCTGAATCGTGGGATTTTAAATGCCATAATTTTTAATATTCCTACTACCTATATTTAAAACTTTTTTTTTCTTTTTTTTTATGTTATAGGGGGCAAACGAGCACGCGGTTTGTTTTGTTTGTTTGTTTCGGATACAAACGTTCAAATAAGTTTAGTAAAACGCAGAGCATGGATTTGGCATCTCTGATCAGCCAAGAAAGAAATAAAAAATCTTGTCTCCAAATAATTATTTCATGGGATTTACAACACAATCCTAATAGCAAAGGTTGTTGATTTTAATTTCACGCATGCATTCCAATCATGCGTAGAATACAGTTCAATTAGTTATTTTGATTCCTGTGGAATACGACACAATATCGCGTGTAATATTTGGTATCCCACAATAAAACATTATGTTACTTCATTGTAAACCCCGCTTTAGGTATATGCACGGTAGGCAAATGCACCACACACATGTACCTAGTTTTAAAATATGTTTGTACACTTTGGCCAAGAGTTAATAATATTTTTCAGGTGTAGCATAAGGTCCTATTGGACATCCGAATGAGTAGTTTTTTGATGATGTAGTAGAAAATTTTGAGTTTCGATATCACTTTATTTATGTTTTCCTTACTTACAATCAGAATAATTATGACATTAATTCAAGTTAAATGAATAAAATATTATGTTAATTTAATTTCAACATCACTCAACTTATTGATTATTTTATTTAATAAAAATTATTTAAGATATAACAATGAAAAATAAACTCTATGCCATGCCTTATAAATATTATTTTCGTTTGTCAAATTATTGTTTATGGTACTGAGCGGCAACAACTGCCCTAGTCAACGCGTGTTGAATTTACAATTTCACTGAGTGATTTTATTTTAGTGAGACAAATCTTTGGTAATAAAAGACGTTTGATGGACCAATTGTTTTTATTCACACCTTTAATCTAAACCTAAAAATATTTTTAAGAACAAATAAGTCAAATATTTTTTATTTGTTGTAACTACTGGACGTATTGAGACTTAAAATCTTATGTCTCAAAATGGCGAGCGCATTAGAATGACAAGCATTGCTTTGTAATTTATGGTGTTGTTTGGTTTTGCTACTGTCCATGAGCGGTCATATCGCTTACCATCAGGTGAATGGCATACTTGTCTCGCCATTCATTGTTATATTGCAATTAAAAGTGTATGTTTTGTATGGATTATAAAAAAGTGTATATTTAGAAATATAAGTCAAACGTTGTTTAATAGGGAATAATATAAGGTGTTCTAATCCTAATGTTGATGTACTAAATTCAAATTAAAGGAAAATGCCCATTTTATTATGAAACTTAGTATCAGTGCGAAGATTTTTGCCCCTCGATGAAACCTACTTTTTTATATAGCGAAAAAAAATATTTTCAATAAATATAATCATAATTCCTAAAAAATACTTTTTTTGCCGATATACGTCCCACTGCAGGGCACATGTCTCCTCTACAATTGAGAGTACGATTGAGAGTGGCCACACCACGCTGGCCTAGTGCGGGTTGGCGGCAACACCCTAATTTAAGGAAACCAGAACCAATCGGACTTTATTTGCTCATCGTTTATATTGTGTTTATTATTACACTTAAAAATGGTATAGTGTTTTAAACAATAAATTAATCATTGATTTTATTCTTATCTCAATAGTGCGCAAAAAATGCATAATATATTTTGAATGTTTCTGGTATTTCTAGTATTGTGCCTGTATCCACGCAAAAGTAAATTTCTTCGTTTTCATGAGGTTTTACATGCCGTTTAATAAAACAAAGTGTAATATATTTCAAATTTTTATTTTTTACATTTACATTCACTGTACCTACTACCTAATATCCTGTCGACATTAAGTGCCGACAATTCCAATCACCTTTTTAAATCACATTCAGTCTTAAATAATCCTCGGCCAGCGGAATTATGCTTTTTACAACTTATACTACGTGTTTCATAGACATTTATATCTACTTAATTCTAATTAAAATTATCCGAACCGTTTAAGAGTATATTGACATATATATTTTAATCACACTTGTACCAATAATGCAAGCTTTTGGTGAATGACGCTAGGATAAAGTTGAGTTCATAAACTGGTAAATTAAATATAAAATAATTTAGAAATTTATTTTCAAAACGTTGGATAGTCAAAACATCGCTGGAGATATTTTATATCTCCAGTTTGACTTTTTTTTCATCTTTGCCATAAATGTGTGTTTAAGAAGCGCGATTAAGTAAATTCCCTAAATACTTTAGACAAAGAGTTAAATACGTTTGGTACTACTCGAGTGACACTCCATTGATAACACTTCATTGCGCTACTATCAATTCCACTAACCTAGTCTTTAACCATCCACCTGTATATTTATATCAGTCTGTACATATTACAAAGTCTGCACTTTCTCCCACACAGGGGGGTTACTCTATACTTCGACACGAAGTTCGAATATTCGAACGATCGAGGTCCACTAATAAGATAAAAGTTTTAGACTTCTAAAAACTTATAATATTCTATATGAAGCTTATCATTCACTCCTAACTTAGTCTGAGGTTACGACTTAAGAGGATTCGTACATTTTGTAAAGTATTAAGGCATATTCGTACAGTTTTACGTACGACGTTCGAAAATTCGTCGTCGTTTCAGAGTATAAAGTAGCCCCCCTGGTCTTTATTACTAACTCTAAGATGCCTTGGCTTCAAAAATTATTCCAGACATTATCATTCTCCACATTAAACCTGGCCATTTCAGATCAATAATTTTCAAATATAACAAAATATGTTAAGGACCCACAATGTACCATAATTAAATACAAACAGCATTATTCATAGACGGTTATAAATCTATTTTCGTTATCAAATATTTTGTCTCTTTCGAACGACTTTTAAATTAAGTTTGAGCGAATAAGACAAAAACATTAAACAAAACGTTAGATACATATCTAAAATACTTTAAATGATTAAAACGGTCCTTGAATAAGGATTACGTATGGATTAAAAAATGACAATATTAAACAAATAATTCCGACATTCAATTTACGAAATACAAATAAATATCACATAATATAAAAGGAAATAGTTACAACTCAAACTTGCATTGGTTTAAGAGGAATTTAAGCTAATCATTAATGACAATTCTAGAAATTGGGTTTTGTTGTGTGCCTGTGTAAAAAAATAAGAACCTACCAGAAATTAGGACTTCCTAATTTTAAACAAGCCGAGATTTGGCATCTACCCTTCCTATTCTACCCTATTAATAATAATTGAGAAAGTGCTAAAAAATAATTTCCTACACCATTACTAAAGCTTCGTTCACTTACCAATGTTTCTTTATAAATATAAAATTTTCCACAAGATAAATACTTCTCACCTAATATAAATGCATAATATACAAAAGATCATATCCGTTATCCGTGAATTTCATTACAAAATTAAGATATATAAGGTACATCTAACTGTTCTCTCACTGTGGTCCTAGTTGACCAATAAATATCTTAGTACTGATTTATATCGGCTAATCCTTCCCCTTACCCCACCTTAGTGATATCGGCACAATATGTACGTAAATATTAAATTTTACATTATTTCCTACTGTTCAAGATTCAAGCATAAAAGTATTTAAAGCAAATCTCCTTACTGCATTGAATAAAACGCTATTTATTTAGTTTCCCACGGCGAGAATCGTCTGTAATTATCGCATATAACTGCCATAAGATTATCGTGTTGACAAATGTTTTTTTTATACATACGATAATCGTATCTTCAAGGCGAGAAACTCTCCCCGTGTTCCAAAATGTTAAATGGGGCTTATCTCCTATTAATTTTCTCTAATAATGCAACCCTAACTCACCAAGGTTCAGAGTTGATTTCCTTGAAATGTTTGTTTAAAATGTTAAGACATGATTTCCACAGACAACGCTAATAAAAAAATACACTACAATCACAGGATGAAACGCACAATATAGTACATTGAAATCTAAATCATAAATAACAGAGGCCTATCCATGCGCAGAGCTCATTTTGGTCTTGATAAAGTTTCCGATGACCTTGATTGCTCTGAACGCGAGATTAGGTGATAGTCTTTGCCGCAGTAGATAGTATCCAGCTAAATTCATAGCTAACAGCATGCCCAACAGGACTCCGAAATCTGCCCAGAATGACACTCCAGACATGCCCATTAGATGCACGAAATAACTGAAAGAAAACGGAAAATTATCAAATTAATATATTGCGTAATATGTTTGTGAATTCTTTAGGAAAGGTTCAATTTAGTCATAGGTTTGAAGAAGTAAAAAAATAAAAATCTCAGCAACGATTAAGAGTTTCCAAGTGTAACACGTTTTGGGAATATAAATTGTGTATTCTGAAAAAAATAAGATGTATAGTGTGACTCAAAGATACTTACGCTACATTCTTATACTCGCAGTAATCTATATGATCAGGGCAGATGAGGTCGTCCCTCGGAGGTCCGTATATCGCAGCCACCAAGCCCTCTATCCCGTATCGGAGGAAGGAGCACGCTCTAGCCAGCTTCCACACTATTGGCAGAGGGGCGTCCCCACTCCCGATTCCGTATACTGCGAGTAACATTAGCGGGACACTTAAAGCTGGTCCCAGGAATACTGAGTTCTGGAAAGATAAGAAAATATATCTTAATCAAATTATAAATGAAGATCGCTATAGAATTCTTTGAGGATAGCTTAGTACTGATGACGGGAGCATTTCGTCATCCGTAGCCACAAAAAGCCTATTACTAATTTATCAGGGATTTCTGCAGTGATGTGTTGGAAACGAATTCAGCGTAGTCTCGGATGTCCACCACCAATAAATTGACGACAAAATAAAGGTTCTAGGTAAGCATTTCGCTAGATACATACATATTAAAAGTATTGATTGCATTTCTGCGAACCGTGAAACGGTTATATTATGTTTGTCACAGTATTTTAATTATACAAAGAATTTCATTCAATACATTTATATTATTTTAAATGAATCAATTAATTTAATTTCACGTTTATATGTTTTACAAAGGCCAGCTGAAAATCTGCGGTTAAATAACAATAAATACACTAGTACTCCTGTGATTCCAACACGCCAATTAAATCTGTTATTGCGTTGTGTTTAGATGCACTATAAATTTGTATTCTAAGATTGCGTGAAAAAAGCCTTAGAAATCTTCTAAAATTACTATTTTACTAATAATTCTACTTACCACGACACTCAACATTGACGATATAGCAGTGCCCATAGACTCTGATATCAAAGCCACTAAAATGCAAATGGCAGTGAACATCATGATCCTGGGGATCTCCAGGGGCTGTGACGTCAGCGGGTACGTGATGACCAGGTAAATGAGACTGAAGAAGATGGTGGCAGGAGTTCTAGAGATGACCAACGCGGCGTAGTAGGGTTTCAGCCCGTACCACCGGTTGAAATACTCTCGCTTCACTAACTGGACTTCGTTTGGAACTGAAATTAAAGAAAATATCATTATTATTTATCCTGTTGATACAGAGAAAGTTTAATTCATAGCCTAGATACTATGCGGTAATAAACAAGATTTTAACTCTTTATAATAATGATTGAAAGCAACAGAAAGATGTTAGATAGAGAAGATACAGAAACTGAGGTAACTAAAAGCCACAAGCATTGTTGATGTTACAAAAACCAAACGAACCCTAGACAGATAGTAATAAATATAAAAATACTTACATGCTAACAACACAGGCATCATAGGGATATAAAGCATGGCGATGATACAGGCATAGCAGAAGCCGAAATTGAAGATGGTCTTGGAGGCGTCGTAGCCCATCTTGTTGAAGAGAACGGCCACGATGCTGCCCAGGAACAAATGTAGAAACACTCGCAGCCACAGGTAATTCTAAAATAAGGAAACGGTATATTTAATCACACATAGCTTTGTGTTTAAGTTACGTACTTATTAATGGTTTCTTAGATCAGCGAATATTATAAATTGAAATAAAACTATTATTTACGGATTTTTTAATTGTTAAACTTTTTACAGTAATCATTAAAGCTGTGAAGTAATCGAAACGTCAGGAAGATAAATATATAAAAATCCACGATAAAATAGTTTTATTTCAATACGTACTTATTAGTTTAAAATATAAATAGTTCTATAATTGACGCAATTGTTTCAATGTTTATCAATAATACGAAAGTGTACAATTTAGTCTAACGTCAGCTCACATTTGAATTTCCTTTATTGTATTTTATGTGATCGAAATATGACACAAAAAAAAATGTGATGAAGGTATTTTCTGTTTACATTTATTTTTTTTCCTTTGAGTTACATGTTACATCAAAATGTAATTCAGTGTAGGGTAGTCTTCCTTTTAAGGTCTCGATAGACGGATAGTTCAGTCTCGTGTACGCTTCCGAAGGCGCAGCACGCTTTCACGGTCTGTGTTGTGTTTCTTTGGACAATTTCGCAATTATTGCGGACAGTCTAGTGTAGTGTTGTATAGTGAAGTGAGTGCTCCATTGGAATACCATTGTCACCACGCAGTTCAACTCCAAGTTCGGGGTAAGTTGAAGAGTATTGTATTTTTTCATACTTGTTTCTATATGCATGTCGTATTGTATTTAATTCCCTACAGATACTCTTTATTTCGCAGAATGTATGCTTTCCAACGTGTGACATATTGTTAAGATCAATGCTTAATATTTTCCTATATTTTTTTTAGAATATTTACTATATTGCATTGTTCACTCAGGTCGAAACATGGCTTTAAACTTCTACTGTAGTAAATAAGATATCACTTGATCTCATTTTCCTATAGCAAAACGCACTTGTATACGCATAATTGGCAAAACATCATGAATAATCAAGCCGTTTTTAATACAGTTCCATAGTACTCAACTTTTAGTATAATAACATACTGTGAATAATTAGTGTTTGGAGTACAGTTACGACATATCGAAGTGCCAAGTGATCTTGCACACATTTTTAAATACATAATAGAATAGAATAATATTTCCTATATTGAAGTCGCTGTCTCATTTGAATAAAATTGATCGTGATAGCTGAAATAATATAAACTGTAATCGATTAATAACTACAAAGAAATGTTATCGGTATCTCATAATTGTCGGATATTGTAGTAACCGTAGTTATTTGACACCATCCCTATTTTTACAATGTGGTAAAAATGTGAAACGAAACTTCTTAATTAAGTTAAATGACAGTATTCGTATCGTAATGGTAGCATTATATCTTGGAGTAGGATATATGATTATCTGTTTTTTCGTGTCGTCAAAGTCCAAATTATTTTTGTTAGTGTAACATTTTATGTAAACTTCTAAACTCCTTTATTACTGTACAGACTAAAGAGCGTTCTCTATAACCCAACTATCTTTAACAAGAGGTTAAAATAATTACCATTACAATTCTACGCATCATTAAACAACGATGGACATATATATTTATATTACCTAACTATCTATAAATATTTGCACCATATCCATACTTCTCTGTCTTTGTAAACTGAAATGTAAAATGCATGGAAATATCTAATGAAATCTCTTGTTAGAGATAGATAGATTATAGAGAACGGCTGTTAATCAACACTTTACATGCTGCTCACATAATTTCCAACACTAACCTTATTCCGTACAGTCTGCAGTAGCATTCTCTTGAGAAGCACGCTGAACTGCTGGCAAGGTGTGCTGCCGTGCTTGTAAGCATGCTTCTCCACTCCACCAGCATTCAACTGCTCTATCTCCATCTCCTCATAGGTATCTTCAACGGCAAAGTCCCTCCAAGCGTGACACCGACCATTCTCGATAGCCGCCACCATACGCTCAGCATGGGGTCCGTATTCACCACTTGACACTTCGATTACTGAAAAATATTTTGTATTAAAGTATCGAAACTGACATGGTTTTTGTAAGATTTAAGAGCTGGAATATGAACACACCTCTCATATGGAAAGGCACTCTACCTCACGTCAATCTTAACTATCCAATTGTTAGGCTTATCACAAACTGAGCTCAAAAAGAATTAGTTACAAACATTGAGGTATTATACTGGAGCGGATATCGGGAACAAAATCCATGCGTATGGCGCGTGCACAAGGGTACACAGTGAAGCGAGAGGGAAGATATTGTATTTCGTAGGCGTGACAGAGACAAAAATAGAATGTACCGTTCATTTCGTTACAAATATTTTGTTTGCTGTGTCCCCTCTAGTATATTATCTCAATGGTTACAAACTATAATTTGTAACTTTAGTGTCACCGCCCATACATTATCACACGAGGTTCGAGACGCGACAACAGGTTGGTAACGCGTTGGCAACTAATCTCGAGTGATACTTCGTGTTGGTCGCCGCGCTACTGGATACCTGGGTTTACCGAGTATCTATATTGGGAAAAATGAAAGGAAATTCAATTTGTATGCATTACTATAGGAGATACAACTGTACCAAATTTAAATAGCTTTCCTTGGACATTGTATAGATTTACATAATTTTTTTATCTGTTTCACGCAGCTATTGTGCTGCAAATGATAATCTGCAGTCCATATTATTTCGAATATACGTGTGAGCCCAAATACTGCAAATATTCCATAATGTTTACTCCTTGGTACTCGGTACTTTTGTAAATAGAAATATAAGTAGTGACTGAAACCTTGTATCATGAATAGCGTCGTGTGCGAAGGGGTTTAGTGCTACAAAAATACATATCGTAACAAATATTCTTTTACAAACAAAAATAATATCTATGCGCCTTCCGATTAATGAACGGTTTTTCATAGCACCCATAATGAGTAAACTAGGCCAGTATACTACTGTGTACATCGTTCATTATTTTACCTAGTAATTGCTGTATCCAATAATTTCTATCGTAAAGCGTATAATTAATAATTACTCTATTACACATAATTGTTCACTTTATTTCATGTTTTTGTATTAAGTAGTGAACAATAAAATGTTGTCTATTTATCCAATATTTCGATAGCGAATAGCAATAGTTTATTAACATTTAAATATATTCTCACAATGTTTTTTTATACATGTCCACTTGTTTAAAATTTATGTATATTCAAACATTCGATTTAAAAGACTACATTTCTGTACTCGCCAATATATAAAATAAAACAGCCTGGGATCGATAAAGTTCTGCTGTATTTGGTAAAAAGGAGTTTATAGCCAATGATTAGAGAGAAAGAATAGGCAATAAGAGACTCCTAATGAGTCAGCATGACAAGCGCAGCGCTGTGCCATACAGTGCATAAAAACATAAGTTTTGAATAGTGTTGCTCATGTGGTTTACTAGCGTCAGGCTTACCATCACCAAGGTGCTCACTCAACCTACAAACAAACCTGCTAATAAAAATTTACTCACTAAAATCAGCAGGGTTATACGTGGTGGGGCATGGTAGTTGGAGTTCCTTCAGGAACGGCACGACCCCAGCGGATGTCCCCTGGTATGCGCATCTCCCATCAGCCAGGACATACACGTGGTCGAACTCGGCAAACAGCCTTGCTGACGGCGTGTGCAGGGAGCAGATGACCGTTCTGCCGCCTCGCGCCACTCGCTTGAGTAGGGAGACGCATGTTGATGATGCTACGTCATCGAGGCCTCTAAAAACAAATAAATATAAATACAACCTACAGTCATAATACCACGGTGAGATCAAGTCTTGTGTTACTGATATTAGAAATTGCGAGATTTTTGAAGTGTGATATTGAAGTAGAGAATGAATTAAAAATTGAAGTGTTTAAGATTTTCAGCTATGAATGGTAGGTTGGTTTTTTGAGGATGAACCAAAAGGGTAGGACTTTATAAAGAGGGCCGACAATGTAACCATTCTATGATCATGAGAGCTGACATTGTTATTTTAATATCTGGACTTCATTCAAAAAATATACGGAGATTTTAGGTTTTGTATAGTTTAGTGCCTGTTTGTAACGGAACAGATGCGGCTACCTGCATGTCCTCGGTGGTCGCGGGTTCAAAACCTAGCGCACACCTCTGACTTTTCGGAGTCATGTGTGTATTTATAGTCAATCCACACACATTATTGAGATGGAGAAATATATCGTGAGGAAACTTGCATACCATACGGATTTGTAAGAATTTATACGGCATGTCAAGTCAGCCAACCCACACTAGGCCAGCGTGGTGGTATGTATGGCCCTTGGTTTAACTCCTCTCAATCGTACTTTCGGTTGTAAAGAAAATCGGCGCTCTGTAGTGGAACATTAATTGGCTGATACAAATACTTAGGTGTACGTGCGGAAATATACAACCACACAGAAATAAATATGGACTGAATCTGTTTATTGTAGTTGCACGCAAAATCTCAAGGATTACACCGACCTGATACAGATCTCTAACTTCAACAAATACTGATTGCACCTTGACATGAAGTAATTACAGCCGAGTGACGTCAGTGCTCGCGAAACACCGAACATAATTATTAAACAAGTTTTTGTGCGATATTGAAATTAGAGTATAGCGAATGGAATCAATGGAATGTCTGTTATTAAGTTACTACTTCTGGTTTGTCTTCGCGATTTTTAGTACGGATTCCATTTGTGGTAGATGTACCATACCTGAGAGGACGCCTGGATAGGTTCAACCGCAATATAAAAGTTATGGGTAAAGCACTCACGTGGTCGGTTCATCTAAAAATATAACCGGCGGGTTGTTGAGCAGTTCCAAGGCGACTGACAACCGCTTCTTCTCTCCGCCCGATAGCCTTTCTGATGCCGTGTTTCTGGCCTTGCCTAGCCTTAAAAGCTGGACTATTTCCTCCACCTAAGTAAAATAAAACAAAAATAGAATAAAACACAGAATAAAAATATAAAAGAAAAAATACAATAATACACAGGCCCGACTCTACTGTAATAAATAAAAAATAAGATGTTTAGTTGATATTCATATTGTGGTATGTAAAAAACTATATGACAAAATATTTCTTAAATCGAATCAGTCAAACAAAGATTTCTCATCCTGGGATTTGAACACAAGTTCCTACGATTCACAAACTGTTGACGGTTAGGAGACTGTCCCGCCCTCACACCCACCACTGCAACTCCTGTAAGCCAGGATCAACAGTGGCACGCAATGTAATGACACCGAGCATTGAAGCTCGGCGAGTCTCCGGGAATGTCTAACTTGTCTTTAACCCGCAACGAAATTAATCAGAAAGTTAAATTAATAGGCGGAGTTGGAAATAAATTATTGTCCACTTCCCTCCGTGCAAAGCGGGTGACAAAACAATGAACTAAAGAGGCAAATAACCTCGCAAAAAGACTATTACGGCCGGAGAAGCCAGCCGTAAAGCACCACGGATCAAATTATTGTTACCTTAAAATGGGACCTATTTATGTGAGCTTTTATACTTGATTCCAGTAATATGTATGGCAAAAACGCCGGAAAGCACGGAAGTTCTTCCTAGTCTCTACAAGGTCCATGTAGTATACAACTCCAGATGTTATTTGCATACTATCCAGCATGGTTTTACGCTCATCCTGCCAAAGACTACACTCCCAAAGTATATGATGCGCGGATTGTTCATATTCGCAATTAGATGTTGAACACGGGCACGCAGGCGATTCGACAAGCTTAAAAGAATGTAGTTTAGACTTAAAGTTACCATGGCCCGTGAGGAACTGTGATACGCAATAATCGACATCTAGCCAAGTCTTTGTCAAACGATCACGCACGCAAGGAAAAAATTGGTATAAATGCCGTCCCTTCAAAGATATTTCCCATCTATTTTGCCATTCATCTAATAGTTCGCTATATACCACTGAAAGCGGTTTAAATAATCTGTCAACTTTTAATAGTTCACGTGCGGTTAAAAATCTTTTATCCATATTCTCCCTAGTGGAATAATACATGGCGGCGCGACGTTGCACCTCCAGGTCGACTGGAAGTACACCCGCCAGGACAGGCAAAGCTTCCGTACTAACAGTTCTATATGCCTTACACAAGAATATCAACGCCAAACGTTGGCTCTGGAGCAGTTTTCTTCGCACAGCACCGATAGTAGCCCTATCAGCCCATACGGGAGATCCATAACAAATACATCCTAAGTAAGTTGCTCCATAGATGGTTTTTAGTGTATTGAATGATAGCCCCCACGTTGATTTTGATATTCTTGTCAAGGCAAAAAAGTTCCTTTTCGACTTTTCCCCGACGTTTTTAATATGTTCAAGAAAGGAAAAATTCCTTTCCAAAATTAATCCAAGATAACAAACCGAATCTTTTTTCTTAACAGTGATATTATTAAATTTAATTCGCGGCGATGATTTTAAACTTCCTTTTAAGAGTAATTGGAACGTTTTATGTGGTGCAAAATTTAAGCGATTTCGATGGCCCCAATCACATATTAATTTTAAACTCGCATCTGCCATATTTTCCAGTCCCGATCTACTGTTTGACTCTATTAGCAAGAGGCCATCGTCCGCATATCCGGTCAAAGAACACCCTGACGGTAAGGGAATCGCAAGAAAATCATCGAAGCCTAAATTCCACAAATAAGGACCTAAGACCGAGCCTTGTGGACAACCCATCGTCAGTGGTTTCGACACGGCATAGTGTCCAAGTTTAAGTTTGGTTGTTCCGTGCGAGAAATACGAGTAAATAAGTGAATATATATTTTTAAAGCAACCTCGTAATTTCAACTTAAGAAGCAGCATTGGCCACCAAGCGTTGTCGAAAGCACCGGAGATGTCCAGGAAAATACCGAGTACATATTTCCGCGCCGATGTACTTACCGCTCTTCTAACCGACATTGCCGCGTCAATAGTTGACTTACCCGTAGTAAATCCGAACTGGTTTTCGTGAAATTTTGGTCCACCCGGTAGCAATCGAGGGACGATAAGGCGTTCTAAAAGTTTACCTAGCGACGGCAAGAGTGTTATAGGTCTATACGACTTAGGATCGTGTGGAGGTTTATCGCCACTCTTGGGTATTATCCGAATGAAACCGGTACGCCATACTCGCGGAAATACCCCTTCAGCAATACATCTGTTAAAAACAGTGAGTAATGCATCGCCGGCCGATTTACACGCTTCTTTAATCATTTTATTAGATATTTTATCTTCACCGGAAGCCTTGTTTAGGGGCAAAGATCGTACGATTGCACTAAATTCATCAAACGACGAGAGATTTGAATCCGAAGAGTTCGGCAGTTCCTCGGCCCACATCCTAATCTGCTTGTGGTATTCTGAGTCATTTTCAACTTTATCATCTGGAATTAACGATTGTAACAGAGCGTCCGTTGTCTCCTCAATACCAGTGGTGAAGTTGCTGTCAATTTTTAAATTCTCAATATAAGCCAAATTGATTGACCTATTCGCTTTGAATTCATGGTATAAAGGAGACCACGGACCCTCACTATCTAACCGGGCTACAACTTTTCGTAATAAATTACCCTTCGATTTTTGGACGGCCGCTTTATAATGTGATCTGGCAACTCTCAGTCTATTTAAAGCAGATGTAATTGCTTCCCCTGTGACACAGCGTCTTTTGAGTCCGTTAAAACGCCTACGCGCTCTACGAAAAGTCCGACGTAGTTGTACTAGTAAATCATTCCACCAATCGCACCTCCGAGTGTTGGTGATGGAACCTCGACCGATAGTAACGTCTGCGCAATATGTAAACGTGTCCGACATAATCTCGGCACAGGTCTCAGCTGACAGATCATTGCGAGTGAAGTCCCCGGCATGCCGAGCAAATAGCAAGCTAAATAAATCCCAGTTGGCGCCTCTGGATTTATATCTAAAATTAAAATTATTATGTACCGGACCTTGTGTCGATCTAGGCAAGAACTCGTACACAATCAGGCGATGGTCACTACACGACGCGTCTGGCAGGACGCGCCACCTATCAATACGGACGTCTCCACTAGAAAGTGTGACGTCAATAGAAGACTCGCCCATAGGGCTACTATAAGTAGGTGGTGCATCAGGGGTGTTGTGTATTTCAAGATTCATCTCTGCAATGAAATCTTCTACAGCGCTACGTCGCTCGGTATCGGTGGAGCGATATTTGCCATACCAAAGGACAGATGACGCATTAACGTCAGCACCTATAATAATTTTATGTCCAGCGAGGGACCGCAAGACATAGCGGAGGTGACACAGGTGAGGACCCACAGGATCTGAGTATTGAAAATAACAGCTCACAACATAAACCTTACAAATCGGACTAGACACCTCAGCGACAGCACAGTGTGACGTCATAAGATTACGTACTGAGGTAACGGTAAGATTTGAACCCGACACAAAAATACCTGCTCGTGAGTTGCTATCAAGTTGTACGACCTTACTAGAAATTCGCGCATGTTGATATTGCTCCTGTACTAGTACGATATTTAACTTATACTCGCGAATTAACGTATCTAATTCTGACGTTGCTACCCTATCATTATGGAGGTTTAACTGTCCGATGGTAAAGTTATTCATAATGTGTTAGTACTGGGTCGAGAGAAATAGTTGTTGGAGTTTGTACTTGTATGTTGGGCATTCCTGAGACCCACAGCGATGATCGTGGGGTTTTTTAAAGCGTTTGCATGGTGCGCATACTGGTTTAAAATCTGTGTTTGAACTGTGCGGACACGCCTTAGTCTCGTGTTCTTCAGCACAGATGGCACACGTAGGTGTTTTTACTGTGCAAAACTTTTGCACATGCCCATAGTATTGACAGTTCAAACAACGCACTATTTCTAAGTCGTCAATAAATCGACAGGTGGCCCAATCAATAAATAATTTCTCTTTTGTGTCTGCCAGATGTTTTCTTATCTCCGAATCTAACTCAATGCCTATCCATTTACGCCCGTTATCTAAATTACGTCTACGAACTATTTTAATGGATTTAATAAAATCATCCTCCTTTATTGGCAATTCGTCCTTAATATTTTGACGATAAAGTGCAGTAAGAAAAGCGCGGTCTTCCATAGAGGATGGCACATCTTTAACGAGGATACGGGGGCGGCGCCCCTTCGGTTTTTCAAGACGTAATCCCGCCGATTTAATTGCCTCAACAGATTCAAGTTTTTTTATTTGGTTTTCATTTGCAACACGAAGCACGACGCGACCCTTCGTGGTCTTTTTTACGCCTACAATTTGAAATCCGTCATCACTTGGCTTAATAGCCTTAAACAGCGCCTGTTTGGTTGCGGACGATGACGCCAAATCAGCTGACCGCTCATCCGTCGGACATGCAACAATACACGGCAGTGGCGCGCGCGACTCCACTCGCGGCGCAGGTTTCGGTAAACGAAGTTTAAGTTGTTCGGAGAAAAGAGAATTATTATTGTTATTCCCGACAATATTGTGACCTTTGTACTGGTCTAATTCGCGTTGCATATTGGCCAACTTGGTTTCATTGCAAGATGATTTTAATGCCAGTAATGAGACTATGGATGTTACACGTTGCGTTATATCCAACACGGCCGACCTATTCGCCACGTTCATACGCGATCCCTGATCATTAACAAGCTCATTAATTTTCGACAAGTAATTGGAAACCTCCGACACCAAATCACAGTAGTCCGCGCGGCTCGCGTCGCTGCTGTTATCTAAGGATGAAGTTTCGGTCGATTCCGATAATTGGAAACGTTTTGAACAAACGGGGGAAACATAAGTTGGTGAAGTCGTGTCACTAAATAGTCGTTTAGCCGAATTAGGTGACCTAGGTGTTAGTTTACTTTGACCGAAAGGATTGGGCCCACGGTCGGGCGGAACCTTATTTTGAGCCGACATTATTTTACCAAAATTTAAATTAAGATGTATTTTATTGTTATTTTCACTGACAAACAATAAAAGTATTAATAAGTAAATTAGTTTGAAAAATAACAGCTGACTGTATGCCGGCCGAGCGATATTTTATTTCACGATACCCACAGTAGAAAAATAAAAAGTACTTACCGAGAATAAGTTGCTTAATTTCACGAAATTACGCAATAAAACATTAAAAAACTTACAAACCGTTAATCACAATACTACACCGTACAACAATAAGCAACCCACGAACCGATAAATGCACTCTAAACACACAAAATGCAATTTTAAATGAGGACAACGTAAACACGTCACAGCACCGTGCCCCCGCCGGAGGGGAAGTGTTGACGGTTAATCGACTAACAAGACTTATAATATTATACATATTCCAATATATGACTTATTCATAAACCATAAAAATATACCAAATAAAACATTGAATATGTTTTTCTAGAAATAACAGAACTAAGTATTAACATACCACAACAGCTTTGGTTTCTTTTGACATTCCGCTGCCGAGCTTCAAGTCTGCAGCTATGGACATCGCCTCCTGCACCGTGATGAATGGCTGCAGGAGATCCTCCTGCATGATGTACCTGGATATCTTCCTGAACTGTCGCAGGTCCCGGGGCAAGCCGTTTGTGGACACCACTCCTGTGGCTCCTGTTACCCTGGTAAACATTACTTGGGTTACATATTAAACATGCAGGCCGCTTCCACCAGGTCGATGTGAAGATCCTTGGGGGAAGCCTAAGTTGAGCAATGGACTTCCTGTGACTGAGACGATGATGATGATTGTAATTGTAAATGAAAGGGCTGCCTCGGTGGCGTAGTGGTGCTACGGTATGGTTGTAGGTCTGAGTGTTTGTGAGACTGAAAAGTCTCTCATAATTCCTGACACCCACGACACAAGACTTAATTGATCTTAATGTGGATTCAGGACTGTGAGTGTTGTGTGTATTTGTTGCTTCTTAGTCTGTGATTTGTTGGGTGTATTTATTCATCTGTAAATAATATTTTAAACTTTCTTTTAAACAGATAAGTAAACATACCTGTATCCGGCTAAAATATTCAATAAACTGCTCTTCCCAGCACCTGAGGGCCCTAAAATGGCCGTCAGTTGTCCGGAACGAAAATCGCCATTTATGCTCCTTAAAATTATCTTCGAACCTGCAACAAAGGTTCAATCATTAGTATTCTATCAAACAAGACCATCGTGACCCTGTTGACTTGGAAATATCTAATAGAAAACCTCCAAAAAACAATAATTTTATGCAAAGATTTTGTCAGTAGTTATATAAACAACAATACCGAAGTGGAACCCATTTATCTCCGAACTGAAATGAAAAGTACGTTTAGTAGACATCGCAATATAAGTTCGCGAGCACGGAAAACAGTCGAAACTATATTGTTTTATAACTATATTTCTTAGGAACCTTGCATTTTTCCTTACAAAAAATGCCCATGACACTACGACCAAACTTATATGCAAAAAATCATGTCTTTGCCACCGCTTGAAAGAACAACAAGTTAACTTTGATATAGATGTAGGAAATTATTATTTATGAGTAGGGGCCAACCCGACCTTGCCTATACGCAGACGTATAGTGAGTCCACTATCCAGGCCCACATCAGCAACTTATTATTTCGCGTACTATTTATTTATAATCAGTCAGTATGACTGCCATCTTGCTGCTTTTCCTGTGCTGTCCCGTTATATCCCATCTTGTATCTTCGCATTCTGTACCATAATTCAAGGAATCTAATCCTGTCCTCTTAATATATTCCATCCTATCCGTTTGAATTTAAAAGAATACCTATTAAATAACTATTTTATAAAGATTTAAATTCTGCGAGGTATGAAGTTGCATTTCAGGAAGTTGTCACGAGACTCGACACAAAAAATTATAATAAATAGTTTTCAAACAGAACAAGACCTTCCCACTAGACAAAAAGATAATGAATATGTTCATGAATATTTAAAAACGGTGATATATTTGTACAAACATATTTAAAGCTCAATAATTAAGGAGATATTACTCATTAAACATTGAATTGAATGCGGTTATAAGGTTACCACACAAAAAAGTTTACTTGATAAAATGCTCTTTATTTCTATTCCATTGTTGTTTAGTTTCGATTTTATTTTTATTTCTTTATTTTCATATCGTGTTTGATTCTATGCATTCTTCAAAAACAAATCAAGATATCTATTGGTATTATTCGTACACCTGACGCTGCCCCAACTTTCATCCTTTTCTCTTATATCCATCAAATGGTTGTCTGTCAGAAATTGCCTTGTGCGAAGAGACCGCCATTTGTAATTGTTTACTATTGTTTTTATTTATGGTGTACAATAAAGCTTAAATAAATAAATAAATAAATAAATAAATCAACCAATAAAGTGCATAAAATAAAGCGAGATCGTATCTATTTAATAACAGTGCTATTATGCACGATATAACCAATGGCTATAAAGGAGAACGATACAATATTTTGCCCAGACTTGCGATATATCAATACAGGGTATATCAAAAGCGATCGAAAGCGAAGCCAGGTAGTTTTAGTGACTACAGACACAGTCAGTCTATAGTGGTGGTAGGTCTCCCATATGTGAGAGACCGCCTGGGTTTCTCCCACCAAACAGCAGTATAAATGCACTGTTGTGTTTCGGATTGCAGGACATTGTAGCCAGAATAACTACTGGACATAGTGAGACTTAACATATTTTGTCTCAGGATGGCCAGCGCAGTGAAATGCCAAGCATTGCTTTGTAATTCAAGGTGTTGTTTGGTTTTGCTACTGTTTATCAGCTGTCGTATCGCTTACCATCAGGCGAACGGCATACTCGTAAAAAATATGACTGCTCGGGATTGTAATTTATGCCTGACATCGCGATAAGTTGACCCCTATCATATTTTGCCATGAAAACAGGCTCGGCAAACTATGCGTGGCAACTAATGGTACTTCTGCCTACTACTTCAACAATAACGGTATGAGTATAAACTATACTTCAATTGTTACATTTCATATAATGTTATGTATGTGCTATTAGTGTTCCAAATACTTATAATTAATATATACTTTTATTTCAAGAAACATTTTTTTAATCCCGTAGAGTTACACACATACCTACTATTTTTTGCCGGCAAATTCACAACTAGTCATAAATCTCAAACAACAGAACACTACCTTTAGTAAACATGTTAAATGCCAAAAAACAGTGACAAATTTCGCACCTTTTTTTAGGTTTCTAATTTTACAAATATTTTTTTTACTTCATAGGCATTAGGCTGTTAGGCGCTGTGCATACACAACCATTTTTTTATGAAACTGTTAACATTTTACTAGATTTCGGTATAAGTTGCCAGTTGCAGAAGAAAAAGGCCCAGTTTTTAGTTTCTGAGATTGTCAAAAAACTTTTCAAATGCATGGTAAATTAATAGGTCATGGTCAGGGGGAGGGACTATAATTGCTCGTCGTGTTACGATTGCCGATTGGGGAAACTAGCAACTTGTCACAACTAGTAAAAATTTGACAGTTGCTAGTTGCGTCAATATGAAACTGATCAATCTTCAAGTACATCAACTGAAATCTGACTTCGATCATCGAAACTCATAACTACCGTTGCCATGTTTGGGTAATTGCTTCAAGTAACATGTAAACAGCTAGTTGCGAGTTGCCACAATTTGGATATCTGAGCTTCTCTGTGTGGACAGTGCCTTAGTGTTTATCATGTGTTTTATATTAAATTAGCACGTATCCATTAGCAAGATCAGTGGAAAAATAATCGAATAAACCCAACTTCGCACAAAGACCTATTCACGATTAGTATGATATTAAGTTTTCTATCGTTTCCTTCTTAGAATCGGGAGAAGTTTGCCAGTGTTAATGGCCTTCCAGCCCGACGCGCTTGCGCATATCGTGACCAGCTTAGGTCTCTATCAAATCCTATACCAGCACACCGACTAAACCTCAGTGAGCGTCAGCCGAATCAAAGGCGGTAAAACTTGGTCGGGACTTTACTCATGTGTCATGGGTATAAGGAACTACGACTGCCGATTGCTAAAACCACTACTTTTTACATATGTGAGAGGCCATCTGGGTAGGTTTTTTTTTATTACACTGAATGGCGTGACGAGCATGCCGTTCGCCTGATGGTAAGTAATACGACCGCTCATAAACGGAAGCAAAACCAAAAAACACCTTGAATTACAAAGCATGCTTGACTTTCCACTGCGCTCGCCATCCTGAGACATTAGATGTTAAGTCTCAATATATCCAGTAGTTATCCTGGCTACAATGTCCTTCAATCCGAAACATAACAGTACTGTTTGTTTGACCCCACACTAAGATGTACATAATATACGCAAATACCCAGACTCGAAACAAGTAATCGTGGTTCACTAACATTTGTCTCGATGCGCGAATCAAACCCACGGTATCTCATTTGACAGCCGGTTTCAAATATATACCACAGAATACATTTTACATACTAATTGGGCTTAGGTCATTCAAAGTAACAAAGTAAACAGTGATATCATTGTATCAATTACGTGCTATGTTCTTCGAATAATAAATTGTATGATTATATGTATTATTCGAAGACAATTGCAAAATTACACAATTGATTATATGGTATGGTGTGTTTGCATCTTGAACCTACAATTTTCCTTATATATACCCTTAACTCTATGTTTATATAAACGGCTATATTACATCGTGGGACGGAACACACTAGGTGAGATTTAGGTGTCTTAGTAACACCTCTGCCTACCATTTCTGGGAAAAAGGCGTAAGTTTATTTATGTTAGTATGATAATAAAAAACACAAAAAAATATGTTCTATATCCCAAAGTAATTTCTGCTTTAATTTTGTTGATCACATGATCACTGAAATAAAATTCGATTGGGATATGATCTAACGGGTTTCTTTTTCATTCCAGTTTATTCCTCATTAGCTAACGGAGACTCTGCATACAAATATTCCCAATATGTGAAATAAATGAGATATATTTTCTACAAAACATTTAGAATCGCCAATACAAACCACCATAGGTATCTTTAAAACATTAGGCTCAATGCTGATAGAGTATTTGACAAGATTCGGTTGTGAACACAGGCTGAATCAATACATATTTTTTGTGTTACCTAGCTCGAGAAGCGAAGGTCACCTGATGGTATGTGATCAGCCGCTTAGGAAATTCTATAAGGCTTGGATCTTGAATGTGTTGCCGGTTAAATCGGGAATAGAGCGGGAAGGATAAAGGATGGGAAGAGGGATAACCCCATACCCAGACATTTGGAAATTGTCGGATATCCACATTATTTTCGATTGTTGCTCTCCTAGCAGATCCGAATATTCTACCACCAAAAACAATAATTTACAAATAAAAAAAATTACAGCATGGCAATAAAAAAACGCTAATAACCTAACAATTTTATTACAAAAACTAACAGCAATCATAAACGTAAAAAAATCTTTGCAGTCGTCAATCACACCTATCGGCTAATTCAACAATTTTGTTTTTTTGAGACATCTGCTATTTTTTTATATACACTTATGTAAAACACGTGTAGTAAGACTTATGAATATTTAAGTAACTACTATGAATTTATTTATTGGTTGTCACGGAAATTTAACAGACAATTAACAACTAATTTCATCATGTCATGTCGCTTTTAGGCTGTAGGCTCTAGGTGTGCGCGCGTATTGTCAAAAAATCTTATTTCTTTTTAAAAGCGCCAAAAGAAGTACAACTTCAAAATGATAAAAATAAAAAGCATATCTTTTAGCAAATAGTAGAGCCGACATATCAATAAAATTGTATTATCACAAACATTCAAGGGCGGATCCAGCTTTTACGCCAGGGTCATATAGTACGATTTCAATACTCGAATTTGTAATAATGATTTTTTAAAGTTTGTTACAGCCGTTATTTTTGAACACACACACTTTTTTACTTAATTTATCGACATACGAAGAATTAATTGTGATTATAAATTTTATCAACAATATAATAAATACATTATGTCAATCTGGAGCCAGCCCAGAGGGTGGGGGGTCATGACCCCCATGACCTCCCGCTGGATCCGCCCTTGTAAACATTAAAGTTAAACTTTTTCAGCCTAATTCATAGGCAGTCTTAAAACCTTTATGAGTTGTCGAATTTTTTGTCCTCATCGCCCAAACTGAATTCAAAAGTCGTCTGAAAGGGACAAAACATTTGATAACTAAAATAGGTTTTTAAACTATCTATGAATAAGGCCGTATAACTACAGATTTAAATGTACTTTTTTATTTTATTATTTAAATATATTTCAGTAACGTTTTAATACCTAACGAAATAGCTTCTCTTTAAAATAATTGAAAAATAAAATGCACATTATAATTATTGGTTTACCCATTGGAACAAAATTGTTTAGGTAAATTGTTAACAATGATGTATATTATGTATATTCTGTTGATGCACCTAAGTTTAAATAAATACAAATAGTAGTACAAAAAAACACAATCCATAAATACCAGCTACATTGTTTAAAGTGCGTCATAGAAAACAAATGTTGCCTGTAATTATTGTTTAAACAGCGTTCAGAGACAATTATGCATAATCGTCTCCAGTTAACCATAGCCTAGAAACTGATCATTACTTGGCAAAAAAATGGACAAGCGTTATTTATCATCATAATGAGTTCCATCCTAAAAATATTATCATCTTCGTTTTACTTAAGCTGATTTTAGAGTCACGCTGACCGCGCACTAACCGTCAGCGCTGACACTTGAGATGTATGAGCTTCTAAGGTGCGTTTTAGAACAACGCGTAGTTGTAAGCGCTGACCCCTGTCCGTAAGCTACGCGCTGAGCTGTCAGCGCCGACAGTTAGCGCGCGGTCAGGCCCATATAGTATTAGAAGCGGCGCCCACTGAAACTGAACCGTGCATATCCACCATCGCCATTCATTATTCATCATAATAGGCTTACAAGATGTTTTTAGTACTGAGTACAAACTTTTATTTTTTGTGAGTGCTAAATCGTACCTTACACCTTTGTTTTTACACTGCCCTTTCTTTCTCCTTTTTTATCCACAGGTTATCTGGTAGATATCGCTTATTAGTGATAAGACCGCCTTTTATACTTTGAATAGATGTTATTTCTTTATATTGTTACGTTATTTTTGTTTGTATACAATAAAGATTAAATAAATAGATCGTTGTGGGCCACAATATAATCTATCTCCCTTTTAATATTTCCTTCTCTGAAATATTCGCCATTCTTAATGAGCCAATTAAAATCTGAGATGTCATAATAGAGCATGAGATGGTATATTCATAAAATAAGACCTTGTATTATAAACACTTCCGCATTGCAAATGCCGTGACTTATAATATATCTTAAATATACAACAACATTTTTTTTATTTATTGTATGACATTTATCAAAATGCATATATACATAAAATATTAAACTATCTTACTTATTATTCTGTAAGATTTTTTACAGTACTTACGTAATGCATATTTTGCTATATTACCTCATGGATGAATAGGATAGATGGATCGATAGGTCCCAAAAGGGAAGAAAGCCTGGTGATCTGCACCACAGGTTAAAACCTACAGCACAAATTAGCTTCTCACAAAATATGTACGAACTTAAGTATAAATAATTTTACGGCAACTTATGATTTTTGTGAGGAGAAATAAAGTTTATTATTATATTAAAGGCTTAATGAAAGCGAGAATGAATTGTTTATAATCATGAAGTTATCTTCCAACATAGAACACTTTTGTGTCTGTTTTCTATATGTCCGACAGTTTGCCTTATTAATAAACTCACATTAGCAAGAGATTAACTTAAGCCCAAGGCTTTAAAATTGACTCGATTATTTTGTTCATTGTTTTTTTTTTTATTGCTATGAATGGCGAGACGAGAATGCCGTTCGCCTGATGGTAAGCGATACGACCGCTCATGAACAGTAGCAAAACCAAACAACACCTTGAATTACAAAGCATGCTTGGCATTCCACTGCGCTCGCCATCCTGAGACATAAGATGTTAAGTCTCAATATGTCCAGTAGTTACTCTGGCTTCAATGCCCTTCAACCCGAAACACAACAGTGCGTTTACACTGCTGTTTGACGGGAGAAATAGACACTGCGGTGGTACCCACCCAGATGGCCTCTCACATATGAGAGACCTACCACCAGTAAAATCACTGGGAACATCATTGTTTTTACTTTTAAAATCACTGGGATGCTATAACAGAATTATCATGTAAGGCCGATAAAACTTGTTTACTGAAAATTTCATGAAAACCTTTTCAAAATAATCGAGGGAATTGTAAAGCCTTGGGCTAAAGGTAATCCGTCGTTCATTTATTCTTTTGTCCAGGGGCCCTACTATATTCATCCGAAACGAAAATCGAAACTTTGGATTATCGAACTTTATGACGATACGAATGTACCTACATAGACTTATGTTCGTTATTAACTTATAGTCGTAACTATAGACTTATGGTTATTATGTACGTTATACGAATCCGAACATTTACAGAGTAGGTACATTCGTATCGTCATACATTCTTCGATCGTCCGGAGTTTCGAACTTCGTTTTGGTTTTCAGAGTAGGGCCCCAGTTCAGATTAATTTATTATTTAGTTCAGTTTAGCTCAGTTTATTGATAAGGTCCTTAGGGTAGATATAGGCAACCGCGAGTCTATTAAGTTAGATTACCATATCTATCTATCCATCTATTCCTTAAATAATGAAACATGAAGCAACTCTTTTATATCAAGATTGTGACCAAAATATAAACAATAATGAAATTTAATATAACATTCATCTCAATGCCAGCTAAGCAATAAGATCTAATTAGGCACAATATGAGGTCGCTGAACTATCACGGTCATAATAATATCTGTCGAAATATATTTCAAGATTAAACTTTGATGTTTTACCTAGTTCCTGCCTACATCCTACACTTACGCAGAAATTGTAGATATTTATATGTACTATAATCAATGATTTCGCATATGATTTCATAACCGGCCTTCCTCATAACTATTAGGAAAAGTGTATGTGAAATGAAAATGAAAATAACTTATTATATCCATTAAAATGTTAAACATAATTTAGTTCCAGTTCTTTTTTGGTCTACTACCCGATGGTGATTGACTATCAATACACACAAGAATCCGAAAGTTAGAGTTGTGCCCTGAGATTCGAATCCGCGACCATAATGAACATGTTGGCAGTCGCGTCTGGTCCAATTACCAACAGGCCACGCACTTCATACATAGTGAGACTATTTTGCCAAATTGATCCTGCATTCAAAATGTACATTTTGTAGGAAATCTCATTGAGTAATAACTTGTTTTTTCCTTTAATTACAAAGAATTTAATAAATTGCTTGATAAGTCGCCAGTGACTTCTGTTTAATCTAAAAATGGTACTACTCCTGCGCAGCCGTCTCATTTATAGAGAAGCGTAGGTGACCTACAGTAGGTAAAAGTTAAAACTGCTACGTTCTCGGACTTTTACTAGAATTTGATCTGGGGCTTCGATGGTAGCTTGTTCCTCTTTCTTCTTTTTACCTTACCTTATTTATTGATGCAATTTTCCCAAGTATTAACAGAAGAGTGTTTATTGCTGACATAAAACATGTCATGTCAAGGACCTTCATACGTAATAGTTAATTAGGTTTCATATTACTCAGTGACTATTTAGGTCGGCTTATTCTAGAATTCCGTTTCACTAAGGCTCAACCGTTCGGATCGAAGCGAGCTGCATTCTAAAACCTAATTGTCACTCCAAGGGTATGAGAAACTGCTGTCTACTAGACTCTAGATATACACAGGTTGAATGGTTAGTTCTTCCGTCGTGTGTAGTAGTCCGTATCAGACGAATTCAAGAATTCTACGACAAGTGATAGGATGTCCGACAGCGTCACTTAGCGGGTCGAGCAAAAAGTGAGTTCAAATGCGATTCAGCATGGCCTCAGCACTATATCTCATTCTAATTGTCTTATCAACAAAAACTATATATCATGTAAATATTGACGATATTCTTACAACCTCCATAGCATGTCTTAATTCTTGCCACCGTTAAGTTCCATAATTATAAAATATAGAAATTTAAGGAAATGACGGAAATAGCCGGACTTTATGTTGCGTATTGTGAGCACACCGCGCTCTGGGAGTGTAAATAAATATTCATTCAGTGGTCAGGAAGTGAAAGCACCGGTAGGAAGCGTTGCACTTTCCATTTCCTATATAGTCTATGCGCTAATACCATGATTATAATCTTCATAACTAAAGAAAATTCAAATACTATTACAACTGTAATATTTTTATAGAAAATTCGGTGTATGGGTTACCGAATTTAGCCGACAATTTAAATATATCTATTTTTATTTGTATAATGTTGAGTTTGAATTTCACAATGTTGGTTCATCAACTTTTAAAGTACTTAAAAAATGCTATTTTTGCAAATGAATTTTGTGTTACTTCTTGTTATTCAAATGAGCACACAATTTCCTAACTAGGTACAAAGTTGTCAAAAATACGAAAATTATTTTTGAACATTCACAAATTTATTTTTCGTATTTTTATTTGACGTTAAATGTCAAGTCATAAAGGTAAAGACTATTTCAGACTTATTGCTAATATTATTACATTGCGTTTAACTTGAAACATAACAACACAAATTATGATAATAAAAAAACTTGAAACTGATAGTGGCATTTACCAACAAACTAAAAAGAGAGCAAAAAAATTAAAATTTCTTATTTGATGTTTTATTCATTATTCATCTGTGTCTGTTATTCATATTTTCATTTTATCACACGTGTTCAAATTGTTGATTTATCATCAATTTCAGCTCAATTTGGTTTCCGCAACTTAGCTTTTGTAAGTTGGTCCGCTAAATTCTAAGTTAGGATTTTCACATCCTCACTTTTTTTACAGTACATATACATATACAGTAGCAAACTCAAACAACACCTTGAATTACAAAGCAATGCTTGGTACTACACTGCGTTCGCCATCCTGACACATAAGATGTTAAGTCTCAATTTGTCCAGTAGTTACTCTGGCTTCAATGTCCTTCAATCTGAAACACAACAGAGCATTTACACTGCTGTTTGGCGGGAGTAATAGACATTGCATTGGTACCTACCCAGGCGACCTCTCACATATGAGACACCTACCACCAGTTAAACTGGGGCTGTTTCAGAAATTATTTCCTTTTTTTATACACATATTGTAATATATCTGATGCGGCTTCAATGATGCTACTATTACAGCTGTAGCAACTCTGAGCACGTACTGTCCAAAAGACGCTTTGTAATGTTGCTGTTCAACGTCATTATCTTTACCATTTTACCATCGTAACTATCCATCCTAAACCGAAAAATACCAGGATAAACCAATGTACATTCAACCTATTCAAATCCTACCTATCTAAAGTTTTAAATTAGTCACAAATACTCATTTGAAATTACCATAAATCTAGCCACTGAACTGAGTAAACAAAAACCCTGTCCTCCAAATACAGCCACCTCAAATCACAAAGTTGCTATTAAAACATCAGTCATTTGAAAACAGCAGACAGGCTACAGTACATACGAAGGCTGTTTTGCATTTAAACAATCGTAGAAAAGGTCACCGACGGTCACACGACTCACTCCAAACGGTTTGCATTAGTTAGCTTACAATTTAAATTGTTTTTATACTGTCACATTGCTGTAGGGATTGTTGTTACTCATAATTAATTTATGCTATTTATATTCTTCTTTGCAATTAATAAAATACTGGGTATATCAAGATTGCTACCGAAAATGAAGCCGGGTGGTAGTTTTAGTGACTACAAACATAATGCAATTAAATTTTCGCAAAGAAAAGTGAAAATTATGAATTTTTTAATATCGTAATTTGGGATGGTAAATCCATAGTTTTTGCTAAAATAATAATTTAAACTCTTTTATACCTTGGAGTCCTTATAAATAAAAGGGTATCCACTATTATTTTAGAAAAAAATAATATACCATCAAAATAAGAACGTAGGAAAAAAAAACAAAAAAACGTCGCTTTTTTTGTAACATTTTCTGTTGCAATGTGTCTGAAGTCACAAAACTACCACCCGGCTTCGTTTTCGGTAGCAGTCTTGAGATACCCTGTATAAGTAAGTAATAATAATATTTATTCCTTGGTTAAACTCGGTTAAAGTTAGCTTGCAAGAACACTACAAAATATAAAAAGAATTTTGGATCCGAAAAAAACATATATTACTCAATCAAAATTACCTCTAATTTTTTTATGTATTGTTAGACTTTAAGTCTTGACATGTAATATATCTCTTCTTGTTTTGTCTTAATATACAAAAGGCTAATATCCTTGTCACTTGTTAGAATCTTTGACGCATGTAACAATAACACGGAAGACTGCAATATAAAAAATAACGTTAATTTACTGTTCATTCATTATAGAACTGACTTACGGTACAAAATGTTTTGCTGTTCAGGAAACTCTACGATCAGAAACTAAATTCGAATATTCGAACTTATATATAACTACGAATTTACCTAGATACTGCACAAAATGGTCGAATCCTCTGTTGTACTTTGAAACCATAGACGACGATCGGAGTGAATGATAAGTATCGTATAAAATACTTATAAATTACTTCGGATGGTCGAACATTCGGGTTTCCTTTCGAATCCTAGAGAACCTCCCAAGACTTGACACAGTAGAGTCAGCAACAGATATATTACAGTAGAACCTTATCCTCCCAAACAAATCTTACTGAAGATTTGATTACATATGAAAAATACATTGACATAACAAAAGTACTCAAAATATTGTTAACATCCTAAACTTCAAAATTATGTATATCTGTATCTGGATCAGCCCATATACGTCCCACTGCAGGCTACGGGCCTACTCTACAATCGACAGCACAATTGAGAGTGGTTAGGCCATATAGAAATATATATTAGGCCATATATATAAAATTATGTATATACCGAGCCAATAAACTTGTAGGGGTATTTGGTATGACCGTATCACTTGCTCTTGCATGCTGATCAAGTCATGAAAGGAATACTGTTAATAAAATCAGTACTATTCTCTATGAACCTTATCATACACTCCGAACTTAGTCTATGGTTACGACGTACGATAAATGATTCCAATATTTTGTAAAGTATTTAGGCATATTCGTAGTTTTACGTTCGATGTTCGAACATTCGTCATCGTGTAGGAGTATAGAGTAACCCCCTAGGGTCGAGCATGTTTGTAGATAGCCATGCTCGGATGAAACATGCTCGTCGAGCATGTACGTACGTGTGCACCTATAATATAACAAGTCACGAGCGTACAAGTCTAAGTGTAGTTTATCTAACCTAAGGTCTAGATTGTAATCGTCGAGGAGACTCATGCCTTGCAGTGGGACGTGTATGATTGCATTATTATGTTATGTAGGTTTTCATTACGCGCAGTGACTATGCTAATTGCTACGTCTAAGTATCGTGTTGCCGTCCATATTTACTCTCTGTTCCCACCCGGTGTTCAGAGATCGTGAGTGTTCCGCCACAGGATTCCCTGCCCGTCGTAAGAGGCCATTTTGTAAGGTCAACAGGGTCGCTGAGCGTAGGGTTGCAACCCGACCGCAATGTTCGAAAACGTAACTGAACTAATTAAATTCTGTCATGATATCATCTACTGCACTACGCCTTGCTACAAATAAATAGCCTTATTTCCACAATAAATACTCAGCTAATACTATTATATGGACAATAAATATTCCACATGCATACAACTTGGTACCAACTGCATCCCAGCGGCATGACAAATTGCCGTTAAGTAGCCAGTATAGCCTGAATTTTCTTCACACTAACCAACTTGCGTAGAAAGTATGCATTACCGTTCACCTCACATCCATGTTTGTGTTCTAGGTTAATGTTTTATCTACTAGAACATTCATTAATATGTAAAACTAACTATAAAATATATCTAATTGCTGCATGTCTAATGCAAGCTTGGACTGTAAACCATAAATTAATTTTTCAAATTTCCAAAACATATAATTCGACAAAAATGAATTGATTTTCCTAAAAAATCCAAGTCACACTGGTTCATAATCATAATATAATTATTGGAAGTCCGTTGTTCACTGTTCAAAGGTTCTCGATTCAACATGTTCACGGTGGTCGCAGGTTCAAGCCCTAAAATACACATATGACTTTTCGGATTCATGCGTGCGTTGACACTTGATAGCTAATCACCACGCTCTATAACGGCGAAGAAAGACATCGTGAAGAAACCTGCATACCATATTGATTTGTAAGAATTTCTATGCTATGTCAACTCCGCCAACCCGCACAAGGTCAGCATGATGAACTATATGGCCTAGCGGGTAGGCCCTAGTTAATCTCAATCGTACTCTCGTTTGTAGAGGAGGACCGTGCCCTGCAGTGGTAATTATATGCGCTGATACGATTACGATGCGACAATAATTGGAATTCCTATCCTAATATAGTGTGACTAAAAGCTTGAGGCATAGTATAGTTGAACTATTGATTCACGTGCTCGCTTCGACCAACATCACGCGTATTTAGGTCGCATTGCAATCACGTGTTGCTCTCGACGAGCTAGTGCAGCACCAGCCTACATATCGATAATATCATAATCGATATTCGAAACTACAGAAAATCGATATATCAATAAACAAGACAACGCAAATGTGTTGAACGGTAAAGGATTTTGTTACCGCCCGGTGGTACCGAATATTATTAATTTGCATGTTCGACCAACTGTCGTTGCATTATTGCACTGTTTTTTATATATATCATGATTTTTTTTGGTGGTTAGGAATTGTTCGCAGTTAAATATCGCTAAAAATATTAAAAAATATAAAAGAATCTCGTGCTGCAAGAAAATATGATAACCAGATATACATATGTATGGATGTGATTACTAAACTATATATTACGCCATAATTAGGCCACACCTCTCAATATAACTCTCGTTTGTAGAGGAATCCCTTGTCCAGCAGTAGGGAATTAGATGTAGGCTTCTTTATATTCGGATCGTACTTATCGGACGCATCGCATCAAACCGATCGTATTAATCTTTGTATGGGAATTCATACATGTAGGTCCACTGATCCGCATCGTACAGAACGCACAAATCTAGCCGTCGATAATGCCGATGCTCTGAAGTGCACACCAAGCAAATCCGATGGCTACTGATACTGTGAACGCATTATAAAAAATTAGTCCGTTTGATGCGATGCAATCGATCCCTACGGTGCAGAAATTTGGACGCCTGCCTTGGAGGCAACAAGAAAAGCATTTGTCCACTTATAAAAATCACTGCTATACGTCGTTAAAACTTCCGTGACAATGGAACGACACGATTAGAGCATCTGTCGCCTGTGGTGTGTGGACACCGGTGGACACTCTTTTAAATCCACTGTACATACATAAAATCCTATTATTACGACCAAAGAAAGAGTTTCATAACAACAAAATATATTATCAATACATTTGAATGTAAACAATAAGTTTGAAATGTACATAAGAATACAATAAACGCTTCATTGACTCTTTTATTATCAGATAAGATTTTTGTCTGATTATATGTTTGACTTCAAATTATAAATTATCCCGAAATTAAACTTTCAGTAAGGATGCAATTTCATTAAATACCGTTGCACAGTTTACCTATGAAAAAAGGACTAGAGAGCCAAACGTTGTGGATGTTTATGGGCGGCAGCGATCACTTACCATCAGGTGACCTATTCGCTCGTGTGCCGGTAAAACAAAATTAGTGCACATCGCTGTACAACTTGGCATACTTCCTAAACTTTACAAATACCGAATCAAATCAATTAGGTACGTAGATGTGCGATAATTAGGCGGAAAACACAATATTTAACATCGAAAAGTACCATCATGCGGGCCACGTTCGCAGCTGCCTGCGTAGGCATTAAAACAATCTTGATTTTACCCACCTGCCTAACAACAACCTTTCCCAAAAATCATGCGTCCAATCAAAAATCTCACATGCAAAATCGATTATTATGTGATATTGATTTATATCGTGTGTATTTTAATCCTTCATATTATCTTAATTATCGTCTGATTCAATACCGATACAATCTTGTGTATATTTTTGTACCATACGTGCCAGGGTTCACCTTCGCAATTAATATTCGCTACCTCGTCCCTTCTTTAGCGTTTTGAATTTTAAGACCAGTGACTTTCATAATATATCCCTATAAGAACTAAATATTCGCTAAAAAGACTGAAGAAAGAAACTTGTACGTGAATACAGCTTATTATTAAAAGGTGGTGGTAGGCGCATATAGCGACCAACGTGCATAGCGCTTATGAACCTCTCATAATGACCTACATAAGCTTGTCATATTTCGGATTCTTTTTATACATCTGTGCATATAAAGATAGAATCAAGCGGGCAAAATTTTGACAGCCTCCGTGGCGCAGTGGGTTAGACGCCGTCTGTGAAACGAGAGGCCGCAGGTTCGAACCGAGAGAAATGTTTGTGCGGCCCACAAATATTTCTTTTTGGTCTGGGTGTTTGTGACACCGAAAAGTCTCTCGTAGTTCCTGATACCCACGACACAAGACTCCATCTTAGTGTGGGATCAGGACTATGTATGTGACTGTTGGGTGTTAGTATTATTATAAAATTTTTTAACTGTTGACAAGACACAAAGATTGGATAATTGCATTGGAAGCAACTCTATCTGTACTGTATGTATGTAGCTGGTGTTGGATGCATTGTAGTTACTTTATTGTTCTAGAATATGAAAATTAAGAAACAAACTCATAAATCTGTATTTTTAATATAATAGATTTGAAGATTACGAAGTACAAATAGACAAATATAACTTTATCAATTTCAATTATAAAATTATGATGAGATCTCTAAATCAGAATTATCAGTTATCAGATCATTGATTGCAATTATTAATATACATGTAAAGTAGTGGCCGCCGCAATAGTCTTTTGTAAGTGCTTTAAATATGTTTAATATATTAAAAATACTTTTTGTTATATTCAGTGCGGTATGCGCACAAGATTTGTTCTCCGTCAACATATTGCATTACAATGATTTTCATGCTAGGTAAGAGTTTATGCTCATTTTTTGATCCTACATTTCAAAGCATGATTCAGTCTTCTTCCGCAGTACTAATATTCTCAGATATGTATGTAATATCCTCTTATGATCAAATTCAAGAACCTGTATATCTGATATTTTCAGTTGTGCCTATACGTGTCATATTTATTTTACAGTCAGAAGGTGATAAATACTTCTTCACCGAATTACAACTTTTTTTTATTAAGAAGTAATTAGAGTGGGCAATAAGTTGTCCCTAATATCTGATTTATCGATTTATTTTGTGCGTTGATGTCATTTTTTTAGTAGGTTTATACTTTTAATAGGCCAATAGAGTCTAAAATATATTAGACGATAAACTCGGTAGGGCCTCAGCCTATCAGCACAATCTTTAAGGCAAGCAATGTACGTAACTAAGCTAAGTTAGCATTATAGGTATTTGTACCGTACCGCTTTTGTAAATAAAACCTGTGCTATTGAATGCAGGTTCGTAGAAACCAATCCAGCTGGCAGAGACTGCAATCCAAGCGATACGCCCTGTATAGCTGGGTTTGCCCGGCTTGCGACCCTGGTGCGCCAGAGGCTTGCAGCTGAACCTGAATCCCTACTCCTCAACGGAGGCGATAGCTTCCAAGGGACAATATGGTACAATATTCTACGATGGAACGTCACCCAGGAGTTTATGAATATGCTCCCTCATACTGTTCATGTGAGTATCATCTCTATCCATGTGGGCGTCAATATCAAGCACGGTTTAAAAAACTGCAGAGATAATTCCCACATTATGAAACATAAGGCTAGGTTGTACACTATCAGCACTACTTCTTAAAAGAACCGACATTCAGTTCCTGTGGAAAACTGAAGAGAATTAACTACATCGATACGTTTTAGTTGGTCAGCTGAATTGTCAACTATCAAATAATACCTACAAGTTTCCTCCACTACCTTCTCATTTTGCATCTCTAAAGGCTGCTAATTTTTTAATGATTAAATTTTCATTATTAAAAACAGTAACTTAAGTTTTGCAGCACCAATGTAATAAAATATACATCAAAGCTAAAATTTTCAGGTGCTAGGAAACCATGAATTCGACAATGGAATTGAGGGTGTAGTTCCTTATCTCGAACATCTCAATGCCCCTGTAGTAACTGCCAATATCATAGACGACGAGGAACCCACGATACAAGGCCTCTACAAGCACAGTATTATTGTTGAACGTGGTGGACGTAGAATTGGTATTATTGGAGTGCTTATTTCCATCACAAATGTAAGTAGAACCAAAATAAATTACACAAAATAGATACAGCTATAAGAACAATCAAATTTACGTCATGTGCAAGTAGATAACATTTGTATTTAAATGTATACTCGTAATGAAACGATAACAAAAACAAATGAATGTTATATTTAATTTCACAGCAAATTGGAGTAACAGGACGGTTACGGTTTACTGATGAAGTTGAAACTGTAAAGGCAGAAGCACAAAGGCTTCATGAAGATGGAGTCAATATGATCATAGTATTGTCACATTGCGGTATCGACATCGACAGGTAAGCTTGTTGACAACAGTTTCATTCTGTATCAGCCCATATACGTCCCACTGCAGGACACGGGCCTACTCTGCAATTGACAGTAAGATTGAGAGTGGTTAGGCCATATAGTCCACCACGCTGGCCTAGTGCGGGTTGGCGGACTTACATACCATAGAAATTCTTATAAACTGCTATGGTATGCAGGTTTCCTCACGATGTTTTCCTTCATCGTTTGCGTGCGTGGTGATTGACTATCAATACACACATGACTCCGAAAAGTCAGAGATGTGCCCTGGGATTTGAACCCGCAACCACCGTGAACATGTTGGCAGCCGCGTCTGGTCCGTTTACCAACAGGCCACCACGCACTTTGGCAGCAGTTTCATTGCTTGTACATTATTTTCACAAAGATGACATGTAATAGTACCTATTACCAATGATGGATGAAGGATGATGAAGATAGAGCATAATGGCGTCAAATCAGTAGGAATAAGAATCCAAACGCCAACGGCCGGCGCAATAGAAATGAAGTAAATAATTATTTACACTTTATACTATTGTATACGCATAGCTTAGGTATTCTCTAACATTCGAACCTAATATAACTCAAATATGTGATGTGTTAAGTGCGTAATCAATAAATGAGAATTTAAAAGAAAGTGAAATAAAACAACATGATGCAATTAATAATTATTTCTATGTAAATAAGTGAAAACATACATTATATAACATATACCTATATTATAAAATTATGCATTGATAACATTATACATCCGACCGCGATATGATTTGTCTTTCGTGTCACAGGTATCAAAAACTATAAACAACTATTAACACCACAATAATTTGTACCGAAATAAATATTTTTTAATAACACAAAGATAAGTCACGTTATGAAGAGATCAAAAACGAGTCTTCTTGTTTAATAAATGACTTACCTTTTCAATCCACGCAAATTTACCGTAAAAGCATTTTATTGGACATAATATAAAATCATTGGTTTTTAAAACAACCCTTATCAGAATACCTTTTGTTTGTTTGGGTCAGAAATGATAAGTATTAACATAATTGTTTTTTTTGTTCTAGGGAAATTGCCCAACACGGAGGGCCTCATATAGATGTGATCGTTGGAGGTCACACTCACACACTATTGTACAACGGAGAACCGCCTGCGAACAGTCACTTCGCACCAGAAGGACCATACCCAACAGTAATAGAAAGAAGTGAAGGATCCGTGAGTCAACATTACTTTTATTTTTATTGCGATGGCGAGACGAGCATGCCGTTCGCCTGCTGGTAAGCGATGCGACCGCTCATGAACAGTAGCAAAACCACCTTGAATTACAAAAGAATGCTTGGTATTCCGCTGCGCTCGCCATCCTGAGACATAAGATGTTAAGTTCCAATATGTCCAGTAGTTACTCTGGCTACAATGTCTTTCAATCCGAAACACAATAGTGCATTTGCCAGGAGAGAAATAGACATTGCGATAATACCTACCCAGATGGCCTCTCACATATAAGAGACCTACCACCAGTAAATAATGATCCTTCTTTACAACACGTTTAAACCGTTTCGTAAGCAATAACAGCGACAAATACTTCTGACAAATCAGTACAATTATGAAATAACTATCATGAAAAAGAACATACAATCAAAGTTAGAACCTCCTCCTTTTTTGCAGTCAGTTAATAATACTGACAATTAACAAATATATAGAATTCTTTACAAAGTCACATTAAAATAATCGTTGTTTAATTTTATTTATTTAAAATTAGTACTTATTCTATATTTATAATTTTATTTAATAAAAGCAAGGAATGGGGAAGATTCAAGTACAAACTAGTGTGTGAACTGACATAGACTAGGCAAAATGAGTGGATTTATTCTAAAAATAACAGAGTAGGTATTGACAAATTTTCAATGGACAGATCATAATAAGAATTTTATTCCTCAGGTACTAATAGTTCACGCAGCAGCGCATTCGCAATATTTGGGTGAAATCAAAGTATTCTTTGATGATGCTGGTAATCTAGTCGATTGGGAAGGCAATCCACATTACATAGGAAACGAAATCGAACAGGGTAAGTGTAATATAAAAATACATCAAAATAATAAAGAACTTTGCTAGCTAAGTTTGATCAACGTGAACAATTTATCCGATGTGAAATTGAAGTTTGTTGCTAGCCTACTAACTATGGGTGACAACGGTGCTTCTCTTACATCTGCGTTTAAAATACAAATTAAACTAGTTGTTTTTAATGACTGCGTTAAAACAACTAATGGATTCCGGGCCTTTAATGGACATAGCTTGTAATACCATGGTACCTTTACAACTTCCATAGATAAACAAATTAAATAGTCGTCTAACGACTCTTGGCCCTAAACTTGCTGATGATAACTCGACATTTATAAAATTTACATTACTTACAGCGCCAGATGTAATGGAAAAGATCAATATTTATCTACCTATCATACAAGAACAAGTTCATGTGGAAGTGGGCACGTCTCTGGTGCATTTGTCTTCAAACTGCAGGTGTGCGGAGTGCAACCTCGGCAATTTCATATGTGATGCTTTCATGGATGCTGTAAGGGCCTATATTGCATTCTTCTTAATTTTAACTGGTTTTAAATTAAAATTTTCAAACTTTGTGTGCCCAAATTGTCAAAATCGATAACGGTTAATTGTAATTCTTCGATAACAAGTGAATTACATATTACTTTATTACTACATATTACTCTTAGATATTTTAGTTTAATTAGTTCGAGTAACAAACAATTATAAAAATAAATAAGATGAATACAAATATAGAACTTAAGAACAAAAAAATATGTTTAATCATAAACGCTATTCACAAATTACGAAGAACAAAAATGTAATGCAATAATAAAGGTACAAAACTAACAAAACAACATAAAATAGCAAGGTCGTACAAAAACCAATGTAAAAAATATTACAAAAACTACAAAAGGAGAAAGAAAAAAATAAACAGTATGATGAATGTATAGGATCATAAATAAATGATTCACCATGTTAGAAATATTTACTAAAATATTTTTATAAGCTGTGATTAATTTAGATGTAGCGATGTAAAGGTCATTAAGTAATGATACCATTGTTATCAAAAATGTTATTGGCACACCTGAGTTTGATAATTTAGTGGGTTCTACTTCTAGTGTATACCAACAATTATTTTTATATTATTTTCTAGGTTAAACACCGTGCTGAAGGCAATAATCGGCATTATGCACATTTCGCCGTCATGAACCGCGGCGGAATCAGAGCAGATATTCCATCTGGCGGTGAGATTATATTTCAAGATTAAATTAAATTAATTCAAATTAGAGTTTACTATAAATATATTAATTTTTGAGTGTGGTAGAGCCACGCTATTGTTAGTCGTTACTCAGCCTGAATGAGCTAGCTCGTCGGAGGTGGTACCACTGTCCCACCGAAGATCGAAGTGGCAGTTTTGCTGTCACGTTTCGTTTGCTCAAAGAGATTGCTGGATGCTCTGTACCCCTTTTATCTTCAAATATTTGTTGCTTCCCGCCCCCCTCTCGATTGGATGGTCCGGCAACACATACAGATGTGTCTGAACTGATCATGGGCGGCAGTGGCCACTTACTATCAGGCGAAAAGATTGCCAGTTTGTCGAACCTATTGAAAAAAAATACATAAACGGTGCCAGGCGATCGCACGAATATAAAAATACAAATAAAAGGGTAACACATTAGGCGAATGGCACGCTAGTCTCGTCATTCATTGCAATATTTTTTTATTATAACTATCTTTTTTGTTCAGAAGTGCTCCGTAAATAATATTTGATCACGTAAAAACTCTAACTCGTGGTCCTAATTTGAGTTTGTTTTAACTAATTAAGTGACTTTATCTATGCTTAATTAAGGCAAAATTACAATATATGTTTTAGTGATAACAATGGAGTCGGTTTTGGTGACATTGCCGTTTGAAAACAACGTGGAGGTTTTCGAAATGAGAGGCGACCACATTATGGAAATGCTGGAATACGGAGTAGCCAATGTCCCATATCCTGGCGCGAGAATGCTCCAGTTTTCTGGTATGTAAGGCACATTGTACATCCTTATTAATAATTTATATTATAAATGCAAATGTATTTAGTTTTTGTTTGTAACACATAAGTACACCGTGTAGTAAACTGATCATAGGGAAATTTAGTATACCCGTTGTCAGTCGTCTGTGATGCTAAAAAAGACTAGGAGGACATTAATTCATCCATAAAATACACTATTAAACCAAAAAATACATTTTCTTTTTTAAATAAACCGACCGATTAGCGAAATTTCTTAATAAGACATAAAAGAGCAAAACCGTTAATCTAGAAATTAATACGATGAGAAAAAAGATAGCACTAATTTATAAACATATTAAAATTTTAAATATGTAGAATTATTGTTTTTTTTATGTAATTTAATATGCAAATATGTTAAACATCCATGATTTACTTTCATATTTTCAAGGTGAAGCACATAAATTCAAAAGAATTTGTACTAACTTGCAGCTGACTCAATAGGTACAATAAAATGCAATCATTATAATAGACGTAGGTATGTTTTTTGACATAAAAAACTCAATGATATTCAAGTCAAAAGATAATAAATATAGACGGTATGCATTCCTGTCATTTAGAACGAACCAGTAATATGAATACATTAAGGATATACATACGACTAAATTTCGTTTAGGGGGACAGGAAAATCGCGAGCAATAACGATATAGTTGAAATTTTGCAGAGGAGACAAAAGAGGAGATTTTTTTAAATGTCCTAAAGACGCCCAATTTAAGTTGATCATGATGACTTGAATACTGAATTGCTACAAATTCTAGCACCCACCACAATTTTACCATTACATCTATTTTTCACCAAATTGAAAGGCGACTCTCATACATACTAACTTACTTTTTTATAAAGTCAGAGGAAAGTGATTATACTGCCTATGAAGTATAATGACAAGCAATCGATAATATCGATTAGTTATTTATCGCTATTCAATACACTTGTCAGCCCATTAAATTGCAATAGCGGTTTATAAATCCAGGGTTGTACGCAACGTTCGACGGCGCTCTGCCTGTCAACAGCAGGGTTGTCAACGTGAGCATACAATGCATCGAGTGCGAGGAACCCCGCTACGAACCTCTGGTACTCGACAAGTACTATCGAGTCGTGTCACACAGCTTCATCGGGGAAGGAGGTGACGGGTTTACTGTGAGTTAGTTAACTAGTTTTTTTTTTTTTTCAATTTATTTACGTGTTTAATGTATTCACGAACAATACTTTACGTGCTTGAGGAATGGTACGCTAAGTTAATCTAAGTAAGGCCAGTAAACCAGCCCTTCTCGGGTGTCGAGCTATTCCTGAGGGTCGCTGTAAGTGATCGTATAATAGCATGACATTACTCGAGTATTGTTTATGAATTGGTGATTTTGTGCGTTAGGCCGCACTGCGCGGCTTCATAGTACTCGTATTGTATGTGAATACAGGTGCCTTTTTTTCTAAGTTTTTAACAACATTTATAAAGATAAACAATATACCCATAGTACCTTACATGACTAATAGACAAAATATTAAGGACACTTATACGTAGACCACTTAAAAATGACACAATAATAGAGCTACAATGATAATGTTTTTCCTTTATCGGGTACGTAAAACCCGGTAGAAGCTATAACCCACGATGTGCCGGATAAGCTTGTTCCGATGATTTGAACTATACAAAAAATATGGGATATCTAGATACGGAAAAACGGCAGGCTAATGACATCATCATCATTGGTAGTTAACACCTACGTGAGATGATTGAATAGCGTATTATTAATATTAGTGAAAGTTGAATTAATTAGTTAGCAATAAATTGCTAGAAATTCCTTTTATAATCGAAATTATACTTAGATTAAATAGTCCTAAACTAATTATTTTTACTGTTTTTCTAAGTAATTCGTGTATGTTGGACAACCTGTCAAATATCAGCCAATAGGAGGGCAGATAAAGGTGGCCCGGCACCTGCATTTTTATCTACGTTTTTGAAGTACCAGCGCTCCCTCTATATTAAAGATCTGAATGGTCGACCTACAGGGCACTTAGGCTTATATAACAGATGTTGATATACTCCACATGTTACAGATGATATCAGAAAACAGGAGGAACATTGAAGTTATAGGAGTGGATTACGACGTACTGTTACAGTACATCAAAAAAGAGTCGCCGGTGGTCGCCGAGGTCGAAGGACGAATTCAAATCGAGAACGCTTGCCTACCCAACTCTTGATTATTAAACCATGTAAAGTCATATGTTACTATTTTATTTATGAGTTAAAACCTTGTTCACGTAAAAAGAAGGAAAAAAGCTTGGAAAAGAGACTGTTAGTGGCACTCGCACTTCACCAAACTTAATTTTACCCCCCATCCCCTGATTTATAAGAAACCGCTAATCAACTATATAAACGTAAATTAGTTAAATAATGTCAAGAGGAGATAAAACGTTCATTAAGTTTTGCTATTCACAATGATTTTTCTACATATTTTAACTAATATTGCCACTTCACAGAAAAAAGTGATATATTTCACTTGACAGGAATATTAAACGTTCAGCTGATAGAAATCCGCCATTTTTCCGCTTAAAATTTGCCTAAACAAGGGCCATGGCGATTTTAACTTTAATGAGCTGTTAAATAACTGATTAGTAATTTTTTACGTCTATAAATAATATTTTTGAGTCAGCTCATATTAACGGCATTCGAAAACTGCGTTAACTCCTTATTGATAAGGGGGTCAATGTGAGTCTGTCGAACGCGACGTCCCTTCTGGGTCAATTGTGAGATTTTCATCTCGAAAAAGATATAGAAAGTGAATAAAAAATAGACAGCTAACAAATTATGATAAACATGATCCCATATAGTACTTAATGTGACTAATGAGAGAGAGAAAGAGGTTACTAACCGTATTGATTATCTTTTTCACTTAAAACAATCTCATATGAATTGTTCGGGACTGGAATTCATGCACGTTATGACGATAGGTTTGCCCCCTATCACATGTTGAGACGAAACAAACTCAGACCAATGTGGGGTCCCTCTAATTGTTTCCTACTACCTGTCCGGAAGATAGACGTAACCTTATATGTTTGCAGTATATATCTTAGAAACTTCTGCCTTGTGCTTTTACACTTAGCCGAATGAATGACCTTTAATGACTACGTAACATCCCATATTTATATCCAAGGTTATATCTCCTTTTTAGATGCCTACCAAATGATAGTTATACTATTATCCTATCAGCGATACCGGATGTGAAACGAGAGGCCGTAGGTTTGATGCCGAGTGCATAATGGATGTTGAGAAAAAAAAATCATTATTTCTTGAAACCGCTATACAAAACTTGACATTGTAGGGTAAGTATTAAAAGGGTGAATACTGGGTATGTTTATTTATTGGAAGCATAATAAATAGTAAACAATATCCAGTTATTATCGATGTTTGTCTGGCGACATCACTAGGTTTCGTATCACGTGCAGCTTTCTAAATATTGACCAACGTTCGCGCGGCCGACACAGCCATAGTTATAATTACAAGTATACTAGTTTTATACTCAATATTTAGGCCGCATATCTAGAATTAATTATCTCCTTACTTAAGTTAATGTAGATTGAAGAAAATTGCGGAATTTATCATTTTGTTTGTTATTTTTGTTACTCTAATTTGTGGATCAATATGAAGGCCCAAGAGGTTTTCCGGAATTGGGTACTGAATCTTACCACCATTGTGTTTGAAAGCAATTTCGTCATTCGGCATAATTTTATTGAATGAAACTATTTAAAATTGGTTGCAACTGGAATTTATTGAAGGCATGTTAACTAGAACCATGAGTGACACTAGTAACACCTCTGCCTAACCTTCGGAGAGGCAGGCGTGAACTTATGCATATAGAATGAAATAAACATACATATAGCTGGTGCTATAAAAATATGAAGGTTATGTAGACTACCGAAATCCAAATAAATTTATTTTTTAAATAATAGTATATTCTATTGTTTTATAAATAGAAACATACTTTGTATTGACTTGTCATTGGAGCTATTTAATTGCCTATATGATCAATAAACGAATTTCATTTAATTTCAAGGTTAAGAATTCCACCTACTCCAACCACCTTAATGTAATTATTATACTGTATACAAAAACAGTCTCCCATTATATATTGTATTGTATTGTGTATTGTTGACAGCCTCCGTGGCGTAGTTGGTTGGACGCCGCCTGTGAAACGAGAGGCCGCGGGTTCGATCCCCGCACCGAGAGAAATGTTTGTGCGGCCCACAAATATTTCTTCCGGGTCTGGGTTTTTGTGAGACCGAAAAGTCTCTCGTAGTTCCTGATACCCACGACACAAGACTCGATCTTTGTGTGGGGTCAGCACTATGTATGTGACTGTGTTATTTATTTTTATTATTTTATTTATTATTATCTCATACATAGAGTATGAGATGATCAGGGGGTCAGTCGCCTCAGGGTAACCAGTCGTAGCCAAGCTGGTCTAATTTGGCTTCTGATATGTTACAGAAAACCATAACACCTGAATGTTAGGCACCTTTGGAGCACTATCATAGATAAATGCGCAATTAATTATTATTTAAACATTACTATCGACTGCATCTGCAAACAAAATAATAGAGTGACCGCCAACATAAAAATAACACCTTTTCCATAACAACGAATCACAATCACCTTCACATTTGCACGCTTCCGATGTTTATTTTAGTCTAGACTATTTCCTACTTCCTATATCTATGGGAAACCATATTTTATTTCTAAAGGTCGTTATTAATTCAAAGCAGTTTTTTAATGCATTCACTAGTGATCCGGCCCGGATCTGCAAGTGTTCAGATACTTTTTGACTCCAGCCCACATGAGAAACATATTACTTCGTGTGGTTTATATTAAAACTCAACGTGACTACCATTTCCTTCTGCTTTTCCCATCCCGACCAGTTGTGTCCCATCCTGTCCCATTAGACCTTTTTAAGAGGAACAATCCCGTCACACAATATTGTAGTGTAACTTTAACCGTATACACAGTACATGAAATAAATTCTCTCAACAGGAATAAAATATCCCCGTTTTTGAATCATTTTTCACTAGTGCTCCGCTCGTATTGGTTATAGCGTGATGTTATATAGCATATAACATTCTTCGATAAATTACCTATCCAACATAAACATGTTTTTTTTTTTATTCGAACCAGACCAAAAAACTGTTCAGCGTTATATATTAGTATAGATATAGAAGTATATAATATATATAAATTTATTATGCCGAACCGTCGTACAATGTCCTTCAAAAGACGACTTCAAATAATATATTTATTCATTGCAATGTCTAAATATAGCTGGAAACAAGATAAAATATATTCGTGATAATTCTGATGTAGTTTTTAATTTACTTAAAATAACAATAAATGTTTTCCTAAGTGCCTAATACTTACCACGCTTAAGGTCAGGTGGTCGAAATATAACCGGATATAAAATTTCCTGATGACTTCTAAGAATATAACATATAATCTAGATTCTTCCCCGACTATTTGACGAAAAACTCGTTCTAACATGCATCTGTGTCGTGTTAAAAGGTTTCGAATAGCGCAGGCATCATAATTATCGTTTGTTCATTAATTTGAATATATTTCCGCATGTTTTACATTTATCATCCTCTTACCTTGTTTTTGGGTGATAAATCCATAGTTTTTGCTAAAATAATAATTTAAACTCTTTTATACCTTAGCGTCTTTAAAAAAATATACACACTATTATTTATATGAAAAAAAGAACAAAAAAAATCGTCGCTTTTTTTGCAACTACCGCCTGGCTTCGTTTTCGGTAGCAGTCTTGATATATGTAGTATATACTGAGCCCGGAGTGAATAGTATTGATTTTTATAAGTGGAAAACTAATAACTTCTACGTGGACATGGGACGTTCGAACATTCGAACGTAGTGTCACACTAAGATCAAGTCTTATGCTGTGTGTGTGAGATACTACGAGAGACTTATCGGTCTGACAAACACGCAAACTCGATAAAAATATTGTGGATCACACAAATTTCTCTCGTTTCATATCCAGCGTCTAACCAACTGCGCCTCTAGGATTGTCATTTGTTATTGTTATAACATTTCATACAACCGGTTGCAAATTCCATTACGGTTTAAAGGATAAAACGACACGAACAAAATATAAGTCGAGACTCGAATAGTTCGCGTGCGTTCAATCTCGCCGGTAACGGATAGTAAGTGGCGAAGGCCGAGTCTATGTGGCAATATGCCAAGAGCCCTGACTGCAATCCGTTCTAGCTATATCTGCACCTTCATTTGTACTTTGACGACTGTTTATTATACAATTCTGGCGCATTTATACTATTGATAGTTGGCACAAAGTTACCATGATGGAGACGTAATGACATTACTTTGACATATAATAAAGAGTGCATCAGTGCATCAGTCTCAGAACAATATGCTTTAGTCATTGTTCTGAGACATCGGTGTGATTTTTATTTCACTGGTCGATATAATTATGCCGACCTGGTGACCCTGGATAACCTTAGGCTGAATTCGAAACATTTACATGCTCTTTAAAAGAGATTTAAAAAAAATAGACATGGATTACAAGTCGAAAAATAACTCTTCACAAAGTTGTTTGTAAATAACATTTTACGAGTATATACATAATATGTTATATACATTTTTTCCCATTCATATTAATTAATATGATTGTGTAAATAACTCCCAAAATATGACGAGTTTAATTTGATAACTTTGGCATCTACAAGGATTTTTCATAGCCCCACAAATTAATGGGATGTAAGTTTATACGAATTAAAAAAAGCGGTCACATGCGAGTCGGACTCGCCTATGAAGGATTCCGTAGCAGCAAGTAACATAATATAAAATTTACTATTGAAACTAAAATAAAATAATTTAATTAAAAATTAAAAGACCGACTTCAAAGTGCACTACAAAGTAATAAATAATATATATTTCATTATGCTAGTACACATTGATTAATTTTCTTAGTGACTTGACTAGCCAACAAATCTTAAATACGTAATATTTTGAAGGCGGGTCGCCAAGTGCCGAACAAGAACAAATTTAAGTAAATGTAACACAATTTGATATTATCTACTGGTACATCCTGTATCGTTAGCGCTCAGTAAGGTCCATATGTAAATTAGAAACAAATTAATTTAACATATTGATCCTACGTGTACAATGTTGAGATTTTAATAGAATTATTATGTGTCATATGTGTGGTCTAATTATAATGAATTGGATACGATAAAAGAAGAGTTTTAATTATTATTTATTATTATTTATTTATAGACAATTACTAAGCACTTTAACAGTGATAGGAATCATGGTGAGGAAAATATAAGAGAGGGAAGTAGTTAAGTTTGTATCTTTCCCTCGATTGCAGATAAGTCCGATGCTCAACAGTGTTTATTAAGAGCTGATATATTAAGGACGGGCAAAGTAATATTCGATTTTTCCATTAGTTATCAGGACGGAGTCTAGAATTTGTATCCGATATGACGATTGACTCGCCCACAAACACACCGAGGGACAAAACACACAAGGCGTAACGTGGGTGTCCTGGTTGATACCAGGAGAATCTCTGCCTACCCCTTTGGGAAAAAAAGTGCGTGAGTTTATATACGTTTAGACAAGTTATATTGCGTGTAAAACTTGCGTGTTTTCGCTAGGATATTTAACACAAATTTAATTTAAGTGTAAGTCGTCGTGTTCGTCACTTGGCGACCGGCCTTCAAAATATTACGTATTTAAGATTTGTTGGCTAGTCAAGTCACTAAGAAAATTAATCAATGTGTACTAGCATAATGAAATATATATTATTTATTACTTTGTAGTGCACTTTGAAGTCGGTCTTTTAATTTTTAATTAAATTATTTTATTTTTTACTTTTTAGTTTTCATAAGCATTGTAATGATGACAAAGGCGATCATATAATAAAAACTGGAATTAATGTATATAAAAATGAATCATTGTGATCCTTTATATTTTCAGAATCAAAAATTAATAATAGGTATTCGGATCCGAAGATAATTATTCGATTTTATGATTATTTTTATGTAGCCACCTGTCATTTCGTTTTTATGATAAAAAAAACACTAAAATCGGCTTAACCTGCCGGAGATATTGAGTGCGTATGCGTGGTAATCATTCGTCACCCTCTCACCTCTACGCCTTCTTTACTTCCTTTTTTTTAATAAAACACATATACTGAACCTAATGGACGAAAAATCATTGCGTTTCTGCCCAGTTTGAAGAGTTCTGCTCTCCAGATATGTACTTATTCATCAGATCTTCACTATATTTTATGTAATCAACATTATACAGAAATATGTAATCAACAAATTACAGAAAAGTTATTTTAAATCAGTTCTTTACTGGCGCAGATATTAAGTATTGATATTTGTTTATATCCTCCCCCCCTTCCCCACGCCCCTTCCTCACGCCCCTTTCTATTCCCTTTTTGTAGTAATACACTTATACTGAACCTAATGTAAAAAGAATTATTGCTGTACTATTAAATTTTGAGGAGTTCCGCCCTTCAGGTCCAAAGATATTCATCAGGTCTTCACAATATTTTTTTTGGGCCAACGTAATATACAATACTATTCGACAAAAAAGTTATTTTTTAAATCGATTAAGTACTGCCGGAGATATTGAGTAATTACAATTGTACCTATTTTCTACCCCCACCCCCACCCTTTTCCCATTTTCACCCGCCCTTTGTAATAATATACTTATACTTAATCTAACGCAAAAAGAATTAATGCTGGACTGTTTAATTTTGAGGAGTTCTGGTCGGCAGATCCGAAGATATTCATCAGATCTTCACCATTTTTTTATGGGACCAACCCAGTATATCATTCATTCCGATAAAAAAGAAATTTTCAAAATCGGTTCGCAATTACCGGCGAAATCAGGTAACAAACATACAAAAAAAAAAAAAAACAGTCGAATTGATTACCTCCTCCTTTTGAAGTCGGACAAAAAATACTATTTACTAGATCTCGTTCAAACCAATTTTCGGTGGAAGTTTGCATGGTTCATATTTTTTTTTAGTTTTGTCATTCTGTTATTTTAGAAGTTACAGCATTACCCACATAAGGCCAGCGTGATGGGCTATACGGTTGAACCACTCTCAATCGTACTCTCGATTGTAGAGGAGGCCCATACTCTGCAGTGGGATGTATATGGGCTTTCAGGTACCGTACAGTATTATTTCATTCGTATTTTTTATTAAACATTATGCCAATGTAATTTAGGTGTAAAAGCAAATAATTAAGTGTCAGTTGTTTATTGTGAGACTCCATATACCAAGAAAGTGAATAGATAACTATTACTTATATGAAAACAGCATTTGCAAACCGCACAATACGAAATCCTTACGAAAGTGCAATAAGAGAGCGACATTAGTCCGACATCCCATTAGGTATTGTGCCACTATGGGAATAGGATGAATATTGAAGGGTTGTGCAAGATATCGCGTGTCTCGCTACGCAATGTACCGCAACACTTTCTTATGCTTGTGAGATGCTTACCCACGCTTTTGTGGCGACATATTTCCGAGAATGTATTGCAATAATAATATACTCCTATTTGTGATTACATCTGCCATTAGGTAATATAAATGCTTTAAAACGTAAGAGGTGGATTAGATACTCCCAAAAAAATATATTAAAACAGTAATAAATAAAAATCACATAGTTCTGCCTCCACACTAAGATCTAATCTTGGATCCGAATTCTAAGGTATCAGAAACTACAAGAGACTTTTCGGTCTCACATACTACCAGGTCCGAAACAAATACTTGTGGACCGCACAAACCTTTGTCTCAGTGCAGGGATCGAACCTGCGCTCTCTCGTTTCACAGCCGGCGTCTAATCAACTACTCCACATAATCATTGTATTTTAAACTTATAATCAGATTTTGTTATAAACTTATATTTGACTTACTCGAGAAAGAGAATGCACTACACCTGATGATACGATCGATACTGTCCGGAGAGTGTAAATGGGGAACACATTATCGCATCGTACGGATCGACCCAATTTTGCCGGCCTAATTATAACCAGTCTGTACCTACTAACTATCTTTGAGCTAGTGTTGCATCGGCAAAACATTTTTTTTATTGCACTGAATGGCGATACGAGCATGCCATTCGCCTGATGGGAAGCGATACGACCGCTCATGAACAGAAGCAAAACCAAACAACACCTTGAATTACAAATGCTTAGCATTCCACTGCGCTCACCATTTCGAGATGTTACATATCAATATATCCAGTAATTATTCTGGCTAGTGGCTGCAATGTATTTCAATCCGAAACACAACAGTGCATTTACACTGCTGTTTGGCGGGAGAAATAAAGAATACGATGGTTCCTACCCAGGCGGCCTCTCACATATGAGAGACCTACCACCAGTGACCAGTTAGAAGCGGCCTGCATTCGACTACCTGCTGCAAGCGACCTCTATAAGGTCGTCTGTAAGCGAAATTGGTTATATTGCTTTATTAGTATATATACAATTCCCTAAATAGTAAATACATATTGCTTGTTCAATGCAATGCGACGTCGTGTTATCAGCAAATTATCAGCGCGAATTGGGTCGTCATGACGGTTTCCGTTAATGGTCACAGTTCTGCTTCGAAAATATTTAGGTGAAATGTCATGATCATTTGTACATAGTGACTTATTATGCTTCTATTTGCAAGAATTAAAATTGTAATACGCAGTTCGCATTAGAACCACTATGTTACGGAAAAAAGAACGTATTATTAGTAATGGATATTTCTATTGGGATTCGGTTGGTGAGTGAGATTATTTAAGGTCTAATAATCATTCCCTCCTGAGATACTTATTTCCTGCTCTAAGATGGTAGGAAAATATCCCTACCACCTACACGCTACGCTTTAAGCGTTATAGATTTTTAAGGACAGTGCAAATCATGAGTCATTAATTTAATTATTAAAATACTCTCGGTTCTTACTCATCTAATTATAAGTCAATATAAAGAAATATTAATATGTTCAAAGAGAAACATATACAAAACACCAACAGCCTCCGTGGAGCAGGTAGTTAGACGCCAGCTGTGAAAAGATCATGCCACGAGTTCAATCACCTCATCAGGACTAATATATTTGTAATTCACAATTATGTTCTGTCCTGGCTGTTTGTGAGAACGGAAAATATTCCATTGCTTCTGATTACTTCAACAAAATAATCTTAACGTGGGGTCTGGAGTATGTTTGAGAGTGTTAGGAGTAATTATAATTTTAATGGTGGAAATTTCCTCATAATATATAAGAGACCGTCTAGGTAGGTACCACCGCAATGTCTATTTCTCCCGCCAATCAGCAGTGTAAATACACTGTTGTGATCCGGTTTGAAGGGTATTGTAGCCAGAATAACTACTGGACGTATTGAAGCGATTGATCAAGCGCAGTTGAATGCCAAGTATTTCTTTGTAATTCATGGTGTTTGGTTTTACTATTGCCTATGAGCGGTCGTATCGCTTACCACCAGGCGAATGACATACTCGATTCACCATTCATAGCAATAAAAAAACATTAGGTACACTTTTAGCAATTTGTCAAATAGTAATATACTTACTATATGGCCTAACCACCACTCTCAATCGTGCTATCGATTGTAGAGCTCTGCAGTGAGATGTATATGGGAATCCAGAGATACAGAGGAATAGTACTTACTCTTCCCAGCTTGTACTGTGTAGGTGAGGTCTTGGAAGGTAACGTTGACGGGTGGTCTTTGCGGCAGGTGGGAGAGATGCGCCCGACCCATCGCGCGGTTGGGCCCCGACACTTCCATCATGACTGCGGTCTTAGGACTTCACTTGCTCATGTCTGTGAACAATACAAATACAATCCTTACTAATATTATATTTAAAGTTTGTAAGCTTGGCTGTCTACATGTGTGGATGTTTGCATTGATTTAAAAGTAGATGTTTGTTATTCTTTTACGAAAAACGGCTTGATCGATTGAAGCTTGGTGTAGGGGTAGCTGGAGGGTGAGTAAGAAATACAAATATACTTATTTGCTACTGTTTGGATTATTTTGTGATCTAATAAGGTCTGTGAGATATTACAAGAAAAATCGTTATTTTCATGCCTGGTATCCCCTATACGTCATGATTCAATTTCGATCGATGATATTTTAAAGTAATTTTACTCCAGATTTTGCAAATTAAAGCATAAAACCAAGCAAAAAGTAATCGCTTATATCTGAACAATGGTGAATGCGTCTAGCCCTTAATAAAAAATCATGGATAAAAAGAGATTTCAAAGGAAAAAATATAAGGGAATAAGGCGGGGTACAAACAAACGGTATCTATGTCATTTTGGTATTCAATGATATATTAGTGGTACGACCACATTCGAACCCGTCCAACATCCAGTTCATCTTATAACGGTTCTGTATCTCTTTAAACTACTTAATAATATTAATTTATTATCACGATTGTCACTATCCTGCCTTAAAAATGCCAATCGAATGTCTGCAATCCAAAATAGATACTAATATCATCTATTTTCTAATGGAGTGCGGCGGAATTAGGAACTACAAATTACATTTAAAAAACATCTAATTAACGCATTGTTAGAGTTTTTTTTTCATAAGCATGTATACTCTTAATCTAATAATAGTAACATGTCCAAAATAATAAAATGTGTAGAGAAAAAAACTGTTTTCACAACAGCATGACAACAACGCATTCGGACGGCAAAAGATCGTAAAAGATCTATAAAACAAATCTCAATGACACCGAGCTCCTAAACTTAGCACAGAATAATAATAATATAAGTTCAAATAAAACAAACTGAATTTGGAAACGTATGTTAATTTTATTTTAATTTATCGAACGAGGTGTTTTAAGTCTAAAATCTAGACTCTAGGTTTTTATTTATGCATTTGATATTAGGTTTCCGCTAGAGCAGCAGCATTGAACTTTGATATACCTACGCTTAGTAGCATAATATCAATAGATAAAAATAATTATGGAAATGTTAAAACAGATTTTATTATATTTTATTTCTTTGAGGAAGATTTACAGACAAATAATATTTATAGTTATATAGAACAAAAACAATTCAGTGCTAATTACAAATCTTCACAACAACATAACAGTACTATTTGTACAATTGAATATGTCAAAGGCCAGCTGACGCGGCAAATATGAATTAGAAAGACAGATGGAAAGTAGAAGGTATATGGATGAGTCGATGTCTAGTCATACCATAGTCTCGTATAAAAAATAAAACATAATAATTAACAGCTTTGACTGTTCGACTATTCTATCAGCAAAATCCCTAACTTCAACATTTTTTTCTGGTGCTTTCAAAATCAGATACGATTCTTTCAATGAAAATCACAGAATTGAAACAAACACATTGTTTCAATTCTGTGAATGTTTATGATGTATATTCGATAGTGATAATTTAAAAAAAGATGTACTATTCGCTTCCCTCCCCTGTGCTATCAAAAATGTATCAGACTTTTTTTACAAAATGTATCTGATAAATATCGTATGAGATTTATGGTAATAAATTTAATTATATTTTAATAACCAAATAGCTGTAAATTTTAGAAACCCAATTAGGTGTTAGGAATTTCTGACCTAAAAATACCTTGGATTACCTCCATCATTTTTAGTTTTAATGATGTATCAGCATATGAAGTTATTACGTAGCAAGGAATAGATTGTCCTCGATGCAGTCATTAACAATAGTAACAATTAAAAACTATGAGACACTGCTAAGTCTTGCGTTACTCCATCGACTTGTTCGCTTATCTGATAATTCTGTAATTCGGTTATTTATTGACACTTTTTTCTGTAACTAGGCGATTGCGAATGACATAGAACAAGAAAGGAAAAATAAAACTTGATTTCGCTAATGGCAGATTTTTTTTTCTATGTGATGCCAACCATTTTAAGCTTTAAAGTGTGCTAATACGATAAAACTTACTAGCTAATATAGGATTTCAATGGTGTATTAGTTTAAAAGTTTCAACAATTATTTCAGATTGGCATTTTACTTTTTTTTTATTATTTATTTTACCATTTTAATATCCATTAAATTTATGATCGTATTTGACATTCTGTTGTTTTGAATACATTGCTTTAACATACAAGAATGTATGCAATATTTATCTAGAAAAAATATTTCAGGCATTATGGCGAAACTCTATAACAATGTCAAATCTTATCAAAATGTACAAGCACACAGAAAAATTACACACAATGTAGAAATGAAGGTCGTAAAATCTGCAAATCATGGATGAACTTTGATGAATGATGATATTTGACATTGTCACATTGTGCAATACGCTATTTCCCATTTTTTTTCCATTCAATCTTGCGTTTTATAACTGGAAAATAAATGCAGCAGCCGTCAATAGAGGCGCTCCAACGCGAAACCCACGCGTTATCGCGATGCTCAATTAAACGGTCATATACAAATTATTTTTTCTTATGTAAAACTGACATTGACTCGCATTGGGGCCAAGTTCGCAGTCTGAACCACGCCGTTAACACGCAACTCGCAAAAACTGCATGTGGAATGGAAAGTGCTTTTTGTCTTTGTTTGGCGAAGGACTTTAATTAAACTGGTCGGGCAACATTGTATTTTTAAATAATTGAACTTGTTTTTGTGCCATGGGTCAAAGATGAGGAGGCCCGTGCCCAACAGGGAATCGTATGCAACTTCGAATAGATCGATAAGTAGATTTAGATATTTCTACATACACATTTCATTGGTATAATGGGAGGAAATATGAGCCGTGAACCATTATACGTGAGATATTATAATAGAGCGAACATTGGGAACAAAATCTATGCGCATTATGCGTGACAGAGATAGACACAGAAGGAGCGGTACGGTAATACCGTTCATTTTTGTTTCGATTTTTTATTTACAGTATCCCCTCTAGTATAATATCTCAATGGCCGTGAACCATAAAATAATCGGTTCGAATCTTAGGTAGGGAGTAAACATCTTGGTGTGATTGAGTCGGTTTGCAAAAAAAAGAATATGGAGCCGGGGTCTGAAATGACGTTCGTTCAAATTATTTAAAATTAATTTCTAAGAACTGTTTTAAAATGGTTGGTGTTTTTCTGAGAATATCTCAACCTTCGAACAACGAACTGGTACGAAATACGTCATTCAAATGGATGCCAGGTCACAGCAAAAAACCATTTAGGTTATTGGTATTTATAAAATAATATAGATATTATATTTCAGTTGGTTAAATACGCATAAGTTTTTTATGAATAAAATACAGGCTCCGTTGTTAAAAAGCTTAATGTTTTCTGAAACAAATATCTACAATATTGATTTCTATTTATATTTGGCAGCTTATTACTTATTAGTATTTTTTATCTATTTATTAGTTCGTAAGCTCTCTTTGAAATAAATAATTCGAATGCCAACTCAAAATATCTCTGAATAATAAAGCAATCTGCCCGTTGATTTAACATTTCCTTCGCTCAATTGGTTGCGAGTACACTATGGCAGTATCACAAAGGACGATGAAATCACTTATACTATAGATTTATACGACAAATTGTATACAAATTGAGACATGTTCACCATAAACCACGTACGGGGTATCGCATAAGCAGTTCGCACATGATAATATTATTTATTTATTTATTTAAACTTTATACAATATGTACAGGCGGACTTAATGCCGTCGGCATTTTCTACCAGTCAACCTTTAGGAGATGCAGAGATGAGATTAAAAGGGTGTTTCGAAGATACAAAAAAAAAAAATATATACACGATTATATACCAAAATATACACATCCATATACATACATATACACAAACACACACACATATATATATATATATATATATATACATACATACATAACATATATAGATGAATACAATATATAGCTATAAAATATACATGTCATAAATGAAACGAGAACTTAATTTGACTGTTCTGCCATTTGTTTTAGAAACAGTTCTCGAACCTTTACTTTAAATGCAAGACGATTCCTGCACGTCCTAATTTCCGTAGGGAGCGCGTTCCAAAGAAGTATGGATTGGATATGGAAAGAGGAATGAAGAAAATCAGAGCTATGGGAGGGACACTTAAGAAGTAAATTATTAAATGAACGAAGATTTCTATCGTGGTTGCTACCAAGGTATTGAAAGCAGGGAATTAAGTAAGAAGGTGGAGAAGGTGAGACAAGAAAAGAATGCAGAAGAGTAAGTGCACGCAGGTTACGGCGTTGGCGAATGGGCAACCACTTTAACTGGGAACGGCAAGTCGACACATGATCATACTTACGAAGATTAAATACGAAACGAATGCAGTTATTCAGAAGTCGATCTAATTTGTTGAGAAGATCTGCATTCAGGTCAAAATAGCACACATCACCATAGTCGATTACTGGGAGGATTAAGGCTTGCACAAGCATTGCCTTAGTTTTAAGAGGAAGAAAATTCTTCAGGCGATAAAGAACACGAAGGGTATCGGTCACTCGACGGCAAACATAGGTGACTTGAGTTCGCCAGTTCATATTTGAATCAATGTGCAATCCAAGATCTTTAACATCAGGAGACAAAGGTATTACTGATCCGTTGTAGAAAAGTGGTGGAAGACTCGTTATGTCTATCCTGGTTAACAACCGCTGGCTTCCCACGATAATCGCCTGACATTTAGACGGGTTGACTGATAGCCCAAACCGCTCAGACCAGCGTTGAATATGTGTCAAATCCCTATTAACCTTGTCTATAACCGAATAGATACTATCAATATTCGCCTGAGCATATAGTTGCAAGTCATCGGCATAAAGATGATACGCACATTGAAGATCCTGGGTTAAGAGATTGATAAAAATTGAAAACAAAAGTGGAGAAAGTATACCGCCTTGAGGGACGCCAGAAATCAGGTCACACCAAATTGACGATGATTCACCAAGTTTTACTGATTGTTGACGCCCTCGAAGATAACTTGAAAACCATTCCAGTGCCTCCGACGAGACATTAAGATAGGAGAGGATAGATAACAGGATATCGTGACTGACGGTATTAAAAGCGTTCGAGAAATCAACCAAAACCAGTATGGTTATTTTGGTATCCTCCATACCTGCCCTAATATCGTCAGTCACTTTTAGAAGGGCGGATATAGTGCTGTGTCCGGGCCTGAAGCCAGACTGAAATGGGCTAAGAAGTTGATTCTTGTGCACAAACCTGGACATCTGCCTATGTGCACAGGCCTCAAGCACTTTTGAGAGGAAAGGGAGAATAGAGATAGGCCGGAAGTGCGAGGCAAGAGTAGGGTTCGGAATTTTAGGAAGAGGAATAACCAGTGCTTTCCGCCATAAAGAAGGAAAGGCTCTGGAGGTTAAGGAAAAGTTTATAATATGGGTGATGACAGGGAGGAGTTGGTCAAGGATAGGAGTAATCATACGACGACTGATGTTATCGCAGCCCACCGCATTGGATTTGATATTAAGGATAGTCTTTTTAATCTCGTCAGATGCAACTGGAGAAAATTGGAAAGGATCGATATCAGGACAAGGAAGGCTCGCCAGATAATTCAACGTACCACACTTGACTTGGTCATCTAATAAGAGGGTCTTAGTGAAGTGCTTATTGATGTCATCTAAGCCAATTGTTTGTTGAAAATCTAGAGGTCTCTGTTTGCCAATACCTAGAGTTTTTAGAAACTTCCAGATATGAGCAGGAGAAGAGGAAGATATGCTTTCGGAAATATAATGGCGTTTAGCATTACGTATCGTCTGATTACACCGATTTCTTGCAACTTTGTAGGACGCCCAATTTTCATCAGAACGATTATGCCTAAATTTGAGAAATGCCCGATCCCGACGTCTCATCGCCTTCCGAACAGTCGACGTCATCCATAGCGCTGGTGGACGCTTCAACTTTGTCTTCCTTACAGGTGCGTGAATGTCATACAGATTGATGATATTGGAATTGAAGAGAAGAACTTTTTGATCAAGAGTATCAGCCTTCATCAAACTTTCCCAATTCAACTGTTCAGCGTCCTCAATCAATTTGTTGACATCCATACGCCCAAAACAACGCATGTGCAAGACTTGGGGATGGGACTTTGGAGGCTTAAGGGCATAAGAGAGGAAAATAAGGTCATGTCGAGAGAAACCAGGTGCAGGATATTGGCCATGGGAAGAGACTAGGGAAGTATTGGATATAAGGATAAGGTCCAACCAGGTGTCCTGACCATCTGTGTTATGGTGAGTGGGTAGTAGTGGAAGGACATTGAGACTGGCAGATTGTAGGATATTGAGAAGCTTTACGGAACGAGTGGATAAATGGGCGAGAAGATCTGTGTTAAAATCTCCCATGATGATATGATGTGCATAGTTTGACCCCAAGGTTTCCAGAACTGACTCAAGGCTGGAGAAGTAATCAACAGAGGGAGGACAATAAACAACTCCAAGTATTGTTTTGGCACCCTTGACCCAAACCTCCAGAAATAGAAACTCTGCCGTAGAAGAGTTGGCAGGAGAAGAGGAAGCGACAAGTCTGTAGGGAAAGTCTTTACGGATGTAAATAGCAACACCACCGCCTCTTTTATTGAGACGGTCGTTACGGACAAGAATGAATCCAGGGAGAGGGTACGTAGTGGAAAGAAGTTGAGGTTTGAGCCAAGTTTCAGAAACTAGAACGGCATGAATGTCTGCACCCGTGAATGTTTCTAACAGTTCACTGTAGTGACTGGGGATGCTCTGGGCATTGATGTGGCACACGTTCAGAAGGTGAGAAGTCCGTTTGTTAAAAGTTTGGCGCATCAGATTCCCAAGCCCATCAGTCACAGAGCAGAAACTGTCATTCGATTGTGTATCCGATTCGTTGGCTGAAAAGTAAATATCGTCATCAGACGTCATATTATTTATATATACTGTCACAAAAAATTATAATATGTATATATATATATAAACTATATAAATATTAAATAAGTATTCAAAATATTTAGCACAAATAATAATAAATATACCTAACTTACAAGACCGGTGCAGTACTATATACTCTGCACCACCCGCCAGCTAATCTGCACACTAGTTAAAACATTCAAAATAAACCACAACAAAAAAATTAACAAGAGAAAAACAAAGAAAAAATAATACAAAAAACAACAAACAATAGTAATTATCAGTGATTGAACTTGGAACGCACCATGTGTCATTTGTCACAAAGATACGTCAAATTGACAAAGAAAATAAGTGTAAATTAAAAAAAAAAATCAAGGCAAAAGAGGGTAAGTAACAAAAAAAGAATCGACACTTACAAATGTTTACATTAGATCGTGTAGTATTGAGCTACATTGCAGATAAAAGTTGTTTACGATACAGTTTAGTTAGTACAAGTTAGTTTTTCTTCGGTTTCGCGCGTGATCCCGCAGCGCTCTTAATTCCTGACGACGAATTGGCAGAAATTCCGGGATATTTCGACATGAGGCTGTTGAGTTCGTCAATATTAGTAATTTTGTGACGACTTCCATCCGGGACTTTGACCGAAATAATGCCGTCCTGCGTCCAGCAAGCCCGCATGCCAAAGTGTTGTCGTGCCTTTCCAAACACTGTTTGCCGAGATTTCGTTAGAAATTCTTTAACCGAAACGGCCGAACCCTTAAGCTTTGACTTTGCACTCCAAACTGCAGACTTGTCTTTGGTAGTTGCAAATCGGACAAGAATTGGGCGATGGTGGTCCCTCTTAGGAGTTCCGAGACGATGACATGAGTGAACTGCGGCTGCTGTAATATCATGAACACCCATAGTTTTATTTACAATGCCCAAGACAGAACCTGTGCAATCATCCTCGGCGCCTTCAGGTACACCCAGGAACAAAACCGCCTTCCGCCGATGCCTGGTCTCCGCGATGTCTATCATGCGAGCACACTCGTCGATTTGTTGTCGAAGGAGTCTGAGCATATGAAACATGATTTCTCTAAAAGTGCGAAATTCCTCGGCTACCCGCGACACAGTGTCCTTAGCAGGACCTCCCAAGTGCAGCTGTTCTTCAAGTTCTGCCATCCTTTTAGAGAAACTATCTTCCAGTTGTCTTTGTGTAGTTTGGATGTCTGCAAGCTGTGCCATGGTAGTGAGAACCGAATAAAAACTCAGTGAAGTGAATCTGATGAAGCGTGAAGAACGCTGGCAGGTGGTCTTCGTGACAGGATAATCCTACATACAGGTACAATGACGAATAAAAGTACGAAGTTATCGATTGTACACCAAATAGTCACTATTTATTTGTAATTCTTGATAATTATATTCTTCGCTCGTAAACACGTCTACTCATTTCAACACCCGCGAAAAAAAAAAAAAAAATATTATATATAATATGATAGATATACTTCTACAGAATAAATTATTTTCTTATTTAATGCATTTTGAATTTTATTGTGAAACCTAATTTGATTATTTTTATAGTATTTTTATTGATGTCATACTAAACGCGTTGTAGGTTAACGTCGCCTTGTTTCTACAACATTGTATAGTTATAAAAATCTTTATTTATAATTTAAACGGTTTAAATAAGAGCTACAAAAAGCGGAAGGTTCATAATTTATTATAATGCATGATTAAGAATGATTTTACATAATTATATTTTTATGAGATGCCTGATAAGGCCATATATTTCGGTGGTAGAATTTAATTCACTGATCTTATTACCCTTGATAGAAATTATCGATTGAATGTATTTTTGAAAAAATCGCAGCTTTCAGTCCAGTTCAGTTTCCTTCGCAATTACAACAAACCATATTAAGATTCGAAAACAAATGTAACTTCATAAGCATAAGTATTTGTCCTGGAATAAAACCTGTGACCTCCGCAATCACACTACATTCTGCTCCTCACTAAGCTAGTATTCGCCCCTTATAAGGGGTGGCCCACGCAAACAATGTCGAATAACATTCAATAAAAATTGAATACTTCTAAATACGAATAACCTAGAAATATTTATTTTGAGGAAAATATATTTTGCATTCAGTTTCTTGGACATTTTGTGTATGTACTGCCTTATAGGATTGTGCCAAGGTTTATATCTAAATCTATTTGTGTTATGACTGAGCATGGTAAACATACAGATGATGCTTCTTAGTTACCGTTTATTTACTTGTATCTGAGCATATCAGCTGCTTTTATTACATGAGCTATACTCTCGTAATATTTAACGGTCTATTTTTACGAATTTTACGTAAAAAATATATTTTCTTTTCCATAATCAAAAATATGTGAACCGAGAGAAAATCGAGGCAGATCTAGGAAGACGTGTATTTTACTGTCAGTAAGAAAGAAAGAAAACACATTTATTCAGTACTCGTTTATAAGTAAAATCACATGTTACAGTATAGCTTGACAAAAAAGAGTACGATGCCGTGACAATTAGCATTAAAGCAACATTATTATGGCAACACTATTAAAAATGTCATTGTGTTCATTGAATAATTTTATATGCAGGTATTTTTATACATTTTCGCACCGTTTTTGTTTGTTTTCCAAAATTAAATAAACAAAAAGACTATTAACAATAAATAAAATTAACAAATATCTAACCGTTTTACGTCATAGTATATCGGGTTGCCATATTAACATTAAATTCAATCTTAGCACCCTCATTAAAAACATACTCTTTTTTGCCAAGCTATGTGCCAACTAATCCGCACGGCTTTTTTGTGGAGCCGGAATATATATCACCTGTTTGGCCACCCAGTAACATTGTATCGATACCGATACATACATATACTGAGTCTGAAGATCTAATATGAAAATTAAATTAAGGACAAATGTAGGCTTTAACAACTTCATAAAAACGTTTTGATATACCTACAATAAATACTTCAAGCAAAAAACCTGTAAAAGCAGAAAATAATTGAATTTAATATAGATAGCATCATATTACACCATGGCTTAAAGTTTTGAGTTTTGTATCATAATCAGTCCTAAACTATGGGATATTACACCCAGACAAAACCAGGCCATCCCACTCAGAAATAATTTACTGCCTCTTGCGTTTACTCAAACACTTAACAAGTCAACAGGTACATTACAAAAGACTGTTTACAAGGCACTGTTTATGAATATTTATGCAGTAAAGTAAATAAAGGTGCATCGAGGCATCTCCCCTACCAATCTTTACAACGGCAACCCACCGATCACCGCGAGCTATTTAGATTGCAAAATTGATATGATGACACCATTGTTATTCATTCATAGAATTCTTGAAATGGTTTGTGCATATTTCTTTTATTGTTTCGAAATAAACGCAATTATTATTATAATAGTGTATTAGTTAAACGAAGTAAACTGAAACGAATAAACAGTGCCCACAGAACCACTCAGCTTGACTAAAGTTAACCTTATTGAGGATACGGCATTAATGCGAATAATAGTATCAAAGACTATCAATGAATCGTGTAACTGTTCGCGTAAATTAAGGAAGTATAAATCGGGGTATTAATGTACGTTTGAATATCGCAGCACGTCCACCGGTTAAGATATTTCCACGTTATAGTAAACTATATTTAATTACAAATGTGTATATTGCAAGATAGAAAAGTTAAGAGGTGCGTGACTTGGGTTAGAACCTTCGATTTTTCAATCCATTCCTCTACCAACTATATACCGCTCTTTCACTCCGCTAACCACACGCAGCAGCGGCAAAATAAAATATCAATTTAATCAACAAATCGTTATTAAAGTATGTAAAGTAGAGTTGTAGAGAAGGCACGTGACTTGCAGTGGGACATACACAGACTGATACAAAAATAAAAATATATCTTCTTGCTTAAGAGATTAAATAATTAAAAATTCCATAACGTCATATGTGCAAAGCGAGTTGTACAAAACAGCAAGGCGGTGTGGCAACACATTTCGCCATAATTTTTTACTCCACGTCGTTTACTATCATTCAAGTCGATACCGCGTGAGGTCGGTCACATTCTCAGCTCACATCTGTTGCAACTAGCTTGTATCTTCAAGTCTGCGTCTCAGGGATAAACAGCGATTAGACATAAGCACCATTTACATGGGAAAGTCTAGCGCGGAGAGAATCTTATGCCATTATGACACAATCGCCATTGACTATCGTGTTCTAACAAAAGCTTACGCCATGTAATTTTTTTAAATCCTTACGATATCGTACCGTAACATATTCGTATCTCCGAGGCGAGAAACTATCCATCCCGTATAAATGGAGCATTACTCATTACCCCACTAATTAATCAAGCTAATAAAAATTATAATAGTCATAGCGAGGTTCCCAATCATACAAAAATGCTGAAGTTGCAAAAAGTCTTGAGAATTCACTGCAATTGCTTGGATATACTGTTTTTCTCTTTGAACTTAGCTCAGGCAAGTAGCTATAATGCACATTACGATAAAAGCATGTTATCTAGACAGAGGATCCAATGGAGGCATCCAAAGCTGGAGGGGCAGGCCTCCCCACATGACAGTATTTCATCATAGAATACAATCTGAATACGTAGATAGTAGATACTATTTACGAATATCCTTCCACCAGAAAAAAAACCACTCAAAACAAATTATATAAAAAACTACATAATATCTTTGTATTTTTTATAGTGTGTGTCTATTATGAGAAAACCAGTAATTTTCTGCACGTTTTTTCATGGGAGATATTATACGTTACATATTTTTTTAATGCAATGAATGTCGAGACGAGCATGCCATTCGCCTGATGGCAATCGAGATGACCGTTCATAGACAGTAGCAAAACCAAACAGCCATGAATTACAAAACAAAGATTGGCACACCACTGCGCTCGCCATGCTGAGACATAAGATGTTAAGTCTCAATATGTCCAGTAGTTACTCTGGCTACAATGTCCTTCAAAATTTACACTTTCGTCTTCTTCGCATTCATACATTTTGCCATGCATGTCTATAGGTCAAGGTTACCTAGTAAGTCAGTACTTGCCGTAACACCCTTGAGAGAAATAGACTGAACTGTAGGCTTCATGTCCAACTGCGGTACTAAATCAAATACTAATATATGTATATATCAAACGCTACCTGTTACAGCTAAAAGATTAAGTGCGTTAGGGACCTAAAAGATATCTTACGAGCTTTTCAACCAGTGAGGTGGAAAAATCGGGCCGTCTCCCTTTGTGCGGGACACCATATTTTTTGCTATGTATATGACTTATATACGAGTTAGGCATTAAAAAGACTTCTTTGGGAGATAGTTCAGGTCTCGTACAAGCTACAATTCGGTACAATTACGAGGTCTAATAGGCCCCAAACGCACTGGCAGTAAGTTCTCTGTAAATGGCCCCGCAGCAAACTTAAATCGACTAATCATACCTAACCATCTATAGTCCTCTGTTTACCTGTGAATCTGTATATCGATAAACACAAAAAAGAAGAAAAACATGTGCAAAATACAGTTACATACAAAAATATGCTGTATCATGCACGCATGTTTAGATCTCGCTAATTCGCCTAGTTATTACATAACCACGTTTTCGTATCTGGTAACTGAGTTGACACCTAGCCGGTATTATTTCGATTGTCAATTTTCAAGGTCTGCAAGTACCTTTGCTACTACTTTGCGCATGCCAACAGCCGCAACTTAAAGACACGGTTGTTCAATATTAAGGGAATGTAAATACTATTTCATTAACACAGTGTTAATGACAATTTGTTTGCACGGAAGTATTTTTTATATTGCTGTGAATGGTGAGACCGCTCATGAACAACGAAGTAGCAATACTATCCTGAGACATAAGATGTTAAGTCTCAATATATCCAGTAGTTACTCTGACTACAGTGTCCTTCAATCCGAAACACAACAGTACATTTACACTGCTGTTTGGCGGGAGAAACAGACATTGCGGTGGTACCTACCCGAGCACCCTCTCACATATGGGACACCTACGGTGGTAGGTCTAGGTGGTAGGTCTACGGTGGTAGGACTCCCATATGTGTGCAAGTGTGTAAGTGATTAATTCATCCAATGAGAAAGATGGTCTTTTATAACCGGTTAACACAAATATGGTGCTTAACTGGAAACCCAATATACAAAATGTCACGCATAGGCATATAAGGCCTATAAGGTATAAAGGTGCATAGGCTAAAGTTGCAGTTGGCTGCAAATTCACTCATGCGTTCTTATGCACACAATTTAAACCGATATTTTATTTATTTATTTTTTATTACCAGCCCGTGAAAATGTAGACGTAAAATAATGGTAATAGACATACTAAAATAAATAATAAATCAAAATAAATCCTTATTTATTCTTCGTGGCCTACCCAAGGCAAACTCGGTTCTGTCAGACAGCGAACATCTAGTATTTATGTTATTATAATAAAACTCAGAACAATAGGTATTGCATATAAATTACAAATACATGGTGCAATATTATCACAGTCATCATCCGCATTAGGTCAACGTGATGAACTATGCCCGAACCGCCTACGCTCGATACGCAATCCATTTTATGTCAGTTTTTTATCTGTACTGTTCTATATCAGACCAATTACCTACTGCTGAACACGAGTATTATCTGCAGTCGAACATTTGATAGAGAGCTTCCATTCTTATCAGATGGGCAATGTGTATGTGCTGTTGATAGAACTTCTGCCTACTTCCTACCCCGTTATCAAGCGGAAGTTTAAGAATGTCGTACCCTTTTTAGAACACCCGTATATTTACCAATGCAGTTACCACTGGACTGGTCTGGTCCACTAAAATTTCACTCGGCATGCTATGGAGCGCACAATGCTTGGAATTTCCCTGGTAGGTACAATTCGAAATGAAGTCACCTGCCTAACTACTAATGTCACCGATATTGCTTGTAGGGTTAGCACGCTGAAGTGAAAGTGGACGGTACACGTATGTCGCCGGACAGATGGTCAGTAGGGCAGACAAGTATGGGAGAGGAGACCATGCTTAGGTAAACGTAATGTAGAATGTTCTACGGCACGATGGACCGACGCTTCCATCAAATATACACTAGATTATGTACAAATAACAGTCTAATAAACGGCAACAGAAATAAGACCACAAATAAGCGTGGGCTCTTATTTAATTTTAGTATGGTCCAAAACATAATAAAGCTTAATTTAAAGGAATAGAGTTTATTGTTATCTGAATTTGATTATAATTTAATACTTTTTGCTACATCTCCTAGTTCGAAGTTCAAATGTATAAGTATAACCTCGGCCACTTTTGGCGTGTGATTTTGTTCCGGAACCTGTATCAAGTATATATTTGATCGAAGGGCCGCCGACTTAAAAAGGGTTGCGATTAGCTGATGGATAAGGGCTGCTCAATACCGGTAAGGTTGGCCCTTACTTGGGTAAGCCTATATCCAGGGATGCTACTCTATACTCGGACAAGACAACAAATTTTCGAACGTTGCACGTAAAACTGATCAAATATGACTAAATACTTTACAAATTGTTTGAATACTCTATCGTACATCTTAACTTTAGACTAAGTTCGGAGTGAATGCTAAGTTTCATGGAGAATAGTATTGATTTTCACAAGTGGAAAACTTTTATCTTATAAGTGGACATCAAACGTTCGCACTTCCTGTCAGAGAATAGAGTAACCTCCCAGCAGTGGACGGCGATAGGCTCTATATAGATATAATATAATGCAGTAACTATACCAAGCAAAAATGCATGTAATTAAAAATTTTCTAGACAAAAAATCTAAAATACTTTACCTAGATTTACCCACAGCTATAACAAGGTCGGAAGAGAGAACTAAAAGCACTCAACAGCAACATCCACGTACAATCACATACATGAATTTGAAACTGCATTATTATGCAAATTATTTTGTTTTTAAGACGGTTCTCGTGTTGTAAAGCGAGCTACTGTGTTGTAACGGTTTCCAGTAATCCCATAATGGTGTAAATTAGCACCTGACTGGCCCATACGTGTAATAAAGATTGTTTGGAGAAAATAACTTTACACTGCGGTGTTCTGCAGTCAAAAGAACTTTTTAATGGACTTTTTTTCTTTTTCTTTTTTTTTGTAGATCTTTATGCCAAGGATTTTCAACCGAACTAAAATAGCCTGCTATAATAGAGTTTTTGCACTATTTATTGACGAGTTTGTTCGAATCAGGACCCCAGGTTACACCTGTATTTTTAATAATAATAATATATTTAAATTTATAATCTTCTTCATCCAACTGAAGTAAGACTATCGTAGGTCTCCCGTATGTGAGAGGCCACCTGTGTGGGTACCACTGCAAAGTCTATTTCTCCCGCCAAACAGCATTTTAAATGTACTGTTGTGTTTCGGATTGAAGGACATTGTAGCCAGAGTAACTACTGGACATATTGAGACTTTCATCTTATATCTCAGGATGGCGAGCGCAATGCCAAACATGGCTTTGCAATTCCAGGTGTTGTTTGGTTTTGCTACTGTTCGTGAGCGGTCGTAACGCGTACCATCAGGCGAGCGGCATGCTCGTCTCGCCATGCAATAAAAAAAGGCTGCTCGTAAAATGATTAAATGATGATGATGATGATGATGATGTGTAGTGAGTCCAATCATTACGCACTATAACGACGAAGAAAAACATTATGAGGAAACCGGCATACCATAGCGTTTTATGAGAATTTCTATGGATTGGTATGTACGTCCGTCCGTCTAACCATCAAACGTACTCTCGATTGTACAGGAGGCTTACATATACGGGTGGATACAGATTTATTTTTATTATATTTTGTCACACCTTTGAATTTCGTCATTTTGCTATTTATATAGATAAATAATAAATACACCACAATACACTCAACAGCCACATACATAGTCCTGACCCCACAATAAGATCGAGTCTTTTGTCGTGGGTATCAGAAACTACTTCGACTCTTCGGTCTCACAAACACCCAGACCCGAAACCTGTGGATCACACAAATATTTGTTTCGGTGCGGGGATCGAACCCGCGGCCTCTTGCTTCACAGTCGGCGTCCAATCAACTGCGCCACGGAGGTTGTCATTATTTTATGCTTCATGCTTATATTTTATAATTAACGCTCAAACACATTATTAAAATTAGACAGCACGCATATTTCCCACAAAATAAAAGATACCCGATGGCCGCCTTCAAATTCTTTCACAACGGTTTCGAAACACGCAAAATATTTAACTAAGTTATGCGTAACTGCATATGTATAGACAGTTTGGATGCAAGGACAGTGGATGCGGCCCGTCTGTATCTCCAAACATGCAAGTCATGTTGATGTTATTGCGAAAATAAAATTCAACACTAAATCGCAATTATTAAAGTTTACACAGATTTACTCATGTGTATACAGTAAACGTTTCATAACACAGTCTTTGTTACTATATTTGCTATACTGGTGGTAGGTTACTCAACCGAACCACTCGATTGGGTAGGCCAAACAGCAGTGTAAATGCACTGTTGTGTTTCTGAACTATTCGACTGAACTATTTATTGCAATAAAAAAATAATTTTACTCTGCATGAGAAATAGTAAATATGTCACAAGCTGAGGTCAAATTTCTATTTTATTATTTCGTTCTTGACGCAAAAAAAGGCATCCGGTGTATTCAAACTACTCTTGTGATAGTCCTAGCGCAACCCTTTGTGGACATATGTCCATAATTTTTTTTTCCAAGGCAATTCGTGTAGAAGAGTGAATGACACAGCTTAAATACTTACTCTTATTGCATCTTTCAATGTCTACAAACTATCTGCATGTTCCCTTGCATATTTTCTCTCCATATGATTTAAGCTGTGGCTATGGGAACTCCTGCTATTTTATGATTCCCTGGTACCTTCAAACTACTAGCGATACAAGCAGCGCACGCACAAAGTCGTTGTCTTGTTTTGTCAAATTAAAAAATGCATATAAATTACGGACTCATTCATAGATGATAGAGATAAAACCTATTTCAGTTAGCTAATGTTTTGTCTTCTTCGCTCTAACTGAATTTAAAAGTCATTCGAAAGGGTCAGAACATTCGATAAATATAGGATTTCAAACTGTATTTGAATAAGGCCGTTAGGATTGAAGTATAAGTAGTAAACTTATACTCAAATCTATCTAGCTGATATAATAAAAATAATATAAGAAGTAAAAATAAAATAAAAAGTAAAATATATGATACGTAGTATTTTGGGCCACTCGTTAAGTCGATTATATCAACAACAATAAATTAGTACCTAATAATTTATTTTTTAAATTGTTGGGCGTGGGAAAATAAAACGGTGACAAACAATAACAGAATATCAAAGTACCTGAAGTTTAACCTTAATTATGTATTCGCAATTCAAACTTCATTTCCGTTATGCAGAAGCAAAGTGTAAACTGTAAACAGTATCAGCCCATATCCGGCCAACTGCAGGGGACGGGCCTCCTCTACAATCGGGAGTATAATTGAGAATGGTTAGGCCATATAGTCCACGACGCTGGCCTGATGCGGGTTGGCGGACTTTATATACTACAGAAATAGAAATTCGAAATTGGATTTTTTGTTTTAACATCAAGAAGAAATATTTTATTTGCCCTTGACTTCTGCAAGGCTTTCTACCACATCTCTTAATGAAATTGTAAAATTACTGTTTACGAGCCGTGCAGATATTATTTTAAGACAAAACGAAATACCCCATTCTTAGCTTGCCTGTTTGGTTTATCCACATGTTGTTAGCCATTCAGCACGAATGGATAGGCTTGTGCGGGGCGGTATCAGTCATATTTTTATTTCTAATTAAATCTAAATATCCAGTAGATAGTTTCTGTTCATTTTCGTAAAATCCTGTACGAAGATTTTCCTACACGTAGTTATACTGTCAAGACTGCTACCGAAAACGAAGCCGGGTGAAGCCGGAAACGCGACAATTTTTTCTTGTGATAAATCCATAGCTTTTGCTAAAATAATAATTTGAACTCCTTTATACCTTAGAGCCTTTAAAAATAAAAGGGTATACACTATTATTTTAGGGGAAAAAGTATTTACCACCCAGATATGACCATAGAAAAAAAAACATTGTCGCATTTTTTTCTAACAGTTTCTGTTGTATTGGGTCTGAAGTCCCTTAAACTACTACTCGGCTTCGTTTTCGGTAGCAGTCTTGATATACCCTGAATATGAATACTAATTTACTGAGTTTCCATTACACGATGTTTTTTATTTACAACCTTTCTGCCTATCCAAATTGACCCGCATAATTTTATTGCATCGATTATACCAAAAAATAGGTTGCTTGATATTTTAAAAATACAATGTATCTTTTCATAAAAATATATTTTTAAAAGATGACTAATAACATACTATTTTTAAGTCGCTCATTACATAAAACAATACACTAATAAAACGAATACGGATATAAAAAAAAACTTTTTTCACTATAGATTACATTAGTTCTCGTTATGAATATAAATAAAGCTTCGTATTATAACTTAGAAATTAAAATTAATAGCGCAAGGTGCTTATTAGTTATTGCTTAAACCTCGATACTTTTTTTATGCAATGAATGGCAAGACGAGCAAGCCGTTCGCCTGGATTCGTTACTGGGTTAAATAATTCTCTTAAAATGTAATGCCGGTAAAATAAAATAATAAAATAACCTGTGCATATAACGTGTAATATAACGTCCAAAAGTGTCTTATTATGAAGTTATCAAGTCCAATTGAAAATTTAAATCGAGTTTCAAGAATACCTACTGTAGTGCCGTTTTTGATATCAATGTCGCCGCAGCAATAATTTACCGAAATACATGACTAAGATAATTTATTTTTCTTTGTATATTTAATTACTGACCAACAATTAAAGTTACTTGTCTTTATAAGAGTCAGAGCTTCGGGAGTTCTTAAATAAAACCCGGAGATCTAGAATATTTAAAAAACTCATTTAAAGGATAGTCATAGGATATATACTTGTCAACGTATATTTTAGGGTTACTTTTGTGTGTAGTAAAGAGACCTTCCGATTAAAACTATCTTTATAGTCCTGCTATTTATCTCTATATTTCAAGATCCTCTGATCTTCTGAATCTTTAAATACCCTAAATATATGTAATTTTGGCGTATTTCGTACGAACCTTTCATCTGGTAATAATTCCACGTACCTGAAGGTTAACTTTTAATTTATATTCTGCGAAGAACTTGGTAGTTTGTGCGTTTACAATTTTTAATATCAAAATGTAAAATTATTCATACATAATGTATAACTGTTTGTTTTTCCTCAATATAATAAAATAAATTTCGTTCTAATGGCCTATATCTGTAGTTTATAGCTCGCATAATGATTACCGTGCTGGCATGACTCCAAAATCATCAAGTCCAGTGGTTCTTAACCTGTAATCGACGGACCACTGTAGGTCCCTGGAAGCATTCTAAGTAGTCCGCGGAGCCATCCTAAGGCCATCCTTCAAAAAATTCTATGCATATTTTGACGGTCCCTACGTAAAGTATCGAAACTGCAAAATGGCATTTTTGTTTTATCACACTAATTGCCAGAATAGTTAAGGTTTATAACTCTTTATAATAAAATAATTACAAATTTTATTACTTCAATGGTTTATCAATAAAATAAAATTGAAAGTGCGTATAATTAACACATTCAAAGATCGAATTTGCTACTTTAAATGTTATTTGTGTAAAATAGCGAATTTACAGTTTCGATAATTTACGTAGCGACAGTCGATTTTATCTATGGATATTTACTTACATTTCAGTACTGTATTAACACACAATCAAACCAGTCAGCCAACTACTTACGTAGTCAATAGCATACAGGTGAGACTTCTTGCATGATAAATGTTGAAAACTATTATATCGATTTTAGTGCTAGGTTCAGGTGACACGGATAAATTATCGTGTAAGTAGTTTAAATGGAATTGTTCAATGACGGTAGTGTGCCACTAAACCAAGAAATATGTTTTGTATATTGATATTATAAACATCTGTAAAAATCAATGTCAACTTGATATTATTTAAAATAAAAGAAGTTACGAAAGATACACATTTTGAAATATTGACACAACAAATTGGAAATTTCGCGCGTTTGCCTACTGCGCCCTCTGATGGCAAAATCACGTCGAAAAATAAAAAAAATAGAGTTGCACATTTATCTCTGTATATAATACTAATCTGTGGTAAATGGCTATACAGAAATTTTGTAAATGGTCCTTCGTGACTAAAAGATTAGGAACCACTGATCTATTCGATCTAATTAGGCAGTAAACGCTAGGCTAAACGTGTATTACTCGAAAATTCTATGGACTATTGTTAAAAGCAACAAAGTATTTATAACGCATTAGTTACTAACGGAAATGGCCCCCTTGACCCTGATACCAGTGAATATAAATAATTAAAGCATATTTAGTCGTAAAGCCAACAAAGAAAGCGATTACCGAACCATGCGCGTTAGGGAGTTATCCAATTTTAAAAGGTGGTTATTCTGTGATCCGAAACGAAACTCGAATATTCCGACGTCCGAAATTATAAGTTTTCCACTTCTAAAAATCTATATTATTCTTTATGATACTTATTATCATTTACTCCGAATTTAGTCTATGGTTATGACGTTCGATACAGGTTTCAAACATTATGTGGAGTACATAGACACCACGGGTTAGAAAAAAAAAATAGGCTCATTCGTACAGTTCGTATACATTCGTACAGTACATTCGAGTTTTGAATAAAGACTTATTATTATAATTGGTGGTCAAAACAATATTTGCACGAACCAATAGGTTCCCCTCAGACCATTGCCGCACCATTAAAACTGTGGAACTGTTTGCCCTCTCACGTGTTCCATCTTTCCTACAATCCCAAGGCCCAGCGTACTGCATCAGCTAAAAGCCGGCATAATTGTGTCGAGTACCAAGATTTGATTTATCTGTTCCTAATCTTTTTGAACGGTACCGTATTTACCATCAGGTGCGGCGCAGTCACTTTGCAGACCCAGGTTAATAAAATGGAGTGAAATGAGAAAAGATTGATAAAACTATAAAAAAAAGCCTTTGGTAAAAGTCGTAAATAGTTTTCCCATGTAATTTAATAATAGGAAAGGTGAGAACCTCCTCCTTTTTTTTAATGCCGGTTAAAATTATGCAAAGACAACTTTTTCTCCGTTTCGCAATAATATTGAAATAGTCAACGATTTTTTCTGCATTATCAGATATCCACCGCACAAACTCTAAAGAGGGTAGAGGACCCAGAAGACAGCTTGTTGGTGAGAACTTAAATATGATTCAACTGTATTTTAATAATTATGCATTATTAATACAAATTCTTTATTTTCTGAAAGTTTGCTACTTATATTTTCTAAAGAATCTAATAAAATAAATTATGCATGAAAGAATTATAAAAAAATCAACACCAAACAATAATTATGGCATTCCATCTTTATTCACAAATGGGCTCGGCCTATTTTCTTCAGAAATAGAGATCTTTTAACTTTCATGAAAAACCATATTTTTCTTGCGATATTGACTAGCCTAGGAGGGCAATTTACTTCTTCTTGAGGCAGTATTCAGTACTGAGTTGTTCAAGCGACGATACTAAGCAGTTGCATTGCAAGCAATATTTCTTAAGGCGCTCGTCATTTCTAACGGGAAATGATGTACATATTTCACATACATTAACCTATAATTCACAATGATTATGAGCAGGAGTGAAAACAAAAATATTAGATACACACGTTCTCCATAAAATTTTTAATACTTTCTTGGTTATTGAAGAAAATATAATAAATGTTCCAATATACATTTGACAAATGGCAATAAGTATTGCTACTAAAGCGTAATAATATTAACTTTAAAATACCAGAGAAAATTAGGAAGATATCGATTAGATAAGTTTAGGCAGCATTTTCAATTTGAGAATTTGTTTATTCACTTTTAATAATGATAAAAACCACTGTCGTTTTGAAGTCATTCAAAATACATTTATTTAAATAAAAAGACAATTATAGTAGTTATCAATATTTGTAATAAAAAAAGAATTACGAGACGTTTTAAGGTTCAGATTGTTGTAGCAAAACGTTAACTAACACCAGTGCATTACCCTGTTTATAAGTTTACAACACAAATGCACATGAACGCACGGCTTTCTAAACATTACGTGAACCTTCATCCGAACCATTCAACTGTATTGATAATCACAACAATAAATATAAGGCTAAATAATACGAAATATAAGAAATAATTTAAAAAAAATATCTATTAAAGTAAATCTTTAAAATAAAATTAAAATCATATAAAAATTTCATATTTTGAACATGAATAACGACAATTTCTTGGATAAAATTGAAATTGTAATTTATCATCGTGACTAACATAATTTTCTGTGTCACTGTAGTTTATTTTTCGCAGTATAATTAAGGGGCAAGGCTGTAAAGTACCTTTTAATGTCTCCGTACAGTAAATTGTCATCAATCCGCGATGTATTTAAACACGATCCGAGCGTTGCGTCACAGTCGCGGCGCATGCGTACAACGCACGCGGTTTCCTAAACCAAACTAATATTGCAGCGGAGAATGACGATGTGCCATGCCGATGCTGGGTCCGTACTCCGTGGTCCTTTGCGCGTGTGAGTGAATGGCGCCGAACGGATTCCACGCATTATTAATACACCCAGTAGTATTAGTTTAACTAGTAGATTTGTTACGCCAGTTTTAGACATCATATCTAAATAATAACAAACCCACCAACAGTTCTATTGACTCATAAGTTCCATTTAGAAAGGGTTAAGGTATTTAAAATGCAAAATAAATTAAGGTCAAGGGAATTTTGCAGAGTGTATTTTCAAACGAGATTTACTTCAAATAAATAGACCCAATAGACCCACACACTTTAAGGAAATCACAGAAATGCACGTACTATGCTATCAAAAATTACGAAATATAAGTATTTTCCAGTCGTACTTCTATTTATTTAGGGTAGATATATAAATATAATTGTCTATCATTTTATAGCTTGTTTTCGGCCCTTACTGATGCAGAATCTAAAGTAATATTCAAATGTATTTTTATACTGCGGTGTTCGTGCAAGCCTAGAAAGAATTCATCGTGCTCTACTAAAATGTACTATGCCTGGTAAATTATAGATGCTATGCTACAACGGCTTTAGAGCACAGTGGCGTATTTTAAAAATCAGCGGCCACGATTCCGTAGTGTTTGCCACCCCCTTAATTGACAGGAAAGTAGAAAAACTTACCGCGGTAAAAGGAAGCGTACGTTTTAAAAAAAAAACAAAATTTTATACAATTCGCCCCCAGCAATGACCCTTTCGGCCCTCGGGTAAATACGCCCCTGTTAGAGGAGCATTGCCAAACTAGAATTCGCGAGTCACAATCGACTAGTGGGTCAGGAGCCAATATTTAGTGGGCCCTAAATAGATATTGATAGAAGTCTTCCGCCCATCGGTACCTTGTTTCTATATGAAGTCAAATATACATCTATGATCAGCATTAAAACTATTTTTTTAAGTGGTAGAGCCACGTCGTTGTTAGTCATGACTCAGCATGAATGGGCAGACTTGTTCGATGAATGAGATTACCGGATACCTTCTACACCTTCCATGCTCCCTTCCTTAATCCTTCCGCCGCTCCCGATTTGACGGCACCACTTTCATGATTGAAGCGTTGTGGGTGTTCATGGGCGCCGGTGACCACTCAGGTTAATCAATCATCATCAATCCTCAATCAAGTGAACTGTTTGCTCCTTTGAGCCAAATTGAAGTTAATGCTAAAGCTGTAAGGAAACAAATACGTCCTTATTAAAATAACAGTAAAAGAAGGTATAACTTGGCAAAAAAGAGTACAGTTGGCATTAAAGAAAAAAAACAATTATAGCAACTCTGTTAAAATGTCATTATGTCCGTTGAATAATTTTGTATATAGGTATTTTTAAACATTTTCGTGCGGTTTTTGTTTGTTTTGTGATTCAAAATAAACAAAGAGATGAATAACAACCATTAATAAAAATAACAAGTAAACTAAACATTTTTCGTCGTAGTATGTCGAGTTGCCATAATAATACTAAATTCCATCTTAGCGCCCTCATTAAAAACAGACACTTTTTTGCCAAGCTACATTTAAATATTAAACAATTTTATTGTCAGTAGGTGTGGTTATTTCAATACTATTATTCCCATTTCAAATGCGTGGTGGCATGTTGGTAAACGGACCAGACGCGGCTACCAACATGTTCACGGTGGTCGCGGGTTCAAATCCCAGGGCAAACCTCTGACTTTTCGGAGTCATGTGTGTATTGATAGTCAATCACCACGCACTAAAACGGTGAAGGAAAACATCGTGAGGAAACCTGCATACCATAGCGGGTTTATAAAAATTTCTATAGTATGTAAGTCCGCCAACCCACACTAGGCCAGCGTGGTGGACTATATGGCCTAACCACTCTCAATCGTACTGTCGATTGTAGAGTAGGCCCGTGCCCTGCAGTGGGACGTATATGGGCTGATAAAGATTCCCATTTTAAGGCTAAATGGTAAGTCACGAATTTGGCAGGTTTTGTTAGGTGGATCAAAGCAAGGTCAACTTTGAGAACCACTGCTTTAGAGAATCAAATTACCAAAAGAGAAGAACGAAGACGTAACTATATGTTTACCCCTGGTAACAATCGCTCTACCAAACAAAATATGAACCTTGTTACTGAACGAAAAAATTGTCATAATTATCATAAAATGTCCCATTTACTATTATCACCAAACACGTTGAAACTGTCAATGTTATTGGCACACTTTGATAAACAATTTGTAGTACAATAAATGCGATAACCACACAATTTGAATTATTTAAAACCGCTAATTTGCGGTCGTATTGTTAATCGGCATTTATAAATGGTTATAAATTTAATAACAATCTTGTAATTACAATTTACATGTCAGTTATAATGATACGATGGGAGTGTTCCGTTAAGCACTGGGTTGTTTATGGTGAAATATGTATGGTTTAAAAAATATATCAAAAGTCCGGAAATGTTTCCCTGAAGTGTAAAAACAACTTTATGTGTAGTAGGTAAGTAAGCTAAATCAACATACAAACAGGTTAATAAGAACGACTTTGTCACAAAGAACGATTATCTAGCGTCGTGTCATAGTCCAGAGTGCTATAGGCCACATCTCAACCAGCACCGTGCTCTGGTACCGAGTTCAACTCAAGAAGAATGCCAATTCATAGTATTCATAGATTCTGCTTAAAATTTATTTTAGCCTTTTTTAAGGTGCCTCCTTTAATGTTTTCCTGTTTTATTCCGTTCGACATTTTTTTATAAAGTAAGTAATTGTCATCACATTTTACATTTAGTTCACAGAGCCGAAAAATTTTTTTTATTGTACTTCAAATTAATTTCTCCAATAACTCCGCGCCTGGATCGCAATTATGTTTATGTTTATTGAAAATAAATATTTTTCTCTACACAAAAAAGTAGGTTTCATCGAGGGGAAAATCTTGGCATCGATGCCAAGTTTTATAACAAAATGGGTATTCTCTATCGCGCTAATCATAGAAACTACACTCGCCGAGTAAAAAATTTAGTAAATAAACAACCCTACCGCGATGAGATGCGTTGAGACATAATCACCGAAGCACCCATGCCCGGTGATTATCTGAGTGATTCTGTATGTGAGTCGTCCGCTCTTGCATCTCATCCAGCTTTCGAAGACCGGCAAGATTGCCTCGACAACGCGTTTGTGCACGTGAGGCTCCTCGCAGAGCCTCGAGTGCCATGTCGCGAAGGCAATCAGTCGTTCCTGCCGTCTGATTGACACTTCAATCGCCGTAGTTGACTGACCACCATACCTAAAACGTGTTTGTGGCCTGTGTAAAAAAAAAGGTTGAGCGCGTCGTATTCCCAATACCTGTTTAAAAATCGATCCCGAAAATAGAAATAGCGTGTGGACGGCAACGGCAGAAAATAGAGACATGGAAGGAGTTGAAGAAGAACTTTGCCCAGCAGTGCGACAATATAGGTTAATAACAAAATAGTTTAAATAGTTTATACTTTAAAGTTGATGCAACTGGGCCTAACTATGCAAAAATTACATGACTAATGCTACTGAACCTAACAATTCTGTATCAGCCCATATACGTCCCACTGCAGGGCACGGGCCTACTCTACAATTGACAGTATAGTCCACCACGCTGGACTAGTGCGGGTTGGCGGACTTACATACCATAGAAATTCTTCTAAACCGCTATGGTATTCAGGTTTCCTCACGATGTTTTCCTTCACCGTTTTAGTGCGTGGTGATTGAATATCAATACACACATGACTCCGAAAAGTCAGAGGTGTGCCCTGGGATTCGAACCCGCGACCACCGCGAACATGTTGGCAGCCGCATTCGGTCCGTTTACCAACAGGCCACCACGCACTTATTCCCAATACCTGTTTAGAAATCGATCCCAAAAATAGAAATAGCGTGTGGACGGCAACGGCAGAAAATAGAGACATGGAAGGAGTTGAAGAAGACCTTTGCCCAGCAGTGGGACAATATAGGTTAATAACAAAATAGTTTAAATAGTTTATACTTTAGAGTAGATGCAACTGGGCCTAACTATGCAACAATTGCAGGACTAATGCAACTGAACCCAACAATTACAGGACTAAAAAAGGTCCATGACAACAATAATGACAATTCACAACACAACAGGGCACATGTCACATTATTCAAATAGCCTTATCATACAGTTTATATTTCACAGTTTGTACGTGCAATTATTGCGGAACTGCAAGTCAATATCTTGAAGTATTGGTAAATTGGGATATCCGATACGGCGGTGATGTTTTACCTCACCTTGTATTAGTTAATAATTAGTGCGATAAATTTACAGATGCATTTTAATATTAAATAATATTATATTAAATATTATTAATAATAAATATTATCTATAAGCAATTATTACGTGTGCTGGGGGTAGCATATTTGTATCCATCCGAATCCACCGTACCCGATTACGATATACCTGTCAGATAATTATATCACGTGTAGGGTCAAGCCAACATAATTTATTTATTTAATTACAACGACATACACCAATTACAGTAATTAAGAAAATATATAATAAAAAACACAAATGCAAAAGAAACACAATTCATTACTAACATAAAAAGAATTAATTTTAGAAATATCAGGCATATTATATTTTTTGCAAAATTGTAAATCGAATACCCTGAGGTTACACCATTTATATGAGTAATTGAGTGAAACCGCGCAAAATAACTATATTACGCTGCTTGATACTCCATTTAATTGCACTCCAATTACCACAAGGTGCATTGCAGATACTATGAAAAATACAGCACATGCATAGAACTGAGGATAGGCACTTCAGAGTACCAGTCATGAAAATCGCGCACTCTTAGATTTTATCGTAACTACGTAGAAACAAAAATGTCTTAATAAATATTAGATCTTTCTTAACGGTGTTATTTTTACAAAACTTTGTGTCTTAATACATTTTCAACGACAACTTTTATTCGCGCCGCATCTTCGACCGTTCCACTGGAGGGCGCATCACTTACCTTGGAAAACTTTACGCGCGCTCCGCCTTGACTATATATTTATGTCAATGGGCGACGGGATGATGATCATAATCATAATAGTATTTTGCAACGAGCCACCTAATGTCAATACTTTTAAAAGAAGTTAAGATATCAGTCCTAGTTTTTCATGTTTGTTAGTATAGTTTAACTGTATTATGAGAATACTGTACGTAAGGTTTCAGTCCATGTACAAACCTCCTCACACACACTTCGATTTGCTGACGATATTGTAGTCTTGGGAGAATCGCTGGAAGACTTTAGCACTATGCTCGAAGACCTCAATCGAGTCTCCCAACAGGTGGGTTTTAAAATGAATATGGACAAAACGAAGATCATGTCGAATGTCCATGTTGTGCCCACCCTCATCGGAGTTGAGGGCTCGACTCTTGAAGTTGTAGACGAATATGGGCTATGCTATTTCCCTACGAGATCGAATCAGAAATGAGGAGATCCGTAGAAGAACAAAGGTTACCGACATAGCCCATAGGATTAGCAAGTTAAAGTGGCACTGGGCCGGGCACATAACTCGTAGAACCGATGGCCGTTGGGGCCGAAAGTTTCTGGAGTGGAAGCCACGTACAGGCAAGCGAAATGTAAGACGCCTGCCTACAAGGTGGTCGGACGACCTGGCTAAGGTTGCTTGAAGTCGCTCGATGCAGGCTGCTTTCAAAAGGTCGAAATGGAGATCCTTGGGGGAGGCCTATGTTCAGCAGTGGACTTCCTGTGGCTGAGATGATGATGACGATCCTCCTCAATAACCGAGAACATTTAAGAGAGCTTAGGCCATATGGTCCACCATGCTGGCCTAGTGCGGCTTGGCAGACTTTACGTACCAACGAAATTCTCATAAAACCGTTACAATACATGGTAATTGACTATCAATATAGACATGACTCTGAAAAGTCAGAGGTGTGCCCTGAGGTTGGAACCCGCGACCACCGTGAACAATGAACCTGAACGCATCTGGTCCGTTTAACACCAGGTCACCAGGCTCTTATTATGACGATAGCCTGCATAAAAGGCTAATTCCTCCGCCCCGGCCATGAGGCCTAGGTACCGCGACAAAGCGCTAATAGAGGCATGGTAATGGTTCGTTGGCCTCTGTCGTTCCCATTTTCACCAGCCACAAGGCAAAACCACTTTTATATTCTTGACATAGAATACAGTTTCCAATTTCGTCGCAAAATCGTGAGCATTCTTAACGGATGTCTAAGTTATAGTCTTTATCTAAGTACTCGGCAGGTATAGTTGATTAAACGTCTGATAAGTTTTCATTGTTTTATATTAAAATTCACAAATATATGTATATATATTTTTTCATTGCGTATATCAGGCAAACGAGCAAACAGGTCACCTGATGCTCCTTGGTCACCTTGTCTGGTTGTGACTTTGAGTATTAAAGGTCGGGATGACAAAAAACAAGTCAGTTTTATATATGGATATGACATAGGTGAACAGTCCGTAGTGATTTCAAATAATTCCTATGGTATGTAAAGTCCGCCAACCTGCACTTGGCCAGCTTTGTGAACTAAAAGCGATAGTCTACTCCATGGCCCTATTTGCAGATAAAAATTATTATCCCCAGGAAATGGAATAAATAAAGACATTATTAAATGACTCAAAAATAATAATCTTTTTCCCTCCTTTCTCTTATCTCCATCCAAAGGTAATGGTAAAAAATGACTTGTGCAATAAGGCCGCCAATTGAACTTACATATTTTAAATTGTTTTTTTTTTATTTTTTATTACTACGAATGGCGAGATGGGCATGCCATTTCCTGATGGTAAACGACACGGCATGGACGGTAGCAATGCTTGACATTCCATAACGCTCGCCATCCTGAAACATAATATTGTAAGTCTCAATATGGTACTCTGGCTACAATGTCTTTCAAAGCGGAACACAACAGTGCGTTAACACTGCTGTTTGACGGGAGAAATAGACTCAGGCGGCCTCTCACATTATTATGAGAGACCTACCACCAATAGTTTTAAAGTACCTATATAAAAAATCTTTATCTGTACCTATATTAGCCCATATACGTCCCACTGCAGGGCACGGGCCTACTCTACAATCGTGAGTACGATTGAGAGTGGTATAAATAAATAAATAATAAATAGGAAACTAAGTAAGCTAATGGAAGTAGCTTAGCTCAGCCCTGGGATTTAAATTTGTTTACAATACCATATAGAAATAAATAGCCGTAGTTAGGTCAAAGGTTCTTCGCACCTACATTAATTAATGCGATGCATACAAACCGGTGCGCTTCTATAGAAGCTGTGCGATGAAGTTATATTTACAGCAAATTTTCCTTTTAGAGAACACTGAATATTCATCTGACTATAACCTCGCAAATTGGTAATGCGCAGGGACTTTGTCACATTAACGTCCATGCGACTTCAGCCGCTTATTGTCATTAGGGTAAGGCTAAATATTAAATGTTTGTGCGGTTCACAAATATTTCTTTCGGGTCTGGGTGTTTGTGAGACCGAAAATTCTCTCGTAGTTCCTGATACCCACGACACAAGACTCGATCTTAGTGTAGACTGTGAGCTCAGGACTATGTATGTGACTGTTGGGTGTTATTTATTATTTAATGGTATAGTCCGAAGAAATCAGACATGCTACGGAAGGATGATGGCCATATATGGCGCTTCGCTCGTGCTCGGCTCTTCTAGAGTTAGTCTACACCAAGGGGGGTTAGTCTACGATTCCAAACGAAGTTCGAATGTTCTGATGATCGACTTCCGAAGTAAGATACAAATTTCCACTTCTAAAAATCAATTTATTATCTGTGTTAATTATCATTTTCTCCGAATTTGATCTATAATTATGAAATTCGATAGAAGATTCGAACATTTGTGGAGTGATACTCCACAAATTCTTCTTCTTTCAGTTTTAGGTACGACATCCGAAGATTCGAACTTCGTTTTCTTTTTAACCTCCCAGCTTCACGTTACGTGTTCGAGATTACGTCAGTTTCAAGTCACGATCATGGCAGGCGCATTACCAATTTGCGGAGTGTTTTATCAATTTTTATATCATTTTTGTCAACTGCAGTCACCGTGGCACAGTTATATAGATGCCGGCTGTGAAACGAGAGGCCGCGGGTTCGATTTCCGCACCGAGACAAATGGTTCTGTGAACCACAGGTATTTACTTTTTTTTTATTGCTTTGAATGGCGAGACGAGCATGCCGTTCGCCTGATGGTAAGCGATACGACCGCTCATGAACAGTAGCAAAACCAAACAACACCTTGAATTACAAAGCAATGCTTGGCATTCCACTGCGCTCGCCACCCTGAGACATAAGATGTTAAGTCTCAATACGTCCAGTAGTTACTCTGGCTACAATGCCCTTCAACCCGAAACACAACGGTGCGTTTACACTGCTGTTTGACGGGACAAATAGACACTGCGGTGGTACCCACCCAGATGGCCTCTCACATATGAGAGACCTACCACCAGTTAATTTGTATTACAGTATTTGCTCCGGTTCGGGGTGTTTGTGAGACTGGTAAGTCTCTCGTAGTTCCTGTAAGACAAAACTCGATATTAGTTTGGGGTCAGGACTTTGGATGTGACTATTGGATGTATTTATTTATTTATCTACGAACAATCAATTCCTTAGCAGAGATAAATTCTTCAAAAGAAGAAATAATGGAACCTCAAAATACATTCACAATTAGATAAAAAAATTATAATTATGTACATCTTTTATGTATTTGATACATTTTTCATTAATGTATTATTCAAATGTTATTTATATCCACAATTTAACGAAACAGATTTTTGTAAATCCATTCAACATTAAACAAGTTAGATTTTTTTTAAATATTGTGGGATTATTGTGGGAGTAAAAGAACAGTGATGCTCAACAAATCTAGAGACACCACTAGTATTGATATGCATTATTACAGTGTGCGCATTAGAAAGTAAGATATTCCCCCTACGCTCCAACTCTTTCATTTTAAATGCTAATATTGGCCCTAATTTACAAGCTTCTTTAATACTGTTTTGACAGAAATAATTTATTTAATGGTATTTGTGTTTGCACTCAACATGCGTACCATGTATTTTATTATTTATGCTGTGTATTCATCATTATACGAAAAAAATCATAGTCGAATACCCTACTCAGAACATGGACGAACAAGGCAGCAATTTAACTTAGAATTCCTCGGCCTAAGTTAAGTAGTTTTGTAGTTAAGATTATCTTGACGGTAACATAAACACCATAATTATCAAAATCTCCAGCAACCTAGAAGCAACATGCATACGGCGACCTCTGCAACCTTTGTCAATATAATTACGTAATATACTTCTAAATATAGTGTTTTATTTAGTTAACAACGTGCTTATATTTTTAATAGCGCCCAGTTACCAACTAGTTGCTAAAAGCACGTATTTCCTTACAATATTTAATGTAATTATGTTGCATAGGTAAATACCTCGTTTTCCTTCCTCAATACAAACTTACACATAGTTAACAAGCTATTATACCTAAGACCGAACAGGACTCGTGCTCGAAGAGACAAGAGTCGCATACCGCACAATGATAAGACACCCTCGACAATTTTTTAATAAGATTATTGCGTATTTTATTATGATATTGTTATTATTGTTATATATTAATTGTCTTATTTTAGAGTTGTGGTATTATAATCAACTAATTTTTAGTTTAGTTCTATTCACGATTTTATTTATTTATTCAATATCCACATCCACCTATAATAATACAACTGGGATACATATCTTACGGCCAATAAAACATTTACATTTTTGCTAATATAGGCAGTTGAAACGTTAAAGAAAGTTGAAAAAAAAATGAATATAATATTAATAAACAAAATCAGTAAACCAAACACACGTGTGCACATGTGTGTATGTATGCGCGTGTGTGCGTGCGAGCGTGTGTGTCCGTGTGAGTGTATATCCAGACTGCGACTGTATGTTTGTGTGTGTATTCGAGTATGTGCGTGCGTACTGCGACCGAAAACGAAGCCAGGTAGTATAAATGATCTAAGGCACAATGCAACTAAAATTACTGCTGCAAAAAAAGTCGTTTTTTCCTGTCGTCGTGTTTGCGTCGAAAATAGATAGATTTCCTAATAATGTACGCCCTTTATTTTAAAATACGCAATAGAATGTTAAAATTTAAATTAACTTACTAATTAATTAACAACTAGTCACCATTAATTTCCAACTACAAGGAAATCTTTGCAATCACGAAATATTCAATTGGTCCGGAAAACGAGTAAACAGCCAACAGGTCCTGATGGTAAGTTATCACTGCTACCCATGAACATGCACAACGTTAACGTCATAGATGTGTTGACGGCCAATCAGGAGGGTTACTGTATACTCCGACACCCTAATATATTTCTGTGCTCCAACACGATGACGAATGTTAGAACATCGTAAGTAAAACCGTACGAATATACCTAAATATTAAAAAATGTTAGAATATTTTCATATATATATACCTTACTATGACTAATTTCAGAATGAATGATAAGTTTCATAGAGAATAGTGTTGATTTTTTAAGTGGAAAACTATTATTTTATTCGTGGACGTCGAACGTTCGATCTTCATGTCGGGGAGTAACCCCAGTTCGGGAGGGTATTGAGAAGGATAAAGGATGGGGGCAGGAAATTGGAAATTTATTGAAAAATCACACTCACCGAACAAAATATTTATACCCAATATAAGAAAAAAAACTTGATTGACATGATTGATGATTAAACCGATGTACGAATAGCAGAAGCGACCTACATATAGATCACAGATATAGATAAACACTACAGTCAAAAGGTGTCGATTATTCCTCAAAGATATGGACATCCATTATTACATATAAAGTAACATAAATCATTTCAGATTTCTGGAGCAAACTTTCGTGGTTAAAACACAAATTTCCTTTGTTTTTTACATCATAAATTACTTATTATCTTTTCTAATCGCGACTAATGCTAATGAAATTATGATTAATTGTTCTACCTTAAAAGAAAGCTAAGTAACAGTAAACATATCGACTACCTAACTATATACCGATCAGATTTTCAAGATGACGGGCGTATTTTTAGTAATACTGAGCTTTGTCTTAAATGCAAGCAGTGAAAATAAAATATTAGATCAACACAATATTTTACTGAGTCGTGAGCAAGATATCTCCAAAGAAGATAACGTAGTAAAATGCGTTATGGGAATAATAAAGCAATATTACGTTGCAGAAGGAATGATTACAATCGTCGACATGAACTATGATGACGATCTCATACTACGAGCGTTGCATTCTACGGGAGTCCTGTCTGTTGTTTATCGTAAAGTAAAAAGCCACCCTTACCTCTACAATGAAGGATACTTACTAACGGTCGGCGAAGTCACTGACTTCACAAATAACTTTCCACGCTTAACTGAGGAATTAACTTGGAATCCAAGAGCAAAATTCATCATAATCGTAAGATCCATGATGGAAACTGAATTCAGGACAATATTTGATATTCTGATGAAGTACAACGTTTTAAGAGTATTAATCATAAATGGAGAGGATCCTTTTTTATACACTTATAACCCGTACGAAGACTATGCATGTGGAAGATATTACAATAAAATTATTAATTACGGTCGCTGTCCAACAGCAGTTGATGTATTTCCAAAGAAGTTGACGACAGGTTTACGACGTTGTACAATAAGAATTGCTGTACATCACTCGCCACCATACACAGTTGATCCATCTCAAATGCAACCTGGTATGATACCTCTTGGGACGGAGCAATTAGTAATGGAAGCCATTGGCAAAAAGGAACAATTCAATATTACTTACCTGTACTTTGTTGATGAGGATTACTCTACTATAAGCAAAAATATGAAGGGAACAGGTGCGATGAAGATGTTAAACAATAATGAAACTGATATGATGATGGGCGCAATGATTTTATCTCCATTAAGAGCGAGAGCATTTGACTTCATATCAGGTCACTTAGCATTAACTGACGAATTAAAGTACGTAGTTAAAAAAGCTTTGTACAAACCAGCGTGGCAGTATTTTTATCTAGAATTTCACCCTATAATTTGGCTGATGCTGTTGTTAGTTCTACTTATCTTCGCCGCGTTGTTGATAATGCTACTGCGAGTCGACGACAAAACTTACATTATTTTTATTATAATTAAATACCTTATTCTCCACGGCCATCGCATTCGTCACCGGGGGTCAGTGAAATGTATATTAATATTTTGGGTGTGGTTCGCTTATCTAATGAATTGTTTTTATCAATCTTCTCTGGTGAGTCTTACTGCCAAACCAAGCAAAGAGCCGCAAATCTCGGAACTTAGCGACATACATCAAAACAACCTGAAGCCTTGCCTACTTCCATTTATCGCTAAGTTATTAATCATTGAAAGGAACCTCACATTCCCACATAGGGTTTATTCAGGTTGCGATAATTTTTTTACTATTATCAAAACTATAAGCAAAAGTGATAATAAATTCACCATCGTATTGCACTCGCTGCTTTCATATAATAGACATAAATTTTATGACGAGTATGGTAATTCTCGTCTGTATATTTTTAAGCCCAACGTGTTCAAAATATCATATAGTATTTTTATAACTAAAGGATTTCCAATGCAGGAGCACTTGCAAGTCCTAACACTTCGGTTAAGAGAAGCTGGTTTAGTAGACAAATATTTTTCCGACCAATTCTTCATAATGGAACGCATGCACCATTTTAAGCACAAAGAGCTTCCTACTCGTTTTGTTGCACCCTGGTATCTTTATAGCTTCGGTGTGATTGTATCCTTATTGACGTTATTTGTTGAGAATTTGTGGAAACATCAGTCATCTTGGAAGTATTGGCTTGTTCACCGTTGGCGATGATTCAACGATCTCAATATAACGTGATGGGACCAGAAACAGACAAAAACAATTAGTGATGGATATTTTGTTTGAGGTATTCTAGATAAAAACTTATCGTACTCAAATATTCTAAAGGCGCCATCATTAAAACTCAAACAATAGACGATTTAGCTCTAATCATATAAAACTTTACTGGTGGTAGGCCTCTCATATATGTGAGAGGTCATCTGGGTAGGTACCACCGCAACGTCTATTACTCCCGTCAAACAGCAGTTTAAATGCACTGTAGTGTTTCGGATTGAAGGGCATTGTACTGTACATATTGAGACTCAACATCCTATGTCTCAGGATAGCGAGCGCAGTGGACAGCCAAGCATTACTTTGTAATTCAAGGTGTTGTTTGGTTTTGCTACTGTTTATGAGCGGTCGTATCGCTTACCATCAGGCTAGCGGCATGCTCGTCTGGCTATTAATTGCAATAAAAAAAAATTGGTATCGACTGTTTTTTTTTTTCGAACCTGACAACCCAAGATATGTCTTAATGATGATCTCTAATGGTGCATTTATTTTATTTATTTTACACGTTGGCTGAGGCTGGGCCACCGTCTACCAACTCCAAGCTATCAACGAAGACAAGAAAAGGCCAGCCGAGCCAAACACGCCGTTTACACGCTCGCGTTGGTGGAGGATGGCCGAGGTTGGCCAAGCGTGTAGTTGCACCATAAAAAAAGAACAAAGGAGAATGCCCATTCATAGAATCGGTAAAAATATCGTTGATCCCGATATTGATGCTGCTTAAAATTCATTACAGCATTTTTATCAGATTTTCATAAAATAAAGTAGTTATTATCACATTTTACATTTTGTTCACAGAGACGAATACAATTTTTTTTTATTGTACTTCAAGTTCATTCCTCCAAGAAATCCTGGCCTGAGTCGCAATTATGTTTAAAATGTTTTAAAATTATGTGTAAAATATATATTTTTCCCTACACAAAAAAGTAGGTTTCATCGAGACACAAAAATTATCGGACCGATACTATGTTTCATAGTAAAATGGGCATTCTCCTTTATCATACAAATCGTTAGAAAGTTAGGTTTTCTTTTTTCAAATGTGTTTAGGATATTAGTGTTTATTGTTTAGTGAAATGTAAATGTATCGATTTGTTGTACTTATACGAGTAAATGAAAATAAAAAAGGCATTAGAGGCAAAATGAATGCTTTCTTTACACCTGGTTTCACCGTGTTATGGAATCCCTTAATGGACACTATTGTACTATCTACTTTTTATATGGTTTGATTTAAAGGACTCTTTCAGATATTTCAAATATCTGTACCAGGCCATATACGTCCCAATGCAGGGCATGGGCCTCCTCTACAATCGAGAAAATGATTGACAGTGGTTAAGTCATATAGTCCACCACGCTGGCCTAGTGCGGGTTGGCGGACTTTACATACCATATAAATTCATACAAATTCACTGTGGTATGTAAGTTTCTTCACGATGATTTTCTTCACCGTTACAGTGCATGGTGATTGACTATCAATACGCACTACCCCAAAAAGTCAGAAGTGTGCTCTGGGATTTGAATCCGCGACCACCGTAAGTTGTTGGCAGCCGCGTCTGGTCCATTTACCAACAGACCACCAACCTCAAATATGTAGGACATTAAATTTTATTTATATATTACTTTAGTTCTACAAATAATAAATAAAATATCCAGGATTGGATCAAGACTATACAATAAAGTGATATCCCTTTTTATTTTAACACAACGGTATTTCAAGAAGTTTCCATTTTATCTATCACTATTTTATTTTTCTTGGGTAATAATATCGACAATTTTTATGGCATTGACGTTTTCTACGTTTAATAAAACATGTTTTTAAGAAGTTTGAAATTTGACAGAAATTGATTTTTATAATGGACAATTAATATACATTAATTAATTAAAAAAGACAAATCACCACCTTTTCGGATAAAACCATTGAAATGAGTAAATAACACGATTTTAACATATACATATTTTTCATTTCGTCGTTAACGATATGGTTAACAAAATTTATCACGAAACCCATTTTTAACAGCAACATAACTTACATAGATTTCGCCATCACATTTTTTACAAATGAGCCAAGTCATTAATTTTCAGTTTTACATTAGTACTTTATCCTTCCTCTTCTTTACAAAAACCCTACTTTACCCACCCTAATTATATATTCCTATATTTTTAGCGTCAACAAATTAACAACATAAGAACATTAGGTGTAGTTGCAGCGTGAATGGCCTATCTTGCTAATATTTTCTTGAAAATATTTTAAATCCAAACTGTTAGATACCAAGAAATCACACAACTCATCCATTAAAGCTCAACTGTACAAATTAACTTTGATCTTATCATTAACTTTGAAAATGTCACTCCCAGATATTATCTAATAATTTCAAATACGTGACAAATGCTTGCTATGTAAAGACGATGACGTTGTCAAAATTAAAGTTATTGCTAAAGTTAGTTTAAGCAACTTGGCCCTAAGGTTGCGGTTAATAATTAAAAACGTTTTAGCAATACAAAACATTTAAATTATCTAAATAAGTAATTCATATTCATTAAAAAATGTTTGAAGTAAAACTTCTTTAGGCACGTCTACTAGATTTTTTCTGAGAGAAGTAACACTCAGTATTCTAAGAGTCTGTGTAGATAGTTTCCGCGTCCTTAAATTCTAATAGAAGTAAATAAAAATATGACGGTTTGAAAAAATGTTTGGCATCGCAATTTTTTCGAAATCTCCAAGTTTATTTTAAATTACTTATGTAATGAAAGTATTATAAATTTTTTAGACATTTTCTGGCCATTTAGACACTCATTAGACCTATAATAAATAGTTAAATAATTAGTTAGATGCTGTGGTTAAATGGAAGTTGCACCATCTAACTTTGCGTGTAACAAACATAAAATCAATCGTCAAAGTTACAGTTCAGCCATTTTCCGGTTGCAGAAATCTAACTTTTGTCGAAATTGCGTCACAAGTAACAATACCCATAACTCCACAGTTTCGAGCGACTAGCGTCTTTGTTAAGGTTAAAATGTTTTCAAAGTTTGTCGGAAAAATCGTAGGAATTATATATAGCTTTCATTTTATATTGATTAATTTGCTGCATTTCATTGCATAAAATAGAATGTATTTTATTCAATATAGTTCTGCAAAGGTGCACCAATGAAATGGAGATTAAGAAGGGTGTTTTATCGATTTTTTCACTGGGCTCCATCTAAAGTTTTCCTTAAAGGTAAGTTTGTCTTCGCCTAACATGACATAGGAGATTCTATGGACTGACTGACAATGACAGACGATGGACTATATCACATCACTTTAGCCCAAATTGGGCAATATTCACAAAAAATGGTTCTTGAGGACTGGCTATATGCAAAAACCGTGCGAAGCCATAACGGAGCAAAAAAGGGGTGTGCCGTAAATTAGTATTTTTGTTTTTAGTAACTTTTTGCTTCTAAACCAATAGGTTCTCCTATTTATTATATATTTATATATTTGAACAAATAAATTATATCGTCCGTTAATGTTAGTAAAATGCCTAATTGTCCTTTTCGGAATAATATTGTAATTAATCTTATTGCCCATTATCTTGTCACTACGATGGGTAATTTAACTCATGATTAATTGTCTTAACGTAAAAGCAAGTTAAGTAAGTAATGGTAAACGGCGACTATACGCCAATCAGATTTTCAAGATGACAGGCATGTTTTTAGTAATGCTGAGCTTTGCCTTGGGTGCCAACAGTGAAAACAAAATATTAGATCAACACAATATTTTACTAAGTCGTAAGCATATCTCCAACGCAGATAACGTAGTAAAATGCGTTGTGAGAATAATAAAACAATATTACATTGAAGAAGGAATGATTACAATCGTCGACATGAACTATGATGACGATCTCATACTACGAACTTTGCATTCTGCTGGAGTCCTGTCTGTTGTTTATCGTAAACCAAAAAGCCACCCTTACCTCTACAATGAAGGATACTTACTAACGGTCGGCGAAGTCACTGACTTCACAACTAACTTTCCACGCTTAACTGAGGAATCAACGTGGAATCCAAGGGCAAAATTCATCATAATCATAAGATCCATGATGGAAACTGAATTCAGGACAATATTTGATATTCTGATGAAATACAACGTTTTTAACGTATTACTTATAAACGGAGAGGAGCCTTTGTTATACACTTATAACCCCTTCGAAAATTACGCATGTGGAAGATATTACAACAGAATTATTAATTACGGTCGCTGTCCAACAACAGCCAATGTTTTTCCAAACAAGCCGACAACTGGTTTACAACGTTGTACAATTAGGATCGGTATATCTCACTGGCCACCTTACACAATCCACCCGTCTAAAAGAGAACGTGGTATGCTTTCTGTAGGCGCGGAGCAAAAAGTCATGAAGGAAATAGCAGAGAAGGAACAATTCAATATTACCTACGTTTACTTTGAATCTGAGAATTTCTCTACCATAAGTAGCAGCATGAGGGCCACCGGTCCGCTGGCAATGTTGCAGAATAATGAAACTGACATGATAATGGGCGGAATGGTTTTATCCCCTTTACGAACGAAAGCATTTGGATACATAAATGGTCATTTAGCACTTACTGATGATTTAAGAGTCATAGTGAAAAAAGCCTCGTTCAGACCAGTTTGGCATAATTTTTATATCGGATTTAAGCCAATAGTTTGGCTAACACTGTTCTTGGCTCTGGTTGTATTTGCAGTGTTGTTATCAATGTCGCTCAAGGTCAGCGACAAAAGCTATATATTCTTTATGATGGTACAGACCTTGACCCTTCAGGGCCATCGCGTTAACAATCAGGGTACTGTGAAATGTATATTCATAATTTGGATTTGGTTTGCGTATTTAGTAAACTGTTTTTATCAATCGTCTCTAATGAGCCTTACTACGAAGCGAAGCACACTGCCGCAAATATCGCAACATAATGACCTTGTCAAATATAAAATGAAGCCTTGCATTACGCCAAGCATTACTGCATTTTTACGAACTGAAAGGAATTACTCAGGATGGAACAACGTTGGAACAGGTTGTGATAATACTCTGGCTGCTATGAGAACGATTAGCCAATCTAATAATAAATTTACCCTCCTCACATACTCTACGTATTTATATAATAGCTATCAACTCTATGATGAGAATGATAACTTTCCACTATACGATTTTCAAGACATCGTATCTAAAATCTCTTATAGTATTTATACGAATAAGGGATTTCCAATGCAGCAGCGCCTGCAAATACTAACACTTCGGCTGAGAGAAGCCGGTTTGGTCGAAATATATTTTTCTCGTCAGTACGCCTTTTTTAGATTCTTACACTTTTTTAAGCACCGAGAGTTTACAGCTCGTTTCGCCATGCCCTGGGCATTGTACGTTGTCGGTGTCGTTATATCTATAACAACATTATTTTTAGAGAATTTGTGGAAATATCATCGGACATGGCAACTTTGGCTCGTTCGTCGGGTACGATAATGCAATAACGGAATACGATGGATCGAAAAGTTATTTAATGATTTAAATTATAGCAAGGTTTATGAAATGAAATAAAATTGGTTTATTGATCATGTAGGCAATTAAATATTGATTAAATAGCATTGTGACAAGTCAATATCTGTCAAGATAGATTAAATATTATGTATTTAATCTATCTTGACAGCCTCCCTGGTTAGACGCTGGCTCAGTTGGTTAGACGCCGGCTATGAAACGAAAGGCCGCGGGTTCGATCGCCGCACTAACACAAATATTTGCGTGACCCACAGGTATTTGTTTCGGATCTGGGTGTTTGTGAGACCGAAAAGTCTCTCGTAGTTTCTGATACCCACGACACAAGACTTGATCTTAATGTGAGATAGGACTATGTAAGTGACTGTTGGGTGAATTTATTATTATATTTACAAAATAATTGCTTATATTATTATATAAATTTAATTTATTTAGTAATATAAGATAAAGGTAATATTATTATAATAAGTATTACAGTTTATTGATAAATATGAGTTGATGGTGTAAATAGCTGTCGCCACTAACAATGTGTATTAGCGAAGCGTTGTGTGGGTGTTGTTCATTTCGTTCTAGGTGTGCTTATTAAAATGATTATTACAAAATTGTGTTTCAAATATTCCTCGTCCTCATCACTCAAGTACTTTACAATATTAATATTAAATACCTCTAGTTCGTATATATAGAAGTTACGTATAGTCCCGAATCCACATACAATATTGTGTTGAATATTCCAATATGTTATTTCGGCGTCACGAAGAATTATATATTGAATTTTCTTAGAACTCGAAAATTGCCGATTCATTAGGCCACATTTTGTAAACAATATATATATATATAACCTTTATACATTACCCACACTAATATTATCGGCCCGGCCCAGTATCGCCCGGGTACAAGTACTTTTGAATTCCAGTCCATATGATTAAGATATTTTGTGCGCTGTTTTTTATTTTAAGTCCACATAACTGCCGTTCTGTATACTGCTTTTCCAATCCCGTCCTGTACTCCTCTGTCCCATTTTATCGACCTTATATTCTATCCCATCCCATCTCTCCACATACAAATCATTATTTTGCTAGGGACATATAATAAAACTTTTATTACTACGACGAAAACTCCATTGCTTTGGCAGAACAATGTATACCGATTCCGAGTTCTAGGCGCCTTCTCTTAACTCAGTGCAGGGCTGAGTGTGAAATCACTATTAATCATTAAATGAACTGCTTTGAAAACAACTAAGCTACGACTCCTGTATAATCACTGTATTGTAAACTGGTTTTTAAGAGCAACGCAAGAGTTTCTTGCCCTTTCTTCTCTGACGAAACAGCCATGTGAATCGAGTGGTACTGAAAAAAAAAAGTAACTGAATCTAAATAATGTATGTATTATGGGTTCAATAAATATTTTCATTTCCTCAGATATCGATTTTGAGACCAATCGAATCAATTATTTTTTTATTGCCATTAATTGCAAGATGAGCATGCCGGTCGCCTGATAGGAAGCGATATGACAGCTCATGGACAGTAGCAAAGCCAAACAAAACTTTGAATTACAAAGCAATGCTTGGATTGCAATATTCCACTGCGCACGCCTTCCTGAGATATAAAATGTTAAGTCTGAATATGTCCAGTAGCTCCTATGGCTACATTGTCCTTCAAACTGAAATACAATAGTGCATTTACACTGCTCCTGATGATGCTAAATTTTGATTGTTCAAACAAAAAGTGCCTCAGGTATCGATTTGGAGACTAATGGGATCAATAATTAAAAAGTTCAAAATGGCGGCCACAAATTCCAAGTCACACTCTGAATTTAGAATATTCGTACAACGGGTGCCTCAGATATTGATGTGGATAACAATCGGATCAACAACAAAAAAGTTCAAAATGGCGACCACAAATTTCAATTCTGACTGAATTTTGCTTGTTTAAACAAAGGGTGCCACAGGTATCAATTTTAAGATCAATCGAATCAATAAAAATTAACTCAAAATGGCAGTCAATTTTACCAATATTGTTCACAAAAATATAACGTTTTATAGGAATAGCTGCAGCGATTTTGATTTCCCCTATAAAATTTCAACCCATATTTTAAATATTTATAGACAATTTTAAGAAAACGAAGTGAAGCGGTTATTATTAGTTTTAAATGAGTAACTAACGTGCAAAGTTTGACGTCTTCAACGGTTTAGATTTTGCCATACAAACCTTATTTCATCCCTTTCAACCCTTCTCTTAAAAGGTAGCCTTTCCTAAGTTCTAATCTATTTCTGTGCTGTCTGTCATCAAAATCGGTCCACTGGTATAGGCGTGAATATGGAACAGACAGACAGACAGAGTTACTTTCACATTTATATATTAGTAAGGATAACAAAGAAGTAATGGCTATTTTTGTATACATTTATTTATGATGGAACTGTTCAGAGTATAAAAGAAACAATTGTCATGAAGAAAAAACAAATTACCAAATTATTATTTTTTGGGCCTCATCGGAAAGCTGTGAAATCATTTGCCGTCACACGTATGTGTCGTCCTTCCTATGATCCTAGCCCCTAGGTCCTTCCGTCGTAGTGTGAAGAGGGATACCTCTAATGCCATTCAATATTCTGTCTGGACGGCATTTGCATCACATCCCAGCCCATCGGCAGTGCAGTCACTATTCCGTGCCGGTTAAAATAAATAATGCATTAATTTAGATCAAAGTAGAATGCCCATTTTATGCAACATCCCTCGATTAAACCTACTTTTTGTGTAGAGTAAAATATATATTTTCAATAAATATAAATATAATTGCAATTATATATAGGTAGGTAATAACTATTTTATAAAAATCTGTGCCTGGTTGGGTTAAACAAGAAAACGTTTAAGGACAAACCATAAAATGTGCTATAATTAATTTTAAGCAGTATCAGTATCGGGATCTATGATATTTTTACCGATGCTATGAATGGGTAGTTTCCTTTGATTACCATTAACAAGGTTCTGGTGAGTCAACCTAAAAAGCTAGATATATGTATGATTCCGCGGATGGTTGTTAAGAAGTTTATAAGAGGCACAATTCCGTCGTACGTTAATGTCGTGTAACTTTACTACTTACGTGAAAACGGAAGTTCACAAAAGGAATAATTTTTCCCCGTTTTGCTCATTTTTCATTGACCCTCCACTCGATAAATGGGTTATTCAACATCTAAATAAAATAATATATTTTAATAATTGGGATAATTAGTGGTATTATCACTAAGAACTATTCTATTTTATTGTGGCACGTCACAGGGACTGCATTGCAAGTGCAAATGCCATCCATATAGAGTATCAAAAGACATCAGACGACGGTCTCATGAAATTCGATACAATCCCGTTAAGATGCCTCTTCGCGTTGCGACGAAAAGACCTAGGACTATAGGAAGTAACCCGTTCTACAACCTGATGGTCATTTTTTTTTCGTGGTACGGCAAAGAAAAGAATGAGAGAACCTTTTCCTTCGCGCTGAGGTAGTTTGACGTGATGCTATGGCTCCGCAAGCCAGCAGGCGTGGGACTGTTAAGGAAAGGAAAGGAGGGAAACAAATTGAATAGTTCCTCAGAGCATTTGCCATGATACGCTTTCATAGGTGACATCTCTGCATAACTGTAGGCCCATAAAGATAGCGTAACGAACGATATTTCTTAGTACGATTCTTAGTATGTTTTATGTAGTATATATGTTATGGGCCAAGTGATTAATGCGGGCAGTATTCATAATGCCCGGGCAGTATGAATAATGCCCAGCCATATCGGGCCAAGTGATTAATAACAATCTAAACTCACCTATTTATCACATTGCCCGGGCATTATGAATATGGCTACATGATAATCGGGCAATGTGATTAATAGTTAAATTTTTACGTGGTGCGCTGCCGCATTGTCGCATCTGCGATAGACCCATAAATTAGAAAGGTTGAATTGATCTGCTTATGTTTGGTTGTTTTTTAACGTATCTTCAGAAGGAAATTAGTGTACCTACTTTATGGATCAGTTAGGTCGACTGTGCCCCAAAACCGACTCGGGACACTCCGACTTCGCGTAGTCTTTTGGCTACCGACCCTAGAGTGTATATAAAAAGCCGGAGGCACGGAGGGAGAGTAGCCCTCGCTCACTGTAACCTCACCTCCGCAGCTTCGGCTTGCTGGTCGCCTCGGGCGACCAACCTCAGCCGCTACGGCTCGCACGGGTACCTATCTTTTGGTACGCAAGGGCGAAGGGGCTGAACTGCCCGTAGCGCCGGAGACGTTGCAGAATCTTTGTATTGACAACAAGTGTTTTGAGGTTAGGTTACTATAATTGATATTTCTCAGGAATGGTGCGTTACCTTTTCATGGGAGTGGTACCAGGGAAGGTGCGAAACCTTGCAATAGCCGCACGATGCCACTTCAGCTCATTGTTTTGATTTCGATTAGCTTTACATCACTGTGCCCAATAGGCACTGAGTATTATTAATAATGCCCGGGCAATGTGATAAATTTATTGTTTATAATAACATTGCCCGCTCTTATTGGGCATTATTCACATTGCCCGGGCATTATGAATAATGCTCAATTAATCACTTGGCCCATAACATATATAAGTATAAAATATATGTAATTTTGTATATTTATATATGTATTTATATTTATCTTTATAATATACAGTCTATAAACATATATATTTTTGTACATATAATATATTCTTCTGATATTTATTAGTTTACACCTGAATTTTTATTTTATTATTATTTAGTTATGCGCCTACTTTGATTTCTCTGCACCACCCAAAGGTTGACTGGGAGAGAATGCCTCAGGCATTAAGTCTGCCTTTATACTTTGTATATAAAGCATTTAAATAAATAAATATTTTCTAGCAATCATTTGCTGTCTTATTTCTAATACATCCCTCAACTACTGTGCCAGTTCTTTATCAAATATTCTTTACCATATATTACATATTAGCTTAATATATTTCGACAGAGAAATTACATCGTGCATTAGCGGAAATAAAAAGCCTAGTTGTCCTTTACTAAATAACATTGTTATTAACTCCTTATCTTGTTTAATCGCTACGATGCCACGGGTAAATTAACTCATGATTAATTGTCTTAACGTAAAAGCAAGTTAAGTAGATAATGGTAAACGACGACTATACGCCAATCATATTTTCAAGATGACAGGCATGTTTTTAGTAATGCTGAGCTTCGTCTTGGGTGCCAACAGTGAAAACAAAATATTAGATCAACACAATATATTACTGAGTCGTGAGCATGATATCCCCAAAACAGATAACGTAGTAAAATGCGTTGTGAGAATAATAAAGCAATATTACATTGAAGAAGAAATGATTACAATCGTCGATATGAACTACGATAACGATCTCATACTACGAGCGTTGCATTCCGCGGGAGTCCTGTCTGTTGTTTATCGTAAATCAAAAAGCCACCCTTACCTCTACAATGAAGGATACTTACTAACGGTCGGCGAAGTCACTGACTTCACAAATAACTTTCCACGCTTAACTGAGGAACCAACGTGGAATCCAAGGGCAAAATTTATCATAATCATAAGATCTATGAAGAAAACTGAATTCAGAACAATATTTGATATTCTGATGAAATACAACGTTTTTAACGTATTACTTATAAACGGAGAGGAGCCTTTGTTATACACTTATAACCCCTTCGAAAATTACGCATGTGGAAGATATTACAACAGAATTATTAATTACGGTCGCTGTCCAACAACAGTCAATGTTTTTCCAAAGAAGCCGACAACTGGTTTACAGCGTTGTACAATCCGGATCGCTATTCCTCATTGGCCACCATACACAGTCCACCCATTTAGGAAGAAACGTGGTATGCTTCCTATTGGCGCGGAGCAAAAAGTCATAGAAGACATAGCAAAGAAGGAACAATTTAATGTTACTTACATCTACTTTGAAGGCGAAGATTACTTTACCATAACCCGTAACATGTCGGCAACAGGACTACTGGCAATGTTACAGACCAATGACACTGACATTGTAATGGGTGCTATGGTTTTGACCCCATCACGAGCGAGTGCATTTGGATTTGTATGTGGTCATTTAGCACTTTCTGACGAATTAAAAGTTTTAGTAAAAAAAGCCTCGTTCAGACCAGTATGGCAAAATGTTTATATTGGATTTAAGCCAATAGTTTGGCTGACTCTGTTCTTGGCTCTGGTTGTCTTTGCAGTGTTGTTGACAATGTCGCTCAAGCTCAGCAACAAAAGCTATATATGTTTTATGATGGTACAGACCTTGACCCTTCAGGGCCATCGCGTTAACTACCCGGGTTCAGGAAATTTTATATTTATAATTTGGATTTGGTTTGCATATTTAGTAAACTGTTTTTATCAATCGTCTCTAATGAGTCTTACTACGAAGCCAAGTATACTGCCGCAAATTTCAGAAATTAGTGACGTCTCTAAATATAATATGCAACCTTGTTTTACCCCGTTTATTAGTAATCTGTTAACCGCAGACAGGAATGTCACAATTCCGCCTAGATTTCGAGGTTCGGGTTGCAATACTTTCTCTGATGCTATAAATAATGTTATTCAAAATAATAGTAAGTTCACCCTTGTCTTGTACAAACCGTATTTGTATAATAGATATAGTTTGTATGATGAGTTTGGTAATTCTCCCCTGTATGAATTTGAGAGCGACGTATATAAAATTACTTATGGGTTTTACATGAAAAAAGGATTTCCAATGGAAAACCATCTACAACTGCTAACCCTTCGGTTAAGAGAAGCTGGTTTTGTCGACCATTATTTTTCGTTCCAATTCTTCGTAATGAAACTGGAGTACCGTTTTAAGCACCGACCGCTGGAGGCTCGCTTTGTTGCGCCCTGGTATCTTTATTTATGTGGCCTTATTGTGTCTACAATAACGTTACTGGTAGAAAATTTATGGAAATATCAAACGTTGGTAAAATACTGGTTTGTGAATCGACTGAGAAAATTCAATCACGTATCTAATTACTAATGTTTTCGTCAGATAGCGGATGGATCTGTGTTTCAAGTTCTTTACTAACCAATATATTACAACTTCAATCGAAACTACAACGACGCGCTAGTGTCGCGACACGGCGAGCGGCACCCAATCCGGCCCGCTGTCTGACGAAACCATTATATTAGATTACTAGTTTGCGACAGGTCTAGATGGCAATCGGGGTATGAGGTGACTCGTGGGGGGACGCCCCGCACACCCGCTCGTCGCCCGCGCCTAGGCTTAGTGCTGCTCGAGTCCGTATCGACCGCGTTTATCGATTTTGATACCGCTCACATTGTTCTCTGTGTAGGTAATTATGATATAGTGTATTGAATTGATTACGGCACCTTTTAAAGCTAAAGCAAAAAATAATAATTCACTCCCATTTTTATGATTCTATTGCGTTCATACACTCCCCCACGAACAGTTTTTCTCATAAATCTTCCATGTGCAGACATCGAACAGGGTTTCCTTATCGGGTTAGAGTTACTCCGACACGACGACGAATGTTCAAATATCGCGCGTAAAACTGTACGAATTTGCCTAAATACTTTACAATATGTTCGAAGCCTGTATCGTTCGTAAGTTTCATTGAGAATAGAATTGATTTTTAGAAGTGGAAATCTTTTATCTTACTTGACATTCAACGTCCGAACATTCGAACATTCGTGTCGGAGTATAGAGTAACCCCCCAGCTACAAATCGTAGATAAAATATTTTGTCATATTGCATATTAACTTGACTCAATTATTTCTACTCTTATATCAATGCATTGAAAATAATATCGATAAGAACTACTTGGAAAGTAATACTACATCACTAGAAATTTGCCATGTTGACCTGCCGCTTACAGTCGGTACTTCAAAATATATGTCTTTCATATTTTTACTTTGTTGATAATATTATTTGTTAACGGATACATTTTATTGTATGACGAGGGGACTTCCGACCGCCGAGGGACGACAATGGTAAATGTTTACATAAATCAACTTATTTATTATTCTTACGCTTTTACTTCTTATTAAAGCCAGAAACTCTCCCAGTGTAAATGGCCTTTAAAACTATTTGTAAAATATGTTAAGAAAGCGATGTGTTGTAAATTTTACGAAATGATAATATTAAAATAGTTATTAAAACATTGTGTCTTCAAATTTCCCCTCTTCCATAATTCCTACATCATTAACAAAATACAGTATATTTTGATTACGAAATGATATTTTTGGTTAAATAAGTAATTCAATCTTAAATTATATATAATTCTTGAAAGCAATGCACTGGTATTGTGGAAGTCTATGGGTGATGGTGGCCACTCATTATAAGGGGCCGTGGGCTAGTTTATTTAGTATTCCTTAAAAAACAGATGCTACGCAAAACATTTCGGAAACAGCGTTGTTAAATATTATAGGCCCTCAGGCTGTCTTCCCTTTTCAAACAATCATAGTGCCATATATCGGCCAGCACAACGCCACAATGTGGATACTAGGACAGACGCGTAATGAAGGATAAAGAAATACTTAGTTGTAGGTAGGCCGCTTTCACAGGGCACAGTGGAAACCTTTAGGAGAAGCCAATGTTGGTACTTAGTGGAATTTGATATTGTCACCCAAAATTACGCTTATCTTTGATCCCGACAATGTAAGGAGCAAGCATCCCCTTTCGTCATGTTACCAGTGTGATGTTACCAGAGTGATAAGAGATCATTAAATATTATATATACTATATGGGCCGTCTCGGTGTAGTAGTTGTACTACGGTACGATTACAAACCTGAGAACTCTGGTTCGAATGCCAATTCGACCTAATTGATATTGGGTTTTTCAGTTTATTATTATCCCAGAGGAATTTGTGCCCGATATGGCGATAGGCTCGCCCCATCTAATCGTGGGACGGAAAATACAAGACAAATTGCATGTGTCCTGGTAGCACCTCTGCCTATCCCTTCTGGGTAAAGGCGTGAGGTTATGTATGTCTAAATACTTGAAGTGGACACGGCGATTGGTCACGAGCGCGTCCGGGATGTTATGAGATTGTGCGCTGAGCCGTGAGGTGTTGCTTCAATGAATCCTTGAAATTAGCTAACGTATGATATCTAGCTTTGGTATAGTTTCCGCTCATCAGTTCGTAGTGCTATTGAGGGGTAACATATTTGGGGTCTAACGCCTATTAGAATCCTACTTTACTGTTGCCAATTAAGTAATTGTTAAAGATTTTATAATAAACTAGCTGACCCGGCGAACTTCGTATCGCCATATTTTATTTGCCATCAATCTGTCTAAAATCTAAGATTTTATAAGTTAAAATCTTTCACACTGAAGGCATGCAATTCAGTCCCATATCATCTGTTTGAGTATTAAAAAGTATCAAATATATCGGAATTCTTACCTCATCCCACGGGCACACTACATATTCCGAGATAAAAAGTCCTAAGTATTAATACAGGATGTCAGCTACCTCCATATCAAATTTCATCGAAATCCGTTAAGCTGTTTCTGAGCTCATCGCGCACAACCGCACAAACCGCAGACAAAAATTCTAAAAATGTTCACCTACGTGTCACATCGATGCGACGTGCGACTGATTGACGACTTAAAAATCATTGTTTTTACGTTAATACAGTCCCCCCATATCAGTTTTTTTTCATTTATCTTCCATGTACAGACATTGATCGGTTACAAACAAACAAACATATTATTTTGACAGCCGCCGTGGCGTAACCTATGACTTTTCGGAGTCATGTGTATATGAAGGAAAACATCGTAAGGAAACCTTGCATAGTAAGAATTTCTAAGATAATATGTAAAATCCGCCAACCCGCACTAGGTAAGCGTGGTTAATTATATGGTCTAACCACCTCAATCGTACTTCCGATTGTAGAGGAAGCCCGTACCCTGCAGTGGGCTGATGCAATTATAAAAGTCTGAGGTGACCTATAAATTGAAAAACAGACGTTCGTCTCACAGGTAGGTATCACACGATCAGCTTATATCAAGTTCCGATCGTGATTGCTTTAGAAGTTATCAGCTTCAATGCGTCTGCCAAGATGAAAGAACCATCAAAAGTGTCTGTCTACCAAAGAAAAACTTTTTTATAGTTGCCTGAATACCATTTTAAAAAATCAGCTCTATACTATAACGGTGGTAACATTACATGTTGTTAAATATTACGATAATTTCAAACTTAAATAATGGTGCTTTATAGGTATGATATGTATAGTTATCGATGCTACTCTTTATTAAGTAGTTGTGCCTAATGTTGCAAGGCATTTCCAGTTTCAAGTATTATGCTTCTTTTTAATTACCGTAGAACATAACTGCACTCAAATTTAATGCAAGCAGTTTAATTAATGGAATATCATTAAATTAAGCAAAAAATGCGATCCTATGCAAAACTGATTAAAAACCTATTTGTAACTAACCAGGCGCGACTGCCAACATTATCACAGTGGTCACTGGTCCAAATCCCAGGGCACAAGTCTAATTTTTCGGAAGGACGGAGTCATGTATGATATAGACAATCACCGTACACTTTAATGGTTAAGGAAAACATCTTGAGGACACCTGCATGCCATTAGCAATTTGTAAGAATTTATATTTTGTTTGGCGGCCCACAAATATTTCTTCCGGGTCTGGGTGTTTGTGAGACCGAAAAGTCTCTCGTAGTTCCTGATACCCACTACACAAGACTCGATCTTAGTGTGGGGTCAGGACTATGTATGTGACTGTTGGGTGTTATTTATTTATTTATTATATGGCATATAAAGGGCACACCTATGACTTCGGAAGCATGAGTGTGTTGATAGTCAATCACCACGCACTAAAACGGTGAAGGAAAACATCGTGAGGAAACCTATATACCATAGCAATTTACAAAAATTAATATGGTATCCAAAGTCGGCCAACCCGCATATATGGCCTTACCACTCTCAATCGTACTCTCGATTGTAGAGGAGGCCCGTGCCCTGTAGTGGGACGTATATGGTCTGATAGAAACACAGGCCACGAACCCGCACTAGAAAACCGTGGCGCACTATATGGCCTAACCCCTCTTAATCGTACTCTCGATTGTAGAGGTAGCCCGTGCCCAGTAGCGTGATTTATATGGGCTGAAAAAGAAGCAAAATATATTTAATTTACCTTTAAAAACAATTTATTATCGAGAATCCACTGCCACGATGTAGAAGCGTAGTTGTATTACACTAAAATAACAACTTAGGAAACAAACCTATTAAGGCAAATATTATAATATACACTGAAGCTAAAGAGATAATGTCGGTAAAACTATTCCTGCTTGTTAAAATCTGCATTACAACACAAAAACACATTATCAAGCGTCTAACGACAATACAAGTGCTGTGGCCTGTGATTATTTCGACTTTCTAATAACCATCATTTTAACACAATTTTTCCGAAAAGAACTGTTTACGTAATAACAAATATAGGACATAGATTAACCCATAGTTGTCAAACTATGAGTGTGGGGTAATGTGTCTCATTTAAAACAATAATACGATCTATTTTGTACTTGCACAAGGGACTACAATTCACGTTTTGAAATCACGTTTACACGGGGAGTGTTTGGGTTAATCATTTGGAGTGAAATGTGGGGTTAATAAGCAAAAAAATATGCAGCTTGTTACTAGATTATATCTGCGGCGTTGGAAGGGTATTCTCTAGGTTGGTTTTTGGATTTCATATCTGATTGCGTAATATGAAAAAAATACTCAAATATTTTATCAACCATTTATTTAAAAAATATTATAAAACATCATAAAATCTAAAACCGTTACATCTAACCATTCATCGATACAATTAATTGGACCAAATTACATGTCTAGCAATATAAAACTAAGTACAATAGAAATTTCCATATTCCCTGAATTAATAGGCTTATTTAAATTATCGTGCGCATGGTAATGACCTTTATTATTTACTGTATTTGACACATTTGAACTAATTTGCATTAGTAGACCTGTCAAAATTTAAAGGCCTCATAACTCGCTAAGCTTCTATGATTGAAGTAACTTTAGGCTGTATAACGATACTGGTTCACACTTCACAGGACTTATAAAAGAAAATACATTATAATATGTCGATATAGTAAAAAATGAGTTAATAATATTGAGTATATTACATTCAGAACAAAATATTTATTATAATCATAAAAAGTCACGTCAGTTCCATTACTAAATCAAATTTTGATATGCAAAAACTTTTATAAAAAAAACACAAACTCATTAAAATATTATAAAAGCTATTTAAAATCGCCAGCAATCAAATCATTAACCTGTCACGTTTTTTTACCACCAACCAGTATATGGTTAGAAAAACAATACACGTGATATTTTTTTACTTACTTCACCAGTTCATTTGCAAAGGTTAACAAACATAATTGATTTTACAGGCTGAGGAGGTAATTGTATGTTGCTAAGGCGTAGTCATATATTACATGGAACATGTGACAATCACATGAAATGGTTAACAATGGTTCTTTTTTTTTTCAAGAAGGAAAACTTTGAGCTCCCCTTTCGATACCCCGGGGGAGGCCGAAAGGGGTATGTCATTGTCACTGGCCTACCAGCCCGGCACAATGCAGATGTTGTGGGAAAACTTCATCATTTAGTCTTTTGAAAGCTAACAAAAATGACATTACACTGCAACGCAACAATATTGGCACAAAATAGCATTTCATGTGACACAATGTGAAATTTTACTTGTGACATCACATCGATAACAATATTAGCACTATTTTATACTTAATACCAAATATGTGAAAATTTAATATTCCACCTAAATCCAAAGTGTCAAAGTACATCAGAACGAAACATTTTATTTTCCACATCATAAATAATCAATTAGTCATTACCATGAGAACGGCAGTTACATATTCTTTGACATAATGAAGTGACGGCAAGACGCGTAATGAGCAAACTCAATCATATGCACTATACGTGAATATTATATAAAATGGGGTACAGCAACTATAAATATTCATTAATGTATTAAATGAAATCATCATGGATAGATGCGCAGCTCTTCTAGAAACTAGGATGAAGAAACAAGACATAAATTAAAAATAATGTGTTCGAGAAAGATATCTCATATAAAAATAGTAGGCATTGAGCAATTCCATTTATTATTATAGTCCAGACATAGATAATATTTAGTCGCCCAGACAATTTATAAAAATAGTTCAAGAAAGGAAACAATTTGGAATGTTCCAGTATACTATATGAAAATGATATGTCAATTCCAGGTCGAATTATATTTATTAAAACTATATTATGTGTGATATGTAATATTTACTCTGACCTGAATGTTCGGATGGACTATTCAGATCTTAGTTTACCTTTTAATAATATATTGCTCTGTTCATATTAATTTAATTATGTTTACAACCTAAAATATTACTGATATCTTCAGAAAACAAAATACAGTTCTTTGTTATAATAAAATTGTTATCATAATAAAATAACTGGCAAGTACAAATAACAATTTCTTTGCAAATATATTTCCTTTTTTTAAACTGTAAACAAGCCTTGGTAAATGGTAACAATATTATATTTTAAAACATTCGGCTATCACAAATACCAATATCACATTCAGTTAAATATTCATAAATTTTGTTCTTGATATTTAAAATATTTTTCATTACATACTTTCTTATAACTTAATGTACATCAATGTAGCTGGTTTGGTTACTACACTCAGATACAATGTCGATAAAGGCACTCCACTAACAATCGATAATATATGGATATGAAATCACTTAAATAAATTATTGTCATGATAAATGATTTGAAATGAACATTTACTACTTTGTATTTTTGTTACATCGCATTTAAGTTTTGTCGTGAAAAACGAAATATACTTACGTTATCGACCACATAAATATCAAATAACCCTCCACTCTATTTGTGTAATTAATCCAAGCATTATATATCGAATAATTTTTACACGGCATTACTTAAATGACGACACCGCTCCCTCTCATAAATATTCGAATAATTATAATTCCATATATCACATTTACTGCGTAATATGTATTACTAACTACATGATTTGGTACATTGTCGTCCATACATTCATTTTTAAATATTATACAGACCTATTACAATGAGTTGATTTATTTTAAATTGTTTACACATAAGTAGTATCAACATAGGACATAAATAAAATATTGTCAGTCAGAAAGGCGTCAATTTCTTAAGGACCAAAAATATACGGCAATTTCGAAGTCATTATTTGGTAAAAATATATCAAAATAAATTGGTCCTTAATTCATAAGCCGCCGAATATCATCATTTTGCCTTTCATCTTCAGGCAGCTCGCCTATGTACATGCCCTGTGTGTAACTCGTAATAGATAACTGTTAAATATTAACCTCTCATTTGTACCTCGCAACGTATACAGCTACACGACAAAGTACCAACGCATAATTAACGGCTGTTCTCTAAAACCTATCCATCTTTAACAAGATATTAAATACCTTTTGTTAACGTCGATGTATTTTTATTGTTTCATAGACGAATATAGTCAGGTATCTTTGTCTTATGTGATATATTAATCTATAAGTATACCCACACCATATAACTATATCCATATATTTGTTTCTGGAACATAAAAATATATTCAAAATAGTAATTATAACTCTTGTTAAATATAGATAGATTATAAATACCGGCCGTATGTACTAAATAAAGATAGTGCGAGCTTATCTCGTGGACTTGAGTTTCCAGCGTAGGAATAGGAAGGCAGAGATACGTAGCACGAGGAATATGAGGCATAGTGCCGCGATGTCGAGAGTTATATCTGCTGTGTCCATGTCCAGCTCCTCCAGAGTATTTTGAGGGTCTTTGAAGTGGCAGTAGGGCTGGAAAAAAATATAGATGACATTATCAATATTTACAACCTTATTCATAAGGACTTTACGCAGTTTTCGCTACCGAATATATAATAATAGCTATCGAATGTTTTGTCCCTTTCGAACTACTTTTGAATTCAGTTTGAAATAGACAAAACATTTGATTACTAAAATAGGTTTTAAAACTGTCTATGAACAGGGCAGTTCCGATTTTATCGACATTTTTGGAGCCTCTCCCGCCATCACACCCGCCACTGCAAGGAAATTCGTAACTTGTCTTTAACCCGTAATGAAATTAGTCAACCAGTTAGTCGATATACGTGTAACAACGCATCGACCATTTTTTAAAGCCGTATTAAAGCAAATAATACAACATTTAAAAAGCAACGCTAACTTAGACTATTATCTACCAGGTCTACCACACAGTATAATTGCGGTTTGCCAACATCAACCTCCATCCATAAGGCGCAATTCAGCTACATTGCTTAATACAAAATTATACAATTTAATATATAGTTTAGACCCCGTTGGAATGCCAAGCATTGCTTTGTAATTCAAGGTGTTATTTGGTTTTGCTACTGTTCATGAGCGGTCATATCGCTTATCATCAGATGAAAGGCATGCTCGTTTCACCATTGACTGCAATATAAATAAAATAAAAAAGTACCATACCTGATGACACTGCAACTTGGGTCTGTTGAAGGAGTAAGTGGCGAGCGCCGTACCCTCGAACCCATATCTAATGTAGGACAAGTAAGTGATCCAGCGCAGGTACACGGGAATGGCGTTGAACGACACGAAGAAACCGCTGAACAACAGGAACGGAACCGACATCACAGGAGCCAGGAACACGCCGTTCTGTGGACAATAATTACTTTACTATCTGTTTTCTTCTTTAGATTAAAATCTGCCCGTAAATAGGAGTATTAAGACAGAATTTTGGCCTATCCCTTAGCAAAACGCATCATGAACTAAATTTTTCAAAGTTCTAAACCATTAGGTACTTAGGCTTTTAAACTAACTTATTCTACGATTCAAAACGAAATTCGAATGTACGAACGTCGTACATAAAATCATACGTATGTTCCTAGGTACTACACAAGATTTTCGAATCCTCTATCGTACGTTCTAACCATAGACTACGTTCGTAGTGAATGAAGTGTCAGAGAAAAGTATTTATTTTTGATGGGGAACATTTATAATTTACTTTGGTCGTCGAACGTTCAAATAGTCGAACTTCGGGTCAGAGTAAGCCGAAAAAACCTTAAACTTAATTTGAAACATCTGGTGTTATGAGTCTTTGTAATCGTTTTTTTTTTATTTTATTCTGACCCGGCATAGTGACCAAATGTCGTCCAGGCAGAGTATCGATTGGTATCAGACGGCAGTCCCATGCCAATCGATACAAATATGCCGTATAATATGCCTGCTAAGATGCCTCTTCACACTACGGCAAAAGGACCCAGGATTATAGGAAGGAGGGAACATGCGAGACGGCAAAAAAATTCTCAGCTCACACTCACACATCGATGCTAATGTAGCCTGTTATTTTCCCTCCTATTTTATAAACAGTGCCGCAGCATACCTGCACGTTCATGGCGGCGCCGACGACGAGCCCCACGCTCTGCGCCACGAAGGAGATGAGCAGGCACGACGACAGGAACATGGAGAAGCGGAACCACACCAGCGGCTGCGACGTCAGCAGGTACACTATCACCACGTAGATTATGCAGAATATCGCCTGTAGGACAACGGATTCGTTACACACTCGAACGACTATCGACTATCGAGTCACTGTGACGCCCGAATACTGGTATATAATAAAAGCGCACGGCCCACTTAGCCAGTACATTTAAGCGGGATTAACGCAGTTAGGCGCAATTTATATTTAAGTTGCGTTCCAGTATTCGGGCGTGAGTTTTGTAAAAATAGTTTCATTCTCTCATACATACATAATATACTACTGTAAGCTATCGGTGAAAATTAATAAGTAATCCAGATCCCTATAAAACAACGAAATTGGACATGACTGTGTGATTGCTGGCTAAATGCACAGGAGTTGCGTTTAAGATACTTTACTGTTTAACATACTCGACTATTGTATTAAGTTATTAATTTCGATCATAGTAACTAATATTACTATAAAGGGGTAACTAGTATACAAATACTGGGTGGAATCGCTTATCGTCCGGAAAATTTAATAGTGTATTATGTATGTGACATTAACGTTATATACGAGATTTATAATTAAAAACGACAAACTACCCCATAAACAACATCAGTACAAGATGTCCCCAAAACCCATATTATCTAAATCACCCTACACTTAAAAGTGCAACGACATGTCAATACTCAGGCGCGCGAGTGTATGGGTCACGCTACACAACAGCTGACTGTCGCGCATCGACCTTGAACTTACTTTGCGCCTATTTATCGGTATTATTACTCTAAATATTACCATATAACATTTTGATTTATTTAGAATTTTAGTGTGTTAGGATCATTTAAGTAAATGTAGTTGTTGCTAAGTTGTTAAGATTTACATTATTATTTTCACAACGTACCTACTACCTTAGAAAAAGCTGCATATGTTTTTATTTAAACGTTTTAATAAAGTCGAGAATGGACGACTTCGCTGTCGAAGGTCACGGATTCTTGCATGATTAGGAAGTCTGAACTTACCATTATCGAGTAGCCCCGGATAAGTCGTTAAAATAGTTCTTGTGCTGGGAACTCGTGGATTCATCATTCATGATACCATTCCTACGCAAAGACTGCAGATGTTCTGGATCTGCATACATCCTTCTTGCATGACCCAAGTTTTCATTGGATCGAACATAGCATGTCATTATTATCACATACTCACTGTTCGTGTAATCACTCATTTTGACTGCAAGAAACTAACCAATAACCAAAATAATTTCATACAACGTCACTCGGTACCGAATTTCGCACGACTGAGGAAGGTACGATCCCTGGAAGGTGTCGGCGGTGCGGGAGCGGGCGGCGCGGCGCGGCGGCACGCTTTGTACTTGCGCTTGCGGCGGCGCAGCGGTGAGGGCGGCGCGATCAAAGGATTTTATTACTTAGATTTAGAAGTTTCTACTCGAATTAATATTGTATAAAGTAGGGTAACAATAATGTGTATTTATGAAGATTTTTTTCATTTATGTCATCTTTCTCTAAACAACGTTGTTTTATGAATAACTTATTCTAAATTAGTAACTAGTAGTGGTAAATTAATTTTACACTACATAAACAATAACATAAAAAAATTAAAATAAGTATGCCAAAGTGTTCTAAATCATGTACTTGCCATGCACAATTTTTTTCGTGACGATAAGCGATTCCACCCAGTATAATTTGTTATAGAATAGCGTATTTTTTGGATCCAACATTTTTGATCGCTTAACCACTCTAGTATAATCCAGCAATGAAATCCATTATAAGGTTATTTTGAGGAAATTGCCGATAGTGATAAACCGCCAATAATAACATATGTGTGTATATTATAAAATAAATACCTGGAATGGTATGTCGGACACAGTGATGGCGAGATAATACGACCGCAGTGAATACCATCTGTTGAAATGTTCTTTCACCAGCACGGGCATCTCAAGTGGAACTGAAACAAAACGATAATATCAGCAAATCGTAAAAGTATATTACGCCCTATCATCTGTACGTTTGAATATCTTGTTACAAATAAATAAATAAGTTGCACAAATACACTTCTCCTCTCTCTCTCTCTCTCGCACACCCTTCCGGCACAAGAAGTCCACTGCTGAACATAGGCCTCCCTCAAAAATCTCCACATCAACCTGTTGGAAACGACCTGCATTCAGCGACTTCCAACCTTAACCAGGTTAAGTCCATCCTCCTAATATAAGTAGCTCACTTAGCAGTATCTTTATCTGCAAGTGTATCAGCCCATATACAGAAGAAAGAAAGAAAGAAAGAAATATTTATATGTCCCATTGCAACCAAGAGTAACAAACTTTATATACGGTAGAAATTCTTTACAAATCGCTATAGTATGCACTCTATGCAGGTTTCCTCACAACCATACCATACTAATATATTATCCATTTCAAATTAAAACTGAGTAATTGTTTACACAAACTCCTCATGGATTATGAAGTGTTTTTAAGCCTGATGGTTAGGGCAAATTGTGTTGATAACAGACATTCGAGGGAAGCCAATAGTTTTGTAAACATATTTTTATAAATTTTATTTTATTATATAAATTATCACCAAACGCAAGATAATTTATGTGTTGATATTAGTTGCCGGGGCGTAAAGCATTAATCTTTTTTTTTTATTTGTGCATTTATTTTTATTTGTTGTAGCACATAATTTATGGAATTCAATACATGTACACAAGTCATTCACCACTGAACAAAGTCAACGCGTGTTCACCTCATTGTACACTTAGGTCATTCACCCGCCACATCAGCTGTTTATCATTTGATCGATTAAAGAGGACTGTCACTCTATGATCAATATAATAATCGGCAAAAGAAATACGTAATATTTTTGCTTTGTTTAACACTGTATTGGTGTAGCATAAAATTACTTGATGACTGGTGACCTACTGGTAACGCACCGGACGTAGCTACCGACACGGCGGTCGCGAGTTCGAATCCCAAGACAAACCTCCGACTTATCGGAATCATGTGTGTATTGTATCAACCCATAATATAGGTACGTCCCAATGCACGGCACGGGCCTATTTTGCAATCAAGAATATAGTTGAAAGTGGTTAGGCCATTCATATAGTCCACCACGCTGGCCTAATAGGGCCAATAATAAACTTTTAACGGTGAGGGAAATCATCGGTAAGAACCCTGTTTATCATATTGATTTTCAAGAATTTCTGTGGTATGTGAATTCCGCCAACCCGCACTAGGCGAGCGAGATGGTCTATACATATAGCCTAACCCCCCTCAATTGACCTCGATTGTTATTTGATTTGTATTTTGCTGATATTATTATCACGGTATACTCACAACTAAGAATGGTGATAGTCATCGAAGTGTACATAAGGAACAGCATGTTGAAGAACAGGAAGCCGAGGTTTGAGAGCACTTTGGCGCCGTCGTCGCCGATGTCGTAGTACAAGGCTCCGATCAGAAAGCCGACCAGAATGTGCGCGAACAGACGTAGGTACATAAGCGTCTGCAAGAAAAAACAACATTAAGGGCTAGTGTCACCAGTTCCTGATAAAGTCTCTTTTTTGCTGATTTCTTTGTAATTCAAGGTGTTGTTTGGTTTTGGTAATGTTCATGAGCGGTCGTGTCGCTTACCATCAGGCGAACGGCATGCTCGTCTTCCCATATTTTTAACAGTAGCAAAACCAAACAGCACCTTGATTTACAAAGCAATGCTTGGCATTCCACTGCGCTTGCCATCCTGAGACACAAAATGTTAAGTCTCAGTATGTCCAGTAGTTACTCGAGCTTCAATGTCCTTCAATCGGAAACACAACAGTGCATTTAAACTGCTGTTTGATGGGAGAAATAGACGTTACGGTGGTACCCACCCAGGCGGCCTCTCACATATGAGAGACCTACCACCGTCTTCCCATTTAATACAAAAAAATACGGTTTTATCGTCAAAAATTATTTGCGTTAGTGCGAAGCCTGGCCGTGCCGCTAGTAGTTAATAATAATAATAAGATACGAACCCAGTCTCGCCTGCTGAAGAGCAGCGTCCTCTTGAGAACAACCCAGAACTGCGTGAGTTCGGAGGTGGCGTACCGCTTGGGCGAGCCGTCAGTCCCGAGCAGGGCCACTTCCGCGTTGTCCTGTTTCTCAGTCTCCATTTGTACTACCAGAGGTTCACCTAGAAAAATATTCGACGTTTACTATTGATTATATCAGGGGTTCCCAATTTTTTTCAGTCCGCAGCGCACATACACTTTTACAGTGATACTAGTGAAGTTGATAGGTACAAACATTAATATAAGAGAGAGAATATTAAGACTGTAAATTTATTTTCGTAATTTGGAGTGTCTTCTTAAATGCATTTCGGATTCAAATCTAGTAGATGACAATCAGATTTACTATCAAACGTTTTTCTTGTACCTTGCAATCTATGTACAGCATTTTGTGAGTTATTAAAAAAAAGAGAGGAATTTGTATCAGGGTGCCCTCCTCAACATTCTAAAGCACACCACGACGCCGCGACATGGCGCTCACTTTGGCCCCCCTGTCTTATATGGTTCCAATACACGAAAAGTGTCCGGGTCTTGGATACAATCCTCCTGCCCTTTATCTGACAACCATGAGTAGTTGAGGGTTAGGATTATAAGTCTAAAAAAGAATCAACCGATTTATTTTGTAAGTAGACGGATGAACACGCTAACAACTTTACATAGCGATCATAACATCCGAGAATAAGGTGCGTTTTAGTTACTTTGTCGTGCCTGTATGGAAAAATTAATATTGTTAGCCCATTCATAATTTTATTTCAAATGTTGAATGTTCATAATTCAAATGTTGGCGAGGTTTTACTACATAGTCTTCATACATTTTTCATTATATAAAATCAGCTAAAAGAAAATAATTTGGTGGACCCAAAAGCTTTAAAATTCATTATAATAACAATCCGCCAAGGATTTACTACAAAGCTACAAAGTGACATGTTCAATAACCACAAAATACGGCGCCCGGTTCAAACAACCAAGGTCAAACGTCACAACTGCATGCTATACGTACATAATTAAATATTACGCATAAATTTGGTTGCGTGGACAAATTTTTTAATACAAATTAGTGAATGGTTGAAGGAACGGGAAATATGTTTATCAAAAAAAAAAGGCCCAAATACTTGAAGTATTTGGCCGAAGAAAAGCTTGAAAAGATCTGTGAAAAACACCTAGTTTGTGTAAAAAAATTATTATTATTATTTCATTTACATACAGTCCTGTGTGCATTTAAGATATATTTCTAAACGTAATAATTCCGCCTCGATTTATTTTAAAACTAATTATGACACGAAGTTTTTCCTATCATTGCAAAATGTACATATATTTTTGCTTTGCTGGCTTATTCGTGGTCACTGCCACATTTCTGAATATAAATCATGCGGTTTATAACATAGCAAGCACTTAGCGACTTCCCGCTTACTCGTTAGTCATGTGAATCAACAAATCTAAGCCCTTTATTGAGCGTGGGCCACTCTATGTGAATATGCGGTGTATCAGATTACTGCTGGACTCACTAGAATTCACAGCAAGCAATGTTTCGCATAACACGCCATATATTTTTTTTTATACACATCAACCGAAATAAGTTTCAATTTTAGCCACATTTTAACTAAATATTAATTATATTACCTCATTTAAGCTTACGATTTCATTGATCCAAATCCGAAATCAATAGGGTGTTTGACTCTTTTTTTACTATACTTATCAATGGTATCCATATCCAAAGGCTAACAAACAAATAATTTGTAAATCCATTCAAAATTAAACAAGTTTGATACGATTTAAATCTTGTAGTAGGAGTAAAAGAGGGATGAATAAAAGAGGGAAAGGGATGTAAACAAAACTAGTGACGTCACTAGGCTTAGCAGAGACGGTAAGATGATCCCACTACAGTTAGACTCTTTAAATTAAAATAGTAATGTACAATCCTCATGTTACCAGCCATTTTAATACTGTTTTGACAGAAATGTTTTATTTGCATGGTATTTGTAAATCGATCATGGTCAAATACCCTATTCGATTATTATGATTTCTGAACCGAAAAACCGTTCTAAAAACTCATCCAAAAATTCACAAACCATGAGCTCGTTAGTGGAATGAAAAAGCAGTTAAACGTAACGCAATGTTTAACTAATGTATACTTTATATATTGATGAATTTCAATACTGAGTTCAAGCGGTAACTTACTAGGGATTTACAAACAAAAACAAAATTATTCTCTCGGCAGATATAGTGCAGTATACATCAATGCCGTGTCTACACATTAAATATGCGTATTTATACATAAAATAGATTATATTTTCCGATAGTAAAGGTCAAAGTTAACGTGGAAGACTACTTCCTATTTACGTCTGTCTTTTCACGATAATGTTCTTTTATAATTACATTTCAATGCTATATTTTTTAATTATTAATAATTATTTACGTCTATCTTTTCACGAGAATGTTCTTTTATAATTACATTTCAATGCTTTATTTTTTTAATTATTAATGAAAAGCTCTATGACAAAATAGTGGAGGTGTGATTAATTTCACGATTTGAGCAGTCTTAAGCTATCAATTTATCGGCTGAGTTTTAAAATCTCACAGTTCAGAATGTGGATACACTTATAATCGACTTTAGTATCATTAACAGTTTAAACACCTATTTTAGTTTATAAAATGTTTTGTCTTCTACACTCAAACTTAATTCAAAAGTCGTTCGAAAATGACACAACATTCGATATATAAAATAAGTTTATATACTGACTAAGAATAAGTCCGTTGGACTAATGTGACGATAAACTTAAATACAACATAAATACACACCCACAAAATACATACATACATAAACTCACGCCTTTTCCCAAAAGGGGTAGACTGAGGTGCCAGGACCCACATTACGCCTTGTAAATGTTTTATGTTTTGTAAGGATTATCAGAAAAACTTGATTTTTCTGATGAAAAGTATATACCTATATGGGACCAGAACATTTATCTGTATATCAAACTTCCTAAGTAATGAATTTTACTCATCATAGGTGCATTCTCACAAGAACATTACTCTATCTTCTAGTAGCTGTAGCATTATTTACAATAACCTCATTATATAATGTCTCTGTGACGTAGTATTGACTGAATGGAAGATACAACCTCGCACTTTGGAACGCATTAGTACATTAAGTTGTCAATATCATTCATTAACACGGTGTTATGTATCATTTGCAGACGAAACAATATTTATATTTATGTCTTATTTGCTGTTTTTTTATTGCATAGATCTGGCAAACGAGTAAGCAACTCACTTGATGATAAGTGATCACAGCCGCCCATGAAAATCCGTTACTTGGATGTATTGCTGACTTATCAAATCGGGAGGAGAGCGGCAAGGGGTATGGTTGTAATATATTTACGCCAGGATACCGATTTCCGTCCACCCTGATGAAGTACGTGGGTCGCGTTTCAGGTTCATCCTGTGTATATCCAGATATTAGGCCGGCGTAATTGTATCGGCGGTGAGAGATGATCCTCTCACTAGGGTGGATACTAAATATGGACCAAACTGCGCTTACCATCAAACGCATTGAAGTTACTGTACCGAGCCAGCATGAACAACCAATAAGTCAACGAATAGTATTGGCTTTTAAAATAATGTTATCAATCAGTGATCAAAATAAAGGTATGGATTTACAATACTGTTATCATAATTAGTGATCAAATGAAAGTTATTGCTTTAGACAAATACGTCCGCAAAATATACAAACTTAAGCCAAAATATTTTGCAACATAATCAATTTCGTCATTTTGTTTTCCGGACATTTGAGGTGTTAAATAGAGAAATGTGATGTTGTCGAACCTATGTAATTATAAAAAACACAAACAAAAATAAATTGAGTTATGGATATAAAATGTTGACCATACCTTTAGCAATTTCATTGGCAGCAAACTGGAATATCCCGTTCTGAAGATTTCCATTGCCATTGCTTCCGTTCACAACATTGTCTTTAAATTTCTCTTGCACTTGACTCAAGTCGTTCTTGTCCCATTCCTTTCCAGCGTTCAAGGAGAGTTCCATATCTTTCTTGTTGTTATAGTTCGGTGTAGTTTCTGGGAATGGTTGTCCGTTTCTGAAAATTTAATGACATGAGGTTTTTCTTGGGAAAGATAATGAAAACACAAACCAAACGTAGTATAGAAATCAATAGCCGAGGAAGACCGTGAGTTCGTGACTAGCAATAATATAATCTTAACTAACTTTACGCATTATAATTATTCAGGCCTATAATGATCAGTGTCATGGCACATAATAGCCATGTCTTATAGCCCTGGCATTTTCCATATTGGAAAAATACACTTTTATCAATCTATTTATTTCATCATCAAACGTTGCTTAAACGTGAGTATACACCGACGTGAGATATTTGCACTGTATTGGCTAATCAACAGGTGAACTTTAATCACTTCATAAATAAATAAATATTTACATTGCTATAGCTGGTAGAGGCTTTTCCACCCACCCACCACAGCAACTCCTATCAGAATCAACAGGGGCACCCAAAGAATTAATAATATTCCGATGGTACCCACCCAGGCGGCCTCCCACATATGAGATGTCTTTAACCCGCATCGAAATAAATCAGAAACAAAACACACATAGCAGTTGGAAACAAATAATCGATATGGCTGATAATTGATATGATTGTATGATACCTGATGTCATTTTTGCCGTTGTCGATAGCTCGGACCAGCTTGCCGGTGTTGTCTCCGTACTCTCCGCACGACACTTCGATGATGAAGGAGGCGGGGTTGTGGTACGACGGACACTGAAGGCTCAGGCTGCCGAGCCACTCCACTGCAACACATTGAAGAATTAATAAAAAAAAACTTACATTAAATAAATAAATAACACCCAACAGTCACATACATAGTCCTGACCCCACACTAAGATCGAGTCTTGTGTCGTGGGTATCAGGAACTACAAGAGACGTTTCGGTCTCACAAACACCTAGACCCGAAAGAAATATTTGTGGCATTAAAAACACCAAGTATCTGCTGTTGACATTATAATTCTGTATCAGCCCACATACGTCAGCAGTACCCGCAGCAGGCCTGCAGTACGTGCACGGGCCTCCTCTACAATCGAGAATACGATTGAAAGTGGTTAGGCCATATAGTCCACCACGCTGGCCTAACTGTACCTACATCTGTAACTGAATGAATTTAATGGGAATATATTTTAGTATTTTTTTGTTTTTATTCGCCATTACTCATGTCGTGTGAGCGTGTGTGTTGTGTAATTTGAAAAAATATTGTCAATTATATGTATTTTTATTAAACAAAATGGCGCCTTTTTCCCAGTGACGCAAGCAGTTATACATTATTTTAATCTATAAAATACCAAACTAGTTTAACACATTTTAATTAGCAAGCGCAAACATTAAAGAAATGTCCGAAGCCAAACTTAGAATCATAATTATTAAACAAAAATAAATATTATATACTATTTCCATGTCATAAATTCTAATGATTAATTAAATCCTATGGTTGTCTGTAAGACACTACATTAAGCGATAAAACTGCCAATTATACTTTATACTGTAATTTCTTATACTGCGATTTCTTATAGTATTTTTTTGTGTTCGCAATATAATGTATGTGTGTGCCTAAATAAAATAAATAAATGTAATACGTACGAAAACCGTCCTTCAATTTGTTCAAAAATAAAATTTAACACAAAGAAAACTCACAGGACCTGTATTATGAAAAGGTCGAGGTCGATACACTGGTAGCAAAAAATTACTGTCAGAAAATTGCGAGCTTATTAGAATATTTGGTCGTATGTCTTTGGCATAATATTTGCCGGTCAATGGGCAATACAAAATGATACATAATATAATGATGTATGAATATTGTATGAGATTATTATTTGCGCCCGAGATTGCATTTATTTAACTACACATGGATAAATAAGTAGGTTATACGTTATCGTGACAGAGATTCGTCGGGTCTAAGTATAGTATATTATATGAAATTTATTCAAACCAACCAACTGCATACCTCTTCGGTTTAAGATTAAACTGAGAGTGGGACAATACAAATTAAAACGGGTCATTATTTCTATATAAAATAAATGGTTAAAAAGGTTAATGGTGCGGTGTAAGAACGTGCATAGTAATCTTTATACATACAAAGTGAACTTGTTTATTAAAAAAAGCAACAGACAGTCGAATTGAGAACCTCCTACTTTTTTTGAAGTCGGTTAATAAAATAAAATTATGCTTAATTTTGAACTTTAAAAGAAGGATGGAAGAAATAATTGAACATGACGGCATAATTTAATCAGCATAGATAATAATAGTATATCGGCAGTAGATATACTATTTGGCCGGCAACATTCTTACCAGAAACCGGATAGATTTTGACATCCGGCAGGGTGTTGCGACACCAACATTATTGACCAAAATATCAAATCAACGATCAACCTATTTTCTCATTCTAATAGAGACCTATGTGAATTACATTAATTACTTTAGGTAATCCGTGAAAATGTAATTAAGTGTACACTACCTTAATCTATATATATAAAAGAGGAACCTGACTGACTGACTGACTACTGGAGCTAGAAACGTGAAATTTTCCACAACGGTTACTATTGTGATATAGGTGAGCACTAAGAAGGGATTTTTGGAAATTCAACCCCTAAGGAGGTGAAAAGGGTAATAAAACGGTTGTATAGAAAATCGAAACCGTTAAAGCTACAATTGTCAAACTTTACAATTTAGTTAGTCAATCAAAAACAATAATAACGGCATACTTTATTTTTCTAAAATTAACCCTAAAGGGGTCAAAGTAAGGGTTAAAATTTTGTAGTACCACACAGTTGGATCAACGTACAGCCGAAACTACTGAAGCTATGAACTTGAAATTTTACACAGAGGCTCTTATTGCGACGTAGGGTAGTACTAAGGAAGAATATTTGGAAATGCAACCCCTCAGGGGGTGAAAATGGTTAAAAACTGTTGTATGAAAAAAAAACCGTCAAAGTTGCAAATATGAAACTTGGCACTTTAGTTAGTCAATAAAAAAGTAAAAACTGTGTACTCTATTTTTTTATTTAACCCTAATGGGGTAAAAAATAAGGGTTGGAATGATGTAGAACAGAACTGTCGCATCAGCGCACAGCCGAAACTACTGAAGCCAGAAACTTGAAATTTTACATGGGGCTTCCTATCATAATGTAGAGCAAGGATTTATCAAAATACAACCCCTAAAGGGGTGAAGACGGTGAAATTGTGTTATATGGAAAAACGAAACCGTGAAAGTTGCAGATTTCAAACTTGGCACTTTAGGTAGTCAATTGAAAGCAAAAATAATGTCATACTTTTTTTTTCAAATTAGCCCCAAATGTCTTAAAATAAGGGTTGTAATTTTGTATTCAAAATTCAAACAATGCTTTTATTGGTATGAAAATTTGTATTTAAGTTACCTATAATAGACACAAGAAATTAGCGTGCATGAATTATGGAAAAATAGCATGAAGGGGATGAAATTTTAAAAAAAGTATTAAGGGTTACAGAACCCTACGGGGGTACAAAAAACCCTTAAAAATTGAGCTTGATGGTACAATTCAAAAACTGGACAGGGAAAGCAATATTTTAATTTATTACTTATTTTCTAAGTAGTTAATGAGTGTAAGAGTTTCACATTTACGGGAGGTATCAAGAAAAGGGAGGAAAAGGACGAAATGTTGTATTGCAATGTCAGGCATAAGCAACTTTCATTTTAAACATGGGTTTCGCGCAAATAATACTCATAACTAAAATTGTGCGTGGTTCCGGGATTATAAATGTTAGAGGGAAGAATTTATTATGTTTAATAGTATCTACTTTTTTATGGATATATCGATTTTAATGTTTTAAGTGGAGATAAAGCGGAAGATCGTTGTTGATAAAGTAAGTAACAGGTCACATAATTTGCTCAATGGGATGCTCACTAATAAATAGTGACGTAATTCGGAGTTTTAGAATTTTCTCAGTTTTAAAGGAGAAATGAGGACGTAATTTTTTATTTAGTGGAGTATCGATTTTCAAGTATATAAAACATATTGTAAGTAAAGTTAATAATGCAGACGAAGTTGCGGGCAAAAGCTAGTCTTCAGATATTTTAATTGCAATCTATCTGTAAACTTGTTTGTTGTTTTTTCCAATTAATAAATAGAAAAAATAATAATAGAAAAGTATGCATTTGGCCAGCAGGATGATATAAAAGCATATTCTTTAAAGGGTAGACGTTAGACGGACGAACAATCATTTTGCAGCATGGATAAAAACGAAATTATGTCAGCGTCAAGTAGCCTTAAATAAAAACCAAACAAAAGACTAACAAGTTTTTATCACATAAAAACTTACCCAATCTGCCAGTGCTTCCTTGGTACACGCACTGTCCATCTGCCAACGTGTACAAATGATCGAACATCTCAAACAATCTCGCAGACGGCTGATGAATGGTGCAGATGATTGTCCTTCCACCTCTCGCCAGGGTCTTCAGCAAGGAGATGCACTGGAAACAGGAGGAACTGTCCAGGCCAGAGGTGGGCTCATCGAAGAACATGATTGGAGGATTGTTGACCAACTCCAAAGCGATTGATAGACGCTTCTTCTGACCTCCGGACAGATTGGATGTCATTGTCTTGTGGTGCTCTGAGAGACCGAGGGTTTCAAGGATTTCTTGGATCTGTAACAAGAAAGATACTGTGAGCTGTGGTTTTTGTTTGATTGTAATCTAGACTAACCAAGACGGACCTGAAGAATAATATTAAGTTATCAATAATTTTTGGTACAACATCATTATGTGGTATAATTTGTTATTATCTATCAATGCTTTCTAATGGGCGACGGCGTACGTTTAAAAATGTTCTCATTAAACATTTTGATACATCAGGCTTACTTAATCAAACTGACTGAGTATGACTACACATAGCAATTCCATTGAAAATATGTAATACTATAGTAGCATAAGGCTGCGACACAGAGGCTGCGATGACTTTTTTGACAGATCAACACAGTGGAGATGAGAAAACCCGAGTTGTGTCCTAAAATTAACATTCTATAAATTCATTTCATGTCACTATTGTCAACAATGTACAATAATTTCTCCTTCAACATAGTTATGAATTAATATCAAACTCGATGAGCTGACAAAAATCAAAACGGCCATAATTTTGACGCTAGTATAAGTAAAGATATTACGTTCCGATTAAAAAACTACCGTCCGTGAATCACATTGCAAACGTAAACATTCTACTGCATGATGTTTGAAATGTGTACGTCATTTAGAAATTTACAATCTGCGCGACTTGTCCCACTTTCTTCACTTAACTGATGATCGACTGGCATAAGATAATATTCGACTAGAATTTTCTTTCAAATACTTTTACGACAAGACAGCAATGCACCTGACGGTTAGTGAACTCTAACCAAAATAGAGAACCTAGAAAGATCATTGTTTTCTCTCCCCAACAGACACAATAGGATATTATTTGCCATTCCAAAAAACAAACTAAGCCCGAAATTACTTTTGCTTCGGTCACTATCATAGTCATAAACCTAATAAGTGATGCTATAAGCTTATTTTATTTTTAATTATAAGTATTATTATCAAATCAACAAAAATATATTAAGAGTAACGTAATAAATAAAACAAAAGTATATTCAAATAATTAAAAATCTGTGAGAAGTTAAAAATTGTTCCCAATTATTTATCGTATTACAAAAAGAGTTTTATATAATATTTTTAACAAGTTAATATAAATGCTTGTCGAGGCATCAGAAGGTAATATATTTAATTTAATTATGTTATTTGGTTATGTGAAATTAATATGATTTAATAACGACTGACAGTCCTTATTAAAATATTATATGGGTTGAGGAATCGTATTGGCATTTTTACAAATTTCTTAATCGTCTGCTTCAAAGAGGTCAATAACAACATTACACAAACGAAAGTAAATGCATAAATCGCATTTATAATTATGATGACAAAATAACCATGTAAATAAAGATTTATAAAAGGCGGATATACAAACATTGTAATACTAATCGACGTCATATCATACAAACTTGTTCGACCAGTATCGAGAAATGCTATCAATTCCATATACATTAACAGCCAGTTTTTCAACCTTTTAATATTGTATCAATTTATTTTTTTACAAATACACTATCAGGATCATAATGGGAAGTAAAACATAGTCGTAAATACAACATGAAATTACTTCCTACATGAAAGAAACAAATTTAAAACCTTAAAAGGTTCATTTCTTAGTTTTTAGTGCGCGTATTTACCAACTAATAAGCCAAGGGGGGTCTTTAATTACAGGATGAAAGCCAAAGTACCTAAGGTAAGTCGCTTGTAGAAGAACATTAAAACACATAACTACGATCCCCTAACTCTAATGATTATTTGTTAAGAAGGAGACATCAAGTGTTCAAATGTTATTATGTTTTGATTTTAATTACAGGATGAACAACAGAGAAGGTAAAAAAAGGTTTTAAAAGCAGTTTAAAACACATAAAGACGATTCCCTAACTCTTATGTTGGGTGTATCTATCAATATTTGTGGGGAGCCCAAATATTTTGCTAGGTGCGGGGATCGAAGCCACGGCTATTTATTTTACAGCCGACTCTTTAAAAGCTGCACCATAGACTATGGCATACAGGATGATAAACTACATAGACTCCATAACATAGAAGATGACAAACTATAGATAAAGTCAAATAATAGTTCTGCTTACCACTTCCTCCCGATCAGCGCGCGAGGTGGCGCTCGGGAGTTTGAGCGACGTGGCCACTGCCATAGCTTCCTCCACTGTCAAGTTGCCGTGGAGCTGATTATCCTGCATGATGTAGCAGGACAACTTGCGGAAACTGGACAGGTTCCTCTCCATACCATTCACCGTGATGCTGCCTTCCATGCCTGATGTCCTGGTGATAGATATCAGTATTAATATGATATATTTTTTCGTTCATGTTTATATTATGCAAACCACAGAGGATTTTAGGTAAGCGAATCATATCAACCCGTGTACAGCCGTTATATGTATTTACTATGTATGTGTCCCTCTGCTTAGCACGAGCTTCCTTTACAATCGTGAGTTCCACTGAGAGTTGTTAGGCTATACAATCCACCACGCTGGTCTAATGCGGGTTGGCCATTAACTTAAACCATTTAACCGTTAGTATAAAAATAGTAACTAAGAAACATTATCTAGTAAATGCAAAAAAAAGACATCGTCAATATACCCGCCGTTCCTGATATGTGATTTGTGTTATGTACTACTTAATCCAAGACAAAGGCTCTAGCGGCCTTGATTATTCCGACACGATAATAGTCTGATAAATCGATAAAGCCTTTACATACATAAACATGCATGTCATCACAGTAAGTAAAACTTCAACAGTATCATTCGAATGGCATAGCATGGCATATTTTTATACTTTAGTTCCGGCATAAGTGTTAACAGGTCACCTGATGGTAAGTGATCACTGCCGCCCAAGAAAATTCACCACGTTTGGATCGTATGTATTGCCGGCCCTTTAAAATGGCGAGAGGCGTGAAAAGGAAAAAGGATGAGAAGAAGAAAGGGGTATAGGGCACCCGGCAATCTCACCGCAACGGCAAAGCTGTCACTATACGCCGATGGGCAATATAACATACTCAATATAATTTAGTAACACGTATACAATAAACATTTAAAATTAAAAATAAAATTATAAAATAATATGCTTCATTTATTTATTAATCTTCTTGGAAATACCTATAATTATTTATCTCTCAGGTAAACGTTCGTATGAACCATGGGTATTTCCGAAATGTCACGCAGTATAATTATTATACAGTAGAACGTCGATTATCCGAACGTCGATCATCCGAACGACCGCTTATCCGAACTGCTAACTGCTCAGATAGGTACTACCTTGCGTTGGTTTGAAACACCAGCTGAGAGTGACCAGTATCAAATATTTGGCCTTAAAAACAAATACGTGACCTAACCGCTCGTAATTGGTTAGACTTACTTCGGCAGACGAATATTGAATATTTTTTCAAGCATTAGTAATTAACGCTTAATATTTTTTTCATTTTCGTCAATATTGTACCTACCTAGAAAATGTTGTGTTGCAAAGACTGCACATTTTCGTTTAATTCCTATTTGTCATTAAGGATATAATATGTAAGTATGTAAATATGGCTTTCATTTACCTGCGGATAAATATGAATGGCAATACAGTTCGATTATCCGAACAAACGGGTTAACGTCACTCGCGTCCGTAGGCTTTGACTCTAGTTTCCCTACACGTGACCCCTGGGCAGTGGCGGCGTAATGTAGGTTGGCACCCGGGGCGGTTTTGTATTGAGTTCCCTTAGATAAAATATATCACCAAAACTAAACATGCCTACACCGGCCATGATATCGTGCACCTATAAAATCTGACGGCTTTTGGAGGAAAGCTATTATTCTGCCCTTTCGGTACCCCGGGGCCGGCTAGAAGGGGTATGTTAGTGTCAATGGCCTTCCAGCCTAGCACATTATGGATGTTGTGGCCGAGCCGGGTCCCTAACAAAATCTACGCCAGCATACCGTCCCAAAACCCTTCGGTGACCATCACACGCATTATAGCCGGCTCCAGACATCCCAAGGCGAGAAGCGCGTGATCTAATCCCGCCTAAGCATCCTGCGGAAAATCATAGCTGGTTCATCTTTTATGGGGTGCGCGGGTGCTCCTCACTTACGACTGGTCCAGGACGCCGCGCCGCGGCAGTTCAGCTGGTTTTTGCAGGTGCCAGCGAGTGGAATCGTTCAGCTCGCGATCCCGGCTCGCGCTTTCCATCTGCGAGATCACAATTACGCAGAAGGATAGCATTACCTCCGAATCTTGACCATGGAAGGAATCACAGCCGAGAGCGAGAGATTTATTCTGACGGCTGCATGGAGTATTCTACACAGAATTCTACGACGACCACTGCTCTCTCTCTCTTTCTCCCTCTTTTTCTCTCTCTCTCTCTCTCTCTAAGGGCTGGTAGCTCCTCTTGACGAGACGATTCCAGTCGCTTGTAATAAACCGAAGACGAAAGGGCTTTGAGGTCAATGTCCAAGTGAAGAAAATCAGCCAGAAAACTGGCTATGCCTTGAAAAATGATCATCAGCTTCGCCATCACTCGAGGGAAAAGCACAGTATGCTCAGAGATTCAACTTAAACGGGATATGTTCGAATTGGCGTCAAAGAAGCTTAGTATGCAACATATCGGTGCAATATATCACATTGGGTCATCGTTCGCAACGTTATAAGGCGCGGGTTCGACCCCACGTGGAATACTACACTCATTTTTAAGCAGGGGCACCCCAGTACCAACTTTTCCCTTTCGACCAATTGCAATGTCGGGCAGGTCGAATCATCGACGACAGAGTTATTTTCGATGTTCGTAATTTTCTCTGCTGCCGAGTTCCGCCAACGTACATCGCGGCAAACCACCACATTAATGTTCTCCCGACATTTTCTTCTACGTGCAACAAATCCCGGGTACCAATTACCAACAGCATTATTTCCTGACAAATACATCCTGGCGACCTTCAAGAAAAGAGCGTATTCCCACATTAAAATTCGCATGCCCCATGGTTATGGCCGGCGGTGATCACTTACCATCACGTAAACCGTATGCTAGTCTGTTCCCTATGATATATTAAATAAAATAACCGTAAAAGGCCATCGATCGCACAACTCCTGCGTACAATCTCCGGTAAGGGATGTCGGGACCTACGCAGTTGAGAAGTAGGCTTTTTTTAATAGCAATGAATGGCGAAACGAGCACGCCGTACGAGCGCTCATGAACAGTAGCAAAAACAAACAACACCTTGAATTACAAAGCAATGCTTGGCATTCCACTGCGGTCGCCATCCTGAGACAAAAGATGTTAAGTCTCAATATATCCAGTAGTTACTCTGGCTACAATGTATTTCAATACAAAACACAAAAGTGCATTTACACTGCTGTTTGGCGAGAGAAACAGACACTGCGGTGGTACCTACCCAGGCGACCTCTCCTATATGAGAGACATACTACAAGGCTAGGCTAGACTAGGACTTTCCCAAGTTATTTGTACTGCTACTCCTTAATTAGGCATTTTTTACGATCCCCTCAGACCGGCTCATAATAACAAATTATCAAAAAACGCTTCATCGCAACATCAATATATTTTTTAGAAAATAAGATAAATATCATTATATATTCATTTTACTTTTGGTTGCGATAATGAGAAAAATGTGCTTGCTTTTTTGAGCACAGCTTCCTAAAATGGGTGTCCAGTTTGGCTCACTCGACTCGGTCACCCCTGAGATAAAGCTGCGACACCCCAGGGCTTCGCAATGCTCAGTTTGGGGAGCCCTAGGCTAAACAATGCGCTTGCTTCCTTGACTAGTTTCGGTCACAGGCTTTTAAAATTGACACGGAAGTTCCGCCGGCTTTCCAGGACAACTCTAAGATGCTTCATCGAGGACTACTGATAGAGACTTCCACGCTATCAACGCTTATGTGACCCCTGCTGGTGGTCCTATCCGAAGAGCCTGTGCAAGCGCAAAGTCTCAAATTTATGAAGGTCCAGTGCGAGGCTCGGCTACCGTATTCTCTTTACTTGCCATTGCCCAACGCAACAAGGGTGGCCGCGTATAAAATTAGACAAAGTGAGACAGGATAAATTCATGTTCTTTTATGGAATTAGACATTATTTTAAAAAATACGAAATAATCATAGTAGCGATGTACTTCAAAATATAATATTGGTATGCAAGTCGCTCGAATCATGGGTAGGTATGTCCTTATGAATACAGGTAGATTTTGTGTGACTTCTGTGGGTGTACAAGTGAGTTGTCTTTGTCACCCCTTGGTGCTTGGTACCCGGGGCGGACCGCCCCCCCCGCCCCCCCTTTACGCCGCCACTGCCCCTGGGTAGTGCCAAATGAGTGACACAGTTCGTGGTGGTAGGATTTTCCGCCCGGGTAGCGACCACCATTCATAGGGCGTAAAGACCGCCATAGTGTTCCCTGCTAGGGGAACGCGTTCCGGGATCAGCCCGTGATTTTCCGGTTTTTCGAGGGGCTTGAGTTCGGGCATGACGTTGTACCGTGTGAGTATTTTTGGTTCGCGGTCGATGGGAGGGATTTGACCCGCCGGCCAGGGAGACCCGTAGAAACGGTTGTCCGCTGGCCGCCCGCGGTACAGTACAGGGGCCCAATCGTGGTTAACCACCACGAGAGGCTGCCTCACCATGCCGCGCATAATCTTGGGTGGGTCCGTCGTGCCGGTTGGTGACCGGATGTGGGGTCCCGGCGGCCCATCCCGGGAGGGTACGGGGGCCCTTCCGTCCGGCGGGTCAATTCCGCTCCTGTTGACTATTTCGTGCCGGTGCTCACTCGGTCTTCTTAGTGCCCGGCCTGAAGCTCCTCGTGCCTCTTCACCAAACCCATCCCTTCTTTAAACTTCATGACAGTGCATATAAACAGAGCAGGTCCTTCAGCGGTGCATAACCCCACCACCGCGTTCACTATGGAGTTCGCCAACATCCGCGGTCTCCATACGAACCTCAATGCCGTCCACCACCACCTCGAGACGGCCCGGCCTGCTTTGCTCTTCCTGACGGAGACGCAGATTCGTTGTCCGACCGACAATTCTTACTTGCTGTACCCCGGTTATTCGCTTGAAGAAAACTTCAAGCCTAAAGCCGGGGTATGCTTGTTTGTTCGTTCGGACGTCTGCTGTCGCCGTCTGCGCTGCATGGAGGACCCCTCCTTCTCCGCTCTGTGGGTGCACGTGGATTTTGGTTCCCTGAGCCGCATCTACGTGTGCCTTTACAGGTCACACAACGGGGATGAGGAGACGACTCGGCTGTTCAGGTATCTTAGCCAGGCGGCTGATGACGCGCAGGCGCAGTTCCCGTCGGCCGAAATGGTGGTCTTGGGGGATTTCAATGCACATCACGAATTGTGGCTGGGATCCTCCAGGACTGATCATGCTGGAAGGACTGCCCATGCATTCGCTCTGACTCATGACTTGACACAGCTGGTGAACCAGCCCACCAGGATCCCGGATGTGGCGGGTCATGAGCCTTCTCTGCTGGACCTTCTGCTGGCGAGTCACCCGGCTGGGTATCGTGTGACCGTTAGTGCGCCTCTGGGCACTTCCGATCACTGCCTGGTTGGGTCGTCAGTACCTTTCGCTCCACCTCCACGTCCCGTGCAGGTTAGGCGGAGGGTCTGGCATTACTCGTCGGCAGATTGGGATGGTATGCGGGAATACTTCGCATCCGTCCCTTGGAGGCAACGCTGCTTTGAGGGCAAAGATCCTTCAGCGAGTGCCAACGCTATTGCTGGCGAGATTAGGCTAGGAATGGATTACTACATTCCTTCCTCTGAGATCGCCAGTAAGGGCCGTGGACGCTCCTGGTTTAATCGTGCTTGCGCCGATGCTGTCGGTGACAAACAAGCGGCGTATCGCGCTTGGATCAGGGGTCGCGCCAAGAAGGATCCCAATATCGGTTCCCTCAAAGAAGCTTACAACCGGGCCACCAAGGCCTGCAAGAAGGCTTATGTTAGGGCGGATGCCCAGCGCGTTAGCAGGATTGGGCGTGCGTTGGCCAATCACCCGACTAGCAGTCGTGCTTATTGGAGTTTGGCCAGGGCCGTTCAGTCTAACTTCTGCCGTCCAGCATTGCCTCCGCTGAGGTACCCGGAAGGTTCGCTGGCTCACAAGCCGCAAGAGAAAGCTGCCTTATTGGCAAACCTCTTTGCGGCTAATTCCCGCCTCGAAGACCGTGGTTCTCAGACGCTGCCCACACTGCCTGATTGCGGTTTCTCAATGGCGGATATTCGCATCAGGCAGTGTGATGTGCGGCGTGAGTTACGGTCTCTCGATGTGCGGAAAGCCAGTGGTCCGGATGGGATACCAGCGGTGGTTTTAAGAGCTTGTGCAGCCGAGTTGTCTCCTGTACTGACTCGCCTCTACCGAGCGTCCTACCGCACAGGCGTTGTGCCGGAATCTTGGAGGGAGGCCAATGTGCAACCGATCCCCAAAAAGGGTGATCGGTCGGACCCTACCAATTATCGCCCTATCGCTATCACCTCAGTGATGTGTAAGGCCATGGAGCGGATCATAAACGCTCAATTGGTCCGCTACCTGGAGGATCACTCGTTGATCAGTGACAGACAATACGGTTTCCGTCAAAATCAATCGACGGGTGATCTTCTAGCGTTTGTCCTGCATCGCTGGGGTGAGGCGATTGACCGGCGTGGCGAGGCTCTTGCTGTGAGCCTCGACATAGCCAAGGCGTTTGATAGGGTCTGGCACCGTGGTCTTCTTTCCAAGCTTCCGGCATACGGTCTGCCCGGCAACCTGTGTTCGTGGATTTCCGGCTTTCTGCATGGGCGTAGAATACGTGTAGTCGTTGACGGACACGCTTCGGCGCTCTTGTCGGTAAATGCCGGAGTTCCACAGGGCTCGGTGCTGTCGCCCACCTTGTTTATTCTGCATATCAATGACATGTTGTCGCTTGGCAACATTCATTGCTATGCAGATGACAGCACGGTTCATGGGCGATACCACTGCGGGCCTCCGGGTTGCCGAGTCGAAACTGTGAGGGGACGTGAAGATCTTGTCATTGAGCTCAACCGGACCTTGGATCTCATTTCTACATGGGGTTCCAGGAATATGGTTGAGTTCAATGCCAAGAAAACTCAGGTGTGTGCGTTCACGTGCAAAAAATCCCCGTTCTCTCCCCTCCCCATTCTTCAGAGTACTCCCCTGTCAACGCGGAATGACCTGAGTATCCTTGGTGTGGATATCCGCTGTGATCTCAATCCAAGGAATCACATCGAGGGCGTAATATCTGCCACGTCACGCAGGATTGGTGTTCTGAACAGGGTGCGTCGGTTCTTCACGCCCGGTCAGCTTTATCGTTTGTATAAAGCGCAGGTCCGGCCGGGTATGGAGTACTGTTCGCACCTCTGGGATGGATCCGCCCAGTACCTGCTCGATGCCTTGGATGGATTGCAGCGGCGGGCCATCCGCATTGTGAATGATGCAGACGTTACGAGCAACTTAGAGTCGCTACAACTCCGGAGGGATGTCGCCTCTCTAAGCGTGTTCTACCGCCTGTATCACGGGGAATGCTCTGAGGAATTGTTCAACTTGATCCCCTCCTCTCCATTCCTTACCAGAACCACGCGGGCTGGCTTGCGAAGCCACAGCTTGTCGGTCCAAACCATCCCGGCGCGAACCAAACGGTTCTCTAATTCTTTTTTGTGCCGCACCGTCAGGCTGTGGAATTGTTTGCCATCTCACGTGTTCCCTCCTTCCTACAATCCTGGGTCCTTCCGCCGTGGTGTGAAGAGGCACCTTAGCAGGCCGGCATAATTGTTTCCATTGGCATGGGACTGCCATCCGATGCCAATGGATACTCTGCCTGGGCGGCATTTGCGCTTACCAGCAGGTGCAATGCCGCCACTACGTCGGGCCACAATAAAAAAAAAAAAAAAAAAAAAAACAAACCGTTTTTCCGAACACCCATGTCCCCCAATTAGTTCGGATAATCGACGCTCTACTGTAACTTATTTAAGGTAACCAAAACTGGCCAGTTTCAAAGAATCAGAAATTCAAGCCGTAACATTATATACTATACTATCAATATTATACTATCGACTATACAATTAAGTAATAAAGTAATTAAATGCAATTTTATCTACATTATTAACATAAATGCCACATATTATCTCTTAGAGGAAAACCAAAGGAAAATGAATGTTTATTTTTAAAAGTATTAAATTATGCACACGGAAAATATAACTTTGGAAGTCACAACATATACCGAGTTTCTAAATAACAGCTAACTTGTATATAAATTAAATTAAATATACAAACATATTATAACATATAGCTATGAATCAGTTTGGGAGGTAGAACTGACAGGGACAACAAGTCATCATTATCATCGCTCCATTCACACACGTCTCTCCCAAGGTACGGCATAAAGCCTTGTATGCTGCTTTATGAATAATTATGTACACTAGAAATATTTTTGTATCCAATATGAATGTTTTGAATCCAAAAAGTCTTACTTAAATTTTCAGCTCTAAATTGCTGAGCAAATCACTAAAAAAATTGAATATTAGGTTATGAAATTATTCGGCATTCGTTGAACCGTAATTGCTGACGAATATTCGTGCAATGAACCAGTTAATAACGATAACTATTATGCGTAACATTGAATCACCGACGGTTTCTTACCAAACTAGCGTCGTGTGGTATATTTTGAATATCATTAGATAAGTAATAAACTTGTAGAGTTACAATATACATTTATATTTTTCCAGAAGAGGTAGGCAGACGTTCCCCTGGTAGCAAACAAGACAACCACGTGCTGCCTTGTGTGTTTCGTCCCACGATGTGATATACTCTATCTAAAGTATATCGATGTATATTTGCATATACATGCATGCAATAATATTTCTGGATAAGTATACATCGAAACCAAGAAAAACCTAATATTTATATTTTATTCTACTATCTCTCCCACAAGATTCATGAACCAATAAGGCATGGGGTTGTACCGCTACTACAGAAAATTCGTATAAAACACTAATTTTGGTATCACTTCTAGTATAATATACACGAAAATCAGAGCCTCTAAAATATACTCATCAAATTAGTTATCAATTGCCAGGCAGAAAAAAATGAAGAAAGAACTAACAAAACCAAATGATCTGATAAATTAAACGTAACTTCCAATTAAATAACTTAATAAAATTACTTCATATAAGTTAACGGTTAATTTATTATCAAAAACTGTGACAACCGGAAAAATGAGAATTAAAAATGTTAGTTTTAGGCCCAGCTGCATAAACTAATCTTGACGATAATTATAATTTTCAGTATATCATCGCCATTGAGATGCCAAACTTCAAATTGGCATTATCAAAGTAACAGATATCTTCAAAGTTAGTTTGTAAGTAGGCCTTAGTTATTTAAACTTCACCCTAGCTATCAATAGCACTGCCATCAGACATAGACAAAACAAATTTGGCCGAGTTTAAACAAGGAAAAAAATATTGCTACATCGGATTTCCGCCTCGTCGTGTATAAAATTCTACTCACGAAGAATTGACATATACATTAAGCACATAGGACTATCTAACTCTAAGGTTAATGTTCTACGGTCCTGTAGTGACGTTAACGTAAGATGTTTTTAACCTGCTTATGTTAGCTTCGCCTGTATACGTATATATGTTTATTTGTAACTGAATCTTTCAAGTCGAATTTCGACGTTACCGAATATACGGACATTACTCTGACAAAATGCACCAATATAATTGGTAGACTGTTTAATTCGGTGAACACTATCGTAATGCGTCAGCTATTCATGCAACCCAACACCAAGCAAATCACTCGTTCATCAAACATAAAAATGTCTATAACAGGAAAGAGAATAATAACGTGGAACATTAAGGCCATTCTGCAGAAAGTACTGCGCAGCGCTACTGGTCAGAGCGCGAGCGCACAAATGGTACATTACCCGCGCCCTAGTTCCACAAGTTGATAACTGAACCGGTCTCTATGACGTTGGACAATGTTTTTAAACAAATATTTTACTACAAATTGTTTTCGACCATTTCATTGAGTGGAATCATTAAAATATTTTTTAGATTTAACTTATTTTACTCTGCATACAGGTCGTGGATCGTAAATCACGTCATCGATAAAATTAAAAATGAAATTGAAACTCAACACAACTAACCGTCCTCTCCAAAAATTTAGGGTTATGTAAGTCTTATTTGCTCCGAGCAGTCTATGTTAGCCACTTATGTTAATTCTTACGTTTGTTGCCAACTACAGAAAATGATTCAAACAATCAATGATTACAGACAAATGTACTCAAAAAGTTGTAAATTATTAACGAATTGTCTCATCGCAGGCTTTCTAGCAGTTGATAAACTTCTGGTACAAAGTCCTTTAAATGTAATTGACTTCAATCATAAGTACAGAAGAAAAGTGTCAAGTACTTCAAACAAGTGACGTGTGTGTAAGTAAAGTATACAAGTAAAGTATTGCACCAACGGACAGAAGAGCCGCGCGGCTGCTTACACTATATTTCATAACATCACATTAGCGGATGGTGCATGTAGCAACCGGAGAACGATACGCTAAGGTTTCACCATTTATTTCTAATCGGCCCATTTGCGCTCACTGTTGACAACAAGATTCCTCTAAAACCGTGATTTTGATCGAAAAGGCGTAGACCGTATTCCTCCACGCTGACCTAGGCGAATAAGCGTAATGTGATACCATAAAAATGCTTGTCAAGATCGCTACGATATATGGATTTACGATGTATGGATTGGATGGAATGGAAAGTGCTTCATAATTAAAAATACGCACATGATTCCAAGAAGTCAAATTCAGGTTGCCTTACAATCCCGCGGTAATCGTCTCGGCACTTTGCATTCTGACTATTCCTGACTACAACGCTCAAGTAAAAACAGGATTTAAGCATATCACTGGATACAGGCCATCTGAAATAGGACGCTGTAGAAATCAATGGAAGAAGCCATAGCAATGGACTTCCTATAGCCGAAGAATAAGATACACTCCACGCCAAAAACAAATACTTGTGAATCATACAATATTTGTCTCAGCGCGGATTGTGACCACGACCTTTCCTTTCACAACTGACATCTCAATCAACTGTGCCATTAAGGCTACCCTATGCCATTAACGAAACCATATATAGATATTTACTTACACATGTTATTGAGAGATCGTTTATTTTTGTTCTCTACATTAATTTAATTTATTATAATAATACCGTAATAACGTATATATTTAAGAAATACATATACAGAGTATTAGACCGTACACATACCATGAAATGCAAAGATAACAGTGGTTAAACACTTACAAATATTTGAACATAGATATTCATAATCTCTTTCTTCCTATAACATAAGCCGAGCGCAAAGTTTTCACAACTGGCTTATGACTTCAACGTCCATCGTAGATTAACACATTCTTGTGTAGTGAGACTCAAGAATATTATATAGTGTGGGATATTCTAGGCGCTGACAGGTGTCTCACTTGTTTTAATTTTCAATAAGAATTGTGATTTATTTATATTAGGAAATATAATCGTAAAACACATGGACGCTAATAAATAACAAGTATTAAATAATAAAATGGTGTTATCTCGGATTTTTTGTTGTTAATTCATTCAAACGTGTATTTTGGCTTATGATGATAACGTGTATTTATTTTGCTTACATACTACGGCGTGCATTCCCAATAAATACACAGATGATAATATGTATTATGGGTCGGTTAGTTTCCTAGTTCAGTAATCCAGATCGGGCAATCCAAACTTGTGAGGTTTTCAGCTGACAAATTTTTGTATGAACTCCCTACAGGATTTTCTGCGTGGCATAGCGATAAGATCGCCCCATATCGAATGTCAGGACGAAAACAATATCGACGTAGTCTGAGTGGCACTAACCTATACTCCACATTTTTCTCCTCTGCATACCCCTTCAGGGCTAAATACATGAGCTAATAAATGCATAATATTAAGAGCATCTCTCTCGACTTAAGGCGTCCACATTTCCGCATCGTAAGTATCGGACATATCGCATAGTTTATTCGTATAGGAATTCATAGATGTGTGGGATCCGTACGATGCGGATCAATGGACGCAATTGTATGAATTCCTATACAAACAATACTACGATCCGTACGATGCGAATATGGGGACGCATCCCTACAAGACCTTCAGTATAGTAAGTAGTCCCGCCGTAGTGTGAAGAGGCACCTTAGCAGGCCGGCATAATTGTATCGATTGGCACGGGCTACCTTCTGATGCCAATCGATACTCTGCCTGAACGGCATTTGCGCTTCCCAGCAGTTGCAGTGTGGTCACTATGCCGGGCATGCAGAATGAAAAAAAAACTATTTTTATTACCAAGAAGAACTTACTTGTATCCAGTGAGTATGTTGAGTAGCGTGGACTTGCCGGCGCCGGAGGGACCCATGATGGCAGTCAGCTCGCCGGAGCGCAGTCGGCCCGAGACCGACTTCAGAATCGTCTTCACATCTGCCGAAACAAATTGATCTTGAATAAGAAATACACCCAGTTGCACACATTAGCATATGGTAGTGCTATTATTATTTATTTCCAACTCTTCCTATTTATTTAACTTTCTGATTGATTTCGTTGCGGGTTAAAGACAAGTTAGATATTCCCGGAGACTCGCCGAGCTTTAATGATCGATGTCATTACAATGCGTGCCACTGTTGATCCTGGCTTACAGGAGTTGCAGTGGTGGGTGTGAGGGCGGGACAGTGTCCACATAGTGCTATCCTCGCAGAAGTAAACCAAGTCTTGTCTCGTGAGCATAAGACACTACGAGATACTTTTAACCTTGATAACATCTAGAGCCGAAACAAATATTAGTAGGTCACAAAAACATCAGACCGTACACTATTATTTTTAATATTTTTTTAGAAATAAACTGAATTGATAGGAGGCTATCGATAACACAACAAAGGCAGATTTAGTTCCACAATTAAATACGCATTATTTCATAATAGTTTCTTTTTTAAGATTAGCTGTTATTTTTAATGTTTCCGAACATTTATTGGATCTTGTCACTAGTATCAAGCTGAAGAAATATTTTGGTAAACATACAGTTTCTACGTTATTGTAGCAAGTTAGAATGTTGATAAACATTGTCCATTGTATTTGATGACCCGAACAAAGTATGCGAACGGGTCACCTAGTGCGACTGTATATCTATATTAGTTCACATACTACAATACAAAATACTAACATTGAACACACAAAAAGGCAAAGCGGGAAAAAAACATTAACGGTGAAGGACATCATCGTGAAGAAACCTGCATACCATAGCAATTTGCAAGAATTTCTATGGTACGTAAAGTTCGCCAAACCGCATTAGGCCAGCGTGGTGAGCTGTATGGCCTAACTAGTCTCAATCGTATTCTTCATTGTAGAGGAAGCCCGTGCCCTGCAGTAGAACGTACGTGGACTGATACAGACAGACAAGACAAGAGAACTACTGGCTTTTCTTTCTCAATCTACCGAGAGTTTTTACTTGACAGCTTTATAGGAAGAAACAGTCGATGCTGTGCAGTGAGGATATTTGCATTGATTTATGTTCCTGATATAACCCAATTTCAGGCAACCTTGTTCTTCCTAGTTTAACCTACGAGTGACAAGCAAGGCACGAGCCTACCAAGGTCTATTGTGTTCTTATACGGACTTTCCTGAGTTAATATTAGACGGGTAGGCTAAAGCAAATTAGCCTAGACCAAATTACTTTGGCCAAAAATCGGTCGGAAAATAATAACACAATGCATATTATATATAATGACAAAAATATTTATTTCCGTTTGAGGCAATTATCCATCGTGATAGCGAGATGACAAAATAAACCTTGGACATTGGACGCGACACGACACGCACTAGGTTAAAAAGATTAAAACTGCCAGTTAGTTCACATACACAAATATACACTGTAAAACGCGGAAACAAAGTTCAAAATTGAATACTAAGATTAGTGGGTCCCGCAAGTTCGTTGAATTATCATCAACTTTCAAAAGATTGCGCGAATTTCACGCAACGACTATATTACAAACTTCACAGAAGTGCATAAATATTTGTTGGTTTGAAATAACATTTTTACCTTACCCAGTATGCATGCAACCTATTCATTATTATACATCTACACTATTTATAATGATAAACAATTTAACAGACATAAACCCGAGGCCCTAATAGATTTGAAAATCGAATCTATGATTCACATTGCACGTGGTGGTTATTGTGTGGCACGTGGTGATTGCATTTACTGGTGGTAGGTCTCTCATATGTGAGAGGCCATCTGGGTGGGTACCACCGCAGTGTCTATTTCTCCCGTCAAACAGCAGTGTAAACGCACTGTTGTGTTTCGGGTTGAAGGGCATTGTAGCCAGAGTAACTACTGGACATATTGAGACTTAACATCTTATGTCTCAGGATGGCGAGCGCAGTGGAATGCCAAGCATTGCTTTGTAATTCAAGGTGTTGTTTGGTTTTGCTACTGTTCATGAGCGGTCGTATCGCTTACCACCAGGCGAACGGCATGCTCGTCTCGCCATTCATAGCAATAAAAAAAAATAAAAAAAAAAAAACGTAACCATTATACCAACAACATTTTTGTCAGATAGTGAGGACACCAAAATCAGGATTTTATAAATCTATCTATCTGGCCCTATCTATAAAATTAAACGGACCACTATACATCAAACAGTCCTAACTATTATTAACAACTATTAAAAAATATATCTTTACGTCTAATACTCAAAAGAGGTTGAAGCACCTGAAACATCCGTACAGTTCAGAAGGGCTTAAAAAGAAACAAAAGAATAACTATATATGTGTGTAAACAAATCAATGTTTCAGATACTTAGTACTTCGATCAAATATACACTAGATACACAGTTCCCTGTAAAAGTTCTGTTAAAAAGTGGCACCGATGCATGACATTAAAAAAAGTAAACAAAAAGATCACATATTCCAAATACATTAACACAAATTCCACCTTATTCCTGGAGCTTAAAGTAGCTTTTCACATAATATTGTCTAAATTGTTGCGACGTTTTAGAAGCAACGGTCGGTGCGTGACTGAAGGCGAAAGAGTGCTTAAGCACTCTTTTTTGGTGCCATTTTCTAAGCGCTCATGTTGTATCTAGTGTATATTTGATCGAAGACTTAGTACATTAACAAGGCACCATGCGCAGAGTCCTTTGTTCTATAGCATTATTCATCGCGGGCCAAAGTCCTTTCCTGTGTGGACACATTATCTTTACACGTATATCGCACTAAATTGATTCTGCATTGAATTCCGATACTCATAACTTTTTTTTCATATTATAGGTCAGTCAAACTAGCAAACAGGTCATCACTGGCGCGAATGAACAACCAAATAATTGGATCATAAATGTGTTGCCGGAGTATCAATTTGGGAGATAAGAGAGATTTAAATGAAATTTAGACATCAGATAGATGTACCTAATTAAAGCCTTTATTAAAAAAAAACTATAAACTCACAATATGTAATATCACTATATTGATCTATTTTTTTATATTTATATTATCTATAACTCTGTTTCAATTCCTTGATTAGTTTTTTTTTTAGAACAATTTCAATCAGTTTGTTTTTTTTTGCTTGCGTGTGTAGTTTTTTTAGTGTTATGTACTCCTTTAATTGGTATATACATCAGAAAACTGTAAAAAAAATAGTGTTAATTTTGATAATGTGTTTACTGTTGGAGAACCGTAATTTAATAAATAAATTAATTAACCTGGGGATTAGGGCAGATGCGAGGATCATTGAACAAAGACGACCTCAAATGTCATATTTTTAACAAACACGAAAACTAAAATAAAGCTTATTGAACACAATACTTATATTGTTTACACAGAATTTAGGAAATTACAAAGGATTTTCAACCGGTACGTATTCATCAGTATGACCTTTGACACCTCTTAGCATAAAACAACAGCTACAACTGTATTACTTTGCAAATAATGAACGTAATGCAATTTTATTACGTTTTAATTTTGCTTTGTAAGTTGTAACATTAACGGCCTTATACACAGTTTTAAAACTTATTTTAGTCATCGAATATTTTGTCCCTTTCGAATAAAATGCCAAGCATTGCTTTGTAATCAGCTCTTCCATACTAAATTAATCGTTTCAATCTGCGAAGTATAGAACAGCAGTTTTTTTTCGCAATATCAGGGTTGTCCCCACTGTAAAGTTATTCATTACGATGAGCGTAGCATCCCCCTTTCGGCTTTATATACCTTTTATGACTAACCTTGTATGCTAAAGATCCTTTAATATTTATTACACATTGTTCTTTAAATAAATAAATAACACCCAACAGTCACATGTCTAATATTATTCCTGATCCCACACAAAGATCAGGTCTTGTGTCGCGGGTATCAGGAACTACGAGAGACTTTTCGGTATCACAAACACCCAGACCCGAAAGAAACATTTGTGGGCCGCACAAACATTTCTGTAGGTGCGGGGATCGAACCCGCGGCCTCTCATTTCACATGCGGCGTCTAACTGACTGCGCCACGGAGGCTTTAGCAACAAAATCAAGTTTGAGCATTCAACCTCACATGCGTTGTGACTTGTGAGTGAACAAGCATCACTTGGAAACAACCGGTTTTAATAAAAAATAAATAGTAAATACGATGTGAACAGGTTATTAGCAAATGTGAATGTGATGTTAAAATATTACAGCTTAGGTATATAAAGAATACATCAGTGTCTGCCTTGTATACCAAGTCATCAGGTGACCCTCGTTTGTCGGACCTACGCAATAAAAAATATATACATATTACAATGTTTTTGTCAAACTGGTCGACAAAATGCGGTCATTGACTACCTTAGTCTATATATTGCAAGTAGTTGTATTTTGCCCATAAAACTACCTAAACAATATCACGTTAGGGTCTAAACGGTGTCTGTAAGAAAATAACAAGGAAAATGTTTACAAACTGCAGAGGTAATATTCTTGCGTCCTTCTGACTTTTTGCTGATCAATTTCCTGTTACTGTATCTTACAGTAAAATTTGACTAATTATAATAAATAATCATACAAGTACAACGACGAAATCAATTATTTTCATTTTTAACCTGCAACGGAATAATTCGAGGGAAAAACATTCTCCATCTTTTATACGCATACGCATATGTCGCCGGTTGTCGCTGATCTGAACAAAACTGCATTTAACCCACTTACAAAATAAAATAAGTTATTTAGAAAAGTACACATCTTATACATACATGAACATCACGCTTTCTACCAAGTGTGGGCAGACAGAGGCGCTACCATGACCACCAACGTTTCGCCTTAAGTTTTCCTTTCCACTATGTGATAGGGGGCGTGTCTAACGCCATATCGGACACAATAAATCCTAACTCCGGTTTGATAATGCAGAGGAAAATCCAATATCACTGCACGATCCGGGATTGGAACCCGAGACCTCTACGTTGCTATCGTACCATAGTAAAACTACGCCAACCAGGCAGTTATATATCTCACATATCTAAATAGTAAATACTAACAGCCTTATTCATAGGCAGTTTATAAAGATATTTTAGTTAGCGAATGTTTTGTCCTTTTCGAACAACTTTTGAATTCAGTTTGAGCAAAGAAGACAGAACATTTGAATACTAAAATACTTTTTTATCTGTCTACGTATTAGCCCGTGAATCTATATCAAACCGTTTTAATCTACTTAGAAATTTTAAAGAATGCTTTAATCCCAAATTTTATTTCATGACGATGATAGCCAGCGAACCGTCCAAGTTTTTACAAAATGTACTGTTACTTAGCCAAATTATTAACAGAGTTTGCAACTTAGCAAGTAATATTCTGTGGTGAAAAAAATTACTGCATTCATGAGCGAGATACCAAACGAAATTGTGCATTCTCGATCTTGTAATGAATAGACAATTCTCCTATAATAGTGATAGTCGAGACAGACCTATTAAAGATTCATCCATTAGTAAACAAACCCAGTAAACTCGCAGGACTCGATGACAGTACCTTAGATTTCATCGTTTCAAGTCTTTATACTGTACATAAAGTAAACCATTTTCCATTCTCAAACAAGAGATGGCCTAAATTTTATCACCAACAAAGAACAATAAGAACTTAAAATGAAATTATAATCACACGGGTAATTAATGACAAATTATCCGTTTCGCAACAGTACTGGATCATGCCTTGACACCAAGATAAGCACTACCTGTTCTTATCAAACTGATATCGTATTAACTACAAAATATTTATGTAAAATATTCACATGTTGCACAATGCACTCTATTTCAAAATGTACCGATGCACTAAATCTGCATATGCACGATGTTTAATTGCTATTAAAACCATTCGCTATAATTAGTAACACTTTCTTCTTGTGTTCTTAAACAGTTTTTTACTTTTTGAAGCACAGAGATGCGACCGAGAATCCAGCAAGCGTAACCAATGTCTGAAGGAAGACCCAGTTTTTTTATGCCATGAATGGCTAGACGATCAAGTCATTCGCCTGATGGCAAGCGATGGACGCCCTCTTCCTTCTTTGCATTATTTTCAATTTATTTTTAAGAACCGGTGGCTACTCAAGCTATACTTGGTCTACAAACACGTTCTCTTGCATAAAACTCCTAATAAAACTAGGAAGAGTAGCGTAAACGGGATGTGAGTGTCCACAACTTTACAGGCTCAAAAATCATGACATGGCTAATGCTAGGTGCTCCTTTCACAGTCGCATTGTGATCGCTCTTTTATGCACGAAATTGGTTCACATCCATATCACATATGTACTACATTGTGACTGACGTTCCTTCATAGTAACTGATATTTCCAAATTCAAGTAATGTATAATTTATCATCCTTGCTTAGATTACATCATAATCTTTTGACATATCTATACGCCGTCAATGACGATTATCCATGCAACTAATCACATACATACAATAATACATGAAAAGGTTTATTGTAGAAACAAGAAGTATCGGCCTTACAATTGTAGAGTACAATAGTTTAAAAAATAATTAGCTAAGCCTGTTGGCATCCAACACGGACGAACGGAGCCCTATATTTTTTATTAGTTGATAATAAACAATACAGAATCCAAGAGCGTCAAAATCGATATATGTATATTTACTATATTCCAAAAAAAAGACCATTCGACACAACACTTGCCTTTGATTATAATCATTAGAAAGCCTAAAAGTTTGAAATTTATTAATATACATATGTATATTAAAACATATACTAATGAACGAAAAATAAAGAAAATAGTAATCATTTTTGTGACCAAATAATTCGTACAAACGTTGAAAACAACAACGACAAAATGTGAATAACGTCGCGTTCCCATGTGACAATAGTACCCGCCGACTGCCAATTACTGTGGATGTACCAAATTGCTTCGTGAACGCCTACTGCTAGGCAGGAACGGACATTTCCTTAGCTATTTCATTAATGATCGGTTCAACCGCCGCCTTTACAATTTCATGTAATGCATTCATCCATGTCTATGCTTTGTCGTTTCATAAGTTATGCGTAATTTATTTAAAGAATCTGTTTTTATGATCATTTCCAGCGATATAGCTGTACATAAAAACTTAATGACGTAATGCAAATTATTGCTTAACTATTTCCTAGTAGTTTCCAAATTGTGTTTTTACCAGGTTTTGAATTAAAGGGGTGCTTAGTGTTATAACCAGATCTTATTCATTCAAATAATTGTGTCTATGTATGATTGTATTCAAGTGGCTGTGTGTACTGTGTATATTTTCAATTATTTTGATTATATTCTTGTTTGTTTTTGGTGCAAGATATCAACTGCTCCTTTTACATTCATTGTTTTTTATATCAGTCCAGGGTCCAGTATTATTCAATATTTGAAATAATAGAAGTAACTTGCTTTGCCTACTCTTGCAAGAATTTTTCATTCTTTTTCTGCTTTCATCGTTTTGTCCCTCATAATGATTTGGATACTACTATCTTCAAATATAGCAGTTTACTTAGTCTTGATTACTCTCTCCACCTGCTTAACTTGTGACACAACCAAATATATTTATTTTCCCCTATTCTCGTCGATATTATAAATTCAAAAGCTTATATTTTTATTCAATACCTTTTATGCTTTTGTTATTCCTATGTTAATATCTAGCGTATGCTTACTAAATTATTACTTCCTAATTAATTTAAATGGTTGACATTTTCTACTAAATTTTTGTTTCAGCTAGTTTTCGAGGTCATATTAAAATTATATTTGTATAATATGTAATGCCTAGAATTTAATTGCATAAATTTGTTTCTTGCAATTCTTGCTTGCCATAAAATCTATACGTGACTTAATTTCTTATGATCCGTGTATATGCGGCAAACACGAAACGAATCTTTTGTGACCTAGATTTAGGCCTTGTAGAATTAGGTTTTGTGTCGTTAGATCTTTATGTACTTGGATTGTCATTAGATTTAGGTTTTACCTTTTTCACAGTGAAATCATTATCAGCTTGCGAATTTTGGCAGGTGGCAAGAGAAGAAGAAACTCTACATGTAAAGTAAAACATGAAATTTATGTAGCGTCAGTTTCATATCTTTCGTTACTGTCTGCTTGCATGTGTTATTTCAATTTATTAAAGTTGCTTTCGTATTATTTATTTCTATTTACGCGAAAGTCAAGTCGATATTAGCATCAGTAGCATATGAATAAATCGATTGGAAGGTATCACATATTAGCTTTATATTATCTTTCACATGACCCCAGCCCAGTATACAATAACACGGGCTCGCTAGCAGTAATTAATTAAAGTGATGTTGTAAATACATCTCTTGGTGCCTTAATGATATAGAAACCGTTTGGACCTTGACTCGACGTTGAACAAGGACGACTAGTGTAGAAGCAATCACAACTTAGTGCAATGTAGTTAAATACAAAGTAAGAAGAACATCCAAGTGTTATATCGAGATTTGTATATAGATCATATTTGGCACAATTTATATGCATCATCATAAGCCCGTTGCAGTTCCAAAGTCTCTAGTCACACAAGCTTCACCACAGAGCCAGGTCTGCTGCTTTATTCATCCAATCTCTGCCGGCCCTCTTGTGCAAGTCGTCCTGCCATTTGGCAAGAAGACGTCCAACACTACGTTTAGTTTGTCAAGACACGGTCTCCAGTCCACAACATAATATGTATATTGTAAGATAAGTGTTAATTACCATAGCTATTTGTGACGGCACAATCACTAATCAATAGACTGGGCTCCGGGTCATTGAGGTTAAATTACTAATGCCGATTTTCAAACAGACATTTCATTAATAAATAACTAGCGATAAAGTTGCAGACAAAACTTATTTCTATAAGCATATCATATTATTGTTATTGTTGGTTTAATTCAGAAAATACTGTGTACCGAAAGCTAAAAGATAAAAATATAAACCATATTTTAGAAAAATACTCAACATATAACTCATACATTGCTGATTACGCGCACAAACAATGCACGCGAGCGCGAAGTTCGTACGCAATGCATAACGCATTCATATTTTATTGACTGACTGACTACCAGCACAATACTTAAAAGCGTGGATGCCATAATTTACGGCCTTATTCATAGACAGTTTATAAACCTAATTTATTTGTCGAATATAGTGTCTTTTTCGCTCAACCTGAATTCTAAAGTTGTTCGAAAGGGACAAAACATTCGATAACTAAAATTGTTTTGAAACTGTCTATGAATAAGGACGTTTAAGTTAGTGTGATATATTTTTACTAAAGTGGCGAGCAATAGCAGCGCGTCGCTCGTCGTGTCGTCTGTGTATGTATTCTATTAGGGTGCCTAACTATTTTCTCATATATGTACATAGTTTGTTTACTGTATTATGTGGGGATGCCATCGGCGACACTGGTACAGATGTATTTTAGTGGGCAATACCTTTTTAATCATATTCAGCTGTTCTGTGGTCACCACACTGTGACCATCAACTCTAATGAACTATTCGAATTCCCTTTTAAGTTAGGTAAATGATACCTGTGTGTCTGTCTGTATCAGCCCATATACGTCCCACTACAGGGCACGGGCCTCCTCTACAATCGAGAGCACGATTGAGGGTGGTTAAGCCATATAATCCACCACACTGGCCTAATGCGGGTTGGCGGACTAAATACCATAATATCATGGTGAAATTATTAAACACACTGACCCCATTGCGGTCCATCATCACCCTGGCCCTTTACCATCCATTCTTCTGCACGTGCCAGAAATAAACATCTTAATAATAATTATTCTTATTATACGCCCATACAAAATAACATTTTAAACTTTGCATAAAAACATGTAGATACTTATATTAATTCACACGTCATTGAAACGACCCACAGAACGAAAATAAACATAGTAAAATCGTGTGACTCGACAAAAATGAGCAACCATTTTGCATTTGCAACAATTCAAATGGCCTTATTTATTGGCTGTTTTAAAACATATTTTAGTTAATGAATGTTTTATCTTCTTCGGTCAAATTGCATTCAAAAGTCGTTCGAAAGGGACAAAACATTTAATAACTAATGAGGGTTTTAAATCCATCTATGAATAAGAACGTTATCATTTAAATAATTACAGTCACTGCACAATAGCAAGTGAAATGTAGTCCAGATAAAAGTATCCAACAGAAACATTAATTCCGATAAATATAACAAACTTTTAGGTTTCACTATGACGGGTTTTCCACCATCTTGTGCGATAGTCGCTATAAAGGTGGACTAAAATAGCAATAGCAGACCTCGCATAGAATTAAAAAATATTTATATTTTTTATATTGCATCAGCTCAGGTACGTCCCATTGCAGGGCACAGGCCTCCTCTAAAACCTAGAGTATGATTGAGAGTAGATACACTGGCAATACTCATATGGATAACAATAATCTAATAAAGCAAGGGTACTAACAATAACTAGAAATCTATTAAAAGCCTATCTGGTATCATTATCGTCTTGTGCCTTTGTGCACGCTAATCTCAGAAACGGTTGAAACAATTCCGCTTAAGTTTGGTATGAAGGTGTCTGACACCATGCATTAACACATAGTTTTTTTATTAAGGTAAATTTAAATATAATTGTTACTTCTTTTAAACTCGAAAGGAATGGGATGGGACAGGAAAGGGCATGATTACATGCCTCGAGTGAGCATCAGACGGGACAGGGCGGGATATAACGGTAAGGGAAAAGCAATATAGATGACGACCTGAGTTTGAAATAAATTAATCAGGTCAGGAAATAATATGTTGCTGATGTGAACTGGACTCAAAAAGTATTTGGACACGGGCGGAGCCGGGCCGGCCCCTAGTCGTTTTTAAAAGTGAACAAAGATGTTTTTTCTTTGCACCGTGAAAATACGTCACAATAACACAGGCAGTATCTTTATTTTTATAAAAGCTTTTGTGTGAATGATTTTAGTTTTTAATGACATCAAACGATGCACTCAGACAAAAAAGTAACTCCCAAAAGAAGCAAGACATTCGACTGGAAAAATAAATCCTATAATCGCGTATATTAATATTAGAATACAAGAGTTCAAATCATAAGTTGTTGTATTTGTATTTTCGTGATTATAATCTTTATGACGACAATGCGTATTGTGTGCGGCTTGCCAACCGTTTCAACAATCCTACTACAAGGAGAATTGACGTCTACGAGTATAAGGTGGTTGCTCTTAAAACTAATAAGCCAAGAATAATAATATAGGCCCAGATAAATTCCTACTTCCTTGTCCCTAGAGATTAGCGGATAGCATGTGATAGGATACTTGGCGACTGAGCTGACTAAAAAATCAGTGATCAGAAGTAGACCCTAAGACACGAACCATTGATTTTTCACAATTACCTGTATAATTTGAGTTAATTATCACTTTCTTTAGTTGTGAAGTAAGAGAACGTGAAGATACTGGAATGAAAACTTCACAAGATTTTCAAAAGGTGATGACCTTTAAAATCGTAATTAATAAATAAAATATTTTATACAAAATCCGGAATGGTTCATATTAATAATCAAAATCTTTAAACTACCCATTATGTGAGATACAAGGGGCAAAGTAAGTAAGATACAAAGGAGACAACATTAAAATATTGGTTTAAGCCGTAAATGATGAATTGCCGGGTTCATTTTCTAGGCTTCAGTGGTGCATTTGAGGACAGTACGTAAAAAAATAATATGTCTGGTACCTACTGCACGTGTCCAATGTCCATTATGAATATTCAAATTCAAGCAAACAGCAGGCTTCAACAAAAGACCGAAATAAACCTTGTCATTCTAATCTTACATGGATGCCTGACAATAAATGAAGTATGAATATAATAATATATAAAGTTATGCATCACGCAAACAGCAACAATTAAGTATTTATAAAATGAATCCTTTGTCACAGCTAAGAACAAAAAACAATTATAGAAGTAGTTATCAACAGTCCACAAGTCGAGTTTACAAGTCGTTCGAGGAACATTGAGGTCGCGCTAGTTGGCTCATTAGGACCGCTACGATTAATTAGGTATTTGAAAATATCATTATCTAGTTTATTAGTTATAATAATATGCTTACGTAAACGTTTACGATTGAAAACAAGTTTTGCTATCAAGGCCAAAAACGGCGAAAAAAAACTTGCAAATCCCTTAAGAACCTGCACAAAAATATACGAAAGCAATTAGAAATTGATTAAAGAAAAGATGTGTGGTAATTTCCTCGCATCTGATGGCGAAAGTAGAAGTTGTGAAATGTATTCTGTTTAATTGCAAAATGTCTACTTTAATGTCGCTTAACACAAATGGATATATTCAGTTTATGTCCATGTTTAAAGTACAGCAATGATTTTACTTTACATTTACATGTCTACATAAAGGTATAATTGTGCAAAAAATTACAAGTTTTGAACAACTTCTTTTTTTTTCTCCATATTATCATATTAACATGAAATAATAAGTTATTATTTTGCTAAATAAGTATCATGTTCTATTAAGATAATATACGTCCTAAATAAATCTCATATTACTATTCAACAAACCTGTACGTGACGATAGCAAATGATAATTTGTATACCATTAAGCTTAATATAATCACCTACTAATTCATAAAATATATGTACTCACTGCTCTTCCTTCCCTCCTGGACTTTGTATGTCAGGTCCGTAAAGGCCAAATCTACGGGCGGCCGCTTGGGCAGATGTGTCAATGTCTTGTGCTGGGCTGGAGTGATGGTCACCTTCAGACTGCCCTTCCTGCCGGATATGATAGGTTTAGTGTCCACGGGTCCCGCTAGAACGGACTCTTTGTCCACTGCCATGATGGATGTACAAAACTTTGTTGTTTCAAAACTATATTATCATCACACTACGTCACAAAGAGTAGAGACGCGCGCGTTACGCGGCGATACCGCGCACTGACTGCGACTGACTGACGAGGGACGAATGAGGCGCGCGGCGGCAGAGCGATACCAACACAGCACTCCCTGGCGACCGACAACTGAGGTCGCACATGCAGGAAGCTCATGTGACAAAAGTTAAAGTTCAACCCTTTCTGGTTGCCACGGTCGCTAAAATTAACTCATAATCCGTGAATACCCAATATGAATTCGCAATTAGCTCCGACAATTATTGTTATGGTCAATAATAACTACAGTTGTTCCAAGTACATATTTTTGAGGAGGGATATATCTGGTTTTCCTTTTTGCCTTTATTGCTGACAGCAAATATAAAAATGAATACATTTCAGCATGTGCTTAGACGCTAACGCATACCGTCAATTTTCAATAGATACGTATTTTTATCAATTGTGACTATTTCTGATACCAATATTACCCCAACATGATTTATGAATAAGCCTGATAACAGAGTATCAACTTTATACCGCGGAAATTAAGAGATTCCTAACTTGGTGAAAGCCATAAAGTTTATCAAAATAAAACAAATACATGTCCTTATAATTATTAAGTGAAATATAAAATCATACATGACACGTATCTCTTCCTTTTTGTGTCCTAGACATTAACAACCAAGAAAAGTGAGCCAGGAAATAAAAAATATAATGAAATTATTTTATGATTACCAAGATATTCTCCTTGATATTAAAAACGTAACTTAAATCGGAATACAATAGCCGTGAATGAGGAAAGAGCGAGGGCAATGCAAATAATCAAGCCAATATAGCCAAGAGCCATCTATATGGCCGACACTGATGCAATCAATTTCGAATTATTTCCCGTTAATCAATTTATTGATATTGATACATTAGAACGAAAATCTATATACTACATAAACATCACGTCTTTTTCCCAGCAGGGGTAAGCAGAGGTGTTACCAGGACACCCACAGAGAACTCCCACTTTAAGTGTTCCGTCCCGTGAAATGATAGAGGGGGTGTGGGATAGGTTATATTATGTTTGAAATTTTAACTGCACTAAAGCTAAGAAAACCCCTTTTTTCTACTATACATTGTTAAACAATATTGTTCAGATCTGCTATCTTGCAATCCATTTACTATCACCCGACTCAATTTTTATGGAATGAAGCAAATATATTATATTGAAAATGGTCCAGGGTGGTTAGTATTCAACGTGACATTACCACCCCAGAGAGTAGAAGTATATCAAAGCTTGCGCTTTGCCTATCCTTATACCATCCAGTCTGGAGTAATGTATGTTTCTGATCTGGATGTTATGTGAAATTGAAATAATCGAACTTTCATGCATTCATTCATAAGCTAACGCTTGTATCTCTCAAACAAGTTTCGCGAATGCCACCAATTGTTCCTAGAACTTATTTCCATACAAAATGTTGTAACATAGAGACCCTATGGCCTATTCAATGATGATTAAAGATGACCTATTCAAAAAGAAAACCTAGAATTTACGGTGACCTTTGAATCCTACACGGAAACAGTTCAGAATACAACTTTCTTTGCTACTATACAACAAAATACTTCTAACATTTTTTTATTTTCAATACATACAAGAATTACTATTTATACCTACTAAAATTGCGGCCGTACAATTAAGTCGAAATTAATAGTTTGGACTTTGCTCGCTTTGCTTGTTATTTTAAAGTAAAAACAGTATATTTTAATAAACAAATATACGCATTAACTAAGCTACACTGGTTTCGAATAAAAACAGGGTTTCTACAGTAATACATACTTTTTCTTAACAAAAATTGTTCTTACATTTACGAGATCAATTTACAAGTGTATTACATCTGACATCCAAGTCATTAGTGTAAATTGCTCGACTATCGGACTGAACTAAAACTGTGATGTTAATTCCATAGGGCTGATCTCCCGACCCACACAACCGTCCCCACCTGGTCGCGTCATATAGTAATGTACTGTGCGCGCTACGCACTTGAGGCGCCTTTGAGCATGTCCAAAAAACCGACAGCGACGGATCGGCTAGGATCGAGGATTACTCTATACTCCGACACGACGACGAATGTTCGAACATCGCAACTAAAACTGTACGAATATGCGTAAATACTATACAAGACGTTCGAATACTGTATTGTACGTCGTAATCTTAGACTAAGTTCGAAGTGGATTATAAGTTTCAAAGATGCTAGTATTGGTTTTTATTTGGTTGACGTTCTGACGTGTGAATATTCGTACTTAGTGTCGGAATATAGAGTAACCCCCAGGATCGGCCGGGCCTCGGGGTATTAGGCGCGCGCGCTCTAATGCGTCCCCTGAGATTTCGCGCTGCCGTGCTGATCGTGATTCTTCTGTCAACCGCTTGCGATAGTTCTGTGTGGACCCAGCTAGTAAGCAATCATAGGAAAACAACGCGAAAATAATATATTTGTCTTTGACCAAAAAAAATTACCCAAGTAAATGTAAGGCACACATGTGTATGTCTCATGAAAAACAGTAGTTCTGAATGAAATTGTTGACCAAAGAACAGGTTAAAGAACTGTTATTTAAGAATACTCGAACATTTTTGCATATATTTGGATAATAACCAAAAACGAATTACATTGGATACTTTTAAACTTAGAGTATGCCGAAGACACTCAAGGAATTTCAAACTGCGATTTGATTATTTTTGTGTTTGAAAGGTTTATACCTTCTATCAAATATATCAAATATATACTAGATACAGGGTCCAGAACAAAATCACACGCCAAAAGTGGTCAAAGGTTGCTTATACTTATACATTTGAATTTCGAACTACAAGATGTAGCAAAAGGTCTTAAATTTTAATCAACTTTAGGTAATAATAAACCTTATTCCTTTAAATTAAGATTTATTATGTTTTGGGCCATACTAAAGTCAAATAAGAGCACATGCTTATTTGTGCTATTATTTCTCTTATAGTTTTTTAGGCTATTATCTAGTGTATATTTGATTGAAGGTTTGAACCTACTGTATTCGTCAAAAACTATTGTCTTGTCAATTATCAATGGCTTTGACATTTTTTCTTGTTAATAATGCTTTTTTTAAGTATTGCCCATCTTGTAATCAATCTTTTCAAAAAATTTCTCAAACACATTCCTCAAAATATATAATTGTAAAAAAAAAGAAAATCCTGGCCCTATAACCAGTTAGTTATCTACTAGAATGTCCATCTACCAACGGGCCTAAATGTATTGTTTTTACATATCCCATTGTACAATGAAATAGATATTATTTTGACTTTGTAGCCGTATTTTCAAAGTCACTTTTGTTTTGGTAAATAAATTGTATTATTTAGTTACCATTTTATATATGTACTACATTGCAAGTAAACATTTAACAAATTATAACATAAGTACAAATCTGTTACATGTTTTGGTAGGAAACTAGGACAAGGCCTCCTCAGAACTTTTCCTGAGAGATGATCTGAGATCCATAGTTGAAATAAAGTGTCTGATATTTATTACTTTTTAAACTTTTGAAACATGAAATCGTTTATATTAGGGGGATATAAACTCGGGCCATTACCTATTTAATAAATAGAAAATAAAAATTACAAAATGTACAACCCACGATTTTTACTAGAGGGACTTAGAATATGGCTTGAGTAACCGCAATAAGCAAACAGAAATTACTTTCTACGTATGTAACGGTACGGCGCAATATTGTAGTAACGATTTCATTCAAGTAGGAAGTAGTAGATCTTAGTCTACCTATACCGAATTGAAATACTATTGCTTTCTAAATACCTATCTATATTGTAACATAGATTCTAATATTATTTTATTTCCTTATAACTATGAGAAGGTACACAAAATTCAGACACAGCAAAAATATCATTGTTCGTCTAACATTATTATGTTTATAGGATAAAACTCACCTCAAATTATTAACAATATACACGTTATCCATTTTGTTTACGTCATCCGCACCAAACTTTTATTTTTACGATAATTCAATGATTATTCAGCGTAAATTTCGCAATATACAAATAAAAATCATGCACAATACAAATTAATTATAAAAACAATGTAGGTAGGTATAGAATAACCTAATAATGCACCTACTGAGGCACCTACTCATAATGAAACTTTCTCTAAATTAAGTTATGAGACAGAGACAACGCTACACATATGTCAAGGACTAGAATGAGTAAAGCATATGTTACTTTATGCTCAAGATCTGAATGACTGTAACAAACTTCGTATTTTGTTTTACAATTGACATTGACAGCTCTTCAAAGTTCGAACATGGTGGATTTACATGTTGGCTGAGACTGGGCCAACGTCTACTAACTCCGAGCTATTAACTATAAAAAACTTAAGGCCAGCCGAGCCAACTACCCACCAAATTATTGCTATAGTTTGATTTCAGCTTTAATATGCCAAATTCCAAAGTGTAGTTATACGATGCGACGCAAAGCGGAGAGGCGCATCCGCGTTTTTGCCTTTTGGATATACGTTTTTGCCCCAGCGCGGGTGTCTAATTTAAATTCCTTCTTTCATAAATAAGAATTCGTTATTATTTTACGCAGGTGTCTTGGCCCCTGCCTCCCCTTCAGAGAAAAAGGCGTGAGTTTATTTATTATATTATATCAGAAACTCAAATATGGTAACGATTATGCGTATTATTATTACTTTGCAATGTGACCGAGCCAAAGCTTTAGCAGTGACCATACAATATCGCTTCTATGTTTCTGGGACCATTTGTATAAAAAATATATTTTGGTATATATTTTTTTATAATAATATGAAATAATGATAAAACATGTGAGTGCTCATCTATACACGTCGTATACGAAAACATGGAATAATTCTATAACAAAAATTTACTCTATGATAAATAATTAAAGCTTACAGCGTAAATGATAATTTTTTACATATATCTACATAAATACAAAAAAAACGTGTGTATCATACATACATACACACGTTTTTTATTTTCTTACGAACGTAGTTATACTAATTTTTTACGATAAAAGTCACATTTATCGCGAATTTTTGCGACGGCCTTTCATCTTTACACATATACAATCATCTTCACAAGCTACTTATTTCATTCATATGGAACACATTAATTCACGTGATGAATAGGTTTGATTTAGTGAATTAGAGTAACTAACTCTAAGGTAAATTTATCTTCAAAAATTTATGAGATAAAAAAAAGTATACAGAGCCACTCTCGGGCAGTGGCCATCTGGGTGGGTACCACCACAGTGTCTATTTCTCCCGTCAAACAGCAGTGTAAACGCACTGTTGTGTTTCGGGTTGAAGGGCATTGTAGCCAGAGTAACTACTGGACATATTAAGAATTAACATCTTATGTCTCAGGATTCAAATTGACATGAACATGACTTTTTGTTCATTCATTTACACTCTAAAGAAAAGGATAGAAGGCAAAAGCAACGTCATACAGGGTGATATTTTTGAGTTTCATTGTTTTATAGGGAATGCAATCTCCATTTGGGTATAAGCTTCTTGGACGAAACCTAACGAGGCGCTCGGGCGGGAGTGTACAGCCATCTTAACACACCGACAAAAAAACATGAAAAACAATGTTGCTGCTTGAATTAAATAGTACTAATTAGTAGTAACCACAGACTAAGGTAGTAACTATATCTAATCTAACTTTAAAGTGCATGATGTCCTAAAAATTATAAAAATAAAATAATTAAAATTTAAAATGGCGACCAAAATGGTCAATTTTGACTAAGAGATAGAACTAGAAAACAATCTGACAAAAAAATTACAGAGTAGTAATTTCATCAACAAAGTATTTCAAGATAGGTGTTAATTTATACTTTGGCACTGTGGGGTCAAGAAAATATTCAGAACCATTTAAATTTTTCATTTGGAACAAATCAAAGCAATAAACGTATACTTTAGTATTTAGGAACTTTTGCAGGTTACCTCGCAATATCGCGTATCTCTTTTCAGTTTCATACTGTGGTTTCATATATCATGTCGAAATCACTAAGACTTTCTAAACTAGTTCAATTTGTTTATTTTCTAAAATAAATAAATAAAATAAATACCACCACCAGTTTATAAATCTGTTTTAGTTATCGGATGGCTTTTTCACTTCAAACGATTTTTTAATTCATTTTGGACGAAGAAGTTAGAAGATAAAACATTGGATAGGTACCTTTACTTTTTAGTATAATTACCTGAAATACTTATATCATACAAAAACTGCACAACTTCACGATTTCTACAAATTAATTAACTGAGAAATGAAATGGTATAAATTAAAATTATTTGTGGTCGCACCATTGTTACAAAAGTCAAAACTACTGTGAAGTGTGATCTGCGTAGACGGAGAAACTAATAGACGGAGTCACATGTTCTATCCCTTTTACACAAAACGAAAGAGATTTATACATAACGTTCATGTAAGAAAGAGATGCAAGCTTTTGTAGCCTGTCCTTATCGGCGTAACCGCTTGACTCCAGGAAATTTGACGTTTTGGAGGCAAATATTTATTTATTTTATTTAAAATTTTACGGCTCTGGAAACAAGTCCTTTTAGCCAATCCTTAACTATTACAAATCGTATGTTCGAATTATGTACAATCATAAATCTATATAACAACCTTTACAATTTTTCTACCGTACTACATATATATTTATACAACGGTTTATACATTAATGGATTCTTTAACATTTCTTTAACTGACGTAGGCTTATATGTTGATATTTCTAATAAATCCGAAATTAAAATTAAACGTATTAAATTAAATTTAGGGCAAGATAAAACAATATGGTCTAAGTCTGCTGGTTGTACGCTACAATATTGGCAATGATCAGATGCTAATATTTTCATCCTAAACAGATGAGCTGGAGTCTGACAATGTCCAAATCTTAATCTATTTATTATAGTTATACATTTCCTTTCTTCAAATTGCATTTTATTATTATTAAACCATGGGCGGGCGGGTAGGTTCTCTTGTATTGATGCATACCATTTTCCTTTACTTTTATTTTTTTCCTTCCAGTAGCACTCCCATCTTAATCTAGTTTTTTCTTTTAATGTCAGAAAATAATCTGTGTAGGGTATTTTCAGTGCATCACTATGGTCTTCATCCCAATGAGAATTAGCTGCTTTATCAGCTAATTCATTACCCTGGATTCCCGAATGGCCGGGTACCCATTCAATCCTAACCACCTTGCTCTTGTTCAAATTATACAACAATTCTTTTATATTATAAATTATATAGTTGGTTTTATAAGCCAAAGTTGAACCATATATTGTTTTAATAACACTTTGAGAGTCTGATAGAATAAGTATTCTGTCAACGTTACCTAAATCTCTCGTGTACATTAAGGCTCTATAAATTGCGTATGCTTCTGCTGTGAAAATACTACTCTCGTTATTAATTCTATAGTTTTTACTTATTTTCTTATACGAGTCATAGAAAGCAGCACATACACGATCTAGGGTCTTTGAGCCATCAGTGTATATTTTATACCAGAGCACATTATTTATGTCATCTACGCTATCCCTTTCTTGAGTTGAATCTAACAGAGCATCGTATTTACAATTATATACAGGGTACATACTAAATTTATACATATTTACACTAAGCTCATTCATATGAGCCATTATAGTACACAATTCAGGAATGTTGTTATACATTATATCAGAAGGACGAATGTAATCGTCTAATGAGGCATCGCATAAATTTTCAGGCAATTTAACAGTATCTAATAATATTGAGCTGGTTTTGCATAAAGCTTTTAAACAAAACTTTTCCGCAAAGTGTAATCTTCTAATAGCCAGAGGAGGTACGCAGACCTCAGCCTCAAGTGCATGTATAGGCGTAGTTCTCATTGCACCACTTATTATTCTCAATGCAATATTTTGAATAACATCCAATTTTTTTAACAAATAAGAGCCGGCATACATATAAGCTAAATAACTATAATCAAAATGACTCCTAATGATACTTTTATAGAGCATTAATAAGGTTTTAGGGTCTGAACCCCAGAATGTTCCTGCCAAACTTCTCAAGATATTTAAATTTCTTGTTGCATTTTTACATATGTAATTTATATGACTTTGAAATTTAAGCTTATTATCTATTATTACTCCTAAAAATTTCTTTTCTTTCACTTGAGGAATGGATAAATTATTATATTGAATATTGATCAAATCATCAGTACCAAATACAACAAGAGAACTTTTTTCCGTATTAATATTTAATTTTAACTTATTACTGTAATATGAATTCAACTGACATAAAGCTAGATTTAAATTTTGTTGAGCAACCGAAATATTTCTGTCAATTGAGTAAACAACAATGTCATCTGCGAATTGTAATACTTTAACGTTTTTCGTAAGATATTGTGAAATCTGAGAAGTATACAGGTTGTACAAGATAGGTGACAGAGATGCTCCTTGCATTAGGCCTTTACAAACAGAATATGGGCCGTGTAGTAGCCCATTAAATTTAACATGAAACGACCGATCGTTAAGGAAATTATGAATCCACTTTAACAATTTTCCGGGTAAACCCAATTCATATAATACCAGTATCAGTTGATTAATATTTACATTATCATATGCACCCTGAACATCAAGGAAGGCACAAACTGCAACAGATTTTGAAAGGAGACATTTTTTCATGTCTGTGATAAAGGTAACAAAACTTTCTGGAGCACTTTTACCTTTTCTGAAACCAAATTGGATATCTGGTAAAATATTGTAATGCTCTACATAATAATCCAGTCTTAATTTGATAATTTGTTCTGTTACTTTACCTATGCAAGAGGTTAGTGATATGGGTCTATATGAATTGTAATCTTTAGGAGGTTTCTCAGGTTTCAGAATTGGAATGATGCACTGAGTTTTCCAAGATTCAGGAATAATTTGATTAAGCCATAACGAATTTATGACCATTAATAATTTCTTTTTACAGTTGATAGGAAGTTTTCGTAAAAGGATATAAGGAATATTGTCTGGTCCTGGAGCCGAATCCTTTCTTGAATCTAATGCTATACAAAGTTCCTTATATGTAAATTCTCTTAACAAAAAAGTATTAATTTCATTGTCATTATTTTTATCGAAAAATATATCATTACCCACTAAACTACTGTTTGATCCATTACTAATTTTATTAATAAAATCAGGTAACCATTCATCTTGTTTAGGTTTAGTCATAACATTAATCCTTTTAAATCTACGGATGTAATTCCAAATTTTTGAAACAGGAGTGTATCTATCTAAGGATGAACATAGGGTTTTCCAACTATTACGTTTTTGCTCACTGATAATTTTTTTCTTTTTTGCATCCAGTTTTTTATATTCAATAAACAGTTCCATTGTCATTGATGATCTATATGCTAACAAAGCCATTTTTGATTTTAGTACAGCTTCTGCACATTCGTCATTCCACCATGGTGCTGGGATTTTCCTATGGTTTGATGATATATTACATTTGAAGATAGGTGTACATTGGTCCCTTAAATTGTATAATAATTCACAAAATTTATTATATTGTGAAAGAGGGTCAGAGTCTGAAGGAATAAATTCACCAAATAACTTCTCAGCCTCAATCTCAAATTTAATCCAATCAGTTTTATGAAATAGATATTTTTGTATGTTATAATTTATTTGGTATTTACAGGGGGAGATCAGGATGTCAGTAAAGATAGGGAGGTGGTAACTTCCTAATGGATCTTCACCAACACTCCATTCACATAGTGGAGCTATGTCTGGGCTAACACAGGTGAGATCTATTGCTGATGGATTTCTATTTGGGGCCTGGACTGTTGTGGCTTTGCCATCATTTAACAAGCACAGATCAGCTTCATCCAGTAGGTTAAATAGCTGAGTACCCCTTGACTTTGTTGTTGCACACCCAAAAGCTATGTGGTGAGCATTAAAATCTCCTGATATTAAGCAAGGTCTAGGTAAGGAATTAAATATATTTCTTAATTTATTTATTTTAAATCTACTACTTTTAGGTGGACAATACACAGTCAAAATGGATAAAGGACCAGTGTGAGTTTGAACTGAAATTGCAACTGATTGAATATCCTGATAGAATGGGAGTTGTATGTTTTCATATTTAATATTATTTCTAATCAAAATACCAACACCACCATGATCATTTTTAGCATTTTTATAGATTAAATTATACCCTGGAAATTTCAGATTATGACAATTGTTTGTTTTTAACCAAGTTTCATTAAGCAGCAAAATGTCAATGTTAAATTCTGTTAATAAAGACATTACAAGTGGCCGTTTGTTATTAATACTCTGAATATTATGATGTACTATTCTTATAAATCTATCCATTATGTAAGTGTTTCAATAAAATTTCTTTAATTTTAATTGTAGTCTTAGGAGCGTCTTTATTGTTTCCTAATGATATTAGAGTTTTTACTAATGCATTAATTATCCTATCATTATTAATTATTTCATTGGTTTCTTTAATAGAAGAAATATGTTTAAATTTGTTAAGTCCTGAATTTTGGAATTTTAATGTATCATGTTTAGGTAAGGGAAGTGGAGGGAAATTCCTATTACTACTTGCATTATTAACAGAAGTGGCCGTTGTAGCAGCATAGGAAAGTTTTTTCTGTTTCAATTTGGCTTCCTTCATTGGGCATGTTCTGGCAATAGCCAGATGAGGACCCCCACAGTTAACACATTTAATTTCCTCCTCATTAATGCATTCTTTGTAGGAATGCTCACCAGCACAGATCGAGCATACTTGTTTATTTTTACATATTCTGGCTGAATGATTGAATTTTAAACATTTAAAACATTGTAATAAAGGTTTAATATATGGTTTAACTTTGAAGCGCCAGTGATCCAAGAAAACAAATTCAGGCAAGGTGTTAGTAACAAATGTTATAGCTACCGTCTTCAAGGCTTGTCTTACTCCATTACTGTCCTTTTTGGTGAATCTTCTTACAGCCACCATTTCATATTCACATGTGAGTTTTCTGTAGAGTTCTTCATTGGAGATGTCGAAGGGAACAAACTGGATTACACCGATGACTTCCACTGAAGATGCTGGAATGTATGCTTTTATATTATGAGCTTCTAATTTGGAATTGTTGTTCAGAAAATCATTGGCTGAACTGGCTTGCTTAAAAACAATTTGAATTTTATGAGCATTTACTCTACTAATTTCATACTGTCCTTTAATGAATTCTCCTAAAATATTTAATATGAATATCGGATCTTTGTTTCCAATAAATTCATTTTCAGTACTTTCAATATATACTGGGAAGTTGTTATTGTTACAGTTATCGGTATATTGTCTCTTGTAGCCAGGTTTGTGATATGGTTTTAGCGCCAAAATCTCTTCTGCTGGATTACTAGCACAAGTAGTAGCAATCCGATCGTATTTTCTCTTCTTATTATCTTTTATTGGGTCTCCATCGCTATGGGCCCCCATTACTTCGTATAATTACAGTATTTATAATATTTTATAAAATTAAAAATTTTAAATAGTCCGCCTTATTTGACTTCCCGCCAAAAAGTCGCAAATATTTTTTTTTTTTTTTTTTTTATTTAAAATTTTACGGCCATGGAAACAAGTCCTTTTAGCCAATTCTTAACTATTACAAATCGTCTGTTCGAATTATATACAATCATAAATCTATATACATTTACAACATCAACAACCTTTACAATTTTTCTACTGTACTACATATATATTTATATAACGGTTTATACATTAATGGATTCTTTAACATTTCTTTAACTGACGAAGGCTTATATGTTGATATTTCTAATAAATCCGAAATTAAAATTAAACGTAATAAATAAAATTTAGGGCAAGTTAAAACAATATGATCTAAGTCTGCTGTTTGTACGCCACAATATTGGCAATGATCAGATGCTAATATTTTCATCCTAAACAGATGTGCTGGAGTCTGACAATGTCCAAATCTTAATCTATTTATTATAGTTATACATTTCCTTTCTTCAAATTGCATTTTATTATTATTAAACCATGGGCGGGCGGGTAGGTTCTCTTGTATTGATGCATACCATTTTCCTTTACTTTTATTTTTTTCCTTCCAGTAGCACTCCCATCTTAATCTAGTTTTTTCTTTTAATGTCAGAAAATAATCTGTGTAGGGTATTTTCAGTGCATCATTATGGTCTTCATCCCAATGAGAATTAGCTGCTTTATCAGCTAATTCATTACCCTGGATTCCCGAATGTCCGGGTACCCATTCAATCCTAACCACCTTGCTCTTGTTCAAATTATACAACAATTCTTTTATATTATAAATTATATAGTTGGTTTTATAAGCCAAAGTTGAACCATATATTGTTTTAATAACACTTTGAGCGTCTGATAGAATAAGTATTCTGTCAACGTTACCTAAATCTTTCGTGTACATTAAGGCTCTATAAATTGCGTATGCTTCTGCTGTGAAAATACTACTCTCGTTATTAATTCTATAATTTTTACTTATTTTCTTATACGAGTCATAGAAAGCAGCACATACACGATCTAGGGTCTTTGAGCCATCAGTGTATATTTTATACCAGAGCACATTATTTATGTCATCTACGCTATCCCTTCCTTGAGTTGAATCTAACAGAGCATCGTATTTACAATTATATACAGGGTAAATACTAAATTTATTCATATTTACACTAAGCTCATTCATATGAGCCATTATAGTACACAATTCAGGAATTTTGTTATACATTATATCAGAAGGACGAATGTAATCGTCTAATGAGGCATCGCATAAATTTTCAGGCAATTTAACAGTATCTAATAATATTGAGCTGGTTTTGCATAAAGCTTTTAAACAAAACTTTTCCGCAAAGTGTAACCTTCTAATAGCCAGAGGAGATACGCAGACCTCAGCCTCAAGTGCATGTATAGGCGTAGTTCTCATTGCACCACTTATTATTCTCAATGCAATATTTTGAATAACATCTAATTTTTTTAACAATGAAGAGCCGGCATACATATAAGCTAAATAACTATAATCAAAATGACTCCTAATGATACTTTTATAGAGCATTAATAAGGTTTTAGGGTCTGAACCCCAGAATGTTCCTGCCAAACTTCTCAAGATATTTAAATTTCTTGTCGCATTTTTACATATGTAATTTATATGACTTTGAAATTTAAGCTTATTATCTATTATTACTCCTAAAAATTTCTTTTCTTTCACTTGAGGAATGGATAAATTATTATATTGAATATTGATCAAATCATCAGTACCAAATACAACAAGAGAACTTTTTTCCGTATTAATATTTAATTTTAACTTATTACTGTAATATGAATTTAACTGACATAAAGCTAGATTTAAATTTTGTTGAGCAACCGAAATATTTCTGTCAATTGAGTAAACAACAATGTCATCTGCGAATTGTAACACTTTAACGTTTTTTGTAAGATATTGTGAAATCTGAGAAGTATACAGGTTGTACAAGATAGGTGACAGAGATGCTCCTTGCATTAGACCTTTACAAACAGAATGTGGGCCGTGTAATATCCCATTAAATTTAACATGAAACGACCGATCGTTAAGGAAATTATGTATCCATTTTAACAATTTTCCGGGTAAACCTAATTCATATAATACCAGTATCAGTTGATTAATATCTACATTATCATATGCACCCTGAACATCAAGGAAGGCACAAACTGCAACAGATTTTGAAAGTAGACATTTTTTCATGTCTGTGATAAAAGTGACAAAGCTTTCTGGAGCACTTTTACCTTTTCTGAAACCAAATTGGATATCTGGTAAAATATTGTAATGCTCTACATAATAATCAAGTCTTAATTTGATAATTTGTTCTGTTACTTTACCTATGCAAGAGGTTAGTGATATGGGTCTATATGAATTGTAATCTTTAGGAGGTTTCTCAGGTTTCAGAATTGGAATAATGCACTGAGTTTTCCAAGATTCAGGAATAATTTGATTAAGCCATAGTGAATTTAAGACTATTAATAATTTCTTTTTACAGTTGATAGGAAGTTTTCGTAAAAGGATATAAGGAATATTGTCTAGTCCAGGAGCCGAATCCTTTCTTGAATCTAAAGCTATACAAAGTTCCTTATATGTAAATTCTCTTAACAAAAAAGTATTGATTTCATTGTCATTATTTTTATCGAAAAATATATCATTACCCACTAAACTACTGTTTGATCCATTACTAATTTTATTAATAAAATCAGGTAACCATTCGTCTTGTTTAGGTTTAGTCATAACATTAATCCTTTTAAATCTACGGATGTAATTCCAAATTTTTGAAACAGGAGTGTATCTATCTAAGGATGAACATAGGGTTTTCCAACTATTACGTTTTTGCTCACTGATAATTTTTTTCTTTTTTGCATCCAGTTTTTTATATTCAATAAACAGTTCCATTGTCATTGATGATCTATATGCTAACAAAGCCATTTTTGATTTTAGTACAGCTTCTGCACATTCATCGTTCCACCATGGTGCTGGGATTTTCCTATGATTTGATGATATATTACATTTGAAGATAGGTGTACATTGGTCCCTTAAATTGTATAATAATTCACAAAATTTATTATATTGTGAAAGAGGGTCAGAGTCTGAAGGAATAAATTCACCAAATAATTTCTCAGCCTCAATCTCAAATTTAATCCAGTCAGTTTTATGAAATAGATATTTTTGTATGTTATAATTTATTTGGTATTTACAGGGGGAGATCATGATGTCAGTAAAGATCGGGAGGTGGTAACTTCCTAATGGATCTTCACCAACACTCCATTCACATAGTGGAGCTATGTCTGGGCTAACACAGGTGAGATCTATTGCTGATGGATTTCTGTTTGGGGCCTGGACTGTTGTGGCCTTGCCATCATTTAACAAGCACAGATCAGTTTCATCCAGTAGGTTAAATAGTTGAGTACCCCTTGACTTTGTTGTTGCACACCCAAAAGCTATGTGGTGCGCATTAAAATCTCCTGATATTAAGCAGGGTCTAGGTAAGGAATTAAATATATTTCTTAATTTATTTCTTTTAAATCTACTACTTTTAGGTGGACAATACACAGTCAAAATGGATAAAGGACCAGTGTGAGTTTGAACTGAAATTGCAACTGATTGAATATCCTGGTAGAATGGGAGCTGTATGTTTTCATATTTAATATTATTTCTAATCAAAATACCAACACCACCATGATCATTTTTAGCATTTTTATAGATTAAATTATACCCTGGAAATTTCAGATTATGACAATTGTTAGTTTTTAACCAAGTTTCATTAAGCAGCAAAATATCAATGTTAAATTCTGTTAATAAAGACATTACAAGTGGCCGTTTGTTATTAATACTCTGAATATTATGATGTACTATTCTTATAAATCTATCCATTATGTAAGTGTTTCAATAAAATCTCTTTAATTTTAATTGTAGTCTTAGGAGCGTCTTTATTGTTTCCTAATGAAATTAGAGTTTTTACTAATGCATTTATTATCCTATCATTATTAATTATGTCATTGGTTTCTTTAATGGAAGAAATATGTTTAAATTTGTTCAGTCCTGAATTTTGGAATTTTAATGTATCATGTTTAGGTAAGGGAAGTGGAGGGAAATTCCTATTACTACTTGTATTATTAACAGAAGTGGCCGTTGTAGCAGCATAGGAAAGTTTTTTCTGTTTCAATTTGGCTTCCTTCATTGGGCATGTTCTGGCAATAGCTAGGTGAGGACCCCCACAGTTAACACATTTAATTTCCTCCTCATTAATGCATTCTTTGTAGGAATGCTCACCAGCACAGATCGAGCATACTTGTTTATTTTTACAAATTCTGGCTGAATGATTGAATTTTAAACATTTAAAACATTGTAATAAGGGTTTAATATATGGTTTAACTTTGAAGCGCCAGTGATCTAAGAAAACAAATTCAGGCAAGGTGTTACTAACAAATGTTATAGCTACCGTCTTCAAAGCTTGTCTAACTCCATTACTGTCCTTTTTGGTGAACCTTCTCACCGCCACCATTTCATATTCACATGTGAGTTTTCTGTAGAGTTCTTCATTGGAGATGTCGAAGGGAACAAACTGGATTACACCGATGACTTCCACTGAAGATGCTGGAATGTATGCTTTTATATTATGAGCTTCTAATTTGGAATTGTTGTTCAGAAAATCATTGGCTGAACTGGCTTGCTTAAAAACAATTTGAATTTTATGAGCATTTACTCTACTAATTTCATACTGTCCTTTAATGAATTCTCCTAAAATATTTAATATAAATATCGGATCTTTGTTTCCAATAAATTCATTTTCAGTACTTTCAATAAATACTGGGAAGTTGTTATTGTTACAGTTATCGGTATATTGCCTCTTGTAGCCAGGTTTGTAGAATGTTTTTGGCGCCAAAATCTCTTCTGCTGGATTACTAGTAGAAGTAGTAGCAATCCGATCATACTTTCTCTTCTTATTATCTTTTATTGGGTCTCCATCGCTATGGGTCCCCATTACTCCGGATAATTAAAGTATATAAAATATTTTATAAAATTAAAAATTTTAAATAGTCCGCCTTGTTTGACTTCCCGCCAAAAAGTCCCGCAAATATTTACATTATTTGGGGTGGCCAGCGGTCCGACGGTTGATATTCCCTAAAACAAAATATATTAAAGATTTAAATTACATATTAAAAATCAAACCTCATTAATTATCTTTTATTTTTTAAACTTTTTCCTTATATGTATTGAACTGTATATGGTTGCGCAGTAGATATTGTTTTTGAAATAAAACTATTATTTACGGATTGTATCGCGGATTTGGTTTAAGTTTTGCTTTTTTTAACTTCTCCACGCGACGTTTCGATTACTTTACAAATTTCGTGGTTACGGGGCGGACTAGATATTATTTTGTTATTAGCTTTTATTACAATAGTTTTTATTTTCATAACTAGCTATTTACTTTAATTATGTTTATGTTTACACTGTTTTTATTAGTTCTGGGTGATGGCTGGTGACCCAGGCATGTATGTGCACTGTAGTTCCACTCAAAGTTAAAATATCGATATTTTAGCAATTATATTGTTTTAAAGAGCGGTCAAAGTTTCCCGATACCTTAGGAAAAATGTGTCAACCTGGCCACACTCCCACAAATATCGCTATCTCGACTTTTTGGCGGGAAGTCAAACAAGGCGGACTATTTAAAATTTTTAATTTTATAATATATTTTATATACTTGAATTATCCGGAGTAATGGGGACCCATAGCGATGGGGACCCAATAAAAGATAATAAGAAGAGAAAGTATGATCGGATTGCTAGTACTTCTACTAGTAATCCAGCAGAAGAGATTTTGGCGCCAAAAACATTCTACAAACCTGGCTACAAGAGGCAATATACCGATAACTGTAACAATAACAACTTCCCAGTATTTATTGAAAGTACTGAAAATGAATTTATTGGAAACAAAGATCCGATATTCATATTAAATATTTTAGGAGAATTCATTAAAGGACAGTATGAAATTAGTAGAGTAAATGCTCATAAAATTCAAATTGTTTTTAAGCAAGCCAGTTCAGCCAATGATTTTCTGAACAACAATTCCAAATTAGAAGCTCATAATATAAAAGCATACATTCCAGCATCTTCAGTGGAAGTCATCGGTGTAATCCAGTTTGTTCCCTTCGACATCTCCAATGAAGAACTCTACAGAAAACTCACATGTGAATATGAAATGGTGGCGGTGAGAAGGTTCACCAAAAAGGACAGTAATGGAGTTAGACAAGCTTTGAAGACGGTAGCTATAACATTTGTTAGTAACACCTTGCCTGAATTTGTTTTCTTAGATCACTGGCGCTTCAAAGTTAAACCATATATTAAACCCTTATTACAATGTTTTAAATGTTTAAAATTCAATCATTCAGCCAGAATTTGTAAAAATAAACAAGTATGCTCGATCTGTGCTGGTGAGCATTCCTACAAAGAATGCATTAATGAGGAGGAAATTAAATGTGTTAACTGTGGGGGTCCTCACCTAGCTATTGCCAGAACATGCCCAATGAAGGAAGCCAAATTGAAACAGAAAAAACTTTCCTATGCTGCTACAACGGCCACTTCTGTTAATAATACAAGTAGTAATAGGAATTTCCCTCCACTTCCCTTACCTAAACATGATACATTAAAATTCCAAAATTCAGGACTGAACAAATTTAAACATATTTCTTCCATTAAAGAAACCAATGACATAATTAATAATGATAGGATAATAAATGCATTAGTAAAAACTCTAATTTCATTAGGAAACAATAAAGACGCTCCTAAGACTACAATTAAAATTAAAGAGATTTTATTGAAACACTTACATAATGGATAGATTTATAAGAATAGTACATCATAATATTCAGAGTATTAATAACAAACGGCCACTTGTAATGTCTTTATTAACAGAATTTAACATTGATATTTTGCTGCTTAATGAAACTTGGTTAAAAACTAACAATTGTCATAATCTGAAATTTCCAGGGTATAATTTAATCTATAAAAATGCTAAAAATGATCATGGTGGTGTTGGTATTTTGATTAGAAATAATATTAAATATGAAAACATACAGCTCCCATTCTACCAGGATATTCAATCAGTTGCAATTTCAGTTCAAACTCACACTGGTCCTTTATCCATTTTGACTGTGTATTGTCCACCTAAAAGTAGTAGATTTAAAATAAATAAATTAAGAAATATATTTAATTCCTTACCTAGACCCTGCTTAATATCAGGAGATTTTAATGCGCACCACATAGCTTTTGGGTGTGCAACAACAAAGTCAAGGGGTACTCAACTATTTAACCTACTGGATGAAACTGATCTGTGCTTGTTAAATGATGGCAAGGCCACAACAGTACAGGCCCCAAACAGAAATCCATCAGCAATAGATCTCACCTGTGTTAGCCCAGACATAGCTCCACTATGTGAATGGAGTGTTGGTGAAGATCCATTAGGAAGTTACCACCTCCCGATCTTTACTGACATCCTGATCTCCCCCTGTAAATACCAAATAAATTATAACATACAAAAATATCTATTTCATAAAACTGACTGGATTAAATTTGAGATTGAGGCTGAGAAATTATTTGGTGAATTTATTCCTTCAGACTCTGACCCTCTTTCACAATATAATAAATTTTGTGAATTATTATACAATTTAAGGGACCAATGTACACCTATCTTCAAATGTGTGTCATCAAATCATAGGAAAATCCCAGCACCATGGTGGAACGATGAATGTGCAGAAGCTGTATTAAAATCAAAAATGGCTTTGTTAGCATATAGATCATCAATGACAATGGAACTGTTTATTGAATATAAAAAACTGGATGCAAAAAAGAAAAAAATTATCAGTGAGCAAAAACGTAATAGTTGGAAAACCCTATGTTCATCCTTAGATAGATACACTCCTGTTTCAAAAATTTGGAATTACATCCGTAGATTTAAAAGGATTAATGTTATGACTAAACCTAAACAAGACGAATGGTTACCTGATTTTATTAATAAAATTAGTAATGGATCAAACAGTAGTTTAGTGGGTAATGATATATTTTTCGATAAAAATAATGACAATGAAATTAATACTTTTTTGTTAAGAGAATTTACATATAAGGAACTTTGTATAGCTTTAGATTCAAGAAAGGATTCGGCTCCTGGACTAGACAATATTCCTTATATCCTTTTACGAAAACTTCCTATCAACTGTAAAAAGAAATTATTAATAGTCTTAAATTCACTATGGCTTAATCAAATTATTCCTGAATCTTGGAAAACTCAGTGCATTATTCCAATTCTGAAACCTGAGAAACCTCCTAAAGATTACAATTCATATAGACCCATATCACTAACCTCTTGCATAGGTAAAGTAACAGAACAAATTATCAAATTAAGACTTGATTATTATGTAGAGCATTACAATATTTTACCAGATATCCAATTTGGTTTCAGAAAAGGTAAAAGTGCTCCAGAAAGCTTTGTCACTTTTATCACAGACATGAAAAAATGTCTACTTTCAAAATCTGTTGCAGTTTGTGCCTTCCTTGATGTTCAGGGTGCATATGATAATGTAGATATTAATCAACTGATACTGGTATTATATGAATTAGGTTTACCCGGAAAATTGTTAAAATGGATACATAATTTCCTTAACGATCGGTCGTTTCATGTTAAATTTAATGGGATATTACACGGCCCACATTCTGTTTGTAAAGGTCTAATGCAAGGAGCATCTCTGTCACCTATCTTGTACAACCTGTATACTTCTCAGATTTCACAATATCTTACAAAAAACGTTAAAGTGTTACAATTCGCAGATGACATTGTTGTTTACTCAATTGACAGAAATATTTCGGTTGCTCAACAAAATTTAAATCTAGCTTTATGTCAGTTAAATTCATATTACAGTAATAAGTTAAAATTAAATATTAATACGGAAAAAAGTTCTCTTGTTGTATTTGGTACTGATGATTTGATCAATATTCAATATAATAATTTATCCATTCCTCAAGTGAAAGAAAAGAAATTTTTAGGAGTAATAATAGATAATAAGCTTAAATTTCAAAGTCATATAAATTACATATGTAAAAATGCAACAAGAAATTTAAATATCTTGAGAAGTTTGGCAGGAACATTCTGGGGTTCAGACCCTAAAACCTTATTAATGCTCTATAAAAGTATCATTAGGAGTCATTTTGATTATAGTTATTTAGCTTATATGTATGCCGGCTCTTCATTGTTAAAAAAATTAGATGTTATTCAAAATATTGCATTGAGAATAATAAGTGGTGCAATGAGAACTACGCCTATACATGCACTTGAGGCTGAGGTCTGCGTACCTCCTCTGGCTATTAGAAGGTTACACTTTGCGGAAAAGTTTTGTTTAAAAGCTTTATGCAAAACCAGCTCAATATTATTATATACTGTTAAATTGCCTGAAAATTTATGCGATGCCTCATTAGACGATTACATTCGTCCTTCTGATATAATGTATAACAAAATTCCTGAATTGTGTACTATAATGGCTCATATGAATGAGCTTAGTGTAAATATGAATAAATTTAGTATTTACCCTGTATATAATTGTAAATACGATGCTCTGTTAGATTCAACTCAAGGAAGGGATAGCGTAGATGACATAAATAATGTGCTCTGGTATAAAATATACACTGATGGCTCAAAGACCCTAGATCGTGTATGTGCTGCTTTCTATGACTCGTATAAGAAAATAAGTAAAAATTATAGAATTAATAACGAGAGTAGTATTTTCACAGCAGAAGCATACGCAATTTATAGAGCCTTAATGTACACGAAAGATTTAGGTAACGTTGACAGAATACTTATTCTATCAGACGCTCAAAGTGTTATTAAAACAATATATGGTTCAACTTTGGCTTATAAAACCAACTATATAATTTATAATATAAAAGAATTGTTGTATAATTTGAACAAGAGCAAGGTGGTTAGGATTGAATGGGTACCCGGACATTCGGGAATCCAGGGTAATGAATTAGCTGATAAAGCAGCTAATTCTCATTGGGATGAAGACCATAATGATGCACTGAAAATACCCTACACAGATTATTTTCTGACATTAAAAGAAAAAACTAGATTAAGATGGGAGTGCTACTGGAAGGAAAAAAATAAAAGTAAAGGAAAATGGTATGCATCAATACAAGAGAACCTACCCGCCCGCCCATGGTTTAATAATAATAAAATGCAATTTGAAGAAAGGAAATGTATAACTATAATAAATAGATTAAGATTTGGACATTGTCAGACTCCAGCACATCTGTTTAGGATGAAAATATTAGCATCTGATCATTGCCAATATTGTGGCGTACAAACAGCAGACTTAGATCATATTGTTTTAACTTGCCCTAAATTTTATTTATTACGTTTAATTTTAATTTCGGATTTATTAGAAATATCAACATATAAGCCTTCGTCAGTTAAAGAAATGTTAAAGAATCCATTAATGTATAAACCGTTATATAAATATATATGTAGTACAGTAGAAAAATTGTAAGGGTTGTTGATGTTGTAAATGTATATAGATTTATGATTGTATATAATTCGAACAGACGATTTGTAATAGTTAAGAATTGGCTAAAAGGACTTGTTTCCATGGCCGTAAAATTTTAAATAAAAAAAAAAAAAAAAAAAATATCGCTATCTCATACTAGGTTACACGGTGGCTACCCCTGTGGTGATCTGTCTATCATGTGTCACTTTAAAATTTGTATTACCTTTACGTAAAATATACGTCTACTGAAATTGGACCAAATAATGTGAATAAAAAAATAAATTCTGTTTTAAAACAAATATTATTAAAATATCAGTGCATGAGGATGGAGAGTATAACAGTGAGTATTTATTTACATTTATCCCTTTGTCCTTTGTTTTGTTATTGTTATATTCCATATTGTTACAGAACTTTTCCGTGTCGCTTATCAAGGGGTTTATAGACAGTTTGCGAGGAGTTACAGTCCTTTTATATTTAGATAAAGAAATAAATGAGCGAGCACTGAGCCGATCACCGCAACCGGACTTCGAAAATTCAAAACATAAACAAAAACAACCTAAGGTTAAACAGTGAGTGGTCCTTTTAGTACCCTAAACTCTTAATTCATATCCCGTGCGTGTTTGTAATTGCTTTAAAGACGACTACTTTAAAACACATAGCTAATATACGAAGTAAATAAATGTGGTATTCCATAATTACTACATTATATGTAAGCTTCATTAAATGCAATAGAATTAAAATAATAGACATATGTAACATTTAAATCTAATTTGGGGTATTAACACAAATTAATAAACATCTTCTTTCGAAAATGATGAAATTGTTTTGAAAATTGTGTAGAAAGGTCATGGTCGTCACTCTTGATAAATAGGTTTTTGTAAAGATAAACAATTTTAATACATAATTAGCATGTAATAATTTTTTATGACAGTCAGTATCATTGATTAGAATATTCTTTGTCAATTAAATATTTATGCTAAAATTACTTATTTTAGATGCAACCTAGTCTTAGATATCGCATCTTTAGAATTAAATATATTTTGAAAGTGGGTGAGACTGTTTTGTTGTTTTTGATATTGTGTAGTACCAGCATAAATCAAGGTTTTTACCAGACATACCTTAAAATAGATTAATTTAATCAGAAATTACATTAGCATTAGTGTTTCATCAATGTTTGCACAGCATCGTTGCTTGTCTAGCAGCAGGTGTTGATGCTGTATCCTCTTTAAGAGATATGTTAATATTCTTATATTGGCATAATATGTAGAATATGAAGGTTCTTTTTTGTAATATTCATCAAAAGAGCAACGCTAGATATGTGCGGCATGATTTGGTTTGATCCCATGTACTTCAGCATTATTATATTAACAGATGAGAGTAAAAAAACATGGTTTGATACTGTATCTTCACTGTACTATTCTTACCATCAGGCGAGCTGTAGTCAGATTGTTGTGCCAGTAGAAAAAAGTTACAACTTGACTGATACAATATTCTATTTTAAGATTTAATTATATTTATTCTATAATATGTGAATAATATATGACTCAAGGCCATACTATATACTAAAATTGTAGGTGGTATTCAATCTTGTTTTTGGGATCATTGTCTTTTCTTATACATATTCACTATCATATACAAATGTTTTCTACTACTTGTAGTTGTCACTTTGTTATAAATATCTCTATAATAGATGTATTTTAATTGCAGGGAATCAAAAGTACTTACAAGAGTGTTACAGTCATGCATACTCAACGGTTTTATATTTTTACTTAGTATATTAATATTTGAGTATGTGCTATTACCGGCCGTCAAGTACTTAGTGACGATAGTGTTTGGCCACGACCCCGGGGTGGCCCACAATGTATGGGCGTGGATGCAGCCCTTCCTCTCCATGACCTTCAGGATGATATGGGTGCTGCCTCTGTTTTTGCTGAGCAAGTTGGTTAACAGCTTATGGTTTCAGGTGAGTTTTACTATCATAACAATAAAGTGTGGGTTTCCTTCCATGAGAGTTTTCAATTAATACTGGAAATAAGGAAGACAATATGAATGTATGAAAGGTATCTAGTGGTGTTAATACAATAATCGCTTTTCTCTTTCTACATAGTGGCCAACTTTATGAACTTATTTCTTAGTTCATGTTATAAAGCAGCTTTTAAGTAGCAGGTCGCAAGTCGTTTTAGTGGCCTTTACCAATCTTTTCAGTTTTAAAAAAATGCAGTGTGGATATTGTTGACATAATGTTATGATAGACAATGTCTAAAAGGTGCCCACACTGGGCATTGAGGTATAGGCCTGTCCTATATAAAAAATATTAAAATCGGTCTCGATATCAGCGTGAATGATCGCGACTAGCTCATCATTTTACAAATTACTGAGCTGACTATCGCTATATTAGTATATTACCTATCTAAAATGTATAATGTGTAATGTACCTTTGTATGAACTCTATATTGCAGCAATATATTGTAATGCTGACAACCTTTGACATAATGATAATTGTAGGTTTTTTACATTGTAAATAAAGGTGAGTTAGCTTTTATTAACAAATGTACAACGAACATGGAGAATACATTACACTAAGTTGTTTATTGCTAACAAAGAGTATGACGACCCAGTTACAGTACTTCGTTAGTACAACTTGGACGTATTTACTGGTGGTAGGTCTCTCATATGTGAGAGGCCATCTGGGTGGGTACCACCGCAGTGTCTATTTCTCCCGTAAAACAGCAGTGTAAACGCACTGTTGTGTTTCGGGTTGAAAGGCATTGTAGCCAGAGTAACTACTGGACATATTGAGACTTAACATCTTATGTCACAGGATGGCGAGCGCAGTGGAATGCCAAGCATTGCTTTGTAATTCAAGGTGTTGTTTGGTTTTGCTACTGTTCATGAGCGGTCGTATCGCTTACCATCAGGCAAACGGCATGCTCGTCTCGCCATTCATAGAAATAAAAAAAAAAAAAAAATTTTGTCGGTAAAGTTGCATATTATAGCATATAGCATATGTGTTTGTGTTATTGTAATTGAGAAATTTCCACGCAATAGCTTTATAAATAGTGTAATTTCTTACTCTACTTTATTTCTGCCTTATTTTATTATGACAGTACTTTAGCAGGAACATGGAATCTTTAAACTTATACCAACAGTGTTTTCTGTCTGTCTTTCTATCGGCAATTATTAGGAGAGCCAAAAACTGATATATTTTTATTAAACACCTGATGGGTATTTTTCAAAATGTCGGACTGTATTCTCGTGTATTCATCTATCCTATTTTTTATATACTAAATAATATTGGAGGCATATATGAATGCGCTACACGCTGAATACCCGCAAACATTTGGAGATCCCTTTGTTCACATAATATATCTGGTCCTGCCACAAAATTGTGATTAAGAACTAGAAACTGATTTTCACCCTGGCTGATGTCAAGCACAATGCCTCACCGTCCAGATGGACTTTATAAACATTGATAGCATATACATTGGCAACCAAAAAAATTATCTCCTGTTATGGGATACCGCTATGCCGGCCTACACAAATCCATCCCTGCACTACGACGAAAACAACTCTCATATCGCACCTTTAGAATTAAATTGATATAATACAAAAAATGATTTTGGCTTTTAATCATATATTGGCTCAAAATGACTATCCTCATCGACCCTTAAAGAAGGACCTATCGACGCATGAAAGACATAAAAGAGGTATACTTCGGTCTTCTCGATGTATCTTCCATAAGTACAAAATTTCTTATATTAAATCTTTAAAGAACGTTTCCCAAAAATTAAGATTTATTGGTTAGATCTCTTTAATTCTAAAGGTGCGATATTGAAAGTATAATTTTATTTCAGGACATAGCGGACTCTGCATATAGACATCGTCGAGGGCGACCGCAGTTCATGTCTAGCGTCAGCAAAATTATTGCCGACTCACTGTTCAGTTTACTGGTGCAAGCGTTATTTTTAGCTCAAGTAAGTACAGTTTTTAATAAGAACAAAAACAATGCATTAGTATATTATGTATTAAATCTTAATTATTGATTTAATTAAACGAACGTAATAGTTTTCGACTGTCACAAATACGAATTTGTAATTTCACTATTCATGACCACCTGGTGAATTCTTATTTCATCGTAACTGGTATGTAATATGTATAATATTATAATTTATAGTAAGCCTTTTCTTTTGTCTCAGAAATATGTAAACTTTGTATTATGTCCATGTAACTAAACAATGAATATTAATGATTTGCGTCTTTATACCTGATGGTAACAGTGTGGTTATAAATCAGGAACTTTAACCCTACATAACTGAAATTGGTAGTGACTCCAAATGTAGTTGTAACAAATGTTATAGTAAATATACGGTCCCACGTTGTAGTAACTATACCCCAACGGTCGTATTCATAGAGAGTTCTAAAATCTATTTTAGCTATCTAATGTTTTGTCCCTCCGAACAACTTTTGAATCCAGTTTGAGTAAAGAAGACAACATTCGATAATAAAAATAGGTTTTAAAACTATGTATGTATAATGACGTAAATATATAGATAATTGTTTCGCCACCTCACCGAACCTACACCATCCAAATTGGCTATACCCCCCATCGAGGGTCAGGTCAGAAGTACCCTGGAAATGGATGAAACGCTTCGATCAAATATACACTATAAGTAACGGGCTAAAAAACGACAAGAGAATTAATAAGAGCACGAATAAGCGGGTGCTCGTATTTGATTTTAGTATGGCCCAAAACATAATAAACTTAATTTAAAGGAATAAGGTTTATTGTTACCTGAAGTTGATTATAATTTTAAGGCTACATCTCGTAGTTCGAAATTCAAATGTAAAAGTATTAGCAACCTCGGCCACTTTTGGCGTGTGATTTTGTTCCGAACCCTATATCTAGTGTATATTTGATCTAAAATGAAGCGAAAGTAATACTTGAGGATTGAGCAAAGGGTCGGTCTATAGTCTTTGCCTACCTCTATGGTATACAGGCGTGACGATGTAATGTTATGTAATGTTTGGTCACAGAGTATGCTGGTCAGCATGCTGCCAATAACTTACGTGGGAGAGCTGCTATGCCTGGTGCACATGTGTCTCCTCTACTCGCTGTACTCGTTCGAATACAAGTGGTTCAACATGGGCTGGGAGCTTCACAAGCGACTCACCTTCATCGAGACCAACTGGCCCTATTTCTTGGGCTTCGGTCTTCCACTGGCAGTGCTTACGCAAATACCTCAGTCTTATATTATTAGGTAAGTACTGGATGCAATGAGACTTACATCTTTATGTTTATAATTTGATTGTTTCTCATTAAGGTGAATCTATGTATTCTTTGGAGAAATAAATGAATCTCAAACCTTTATCTCAGGATGGCGAGCGTAGTCAAATGCCATGCATTGCTGTATAGTTCGTGTTTGGTTTTGCTACTGTACATGAGCGGTCGTATTGCTTACCAAAAGGCGAATGACGTGCTCTTCTTGCCATTCATCCCTGTAAAAAAAGTGAAGTATTGTATGATAAATGACGCTAGCAAGTACTTGGTTTCAGTGTTTCTGAAATTGAACACAATATGTATTAAGAGTAAATAAATAATGCTTAAAAAGTCTAGTTAAGTTTGTCTGCGTGTGTATGGTAAAATGTTTTTATGTTGAATGGAGTCGTACAATGCGGTCATCAATCACGGTCGTACAATTATGTAAAGCAGTGAACTAATTCCAAGTGTTTAAGTAGGTATCTGCATAAATTATATTTTTATCGAAACAGCTGTACTTACATGTCTATGTGTACTTTGCACAGCATTATATCTTATCTTTTCAAGGGAATTAGACATATGTTGATTTTGACCTTAAGTGCGTTGTCTGTTCCTGTTTGAAGCATTCCTTGTATGGTGTTATACAATGTGTGAAGTGAAACGAAGCACCTTTTAAACTTATGATAGTACATTTTATATGTATAATAAAATAGACATAGCTTAAGATACGATGGTTATAAATATTTATGTTGTTTTATAAATAAATGTTTGCATATGTATCTAATAAAATATACACAAAAAAACTTATTATGCAAATAGAAAACCTTGAAAACATTTTGGCAAAAAGTCTCACAACATGTAGGTAACATTATGCTAGTAACTTACCTGACCTATACTATGTTTAATGTTCAATCTTATTTTCTAAAACAAAAATCTCACATTTTAAAATATATTTTTTTTAAATACTTACATATTTTAAGGTTTATATAATTAGTTATTTATGTAAATAATTTGATCTATACATAACCATAATATTTTTGTTCCAGTGGTTGTGTATTCTCAATATTTTTCCCCGTGTTCATACTGAGCGGTAATGAAGCCACACCAGTCATAGGAAGGTAAGATTCACATTTATGCACATAACATAAAATATAAAACCCAAGATAGCCCTGCATAGGTGTATCTGCATTATACCCACTGCAGGGCGCGGGTCTCCTCTACAATCGAGAGTATGATTGAGAGAGTTTAGGACTTGGTGGTTTAGGTTGGCGGACTTTACATACCATAGAAATCTTACAATTAATGGCTATGATATGCAGGTTTCCTCACGATATTCTTCTTCACTGTTATCAGAGGTATGCCCTGGGATTTGAACCCGCGACCCCCTTGAACATGTGGGCAGAAGCGTCTGGCCCGTTACAAACAGGCCATCACTTGTATTGTTTTCACAGGTGTAACGAAATTAACTATTGATATAGACTAAAATTGTTGCTTTTTACGAAGGTTGCAGTTCAATATCCAAGTATTTTCCTTGTAAAATCAACCAGTATACAGAAATCAACAATTTAACTATTTTTGTTTATAGAGAAACGATACGCCTTGATACCCTTAGCTCCAATCAAATCTATTATAATAGTTTTGCATTCGTTATCTAAATTATTTCTTAAAGACATGTTGTTAATAGATTGGGTAATTAACAATCACTTATGTAAACATTTTTATTGTTTACCATGAACAAAAGAATGTTAAGACAATTTACTAAGTATTTAAAAACAAAGGGGATTAAAATGGCTGAGCTTGAGTAATTGTATAAAATAAAATGGCATTAGAGTTTATTTACGAAAAATTACTTCTAACAGGGATAGGTAGAAACCATAGGTTGCATTGTTATAACTTTGTTTTATTTAAATCTGTATAAATAGGTTTAAATATTCGTTTTATGATTCGTTTTAGGTTTTTGTCGGTCTCGTGTTTCGTCGCGTAATTACACTAGTGTTTTTTTACTTAACACGTTAATTGCCAATAAAAAGAGTATACTTTTCCATTCGGGCCATGGGGGACAATGTTGTTCGATGATTAATAATTATTCTTGATGGAGAGTCAGAAATTATTCCGCATTAATAAAGCCCATTATTTATGAGTATAATCTAACTAAGTAATAAAGAAAACAATCGATGAAAATTTAAAGGAATAGGTTATTTTTCGTTGGCTTGATAGGATAGGTAGGCATCGCACAACATTGACCGCGTTGGCAGTTAACGTGTTAAATAGATAATTTCGATAGTATCAATTTGTTTCGAAGATATTTAGTTCTATAAAATATTAAATAATAATTTTTTTCATTATATTTTACTGTTTTTATATTATGTATATAAAACTAAAGGTATGTTTGTTTCCAGTGACTACCCACTACGATTATTTTCGCCGGTGGTGGCGATCTCAAACGGTTTGTTCCGTTTTGTAAGACAAGGCGCCGAAGTGGTCACGCAGCGGAACAGGTGATCCACGCTACAAACAACAACATATTTAATCAATTAGCGTTGATACAGGGTTATGTGGGATTGTAATTAACACCAATATGTATATAAATATATATTACACCATCAAAGTTTGGAAGCACTTAATGATAAGGTGGTCAATGTTAACTTGATGCGTTCTGTAAGTTTCTAGGCCGCCATAGTTATGGCTATTTCATGGACTACACTTACCTTCATCGGTAAAATATAAATGAAAATGTATATAAATGGTGTCAGTAATGCGTTAACGGACTAAGTAAGTAAGATTTGGTAATGGGTTTGAACATGGGACAGGAAAGAAAAATATGGACTGAAAATTATGTCAAAATGACTATAATCATTAGCTTTGTAGGGTTTATGAACAATTTTCATCAAGGGCGGATCCAGCTTTTACGCCAGGAGGGGTCATATAGTACGATTTCAATGCTCGAATTCGTAATAATGATTTTTTAAAGTTTGTTACAGCCGTTATTTGTGAACACACACACGCACTTTTTTACTTTATTTATCGACATACAAAGAATTAATTGAGATTATAAATTTTTTCAACAATATAATAAATATATTATGTCAATCTGGAGCCAGCCCAGAGGGGGGTTCATAACCCCCATGACCTTCCCGCTGGATCCGCCCTTGATGTCCATTATGTCACCGCAATAAGTGAGGTGAATTTTAAAAAGACGTATAGTTTGTAAGTTTTGCAATGTTTGGTGCTTCTAAACTTTGTTGTGGCGATGTAGAATTACACTTCATGTATCACCAAATAAATAGTCACAAATACGTGTCACTGTTAGGATTCCTTTAGACATCAAGTGTACGTGTTGTAGCCGAGGAATTTATGCATCTCATTTTATTTTATTTCAGTATACAGGATATATCAAGACTGCTACCAAAAACGAAGCCGGTGGTAGTTTTAGTGACTACCGTCATAATGCAACTAAAAATTTCTCAAAGAAACGCGATTATTTTTTGTGATTTTAGAATATTTTCGTATTTTGGTGGTAAATCAATAGTTATTGCGTACCATAGCCTGTTTATAAATAACATGGTGTACACTATAATTTTAGAAAAAACTATGTATTTGCCACCCAAATTCGACGATAGGAAAAGAATACAATAAATATCGATCGGTATTTATTGGAAAATTTTTAGTTGCATTGTGTTTGTAGTCACTAAAACTACCACCCGGCTTCGTTTTCGGTAGCAGCCTTGATATATCTTGTATTTACTCTGCAAGGGTTACTTAAAACTAGGTTTTTAGCGGTGTGTATCGTTTTAGATTAGTTTGAAGTTAAATTATACTTATGTATGTGATATGTAGTAATATACTCGCAATTTAGACGACACCTAGCTGTAAATAGCTCGTAAAACTTGTATGCTTCAGTTCGTAGACACAGATAAATAAATATCGCTTTTCTGTTTCGTAAGGGGTATCCAAATGTCCACGTGTATTTTACCAATGTGTCTTTAATTAATGTGTTTACTTCCAACATAGTTTATGACAACGAATGTGGACAAAATATCTTTATGCAGACAAATGATTTCATACATTGTGTTCACCTCTACTTTCGATCAAATATACACTATACTCCATCGGTTTAGGTACTTAACTAAATGTAAACAAACCAGAACACGTGACGCATGGTTGTTCAACATTGTATTGCAATGTCCAATTTACGAATATTTTATTTTATTTTAGTCAACCAAGTAACAAGTATTAACAACAATTAACAGCAACTTATAACAAATAATAACTAAAACAGAGTAAATAACAACGATGAACACTTCCAAACACATCACCACTTTACGAAAACATAACGTACATTAACGCAATGAATAATAATTGGCTGCCATAGATAACATATGATGATGCTTAGTTATCCGACCTAACGCATTATCTTTCATTTAAATGGTAGCATTACGGTAAAGTCGTACTTCTAGATTTTGTAGCATAATATTTCTTGTAATTTTTATGAAAATGTTTTGGATGCATGACTGTTTGGATCTTTTTTATAGACAGATTGCATTATGTAAAATTGGATAATTTAATTATGATTTAACATAATTTAATTGTTTCCAAGCTCATACATTCATAATTATAATCCTTATATTAAATTTGAACATGCAATGCAGTTTTACATTAAAGTAAACATTTTTTTGTCTTCAATTAATTTTGAAATGAGAAATGGCAATGTTAAATAACCTTTTTATGGTTTGTTTACATTTAGTTAAGTATCAAACCGATGGAGTATAGATACACAGTTCCCTGTAAAAGTTCTGTTAAAAAGTGGCACCGATGCATGACATGAAAAAAAGTAAACAAAAAGATCACATATTCCAAATATATTAACACAAATTCCACTTTATTCCTGGAGCTTAAAGTAGCTTTTCATATAATATTGTCTAAAGTTCTGCGACGTTTTAGAAGCAACGGTCGGTGCTTGACTGAAGGCGAAAGAGTGCTTAAAGCACTCTTTTTTGGTGCCATTTTCTATGCGCTCATGTTGTATCTAGTGTATATTTGATCGAAGACCTCTACTCGTAAATTACATGAGAACATTTGGAAGATCCTTAAAATAAATTATATTCAAAGCGCTTTAAAGGCTTCATAGGCTCAACTAAATTAGTACAATTATTTAAAGACTAAAATAGAAATAGAATCAGATATAGTTTATATATATAATGTCTAATAATTTTACATAACCCCGTATCAAAGATATATAAAATTTATTGAAAAATATATAACGTAATAATTATGTACATATTGCTCATATATTAAGGCATATCACGATGGATACAGGCAGCTGTTTAAATATCGATATATTCCAAGGATTTTAATGAAGTTTATTTCAACAAAAAGTACGAAGATAGGGTTCTTTTTTGTATAAAATTGTCATATTTAGATTTTTTTGTAATCGTAAATTTTCTTTAAAATGTCGGATAGTAATATTTAAAGTTTAAAGCCATGTCCAACAATGCAACAGTAATTTATAATATATACTTAAATATATTTTTATGTAATTTAATACGTTTTTCGTAAAATTATTTAATTAGTCTTAAACTTTTGGTGTATATAGCGATGGTGCCTGGATGTTTGAACTATTTACCAATATGTTATATAACGGGAAAATATTGTTTTTAATTTTCACGTACGTCACAAATCACAATATAAAAGACCCAAAATCAATATCAATTTTGTTATGAATTTGTAAGAATCGATTTGAATCGACATATTTTTTAGTATTTTATGAAAAGCAGTCATTTCAATAATAATAGTGATTAATTAATGATGTACGTTCAACTTCAAAATTACAGTTAAATGCGATTTTGAAATACTTCGTTCAACTGGTAAATTAACCGAATTGATATTAATGAATGCTTGTTATATTATGTTAATGAGCTATTAAACATCAGTGAATGTATATAAATGATTTTATATGGCATATTTTTGTGAATTTGTGTTTGTACAATCTGTGTATTTAGGTTGTAATTTTATTAATGCAATCATTCTAGTGTATCACACATCTGATATTGTGATTTTGTCATGACATAAATTATTAAAATTACTTGACTGATTAATATGTTTATTATTTCAACCTCTTTTCTTCACACAATAATGCTTTATTCCTACTATTACTATAGTCAGGCCAAATAAATCCAATAGAAATATTTTGAAATAAAACAATATTTTATTTAATATCCTTTAAATTCATTCATCAACAAATTATCACATTACAAGTACCCTTTATCGTCGAGTACGCCATACAAACAACTATGCTGTTAGCAGACATCATTTATATTCACATTTATATTATAGGTACTTAAATAAACCGCGCATGTGAAACTGAAGAAGGCGTGGAACTGAAATATCTGTCGAAAAATGGTATTGGCATTTTAGAATTATTATTTTGCTACTGTTACTATCTAAACCAGAAAAAAAAAAACCTATCGTATTACGTCTTACGCATAGAGTAAAGAAGCGGCCATAAATACTAGAGAAACGTGTCATAGACCGATCTGAACAATGGATTCTTTTGTTCCGTGCACACATCAGTGGTAAACATAAGTCGTGTCTTTGCGTGTTCCATTGACCTGATTGGCTGGTTAGCCACGTCTAGTATCTATGGCCGCTTCTTTACTCTATGCGTAAGACGTAATACGATAGTGTGTTTTCAGCCTAATACTGTCTAATCACGGTATCAACCACTGATTTATTGTGGCGGAGACTTCGCGTAGAATATATTTACTAATCAACCACACGAGGAATCACAAAAACGAGAGGGAACATAGACTCTGTGCAAGAGTGACAGAGGCAGAAATAGTGGTACAGTACTGTTTTTAGTGACTAAAACTTTTTTCTCGGTGATCCTTCTAGTCGAATATAATATCAATTTAGTAGGCTAGTTTACTCAATTTTAAACCTCGTTGCCATGGAGTGCGATATATTTATATGTACGAATTTACAAGGATGCCACATGTTTAATTTGGCAAAATAAATTATTGTAAGTTTGTCATATTCCTGTAAGTGGTATTGGTTGGAAAATAAATAAATATTTTTTTACGTTTTTTTTTTTGTCAGAATCGTCGCTAGTTAAAATAAAAGATATATTTTTTAATCCAGGTAGATCTTGATAAAATTGCTACAATTAAAGTTTTTAAGGTCATAAAATTTTTGCAACTGCATAAAATTTTTGCATAAGCCACTATAAAATATTTTACATCTTAATGTATGTTGCTCGCTATTCAGATAAAAACGATAACACCAGCAAATATTATTTTATGGTGATAATATTCTAATGAAAACGTATAATTATTGGACAGGTGATTCTAAAAGTATTGACGCCATCTTCAATTCCACAATTAAATAATAGTTTGGGTTTATACATTATTTCACACGCACGTTGTATTCAATTAAAGCATAGGAAATAAAGGAATGTTGGCATAGGATGTAAACCTTGAGATTCCATTTAACTTTTAGATAGCTAATGATAAATTTATAAGCATAGGACGATTTCAATACTACACAAATCTGTGGGTTGGATTATCGGGTTTTGGTAGTCAAAGCTGTAGTTATATTATACTGGGGATTTATGAAACACCAAAACCACTAATTTGACAATTACTTTATTATTACAGACTAATACTAATTTTTCATTAATTATTTACTGATATAAAATTTATATGATTTTAATTAATAACGAAATATAGAATATATTTTACAAAAATACATTCTGTATTTCGTTAATAAATATAATATGTAGTATATTCAATTCTTTATCGATCTGACATCAAATATTTATTGAATACTGGTTTATATGACTGCAAAGAATGAATGTAAATGGCAAGATTAGCGGCAAAAAATTAATATGAAATAAAAAATGTAAAATAAAACAAAACATGTAAAAAATGAAATATTTAAACGCAATACCTTAAAACTACTTTTTACAGTGATCAAAATAACTTAAACTTAATTTACGTAACAAATGTCTACTAAATAAGAAAAATTGGCTATCTACTTTTATACAAGATGCTTTTTTTCTAATAATTATTGTAGATGCTGTGTTGTCCTTAAATATTATTAACTTAAAATGTAATATCTGGATCTCGGTTTGCGCCCAGTGAGACGGAATATGTATTTAATTAATTACATAAATTGCTAAAACTTATTTGAGATCGAAATCTTAAAATTAAATAAACATACGCTGATATAATAAAATCACATGATTAAAAGTCCAAGAACAATTGGCTAGAAATCAATTAAAATAACCTAAAAAATAATTGGTAACCGCTATTTGGACTGTGGTCACACACAATATAGAAATCAAAGCAATACGTAATACATAATATGTATATAAGGACTTGCTATTTTGTAAAACATTGAAGATACGTCAATTAAAACTAAGATTTTAATATTTGAATATTACTTTTACATCCATACTTAAAATTCAGGATAATTAAGATATTGGTTTGACATTATGTAACAGTATTTGGTACACATTACGCACCATGAGATTAATATACATAAATATGTATATGATACTGGAAAAGTATAAAACCTAGGAAATGTGTACAGTAATGATAAAAGGTTCTGAATACGAAACATTTCGTGGGACAGACATGCTGTATTTAATGACACCATGAATGTAATATATTTCAGAATGCTGTTTACGAAATATTAGGAAAAGCAGATATTGTAAACTATACACATTTCCTAGGAAGTTTGTACAATGCAGGATTACATACTTTCCGTCAACATTGTTTACATAGACATACAGTATTCAATAATAAACACGTAATGATTTAAAATGGAGTAAATTTAAATAGTACGATAAAGTACAAACACTGAATTAGTCACAACATTGCAACTACACACAAATTCACATGCTAAGAAAATATTATAATGTATTTTTATTATCGCGGCTAATAACATCGAAATCAAGGTGAGATAAGAAGCAAAAAACACTTCTTCTACTGCAGTACATTTTTGTCACATAATAATTTAATTATTTATAGTTGGACAAACTTCCTAATAGATGGTCTTATGCGTAGTAATATCGGGGCAAAGCCCTGGCCTATAATATGATCTATACGCTGCACTGAATGTGTACTATAAAAGGAAATAATTATTTCTGCTGATTTGACACGCTTAGAGTGCTAAATTTGGTATCAGGCCCGACACTAGACCTAACCCCCCCTGTTGTTATTAAACACACTCCTACATTTTTACTTCCTCAGTAAATATTAGGGACGAGACGTGAGATTTCGTAGCGTAAATATTTTACATAAATACATTTACATCAAGAAAAAGATTGATACAGCCAGTAAGTACAAAAAAGCGACAAAAATAACAATAAAGAGCTATTTTGTGATCCGAGTTATTTACTGTTCATAATGGTAATTATGTTTGTACATACATTAGGTACTTATGTAAAGCTTGAAATAAAATGAGACAATACACTGTATTCTCCTACAAAATAGGTACATATTACTGATTCCAAGTAATAAAATATACTATTTTCAGCAGATTATTATTAAATTATTAACACTACACATTTACATATTTGGAATCATGATTAATATATTCTTATTATCTATATGTACTTTTATTGATATCTGCATATCGTGATTTACTTATTAAAATATTTTAATTATACATACATGTATTTTCACTGTCTTTTTTGCCTGTGATATCGCAATGAAACGTAAAAGCCTCCATTCTCTCTTTTGGAAGGCAATGGTCTGACAATCTTAGATCATCATACACATTAATAATTAGGAATTTACAATAATATTTTAAGATTACAGAGCACATTTATCTATAAAACAGCACAATTTAAGTTTTGAAAGTTAAGGTGTTAAATGATTATAAAAAAATGCTCTATACACATGGCGGGGACTATGCCATAACTAATTAATTTAATTTCCCAATTCAAATGAGTTAGGTGATTTCTAGAACTCGGACCCAAAAGTAAGTTTCACTTCACATTTTAAATCATAGTGAGAGAAAAACCAAATTTTGACTTGGAAATTAGTTTCGCCAGTAGGATTACTTTAGTAAACGCTTAACACCTGAACTTAAAACTTAATTATACCTTGTCAACTAACTAAAACATTCTGTGCATCAAAGGATAAGCATTTCAACAAAATTATACGTAGCCTTCGACACACTAATAAAGCTTAATTTTTTATGTTCTAGTTTAGATTATATAAAATTTGAAATACACCAATAGTGTAATAGATATGAATATGGATATTTATAACCTTTATTGAGCTTAAGTCAACGTTTAGTAAAGTGGTGCAACTGACTAGTTAGGTCCTAAAATTATAATTGGAATGCATTTTTGTATAGCTTTATAGGTATAATATGTAATGGCAAATTGCATGGTATGATACACTAATAATAAATATTTTATGTTTTTGCTATAGTGATTTGAAGACTTGTCACTTGCTTCCACGCTCTCTATACTAGGTTTAAAAAGATCCTTTTTACTATTTATGAATACAAACATTACGCATTAATTTTAAAAATGTTAACGTTACTGAGATCAAAATGATGTCCTCTGCAACCATAGTGTAACCGTGTCAATTTTGGATTTCATAAACAGTAAAAATTCTAGTTTTCCGCTGTTCACGTAGGACCGTATTAATAAACCTAGATGGACGAGTGATCAACTTCAATCCAAGGCTTTAGAATTGACTCGATTCCTTTGAATAGTGAGTTATTCACGACTTTATTAATAAACATGTTAGGTGTTACGGCAACCCACTGATTTTAAAAGTAAAAAGTAAGAACAAATTAATCGATTCGATTGTAAAGCCTTGGGCTAAAGTTAATCCCACGTCTATACAAGTTTATTAATAAGGCCCATAAAGTTTAACGATACCAAACCTCACACTCTTCCGAGGGCGCGTTTTTTTTAAAAGATATTCTAAGTCATTGGGCTCATGTATATGAGAAAAAAAACTCATGATATTATTATTATCATGAGTTTTTTTTTCTCATTTCGCGTACTGTTACTAACACTAAAGAAAATTTGGTATGTTCCTGTTTCTTAAGAGGAATATACCAAAATATCTTAAGAGTTTCTTGAGTCTCCCCCGGAATTTTATCCGATAGAAATAAGGATTACCCATTACGTCTACGGTACAGTGAATGGGGATTAATTAAAAAATAGTATATAGAATTATCATTAAATAAAAAATACTCTAGTACTACAGTAATGTCTTTAGTGAGTTGCACCAGTTGACGTGACACCGAGAAGTGTCACCATATGATATACAGGGTATATCAAGACTGCTACCGAAAACGAAGCCGGGTGGTAGTTTAAGCGACTTCAGACACAATGCAATAGAAAATGTTGGAATTTTTTTTTTGTTGCAACTTTTTAGTTGCATTGTGTCCTTGCTAAATCTACCACCCGGCTTCTTTTTCCCTCCGAGTCTTGATATGCCTAAATATATATAAATATATATGTGCATACGTGTCCCGGTGCATTACAGCAGGTGCACGAGCAGCATGCCGGCGGCGGCGCCCGCCGTGAGCCCCACGCTCAGCAGCGTCGCGATCACCGACGACGCCTTCTCGCGCTCGTGCAGCTCCACCGCTCTGCACACAATGAAATCAAATATATTTATTGGTCAAGTAGGCAATTAAAGAGCTCTTATGACAAGCCAGTACACATAGCACTTAATCTCTATATAGACTCCGCGCCAGCTAAGTGTGCGCGCGACGGAGGGCGCTGTTAATGTGGCAAGCCACATAAACATTAAAAACTCCACGAAACATGGGAATTTTGTTACCTATAGTCAATTGGGGTAACTTTGTTATTTCGAAATCAGCAGTATGATATATGAGACCGACAACTGTCAACGACATATAACTCGCTCAAGATAGGTACAATTCAAACAATGACTTGACATTTTCCACGGCTTTGAGAAAGTATAGACACGATGATGATTAAAGCCGAACGTTAGCTCAACTGACTTCAACAGCAATAAAAATAACTAACAATGCCAGACTTTCCCCTTCTGTAGTTCATATACTTTTAATAAATGTGATTTCCAATTATTACATTTGATCCTCTTTTATATATGCAATGAAGTGTTCATAGATAACTAAATATTATTTTTTCCTGCTCATATGCCTATCCCATGGTTGTCTGGCAGAAATTGCCTTAGAGCGATAAGACCACCATTTGTACTTTGTTGTTTTGTATTGTCTCTAAAACAGTTATAGTATTTATTACTGTGTAGAATAAATAATTAAATAAATAAATATAGGTAAGTTAAAAATTAAGAAACTAAAAATACCCGCTTTAATAAAATATCCAACGAAAAAAGTAAAAATATTTGATAATGAGTTTAAGATTACAAAAGAGAGTGAACTACATTAATCGAACTTCGACAAATCTACAAAGTTTGAACGAAATCTGACCGTCTAAAGTGGGTCAAAATCGGGTCTAAAAGAGTCGGTTACAAACAAGCATACAAGGGAATATAATATAAAGCGTGCAAAAAAAACATAATGTGGGTGTATCTCGTATTTATTTAATTCTTTTTTGCACTCTACAGCGAAACAACAAAGAAATCACATAATAATAATAATGGTACAAGTGGTGGCCTTATCACACTAGGTAATTTCTTACAGGCAACCATGGGATAGGTATATGAGCAGGAAAAAACAATATTGGATTTAATTTGGAGGAGGCCTATGACCAGCAGTGGACAACAGTTTAGGCTGATGATGATGAAGATGAACCATGGGATGGATATTTAAATAGGAGAAAGGAATTAGTATTTAGTTCGTAAAAAAATCATAAGGAAATTAACCTAACAAAGAATTGCTTGATATCCTTTGTAAAGTCACATAATCACTTTGAGGTGCATTGCTCATTACTCATTATTCATTAGTTCATTAGATAGCGCACGAAGATAAACACATGAGTAAGGGCCACGGGATCGCGCCGCGACCCAACAGCGATGCACTAACTGGGTTATCGCTATTTGTTTCCTACTTATTTGCATTTCTAAATTGTACTATTGCAATGTTTGTGTTCTAGTTATTTCCGAGAGCGTATGTTATTCATTATGGAGAATAACATACCGCATGGTTTTGAACATTAAGATACCTTTCTTAGAAAGCCAGTAGTTCATCAAATATTAAAGTACCCACAAAAGCAACAATATATTATTTTTCAATAATCTTGCAATTGTAATTCACCCCAATATCCGCACAAAAACTAATCTATTGTTAAACCCAGACTTCCAAGTATCCACAGCTTGTATGAATTGAGGATTGAACCCCTGCCTCTATTTTCACAGCCGACCCTCAACCAACTCGACGGCGAGAATCGCATGCCATTATCGCATGGAATAATCGCTATAAATTATATTCTCACGATAATCGTAATGCGTTTATCGATTATTATAGTGCAAATGGGGCTGTTCTCAGTAAAAAATGATGATAATCATCCGACTAACCTGGTGGCGTTGATCATGACGATATTGGTGAGGTATCCGTTAGTGAATGCGAACACTATCATGATGATGATGTACTCCCAGTCCCACAGGAACACCACGGGCAGGTGCTTCCGAGGCTGTGCGTTACACAACATCAGCATGGGCACGCCGATTATACGAAGGATACTAGCGCCCGCTATTATCCATTGGTTGTCGGGCTGAAAGACATTTATTATGGCTTACTTTATCGGCAATAATAATAACTTTATTAAACAAAAGAAAGACACGCAGAACAGAAAACAAAATAGTATTCTCTCTCTTCAGCCACAGGAAGTCTACAGCTGAACATAGGCACTATATAGCGGCTCTGCGAAGGTCCAGGAGCGGCGGTGACCGTCTACCATCAGGAGGGACGCATGCTAGTTTTCTTGCTGTGGCTTATAAAAAAACTATACGCAGTATCAAATAATAAATAAAATCTTGATATTTAAGCTTAAGCCTTCAGTATCCTCTGCCTATCCCTATGGGATAAAGCGGGAGTGAGTAATTCAATGACGTAACACTATTTTAATATCCGTCAACTGCCACTGCGTGAAATAACAAGTTACCAGAATGATATGTATACATACTAAATATATAGAAAATCTCATGCCCCTTTCCCAGAAGGGGTAGGCAGAAGTTGTAACCAGGTCACCCACATTTCGCCTTGTGTGGTCCGTCCCCCAATGTGGCGAGTCTATCGCCATATGGGGCACAAATTCGTGACTACAGGCTGATAATATACTAGAAAAAATAAATATCAGTTTGCCTGTTTTGGGATTCGAACCCGAGACCTCGGCGTTATAAAGGGTGGTAGTTAAATTTTGTTGACATTTTATTGTCCTCAGTTTGTAAGTAAAAACATTGAACACTTTTGTTGAACACTGTTGTAACTTTATTTTTAGCTTTGCAAGGGATTCTTGACGGTGCAGTGGTACGATAAGGTAAACTTTTTATAAAATTATAAAAACAATTAAAACCATACAAACTTACCCGTAACAGAAATCCAGCGACTAAACGTCCCGAGTAGTCTCCGCAGTTGAATATCAAATAATTCACCACGGGAACAAAAAATATGTCTGGAAAATAAAAATATTATTGTTTGATTTATCTATCTAGACTTCTAAAGGAATATTTAATTCAATGTATTGCCACATAGAAATGTTTGAATCTATACATTAACACTTTCTTCCCTATTTCCTCCCCTTGAAATTTTAAACTACCAACGGATATTAATTTCAGTTTTGCTACTGTTCATGAGCGGTGGTATCGCTTACCATCAGGCGAACGGCATGTTCGTTTCGCCATACATTGCTATAAAAAAAAGTGTAGACCATTTATTTATTTGGAATGTTTAAAATTATTTATTCCATTTTCCTTTATCCCATCCGTACTTAAAGTCGACACAATATAGAATATTTTACGATTGTTGCACAAAAAGTTACTTATTGTGGTACGCCTGGACAATTTACGACCCGTAGTCTGATATAACTACCACCAAATAGAAACGGTTTATAAACCTACATATTCAAATTATCGCATGTTTGTCCTTTTCGAACGACTATTGAATTAAGTTTGAGCAAAGGAGACAAAAAAAAAACAATAACTAAAATGTACATAAAACACTGAGTCCGGTCCTCCAGAGCTATGAGTAATATTCGCTCACAAGTACTAGCAATGATATCATTAAAATAATATTTAAAGTATTAATATTTAACTAAAACCATTGTCGGGAGTAACAAACAATGGGAATATTGTTCTCCTTACGAACAGCCTTGTTTGTGATAATAATTTAGATAAATATCATTCATAATTAGCTGATGACAAGTAATTATTTTCTCAAGCTGTATAATAGACATCAGAATTTCGCAAGACTCCTATCTTGATACAGGTATTTCTTTTGTATTAAAATAAAATTATACAGATAGTATTTCTACACTAATATTATAAAGAGGAAAACTTTGTTTGTTTGTTTGGTTGTAATGAATAGGCTCAAAAACTACTGGACCGATTTTAAAAATTCTTTCACCATTCGAAAGCTACATTATCCACGAGTAACATAGACTATATTTTATTTTGGAAAAAATAGGGTTCCGTAAGATATTTGGATTTTTCGGACACAAACTGAAAAAAATCAACCAAAGAAGTTACTTATTTTGCGTACGCTGCCTAAACTACAAAAGATAGAACCATAAAATGTTATAATTAAGTGTAGATCTTATAAATATCTACAAAAAAGTCCGCGACACACTATACCTATCTATGTCGAGTGAGGCACAACAACCACATTTTTATTTAAAATTCTTGAATTTTTTTTTGGACTACATTTAAACGCGTTTATTTTACTCATGCTATTAATCCTTATCAAAATAAATTATTTCATCAATAAGTACAGTTTATGTTGATAATATTTGGTTTTTGAATGATTAAAATTGGACGTTTGGTTTTGAAGTTGTGGTGAAATTAAAATATTACGATTTCTGCTGCACGGCCCGTTGTATAAGATATATATGGATGTTTGTGGAGAGAAGGGACATAAAGTAAAATAGAATCGAAGGTACGGGAGAGGGCTGGGATAGATCACAGATTTGTTAGGACGAAATTTAAAAGCACGTTATAAAACGGGATGGATAATAAGGAGAAGGGACGGGACGGATAGGGAAGAGACTGAACAGGCGGATGAGACGGGATTGAGCCGGACAGTAGGATAGCTACGTCAAGTTTAGGCATACAAGAGTTTATACGAAAAACAACATGTATTTGGTGTGGAGTGGAATCGAAAAATATATGCACCCAGGCGAAGCTGGGTCGGGCCGCTAGTATTAAATAAATTGATGAGTAACCATAGCTTTGAATATGCTGGAGTGATAAAGAGCACTACGTATTAAACACGATTTGTGATTATGAGACCTAAGTTGAAGTTTGTTAAGTCACATCATTAAAGAATGCATATTTTTCTAATGAACATCAGATCGTTCGATCGCATCGTTTCCTCAGTGCTGAGGGTCGTAATCCCCTGAATATAGTGTATTCTTTGTGTTGTGTTTTAATTATGCTGCACCAGTTGTTCTTATCTTTTGCATCGTAGAGAGCTCCATGAAGTTTGGTGTTAAGGGTCGAGCTGTTTTGATCCGACAATCTGATAGGACTTCGGCTTCGCAAATGTTTTCCTTAATTTGCCTACAACTATCAGTTGTACAAGGTTGTTTTTTAGTCATATAGCCAGAAAATAGGGAGCTTTCTAACTTCGCAAAAAAGCATACATATTTTGAAAAGTTTAGGCATATGTATATTTATAGCCTTACTTTTAAACAGTTGTAAATTGACACTAACGCGTGACCATTGAAGCGGCTTCATCGTACCCTTCTGTTTTTACACTCCCTCTGATTAATTGTAAATGGATACTGTCTTTAGTCTTTACCTGCGCTGCCTAAATATCGGCTTTAATCGCCATTCGTAAATATATTGCTGGGCTGTTTTCACTTACCATTACTCGAACTGTAAGCTCTGCCTGTCATAAAGAAAAGGATATAAGAGAATACTCACTATTCCAATCAGTGCCTGTAGTAACTGGATGCGATTCGACGAGCACTGTGACAGCAGGATACACAGCCATGCTTATAGCAAACACCGCGAAGATACTGAACGCGTACACCCATATCTTCTTGAGTATAGAGATCATTGACACCTCCCTATGCCTGTTAGCCGCCATACCTCCCGACCCCCTCAATATGTGATACGTGAAGAAGTCGATCTTGTACAGACACACGTAGGAGACGAGCGATAAGATGACCATGACGTCAGCGATGATGAAATAGATGAGCGCCGTGTGCAGGGGAGATATCTTGAAGGCTAAGGATATAATCTGAGCTATGGCTGCGATGATCCCTCCTAACGATTGCCCGCTGACGACTGCAGCCATGTACTCCTTGGAGAAGCGGCTGGCTATGCCGACGAGGCCACCGATGAATACGGCGCTGGCAGCTGAAACAAACAATATTGTTCAATTGTTATCATCAGCTACAATATTTCCAAAACTAAGCGTAGACCTCATTCAAGATTATTTTTTTAAATAATAATAATCCAACAGTATAATTCCCAATTCAGGACATGGGCCACCGCTGCAATCGAAGGTTCAGTTCAGAGGGTTTAGGCCATAGTTCGCTACACTGGCCAAGTACAGGTTGGCAGACTTCATATATATATAAACTCTTGAACATCTATATAGTATTCTCGATGTTCTCCTTCACTGTAAATGTGGCAATTGAATATCAACAAACAGCGAAAAGCCTGGAGTTCAAACCCGCGACCACTGTCTCAGTAGTAGCGTCTAGTGGGAGGTGTTATCAACAGACCACCACTTATTGTTATTAATTTATTGATGAAAGTAAAATGTGGTACTTAGGAAATATCATTGAAAATGTAATAAACCCGCATACCCGGCGGATGTGTCTACTACCTGCGTGTTGTATTTAGTGCATTGTGCAACACGTGCGCTCGGAAAGGGATCGGGTGACATTTTTTGTGACCGCAGCTGTTAAGTTGAACCAACGCGTACGTTATTCGCAAAAGCACTATCCGCTAAGTGACTTTGTGCCGGCGTTTTCTTTTTCTTTTGGTTCTAGTTACGTTTTTGATAAAATGTTACAATTCAATAAATCACATACAGTTTTTGCAAAACATTCTATTAATAGCATGATTAAATCTGCTTTTCGTGCTCTTATTTTTATTAATGGTGGTCTATTATTTTTGGTATAGATTTAATTAGAAATATCCAACGAATACTAAAAAGTAACAATAAAAGTTTTAAGTTGATACCTAATGTGACCGTATGACACAATGTTACTCTACAAAAAGTAACATCGTTGTGGATGCGCTGAGAAAAATAAAAAACCTTTACGTCGACATAGTAAATTTTAGGATGTGGCATCTTTGTTTTATTTGGAAACTAAATGTATGACCTACCGATGGAATTCACGACCACTGATCTGTTTTCTGCCTTTAAACACGACCAAAAGTCCTCAGTTATAGGCCTTAATAGCAATTTGTAGATAGCATAGATAGGTAAGGTAGATGATGGTTGCAACTTGCAACCTTTTATAAGTAAATCGCATTATTTGCTACGAAACCCAAGAATGGAAAAAATATCACAAGTATCTGATAAACAAAAGTGGTTTTTGAACAAAAATAAAACTTTAACGCTACGCCACGTAAAACTCGATGGTCAAGCAAAACCAAAAATTAAAATATGTAAGTATAATATTTCTTACATAGGTATATATGTTTTGTATGTAAGGAAAATAGTATGATATCTTCTACTAAATCGCAAGTCTCATTCCTACAGCTTTTATCCTATATAACGTCAGTAAGGCTTGACTCTTCGATCAAATATACACTAGATACACAGTTCCCTGTAAATGTTCCTTTAAAAAGTGGCACCGATGCATTGAAACAAAAAAGCAAACAAAAAGATCACATATACCAATTCAATTAACACAAATTCCACCTTATTCCTTGGGGGTAAAGTAGCTTTTCACATAATGTTGTTTAAAGTCTGAATGACACGCCCCCGAAAGTAATAAAATTTTACGACTTTAGTTGGACACCCGAATAAAGGCGCAATGGAGTCGAATGATTACATATTTTTCTATGAATTTACGAGAGTGTAATAATTATATTATCTTAAATATGTTGTCCGAATATGTAGTGCATAGGAATATGGAATAGGAGTCACACACACCACGCTCGAATTGTTAGGTTTAAAATTTTCTTCGTCTATTCTTTGCGATATAATTTCACGCCACTTATTCCTTTTTATTGCATTAAGTGGAAATCTGTAAGAAATGTTTCTGATGTTAATTAATAGTAAGTATACATTAATTATTACTAGTAATTTAAAAACAATAAAACTATTCCATATATTTTCTGTTCCAAATCATGACACTATTCATCTTTGTCTATTTAAGCGAGTAGAAAGGGACAACTGCGATGCACAGTTTGTTGATTTTAGTTTGCCAAAATTATTTATATTTAATTATTGGTACTCAATTTCACATATTTATTAATGTAGAAAGCAAGTACATGGATTATAATTGCCGAAAATATGAAATCCCATGTATTTTAAGCATTGTAAGTGTTTTGTTTTAGCATTTTTTTCACAGAGCATTTAGGCACTGGCACAAGCAACGGACGGTGCGCGACTAAAGGCGAAAGAGTGCTTACTCGAAATTTTAGCTCTCTTTTTCGGTGCCATTTTCTAAGCGCTCATGTTGTATCTTGTGTATATTTGATCGAAGGCTTGACTCAACTCTTCATAAAACTGGTATTTTTGGACTTAGCCCACTTTCAAACGTGAAATGTGGAGCGAAGTTTTCTTTATATAGATTCTAGTTCACTCCACAGTATTGGCCTGTCATCAAACTAGATGTGTTGTTATGAACCGATCACGTGTGACGATTACCAATTCTTATAAAGTTCGTTTGCACGTTCCCGGGATCGCATAATTAACTCGAAATTAAATACTAACGCAGGACTAAATAAATTATAATGCACTAGTAATAAAAATGGGGTAGACCGAGAGATTAATTTTTAAATATTTAGGCCGCCGATGTAGGGTTAATTATAGGTCGCTAAAAAGGGTATTGAAGTTAGTTTGAATTTAGACATAAGATGAAGATCTGCTTTATGTGTACGGTCCATTATATAAATTGTGCGGGCTGCTTAGTTCAATATTGAATTGACCAATGTTTTTATATTTATTTTATGGTAACAAAAAGGTCATTGAATACATGAGTCAAGATCCTATGTCAGTAAGGTCGCAGAACGGTCAGATTATTATAATTCGCAAAAGGACAAAGACTTTTGCAGAAGATTTCGATTTGATTTCTTTATAAACTAAATATTTGAATATTTTACACTAGAGAAGTCATTAAATGCTACGAAACACAACTTTCATGAACGCAGGATCGCCAACGAGAGAAAACATAATAATGTACATTGGACATGGGCTATAGTATAAAACAAATAGACACAACGTGAGTTTACTTTTTCTCTTTCTCATTCATAGACAATGTTTAAACGTATTTTAGTTATCGAATGATTCGTCCTTTTCGAACGACTTTTGAATTCAGTTTGAGCGCAGAAGACAAAACATTCGATATTTAAAATAGGTTTATAAATTATGAATAACGCTGATAATCTTTAGCCAGATTTTAAAGAACTATCAATTAAGTCAAAGTTACGTTTTAGTACCGCGAGACACAATGATAGTTACATTTTAGTTTACAAAGTACATAATCTATATTTATTTAAAGTACAAGTGTGTCTAGGGCAAATACCGGGTCAGAGTGTTCATATAACATGTTATGCATTGAACTATGATAACACTGCACGTGACTAATAAATTACCATAAACACTATAATGTTCCAACTTTGGATAATAGACATTAGGGCCACTTAATTTATATATAAGTACTAATACCCTTTATAATAAGCGAGTATTGTTGGCTTGAGTATTGTTGTAGCTTGACCCCAATTATTTGCGCATTATTGGAAATCATAGCTCATTTTAATATCGAAAGAAAATAAAGAAAATTTTCACAAAAGTTGAAGGTTTCTCTAGGAATTTCTAAGACATTTGAATAACAAAAGACCCGCATAAGATCAGTGTGGTACGATGAGGCTGAAGCGGCAATGGACTATATAATTCGAACATTGATTTTACTAATGTAACTCGTAATGTAATAAAACTCGTCAGCGAAATTGTCAACATGTTTTTCAATTTAGCACGGCGAGAAGTAATAGGCCATTTTATACTTTTTAACAAATATGGAACAACTAACAAGATACAACCAAAAAAGTAAAAGTCAGTAACAAAAAGTTTACTTTTATGTACTGCATATTATTGGATGAGGACACAGTATGAACTAAAGGACAACACAATGTGACTTGTCAAAATACTGCAATAACGAATTTTTAATTCCGCTAACCGCGTGGCGCCACCGTCGCCTTACAAGAGCACTCGGGTATAAAAACGAACGAATTTGTTGTAAAATTGGTTGACTTGTATTTCAAAAGTAGAAGAGATGGCAAATAGAAAATCTGTTCTAAAGCTGACGTATTAAAAACGAATGAGAGATATAAAGACAATAATTCATTACAAGTTTTAAGATTGGCTAAATGGATCAGAGATTTTAAAAGTGTTTAAGGTTTTTTTGTACTCCTGTAACTTTTTTTAGTGGCAATATATTTTTTATTACGATTATGATCACTCCGCTGCAAGATGTTAAGTTAGGATAGGAAGCTGGTACATGTTTGAATAATAATATATGGGAAATATAAACATTAGTAATGTATGAATCACTGAGAAACGAGATAAAAACGTTGTCACGTTGAGTCAGCTAATAACCTGATTTTGATATATCGACTTCAATGTTTCATAAAAACATCTAATAGTGCCAAATCTATAATAACTAAATGCGTGTTTTAGATATCGGGAATTTCAAAGGACATGGCACCAACACCCACGTCCGAATCAAATATCAAACATTTGTTTTGGCGTGAACGTTGGGCGCTTAGTCCCTTGTTAACGATATCCTTAGCTACTGTGCTACGAATTTAGTCACACATTAATTCTCGACATTCTTTAAAATAATTTAATATTCAAAATACAAGATAAGACGATTGAAGATTAGCACCATGACTAACGACTCAAGATTAACAGGTGTTGTTGTATTTTTATTTTGGGTGCCTTTTTACCTTTGCGTCTTTCTAATCTCCCAATAAAATGTTATACATTACACCTGATGATAAATTCGGTACCATAGTGCGAGACAGCCGTCTCGAAATGGGACAGAGTAGCCATGGAATAATCCGGCACACACCTCAAAGACCTAATAATAACACGAGGAGAGAGCCACCAAGGAACAAAATTTTGATAGAAAATGTTGTTTTAATAACACAACCCCGTAATAAAAGTTGCTTGGCGTGCCGTAACTAGTGTTGCCAGGTGTCCCGCTTTAGGCGGGACGTCCCGCTTTTCAGGAGTTTGGTGACGCGTCCCGATAGAACCTTCGGCGGGACGCCAAATGTCCCGCTTTTTGACCACCCTTCAGAAGGAATAAAAATCTAAATATTACACACTTTTTTTATAATTCGTACTGTATTTCGCGATTTCCTACAATTATTAACCTACTTAGTATCTAATTCGATTCTAAAGTTGTTTCCATAGGCTGATTCCAAAAAAATACAGGACTTTGAATAAGTTCTCTCGGTTTGTTCACGAATTCCTAGCTGTCGTATTTTAGATGGTAACAAATGTGCAAGGAAATACTGTTAGTGAACTTATGTCTTCGTGAATATTAGCTAGTTCCAATGAAAATACCTTCGTAACAATTTCAAGTTTCATACCGCTTAGAGATTATTTCTGGCGAATTTTACTTTACGACATGTACATGTAGATGTAATTTAAAAGAAAAACGAATCTTAACTTCACTTAATTCTCTACGAGCATTATAGCGAGCATAATTTGTCTGAATTCATGTGCAAAGCCGTGTCGGAAAATATCAATTTTCATCTTGGAAATAAAGATCGCTCTGGTAAATCGAAAAAGTTATAGTCTGAGAATTTAAGGAATAGCTATATGACAACCCATAGCAAACGCTAGAGGAAAATGCATTTTTTTTTAAATATTTTGTGTAAGTTAAGAAACCTCTGCCTATCCCTTCTGGAAAAAAGGCGTCAATTTACGCATTTATGCATGGTATGAAACCATGGCGCCTCATGAATTGAAGCCTCGAGAGATATGGTACTTGGTCTGGTTGAGCTGCGCTTCCATTATTATAACAATAACCAAAAACGGCTATTGTCTTTGAGAGCCTCCAGAGACGCGACGTTTTTCGATGTGATAAGTATGTGCTGCTAGAAAGAGGGAGAGTAATAATGTGTGAAAGCAAAAAAATATACAATTCCCTCTTCTTTAATAGGCGTCCCGCTGAAGAACTCATAATCCCGCTTATTTTAATGTCCTGTCCCGAATTTTCAAAAACTAAACCTGGCAACACTAGCCGTAACCCTACCAAGTTGGAAGACAAGTGCCTTCGACATAAACTTCCCGCTTCCGTTTCCAGGAAACGGAAGGACGCTATACTTGAATAAACCCTCAAAAGACAGGAGACGGTATATTTGAATTAAAGTAAAAGTTAGCTGATTAAAAGTAGAATAACTTTATTCCACCATTCCGCATTGCAGCAGTATGAACTGAAGAATTCTTGCACCCTCGTAGCTTGTAGGAAGGTCGCACGCGTATTACGTCAAGCGAGATATATTGCACAGGAGTTTGGTGCATTCATTATCATATTTTAAAAAGGTAATGCCTTCGCAAGTAAATAGTTTTAGATCGATTAATTACAAACAAATTACCAGTTTGTTATTACTTACTTACTTAAAATACTTTATACAAATTGAAAAACAGCTTGTTTTTGTAGATATTTAATGAGGGTTGTTTTTATGGAAGTGAAAAAAAAAACAAAAAAATGAATAAGCGAATAGGACGGTTATGACCGAACCGACTCAAAAACGACATCGAAGACGCGTAAATGTAGGTTTCCGTCCAGAATGTGAACAGGTTATTAGATATGACATGCTGTTGCCAAAAGTACTTTGTTGGTGTTTAGATGGAAGCAGTGTGCCCTGTGGATTGTTGGCCATGTGTTGGTAATGGACCAACGCGGGCGCCAACGTGTTTACGGTGGTCGCGGGTTGAAATCCCAGAGTACACCTCTGACTTTTCGGAGATATGTGTGTATTGTCAGTCAATCAAGTCACCATGCATTATAAGGAAGGAAATAATCGTGAGGAAACCTGCATACCAAAGCGATTTGTAAGAATTTCTATGGTATGTAAAGTCCGCCAATCCGTACTAGGCCAGCGTGGTGGACTGTATGGCCTAACCCCTCTCAATAGTACTCTAGATTGTAGAACAAGCACGTGCCGGGTACCCAGTAGTGGGACGTATGTGGGCTGATATAGTACTGTACAGTACAGTGTGCCCATGTTCAGCAATAGGCTTTTAAAATTCCTTTAGTAGAAGAAAGCTGAACCGTTAGTCTTAAATCGGGATTAGAAACATAGTCAATACCATGTGTACAAAAGGAAACACGAGTGTGTATCACGAATAAAGCAAGGAAATAAATACACTGAACAGACAAATAAAGACAGGGGTCCTACTATATTCATCCGAACGAACGAACGAACGAAGTTCGAAACAACGGACGATCGAAGTTTATATACGATACGAATGTATCTACTCTGTAAAAGTTCGAAGTTGTATAACGTACATGGTAACCATAAGGCAATTACGACCATAAGTATATGTAGGTACATTCGTATCGTATATAAACTGCGATCATCGTTCGGATGAATATAGTAGGGCCCCAGAATCGGATAATTGTGAGGTACCCAAATATAAGACCCGTTCCATTCGGGCAAGTTGTTTCTAAACCCCACTGGAGACGACTGTCCATAAATGATATTCATATTTCAAACCAGGTGGTAATACGCACGATTATAACACCAATACTAGGCGCATTCTACGTGCTACTTTAATTTGAGGAAAATTTCCCGATATCACGTTTTTAATATTAGCTCGGCCCAGTAAATCCCGCTGCAAATAAGGGTGAGTGCAGCGTCGTCTAGGTAAACTATCACATGAGGGAAGATAAGCAATATGTCCCAACCGTCAATACAAACGCCCTGCTCAATAGGGATGTTGACAAATTCGCGTAAATTAATGTTTTACGCATATAGGATAGTATTTTAAAACCAATTATAATCTTTTGAGAACCCAAATGTTTGTAATTAATTGAATGAAAATTCTTTAAATGTTTTATTCATTACTCATTATCACGTGATTGCAATCACAGCGATCGCAACGCTCTGACGTCACTGCACGGGCGGCAAGATGAAAAACTCAGTTCATTTTGACAAAACTCAAGACTCTGCTACTGATCGTTGACGTAAATTCGCCTGGGTCACGCGCAGGTTGGAGCGTTTTAGGGTTTTTGAAAACTATTTTTGTCCTCGTTTTTTAAAATTAAAATTTGTTCTCTATTTTAGTAAAATGTTATTTTATCGTGTTTATATAGGATTTATCTATAAAATAAAATCAATTCCAAGGAAAAATCAACGCCCCTATTGCGTGTATTTGACTTAAACGCCAACACTTTAGTTTAAAATAACTACAAGTTTAATAAATGTTCACTCACCAGTCATGATGACCACAGTGACCATTGTGATAATAAAGAATCCATTTTGCCAGTCATCGGTGTCCACCTGCACCAGCGACGTGGTCACCAGAAACGAGATGGTCACCACGATCAGCGATCCTTGGAGTCTGCTTTTTACTGATACTCTGCGGACAAAAGTTTTTGTCAGTACGTACAACATCAATTACATTTAATTGTATAGGAATCATAAAGGTGAATCATAAAGGTTACTGTGTAATTACTGTACGGAATCAGTGACAATTGGTAAATGCATCCAAGTAGAGTATCGATTGGCAAGTCATTTATTTCTTGCCCGACCTACTAAACAGGCTTCTTCAGGCTGCGACGGAAGGACCTAGGATTATAAGAGGGTGAAACCGCGTAAGCCGGAAAAAGGCTTCAAAGACCAACGGTGCGGGAGAAATAGGAATTTGCCCGCCTCTTGGTTCAGACCGACTTGGTAACCACAAAACGGTGACTTCGTATACCAGCATGCGTGGCTCTCAAAGATAAGACATCATATTTCACGTTCTTTATTTTAACATGGTTACTGAAAAGTTTTGAAAGTTACACCGTACCTTGGTTCTCAATAGGTCTCTAACGTCGAGAGAAGTGGACTGTAGTATAAGTTACAACTTCCACAAAAAGTTGTGGCGAGTTGAAGCCATTAAAACGCAACACAATTGGGATATTTTTACGAGAAATTCTATGTTTAGATTTAACATAATATAACCGACATCATAAGTAATGAAAAAATATTTATTAAATAAATGGATCTAAAGACCAACGATTCTAAAATCTAAGCGTATTAGTATTATCATCCAATTTTAGCATCACAAAGTTGCTTACATTATTTTGGCATTTTCTCATTTTGAAAGAGCCTACGAGGGTTTCTTTACAAGTGGAATTCTTGGTAACGTTACTAAAGGAATGCGTTAAAATGTCAACGATCAGACAAAGGAGAGGATATGGGAAAAAGGAGACAAATTCTTTTACATGCCGCTGTAAATGCGGCAAACAAACAAGAGAAATACAATATATATGAAGTTTCAAATAAATAAATACTAAACTTCGATTTTGAAAGTATTGAACCCGTGTCAAGCGTTTTTTTAGAGGTTTACGGCCGAATACTCAAACGCCAATCAAATATTAATTTGCTCTTAACCGTGCAAGGTCCACTTAGCCAGTACATTTAAACGGGATTTGCGTAGCTAAGAGCAACTTAATATTTCAGTCGCATTTGAGTATTCGGGCTTTAGATACACTCTATAGTTAAAGTTTAGGTCGATAAAATAGAGAATACAACCACAAAAACGATAAAGAAGAAAGAACTTGAAAATAGAAATAGCTCATGAAAATCGTAGCAAATTTTACAAAGCCCATGGCTATTAAAACAATTTGACAGATTGCTGTGTGATCTCGATTATTTTTTGTGAATGACAATCATGGGTAAATAATAATATAATGAGAGCGTCCTCTCAATCGAACTATCGGTTGTTGAGGAGTACCGTACTCCGTGAAGTAACCAGTAAGTAGCTTTAGAAGTAGTTCTATTCGTTTTAACAACGTTCACTGTACTTACAGGTGTCCATACAATGAGTTGAGGATGAGGAATATCAAGTTGGGTATGGCGGTGGCCACGTTCAGATACGACGTGAATTCCGCTTGAAACTGCGTCTTGCGAACAACCATCGTCAGGTTGTTTGGCGTCACATCACGGAACTTGTACATCCAGTACTGAAACAAACAAATGCTATTAAAAACTGACCATATCTGAAAACCTATTGGAACACTGAAAATCAAGTCGATGAATGGAATATTAAAATTAAGCCACAAGCTTCGCAGTCTGTAAAATGGCAGACCTTAACTATTTACGACGGGATAATTCTAACTATTTTTCTTTAGTTTATTAGATAAAAATCATTTCTAAATGTTATATGTGTAAATCTATATGCCGATGTTTTTGTTATTGAATAGGATCGGAAATTAACCAAACACCTGATGATAAGTGATCACTGGCGCCCTTGAAAATCCACAACGCTTGGATCATAGTCGTGCTGACGGCCCATCAAATCGGGAATGAAACAGGAAGGTACAGGTGCCTAGATATAGTATTATGATTTGTTCAGCCACATTTTCTCTGAAGGTTAATATATAAAGAGTTCCACTGGCAAATCAGGAAATTAATTTCATGTCCTACAGGAAGGACAGAAGGTGACAGGAGATTACAAACATGTAGATGGTTTGCAGGTACACATCTTCGTAATATTATACATATAAAAATGAATTACTGATCGAATGTCACGTTAAAATTCGAAAACGGTTAGGCCAATTTGGATAATTTTGGTCTTGAAATATTCGTGAAAGTCGAAAGGTTTAAAGGTTCAATTGGCGACGAAAGTATTAAAAACGCCAATTTTTAAATAGTCTTAACGTGAGGCTTATAACCAATAAATGACTGTCCGTCTTTGGTGCAACCAAAGAGTTTGCAGGTCGAACCAACGCAAAATGATTCTGTCTTTCCAATGTATTTCATTGACGGATCACGAAATAGAACACAATGAAAAAAATGTATACTAGATACGGCATCTTTCGCCTAATTTAGTTAAACCTCAAATAAACGTTGACCATGATTACCATTTCTAGAGTTTTTTTTTTTTGTATTGCATTGAATAGCGAGACTAGCATGCCGTTCGCCTGATGGTAAGCGATATGACCGCTCATAAACAGTAGCAAAACCAAACAACACCTTGAATTGCAAAGCAATGCTTGGCATTCTACTGCGCTCACCATTCTGAGACATAAAATGTTAAGTCTCAATATGTCCAGTAGTTACTCTGGCTACAATGCCCTTCAATTCGAAACACAACAGTGCATTTTCACTGCTGTTTGACGGTGGTTATGTAATCACAATATGTATTTGCAGAGGTTCAATTTTAAATGTTGTTCTTTTACTTACGTAAACTATAAAGACAGTAGGAAGGTTTAATTTATTTGTATATACAGACACTTTTCCTGAATAAATGATAGTAGTTTAAAGAGCGTGGTGGCCTGTTGGTAAACGGACCGGACGCGGCTGCGATCATGTTCACGGTAATCGCAGGTTCAAATCCCAGGGCACACCTCTGATTTTTTCGGAGTCATGCGTGTATCACCACACAAATTAATGGTGACGGAAAACATCGTGAGGAGATTTGCTTATTATAGTGAATTTGTAAGAATTTCTATGGTATGTAAAGTTCGCCAACCCGCACTAGGCCAGCGTGGTGGACTTCATTGCCAATCACACTCTTAATGTTACTCTCGATTGTAGAGGAGGCCCGTGCCCTGCAGTAAGACGTATATGGGCTGATACGGTAGTTTCAACTTGTATTACACTCTAGCAATTATTGCTTGTGCATTACCAGGATTAGAGAATGATGTACAAATAAAGGAGTGACAAAAAATAAACCGAATATTCAGTAGTTTATCCCAAGATGTATCTCTCCTGCGATTTGCAGTGTGATTACATGTTCAATCAGCAACGTAGCCTCGTGTTTGAAGAGCTTGCTTACCAATTATTGTGCTGGTTTGTCCTATTCAATAAAATTTTCCGAGGCAATTCAAAAAAGGAGCCGCTACGAAAGGCGATCTAATTACGAGTACGGCGAGGAGAGCTAATCGCATTACACGGAGGACTCTTCCATTTTAAATCATTTATTACCCGAGACATTTAAAAGTGCGCACTATTTACTAATTCAAGGAAATAATCTAGTTATTATTTTATTTCAATGAATGACGAGACGAGCATGCCATTCGCCTGGGGGGTTACTCTATAACTCTATACTCGAACATCTTACGTAAAACTGTACGAATATATCTCAATAATAGTTTACAAAATGTTTGAATCATCGTAACTTTATAGTAAGTTCGAAGGGAATGAAAAAAATCATAGAGAATAATATTGATTTTTAAAAGTGGAAAACAAGGTAATGGTTGGTACTGTAGTTACTCTCTGGCTACAATGTCTTCCAAACAGGAACACAACAGTGCATTTACGCTGCTGTTTAGCGGGAGTAATAGACATTGCAGTTGTGCGCACCCAGGCGGCCACCCATACTTGAGAGATCTACCACCTGTAATGGGACTCATTTCCACGAGACTTGGACCACGGTCAAACCGAAGCCCGGTTTTGTTGGACCAAAATGTATTGTTTGTTTTGTATCTTTGTGAATTTAATAAATAAATTCTAAAAAAAGTTTATTGTATTATAAATTATAAAATTGACAAGGACAATGCAATTTTTTTTAATCCGTCCCCATATTTTATTCGCCACTGTCAACTAGAATGATACTTATTAGTGTACACAGATTTAATTTTATTTGGTCATCTAAGAATAATAGGTAATAATGGTGCTGTTTCGTTATCAACTAATTGATCGGAAAGAAAAAAATATAAAACCGTGATTTACGCTATTAGTAATTATTTTTTTGGCCAAAGCCTATTAAGTTCGGAAAACTGAAGTAATGTAAAAACATGATACAAACCAACTACAATTAATTTAGCACTGATATAAGGATAGTTTATAAATATTTCAAATTCCTTAATTATGTACAATACCAATTTATGAATATATTATGCGTGGAACCTCATGAATTTTCAAAATGAATACATACATACATAAACTCACGCCTTGTTCCCAGAAGGGGTAGGCAGAGGTGCCAGGGCACCCACATTTCGCCAGTATGTTCCGTCCCACAATGTGATAGGTGGCGAGCCTATCGCCATAACGGGCACAAATTCCTGACTCTGGGCTGATAAAATGAAAGTTGCTTATTATTGTTACTTCTGAAATGTGGATTAGGGATGATGATTGCGAATATTCGCATCCGCATCCGCATAAAGAACAATGGCAACTGTCCATACATTATTTTTATTGAACATAAAATTAAATGCCTTGAGACGAAAAAAATCTCGTTAGCCTGAGGATTAATTTCTAATTCAATATGTGTAATAATTGTTGTTAAAGAAACAGGGGAAAAATTGATATTCACATCAGAGTTTTTGTGTTTATATACCAACGTCACACTACGAGTAAAATGGCTGACCGTGCTATGAAGTGTTGTATTGTCAGGAATATCATTTTATAGTAAATTAAAAACGTAATAATACACCCGTTCTATTAGTGCCTTGTGTTTTTATTTATATTGGCGTAAAAATATATTTACACTTATCATTAAATAGAGTTGATCTGCCGCAGTCTCAATTGACAGTTACCTTCAAGTCTCAATATATTTATTATAAATAAATCTAAGCATTAAAACAAGATCGGTAATCATAACAAACACACTATCACACACAGAAAATATAAGAGTCCGTAAGAATGCATGGATCATACAACGCAATATCAGGCTCCTTATTCCTCAATTATTTTTGACTTCATCCGATTTTAATATTTATCAACAGTTCACGGAACAGAAACGTCAAGTCTATCTTTTTTTTTTACTGGGTTGTCTATGTCAATCGACTATTTGCTTTGATTATGAATCTTCTAACCAGACTCATTTCATATTCTGAATTAACTTCTATTTAGTAAAGATAAAATATTATGTTTAGTAATAGTTACTATTAAAGCAAATAAAATATCAATTCAGCATCATTATTTACAAAATTAAAATAACTGGCGAATTGCGCGAGTTTACGAATATTGTATTGACGGAAAAAGTTATTTCGAATAGCAGTACTTTACTAGATGGCTAACTATTTTAGTCGATTAAATATAAAATGACAACACTAAGCCAATAATAGTTTATAAATCCGGAATTACTCAAATGGCTTTCCATTTTAAAGGTTTTTTTTTTCGCCCGCTTTGTATAATTCATATAATTATTTGAAAAAATGTACAATAATATTGGAAATCGTTTTGTATATATGCTACTTAAAGACGCTCAAATTAAGATCAATCAAAAAATCGCCATTGTTCTTTGGACATCTGCATCCGCAATAATCAATGCCGATATTCATGCGGATGCGGATGCGAATGTAATACAAGTTGCGACAAGAAAGAAAGGAGTATGCCCATTCCTAGTATCAGTAAAAAATATCGTTGATCACGATATCAATACTGCTTAAAATTCCTTTTTCCTCCTTAAAGTTTGTCCTTAAAGGTTTTCCTGTTTTTTCTCGGACAACAGATTTTTATAGCATAATTATCACATCACATTTAAATCTAGTTCACCAGAGCCGAAGAGAATAAACAAATTTTTATTGGACTTCAAGTACATTTCTCAAAGAAGTCCGGGCCTGGGTCGCAATTATGTTTATAGTCATCGAAAATATATATATTTCTGATTAATATTTTTTGACTGCCTCGGTGGCGTAGTTGTACTACGGTACGCTTACAAAGCTGAGGTCTTGGGTTCGAATCCCAGGTCGGGCAAAGTGATATTGGATTTTTCTATTCAGTATCAGCTCGGAGTCAGGAATTTGTGCCCGATACGTAGACGGAGAAACTAATAGACGGAGTCACATGTTCTATCCCTTTTACACAAAACGAAAGAGATTTATACATAACGTTCATGTAAGAAAGAGATGCAAGCTTTTGTAGCCTGTCCTTATCGGCGTAACCGCTTGACTCCAGGAAATTTGACGTTTTGGAGGCAAATATTTACATTATTTGGGGTGGCCAGCGGTCCGACGGTTGATATTCCCTAAAACAAAATATATTAAAGATTTAAATTACATATTAAAAAACAAACCTCATTCATTATCTTTTATTTTTTAAACTTTTTCCTTATATGTATTGAACTGTATATGGTTGCGCAGTAGATATTGTTTTTGAAATAAAACTATTATTTACGGATTTTATCGCGGATTTGGTTTAAGTTTTGCTTTTTTTAACTTCTCCACGCAACGTTTCGATTACTTTACAAATTTCGTGGTCACGGGGCGGACTAAATATTATTTTTCTATTAGCTTTTATCACAATAGTTTTTATTTTCAGAACTAGCTATTTACTTAAATTATGTTTATGTTATACAGTGTTTTTATTAGTTCTGGGTGATGGCTGGTGACCCAGGCATGTATGTGCACTGTAGTTCCACTCAAAGTTAAAATATCTATATTTCAGCAATTATATTTTTTTAAAGAGCGGTTAAAGTTTCCCGATACCTTAGGAAAAACGTGTTAACCTGGCCACACTCCCACAAATATCGCTATCTCATACTAGGTTACACGGTGACTACCCCTGTGGCCCGATATGGCGATAGGCTCGCCACCTATCACATGGTGGGACGGAACATACTGGCGAAATGTGGGTGCCCCGGCACCTCTGCCTACCCCTTCTGGGAAAAAGGCGTGAGTTTATGTATGTATGTAATATTTTTTGACATATTAATGTCGATTTTTGTATAACGAGTATTACTTTTGTAAGTAGTAAAGTTTTGCTGTCAGTCGTTAAAGCTACAAAACAAATGTTTCCGCTCAACCAAGGTCCTCTCCTAGCTCACAAGAGAGCTGTATAGCAGCATCTTCGCTGTTACGTTTCGTTAGTTGAGCGAGATTTCCGAAGAACCAACAGCCCGCAATATAGTTGATGACCGTATTGCCGGCTGGTGGTTATCGTAACTTGTAGGGCTGTCACCATACATACTGGTGCAAAACTCTTCGAGGTCCCATGCAAGTGTTCACATTTGGGAATCAGCTTGTGTATATCCGATGGATACCCATTTGGGTCGTACTACACTTACATCAGGTGCACTGGAACAGTTTGTTGGGCCAGAGTAAAAAAAGACTCGGCGGTTACGCCGGGGACGTTGGATAACTTGCCAACAAACAATAATTCAAACACCAGTAATCTTTGTTCAAACACAAATGGTGAAGATTCCATTAGTGATCGTAAAAAGAAACCTACAAGTCAGGCAGCTTCTTACCAGAAATAATATGGTCAGAAAAAATATGTTTTGGTGACATTTTCAGTAGATTGGCTTGAAATTCAAAAATATTATGTGCATAGATTTACCTTTTTTTTCGCCACATTCATTTCCATTTTGATATAAATATTTTGGACCCTTTTAATATGTATACATACCTTTTATTTTCAATTTGATCAATATCAATACTAAACTGTACTTGCTACCTATTATCCTACTGTCCTATATATAGGACAGTCATTTCCCGGAAAGCCTTATGGTAAATAATTTATTCAACATTTTTTAAATTCGCTTTGAGTGCAATGGAATCAAAGAAAATCTTTAGTTCCAAAGATTTACTAAAAAATAGCTTCAGGCTTATCTGGGTTACATATTTTTTTTTTTACATATAATGCTCATATTTTAACTTCACTTACTAATATTAAAAAAACTTGTGTTATACTAAATAAGTAATCTTCATTAATGAATATGTGAACAATACCAAAAAAAAATAAAATAAAATAAATGAAAAATTAAATTATTTGAAGAATTGAATAAAATAAATGAAGATTGATATTGTTTTAATTCTTCATTCATATAAGATTTTAAACATCCGCATTCACATCCGCGGATGTGAAAAAATCGACATCCGCAACATCCCTAATGTGGATATCCAAAAAATCATGTGTCACCTCATTATTTATTTACAAAATAAGTTACAGCTGTTCTCAGGATTAGCAGCAACAAACAGAATGACAGAAAGAGAGACAATATAATACAATATGCAATTTCATATGCAAATATACAAATGCATATACTCAATAGGTCCCTACTCATCACAATCAGTTTAGTACTTTTGAAGAAAACCTGAACATGCAAATTTACATAATAATAGACTGCTGTTATATAAAATATTATCTTATAATAGTAAGCTCTAAAACAATTTTAATAAAAAACAAAATGCTATGTTTTGTCCTTCATATTGATATCAATATGTATAAGTATAATCTGGACAGCTGTATTTGCGATTATGCACAGCATAGTCTCATTTACTATGCCTGTATAAAAATAAAACAATATTTAATTTTATATAAGTTAATTCTCATAAAAAATGTTTATATAAATTGAGTCATTACTGCAAACTGCAATGTTATTGTTGTCTTACAATTGTGAGTCAAGGCTAGTTTCTTTCTAACAAATATGTAATACTAAGCCATTAAAACATTTTACAAAGTGAATAAATGCTTATTCAATAATATTTGTCTTTTTCAAGGTTGAAAATTTACTGGATCATATCATAACTGGCTTTATTAACATTAATGATAAAACTCAAATTGCAAATGCCTTTTTTATTGCTATGAATGGCAAGACGAGTAAGCCATTTGCCTGATTGTAAGTAATATGACATGGACAGCAGCTAAACCAAAGTACACCGTGAATTACAAAACAATGCTTGGCATTCCAGTGCTCTTGCCATCCTAATACATAAGATCTTAAGTCTCAATAGGTCCAGTAGTTACTCTGGCTACATTGTCCTTTCTTCCGTTAATGCCTATACATTTACTTTATTATTAACAATTTTATTAAAACAAACAAACACAATCCTGACTGCTAATTCAGATGGTAGTTTTGTATCTAGGACAGAAAATAACTGCATCGGTGCCAAGATCAATTTGTTTAGTACATGTTATTAAAAGTTTATCATATTTTTACAAATACAATAATTTACAATGTATGACCTATCTACAACAAGTGCCTAAGTATATGTTATTTTTTTCTAGCAATGATGCATGTGCTAAGGAACAGCATTGCTTCTTCATGCCCAGATAAACATATATTTTATTTAGATTCCATTGGATAAAGCGTGGTATTTTTAGGACCTTGGTAGCAAGGCCGCGCTTAGGGCGAGTTCAAGAAATATAAAAATAAAGAAAGTTAATACTCACATCGTTAGCAGTGATCAAGAAATTCCACGGAACCAGCGAAGTTACTCCAAAAAGGTAGAATAATATGTAAACTATACAATATTTGTCCCGTGGCTGTTCCGAAGTATCCAGCACTTTAGTCGAGCACGAATCCGTTACCAATTCCCTTTCTTCTGAATCGTCAATAACTTCTTCTTCATTTTCAATACTATCCAAACAGGCTTCATTATTTATAGACCCCGTTGCATCCATTGTCATTGCTAATGTGGTCTATTTCATAGAAAAAATATTCGCCAAATAAAAAATAAAAAAATTCACTGTTAACTATGTTTGCGAAGAACGCCAATTCACACTTTTATTTAATATTCTTATACTAATATATTTGCTTGCAAAAGTGCCCGTATTCCGTGTTGTTTTTATACAAAATATGTAATTTTTATTTTGTAGCCGAGGCGATCAACAACCAGCAGCTGTTGCAGTCCACCACAGACTAAAATTTATTTGAGATGTGTCACTTGTCAAAATCATGCGAAATGCGGAGGCAAGCGGAGGCATGAGACATGACAAAGGTCGCATTCCACTTGGCGTTTACGAGGCTCAAAAGTCCAAACCCGAAACACTCATTTCGGCTAGCGCTAATGGGCTCTCTACACTTAAGTGCGAATCTCGCAAGAAAGCGAGAAAAACACGAGAAACGTGAATTTGGAACCGATTTACATATTCTTCGCCGGTTACTCCTTTTACTGCGATTTTTGATGTTTTTTGAAGAGAACTTGCATTCACACTCGCATGTTTCTGATTAGTAAGCGAATTGACGATAAGAACGATTGTACATAGTAGGTATATAATGAGTGTCAATATGAGCGAGATTTAGACGAACCAATTTTATGGAACACGAATTAAAAAGGATACGAAAATCTTTTATCTATAATATAAGAGTAGTTAAAATATGCAAATTCGCATAGCCATAAGCTCGACGCAGCAGTTACCTACTTCTGCGTCCATCGTTACCGGGCGCGAATCTTGCGAGTGGGTACCCAGACGTTCTCGCCGAGATTCTTGCCAAGATTCTCGGCGAGAATTTCGCGCGAAGTGTGGGGCGGGCATAACGTAAGTGCGTTCGTAACCGAAAGTATATTATTATTTTTTTATCTGCTCAAAACAATTTGACATGGAATTCAATTGTGGTAATCTAATTTTTTTTGAGTAATTCAAGCGTACCGCGTAGATACCTATTCGGTATTTCAGTACTGTCAAATGTCAGCCAGGACAGAAACAGGTGGACCGGCGCAGCGCGTCTTCTCTATTTTTTATCAGCCCATATCTTAGCCCATATACTTCCCATTCTATTGGTATATTCTTTGGTCCCACTTTAGGGCATGGGCCTCCTTTACAATCGCGAATACGATTGAGAGTGGTTTTAGGCCATATAGTCCGCCACGCTGGCCTAATGCGGGTTGGAGTTGTCTTCTATTTTAAGTTCCTTTAATTTTATGGTGAATGCATTGACGTAAAATCAATGGGTGAATGCCATAAATGTTACATATATATATACCTGTCGGTTTTTTTGTATTAATAACGATTTAAAAAACCTTCATAACATATCGCAGTTATCATTTTTTTCGGCTATTAAATCAAGGAGTCTTTAAGTAATAAATATATTGAAAAATAAACTAAAAGCCAAGATATCATAGGAACCGATGCCTTGAACTGGTTAGTAATTTGTTTAAAACATGTGACAAACATGGTGCGTCCATAGGTGCGTCATTAAAGGCATGCTCGTCTCGCCATTTATAAATCACCTGATTGGTAAGCGATACAACCGCTCATGGAAACTTGCAAAACCAGACCATGAATTACAAAGCAATGCTTGCCATTTTACACTCAATATGTCCAGTAAGTATAGTTACACTGGTTAAAATGTCCTTCAAGCCGGAACGCAACAGTTCATTTACACTGTTGTTTGGCGAGATAAATATACATTGAGGAAGTCCCTACTCAGGCGGTACGGCCTCTCCTACGTGAGAGAACTACCAGTAAAAAGCTGTCGTAGTCTTAGTGAAAAACGAGGAAGTAAGACTTCAACATATTATTACTGTTATCGTATTAATTATGACTATTGCGTGCTGTAATAAAATATATTTTTGTATATAAATTATGGGTGTTCATTAGGACACGTTTATTGCATCACCATATAAATATGGTATTGTGAAGTCATTCTGTAATAAAACAAATTACAATGAGAATATCTGATTTTTATTTTTCTATTAGTCTTTTATTATCTATTACACTAGCTGCGCTTCCTATTTTTTGTACAATTTATAATTAAAGCATAAACTTATAAAATCATTTATATCTTAACAATTATAAATACTGGAAAATAATCAAAAGCAAACAATATAGGTATAAGAAGTATTTGTAAAATGATTGTAAAGTCGAATAAATGTCAATTTTAAGATAATAGCTACATAATAGTGATATAAAAGATTTGTATAAGAAAATATTCTAAAATTAAACAATATAAGTACTTAACTAAATCTTAACTCTTCATATGTAACTCACTTTTAAATACACAAGGACGGACAAATACGACGTATAAAATATAAAACTATTGTAAATAGTATAAAAGGAATGTTTCAGTAAATAATAGAAACACTTAGATAATAGTACGCGGCGAAAGAATATCAAAGCGTTAGATATTTTACGCTTATTTTAATTGAGATCGTGCGTTACGGTAAACAATTACGTTAATAGAAAATGGAAATATTTATTAAATACAAGGTTTAAGAAAATAGTTCGATAAGGCACTTATTTCCTTGGAAATATTCAGTAAATGCAAGAAAGTAACAACTTTTCGGCCAAGACATTAATCAGTCTTCATTCTACTCTCAATTACAATCATTTAAGGAGTACATTATATAAAGTAAACCCTGTTGTTCTAACCGCAGCGGTTAACCAAATTAACATGATTTAATATGAAAAACTACAATAAAAAAAGAGATTTTAAGATATGATGTCCAAAATTTACTCTGGCAACAATAACCTTCAACCCGAAACACAACAGTGTATTTACACTGCTGTTTGACGGGAATATTTATGAAGTACTCCGCGTAGGGTAGATATAGAGTTTTTACAGATTGTATGAAGCATATCACATGGCGGTCTCTAGTGGTTGGCTGTGCGAGCGGCTAGCTTCAGAAATCGGCAGTGGACTAGACTCCGAATCTTCGAAATCGAAATTAGTTTCCAACAGTGCTTCTGATTTTGACCGATGATGTAACTCGGACATCGGCGAGTCGTCGAACTCTCTGGAAAGATCTCGAGGACTGGAGTCGTAGCTCGGGATTTGTTCCGAGTGAGTGTTGTCGTAGGGACTCGAGTATACTGGTGGGTGCGGCGGACTGGGCAAATCATCTTCATAGTATTGTTGATCTGGAACCGAGTATTAATTTATCAATTATATAAATATAAAATATTAATCAAGTAAGATACCTCATAAGTACGAAAAGGATGATGGCGTGATTAAAACGATCAAAAATAACTAAAATATGAAAGATATTTGAGAATGAGACAGGGTGTGAGAAAAATGTTGATTCTAGAAGTATGTTTTAGAATTTTTGTAGTATCGCATCCAAGTATATTTAAAAAAAAACACATTGGTTTAAACGCTATGCCAATGCAAAAAGGGAAATATTATTGAAATTAAACTTTAAATTAAGTTTTTAAATACAGCAAAATAGTTCCATACCTCCATTATGTCTCTGGCCGAATGTAGAGCCAAGAACCGACCCTGGTTGCGGTTGCTCGGGCATTTTCGACCTTAACTCCATTAGAAATGACAACTTTGGCTGTCCTCCGTAACTCGGGGCCCCATACCCATACCCCTTTCCCTCTTTCTCCAATTCACTTTTTAAAGCCAGAGTATCGTTGGACTTGTCCATGTCCCTCAACGGTAGAGTATCGTTATTATAATACTGACCGTCGGGAGATAGATCATCCTCTAACGGTGATCTCATTCCGCCAGAGTGATGTAGGATAGGGGTTTCCTCAGTCATAGTGTTGATAGAGGGCGCTCCACTCGTCTGTCCAGAGGATTCCTTGTACCCTTCGTTTTTGTAGGCTAATTTGTATGGTAATAGGTTGTTTTGAGGCACCGAATATTCAGGCGAGGCAGGTTTTTTTGAGAAAGTGCTGTGTTTCAGTTGTATGTTGTTGGGGTTGTGCGCTTCGTAGATGTCGAAGCTTTGGTTGTCCTCTATTGAAGAGTTGAACTGGCTTTTCTCCATGGATTCCATTGAGGTGGTAGACGCCAACATTTTGCGGTAGTCGGATCCTTTGGTTAGAGTGTCCGTAGATCGGGTGCTCTGTGGATTAAATATCGAGATTAATTCTGAAAATTTTGGTAACGTTGTGGTACGTACATAGAATAATTTAAATTAGAATGATATATTATGTAGATTCTCCTTAATGATTGAAAATAGGCTATCCGTATCCATGCAAATGATTAACATTTTTACCTTTCTCTTCCTTTTCTGATGTAGCAGCGTAAAACGAAAAATGAGTTTTTTTTTATTGTGATGGTATTTATTGTAGTTTATAAATTGAAAGAAGCGCCAATAAAGTAATAGGAATATAAAAAAAAATATATAATACGAAATAAATATATATTATATAGTATGAGATCATACAATAAGATTATGCGTGTACATAAGTTCCTTGTTAACTTCTAAATATTTTTTTAACGTGGTACCCATTATCATGCCTGGATTGGGTGAAAACATGTTGGACTACACTACACACATAAAGTAAAGCATGTGTATATAGAAGAGGTCATCAATATCAATGTTACACTAGATAAGACGTTCTTTGTGAAAAATGTGTCCCACTAGTTGCGGTGCATGCATTGCAATTTGCGACGCTTTTGACCTTTTGGTCGCAAAGAAAATTACATCCTGAAGCCGTCTAGCGCTGCAAAGTTATACTGTTTGGTTCGACGTCTTATTAGTTGTTCAGCGCTGCAGCGATTTAGTTTTAACTTTTACCAAAATCGAACAAGACATTTGTATGGGATAGCTTCTCCATATATAGTAATATATCTCAATGGAGTAGTGGTTACCATGTGCGCAAGTTTCCGTCGGTAGGCGGTGTCGGGGTAGGCGTGGTTGATGCTGGCGATGGAGCGTACGGAGTGCAGCGACTGACGGATCGAGTTGCGACGCTCTAGGCGCTGCACGTGTCTGCACACACATCATAAATATATACATATAGTCGCCTGCACATATACACAGGGTGATATTGACACATGGTACTTAATTGAACCCACATGTTTCTCATAGTCCCAGGTGACATTGTACATAATTTGAAAAAAATATCGCACCTTTAGAATTAAAGAGACCTCACAAAAAATATTATTACACGCTTTATATTAGCTTCACTTGTATGTTTGTTTGTATGTTTGTAACCGATTCCTTAAGACGCGATTTTGACCCACTTTAAACGGACAGATTTCATTCAAATTTTGCACACCTGTCAAAGACCGATGACAATACAATAATTCGATTAAATTATATGATTATCCTGATTAGATTCGCCAGGATTCATTAATTTCGTTCCGGATCCTTTGCATGAGAGTAAGAGAGAGAGGGCTAGTGCGCGAACTACGCATGCGCGTAGGGACTCTTGTGGTAATTGCGTCTTGTTTCGTATACATACATAGATGTCGGCCTAAAACCTACCATCGACAGTTGATAAGACAGACATTTGAAAATAAGAAAAAACGCTCTTATAAATAAACCAAACTAAAAAGTAGAAAATAAATAATAGTTTAAAAAAACTAAAAAACATCTCTTAAGGATAGTGTAAAAAATTAATAAGAAAAAAAATATTTTTTTTATTATAAAAAAAGCGTTGGGTGCTTTTTAAGATATTATCAAAATGATAATCCTTCTACTTATATCTGTCGATAAAATAATTATATCTATTGAAAACACGCACCCCACGCTTTTTTTACAATAAAATATATTTTTTTCTTATTAATTTTTTACACTATCCTTAATTCAGTATTATTAAAATTTATTTTCTATTTTTTATTTTTTGTGGAACGTTAATTAAAGATTTGTAACATAATAAATTTTGTACGTATGGAAGATAGAAGATGGATCCGGTCGCCGGATCCAGTATATTGGTACCGGATCCGGTGAACGTTTTATGATGCCGGATCCACCGTATTACCGTATTATAATATAAAATGGTATGTTTACCTGTGTTTAGACTTGGAGTACCAGCAGATAAGAGCCGCGGCAACGAGTATGACGGCTAATGCCAGTAATCCGATGAAGGCCACGGCTAGAGTATCACCCTGCCACGACATCGGATCTATCATTATCTTCGGATCTGTGGACAAAATTATAAATTATACATTGAAAGATTATTATTGACAGCCCTCAGTTGGTTAGACACCGACTGTGAAACGACAGGCCACGGGTTCGATCCCCGCACCGAGGCTAATGTTCCTGTGATCCACAGATATTTGTTCCAGTGTGTGTTTAGGAGACCGAAATGTCTCTCATAGTTCCTAATACCTACGACGCAAGACTTAATTGATCTTAATGTGGGGTCAGGACTATGTACGTGACTGTTGAGTGTTATTTATTATTCAACTTACCAATTTCGCATATAAAAGCGTTCTTCTGGTTACAATCGGTGATCTCGATGTCTGAGAAGGCGAAGGAGGTGCACTGTGTGACGTAGTCGATGTGGTTAACCCACACGCGGTCGCCATATTGGAACCACTGGTTCTGTCGCTGGATGAAATCGTACAGCGCCGCGTAGTTACCAGTAACGTACGGCATCGACGCGTTGTCGGACTGCAATAACAATATTGTTTATTATTTATCTTTCTTCTTTTAATATCAAAGTATTGAAACGAAATGACAATAATTTATTGAATTCATCAAGATGTCCTACATCATTCAGATTCGGTAATATTTTTATCTATCGGTTCGGAAAGCGGTTGTCACTAGAGAAGAACGGGCAAGAAACTGTAGTGTTGATTGTTTATTTTATTGCGATGAATGGCGGGACGAGCATTCCATTTCGTTGATGGTAAGCGATACGACCGCTCATGGACAGTGGCAAAACCAAACAAAATCATGAATTCCAAGCAATGCTGGGCATTCCACAGCGTTCGTCTCAATATGTCTAATAGTTACTCTGGTTACAATATCTGAACACAAAAGTGCATTTACACTACTGTTTGGCGGGAAACTTGGTGTTGTGATGTTAAAACCATTTTCTGTACCGGGAATTAGGGTAACGCTCGCAAAAACGAAGACAGGCGATAGTACTAATGATGGCTTTGATAATGGATCAGAAAAAAAAAACAATCGGGTGAAACAAAATCTTTTTACTACTTTGAGATAAATGAGATGACGAACATTTTGGTACCACACTACACAATTTCATCCTAATGCTATGTTTTCCTCTTTCTAAGCCATCAACTTCGAAATAGATAAAAAAATATATATTTACACTGATTTAAATATTTATTTTTTAAGTTAAATATGTGAGTGATAGCTAAGTTGGACATAAAACAAGATACTAAATTAGGGATCACGATTTGTTTCAAGGAACTCACATTTAAAAGGAACGATGTGATGACACTCATTACGGTATCATGGTGGACTAAACCAAAACAAAAATCTCATTTTCGGGTAGATTTTGAGTCTATAATTAATACAACCTAACCTGATACATATTTTAATAGGTAAACCAAAACTCACCAAACAAAACAGCCTAGCCTCTTCATAAGTCATGGGCGCCCCCACATACATATAACACGTTCCGGCTATAGCGTCCCAGCCGGGGGGGCACTTCCCCCCACCCAGAACCGTCAGGTTGTTCATATAGAAGGGTCTGTAGTCTACTTCTAGCAGGAGGGGGTTGTCTGATTGATCCCTGATCCGGCCCGCAACAGCTAAGGTCTCGTTGTAACTCCAGTAGTTGTGCTTCGCGTCTATTCTGGTTCGCCATAGGTCTAGGGCGCTGTTGGATAATTTTTACATATAGATATATAGGAAATCGCTCAATACGATACGGCCGCCAATTGTACCATATTTTTATTTTTATGAGTTATATTTTAGTATGTCATTTAAGATGTACAAGTGTAGTGTGGAATGTGTTAATTGTGGTATTTGATAGTGAAGTTAGTTACAGATTGAATAGGTACATACTTCTCTGTGTCTGGTAAGTACCAACAGGATAAATCGTTTTGTCTTGCAAAAATAAAAGGGCTACAAATATTTATTTTTATTATTTGTTATACGAATGTTATACGAATATTATCATTTCAATCTTTGCATTATTTTAAAAATAGAGAACTGTAAATCAGCGTCTGTAAATCTGTGGCTCGCGCCGCAATGCAATATTAAGCTGAGTGGTCACCTACGTGTCACCTCTTTGTGACGAACAAATTATTATATATATTTTTAAATTATTTTATCTTTGGTGTATATAAATAATAATAATATAATAATAACACCCAACAGTCACATACATAGTCCTGACCCCACACTAAGATCGAGTCTTGTGTCGTGGGTATCAGGAACTACGAGAGACTTTTTGGTCTCACAAACACCCAGACCCGAAGAAATATTTGTGGACCGCACAAACATTTCTCTCGGTGCGGGGATCGAACCCGCGGCCTCTCGTTTTACAGGCGGCGTCTAACCAACTGCGCCACGGAGGCTGTCAAATGTTAAACGAATGTGTGCGTTGTCGTAGGTACAAATAAATTTGTTTTCTTTCTTTCTTTCAAAAGTGTAGAAAATACGACAATAACGATCGTATAAATATTCACAACTTTGTTCTGAACAAGATTAAATAATAATTTTAAACTTGACATTATTATTAAATAATTCTACGCTATAAAGATTCCATATTGTTTGTTATATAGAAGCACAACAGCATCTTAGCACATAAATAGAATAAAATCATGAACAGCATATAAATAATATATATTAACTCACCTTATAAAATTCGGGTTATAGTCAACAAAGCTATAGTCCCGGCGCAGCCATGCAACAAAAACATGCAATTACATATTATATACTTAAGTATTATTTATTCACTTATTATACCACGGATATGAAAGTTAAAACTAAATGTAAATCTTTCTAATGACAAATTTATATTTAGAATAACCCATTCATTATAAGCAATGCAAAAATAATTGAATTTGTAGAATGACGAATAATTTGTTTACATTTAGTTTTTTCATTTCATAATTAGAGTATAATAGTCACAAAGCTGATGATTTTGATGATGCTTAATAGGGCATGTTGAAAATTGTATTATTAACGGTATTATTATGAGCACGTGATTTAAGAATGACCAATAGTATATTATGTTAACTAAGAATTACAAATACTACTTAGGAATCAAGAGTCAAATATTTCTGCCAATTTTTGAAATGAATCATCAGCTTTTGACTAAAGCATGCACGAACTTAAATATTACATCAAATCATGCAATTAAAGCTCGAATATTTTTATTTTTCTAATACCCACAAATTGTATTTGTTTCTTCTCCGCTACCTTCCTCTATCGACTGATACAGTTTTCAATTCATAGATTAATTCCAAAGTATAATAATATTTTTATACTCACCCAAGTAATATAAAAATGCAATTTGTATTGTTTCATGCTCGTATTATAGCAATATTTAAAATATAATATGTCACTGTTAGTTACTGGTAGTAATACTCACATGGATCTATTAACGGTGATCATTTCGTAGTCATTATCAGGGTTGAAGAAGATATTGTCGACATAGTTCTGTCCCGCGGTGCCGGCCACCACTGTTGCGCGACCCTCACGATCCAAAGCGTAGTTTCTGAAAGAGGGTTATTTCTTTATTGCATTAGTCTGACAAAGGAAAACAAATGACCTAATGGTAAGTGATCACTGCCGCACATGAACATTCACAAGGCTTGATCATGGAGGTGTTGCCGGCCTATCAAATTGGCTGGAGACTGGGAAAGAAAATGGATGGGAAGAGGAAATGGGAATTGGGCATCCGGCAATCTCATCGAAGAAACGCGACAGCTAAGCTGTCACTTCATCTCAATTTCCTGTGATAGAGTGGTACAGTCACGAGCATAAATATATTACTATGGGCAGATTAGCAAAAATATCAGTCGCAAGAACGAGTTCAATAATATCTGTCTGCGCGTACGCAACAAAAACATCTGATATTATCAGGCAGCATAATTAAGTGGCATCAAAATTGTGTGCTGAAAATATAATTGTGATAACTTTTCGAAGCATAAATATGTGACCTGCGACTCTTCTCCAAGTCTGCTTACAAGTACACCTCCGAAACTGTCTAAAATATATACGAGTATTAATTATAAAAATCGCTCACCTGTAAAATCCGTTATGCGAGGTGGTTTGGTAAATCGGTAGTCTGACTTTATCAAAACCGGATACTTCTAGAATTCTCTGTCCGGTGTTGTCGTGGACATAGTTATACGTGAAGTTGGACACGACTTGTCGTAGTACTATGACGTCTTCGAACGGAACGCGGTTGCGAGTGAAGTAGTTGCGGTATATCGTCACCTCTTGGTAAGGGGATGATTGTCGGCCTGCAATAAACAACAAATATATAAATATTCAATGTACTCAAAATATGAGTTGCGACCAAATTTGATGCTGGACGTCATAATGTATGTACTTAATTGGTTAATGTACGATATTTTATAATTAGGTTTTGTTCTTAATGTTGTGACGTATGAATGGCACACATACCCATAATTTTAAATTGAATTTTTTAGTAACCAATTGTTACTGTTTTTATAACAACGCAGCCATATTCGTTAGTGTCAAAATTAAATTAACAATGTTTAAAAAAATAAAATAAAAATACAATGAAATTGCAATAATAATTACTACGTAATCACAAATACACGTTAGGAAGATATTTTTGTTTCGTTATGCATACCTTCAACTTTAAGACAGGGCAAGTCGTGATTGGCGAAGAATAGATTGTTATGAATCCACCCGCGCAAGGAAGTCGCCGAACCTCTGGAATCCGCTCGTACTAACAGACCGCCGACATTGTCTCGTACCAAATTGTTCTGAAATAAATGGCATCAAATTAATACAATGACTTAAATACAACTACTGCTTGACATTAGAAACCTATTGTTATTCTTATGATTTATGAATATTATAAGCACCTATGCAAGATTTTTACGTCTTGTGTTACAGTCGTGGCCAAAGCGCCAAAAAACTTATTTTCATTTTATGTTAGGTAATGTCATAAAATTGACTTTGTTCATCCTATTTTGGTATTATTTTAATAATAAATAAGTACTTCACAATTTTATTTACTATTTCATTTATTATTTCAGCTAATGATTTTTAATATCCTTACCCTGAACACTAAGGTCTGCGTGTTTTGCACGTCTATCCGGACAGCGGATTGGCATGAGGTGAAGTTCCCATAGAGTTTGAGGCAGTTTCCATGGATCTCGTTCCTCGTGATAGCCACTAACGGATTGACTTCTCCAACAGATTGGTATGTTATGGCGCCGTCCCTATTATTTGTGAATTCACTATTCGATATGTTATGTTGAACATCACGATCTGAAAAATTTTATAAATCATGTTTAAACAATATTTACAATATTATTTTATGAGCCGTCTACCATTATCTACTGTCACAATTGGGTAGAGTGAAATAGTAATTATTCTGTTTTTATGTGGCGTAAATAAATGTTCATTAAAAGTTAAAAATTAAAAGTATCTTAAAGAAACTGAGTTACATTATGATTTTAAAAAATAATTAGTATGTTTACATATTAAAACACTTACTAAATCCGATTGCAGATATAGGCAGCGTGACGATTTCAGCAATGAATCCGTGCACTGAAGATGCACCGTTGGCGAACAAACTCACGCTCAAACTGGACCCTTCAGTTCTGAACAGTTTCTTTTCATCAGGCGACCCATTCTCCAAGTACCCAATCATAGGAGCCGTGATATTATATATGTCTCCATCGTACAAGCTCAGCGAATCTCTTTTACCATAGTTCAAAGTGTGGTTGAATAAATTGAATTGTAGTAAACGGAACCCAAAAGGTTTCACTCTGAACATGCTCTTGAATATTTTCACGCAATTAACCGGATTGTTGTCGTATTTATAATACAGAATAACTCTTTCTTCAACAGTCACCATTTTGCTGCTGTCACAAATGTCGATAAGGGAGAACATATGATAAGGAAGATTAAGATCTCTTAATGGTGTAAAACTAGATTCTTCAGATTCTCTGCCTTCCCCATTCAAAGATATGGCACTCACTCCCTCTCCCAATATATCACTAACGGAGTTAAACATCATATTGATTGTATCGGTGGGTGATATTAAGTTAACTCCGTGGTGGGCACATCTGCTTATATTAACGTTCCTTATGACAGGGTTTTTAATAATACTTTGAATGGCAGGAGATTTCTCGTTGTGAAGAATACCGGCACCATAAATTTCCACATGTCTTATTTCACTCTCAGCTTTTTTCATTGTTTCGTGCGTGTGATGGTCATGTATTCTATGTTCGTAAAGAGAGTATTCAAACTCTGGATTGGCAAATCTTATACCACCCCAATAATCTAAGGTCTCTTCTAAATTTCTAGTTCCGCAATGTATGAAAACAAATTTTGAATCCCATCTGCATTCATGTCTGTGGCCATATAGCTGACCGTTTAATCTAATTGGACAGTCCTCGTATCTGTCTTCGGTGCCAACGCATTGTAAGGGTTCTGGCCACGACCATATTCTTGATAAAGAATTACTGTGGTACTCCACTCTTCTATCATGCGCAAAGAAAACATTGATCGGATCAAAACCTAATTCTCTACACACTACTTGAGCATTTCTTTCGGTAAAGCGATTATCACACATAGGAACCCATTGAAGTGTAGTTTTGTTATAATATTCAAGAAAACCCTCATTATTCCTTTCCATAATATTGTCACCGATAGAACAATTTCTTCCGGTACATAGACGTATTGAATTCGGTAGTGATAAAGATTCCAACTGCCGCCGCTGTTTGTGATGTATGGACGAATATTGACCAATGTCTCTCTTTTCTTTTCTATTAACTTCAATATTTGCAGAAGTCGACATGGGCCTCATTATAATGGGTAGTTGATTGTGACCAACAGCTTCCAATATACCCATTACAAGTATGCCAACATTTGGCGCAAATTCTAATATAACACCAGGTTGAATAGTCAATGTCACATCTGGCATAACAGTAATATCTGACCTTATGACATATGGAGCAATTCGGGGTTCTATAGTAAGGTTTGAAACTAGGCGACCACCCAACTCATTAATATCTACTGCTGTGTTCGGGCTGAAAGTGGCTGAAACACTTGAATCGAAGTCATCTTCAAGCAAATATGGGAGATAAACTGCAATAGCATGGTTGTTCCAATCGTCGAAATCAAATATTTGTTTCTTGATTTCCTTTTCTAAGGTAGAACCCCACCAATTTTCAGCCACGTCTAGTAAATTATTTATTTTTGCTGTTCTGATACCAGCAACAAGAATATATTCCAATGCATTATTGCCAAACAAATTCCTGCTGACTTTTATTTTTTGAACACCTTTAAAACCTATTACATACGTTGGCTCAAAACTTCGGATTAAAGATCCACGGTTGATCATAGCAGTGTGGTGATTATTTTTCACTTTGTTATACATAAATACAGCGTAAACGAGACCCATGATTTCACTCTGACTGTCCATGTGGAATTTCACCATAAACTGACCATTGTTTCGCTCAATTAGGTTTCCATCGACTGTCATTTTCTTTTCCATTCCTTGTATGGAAATTAATCCAAATCTACAATTGTTATCAGTGAAAACGTTCTTTGTAATATTAAGCTCTGAAAAATGACCATCCACAACCAAAGCAAAGTTCTCATTATTCCGCCATGTGTTGTTATACATGTACACAGAATGGGTGAAATTTTCGTTGTATTGCCAGACGTATGGCAGAGATACATCAAATCCGCCGTTTTTATTTCTCTCTATAGTATTATCCTGAAGGATATAATGATAAAGGTTGTTGGAACTTCTCAAGTCTCTTGCAAAGTGATGAATACCTCTGCCGTTGTCAGTAATTAGGCTACCATTCACCATAATAGTTATTTCAGTTATATTGCTGTCATGGATATCCCAGAACGGTGTGTTTACATAAATAGCTTCCTCTTTGTTGTGAGCGATTTCACAATTAAATAGTTTGATACTTTCGTTAGCTTTTCTTAGAAAATGATCACCAAGTTCGTTTAAGTAGCGATTATAATACAAAGCTTTAACTCCTTTTGTATTTCCTTTGATTTTTGTATTCACAACTTGCAGAGTTGGAACTGGTCCTTTTACTATTCTGTTCCTGAGATTTTGTACTGGTGCAGTAATAGTACTAACGACTAAAACAACACCGCCTAATGCTGCTGTACCACTCTCGTATGTTAATACTACTCCAAAACTGTTGCTAGTGGTTGGGAAAGTTGACAAGTCACGGTCCAAACACCATTGTGTACTCCTTTCGTTAATATTCTGTGAGTCGTAAATGCATATGTTTTCAGTAGAAAAATTGTGGATAGGATTAAGGAGTTGCAATCCAAGCACGAAACCAGGATTACACTTAATGTTATATTTCTTAACAATATTCTCTCCGTAATGTTTAGAGAATACTAAATGTCTTGTTTCGCCATTTACTAATGATATATCTGTTTCGTATTCAGGTATGTTTATTGGACGATAGTTGGATTCGTCAAAATTAAAACCGGAGTCCAAATTAAACCACCCAGCTATTTCGCGTTGCTGAGGCCCTGTTAAATGAGGGTTGTGGCTTATACCAGCCACATTATTGTTTTCTATGACCGACCCGTAAATTTTAAGACCAAGTTGTTTAAAACTAATCCCACTTCCTCTATTGTTGCTGAATTCTGAATTGCGGACTGTGTTAATGGCATCAGATCCATATAAGTCGGAATATAAAATACCAAGGCCGTCATGATAATTATTTGCAATTTTAACGCTTTCTAAACTGTGTCTGGCAAAGTCAATTTGCAACGCTGGTTTAAAAATATTTGATGAGTAGTCCAGCAAGCCTGCTTTTTCAATAGTTACGTATTGTAAATCAGCTCTCTCTGAGATGACACTGAATCTGACACCCGCCCAACTTGTTTCATAACACCTAATACCGACATCATTATCGTGAGTGCAGGAATTTTCAAAGTCATCTTTAGTTTCTGCTTTACATCTTGTAATATCGGTATCAAATTCTGTACATTGTACATTAGACAATAAAATATCTTCAGTAATTCCAGCACTTGGTATTTCACTTGGTTCCAAAAACCAGTCTTCCGGATTCAAAGCAAGGCCTAGTTGGTTGCAAACTAAAGCTGCATTAATAATATTCCATTTATAATTGCACACTGTCCCCCATCTGTCATCTATTCTAACTTGTAATCTACCTTCGTTAGATGTTCTTCCTCCTAATAGTCTAACCGGTATAGCTGGCTCGATATAGACAGGCGTGGTATGTTCTATATCAATGTCAGTCTCATAATAACTTTCATTAGACAAGACTACTTCTTGTTTAAGCGTAAATGTAATATCGTTAGGTCGCTTACCTCTAGCATCAAGTTTTCCTGCAACCATAATACCTATAGCTGGTGGAAATTTCAACGTAACACCCGATTGTAATACGAGTTTGCCACCAGGACGTATATTGATATCTTTATTAACGTCATACTCCCCTTGTCTTAGGATTTCTATGCCTTCAACTTCACCGCCAACGACAAAAGTGCCCGGAACATTAAACTGAGGTACAAATAATGAGTTATAGTTAATTTGTGTAGCGCCAGGATTGCTGTTATGAAGCAAATATGGCATATAAATGATTTTTGCTAAGTTATATCTATCTTTTCTGTGGAATAGTCTATTATATACTTTTTCTTCTTCTCGAAAACCTAGCCAGTTGTATGTGCAATTTAACATTTTACTCTGATCTTCAACATGCGATCCTATTTCATACTGAGCTTCTGGATTATTGATTATATTTCTAAATACGTCAATGTTGCTTGAAGCTAAAACTATCGTGGCAGCAACTCTGCTTCTAGGCGTCAATCGTGTAGATATTCCTTCTATGGATTCAAAAGGTTCTTTAATCTTATTGTCTTGTAAGAAGTTTCTTGTGAATAAAATGTATTGTCTGTCACTGTATGGTGACAAGCCTAAATTTACAACGAAAGGTCCTTTATTACCAAAGAAATAATTTTGTTGTATCCTAAAATTGGCGGGTAACATTTCAAATTCCTCTAAATATTTTCCCTCTATTCTATTTAATATAACTATTGCACCATAATGACCATTCTCAAAGTAGTTATGTTCTATCCTACCCAGAACATTTAAGGCTGGCAGTATTTTAACAGGGACTTTTTGATTTTCATAGAATCTATTATGGCCTATTTGTAGATTTAATAGTCGAGGTGGGTTATTCAGTCTCCAACATGTCGCTATTTCGATGGTACTTTCAGTACTTGCATTGAACCAGTTGCCGGTTACATTTACCCAACTGTCGCCACAAAAATTTCCGTGAAGAATGCCAACATCCAAATTCTTAAATATTTCGGAATATTCGACGACAGTGGTCTGATTTAGAGGAATATATTCTGTCTCTTGGGTATTATTTAACCATACAGCAACACCATAACCCTGATTCGAACTTAGGATACTTCTAGATATATTTCTATTTCCTCCAGTTACTGTAATATTTACTCCATCGCCTTGATTAAATGATATTCTGCTCTCTGTTACGTTGACCTCTCCAGCTCCGCTAACGATGTGAAGGCCGGCAATATGGTTGTTATTAGAAATAGAAGTGCGGTGGATATGAACTTGCGATCTTAGATTTTCAATAGCCACGCCTCTACCGTTATTGTCCGATATAATAGTATCTGTGACATTTAGATCATATGTCCTGCTAACACCTGACGTAAGTCTTAAAAAACCCGTTATGTCAGTGCGTGTGTTGGCACGAAATCGAACGTACATCCTATTTCTAGTTGAGGTCACACTCTGTGGGCGCGTATAGTTCCTTATACTAAAAGCTAATAGCAGTCTGTCATTTGGCGTAGATCCATCGTATATGTACATCTCTCCAGTATTATTTTGATTGGTTAACATCTTGAGGAAACTTAAAGTTAGAACGTGGTCGGGTCTGGTATAAAATTTTTGGTTGCAATCTCTCTCCATATTGGAATATCTGGATTGCTCTATTGACATTTGTATGGGAAATGTCTGGCTCGGTGTAGATGCGAGTGTGCATAAATCGAAAACCTCGCTTCTATCAAACCGCTCATCAATATTCATCTCGTGTACTACGTATTTGATTCCATCCCCGCCATTGTCGTGAATCAAACAGTTCTCTATCTTAGTCATGCCGTAAGTTGAATTCACATATACACCGTAACCTCTATTGTTTTGTATCGTACAATTATTTATTACTATAGGAGCGTCGGGTGAGGTCACGTTGACCGCATTAAAGGCAGAATTCGATATCTCTATATCTTCCATAACAGGCGGTACGCCTATCACATCTAAGGCACTAGTTGCATTATTATCTCTGCCCAGACCTGCATTTTTTATCACAACATGTGCAAGTCTTGACATCGATGTAGGAACGTATAATGTGTTTGCTGCTGTTAGTATTCTTTCGTAAACTGCATTTTCAAAGCGTATGCCTCTCCAATGCCGGGCGGGAGTGCCACTTATATCATGCCGTGGTTGACACTGTATGGCTAAATCTGGGTGATAGTCACAAACACCGGAGCCGAGTTGTCTGGAATTCCAGTCGCATTGAAAAAGGTCAATTTCAGTTCCTTTGCACTTTGGTTCTTCGAATAGGAGCCTTGCTAGTCTGCCGGGTTGACGGTCCATCCAGTTGTAAAAAGATCCGCCCATAAAACCCAGTTGTCGACACGCTATTTCCATATCGTTGATAGTCCAACTGAAAAAAAGAAAGATACACTTAATAATAATAGAAGGTTAGAATAAAGTACGTACGATAGGTAGAAAACGAGATCTAATGTCCCCTCAACACACAGGTAGCGTGTATGGGCTATAATTAGTAATATGGTCGAATAGAGTCGAATAATTGAATTAGCTAGTCATTTTGGCAGCGGTTGCTAAACCTACGAAACAGATTGATGTTATACCAGCCGGTAATTATAAAATCTTATTCCGGTTGCTTCGATCTAAATAAATTCAAGACAAGAACACATAGAACAAGAATCACAAAGGTTAATTAACAGGTAAAGGCAATTTAAAATGAACAAACATACTTTCTTGAATTTGTGCAGACAGATCTCCATTGTCCTCGGTGTAAAATCTGAACTCTGCCAGCAAGTATTGACGGACCGTCCACTAATCTTATGTCTGGTATAGGCTTTGGATTTCTCACTGGTTCCTCCGTACTCGTAAATGTTATATTTCTTTCATGATCACCCTGTAAGAAAACGAAAGTCGATTTAGTATTATAAAAAAAAAAACAAAGGAGAAATCATCGTCAGTCCCTCAAAAGATTTCTACAATAACCTGTTTGAAGCGACCTGCATCCTGCGATCTCAATAAACTGGGAATATTTTTTTACTATAAAACACAATACAATGTTTCTGTTCGATGTGTCAATACAAAGTTTCAAGTTTCTTTGTTAGTTATCAACGGGAAATAAAATTGAGGTTTAACACTGCTTAACTGCATCTAACTTAACTAGGTCGTCATTCGTCACCTTCTAAGTACTATCTTCATGCTTACAAGCCCGAAGCAAAAACAATTGGCATTGTTTATGTTTTGTAAGTCTAACTGTTGATGAAAGTTGCAAAGTGTCGACCACCAAGAAATTTGTGAAACCAAGATAAATGAGCGGATACAAGCGTAATGCTATTGCAGGTGATATACATTGAAGCATTGTTCAATTATTAGTATAACGAGCTACGGACAAGTTGCACCGTACACTTGACATCACCAAAAATCTTATTTTGCAATATACGCAGATACCTCAGTAAATATTCCTTTCCAGTATGTAAAATGTACTGCTTGGTCCTTTTTTCTTATACCACTTGTAATACCCTTCCTTTTTAATATTTATTATAGGGACCAAAACTAATTTGTGTAAAACTAAAAATATTAACGTAACTTTCTTTATGATTCGTTATACATAGATAATAACCAAATACCTACTAGACCTAATGCTTTCATTAGAACAGTACACCAACAACTAATTCTAATATATTTTTTTCGGACATTCCAAGATACAACTTACTTGGAGTGTTGACTCCGCTCAAATAATATGATTTAAGTTTTATCGTTGTTATTAGGTTAATCTACGAGTAAACTTAACCACGAGTATATGACCTCATTGATATTTATAAAGCCTTATTTAAAAATAAATAAAAATTACGTTTCAAAATTGTACATACCAATATATTCGACAACAATTGACCCGGTTCATCACGAGCGATAATCGCTATTTTAAAATTCTGTATGACTTGCAGTCATTAAGTCATATTTCATCCACATCTTTATTGTTTTTATCTTCGCAGTGTGCTCGGATCTATTACAAAATGTTTACTTTTACTATCTTCAGTATCGTATATCCCATTGGGTAAAGTTTACCGTCCCGTTTTTAAAGTCCTATGTGGTCCTGTGTAAATAGTTACATCTTTATCTCTTTTCTGACAACATCGGAATTTAGTTATAAGAGGTTTTGATGTGAATAGAACGACATAATTTTCGGGCTATTCGTGTTTTCTTTTCATTTATTTAAATGTGCCTTTAATAGTTCTACTTTCGCGCTGCCCTTCATAGGTACTTCTTAGAAAATATTCCAGTCCTGAGTAAAATATGATTTAAAAATAAAAGATGTATTTAATTGGTTGCAGAATTGATAATAATAGAACCCTATTGTAGTACACACTAGATCCATGGGAATATGGTGTGTTTGAAAAATAGGCCTATGTCCAATGAATAATGATATCTAATGATACTTTTCTAAAAAGAAACAAGTTACCTAAACAGGTAGACATTTGCCATATAAATTAAATAGTCCTGCAGCATCTAGAAGTGAGCTTTTACAGCCGCATAGTAGGTAAATCTAAGAATAACGTTTCCGTAATGACATTCGACATTATCAACTTTCTACTAGAAATGGCTATTTCTATTACTGCCCTTAATCACTAGTTGATGGAAGGAAAATTATTAAATAAAGTAGTACGGACTTTTTAATCCGCATCGAAACAAGATAGTTCAACTGGAACGTATTTATGGAATGATAATGTCGCTTTTCTGATTATGAAAAGTGCAGTAAGAGGATGGAAATTCTTCTAAACGTGCGAGTTAAGGTTAAAAAATGTAATATGTAATACAAGCTAATTTAATTATAAAAGCTAATTTTTAAAATACTTTTAGTTTTATTATACTATTTTAAAAAATATAGATACAGATTGTAAGCGTTTACTCAAAAGCTTGTGTTATTACAGGTCCTGAAACCCTATTGTGTCTTATTAATTTCAATACACGCATTATAAATTTAAATTACATGATACGAGATTACCGAGCTAGGAAGAACTCTTGAAAATATGAACACCAGGTAAAATATACAGTAATTCTGCAGTAATCATATTAATTTAAAACAGTCACTTTTTATACAACGTATTCGCAAAAAATCAGTTTCCAGCTATGTTAATATCAATTCAGTTGCATCAGGCGTGCAATCGCGCACTAGTCCGCCCTTGCACTTCGTCTGTGTCTAGTAAATACTTCCTGCTTATTCACACAGCCCCATTCATACCGTCACGAACTGTTGCCCAACTGTTACCGTTGGCTAAATTATAAACATCTGATAGTAGATAGTAAACACCTATATTTATTGTATGCTTTTGTAGATTAATCTTGATAAATAAAATTAATAAGTAAATTGCAAATTAGATTTATGAGCTCTGATCCATCATCGTCCATCAGGATTTTATCAGTTCGCTTATTTCAATGCCGTAAGTCTTCAGCCACCTTTGTGTTTCTGTCCTCTCAATTTGTAACCGAGATATACGGCGTACCATTTTGTAGAATGGACTTAAACCGGTTTATTAATAAAGTTCGAACTTACAACAGTAGGTTAGGTTCGAAATGTATTTTGTAATTAGAATCATATTCCCGTTGTTGTATTGAACAACAATACCATACTCGTATAATTGTATATTGCGAGTGCCAACGAACCTTGATCTAGAACCGATTTAATTGTAGCGTATTATGAACAGCATGGTTCGCTGTCAACACGCTTGGTAATTACAAAATAATATGCCCAATGAATGATAGTACCTATAATAACCTAACCCAACGTTTATAAATAGTCCAGTCCCCACAGTACGATAGTATCATAAAATACGAGTGACTTTTTGCTCGCACACCATCTAAGGCCCGATACAAATATTTGTGGGTTATACCAATATTTGTTGTCTCCAAGGGGATCGAATTGGAGGCCTCGGCGAATACTATGAGAAGACTATGTACGTTCCTAACAAAGTACAGAAAGAACATTATGCCGGATGAATTTATATCAGTGATCATTTAAGGAAACACTCATCAAGAACCGCCTAAAAACGGCACGTGGGTGAACTTGATGACTTCATTTCACAATAAAATTCACGATATTAGAATAGGAATGTACTCTGTGATATTAGAGTTACACCTACCTAAAAACTAGGTGCAAAAATGTATCTTTCTTCTACGAAACATCACTATAGTAGTAATAGTATAGTAAAATAGCACAAATGACAAACGCCACGTAAAAAGTGTTGGCACTTGATCAAATGACCATAATAATCGCAAATAACATCACTTTAAAGTTAAGATCATCCCAAATTCTTAGGCACACGCCACTAAATACAAAAAACTGCTCCTAGCGACGTACATTAACTGCCGATAGCACCTGCATCCTTAAAATTCCACATACGTCACCCAAACTGTAAGTCCGTTAAAACGACATGCGTGGACTGCTCGGAACAAAAAAGGCATAAGAGACAAGACGCAGACGACAACTTACGACATAAAGGACGGAGCAAGGACGCGTGAGTCAGCAAGCTGGTTGTGGCAAGTGGGTTGAACGTTTGGAAATATCAAGGTGTTAATCCTTTCGCTCGTTGTAATATTAATATCAATGATCTAACTGATTGCCAAATTGTTTTAGACTGAGGACAAAAAATCCGTGAGTGAATAGGAGCTGAATTGTACATTATCTAGTAACGGTCTTATTCATAGACCCATTTTAGCTATCGAATGTTTCGTCCCTTTCGAACAAGTTTTGAATTCAGTGTGAGCGAAGAAGACAACATATTCGATAGCTAAAATAGGTTTTAAAACAGTCCATGAATAAGGTAATTTGGTAATAATTATTTCTAATCATAATGCCGTTAGTATATAAATATTTGTGTAGTTGCAAAATTAAATGTTACGCGTTACATGCTCGCTGATTCCACTCGCCCGTGGTATATGACCCCGTATGAACAAATATAAGGAATCTTAAGACCAAGCTAGTCTGATAAGTTATTCAGATGTTTATTAGGTTTTGTATAAACTATGAACCATTATTTCCATATGTAGTCGTAACGCCGACTCAGTCTGCTAAAAATACAAAAAAGAACAGTGAAAATTGATTGTTAATGTGGAATTGTATTACAATACTAGCGGTCGGGCCCGGCTCCGCCCGGGTGCATACACATTTTAAAATGGCGGTCAAAATGTTTAATTCTGGCTATCAGTTTAGAATATCAACCAATCGGACCATGAAAAACGAACAAAATTTCCTCGTATTTGCTAGAAATATCACTACTGCTTTCCTCCTATAGGTCATAGCGATATATAGATGATACGTGATGATATATAGCCTATAGTCTTCCTCGATAAATGGACTACCCAACACTGAAAGAATCATTCAAATCGGACCAGTAGTTCCAGAGATTAGCGCGTTCAAACAAACAAACAAACAAACAAGCTCTGCAGCTTTATAATAAGTATAGATTTTATTTGTTGGTATCAAGTTACTTTTTAAGGCTTCGATATTACAAGGGTGACTTGCAAGGCATTTCAGTTTGTAGCACATTGATGAATCGGTTCATATTTTGTGCCAATTTGATCTAATAAATAATAATTAATACGGTTGAATAAGTAATAGAATAAGCTATAGTAATTGCGTCTTTTTTGTGTAACGTTCTTTGATTTCGTGGAACTATAAAGGCTTAGATTAAGGTAGCCATTCCATTCGTTTTGAGAATCAAAATAAAATTCATAAAGGTTAACAAATATACATTTTGAACTAAATTATTGTGGCGCTAATAAGTCCTTTTTTAATGACAACTAAAAACTTGTATCTTGTGTGTGTGACTTATGAATGTATCATCTAATTTTACTAAAAAACCCGTTGAAAGTCGTTATTTTTGAAATTCCAATGGGGATAAAGTTTATATTGAGCATTATGGTATGCAGCAAATTCCATATTTATGACTACGCTTCCTGTCCTCAAAGAACAAGCGCCGCGAGAATTTTAAACAAGTGCCGATGCGCACAACCAATGAACTTCAATTGTTTTGCTTTGTATAGATATATTCTAACGTAAATCTTAATACTTATATGTCCATAAATAAAATTAATACTGAAAATTAACCTCGAAATATTGATTTGGAAATGATGATAAATTATTTCCAAATAATAAAATTAATATAGTATATCAACTTTAATCTACACTAATATTATAAAAAGGAAAACTTTGTTTGTTTGTTTGGTTGTAATGAATAGGCTCAAAAACTACTGGACCGATTTTAAAAATTCTTTCACCAATCGAAAGCTACATTATCCACGAGTAACATAGACTATATTTTATTTTGGAAAAAAATAGGGTTCCGTAAGATATTTGGATTTTTCGGACACAAACTGAAAAAAATCAACCAAAGAAGTTACTTATTTTGCGTACGCTGCCTAAACTACAAAAGATAGAACCATAAAATGGTATAATTAATTGTAGATCTTATAAATATCTACAAAAAAGTCTGCGACACACTATACCTATCTATGTCGAGTGAGGCACAACAACCACATTTTTATTTAAAAATCTTGAATTTTTTTTGGACTACATTTAAACGCATTTATTTTACTCATGCTATTAATCCTTATCAAAATAAATTACTTCATCAATAAGTACAGTTTATGTTGATAATGTTTGGTCTTTGAATGGTTAAAATTGGACGTTTGGTTTTGAAGTTGTGGTGAAATTAAAATATTACGATTTCTGCTGCACGGCCCGTTGTATAAGATATATATGGATGTTTTTATTTTTATTTTATTTTATTTACAAGGGACAATAAACGGTTACATGCTAATAACAAATATAAAAAAAAAATAACTAAACGAGTTTACACACATATAACCCACACCATTGTCCACAGATTACCAGCTGGAATAAAATTAAGCACGAAGGCATATACTATAAGTCCACTACTACTATGGTTTTTTTATAATATGAGTATTAACCTTTTAATTGGAGATAACATATTTTTCGAAATTTTGAGTTAGTTAGAGAAAATACATCTGCATGGGCAAATTGTGAGTTGTAATTGTGTAAGAGACGGCGGAGTGGTACTCGCGCCCCCGCATTGCTCCTACAAGATTGTGTATGGAATAGCTGAGGCACGCGCACCCCTCGCCTAATCACAGTTCTAGGTACTCTATAGCATATTTTGTCCGTCAGTTCAATACAGTCATATTTATTATTACATAATTTGTAGAGCATCATAGCATCAAGCAATGATCGTCTTGATTCTAAGCTTAAAACATTGTAACGTTCCAATAATTCATTATAAGGTATTTTAGATTTGAAGCATTTGTAATGCATAGTCTTCAAAAACTTCTTTTGAACAGTCTCAATTTGGTGAATATATTTTTTGTAATATGGGCTCCATATCTGTACAGCATACTCTAGTTGTGATCTAATTAAAGTATTATACAATATTAGATAGGTACGAGGTCGCACAAAGTCAGACGCACATCTAGTGACGAAACCATACATACGAAATGCTTTATTTGTAACATCGTTAATATGGGTGTCGAAGTGTAAGTTAGAGTCCAACGTGACTCCCAAATCACGGACCAAATTCACCCTATTTAAAATCTGGGAATCCAACGAATAGTTGAATTGGATTCTATTTCTGTTTTTCGTAAACGATATAGCGAGACATTTACTTATATTAAGAAATAATTTTTGATTTAGGCAGTATGTGTTTAGTCTATTAAGATCATCTTGTAAAAGTGCACAATCAGTGGAAGTGTTACAGTCTTTATATATTTTTAAATCATCTGCGTACATCAGAAATCTGCAATTAACAAAGCAGTGCTTAATATCGTTTACAAAAAGAATAAAAAGAAGTGGTCCCAGTATAGAGCCTTGAGGTACACCAGATGTAGCCACGATGTAGTCAGACTCAAACCCTTTAATGACGACTTTCTGATGTCTATTATTAATGTATGATGCAAACCATCGCAACAAATTGCCGCGTATACCGTTAAAGGCTATTTTTTCTAGCAGTAGAGAATGATCAACTTTGTCAAAGGCCTTCTTAAAATCCGTATAGACCGCGTCAACTTGAACCCTGCGATCCATGCTCTCAAAAAGGTAGTTGGTGAAAACCATAAGGTTAGTAGTGGTAGAACGTTTTTGTATAAATCCATGCTGTTCCAATATGACGAGGTGATGTAATTTAGGGTAAATAACATTATGTACAAGACGTTCGAAAAGCTTGGATAACGTAGAGAGTATGAATATTGGGCGATAGTTTTCGATGTTAGATTTATCGCCATTTTTATAGACGGGTGTAATATAAGCTCTTTTCCATACTGTAGGGAAAACTCCTTCGCGTAAGCATTTATTATATATAATATGTAACACCGCGGAAATACTTTTTGCCGTCTTTTTAAAAAACGTTGGTGGAATGCCATCAGGTCCAGCCCCTTTACTGACATCCAAGGATTTAAGCCCTTTGAGAACATCGTCTTCAGGGAGGTATATATCACATAAAGTATTACATTGTTCTGAGTATGTATCAGGTGGCTGCCAAATCAATGGATCATAAGTAGAAGTTGTTTGTGGAGAGAAGGGACATAAAGTAAATGCACGTTATAAAACGGGATGGATAATAAAGAGAAGGGACGGGACGGATTGGGAAGAGACTGAACAGGCGGATGAGACGGGATTACAAGAGGCATACAAGAGTTTATACTAAAAACAACATGTATTTGGTGTGGAGTGGAATCAAAAAATATATTCACCCAGGCGAAGCTGGGTCGGGCCGCTAGTATACTATATTTTAATATTAATTCATGCAGTCGAATATATTCATTAAAGGAATAAAGAAACAAATATACCGTACAGTATAAAATACCGTTGTTTTTTTAGCACTGTTGCATCTTTCGAGAACACTTAAACAAAATCCTTTTTATACACACTTGTTTATTCATTTGAGTTGAACAAAGTAAAGGTTAACCATGTAGTTAAAAGTAATATTATAAAAACCAGTCCTTTGTTATAAAAGTATATCAATTAACTGCTAACACATCAATTTTAAATTACTCATAATTTAAATGTTGCCCTTACTCGCTCATAAATCTATACTAATATACATATAAAGCTGAAGAGTTTTTTCTTTGTTACGTCTAATCTCAGAAACTACTGCTCCGAATCGTAGAAATCTTTTTATTTTTATATATCATTTATCAAGGAATGCTATAGGCTATGCATATATCATCACGTTATGGCATATAGGAAGAAAGCAGTAGTAAAAAATCTAGCAAATACGAGGAAATGTTATTCGTTTTTCGTTTTCAAAAGTGTATCAGGACACGAGCGGAGCCGGACCGGACCGCTAGTATTTTTAAATATATGTTTGTTATAGTAGATAAGTTTAATAGGTAAGCTTTCTAGATTTGCTTCTTACTCTAAATATCATTGAGACGGTCTCCATACGAGGCTTGTTATCAATTTTATTAAAACAATGATGAATACTAGTTCATATCAAACAGCAACAGGAAGACACAGATAGGTGTACGTCAATAAAAACCTAATAAAATTAATTTATCTTCGTAGAATTGCTATCAGTCTGGCCCGAATGTCAATAAATAATTGTTTAGTACTATTCGTAGAACTATTATTCTGATATTTCATATATATGCAAGCACTTCTTAGCAAATCACAAAATATCTGCATTATCGCAAGAAATCATGACAATATGCATCGACATCATATGGCTGTTATGAACGGTACAGTTTTGTCCTAGTGATTCATTATAGGTTTGCAGGAATTTACTTTCCCGCTGTTTTACGATATTCATACGTAACCATTCACACACTGTAACTAAATTAAATTCGAAGTATGCACATGAGAAATGAAAAAAAAACTGAATACGCACAAAATACCTAGAATCCATTGACGTATTATACTATAGCCGACATCGGTAACAAAATCTCTGCGCATTGCAGGAGTGGTATTGTATCTACCGTTAATTTTATTACTAACATTTTGCAGTATAATATCTCAATGCTAGAATCCGTGTTTATAAATTATGATTTCTGCGAAAACGAACATAAATGTATAAAGCAAGTAGTATTACTTTCATAGTAAATGTTTAAGAGGCCTCAATAATCGTTTTATGTTGAAATTCGTCGTTCAATAACAGTTAAAAAAAAGAAATGTCTGTGAAATGTATTTGCCGTTCCGTTGGCCAAGCGGGCCGCGCTTCCGTCGATTTCTACCATTTGATTCCCGCCCTCCGCGACTTGTAATTCCTTTATTCACGCTTGTCTACGTTCCTTTACATTCACAGCACGCACAGGCGGTATACTTTATACTTATAACTATCTATACTTATTCGACTGTAGTCTACAGTGTAGACAGCATACTGTGCATTATAGGGACGTGTAGTTCACGCGAAAATATGCAAGTGTTTAGCGTGTAAAACTAACCATTCTATACTATGGGTACATTCATTAATTTTTGAGTGACTATTTTTCGTAGAAAAACGCAATCCGACATTGTCAGTAACTAGGATTTTTAAATTCTACTGATTTATGGTCCCATTTGCTAGTATTGTAATATTTGTACATGTATATTTGTATGTATGTTCGTTTATTGTTTAATTTATAATTTGGTAACGTGTACAAAACAAATCCGTGCGAACACAATTTCATAATTGTCTATTATGATTAAAACAATGGAACATTTCACCATTTCCGTGCCATTTTGTGAATTTTATATTGTTTTACGGTTAGATACAAAAAACATTGTAATCATCCAAATTTCACCACAAGACCACAGCACGCTGATTTTAAACATTACGACACTTTAGTCTATGCATTTTTTGGTATTTGTAAAGTCTACATTACATACCGTAGACGAAGAAACTAATTACCTACTGCAAAGAAATAGTAGGAATTATATAATTAAAAAACATTGTTATGGTAGTCGGTGAAAAAAACTTTTTCTACTGTTTTTCGGATTGCATAGGTGGCAGTAAGACACTATTGTCTCAATACGATGTTTTTTTTTTTTCAGATTCGGGTCCGAGTATATGAACGTATATGAACCTACTACGTATGTAAGCGCTCTGAAGGCAACCGAAAGGCAATTTGTATATACAAGGAAATATTGCTTAGGTCACGTTCGGTTCTTAAAACGTCTCGTGATACACACATAATTCCATCAGACACACAATATTAACACAATAAATTATCTATCGAACTTCGAAATCTTTAAACCGACTTTGGTATACGGCCCCCGACCGTTGTGGCGGTTCACACTTCATGGGCTATAGATGCCACATATAATGCCGCAAATGCTATGTATATTAACTACAAAATTATAAAACTAAGGATATTGTCTACGGAATGCGGATTACCTTTAAGACTCATTTGAAAATGTTAATAACGGTTTATATTTAGTACAGTAGAATAGTCCGCAGTTCGCACAATGGATCACGAAGCGATGCAGGCACGACTAATGCCGCGTCGCGCCGTGCTTACAAACACGGAGGTCGGAGGGTGTTCACCCGAACAGAATAAATATTTTAGCACTAAACGAAATAAATAATACGCTGAAATTAGGTTACACTCCGAAGGCTTGACGCCAGTCGAACAACCTGATAGCTGGACAGTCATATTTATATGAATGCAATGTTATTGTTGTTGACGAAATTGATTGTCTTTTACCTTCGCAAAGGATTATATTTTCAATCAATAGTTGCTGGATCTCCATTCGGTAGTTTAATCTCGAAAATAAAAGTATTAGTAAGCTAAAATAAAATAAGTATAAGAACGTCCAAACATTACTTAATTAAACTGATTCCTTAGCATTAAAAAAATACACCTATATTGCATCTAAAGTATCTTGTTTCGCATTTACCGACAGAATAGGTATTAAGTGCCATGACAGCATCAATGACAAAACATACTGTGATGAAAGACATAAAAACCGTAAGGTGACCGTAAGTAACAAAAACTCTAAAATCGCGTGTAGGTCAGGTATATGGAGTTATATTCAGTGTATAGAAAAATTACCATTCTATATAAAAACATACGGCAAACGAGCAAATGCCTTAAATATTAAATAAAGATCATCGATGCTCATAAACCTTCCACACTTAATAATGCAACAAGCCATCTCATTCGGCACAGTTAAAACACCAACCCCCTTATTCTTAAAAAGCCGCTAATCAGCCCCTTAAAGGTAAATTAGTTAATACGTCTTAAGAGGAGATAAAACCTTCATAAAATTTTCTATTCATAATGGTATTTTCTACGTATTTTAAATAATATTTCCACTGCCCAGAAAAAGCTATTTCATTCATTTGACAGTAATATCGAAACGTCCAGCTGCCAGACATCTATTTTTCAGCTTAAAATTTGCCTAAACAAGGGTCTCAGCCATTTTAAAGTTAATGAGCTGCAACGCAACAGGATGAGCTTAGACAATTTATTATAACTATTCATTATTATTACATAGCAACGATTAAGTGTCGACGAGCAGTTATCTGCAAACAAGGGGAACTGTCACGCTTTTCACGAGTGCAAGCAGAGCGCGACGATGCTATCTCTGGTGGCAAATGGACGCCGGATCTGATGTCGCTATCCTGCGTTTTGTGGTCGTATCTAGATCAGTAGAGACAAGGTTTTTGTAAGTATTGTTTTATTCTATGATATTGCCGTAATGTATTATACGAATTTGGTATGAAATACAGAAGAAAAAATTATAATATGTTCGGGAGAAAAAGACGATATAGTCGTGAGCTTATGTATGTATGTAAGTCTTTATATAGGTTTATCTATATAAGTTCATTGTCCATTATCCCATAACGTACCACAGTGCACAATATGTCTTAATTATATATTTAATAATGAATACCCATCCAATTTATTCTAAATTCACATAATTTAGAAGTCAGAGGTGTGTGCGGGGTCTCCATTTTATCGTCTTGGTAGCCCGATTCAAACCCAATGAGGTTACCGAAGGTAGACGGTATCCCCTTCTATCCTTCCATTAATAAAACCACGCATGCTGGCATGCTAAGCCACAGTTTGATGGTCAAAACCATCTCAGCCCGAATCAAGAGGTTCGCTTATTCTTTCTTGTGCGGAAACGTCAAGCCGTTGAATGGTTTGCTATCCCACGTATTCCCGCCTTTTGTTAGTCCTGGGCACTTCGGCCTAACTTGAAAAAGCTACTTTCCAGTATAATTGTGCCTAATCGAAATTTTTCTGCACGGAATTGGTCTTATCTTCAGGCGCGGTGTAGTCAGTATGCCGTAAATTAGAAATAAATTAAACGTTCTATTTCTATCATTAAGACTAGTTAGAAAAAAATAACAGATTGTGTGGTCTCATTATACGAAGGTTAAAAATACTCGTCACATCCAGGGATTTGAATACACAACACCCGCGGGACAGTGCAGGACAATGGCCATTGTCATCGAGATGTTGACACACGTGTTGAAATCAACTGAGGACAGATTGTTAATAAACTTATGTCATTATGTCAGGGAAATATCGCCATGGTATAAATACGGCGGACAATGATATGATCGGCAGTCGGCAGATATTTTCGTCCTTTACGTTTTAACATTATTGAATGTTCCTGTTCATTGGAACAGGATAAAAGTCGTGCCATATGTCTGATTGTTCGTATACGTGTGGTGCTACTTTTCGGATTTTAACATCGCTTTTTCCTATCTAGGTTTTCCCAGCCAGTGCCAGGGTCGCGTTTCGTAATCGTACCCAATCATCGCTATTTTGCATGATCTTTGGAATTATCGAGAGATTGAAGTGAGGCCTTGGTACTCTTAGATCTCCCTAAACGTAGATAAACCAGTGTTTTTTATCGATTTGTACATAGCCATAAAAATATATTCTACATCAGATAACAATTATTAAAAAAAATATCTTCAAAATTCTTAAAACGAGAAATAAATACCTAACAATGCAATTTTTTTTTTTTAATTCATTGACAATATTCATGTTCGATAAGTCTCCTTTTTTGAGGCCGATTAAAAAACTAGCATTTATATGCATGCCGACGTTCACCACAAAGCAGCCGACATAATCACATTGTTGCAAATGAAGTGTCGTGACCACGACTGCTTACTGCACCTACATTACTCATTACTCGTAACTTCACAGTTAAGGCCAGCGCAAACCGGGACGGCATGTCTAGTAATTTTTATTACCACAAGATATTCAAATTTTGCAAATTTATTGTCTGAGAAACAGTAATAAAACATAAATATTATTGGATGTATTTTAAAAAAATGAGTTAATTACACGACATCCCATAAACAAGCAATGTGCTACCGTAACGTCTCCTACGTGTTTCCACATATTCCCCGATGACCCCACACGAATTTTCAAAAATTAATATTAATAAGCTCGTAAAGCGGAAATTGCGCAATTGCGGAAAGTAATTAGTTTTATTAATTTTAAGGGATTTATATGATACACGTCATCACGATAACATGACGTTGTTATACGTGATTTATTTACACCAAGTCTATTTACATACTACATATATTGTATTTTAACTAGCAGCCCGGCCCGGCTCGGCCCGCGAACGTTTTTTGAAAATATACTATCGTATATTCATCAAGGATAATGTAGGTATGTAGTGGTAATTTTTAAAATTCGTCTAGTAATTCAGAGCCTATTGAATGCAAACAAATGATGTATCTTCTTTATAATATTAGTTTAGATACTGCAATTAAATGTATGTGTACCCATTATATGTTTTATAACAAATAATTTCTTTTATAAATCACACTCATTGCCTGAAATACATTAAAGCTACTATTTGTAAGAATGTGTAGAAGTTTTTAGAAGTATTCGATGTACAGTGGACACGATATACAAACCTCTATAATATGATAACAATCTCCAATATGATAGTGGATAACGTTTGCAAAACCACAGTAAAATAGCGCTATTGCTAACATGTTTTGTACGGTGGATTCAATTGCAATACGCGCAATAGCATCAATGGAACCGCCAATTTCAAAATCTATCACAAAAAGCATTCCTAATTCTGAATTCACGCGATATAAAAACTCATCTTTCGGCTTAAATACCGAACCATTTCTAATTCCACGACTAGTAGAAATACACAATACTCCGCGCACTTTCGAAACGTGCCAAACGCATTGGTTGCACAAAACGGAGCTAATCGAATGTTTCAAGCCATCAGTTAGTCTTGGATCATGAAATATCGTAAAAGGTTCGATGACGTTACCTATAAGCCAATGAACCGTGCCTTTTCGGATCAAGGATACTTGCATCGTTTCCATTACCAACTGTGATTGGTAAATCGAAATTTCGGGATTTTCGATATTTATGTCGATCTCTAATGAATAGGATATATAGGTAGTTAAAAGTAGCGCAACTCGTTAATATGTTATGAACATGTTGTGGTGCACTTATCGGATTTTAACACTTAGATATACATATAGGATCGTCCCTGCAGTACAAATACATATAAAACATTTTAAACTATTCACCTATGATAGTAACTTATTCAATAGATGTGCCAACCAAAAGATCTGATTCGATATCAATGAATTAAACCCTTCAAAACTAAATAACCTCTAAGAGATAAATAACATATCCTAAAAATGAAAATACCATTAGCTCTGTTTATCAATTCGAGCGTGATAAATTAAGTAGTAGTGTCTATGTCGCAGACCATGGCGAACAAAGAACGGTAGTCTAATGGCAGGTTTCAACATATTATCAAAACTACGTACGTCTTTATATTGTAACTGTAGACTATTTTCTTGCTTTATAGAACACATATTGAACACACATAGATACATTTTGGTGGAGAAGACGACATACATAATAAAGACAAGTACAGTTATCGGATTTCAAATCCAAGTGCTAACGACGCTGTACGTATGCTGGAATGATGCTGGTATAACTTAAATCTTATTCAACAGACAAAGGACTATAACTCCAACGTGACCCTTTTTTTCTTATTAAGAACAATAGCTTCCAAAAAACAGTTAATACGCTACATAGCGTGCGATTGTCTTACAAATTAGGGCGACCCAGAACAGACAGCGTTGGGAAAAAAATCAAAATATCAAGTTTAAGGGACCTAAAAATGGCTTGCTATTTCTAATATAAGAAATGACCTATCTATAACTAGTTCGCCTGTAGAAGCACCAGGGCGTGGTCCAAGCACAAATTACCCGTTATTACGTCACTAAGCGTAGCAAGCATGGAGCGCAACGCAAATCATTAGTTAGGTTCCGTACCGAGTGCCCGTAACAAGATAGTACCGATAACGTGGAACATTGAACCCGCACACTATTGTTTGAGCAGGTACATTCGTTTATGGATCAAAGAGGTATAATAAAGTTAGGTATAGTGTTACAATCGATATAAAATTCATTTTCATAGCTCAAATTAAATGCAAATTTGTGTTCATTGCAATAACTTAAGTCCTAAACGTCATTAATACTAGCTTATAAAAATTAGTTAACAATTTACTGTCCTGGTTATTTTGGGACATAATTTTGTTATTAAAGAATGTTATGATAATAAAACAAGGTCTTGTAATTTGTCCAGTAATTAATGCTTCTTAAAATGCCTCAACCTCTGTAAGAAGAAGGAACATGAAGTCAGTTACACATAAATAAATATTTTTAAAATAAGAAAATACTAAATATTCAAATATCTCGATAGTGGTTACAGTTTTCGTGCTAGCAACTCTAATTTGCTATCGATTTGAGAGTCATATTACAAGGCAAGGTTTTAAGAATAGCATTGGTTTACGCAAGTCACATGCCCTGCATTAAAATACAAAAGTCCAAATATTCTTCTTCGCTTTACCATTTTTTGAATTTTATTTAACAACTTGTATTAAATGCAACAATTTCATATTCGTACAGTGTACACTCCCGGTTTGTTTCTTCGTGTTTAACCTGTCTATTCATAATGAACAAGTGCATAACTAATACAGATTTTATCAGCATAACCTGCTTTCGTCCATAGCCTGTATAACTTGGATGAGTCGCTACCAGCTACATACGTGACAAGGTAAATAACCGGTTTCTGTTTAAACTTCAAACCGCCAATCTATTTATTAATTCGCAAGGTCTTTGCGGCCGTTGCAATTATCTATTGGCTTATCTTAATTGATATCACTTTGGTTAGTTGGATCACTTTTTTGTTACTTTTCATTCATTCAACTAGGAACACTAACTATCGGTGACGCTGTACATCGAGAAATATTGCCAATAGTGAATCTCTCATTCTAATTAATTTCAAAGCTGTTAAAATTATCTTCCTCGTCTCAGCTAAAGTTATAAATTAAGATTGTTTTCTATACTAACAGGTCCTTGGTCCTGATGATGGCAAGTACATTCTAGATCTTCATATTCTGCTTGTAATGACAGTCTTTCTAGTTAAATTTGGCACATAGCTGAGCATACTGTGGTCTGTGCCTTGTCTCTTGCGAAGTGAAATGAAATATACATAAAGTCAGATAGTGAATAGTTTATCCACCCTCTCTCACTCTCTTCAGCGACAGAAAGTCCACTGCTGAACATAGGCCACAATCAATACTATCCAGCAATCATAAATCCCGACTATAAAGATAGATTTTCTAGGAGATTTTGGATACTATAACTTTCAAAGTATTTTACATTAAGAAACCTGTGTAACTTAAGCTGTGCAAGTTCACTTGTTATGTTGTGCGGCCGGATAATAACTCGGATCGATAACATTTCGTCACGCAAGCCACCATTACATATTGAGACTGATGTTGAAATGTTTCAGTTTTCATGATACTTTTTACTTCTTAAAACATGTTAAATCTAATTTATGTTTTGACAATTATTATGATGTTGATTCTTGTAATGTTACATTAGTCGCTATAGTTATCCATGGTCAAATTTTAATCCATTGATAACTGGGTTGATATCCCCTGATCAATTTGCTATCGTATTTTTTATGTCTTATTTATCTTATGTAAACAATTAAATTTTTCATTTATAGCTTTTAAAAATACAATAATATAATTCAAGCATATTAGTCAGGTAGCAGTTCGTTTTATTTTATGGTCTGTTTGTATAAAATCGTCCCTAGTAGTGGTGGAATTGAACTAGAACTTCCTCATATCAACTGAGCTACTATTATTTCACCATCATCATCTTCAACCGCAAGCTGGAAACATAGGCAACGGCCGACAATTTCCAATTCGCTGGAAAGATAGGCCGTAAAATAAACTACTAATTACAAACTTCATAATCTGGAGACGTTATCTAGACGTCATATCTAATGCCGCCATCGCGTGGGCGGATGTAACACACGCTAATCACACGACAGGTGATACGTTACTGAGCAAAGATGAGACGTGACTCATCCGGGCCATTGACTCAATACGTGCATCATGACAGAAGATTTGTTTGTGCGGCTCACAAACATTTCTTTCGGGTCTGGGTGTTTGTGAGACCGAAAAGTCTCTTGTAGTTCCTGATACCTACGACACAAGACTCGATCTTAATGTGGGGTCAGGACTATGTAAGTGATTGTTGGGTGTTATTTATTTATGTAATATTTTTGGACAAATTACCGGTGCATGACACGGATAGCTTTTTGTAGGGCCAAAGAATGTATTTTAATAAATTGTTTAGCAACCGTAATCAAGTCCTTATCGATCTTGATCGATCGGAAATTTATGATCAAAACGATTTATTCTTTAAATGCATCTATTCGACCCAAAAAAGAGGAGAGAGTGCATTACGCGCTGATTGTTGGAGTTATTTATGCTTTCACTTTTCTCGGAAACCTGTACAGGATACCTACGTGCTATTGTATAGCTGAGTTTTAGTTATTGGAATATTATATTGAAAACTTATTTGGGATTAACCTTAAAATGAAACTTGTTTTTATGAGATTTCCTTATGTTGCACCGGTCCACACATTGAGCAAAATTAATGCTTTAGCGGCCTTAAATGGGGAAGGGGAAAAAAGGAAGAAAAGTCATTGGCCTTCCCCGGCACTCTCAACCACTCAAGAAGATAGGTATTTTTGGTGAAATTGGTATATGATTGGTACTTTCACACTTAACCTTCAATTAATATACTCATAAAGACATATGTATACTCGTAGTATATACATATATATTGTAAAACTCTACATAGCTACCACATACGACACTCACCAAGTGTCCAGTCATCACGTAACAGATTCTCAATCACAATGACTCACAAGACGCCGATAATTGTACTTGATGATTCAGATGCAATTAGCTCCGCACTTTTCTAACGTTTTCTTGTAATATATTATGTTTGTGTAACGTCTAATGAATGTTAAGCAGGTTGTGAGAACTTGTTTAATTAGGGCCAAGGAAAACAGCTAAATAACAAAGCATTGTATGAGCATAGCTGAGAAATATGGAACCTGTACCGGCAACCCTATGAGGAATAATGTGGAATCAAAGTTATAATTTCAATATGAGATGCCTTTAAATTGCGAAAAAAAAAAAACAAAGTACACCAATTGTTAATCCTTTCGATGGATGTACAACTTACACGTATTTTTTAACCGACTTCAAAAAAAGGAGGAGTTTCTCAATTCGACTGTATGTTCTTTTTATGGATGTGTTAAAATTAATTTTACATCAGCGGAACTTTTTTATTATACCGTTTATTGCATCATAAAATAATTTAAAAATTGTTAATTGAACAGAATATAATACTCTCATTAGAAGCCTTACGCCTATGTAAAATAAATAATTAAAACCAATTATTTACATACCATTATCTGATTCATACACATAAGGAAGAAAAGATTAAAAAGAGATACATACAGCTACAATCTTAATTGTGACTCATACTAATGCGATAACAGTATATCTTGCAATCATTTCACTGACACACCCAACCACCGTGAATTACTGGAAATTGAATTGATACAAAAAATACAAATACTACAGACAATGCTATCATTTACACTAGCGATTACCGACAAATTCCTTTGTGATTTATATTTTTTTCTTTATTACTAATATTACGCAATCTCGCAAGTTTCATGACAAGTTTTAAGCAAAATCATTGGCGGGGATTAAAATAACACTTCACGATAAAAATAAACAATAATTATTACGCTATATTTTTTAAGTTCTTTTTAAATTCACTATTAGGATTATCTATTAATACCGTGATCATATTATCATCACAAAATATGGATTATAATTGGTTGTAGTTCATTATTTGTATGAGCAATAAATGGTAGAAATATTTTTTTTATATGTAATATTTAAAATACTTATGACTGGAACCAGTGTGGTAGATACAGTCGGCACACAAGTTGTGTAGCAATTGCGGTCGAGTGCCCACGGTTTGGATTCCAGATGAGAACCAATCCTATTTAGATATTTTAATCTCCAGTTTCTTATAATATGCTTTACAAATATTGAGATATCAAATACAAAAAGTAATTAAAAATATCTAAATAGTATTTGTATTTGTCACACAAATAAAGAAATATGTATTAAAGTGAGTGTGTCTGAAGTTGGTGTATAACGCCGTGCCCTCACGATATTTAGGTGATCTTAGTGTCTGACCATGTTAAAAAAACAATTTGTTCAGAACTTAAGAAGGTATTCTGAAAAACTCTGCCAGTGCCACATTCTATATATTATTATTAGTATATCCTCTCTATTAAAGCCTATCTTAAACCATAACACGTAACCAATCGACAACATAACGATAATGAAAACAGAATGAGATAACATAAGTTAATGTTCTGTGGCGTCTTGACATGTTTTTGTACAGATTTCGTATGAATCAGAGAACGTTAGACAAATTATAGCCAAGGTTGCCACTACGGTACTACAGTGTGGAGTTGAGCCCGGTGGAGCGAAACCGTTAACTGTCTCGGAATAACAGTTGTAACTGGATTAGACCGCGAATGCCGATATAGGTCGTTCACTGAGACGGCCGATAACAACGCTAAATTTTTATTTTACTTGCAGTGTGCATAGTAACAGTGTTATAATAATAATAGACACAACAGTCACATACAGTTCTGATCCCACTCTGAGATCGAGTGTTATGTCGTGGGTATCAGGAACTACCAGAGAGTTTTCGGTCTCACAAACACATAGACCGGAAACAAATACCTGTGGATCACACAAATATTTGTCTCGGTGCGGGGATCGAACCCGCGGCTTCACGTTTCACATCCGGCTTCTAACCAACTGCGCCACGGAGGCTGTCAAATTTGCCGTATCACTTTCTAGAACACGATACTAATCCTGTAAAATTTTAAAGTTTACTCTACTATTTCGGAACAAAATTGCATGCTTTAAAGTTCCTATAGAAATATTCTTTACTTTACTTTGTATAAAGTACCTTACCTTTCTGTACAATGTCGGCAAACCGGCTAATGCTGGTACCGGCTTCTGGATGGTAAGCGCATTGCCGTCTAGAACCGCGGCTGGCGACATACGTTTAATTATTATCTCGCCTTACTCAAAAAATTGTGGCGAATGATGATGATGAATTACTGAATTTAAAAAAAGACAACGGAAGAAATAATGCTGTCAAACTCAAAATCAATGACCTCATAATAATGAAACATTACGCCGAAGGAATTGGCAACTAATTAATAGATCAAATATTTTTTTTGAGGAAATTGACAATTCTTTAGCGCCTGGATATGAAATCCACTTAAAGTATTGATCAAGAATTAATTGAGCTAAACTTCAAAAAATACACACGTAATAAGACTACGATGAAATAAGATCATTTTTGAAACCGGACACGGGACAAGATTTCCTACTATACAAAATTCCATCCACCAAGCTTATCTGTGTATAGATCTTGACACAGTTTTGATACGAACCCTGCGTAACAAGTCCGATTTTTTCACTACACCGCGATAAGATAAAATGTAGAGAATGAAAACGGATATCCTTCTAAATGAATAATTTAGCGGAATGAGCAGCATATGATTGGCTTCCGTCTTGATACATGATATACTTTATTATTTATCTTGTTATTAGTCACTAAAATATGCGGACGCAAACAAAACTCCAAATTATATAGATTTCATTGTATTGTTTTGAAATATTGAAAATGACGTGGAAACGCTATTTTAGACCTAATTCAAAACCTTATGAACTGCTTAATAATAACTTTATTTCATAGGCAATAAAAATGTAGGTTGAATAATGCCTTGACCGGAGTTACAGTGCATTACAAAAAATACAGAATACGGAAGTCTCATCTTTGATTCAAGGTTCATTGAATCGGTGGAATAGCGCGGAAGTCATATCCTCTCTCCATTTTTAAATTTTCTCAAAAAATAGCAGTAACCAAAGCAAAAAGTTTTTTTTGTATGGTTATAGTGGTAATTAACAAGTGAACAGTTTGCTGCATCGCCGCTTGTATGATATAAAATATATATAACGTAACTTGTAAGAATTTTCGGTAAAAACTGAACATTGTACAGTTTCTCTAGCAGTCCTTAATATCTAAGGTGGGAATAGCACATATATTTGATATTAGCACTGACACATGTGCAAGTTATAATATTTATGGAGATTAACCTCAATAGTACTTCCGATTGTAGAGGGACCCATGCCCTGCAATGGAACGTATGTGGGTTGATACATACATATATACACATATGCAAATCGAACTTTGATGATTGGTTCGTGATTTTTTTCTTACTGTCAGGTTTATAACTCAAAGTAGTCCGTAGTGAAAGTAATTGCGGTTTCTTGCTAAATCAAGACAGTCACACGAATGGATGTCAAAATTCGTTCTGCGACCAAATAATTTCACGAAGTTTTAGCCTTTCGAAATTTTATGAAGCGGACCAGATAAAATTGTTTATGATTTTGTCAATTCGGAACTCAAGTATATCTTACAAATATCCTCAGATCCTTTAAAAGATAAGGCGTATTCATCTCGGAACACTGCAAATGCCTGATTGACCGAATAATGTAACGGTCTCGTGAAAAAATCCCAACTTAAAGACCTGTAACTTTAGCCCTTTTCGTGTGATACCTTTTATACTGTAAATAACCATTAGTTTTCATTAAAGCTAAAACCATTCACAAAGATATGAAATGAAAAGCCTACTAAGACATAAGAGTACATGTGTAATATGTTTATTGTATGCATTCTCCATACTTTACCAATATATTAATTAAAGAAATACTTCCATGTATGAAACGTTTGCGTTAAGGGTCTTTTTAGATAACAAATATTTGCATTTAGTAACTAATGAAAACAAATTAACAACATATTTTCATTTACATGGTATATTTTAACGTTAAATTAGTTCTATGTACACATAATGACTACCCAAAGCTTAATGATTGACGATTAACCGACAAAACAAAAGAACAATAACTAGGGACATTTCTTGATTTCTTTGTCAATAAGTATCTATCGTTTGGCTTAAAGACACAATGAACGATCGTGAGAGGTTTTCACTCATCACACATTGTGCGTAGAAACCTAGATTCCATAATACAAGCCTGTGTACGAGCCATACGTAATTCCATATTCCATTCCATTAATTTTTCACAATGGTAGAAGAAGCTCTATGAAATTAAGTTCGCGTAGGAATTTCTAGAAATAAAAATGGCATTTATATCATAGGCTTGTTATAAATAAACTAAATCGACCCAATAGCCAATATTGTAGCACGATCTTTATATAATAATAATAAATTATTTGGAATTCATTTAATATTATTTAGCTAATGGTCGATCTAATATAATATTAAATTCTTTGGAATTTATTTAATATTATTTAGCTAATGGGCGATCTAATCTAATTTCGAATTATAGATATTTCTGACAAGGACCACTAGATAAGTACTGATCTATTAATGTAGGTACATTAGAAATCTCGTAAATATGATGGTATTATAAGAAAGTATGTAGATCTACCGTACCGTAACGTGCGTTGCCTGTTGGTAAACGGACTAGACGCGACTGCCAACACGTTCACGGTGGTCGCGGGTTCGAATCCCAGGGCACACCTCTGACTTTTCGGAGTCATGTGTGTATTGATAGTCAATCACCACGCACTAAAACGGTGAAGGAAAACATCGTGAGGAAACCTGCATACCATAGCGATTAACAAAAATTTGTATGGTATGTAAGTCTGCCAACCCGCACTAGGCCAGCGTGGTGGACTATATGGCCTAACCACTCTCAATCTTGTCGTCGATTGTAGAGGAGGCCCGTGCCCTGCAGTGGGACGTATATGGGCTGATACAGTATACAGTATGTAGATCTACAGTCGCGTCTTGATAAGTCAAACCTCTCTATATTTCTAAGTAGTTGTTGGAGACCAGTCAATTGTATCTAAATTATACGTAATAGAACTTATTATAAATTAATCATGTAATTACTAGAAACACCTCGGTGACGTTCGTATGATAATGAATGAATTTCTTATATTACAACAATTGCGCAAATAGATACAAAAAGAAAAAATGCTACCGAGTTCTTATTTTTTGTTTTATTACGTAAAAACTTATGGGTAAGTCCTTTCTATGTATAACTATTTCATGCCAAAGTAACTAAATAGTGTCTGGACTGGCAAAAAAAACATTCACACGGACATTTAAATGGATCGTTGTAAAATAACTAGTACCTATATTATCTATCAAAAAATCTTTGTAATTTGTATATTATAGTATATTTACGTAATTTCTGTTTTAGGTAATATAAATGTATTAAATTGATATTAAAATAACTGAATTTTATTCATATACAACAATCAATATACATGTACATAGTCTGCTCCCACAATATGTCCTGCGTTGTGGGTTTCAGAAACTACAAGAGACTTTTCGGTCTCATAATGACAGACCCGTAACAAATACTTGTGGATCAAATAAACATTCGTCTCAGAGCGGTTATCGAACCCGCAATCCCTCGTTTCACAGCCGGAGTCTAACTGCGCCCCGCAATCTAACAAATTGCCAAATTCCTTAGCCAATCGCATGTCATTGAAATGTCACGGATAGCTAAATCACTCTGGAGGGCGCAAGTAATCTGTGACGAGGATGTCATTTATCTTCCACGTGGGAGGGATCATAGATTGGTGCGAGCTGATTGAATTAGCGGAGGATGTCGCCTCGAGGTCGGGTCAGCCGGCGCCCTTTGTGCCATCAGCTGCAGCTCATTATTATCCAACACTGCTTAATTGCATGACGAATTTTAACAGCAAATTATAATGCGCTGACTCCCAGACTTCATTCGATGCATGTTACAAAATTTCGTGAACGTCAGCGTTTAAACGATTATTTCTTCCGTAATAGGGAAAGCACTATAAACCATCACAATATTATTTACCAGTTACAAACACCACTGTTTATTTAAACATACTGACACGGTAAAATTAAATGCCGATGATTTTGCTCATCAGACATCACCATCATATCATCGTTAAGGAATTTGATAATTATTTGCTATATCCCCTGATTTAACAAGTTCCACAAATCAATCACGAGGGGTAAAAAGTAGACAATATATTTTTTTGTTTTCTCTAAAACATCATAATCTTACTGAGATTGTTGAACAAAAGAAAAACTTTCGCGTACTTATACACAGACAGTTTTAAAACCTATTTTAGTTCTTGATTATTTTGACTTTTGACCCTTTCGAACGACTTTTGCAATTCAGTATTAACGAAGAAGAAAAAACTTTCTATAACTAAAATAGGTTTTCGTACAGTCAATGAATAACCCGGTAATTAATTAGTTATTTCCGCGATGTTTTCTGATAGGGAATCTACGTGCAGGTAATGTTATAATATATATTTTATTACATAATTTGTCAGGAAAATCTGTTTTTTTCTTCTAAGCAAAAGCTGATATCATTACATAAAAATTAATGACCTACTTTGATAGTGATTAATAAAGTATATTTTCGGAGCATTCGCGCTCCATGTATGTTGCAATAAAAAATATTAAATATTTACTCGGAGCACACAACAGGTGAACAAATCAATATCGCAGGTGAATGAGTACCGAGCCCTTATCGCGAGTACGTGCCATTATCGTGAATAGTACTTATCAAGCTTATCATTAGGGAAAGCATGGTTTATCGTTGGTCTCATTTTTGTATTTAGTTTTAGAATTTCAGAGCATTATGATAGTGGATGGTAGACCAACATTAAACGTGTGGCTATCACTATGTTAATACTTATAAACCGAAAAACTAATTACTATGCCCTCCTAAAAAACTCACACCCTACAAGACTAAGGATTTACTGTACACAAGCGACCTTATTCATGGACTGTTTAAAAGCCATTTTAGATAGTAAATATTTTGTCAACTTTTGGATTCAGTTTGAGCACTTATTAGAACAAAATGGTTATACTTGATTGATAAATTGGCACTCTAATCAGATTCTGATACGAACCACGATAATAAATAACATTATGGCATGTAGGCGACACTTGTTATGTTATGAAGTTACTACGCATGCATTTTTCGATGAAACTCGTGCTATAAACAGTATATATTTTAATGTGTAATTAAGTTTGGTACATATTTTATTTACTGTTGGATTATGAACAAAACATAATCTCATTACTACTAATTATAAGCATAACACATAATCATGAGTTCAATTATGTAATACTAATTATTCCCGCAACTTATTACTTGGGATTAAGTTCAAATTTACTTGGCGTTACGTTAATTTACTTCAACGTTCCTCTTACTTTAAAACTTTCCTAGACTACTACGTGATGATGCAGCGTACTTATTTGAGAAACTATCTCTAGGTACTGCTGAGTAAAATATTTTGTAAATAAGTAGAGAGTTTGAATTACAATTACACTTACCACGGCTAACAGCTTGCCACGCACTGTGATGCCAATCATGGGTGAGAATCGCACTTCCACTCCCGGCTCCACCAGTAGTTCAGCATCTCGCTCCACCAGTAGATCATCTCGTAGTAAATAAGGACTGCCGTCCGACTTCCACACCGTCTGGCCGCCGGCCAGCACGCCGCCCGGCAACTCCGTCAACCCTGACGGGTTGTTTACTAGATACGGGTCCGTGCCCGGAGACACTTGGCCATCGCATGCACTAAAATAACAAACTAATACCAACACTGTCCGCCACTTGTACTTTGTGTCGCTGAACTGGCTATGTCTCTTCTGTACACCCATGTATTTAAAGCACTTCATTTTACACTAACTGAACACAAAAATATTCATTTCACTTTTACTAACGTTCCTCGTTTTCCTTCAACCTGTTTCGACACCTATACAAACCAAATCCTTCTTCGCAACTTGTCATGATACATATTTATTAAAACTTAGTAATTGTATGTTATAATCATATATTAAATTGTTACTTTGAATCTAAACAAAACATATCGTAACAAAGGTGGGGCCAATAAGACGAAAACAAACGAAAATGCGCGCTACCGCGCGACCGTTGGGCAAAGTAGTTTGGCCGGTTTCGTATAGTGAGTTTCCACCTCCCTACCCTCCTCGCATCACTCACTCGTTCAAAGCCTTCTCCCCACCATTTCCTCGCTTACACATTCATAAACCATATTTTATACGTACACTCACATAGTACACATGCACACAAAGAAAAGACATACACACACACTCGTGACTTGATACAGGCTGACGCCCCGCGCCGCGCCGCTTGACAGTCAGCCGATAAACATTACAAAATATTTTAATAATGTATTCAAAATAAATTTATTATATTATGAATGAAATATAAAAAATATACATTTATTTATTTTTAACCACAAGATGAGAAGTAGTTTTAACTCCACATGGCCTGTGGCTTATCTGCATTTAAAGAATTGCGAGATTTTTAGTCTAGCAACACTGCCCTTTCCCACTCCAGCCATTTCGTTCGGTCAAAGCCAGGCCCGTTTAACTTGGGCCTAAAAAGTGATGCCATTTTTTATCTCGCTTTCTCATATGCCGTTTTCGCCCCATCTTTTTCACTCACGCTATTTTTGTAAATGTGTGCGTGTGCCGGGTGCACTTGCCGCCATTTTTGTCAACAGTCAATCGCTGTTTGTTAGTTTGGTTCGGCTGATTTTGTTTATATTTTTATCTTATTTCATCTATTTTGTAATCAGTAAAGTAAATATTTAGCAGTGCGGACGTTATATAGCTTACTTTGTGCAAATGGTATCTATAAACTTGTGATTTACATGATAATTATTAAAGTTGGTCACGTGTTTTGTTCCCGGGTGAATTTAGCACAAATCAAATAAAGTATTGAAGAAAGTATTGTGTGTCCTTCCCAAACAAAGTATAGAAACAATGTACTAAATGGACAGAGCTATGTTGGCGGAGCATGGAGCACCAAATTACTGAAAAACATAATTCTAACCTCAAATGACAGAAACAAGGTAAATACAATATTTTATTCCGCTGTGACCATGTTGTGACACTATTCCTAGTTTTAAATTGTTGCCGGAATATAAGAAATAACAATATGTTCAAATACAGTATAAAATACAGATTTTTTGGATCTCATGTGAAAAGGTTAGCTTTTTGTATGAGTCCATAGTGACGAATTATGTAGCCATACACCTTTCATTGATACTCTCGGTTGTAGAGAATGCTCGTGCTCTGCAGTTGGGACAATATAGACCGATCTAGTACAGTACAATTCAATATTAGAGCTTTTTATTGGTATAGGTACCTGCAAGTTCATCACAGCTTAATTTATAATAATTTAATGTTTTACAATTATTATTTAACGTCAGGCAAGCAGTGGAAACAACTGATTGTGTCTTTTTCATATTTATTTTGTTATTAATTAATTGTTTTATAATTTCCAGGTAAGACTCAGGTTAAATTTGCAGTCCAAGTATTTAGCAGGCAAATGGGTCCATTGTTGGAAGCATAAAGAAAGTTCCACCTCGATGTCTGAAGGATCTCTTCTCTGTAGGTTTATATGTTAATATTTACAAAGGTTAATTCACAGCATAAGTAATTATGTTCATTAATAATCTGTTTATAACATTGATAATATTTGATATAATTAAGATGTTCAGAAAAGGCATTTGTTAAAGCTTTTTGGTCATATGTTATTAAAATGAAATGCAATGCAGTAGTGTATTGAAGTTAAGAATGAAAGTGGAAACAACTGATTGTGTCTTTTTCATATTTATTTTGTTATTAATTAATTGTTTTATAAATTCCAGGCAAGACTCGGGTTAAATTTGCAGTCCAAGTATTTAGCAGGCAAATGTGTTCATCGTTGGAAGCATAAAGAAAGTTTCACCTCAGTGTCTGAAGGATCTCTACTCTGTAGGTTTATATGTTAATATTTACAAAGGTTAATTCACAGCATAAGTAATTATGTTCATTAATAATTTGTTTATAATATTGATACTATTTGATATAATTAAGATGTTCAGAAAAGGCATTTGTTAAAGCTTTTTGGTCATATGTTATTAAAATGAAATGCAATGCAGTAGTGTATTGAAGTTAAGAATGAAATGAATAATATTGAATACAGTATGCATAAAACAGGTATGCCTACCAACCTATATTATGTACTGTAATAGCATAAAAGCATTCTTCAAAATTACCTTATAACATATTTTTACCTTATAACATATGTTTATAACATATTTTTTGCCTATTTCTTTAATATGTTGTTATATAATAGTTAATCTCAAATGTTTTAGTATGTTGGTATTATGCATTTAATGTGTTCTATGATTTGAAGCCAACACATTTATTGTATTAATTTAACAATATTGCTTATTCTTCAATATGTCAATGTAAACAATTTACTATCGTTATTTTCCATTACACTTTACACGCATTATTGCCTATTTTTTAATGTATCATAATATCATATCACTTGATATACATTTTTGTGTATATTTTCTTATTGTAAATATGATATTATGACTTTCCCAATTATATTTTTCATTATGTCCTACTTGAAATAATAATTTGTTATTATATACTTCAGATATGTAAGCATATGTTTTTAATGCTCTGTTTCAAATGTTTGTTAAATGGCGTGTATTTTATTATTAATTTACACGAATGGCTTCTTATATTGAATTTACACTTTACAAATATAGCAATATCGTGCTGTTTCATGGTATTGGAAAATATATTGTGCACTAAATGTTTCCATTTATACTTTTATTTGTTAGTGCAGTGATCATATTCTTTGATTTGGCATTGTTTTAATAATCCTAAAATTAACAGAATTAATATTTACAAATTAAAAATGTTTAAATCAATTTGAAAATGTATAAAAATTATTTTAGGTTGTAATATTAAATTATGATCAAAATGTTAAAAATAATGTACAAATATGAAATAAAATACATTTATAATGTTATTGAGTAAAGGTTTTGAATTATAACTTGGTTTTATTTTTTTTATTTTCGTATGAAATCGAGTAATTTTAACATACATACGAATGATACCCAAATATAAAACCGGTAAATTTTCGGTAATAAAAATCGGATTGCCTAAAATATGTAGTACATCCCTAAAATTGAAAAATCGGCAATTTCGGTAAAGTACCGATTTCCAGCTCTGGTCCGAAACGCATCGAAATATATATACGTATAACGCGCGAAAAAGATGGCTCAAATACGCGGAACAATAATCTTGAATACTATTGGTCAGTGGTAAAATTATCAATGAAAAGAAAGAAAGGTCCGATGAACATTTGAATGAATTCTATGGAATTCTATATGTAGAATGTATAAACACATGTAGTTGTGTGAGTTTGCTTAACGTGTTAAAACATTTGTATGGAGTTGGCCGTCTGTATTTTTAGTCGTCTGTGGTCAAAGCGTTCACTCCAAAGGAATTTTCATCGACCTAGTTTGCGTCTTGATAATTTTTGTTTTAAAAAATTGCTAAAATTACTTTTTATTAAGTTATTTTGGTTTATATTGTACCCAAATTAATTTTATTTCTTCAAAACACGTAAGTATCTTCAAGTATACGTTGAGTTACTTAGATTTATGAGTTGCTGTTTTGCGTGGCGTGGCAGTGATCACCGACATTTTGTTCTTTGTGTTAATTTATGTATTTATTCGCCGATGCGTATATCGCGTCGTAGTTAGTAGGGCCGTTAAAGGTGATCGATTGTTAGTAGAATGATTACAGTTGTGTGTTGTAAATTGTTATTGTAAACTATAATTTCTTTTAGAAAACACAATCATGAGTACTGGCGGCACTCGCGTATACGTGGGCGGACTCGTGGAAGGCATTAAGAAAGAAGACCTGGAGCGGGAGTTTGACAAATATGGGAAACTAAACTCAGTTTGGGTGGCATTAAATCCCCCTGGTTTTGCATTCATAGAATTCGAAAGCTTGCAGGAGGCGGAAGATGCGTGTAGCGCTATGAACGGTTTCGAGATGTTAGGCGCGACGCTCAAAGTAGAAATCTCGAGAAAACGGGATGGGCCCCGCAGAGGAGGCAATTTCCGGGGCGGTCGAGGCGGTAATTTTAGGGGCCGGTCATTCGGTCCGCAGGGAGGCGGCCGCTTCAACTCTTACGGCGGCGGGCGACCATACAACCGTAATGGCGAGGGAGGGTACGGATCTGGTGGTGGTGGTGGCGGCGGCAACTTCAGATCCAGGTCACCGCTGTCTCGGTATTAATTTAGTTATTAGCATAATTAGGTTTAGTGTTATCGTAATCTGAAGCCTTCCAAGTGTTAAAATTCAATGAATATTATTGGGGGTTTAATGCTCGGGAGTGTCCTGTTAACTGAGGAATTAGAGGTAACTAATTTTCATAATTTTGCCTAGACTTGTAAACCTGTGAATGTCCTTTCATGTGTAGTCCTTAAAATTATTTTGCTGATTCTATATTTTATCCAGCATTGCAAAAACAACTTAATATTATTATTGCATTAAAATATCTTGGAGCACTCTTTTTATGCCATGGTGACTGACATTCTCAATTTTATTTTATTCCAATATTTATGAAATGTTTGTATGTACACCCATAACTTTCCACATTATGTTTTATTTCGGGAAGTATTGTTTCTTTTGAATGATATTCATCTATTGACAATTTGTGCAAGCACCAAACTTTAATAAACTAACCGTAGCTTAAATTGTTATCATATTGTAACATAATTTGGTATCAATGAAATGAGGATGCTCATTATTAGATATTGAAGCAATTGTTGTCATGATATTCATTTTAATTTGAGTATAAAACACTTGCACATCCTCTATTGAACTGTAGCATGACAAGTAAACTAATACTAATGTTTATAGGCCATAATATAATATAGCATTGTGTGGTGACAGCAATTTACTTTCATCTGACTCGTTCATGTATAAAGTTTTTCTATTTACTCCCACATCATTTTTGTTTTGATTAAAATCTAGTGTACATCCAGTTAATACTAATAACAATGAAAGCCATTAATTATACATAGAATCCATCTACACTAGCAATGTTCATAAAATGTTTTTTCTTTCATGTATACTAATCACATTTTTTGTATTTCAGTTCCTTGGACCCTTGATCTCGATCCAATTAAATCATCGAGAAATAATTCAAGAACAATCTTCAGTTATTATTTAACATTCTACCTAAGTACTCTAATGGATAAGATTCCCTTACATTATAAATAAACAATTGTGACTGCTTCATTTGTTTTTATTGTCGTCAACTACAATGGCTTGAGGTTACTTAGGAAAATCACATAAGAAGCTGGTTTTGAGAAACAGTTCATTTCATTATCTTGAAATGATTTGGAATTTGTGTAAGTAATTTATATCATTCACCAGAACTATTTAGAGTTCATTTTAACATTATAATATTGATACTCCAGTTCATATAATTATGTCGCAATGCAGGCTACAGGCATCTATAATCGAAAGTGCGATTGAGCCGGAATAGGTTATGTTTTTTTAAAAGTATAGTATTGTCAACATTACTACAAACTAAAACATAGTTGTAATATTGAACATACTACATCTATTGACTAAATGAACTCGTTCTGGTGGTGTCTAAAATCTTAACAATTACGAGCGAGGGTATTGACCTACGCCGTATATTCGGCACAGACGCGTCGTGTTGCCCTTGACGTGAATTATCACACGAACACGTGTCTGGCCTCACGTTTAGTAGCATAAACAACTAAGATATCACGAATATGTAGCGATTTCGCTTGTAAATTCTTGTTTTACCAATCCCTGCGATTATTTATAAGTATTAAATTGATGAAGTATTCATGAAGGTTATAAAAATATACTTACTTTAAAAAATAAGAATACAGATAGGCGTGTAATGGTTATTATTTATTGCTATAATAACAAATCCTTTTATGATTGACTGCTCAGGCAGGCCATAAGCAGCTCCATTTTGTTTAAAAAGTTTTTGCCCTCCATTTTTTCCAATTTAATTTCCTTGAACGCTCCTCCAAGGTTCTCCCACTTTTTATCTTGTACTAGTTCACTTGAGAAGAACTCTTTTCTTGGCGATTGAGCGATGAAAACTTGTATTCCAACGGAAGGCTCACATCGTATTGCTATCATTCGATCACCTGTTACAAAAACAATATTTAATAAAATTAACTCAAAATAATAAAAATATAAATCAAGCCACTAAACTATAGGATGTTTATGAATACTATTATTGATAACACTATATTTTGTCAGTAAATCGATGAATTTAGGTACAAATGCTGTTTCTATTGAGATAAACATTTCTAAGCAATAATAGTAATAAAAAGAGAATAGCATTGCTGATACTTTTTATATAATTTACTTATTATTTAGAATTCAAAGTATCGCAGTAACGCTACAACAAGGGAAGTTTTTAAATACTAACCATTAGGGGAAGCTAATAGACAAGATGAAGCATTTCCTAATGGCTCTACCGGGCCGGACCCTAAATGGGCACTGCTGGCTAACAATTGCCATCCCATACAGCGACCCACAGCTTGCACGGCCGTCATCTGGTGTTGGTATATCTAGAAACATGGGACAAATACTATTATAGACATTATTACTCAGAGGCATATAAGGTAAATTTACAATATATATTTATTCATCGTAAAACCTACACTAAGTAAAGATGTTCTCTAAGGTTCCACCCTGGGTACGACTGCCAAGCTTTTTATTTTTGTTATTTGGCTTGAAAATCATGTGTTGCTCATGAGTGGAATGCTCATGCCAGGGTTTCCCTTAACACATTTTTGAACTGTGACACACTATCGCACTAATTTATAACAGATAAAAAAGCAATTTGTTGCTTCGAATTAGCTTATTTTCGGGATCGATCCTTAGATTAGTATCGCTTATAAATTTCGACCGTGTAATGTCCATGGAAATAAATTATTATATCCTGTCTGGCTACATAATATTTCGCAGTATGAAAGCAAATGAACAATGATAAAGCCAGAATGCGACATTTGAGAATTCATAGGTCAGAAAACAAATTTCACTCCACAAAAGAACGTCTTAAGTAAAATATATGGGTAAATAAATACATATTTTCAACATACTTGGCAATAAATGAGATCCCGTAATTCTTGCAGTTCGTACGATAGATGCCGCACTTTGCCATCTCGACAAATGCATTTGAGAGTCTTTTCACCGACATGAACAACCAAAGAGGTGCGGCATACTGCGTCGTATCTGGATTAAATAATTATATTAACAACAAAATTAGATTGAACCTTATGAGTAAATATGAGTTCCACATGTCAAATATTTAATAACATACCCATGAGCCATAATATTAATCTTCACACACGACTGCGTTGGACTGTTCAGAGCATTCCAATGTGACACGATTAATGGATCCTTCACCTAAAAATGGGAAATGCTATTAGGAAAAAAATACTATTAACGCCTCAGGCTTTAAGTAAATAAATATTATGAAATCCTCTCAATTTTTGCATTTGATCGGAGGCAACAATCACACCGTGGGGACATTTAAGATAACATACTTTGAAACTGGATTACAACTCACTTTTTTTAAAATTTAACATGGAGGTGAATGAACTAGCCAGTCGATTTACTTGTTAGAATCGTGCAGTTATTTTGACAGAAATGTTTTATTTTAATGATTTATAGGAATATCCTATTCTGATCATATCTTTTGCAGTGTATATTATTTATGTAATAATAATTACCTCTTTTGCAATAGTATCGAGCACGTATTCGCTACGCCGGCGCATGAAGAAGTGTTGAGCTTGTTGTATGATCTGTTCTAACAGTGACTGTTCTTTGCTCATGTCCAATAGTTCGTAGCGATCTGCTGCCATGGGCCCTAAAAATATCATAATTAAGTATTTTTGTAATATTGAATTTTGTAATTTTTGTAATATTGGCCGGTGGCGGGGTGCGGGAAGGGGTGGTGCGTGTTGGCGTGGTGCCGGGTGCGTGTACATGTGTATGGTGGTGTGGTGGTATGAGACAGTGACCTGCGAGGCAGCGGCGCTTGGAGGGTCCGAGCGGGCCGGTGGCGGGGTGCGGGAAGGGGTGGTGCGTGTTGGCGTGGTGCCGGGTGCGTGTACATGTGTATGGTGGTGTGGTGGTATGAGACAGTGACCTGCGAGGCAGCGGCGCTTGGAGGGTCCGAGCGGGCCGGTGGCGGGGTGCGGGAAGGGGTGGTGCGTGTTGGCGTGGTGCCGGGTGCGTGTACATGTGTATGGTGGTGTGGTGGTATGAGACAGTGACCTGCGAGGCAGCGGCGCTTGGAGGGTCCGAGCGGGCCGGTGGCGGGGTGCGGGAAGGGGTGGTGCGTGTTGGCGTGGTGCCGGGTGCGTGTACATGTGTATGGTGGTGTGGTGGTATGAGACAGTGACCTGCGAGGCAGCGGCGCTTGGAGGGTCCGAGCGGGCCGGTGGCGGGGTGCGGGAAGGGGTGGTGCGTGTTGGCGTGGTGCCGGGTGCGTGTACATGTGTATGGTGGTGTGGTGGTGTGGTGGTATGAGACAGTGACCTGCGAGGCAGCGGCGCTTGGAGGGTCCGAGCGGGCCGGTGGCGGGGTGCGGGAAGGGGTGGTGCGTGTTGGCGTGGTGCCAGGTGCGTGTACATGTGTATGGTGGTGTGGTGGTATGAGACAGTGACCTGCGAGGCAGCGGCGCTTGGAGGGTCCGAGCGGGCCGGTGGCGGGGTGCGGGAAGGGGTGGTGCGTGTTGGCGTGGTGCCGGGTGCGTGTACATGTGTATGGTGGTGTGGTGGTGTGGTGGTATGAGACAGTGACCTGCGAGGCAGCGGCGCTTGGAGGGTCCGAGCGGGCCGGTGGCGGGGTGCGGGAAGGGGTGGTGCGTGTTGGCGTGGTGCCAGGTGCGTGTACATGTGTATGGTGGTGTGGTGGTATGAGACAGTGACCTGCGAGGCAGCGGCGCTTGGAGGGTCCGAGCGGGCCGGTGGCGGGGTGCGGGAAGGGGTGGTGCGTGTTGGCGTGGTGCCGGGTGCGTGTACATGTGTATGGTGGTGTGGTGGTGTGGTGGTATGAGACAGTGACCTGCGAGGCAGCGGCGCTTGGAGGGTCCGAGCGGGCCGGTGGCGGGGTGCGGGAAGGGGTGGTGCGTGTTGGCGTGGTGCACGGCGCGCAGCAGCTGGTGCAGGGAGTGCTCCAGCACGTGGTCGTGGTCCGACTTGCCCGCCGAGCCCTCCGTCTGCAAGTGACCACCACACTCACTACCGTCACTACACACACTACACTGCTATGCTCGTAGCTCTCATATTATGTGAGAGGCCCAACACTGTTGTGTTTTTTGAAGGATATTGTAGCCAGAGTAACTACTGGACATAATGAGACTTAAAATCTAATGGCCTCAGGATGACGAGCGCAGTGGAGTGCCAAGCATTGCTTTGTAATTCATGGTGTTATTTTGTTTTGGTACTGTCCATGAACGGTCATATTACTTACTATCAAGCGAATGCCATGCTCGTCTCGCCATTCATAGTAAAAAAAGCTCACACAGTACACTACCTTGGACCACAAATATACATATAAATGCCATACTTTTGACATGCCTAATGTATAGAATCAACATCTCAAAGTTATGGGCAGTCAGTTAATGTTAAAACTATGCCGTGTTCTTGGAAGTATACATTTCTCTTTTTTCTTGAAACTTTAAATATTTTTCTAGTTTAATTATTACTCATGCTTTATCACAGAGCGGGCAAGCAAATATGCCATGTGATAGGTGTGTGTGAGTCTTATACCATAGTCAAACAGCCTCAAAGTATCATTCAACTGTTGTTGGCGTTGCTGACAGTATATTTAAATATTATCAGAAGTATTCATAATATTCAATATAACTTTACCTTGACACCATCTACATTAGTGTTGCTGGTGTTTTGTCCATTATTGTGGCACAGCCCAATCAACAACTGTATGCCTGGTAACACCTGTAAATATGGAAAAGGTAAAATACATTTTGATTCATATGTTTAAAAAATCTATAAAAGAAAACGTCGCAAGGATATTTGCATCCTTGAATCTTTTTATAAGAATTATAAGTATATGTCAAGTCCACAGACTTACAAATAGGGTAGGGTAATAGACCAATCATAATGCTTCTTGATGTTTGGGGAGGTTCAAATCCAGAAATGATATGCAGGTAAAGTTTTGAAAACATAACTACAACACAATCTCTATAGGCCTTATTCATAGACAGTTTATAAACTAATTTTAGTTATCAAATGTTTGATGTCTTCTTTGCTTAAACTGAATTCAAAAGTAGTTCAAAATTGACAAAGCATTTGATAGCTCAAATAGGTTTATAAAATGTAAATGAATATGGTCATATGATCATGTTGGTCTATATATTATTATTGATAAAATACTCTCTAATAATTTGAATGAATGCTACCTAACTAATCTCTACCATCTGTGCTAAGATAAAATAATAAGAAGAATAAATACCGTGGCCATAATCTGATTGCCGACCACCATGTGTGGTATAGAAGCATCCAATTGCACAGCTTCAGCGGCCAGTCTTGCGAACAACTCCTTGCAGAACAGTACGTTCTGTGCCGCTTCCAACTTCTGCTGCCAGTGGAGCTCTGCCCCGTCACCAGGCAGAGTTCCAGGACAGTTGATAGCCGAGGAACTCAATGTTGCTGTCACTACATCTTCTTGCTCTATAAAGATATATTAGTATTGTATTTGTAGGTTTGGCTCACAGAGAGATATGGGTATAAGGAAAAGTATATTTCAAGTGATGACTGTGGCGCCAAAAACATGAACTATCCAAGTATATCTCACTATCCAGCATAGCTTGGGAATTTTGTATGGAAATTACACCATGCGTGTGCTAGCCTTAAAAACCTTGCAGTCTAAAAAATAAGTGTGTGATTGACGTACACACTTCATGTACAAAACATACTTTTATAAATCAGATGAATAGAATTTTAATTAGGTTATATTATATTTTTGTATATTTAGAATCAGCATTTACCACAAAAGCACGTAATAAACAATTCGTTGTAACAATCCACTCTTTTGAGTGTAATACCTATGGCTTTATATCCCCGTATACCTTTCTGACAGAGTACAGAGATGAAGGCGACGCCCTGCAGTTCTGGCGGCACAGTGACTCGCAGCGCCGAGGGCGCAGGCCCGCCGGTGTTGAGGCTCATCGCTTGTGCTATCTGCTCCTCCGGGGCTTTGGTCACCTGGAGACAAGCACACCATGTCATTATCCATAGCATGTATTTCGCAATAATAGACTTAAGGAAAATGCCTGTTTATGGTATCGGTAAAAATATTGTTGATCCCGATACAGATATGTTTTAAAATTCATTTATAATAAAAGTGTATTTTTCTCTACACAAAAAAGTAGTTTTCATTGAGGGATACAAATTTTCGCACCAGTACTAAGTTTCATAGTAGAATGGGCATTCTCCTGGATCTGGATCCTGGATGGATCAAATGTATAATATTTTACTTCTTTATAATTCTTATTGCGCTGTTTGATTCTCAAAGATGAATAAAATAAAATATCAAATTCAGGTGGTTACAGATTGTATGATTTTATACTTTGTTTGAAATAAGATAAAGAACGTGATTATTTTTGTGCAGATATTATAGTAACACTTAATATTTTTTCACAAAATCATTAATATTGTTTGACTATGTTAATACTGCTGCAAAATAACCATTACACATCCCTTACATGTGTTATACCGTCTAGATACAATAAAAAATACAATTATGAGTAAGATCTTGTCAATAGCCTTAATTACCTCAAAAACACCAGTTTGATTAAACTTAGATCCAGCAGTTCTATAACTCAGGTCTCCTATGATTGTGTTGGATACTTTCTTGAGCCTCCAGTTTTGCCTCAGTCGGAGCAAATCGATGTGGAAGTCAGGCATGTTGCGAGTCAACCGCATTGTCTCACTGGCTCTGAGACGTTCCACTCCAGCAAGTAATACTGCTGCCGCAGCTGCTAAGGCCTTCTTCCGTCCATACACTTGCACCATAGGCCTGTTCTCTACTGGTTCTGGCTGGACAGGGTCTAGGACCTACAAATAAAATTGTATTGATAAAATATCTTTGCACAATTACTGATACACCTACAATGCAACTATTGGTTGCTTGTCTAACTATATATTTTTTTGCAGTCGGTAACTGAATTCACTTGGCTGCCAACTTGTTCTTGGTAGTCACGGGTAAATCCCAAGGCACACCTCTTGACTTTTTGGAGTCATGTGTGCATCGATAGTTAATCAGCATGCACTATAATGGTGATGAAAAATATTGAGCAGAAATCTACATAAAACATACATAGCCATCGTAAATTCTATGAATTTCAACAGTATGTAGTCTGCCAAACTGGACTAGGCCAGCATGGTGGACTATATGGCTTAACTCCTCTCAATCATGCTCTCAAATTTAGAGGCCACAAGTGCCCTGCAGTGGGTCATAATAATAAGTTAATGCAAATACAGATGTTCTATGAGTAAAGTTAACAACTAATTGGAATAGAGATTGTGCCTTCTAAGCTAGTTTTAGGTTTCCTGTCCATACTAATAAATATTTTTATGACAACCAAAAAAATTTTTTCACATACTGCCCCAAGATTTCTAAAAGAAAATGATCCTCATTTGCTACAAGGATGGAAAAAAATACTTACCATATACCTCTTTTCTTTAGCAATATTGAGAACATCAGCTAGTACACAGACTTCAGTCAAAGCATTCCTCAATTTGTTCCTCACGGAGTCCCAAGGCCACAAACTGGATTGGTATCCGGGATCTTTATCCTCATCAGTCTTGGAATCTGAGGTACTTTCACCCTCTTTCTTGATGTTGCAGAATTCATCTTCAGTCTTTGCAAAATCTATCTTTTGGGCAAGTCTCGCCAAATTTTCTGACATAGACAGAGGCCTGCAAAATTCATAAATTGGATCAACTTATAGATACTTTTGTAAGTTGGTACCAGCCACTGGTCTCAAATTTATCCATTTGATATTTTAATTAAATTTTCTACTGATTTGGAGTGCATGTTGCAATACTATATTCTATTGAGTTTCCAACAAACATGTTTTGAATCTGCTAACTCTTTATTTTAATTTAGTTTTCCGGTCAAAAGTTATGACAATTAGTTGTAGAATGTTACCAATATTAAGTAAAACCTCTTGCATCTTTGGAGTTTATCTTGTTTTATTGACTCCCAAGAGGTTTTTAACTTCACTGAACAGTAAATATCTGTTATTTTTTTGTTAACAGTTGAGTTAAATCTTAGGTAAAGGGTCTATGTTATTAACTGACATTGGTAAAGAAAAGTTGTATGTTATTGTTATTATTTTTTTTTTATTGATGTTCGTTTATGTGCGTTCAACAACTTTCTAATTGACATTAGGAATATATTTATATAGACTATCACTGGCTAATAAGATCACTGCATTCCCGCCTTGGACTAAAGAGAGTGCAAATATCAAGAGATTCTGTATTCCACTACCAACTACTGAAATAATCATACATTTGCGTTCAACGGTCGCATCATATACGTAATGTCTTAGACGGAGGCCCATGTTGAGCACATAACTTCCTGTAGCTGAAGCAGTCTTAAAAATGCAACCAATACACCCATTGGGTAAAAAAAGGATTAAGTGTTAAGTGTTTGGTTTAAGTAATTATTATACTATGTTTATTGTTACTTACGCCTGATATATCTCCTGGCCATCGTAAGTTATTTCTTGTATTTGATTTTCTATTGGCGCTTCAATAGATATATTGACAGAGTTTGCCATTTTCAGTTATTTTATTATAAAAAATTAGATCATTTTAAACAATACTTATTCCTCATGAAACCTAAAGACTAATCATACTAAATGTTTTACAATATGATCGTTATTTATACACCGGTAAAACTAAAATTGATAAAAATCACAAACGCAGAAGAGAAATAAATTCACAGTCCACTGACGTCTGACGTTAGTTGTTGTTTTTTCTATTTAACCTGACGGAAAGGCAAATGTCTAAGCCATACAGCCTAGGTTTGACGTGGTTTGACGTCTGATCTGACAACCACAGACTAAAGGGCCTATACATGGCCTATACGGCTTTGTTTGATGCGTTAGTCAAACAGTCCAGTATGAAATACAATGTAATTTTCTATTTCCCTAATAATACTATAACCGCCGGCACGGATCTTGAGCGCTCGGCGACAGAGTGGGGATTTCTTTGCGCATCGTGAACTTAAGGACAAACTAAATTTATACTGATTTATTATTATTAATTTATTCTTCGTTACTATTATTATGGGCTGAAAAGAATATTTTATTAGAATTATGAATATATTAAGAGATATATTATGAATCGACATCCGCGCAAGTAACGGCTAGCGCTCAAGATCCGTGCCGGTAGCTATACTTAATGTATTATTCTCCATAGTGCTATTACTGGGTGTAACGACTGCCATGATGCCAAACAAGCACAGATCTTGCTGATCATGATCACTGTGATCTTGCTTGACAAACACTGCCATCCATGGTCAAATATATTTGTCAAATACGCCTTCAACAGTTTATCAACAATCACGACAAACACGTAGTCTGTTTGACAAAAGCGTCAAACAAAGCCGCATACTATCAAATAATTTGACAAGCACGTAAAATTTGACAAACACTTTGTTCGTTTACAGGGCCATTTAGTCTGTGGGTCGGGCCAAAAAAAAAAAACCACTAGGGTTGGGCCAACGTCTACCAACTTCCAGCTATCAACAACGTTTGCTGTTAGTGATATAGCGACTCGGAAAAAATATTCGAGTTACACAACAGGAAGGAACTGAGTGCATATTTCTTTTTTACATATTTTTTCTTCCCTCCAGTTTCCTGTTAGAGCAATTACCACTACTAAATTTCGTGGGTATATTTTTATACCTACGAAGTTAAGTGTATTCTGATCATGTAAGAGAGCCCGTATGAATAGGCATGACGAATTATTTTATAACCATGTTTTATAACATGGATACACATTTATTATATACGAAATAATCTATATTTCAAGAATTAACAAAGGTTTAAGACAGTTTTAAGCCATTTTTCAATAGTTCACAGAAAAAGCTAGTAAGTGTCATGGCGTCCGTTATAACGTCACCACTACATACAAGAAGTAGTACATTTGTCCCGTACATGACGTCAAAATGTAAGAGCGGCTCAACTTTTTAAAGTGTATTACTTCAAATTCGGTGTCCCGGTACTCGTTACTCTTCGTAATTAACTATAGGAGTGAGCGAGAGTGAGTGACGCATTTGCTAACAATACTATCTTACGTATGGACAAGCGTCAGTACGCCTCACTTCAATTGAAGTGGGACATTGTACTGGCTTAGTACAAAAATGAGGCTACTGTTACAAACTCTTTTTCAAGTCATGTCCTACTCAATACTAGAAGAAAGTAAACGAAACAAAACATATTTCGTTTGATAAAAATGAATTCCAAAGTGTATAAGTGGTTGTAGTAAAGTTGACATTCCACATTTCTAAAGAAATTAGTAATGTTTACGGCAGGTGTACATAGGCGTGACGTCATGCGTCGTGACTAGTGTTTCTGTCAAAATGGCCGTTTGCTATATTTTGTACTTTTATTTTATTGAAAATCTTGTTCATCTCCAATTCTGGATTAAAACTCGTTTTAAACCCTTCTGATATGTATTTCCCCCTAACATCATAAAATATTTGATATTTTGATATTGTCGTCATGTCTATTCGTTGATTGCGTATTTTAGGATTAAAAGAGTATATTAAAAATAGCAGAATACTTATCATAAATCACCACATTTTTTTTTATTTACGCGAATATTACTTGTTGAAATAAATCAATTTATAAATAATTAAGCTTTATTTAAAACCTTCATATTTACGTATACGATTATGGCCGATTCTCTTGCGAATAGAGATTTTTAAACTATCCGAAATGTTATAATTGGTGACAAATTTTCAACCCTGTAGCCCTGTAGCTTACGGTTTGGGTGAGCCCCTGTTTGTATCGGAGTTGGGGTTCTCCTTTGTAACAATTCATACACTCAGTTCTTTCATGTGGTGTTTATTGCTTAGTCTGTACTGTTTTGTGTAACTCGAGTTACTTGAATTTCAAGTTTCAACTCAAATTAACAGAGTCGTGTTTTTTCCGAGTTGGAAAATCATTCTATTAATGATTTGCCAAGCGTTGGTGATAGCTGGAATTCCTTGAGCTGGAAGTTGGTAGATGTTGGCCCAACTTCAGCCAGTATGTAAACCAGGCATGATACAATAGACCGTCAATTGACATATGAAATTCTTCGATATTCATAATGCTGGCACTTCACATGGCTAATTGTATTTGGATATTTGGCAAACAATTACCATGTGTGGTCAGTTTAATCGAGAAAGTGTGGCCTTATTTGCCTATTTGACAAACAAGGCCAATAACAAATACGTAAGTATAGATGGTCCATGAGATGGTCATATTTGCCTCTATTTGCATGTTTGCTTTTAACGTCATTTATTTTGCCAAATACAACAAACATCCAATAGCAAATACAAACAGCCATGTGAAGTGCCAACATAATATGTCACATCACTAGAAGATCACGACGCCCCAACCAATGGTTGTCATTTAAAATCCTATCGACCTTTTTTGTGATAACAGCGCACTTGTAAAACACGAATAGGATTCGCAATGGAAGTCGATAATTAGAATACAAATTGATATCAGTGTATACGACTTGGTAATGATATAATGATTTTGATATTCGAATTGGAATAAGTGCAAGTGAATTCAAAATGACCGACCGTACTATAGCAGTAAGTGATCCTAGTGCATAATATACTATGTTGACTTTGTGAATTACTCCGAAGTGAAAACTCGACGAGCTTACGCATTAACCGTATTAACACTTCTAAGGGGTGATGTTTTGAGAAAATCGTTAAAAAGTAAAAACGTGTAAAATTAAATTATGATGTAAATTATTTAGAATGTAGTATACTGAGGACGAAGTAGTTCTTTCTGAAACATGAATGTGATGAATAAATTATCCGGTTAGTGCCGGCTTTGTTATTCCAAATTATTACGAATAGATTTTTTTGTTTACGTTGAATTTAAGTTCATAGCGAAATTCTATTGTAATTGATACATTTCACAGTGAATACACGAGTGTATACCTAACTAGTTTTCTACGCTTTTACATCTTTAATATTTTTATTTTTTAGCGATCTTATTGCTTTATGATAATTAATAATACTTTTTTCATATTACTATATGCTTATATTTTATTTCAGTCTCGCCCCAGTTTAGACCAGGTGACTGCGATAGTAGAATTTATGGAAAAGCATCCTGCCCTCGCTTTGGGCCAATTGAGAGGTCTAGAAGGACGAGATGAAAGTAAAAAGTTGTGGTTGAAACTTACAAGAATTGTTAATAACATTACCGGTCCCACTAGACCTATGAAATCTTGGATTAAGGTGATACAATTATTTCTATTACACATATTGTGTCAATTTTAATACTTCTGTGGCGGTTGCATGTATATAGTACATTATTAAAGTTGATTTATTATACTCATCTTAAGCATGTAAGTAAGATTAGAATATATAATGTAGCCAACAAAAAATAAGTAATAATTATAGTGGTGTGTCAGTCATCTATAATTACAAAAATAGAAATAAGTTGCTAGGCACCCAGAAGCTAATAGATACTGCTCTTAAGAATTTCATTTGCACTTATTAGATACTGTAGAAGATATCTGTGTTCAGATACACTTATTTGGCCAATATTAATTTTAAAACATTTTTGTTTGCAGTATTGGGCTGATAAGAAGTCGACAGTGAGATCAAAAGTACAGGGTTGTGGAGGTGACCCTAACAGCTTATGTTCTAACATTGAGAAGAAGATATGGGATTTGTTCTTAGCAAATGATAGTCCGAGTAAGTTGATGATGTTTCCTATCTTATGTAATCAACTTTAGTCTGTGTAGAGTGTTCAAATAGTTTTTTTACACCCCTGAGATGGTAAACAAGCTTATGGCCTACATATATCGGTAAGTAGCTATCATTGCCTAGGCACATATGCAACAAAGAGGTGATAATGGTTTGTTGCTCACCCTGTAAAAACATTTTTAAAGACTCCTATGCTATAGTTATTTGGGAAAAACTCTGCAGGCAGTTTATTCTATAGTCTGAATGTATGCGGGATGATAAAGATACTATGTTTGGACACCCTTGGATAAAACGCTATTAATTGGTTTAAAGTCAGGAATTTGTATATAATTTTCATTTTTAACCTGTTTTCATATGCCCAATAAGAGTCACTTATTTATATTTTTATTTAACTTAGTGGTAATTTAAAAAGTCCTTGAAAGCCTCCCAAATGGTCAGCAGAAACATCCTAAGGCCATTTTTAAAATAATTTTAAGCAATTCACATTTTGCTACTGTTTTGACATACAACCTGTGATACAACCACTTACAACCAGACTCACTCTAGCTGTTGTCATATTTTTCGGATCTTGATGGCTATAAAATAATGAGTAAATAATTGTAGAAAGTCGTGGGTCAGTAAAACAAGAGTCACATTACATGGAAGACAGCTTCTTTAATGAGGACAGTATGGACCAGAACCATGTGGAGAATGAACCGGTGCTGGCATTCGAGGAGCCTGTAGCCGATGCTGAGGAGAGGCACATGGCGGTCATGGAGAAACTGGTATGCAGTGAATAAGTAAAAGATAATAATAATAAATACACTTAACAAAAACACATGCATAGTCTTGATTCTACACCCAGTTCTAGTCAGGTGCCAATAATCTAGCCAATGCGCAACGTATTATAGGTAAGATATATAAAACTGTAATTCAAACATACTTTGATGAGATGTACAAAAAAAGAAGATGTCTGTATGCAGTGCTTCATCAGACAGGATTTTTCATTGAATTTGTTTTAAATTTATAAAGGGATCTATTTATATTTGGTGAGTCTGGACACACAGTTACCTGCAATTAAATAATTAAAATAGTTGAATATACAGATTATTGTGAGCCTCAATATTCCCAAGACCGAGGGGTAGACCAAAGAAGCGCTGGCTAGATGTCGTAAATTAAGATTGAGGGTCAATGGCCTTACTATTGAGGATGCCGAAGACCCTGTTCTTGACCCTGAAGTTAACGCCAGTTAGAAGAAGAAGTTAAATATACAAATAAAAAATTTATACTGTTTTGCAGGTAAAAGTAATGAACGATCAAGCGGCAGCGATGTCTCAGTTGGCGCACGCGTCCCACCTCAACGCTCAAGCTATGGAGCGGTTGGCGGAGGCTTCACATATACAGGTACTAAGCTCCGCTTTAAATATTCTTCAATGTATGTACGTACTTTGTCCTATTGGTAAACTAAAAAGAGAGGGCAGTCTATCCTCTCTTTTTTCCTTCTATTATCTCCATCTCATGGTAGTCGGTAAGAGATTGCCTTGAGCGATACAGCGACCATTTATACGCTGACGTAATTATTTTTTTTTTTGTATGTTTCATTAGGGTACAAAAAATAATAAAATAATAATGACCCTAAACTTACTACATTATATAATACATACATTTAGGTAAAGTTATTTTGGCTTTTTAACTTGTTGCTGGCGAGTGATATCGTTGTTCTGCGTGTAGTCAGTGCCGATGTTCTGAGGCGAGACGGCTAGGACCTTCTGAACGAGATTACTATGCCTCCCCAGGTTACCCCCAGTTTTCGACGGTCCCCACGTAAACTATCGAAACTGTAAATTATCTATTTTAAACCAATAATTACCATGAAAGTGACTAATTCCGTCATTTATAATGTTCATTTTATGTAGTTTCTCTTTGATTGAATCGATAAACAGTTGAACATGTAAAATTTGTGTATATTATTTTTGTATCTGTCCTTATACGTAACACTGTAGGGCACGGGCCTCCTCCACAATCGATAGTAATTACTACGATTGAGAGTGGTTAGGTCATATAGTTCACCGTGCTGGTCTAGGGTGGGTTGGCGGACTTTACATACCACAGAAATTCATAAAATTGCTATGGTATGGAGGTTTCCTCACCATGTTTTCCTTCACCTTTATGTTTTATTAAAGTATTTTTTTTTAAATAAACAAAAATGCCTTTTTCATTTTCGATAGTTTACATAAGGATCGTCGTTTTATTCGCAAAGCTATTTGATATTGTATGGCGAATTTGGTATTTTATTGGTCAGGCTCGTGCGATAGACCGGTTGGCCAACACATTCGATACCATGAGCGCGGCCACTCACGACGTGCGCAACGCCATCGTCGATATCGACGCCACCATGAAGAGGTTCTACTCCGCCGCCGGATCATAGCATCACCACCCACGTACGCATATACACTAGCGCTATCACACGGACAATAGAGATAACCAGTACCCGAAATATCTAAAATATTTTCGATGATAAATGAAACTAATAATGACACGATAGTGCAGTTTTAAAAAGAGCTTTGAGTAAGAAGGACAATTTCTGAAAGCAAAATATTTTTAATTTTTAATAGTAATTATGGTGAGTACTTTAAAGTATCACATGGAATTATTATCAAAGTTACTGCAAAACCAGTCCTTTTTACAAATTGGCACTATTCCGGTCAGTTTTGAACATTATATTGCATCAAGCAGCTGTTCAGATTCTCATACAAGATGATACTCTTTATCTCTATTGTCTATGACATAATTTAAAGACGTGTCAAGTTAGCGAGGGATTTATTGAAATGCGTTATAATTCTTATTAAAGTATGCAAAAACACTCATCTACGGACAATAATAATAAAAATATTTTCACTAGTTCTTACCAGATCTGCAATTTAATTGTTAATTTCCATGCCTTATTTTTGCGGGTTAATGACCTTCACGCGAAGCTACAATTCTGCGCATATCGCAGTGGGCGATGGGCGCATGCATCGCCAAGGTTTTATGCTGGAGCTAGTTAGTTTTTAACTATCATTATGGCTTTTAATAATTAGTTTTGTCAATAATTAGATATATTCATAAACGTAGGCCGAGAATTGACAACCGTATTTCCATAAGTCCCTCGTTTATTCCTACACGTTGGATAGCCATTATTTTTATACGAACTTATATTTTTTAAATGATATCACGATAAAAAAAGCTACATAAAAAGAGTAAAATATTTTTTGCTGTGTTTAGCTAGTAATCTTTGATGTTGCCAATAGTCAGCTATCAATGATTAGCAATAGTCATTTGTCATGTTTATTATGGCGCAATCATATATTTTGTGGTCTTTTGATACCGTGATTTATAACTGTGATATCGTTTAAGAAATATGAAATGTAGATCTAAGTGGAGGCAACTTTATTTTGTTACAAGGATCATAATGTGCTAGTATTACTGTAAACGTCCACTACACGCACTGCCATAATCACTACAGTATGTATAATAACTACAATTTTATGTTGAAGTGTATATTGTTCTAAACATATGATAAACTGAAATCATACTGTACGTTTCTGATTTTCACAAAACATCTTTTGAGGTCTCGTTATAGGCAGGCGTATACATTTCCGCATCGTAAATATTGGTTGCATCGCATCAAACGAATTTATTTTACAATGTGTCCAGCGATCGAATTTGCTTGAATTGCCCCTCAGAGCATCGACATCGGCGTTGCCGACGGGTAGATTCGTGCGATCCGTACGATGTGGACAAGTCGAAGCACTTGTATGAATTATACAAAGAATACTACGATCCGCTTATGTGATGCGTCCGATACTTACGATGCGGAAATGTGGATGCCGTCATCAAACAGCAGACGGGAATGGCGACGTCTCGCTGATAGGATATGCGCAGTTATGTTTTATGTTGTAATTTATAAAGAATATCTCACAAAGCAGTCGCGTTTGGCACTTAATTCTGTGTGGAATGTCCATATAAATGAATACATTACTAATTTTCACATACTGGCAACATAGCGCCGTTGCGTCGTTTCGTCCCGTCCTCTGTTTAGCCAGACCTATACATTAGAGTTTTTAACATAGAGGTTTTTTTTTTTTTTTTATTGCTATGAATGGCGAGACGAGCATGTCGTTCGCCTGATGGTACGACCGCTCATGAACAGTAGCAAAACCAAACAACACCTTGAATTACAAAGCAATGCTTGGCATTCTACTGCGCTCGCCATCCTGAGACATAAGATGTTAAGTCTCAATATGTCCAGTAGTTACTCTGGCTACAATGCCCTTCAACCCGAAACACAACAGTGCGTTTACACTGCTGTTTGACGGGAGAAATAGACACTGCGGTGGTACCCACCCAGATGGCCTCTCACATATGAGAGACCTACCACCAGTGAAAAGGTATGTGTTAAACAAGTTTATTGTACCCACACATAGTGTTTTTTTTATTCCGGCTATACTCATGACATGTCATCTCAATATTAGGGATATTTTCCACACTTTTGGATTAACTAAAAATGAGATTCTCATTTAGTACATTGACTGTCCCTACGTAAACTATCGAAACTGTAAATTCCCTACTTTACACTAATAACTTCGAAAGTGGCAAAGTCGATCTCTTTTATTATGCACTTTCAATTTTATTCTTTTGAAAAGCATTTGAAGGTATAAAATTGGTATATATTTTATTATAAAGATTTATAAATATTTATGTCTTGAACTTGCATTCAGTGCAATAAAACAGTTTTTTTTGTGTATCGTTTGTTTACCAAGGGACTGTCGATTTATTAATGATGTTGCATACAACATGACTTAAGTTATTTATCCTTTTTTCATTGTAGAGATTTAAAAAATAAGTATATTTAAATATATTTACCTACGTGACAGCGAATATTTTATTGCCTTATAAAAGAAAATGGAAATGATTAACCAGGGCGTCGAAACTATAGCGTTTACTACATGAACAGAAAAATAATAGCTCCTACAGTTTTGATTACCGAAGTATATTTGATATTTCATTTTCTATTGATGGGTAATGTATTACTTCTTTATTGTAGTTCTATTATCTCTAGGTTGTAGTTTAAATATGTTTTAAAATGTTCTTTAGTTTATTTCGCCGTGTATCTTAATGAGAATAATATTCTATAGTCGAATGTTATCTCATTGTCTGGTTGCTGCGTTTTAGCCGCTATTAGGCCATAAGTGCAATATATATAGGGTATAAACTTAAACGAGGGACATTTAAATAAACGACGCTTTAATTATTTTACGCTATTCATGTAACTGACAAAAAAATACTTTCAAAAGATAACGTGCAGAGAAACCCTAAATAATTGCGCATCTCATGATGCGTAACTATGGATTTACCACCCAAAAACGACGATATTTAAAAAATCTCAAGGACTGTCTGTGTGTATCTGTTAAAACTTCGACTTCAAAAAAGGAGGAGGTTCTCAATTCGACTGTATTTTTTATGTTTATTACCTCATATTTTCTTACACAATATTAATCCCCTCCTCCAATGAGTGTCTCGTTTAACCTTACACCCTATATATAGAGATGTATGAAATTGTGATGTAAATAATGTGAAATAAATATTGTACGTATATTTTAATATTGTTTTATTTATAACTTTCTTTCTTTTAGATGATTTTGGTCGTTTTATTATTTCTTATAAATAGCTATAAAGAGTCTAATATTCTATCCAGTAGGTAATTAAAATGTAAAACATTATAAGTAATTGTTGATGTGTTTACGATTAGACAGCTACAGCTGTTAAATTGGTAGAGCTAAACTGTTGTCAGTCATGACTTGGCAATTGTCATGAAAGGGCAGGCTCGTCCAGAGAGGTATCATTGTCTCGCAGGAGATCGACGTGAAGCTTCGTTGTTGCGTTTCGATTGGTGATTGAGAATGCCGGATGCCCAACACCTCTTTCCTCTTCCCATCTTTTTTCATTTCTTCCCATTTCATGGGCCGGCAACACTTCTATGATCCAGCACTGTGGGTGTTCATGGGCGGTAGTGATCACTTACTATCAGGTGACCTGATGCTCGTTTGCCTGTTTTAACAAATGATTTTATATAATTCTGACAGCAAACTACACATCGTCAGGACAAAATATGATCGATCTGTCGGTCTGGCCAACAACAAAGACAAAGAGAACAAACCCGTAAATACGAAGAAATATACCCAGTTTAGCTGTTATCAAAATTACACCAGCTCATAAAGTATAACCGCGTTGTACTAAATATGTTTTAAGACGCCACTTCATATCTGTCATCCCAGAACACCGCTGGAACTGAACGAAGGTAACAGATACTACGAGAGACAGTTTATGATTTTGCAACACTCAAAAATCAATCTATACAATATAATATGTGGGTCACAGCCGTCTTTCAACCTACTCCGCCACGGAAGCTGTCTAATGGTGCATCCACAACACTTACTTTTTGTTGAGCAACGTGTCCATATGTCACTCAGCTACATGTGATAGAAAAAAAGCTTATTTAATGTTAGTACATGTGGCCGTAATAATAAATGCTAAGTAATGTTGCCTAACTTAGGAAATACAGCCGATATTTGGCAACAATCGATAAGTTTGTTAGTGCATTTTTGCTACCTACTTTTTGACTTAATATATTGATATTTTTTGCTATTGGAACCGAGGCGATTCATCATCGTCATCGATCATTCCGAATTATTCGCAAGCTAGGACCTAAGCACTTTCTAACGTAAAGGTCAATGATTCATGCAATAATAGAGTCAAGCAAGCATAAGGATATCCATATGTTGTAATACTTCTTACTGTTGTTAATTAATCTGTTATTTTTACAGCCTCCGTGGCGCAGTTTGTTTGACGTCGGTTGTATAGGTCGCGGGTTCGATCCCCGCACCGAGACAAATGTTTGTGAGATCCACGAGTATTTGTCTCGGGTCTTGTTGTTCGTGAGACCGAAAAGTTTCGTAGCTTTTGATACCCTTAATTGATCCTAATGTGCGGTCACGGCTATGTGCCATGTTGGGTGTATTTATTTCTTTATTTTACAACAATAATTCAGAGATATTTAAATGTATCTGTGATTTTTGAGTGTATTTTATGAATAAGTATAAATTAACGCCTCATAATACCTATTATGCTTTTCTCTTTTAAATGTAGGTAGGTATACCTTGTAGGTATTTTAGTTATGGGGATCTGTGAGTGATGACTACATAAATACATACTTACCATCAGTTCCTACGTTTACCCGAATGTTCAAATACACTATTTTATCGACTGAAATATTATTAACTTACACCCTTAAGTAAATTTTCTATTTCTCATTGTTGTGAATGAATATATATTTTGAGATAACTGTGATGATTAAATTATGAAATAAACAATGTATACTTGAGTGATGTTTTAATAACTAGTAAAATAGGTACTTTATTTCTTAAAGCACATTTTAAATTTCAAATTATAGCACTGACAATAATATTAAATGCTAGAACATTTAATAATTAATAAAAAAACTAACGTCCAATAAGCAAAATTATTTTGTGACATTTTGTTCCCAAAAATATTAAAATCAGTGGGACTCTTGGTTTCTGGTATTATGGCTGGCGCCTGCTACACCTTAAAACTGGCATATTCGATGGTATTAGGTACTATAACTACACATTTACTATAATATTACTATAATATTTCTTTATACATATGTTTAAATATATTGTATATTTTTAGTTATTTATTTAACTTTATATACAAACTCATTATACATAGGCGGACTTGATGCCAGAGACATTCTCTTCCAGTCTACCTTATATAATAACAAAAGTCTGATATTTCCTAAACGTATTAATACGCGTTCCTACGTCATTCTAAAATCTAAAATACCTAGTTGAGTTGTCTTGCAAGGGAATATGGTAATTCAGCTGACTTGTTTTGGTTTGGCTTCAAACCTTCCGCTCCTCTGGCAAATGGAGCCTCTGAGTTGGTGGTGAAGTAAAAGTTTCCTTTTGCTCTGAAACATAAAATATAACCATATCTGTGTATTCAAATACTGAGAGAGGTGTCATGGTGAACACAAGACTAGGCACAAAACTGCATGCGGTGTTTACTATTACGAGTGGAGGTACTTAGAATTAGTTCCACGAATACGCAATGCTGGACGATGTATTTGAAATACATGGTCCCTTCACCTGACGATAACCTATATATTGTGCTGGTGTATCTCTCCATATGTGAGAGGCCGCCTGGGTAGGTACCACCGCAATTTCTTTTTCCCCCGACAAAAATCAGTGCACTTTTTTGTTTCGTTTTGAAGGACTTTGTAGCCAGAGTGACTACTGGACATATTAAGACTTAACATCTTATGTCTCAGGATGGCGAGCGCAATGGAATGTCAAGCATTGCTTAGTAATTCAAGGTGTTGTTTGGTTTTGCTACTGTTCATGAGCGGTCGTATAGCTAACCATCAGGCGAACGGCATGCTCGTCTCGCCATTCTTGGCAATAAAGAAATGTATTACTACAATCACTAAAACTTAATTAAATGACTCACCGAGTGCTTATCAAATCTCCCAGATATATCGTTACATTGCTATCTTCATTATTTGTCAACCAGGTTTGGTAATCCGGTGCTGAACTAGCTGGCAAGGCAGTTGGCGAAGCGAGGGCTTCTATGTAATACATCCATGAGCGATCGTGGCTGCATAAATCTGGAAAATTACGCCAACAATTTTTTGAATCTGGCCCCTTCTTCCTAGCAGGTTCTGTAGAAATTCTTGTTGTATGTTTAGCAACTTCAAATGGCTAAAGAAGATGTGTCCTAAAATTCTTCTAGCACGTTTAGAAGTACCTACATGCAGTTTGAAGTCGATTTCATTGAAATATACTGGGTGGAATCGCTTATCGTCACGAAAAAAATTGTGCATGGCAAGTACATGATTTAGAACACTTTGGCATACTTATTTTAATTTTTTTATGTTTTTGTTTATGTAGTGTAAAATTAATTTACCACTACTAGTTACTCATTTAGAATAAGTTATTCATAAAACAACGTTGTTTAGAGAAAGATGACAAAAATGAAAAAAAACTTCATAAATACACATTATTGTTACCCTACTTTATACAATATTAATTCGAGTAGAAACTTCCAAATCTAAGTAATAAAATCCTTTGATCGCGCCGCCCTCACCGCCGCGCCGCCGCAAGCGCAAGTACAAAGCGTGCCGCCGCCCCCCGCCGCCCGCTCCCGCACCGCCGACACCTTCCAGGGATCTTACCACTTCCTCACTCCTCAGTCGTGCGAAATTCGGTACCGAGTGACGTTGTATGAAATTATTTTGGTTATTGGTTAGTTTCTTGCGGTCAAAATGAGTGATTACACGAACAGTGAGTATGTGACAATAATGACATGCTATGTTCGATCCAATGAAAACTTGGGTCATGCAAGAAGGATGTATGCAGATCCAGAACATCTGCAGTCTTTGCGTAGGAATGGTATTATAAATGATGAATCCACGAGTTCCCAGCACAAGAACTATTTTAACGACTTATCCGGGGCTACTCGATAATGGTAAGTTCAGACTTCCTAATCATGCAAGAATCCGTGACCTTCGACAGCGAAGTCGTCCATTCTCGACTTTATTAAAACGTTTAAATAAAAACATATGCAGCTTTTTCTAAGGTAGTAGGTACGTTATGAAAATAATAATGTAAATCTTAACAACTTAGCAACAACTACATTTACTTAAATGATCCTAACACACTAAAATTCTAAATAAATCAAAATGTTATATGGTAATATTTAGAGTAATAATACCGATAAATAGGCGCAAAGTAAGTTCAAGGTCGATGCGCGACAGTCAGCTGTTGTGTGGCGTGACCCATACACTCGCGCGCCTGAGTATTGACATGTCGTTGCACTTTTAAGTGTAGGGTGATTTAGATAATATGTGTTTTGGGGACATCTTGTACTGATGTTGTTTATGGGGTAGTTTGTAGTTTTTAATGATAAATCTCGTATATAACGTTAATGTCACATACACAATACACTATTAAATTTTCCGGACGATAAGCGATTCCACCCAGTATAAATATATAAAAAATCAAAGTAGAAGAATCGAAGACGGTATGATTGGCATGTTTAAGATTTTGTGTACGATCTTCTCTTTGGTCTAGATTCTAGAATGTGGTTTTGGTGGAAATAATGTATAATTGGATTGGCTCGTGTTGTGCAGATATTTTATAACCCACCATAAGATATATTTATTAAGATTAGTCAACATTTAATAAAAATAATATTTTTTCATAGTCCTCATTAATTTAATTTTAGTCAGTTTATGGTTGGGGTCATATTTGCACAACACGATCTACGAGGCATGAAGTGTGAGGGTGTCTAGGAGGCCTTGTGTGCATGAAGACCAGATTTATTATACCTTGGTCTGTAATTTGTAGAATAAATAGCGAAGGGCATGGGATATAAAGCATGATAGGCCTTTTAATCCGACTTCAAAACAAATAAGTAATAGTATAAAACTTAAAAAAAAAAACACTTGACTTAACTAAAAAGTAAAACTATAATATTAATAGTTGTTTTTTTTACAAAAGCGTGCATTTTTATTTTGTAAACTCATATTAAAAGTAATTATCTCTATGTTCAAAGTTGTTTACCTAATATGTATTTACCAATTTTATAAAGGACCAACTATGCACAACTTACATTAAAATACCACCAATATAGGTTTAGAAAATGCATATTACGATAAATACATATTATAAAAGAAAAACCAAATTGTGAAACTCCTCTTTTTGAAGTCGGTTTAAAAGTTTACGTAGCGTTAAGATTTGCGGAGTTAGCCTTTTATTAGTCTTATAAGTTATAACTAATACATATTCTCAAATTCCCCGATGCGTTTCGAAGCAGTGGCCATGATATAAAGTATTAAACCACACTTTCTCCTTGGTGTTTAAGCAATCCGCTGTAATTTATTTGGGTCTAGCAGTCTGGGTCCGCCTTATGGACGCAATAATTGCACCGAGTATTATAATATTACGCTTATATGACTTGCCAAAAAACGCAGACTGACTTGTAACGAGCAGCTAGGCTACTTAGTCTAGACATTAATCAAGGCGTTATTTTTATACTTTACCATAAAGGCTTCTGTATCGATGCAATACAAAACACACATTCATAAACATTATAGTTTGTGTGGTAGAGCCACATTGCAGATTGAATGGCCCGACCGAGGTGCTACAACTGTCTCACAGAAAACCGACATAAACCGATGTTATTGGTAGGATCACGGAAGAGATAAAACAAGGCTAAGATATTCACATCCGCCCGGATACGCCCGACCACCGTACACTTTAGTTAATGACTCGTCATAGTAGCAAACATAAGGTTAAGGTTACAGGAAGTCGCTGGATGCAGGCATTTCCAACAGGTCGATGTGGAGATCCTTGGGGGTGGCCTATGTTCAGCAGTGGACTTCCTGTGACTGAGATGATGATGATGATAGTGGCGCACATAAGTGTCGCGTATCGGAATCATTCTGTGTATATCCGGCATAATCAGGCCGGCATAGTCTTATTTTATGAATTAAACACAACAACAATGATAAAATTAAACAATAATAATGGAACATATGTCATTGTTTCAAGTCAATCGGCGCTTTGTAAATTTTAATATGCTAAATAACAAAAAAGTGCAGCAGTGTTGTTACGTAAGGTATGATACTGGAGTGGTCCATGAAAGTTGTATTTAGTTGATGAGATTGTGCAAAAATCTTAACCGTATTTTATATCGTCTAAGTGCATACACTATGGAGTGCATTCCTTTGTTTTTCAAGGTTAAATACAATACAAACTTGTCTGTTACTAAAAGAAAAACTGTTTTTCGCGGCGGGAGGATAATTGTATGCGCCCGATTTGCGGTCACAGTACACAACAGTGGTAAACATTATCGTAGAGCGCCACAGTTTAGTCTGTAGGTATCCGGGCTCATAAAGGCTGGCCGATTATTTTTACCGATAAAATATAACTGTAACAGCCTCATTAATTAACTTGGATGAACGAGGAATTAACTTTAGGCCGAGGCTTTAGAATTGACGGCCGATTTTCGAACGAGCGTTCTTCGATGTAAATGGTTTAAAAGCAAAAAAAAAAACAGATTTTATATCTAGTTATATACGTTTTAACTGCACCACCGACCAAAATATTTAAACTAAAACCATACCTACTAAAACGTTCTTTCTTGTAACATTTAATTATATTAGCATAATTTTAATTACTTAAGTATCTAAGTATGTTTTATAAGTAATATTTTTACATTTCTATAATTGTGTATGTACATGTTTTATACGTTGGAGTTCTTTAACTTGTACTTCTGTCAATGAAAAATAAAGGAATAATCTTCGTCTTTAGGTTTTTGATCCCAATAACGCAACTCAATGCAACGCCAGACAGTGCTCGACTTTTTCATTCATAATATGTACCGTCGGATTTTGGAAAATCAAGCTTAAAGTATTTTGTAGTTAAGACTAGCCAGTTTATGGCTCTCTTTGTTGACATGAAGTTTATAATGTGTATAACACAGCCATCTATAATACGACGCAGGACCAACACCATGCAAAATTTGCCATAGCTTTCCGAATCCGACGCTCCTCATTACAAAGCTGTTTTCTTCTATTGATGTTATCATATCATTTATATTGAAGATGTGAATCTTCCCAATAAATAATCCCAACTAATGGCAGTTTCCATTAAAGCATCAGCGGTATTCAAGTGGTGCCAAATTTCCTTCGAAGCAAGAATTAAGCAGAACAGCGTTTACCATAATTGCGAAGCTATTTCATACTTCACTCACTGGGTTTCCTTAGAAATTGATGTATATATTGCTTTAAAGATTCAACATTGACCTTTAACAAGTCGCTGGCTATAGCACTGTGGTCTCGGTAGTCGAAATCTGTTTTATCTGAAAATGTAAATCTGAGACGTTATCAAAACGTAGGCCCAATAAAATGAGATATTAGTATTATACCGGGTATATCCAGACTACGACCGAAAACGAATCCGGGTGGTAGTTTTTATAAATAAAAATATAAATAGTAACACCCAACAGTCACATAGTCCTGACCCCACACTAAGATCGAGTCTTGTATCATGATCTCACAAACACCCAAACCCGGAAGAAATATTTGTGGGCCGCACAAACATTTCTCTTGTTGCGGGGATCGAACCCGCGGCCTCTCGTTTCACAGGCGGCGTCTAACCAACTGCGACACGGAGGCTGCCAGTTGTAGTGACTTCAAATAAAATGCACCTAAAAAAATAACCAAAATTTAATTTGCTACAATAACAAAATACCTACACGTACGAATGGTACGAAAGAATTTCAATTTTATTTTAGCAAAAACTCAAATTACCACACAAGTAAGATGATAAATAAAACGTCACAAAGCGAAATTTTTAGTTGCATTGTGTCACTAGAACTACGACTTAGTTTTTGGTTGCAATCTGGACATACCCTTTAGTGTCAAATTTTTATGATTAATTATACGTGGGAAGAGTAATGGGTAAGACAAGGATATTGTCAAGCCCGCCAGTAATTGGAACATTTTGATCATTTCCCATCATCATGTGTCGCTCATATCGTAATTCACTAAGTATAAAATAACTAAATCTGGGACTATCTAATCCACGGCAAACCTGAAATTTTACGAAGATGTTCCTAAAGTGCCCTTCAGCACTAGAATGGCCAACCCACGGTCTCAACTTTAGAAAACGATTTTCACACAGTTTTTGGATATAGATTTTGCTGGTAATAAAACTACTCATTAAAAAAATAATTGATAAATTATGAAAGGATTCTACCTGTTGATTGTTGAGTTGATGTTGAGATTCCTACCTGTTTGGTCGGAATTGTCGTATCTATGACAGAGCCATAAAATAAAAAACTGATCTGAACTCATTGTTTGGCATAGTGCGTTCAGAAACACCCGTATCCTATTTTAATTCACCGTGAATTACAATGGTAATTGCTTGATTAACATAGCAATTGCTTCTATTTCGAGAATTTAAATTTTGAACAAGCATGCTTATTCATGCCATACCCTCATGGTGAGCTATGATTTATAACATTCCAAAGATTGATAGCACAAAGTTTAAAAAATACTACTGTATTTGTATCTAACATGATGATAAGTTAAGGATACTATTATACCTTGGAGTCTAAATTAGCTAATTTCTATTTTTTATAATATATTTTTTTAATATAAAATACAACAAAATAAAAAAGTAGCTTGGCAGACTAAGTAGCACTACTGAAACCCCGGCCTAACCCTTCAGGGTTTGTCATACGGCATAATAATAAATAAAATACATGTACTCTTAAGTAATATTTTAAGAGGACCGTGAAAAATATAAGTTTACATGACACTGGCATTTAAAACGCAGATTATCTACGGTTGAGAAATTGTTTGTTTGGGTTATATTAACAATTTGCTAACACTCGGCATTTATATGTTTCAAATTATGTTGTGGGTTGGCAATGGTTGAAATAAACGAATACGCGAATGAATAGTTTAACGATTAAGGATTCAATATGAATAAAAATTGTTTTGCTCTACTATAGAACGTTTAATAAATGTTGACAAAAATGTTATTAAAAAGTTCACAACTTACAATTTTTTGTAACGCCTGTCCTCATAGTTGATTTCCATAATACCTATAACCTACGTGTCTAACCTCTGGGTGTTGACCTCTATTTCATACTGATTACGGTTTGTGTATTTAATCCCTACATCCAGTTTCAACCATTTCATAACTATTCAAAATAGTGGGCACAGCCTAACGATGAACCCGATGCAACCTGATATATCAGGTCAAAGCACACACATGTTAACCAAACAAAATCTATGAGTTATAGAATTGGAGATAAAATTCAAAACAATATTCCCCAATACTTACGCTCTGGAGTAAACATGCTGAAATCGCCAGCTGGGCAGCCGGGTTGGTGTTCCCCCTTGGCTGAATAATTGGGCCAGATATCCACTGAGCCAGTGGAAGTGCTGGTGCCGTAGCCACCGGGGTCTGTGTGGATGATGTCCACGAACTTAGCACAGGTACGGTCCAACCCGCGCTGCACTGAGAAAGTACCTTCAAAAAGAGCTCTGGCGGGGTCTAAGCCTGTGATCCTGTAAACGAGATAGATCAAATTAGACAATTCATTGTATTGGACAGTATGTTGTTTGTTTTGTATATATTATAAAATTTGATTTTATGGAAATGTTGATTACAGCTGGATAAAGAGGATACAGTATAATAATAATTATTTTCCTAAATTAGTTACGTAAAACTTAAATAGCACCTAAAATTAAATCTACTTTTTTGTTTTTAGGTTGGAGTTTTCAACGAAAAGTCTGGTCATGTTTACTGCAGTAGTAACGGCCAATTACTCCATGGTTTAGGGAAAATCTTTCAAATGAAAATATCTTCCTTATTGCCTCAGCCACTATAGATAGAATGGTCGATAAAATAGTAGACCTTTGAATTTAATCGAGGCCAGTGGGCCAAATAGTAATTTAGCATTCTACAATTGTCTCCTATCGGTAGTTCGATGCTACAACACACTGTCCTATGTCGTAATGTTTCATTAAATTGAATGGGCAAGGACAAAAAAGAGCCATCCACATAAATATATTCCACCAATTCTTATTGTTGGTGTTGGTAATAAAGTGACTTTTGTTTAAATTGGTAATGCACTGGCTATGCATAACTTACCACGATGACTTTATTATTATAAGAAAAAAAAATATTCAAGTTCATTACCTCGTTACAACATGACCCTTCTCTCTTGACCGTCTACCAGCAAAGCCCATTACATGAGCGCCGAGAGAATGACCTATTAGGTGAATATTGGTCGTATTGTATCCCGCTTCAACAAGCCCTGTTATCCTTTCTCCCAGTGCTTTACCAATCTGAAAAATAGTTAAAACAGTTTATGTCATAAATCAAGTTTTGTTATAGGTCTGAATGTTGTAGTATCTGATACAAGTAACTAGGCTAGGCGTTGAAAGCGGCCTAGCTCTTGCGACGTTATCTATCTATGCTATTATTATTTATTATGTCACCTTTATAGGTGTTTATTATTAATCATTATATTAAGCAAAGTAATGACTGTCTCCGTGGCGTATTTGTACTACGGTACGCTTACAAAGCTGAGGTCGCGGGTTCGAATCCCGGGTTGGGCAAAGTGATATTGGATTTTTCTATTCATTATCAGCCCAGAGTCAGGAATTTGTGCCCAATATGGCGATAGGCTCGCCACCTATCACACTGTGGGACGGAACATACAAGGCGAAATGTGGGTGCCCTGGCACCTCTGCCTACCCCATCTGGGAAAAAGGCGTGACTTTATGTATGTATGTTACTACATACATACATAAAGTCACGTTGCTTACTAGCAATAATAGTAGAAAGAAGAAAGGGTGGATAACAAGAGACTAACAAAGCAAATATACAATGCGAGTGTTAAAAAAAACAACTGTTCTTTTCTATTGAGATAATGAATGCAAATATCCTTGTTTTCAATCATCGTGTTTATGTGCATTGTTACAAAAATTTCGAGGTCATAAGCATCAAGGAAAAGTATTTGTATGTAGCCAGTGTATTACAATGTCGATAACGGAGGTAAAAAAACTGAGCCAAAAAAAAAATAATATTAATTTGGAGAATATTATGGCAATGCCGCGCCATACACCAACTTGAATATTGCCAGATTTCAAATTATTGAACATTCTTTCTACGTTTTCTTAACTAATTGGCACTTCTTCATATACTCGTATAGAATCATTCATAAAATAAAATAAAAATGAAATAAATAGTTTATATACTAATTCAATAAAATACATAATTAAATCTCTTACCTTTTTAGAATAAGGAACTGCGGAAAAAGCGTAGCCCAACGGAATCCCTAGCAGTCCACTCCTGGCTTCTTCTTCCCAATCAACCAGAAGGACGTTTCGTTTCTTAGTAGCTATATAGGCAGAGAGCATCGCCGTAGTGGCGGGCCCGGTGGTTCTCCCCCGGTAGCCAAACGTGTATATCATTATGGGCAGGTTTGGGTCTAAACATGACAGGAATGACGCAGGCAGTGTCTTGTCCAAAGGAGTAGCTTGATATTCATCTAGCGTTCTGTAAATCGAACAGGTTTATTATACGAAAGATTTTGGAAGAGCACATGAAGGTGATGGCCTGAGGTTCATTGATAAAAATAATGTAAAGAAAAAATCTTTTTCTTATTTTGTTTTCGTTCTTTGAAATTTTTCTTTGTGTAAAACTGCCTCGATATTTATCAGGAAGTATGCACAATACAGATCTTCCTATATACCCGTATTATAATGATTGTGCTTTAGATGTAAATGAACAGCATGGTAAAAAGAAACGATCCTTTTTGAATACAAATCCATGCGTCATACTTATGAATATGTAAATTATCTTAGCCGCACATTCTCAATGTTTTGATTGAGGTATACCTGCGCCGTATTTATATATAATACATATAATAGAAAATACATATCCAGAAAAAAGTACCTTTTTATTGTAAGATACATTTGAAGCATGTCTGTGCAGAGAAAGTACTCGTAGTTCCAATTCCAATTATACATAAATCTATCACAAAAGAGACAATTTAGCCAATGTCAAGTCGTCTATGTTTTATTGCGAAATTTGGAACTTCATATAAAATTTAAAATATCTATTTAACGCATTGTCTGAGACATTATTTTATATTATAAACAAGAAGCTTTTATACACGCAATCCAATAGTATTAACTTATAAAATTTAATAAAACATTAAAAGAGAAAAACTGTTCCAAATATGGTGACAACAGTCAAAGCCAAGCCAAAAGATCGTAGACAATCTGTATGGTTAAAATTTACTTTCACATAGTAGTTCATTACCTTCAAGTAATTAAACGTACGGGAGAAATATCGCAATAGGTTGCATTCGTTACGATTGGCGCAGGATGCGATTACAAACGTATAGTTGAAATTGTCCGTCAATGCACTGATGCAATGCTCGCGTTGTGATTCTGATGAGTTTCGCCTTGTATGGGTCGAAATTACACTTGTAATCTATATTTTTTGATGTTCTTATGTATTTCAATAACCACATAAGAAATAACATCATCATCATTATCATTATATCAGCCACAGGAAGTCCACAGCTGAACATAGGCCTCCCCCAAGGATCTCCACATCGACCTGTTGGAAGCGGCCTGCATCCAGTGACTTCCTGCATAGTATATAGTTAAATAATTTTATTTAATAGTGATGTTATTTAGCTGGGAGAGAACGGCACTACAAAGGTTGCGGTTACGATCCCGAATTAATCGTCGAAATACTAGTAATTTCTGATTGTAACATTGGCTTTTGGAAAGCCGACTTCTATCTTCATTATATTTATAGTGGTCGAATATAATTATTATGATATTATGTGCCTTTAGTTTGGTCTTTAGGTAGCGATCAAGATTATTTTGTGCTTGAAACGATTAAATAATAATTACCAATCATGATTTTGGATAGCTTTTTTATAAATTGAGATCTTAAGTTTAAATGTAGTAAATGATTAAGAATTTAATAAATTAAGATAAACTATTTTGATGAGAAAATTCATACAATAGCTCGTTAAAATATTTGTAATGCTCACGATATTTTAAGCTCCGTTACCTAACATATTACACATGTATTCGCGGGAAAAACAAACTGTGTTAAAGTGTTTTGTTTTGTATCGAAATTACGCATTTTTTTAAACAATTGGTTTTATTACGCAAAAATCTACTCTGCCGTGCACGTTGAACTTAATATCAAGTAATTGGATTAATGTCAAATTGAGAAACAAGTTAAGAAACTTCTCACGTAGCAATGTAGACCTTTAAATGATATTTTTGAGTTAAAACACTTTGTTCCACTTTACATAAAATTCATTTATGGTTTTTGTAAAAACATGCGTGAACTGAGTTTAAATCAGATAGACGCAATATCTATTCCTCCCGTCCACTCCCGTCAAATCGCAATGTAAATACACAAATAGTGTTTCGGTTTGAAGGACATTATAGCCAGAGTAACTGGACATATCGAGACTTATGTCTCAGGATAGCGAGCGCAGTGGAATGACAAGCATTTCTTTGTACTTCATCATTACTTCATGGTGTTGTTTGGTTTTGCTACTGTCTATGAGCGGATCGCTTACCATCAGGCGAATGTCATGTTCGGTCATCATTGCAATTAAAAAACACTTACGACTCAGCAAGAGTTCACTGCTAGACAAATATTAATTTAATATGGAGCAAATAATATGGAGAATGAGAGCAGTATGAATTATAGGTAAAAATGCAGGCAGCTGTCCCTACCTGCCCCTTCTTGGCGACGCCCTTGACCATCATCAGCTTTTATACTATAATACGGGCAAAAATATATTTTGTTGACGATTGAAAATATCGTTAATAACACGTAATTGTGCCAGCGTTATAATATAAAAGTTGATTTTATGTGTTATTAATGCAACTATCAACAAATATTTCCTTGGTATTCAGACTCTTTTAAAGGTTTTTCATTTACCAAAATACAAGGTACTTCTTAGAAAGGTACGAATTTCCAAAGCAACCACGATCGGAAGTACTTAATATCTGATCGTGTGATCCCTAGGTCAGACGCATGCAAAGATAAACTTTCAGCTTTTATCTCGAAAGTCTGGCGGCCACGGGCTCTTGATATAATAGTAAAGAAGTTGGGTTTCATTACTACAAGTAGCAAATTCAAACCCTGCAGTAATATCCCGTAAATCTGCCTGTCTGTTTGTTCTTTGATTTTTGCTGACATCTTCACGAAACAAAAGCAACAGTACTGTAAAGCAAAGATTCTTAGAAAAAACTTATCAACTTCTGCGGACGATCTAATGGAAAAATGTTTGAAATGCGTGACGCGCGAAGGTGCGTGTCGATTGTTGTGACGGGTCCAGGTCGTCCGTACTTGAAACGAAGAAAGTAGTCGATTACGTGCTGATTATACAACATTAGCGGTGTTCTGTACAAATGCTCTACATACTTCGACCTTGGTTTTGTATGCACTCGGCGTTTACTATGATTTGGTATTCTATTTTACGCAATATAAAGTTGACTGTAAGGATAATTTATTCTGTTTCTTTTCGTCAGAACACGTGTTGAAAACCGTTCTCTAACCGTGAGTTAAATGCGTGAAGATTCAATTTCTCAATTTAATCTCAAGCGATATATTCGAATGAATTTTTAATAAGAATCTGTTTTAATATATTCTCAAGAATGCATATAAATCTTATAGGTTGCTTCATAACGCTAAAAGAATACTCAATTTGTAAATTCAATTTAGAATTCGATTTTGTAGATTGAAGGACATTGTAGCCAGAGTAACTACTGGACATATTGAGACTTAACCTTTCATGCCTCAGGATGGCGAGCGCAGTGGAATACCAAGCATTGCTTTGTAATTCAAGGCGTTGTTTGGTTTTGATACTGTTCATGAGCGGTCGTATCGCTTACCACCAGGAGAACAGCATGCTCATCTCGCATCATCATTGCATAAAAAAATACATTTGCCAATTTACGCATTAAGTTAAAATAAATGATAATACTTGATACATACATAGATAATCGTGACGCCTGTATTCCATAGGATAGGCAGAGACTATAGACCGCCACTTTGCTCTATCCTGACATATTACTTTCGCCTTTCACTTTTTGACCTGCCCCTTGTTGAGGGTATCACCGATTTGAATGGTGTATGTTCGGTGAGGTCGACCCCTGCCGACTCTTCCATCCACACTCGCATTATATATTTGTTTCCTAATTCTCCTTTCATTCATTCATACCCTAATTTTTGAACAACCACTGCGATTAAAATTTAGCCATATTTATATGTATAGTTGTGAAAGGCCATCAAAAATTGACTACGAATCATTTATTTCAAAATTGCGAATGTGATTTGTGGAAATTATTTCATCTGATTCCCATTGGAACATTTAATTTAGTATTTTCGATAATAATATATTTTGGTCTGTATCCATTTACAATGCAAGTAAATACACGGTGTTTAAATATTAAATGAAGTGTTAAAAAATATGGCTCTTGTTTGTGTCACAGAGAGACCCTGTAGGGATAAAAAATTTGAGGTATTTCATTGATCAGCCACGTAAAGAAACAATTGGTAACTATTGTACGCGAATAAATTGTATACACACTTTTTGTTTGCTCACCTTGGTAATTTACGCTTGTAACGTTGAACTGCAATAGACATAATTTTTTTTCTTTGGCAATATCTAGTATATATTAAAATTTATTACTAAATCAAGGCTATTCATATGAATGCATATAATTATTAACTATAAATCTATTAAAACATAATTATAGAAGCAATCATGTGCGTATATGGCGTAAAAACTGATATTCAAAGATCAATTTTATTTCACAACCAATTTGATTTGTCTGTTATAAGTTTTCGATCTTTAATTATTGAAAGAAGACAAATATTCTGGAGCGAATATTTCCGTGGGCTTTGCAACTATATCTTAAAATCTAATCAGTTGTTACTGAAATGTAGCCTTATGATAAGTACCCGGAAATATAACAGGGCGACTTTTTTAATAATTATCAAAAAAATTACAAAAGAAGGGTTAAGGATTAAGATTAGTAGTACTTATTGTAAATAATGAAACAAGATTTAAAATGACTTACCCTTTGTAACATCTTAGCCAAGCAGCACTCGTTGTGTCAACGATACCTGATAATCACAGAATTAAATAATCGTACTAAGCTTCGAGATTATTCGACGAAAACTAAAAATATTAATCATAATAACTCAACGCTGTGTAAGGTTAGCCGTGATCACAAAAATATCATTGTTATCAATTAATACAAAAATATGAGGGAAAGTTAAAGAAAATACGTCTTTATTTTTCCCTACAGGTGCTTGTGATTGTCTAAAATAGGTGTAAAGATTGCTTTCTTGGTGTTAGGATTATAATTTATACGTACCTATATCAACACGATTTTTCTCATCAATCAATATTTAGCTACAGGCTGGTTCAAATTTTACTAATTAATAATATTCAAATAGTTTATGTGAATGACAAGAAAGCAGCAAATCAAATTAATAAGTTACTAATTTCCGAAGAATATAACATACATACATAAACGCACGCCTTTTTCCCTGAAGGGGTAGGCAGAGGCGCCAGGGCACCCACATTTCGCCAGTATGTTCCGTCCCATGATGTGATAGGTGGCGCCTATCGCTATATCGGGCACAAATTCCTGACTCTAGGCTGATAACGAATAGAAAAATCCAATATCACTTTGCCCAACCCGGGACTCGAACCCGAGACCTCAGCTTTGTAAGCGCACCGTAGTACAACTACGCCACCGAGGCAGTCGAAGAATATAAAGCATATGAAATAAAATCGTAAATTCATGTTGTTGTCAGACATGACAGCATGAATGGGTAGAGATTGCCGGTTACCTAATACTCCTTTCCTTTTAATCATCTTTTACCTTCCCGTTCCCCTCATAATTTCATGGGCTAGTAACATATCTATGTTTCAAAGCTTGTGGATGTTCATAGGCAGCAGTGACCACTAACCTTCAGATGTCCTGTTTGTTCGTTTGCCGAATCTATGGTATAAAAGTAATAATAAAAAAATTACATTGAAACATACTGTAGATTATTTTTCAAGTGTCAACGAGGGACCGAAAGTCGAAACGATTAAAAAAATGGACCTCTTAAATATTTATTTTGTTGCGTCGTCTATGGCAACAGTAAATGTTAAATAATTGCAAGATGATTGTTTGGTTATAAAAAGTGCATACATTGATCGACACTATTATAATATAATTTTTTGCTTGGTATTTATGTATGTAGTTGTTATGTAATTTATATTTTATTCTTCATGTCAACAATTAAATCGGTCATTAGAGTAATAACAAATGATAATATATTATTTCCCTCAATATAAAATACTTCATTTGTTTACGGTTCTTGTCCTGTTTAGTTATCGTTTCGTTGATATGATTCTGACAACTGTTATGATTTGTAAATAATCAAGTAATTTGATATAATATCTACTATATATTTTCCCGATCCAGTAGTGTATTGAATAATTTAGGTCCGTCTTCACAGTTGAGTCTCGCTACGTATTAATATGAATGAAATTTATGTTACGAAACTGTAATCTTTTAGAAATAGTATATCTGCTGTTATTGCAGTTGTACGGCGGTAGTATTGCAAAGCTGCGGCCTCGGATTCGAATCCCGGGTCAGGAAAAACGATATTAGATTTTTTCTATTAATTATCAGCTTGGAGTCAGGAATTCATGGTCATGTTTGGTTTTGTAACTGTCCATGAGTGGTCATATTGCTTACCATCAGGCGAGTGGAATGTTCGCCTCGCCATTCATTGCAATAAAAATTAATGGCCGATATGCCGATAAACTCGCCCCCTTCACATCGTGGGCCGGAACACATAAGGCGTGGGTGTCCTGTTACTCCTACCTACTCCTTCTGGGAAAAAGGTGCGAGTGTATGTATGGATGTCGGTTCCTTATTGGTAACTACGTAGACAGGGTAGGCTGGCCTAAAAATGATAATACTCACATAAATAAATAATTATACTATTCAAAAACGCATTCACTGCATGACACATTTTTATTTTGTACACAAAAATCACTTATAATGCCATAAATATATTAATACTATGATTTTCGACGCATTATTTCCAATCACAGATTAAATATCACAGAAAAATCTCACGTTATTTATTTTATTGCGTTAATATTTGGCTCGTATTTTTTCCCGCGTAACTTGTCGTAAGTAACACAATTGATTCGCTACCAGTCCGCGCGCGAACTGACGTTACCAAATTGTGATACGACTTTTTTATTCGGATGTATATAACAGGCGCTTATCGCATTTTAGAATAACTGCAGGTAGGTAACCTTGCCCTTGAATTTCTTAATTGTTTAAACATTAATGATGCGTTAAAATCAGTTTAGTCTAATTTGAATAAAGGATCGCAGATATGTAAATTGGGTCAATGTACCCGCATGTTAAGAAGGTTAAGGTTACCATTTTTGCAGACATTGATTTTGTTTCATTTTTGGAAGTTATACTTTTTTTGTTTGGAAAAATTATGAGAATAAAACTTCTACGATGTATGCGCACACCCGCATCTGATAAAGCGAGGTCTTGATGTTTTTATGCACCTGGAAGGCATCAAGTTGGAAGATATAGTTTTTGGTTCCACTAAGTCTACAACGTATTCGATAAGCAAGAGCTGTTCAAAAAAAAATGTAAACTTATAGGTCTAATGGCAGCGTGAACTGAGAGGTCTTGTGTTTGATTCCCATGTGGTGCAAATCACTTGTGCGAATTTTTGGTTAAAAATCTCATATGAGTGGCCTGCTCTACAAATGGCAATGAGCTCGGCAAACGGTTGGTTACAATAGTGTAATCTTTGCCTACCCCTTTGGGATATAGGCGCGGGGTCATGAACTTCGGCATAAGTATGTATATTATTGAGCCTGATTTATATAAATTATTTGAAAAAGAGAGCGGATAAGTATGCGTAATATGCTGTATACGTAAATACAATTAATTTTGCTGTTATGGAAATGATTATACATGGGTACATAGAATCTACATGACGCTTTGGATATATGGGGTTACGTATCCTATCTAAGTAAAATATTTGTACATTACATTTCTAATCCTTTGTTGGACACAATGGAAAACGAAGCAAAGGCAATTTATTTATAGTGTGAATACGCGGTTTTGCGGTTGCTTACATTACTGAAGAGTACCTATGTAATTATGATTTCCTATATATTATGGCTAATATTAAGCCTATTTTATTTGAGTTATTACTGGTGATAAAGAATTGATCGTCATTACAATATATTAGTGGCGACCAGGGGCGTAAGTCTACACTGTATGACGGACTTGAGTAATTTCGAACCTGTCATATACCTATTTAAATTGCGCTCACAGCACTGTACCATCAAATCAAATCAAACGTCGAACATCCGAAGATTCGAAGTTCGTATCGTTTTTGTAGAGTAACCCCCCTGAGCGGAAAGACTCGTACTAATACAAATTGATCAAAAGCCTTGACAAATACAATTGGGATTTTTGACAAAACTACCTGGTAGGTTTTTAAGGTTCCGTAGCCAAATGGCAAAAAACGGAACCCTTATGGATTCGTCATGTCTGTCTGTCCGTCCGTATTCACCGCCACTTTTTTCAAAACTTTAGGAACTATACTGTCACAATTTGGTACGTAAATGTATTAAAGTTTTCACACAAATATAAAAAAATACAATAATTTTTGGGGGTTCACCATACTTAGAACTGATACGTAAATTATTCATCAAACCCATACATTTCTTTCATGGAGTATCTATGGACAGGTCTTCAAAAATAATATTGAGGTTTCTAATATTATTATTTTCTAAACTGAATAGTTTGTGCGACAGACACTTCCAAAGTAATAAAATGTGTGTCCATGTAACTTCTAAAATAAGAGAATTATAAAACTAAAAGAAAATAAAATATAAAAAACATTACCATGCAAACTTCGACTGAAAATTGGTTTGAAATAAAAATACCATAATATGACTCGATTATCGTGATACTACATGTGTTTACGGAACCGTCGGTGCGCGAGTCCGACTCGTACTTGGCCAGTTTTTTTCAAACTTGGTACAATGTTACCTAGAGTTATGAAGAGGAGGATTATACTAATTATATTCATTTTAACTTCTTGTTAAGGATATCCGTCTAGGTGTATTTAGAGACCGACCGACAGTTAGGGATTCAAAGTTATTTTGATACGCCATTTTCAAAAATAAACAAATTATGTAGTGAATTACATAATATTCACAGAACGATATTAAAAATAGGATAAAACGGGCCACTCTGTATATTGTCCGACAAAGAAATGTCGTGCATAAATTTATCTTTATTTTAAATCGTGTTGATAAAATAATTGTAAAAATTTAAAGAGCTATTTAAATTGTTACTGCCTCTTAAATATTTCCGTTTACCATATAATTTTTTTGCTTTCATCTAAATTATAGCAGAAATGATTACACGTTTACTTTTTAACTCATAAATTAATTTATTTATACTGCTTTGAATTAAATCAATTTGTAACTTTTGTAATAATCACCCTATAGTGAATTGGTTTCGAAAAGTACTACACTAGTTTATGCTTTTGCGCGTTTTTCTGAAATGAAAATAGGTTTCCGGACTTTGAAAAACTATAATGTAATAACGCTCGACAATTATAAGTTGTGTATCCTTAATAAGAAGGCCTCAAATAAATAATAATACAAAAATAAGCGTTTTTATGGGTTTATTTATTTCTTATTATTTGCGATTTGACAAACTTAGGTATTACTGAAAACGGTACAAAAGCTAATTTTGCTGCGACTAATTGTTGTCAATGTATAATTCTTTTGTATTGTAGAACATAAAAAATGTACACATTTTTATATTATAAAATATTATCTGAAAGTGGTAGAGCCACGCTGTTGTCAGTCATGTTCAATAGATTGGATTGGTTCGTCCGGGATGGCACCATTGTCACGGGAAATCAAGGTTTCATTTTTTTATTTAAATTTTACGGCTATAGAAACAAGTCCTTTTGGCCACCGCGTTTCATTCGGTGAGTGAGATTGCCGGATGCCCAATACCACTTTCTCTCTTTCTCTTTCCATCCTTTTTCCTTCCCGCTCTCCCCCCAATTTTATAAGCTGGCAACACATCCATGGTCCAAGCGTTGTGGATGTTCATGACCGGCATCAGGTGACTTGTATGCTAGTTCGCCTGATATTTGCAATAAAAAAATCCATTTTTTTATGTGACTGATTTCATCAATTTGCTTTAATGCTTAGGTAATATACATGTATATGGTTGAAATCAATACAAAATGTCCCATAATAACTTTATTAACATATTTAAATATTTAAACAATGCCATAATGTTAAGGTTAAATGCTTACTTGATTTTATTTCAAAAAATCATTATAAGCTAGAAATAGGATGGTTGTAGTACAAAGTAAAATTAATACAAAAATAATTATACATCATCAATTGTAATCCCGATTTTGATGTTCAGTGACGCATGATGTTGAAGTACCGATATTTTCTTAACTGGCGGGTGGATATAAGCCCTGTTTGCCCAGTCCAAAATATGGTTCCGCTCTCGTAGTAAAGAAGTAATTGCCTCTCGCTGATCTGAAGAAAAAATACAAAATTTTACACAATATAAGCGTAACCGAACTGACTAATATTTATTTATATACACTTTATTACATACACACACAAAAATAATACAAATAAAACGAAAAACAAATACGAAGAAAGTGCAAAATGATGCCTACGTCAGATTCACAAATATTCTAGAAAAGAACATTCTTTAAGATAAAGTGGTAAACTAAAAGTGGCCTAATTGAATTGAATTTGATTGTTGCCGCCCTTAAATACCTATGATATTATGGGTTTCAAAGAATATGCGGTAAGATGGAAGGTGATACAACAGACTCAACATATTTTTTTGCTTGGACCAGGGAGGACGGTATATTCATGGACGGTATCTTGCCTCCTTGGTAGAGTTACAAAGCATAGTTGTGGACCGTGAGATTTTGAGTCCGGTTTCCAACTTGGACCAATAAAATGAAAGAAATATTTGTGGACCGCAAAAACATTTGTCTTGATGCGGGGATCGAATTCGAGGCCCATAGATAATACACTATATAGGAAACCGTGGCCTCTCGTTTCACAGGCGGCGTTTAACCATTGCGCCAGGAGGGCTGTTGTAGATAATATTTTCCTTACGCGGTACTGTTGAAATCTCCGATATCGATAACGTTAGTGCCGCTGCCGTTCAGTTCCGCCCAGATCGCGTAAGTTCGGGCTCCGCTGGCCAGCACCGTGCCGGGGTTGCCCAGAGCCTCTCCCGCAACCAACACTCCTCGTACATGGCTACAACCTGAAATACCAGGATTCTATATAATAAAAAACGCCAAATTTGTCGGCGACCCACGGCGTCCCTAAATTGGACAGTTTTTTTAAAATTCCTATTCTAGCAAATCAGTCCAAACATGTCATAGAGATAAAGACATAATGTTGACACAATTATGTGTGCCTATTATACTTACAAGAAATGAAATAAATAATTAAAATCATCCAACAGTCACATAGTCCTGACTGTAGACAAAGATCGATCAATTTGAACCATTATTTCCTGAGATTAGCGGGCAGAAACAAACAATCTCTTTAGATTTATATATTAGAATAGATATATTATAAATATATACATAATAAAAAAAATGTAATGTTAATGTCGGACACCCGCCTGCAAGGTGGACGGACGACCTGGCTGAGGTTGCAGCACGTCGCTGGATGCAAGCCGCTTTCAACAGGTCGATGTGGAGATCATTGGGGGAGGCCTATGTTCAATAGTCACCTGTGGCTGAGATAATAATGTTGATGATGGCATGTAGATATTATTTACCCCTTTGCACAGATCTGCTCGGGCACCCTGGCTGCAAGTTGTCGCCGTTTATAAAGTGTTCAAAGTTCATCATAACATCAGAAGAGCAGACGGAGACGTTGGTGCCGAAGAAGTAAGAGTCGGCGTGAAGGCAGGTGACGTGTTGCGCACACTCAGCGTCCAGTCGCTTGAAGTACTGAGGTGTAGTAAACAGAGGACCCGCCGCGTCCACGCAATAAATTCTGCAACGCGAGATGGTTTTATGCAATATTGCTATATAATTCAAGTTTGGCGTAAGCATTTGATAGTTCCCCATGGTAACGTTATAAGTCAGTTTATGTTTATTGAATATAAGAAAGTGTTAATCAACTTGGCGACCCATTTCATTTATTGTGACAAAGAGCCGAAATAATGCTTTGCAAACACAGTTCATATGAAATAAAGAGAGACTTGCAGTTTCACAACTGGTGGTAATACTGATGGTAGGTATTACCACCAGTTGTGAAACTGCAAACTGTGTAACTATTATTTTTTAATAATTAATAATAATTGAAATTGTGTCTAATTGAATTTATTTATTTATTTATTTAATCCTTTATTGCACAAAATAAAAATACAGTAAAGAAACAACACAATAAGTACACAGTACATAGTACAAGAGGCGGCCTTATCACACTAGGTAATTTCTTCCAGGCAACCTTTGGATAGATATTGAAAATAGGAAAAATTGATGTTTTTGTTGTATTATTTTTGATTCTATTTTAATTTTGTAGTATTGTTATTGGTTATGTTTTTACATTTTAATTGTTTGGTTGATTTTTTTAAATTTATTTTATTTTAATTATTGTATGCCAATGTGGCGGGTCATAGCTGTGCGAAGCAGATACCAATGTAACACCTATGTATTTACCTATGTACCACAATAAAACATTTTGAATTTGAATTTGAATTTAGGTCTCTCATATGAGAGAGGCTGCCTGGGTAGGGACCCCCGCAATGTCCATATCTTCCGCCAAACAGAAGTGTAAATGCACTGTTGTATATCGGATTGGCTACATCAGACTAACTACTGGACATATTGAGACTTAAAATCTTATGCCGCAAAATGACGAGCGCAGTAGAATTCCAAGCATTGCTTTGAAATTCAAGGTGTTGTTTGGTTTTGCTACTATGTGTATGTATTTACTTATATTTATTTACATTTATTTACTATGTGTATTTTTTCAGTAATATAAAACGCACTTACAGCCATACTATTTGTCCATTGTCCTTAACCATTCTCCCGGCGTTGCCCACTAAGTGGCATCCTAAAGAAAATGCCGACAACACTGTGTTCGATAAATTTAATCCAAATGTTGTTAGTTTTATGAGCGCTTTTCCCAATAGCTTGCCGATCTGTAATCAAATGTACATACAGACTTATTAGTTTTATTAATATAGTTATCATATTAAGGTTGACAACCTGGTTAAGGGTTTAGGAAGTCGCTGGATGCAGGCCGCTTCCAACATGTGTGGGGATCCTTGGGGGAGGCTTATGTTCATCAGTGGACTTTCTGTAGCTGAAGAGATACAGAGTTTTAATGTTATTCTTCTGTGTTTATATTATACAGATTATGTTTGCCATCCTTAAAAAGCCATTAGAAGCGAAGGCAACTGAATATTCAGTCAATACTAGATCCTCTTTTTAACACCTCCACGGCAATAGTTAGGTGTTAAGTAGTCACTAATAATTGATCATCTTTATTTGTAAATATTGATAAAACTGCCGAATTTAAATACTTATCAATGTATCAAGTTGGCAAAATCAAGTGTTAATTTCTATATATTTTTTATTTTTTTGTTGACTGCTCACACTAATACGTTTTTGCATAAATAAGCGGCTGTGATAATATTGGACACTTGTCTGATTTGTAACATAATGTACGTGAATTTTATGATCTCGTAACCGTCGACTGCTGAGTACAGGTTTTCCCTACAACCGATAGTTTTACTAAGAGAGCTTGGCCGTAGTTCATCACGTATTTAATGGAACTAAATGAAATTCACTGGCGGTAGGTCGCTCATATATGAGAGGTAGTCTGGATAGGTACCACCGCTATGTCTATTTCTCCCGTCAAATAATAGTGTAAATGCACTGTTGTGTTTTGGTTTGTAGGACATTGTAGCCAGAGTAACTACTGGACATATTGAGACTTAACATGTGGAATACCAAGCATTGCTTTGTAATTCAAGGTGTTGTTTGGTTTTGCTACTTTTCATGAGCGATCGTATCGCTTATCACCAGGCGAACGGCATGCTCGTCTCGCCATTAATTGCAATAAAAATAAGCTGGTCAGTATTTTTTATAATACTGAGGTAGTGGTCCGCCTAATTGCAAGTACTGAGTAGTTACCGTAGTCTATGGACGTTTGCAGCACCACAGGTGTCCTTCGTGCGTTGCCTACCCTAAACACTTATGTATGTATCCGGTTTCAATCAAAATGTCTTTATATCGAGAGATAACCGTCAATCCTGGCGTTTGAATGTGTTAATGCAAAATGCTTACCTCCTCAGAAGCCGGCGCAGCTCTTGTAATATAGAACACAGCATCATCCACATAAGATATGTTGGGGCTATAGGCCCAGAACGACCAGTCCACAATGATCACATTGTAGTCTCCATTCGCCCGAATGCCTGACACAATGGCCTGGGTTGGTGCCGATTGAACATTGCTTTTGAATCCGAGGGCATAAAACACAGTCCTCCTATTGACGTCAATACACCCTGAAGTGATGAGGGTTTCGGGTGTGGCCAAATTTGCCGCTACAGTTGCGTTGGATGTCCTGAGAAAATTATTGACAAGGGATTGAAATGTATACGATAGAACATTATATGTATTAGGTCCATCACCTACAATAATGCTAGTTCTTACGATGTAATTTGTACGTAGAGCTAATGCCGGCTACACGCATAACGAAATATGGTAGCAATTTCAGCCTGTATAGATAAATTGAACGTTCCTAGTGCCTCCACACGCCTCCGCATAAATCGTCAGTTGTCTGCAGAAGCGGTTTACACAATGGACGTATTATACAAACGTTTGCATACTTAAATATTACTATATTGTTATTATATTCTTTATTATTATTATATTATTATTAACGATATTATATCGTTACGTGTGTAGCCGACATAAGCTGCCCACGAAACGCGAGGCTGCGGGTGCCATCCCCGTTCCTAAACAGTAATTGTGTGATCCAATATTCAATGCAGATAGAGTATGGGAGTAGATTTCAGAACAATGTTTATCTTTGAGTCTACAATCCAAGCAAACTAATTGGTAATATTTGACGTTTCATACTTTTCAACTTTGTAGAGGCGTAATACACACAATTTCAATAATTTTCCGTTAAACCAAGTTGTTTTGACTTGAAAAATATGAAACGTCAAACGGTACATATTAGCTCAGTTGGATAGTACTAACAGTACTATGGAATTGACAAATCATTGAAAACTAAATTAATAACGTTGAATTTTAGGTTTTTATTTAAAAATGTATAGGTGCTTTAAAATAATTATTTTCATGTTTAAATGTGATAATTATATGTATTCGCGAACAATAAGCCGTTTGATTTTATTAGATTACCCGGCTTGTTGTTTTAAATACTCATACAGATACCATTGTAATGGCCCGGGCTTAGGGCTTTTTGGGCATAGCCCAGGGCCCCGTGGATACAAAAGGCCTCAGGCCGAACTTTTTAATATTTTAATTTAAACGACAACTCCTCGACAACACGGACCTAGTAAGAAGAGTAAAAAGAACAAAACATTTCGAGTTAGTGCAATGAACAGTTAAGAAAAACAATTAGTTGAATAATTAAAACTATATGTATATATAAATAATATTTTACGGAAGTATCATAAGGAAGTTATTCCAACTCTACCTAAACGACTTAAACGAAGGGAAAGATGTAAAACGCCATCGGTGAATAGTACTTTCGCACAAAGCCACTATTCGTATTTAGCACCTAGATTGTACAATAAATTAAATGATAATTGTGAAAACTGTACAGATTATAGTAACTACAAAATTAAAGAAGCTATAAAAAAATGGTTACAAAGTGTTGATTATATTAGTACGGAGAAATTGTTAAAAATTGATGGTTAACATTCACACCTATAAGCACCACTCACAAACATTCATTACACCAACATAACACAAACACATACATACATACACAAAGACACTACACAAACAAATATATAAAATTTTGTAATGTAAAATAAATTTATAATTTGTTTTGTTTTGTATAATCTAACGCTGTTTGTTAAATGTCAAATATTAGCATATTGTTTGCATTTGAACTAATTAGTACCTTTGGGAAGCAATTAATTCTTAGAATACAGGTTTATCTAGTTTAAGAATTAGTGAAAAACTGTAATTGTATCCAACAAGTATTAACAATAAATTATTATAATTAGTGGGCCTCTGATTCGTAATAGTCCAGGGCTCCACAAGTTCACGGTCCGTCCCTGCCTTTTGTTATTGAATAATAGAGTATACTTACGAGTTATAATAACATATCAACGACACAGTGCTTAAGTACGTGCAAGCGCCTGAAAGCAAAAAAAAACGTTTTAAATACATGCTAGAGAAAATCTTTCAATCGCTACAGATCGCATTCTGTTCATTACTCATTTTGTTTTGCATCCTCGCTAATAATTACGTCGCTCAAAGCCTGGTCACCACCGGTCCACCGCTTAGGACGATTTTGTAACAGCGGAAAGCGGTAGTGAAGAGAGCGGGAAGGAAAAAGGATGGGAAGAGGCTTTCCTCTTCCCGGGTACTGGGCATCCGGCAGTCTTACTCACGAAACGAAAAGCGATAGCAAACTGTCGCTTCACGTCAGTTTCCTGTGACACTTCGGACGAGCCTACCTGTTCATGCTGAGCCATGACTGACAACAGCGTGGCTCTACTACTTCCAAGTATATACACTCAATACAGGTTATATCAAGACTGCGAGCGAAAAAGAAGCAGGGTTGTAGTTTTAGTAAATTGAGACACAATGCAAGTAACAATTTTGCGAATAACACATTTGTTTATTGTATAGTTTTTACTGAAATAATTATGTACACCCCTTTATTTTTACTATTTATTTTTGAATATTTATTTTTGACGCTGTGGTACCCAAGGGATTAAATTATTATTTTATCAAAAACTATAGATTTATATTTAACGATGATATTTAAAACATGACAAAAAAAAAATGACGCGTTTTTTTGCGAAATGTTTATTTGCAATGTATCTGTAGTCATTAAAAATACCACGCGGATTCGTTTTCAGTCGCAGTCTTGATATACATTATAGGTATAATTATATATTTTAGCTTACGAACTGCTGACGCAATACTTTGTATTATATAGGTGAGTTATTTTATATTTTTCAAGGTGAAACCATATTATTTTCAATTGAACAATTCGATGTTAAAATTAACGAAGATAATTAGATTTAAAAAAAAATACCCAACGTAAAGAACAAAAACATAAAAAGATTGATAATGTTAAAAAATAAAAAATAAATTGGAAATAATTCATAAAAACATACAAAGTATTACCTCCAGTACAAAATATATGGATGTTTGCCTGACTACACTTTTGGTTAAGGCAGGTCAACGAATAGCTCGAAAATTTAATATGTTATTGAACAACTCAATTATGAAATTATAATTACCGTGAGTTATAAAAACAGATATCCACAATAGCCTCCACATTGTATCACTCAGACGTACTATAGTAAATGAAGCTAAGCGATAAATTTGTCGCGTATTTAACTGCTGAACAAAATGTTTTATCAGTAAGTACCTAATAACAACACGATGACAACATTTTGCCGCAGTGTAAAAATTTAAACAGCTGTTTGATTAACCGACTTCAAAAGAGGAGGTTATCAGTTTTACTGTATAATTTTTTATATATGTAATTACCTCTGGTAATTCATAAACGATTTTGAGAAATGATTTGTGACTGAATTCATTATATTGCGCTGGGCTCGTTCCAAAAAATGCTTAAATACAAGAAAAGTGCCTCTAGTCCTACTAATATTATAAATGCGAAAGTTCGTGTGTTTGTTATCTCTTCACGTTCAAACGCTGCACTGTACCAATTTTGATAAAATTTGGTATGGAACTGGCTAACACTAGATTAACAGGCTCCTTTTATCCCGATAAAATGCAGTGTTCTCGAGGGATGATTCATAAAATCAAGTATACATATTTGCAACTCTTCCAAATTTCAATGAGGAGAGGAGAGAATTGCATGCTTTTTATCATAGGACGGAATGAGACGAGATGGAAAGGGATATAACGGGACGGGTCGAGACGGAAAAAGTAATATACTCGACAACGGTGACATTAAGTTTAAATATTAGTTAGTTAGTACGCAAAATAATAATATGTTGTTGATGAGGACTGGACTAAAAAAGTATCTGCACCCGGGCGATGCCGGGCCGGCCCTCTAGTAAGATATTTTTATAAATACTTGCGTGGTAGTCCGTCACTTTTAGATCGTATACGTGTTCTTAACTACATTTAACTACATTCTTTAAAAACATATCCCGGGTACCGTCGAGACATTGTTTTATGCTATTATTTCTAACATCTTCTGTACCATTTCTCACTTCCAAGAAATCATTGTTTTTTAATTCTTGTACTGTCATCGGCCCTCAATAAGTGTGTAACATTTGAAATGAAGTCGATGCTTGAAAGTTTCCGAAAATATAGTTCAAACATTTGTTACATACAAACAATGGAAGTATATGTAATATATGGGTGATATTGTAGAAAAGTAAAACACGGTCTAAAATGCACTGCTTTTATTTAAAAACAATATTTATGTTGGATTAATTATGACTTCATTCTACAGGGGGCCATTTGGAATATTTTGACTTGACATTGGAATATCTTCTTGGTATATTTCATGGTCTGCCACCCCAAAGCCTATACATTACCACAAACTATTTACATAAATACACAACACGATATTTATAAAAAAATATTAATAGTTACATTAATCTTACCATTAAACAACACTCTAAGATGGAAAAATATTTACTTCCCTATATTTATTTTTGTATACAAATTACTTTTTTTTACATTGATAATGAACTGAATAAGATCTGATTTTGATAATAACGTACCTATATTTAGTACGTATTTAATATTTACGTTAACTAATTAGATGACCTCGTAAAACTGTCAGCGTGGATTGTTTAAACAGACTGAAAAGATTATTTTTGCCAACCAATCTTACTCGACTGCCTCGGTGGCGTAGTTGTACTATGGTACGGTTATAAAGCTGAGGTCTCGGGTCCGAATCCCGGGTTGGGAAAAGTGATATTGGATTTTTCTATTCATTATCAGCCCAGAGTCAGGAATTTGTGCCCGATATGGCGATAGGCTCGCCGCCTATCACATCGTGGGACGGAACATACAAGGCGAAATGTGGGTGTCCTGGCACCTCTGCCTACCCCTTCTGGGAAAAAGGCGTGAGTTTATGTATGTATGCAATCTTATTCAGATTATTGCGTTAATATTGTCTGGATAATTTATCAAAAAGAACTCACTAAAATGAAGTTTAAGATGATCACAATGATTTTACCTGTTATTTAGCAATATAAAGCAAGTGTTAATGCAAATATAAATGAAAACGAAAATATATTAATTTCTGCAACGAAAGTACACAAACATTTTATAAATTGCTACTAATTAAATGTTTTTATCTTGACTTCAACGAACACCCAGTTTTCTTACATTCATAATACATGGCATGTCGCGAGTTTCGCCATATTTTCTGTCATTTTGTCCAAGTTAAGTTTTGGATAAAGGACTATAGACACTGTGATCAGAAATTTTTCGTTTATCGTTTGTAGAAAATAAAATTCTGATTAGGTTATAAGTAGATTTACAACGAATAGTATATTCGGCAGTATACCGAATACCAAATATTCGGCGAGGCCCCTGACCGAATAGCCGAATATTAGGCAAAAGTATTCGGCTGGATTTTAGCGCCAAAAACTTGTACAGACGTGATTATTTAGCGCTCCTTTGTTTTGTTCCAATTTACTCATCGCCCGTGCGCCCGCTGTTGCTCTGCGCGGTATATTGCTAACGCATGGCATGTTTCGACAAGTTCATTTCGTGGATATCGTATTCTAAGATGTTTATAAAGCATAGATGCGTTGTCCGAGCTTTATAATGGCAAGACGTTTGGAGGTAATTGCCTCACGTGCAATCAGTCACGCTTCAACCAGTGGCGCGGATACACGTTTCTCTGACTATTTGTATTCTCAAAACCAATTGCGGAAAAATAGATTAGACTGATTTAAAATAACGTACAAATTATTCTGAAACTGTGAAACAAAATAAATATTTTATTTAGTGCGCAAGTACACAAAAATTTATTTTTTTATGAAATAAAATTATTAAATTCGCTCTCATGGCGACGTTTGACAACTCTCGCCACGTCATCCCGTACTTGATGCTTGGTGCTACGTCACACGCGCTTTAGCCAATAACAGTGCGGCACTTTTTGTTACGTAACTAGCGATGTCTATTCATCGCGTTTCATCGCATCCATTTTTTTGTGCCATTATGTTAGTGTATGACGCGTCTATTTGTAAAACGTCATTGATCGTATTACTTTAAGTACAGTTTATTGTGCTCTCTTAGTTTTAATCTGTTTGTAAGTGTGTTAGTGTGAAATTCAACAAGTAAAAAGTTAGTCTTTCTGCACCATAACCTTCTCCTTCTAAATTTTGATTATGAAAATAATTCAAATGCATACAAAAATTCAACTTGTTTAATACAGAAAATGATTAAATTATGTACCTGTTTTATGTACCAATGACTACTTAATAAATGATTATAAAAGAAATGAGAACCTTACACTTCTAAATTTTGATTACCAAAATAATTCAAATACATAGAATCCTCCATTTTTCCAATTCAGAAGATGATTATGTACCTATGACTACTTAAATGATTATAACAGAAATGAAAATATAAATATATACGTAATCAATCGATTTTAGTTTTTCATTTTACCAATTATTTCTCTATGACAAAATATATTATTTAAGTATTCGGTATTCGGCCGAATATAATAAAAGCAGCTGAATAGGCCGAATACCGAATAGTAACCGAATATTCGTTGCAAGTCTAGTTATAAGTATATGCAAAAGTGAATAAATTAAGGTAAAGAAAACATGACACCCTTCATAATTTCTATCGTTGTCTATAAAAACCAATTCTATTATATAATATAATTAATACAAAAACGAAATAGTATATAATTAATATAAAACTGGAAATATACGGCTTAACCCCTCTTAATCGTACTCTCGATTGTAGAGAAGGCTCGTGCCCTGCAGTGGGACGTATATGGGCTCATACAGATACAAATACAGATATATGGACCTAATACTAATTGTATATAATATATGTGCCTTATTCCAAGTACACAACACTATTTATATATTACATAGATCATTATTTACAAGGCTTTATAAATCACAACAGACGAACGTATAACACTGTTAAATTTAAATGTATTTTTTTGTTAATTCGGGCTTAACTTGATTTTTGCAGACATATTTGAAACAATTAGAATGTATTATACAAATATTGTTTATATGCAGTTAAGTTCCAAGACAGAGCGTTCTTACAAAGTCTGTACAAATAACTGAAATCACCTAAAGACAATCATTTCATGCGACCGCTAGTCGCTACCACAACGTAGCAGACGTTTTTGAAATTCTTCGTGCTCATATCGAATTAATGTAAAACAGTATTTTAATTTTTTATTGTTTTCCCTTAACTGAAAGTATATTTCCCTCAAGGCGGAGCGTTTGATATATTATTAGGCACAATCTCTGAGACGTCGTCTGCTGTGTCTGCCTCATTTTCCTTGGTCGCTGGTTCCTCTGGCTCGTCCCTGGTTAGTGCACGGTACTTCTTGGCTATCACCTCCCAGTCTACCACATTTTCTATCCTGGTGGCATTGCTAAAGCTTAGTTGAGAGCCGATTGGACTCAAGTGTACCACTGACAGTCGCGTTGAATCTGAAACATATATTATTTTCAGTCTGGTATTTCCAATATTTATGGTTGATAGTACTATTATCAGACATAATCGCAGGAATAGGCAATCAGTTAAGCAGTTAAGTTAAATTTTTTTTAGGTTTGAATCTAATTTCATCTAAATTATGTTTTTGACACAAATACGAATTTTAATTCTGTGATTTTGGAATTGGTTGTAAGTTTGTTATCCTATACTAACTGCTGACCATTTCACTGATGACGCACGTTTTTTGTACTTATATTATTTTAAATGGTGACCCAGTTATTTTCAAGTTCGTCATAAAGCATGGTTTGACCCACTACAGAGTACACGATTAAAGAATTTTTACAATTTTTATACGTTCTGCTATTTAGGTCAATAGCAAGCTGTTTCAATGTCATCTTGATTTTTTATTCATTGTCAGGGTTATAAATAACAAATGTTTTTTATTTATTTGTATTGTTGTTTAAGCAAACACTGGTAAGTTTTTTACAGTAATTCATTGTTGTCAGTGTAACTAGTAACGGGTACGCTTCATAGAATGTGTCCATGATGTATTCTTGTAAAATGATTAATATATTTAATAATTATTAATATTCTATTATTTTTATTGTACAGTCATTATATCTCCTTAGCACTACTGAATAATGCTCTACGTAAATAAATATTTTCAGTTTTTTGTTTGCTTTTGCATTGCTTCGCAGTTATTAATTGACTTTAAAAAAATAAATTATCAATTCGACGGTATGTATGTAATTTTGTCAGAATTGTTTAGTTTTTGGATATGTTAATCTATACCAGCTTCTGAAAACGTGTGAGAAATCTCATAAGTGTATGTGTGTTTGTATGTTTGTCCACACATATCCACAAAAGTATAAGTTAGACTTCAAAAATTTATCTTTCGTTGGATTAGGTATGGTCCAAATTAAAAATAACGTAAATTTCATCCAAATCGGTACAAACATTTTTTTGGGTCCGTGACGCGCATACATGTTTACTATTTTGTTTCGGCGTATTGACCTAATACCTAATTAATATATATGTATAGTAATGAGGTCTATAGACACAAAAATTAAAATTCAGAGATATCAAATTACTTTGCAGCGCAAGCCTAAACTTTCTACGGCGCATCAGGGGGTTACTCTATATTCAGACACGAAGTTTGAATCTTCGGATCTTGATCGCCAACATATAAGATAAAAAGTATATCAAGACTGCGACCGAAAATAGTATATGTATATAGTAGTTTTAGTGACTTCAAACACAGTGCAACTTAACTTTTTTGAAAAAAAACGCAACGATTTTTTTTGTATTACTTCCAGTATTATATTGTATATATTTTTTGTATAATTAGTAAATATATAGATTTTCCAAAAATAATAATGTGGAACGTTTCATTTTTGAAAACGGTACTAATATTGGCACTGGTACGCAATGGTTCAAATTATTATTTTAGCCAGAACTACGGATTTAAAACCGAAAACACGATGATATTTAAAACATCAATCATCATCATAAATAAGATCTTGAAGAGACTTTAAATCTTACAGCGACTAAAACAAATGAGCACTGTATCAGCGCAAATACGTCCCACTGCAGGGCACAGGCCTGCTTTACATCCGAGAGTACAATTGAGAGTGGTTAGGCCATATAGTCCACATCGCTGGTCTAGTACGGGTCGACGGACTTTACATACAATAGAAATTCTTACAAATCGCTATGGTATGCAGGTTTTCTCGTAATGATTTCCTGTTGTTGTTTTACTGACTATCAATACACACATGACTCTAAAAAGTCAGAGGTATGCCCTGAGATTCGAACCTGCGACCTAGAGATGGGTAACTCAGCGAAAATCCTTGCGTTAACACAGTAACTCAGGCGCTATGGCGCAACAAAATGATAACTCGCCGAATAGAGATGGGTAACACTGCGCTGCTGAGTTACCCTATCTCTATCGCCGAATGAGCAATGATATGCGTTATGTGCGCCATCCTCACGCGGCATGCTGCGCTGATAGCACAAACCGCGTCAAAACTACGTTGGCTCATTGTTCACGTAACAAGTGAGTGAAAAAATGAATAATATCGGGTATGAGACATATATGTCAGTGGCAGTGTGACCACCGTGAGTATGTAAGCAGCTGCGTCTGGTCTGTTTAACTACAGTCCACCACGCACCATATCATCAATCATCATAGGCATAACATTTTTTTTTATATACTTCTCGTTTACCTTTAGGCACGACTTGTCCTCTCTTGACTTTGGACAGCCACTTGGCACCAGCTTTAGACCTAGCGCTCATCTGATCCTGTCTTTGCAGGCCGATCATATGCACCAGGCTCGGCCGCTTCTTCTTGCTAAGTCTATCCTGTTAACAGAAATTAAATGATGAGTTATTTCAACACAAAAAATATCGTGAATAAGATTTAGGGAGATATCAGATATCACACATGAGGACTTGACGGTAGGCCACGGCAGTAATAGACAAACGGCATTATTGTCAAACCAGCTTTCGAAAAATTCTGGATCTTTTATTTTTATACAAAATCATGAATCATAATACAATGTGTCAATACCTTCTGGAAGAGATTAATATATCAGTCCCTTATAAGCTACCCAGACATCCCATAATAAATTAGCATCCTTAATATCCCATAATGCCGAACAAACTTAGATTAATATGCTCCATTACCAAAAAAGTGGATATCGATATATTCAATGACTCTATTGGCCGCTTCAGGGATAGTGTTGAACCATCTCACTAATTAATTCTCGTGCGTCTTTTAATTATTGTTTTCTCTTGTTTTGTTATATTTTATTTCATAGTTTATATTTTTTGTTTATTTCTCTATAGCTATAAAATTTCCTGTGTTTATGAAATAGTGTTTATTTTTGTAGAGTATATGTTGATGTCAAAACAACCTTCGCACAGCCTTCCTGATTTCATGGGCCGGTAACACATCTATGATCCAAGCGTTGTGGATGTTCATGGGTGGTAGTAATCACTAACCGTCAGGTGATCTGTTTGCTTGCTTGACATATTTAAAATTGATATGAAAACTGGATGGGATCATCACACCATAGACACCATATACCAACACAGAAACTCTACTAGATTAATATTACATTATTTAAGTTTTACTATTGATCTCAAATTAAGACAGTCGATTAAGTCTTTCTTTTTTTTAGTCTTATATACCTTACTGTTTAATTAATGATTTAGGTACTTGTTTTTAATTATTATTATTTCTTTCGTTATTTATGTTGTTATGTTTTTAAAATGGTTAAAATTACATAATTGTGTGCATATCTTTGTTTTTAGAGGATTTTATTTTATTTTATATATTTTTTTTATTACCTGTTACGGAAGGGCATAGTTTTTAGAATTTTGTTTAGTTTATGGACAAAAAAAAAATTGTAATAGCAATAATTGTTCCATGTTCAGATTTATCTCTCCATGTTTAATTTTATCTTTTATTTTTTTAAATATTTTTATAGAAGCTTCAAATTCTGCATGTTTAAAGTTTGTATTGGTACCCCAAGATACAAGCCTAGCTTAGTTTGGGGACCCCTGTGAAAAAAGATATATTTGTAACTTTGTTTTTAAAAAATATATTTTTATTTTATTTATAACTTTAAAACAATTCCTATGATGTCCGCGGTCTGCGATCCCGCAGTAGATGAACGTTGAAGATAATGGTAGATTGTCCTTCATTGATTGATTCAATGAGCAGTAGAATAAATAAATCGTTTAGATTTTATCACCTATTTGTCTATCGTTTAATTTTCTCAGCGATGTTTATTTCCCCCCTGTTTGACTTTCAAATATATCATGCAATTATCGGTATAAGGGGTTGCTAAACTTGCAAATAAATACATTTTATGAAGGACACATATATTGCTGGAAAAACAGCAGGTATTGACTATGGTACGATAGCTGTGGTACTAGTGTCGCATATATTTCGCCGGACCCAATTTTCTTCCCAAGATGTGATAGAAAATCAGCACCAAAACGATCATCAAGCCTGGTACAAGTTCTAGTCGTAAGTAATTTCCAAAAAACTCGCAAGAAGATACCTGGCACAGGCATCGAATCTAGGGCCTCACGGTTCAGAACCTTTGCATGCTACTAATAAAATAATAAGGCGACATAAATAAACAACATTGACCAGATAAAATAATAATAAAAAGCAGGTACTTACTTTACACCTTGCTATCAACCACATCAACCATGTGGTTACTAGGTTGAGCGGAGAGGGCGCTGTGTTCGTTCTGTGCATATTCCTGATCAACTTAGACAGACCGTACTTCCATTCAATGTCGGATTGGGCCTGAAAATATACTTTATATAAGATATCTCTCAAATGTGATATTCGTTTTCACCCCCGTAGAGGATACAAGGCGTCAGCTACTAGGATCCTTAGGAACTACGATACTTCGTAGGTTAACAATTGACTTAAATATTTGTGGAATACTTTAATTTTCTAGCAGTACAATGACAATTATTTTTCTTAGCAATTCGTTTTATCGATGGATGTTTAAAAAAAACATGTCGATAAAATTGATCGAAAATGCTATTTTACATGCATACATAAACTCACGCTTTTTCCCGGAAAGAGTAGGCAGTTTTGATGGTAGCAATGAGTACAGTGCCTTTGGGTTTGCGTCCCATGATGTGATAGGGACGAGCCTATCGCCATATGGGGCACAAATTCCTGACTTCGGGCTCATAAAGAATTAAAAAATCCACTATCGTTTCGCCCGCCCCGGGATTTGAAACCGAGGCCTCAGCTTTGTAATCATAACGTAGTACAATTACACCACCGGGGTAGTAGTTGTCTACAATACTATTTAGTTACTTTCGCAAAGTGTCTCACGATGTGTGGCTACCTGTACCGAGTACCGATTTGCTCGACCTATATTATCTTACATTTGAATAATCTTGACATGGGTACATATATGTATATGATAAGCGCGTATCATAGGTATAATGAAAGAAGAGAATTTTATTTTGACGAGGCGTCTGCGTCGTTTTCAAGGACTCTCACGCACATTGCCGCGATATGAATAAGCATTACAATATTCTTGTTTATTATAACGCTATGTATCCTTAAATAAGGTATTTTAGAGATACGTTTATTCGTTAAAAAAATGGTTGTGTTAGCTTCATCTGCATGTATTTATGTATCATATGTATTTTACTAAAGAGAGTGTTGCAGTCTTATTATTTATTTTAGTCGCTCTTATTTACCAATAGAAATAAAACTATTTTTTACGGATTTATTGCAAATGTGGTTTAATTTTAGCATTTTTTAACATTGTTTAACCGGCGCGGGCGGCGTGGCGACGCGACGCGACGCGACGTTTCCATCACTTTGCATCTTTCGTGGTCGCGGGGCGGACTGAGGTGTTAGTCATCCAAATAAGCGATAAAATACGTAATTTTTTTTTTTTCATTTTAATATGTAATATTGGCGTAAATCTAAGAAAACATTAAATTATTTAAAACATTTATGTTATTATTTAATATATGAAGTATGAAGCCACGCCGTAGTTATCAAATAGGCACTCAATACATATTCTTGTTCTATAAGTAGAAACCTATGTTGTAGAAACATTTTACTTCAGTGTTGTTTGTTATTTTTCTAGAGGTAGATTTAAATTATACGCAATCAATGTCGCACAATAAAGGTTTTATCAAGAAATATGTTTATCTAGAAATTATTAACTACATATTTATTTCATAGAGATTCTAGAAAAGATTTTAATTATGGTAAAATACTACATTTTAGTATATCTAAAATGTAGCACTTTTTTCATTCTCTTTGCAGTTTAGGGATATTTTGGTAAATTGTTTGTATTGTGGTCGATTGGGCAGGTTATTTATGATTTAGAGTTTTATAAAAATTTCAACATAATTGGCACAAGTTTGAAGTTTTTTATGTAATTTGATATACCACAATATATATTTTCAAGATACTTATCAATAAATACAAATTGCATTGAACTTTCAGGATTTTTAAAATTTTGTGTGTTTATTAACTATGTTGATAGCAATACTTTCTGCAATCATTTTGTCATGGCTTTTTGTGTTTCCTACAGTTATTGTTACTAATATACGCTTTATGACATTTGGGAGGCCAGCTGATATGACAAACAATACTACGCTCAGGGACAGTGTACTAACTTGCTGTGTCAGTTTGAAATAAATCACTTGAAAACACAACACATCGCCTTCATTTCATTTAATTTATTTCGCGGCAGTTCATTGATATGCTACGCAAACACTATCATTATGTTCGTCGCGTACATCGCAACATGTTTAATCTGTTCACGCGTTACCTGTATCCTCTGGTACGTGTCTGACATCATAGCAATGAGCAAGTTTATCAACACCACCACCGACACCAGCATGTATATCCCGAACACGATTTTGAACAAGTAATTTGTCCAAGCGGGCTGAATGTTACTATCGCTCCGGTGCACGCGGGTCTGCTCCGTCGTCGTCTGTCCAAACACGGCGAAGAACAGCAACTCGAACGAATATAGCGGGTTCATGGTAACTGCGAACAAAATATGAGTTCTAGGCGACAAGCGAGTTACCTGTATCCGTTGGTAAGTGTCCGACATCATCGCAATGAGGAGCGTTATCAATACGACGACAGACATCAGCAAGTAGGCGCCGAACACGAACTTGAAGAGGTTCGACGTCCAGTACGGTCGCAAGCTGGACACGTAGTTCAGGTCCGACAACGTGATCTGGCCGAAAAGGGCGAAGAACAATTTCTCGAACGCCGCGATCGGTGACAACGTCGCTAGAAGACAACACGCACATGGACCCGTTTCTTTTCAACTTAACGACACAATATACTGTGTAGGGGTAGATTGATGCGTCGTATGGAACGGCCCCGAAATTTAAATTTTAAAATAAACGATACGGCTTTTAAACTATTACATCTATCTTCCCCTGCTACTGCTTCTCTAGGGATCTACGAAACACGACTAGTTTCACGTTGTGTATGGATGAGGTAGATTGATACAGACATTGATATTGTTTGGTTTAAAATTGATAGTGTAATTTAGAATAATAAAATCCCCAATGTTTTGCAAAAATCAATAATAAAATAAAACGTATCCTCACTGCATCATTCCACCCCAACACCTCTACAGCAGCTGTGTCGAGCGACATCGAGAGCGTGGACACGAGAGTGCGCCACAGACGACAATCAGCCAAACAAATCCGAAACATAAAACGGTACCTCAAGACACCGGCGTGACAAACGCGGCACATAAGCCAGCCGCGGCATGCGCAAATCATATTGCTCCATCAAATGCGGTGAGGTCGGCCACTCATTCCACTAAAACTATCAACGTGAGGCGCAATGCATGTTCTGTGTCCACATCTGGAAACATCGGAAAGCTCACGCGATGCAGAAGATGCATTGTGTACATTGAGTAGACATTCTAACCATCGAATACATCCAGCGCCGCGAATGACAACGTCGAGATAAGTCTCAAGCATGCTGTCATCCGAGGCACGGTGTGTTTGTGTGTAATTTTGTATAGTACAGTACCTAACACATTCAACATTCTTGGTGTTTAGCAACAGACATCTATCATGAACTAAACATGGTATCGGTCGGCTATGATGACATTCTCGATATGTAGGAAGCCTGCAAGCGGATGCATGGGTCTTGGAAATGAACAAAAGCACATCGAGATAGTACGCGGTCATCGTAAGTGATTCGTATGCATTCACCAAAGTGTAGTTGTTCTCTCTAACAAGGACTTACGACCTGCCGGTCCCTGTTTCCTTCGGTACGATTCACCGGGCAGTGGATTTACCCACTGTGTGACTTGTCGTTTCATTCGTAGTGTGTCTATTATGTAACAATTATTCGATTATTTGGACACCTAATAGTGATTGGTATACTATTTAACAGTAGGTGAATGATGTGTCATGATAAGTGGTGGTGGAATAGAAAAGTACTCACCGTCGGAAAATAGTTTCCTTCTTGCTTGTCTCGCATATTTATTATCTTCTGGTTTGTTTATATTTCTAAATGGCTGATTCAATGCTACTATATGCATTGAAAAGCCAAACACGAATATTGCTAAGACAGCAAGAAACCTCCCCAAGTCTTTCATAAGATCTCCGATAATAATAGCCCAAGGCCCGAACAGATGATGGAAAGAGAGGAAGTCCATTATCTGAACACAAGCCAATAGAAACGATAAGGCAAAACATTGATTTCTACAATACATCAACGTTGGCCAATACTTTGGTTGGACGAATATCCAACCAATAACGTGTGTTGCTACTCCTATCATACCTATTAATAGTACAGCTATTTTAATCCAGCCTAAACCAGATTTATCACTAGGATTTGTAAGTTCGAATAGTAAAAGACCACTCAATGATATGAGAAGCATCCACTCGTACCACCGCGGTACCAAACTCTCTCTAAATATAGAATTATAAATAGGTGTAATAGCTACTAGCGCTAACAATATCATAAGGTATATGTGCGCAGTTAAATACGACATGAACTTAATTATTGGTATCTTATTAAATTTATGGCCTAATGGAAGAGAGAACACCAGCCAAACTGGTGGACATATTATGAACGCGACAAAAAGGAACATAATTTTGATGCCAGTCCATTTGAGGCTCCCTCGCCAGAGTTCCTGAAAAATTAAAACAGCAAGCATGATTACTAATGTAGGTGTCCGATACGAGACATCGGTTTAGTAGGGAAGTTACCTATTTTTTACCTGAAGATATCTCTGGACCACTGTATGGGCAATGACCTCTTTTTGTTCGTTCTCTATTAACACATCCAAGAATTCTATATTACGATTATCCGTAGCGGTTAGGATGTGTCCAGCTGAGTCGGCACCGGCCGCAAGTGCTAGCAGTTCGGTGGCCATTGCCTCGCATTGTTTTCCAGCCGCTATAAGATCTTTGGCACGCTCCTTTTCCTGTTAAGGAAGACAATGCGCTTTGAATATTGAAGAACTATTTTGTGACGACATTAAATTGTGGGTACATACCTTAGTGGACAAGTTGATGTATATATTGGACAATTTGGCGGCTGTATCCACAGGAGCCGGTGAGACTAACACAAATTCCTCAATGGGTATGTTGTTATGATTCTTTGAACATACCATGAGGTTGTAAACGAATCTTTTGTCGTCCATAAGAGACTGCGTATCGTGTTCTTTATGAAGCAAGTATTCGAGTACGTCATTGTGATTTTCCGATGCAGCAAACCAAATAGGGGCACAATTTAAGTTAGTCTCACTTTTCGGCGATGCTCCAGATTCACAAAGTAATTTAACAACGTTTAAATGACCAGCTTTCGCGGCACAATGCAAAGGAGTCCAGCCATTTTTGTCTGTAGCGTTAATTTCGGCACCTTGACCTAACAACACCTCCACCATTTGGTAATGTCCGTGAGTTGATGCTATATGTAAACCGGTTTTTCCGTGCCTGTCTGTGCTCTGGAGTAATTCTGCAGATCTACTTAGTAGAAGGCCAACAATAGACATGTGACCTCCAAAGCATGCGAGATGAAGTGGATTATACCCCTGAAATGTAAATAAAGACATATTTGATTAGTATTTATTACGTAATATTCACGTAAATGAATTGTAGCATAAAATTATAATTTATCTTTATTTATTTTCTATGTCAACATACATTTTCATTACTGGCTGCATCTACTTGGACTCCAGCGGAATTGAGTAGCAATCGCACAACGTTCTCATTGCCATTATAGGCCGCCAGATGAAGTGGGGTCAAACCTGACTCTGCTCCTAATTCTGGTACTAGTGATACTCCTGTAGGCGCTTCTGACTTTACCGTTCCTGGCACTTGAGATAGTAATTCTCGGACAGTCTCTGTAATGAAAAAAATATATTTTGATATTTTAGTACAGTTTAGTTTATACAACATGAATTATTTTATATTAAAGAGTAATACTTACCAGCTTGGCCATAATAAGCAGCTATATGAAGCGGTGTTAATCCCAACTTTTTACTTGATATCCTCAAAGTATTAGTCGATCGCATCACATCTAAAACATTCGTGTGTCCGTGTTCGGCTGCCAAATGCACAGCTGTTAGACCAGCTCTATTTTCTTCAGTACATGATGCTCCTGCCCTGACGAGTACCCTTACTACATCAGCGTGGCCTCCTTCTGCGGCCAGTTGTAGAGGTGTAGAATCATTTAATTTATTTCTTGCCGATATCACGCCCGTTCTATCAAATTTCATCAATTCTTCGATTACTTTTACTGACCCCTGTATTGCTGCGATATGGGCGCACGTGTTTCCATCCTTAGTCGTTGCCATTACCAAGTTAGGGTGTTGTTGTAAGAATAACTGGACAACTTCCGAATAATTGCTCTGTGCAGCTGCGTGAATCGGTTTCTGGCCCAGTTCATCAGTTGCATCTATATTTGCACCAAGTTCTAATAAAAGTCTGCAGACTTCGATTTGTCCACTTGCTGCTGCTAGATGTAAAGGGGTTTGTTTTTTCAGTGTGAGGATATCAATCATAGCATTATGGTCTCTAATAAGGAATTTAACCAAATGCGCATATCCATTCATAGCGGCTAAATGTAATGCTGTTCGACCATTCCTTGCCTTGGAATTAATGAAGGCTTTGTTCGTTAACAACGCATCGCATACTTGTAAGAAGCCGTGTTCTGCTGCTAAATGTAGCGCTGATCGACCTTCAACATCAAAAACGTCTACTCTGGCATGATTTGATAGTAACGTGTTCACGAGTTCCATATGCCCTCTATTACATGCTATTAGCAAAGGCGTCCAGCCTATTGAATTTTGTCGGTTCAAAGCTCTACTAACATCAGCTGTTGATATATGCGCGATCATTTCCGTCATGACGTCATTGTTACCAGCGACTGCACAGAAATGGAATGCTGATTCGTGGTTATGCCTTGTTTGTAATGACACATCAGCTCCATTCTCGATGAGACATTTGACGACTTGTCTGTCTGCTGTTGGTATTTTGACTTCTTCTTTGGTAACTCTACAGCCGTAGTGAAGCGCACTCGCTCCATCGTCGTCGACTGAATCTATGTATGCTATAGCAACATTGGCATCTTTGTGCTCTTTGACAAATTCTATCAAATGCCGAACGACGTCGGGCTTGCAACTTCGACAAGCCATTTGTAAAGGGGTTACGCCAGTCTGAAAATCGAAAAATAATTCATTTATTGCTGAGAATTGTGTAAGGGACTTTTCACAATAAATATAGTCTAATTGTTAAATGTATCTATTCTATTATATGTCTATGCTACACCTTAGTTTTTCTCAAAGGGTCTCCACCATCTTCTAACAACAGGATAAGTGTGGCTAAATTTCCATATTTTGCTGCGACGTGGACTGGAGTCATTCCATCTTCAGTTGCTTTGTTTGGTCCAGCTCCAGATTTTAACAACATTAACGCACACTTGTCTCCTGTATAGTTTAAACAAATATATTATTTTGCTATATTAAACATATTAATTGAAATATGGACAAGCGCCTACTAAATAATCTGAGCAATAACATACTTCGCGCTATATAATGTAATCAACTTTTGAGATTTGCTAGGCCCATCTGATATGTATTTTTACACGCTTTATATTAGCTTCACTTGTATGTTTGTTTGTATGTTTGTAATTTCTAGCAAAATTACGAATTTTTAAATAAATTCAAGAAACATGGCCGTGTTTAAAACTAAATGTGAAAATTAAAATTAATTTTATATAAGTATTTATAAGTGTTAGAGTAACATATTTAATCGTGTAATCGCATACAAATATTGCACAGAAAAGTCAGCAATGTGTCTTCAACCAAATATATTACCGTCGGGTATTCTTGCAGCTATGTGCAGAGGTGTTTCCCTTTGTTTGCCCCCTCTGATATGAACGTCGGCACCGTAGCCCAGTAATGTTTCCACAACAGCAGGCTTACATGATTCCACAGCTATGTGAAGTGCTGTATAATTGTCCTAGAAAATGTTTCACTTAGAGTAAGATTTTTAAAATCTTTTTTTTTAGTTTTGATACATTTTTTATTTTATATCATGATGGGGAAAAATGTTTTACTAAAGATATTATATAATGTAATTTTACGTAAACAATATAATTTGATAGACAAAAAAAGGATTTGTAAGTACATAATAATTGTCAACCCTCACTGGATCAGCGTGGTGGACTAATTAATGGCTTCATTCCTCTCAATCGAACTTGCGATTGTAAAGGAGGCCCGTGCACTACAGTGGGGGTTATATGGGCTGTCTCTTGTAATGATCATAAAAAATTCTAGGATCTAGGAAACGTACATATACCACTACCAAAAATTTTAAAAGTTTTTTGCTGTACGCTACTAAGATTAAAATGGATTAAAACAATAAAAATGGTCGACGCATCGAATAAAACTTACATTGGTGGTAACATCGACACTTTCTCCTTTTTGTAGCAATGTGTTAATAATCCCTACATGGCCGTATCTCGCCGCTGTATGTATACTGCGAGCTCCATCCTGAAAACATACATCAAAATATGTTTTTAGGCTTTTATACAGGGTATATCAAGACTGCTATCGAAAACGAAGCTGGGTGGTAGTTTTATTATTATTCTAGCAAAAGTTATGTATTAACCACTCAAACATATTGATAATTTAAAAAAAAAATGTCGTGTTGCTTTGATAAATTTTTAGCTGCGTTGTGTTTGTAGTCACTAAAATTACCACCCGACTTCATTTTCGGTAGCATTCTATATAATGGCTTCTCAAATTCATGCAGAAGTTACACATTGGAATAAATCTTTTTTGTCGGATTTCATCGCGGATTTGATTTATTTTCATTTTCCTTTCGACTACTTTTTTAAGCTTTTGTAGTCACGGGGCCGCCTGAAAATGAGGGTAGTAATATTGTGACTGTCATTGCGCGAATGACCGATACCTCATTCTGCCCCGTGACCACGAAAGCTGTTATGTAATCGAAATGTCGGGAACTTGTCGGGAAGTTAGAAAATGTTCATTAACCAAATCCGCAATAAAATTATAAAAAAATAGTTTCTTTCAAATCTCTTGTTTATATAAGTAGGACTATTTATTATCTACTTGATGCCCTTTAGAATTATTTATTTAGTGACAACATTGTTCAGTTTTATAACATTAAAACCTCGTTACCTCGTACATACGTTTCTAAGATATATTTATGCATAAATTAGAATAAAAAACGGATACCCGTACAACAAAGCAAAGGCAGGAAAAAGTTAAAGTTATGCAGAACTAATAAAGTTGGACACGCAACACTGTAGATCCCCTTCCGTGCCTGCCTTAGTGTTTATGAAAGGAAGGCCTTTCTTATAATTTTATATAACTGTGGTATGTACATGGAATTTCTTTATACGCTCCCTTCAAGGCTGAGGGTATCTTTAATTGTGGAATTAATTACCATATGTAAATATGACTCATAAATGCACCTTTGAATATGGCATGCGCATTTGAATTACAGGTTTCAACTTCAGTTAATAATGACTTGAAAAACGTTAAAAATTCAGTAAAAACCAGCTTTTAAACATGACATATATAAACGCCTTTTTTCTAGAAGGGGTTGGCAGAGGTACTGTTAGCAACCCGTACACTCACGTTTCGCCTTATGTGTGATACGATAGGAGGCGAGCCTAACGTTATATCGGGCACAAATTCCGGACTTCGGGCTGATAATGAATTGAAAAATCCACTATCATTTCATCCGACACGGGATTCGAACCTGAGAGTTTAGCTTTGTAATCATACCGTAGTACAACTACGCCACCGAGGAAGGTTTTAAACATGGCTTACCAGGAAATACTCATATGTAAATAATAAATAAATATATCCATTCCGCAGTTTTTAACATACATTCTTGTGTCGTGGATTAATTGTTATAAAATTACGAGAGACAACATCTAGACCCTAAACAAATACATATTTGTGGGTCACGCTATATATTATAGTTCTGATACGTGGCCTCTCGGCTGACCAACTTCGTAACGATGGCTATTATTAAACATTTAGAGGCCTTTTCTAAAAAAACATATTTTTGAGGAAGTAAAAAATACATTGAAATATGCAAGTATTAAAAATCTGTATGTGTATCAGTTTTTGAAACCACTGTTAAGTATCAAAAGAATATTCGTTATGACTAAACTTAGGCGGTCTGGTGTTAATGACTGTATTTCAACGGGGATTAACAAAACATTTTAAGATCTTCCTCTGGCGCAGTTAGTTAAACGCCGCCTGTGAAATGAGAGGCCGCGGGTTCGACCCCCGCACCGAGAAAAATGTTTTGCGGCCCACATATATTTCTTTCGGACCTAGGTGTTAATGAGACTGAAAAGTCTCTCGTAGTTCCTGATACCCACGACACAAGACTCGATCTTAGTTTGGAGTCAGGACTATGTATGTGACTGTTGAGTGTTATTTATTTAATTCATTTTCAGATTTAAGTTACTGTTTGAAGAGAACCTTATTTGGCATATGAAGGTAGACTCCCTTCTTGAACAGCATCATGGCGCAATCGGCATGGCCGTTTAGTGAAGCTATGTGCATGAGGGTGCTTCCGTCCTTTGTCCTCTCGAAGATGGAAGCCTTGAATTTGTCAGCAAGCAGTTCTATGATGGCTGCATGACCGTTCTCCGCTGCTAGATGCATTGGTGTTCGGTCTGAAAGGAGAAATAGGAATAGAACGTTCTTACCAGGTTGGTCCTATTTTCCCGATACATTTTTAGTCTTGTTTTTATTGCAGTGAGTAGCGAGACGAGCATGTAGTTCGCCTGATGTTAAGCGATACGACCGCTCATGAACATAGGCAAAACCAAAAAACACCTTGAATTACAAAGCAATGCTTGGCATTCCACTGCGCTCGCCATCCTGAGACATAAGAGGTTAAGTCTCAATATGTCCAGAAGTTATTCCGGCTACAATGTCCTTCACATCGAAACACAATAGTGCATTTACACTGCTGTATGGCGGGATAAATAGTCTACACTATCTTTGATTTCATTTAGCCTCAATGCCCCCACAACTAAAGCAACTTTGTGCGTTCTTTCGCGTACAATAAGAACTTATTATTTAGTGTTCTTTAATACAAATCTTAAATAAAATCGTGTTGAAAGAATTTTTTATAGGCCATTCGACTGATGGTAACCGATACTTATGGACAGTAGCAAAACCAAACAGCACCATAATTTATTTAAAGCAATGCTTGGTATCACACTACGTTTGTCATCCTGCGAAGACCATATTTTGTATTACTTCAATAGTTGAGTAAATCTTTCACTATTTAGGTATTTTGTATGATATAATTTAAAAGTTTTTTTTATAACTAATCTATTATTAACAAGTGGTTGATTATAATCTATCTATTAAGAAAAAAATAGCTCATAAATTGTTATTATGGAAAAGGGTGGGACGAGGACCGGATGATTCGTAAATTGCTCACGAAACTTTAACTGCATTTTGACTGACCTATTATTTTCAATGACATGGTTTTTTTTGATTTACATAACTATTAATTCTAATAATATTACTCTTATAATATGAACTATGAAAAACTTAATAGTTTAGTAAGTAAGTTTCCAGGAATGTGCTTAAATATAATTCAAAATGATAGAAAAAAACCTTAGTATTACGAAGCAAAGTTTAGTTATACAAATAGAATAAAACATGAATAAAAATAATTAGCTGTCTTTGTTATTAGTGAGTCTAATTATTTAATCTGTTTTTTTTGTCTGCCTTATTATCTTTATATATTTTTTCTATTTTAGTGTGTTATAATCAAGCCTTATTTCTTAGTAACTATTTTTTTAATTTCTGTATCCTCTATGCGATTAAGAATCTCAACGCAAACATTAGAGTCAGTACCTTCATTATCAGCAATGGCGGCATTCGCTCTAACTCCGTAGAAGTACTTGACTAGTGGTTCGTCTCCTTCCGCGGCGGCTATGTGCAGGGCGGTCTGCCCAGAGCCATTGGTCGCGTCCACCACGGCTCCGTAGTCCACCAGTATCCGCGCCATGTCTACGTCCCGTCTCCGCGCTGCCAGGTGTAACGCTGTGTCGCCGGCTGGAGTCGACGCCTGATTGTGAAGCAGCAAACGTGAAACTTATGTGATTATATTTGCACGGATATGATGACGGTTGATTAGAGTAACACGCCAGTTATACATATTAACTCAGTTGATGGATTTCGAATGTAAAGCAACGATCACATTTCAGTAAATGGGAAAATGAGATATGAAGATGTTTTTTTACAAGAAAGTTTGAGTCTGACCTATTTAAAGAAAACCGCAAAGCTTAGCACACGTAAGTGTGTAGAAATGTAGTGTGACTTTGCTATAAATAAGCAGTAGGCGTACGTACCCGCAGCTGCTCGGCGGTCTGCGCGCTGAGCAGTTCGCGCACCATGCTCTGGTTGCCCGCCTCCACCGCCAGCAGCAGCGGAATCTTGCCCCTCTGGAACACCAGGTCGCGAATTAACTTTTTCCATTCCTTCTGTTTCGCCTTCTCCTTGTTGAGCTCTATGAAACTGAGCTCGAGTTTCTGAATGTCCTTTTGGTTAGCGGGCGGACTGCGGACGTCCGTAGGGAAACCGAGATTCGCGATCCTCGCAGGCTCCCTCCTACCCTCCGACATGGCACGGAACCGGCCTCGAGCCGCATTGAAGTCCCTGCGACGCGCCACTAGCGGCGTGCACTGCACGAATGCCTCCGCGTCGTGACACCACAGACAATAGTATTAGAGTTATATGCATCGCAATCTTCGTAGGCGGTCCGTTATAGAGCATAAATCGATCGGTACAGCGGTTCCCATTCCATTTCATATTTACGCTCGGTCGACACCACGCCGATACGTACTTGCTCATCCATCGTCACTGTTACAGCGACGCGAACGCCGCGTCGGAGGCCATCGCGAAGCTACCTTCCTCTGCCCGTGACGGAGGAGCGACTGAGACTAGTATTAAAATTAGTAATTTTGAATTTCAGCGCTGACGTTGTACTTAAGTAATATTCAGCGAGTGATTTGCATTGTAAATTTGCGCTGTGACGTTTGCCGGGCGGCTAAAGCTCCGCGGATAATTAGCTAGTTTCTATTCGTGCGGGGTGGCTCGTTCCCGCTATCGGAACGTCCTTAAAACGTCAGCCGCGTTCCCCCCTTCGCGAATGGTGACCGAATTTAAATAGTTGTAATTAATATTTGTCAGTAGACGCGTGTTTTGTTATGTGAAATGATTGTTTTGTTGATGCGTCGAGACAAAGGATGTAGGATTTGTTGTTGTGTGGTTCGGCGGGTTTTTGTTTACACGTTGTGTGGGGTGTTTTTGGGGTAGTTCCTGAGTGGCGCCGGATGGCGGTGCCAGGCGACGGCGGCGGGCGCGGCGGCGCTTGCACGCGATCCTCCGCTGCATCTACTACTACTATTGTTTACTGACTGAAGCTCCATTAGATACAGTAAAGTTGAGCGACTCCCGCCACACGCGATTTCAATCGAATATTGTCGTATAATAATTTAAAATCGGCATAAATTTAAATTTCGCTCGCTGAATCTTATGGGTCGATGCACTGTTGAATCCGCAATCGACCTCAAGGAGTTTTGAAATTATGCATAAAATTAAGCTTTATTAGCATGATGTCTTAGAAGTTTATAGCATCTATTAAAGTCTGGTTATGACGTTTGAAAAATACAAAACAATACGGTGACGAATATGCTAAAGAATATTCGTGAGGGAATGCAAAGGATCCACGCTTTATATACTGAGGGGCGGTATAATGAACACGGCTTAAGTTTCCTGATCAATCACAAGTGATGGCAGTTTTATGGGTATTTCTCACGTCACCGCCAAAAAGCTTATCAAATACCTTCTCTAATACTAATAATAATACTACACTAATAATATACTAATTGTTAGTATGTAGAAATAACATGATTCATTTATGAGAAAAAACTGGAGTAGCTATATTAATATTCCTTCATTCATATTTCAGAATTTATTTCGAGAAAAACTGTGGTACATTTTGTTCCTACGCAGTGCAATTTGTATTGATAGCTTTACGTTTTCGTTAATATAACAATACAGATTATGTCGGCATTTTCGATACACAATGCATTGTGTATCGAGATGGATGGATGGATTATTTGTGTGCACACAAAAAACATACTTGAGTGATTGAGTGGTTCTCGACTGATTTTAGACTTGAATACCACCTGAATATTACTGAATAACCTTTTCATTACGACGGGTATAAAGCTTAACAATTTACCTAAGAAACCATTTATTTTGTTGACCGACTTCAAAAGAGGAGGTAATTCATATAATATTACAGTGTAGGATCTGAAGACTCACCCCATCAGCCCTGAGTCGTATGTCCTTCCCCGCGGCGGTGAGCAGAGCTCGCAGTATGCTGGTGGCTGTACCAGTTTGTCTGCTCGCCACGATGTGGACTGCCGTTTGTTGTCGACTCTGTCAATGAGATTTTCTATTAATATATTAACTAGTGTTGCTGGCGTCTTAGCCCAAGTAAAACAGTTTTTTTCAGAATAAAATTCACATAAAGTATTTATTGACAGCCTCCGTGGCGCAGGTGGTTAGACACCGCCCGTGAAACGAGAGGCCGCGGGTTCGATCCCCGCACCGAAAGAAATGTTTGTGCGGCCCACAAATATTTCTTTCGGATCTGGGTGTTTGTGAGACTGAAAAGTCTCTCGTGGTTCCTGATACCCACGACACAAGGCTCGATCTTAGTGTGGGATCAGGACTATGTATGTGACTGTTGGGTGTTATTTATTTATTTATTGTCCCAGATCAGTACCCTTATAGGCTTTACGGTCTTATTCATAGACAGTTTGTGAACGTATTTAGTTATCTAATGCCTTGTCTTCTTCGCTCAAAGTGAGTTCAAACGTCGATCGATAGACACAAAACATCCGACAACTAAAATTGGTTTATCATCTGTCTATGAATAAGGCCGTTAAATTGATTATCCAATACGAATCACAATAATTTTTCAATTCGAATTAGCAGTTGCCGATATATGCGAAGTCAAACGCACAAAACAAACTCTTTCGCTTTATTTATTAGTATCTGTATCAACCCATATAGATCTCATAGCAGGGCACAGGCCTCCTCAAAATTTGAGAGCAAGATTGAGAGTATAGAGTTAGTTCACCATGTTGGCCTAATGCGGTTTAGCGGACTTTATATACCATAGAAATTTTTCCTCGGGTTTTTTTTCACCGTTTTACGATGTGATTGATTATTATCAATACAAACATCACTCCGAAAGCAGAGGTTTACACTTGGATTTGAATCCGCAAACATCGTGAAAATGTAGACAGCCGCATCTAGTCCGTTACCAATATGCCACCATGCGGTTATGTTCATATAGATAAATGCTTATTGGCACATTATTTTGTATACTAGTCAAACAAATTTATACAATGCATGTAAGGTAAGTTCATTCTAGATGTCAAGTCTAGATGTTCGTGTTGAATGTATGAAAAAATTACCCAAAGTGATTTTCATAACTTTTCCCTAAAAATAACAGTTTACTTACCCCTCCGGTGGCGAATGGATCGACTCCCCTCTTGGATAACAAAAGCTTGACGATGTCTTCCCGCGAGTACATTGCTGATATGTGTAGTACATTGTAGTTGTCCTGTCAACAAACATACAGAATATGAGTTTAAAAACATATTTCAATTGAGAAGATGGTTTGAAGCTTGTATAAGCATGGGATCCAATTGTAGATTTAATTAAATTGGAACCTAAAAAACCAATTGTCAGACCATAGATACATAGAACGCAAAATAAGTTCGTAATAAGGTCGTTAAATTGTAACGGTCTATGAGCGGATGACTAATACCTCAGTCCGCCCCGCGATCACAAAAAGCTGTAAAGTATTCGAAACGTTGGGAAGTTAAAAAACGCAAAAAAAACAAGTTAAAATAGGTACTTATATAAATATAGTTTAATTATTCGTGTCAATCTAAGAAAATATATTTAAAAAATGTTATCTATTTTATTAGTTAATTACAATTATATAACATTTCTGTAACGCAAAATAAGGCTGGTTGACTGGCCATGGGTTATTCACTATTTTGATTCGGGTGTTATCGAGTCGAAATTCCCTTAACGTTGAAAGAGATACGTTCGCTAATATATAATCGATGATAATCGATAATCGCTAGGTAAGAATCGATAGATAAGTTTCGTAATCGCTAGGTAAGAATTGATAGATAAGTTAACCAATTATAATCTGTGAAATGTGGGTGTGTCTTTATACGGGAACGATTCTTACATTGTTAGTATCGACTCAGAACTCGGGACTATGTTTATGACCTTTGAGAATATTAATTTATTCTAACTTATTAATCTACTTCAGACCGGCGTATCGACAAATTTAACTGAAAATAACTGAGTTATGAACATCCTAATCATACCCTAATCCTCAGTACTTAAACTCCCGTTTGTCATAAAACGAAATCGAGAAATGTCTTAATTTTTTTCCGTGAAGGTCGCATGGTACGGTTTAAATGGGTTCTAAAAGTAGACATCTTTAAATATTACCTTTTTACGATCAGCAGACAAGCCATCGGTATACAAATATTGTTTAACCACAATTGATCTTGGGAATAAAGTATGACTTTATTTAAAACGATTTCTGATTTATTTTTTATAATGGACGACAACGAATGGGTTATAGACCTAGAGTCCGCAGTCGCCAAAACTTCGACATAATATAAAAACCGCATCTTGTGGGGACTTGGGGGAAGCCTATGTTCAGCAGTGGACTTCCTCTTGATGGATAGGGAAAGAGAGAGAGAGACTGATAGCTTGTTGGTCAATCTTGATGTAAACCACACATAAACCAGTACTTATAAGTACGTATAAAATTCTGTTTACCCGGGATCGCGTGCGATGTAATCTTCGCGCCACCCTCGAGAAATGGCGCGTATAATTACTGCCAGGTAGTAGCCAGTACACATTTCCTTCTTTTTGTATGAACATATGTAACTCCTGTTATTTTTTATAACAGTTGGGTGCATGAGTTTGCTTCCTCAATGGTTTCCTTAAACGGTGAAAGGAAACGTGCATATCATAGAGACTTTTACAAAAAGTTCTATGGTGAATTGCTAAGCCTATTTCCAAACTCTAAATCGAGCTCTCGATGGTATAGGAGTGAGCTCAGCTTTGACCGATTACCAAATATAGTAAGCCTACGTTGGTTTAGATTTGATTGTGTCTGTTCTCAAAAATAATAATTGCTCAATTGCTGTTTTGAGATTCTCTTGATGGGTCGAAGATGATATTATGAAAAGAACACATACACGGGCATGCTATTGCACAGGGTTTTTGGTACACTAATGGTGTTTATAATAATGAATGGAATTGAAATAGTTTATTTATTTAACACTTTATTATATACCATTAAAATAATAATGACAAAACAAGATGAAAAAAAATATTCACAAGTGGCGGTCTTATTGAATGAAGCAATCTCCGCCAGACAATCATGGGATGGATAAACGAAAAGAACGAAGGTTTGGGCTTCAGGTAAATTTATACATAAACATACATACATACATATATATGTTGAATAAACATACAAATATACATACCTATATATATATCTACATCTACTATATCTACATAAATATAAAAGCGATATAAATAAATAACAACAAACAAAGGAAAATGTGAACAACTCCAATATCTTCATAGAACCTGATAGTAGTGTTCTTTAACTATTTTTTTAAAGATGGGCAGATATTTTACACTTCTCAAAGTTACTGGTAAAGCATTCCACAACCTGGCAGCTTTTACGGTGAAAGATCTGTCTATGAAGTGGAATGCGCGGGGATTTTCAGCCTTAAGTACTCCGATGACCTAAGAGACCTCGAATGCGTATCATGAAGGAATTCAAAGCGATTTTTGAATTGGCACAAAGCTCCGGAACCTCGCTAGTCTCTTAGGGACACTGGCTTGTCTTTAACAATTAAGCCTGCTGTCTGCTTATGTACTTTAAATTAAAACAGCCGCCATGTTGTAAAGAAGCGTGCATGTAGTGTAATGATGTGCACACTTGGCCGACATGGTTAAACTATTAATATTTGATGTTGTCATTAATATGGGAATATTCTTAGAAGGTTTTTAACTTTAAATCACAATTGAAATTTACTGTCGTATTGCTATTAGGCGAATGGCATTCTCATCTCTCCATTCATAGCAATGAAAAAAACATGAGTATGGTTTTCAATAAAAATAAAAGTTCAGAGGTACCTACATATCACAGGGATAGTTTTGCAAAAGTTAAGAAATTTCATTAGGTCTCTAGTAGTACCTAGGTACGCGTGTTTTTAATTTACATAGCGTTTTCATACAAATGCTATCTAGATAACATTTTGTTACAGTTCTCGAAAACGACGTTTACCTACATTAAATACGAATATATTAAATTTAACACTGTCAAAGTCACGCCACATGGCCACATGGGTGTCAGTAATAATAGGAAATTACATGTTTTGGGAAAACAAATGAAGCATGCAATATAATTAAGTAAAAAAAATGTATACCACTATATAATATTTTTGAGGCAGTAATTATGCACTATTAATGCTAAAAATATTAATATCAAAATAATAACCGGCAACGGATAAGAAACAAATAAAAAAAAATACCGAAAATCAATGAGAAGTGATAAAAAAAATCTGATGGTTTGGTTTGGTTTAATTTAACTTTGGTTGGCAATGTCGGATGTGCCATATTGTGCTATCATATAATATCCAATATCGGATAGATGAAGATTTTCTAAACAAGTCACTTAAATCGAGCTATTCCTAATCTAATTCTTCAAATATTTTTGAGACAGTTCAAATTAAGTAATGTGTTCGCGTGTAAAATACAAAATGCTTTTTTAGGCTCGCGCTGTCATTGACTCTGTAAAGGTCACAGACCTCAGGCTACAATAATATTTTAAAGTTCAACATTTAAATAACTTACACAATATATGGGTCAAATTTTGAGTTTGTAAGTATTGTAGATACTCAGAATTCAAATGTAACGATTGGTCAGCGTGGGATGTTTTGCTTTTAGTGTTGTACGAGAATGCAATGAATACAAAAGTATGCAGACCTATTAAATAATCACAAAGTGAAGTTTGCCATTAATATATTATATAAGTATACATTAAGTCAGCCATGAAACAAAAATAACATCTTTTGGTAATAGTGTAAAAAATACATAAGAAAATGTGATTAGACTTTCGTAAATGTTCTTTTCTAAGGGCTTTAACATAATTTAGCCTAACCTTTATATTCTATCGTTTTTACAAGCTAGAAAACATTGGATAGTTATATCGATAGATATATCGATTATTTATAAGGATAACCTGCAGCATTCCAATGCAGTGACAGTAAATAGCTTCAATTTTCTTAGTCGGATACTCTCCTCAGGTCTTCTTGGTCGTGGTTTGATTGTGGTACATGGAGAGTTACCTACGTGGTCATCCGTCTTTTCGAAGTTGTTAGCGCTACAGAGGTTTCTCCGATTTTGCGGTTACTGGCGCGCCTTGTACACTCTGTCATGAACAAGTGTACTAATGTTCTAATTAGGTCAGTCCAGCGAATGGATGACCAGCCTCTAGACCTTTTTTCTTCTACCCGCCTCTGAATCACCTATCTTTCCATAGTCTTCGTTTCTAGTGATTTATCCGAAGAACTTTAGGATACGCTTTTGAACAGAAGGTGGAAGTCTAGTCTTAATTTGAATTTCCTTTAGAGTAGATGCATTGGCTTGGTTTCTATATATTTCTTTATTTATTAACGCTTTATATACAAAGTTTATAGGCGGGCTTAATGCCTGAGACATTATTTTCCAATCAACCTTTGGGTGGTGTAGAGGAATCAAGGAAAGAAAATCAAAAATATAGCACTTTTTTCAATAGTATCATCATGTGCTTCCATGGATTGAACATTGTAATTTCAGTATAGCGTGTATAAGCCGGTTATTTTTGCTGAGTTACTCAGCTTTAATGTGATCTTTATTTCATGTGGTGATTCAATGCTTCGTAAGAAATAGAGGTTAGGTGGTCATTATGTTAATTACTTATGTGGGTAGTGAAAGTAATATTGCGATAATGATAGAGAATTATGACCTTAAAGATCTGAATCATATCGATGAGGGTGAAAATCGAGGATTATATAGTTGAGGAGGTCAGAGTACTTCATAAATTGAGTGTAGGCGTGTTTAACAGGTAGAAGAGTTTTAAATTTCATAGGCTCGGCTGACGTGAAAAGTAATGAATAGCTAAAAACAGCAATAGTGTCACTGTATATACAGCACAATTTCTACTTCTTAAAAAATGTATTCTATACGTACGTATTTACATTATTCTCATATGCACTACCTAATGTCAATTTGCGCAAGGATTGAAATTAAGTTCCGATTTATGATTAGGTAATGTTTGAATACGTAACCTAGAATGCAAATATTTACAGAAAAAAAAAACCATATATATTAAATATTTTTGTAATGCACTTTTATTAGGGTTTCTGAATTAAGGTCAAAGAATAATGATTAACATACTGATATAATTTTTCTATTATAGTATTTTGTTTTGGTGCGCCATAGTGACTGCACTGCACCTGGTGGTGAGCGCAATGCCATGCCGCACAGAGTATCATGGTCCCATGCCATTCGATACAATCATTCATTGCAAGATTCCCGTTTACCAAAATAGGTATATGAGAGATAGATACCACCGCAATGTCTATTTCTCCCGCCAAACAGCAATTTGAATGCACTGTTGTGTTTCGGATTGAAGGACATTGTAGCCAGAGTAACTACAGGACATATTGAGACTTAACATCTTATGTCTCAGGATGGCGAGTGCAGTAGAATGCCAAGCATTCCTTTGTAATTAAGGTGTTGTTTGTTTTTTCTTCTGTTCAGGAGCGGTTGTATCGCTTACCATCAAGCGAACGCTAAGCTCGTCTCGCCAAAAAAAACATTTATCAGTCATTGCAAAAAATAAAATGAGAACTGTAAACTTTTGTCGTGCAAAAGTAATATATTTCAAGCAAAAAGTCCAAATAAACAGAGTGTTCATTATGTCGAAAGAAGTTAGATATACAGTGATGTGTATGTAACAGGGTTGAATTATATTTCGTGGAAATTTTTTGTTGTTAGAAATTAGGTTAAGTAAAGTAATTGTTTATTGTAATTAGAACACGTTATTCATGTTAGTTTTATATTTACCAAGTCATTGCGGGTTAATGGTCTACTAGGAATATATTACACATTGGTTGTAAAAGGATAAATAGTGGCCAACGCATAATATCATAATATTTGACTTGATGCATACGGTTTGAATTTATTAACATAGGGCTCCTACAAAGGATTCTACAGACACATGAATGTGTGAAGCAATTTGTCGTAAACATAATATTTCCTCTTATAAATCTGAATCCTGCCACCGTAGAGCAAAGAAACAAATAAGCAAGCTGGCATGATTACCGAGTTAGATTTTCTACGACTCCTAAGCTCAGCGACATACAGAGAATTAGTGAGACACTTCCGAACACGAAAGCTTTTAAAAGTGGTAGATCTGTTGTCAGTCATGACGCAGCATGAATGGGCAGGTTCGTTCGAAGCGGTACGACGGTCTCACAGGGGTTCGACGTGAAGCGAAACCTTAGCTGTAGCGTTTCGCTCTGTGAACGAGATTACCGAATGACCAATACCCCTTTTGTCCTCTAGTATTTATTTCTTCCCGCTTCCATTCTTATTTAACGAGTCGGCAACACATCTTTGATCCAAGCGTAGTGGATGTTCATGGGCGGCAGTGATCACTTGCAATCAGGACTTGTTTGCTCGTTTGCTTGTCCTATACAATAAAATCTTCATTATTTGATGCTGTGTTTCTCTTCTGTGTTTTCTAAGCGAAGTGATTTTAAATTTAATGAAAATATCCCTTAAATTAGCTGTAATAACAAAATGTAGCTTGTTAAAATCTAGAAGAATGTTGTAAAAAGTGGTTCTTTCCCCACAGATTGAATTTTTCTATACCATTATCATGTACACCCGGCACCTACATATTATGTATGTATGTATATGATACCACAATTATTCAAAGTTATAAAATAAAATTACAAAAAACATTTCTCATTACTTCAAGGTGAAGTTGGGGTAGATAGGGCAGTGCGTCTTTTTGCCCCTCGGTTGTAATTCTAGTCGAGTGACCTGCAATAAGTTATGACCATAAATCCGTGGCCGCCGCTTATCGCGCCATCTGTGACGGCAAGCATAACTACCTGTGACTTGGCTTTATTAACCCGTCACTATACTGCACGAGCTAAGCTATGCGGAAAAAACAATTACATTTTTTTATTTACGTTTTGTAATGCCGAAAAGTAAAATACAAAATCTTGTTGTTTCATTTTTCTTATTCCTTTTAATAGACTTAAATATATTAATACGAATTTAATGCATTTTAGTAGTTTTTTATTAGTTAAAATATGTTAGGGCCATGTTAATTTAATTTTGCTCTTCTCTAGGCGTGCGTATTTAAATTATTGAGTCTATAATATTTCCTGTTCCAAATGTCCTTTTTTGTAATCTATAATAGGCAATTTACAATTCTACAACAGGCAGTTTATAAGTCTACAATTATGAGGATTTAGGCCTATCCATTACTCTGTACTATTGATGGTCGGCGGTAAGTAAAAAGTACCCAGGTCGATGATACACATTTAAATTGCGAATTTATTAAATACCAATATCCACATAACCTAAAAAAAAGGCAATTCGATCAACCGGCGATTCGAACCGCCACCACTGCCTCGGCAGTTCGAGATCGATTTGTTAAGAGCATCGGACACCAGTGTAGTATACACATTATAAAACAGTATTAAGAACTCATACCGTGTAGAAGCTGCTTGAGGGTAATTAAAGTCATTACAATGATTACTAGCGATTGAGTGGAGGGCGCGCCTTATGGGGTAAGTTGGCACGCCTTGTAGGAAATTACCCCTCGGTCGCAACCCGCTTTGTTTCAATCCACGTACACACGGCTTCAATCACGGATTCTAATGAACGCTCCGTGCTACTTTAGTATACTAATCGGTATGGAAATTCCACCTGTTATGACCTACCTTACTGCGTAGTGTTGTGAACTGGATACATATTTCGATGCTCCCTACGTAAATTATCGAAACTGTAAATTCGCTACTTTACGCCAATAACATTTATAATGGCAAATTCGAATTTTTATTATGTTAATTTTATCCACTTTCCATTTTTTTATTGATTTAAAATTGAAGGAATAAAATTTGGATTTATTTTATTATAAATATTTAAATATATTGGCAATTAGTGTAATTAAACAATTAACCTCCTCGATTTTTTTACTTACACAATTAAATTTTGATTACATACATACATAAATATTCTATTTCCCAGAAGGGGTGGGCAGGACGGGACACCCACATTTTGTCTTGTAAGTTCCATCCCACTATGTGATAGGGTTGCCTCCTATCGTCATATCGGGCACAAACTTTTATTTTGATTATTCTGAACAAATGATGAAACAAAACAAAAAGAAATATAGATTCGGCGACATAGTAATCTAAATTAGGATACTTGTTTCTTAGATTTACGCGAATGTTACATATTGAAATAAACTATTACTAAATTTATCGCGGCCTTAAATTAGGACTTAAATTTAATTACTTTTAAATTAGGATTTCAAAGTCCACAGCCTTTGCATATTGCTATTAGATGAATTAGACCAAAAGCCGCACAACAAAATGTCATTTCTAATATGAGGCAAGAAATTAGAATTGACATGGGGCGGGGCGTAACAAAGCATGTACGCCGACGGAAATTGGGGTAAAAAGGTCGTGGTGTACCACTTTCATACCACGTTAATCCCAGATGGTAAAGATTACTCAGAGTAGGCAGGCTGCATCATCATACATTTTAAAATCAAGTTGGTTGATAAATTGATGTGGTAATTGCGAAATATATTAACAAGTGTCAAGCAACGGTGGATATATTTAGCAAAGCTATATTTTATTTATAGCAATGAATGAATGCAATAATATCTACAACCAAACTGGAAAGAAATACATTTATAAATAAAAGAAATAAATTTAATAAGTACCTATATTGACTTATGTAGATCTCAAACTGCAAACTGAACAGCAAACGTTACCTTTTGTTGTTTAAATTGTTGATTTAGTTTATAAGTGTAAACTTGTAATTAGCCTTTTACCATGTATGTATTAATATAATGTATTTCTCTTGCTGTTGGTTTTCCGTACACAATAACAAAAAGGAGAGTTTCCTATAAACCAACATATTCAAGAATTGTATAAAAAGTTACTAGTTTCGAATATACATAATGATTCCACACTTTGGGTCCCACATCACCGATGTTACCTTGAGACACAAACATTTTTCAAGAAAACCATTTTCTTTGAAATATATTGATTTATATGTTTGATACATGTAAGTGTAGCTATAAAATAATGAGAACAAATGACTTACATTGTTCCTAGCTCCTACGTCTGAGCCGAGTTCGATGAGGCGCTCCACAAACGACGTTCTGTTGTCTTTCACCGCGAACATTAGCGGTGTCATGCCGGTCGTCTGCAACAATAAATGAATATATAAACATCTCATAGTTATACTGGCTGAGGTTGCACGAAGTCGCTGGATGCAGGCCACTTCCAACAGGTCGATGTGGAGATCCTTGGGGAGGCCTGTGTTCAGTAGTGGCCTTCCTGTGGCTGATATGATGATGATGATGATGATGATAGTTATGCTATACGATTAATTTTATTCTTGTTAAGAATGTATTAAAAACCCTTGTGTGTCCTCCAAGGATTTTTAAACTATTCCTCATTCATCCGATTGCAATATTACTAGTACTGAAGGACGAAAATAAATACCGAAAATATATCTTTAAGTCTAACCTTAAACAAACCTAATAGCTAACTTTCCTTAATATCGTAAAAACACCTAAATACCACAAATTGAACCAGCAGATAATTGGTTGCGCAGTTTCGTAGGACATAATACAAATATATAATATTTAAAAGAAAATAACTGCTCAATCTGATATGACGGCCATTTGTACCACATTTTGATTAGTTATATTTTATATTTATTTAAAATGTACAATAAAGAGTATAAATAAAATACAGTTCGCATGTATGTACTTAAAATAGCTTATTGACAGCCTCCGTAGCGCAGTTGGTTAGACGCCGGCTGTGAAACGAGAGGTCGCGGGTTCGATCCCCGCACCGAGACAATTGTTTGTGAGGCCCACAAATATTGGTCTGGGTGTTTGTGAGACCAAAAAGCCTCTCGTAGTTTCTGATACTCACGACACAAGACTCAATTTTAGTGTGGAGTCAGGACTTTGTATGTGATTGTGTAATACACCCAGTATTTATTTATTTAATAAATTATGCTTTGTGGCCGTTTTGCAACGGTGTTTTTAAGGAAAATCTTAAGTTCTGCTAGAAAAGAATTATAGTTAAAAACGTCATCTTAACTCAGTAAGATTATTATTGTTATTTTTCTAATTTTATGCTCGGCTGACAGTCGCTCAGCGATTAATAGAACTGATAGTTGTAACAATTAAAAAAATAATTGTGGCCATCATTATGCATGATTAAAAGTACATTATTGTGTGTCTATTTTCTATTTGATACGACCTGGCGACCTTCAAAAAACGAGCGTATTCCCAACTCAAAGGCCGGCAACGAATCTCCATGCCCTATGGTGTTGCAGATGTCCATGGGCAGCGGTGTTCACTTACCATCAGGTGAACCGCGTGCTCGTTAGCCCCCTATAATAAATAAAAAAAAAACGCACTAAAGAATGCTTTATTACTCCGATTTAACTATTTTGACTCTATTTACAGGATTAATAACACAAGATACAAGATTAATATAGTTTCTTTTAAGTATTTTTTACCTTTTTCGTGTGCAGTTAAGAATAAAATACATAAATAAAAGATTAAAGTCAGGAATGTGCCCGATATGGCGATATGCTCGCCCCTATCACATCGTGGGACGGAACATACATGGCGAAATGTAGGTGTGGCTACCCTTTCTAGGAAATAGGCGTATGAAAATCAATATTGTCTTTATACTTATTGTCTATGAAATTTATCATTCACTTCGAGCTTAGTCTAAGAATACGACATACGATACAGAAATCGAAAATTTTGTAAAGTATTTAGGCATATTTGTACAGTTTTACATTCGATTTTCGAACATTCGTCGTCCTGTCGGAGTATAGAGTAACTCCCCATTAATTTGAAAAAAGAAAGCTCGGAGTCATTAGTCTACGTGAGAAGCGCCAGATCGATTAGGCGATAAGTGTATTTTCTTCAATTATGAAAAGTCACTGAACCTTTTCAAACTCTCGTATATTATACTTAATAGTTTTTCGCATATTAATAATTTTATACGTTCCACACATAAGGAACCCTTGAACTTTTACCCAATAATTGCAGTCCACTTTAAACTTACGCCTTTCGTGCAGTTAACAAGAGTTTAAATTGATGTGGTGCAAATTATAAGCGAAAGTCATTTTACCACTTATAGCCTAGTTAATTTTTGCATAGTTAAAAAGATTGTATTGTTTATGGTTGGTGCAGTTTCTTAATAAATAATGTGCGATTTGCTTGTTGCAAATACTAATGTTAATAATTTAATAAAGATTTTTTTTATTTTACAGTTTGAAAATTTATTGTAAAATAAGGGTGCATATTTTACAATAAAAATAACTTACATCGTTTGAGTTTTCTGTTCTTGATTTATAATAACAATAATTTATAAAATAAAAGCCAATAATCACATACTTAGTCCTGCCCCACACTAAGATCGAGTGTTGTATCGTACTGGAAACTACGTCAAATTTTTCGGTCTCTTAAACATACAGACCCGGAACAAATATCTGCCGATTAGATAAATATTTGTCTCGTATCCGGGTAGCCGGGATCATACCCGCAGCCTCACGTTTCAAAGCCGGCGTTTAACCAACTGCGCTATAGAGGCTATCAAGTGTCAAGGGCATTTCAATGGTCTTTAATTTATTATTTAATAAGAATGGTTGCTTCTTGCATTTGATTATATACAACCATAGCATTGATATTGCATTTAACCGCACATTTATCTCACCATTTCATGTTAATAATAAAAATAAATACACAAAAGTATATAAATAACTTATTAAAAGACTTTTCTTTTTTTACTATTTACAACAAATTGATCATGCAGCGATACATTTCTGCCAATAGTAGATAAGTATAGTAATGTGTCATCAGCGACAAAAAAGTGAGATCTAAATTGGTACCAAGTTTTTAAGAGTGTTAAATTTAAAAAAAAATATTTTTGGGTTTATTAATAGTTGAAACGCTATAGCGTATGATTTGCACCGTAACCCGGTGTGTTATAAGATATTAGTCAATCCTTTTGGAAATAATGATTATAAATTGCCGGGGTGACTTGTTATAATTACCGTGAGGATCATTTTATAGGTAATTAAATAGTTGGACGTGATGTAGAGTGGGGTTCGTTCTCTTGTTAATGGAATACTATTTTTAGTTACAGCAATTCTGAAGTATCCTTTTTTATTGCAATTAATGGCGAAACGAGCATGTTATTCGCCAATGTAAGCGATAATATCACTCATGGACAGAAGCAAAACTAAAAAAGATCATGAATTACAAAGCAATGCTTATATATATTCCACTACGCTCGCCATCCTGAGCTATGAGATGCTAAGACTGAATATGTCCAGTAGTTACTCACACCTAGAGTCTAATTTATTTAGTGTGGGTACGGAAACTGTCTCTCCTTCACCTGCAATTTCAATTCAATGCAAAAATCAAAGCTTTTCTCTTTATAATATTAGTGTAGATTATCTGGTATGAGTTTGAGTGATTGTCCAACCTCAGAAAAAAATATAAATCATAGAGCCTTGTGCATACCGATGTTGCATCTTTGTTTCGCGGAAAATGGTCGTATATTACTATTGCTATTGTGATATCCGTTGAATGCTATTGCCGAAGTAATGAAAACTGATAGTAGTATTTTCGTATTAGAAAGAGGAACATTGCTGTGATACTGGTGGTAGGTCTCTCATATGTGAGAGGCCACCTGGATGGGTACCAACGCAATGTCTATTTCTCCCGTCAAACAGCAGTGTAAATACACTGTTGTGTTTCGGCGTGAGGGACATTGTAGTCAGAGTAACTACTAGACATATTGAGACTTAACATCTCATGTATCAGGATGGCGAGCAGCAGGAATGCCAAGCATTGCTTTGTAGTTCAAGGTGTTGTTTGGTTTTGTTAATGTTCATGAGCGGTCGCATCGCTTACTGTCAGGCGAACGGCATGCTCGTCGAGCTATTCATTGCTATAAAAAAAATTGTTATGCATTTACGTGGAATTCAGATAGAATTTTTTTATTATCTTTATAGACCAGCTAGCGGCCTGCCTGATGGTAAGAGATTACCGCTGCTCAAGGACCACCGCAGTGCCAGGGGACCAGCACAACAAAGTCGCTGCCTACCTTAAGGAGAGTACTCTCTTTAAGACTCGTTTGAAGAAGGACAAGTCATAGCGCTCGGGAAATACGTTGCAGGGAGTTCATTCCAATAGGGTAATAACCAACGAAAAAATGTTAATGTTTCGTTGGTGATGGCGGATGTACCAACAGCCAAATTATTTATTTATTTTTATTTATATATGCTTTATTGTACACCAAGAAGAAATACAAAATACTTAAAATACTAGACATGGTTACAATAGGCGGCCTTATCGCTAGCTGCGATCTCTTCCAGGCAACCTTTGGATGGACTGGATTATTGCGATATTCTAATATAGGGTAGTGAAAATAGTGAGCGAGAAAAAATAAATAAATAATTATTGATGTACATGCTATAGTATATCAATTTACATACATAATAATATGCATCTATATATTAAATACATACAAAAATACATACATACATATATACATACATACTAATATACATATATTGAGGTAATTTTAATGAAGATAAAGCAAAGAGGAGCAAAAAATTAAAATATAACAGGATAACATGTTACTGCAGTGACAAATAATGTAACTTAACAAGTCTCTTAAAACTTGGTAGTGACTTAGCTTGCCTGGTAGACAGTGGTAATTCGTTCCACAAGCGAGCAGCATGAACAGTAAAAGACTTGTCGAGAAATGATGTGCTGTGCTTGGGAATCTCTAGTATCAAATTCTCTGTTGATCTAAGAGTTCGTGCATGAGTTTGACCTAGGAAATTAAAACGGTTTTTAAGATAGTGGGGGCTGGAGGGATTGAACAAGATACCGTATAAAAGGGAGAGAATTCGAGTATTACGGCGAAAACGTATTGATAGCCACTTGAGTTTGACACGAAATTCGGAAACATGGTCATATTTGCGAAGACCAAATATGAATCTAATGCAGAAATTCTGAAGTCTCTCAAGTTTTTCCATTTGGGCTTCGGTGATGTCGAGGTAGCTCATCAGCATAATCAAGGAGGGGAAAAAGAAGAGATTGAACTAGTGCGATTTTCGTGGAAATCGGTAGAAAATTCCGCAATCTCCGCAAGGACCCCGCAGCAGCAAACAATTTGCGACTTACTTGTTGCAGCTGGGGACCCCAGGATAGGTTTTGGTCGATGATTACACCCAAATTCTTAACAGTATCACTAATTTGAATTGCACAACCATCAAACAGAATTTGGGGTAATTGATCCGTATCTAATTATTATAATAATTATTTTAGTTAAACAGATTCCTAGACCAGAAACCTTGAAAGTGTGACTTATTTACGAGTGATAGAAGATTATTTATGTCAGAGTACGTAAATAATGTATTTCTTTGAAAAATAAATTATCATAAATTAATAACTAATACTTTAAATAAAATATGAATAAAAACTAAATAAATAAATAAAATTAAAATTAATTTAAAAATAAATAAATAAAAGCAAGAAATGAAAATAATTAATACTAAGTATATAAAATATATTGTAAATAGAGATTAAGTTCTATGTGTATTGACTTGTCATAAGAGCTCTTAAATTGCCTACGTGACCAATAAATACATTTCATTTAATGAAATGAACCAAACAAAACCTCAGACACTGAAATGAAATTAAATGTAATTTCATTTCAGTGTCTGAGGTTTTGCGAAGTTGAAGTATGAAAATCAATAATAAGAAGTATACCTATTTAAAAACATTATAAAAGTATTTATTATACATAATAACATAAAGATTGTGTTTAATAGTGAACAATATAATTGGTGTATGTAACTGTTTAATAAGTAATTAATTTTATTTTAAAAAAAAAGTAATCATTTACTGACTCTTATTAATTAAGACTCCAGATTCAAAAAAAATCAAACCCGGTTACCCTTATTCGGAAGTATTCGGAAGCTATTTTATATCTTTAAGGAAATAACAACATTTCGAGTACTAAACATCAGTAACAAATAAAACGCGTGGAAAACGTGAAATTAACATAAGAATAATGTGTATTTGGCTCAGTCCAATTTCGCAGTGTTTCTACCACCGGCTGCCGGCTATTTGGAACTGTGCCGGCAATTAAGGCCACTATACGTTCTTTTTACGATATTTTCTGGACTATTTTTGTAATTATGTTTCTGCATATTTTTGGAATGCGGAAGTTTTGCTCCACATAAGCCAATTGAAATTATGTAGGACCATCTATGTGTAACACCGATTTTTTAATTTTCAGGTAAATGTTATCCTTCATATAAGTTTGGTGTATGTTACCTGCCTGAATATAAAATCATTCTTTATGAGGAATAAAATATCGTTTTTTCTTCGTTCTTTTTTTTCATAAAACTTTATCACCTGGGTAACTCTTCCATCGTGGTTTCTTTTTCCCGAAAATTAAACTGGATCAAGTAAATATACTTACATAACTCTTCGGTCTAAAAATGAATAAAGCTGAAGAGTATGTTTGTTCGTCTGTTTGTTTATTTGTTACCTCTAATCTCAGGAAATACTAGTTCGAAATGAAAAATTATTTTTGTGTTGGATAGCTCATTTATCGGGGAATGCTAAACTATATATCATCACGCTATGACCTATAGTAGGGAAGCAGTAGGGAATAATCTAGCATTTACGAGAAAAGTCTAGTTGTTATTCGTGGTCTGGTTGTTCGATATTCCACAGTGATAGTCCGAATTGAACATTTTAGCCGCCATTTTGAAAAGTGTATCCTACTCGTGCGGAGCCGGGCCGGACCGCTATTTTTAAATAAGTTAGCAATATCCAAAACAAAAATAGAACAAGAAATTCCCAACTATTAACGTTTTACACGAAAATGGCGACCTGAATCCAACCATTTGTCATACAGGCAATTTCCTTAAAGAAATGATTATAACTCGTCAATTTCGACGGCTGCTTCCTGGCTCTATCAATATCCGGAGCTTTTAGCCGATTAAAATCGCTGCATTGACCCGGTTGTTGCTGACTCATGTCCAGCTTTGTAGAGGGTGGCCATTTTGAAGAATAACATTATATCGTTAGGTTTTTAAGGTCACCTTCATATGAGTATCTTCGCTTCAGTATTATATCGTAAACATGTTCGTATTTAAAATATGTCCGATATGACGATAGATTACACATTATGGGACGGAACATACAAAGCGAAATCTGGGTGTCCTGGTACCTCTGCCTATGTCTATGTGAAAAAGTTTATGTTAATTAATAAATTATTAATGAACTGCTCTGATTTAAACCAATTTGTAATTTTTGTAATCTCTATATTGTTAACTAGTTTTAATCAGAGCTATACTCGAGTTTATTGCCCGTTCTTCTCTATTGACACCTTACAGATTTGGTTTGATTTGATCATTTGATTAATACTTGTAACTTAGTAGATCAGTGTATGAAGAACTTTGAATAAGATGTCGAGATCGGCTTATTTAATTTATTAGAATATTTTATGTTAGAAAAACATGATTATGATATGATATGATAAGTAGAGAGGGCTGTATTAAAAAAGCAACAAAATTCATTTCTAAGCATGACATAAACGTAAGTAGAGAGTTTATTGTTATAAAATAATGACGAGCGTGAAAATTAACCTTATTTAAAAATTGTTATAGTACTTTTAATATTTAAACGAGGAATATTTTATTTCCATAAGCATCTTGTGGTAAATTATAGTACTTAAATGTATATTTGTTTATGTGCATACATGTATATATTTACTAATATATGTTTGCAGGTGATTGTGTTCATATAGTGTTATTGTCTATTTATAAGGATTTGTTTTTTTATTCATTCTATTAATTATTTACTCTCTGGACAGCCCTCTCATTTTTTATATCCATTCCTACGTTGCCTGGAAGAAATCGCCCAGTGCAATAAGGCCGCCTTTTGTACATTTTTATTGTGTTATTTTTTTTGTAACTGGATCTATGTATGTATGTATCATTGTAGGCAGAGTAAAGTACTGGACATATTGAGACTTAACATCTCATGTCTCAGGATGGCGAGCGTAGTGGAATGCCAAGCATTGCTTTGAAACTTATGGTGTTGTTTGGTTTTGCTACTGTCTATGAGGAGTCATATTAAATAAATAAAGAATTAGACGCTATCAAATCATCTGTACAATTCCAGTCAGACCAACATGATATATTCAATAAAAAAGTTAGTGTATTTTCTGAAGAAATAAAGAAAATCAATAAGTTAGAATATAAAGTATCTGAACTGCAAACCCAAAATAGATCGCTTACATCGCAAATAAATGCGAATGAACAAAGAGACAGACTGTTAAACCTCGAAATCATAGGTATCCCTGAAGTCACTAATGAGCAACCCTTTGATATCATTCTGAAGATCGCGAAACTTTCAAAAGTAGAGATAACACCATCTAATATTATCTATGCAAACAGAATAACACCTAAGAAAAGTATGCAAGGACGCCCCCGTATTTTGATTGCGAAGATGTCATCAAGCCTTCTGAAAGATAACATTATCTCAGGATCCCGGAAACTCCGTCTGACCACAAAAGATTTAGGTATGAGTGGCGAAATCAATCCCGTCTTTGTCAATGAAAATTTAACACCTCGCAACAAACAACTACTCAGAAAATCCAAACTATTAGCTAAAGCTAAAGAATACCAATACGTTTGGTCAAAAAACGGAAAAATATATTTGAGAAAATGCGATACCAGCCCAATGATTCACATACTGGACGAAGAAGATTTGGAGAAGAAAATAGTTTAGATGTTATATTTTATTCTATAAGTTTAGCGTTTAACGTTTCAGCCACAAAATTACATTTTATTATGTTTTCATATTTTACTGATGTAGGTGTGGAGGTTCAACATTTCTTAATTGTCACTTCTAGTTATTCTTATTGTCTTACAAGCAAACACAATGAAATTAGTAGATGTAGGTACTCAGAAAAAAAAATCAGTTGTTGTATCTTTCGTTTTTTGCATACATTTAACTATTTATTGAAAATATGTGTATTATATATATTAGTGTTATTATGGTTTAGTGATTCATACTTGGATGATATTATATTCGTGATTGGAAATGTTATGTGTATATTGCACAGTGTTAAAATGCCTAGTATAAAATACGAGTTAAAATATACCTCATATTTGTTAACAATTGTAAGTATATATAATAATTTTAAATGCATGTGTAATCTATATTTATTATACATAAACTGGAGGAATATAGTGTTAGTTCATTGTTATACGAGTCTAAGCATTCACTCGAGACATTTTTGTTCTGTTTTAAGTTGTATACATGTGTTAATAAATTATCTAGGATAATCATTATAAGGCCACTTTTGCAATAATTGCGTCACCTAACATAAATATTTTTTATCAGAACACCCGAGGTCTGAGAACGAAATGTTTGCAGTTTAGACAAAGTGTCTTGGGTTCTGAATATGACATTATTATTATAACGGAAACGTGGTTACATGATGGTATATTTGACAGTGAATTATGTGACGATAGGTACGATGTATTTCGACAAGATCGCAATTTAAATATTTCCAAAAAAAAGACCGGAGGTGGTGTGATGATACTAACGAAACGCGAACTTTGTGCGGTACGTGCGGAGTGTCGTGCATCGCCACCAGCCGAGATGTTGACCGTGACAGTACCTGCGCGCGTGCTGGCAACCAATCCGGGGAGCTTATGCGCCGACTTACATATTAGTGTCGTTTACGTCAATTCTGAGAATTTACCCACTGAAATAAATTATATAGTTAATGAAATCGAAACCATTATCTCTTTTCGCAATCCGAAACAAAACTATGTGCTGTTAGGAGACTTTAATTTACCATGCATTTCTTGGACTGCGAATGGCCCAAAGTATAATAAATACGGATGTCTTGATACACAAAATGCTGGCATGAAATTAGTTGAAGAACTTAGTTTATTAGGTTTGACACAATATAACACAATACAAAACTATGCCGGTAATACTCTGGATCTTACCTTTAGTAACTTGCCTCTGAATATACAACACTCATTTACTCCCTTAGTAAATCTCGATCGAGCACACCCTGCATTCAATATAGACATATGTGATTTATCTGTTTCCCCTCTTAAGGAGGTAATACACCCAAAATATAATTATAGAAAAGGCAATTATATTGCGTTGAATGAATATTTTAGTAATATTGCTTGGCAGGAGGTTTTTTCAACTAAGAGTGTAGAGGGTTCAGTGAGTGCTATGTATGAAATAATTTATGATGCAATTGGTCGACATATTCCCCTGACTAAACGCAATAACTCTTATCCGACATGGTTTAGTCGTGCTCTTATTAAAATAATTAATGAAAAGTTAAAGGCACATAGGAGATGGAGAAAAAGCGGAAATAAACGGGATTATGACGAATTTGCTTTATTACGTAAAAGACAACGTTCAGTTCAAGCCAGTTGTTACGATAGATACATAAGTAATATGGAGGATAACATTAAAAATAATCCAAAATCGTTTTGGTCGTTCATCAAAAACCAGCGCAGTGGGTCTAATTACCCAAAAGTGTTATCGTACGGTGGTAATAAATACTCAGATGGTAAACAAATCTGTGATGCCTTTAATTTATTTTTCCAAAGCGTATTTGGAACACCTTCTACCACCACAACAAATGACACGGGTGTGGTGCGCTGTAATGATAGTATTTGCAAACTACATATAACTGAAGCCACAGTGGAATCTTGTTTAAGGGCACTCGATGTATCAAAAGGTCCGGGGAGTGATGGGATTCCAGCAATATTTTGGAGTTCCTGTTCTTCTAGTTTAAAAACTCCAATTACTTATTTATTTAATAATTCTTTGCGTGAAGGCATATTTCCTTCTATTTGGAAAACGGCACATATTTTACCAATTCATAAAAAGGGATCCAAAACGAAAATTGAAAATTACAGAGGCATTTCTATATTGAACACGATCGGTAAGATTTTTGAAAAAATAGTATACAATCACATTTATCCTACAATTACCAGAGGTATTTCTTCCCACCAGCACGGTTTTCTGAAAAACCGATCCTCGGTGACAAACTTGATATTATTTTCTGATTTTGTTTTGACGAATATGTGCGGCGGTGGTCAAGTCGATGTGGTCTACACGGACTTCGAAAAAGCTTTCGACCGTGTAAACCACTCCATTTTACTTAGGAAACTTTCCGAATTAGGCATTCATGGCGATCTATTCAGATGGATAAAATCATATTTAACAAATCGATCGCAAGCTGTAGTGATTGGTGGACACCGTTCAGACTTCATTGTAATTCCTACTGGTGTCCCTCAGGGATCTCATTTAGGCCCCTTATTTTATAATGCGTACATATACGATATAACTAATTGTATTAAGTTTTCTCAACATCTAATGTATGCAGATGACAAAAAAATCTATTGTAAGATTAATTCCATTCTTGACTGTACTAACTTGCAAACCGATTTAAATAGCTTAAGTAAATACTATGCGGATAACAATATAACAGTGAATGTACAAAAATGTCAATCAATCAGTTTCTCTCGTAAAAGAAATCCCCTATCTTATGACTACAATTTTAATGGAATTATTATTGAAAGGACCAGTATGGTAAGGGACTTAGGCGTATTTTTTGATAATAAAATGTTACTTAGCGATCACGTTGATGCTATAACGATCAAAGCATTTAAAAGTCTGGGCTTTGTTATTCGAAGCTGCAAATCATTCAAAAATTTCTCTACAGTCAAATCTGTTTATTTTGCCTACGTACGTAGCATTTTGGAGTACGCTAGTCAGGTATGGTCGCCACAATATTTAACTTACATAAATCGAATTGAGAGTATACAAAAAAAGTTTATTAACCACCTTAATTACCGTCTGCGAGCTGCGGCTGTGTCTTACACTGATGATTGTCGTAGGCATGGCCTTCTCACATTAGATGAAAGACGTAAATTAATGGACGTATGCTTTCTTTACGATATTGTAAATAGCAAAATAGATTGTGAAGAACTGGTGGCGGGTGTGGCGCTACGAGCACCGTTGCGTCGCACTCGCCACACGCCTTTACTTCATGTGCCTGGTCGTGTGGCAAAATACGCAGCCAATTCCGCACTTGCTAGAATGCCTCGAGTTTATAACACCGAATTTGCGGATGCAGATATATTTTTTTATAAATCAAAATCCAATTTCAAAAAACACATTATACAACTTATTACAGACAGATAATTTAATAATAAATTTCAATGTTGCACAGTATCATGCATTATTTTACAAAATTAGGTATACCTAACGTGACCATTTATTTTTTGTGCCAGAGCGGGACATCTGTGAAATTAAATAATAATAAAAAAATTTTGGTGTTTTATAAGTTTTTAATAAAGAAGTCTGAATAAAAAAAAAATAAACATAGAACTAAACACAAAATAGTTAGGCACGATTTATAAGCCCCAGTAGTGGCGTGACTTCCAGGCAGACACATAACGTACTTAATAATTGTAGAAAAGATTTTTAAATCAAGATTGTTTTTTACGAAAATGCTGGAATAATTTGACCCAACCGTTTTCAGTAATAGTTCGATAAAGCATTTCGAGCGGGAAATACTTTTTGACCATCGTTTGGTATGTATGCAAAAGCGGGACTATGTAGGCCTTGCTGGGGACACCGGGACAGACTTCCTGAAAGCGGGACTGTCCCGCCTAAATCGGGACGTATGGTCACCTTAGGTATACCTCACCCTCCTTTTTGTTTTTGTTTGTTATTTTATTGTTGTTTGTTATTTTTATTTTTATTTTTTTGCGAACCTTTATTAATAGTATCATTAATCAAGATATTAACAACTCTTATATTTCTTTTGTAATGTTTCTGTGTTTGTATGATTGGTCTAGCTTAAATCTGACGATTTCTTATTTTTTATTTTTATGTTTTGGCCTCCCACGCTTAATAATTTTGTAGTCTAATTTCATAACGTAATTGTTGCTTTTTTTTATATATCAGCGCCAATCAACATATTATTTGTCAATAATTTGAAACCTATTATTAGCCTTAATTTTGTGTAAGTATAATGATATGTAACTCTTATTTGTAACGCCGTTGGTTTCTTTAAATAAATAAATAAATAAATATTGCTTATCATCAGGCGAAGTGCGTGCTCGTCTCGCCGTAGACTCAAATTGAAAAAAAAAAAAACAAAAACAAAACACTTTTGATAGTACGGCGAGTGAAATCGCGTGGAGCGTAGGGACAGATACAGTCGCTTCAACTTTGACACTTGGAAGACATCAACGCACTCTCTCAACTTGTACACAATTAATTTTACTATTATTTTATTTTATTATTATATAGAGTTAAAATATCTTTACTAATGATTTTTAAAAACTTTTTTGAAGTATCTATATTTGTAATGTATTATTGTAGGTAATGTCATTTTTTTATATTTCCTTAAAACAGTTAAAAAAAGTTCATGATATCATTATTGTCAATAATATTAAGAAACGCTTGGAACTGGTAGTAGACATGATTTAATATTAAGTATACAGCAAGTACGCTGAGGGCTACAAATTCACTTGGTCAGTACTAGTCTCATAGAAAACGCAAGTAATGGTTCAGAAACGATATTTTTTTATACTTGTTAAAAGTACAATGTGTGAACTAGCCAGAAATTTTGCAAGCCTAGTTCTAAGTAAGAAAATTATTACTTACTTCAGATATTAATTAAGATTTGTAATAAAGTCTGTTCCAGTAAAAAATATCAGAAAAATGTTTTATAACACATTAATTCCGCAATTCTTTGTTGAAATAATATTATTGTAAAGAATTTCATTAATCGCCAAATGGGCGGGCGATGTGTCAACCGCCCTTGCCGAGTCCTTGACTCGTCGCGAATTACCAAACCTAAAACTCCTATTACACAAAATTTCTATGAATCGTGCTTGAAATAAAAACAAAATTTTCACATAAAGTAAATAAAAACCATATTGTAATAAGCTATTGTAAAACTTTATTTCTTTGGATATCTATTTTCTTTGATTGTAATTCAACGCAACAGATCTAAGAAAATGAACAATTTATTTTCAATAAACCGGGGTCTGATATTGATTACACGGTAGTTAGTTATCGCTAACATTGATTTTGCATAGTGACATTCATTTACCTATTTATTTACCGGTGTTAACCGGTAACACAAAGTCAGTTCAATGCATTTGATAAGTTTTCCTAAATTAAAAAAAAAAACAACTGTAACTAATATTTTGTTTATTGCATTGTATATGGCATAATTATAAATATCAACATCAGGTATAATTAACTTAAATATATATAAATATATTATAATCGTACGATGTGAGTATATGCTGTATTTTCAATTAGTTATTCAGCTACTTACAAATTATGTTATCAAGTATTTACTTCAATGATCTAATTTAGTCACAGTTGTGTGCTAATTTCGTAGTTATTAGTCGATCAAGAATCAATATATACTCATATTGTAATCATTATTATAACATAACTGCGACGACGCAAATAAATGAATAAGAAAATATTAGGTAAATCAATCTGGATTCAAAATTGTATCTTTCTCCAATTGTTATCTTTAAGACTTTGCAAATAGCAACGTGTCCACTGTTTGTAATAGTTAAATATACATTCAAATTGTAGCGGCTAATTAGATTGCAAAAAAAGCAATTCTATTTCCACCTTAGTAAGCTCTTCCTAGTATTTGTAATAAATTGTATTTGTATTTGCTAATAAAATGTTTCCCTATTGCTGTGATGTTTTTTGCAAATATCGTGAACAAAACGTCGGATTATGCAAAGTTGGCATCATTCCACTGGGCTTGTATACGACTTGTATACATATTTCTAAATCGGACGTCATGTCAGCTTTGCGAAGAAAAATAACATCGAAAAACTGCATTTTGTGCATTGCACGACTTAGCACTGTGATGTTTGTCTGTGATCATAAATCAAAGGTTTTATTTCAAATAAAATATGTTTCGTTGATTCACAAACGATATTGACAAAATCGATACAAAGACAAAAGAGTAGGAAAGATATAAAGTATTTTAACATGGCTAAGTATTAATATCACGACCTTCCCAATCACAAAATGCGTACATACATTTAGTATCAGCAAATAAGGGTGATAATCCAATAATAAATTGTGATCAAACTAATTAATCAAATTTTTGTAAAAGGTGGCGAAATTTTCATTCATTTTATATTTACGTTTTAAATACGCTTTGTAAATAATGCTAGAAGGATAATCTATGTTATGATTATTTATCAATGACAGAAAATATGAATAGTATTGATATAATTCATTAGAAATATTCCCGAATAAGATTTAAAATCCAGAGCTTTCTGAAATATGCATTACGACATTGTAAATTATCTTTATGATTTTAAGTTAAGACTATTCGTTTCACAATTTTCGTCGTGCTACGGGACAAGACGCTAGCAATAAAATAGGAGGCTACGAGTTCGATCTCCGCACCGACACATGGTTGGTTCCCCAAGTATTTATTTCATCAGTCAACTATATTTTTTAACGCCCACGATACAAGATTTTTTAATCTAGAGTCAGGATTATGTGTGTGACTATTGGTATTTTTTACTTTTTAGAAAGTAAAAAAAATAGTGCAATTAGTCTCACAAAACCAGTTGCTTGGTTTGTCTGTGAGTACATAGTGGTGTTTTAATTACATTGTAAATTTACATGAAATACATCCATTCATGGTGTTTTTATACATGTGCCTATAGTAGATACATTTTTATTTTTTTAATGTTTGATTTTTTGCATTAATCCGTGGATAATTTCAGAAGGGAGAGCGTTTACCAAGTATGGCAATCGCTTACGTAGTTTTACATATGTTGTTTCACCCAATCAATTAAGGAGGCTACCCTCCGCACTAACATGGATTTCAACAGATAAGTTACGAAGCCTTAACATAGTTGTCTCGGAATAAAACGTTACACGAAACAAATAAAAAACTCCAATCCGCCATTATATTGGGTAAAGACGAAGGCCGTATTTAATATAGCATTCGGCCAATTTGTTTGGAAATATAAAACGTTATTAAGCCATAACTGCCTACGCACCAAAGTAATAGTTTCCAAGAACTCCAGACTACATAAGAGTACGCTTTACGTCCGTTGAAGAAGTTTTAAAAACGAAGTAACAATTTTAAAAGTACTGCTGAATTTTTGAACATGTAGATTTAAATGTGGGCAGACTTAAATACAACGAAAGAAATAGAATTCCTGTTGTGATATTATTGTTATTATACAAATCTTTCGAATTACACGCGATGATTGATTTACGCTACTTATTACTTAAAGGGCTCAAAACGCAATATTTTAATGTATAAAAATAAATTTCCAATATTTTCCAAAGATACGAAATATCAATATCTGAAAAATAAAAAATAACATAAATAACATTATATCCGGCAGTTCAATAAATCTAACAGATGTATTCAACCCGCAAACGGCTAGTATTTCCGAGTTCCAATCCCAGGTAATTTCGGGTGTTAATTCGTGTATTTCTGTGTCAAGGCTGCCACTACAAGGAGTTTTGCGTGCCGGAGTGGCGTACAATCGATGTGAGATCCGACCTTGCCACCAGCTCGCATCCTTGGAAATTGCTGACCTGTCTAATATTTAGAAGGCCACTGGCCAATGCCATTGCTGGACGAAAATCGACTTTTCATTATTATGTTTTTTAATTAATTTCGACTTGAGTCGGCGTGAGCGGTGCTAATGAGTAATTTTGAGTGTCCGTAAGCTTTTAGGACTTGTGCTATGCGAGGCCGTGAGTTTGATTCCTGTACCGGAGAGAAAGTGTGTAAAAATATAATATTATATTATTTCATGTTTGTTTGTTGTAGGTGATGTAAAATCACTATTAGTTGACACAAAATTCAGTCTGAAGTTAGACTTTTCTGTGTTACTTGTGTTATTTAGTTGATTATATATTTAAAATAAGCACATGCAATGCTTTGGGATATACAAATCGATCATTAATTACCAAAATATTACGAACCAACCACCTCAGCAATGACTTTCCAACTGATTTAGAAATAATTTAAAAGGCTACTAATTAATTCGCTTCTTATAAGCATTTCATCAACGAGATCGTTGTATGTTGCGGGAAGTTTATTAGTAAATATTTGACTCGCAAGTGTCATTTGGCGGCATTTACCGCCATGATTTACAATCGCGCAGGCAAGCACAGAATTTATTTTTTATCTACTTCAATCCATTGGTTAGCACAGTTCATCAAGAGCACATAAAGTCGGTTCAAGTTTAGAACCACTCTATAAAATTATGAATTTGATCAAAATGTACCGGAAGCTTCATAGCTCAAGGAAACCGGAACAAAATCTGAAATAGTCTATAATTCTTTATGCGGCTTTATAATAATAATGAGGCTGAACAGAACGGACGTTAGGATTGCTGTAGGTCATCTGGTAGTCCTTACAAAAATTATAGAGATACTCGTGAATATTGTTAAAAATATAGATAGGCGAATGGCCAGTCTTCCACAGAATGTACTCTTACTTAATATCCCATTATACACCCCTAATTAACAATATTAATAATAATGTTCATCTATATTTTGACCAAACACAAGACGTAGTGGTCATTTTAAGATTTCCAAAATTAATGTTGGTCAATTATTTATTAAATCTGCATAACATCAATAAGTATTTAAAATATATCAACGTTTATTATTTTATGTAAATAAAGTCACTTAATATAAGAAAAAATGAGGCTAAAAATATAAATGCCATCAGTAGTAGATAATTAAGTCCAAATTAAGACTTTATTAACACCTAAAAAACTGAATATGTGCAAAAAAGTGTGCGAATGTAGGTACAATTAATTTAAATTTAAACACAAACAACTTAAATTAACAATTTAAGTTTGCTAAAGAAGTTCCTCACGCGAGTAAATTTTGCCAGGTGTGACATAATAATGCGGTGCTAGTATTAACACGTCTTCACGAGCTTATTACTAAAAGCAACTGTCATTTTTATTCTATTTTATTTGTTTCTTTACTGGTGGTAGGTATATCATGTGAGAGGCTGCCTAGATAAGTACCATGGCGATGTCTATATCTCCCGCCAAACAGCAGTGTAAATGCACCGTCGTGTTCCGGTTGGAAAAACGTTATAAGCAGACAAACTAATGGAGATATTGAGACTTAACATCTTATGCCTCAGGATGGCGAGCGCAGTGGAATGCCAAACATTTCTTTGTCATTTATGGTGTTTGGTTTTTCTACATGGCATGCTCGTCTTGCCATTCTTTGTAAGGTTTTTTTTAAATTCCCATTGCGCACTAGAAAAGAAAACATTTGTAAGACCAGTTGCAACAGCAGCGACACAAATTTTTGTTTTGGGTTTGGATTTTGAAGGATGAAAAATCCTGATAATTTTGATGACCATTCCACAACTCACGTAGTTATTTATCATATGTCAGTTATATTTATTGATACAACGACACTATTGTTATTATAAACTGCTGTAGGGAAGTGTCGGTTTACCGTGGTTATATCACCGAAACCTGATGTAAAGCGACAGATTTAATGTTAAAAAAATCTGTTCAAATAAATTTGGTGAGCCGTTAGTTCATTTGCCGGGCTTTCCGGTTGGGTTCTGCTCGACCATTTGGTTTCCAATCGTTTGCAACAAAAAGCAACTAAATTTTAAGGATTAAAAGGATATTGCAACATGCATGCATGTTGCAACAGTAACCTTTGCTTTAATCTGACACACATAGCCCGCGCCAGCTTACAGTCATGCTGGCTTAATGAGTTAAGGACTAAGCGATCACGCCACCTAAACCTAAACCTCCAAAAATAGATGACCACCTCAATGGCTGACGCAAAGCGGGGTTCAATTATATTTGCTACTTATAAGCCGGACCGTGACCTGCTTTCGTGTTTGTACTAAATGTTGGGACAAATCTTGTATTTGAAGGGCTGTGATTGTGAAGGTTAAAGTTTACACCCTAAACGTTGGTATAAAGTGTGAATCGGTAAATGAGCAAACCAGGTGACACATGAACGCTTACAACACCTGGTGAATCATGAAAGAGCTTCTGATATTGAGGGTCAAAGGGAAAGAGGTTCGGGTGAAAAAATATTGGCTTTTGAGCCAATATAATATAATACAATATAATAAGGTTCACTAGTAAAATAAGTTGCCTGCATAATCAGAGGAGAGGTAGCAGAATATGGAGACAATTATGCATAAAATTATCGAGAAAAGGAATTTAAAAAAACCTCAGTTAGACGAAAGTTTTTGCAAAACAAGATTATTAAGTGTGATATCATGGTTGGTAAAGAAATAGTTTAACACTTTCGCGGACACAACGTGATTGTACGTCATGATTTGAGATTTTGATACGACACAACGTATAATGACGTCCAACGTATCTATACGTTATTATACGTTGTGTCCATCATAATACATATCACACGACACGACGTTTGCAAACGATAACGTGATAAAACGTTTTTGTCATATTGTCTTTTTAACATTCAATATTATAGAATACAACGTATTTACACGCCAAATATATTTGTATGGCAATTTATTGTGTCATATTAGAATACAACTTGAACTGAGACCGTCCGCGAAAGTGTTAATAAATTTCTAAATTAGAGCTATGATGATGGAATTGTTGGGATAAAAGCGGGGTGTGAGTTCGTGTGATAGCGGGAAGAAAAGCGCAGCGATGGAACTTTTTGAGTGATGGATGGTGTAGTTTATTCACAAATTGAGTGAAATAATGTTAACGTGGAATTACAGAAAGTTCAATTAATAGGAAATGACATTATACATATTGTTAACCTATGTTAGTTATATTGGACACCTTAAAGATCTATATAAAAGTCATCAAATGCATCTTTAAATGACAAAAATTCATGACAAAATTTGATAACAATGTATGAAGTGAAATTTTTTTTGGTGATAGCAATAATTCTTGAATCCAACATTTCACTAATATTGTTCATTAAAATAAACACATAAAATGGGTTATCTAAGTTGAGAATCGAACCCTACGTGTGACGTTTTATAATTAACATACGGTCACTAGACGCCGGATAGCCGGAAGTGTGAACTATGTATGTACTCAGTCATAGTTTCTCTTCGCTGATATAAAACATTGATAAACAATGTTTGAGGATAATTAATAACGCTATAATATGCTAATTTTTGCTAGTTCGGTATTTTGCTTGCCACTATATTGCGGTAGAAAATATAGATTTAATATCTGTATCAGACTATATACGTTCCAGTGCAGGCTACGAGGTTCATCTACAATAGAGAGTAGGATTGAGAGGGGTTAGGCCGTATAGTTCACCACGTTGGCCTTGTGCTAGTTGGCGGACTTTTAAATACCATAGAAATTATTCCGAATCGCTATAGTATATAGATTCCCTCGCGACTATCAAACGTGTGTCCTGGGATTTGAACCCGTCACCACTGTAAATATTTTAGCAATCGCATCTAATACGTTATCAACAGGCCACCAAGCACTTTTAGTGTACAAATTACAATTTCAGAACCTGTTTAAATCCATCATTGGCAAATAGTGGTCTTTTTTACGTAATTAGGTACCTATTATGTTTTCCGTATTTTGTTAGTTCATACTGTTCCAATGTTCATTGAGCTCCGAAACTGTATTTTATGAATTGCGATTATGTGCTATTGCTTTGCAATAGTGCAATAACAATTACATATCTAACTGAGGATTGTACTACCCAATTCCAATTTTTTTATAATGAAAAGTGAAACATCGGACTGCCAAGTGTGTCGGTGTCCTGTTAGCAATCTGTCTACCCCTTCTGGGAGGAAGGCGTGAGTTTATGTATGTATGAATACAAAGCATTGGTTGCTGGAGCATTTGGGTCCGAGCGTAGACTATTTATCTATTGTGATGCTGGTCGCCGATTTGAATCTTAGGTCACACCTCTGAATGTTCGGAGTCGTGTATTGACAAGTAATTACCACTCACTTTCGGGGTAAAAGATAAATCGTTGAAGAAATCTGCTTGCCATACAGATTTTTTTTTCTTACATTAAGACCGTCAACTCGCAAAATCTAATCATTGACTATACAGGAGTGAATTTTATTGCTCAATTTTTTATGGCTATGAATGGCGCGACGAGTATGACATTCGCATATTGGAAAGCGAAAAGTCTGCTCATGGATAGTAGCAATGCTTGGTATTTCTCGGTGCTCGCCATCCTAAGATATAAGATGTTGGGTTTCAATATGTCCATTAAATTGTATGCTATTATAGTCGTATGAAGTGTCATATAGATATTAGATAATATGGTTATTATACAGCTGTATATTTTACAGTTAGATAGGTCGTTAAATGTTTTAGGGCATCTGATAGGAATATAGTACTATTTATGTTTTATATAACTTGTTATCAACATTTATTTTCGCCAGGAATTAAAATTGTCGAATAATATCTTATTATATATCTATAGGATAGAGCTGCAACCGATATTATAAGGTGCATTTATTCCGAATATTGGTTTTAAGAACTAAATGTGGAAATTTCTGGTTTTACACATTAATCTTTTTATAATTCATATTACTTTGCTTTTCTTATATTCATCCTAAGGTTTTCTGTAAGTTAACGCCTAGAGTGATAAGACTGACATTTGTGTTTTTATAGTAATATGTATTATTTCTTAATTTTATTTCCTCCTCTTATGTTTGCCGTCGAGAATAATAAACGAATAATTTTCTACGACATAAATTCTATGAAGAACTGATTATGACCTTCTTCTCCAGTACGCTTCTAGTTGTCATAGAGTATGTTAAATTTTATAGAGATATAAGATAAGGTAGCGGTTCCTTAGAAGTGTTGTTATTAAAATTAATATGTAGTGTGAAAGTTGTAAGTTTTCGTAAGGCCCCAGTCAAGGTCTATACCTCCTAGAGGCGCCCTTGAGCTACTTGCTATGACTTTTATTTGAGCTACACTGGCTATTTGGTCAGGTGGTACAAGTCTAGAGTTAAAATTTATGAACAATATCAAAACAATATGTTTTTGTATATTACTTATAATGTACTTCCTTTAATTGTAATATTATTCAATTATGTTTTGTATACAATAAAGTAACAAATAAATAAATAAATAATGTAAGGAAATGATGATGATCGAGGAAGTGTTTTTGTTTTATTTTAATCAAATTGATAATTGATTTTGATTTCACTTTTCACAGGAATTTAAACCACGTATTAGACTATAAAATCAGCATTATGTCTACCTTGCATGATGTCTTAGGCAGAGGTTTTAAAATCTAGTTATGAAAGTAAAAAAATTACCTATATGGAAATTTTTTTTGGTTCCCATAACAGATATGCTTAAAGACATATTCAAAGGTCAAAACAAAGAAAAAAAAACCGTAATATAAATAAATCTAATACCTCTGGAATCGTGAATCACCCTAAAACTGTACAAATATTTATTTACAAAAAATTTTTTGTTAATCTGTGTGTGCGGTTGACATTTTTTCTTCTACCCCAGAGGCATGGCTGTATGTTCGATATCTAGGCAACGCGTCGCGTGCAGCGTGCTGCCGCCCACGACACATCTTTCCACGTTTTTACTGCTTCTATGTGGATCGGTTACAATCGATCCGGCGAGCTCCCGAGAACTGTTTTGGCAATTTATATGCCCATATTCAAGTCCAATTTGAAAGAAATACTCATGTCTCACATGAACGTGTCTTGTTCCTTTTGGGCTTGTACAATTTCAAATTGCGATGTTGATTTATAGAAAACTAATATATGAATTGGAAAGATTTTACTCCTATGTAAAATCGGTATGATTATTTTTATTCTAAATAACTAGGATATCCTTCTTAACTAGAACTAACTCAATTTTCGCTTTAATAATGTGTAATTGATATGTGATTGGGCTTCCTTTTTCTATAATGATACAGATACTATGTTCAAATATAATATAACAAATCATTCCATATTTAAGTGAAATATCCACGTCTATTATAGTATTATTATTTTTTATTTCATTTATCCGGCAAACGAGCAAACAGGTCACTTGATGGTAAGTGATCACTGCCGCCCAAGAACATTCACAACGCTTGAATTATTTGATCACGGATGTGTGCCCATCAAATCAAGAGAAGGACGAGAAGGAAAACGGATAGAAAGAGGAAAGGGTTATTGGGCATCTAATATTTGAAACCGTTTTTTGTAAATCAGCTGATGCTAAATTCAGTTCAATTCATAAAGAGCATCTATTGAGGAGAGATGGTAATTTCCTGGCGTAAAAGTTATGCCCGTTTGCTTGAATCCGAATATATCTAGTTTTTTTTTAAATTGGCATAGTGACTGCACTGCACCTGATGGTAAGCGCAAATACCGTCCAGACAGAGTATCGAATGGCATCAGACGGCGCGGCGGTCTCATAACATTCGATACAAGGTTGACTTTCAAACGAGACTTTTTCGTGGGAATTGTATGGAGTTTTCTTCTGTTGTGCAGTGGTAGCCTTCCAAGTGGCTACGAATATGCTATAGCCAATAAGTATCTTCGGTAATGGAAAGCTCGAAATGTATAGCATTTGCCACCGTAATTTAATTTCTATAGTAACTAGAAATTCCTGTAGGTTCTCCTCCTTAACAAAGGGAAGAGGAATGAAAATCATTAATGAAGAAGTAATAAATAGTTAATACTGCCTCGGTGGCGTAGTTGTACTACGGTACGCTTACAAAGCTGAGGTCTCAGGTTCGAACCCCGGGTCGGGCAAGGTGATATTGGATTTTTCTATTAATTATCAGCCCGGAGTCAGGAATTTGTGACCGATATGGCGATAGGCTCGCCACCTATCACATCATGGGACGGAACATACAAGGCGAAATGTGGGTGTCCTGGCACCTCTGCCCACCCCTTCTGGGAAAAAGGCGTGAGTTTATGTATGTATGTATGTAATAAATAGTTGGGGTTGCTGTAAAATCGTATATAATAAAGTATTGATTATATTTCCCTAATTAAATAAGAAACATAATATGATAACACTTGATAACTGCAGAGTTCAATTTAATTGTTTTTAAACCGTTATCTTTTTACACATATCATGACCTTTGGGTCTACTCATAATTAATTGGCTTAATTTGATATATTCTCTTGAGGATTACGTTAAAATTAATTGTTATGTATTAAAAATATTTCTAGGAATAGTAGTTTGCATATGTATTATGACTGAAACTAAAAAATACTAATTGAAAAACTAGTTTATTTGCTCCCAAAGGACTTTATGGTATTTTTAATCACTTTTGAGTAGGCATCCATATAATAAGTGGTTATTTATTATACAGGGTGTATCGAGACTGCTACCGAAAACGAAGCCAGGTAGATTTAGTGTCTACAAACACAATGTAACAAAAATTTCGTAAAAAGGCCACCATTTTTTTGTTATATTTTAAATATCATTGTGTTTGGGTAGTAAATCCGTAGTTTTTGCTAAAATTATAATTAAAACTCTTGCGTACCATAGCACCTTTAAAAATAAAAGGGTGTACATTATTATTTTATGTAACATTATATATTTGCCACTCAAATACATAAATATATCGAGTGGAAAAAATATGTCCTTTTTTGGCATTTTTTTTAGGTTTTTTGAGTTTGAAGTCACTAAAACTTCCATCTGGCTTCTTTTTCGGTCTCAGTTTGCATATTCCCAGCAATTAACTGTCTACGTTTTAGAATATTTGAGAGCACATCTGTAGAACATGGAATGCATCACCCACAATAAGCTCACAACAGGGTTTCAATCAAATTAAGCCAAAGTATGCGTCGGATATGCATATGTAGATCTTTTTGGAGTGACATGAAAACCAAATGCAACTGAGTCGAATTTAAATTGTGAAGTTACGGGAATGTAACATAATATTTATTTATTTAAATATACAATATATACAGACGGACTTAATGCCGTCGGCATTTTCTACCAGTCAACCTTTAGGAGATGCAGAGATGAGATCAAAATCGTGTTTTTAAGATACAAAAAATGGCATAATAATATTGCGCATTTGGTTTAGGTGGAGATGTGATTTCCCTGGATATTTTAGTGTTGCTAGTACACAAATATTTCCGAAAAATCCATACACGTTGGTGGAAAGCCTATAATAGTGATCCATGAAAGTGATTCAAGTTTTGAGTCCAGATTGAGCATATCCGATTTTGAGCAGACCAGTATAATTTTATCGATCAGTGTGAAATAAATATTTTTCGCTGGGGTTTTTTTTTCAATGAATGGCGAGACGAGCCTGTCATTCTCTTGATGATAAGCGAGATGACAGTAGCAAAACGAAACACCATGAATTACAAAGCAATGCTTGGCATTCCATTGCGCTCGCAATCCTGAGACATAATATGGTAAGTCTCAAGATGTCGAGTAGTTACTCTGGGATTATCTTTATTCATTGCATTTACTGGAATTTACCATCAGATGCACTTTTAACTAATTTTCATCCGAATATAAATATTGGATATTACGTAACATATATCTGTTTAATGAAACTTTTGGATACCGTGTAATTGTTATCTCTGATAGTACGAGTATTATAAAAATCTGCGCCACGTAAGTGACTACGTTAGTTATTAGCTAGTTTGCTAATATGTTAGTACTTTCCTTTATTATCAGCAGCTTTTAGTGTTATCTGTGTGCTGTTGATATGCCTAAATATCTATGTGTATAATCATTGTGTTAATTTCTCATACATTTTGTTGTAGTCTTATATCTTTCTTATAAGTGAGATTGGAAGATCAGCAATTCGTTTATTTTGATTTGCCAAATTAAGATTTAATAAAATCCATTCATTGACATAAATATATGGAGAGGGCAGATAGTGCGTATAGTGTACAGACGCAAGTGGTGCGCGCGCACCAGTGAATCTCTAGTGGAGCGTAATTGAAATTAGCCTCTCGCAACGATATTGAAAATACTGCTTGTATTGTGACAGAAAGTTTAATAAAAATGAAGATAATATTTTTTATTACTGTTTAGATTTCTATTCAATCAAGTAAATTTAATATTTATTTTAGCGCGATTTTTACTGTAATCTTTTTTTAACTTCAAATATGTGTATACTGAAGGCCCTATCTTTAGTTTTTAAATCAATGACTGTGTTGATGTTCATGAATTTATAAGAGACTAGCTGTAACCGCGACTTCGTCCGCGTGGAATTTAACAAAAACTTTATTTTTCTAAAATAAAATAAAAAAACTAAAATAAATGTAGCCTAAGTTACTCCTTATTACATCAGCTACCTGACAATAAAAGTCTCGTCAAAATCGGTCCAGCCATTTTATTAGATTAGAGAGATTAGCCGGAACAGACAGACAGACAAAAAAAATCTAAGGTCATTTTCGTTTTATAACGATATGTAGTTGGACATTTTTTTTAATTTTCACTTTACAAACAGACACTTCAATTTTATTTATATGTATAGATATAGATTATAGTGTTACTATAGAGGATGCCGTAGACCGAGCAAAATGGCGAAGATTAAATATGAGAACAGACTGGCATCTGGCTGGAATTACTTCACGTAGAATGATCTATTGACACGTATGCTTGGAATTGCAAAATTTGAAATTATGTATTGTATTGGAAGTAGACTACAGCCGCTGCCAATAAACAATCCCAATCCAAAGTGCCGTTTAAGATTGACAGCTCAATCTTTTTTCTGATACTATATTGCCAATAATCAATCTCAGTAGTGAAAATACTATGGCAACATGGTAAGAGACCAATCGAAAAGTAGAAAACAAAGTCAATCTGGTGACTTCAATCTAATTTTGTCGATTTATTATTGGCATCAGCCGTAAGTCATGGTTCTTTTTTACACCTGTATATGCTTAACTGGATGGGTTGATGTTTTAATATGGTAGTGTTTTACAGTAAGGGTAAGAAACGCTGAGTAAGTTAATTGCGAGCTAAATTCTGTTTACATAGGATTTTTTCCAATATAACCCGGTCTCGGTTAAAGAGACTTATTCATTCCAATCAAATTATGTCCATCCCCTGCACATATCTCTGCAACTCTTAAAGAGCCAGGAGCGACATGTATGTATGTATGTATGTATGTATGTATGTATGTATGTATGTATGTATGTATGTATGTATGTATGTATGTATGTATGTATGTATGTATGTATGTATGTATGTATGTATGTATGTATGTATGTATGTATGGATTTATGTACGTAGGAACTTCTTTGAGAACATTATTAACATTTCTTTAAACTGTCATGAAATTATTCCAAAAAATCAATGGAAGATTGCGTAGTATGCAGAGGATGTCCACTTATTATGAATACTTTATATTTTATCTTATTAGGAGACAATTTTATCTACAAGGATCCATCACATACGGGGTATATCAAGATTACTACTGAAAACAAAGCCGGGTGTTATTTTTTACTTCAAACACAATGCAATTAAAAATGTTGCAGAAATTGCAACGAACATTTTTTTTTTCCTATCTTCTTAATGAAATGAAATGAAATGAAATGAAAATATTTTATTGAATCCATAAAATGTCATACACTATTTAGATTCAGTCATTTTTTTTCCACTACCACCTAGTTCACAAGGCTGTTTTCGCCAGAGAAGAACGGGCAAGAAACTCTAGCGTTGCTCTTTTCAAAATAAGTTTACAATACAGTGATCATACAGGAGTTGAAATTCAGAGCAGTTCATAAATTATTCATAATAATGATTATATTGTACGGCTGAGTTAAGTGTGGTCGCCCTGACCGCGGAACCGGTATACACTGTTCAGCAAAAGCAATGAAAGGCAATAAAAGAAAAATTAAAAAAGAAATGAAAATAAAAAGTAATTTATATCATCATTATAAGCAAATTGAGCAGACCAGTCTACACATTCTTATTTGGGTGGTAAACACAAAGTATTTTTTTCTAAAATATTAGTGTACACCCTTTTATTTTGAAAGACGGTTTAGTTTGCTGGCTTTACCACCTAAACACAATGATGTTAATATCACAAAAAAAATTTCACCTATTTTGAGAATTTTTCAGTTGCATTGTGTACGTAGTCACTAAAACTACTACCCGGCTTTGTTTTCGGTAGCAGTCTTGATATACCCAGTATGTAGGTCTTTGAAGTATGAAAGATTGATTTTTTTTTATTCTACAATAATGAACTGTAGAGCTAAATCATATTATTTTGTTATAAATCGTCAATAACTAGTCACATTTTTAAATAAATGGTATGATTATTGTTTAAGGTGGAGGCCACATTTATAGGACGCTAGATTTTATCTACTTAAAATTATAGAAAACAGAGCTTAACGGATTAAAAGGTTCACTAAATATGCTATTCTTAATAAAAGAATCGGTAGTCCCTATCCTGTAAACTTACAGAAAAAACGTCATCATTCATAATAATAACAAATTAGACGCGTTCGTGTCTGTATAGTAACTTCTAACTGATTATTAGCTTAATCCACACAACACTAAGCCCATCTATAACTTGATCTAAAGAAGGAAATAAGGAGTATACCCTTTAGTATAGTATCTTCAACATTCGTTAAAAATAAATAAAACAACATTGAAGTCACTTTCAAAATTGGAATCTCTCCAAAATTGAAAGTAAAACGTCTACAAGAATATTCCAAAATTTACCGGGTCTAATATTCCGGCCATGGGCACGGTGACAGTATCCTCTCCTCCTGCCGCCACCAACTTCTCCAGAACCTTCAGGGTCTGCTCCACAGCCGGCCACTCGCTCTTCTGGGCCAGCACCAGAATCTTACTCGCCACCTCTCGCATGTTGATGCCAGCGCTCGGCGGCTTGACGACATCACCCCCATTTCCTTCTTTAACTTCCTTCTTATCACCATTGTTGGAAGACGTCTCATCCTTCTCCTCGGAAGGTTTGGCCGGTGGTTTGTCATCATCATTCTTCTTCGGCGGACCCTTGGCCTTCTTGCCGGCAGCTTGCGACATGCTAGCATCCCAGTATCACTCGGTCACACTGCACGGTTCGCGAGGCATGGTGCCTGTTATTCGGAGGGCGGTCGGGGCATGACTGCGGCACGGTTGCGTAGCGTGAGCCGATTTCTTGCATGATACGAGTAAATAAAGGAGTTGCGCCCGCCTGGATTTACAAACAAACTTCCAAGCGATGTCTCATCGTGTCCCATGCATCGACCCATTTTTTAGGAACGCTTATGAGATGATACTTATCGTATTACATTTTTTTTGTTTAAAATTTTCGTAGTTTTATACGAATTTTATTAGCTAAATGTAATTTCAAGTTTTTGTATTAAATAATAATCAATTATTCATAAAAAAATACTAGTTACAAAAAAAGTCACTATTGAAATTACTCAAAGGTTGCGACCCTTTTTAAAGGCGGCGTGAATAGCATAGCTGAAATTAGGTAAATAAATGATACATTTCATTTTACATTTTAACATATTTCCTACTGCAATACTTTAACTAAAACTTTATCCGTTTGTGTTTACTTTCATAAAATTCTAGTCTTATATTATACTTATTTAAATAATACTTATTACATACTCACGCCTTTTTCCCAAAAGGGGTAGGCAGAGGTGCCAGGGCACCCACATTTCGCCAGTATGTTCCGTCCCACAACGTGATAGGTGGCGAGCCTATCGCCATATCGGGCACAAATTCCTGACTCTGAGCTGATATTGAATAGCTGATATTAAATAATACTTATTACTTGTAGTAAAGTACGTTTTAAACAAATACTGCAAAAATAATTATTCATTATCATTGTACTTTGAAGCCTCATTGTACTGTCACTATCACTATACTAGACCATATACTTCCCACTGTAGGGTAAGAGCCTCCTCTACAATCGAGAATAGGATTGAGAGGGATTAAGTCATATCGCTCACCAAGCTGGCATAGTGCTTGCTGGCTTTGAAGCTTCCCTTAATATAAAATGATTCGTTGTTATAAGTGACGCTAAGTTTAATTAATTCTTAGAAGTAGAAAAATACTACATTATTTTAAATTAACACAAAGTAATACCTTCTACATATTATATTATGTTCCACATATGTAATTACAAGAAAAACTTGACGCATAATCATCTTACAAGATTAACATCGCAAGTGTAGGTGGAAGAAAATTTGCATGTTTCGTCACAAAGGTGCGGGGGGTGGTGGGGGCCGGGCGGCCGTCGCGTGCCCCACGCGCCACTTCCGGCGGGCATGGCGGACTGTACGGGCGAGGGGAGACGGGGGAGGGGGGATGAGGGGGAGAGGAGGGGGAGAGAGGCCAGGCTTACCCTCGGCCTCGATACAACATCAGATACCAAAAGAATACTAGGGCTTGACCGGTGCTCTATCAGGGGTATTGAAATCTATTTTAAGATTTATTATTTGCTACCTCTAATGGGATTAAAGTAGAGTCGATTTGCCTGATGGGTGCACATATTTTACTCGTAGAATAGTTTTTTTGTAATGGCAAAGAATTTCTGCAATATATCTGATATCGAAAAAATCGAACTTAAGTTTTTAAAAATAAATATAATTGCGATTGCGTTTTTTTTATTTTTTTTTTTAAACTGGCCTGGCAGCTGTCCAGGCAGAGTATCGAATGGCTTCAGACGACAGTCCTAAGACGTCCGATACAATTATGCCGGCCTGCTGAGATGCCTCTTCACACTATGGAACACCTACCGGAAGGACCCGGGATCATAGGAAGGAGGAAACACGCGTGAAAGCAAACAAATCCACAGCTTGATAGTGCGGCACATAAAAGAATTGGCGAATCTTTTGGTTCGTGCTGAGATGGTTTGGACTATCAAGCTATGGCTTCGCAAGCCAGCACGCGGGGTTTTGTTTAGGAATGGAGAGGAGGGGATTAAATTAAACAATTCTTCAGAGCATTCACCGTGATACAGACGGTAGAACATGCTTGGAGAGGCGACATCCCTGCGCAGTTGTAGCAACTCTAAGTTGCTCGTAACGTCTGCATCATTCACAATGCGGATGGCCCGCCGCTGCAATCCATCCAAGGCATCGAGCAGTTACTGACTGAATCCATCTTAGAGGTGCGAGCAGTATTCCATTCCCGGCCGGACCTGCGCTTTATAGTTTAAGTTGACCGGGCGTGAAAACCCGACGCATCCTGTTCAGGACTCCAAGCCTGCGTGCTGTGGCAGATATTACGTCCTCCTCCTTGGATTGAGCTCAAAGCGGATATCTATACCAAGGATATTCAGGTCATTCCGCATTGAGAGGGGAGTACCCTGAAGAATTGGGAAGGGTGAGAACGGGGATTTTTTGCACGTGAACGCACACATCTGGGTTTTCTGGGTTATCCATACCAAGGGTTTTCAATCAGGGTGGGCGACAGCACCAAGCCCTGAGGAACTCCGGCATTTACCGACATGAGCGCCGTTGCCTGTCTGTCGACGACGACACGTATTCTACGCCCATGCAGAAAGCCAGAAATCCACGAACACACGTTGTCGTACAGACCGTATGCCGGAAATTGGAAAGAAGACCACGGCGCCAGACCCTATCAAACGCCTTGGCTATATCGACGCTCAAATCAAGAGCCTCGCCACGCCGGTCGATCGCTTCACCCCAGGGATGCAGGACAAACGTTATAAGATGACCCGTTGATCGATTTTGACGGAATCCGTATAGTCTGTCACTGATCAACGAGTGATCCTCCAGGTAGCGGATCAATTGAGCGTTTATAATCCACTCCACTCCTCCGCTCCGCTTCGCTCCGCGTTGAAGCCAGCATAGTTGGCTGGGCATGTACTTATAATTTTATATAATTTTCTTCGGTTGGGAGTCTCTAAATTTACTTATGGAATCTAAATCTTCGTTATACAAGTAGGTATTACAGAAGAGTCTTTTATATAAGGATCTTGAATAAGTACCCTCTATTTTTCGTTGAAAATTAAAGCATTATTTAAAGTTAATCGTAAAAGACATGTGGCTGACAGTTTTTGGCATCACTAAATGCTATTTTCCCCCTCTTTCTGGCAGGATTTGATTATCACATTCGAAAACGTTACGTCTAAGGAGACTACTGAAGAAATGACTAATATTGTGATTTTTTTTTTATAAACAATACCCAACGATCATAGACTTAGTCCTGACTCCACGCTCAGATCGAGTCTTGTGTCCCGGGTATCACGAACTACGAGAGACTTATCGGTCTCACAAACACCCAGACCCGAAAGAAATATTTGTGGGCTGCACAAACATTTCTCTCATACTATTATAATATAGAAGCCTGCTCAGCCAGAACAAATGCCATCGATGGGAACAAGTTATGATGAGAAAGGGCAAGGTCTAGTAAATTCAGCGGCGGAGATAGACATTCCTATTTAACCTTTTTACTTCGCTCTTGGCCGTGATTTCCTTCATTGTCGAGAGTCGGAGGTCGTGGTAGGTAATGCTCTTATTCTATATAGCGGTCGGGCCCGGCTCTGCCCGGGTGCATACACGTTTTAAAATGGCGGTCAAAATGTTTAATTCTGACTATCAGTTTAGAATATCGAACAATCGGACCACAAAAAACGAACAAAATTTCCTCGTATTTGCTAGAAATATCACTACTGCTATCCTCTTATAGGTCTTAGCGTGATGATATATAATCTATAGTCTTCCTCGATAAATGGACTACCCAACACTGAAAGAATCATTCAAATCGGACCAGTAATTCCAGAGATTAGCGCGTTCAAACAAACAAACAAACAAACTCTGCAGCTTTATAATATTAGTATAGATTATTGCGATCTCGTAGAAAGAGAGCGCGGACCGGGATTGTGAGCGGTACGGTGTCGCTTGCCACCGTCCACAAAAAAGGAGGTGCCGCAGGGCCTATACCGAGGTACAGAAAGCGGAGCTTAACATCTTTTCTTCTTGAAATAAAAAGGTACCTACAGTTTTTTCGAGATATGTCCCAGAAGTATGTGTCTTTTTTATTTATTTAAACTTTATACAATATGTACAGGCGGACTTAATGCCGTCGGCATTTTCTACCAGTCAACCTTTAGGAGATGCAGAGATGAGATGAAAATGATCTTTTTTGCTTCAATATTTTCAACAAAATTCAATACATCTCGTTGCTTCTGCCATAGCCTCATCGCCCGTGTTTGTATGTTCGCGCCAGGTTATATGTGAAATCAAAATGGTTCTTGTAGTTATAATAAAGTAAATAAAACGCATTAGTAAACTGAGAATCAAAATACTCGACCGCAACGAAACAATCGTTAGGTTAGTTTATTTCAGATGTTTTAAATGTTTTTTTTTTAATTCTACCGACTTTTTTCTCGTGTAATTAACTCAATTCTAACCTAACGTAACCTAATCGTCGCTTTGTCTAGAACTCTGTACTCGAACTCATTGATTCCAGAACGATCGAGTTCTGATATCAAAATAAAACGTATTTGATAATTGAAAGAAAATCCTGATACACTTTTTATTGTTTTAACACCATATTTGAATTATGTGCATATATTATATTATAATACTAGTTGTACCCGCGACTTTGTCCGCGTGGAATTTAACAAAACTTTATTTTTCCAAAATAAAAGATTTTTTCTAAAGTAAATGTAGCCTAAGTTACTCTTTATTATATCAGCTACCTGACAATAAAAGTCCCGTCAAAATCGGTCAAGCCATTTCAGAGATTAGTCCGAAGACAGACAAAAAAACTAAAGTCATTTTCGTTATAGGTATCGTGTATATAACGATATGTAGTTGGACATTTTTTTTATTTTCACTTTACAAACAGACACTTCAATTTTATTTATATGTAATATAGATTATTGTGAATAAATTGTAGCAGCGAATAGAGGTTATTAATATATAATATTGAAACGTTTTTTATTGGAATTGACCAAATCATTTTTTTTTCACACTTCAAGATTAAGAATGCGTCTCCAGAAAAATGAAATGCACAATGCAATAGCAGAAATAAATTTACTTAAGTTAATAATATATTAAGGAGCCTCGTCTTGTATTTAATTTTCTTTCCATCCTATTATAATATTACCGCGCGATTACTTTAGGACACATCGTGGGGCGGAACACCAAAGGTGGGACGAGAGTGTACTGGTTGCTACCAGCACCTCTGCCTACCCCTTTTGGGAAAAAGGCGTGAGTTTATCTATGTATTAGTTTAGGCTAGCTGTTGCGCCCAGCTTGATCTGCCTAGTTAGCTTTAATTGGTTATAACTAGCGGTCCACCCCGGCTCCGCCCGAAATATAGCGGGTATATTTTTATTATTAGATTGCGACTGAAAATGAAGCCAGGTGGTAGTTTTAGTGACTTCAAACTCAATGCAATGGAAAATTTTGCAAAAAAAGCTATACCTGTCGTTGTGTTTGGCTGTTAAATACGTAGTTTTCCAACGCAAGGGTTTAAATTATTTGATTTAGCAAAAACATGCTGATATTTTCATTGCTTTTCTATGTCAAATGTAGCTAATCTAAAGCTAATCTAAATAGCTGCATTGTGTTTGAAGTCACAAAAAAAAACATCCTGGCTTCGTTTTCGGTCGCAGTCTTGATTTACGGTATTATTTCGCTTACTAGCTGTTTTACGAGTATATTTAAACTCAACGTGACTGTCGTTCTCTATACTGCTTTTTCCAGCTCGTTGCATAACATTTCGGCCGGTCCCATCTCTTCATTTCGATAGTAAAAATGCGCTATCTAATCATTATAACATAATTTATGATGATACAATAATGATAAAATGCTTCATGGCTTGTTGGTAAACGGACCAGATGCGGCTGCTAACGTGCTCTCGGTGGCCGGGGTTCAAATCCCAGGACACACTTCTGACTTTGTGTGTGTATGGATAATCAATCACCACGCACTATAACGGTGAAGGAAAACATGGTGAGGAAACCTGGATACCATAGCGATTTTGTAAGAATTTCTATGGTATGTAAAATCTGCCAACCCGCACTAGGCCAGCGTGGTGGACTATATGGCCTAACCACTCTCAATCGCACTCTCGTGTATGGGCTGATACAGTACATTAATGATGATTCATATTTTAAAAGTGTAATATGCCCTAAAATATTCATTGAAATCAAATATATCTTTGTTCTAAATAAAATAATAAGTATTAATACCATGCGGTTTATAAATAATTCGCAAATAATGATTATTTTGGTATTTTTACTATTAATAAGTTTAAAGTGTTATCCTGGACCGATACACATAATAAAGTATCGCGGACGTATCGCGTACGTTTTGTAGAACGTTTACGTTTTTTGGTATCACGGACGTTTTTTACACTTTTTTGAGAGGAACATTCCCGTCAATCATCACAGTTGCATAAATTCAACCGGAAGCTCTCAAAACGAATAAAATTTGCTCTTTTTATAAAATTTTTCACTACTGTACCGCTTTTATTGTCCATGGCGTGATGTTATATAACCTATGGCCTTCCTCGATAAATCGGGTACCCAATAACTATAGATTTATTAAATTTACTTATATAACCACGAGTGCACATAGGTTTTTGATTTTTTTAACTATATTTTAATATAACTAAATATCGTATTAGTACCACGTACCGACAAGTGAAACATCGGTCGTCTATCCACAAGGTACAGGGACAACCTATTGAAGATTACATGTTACTAAATGTAGCCCAACAGATCACTGTTGAATTCATCAAAGATCAAATTCAGCAGTGGACTTCAAGTGGAAGTGTTAGAATTTTCAATCAAACCAAAAAACAGTTAGTATATATAAATGTCAAAACAAATGTTGTGTTCGCCTATTATTGGGCATGTATACTTGTATTAGACCAATTGTTTTTACTTAAGAATATTATGTATACTGTGCTGTTGGTGTACCAAATATAATTAAGAAAAACGATTATAAATCGCATTGTTTTGTAAACTGCGATGAACAGACAGTCACAAATGTCATATCATAATTAATTTATTAATTACGAAAGCTAGACAAACCGACCAGCTATCAAAACGCTGATAATAAGTCAGCGATGGCATATATCTTAATTATTGTTCGTTGATAACGCATTACGTGGCTAAGTTGCAACCGCTTCGAACGTGCCCGCAAAACATGTGGATTAAAAGTGCTTTGTTTTTAAAGAGAATATCACCTGTGGCCAGGTATTTAAGCTTTATATTTTTGTTATATTTACATTAAAATTAATATTTTTTCGTGCTTAAAATTATATTTGAACATCATTGAGACACAGAATATGTAGAAATGTTTAGGACAACTTAATTTTAAATTAAGGATAGTAAAACAAATTCAATATTTATATAATATTTAGAGGAATTTTTTTATAATAATTATTATTATTATAATGCAACTTATGAATGATGGACGCTTGATCTTGATGCTTGATGGTTGAAATTAAGCTATATTATCTCCCTTCTTTATATACTTTGTACTGTTTGTTTCCTTTACTTGAATAAATGAATAAATAAATAAACAGTATACGAGTAGTATAATTAAACAGTTATACATGAAGATAATTTTAATTATGTTACTGGTTTTACTGGTGGTAGCCCTCTTATATGTGGGAGGTCGCCTGGGTAAGTACAATCGCAATGTCTATTTCTCCCGCCAAACAGCAGTGTAAATGCACTGTTGTGTTTCGGATTGACGGACATTGTAGCCAGACTACTGGACATATTGAGACTTAACATCTTATGTCTCTGGATGGCGAGCGCAGAGGAATACCAAGCATTTCTTTGTAATTCAAGGCATTATTGGGCTTGCTAATATTCATGAGCGGTCATATCGCTTACCATCAGGCAAACGCCATGCCCGTCTCGCCATTCATCGCAATTAAATAAAACATTTATCTATGAAATAATGATGGATGAATGATGAATGGATAAATAATAATAATAACTTTGTAAATCCAATCTTGGAACGTATCTATAATTATTAATAGACATGTACATATAAAATGTATCTATATTGATAATAATAAGTATACGATTAAATAATTGATGCTAGTACATCCTTATATAAATCATTAATAGGAGCCTATGTGCAGCATCTGCCAGTATTTTAAATGTAGCAACTAGTTAAAGCGGAAAATACTTGGTTTTTAGATTGCAAAGATAAAATTGGTAAGCAGTAATTGTTCTGGTCAAATGCAGTATCGTTTATCACGGATATTAAAAACCAATCCTGAACAATATCTTAGTATCAATCACGAAAACTAACTAATAAGTTAATCGCAAGTGACCATGTCGCTAAAACTTTGTACTCTTTTTTTTTATTGCTATAAATGGTGAGACGAGCATGTCGTTCGCCTGATGGTAAGCGATACGACCGCTCATGAACAATAGCAAAACCAAACAACACCTTGAATGACAAAGCAATGCTTGGCATTCCACTGCGCTCGCCATTCTGAGACATAAGACGTTAAGTCTCAATATGTCCAGTAGTTACTCTGGCTACAATGCCTTTCAATCCGAAACACAACAGTGCATTTACACAGCTGTTTGACGGGAGAAATAGATATTGCGGAAAGAAAGCATCATAGAAAGCGGGTATTTTATTAGGTGGTGGTTTTTACTGGACAAAGGCTTCTTCAAGTTTATTTTACTTGAACCAATTTTATTAAATTCTTCCTAGCTTTCCATTTGATTCCTTAGTATTGTAGATAAGACGGTTGTTCGTCCAGCGCTCTGTTTATTCAAATTATATATATTTGTTTTTACGTCTCCATTCTCCTGGGTGCATTGATAAAATCGCCTATTTAAATGTCTATTTTTCCCGTCAAACAGCAGTATAAGTGCAAAGGCGTGTTCCGGTTCGAAGGAAATAGTAGCCAGATTAACTACATGATGCGTTAAAACTTAACGTCATATGTCTATGGATGGCGAGTGCAGTGGAAAGCGAAGTATTGCTTTGTAATTCAAGGTGTTTTTTGGTTTTGCTACTATCCATGAGTGGTCGCATCGTTTACCATCAGGCGAACGACATGCTAGTCTCGCCATTCATTGCAATAAAAAAAATGGAGGCACTTATAAGGACCTCGTTCACACACTATCGCTGTCTATACCTACGGGTAAAGTCAACAGACGAATAGCATCCTTATCTCGCAATTTATTGTAATAACAAAAAATAATCTGATCCGACTCTATTTTTGCATTTTCCTCCTAACTAACTTACTTCGTTACATTGTTACTCAGGGTCAAAGATTTGGTTTACTGCCCAATTAATTATACAACACAACAACTCCTTAACAAGGTATCTTTACTATTGAAACGATATTATCTTTGAAGCATAGCCAGAACAGCCTCCGAGGCGTAGTTGGTTAGACGTTGGTTGTGAAACGAGAGACCGCGGGTTCGCTCTCGCACCGAAACAAATGTTTGTGTGATCCACACGTATTTGTTTCGGGTTAGTATTCTGTGTTTCGGGTCTGGGTGTTTGTGAGACCGGAAACTCTCGCAGTTTAAGATACCCGCGATACAAGACTCGAGTTTAATTGGAGTCAGAAAAAATCAAAAATCGTATTACAATCCGTTGCGTAGTTTTAATTATCTAAGCATACATAGACAGACGAGAAGCGACTTTGTTTTATACTATGAAAATAATTTATAGAATCCATTAAAATGTTCAACATCATTTAGATTCAGTCATTTTTTATCTACCATCCGGTTCGGAAAACTATTTTCACTAGAGAAGAACGGGCACGAAACTCTAGTGTTGCTCTTTTCAAAACCAGTTTACAATGTCGGGATTATTACAAAATTTCCAAGTTGGTTTAATCAGAGCAGTTCATTAATAATTTGTTGTAAATCTACAATAAATATTTTTATATAAATATGTTTATGTTATTATAACTATGTGGTGATATTGATTTATGCGTTTAATAAACTGGTTTGAATAAGTATAGGTATATTTAGACCTTGAACACATAAGCCACTTAAGAAAACAATGACTCATATGAATACATAATTGATAATACAGTTCATGCATTCAAAGATGGACTTAGTTGATAATACAAAGATATTGTGTACCTATACATACCGGGTATCTAAAGACTGCTACCGAAAACAAAGCCGGGTGGTAGTTTTAGTGACTACAAACACAATTTAACTAAAATTTTTGCTAACAAACGCGACAGTTCTTTTATAATTTTTTAAATATCGTCAATTTTGCGTGGTAAATCCATTGTTTTTGGTAAAATAATAATTTAAACTCTTTTATAATTAAGAGTCTTATAATAAATGGGTATACACTATTATTTTAAGAAAAAAAAATATTTATCACCCAAATACGACCATATAAAAAAAATAACAAAAAACGTTACGTTTTTTTTCCAACATTTTCTGTTGCGTTGTGTCTGATGTTGCTTAAACTACCACCCGGCTTCGTTTTCGGTAGTAGTCTTGATATACACTGTATATTACTAATAAACATTTATTTATTATTATTTATTATTTATAAGGATATTTTTGAAGCAATTTTTTTTTTGTGTTTTTTGACTGTCTGTATCTTGGAGAAAATTGATCGTTACGAAATTCGAAAAGAGTAATTAAAAGCATGGAATGTCTTTTTTTTCAGTTCTGCACTTAATTTCTTGATCAACTGCCCGATTAATAAACAATCGTAGAAAAAACATTGAAAAATAAAAATTCCAAACGTTTACTCGTCTTTAACACCGTGCATTTTCTTGGGCGATGTTTATTTGGTGACAACGTCGTAAAGCTCTTATCGATAATTTATTGGCTTTTAATTTTATATACTAGAAACCCCTGTAGCATGATATGGAGCCGACTTATGATCAGTCAAATTGAAATGACCTTTACGACTTTGTCAGAAACAATCCCAAAAAAATTGTTCAAATTATATTAATACTAACACTATTTAAAACAATACATAGTTATTATAAAAATAAAAGATTGAACACAAAAAAGAAGTGCTTTAAGCGGCGGTTTTATCGCTAAAAGCGATCTCTCACATTTATAGTCATAAATAGTTTAAGTAATATATATATTTAGTTGTCTGTATGCACCTGAAAGGCAATTAAACAAACTATTCGTAATTCTCACGTTAGAAAAAAATATAATAACTGCTTAATATAATAATACTTATTATATAACTAATTCATAGATGTCAATTAGCGAATTGAAGAAGTAATTTAGATTTGACGATTTTTTTAATGGGATTCTCAATTAAACACTAATTATAAAATCTTAATTATATTCAATGTAATATGAATTACTCTTTGAGGACACAGACTTTGGACTTGTATCAAAAAGTTGACTTTTATTAAACCTTGCTATTGTAATAATTATCATCAATACCTACATACATAGGTTCGCCGCTGATGTTCATAAGCCTCTATAAAAATATCTACTTTATAATAGTAACATCTTAACAGTGGCTATATGTATTTAACAATTACAACTTATATGATATTCCAATTTTTTAGTATATCCAATCCTTTCGGATCCAAAACTTAGCATTTTATTTGATTCAAATATAATTATGACAATAACTTCCAAATGGCTACAAATAAGTCGCACGTTCGTCGCCCGAATGTCTCTTTTATTTTTTTATGAATACTAAGTTCAAAAACCAACATGTTCTATACGGCTAGTTTACTTTAATATAGCTGCTACTAGTTAAAAGCTTGTTCGATCAAATACCTTTTCACCACATTCGTCCACATTTCCGCATCGTAAATATCGATGCGTCGCATAGTATTTCATTCTTAGATTTGTGCGATCCGTACGATGAGGATCAGTCATATGTACAAATTCCTATTCAAAGAATACTACGATCCATTTGATGCGATGCGTCCGATACGTACGATACGAATATATGGATGCCTGCCTCAACGATGCACATATCTGATTTTACGTGAAAACCGGTAATAAACCGGTAATAAACTAAACATAAGCCGCTGATATCATATAAATATATATATATTTTATTCACTTACAACCCGATAACTGATAAAAGCAATTAACAACGAGGATCTAGAAGCAACGAATGATTTCATAACATGTCGTAAATACTAATTTACCATATACATACCATGTATATATTGATAGTGGCTTAATGTATCTATCGAATTACCATGGCAAACTAACTAGATTATTAGTTTGCCATGGTAGTTCGATTCTGTGTCTCGAGCAAGCATTTTCTATGACAATTGCCTTTATTAGCGTTTTCGTCGAATTCTTAAATCTTACTTAAAATTAGGAATTAGGATTTAAGTTTAATTTTACAAATCTATCAGGGCGTCGGACTCATGTTCCACTTGCACTCCAAAATAAAGCGATTCTAAAAATATATCAATATCGTCTAATCTTCAAACTACAATCGAAACAACATAATTTTTCGAATTATTAAAATTACCCTTTTCAGTGCATTTAATCACCTATCGCGAATAGAGTTTAATTTTACAAATTACTCTACTTTCAGATGGTCAAGCCAAATTCGATTACTTAATGGCAGTTACTTACATAACCCAGGATCGGAGCCTTTAACCCACGACACCTTCGGCAATGTTTTTCAAGAGACGGTGGAAAAATATCCCTCCAGGGTTGCAGTAAAATCCATTCACGAAGGAGTCACACTCACGTATGAAGAATTGCTAACGCAAGTACGATAAGTCGCTCACAGATTTGTATAGCTGATTTTCATTATTTATTTTAAACTATTCTATAATAGTACTATGCACTTTGAATAAAATAAATAATATGTAATGTCTGCCAGCCGGCACTAAGCCCGTGTGGTGGACTATATGGCCTAAGCACTTTCAATACTGCTCTCGATTTTAGAAGAATCCTGCGCCCTGCCGTAGAACGTATATGGGTTGATACAATACTATGCACGTTGATTTCAATTACAACCGTTCTTTATAATCTGTCTATCTTTAACAAGAGATTTCATTAGGTATTTCGATGCAATTTATGTTTCAGTTAATAAAGATAGCGAGGTATAGATATGGTGCATATATTTATAGATAGCTAGATTAGATAAATATATATGTTTACTTTTTTAATGAAGCGTAGAATTGTATGGACATAGTCAAGATAGTTATTTTAACCCCTTGTTAAAGATAGGATAAAGATAACGGCCATTAGAGACAATGCAAGAGCATAATAGTAAACATTTAGAACAGTAGATGTTGTATACAGATTAAAGCCCGTTTCAGAGACAAAAGCAAAGCATTAAAAATATTATTATTTTTTATTTTTATGAATGGCGAGACGAGCGTGCCGTTCGCCTGATGGTAAGCGATAAGACCGCTCATGAACAGTAGCAAAACCAAACAACACCTTGAATTACAAAGCAATGCTTGGCATTCCACTGCGCTCGCCATCCTGAGACATAAGATGTTAAGTCTCAATATGTCCAGTAGTTACTCTGGCTACAATGCCCTTCAATCCGAAACACAACAGTGCATTTACACTGCTGTTTGACGGGAGAAATAGTCACTGCGGTGGTACCCACCCAGATGGCCTCTCACATTTGAGAGACCTACCACCAGTGATACTGAAAGTACAACATTTTCTATTTCGAGTCTTATTTTTACATCCTTGGCAATAACTAATTTAATGAATTTATAATTTACAGGCAGATTCATTGGCATGTGCTCTCCGCGATCAAGGATTGCAGAAAGGTGACCGATTTGGAATATGGTCCCATAACTCTGTGGCGTGGATCGTCGCGGCTGTAGCTGCGGCTCGAGCTGGTTTTATCTCTGTATGATATTTTTATTGCATCTTATCATCGAAATAATACTTAGTGTAGTTTGTAGAAGATAATGTCCGACGTCTCTTGATACTAGAAAATAATCAATTATATAGTAATCCCTGTTGGAACGGCAGGAGTAAGAAAGTCTACTTGTATTAGCTGCATTATAAAAACTTATGATTGTTTTCGTGGCACAGTGAACAACACCAGATTTTTTTAAATTTCATCAAATGGCGACACGAACATGCTATTTGCCTGATGGTAAGTGAATAGCGATACAGCTGCTCATGAACAGTAGCAAAATCACACAACACCTTGAATTATAATTGGCAGCCTCCGTGGTTCAGTTGGTTGGACGCTGGCTGTGAAACGAGTAGCCGCGGGTTCGATCCTCGCACCGAGACAAATATTTGTGAGAACCACAAGTATTTGTGTTGGTTCTAGGAGTTTGTGAGACGGAAAAGTTTATGGATTTTATTGTGGGGTCAGTTCTATGTATTTGACTGTAAGGTGTATTTATTTATTTATTAAGCAATGCTTGGCATTCCCTTGCAATCGCCATCCTGAGACATGAGATGTTTGGGCTCAATATGTCTAGTAGTAACTGTGTAGGTACTTTGGTATTGCTAAAATACTACGCCTGAGTGGTAAGTGGTAACCAAACCAAACTTAAATAAATTACTCAAAATTTATTATATTAATAACATTTGAGCTATGATACGCCACTTGCCCAAATATATCCTGTAATAATTATATAATACTAAGTGACGAATTACGTTAGAATATCTATAGACTGTCGGCGAAACATTGATGGTTAGAGTGTTAAAGTAGTATATAGGAGTTATGTGTGACTACATTTTGTTTGCCACCCTAGGATCATACAGCCAATCGTAAAATTTTAAGTTAACATTTTTTTCTTTTTCTTAAACAACGGGACGTAACGTTAAGAAATATTTCTTTCAGGCACCTCTTTAGTTCGTAACCAACCAAATTAGATTAATTACTGATTTAGTAATCATTGACAAAACACTGATTCCAGGTGTTAATAAATCCGATATACGAGGAGAATGAACTCAGTTTCTGCATAAGAAAAACACAAATGAAGAGTTTGTTGATTGGAAACACCCTACCGAGGCGGAATTATTATCAGAGATTAGAAAAACTGATCCCTGAGCTACATGGTGCCAAGCCTGGGTCTTTGGTTTCCAAAGAGTTTCCCTCCTTAACGTCCGTCATATCAGATGGTGCAGGTAAATTGGAGTGAGTATACTATTTAATATTTAGTTTAAGTGGTGGTTTGAAAAAAGCTGAATTATACTATAGGGCAGTGCTACACAAAATGTAGGAGAGAGTCTTCTCTAAGCCATAAGTTTAACAAACATACATACTGACTACTGTACATATTGTTTGTAACCGGAATTTGACAACCTGTCCATATCTAGACTCATACAACCTTAGATAATGTGGGACGAGGTCCGTTACCAGTCAGATGTCTTGATATATAACTATTATAATAAAATGTCAGTTTTCACCATGTCTACTCATCACTGTTATTTGATAAAGTGAACTAATATTGCAGGAGTAAGTGCAATTTATAATCCTTTCAATTTTTACTGTTATTTTATCTTATAAAGCGTTTTTAATTAGAGAGACCATTAGTCTAAGTGGGGAGTTAGTTGAGCGTCGTCGGACGATGATATTCTATTTTATTTTTCCATTCAGTGGTGGGGAAAGCGTCTGCAGATTTTCAAAAATGCATAAAACAAACTTGAGCTTTACATTGATATACTATGAAAATACATTGTTTTTAATACCTCACCTCTTAAACCAACCTCTTAATAAAGCCCTGAGACCTTTCAAGCACTTAGATACTAATACCTATTAGTGTCAGTCATTCTTTACGAAATGTCTATGCCTAGCTTTTCATATAAATGTGAATATTTTAATAGGTTTCGATGAGTTGAGGAAAAAGCAATAATACTATTATGACCTGAACTCACTAGCTCTTAGTAAATATAACAAAACGGTTATTTATTTTCCAGTGGCACATTCTCCTATAAGTCTTTGGTAACTGAGTACCAGAATAGGAGTGAGATATCGCAGTACGGGAAAGAGGTGAAACCAGAAGACGGTATCATAATCCACTTCACGTCGGGAACTACAGGTACATACTGTTGAAGTTTATTCTGTAACCTTTTTTTTAAATCCTTTTAGGTATTTTTTTCTAAGTGAATATGTCGCCCTCATTTTGTAACGTTGTATCTGTATCAACCCATATATGTCCCATTGGAGAGCACGGGCCTGCTCTACAATCAAGAATACGATTGAGAGTGGTTAGGCTATAATAGTCCACCACGCTGGCTTTGTGCGGGTTGGCACTTAGCAATTTGTTGATTTGTAACTTTGCTTGTCGGAAATAAGTGCTTAATTTATTTTATGATCATATTTTGTTAAAGACTATAATAAACTCCTCGGCCAAAGGAATTACAATGTCGAGTATTGGCCACTGACAAAAATATACAACTTCTTGTTAACTTTCTACAACTTTCACCAGGTTTTTTACCTATCCTGCTCCAGTTTAAAATAGTTTCTGCCATTTAATTTCCAGGGGAACCGAAAGCCGGTTTGGACTCCCATTACGGTGTTGTTAATAACACTTATTTCACTGGAAAGAGAAATATGCTCCATGTGGATCACCAGAAAATCTGTGTCCAGGTAATTTACAATTATAATATCAAAATGTTATTAAAAGTGTCGAAGCCATTCACTACTTTGCCTTATTGTGAGTAAGTGAACTTATATACCATAGGAATTCTTGTTTATTTACCATAGTATTATATTTATATCTTTAAAATGATACATTTAGGCCTTTCTATTTCTGGCAAATGGCTCACAAAATACACAATGGCTCAGAGAAGGAAAACCAATGATTATAATTCATCAATAATATATTTCTGTCAATAGGTGCCATTATTCCACGCACTGGGCTCCATCATAACTACCCTGGCCGGCTTGAGGCTCGGCTCCAGTCTGATACTAGCAGCACCGATTTACAACATAGATGAAAACATCGCCGCGTTGTTTGGAGAGAAGTAAGTAAGATCTATAACGAGGATCATTGATTGTTTATGAACAAAAGTAAGGAGTTTATCAATTGAAAAGCTGTCAACGCCATTAATGAAATCGATGTCAACAACCACATCGATATCATCAAAACTATCGGAATCCAAATGTACAATTACGAGAACCGAAGGTACAATTTTATAGGTTTGGTCTCGTAATGTCATGGTTGCACAAGACTGTTGCAAATATCTTAATAGGATAGCAATCGGATAAAATTATTTTAATAAAGAACCATATTACTTTGATGTTGTTATGTTGCAACAAAGATTCGATTTGTTATCTTCAATAGATAATCGTCTTCTTTATTTCGTTTTCAATTGCATCTTACGTTGTGCGTCCTTAACTTCTTCCATGCAGTTCTCTTCTGTTCCTCCCAACCCTAGACATCATTTTTATATTTAGTCCTATCATTCGTCATCTCTTTCACATCACATTCTATACCAGTCATTCGTATTACATTTCTACTCGTCTTTCATCATAATTATTCCTATCCCTCATCTAGAGGATCTAAGCTATTTATCAAATTGGATTGATGTATTACCAGGTCATATTTTGTTTCTAGATGTACTGTTCTCACGGGCACTCCGACCATGTACGTGGACATTCTGTCAAGGATACGGAGTCAGGGTCACGACGTTTCGCCACACTTGCAAGTAGCCCTGGCGGCCGGCGCGCCCTGCAGTCCTCAGCTCATCAGGGATATACAGAAATATCTTAAAGCTGAATCTGTTAAGGTAAGACTTTATAAGATAGCCTTACTTTGTAGGTCTTCTATTTAAACTAAGGGTTTCTGCCTACTATAACAAATTATACCATGACCCTTTAATTTCAAGTAGGAAAGTATTGTGTAAATAACTATGGAATGTCATGTGACAATGCCAGAACGGTGTAGACTGTAGATGCTAGCAGTTCTACAGTACTATACAAATAATATTATTTTTCCCGACATATTCATAGCAAATCAAGGTATTAATTCACTTTCTCGTTCTACTACGTGTCATACCTATAGTAAGCCACGATGCATTAACTATGCAATAATATCAAGACCAAAAAGTATAAATCATGTTTACCTGTAAAGTGTTAATCCGTGGCATCTTATTTCACAACTATCTTCTCTTCGAATTAGCCACTGAAGCCAAGTATAACTTATTTATGTTCCTCTAAATATTTTTTGTTGACAGGGCCTCTATGGCTTAACAGAGACCACAGCCAGCGTGTTCCAATCCATAGAAGGAGACAGTATCGAGTTAGTGGCAGAAACTGTCGGGTACATCCAGGACCACCAGGAAGTTATGGTAAATCATTTTTCCTTGATTATCAATTCAATAAAAAATCTATTGCTGAAAATGATCCTCGGCGGAGTTTGAAGGAATTTGAAGTTGAATTATAATATTTTATGAAATAAATAAATTAGAAATTTTTCACCCAATGGTCACATATATAAGAGTCCTAATCCCACACTAAGATACACATCTTGTGTCGTGGGTATTAGAAAATAAAAGAGACTTTGACAGCCTCCGTGGCACAGGCGGTTAGATGCCGCCTGTGAAACGAGAGGCCGCGGGTTCGATCCCCGCACCGAGAGAAATGTTTGTGCGGCCCACAAATATTTCTTCCGGGTCTGGGTGTTGGTGAAACCGAAAAGTCTCTCGTAGTTCCTGATACCCACGACACAAGACTCGATCTTAATACTTGTATAGGGTCAGGACTACGTATGTGACTGTTGGTTATTTATTTATTATTTATTTTTCGGGCTCACAAATATCTAGGCCCAAACCAAAACTGTGAATCGCACAAACATTTGTCTCTATGCGGCGATTGAACCAACTACACTACTCCTTAGTGCATAGCTACCAAATATACTTCTCACCAGAAAAGGATGAACGGAAAAATATGTATATTTAGGAATACATGTAAAATGTCGTTTCATAGTGAATAATATGAGTTTTGAAATGTTGATGTTCTAAATTCAAATTAAATTTATGCACTTTTTTCTGATAACCCCTACAAAACATACAACTTGCAAGGTGTGTCGATTCTTCTGATGAGAAGTATAATGTTATATAGACCGCCACTTGTGCATTTTGTGTTTTTTTTTATGTATTTCTGTTTTCTGTATACTTTTCTGTATGTGGTGTTGATATAAATATGGAAGCACAATAAAACAACCAGTCCAATAGATGCTAGTTTATTACTGACTTGACAACTCAGAAAAAGTGAAAAGCGCGCGCATCGGTTTCCCGCCTTTTTTACGAGGCAAAGGAAACGTAAAATTTATACCAGGTGTACAATAAAGTGTTAAATAAATAAATAAATATTGTTTTGTAGGTAGTGGATGAGCAAGGAGAGATGGTGCCATTCGGCAGTCCTGGCGAGCTGCTGGTGCGCGGGTACAACAACATGATTGGTTACTGGGACGAGCCGGAGAAGACCAAGCAGACGTTCTACAAAGACGGCTGGCTGAGGACAGGGTACTTTTCTTTTTTTTTTTACATACGGACATAGTCCTGACCCCACACTAAGATCGAGTCTTGTGTCGTGGGTATCAGGAACTACGAGAGACTTTTCGGTCTCACAAATACTCAGGCCCGAAAGAAATATTTGTGGGCCAAACAAACATTTCTCTCGGTGCGGGGATCGAACCCGCGGCTTCTTCTTTCAAAGGCGGTGTCTAACCGACTGCGCCACGGAGCCTGTTTATTATTGATGGAGAGCGAGATGAACATGTCATTCGCCTGATCGGACCGCTCATGGACAGTAACAAAACCAAACAACACCATGAATTACAAAGCAATGCTTGGTATTCTACTGCGCTCGCCATCTTGCGATATAAAATGTTAAGTCTCATTATGCCCAGTAGTTACTGTGGCTACAATGTGTTTTAAACCGGAAAACAACAGTGAATTTACACTATTTTGCGGAGAAAATAGACATTGCAGTAATACCTAGCCAGGCGGCCTGTCACATATGAGCGACCTACCTACCTACCAGTAAAAGCTTTCCTTGGACGAGTACCGTTTTGACAGTTTTTATGAGACACTGTTGGTAGAAATACAAAATACATAAAATCTTAAACTGCAATTTAAACAAGATTGAATGTCCTTGCATGTGTATAACATAAATTATATATCGTGTAGACATACAATTTTTTATGGCAGAAAAATAAAATTCAAAGTTTTGAAGTTATCCTTTTTTACTGGTTAATTTGTGTATTTGTATACTTTGACTTTGAAAATGTCAATCCCATACATTATTAATCTAAATATAACTCAAAGGTGACTGACTGACTGACTAGCAGTCACTGCCATTAAACAATCTAAATTCAAAATTTGCCGTTTGAGATTGACAGCTCAATCTTTTTTCTGACACTATATTGCCAATAATCAATATCAGCAGTGAAAAAACTATGGCAACATGTCAAGAGACCAATCGAAAAGTAGAAAACAAAGCAGATTGACATCAATCTAATTTTTTCGATTGATTATTGGCATCGGCCGATAGTGATCTATCAATGCACAGCCCAAACCACGAGGCGGACCGGTCTGAAATTTGGCATGCAGGTAGATGTTATGACCCCTACCCCTAAGGGGATAAAATAGGGGATGAAAGTTTATATAAATCTTCTTAGATTTTCGATTGATTGAACTGAAATTAAAGACTAAAATGAAATTCGCTTAAATAGGATTTTGATAAATTCAACCCCCATGGGGATAAAACTAGTTTGAATCTATCAGTACCTAATGGAACGAATAAATAAAGACGAACAAAATAATTTTCAGTTCTAAATGTCGACAACAGATGGCGTTAGTAGTATTTTAAAACACGCTATCGTTGTGTTTTGTTGCTATTGATGTGGACTCAAAAGCGATCTGCACTCGGGCGAAGCCGAGCCCGACCGCTAGTGTCAAATACGTCTCAAATGTGTGACGAGGATATAGACAAAATTAAATTTATTTTATAAATTTTTAATTATATTCGACATAATCAAATATCAATTGAATTAATATTGTTATAAAGGTTACAGGAACATAAAGAATAACATACAAAATTAAACAATGAAAAGATCACAACTAAAACCGTCGTAGAGCAATATGAAGTGTCTATCAACATTATATATACGTTGTTTTTTAACTTTAATGTTATTGCAGAGACAAGTTCACGATAAGCGAAGATGGGTACGGTCGCATCGTGGGCAGAATAAAAGACATCATCATTAAGGGAGGAGAGAACGTTGCCCCCAAAGAGATTGAAGATTTACTCAACACGCACCCCGATATTATTGAAAGCCAGGTAACATTTTAATAGATATTTAATTGTTGAATGTTATCCTCACATTCGCTAGATAGGCACCTAAAATATATTTCTATCCGACTATGGAGTCACGTCAGCATTTATGGTTTGCATTTTTTTATTTTTTTAGTTTGGCTAAACACGTAACGAAAAGTCAGTTTTTTTATTTATCTATGAAAAAATACCTGCGCCTCACTTAATTTGATAGATCTTCTTTCATAAATTTGAAATAAGGTACCATAAATAATATTTTACAGACGATAAGTAAAAAAGAAATATCGCTCGCACCAAAATTTTAATGAATTAATTCAATACGCCCAAGTATCAACTATATCCAACATAAATTTTCTAAGGCTCAATTGCACAAACTAACTTTGCCAATACCTTTGACCTTGAAAATGTCAATCCCATACATTAGCAAGGTCAAATACGTCTCAAATGTATGTCGATGACAGTTCCAAAGGCAAAGGTATTGGCAAAGTTAGTTTGTGCAACTCAGCCTTAGTCATTGGAAGTGTAATTCGCACTATTTCAGATACCTACAAATAGATATTTAATAATTGTGTGTGGTTAAAATCCAGATGGTGGGATTGTCTGATGAAAGACTTGGAGAAGAACTATGTGCAGTTCTGAAGCTTCGCGAAGGTGCCTCCATCACTCTCGATGACGTCACGAAACACTTGACCGGCCGTCTCGCCAGGTTCAAGATACCGAAGCTACTCAAAATTGTTGATGACTACCCGAAGACTGCTTCAGGCAAAATACAAAAGTACAGATTAAAAGAACTCATTGAGTCGGGCAAATTGTGATTTAATTTTACAATTATATTTTATTTATAAAATTAATGTAATTTATTTTTTAAATAATGTGGTGAAAGTTGTACGCGTAATTTATTTGATATGTTGCTCAAAGTGTTATGTACGGCTTCAAATAAGATCGTTAGATATATTTATTTGATTTTGTACAGACAAGAAAATTAAATAAATAAACACATAAATTAAAGTTTTTAATTAACGTAAACTAGAATTACCTATAGGTTTACGCATGTTTCTTAAATAAATGTTAATTTTACTAAAAACATTAAATTAATGAAAAATATATTTTTGCAATGCGTATTTTTCTTCACTGTTATAGTGCGCGGTGATTGACTGTCAATACACACAATTCCGAAAAGTCAGAGATGTAACCTGGGATTTGAACCAACGACCACAGTGAACGTATCGGCTGCCGCGTCCAGTCCGTTACCAACAGGAGCCCAAGCACCTCTCAAATTCATTAAACATATTATGCTGTGTTCAAATACTCCTAAAAGTGGATGAGGTTGTTACTTAAATCCTAATTAGTATAATACAGATAATATAAGTCATGACCATGACATATAAAAAAATAAAAAGTGCGTGGTGGCCTGTTGGTAAATGGACCAGATGCGGCTGCCAACATGTTTACGGTGGTCGCGGGTTCAAATCCCAGGGCACACCTCTACCTTTTCGGAGTCATGTTTGTATTGATAGTCAATCACCACGCACTAAAACGGTGAAGGAAAACATCGTGAGGAAACCTGCATACTATAGGGATTTATAAGAATTTCTATGGTATGTAAGTCCGCCAATCCGCACTAGGCCAGCGTGGTGGACTATATGGCCTAACCACTCTCAATCGTATTCTCGATTATAGAGTAGGCCCGTGCCCTACAGTGGGACGTATATGGGCTGATACAGATACATACAGATGACCATGACATATGAAAGGAATTAATGATGTAATGGCATTTACCCACCATTGGGACATAAAAAGCTGTAATACTATAGTTAGTTAGTTAATAATGCTCAACAATTTAAAAATGCATGAAAACAAAAAAAAAAGAGTAAATTATATTATAGTCCTACAAAATATTATTTTGTATTATGATCGTAAATCGGTGTATCTTGAACTTTTTTTAGTACTACTAAGTAATCTAAAGATTATTTTTTACTTTTTTAATGTTCAAGTTCGGCAAACGATCAAACAGGTCACCTGATGGTAAGTGATTATTGCCGCCCATGAACAACCATAACGCTTGGATCATGGATGTTGCCGGCCCATAAACAGGGAGGATAGCTCGTAGTTTCTGATACCCACGACACAAGATTCGATCTTAGTGTGGGTTCAGAACTATGTGTATGACTCTTGACTTTATTATTTATAATTAAGCCATGCGACTCTCTTGTTGCCGAAAGTTCTGTATCTGTATTTGTATCAGCCCATATACGTCCCACTGCAGTGTACAGACCTACTCTACAATAGAGAGTACGATTGACTAGATATGTTTATTATACGTAATAAAACAACCGTTTACTTTATGAGCTAATTTATTACTAACTGTGTTAACTTTTTAATTTTGCGAATTGGCGGGAAAGTGTCATCGAGCATGGATGACCATAGACACATCATTCCTCCACACTTAATTTGGACACCTGGTAAACAAACAATATACAATAAAAAATAAAACCTACAAACTACATAAACCATTTTGTTAGATTCTTAAAAATATTTCTTATAATCTACTATTTTCCTCGTACGTTTTGGACGTGTGTTTGGGAGCGATGGTCCTGGTATATTTGTATCAGTGGGGTCACCGTGCACATTGTCGCTGACGTCACGCACAGGTGATTGACAACGCGTACTCTCGTCAATTCCTCCCTCACTCTCACCAGCCACGACTTCTTTTACGTTATTACCCGTGGTTGGTGGCGACTGCAACTCATCGGACTCTACTACAGGGACCTGGTCATCGGTTTCCCTGATCAACGGCCGGCTGCCCATTGACAGCGGATGGACTAGTTCAAGCGTATTATCTGAGGTTACCATACATGGTGATGCGGGAACCTGATGAGATACATTAGGCATAGCATTAGGTAGCCTATTTTCGCCTTTATATCGCATCATCTGATCAACGTGCCTTATGCAGTACACATTTAGATCGTAGATTAGAATTTTGTACAACTTATTACCTATTTTCTCCTTAACAACACCTAGCTTCCAAATTTCATTCCGCGCACTGTACCAGCGGGTCCACACCTTGTCATCTATTTCGAAATTTCTTTTCCCGGGCACTGTCGCGCTTGTTTGGTTCTTATTATTTATTACGGAAGGTAATATTAAATCAAGGCGGGATCTCAATTTTCTCCCAAACATTAACTGAGAAGGAGTTTGGCCGGTAGTACAATGAACAGTGTTTCTATAATTAAATAAATAACCTAATAATTGTTGCTGTGTTTGCTGTATTGATACATTCTCTTTTATAATGCACTTTAACATTTTTTTGCAAATTCTTACAGAATTTTCTGCTAGACCATTACTTGGTGGGTGATATATAGGTGACGTCAAGTATTCAATACCATTGTTACTGCAAAATGTCTTAAATTCTAAGGAATTAATTTTAACGTCATTGTCGGAAACCAACAAATCCGGTAATCCAAACGTACAAAAAATTGCCTTTAATGTATCAATCAAAGCACTCGTGGATGTTCCGTTACGCATATACAAACATTCCAACCACTTAGAATACGCATCTATGACCACTAGGTATACCCTTTGCCCTATAGTCATGTAGTCGATGTGTACGCGCTGCCAGGCGCGCTCTGCAGCGGGCCAGGGCGCGGGCGGGTCTCGCGGCGGCGCCGGCCGCACGCTCACGCAAGTCTCGCACGAACCTATCCAACGTTCGATTTCTTTGTCGATACCTGGCCACCACATCCTACTTCGTGCATTACTTTTAGTTTTTACGATCCCCAAGTGTGTATCATGTAATTCTCGTAACATTTTTTCTCTTAGGGTTGATGGTATGACCATTCTGTGTCCCCTGAATAAACAGCCGTTTTCAAATTGAAGATCCGATTTACACTGAAAATATGGCAATATTGATGAACATTTAATATTGCGTGGCCAACCATGTTTCATGTATTTAATAACTGATTTTAATGTTTCATCGCGTTCAGTCATATGTACAATGTCCTTAAACTTAACTGCCGGCGATGATGTATCGAGAAATCTAAGCGCATAATATGTATCTATGTCACTATCTACAATATCCGCCGCCGTATGTTTCAATGGTGCACGCGAAAAATAATCAGCTGCTTGGTTGTTTTCACTGGGTACGTATTGTACTATATAATTATAGGCAGACAAAATTATTGCATATCTCTGTAGTCTCAACGCGGTAGTTACGGGTATACCAGTCTTATTATTAAATATTGAAACTAATGGCCTATGATCTGTTTTTAAGATAAATGGATCGGCACGACCATATAAATATTGGTGGAAACGTCTAATGCCGAAAATGATAGCTGTCGCCTTTTTCTGTATTTGGCTGTAATTTCGTTCGCTAGAGGTGAGTGAGCGAGATGCATACGCTAGCGGGCGCTCGACGCCCGCGTGGTCGCGCTGCGACAGCACGGCTCCCAGGCCACACGGCCCTGCATCCACTGCCACTACTAATTGCGCTGTAGGTTCGAAATGAGCGAGAATGCGCTCCGATGCTAACTCACGCCGAATCGCCGCCACACTACGGCGCTGCCGCTCCCCCCACTCCCAAGGTGTTTCGCTACGTAACAATTCATGTAATGGACTTAGAACGGATGACGCATTTGGAATGAAATTTCGGTAATAATTTACCATCCCTAAAAATCTTTTTACCTCCGTTACGTTAGAGGGCTCGGGGGCATTAATTATGGCCTGTGTTTTATTCGGGCATGTTTTAATACCCTCTTTACTAATAACGTAGCCTAAATATGTAACATTGTCTTGGAAAAATTCGCATTTGTCCTTTTCAAGACGCAGGCCGGCATCACGGAGCCTACCTAGAACTTCACCTAGTCTATTCATATGCGCTGTTTTATCATGTCCGGTAATGTATATGTCATCGGGCCAAATACTGATACCCTCTATGCCAGAAAGAAGAGTTTCCATTGACTTTTGGAATATTGCCGGTGCGTTTGCTAAACCGTATACTAACCTAGTGTATTTATACAGCCCTTTGTGTGTGTTAATCGTGGTAAGCTCCTGACAGGAGTCTTCTAATAAAAATTGATTATAAGCATTTTTTAAGTCAATTTTACTATATTGCTCACCACCCCCGATGTTAGCAAACACCTCTTCAATTCGGGGCAGTGGGTATTTTTCTATGATGAGGTCTTTATTGAGCGTTATTGAAAAATCACCGGCGATTTTAACCATACCGTTAGATTTTAGTACGGGTACTATAGGTGTTGCATATTGTGAGTAGTCAACGGGAACTAATATACCTAAGCGTACCAACCTATTTAACTCATTTTCAACTTTCTCTCTTAGGGCAAAGGGTACCGTGCGTGGCTTAAAAAACTTTGGACTAGCATTATCCTTCAATTTTAAACTAACTTTGAACTTATTGAAGGCACCTAATTCATCACGCCACAAATCCGAAAACATTTCTAAAACTTTATACAAATTTTCATCGCTACGCAGTGAATTATTATCAGTGGTAATAAACAAATTAAAAGCGGACATAAAATCTTTCCCCAGTAACGGTGGGCCGCCATTAGCAACAACAAAAATTTTGATGTACTTATGTATTTTATTATATAAAGCGTCAATTATAAAATAACCTAATGGAGTGATTTTATGTCCATTATATAAGCACATTTTAATACTACTAGTTTGTAGGGCATAGCTGGAAAACTTTTCTTTGTACAATTTATCAGATATTACGCAGCTGCCAGAGCCCGTGTCTAATTCCATAGATAAACTTTGATTACCCAATATAAGGTCAATTTTAATTGGTTTATCTGTGACATACCTTATATTGAAGTTTTGACATTCCTCACAACATGACATGGCAGAATCACTTGGTTCGCCCTGGCCATTATCTACGTGATAAACGCTCAAGTCTCTAACATCCTTGCAAACTTTTTTCAAATGTCCCTTTTTACCGCACTTTGAACACTTATAACTTTTATACCGACATTTGTCACTTGAATGATTTTTTAAGCCGCACACTGAACACCGGAAAAAGTCACCGGAGATCGCCCCGCTCGCGCTGCCTGCGCTGCTCGCACCGCCCACGCCACCTCGCCGTGTTTCTCCGCGACCGTGCTGTGCCTGGATTTTAACCTTATATATCGGTTCCTCCTTGACTCGTACTGTTTCAGTGTTGCACATCATGACTTTTGCCTCCTTAACGCAGGCGGCTTGCTCTGCCAATTCAATAGCCCTCGCCAATGTCAGCGTGGAAGCGTTCTGTTCGAACAACTTGTCACGTTCAGGCCCCGAGCCCAGGCCAAGGACAAAACGATCCCGCAAGTTCGTTTCCAGGGCGGTTCCGAAATCACAATAGCTGGCAAGTCCTCTAATTCGAGCCACCCATTCTCCTATAGTCTCGCCTGGATTTCTAATTGCTCCATAAAAATTAACTTTATCTGCAAAGGAGCACTGCTTCGGCTTGAAATGACTGTCGAGTAATAAAATTAGGTCCGAAAACTTTAGCAAGCCCAATTCTTTTGGGTAAGCTAAGTTACGTAGTAAACGGTATGTCTCGTCGGTAAGATAAGTAAGAAGAATTCCACTCCTGTTATCTTCCTTAACTTCGTTTATCTTTAAAAACTGAAGTAATTTGCTTTTAAATATCTGCCACTCGCCAGTTTTATGATCGAAACTAGTTAAATTTCCGATATAAGCCATTTTTCTTTAATTCGTGGGTAGTACTCGTACCTCGTCGCCAATGATATGTTTATTATACGTAATAAAACAACCGTTTACTTTATGAGCTAATTTATTACTAACTGTGTTAACTTTTTAATTTTGCGAATTGGCGGGAAAGTGTCATCGAGCATGGATGACCATAGATACATCAATTTGTATCAGCCCATATACGTCCCACTGCAGTGTACAGACCTACTCTACAATAGAGAGTACGATTGAGAGTGGTTAGGCCATATAGTCAACCACGCTGGCCTAGTGCGGGTTGGCGGACTTACATACCACAGAAATGCCGAAAGTTACTATTTATTATATTTTGTTAATGTCTGCTATTGGCGGTATGGATAACGTGACCATTTATTTTTTGTGCCAGAGCGGGACATTTGTGGAAAAAAATAATAATAAAAAAGTTTTTGGGTTTTACAAGTTTTCATTATAGAAGATCGAATAACAAAAAGTAATCATAGCACTAAACACAAAATAGTAATAAATAGGCACGATTTATAAGCCTCAGTAGCGGCGTGACTGTCAGGCAGACACATAACATACTCAATAATTGTGGAAAAGTTTGTTAAATAATGTTTTACGAAAGTGAATAATTCGATCCAACGGTTTTCAGTAGTAGTTCGATAAAGCATTTCGAGCGGGAAATACTTTTTATTTATCGTTTGGTTTATTTTCAAAAGCGGGACTATGTCGGCCTTGCTGGGGATACCGGGACAGACTTCCTGAAAGCGGGACTGTCCCGCCTAAAGTGGGACGTATGGTCACGTTAGGTATGGAGGCGATGAGTATCATTAAAGCCACAAAATCTACAGTTATTTACGTTATGTTGCCGTGTTGCTACATAAGAGATAACTGAGGTGTTGATGAACCAATAAGAAACTTTTAATTTAAACTAGACTTAAAAATATTGCAGGTTGTTTTTATTTGGTTTTATGCATAATGTATTAGCTACATACACACGTCTATTTGAATTTAAAATACTTAAGTTATTTATTGGCTTCAACTTCAAGTTATCAAAGTAATTTTTTGCTTTGTTTACCCATTGTGCAGTATCGTTGGAATATTTCGTTTTCTCATGAAAAAAAAAACGGCCAAGTGCGAGTCGGACTTACGCAGCATGGGTACAAACCTATGTGATGTAACAAAAAATAAGGTTTGAATTTTTTTCCTGTATGTGTGCTATAAAACGTTGCTTCATGTGAAATTTCAAGATTCTAGGTTGACTGGAAGTAACCTTTGGGTTTTGATTCTCTTGTGAGTAGCTGCGTAATTGATTTTGTAACAGCTTAAACGTATTAAAGACCTGAGTATTTGATATGAATTACAATTGAATACCTCTACGTGTTCATGAGGTAAGTTTGAATTTTTTAATATATTTTTATTATATGATGTATCTAATTTTTCCTTTGCTATAAGACGTTGCTTCATACCAAATTTTTAGATTCTGTATTTACTATAAGTGCCCTGTAGATTTTTATTCCTCTGCGAGTGTCGAAAAAATTAAGATAAATAGCCGTTTATATAGCAATATCTGTTGATTGTTTCTATGTATCTTAAGTTGACTTAGAAGTTTGATTTTTTATCAGCCCCAAGGGACAGTAGATCTAAGTATATGATATCAATTTCAGCTTGATACCTTCACGCGTCTTAAGAAGAAGGCCTTGACAGACAGACGAACAACAAAATAATTCTATAAAGGTTTCGTTTTTTTTTCTTTTGAGGTACGGAACCCTAAAAAGGCGAGGATAATTCAAGGAAATCCTTGGGTCTACGTCTGGCAGTGGACTTTGTGTGGCTGAAGAATACGGGACAAAAATAACTCAGTGGGCTCTCCTCTACTATAAAATACAAAACAATAAAAAAGAAAATATTAAGAAATAATATTTATATAAGAAATTAATAATTTATAATATTAATACTGGAATATTTATATAAGAAATAATATTTATATATGTATATATATTGGTGTCTTTTGTTAATGTACTCTTGTTGCACGTCAAGCCCTAGTTATCACTCCAAGAATTCCTGTTCATCCAAAGGTCGCCAGGAAGAAATCGCTCAATGCGATATGGTCACCCATTGTACAATTAAATTTTTACCTGATATATTTATTCCCTGTGTAACTCGAGATGTAAATAAATTAATAAATAAATTTTAAATAAATAAAAAAAATAAAACATCCAACAGTCACACACATAGCCCCACACTAAGATTGAATCTTGTGTCGTGGGTATCAGGAACTACGAGAGACTTTTCGGTCTCACAAACACCCAGACCCGAAAGAAACATTTGTGGGCCGCACAAACATTTCTCTCGGTGCGGGGATCGAACTCGCGGCTTTTCGTTTCACAGGCGGCGTCTAACCACCTACGCCACGGCGGCTGTTAAATAAATAGATAAATATGTACCATGCGGTATGGACCTCCCATTCCTAATAAAACGTGTTTTTGCATTGATGCTTATTCAGTATATGCTCGTATTTACACAGTGTTGTTCTGATTTTTATTATAGTTAGTCGCGTAGTGGAGTACAGTGCACATATTTGTTCCTATGAAGTTTGTTCACTGGAGCGACATCAAAAATGTTTCTGTTATATTTTTTTCCTGTTGCATTGCTTTTGATATGCGGTCTGGTTGTTCTCGCAAGTGTGTGCTGTAGATTAACGAAAGAAGGTAGACTAATTGACAAAATTCCCGCGGATAAAGGATTGCCGATATTTCTAAATACATTCGATATTGTGCTGCATCCTGGTAAGTTTGTTAATTGAAACTTAGTACACTAATTTATGTTATATTATTGACATAATTATCCTTATTGATTTTATGGTTTTAATACATTTATTAGAAGTGGAAAAATTATTCAGCCCGGAAATAGGAATTTGTGACCCTATCACATCGTGGGACGGAACACTTTTCCCAAGTTTCGCCTTATATGTTCCTTTCCAACCTCCAGATTGCAACCAAAAGAATCTCTGCCTATCTTTATTGAAAAAAGGCGTGAGTTTATGAATGATGTATGTAAATTAATCACAATTACGACCGAATTATATTTATTCCTTTTAGTAATAAATAAATAAATGTTTAGTCGACATTTGCATAATAATTAGTTCAAAACCACGAAACAGACGTCGATGTAATAAATACACCTTTTCAAATGACATTCTTGAAACATCCTTGAGTACAACAAATAAAAATGAATGTTCACAAACAAATAAAAATGTATTTATCCTTGTATGTATTTTATAATTTTATTATTAAAATAATTTTGTTATTTTATTTTCCAATATTATATTTTTGTCTAAAGCATGGTATGGTTTATGTAAGGATTTTGTTTCAGATCAATTGTTTATTTATTTAAGAGAACTTTATACGAAGTTCAATGGTATTTACGCGATGCGGGGATTCCATTACAGAAATGTTAATATATTCGACCCTGAAGATGTTGAGGTGAGCATCGTATTTAAAATAGTATTTTTGGTTGCAAACAAAACTGACGCTTCATTTCATGCACTTTATAAAATAATGTCGTTTATGAAAACTGAAAATGGTTTAAAAAACTCATATCCTGCTAAAAAGCCTCGATTATGCCAAACTTCATACAAAATTGTCGATTCTAACTCAAAAAATTATGAGCTATTTTAACACGGAAATTTTATTTCACGATAACAAAATTAGGCGAGGCACGATCAATGTATACTTGTTTTATAAATGTTGTTGTATTAACCTTTAATCTTTAATCTTTAACCGTCAAAAAAGGCAGATAAGTAATTTAACGGTATGTGTGCTTCAAGCGTGAACGTCTTTGACATCTTTCAACCTAAGACAGACCATTCTTTATTGGTTAGACGCTCTATGCTTTTACTGTTTTAATAATTTAATTTGATAACTTTAACGTGTATTTTAATCAAATATTGGGTTTGTGCACTTCTCCTCCATATAATCTTCAACTGCGCCAACTTCCAAGACCTTCCGTCATCGCAATTTTCTTAAAAATGAGTACAAAGATTAACTTCACGTTGATATTATATAGATATGGATATATTTGTCATGACAACTCATATTTGTTACTTATTAAATCCTTACTAATATTATAATTGCGAAAGTTTGGGTGTATGTTTTTTAAATTCTCTTAAGCAAAAATGGCTAGCCCGATTTGATGAAATTTGGCATAAGGGTAGCTGACATCCTGGATTAACACGTAGGCTACTTTTTATCCCGAAAAAATATTGTGTTCCCGTGGGATGAGTGAGAAAATCAAATATACATATTTGCTACTCTTTCACACTTTTCAACCAATTACATCGAAACTTTGGATACGTGTTGTCAGAGGAACAAAAAAGATACAATTCATGCAGAAATCATGCACTGTCCTCAAGAATTAGAAATACAACTAAAAGGTTGTTGTCCCATACGAAAAAAATACGGAAGACCGGTATAAAAACTCAGCCTACGAGTACGAATAAATCAACGTTTAATGCTCAAGCATGTGGCAGTCGTCCTTCTTGTCATTAAAACTAGTAATAAACATAATATAAGCGCCACAACGTCGAGATCTGCAGTCGCTGCTACCGGATCTATGGCTTTAACTGGAAACTCTGAATTATAGGTTTATCTCTATATGTGTATCTGTGTGTGTGTCCTCTGCTAAATTAAAGTTTCGCCGACACGTGTATACAAGCAAAATTTTCAGGAATACCTTATCATGTGTGGCTAGCTTTACATTTTTTTCACAGTTTGCCTTGCATTTTTCCTTTTTCGTAATTGTTAACTATTAACAGATTTTCTCTCTTCACATTTTATTATATCGGACGTGCTCATACTATTAGATTGCGAGTGTAAATAATTATGTACTTTATGTTCTCCTTGAGGGCTCAATCGTACTTTCGGTTGTAGGGTAGGCCAGTGACCTGCAGTGGGACGTTTTGGGCTGATACATATACAAATAAATTCTTGTTGTTTATGATATAAAAACATATTTCAGACAATGCGTTAAATAAATTTTAACATTTTATTTTTAGTTCTAAATTACCCATAATTAGAATTAGATAAATTATAATTTGTTTCTTGTTTTGAAATGTATTTTGATAAAACCGGCCAGATACAAATAGTACAGTCAAAGACATTTTATTACATCTTTAAATAGCTTGGCAAAAAATAGTAGTTTTTAATGAAGGCGCTAAGATTGAATTTAGGATTAACATGGCAACCGATACACAACTACAGAAAATGTTTAGATACTTGTTATTTTTATGTTTTGTTTTAAATCACAAAACAAACAGAACCGTACGAAAATTTATAGAAATACTTGCGTATAAAATTATTCAACGATGACAATTTTAAGTGTTGCCGTAATTTTTTTCTTTAAGCCAATTGTCACCGCGTCGTACACTTTTTTGCCAAGTTAAACATACTATATGAGAAAAGACTCTTCCCCGATCATTAGTAAAAATAACAGTGTAGCCACTTATAATTATTAAGCCTTCAGAATCTCAATCTTACGAGCGTTTAAATTTACATCTACCTATGTTAAAATTCGCAATGTTAAAAAATCACAACAATAAACATTAAATTAATTCCTAACAGAAACCGGTTAAACAACACGGGTAAAACAGACAATAAAGAATCATTTATAAATTGAAGGACAAAAATATAATTATTATGTCTGTTTTTATTCATAATTGGATATCAAATTCTGATTTACCAAAACGAGCATCTACTTCCTTATACATAATAAGGATAATAATATTTTTATTTTCGTCTCTTTTGTTCCGGTCGAGAATAATAATTAATAAGGCGCTTTTTTTTTCTTTGTTTCCTTTTCCTTTTTTCTTGTTTGTCTTGTCTTTTGGTAAACGTCACGCTTGATCATGTACAGGATCTTAGAGTAATTACTACTAGAGATATCCACGTTGTAACCGCACATGAGTCATCAATAGTTTGTTGACACATTTTTTCATGTTACCACATAATTCATCTTTCCCAACTTATGGTAAAATTATACACATTATTAAAAATAACGGTAAGTGTGCAGATAATAAATACAAATAAATAATACATAATATTAGCAGAATAGGTAGCATACTGGGAGGCCGCCTGGGTAGGTAGAATTACAATGTCTATTTCTCCCGTTGAACGGCAATGTAAATGCTCTGTTGTGTTCCTGTTTGAAGGACATTGTAACTAGAGTAACTATTAAAGCTGACTAATAAGGTCTTATCATACAGATTTATTACGTGCTGAACATAAAGGAATACAGAATATTAAGAAATGCGCAAGCAATGTACACCGTTGCTTTTAGTGACATAGAGGTACAGTCAGCAACATAAGTCGTTACACATTCATGAGATTTCGAATTGTCTTATCATCCAAAAAAAATATTATTTTCAATATCGTATGGCACTTCTCGGCATAGATGACTTTACTTGGTTATATTTTACGACTACAGTAGCACGTACAAATTTTAATTCATAAAAAGGTTATCAAAAAATGTGAAGTGTGCAGCGACTTATGTTGCTGACTGTACCATGGACCCTAGTTGATTTATGATAGTGTTTTTTATTGCAATTAATGGCGAGACGAGCATGCCGTTCGCCTGGTAGTAAGTGATACGGCAGCTCATAAATAGCAGCATAACTAAGCAATGCTTGCCGCTTGGCATTCCACTGCACTCGCCATCCTGAGAAACAAAATGTTAAGTCTCCATGTACTTCTAGACAAGCGCGTACCAGGATGAGACTGAATGTTAGCTGCATTATTATATCATTCATTTTGCCGCCTATACTAATGTATCTACTTCCTACTAAACATACAAATTATGTGTGGTATTGCCTGGTTTTAATGCCACACTGACCATCAGTGCTGATATGCCAATATTTATGGTCGTTAAATAAAAGATTTAGAATAATGCAAAGTAAATACTATTACTCATGACGCGATAAAACCTGAGTATTTATTGACAGATATTAAAGATGCGAGGCACTCCTCACATTTAACTATTTGACTCACTTTGATAACAATAAACCCGAATAATAATCAATAATAATAATAATAATCTATGGGTAAACTACAATTATTTCAAATACATAAATTACTTAATTCATTAAAAATATTTTGTACAAAAGCAATACTAATAACAATCTAGGGGGAAACTCCAATTATTTCAAATACATAAATTACTCAATTCATTAAAATATTTTGTATAAAAGACTAATATTTCAGTAACATTTTTTTAGTGAGCGGGGAAAGGTAAAAGTTTTCGAATGTCTAGCAACACAACAAAATGCCGTTATAACTTTTAAGGAAAGAAATAATCACGTTTACGTGGTAAATTCACTTTAATATAAACTTATAAAGAAACGATATTGTATAGTTACTAAATATATTGATTTTCAGCCACCAACATTGATTTAAAAACTAAGGATAGGCCCTTCAGTACATTGGGTACGTCAAAAAGATGCCTGTGAAAATCGCGCCATCTGTCAGATTTTTACGTCAATGGCGGCCATGAAATCGTTTTCAATAATGCTAAAATAAATGTTATATTTACTTAAAGTACTATAATTTGTACTTAGCGGTGATAAGAAATATTACATATTTTTTTGTTAACTTTCTGTCATCTTTATTGCACCCACACACGATAAATTAGGCATTTGTCAACGATTTACAAAACGGTTCGCTGTGACGTCACAACCGCTGCACTGGTGCTGCAAACCACTTTTGTGACAACACTTTTCACGCTCTCCGCCCCGTCCATATATTTTACGTCAATGGCCACCAATGAATTCAAATTAATTCTACTTACGAGTGTAAAGTGATTTCCATGCTTTTCCTTTCAGTACGGCTATTACAGCCCACAATACTGCATTCTCCTATAGTAAATCACAAATACAACACTAAAATCTTATCAAATTAAGTCTTTATCTCAATTTTATTAGAAATAATGAATTATTTTGGAGAAATAAACACCAAATGACACTTGACATGATAATGACGTCGCTTTGTTGGCCGAAATTCTATTTTCGCCCAACGACAAAAAGCGGCTTCACATGACACATAGGACATGATTTTGGATCTCATTTTGATTTAAAGAAATTCGTATCGGTGTGTCTCATTTTAGCGGTGTACAGTACATTTAGACTCTCTCCATAGGGATCTATACAATTGATAATGGTACATCCATACCCATGTCCATACCACAGCTATTTTTGGTAGAGTAACGTTCCACAGGCTTCAACAAGTGACAAGAAAATATTATTTAATGTTGTAATGTTGCCTGACTTTCGAAAAACAGTCAAAATTTGTCAAAAATCGATAAATGTCGTTGTGTTTTTGTTTCATTTTGTTATTTTCTGTTATTGGCGGCATGTTTGGATTAGCAACATTCAACAAATAATAACAACAAAAGTTATAGATTGTTGCTGAACGTTACCGTGTTCCACAATGTGGCCCAGTAGAAAAAAAAACAGCTGTTTGGATGCTCTATAAAGGTTATCGCTCATTAGACCCACCCGGCACCGCCTCGCTGCTCGTGGAAGTCGGGTGGGCCGCGCGTGGTCCACTCGGTGGCAACGCGCGGTTCATTCGGGGCTTGTGAATTCTCAATGCGCAACAACGCAAGCCAAGCATGCGAGCAACGAATTGTCACCGAGTGGCCCACGCGTGGACGGCGGCGATCCGGTGACGTTACGGAGTTGATGTAGTGAGGGTATGTCCATACAATTTCATATAAAAACTATTAACCGCGCGAGGCGAGGAGGTGTTGGGTGGGTCTAATGAGTGGTAACCGTAAGTCCTAACTTAATGACCACTCCTTAATACTGCACTGAAATAGTCAATCCGAAATGTTAGTTAGTCATGATTCTTAAAGCCCATGACCATTGGCTGCAAACAAGCTCACATACATAAATACATATTATATAACACACGCCTTTTATACCAGAATGGGTAGGCAAAGGTGCTAAGATACCCATATTTGGCCTTGTACGTTCCGTCTAACGATGTCATTGGGGGCGAGTCTATCGCCATATCGGGCAAAAATTCCGGACTCCGGGCTGATAATAATGGATAGTAAAATCCTATATCACATTGCCCGACCCGAGATTCGAACCCGAGAACAGGCAGTCTCACGGAGGTTACAGATCGACATAACGGAAAAACCTTACTTTTTGGGTGAATATGTGTATTGATTGATAGTTAACAAGCGCTGACTTCAACTGTGAAGGAAAACATCGTGAGGAAATCTGTATGCTACAGATATTCAAAAACTTCTATTATATATGAATTGCCTCAACACGCATTAAGCACTATAGTGCGCTTTAGCCCTAACTTCTCCCGAAATCTCGATTGTAGTCAAGGCCCGTGCCCCATAGTGGGATATAGGACTGGATAATTATTGTTATGTGACATAATTATAAAATGCACCTACTATGAAAGTTTCGGACATGTTCGGTAATCTGTTACAATCAGGTAAAATTTAAATAATTAATAATACCATAGGAACTCCTCTAAAAAACGAATCTAATAATATCTCAGTTCTGAAGGAACATAGCATGTCTGTATGAAGTAACAAAACTAATCTAAATAAATTATTCTTGCAGAAAATCCTGTCAGTAACACGGTATAATGACAAGCGCTTGCCATACGAATTTTTAAAACCATGGCTCGGTGCGGGACTGCTTCTGAATAATGGTAAGCTGAAAAAGATTCAATGTACTTGAAATTACTGAAACTATTCTAAAATACATTTGATAGGTTTTGAAAATTGACCTAAACAGTAGATAGAACATAGAACCTCCTATATTTTGAAGTCAGTCAGAAGAGACATCGGTCATCACGAATGCATTGCATTTTATGTAAGTGCAGTACTTAGGTACATCTAGATTCCCTTGATAGAGCAACCACGAGTAATGATTATTTCTGGTCGCCCTACACGAATCCGGATATATGTACATAGGCTCATCCCGAAATGTGATGCATTTGCTTGGATTTCACACTTTTCTGTACAATGTTTGGTATTCGAGTAAGTATAAAAATTTAATATTCTTAGCAAAATCTGTGCAGCTTCAAACATCGCGGAACATTGTAGGTTTAAAAAAGTTCATTATAGTTTGAAGTGTTTGGCGACACTGAAGATACTCATCAAAATATATCTCAGGGACATGATCACGCTGAATGATGGTACAACAGCAACCCAATAATAATTAGTTTTATACAACTATGGATTACATTGTGATTTTTATTGGCAGATATACTGACAACAATAGGGAATATGCACGAGACTCCAAAATAAGTCATTTTTTTTTTTTGTAATCTTTATTGATAGAAATATACCTTAAATATATTTTTTAAATTCATAAACTCTAAATCGGTAAAATAAATACTTAAAAATGACATTACAAATTTGCCGCGCAATTTTTTCGAAACGCTTGAAAAGGAAAGTGACGACAGAGTACACTATCTTATGAAGTTTTAGCTTGTTGGGTGTATTGTTTTACGTTTGTTTAAGAGTTATTTTATGTTTTGTTTATATAATTAAAAAAAAATATATTATTTTGTGACGAAATACAGTTCTGTAGCAACTAATGAAAGAAACTTAATCCAAACACTACGTTGCTGACATAGTGTACTCTGACGTCATAGCGAGTTCGCGCCAAAATGGCGTTTAAATGCATCGAAACTGATAGCAGTTTTGATTATTTTTTTGTACTTTTTTGATTGATATTTTTAAATCCTTATATTTTTTTTCTGGTAATGTAATAACATACACAATCGATTAAAAATACAAAAAAATTACATGCATATTCCCTATTATTTCATTTTAGGTGAAAAATGGCAAGAGCGAAAAAAAATGCTAACGCCAGCATTTCATTTCAATATATTGAAAAAATTCTTTGTCACTATCGACGAGCAGACCCAGGAGCTTATGAAGTTGATCGAAAAGGAAGTTGGTAAGGAAAAGACAGAAGTGATGCCTCTGATAGCAAGATCCACACTCCGCGTCATATGTGGTAAGCTCCATTTTAATTTCAACAAATTATTGTAAAACTATGTTTGACTAAAATGATGACGAAAGTACCTTTCTAATCTAGATTTTCTTGCGAGCTGCACTTGCGAGGGATCTTTGAAAGAATAATCTTTAGTTTATGTATTAAAAGCTGAAATAACTACAATATTTTGATTTGTTTATAATGTATTTTCTGTTTTCGTATAAGATAAATATGTTAAGGTCAAACATTTAATACCTATTTATCATTAAGAGCAATTAAATAACTTTATTGTGATACTCTGATAGTCCGATACTCCCCAAAATACAACATATTCCGTGTCATTGAACTAAAAAATAATTGAGGTTTTTATAACATCATTTTATTTGCTAATTTATGGATTCAAATTATAAAAATATTTTTATTTTCAGAAACCTCAATGGGCTTGTCGATGAGCGAGGACATAGAATCTGTCACAAGCAAATACCTCAAAGCCATACATACATTGGGAAAATGCATTCTATTCAGAATTTCAAGAATTTGGTTTTATAAAGAACCAACGTTCCGTATGACAAGTTGTTATAGAGAACAAAAAGCCGCTTTGACTGATTTGCATAAATTCACCAAACAGATCATCAGAGAAAGAAGACAGTTTAGGAGAGATAACAAAATGACAAAAATTAGTAACAATGATGATGAGTACGGCAGGAAGAACAGGATGGCAATGCTGGATTTACTATTGGAACAGGAGGAACATGGGAATATTGACGAAGATGGCATCAGGGAAGAAGTGGACACTTTCATGTTTGAGGTAACGAATGATATTAGGGGTATATCATCGTTTGAGCTGTCCTTGAAATATCGTTAATTTATTTCTTTCTTACCATATGTTATTTTTTTATTGCAATCTAAAATCGATATAAAAATATCTTATGTGTTAGAAATTAGAATCCGCTTCCTCTCAACACAATTTAGTTTTAAATTGAAATTAGCATCTCACTTGCATAAACCTTTTGGGAATTGTAATTGAAGAAATAGATATAAATAGAATACGAATATATAATAGGAAGCGAAAGGAATAGATGCGGATTTTTTTACTTTAAATATTTTTTATTTTCGAATAGAGTTTTCTTAACTAGCTTCTTTCCAAAAACGTATATTCTATAATATACGTTCGTGTAGTATTGTTTTTGCATATCTTTCGAAAAAAATTAAGCTCCAATAAAATTAAACTCTAATCGATATTTCTTTGCCTTTAGCTGATAATAATCAGACCTCGTTTCAATCTTAGAAAACCTGAGATACTTATTACATCATTGAAAAACTACTTCAAATGCATTATTTCTACTCTTTAGATAATAATCCTACATTGTTCGATAAATTATATTCAATAATAAGCATTCACAGGTAGTTGACAACAGTATTAGTGTCAATAAAATATAATTCCTTTACAGTGTATGTAATTGTTCTGCGGTCATTAGCTACTTAATTGTTAACACGCAGGTTTTATGTAATAATATGAATCACTGAGACACGTGATGGATTATCATCTAACACTAGTTATGTCCCTCATAGTGGACTGGCAAATGGCATAAATTTTCAGCAAAAGTTATGTTGGTATCATTAATTTAAAAACTAAGGCTAGGCCCTTCAGTTTGGCGTTTGGTTTGGAGTTTTAAAGGTTTCAAAAAGAAGACTGTGAATAACTTAATGTGATAGATTTTGTGTTGAAAATATTATCTTCATTTGTATTAAACTTTCAGTCATAATACAAGCAATCATTTTTAAAATCGTTGCGAGCGACGAATAAACTTATTGCTCTTCAAAATAAAAATTGAAGTTCGAATAATGTAGAAATGGGCCCACTAAACTGGGATGGTGTTTCTGTCTCAAACAAACCTGATGTGGAATAACACACCAAGGTACCAATGCTTGACATATGAATAGATGCACCAAATGGAAGCAATTAATAAATCTTGACGATCATAATGGTATGGAAATTATACAAATATTTTGTATTGCAGGGTCACGATACGACAGCGACTGCGCTATGTTTCATGATCATGAGAATCGCGAACGAGCCCGTAGTACAAGTATGTATAAATAAAATGTCATAGCTATTAATAACACATGATTAGTGCAGAAACGAGAGTTTAATTGCAGCGTGGGAACTGTTAGAGAACAGGACACTATAATTATGATTTGATTTATTATCCTCTAATTATTTTAATTTACAATTTCTCCGATGTCCATATCTATGTTTTCTTTTAATTTTTTTTAATTCGGCATTTTTAAAGATAAATGCTTTATTATCTTTATTTACAATTACAAAAAAAAAACGTACAGATGTACTGCCGAGTAATCAAAATATTATTTTGGCAGAATTTGATATACGAAGAGATAGAGCGCATACTCGGGCGGTCATCGCGCAGTCCTACGATGCAGGATCTCAGTGAGATGAAGTACTTGGAGTGCTGCATCAAGGAGTCGTTGCGGCTGTACCCCAGCGTGCCTTACATATCTAGGGTGGTCTACGAAGATGTTCAACTTGGTATAGTGTTTACGTTTTTAAATCGTCATTCGGCGGTATCTTTAAAAATATTTTTAAGAGTTTCGTAAGGGCTATTGTAATTTCATTTCTTCCAATTGTTATGTAAATTGCTGATAGCGATAGATTGATAGTAGCATGCAGTTCCAAATTTTATAATATATCAGCAAAAAATATTAAAATACTATATTAAGCTGGCCCTCGCCTGTTACAGTTTTTTTTAATAAAGTAAGTTTCACTTTTGAATCAGGAGTATTAAGAACCGCAATAAGCTTTAAATCAGTAATTTATTCGTTCATGAAATGTTCTGCAACATACGGTATTGGTACATAATATTTCAATTCAATCTATCTTGTTCCAGAAACGAAATTTCGTTAGCATAGGTTACTGATTTGACATTCATTCCAGGTGGTTTCACAGTACCAAAGAGTACTGAAGTTAATATCCACATATTCGACATCCACCGTCGAGCAGATATATACCCTGACCCCGAGAAGTTCATCCCAGAGAGGTTCCTGCCAGAGAACACAGCTACGCGACATCCTTATGCTTACATACCTTTCAGTGCAGGGCCCAGGAATTGCATTGGTTAGTTAAGTAAATTTTGTCTTAAACGTTTTTTTAAATTGCAATGAATGGCAAGACGAGCATGCCATTGTCTATGAATAATTTTGTAAGACTTTTTCTACATTTCACACATTAAGTACATACTACAATAATAGAAATTAATATAGTGTGCATTATCGTTATAACTTCCATCTCCAGAAGTTTCGTAAATCCTAAAGATGATCTTAAAGTCTTTGAAGTTAGAGTTTTTAATATGCTTGAACTGTATGTAATTATTTCCAGGTCAAAAGTTTGCAATGCTGGAGCTGAAGTCGGTGATGTGCGGCATCATGCGGCGGTTCAGGCTGGAGCCGGTGACCAGCCCCGAGCGCGTCAGGTTCACGTGCGACTTGGTGCTGCGAGCCGCGCATCCCATCTACGTACGCTTCGTCAGAAGGAACGATATTCTGGATAGTTGAGGTATCGATCCCGAGAAGAATAACGCGGGACAATAGTAATAATTTGTATTTGGTTCTTTGAAATAAAGTATTAATTTGCAAATTGTTTCATTGTCTGCTCCCTTCAAATCGGTCCCGCAATTTTTACGGCGACTATATTTCACAAAACAAAAGCATTTATTCCTATCGGTAATAATATGAATATTATATTATATTGTCTTTATAACAGCCCATACACATATTGACATAATATTAGGGAGACTATTAGCGCACAGCGGTACATTTCTAACCACGGGACTCCTGTGTCATGGAAAGTTCGATATGGAGAGTCTTCGTGTCTGTATCAGCCAAAGATATCAGCCCATATACATCACGCTGCAAGGCAATGACCTTCCCTACAATCGAGAATACGATTTTGAAGGGATAGGCCATGTAGTCCATGTAGTCTTTACTGGTGGTAGGTCTCTCATATGTGAGAGGCCATCTGGGTGGGTACCACCGCAGTGTCTATTTCTCCCGTCAAACAGCAGTGTAAACGCACTGTTGTGTTTCGGGTTGAAGGGCATTGTAGCCAGAGTAACTACTGGACATATTGAGACTTAACATCTTATGTCTCAGGATGGCGAGCGCAGTGGAATGCCAAGCATTGCTTTGTAATTCAAGGTGTTGTTTGGTTTTGCTACTGTTCATGAGCGGTCGTATCGCTTACCATCAGGCGAACGGCATGCTCGTCTCGCCATTCATTGCAATAAAAAAAAAAAAAAAAAAAAGTCCACCACGCTGGAATAGTGCAGGTTGGCGAACTTTTACATACCATAGAAATTATTACAAATCGTTATGAGGAGAGTACTGTATTCCAAATAACGTTATTTCATTTTTTTATACTTATTTATTATTACGAATTATAAATTTAGTAAACCGATTTTGGTTTCTGGCTTAGGGATTTGAGATTGGATATTAATATATACAGTTTTAGCACCTTTACACTACCTCCGATAATATTCAGACCACAAAGGCGTTGTTGAATAAAATCCATCGGAGTGGTACCAAACGTGTAATCCATCCATACGAAATAATCCTACTACAATGAATGCCATACATAACAAGCGCAATATTAGAATACCGACAATCTCTGTTAGATCTGTTTTTGCACAACGACATCCCCATTACCTTCAATCCCGTATTTATAATATAATTAAAAACTGTGATATAGTTAACTGTTCACGCAAGGAAACTAGAGTTAAAGTGAAAAATATGCTAATAAAATTATCTTATGACCAAGTAGAGACCATGCTTAAAATTGTCAAATAATTTAACACACACTCACACACACACATACATACACACACACTCATATACTCATTCTCACCTTCATTTGATTATTATTAATATTACGTTGGAGTTGGATTAAGTTTATTCTATTTTATTTTGTTAATTCTTGTTTTGTTTAAATGATTAGATATATATTGTTTGTAATTTATTTTGTTTGCACTGGCAGTAGTTATTCTAGGATGGGTGCCCAAGATACGGGCTTGCCTACTTTGGGACCCACACTTTGGATATATCATTAACTGTAAAATGTGTACTCTGAATTTTGTATTTACTTGGAGCTTTTTCACAATAAAATTTATTCTTATTCTTATTCATGTTTTGTATTTTTACAGTTTCAAGCTATAGAATTCGTTTTGATTGTACATTAATTAATGTTTGTTTTTCTATTGTAAATATTATTTGATCTGTAAATTATTAAAAATTAAAATGTATCAATCGCCGTATTATCTTTTCATGGTGCTATCTGTCTGTAAAATATTTCCAACAAAAGTTTAATTTCTCGCAACTGGCGGATTATCTTAAAAAGTTACAACTCTGCCAAAAATTTACAATATTCGTATTTGTGGTTTTTCGGTATACGTCGATAAATATCGATAAATAAGAGTGAGAACAACCATCCTCACCTGACATCAGGGCAGATCCGTTTGCTACGGATTGACCACCATGACCAGCGAATATTTTCTAAATTCAAAAACCATCAACCTACTACGTTTTAATTCATCGGTTGATCGCGGGACGCTATAACTGACCGAAACATGTCAAATTGACAATTGACAGTTTTGATTAGATCTTATGCGGACGTGCATTTTTAAGCGCCAGGATATCTCTGCATTTTGGCTTTAATTGAGCCCAATAAGTATTGACGATTCTATGCGTAATTTATTTAGGACGCCAATAACATACCAATTGCATTTTACAAGGTGCTATTTAAAAATGAGAAGAACAGCGTTTCTTATTGTATATCTCATGCCCTAATATTTAATAACTTCTGAGTTCGTCCACGCTCAGTTACTATGTTGGAAATGGTGGATGAAGCAATGACGACAGCAGTACGTTACAATTCAGAACATGTAAAGCGCGTCACAAGGGCATGCTCCTCTTGATATTTGCAGTAATTGTGAACACATCTTGGTCTTTCACTGGCGGTAGTGTGGAGCGGCATGGAAGGAGCCAAAATACTTTTATTTTTTTTCATCTGACGCTTGAAAAAAACAGGAAAGACGCCATTTAGAAAAAAACATCTACAAGTGCAGTCATCGTGACAAGAAAAGCCAAGATATAAGATCGATATTAGCATTCAAAGGGCTTACAAAAAAATCGGTTAAATTAAAAAATACTCTTATAGCCCGGGCAGATTTATCGGGTAAATACGTGAGCATATAGCTAGCTATAAACTCGAATATTAGAAATATTACATTGCGTCAATGGTACTTAAATATATTGATCGTAGAATATTGAAATGTACTATTACTATAAATAAACTTGTCAAGGTGACCGTGGACACCCTGAAGTATTCATGCGCCATTTACAAGTATTGTGTTGCTTGTATTGTTGAAGGTGTCACGTGGTAGTTGAATACATTATGATGGAGCAGACGGTGTGCAATATCAAGTTCTACTTCTACTTAAGGTTACTTTTCGGTTACTACCACGACTTCACCACCAAGCGAGCGCGTTGGATAGCAAAATACTATTGCCTCCTTTTCACAACGTCCCTAACAGTTACATTTTTCACGGTACAACAGTCTAATGTTATCGCAAAATTCCAATCCATTGAGGTATTAAAATATCTGTCGTACGTACTTATTTCAGCGAGAAAGGGAAATGCATACTTGCAGCGGTATTACAAGAAGTTACCGTTCATCGACAGTACGCCCAACCCAAATGAATACAACTTGCTGCGAATTTGTATAATAGCGATCATGTGTTTACTCTCCACTGTTAGGATTTGTTTTCTTTATTATTTTATTCAACAATTCACGACAAATACGCCAGAGATACTAAGTTGTGTTGTAAACGCAGTACTATGGCACGCTGAAGTGATTGAATGGTTCCATTTGGTATTCATATACGGTCTGCTGTACTATCGTATGAGGACCATGCGAAAGATGCTTCAGAGTAACAACTTCGACTGCAGATTACAGGAACAGAGTCATCCGCGAACCTACATACAGATGTATGCGATGATAATGAGCCGCTTGGAGGAAACTGATGACCCTGTGAATAAGCTGGTAAATAGTATTGTAATAAGAGTGAATTTGAAAATCAAAGATACGCATTTTGAATTTTATGCCACTATTTTTCAGGCCTTTAATCATTTAATTGTCATGATACCTGATTCGCTGTTGAGAATTAAGGTATATTTGTCGTGGCTGAAAGATCAGGTAAGAAAAAAATTGCTATAAGAAGAATAAAAAATGTTAATACCTAATTAGATAAAGGCTTGTAGATACCTAATTTGATTTATTTTAGACTTAATGGTTTCATAAATTTACGCGAATGTTACATTGAAATAAAACTAATATTTACGGATTTTATCGTGGATTTGGTTTATTTTTACATTTTTAACTGTCGGACGTTTCGATAACTTATTTTATTTTTTTTTTGCTTTTGCGTAATGTAATAGTAAATTATAGTTTTATTTAAATGTATTTGTAACATAAAGCGTTTCAATTGGTGTCGAATGTAAATTGGTTGAGCTTTTGAATTTTTTTTCGCTTATACATAGTTGGGCTACGGAACAGATACTCAGCAAGCACCAAACTAAAATATATTGAAAACGTATCCATAATAAATTATTTTAGGAGTTGAAAATGATATCACCCTTGGTAATAAAGCAGAAAGATTTTACGACCAATAAAATTAATTTCTTACTCTCAACAAAAGATTTTTATACGACTCAATTATTTGTATTCAAATTATATTTATACAGATGTTCATACCCATTGATATTTGCTTGTTTTTATAATAATTGCAGATTATACGGCCACCCGCATTTGTTACTTTAATGTTAACTGTGGTAATGACGTACACGCCTTTGCTTCTGTCGGCTATTTTGGCAGACCTCACCACTGCTGAGAGCCAGGAGATTATGGCAACGATCGTGGAGAGGCGTATCGACTGTGACAGTGAGCATGTTTACTGTTTCTTCGCCTATTCCACTTAAGTATGGTTCAGTATTGAGGTTACCGCTCATTAGACCCACCTGGCATCGCCTCGTCACTCGTGGAACACGGATGGACCTCGCGTGGTCCACTCGGTGGTAACGCGCGGTTCATTCGAGGCTTGTGAATTGTAAATGCGCAACAACACAAGACAAACACGCGAGCAACGAGTTGTCACTGAGTGATCCACGCGTGATCAGCGGCGATCCGGTGACGTTACGGAGTTGATGTAGTGAGCGTATGTCCATACAATTTCATATAAAGAATATTAACCGCGCGAGGCAAGGCGGTGCTGAGTGGGTCTAATGAGTGGTGACCATAAAGCCCCATTTACGGAGAGAGTATCTCGCAGGGAGAATCGTATGCCATTATCGCATGACATAACTGACATATTAAGATTATCGTATATTAAAAAATTTTTACTCCCTGCAACTTTGTGATATCCTTACGACAATCATATCTTCGAGACGATAAACTCCCCGTAAAAATGAGGATTTAGTTTATTAATTTATAATCTACACCGTGAGATCTAATTGTTTGTTTCCCCGAAACCTTTGTACGTAGTTAATCTTTTCTATTACTTCAACATGACTAAAAACAAAATACATAACAAAAGTATTATAATTAGATATTGTTTATTGTAATGTAAAGTTAGTCTGAGATTAATGTTTTTTACACAACATGCCTACAACATAGCCTTTCGTGAAAATAAGTATAATTCAGCGCAGAGCGATAAAAATAAACCAAAGGAAGGCATAGAGCCAATACTTGCCCACTGCCGTCCCACACCTATTATTCATTTCAGACGTCCATGGCCTACGTTATACGAAAACATGCAGCTATCAAATAAATAGGAAACGTGGACAAAAGTAGATTTTTATATCCTGTGTAGGTAAACGGTCTGATGTAGACTGTAAGGTGGTAGTATTCGGCGGAAGTATACCCACATGTGGCTTAGGCCGCTAGTTTGGGCAACAGAGCTCGTTGCCTTTTTTCAGTTGTGGGCGACCATTATTACGCCCATAACTTATGACTGGGTTAAGAAACCCAGTCATAAGTTATGGGCGGCTACGTCTCCCTTATTCATCAGACGTAGTTCACCGCCAGGAGACTACGCGGAATTATATCTGATCACTTCTCGCCCTAAGACATCCTTTGCTAGTGGGCGTGATAGATCCGATGAATTAGTGGGTATTAGTATAGTTTAGTGGGTATTCGTTAAGCCTTGTGTAAATGTTTTGTCCGGTGAGAGAGTCATATCATTTCCCTGATTTATTTTCTATTTTCTAATGGGACTCATGTTGCTGTGCTCTGTGCTGTGCTCGAATGAAATGACTATGATGAAATAGCGATTTTATATTCTAGTTTATAAAAAAGTGAAGTGAAGTAAAAGGGCGTGGTGGCCTGTTGGTAATGGGCCAGAAGCGGCAAGCTATATGTTCACGGTGGTCGCGGGTTCAAATCCCAGGGCACATCTCTGACTTTTCGGAGTCATGTATGTGTTGATAGTCATTCACCACGCACTATAATGGTGATGGGAAACATCGTGATGAAACCAGCATACTATAGCGATGTGTAAAATTTCTGTATTGAGTAAAGTCCGCCAACCCGCACTAGGCCAGTGTGGTGGACTATATGGCCTAACCACTCTCAATCGAATTCTCGCTTGTAGAGTAGGCCCGTGCGCTGCAGTGGGATTTTATGGGGTGATACATTACATTGTATATTTAATTTTGTTGTTAGATGAGAGAGACCGCGTCGAGATTCAGAAGCTGTTCGAGTACATGCTCAGTCGGCCGTGTAGCTACACCCTGTGGCGCGTGGTGCCGCTCAGCACACGATCTCTACTCACCTTCCTATCCTTCTCCATCACAACTATCATCGCTGTCATGCAAGTTATAGGATATTCATTATGAATGGAATCCATGGCACAATTGGTTAGACGTCGGCTGCGAAACGAGAGGCCGCGAGTTCGGAACAAATATTTGTGTGAACCACAGGTATTTGCTTCGGGTCTGGGTGTTTGTCAGAAAAGTCTCTCGTAGTTCGTGATACCCACGACACAAGACTCGATCTTAGTGTGGGGACTGGGGTCAAGACTATGTATGTGACTGTTGGATGTATTTATTTATTTGTTAATTCATTTTTACTACGGCGCGGCAGTACAAATGTTTACGGGTACGGGAGAAACTAGTGTGGATATTTTCATGATGTTTAGTCTATAAATCATTTATATTAAAAATAAAAAAATACAATTTATGATTTGCTTTGGATTTATTGTATATTTATTGACATACGAAAAAATTACTCTGAAAGTGCTGAACCGATTTGTATAAAATTTGATATATGCAGGCCATCCCACGACGATAGCACATGGAGAATGGAATTGTCTATCTCCAATAATTAAATAATGCAGATAAAAAAATACAGAAACAAGACATCATTTTGATTTTGAAAACAATTTAAACTGCATTCAAACATTTTGGAAAGTAATGACACACAGAAAAACAAAGGAAAGAAGACATTTGAGTAATTTTATTTTTTCTTTTGTTACCATGACACCTACCTTGTCTCCCAAATCCCCAATAATCCCAAGCCTCTTTTTTCATTTATTCGCAATTATTTTATTCTTAAGTTTCTGCATATAATTTTATCGATGTTTAAGAAAATCTTGATATTTATTTTTTTAGAAAGTCAAGCATGACTTTACTAAATTATTTTCTTATTAAAAATCGCATATAAGTCGATAAGAAAGTGACGTTAATGCGGAAAAAAATATTGAGCTGAGAGCACTTATCTTTGAATATCAACAAAGGTATGGAATCGAAGTCTGACTGACTGACTGACTCACGATGTAATTTTATGATGATAATAATACACAAGATTATTGCGTTTAATTACAATACTCTTATTTATTTGAAAATATTACTTTTGTATTTTGAATCTATCATTTTTATATAATAGTTCATCGTGTTTTATTTTATATGTAGTTAAGCCCTTTATCAACACAATGTTCAATAACCAAGAAAAGTCATTTCAGCAAGATTCGGCATCGGGTCGTAAAGCTCGATTCACATTTCACCCAATCTTGATTAGAAACGAACATTCCGGGCTTCATCAGAACTGAAGACTGGCCGTCATTAAGTCCTGATCATTATCCACTGAATTATGATTTATGGTCAGTTTAAGATAGTAAAGCTTGTTCTACATAATTTCCGGCCTAAATCAACAAACAAACGAATCAACAAAAAAAAATATATCGGATAAAAAGTATAATTCATAAATTCCAAGAAATGGACATAGTTGATAAGATTATTACCCTTCCATTCGGTTTTTTGCAGCAGTCAGGTAAAAAGTATGTATTGAGAGTAAACTAATTTTTGCGGCTTTTATCGCGGATTTGGTTTATTTTTACATTTTTCAACCGCAAAATTAGTTTTATTTCAATGTGTAACATTCGGGTACATCTAAGAAAGCACATACGATGTCCGATATGACCGTGAAATCATAACCGAATAAACAGGATAAGGAGAAATAAACAGGACAGGCTATCTCTATTTTTATATTTATATCTATGATGACAGATGTATGTTTCATGCATAAAAGCTTGTTATTGGCCAAAGTACTCATTTTATCATGACCGTGAGTTTATTTAAAGACGTAAGAAACAATTGGATGCTTATGACCTGAGTTGGGAACGGAATCTCGGATAGTCGGATATCTTGGGTACCGGAGGAATTCTTTTTAAACTTACTAATTTATCGCAATCAGTTATTTTTCAGAAGTCCAGAAGATATGGATCCGGTTTATCAACACATAATTAAATTAACTCATTAATATCCTAAGTTGTGTACGCTTATAATAGGCAAACAGATGTAAATAAATACTAACGTGTTATACGACAGACTAAAGAAAATATACTGTTATTTCACAAATATAAAATGATTTATTGAAAATATATGATCGAGCCTTTTATATTGACATTGACAACCTCCGTGGCGTAATTGGTTAGACGCCTGTGAAACGAGAGGCCGCGGGTTCGATCCCCGCACCAAAACATATATTTGTGTGCACCACAGGTATTTGTTACACACAAGATTCGATCTTACTGTGGGGTCAGGGCTATGTATGCGACTATTGGGTGTATTTAGGATAAGATAATTTTTATATAACACAAAAAATATTAGAGTATATACATTATAATTATCTTATGCATACGGAGTTTAATTCATTATTTAATTTATTTTTATTTCTTATTATTAGTTTATACGAAACAGATTTCTTCAGCGTTTCCTTCAAGCCTGGGTAAGTTTAAGCTATCTGCAAACGTGGCCGTCCCATTAAGCTGTGGAATAGTTTTTTGTTTCTTCATTCCTATAATCCTGTGTCTTGTCAGCGCGGCGTGAACAAGCTATTGCGCAGGCTAGTATTATTATGTCTCGTAACGAGTTATTGGCGTCCTTAGCCACTCAATACTCGATTACACTGTCTTTATGAGGTGCAAGAATAATTCCGTCAAACCCTCTAAATAAAAATAATAGTGAAATGTTTGAATATCCGAACAGTGTTCGGATATCACTGCGCTGTGATAATTTATACGCCAGAAATGCTAAGATTGATGCTCCGTATAATGACTATTTGTACTGGCAGCTATCTAAACAAGAAGTCGTAACAAGAAAACCATTCCGCAACGGACTTTAATAGTAATTGCATGTATTAATATATTTAATATTATTAAATATAAAGTTACGATGCTCCTGCCTTTGTACATTCTGCTGGTCCTGGTTTTAATGATATGTGCCGTGACAGTTATACTGAGTGTGTACTTCAAACATTTAACCGACGATGGACAGACTATAACGAAGATACCTTCGGAAAAAGGAGTGCCGATTTTCGACAACACTTTCGACTATGTTTTGGACGGCGGTAAGTCCCATGGAGTTGATTAAATGCCATTAATATACTGAAGCGACAAATCACAAACGCCTTATTCATACACAGTTTATAAACCTATTTTAGTTAGCGAATGTTTTGCCCCTTTCGAACGACTTTTGAATTCAGTTTGAGCTAAGTAGACAAAGATTCGGTAACTACCTACTACTGCTTTTTAGTATAAGGGGGGGTAGGTCACTCAAATGTGAGAGGCCGCCTGGGTAGGTACCACCGCAATGTCTATTTCTCCCGCGAAACAGCAGTGTAAATGCTTTGTTGTGTTTCGGATTGAAGGACATTGTAGCCAGAGTAACTACTGGACATATTGAGACTTTACATCTTATGTCTCAGGATGGCGAGCGCAGTGGAATGCCAAGCATTGCTTTGTAATTCAAGGTGTTGTTTGGTTATACAAGTGTTTATGAGCGGTCGTATCTCTTACCATCAGGCGAAAGGCATGCCATTCTATACAATAAAATAAACGAATATAGACTTATAAACTGTTTATTTAGCATAAAGTGATTACATATGGTGGTAAGGGCAGTGCAATACAGAAATTTATCAACCAGCGATATATTATCAATTTCTCTGTCTATAGACCACTTCGACCCAATAATGATATTGTCATAAAACGATCGATGAACCCGCAACAGGCATTGCATGTGTTATTGCACCGTGTTTTACTTTATATTTCCGGAAATATACTATCTTGTCACCTCTATTTTAACCTAAGATACAAGTTTTCTTATATAGTATAGTATATCCTCCCATCTACAATTGTGTGACCTTTAATTGGCTCCGGATGGATCAATTGGGCAAAGTGGTATAAATAAGTCGAAGGCTGGAGACAAAGATATTTTTAATTTCCCTTTAGCACTTGAAATTGTAGGCGATTCTAATTATATTGCCTAAAAAAATTAAAATATTAATAATAATCAGTTTGGCACAAACAAAACTCTACCACAAATAAAAAAACGACTGCTTTTAAAGCTTTTTGAAAACAATTATAATACATCCTCTGCTAAGTTTACAAACTTTGTCCAACATGCACGTTCTCCGCACATCCAATAATGGCCGTCAATCGAATATCTAACTGGTGCAAGCGTAGTTTTAAGCATGCCAAATTGTTATCCTTTGGGGACCCCCAAAATTATTATACATTCCCGCTGATGCATTTTGATTACACAGATTAGAATCAAGAATGTTATTAATAAGCTACCGATGATTATTCTCATAACTCAAAAAATAATGTTTAACATTTGACTCTCTATTATTTCAGAGCAATTATTTAACCATATCAGAGCCATGTATAAGAAATTCAAAGGGATATTTGTTATACGAGCCTTCAATTATCGATTCGTGAACATTTTTGATCCGGACGATATCGAGGTAATGTATCAATAATTTTATACATTCCATCAATTTTAATATGAATGAATTAATTAAAAAACTAGGGAGCGACCCCTTCAGTACATTGAGTATCAATAAGATGGCCATAAAGATAGCGACATCTATTAGTGGTTTTCATAACTTCATAACTACGTGGAAATAAAATCAAATACTAAATTAACTTAATACAATAGATTCTTAAACGATGATATCTTTCACACATATGAAAGATATTGTAGCCAGAGTAACTATGTGTATGTTAAGACTTAAAATCTTATGTCTCAGGATGGCGAGCACAGTAGAATGCCAAGCACTGCTTTGCAATTTAAAGCGTTGTTTGTTTTTGCTACTCATGACCCGCCGCATTGTTTACCATCAGGCGAACGGCATGTTCGTCTCGCCACATAAAATCTATTCATACAAAGTCTAATACCCATTCAAAATCGTTACGAGCGACGACTATTTCATATTATTTATATCAATAACCCGCCACTGGAAATGCTCTAGGGCGAAGCACCTCTTACGTCGGAACACTATATGTGCGACGGTGCTCCGACGAGTGCACTATCGCACATATAGTGCTCCGACGTAAGTGGTGGGTTCATTAACTCCTTTGGTCCTATGTTAAACTATATTTACATACTGTTTAGTCACACCACGATTGCTTGTAACTAGGAAATAAATATAGTAATGTGGATAGTAACTTTCGTCTGTTTATTTATTTACAAATACAGAATATACTTCATTTACAATATGGCGGATCTGATGTCCAAACGAATAAAAATAGAATTTTACCGACACACAAGTATTTAGTTTTAAAAACAGTAACATTTCAATATTGGCTCTTGTAAAATAATTCAATGTTGAAGATTTAAAAAAAATAGATTTTGGAAAAAAAATTGATGTTGAAGATAAATAATAAATAAATAAATACACCTAACAGTCACATACATAGCCCTGACCTCACACTAAGATCGAGTCTTGCGTCGTGGGTATCAGGAAATACGAGAGACTTTTCGGTCTCACAGATACCCAGACGTCTCGGTGCGGGGATCGAACGCGGAGATTGTCAAATGAAAGAAGATAAACTATAAAAGCGGTATAAATAATTATACCTACATGTTGTGTTGCAGAAAATACTCTCATCTTCTCGTTTCAACAACAAGCGTTTGCCTTACACGTTCCTACAACAATGGCTCGGGGGCGGTCTGCTGATTAGTAATGGTGAGTTTGCAGTGCAAACCTTTTTTCGTAGTATGGACTTTTACGATTATTGCAGGTTTCTATGATGTAAAAATTTCTAGATAGTAAAACACTGATCATTTATTCCATATTAAAGCTGAGGCAAGGTTAACTTCTAAAAGATAAAATACCCAATAAGGTAAAATAAGTATCGATAAAATTCAAAAATGATGACGAGCATGCCATTTGCCTCATGGTAAGCTATACGACCGCTTATAGATAGTAGCAATGCTTGGCCACTGCAATCGCCATCTTACAACATAAGATCAATAATATGTCCAATAGTCATTCTGGCTGCAATATCCTTCAAATAGGAACACGATAGTGCCTTTACACTGCTGTCTGGCGAGATAAATAGTCATTGCGCTGTTACCTACCCAGGTGGTCTGTCATATATGACAGACCTCCCACCAGTGACCAGATGCAGATACCAAATAGAGATGCTGTAAACCTTGTGATTCAATTAAAGCATTTATAAAAACTAAAAATGATTACAGGGCATAAATGGCACGAGCGAAGAAAATTGCTTACACCAGCATTCCATTTTAAGATATTAAAGAAATTCTTTATTACCATCAACGAGCAGACAGAACAGTTACTGGATATCATACAAAATGAAGTAGGAAAGGAGAAAACTAATGTATTTCCCCTGGTAGCAAAGTCAACTCTTCAGACCATATGTGGTAATTCTATTAACACGATTAAATTTATTAAGGTTTCGGTTAATGTCCTTTCAGCACAATTAGCAGCACAAAGCACATTAGCGAATACTTTATTATAGCTCCGGCAAACGAGCAAATAAAACACCTGATGGTAAGCGATCACTCCCACCCGTAAATATCTATAACGCTTGAATCGTGGATGGTGGAAGGAAAAACGTATTGGGCATCTGGCAATCACACAACAATCAAAAAGAAGCGGCGATCTACCACTTTTAAAATTTATTATTGAGTCGCTTCAGGTTCGTAACAAATCCTACGGCGCCTGAACAAGGTAGAGCTTAGTATGTAGCAGCCCATATACATTCCACTGCAGGACATGTACCTCAACAATCGAGAGTACGATTGAGAGGTGTTAGGCCATATAGTACTACACCACGCTGGCCTAGTGTGGGTTTTCGGGCTTTACATACCAAAGAAATCCTTATAATTAGACTGATCCGTAGATCGTTTAATTTAATTAGTATTATTACTAGTTAGTAACATTAGTGTAATATTTGAGAAACATTACATTCATGTTTTGCTTAAATTATTTTGAACTCTAAAGAACTAAATTTTCCAAATATTCCAGAAACTTCAATGGGCACATCAATGAAAGAAGATATCAAAACCGTAACAAATAAATATTTCAAAAACATTAACACATTAGGACAATGCATTTTGTACCGTTTCCCTAGAATTTGGATATACACTGAAGCTCTTTTTAAGTTAACTAAATGGAGCATAATTCAAAAAGATGCATCTACTGACTTGCACAATTTTACGAAACAGATTATTAGAGAGAGAAGGAAGTTTAGGAAAGACAATAATTTAACAGAGCTTGACAACATTGATGAAGATGTATATGGTAAGAAAAACAGGATGGCGATGCTGGACTTACTATTGGAACAGGAAAAACTAGGAAACATCGACGAGGATGGTATTAGAGAAGAAGTGGACAATTTTATGTTTGCGGTATGATGTAACTTATAATCTTTATGTTGGCTTAAGATGATAAATTCTTTCACATCGATAGCCCGAATAGGGTAAAATAATATTATAAATTAAATTGGGATACTATTAAAATTTAAGGTGTTGGAGTTTCCTAGGTTAGGTCAAGGATAGGGAATTCACTCGAATAAAGAGATATAAATAAATAAATAACAAATATATAACACCCAATAGTCACATACTTAGTCCTGACCCCATACTAAGATCGAGTCTTGTGTCGTGGGCATCAGGAACTACGAGAGACTTTTCGATCTCACAAGCACCCAAACCCGAAAGAAATATTTGTGGGCCGCACAAACATTTCTCTCGGTGCGTGGATCGAACCGGATAAAAGCTTACGATGAACTTAAATAAGTTGATTGACTTGATTTGCACAACTGTTTGTAAATACATAGCGAAATGTTTTAAATACATATAAAAACGTGTGTATGTGTATGTACTTATGTACAAACGTAAGAAGTTATACTTCTTTTTAAAATAAAAGTCACCTACATATTTTTTTTAAAAGAAAAGAAAGTTGTTTTACATTCTTAGGCGTTTCAGCTATCTTAATTTTCCCTACAATGCATTCAATCTGAATTTCCTTACCATAGGGTCACGACACAACGGCGACTGCGTTGTGTTTCATGATCATGAGGATCGCGAACGAGCCAGCTGTTCAGGTATGTTATGGTGCTGAGACATGTTTTTATTTTTATTTAGGTTCACAAAACTGGTTACAAATACATGATATCTATGACAATACAATGTATGCAAACATTACAATGTACAGACTTATACAGACTTTAATTATTACACAGGCTACATCAAGACTACTATCGAAAACAAAGCTGAGTGGTAGTTTTAGTAATTACAAACACAATGCAACTAAACATTTCTCAAAGAAACTCAACCATTTTTTGTGTCTGTGTTTTTTTATATCATTGTATTTGGGTGATAAATCCTAAAATAATAATTTAAACGTTTGCGTAATGCGTACCATAGCGTCTTTAGTCTTTACCCTGTAAAGAAAACAGATGATTAGTCTTCCGCAAAGACAAATTACTTATAATGTGTTTTAGAGATATATATGATTCAACGTTTGTTTTATTATTAATATATGAATGTAGCGAAATGGCCAAGCCACATAATTTTTTGACTAAAATATAGAGTTTGTTAAGTTAACTTAACAAAGAGAGAGCCTTGTAGAGTTAGGGCGTGGAGTGTAAGAAGCTTAGCTCAACGTGAAATCTGATAACTTTTGGCAATGCGAGTCATATGACCTCATTTTGGTAAATTTTTACACGAAAATGTTTTCGGTGCGATTCTTTATTACTTTCAATCGTACGCTCAATTGTAGAAGAGGCCCATGCCCTGCAGTGGGACGTATATAGGCTGATACAGTGCACTACAGTAGTCATTACTCGTATATTCCCGGTATGAGGCCCTCGTACCAATCATTAGTCATCCAGGAATGTACATGTTTGTAACTTATAAAATAGCAGTAGGCACTACAATCTTTTGTATAACTTTAAACGATTGTCTACTATAAAATATTTGTACAGTTACTCCATTTTACGAAATCCATGCGATGGTTTTTGCAGTGAAAACTTTACGTATTTGTACGTGCGAAATGTCATGCTATAAAATAAATCTAATTTGAATGACACATTGACATCAAAATAAATTAAACAAATAACGTTTTAATCTAGCATTTTAGATTGCAACAATGACTTGGATATTTTGTGTACCTACTGCCCGCTGCAACTTGTTTTTACGATATCAATGTTTATATTATTATAGCTCTTTCTTATATTTACATAGGTGATGTAAATTTAATGACGTAATTTTTACGGCATTTTGTTTTCATTTCAACGTAATTTCTCGTATACTATGAATATTTGTTTGTCACTTTTTGTAGACAACATATCCTGCACTGTTATGGTGGAATTTTCTTTAAATCGTTTTATTAATTAACTATTATTTTATTTTACTAGGGAGCGGGTTATGATGCGTGAATACCGCTCATGAATATCTAACACATTTGAATAGTACATTGCCCTCCTTTGAAAATGGGAGGGGATCATCAAAATACCAGATCGGGGTAGAAGGCATCCGGATGGTATTACACGTTCACTGCGTTACGGAGGCTTTTCGACCCCGTACACTGCTGTCATTCAGTGCGAGCGAAAAATCAGTATCTATGCGCTGGTGCGGAAGCGTATATCTGGAATTTATTATTGCATGGCAGAGATAACTATGTATTTGTGTTGTCCGTGAAATTTACAAATAGGTGACATTTTAAAAATATACGGGGTTTCCTAACGCACCTGAATTCCAGACATGTTGTTGGCTCCCGCAGTGAACGTAATAACATTATTACTCTTCAGGCAAGAACTTCTATACGTTGGGAATTTTGCTAAAAAATGTTACCTCACTCTGATGTTTTACGACCACGCTGACGGGTTAACATAAAAAACAAACTTAAAAGCTCAAATCTCCAGGTGACCGGTCGAACGTACCAGAAGCATTATTAGTGCATTTACTAGGAATAGTAATCGCATACATTGGTCCATCTCTGTCTTAGCTTTACGAATGTATATAGCAATTAGCAATAGTAATTGTTGTACCTCTGCCTATGTAGAGGATATGGGATAATATCGCCAAGACGAACACGAAATAGAATAGCTATCGCGTAATACATTACTGATCGGCTGGGTTGGTACCACCGCAATTTCTATTTCTACTGCCAAGCAGCAGTGTAAAAGCATTGTTGTGTTCCGGTTTAAAAGACATTGTACCCAGAGTAACTAAGTAACTGGACATATTGAGACTTGACATCATATGTCTCAGGATAGTGGTAGCAGAATGCCAAAAATGCTTTGTAATTCATGGTCCTTTTTTGTTTTGCTAATGTCTACGAGCGGCCACTTACTATCAGGAGAATGGTGTACTCATTTCGCCGTACATTACTAATTAAAAATACCTTAAAATGTATCCTTTGTCGCAGAATCTGATATATGAGGAGATGCAGCGTATTTTCGGGCAGTCGTCGCGCAGTCCAACGGTAGAGGACCTCAGTGAGATGAAGTACTTGGAGTGCTGCATCAAGGAGTCGTTGCGGCTGTACCCCAGCGTGCCTTTCATATCCAGAGTTACCTACGACAATGTTGAATTAAGTAAGTTGTGTTATTAATTCCCTCTGGTGCGAATATAGACAAAGCTGTAAGTTCACTTGATGTCATAAGAACATTGTACAGTCGACTCTCATTAATACAAACCTGTGATAATTCGAACCTCTCTATAATTCAAAGTTATCACGAGTTCCCTACAAAATCTCTTTATATTTCGAACTAAATCAATACATTTTTACACACTTGGTAATTCGAACTAAAAAATCATCGCTATATAACAAAACGACGCGTTAATTCGAACTCAACGACTTCCAACACTCGACAATTCAAAGTTACAGAGAGAGAAAGATAAAGTATAAATGTTTGACGATTGCTATTTATTGAATAATTGAATATAGTGCGTGGTGGCCTGTTAGTAAATGGATCAGATGCGGCTGCCAACATGTTCACGGTGGTCGCGGGATCAAATCCCAGGGCACACCTCTGACTTTTCGGAGTCATGTGTGTACTGATAGTCAATCACTACGCACTGAAAACGGTGAAGGAAAAAATCGTGAGGAAACCTGCATACCATAGCGATTTATAAGAATTTATATGGTATGTCTCTCATATGTGAGAGGCCATCTGGGTGGGTACCACCGCAGTGTCTATTTCTCCCGTCAAACAGCAGTGTAAACGCACTGTTGTGTTTCGGGTTGAAGGGCATTGTAGCCAGAGTAACTACTGGACATATTGAGACTTAACATCTTATGTCTCAGGATGGCGAGCGCAGTGGAGTGCCAAGCATTGCTTTGTAATTCAAGGTGTTGTTTGGTTTTGCTACTGTTCATGAGCGGTCGTATCGCTTACCATCAGGCGAACGGCATGCTCGTCTCGCCACTCACGGCAATAAAAAAAAAAAAAATGTAAGTCCGCCAATCCGCACTAGGCCAGCGTGGTGGACTATATGGCCTAACCACTCTCAATCATACTCTCGATTGTAGAGTAGGCCCGTGCCCTGCAGTGGGACGTATATGGGCAGATACAGATTTATTGAATAATAGTTGATCAACACTTAATAATTCGAAGTTATGTAGTGTCTCTCGTAAATTTCGAACCATTTGATATTTCAAACACTCGATAACTCGTAATATTTTAAGAGTCCCTCGAGTTTCGAATTAACGAGAGTCGACTGTACATACATAAACAAACTCACGCCTTTTTCCCAGAAAGTGTAGACAGATGTATGTGTATACCAGGGCACCCACTTTTCGACTTGTGTATCATGTATGTCGTTCCATGATGTGATAGGGGGCCACCCTATCGACATATCGAGCAATATTGTTTTTCATTGCATTTTTACCAATTGTGTACTATATTACTTGAGGCGATGAGCAACATGTGAGTTAAATTAATGGCAATATGTCAATATCAGCCAGTAAACTAAAGCAAAAAAAAACAGTTTTTGAAAGGTGCTCAATTTTTTTTTCAAACATTACATGCAATTTTAATCACGTTTCGTCCGATGATTGTTATCTAATAATACAATCTAATAATACAAAAATTATTCATTTCCATCACGAACAAAAATAGAGTAATGAGTCCTTGACTTATCAAAATAAAATTTTTGATAAGAATGTTTGTTTATATGTATGTGAACGAGTTGGCTTATCTAAAGAAATCAAAGTCCAAAAAATAATTATTTTATTTGAACATTCATCATTGTCGATTGATAAGTTCAAATCTTTAACTTTTGTTGGCTACGTCACTTTTGTCTAAAGTAAATTTTTAAATACACACATAAAGCTTACTACACACCAAAGCCGCCGGCCCGGAGACATAGCCCGCCGGGCGCCGTCACAACCCGGCGGGGCGGCCAATAAGATTCATGCCTGCAATATACGCTCTCACGTGTTTCCCGCCGACATGCAGGCGGTATGTGAAGCGCTCTGCTAAAAGCTTAGTTACCCGGCGACACTCAACAACGTCATACAAATGTTCCTGCTCGTCATGACGAGCAGACGTCATGATACCGACAAAGTTTTCGATTTCCAATGAGTGAAGTTGCCGTACTCGGTGACGTAGACTAGCCAACCTACAAAAACTTGTTGAAATTTGGCGGCGGCCCGGCGGCTTTGGTGTGTTGTGCGCTTTAACATGTATGCCTTTACTAGAAGGACTATTTGATAAAATTGCACCTAAGTCCAAATATGTACATATATTTTATTTATTTTTTATTTATTTTATTTTTATGTATTCGGAAAACTTACAGCAAACTTATAGTAAATCAAGATAATACAGGTATACTTATAAAGCCATTTACAAGTTTTCACAAATATGTTAGTAATTAGATAGCGTAACAGTCGGCTAGGTCTTAACTTAATGAGATACAAAGTAAAATACAAAAAACAATAGAATTAAAATATAGCACTTTACGTAGGAAAAAAACACATAAAACAAGCATCATAATAGTAATTAAACGTTAAAAAACGTATTAGAAAGAAGATATTTGAGTTGAGACACACTCGTAAAAAATAAGTCTAAGTTCAGCTTATCGGCAAGCTGATTAAACGATTTACACGCACGGATTGTGAAGGAGTTCTGCCTATAACCTGTACGTGCTGGGGGTATGCGCAATAGACTTGGTTTTCGCAACGATATATGCCGCGTTACAAAGCCCAGCTTTCCCAGTAATTCTGGACAATCAATGTTACCATTTGCAATTTTAACGAGATAAATAAGGTCTGCTATGCGTCTGCGTTCCTCTAACGGTAAAATGTGAAATTTTTTACATCGTGTTACATAGTCAGTTGAATAACTTTTGCTTTTAAATTGAAGGAATCGCAGGAATCTTTTTTGGATGCGTTCTATTCTATCAGTATAGATCCTGTAACACGGGTTCCACACTTGCGAAGCATACTCTAAGTGGCTGCGAACAAAAGCACAGTAAATTATCTTTATAGTTTTTATATTTTCAAACTCTGCCGACAATCGCAATATGAAGCCAAGAGCCCTATTAGCTTTCTTTATTACGTTTTCGATATGAGCATGAAAAAGTAATTTGGAATCAAAGATGACACCAAGATCCTTCATTATGTTACTTCTGATGAGTGGACCTCCTTGCAGTGTGTAATTGAAGACAATAGAATTAGGCTTTCGAGTATATGAGACAACAAAACACTTGGATACATTCAAGTCTAATTTGTTAAGATGGCAATAATTTTGCAGGGCGTTTAAATCTTGCCCTCCAACAAGATTATAACTATTTATTAATAGTTATCTATTTGCCACAGGCGGTTACACAGTACCGAAGTCAACTGAAATCAATATCCACATATTCGACATCCACCGTCGAGCAGATATATACCCTGACCCCGAGAAGTTCATTCCAGAGAGGTTCCTGCCAGAGAACACAGCTACGCGACATCCTTATGCTTACATACCTTTCAGTGCTGGCCCTAGGAATTGCATAGGTTCGTAAAAAGCTAATTTATATAATATCATTAGAAAAAAATTGCAGTACATCATCGTTGGTCTATCTGGTGGTGGGCTTTAGGCATTTTCTTCTCAATAAATAAAAAGGTTTCATACCTTAGTATTGAGGATCAGTTTTAGAATCGTAAGTTTCGCATCCATGATGAATTATGATGATTTTCAGGTCAAAAATTTGCCATGTTGGAGTTGAAGTCGGTGATGTGCGGCATCATGCGGCGGTTCCGGCTGGAGCCGGTGACCAGCCCCGAGCGCGTCAAGTTCACGTGCGACTTGGTGCTGCGAGCCGCGCATCCCGTCTACGTACGCTTCCTCCACAGGAACAATGTTCCAGGAAGCTAGTTTTCATTGATATAATATAATAGAGGGGACAGGGCGAGCACAATATTATGTGTAGCAAATATTAGTTCCGCTTTCTGTTTCTGTCTCTTTCGTTCCTAATCTCCTACGCAGTCACGATGTCTATTCTTTCGCTCCAATGGCTTCGCACAGATTTTCTTAGCCATGTCCGCTCTAACCCCTTAATGTAATTTTAAAATAAAAAGCATATTATTTTTATTTATGTATTTCTGATTTGCGAAAGAGTTAGGAGTAGAGATATATTTTTATGATTGTATTTGTATTCATTGATAGCTTAATTTGTAATGTCACACTTCTGTGACGGGCTGCGACCCCAACTCTTAATTTTACCCTTTACTAAACGTATACCAGTTAATAACTCATAGTTTATAAGATCTTGTAGGTATCTTTAAACAGATTTCATATAATATATTATGCACTACACAAACATTTTCTATGTTTAAAGTACACTTGTCCCCCTTATTCACAAGTACGTAAAGTGACAAGGAATATACAACGAAGTTAAAGTATATTGTAACTACATACTTACCGCTTACATACAAGTACGTTTTACATAAATGATGTAGTACCTGTAAAGTATATATCGACGCAGGAAAGCGAGCTTGTCGTATCTCGAAAAATGCGAATATGAGTTTTATACATCATTGAATTCAGAAAAAAAATACCGCATTGAATAGCCTCGTGAAAATAGAAGGATTTATTTTAAAATGTTTATTTCTAAAAAATTGGTATTCCTAAGTTTTCTTGTTTAGAAGTTATTAATTTTGAAAATAGTTTTATTTTTCTCTGGTATTGTTGCGTTCGTCTGATCGTAAACGATACGCTTATGTACAGTAGCAAAACCAAATAACTGCTATTTGACGGGAGAAATAGATATTGCGGTGGTACCTACCCAGGTGACCTCCCACATATTATGAGAGACCTACCATCAGTAAACATCTTTAACTAAATCCTGTTTTTATAATATTTTAAACAATTATTTATTCAAGTTTATATTTCAATGGAAAAACAGTTCTCATAGCTTATTATCGCGCCCGAAATAATATATCATTATTAAAAAAAAAACTATATAAATTAAACTAATACAATGTAAATTCGGCCCACCAAGCGAATAAAATAAAATTATATGTTTAATATTATATTATATACATACTACCACTTTTTGAGTCCAGTCCACTTAGAACCACAAGAACTATTTCCTGTGACAACTTTTATAAATATTTCATCTCAACATTTCTTTCCCATCCCATTCCTTTGAGTTTAGAAGAATATCGAATATATTTCACGGGAACACTACATTTTTATGGGATTAAAGTAGCCTATGTGTTAATCCAGGGTGTCAGCTTTCATACTAAATTTCATTAAAATTGATCTAATGGTTTGAGCGTGAAGAGGCAACAAACACAGAAACTTTTGCATTTATAATATTAGTAGCTTAAGTGCTCAGTGTTAATTCATTGGCTGCTGTTGATCCTGGTTATCAAGGTTTGCAATGTTAAGTGAAAGCGAGAAAGTCTCAGCAATGTATATTATAGTATTATATATATAAATTGCAATAAATGGCGAGGCGAACATGTTGTTCTCCTGATGGTAAGCGATACGACCGCTCATGGACAGTAGCAATACACCTTGAATTACAAAGTAATGATGGACATTTCACTGCGCTTGCCATCCTGCGACATAAGATGTTTAGTCTCATCTCAATATATCCCGTATTTACTCTGGCTACAATGTCATTAAAACTGAAACACAACAGTGCATACACACTGTTGTTTGGCAGGAGAATAGGCGGTGACAACATTGGTGAAGAGATTTACCTCCTATTACATAAATTACCGGCACTGAAGTTGTTTATAAAATACTATTTTATTGTATTTTAATAAACGTGACTAAAAAAATAAAATGTTGTTTCTTTTGTGCCAATTAATCCTCTAGCGCGTGACACATGTGCAATCCATATGTTGGATGCAATTTCGAGTTACATAAAGTATTTCTAGTTAATTTTTTATGTATAATAAATTTATTTTCTCTTAGTTTGTTGTTTACCTGTTGTTATTAATGCATTTTAATGACAGTATCGTTCTCACAATTGTGCGTAGACTTTTTCATAATAAATAAATACACCACATCTAAATGTCCCGCTTTTGTTGGCCGCCTCCGTCGCGCAGTTGGTTAGACGCTGACTTAGACCCAGGCGGCGCATTATAGCCCCGTACACATATAAATGTTGGTGTCATTCACAGGAAATTGATTCAGGTCTACGAATTCGTGACCGAAAATTCATCCGTAGTTTCTCATTGACACGACACGAGACTCGACCACAATGTGGGGACAGGACCATTTATTCGACTATTGAGTGTATTCATAATGAAATATCAATTTTAGTAATTAAATATGACTTTGAAACATTGTGATAAAATCTTCATTATAGAAAGCAGATAGTTTTTATTACATATAGGTCAGCTCCACAGAACTTTTCTGCTGCCTTGCTCAAAACCGCCTTATGATAATTATTTTGCCTTTCGCGGTACGGTCTGTTAATTCGCACACGGCACAACAATAATTGATTTTACTTTCCATTTCCATCTTTCCCAATTATTAATCATTTTAACGGCTTATGATGGTAGTATTCGTATGTGCTCGAATAACGATTACCACACACATTGTATAGTACTCAAGTATTTCTTCTCCAATTTAACGTCCTTTATTTTATTTCCCCCATGTTTTATGTCCAATTTAATGTCGTTGTTTTTTCCCCAGAGTGTCAGATCTGCGTTATAAAAATACAAACTATATTTTTCTCACATATTTTCTTGTTACAAAACCGATAAGGCTGTCAATTATTAAATACATTGTAGTTCTAAGTATTTCCGTAAACTGTAATTTAGACTTCAATCTCGCAATATAACAATACACTGCTACCACAATGTGTTCGTTAAAACCAAATCAAAAGTGGTTAATCTATAATCAGTACGTGCAATTATCTTTTATCTGATACAGCGTGTTATACCTAACTAGCCCGCAAATTCCTGCTACTTTGTCCGGCTTTATTTATTTTATTTATTATTGTATAAAATTGGGTGGATTCACAAAAGATAATACATAATTTTATTCATTTGAAAAATTCTAATTTAAGAACATACACACTTCTCACGCCTTTTTCTCAGAAGGGTTAGGCAGAGGTGCAACCAGGACTTTCTCAAAATCACGATATGATAGGGGGCGAGCCTATCGCCATATCGGACACAAATTCTAATTTGAATACTTAAAAATAACGTTATTCCGTATCTCGTTTTAACTTAGATCCGCAACCAAAAGATTATGATATTCGCATCCAATTACGCTTTATAACTATTGCGTAATGCTCGTACAAAACTGGCTGGCAAACCCTTCGATCAAATATACACTTTGATCGAAGGGCAAACCTTTTATTTATAACTTATATTATAACTTGTCTTATACACATTTCTATGTTGTGGATATTTAAAAAAAACACGTACATATATAGCATAATTTTTTTTGCAATAAGTGTCGAGTCGAGCTTGCCGTTCGCCTGATGGTAAGCGATACGACCACTCATGGACAGTGGCAAAACCAAACACCTTGAGTTACAAAGCAATGCTTGACGTTCCACTGCGCTCGCCATCTTGAGACATAAGATGTCTAGAAAGTTTAAATATGTCCTGTACTTTACTCTGGCTACAATGTGACACAAGGACATTGGTCCTTCACACCGAAACACTGCTTTTTGGCAGGAGAAATGGACATTGCAGTGGTACCTACTCAGACAGCCTACCACATATGAGAAACTTACCACCAGTAATCATGTATTATGTTGCCCACTTCAAAGAATAAAAGTTAATTTAAATTAATATAAATATAAATATAATTGTTCTCCAAAATTAATTAATAACTGAGCAGAATGTAGATTTACCTGAGGTTGATTATCAAACAGGACACACGATGATAAATAATTATATATAAATTATCTTATTTTAATTTTGCTTTATCAAATTTTATCCACGCAAACAAATCCGCAGCACATAAACAGATTACACGAAGATATTGCTTGATATATATACACGTTTATATCAGCATACAAAGCAATAATTTACATTTGCTCAGTGTTTTGATATTTCCCGTGCGGCTCCAACGTAATCATGTTGATAATTTTACTAATAATTCTTGTCAGTGTTGTTTCTCTACATGCTTATTTTAGATACAATTATGCGGGGCGGTTGTTGGCTCAAATCCCGGGACCCCCGAGCATGTTTTTAGTAGGAAATTCTGTGGAACTCGTTTCATATCAAGGTAGGCACATTATTTAATTATTCAGTCTGGTTTATATTTATCTCATTAGTGACGCATATCAATTATCGCATTTCTCTTTTTTATGCGGTAAGATTAGACGGTTTTAAATTATGTAATCAGTTCGGAATAGGATAGAATATTTCTCCCTATAATATGTTGATTTTTTAGATACAGTTATTTCATTACATTTTTGTTTAGAGTTTAGTAAACGATTAGGAGCGGAAGTTTGAATTTGACCGCGTATGATAAGGATCGTTATGACGATTTCTTAACCTGTGTATGGAGTTCACTAACCTGGCAAATGTAAACACGAACATGGTGTAGTTATCTGTAAACATACGGAATTAAGGCCTATTTACATAAACTAACTTTGTCTATAAAGTTAACTTTGACAATGTCACCGCCATACATTTGAGACGTATTTGACATCACTAATGTATGTGATTGACATTTCCAAAGTCAAAGTTACTGGCAAAGTTAGTTTGTCTTAACAAGTCATATACGTTAAACCAGTTTTAAATCATCTACGGTTTTATGGCGCGTGAATGCGTGGTTGTCATGCTGTTGTCAAAATATAACGAAAAATTTGCCTCTTTTCACCTTTGATTATATTCGACATGATAATATTAGATTAGGAGTATAAATGCTTATTGTTTATGTTAAGAAAACATATCTCAATGAGTGCGTTAAATAGAGTCAAGCTGTTCCTAATATTTTGACAACAGCATGACTACCACACATTCACACGCCAAAAAAAACCGTAGTATTATCAGCAACGCAACGCATTGACAATAATTCAGAGGTCGCACGTTCACGCAGATATGTTGAAGACCTCACCCGTAGATGAACAATTACAACAATACCATTTTGTACTAAAACGGAAACTTAATTGCAACAGGACCGCAACTTGATCGGCGCGTCAAGAGATAACGTAAATTACCCCACTGATTTTTCGAGTTACACGTGTTCTAGTCGTTAATAACACTAGATTACAAGATATTTGTGCTTGAAATGAAAAGTGTTCTTTTTAATTTAGGTGTACTGAGTTTAAAAGAATAGCTTAAAAATTCCACACGCCACTTTTCTCAAATACAGAATTAGATCAAAATACTAGGATACTGAAAAGAGTAGTAGATGCTGCGCAGTTCCGATACAGATTAACGCAAAATAGCAATCCCTCGCCAGTCGACACAATTTTTTCGGCCTAATTTATCCCAATATATTTTCGTTCATTAGTTTCCTTCCTTTTTAAGTGGTAGAGGCACAAGGTTTTCAGTCATGACTCAGGATGAATGGGCAGGCTCGTCTGGGGTAGTACCATTGTCTCTGCCAGAAGACCAATACCCCTTTCTTATTACCATCCTTATTCCTTTCCGCTCTCCTCCTAATTTAATGGGCTGGCAACACATCTATGATCCAAGCGTAGAGGATGTTCATGCGGCAACGATCATTCACCACCAAGTGAACCGTTTGCTCGTTGGTCGAAACTAAGTAATATAGAAAAAAAAACAGGATAGAAAAACATACACTGCATCGATAACTATGGTTCCTTAACCATTGTGCACGCCCTTTATGATTTATCCGAGCAGATGTTTCCTGCCAGTTATTAACAGCAGTTTATAAAAAAAAGAAGAATAAAACCCCAATACAATAAATAAAAAGTAGTACATAAGTAATAAAATGAACTTAATTTGCAGACAACTTATTCGAATACGGCCGCCAGATACATAAAATGTACGGCAGATTGTCGAAGATGTCTACATTCAACTTCCGAGGAGTCAACGTATTTTCACCAGAAGACGCAGAAGCAAGTATACTTAATTACATAATTAATGATTAATCAATACAGTGTACCTATTCCCTGTCGAATGATGTTTTATCTCACCGACGCGATGGAGCAATTTTGCCGAGCGGTTTAAAACTTAGGTCTACTGCGAAAAGGATAAATTATCACTGGTGGTAGGTACCACCGCAATGTCTATTTCTCCCGCCAAGAAGCAGTTTAGATGCACTATTATGTTTCGGAATGAATATGGTAGCCAGATTGTAGCCCGAGTCTGAAAATATTGAAACTTAACACATCTTGTCTCATTGGTTTTGCTACTGTTCATGCGCGGTCGTATCGCTTACCATCAGGCGAACGGCAAGCTCGTCTGGCCATTCACTGCAATAAAAAAAAAATCTTCGTACTTCTACTTCCTTGGATATACTATACGAGCTGATACCAATACTGTGCCGCACTTAATTTGGCATAACTTATTTAATCGTGTGTAATAAAACTATAGACATTGAACCGGCGTCCCCACGGTCGCTATCTGTCGCTGGCCGTTGCCCTGGGATCAATGAGTCTTATCACTTTTATATTTGTTGTACAGTAATAGTTTAGTTAGCCACCTTTATCAGATTGTTTTCTATAAAGACACAAAGACACAAATTCGATACATCTTTGCTATGTACTACCGACTGATTATGCCAAGTTCAATGTTCTGTATCAGCCCTTATACGTCCTACTCTACAATCGAGAGTACGACTGAGAGTGGTTAGGCCATATGGTCCATCACGCTGGCATAGTGCGGGTTGGCGGACTTAACATACCATAGATTTTTTTTTTTTAATCGCTATAGAATGCAGGTTTCCTCACGATGTTTTCCTCCACCGTTATAGTGCGTGGTGATTGATTATAAATACTCACAAGACTCCGAAAAGTCAAAGATGTACCCCGGGATTCAAACCCGCGACCACCGTGAACATAGTGGCGGCCGCGTCTGGTCCGTTTACCAACAGGCCACCACGCACTTCGAAGTAGCCTAGTAGCAAATCATCCTCACAAACTTTATGAATGTGTAGAAAAAAATCTCATTGCTCACGTCACGTAACAATTAATAAGTGATTCTTACATATAATGACTAGATATTAATACAGTTGATGTACAATCATATGCAATAAAACGTCGGTAACGCATCAGTGCTTGTTGTTTTCAGATAATATTGTCCTCATCACGGTACAATGAAAAGGCGTTTATTTATGAGTTCTTGCAGCCATGGCTCGGCAGTGGATTGCTTATTAACAATGGTAAGTGAAATATGGAAACATCTCCTGTTAAAGGCTTTCATTACCAACTAGCATTTTGTTCTTTATATTATTATATGAAGAAGTCGGATTATATACAAGTATGTCGGACGCCCGCCTACAAGGTGGACGGACGATCTGGCTAAGGTTGCAGGAAGTCGCTGGATGCAGGCCGCTTCCAACAGGTCATTGTGGAGATCCTTGGGGGAGGCCTATGTTCAACAGTAGACTTTCTGTGGCTGATATGATGATGACGATGATTATTATATACGTAAATATATTTTTATTATATAACTAATTTGGTTAGATAGGGGGAGTCCGGGAGAGTTGAATCACTTTTAATTCAAAATATCATAACTACTTGTTCATAGGGTTTAGAAAATTGATTGTATACTTATTTGATGCCTTACTCTAGTAGATACAGTTGATCTTCATTTTACTGGTAATAAATGGGCAAATAATTTTTTATTGATATTTTAATAAAAAATGGGATATGAGTCAAGTCTCCCCACCAGCAGGGACACTTGAACCGGGGTATGGGGAGAGTTGACCATAGTATTTTTATGTAATATAAAAGCAGTTTTCAACTTCAATCGTAGTTTTATTATCTTTTCTTATACAATAATTAACTTGCTTTGAATACTGCCACCAAAAAAATGTAACTAACATAACAATGTTTTGTAAAATTATACAAAAATTATAAATGTTCCAAAATAAACAAATTCACAATAATAACTTTTTATATAACTCAAACGGTGTTTTTAATATTAACTTTTTACCATAATATTTGGTATCATTTACCAGTCTATATATTTTTAAAATATATCTTCCACAGAAAACACTAACTTAACAAAATAACCAAACATTCATACAGATAATACTATTATTAATCTTTGAAATAATCAGTCTTTATTAACTTTCGTCAAAACTATTAACTAACTTTAAATCAATCTTTAATCAGTCTCAAAATTATATTTATTAAAACTATTATTTACTTACTTCTAATCAATCTTTGATAAATCTTAAAATTATTTTTAATTAAATAGGCATTTTTAATATTGCATAGAAAACTAATTCTGATCACATTCGTGACAAATGAAATGATCGATATCTTCTGTGAGCCCTACACATAACTCATGAACATATCTACCACATAAAAGACAAAGACGCATAGTCATAACATCTTCCGTTTGACAAACAAAGCAATACCAACGATCTTCCATGTCAGGATTCTCTCCAAAATTATCATCCGATGACTATCAGCGTACGTCACAACATCTTCATTATCAGATTCTGTGTTGCTGTCATGTCTCTTCTTATTTGTTTTACCTTTTGTTTTGGTTTTATTTGGTTTACTTTTCTTATGAGTAGATTGATATTTGTTACCTTTTTGTCTCGCCTTGTGCATAATGTTTATATCTTTTCCTTTAGTTTTTCCAGGAATCTTCTTAGTTTTTTTATTAGGACAGTTTCCGCCATCTTCTGTGTCATTTTTCTCAAAAACTTTCTTTTTAACAGTTTCCAACTTTTTTCTCTGTATCATATCATTAAATAGGGTTTTTTTCTTGCTATTATCACTGGACTTTGTATGACCGTCATTATTAGGATTGCATATTTTCGGACTATTTTTTTCTTCAAATTTATTAATTTTACCTTCATTTAATTTATATCGTCTCAATGTACTTCTATCTATGTCATATTTAATAGAAATTTTTCTAATAGAAGCGCCTCCCTTAATTTCATCTAAGGCATTTTGCAACTCCACTTTTTAAATTTTTTTCGTTTGCGTACATTTTCAGGCTTGTATTGAAAAGGCATCTTATAAGGTACTGCAAAAATGCAAAAAAATATATATTAAGACAGAAAAATAACAATGAAACAAAATTAAGTATAGTTCCCTGCAAAGATAGACATGAACCACTGAGCAAGTCTCCCGCAACCACCCTGGTTCAACTGTCCCGCTCACATTAATTTCCCATTTAGGTTATGCCAAACAAAAATCCCCGATCGTAGAGCAAAAACACTTAGCACACGTCCAACTACATTTATCTGATAATATAATAATAGCAACACACAATACGTACCTCAGTAAATATGACAGCAATCGTAAAACCACTTAAATTATAAAAATATACTCCGCACCGACAGAAACACGTTTTACATTGTCATTGACGAACCACACCATCTTGATGCAAAATGGCTGCATACATATGATTGGCCTTTCGCGTGTGACCAATGAACGTGTTGACGTTTCGTTCGCGGTAAATTAAAATACAATTTTGAAAGACGGTTCAACTCTCCCTCCTGGGCAAGTCTCCCGGTTTCCCCCTACATAATATCAAAGTAATAGCAATGTTATTTATAACAATATTATTTTTAACCACAGGCGACAAATGGCACGAAAGACGAAAGATGTTGACACCCGCATTCCATTTCAACATACTGAGAAAGTTTGCAAAATCATTTTGTGAAGAGACAGAAGAATTTCTAAAAAAAGTCAAAGAGGAAACGAAAAAGGACAAAACAGAATTAATGCCATTGATTTCAAGATCGACTCTCAAGATAATGTGCGGTAAGCTACAACTCAGATCAAGATAGCACTCTACTTTCAAAATCAATATTGAAAGATATCCCGGCGACTTGTTACTTTGCTTTTATCTTTAAGCGTATGAATTAATTTAGTATTAAAAGTCCTGAAAATATCCAATTATTAGTATTTGGTCTTGCAATATTTGTGGTTTTGTTATTCTATGATTGGTGGCCTGTATAATGTCAGTAGGATTATTTTTTATTCCATAACATTCTACAGTTTCATGTTTTATTATACCACCTATAAAGTCCTTTATTATCACGGGTGTATTTACACAGTTGCTCATAATAAAACATTATTTTTATTATATTATGTTGATAATTAAATTGTATCCTTACCTTTTACAGAAACATCAATGGGAACTAGCATGAATGAAGACATCAATTCAATAACTAATAAATACTTTCAAGCTATAACTGTGCTCGGGAAATGTCTTATATATAGATTGGTTAGGATGTGGTTGTACGTACACACAATTTTCCAATATACTAAAGTGGCGAGAATACAAGAACAAGCGGTAAACGACTTGCATGGCTTCACCCAGCAGGTTATACAAGAAAGAAGGCAATTTCGGAAAGAGAACACGATTATAGAAAGCAATGAAGACGATGATGTGTACGGCAAGAAGCGTAGGATGGCCATGCTGGACTTACTGCTAGAGCAAGAGAAACTAGGGAATATTGACGAGGTTGGCATCAGGGAAGAAGTGGACACTTTCATGTTTGAGGTAAATATATTCTGGTAAATTACAGGGTATATCAAGACTGCCGTCGAAAACAGAGCCGAATGGAAGTTTTAGTGACTACAAACACAATGCAACTAAAGATATCGCAAAGTACCGCAACAATATCATCGTGTTTGGGTGATAAATCCATAGTTTTTGCTTAAAAAGAATCCTATTCTACAACGGACAACCTTTGGATACTTGTTATTTTTATAGATTGTTGTCAAAAGTCTCTTTGTTTATTTTAAATCATAAAACAAACAAACAAAAATATTCAACAAACACAATTACATTTTTAATAGTGTTACTATAATTGTTTTTCCTTAATGCCAATTGTCATCGCATATACTTTTTTTTTTCAAGTTATACTTTCGATGCGTACCTTCCTAAGTAGCTTACCCTCCTGTTTTATATAAGAATAATATTTTCAATTCTTTTTACAATGTTTACATTTATCCCCAGGGTTACGACACCACTTCAACGGCGTTGACTTTCATGATCATGAGAATTGCTAATGAACCGCATGTTCAGGTAAATTTATGTTTTATTTACTATTTTATAATATAGGTAATATACAGATTCTTCACACGTACAAAGATGGCGAAAACACGGAGAAAACACGCACAAACCAATACAAGGTTAATAAAACATTTTAGCTATCTCATAACTAATTTGCGCACAAATATTTTTTGTGATATCTGCTCTAGAATAATAATCTAACAACTGTAGATAATATTATTAATGTGAATGGATCACTTGGTAACTGGGCGTTTGGTTCTGTGACCTTTAAAATCATTCGCAGAAGTACATGCCATAAAAACACACACTTATTAAAATATTCACATAAAAAACTATATTTGGTGAAAACTATACTTTTACAAAAATATATTCTTATCCAATCCCTATTAAGATACCATCAAATTTATAATCAGGGGGTTACTATGTTCCGAAACGAAGTTCGAATGTTTGAACGTTTGACGTACTAAGTTCCGAAGTAAGTTATAAGATTTCCACTTCTAAAAAACAATGATAATTGTCATACACAGCTTAGTCTATAATTACGACGTACAATAAAGGATTCGAATATTTTGTGGAGTAGTGCATATTCGCACAGTTTTACGTACAAAATCGCAACATTTGAACTCCGTTTCAAATCATAAAGTAACCTCTCTGGCTTTTTCCTCACACTAGATAAGTTTCAAATAACTTATGATTACGATTTAACTTGTGTAAAATTAGTTTTGATAGTAGCGCACGTATTGTTGTCTATTTTACTTCATTCCTGGTTACAGTGGCATATAATATAAACAAATGAATTCGAGTGCTAAAGAGCTACAATATGTTAAAATATCTTGCATTACTTCTTCATACCATTTCAAACTACATTCTTCTGTATTATCTTCACCTGCTTAAATGTTTTCATTACTTATGCCTTCATAAAATCTATTAACAATGCCTTTTTGTAAGGAGAGTAAATACATTTTATATACCTGAGAAATGATCACTAAAACCTATCTTTTTCAGGACAAAATCTATGAAGAAATGCAACGTATATTTGGAGATAGCCATCGCAATCCCACTATGGAAGACCTCAGCGACATGAAGTACCTAGAGTGTTGCATTAAAGAAAGTCTGAGGCTGTATCCTAGTGTGCCATTCATGGCTCGATATCTAAGAGAAGAAGTTGTTTTAAGTAAGTAAGATTGTGAAGCTTACATTAGCTTAGATTTGCCTCTTACAGTCATGCTCATAATTCTGACACCACACTAAAAGAGTCTGTAAAGTGGGTGGTGGCCTGTTGGTAAACGGATTAGACGCGGCTGCCAACATGTTTCGGTGTTCGCGGGATCAAATCTCAGGGCACACCTCTAACTTTTCGGAGTTAAGTGTGTATTGATAGGCAATCACCACGCACTATAACAGTGAAGGAAAACATCGTAAGGAAACCTGCATACCGTAGCGAATTTGTTTGAATTTCTATGGCATGTAAAGGCCGCCAACCCGCACTAGGCCAGCGTGGTGGACTATATGGTCTAACCACTCTCAATCGTACTCTCGATTCAGGAGGCCCGTGTCCTCCGTGTACAGTGGGACGTGTAAGGGATACTGATATAGATACTAAGGGAGTATTGTGTAATGTAATAGAAACTATGAACCTCATTTGTCTTTGTGCGGGTAATAAAACCGCAGCTCCAGATTCCAAAGATTCTGATCCACACCATACGGCCTTATTCATATACAATTAAAAAACCTATTTTAGCTATCGAATGTTTTGTTTTCTTTGCTCGAACTGAATTCAAAAGTCGTTCGAAAAGGGCAAATCATTCGATAATCTAAATATTAAATAGGTTATTAAATTTTCTATGAACCAGGTCTTAACTCTATTATGTTCTAACGCATAATTGCGGATCGTATTGGCTTTAAAGATCGCCATTTTCCATCTTCCCAGGGAACAATTTACACTGCGTCAAATTTGACCAGAATGACCAATTGTCGTGATTAACTGAAGTTATTAATAAAATAAGCCACATTCCTTAATCTCATTCGGAATCTAATAGTTTTGTTAGAACAACAATCTAGTTGAAAATAAAATAGTTTTGCGGTTTATCGGTAGATGGCACTACGTGTATATTATTATTTATGTTCAGCTGTTGGTCTTCCACTGCTGGGCAAAGACCTCCTCTCCCTTTACTTCCAGAATTGACGGTATTGCGCCATTTGTGGGCAATCCTAGAAAAACCTGTCAACATCGTGTCTGCAACTACGCCTAGGTTTACTGTGACGTCTTTTTGTATTTGGGGTGCCTCTCAGTAGAGATTTTTACCCATTGTTGTAAACAGTGGGCAAAAAACCGTAACTGGAACACGTGTTGGGAAAAAATATTAATTTATTTAGGTTTTATAAAGCGATAACATTGAACCTGCTGGTTAATGCAGAACAATCCAAATGAAATATCAAGAGCCGTAAGGACGTCGTACCTCTAGTCGGTCAACACAATTATGCTGTCCTAATGGTATTTTGATATATCAAGAACAAACCAGAAACGAACATTTACCTTACCCGACGGAAGTCATCTCTCCTGTTCATAAGGACCCACGACGCTTCAGAAATGTTTCTGACATTTAAAATATATTGTAGATTGGAAAGGAGAAAGGAATTCTTGCGCCAACAGTTGGGCTCCTTTAAAAACTTAGGTAGAGCTAAAGCTAATTTTTACTGATTTTATTCATTTTGAAGTTAAAAAGTGTGAAAATTAAACCAAACTCGCGGTTAAATCTGTAAAAAATAGTTTTATATCAATATGTAACATTCGCGTTAATCTAAGAAACCATAAGATAGAGCTCTTCACTTCGTACTTAATTAGAAACTAAGTTCTTGCAGCAAAAGTTCTTCCAACTCAAACTTTACGGTAATAACCTAAAAAATACCTAAATTTGCCTCCTTCCAGGTGGATACAAAGTACCTGCTCACACAGATGTCAATATCCACGTGTTCGACATCCATCGACTTGAAGACATATACCCCGAACCTGAGAAGTTCATCCCCGAGAGATTTCTTCCTGAAAACATCGCCAAACGACATCCATATGCCTACATACCATTCAGCGCTGGACCTAGAAACTGCATTGGTACATATTTGAACACATTTTGATATATGGTTTCAAAATCAAAACACAGCCTCAAAACTTCAGTTGACAGCCTCAGTGGCACCGTCGGTTGGACGCCGCCTGTGAAACAAGAGGCCGCGCCGACAGAAATGTTGGTGAAGCCCACAGATATTTATTTCGTGCCTGGGTGTTTGTGATACCGAAAAGCCGCTCGTAGTTCCTGATACCCACTACACAAGACTCGATCTTAAAGCGGGGTCATGACTATGTATGTGACTGTTGGGGTGTATTATTTATTTATTGATTCAAAAGCCCAAGATAGCCCTTCTAACCAACTCGAAGATGTGCATTTAAATTATGAAATTTATGATTCCAGGTCAGAAATTCGCCATGCTAGAAATGAAGACTCTAATGTCGGGACTGATAAGGCGGTTTCGGCTACAACCAGTGACCAAACCTGAGGAAGTTACTTTTGTTAGTGATATCGTGTTGAGATCCAAAGAACCTATCTACGTAAAGTTTTGCGAGAGAAAATAGTTAATAAAAAATATTTATTTATATAAATTCATGTATTTTCTTGTTTGCCTTCGATACTTCTACTTTAAAACTATATCAAAGTGCCGTGCTGAGACAATGAGGCCTATGTCCAAAAATGAGAAATTTTATTTTGGTGAGACTATTTGGAAACTGTATCAGATTGTGTATCTAAAAAGCCGTATCCACGTGACCAAAAATATATATGTGTCTCTAATTTATATAATAATACATAATAATTATGTGCTAATCAATAAGATGCCGTGTAGTATTCAGAGTAAAAAAATGTTAAGTACCCCCATTTTACCCCACTTTCACACGTTAAGCATTTTCTTATAATGTAGAAAATAAATTGATTTCTCTCTTTTTCAGAAATTCGCATTTTACACACTATTTTTCTAGATATTAAACAGTCATGATTATAATCTTTCGAACTACAAGCACATTTCTAGAAAATATATATGGGTTACAAACGTAAATAAAACATCTGTATCTGTATCAGCCCATATACGTCCCACTGCAGGGCACGGGCCTACTCTACAATCGAAAGTACGATTGAGAGTGGTTAGGCCATATAGTCCACCACGCTGGCCTAGTGCAGGTTGGCGGACTTAAATGAAACATATATGGTAATAAAAAAATTATTGTGAAATCGCTTATTGTTCATTCTGAGTGAGGAAATTCAAACTTTTCACTAATCTTTCAATTTTATTTGTGTTTCAAAATGTATGTGACTGTTGGGTGCTATTTGTTTCTTAACATAACGTATATTATTTTACGCTAAACACGTGTAGTTACTCCATGCATATAAAATTACCGAGATCCATCGTAGTTCATCAAGCTCATCTAACAAAAAACACTACTAGGGGTTACTAGGGAAGTTCGAATGCTCGAACGTCTTACGCAGTATGTAAAATGTACTCTATGCCTCAAATAATACTGTACAAATGTGCTTAGATATTCCACAAAATTTTTGAATCCCCCATCGAACGTCATAGAGGATAGTATTGATTTTTAGAAGTGGAAAACTTTCAGTTTACTCTGACTTCGAACGTAGGAACATTCCAACTTCGTTTCTGACAATAGAGTAACCCCCTGGACAGATATCCTTCAACTTACACCTATTATAGTTAGTACTTAGTACGTAAGTTTTAACTTACTTTATTACTTGTGTATAATACCCGTAAAGGTTATTAAAATTCTACAGAAAATGAGAAATGATAAACCTACAGTACCTATAATATGACTGGTGTGCAATAGGGTTGTAATGTAAAAAAAAAATATTACTGATGCATATTAACAAAATACATTAGACATAAATTGGAATTGTGACCCCGCCTAAGCCTAAGCTAGTTAATAAAAAAATGTACTATTTTACATAATCATAATAAAGCTTATTATCTTTGTTGTTTCAAACAGTTAAGTATTAACAAACATGCCTCCGATAACAATATCTTTGCGAAACTCAAACACATTTTTGTAAATTTATTCAAGTTTTACGTAACACCATTTTTGTTTCAACAACATAGTTTATCGCAAAAACTAAAATTTACTTTTAAGATTACGAGTACTATATTTAGGTGAGACGCCATATATGAAAGATAATTTAAATATGGGTCCAAACTCAAGCCATATGACGTCTGATTGTCAGTCTTGGAAATTCCTAAGCCACACACATACATAGTTTCTCATGCTCAAATAACATGTTACGCACCGCTCGACTAGTGCACCGTGTCGACGATGTTCGGCGGTGTTCGTCGAACAGGGCAACCGGGCGATATTGTCACTGGCAACATTTTGGAGTTTGCCGCTGGAGGGTGCGAGAGTAGTTTTTGTTTGTGTTTTGTTTTTCCGGGTTGACGTTTTGTTAATACGATTGAGAAAAGTAATTGTTTCAGTGCTTAAAAAACAATATCTCAAGGCTCGCTCATTTTTTGTCAATGTACTATCATAGTCCTACAAAACGTATTTCATTTCAAATTCACATAATATAGCTGATGACAACTTAATTATGCATATTTTGACATAAACAATACATAATATTGGTTCCTATCCCCGCGTGAGAATCCTAAATATTTGAACGCATCAAGTTGTAGTGTACCTACATACTTCCATTCCATATTTTATTTAAAATATACATTTAAAAATATTCCATTATAAAGCACGGCTTAAAAACTCGCGCCCATCAAACGGTAGGATTATATTCGGAATCAATGTTTTAAAATAGTCTAGTGTCGACACTAAAGCCGGGTATCGACATTGTGAGACGAAGCATGCCTCGCGGTGTGGAGAGGCATTTGCCTCGTGAGCCACATAGCCTTTCTACATACTGCTCAACGGAGCAAACTCGTGAGCAGCCTGTTGTGTTGTGGATAAATTACCGAAGGCTACCCTTATACTTGGTCTCTGAAAACCATTTCATAATATTTAATGGTGTTTATTGTATTGTAACGAGGCCGGAACCCGTTACGATGATCCGATCAAATCCGCACCGTCCTCGACACCATACAGGAAGGCTTACACACCGCAAAAAACAGATCTAGATGGCGCAATATCATTAAAGAAAAAATTGCCCATGTTGGGGGTCACGACCCTCAGCAATGAGGAAATCGACTCAAGTAGGAGGAGGAGGATTGTATTGTATCAAAAGGCACGTTCTTTAAGTTTTATGTCAATAATACTAAACAATAATAGAAAACTAGATTTAACACCGAAAGTTTTTACAAATTTAAGATTTATATGAGCATTTTTTCTGCACTCTATTAAATAACCTATTTATGCCCGTTAGATTCTACAGGTTCACCTTGGGTTCACCAGGTATAGCACAGATTATATAGCAGTTATAGCACAGATTTCGCAATCTTCAATCTTAAATAGGTCAAATTATACAAACTATATTCAAAATGTAATAATTTTCATATTTCAAATATTTTAATCCTATTCAAGAAGAAGCTAAAGTATTCCGCCATCATGGCATCGACCCTGGATAAGCATCAAACTCCGATGTACCAAAAATCTATATCGAGATTAATGTGTTTCGCTCCCAAATATTTACGTTTAGAATGTTCAGTTTGTGTTTAAATTTACCATTCTGTTATTTTTTATCTCAACGTGGCCTCGATTGAGGTCCACAGAGTTGAATATCTTTACATTATCATCACATCTTATGACAAGATAAATATTGTTTTTATTTTCCCTTTAATTTGCCTCTTAAGCGTATTTATTTCTGTCTGATGTTTTCATTAACGTAAGACTGTTGAGTGAATTTCCGGGCTATTTTAAATACAACGATGGTTGTAGTTAGATATTTTTAAGAAGCTCATGCCCATCATTGTTGAAAAATTCTTATTTTTTTTATTGTAATGGCGAGACGAACATGCCATTCGCCCGATGGAAAGAGATACGACGGCTCATGAACAGTAGTAAAACCAAACAATACCTTGAATTACATAACAATGCTTGGCATTCCACTGTGTTCGCCATCCTAAGACATACGATATTAAATCTCAATATGTCGAGTAGTTACTCTAGCTCTACTAATATTTGTGTGGTTCACAAATCACATGTATTTGTATCAGGTCTGGGTGTTTGTGTGAGCGAAAAGTCTCTCGTAGTTTCTGGTAACCACGACATAAGACTCGATCTTAGTGTAAGTTTAGGACTATGTATGGCCTGTTGAGTCTATTTATTTTCTTGGTTTTACAGAAAACATGTGTATTGTGTAAAAATAAACAACAATATTTAGAATATATATTGGATTTTTTACATTCTTATTACGAATTATTTTCCTGACTGAATCCATAGATGTCGATATAACCCGTGATAAATACCACATCAGTGTGAAAGACCTTGGTTTTCTGCACTTCGTTTTTATGTGGTTATAAATATTATCGGAGCTTCTATTTTAGGTATTCATAATCTGCGTTCCTCACACCATCTCCTGAAAGGAAAAGTGTTTCTGGTAGTTCTGTGTCTTCAATGATTCTTACATTGTCTTCATTGCTTGAAGAACGAAATTCACTAAATCTTTCACACTATGGATGTTCGGGTGGCTGTGTTTTGTATTCTGAATTTTTTTCTCCATAATAACTGAAAAAAGAAACAAAGATTAGCACATGCATTTTAATAGATATATAACTCTTTAGGTGCCCGTTTTTTTACATATTAATTCTGTGTACGTGATTATTACAATAATAATATATGTGTTTATTAAAAAATAAAATTACCCCTAATGATTTCCTGAACTTGGTCGACATAAGGCTGAACAGTAAAGGATTTATGACTGTACTGCACCAACAGGTGAACGTGGCGAGGTAGTATCCGTTTCGCCACCACTGGAACAAAAAGATTATAATATCATATGTCATAAAATATGTTGATTATACTAATGGACTAAATATACTTCTTATCAGAAATATCGCAACAGCTTGCATGTTTATGTTTTGTAAGGTTATTAGAAAAATGTGTATAAATTTAATTTGAATTTAAAACATCAACATCAGGATGTGAAAACCTCATAGTATTCACTATTAGACGACATTTGACGTATTATATTCCTACATATACACATTTTTCTGATAATGCTTACAAAACATTTTACAAGATACTTCAATTTTTCTTAAAAAATGTTTTATTATTATTATATTGGAATCCGTGTGAGGGACATCAAAAAGATCTTATGCCAAATTGATGCCAAAACTATTTGTCTCGGGTTTGGGTTTTTATGAGACAAAAAACTGATACTCACGACACAAGCTTAATTGATCTTAATCTGGGGTCAAGTACGTAACTGTTGGGTGTATTTATTTATTTACTAGTTGGATATGTCACTACTTAGAATGGATAAAGAGGAGATGAAACAGGATATTATAGGACCAGATTAGGTAACACAAATACAGAGGAATGGGATGAGAACGGATGGTGGTAGTAGATTTAAAAAAAACAGCATACAGCCGAAGTCGGACCACGGCGCTAGATGTCAAATTAAATTATAAGGCGCGTTGGGGTAATACCGTAATACAAGGATGAATGGGGTAAGAAAGTAAATTCCTTAATTTTATATGATTTTACTTTCTTAGCCTTTACGCACTACTATTACGCTGTTACCTCATTGTTACTCCTTTATTATCGATTATATCGCGGATTTGGTTTATTTTTTAATTTTTTTAATTTCCCTACGTTCATTTAATTTTGCCGTTCAACCGGCCCCGTATGAGGCCGGTTGAACTGGAACCGTCTGGAGTATGCATGATTATTTCAATGTGCAATATTCCCGTAAATCTAAGAAACAATTCTAAAATGATAATACATACCAATTTCATTGTAATAATCTCGCGTACGTCGTATATGGCTATCGTCATCCTCATGGCGAAGAAAGGCAGCCAGCAGACCAGGAACGACAGCGTGAGGACTACTGAACATCACAATGTTAGAAATGCGGCTATTTAAATTATGCAATAATCATGCAATACAAAGGATCGTTATACAGGTTGATATTAACACATGTTACTTAATTTTACCCACACGTTTCTTCTAACCCCAGGTGACATTGTACATAATTTGAAAAAAATATGAGCCTTTTTTTTTCTCAAAAATCGTGATTTTAGTAATTTCACGATTTTTAGGCATCTCATATAGATACGAGTAAAATGACACGGTATCTTTAGGGGTTGATCAAAAGCGTTGATGCCTAAAACGCGTTTTTCGACAAAGTAATCAGGTAGTTTTTGTTCAAACTTGGCACAATGTTACTTGGGGTGGTTAGAAATGTATGGTTTTATGGCCTGAATGGTTTAAATTTCTTAATATGATGTCATTCGATAATGACCTGTATCTATGTTGACGAATTACCCTTTTTAGCAGTAATTCGGATTGAATTACATGATCATATACAGATACAAAGATATTTATAATTTTACACTAGGTGTCGGCAAGTAGTAAAATGTTAGTATGTATGGTAAACCTTTAAAATATAAGTCTAGCTAACGTGTTTCTGAATTATTGATGTCATATTTCTAAATCTCTCTGTATAAACTTGTATTTGTAATTTTATTTTTGTAACTTTCACAATATACTCTTTTTGTATCACCAAAAAATACAACACCATGCTATTTATTACGTTTAATTATGGTAACATAGTATGACATATTTTTTAAATGCAATCGAAAATTTCTGTAAGCTTCTCCTTTAAAAGCATGTGGGATTAATATATATAGTTAACATAATGTACTTACCAACAAGTTTGTGCACTTTCTTCCTGTTGTCACGTTGATTGAAGACCTGGGCGTGGGCACCGCGGCTGTGCGCGGCACGCACCTCGTACACTATCATAGTGTACACGAATGTCATGATGCTCAGAGGTATCACAAAACCCACCAATGCCATCACACCGTTCACCACTCTCGCGTACTTTGTCGGCACAGTAAAACATATCGAGGACTTCGGCGTCACTGTTACTTCCACTGCCCACCACTCCACTGTCGTCTCAAGCAACGCTATAAACCATATCAACACTATAATTTTGAACACTCTTCGCACCACTGGTTTCGACTTCAACATCAGTGGGTAGCAGATCGCCAAATACCTCTCAATCGCCAGCGCTGTCATTATCAATATTCCGTTGTTCCAAAGAGCCACGACGAAGATGAAGTAGATTTTGCAGATCACGTTTCCGAAGCTGTAGGCGGTGAATATGTTTAAATTCAGCATGTGCTCGTGGACTTCGACGAGAATGGAGCAGGAGACTATCATGTCGGATATAGCCAAGTTGTAGAGGTAGAAGTTGGTGGCGGTGTGCATGCTCTTGTCGTTGTCGATGACGATGCAAGTCAACCCGTTCCCGATAATACTTAGTAAGAATATAATATACATTGAAACTATTAACATAATTCGCATAAATCTGGGAGTTTCGCTGTCCACTTCGTCTATAAAAGCGGACCATAATTTAATTTCACTGTCGGATAAATTCGCGATGGACATGGTCGCCGCCGATGCTGGATTTTAACATATAAACGAGCGATGTATCCGCACTTGCTTTTTCGGCAAAGATCAAACGCGAACTAATATTAAACGTTTGTGCTGCTACGTCACAGCACCTACATTAATTGTTTGCTGGGAGTACACATTAGAGCGATTAAGTGGATAAAGTAGTGGAGTATCGTGGAAGTGTTCCCTTGCTGAAATGCTACCTCATCTAGTAATAGCTATGGATAGCTAAGTATTTCGGAATGATTATGTAGATGCAACCATATACCACGTATATTTAATAATCTAGATAATATTTAGTTAATTGTGTATTTATTTATTACTCACGAAATTAATTCTCTTGTATGGTGGCTCATTTTTGTGTGATATCTTAAAATAGATCGTATTATATATAAATATAGCGTACGCATGATGGCGTAGTGATGCAACCAGATATTGAGAACCATAAATCAGTATCCAAGTTGATACTTATGTTTGTACGAAGGGAAAATTTATTATCAAGTAAGTTTAACAAAACATTAAAACCATAAGAAACCATGATTGCCTGATTAATTTATAGACGTTTCTCGTGTGAGTTTAATGACTCGAAATCTTGTACCACTGCATTCCATGTGATAAAAAATTGTAGATAAAAACTCATAATACGAGTAATACATAATGGTTAATTTAAACAAATTAGTCAACAATCGACATTAAGTTTCAGTTAAAGTTCTTTTGTTGTTCGCACAAAATTTTATTGGTTTTGTAACAAATAGACTGCAAAATTGACATGCATTTATGTTAAAATTGTAATCTTATTTTAAGTTTAATTAAAGGCGAAGAATAAAATATAAAAAAACGTCTTTTAAATAACAAAATTTATTTTTAAAAATCATACAGAACATCACAAAATACATCAATTTCTTATAACTTATTTATATTACAGTACATTCACTTACAACATTTATTATGATAAGCAAAAACCATTGAAACTTGTGTGCGTAACTCCATGTCTCAGATTTATTCAATGATTGTATCATTAAAGCCGTTTGCACTGACATAAATAAATAACTAAATAATAAATAAAAACACATTTATTTCCTCAAATTACTTACAAAGGAAATAACAATAATGACTCACCTTTAGTACATATTCTACATGACTCAGCTTAAACTCATCGGCAACTTAGTACCGCAGCTCTAACTGTCAGTTCTATCTCCCTGTGGCGTTATGCGGCAACATGGCCATCAGAAACGAAAGTACGTTATTTCTATATTATTAAAGCGTTATTATTATAGATAAACGATAGTTTATTAAAAAAAAGAAATACCTAATCGAAAAAACAAGACGGTTCGTATTGCTGAGGGAGTTTCTTGCGCCGTTTCTTCTTCATGGCTACAACACCGAAGCGAAGCGGTGGTAGCAATAAAAAAATATCAAAAGATCTTGTGAAAGACTCTTTCAATAAAGAAAATTTTGATTTTATTTCTACTGGTATTTTTACTGGTATTGGGTACTAAACGTACTACAGTGTATAACATGGTAAGTGGAGTTGCGTCCAGATAGACTAACAGAGTATGCTCTGGTGAAAAATTGTTAAAACTAGATAGTCGACACAGTTTTGCCAGCCGTTTCAAACCGATTCACTAAAAGCGTCTAGTCATATTAAACGGATACTATAATAAAATAATGTAACTAAAAGGAAGATGTTTCTATGTTGACTCTTCATCCTGTACTGGGACAACACTGCGTAGAAAATAGGACCGGAAGTAGTTAACGTCAGCAATTTACGCTGGGTGTGACTTAGCACTATAATGTAATAGAACTAATGAACTAATCGATTCCAAACACCCTCCAAGGGCCGTGCACACACCTTTATTGTTTTCTTTTATGATACTGCGAGTATTGTGTATCATTAAGCTCATCAACTGACATTCAGTTAATTAGACGTTTCAATTACATATCACTCGGATACTACGTGGTTCAAAAATGAATCGTAATTATTCCCAAACTGTTTGACAACTGTGAATACTGACGACACCTGGAGCAGTTGTTAAGAAAACGACTAGGAAGCAAAAGGCAGGTTCAGTCCTCTTACTCCCACAAATGCCAGACAAAAAAATCACTAGTTGTTTCTGATATGCAAAACACAAGGAAAGTTACTACAGGCTCATCACTATTGAGTGTTCATTAACGGCTATAAGGATACAAACATATCATTTCAATAGTTTTTAAATTAAGTTCACCGCGGCAGTTATATGAGCGAACTCCGCTGCGGTAGGAACCATCCGTGCAGGCATTTGGGCGCGGGTGAGGGCGTGTGGAAGTGAGCTCGCGCTATCTCGTGAAGATCCTTGGCATCCAACACCAGCAAGCCCACCTCTCTTGTCCTGGAGCCACCCCACACCAGGGCACTCAGCAGCACACCGTCGTCCTCTTCCTAAACGCATAAGAGGTTACAGAAACGGATTCATTACAATTAAAAGCTGATCGTGTTGAATTTGTTCAATTAATCTCGGCGTATCAAGACTGCGACCGAAATTGAAGCCGGGTGGTAGTTTAAGTGACTTCCATGCAACTATTTATTTTTTTATATTTTTTTCCTATCGCCGTATTTGGCAGGTATAAACATATTTTTTTCTAACATAATAGTGTACATCCTTTTATTCATGACGACGCTATGGTATGCAAGGCTTTTAATTATTATTTTTTCAAAGAATATAGCTTTACCGCCCTAAAACGGCGATATTTAAATTATTGCAAAAAATATTGTCACGTTTCCTTGAGAAATTTTTGTTTGCACTGTGTGTGTCACTACGACCCGGCTTCGTTTTCAGTAGCAGTCTTGATATACCCTGTATACCTACTATTAATATGTATTTACTACTATTGAAAATATTGCAGTAAGTTAAACAGCGAAAAATTCGAACAAGAACTATTTCCTATGTATTTTTAGTCTGCTATACCATGAACGTAATTTTTACTAAAGGTTTACATGGCTTGGTTTAATCTCTATAATGTTTATCATCGGTAATTGGTATTGAAAAGTACCTTAGCGTCTGGTGCAGGAACAAATATCGGTTCGCTTGGATAGCAGTTAACCTCATTCCACGTCCTGGTCTCTCCTGTTTTTGTATCCACTTTGATTAACTGCAAAATTATGTTTACAAAATCATTTGATCACTTGTGTCTCTGATGGTTTTACGAATATAAATTGGTCAGTGGTACTTACCGCGCCGGGAGTTTCTGCGTCTACTTCTGAACTTATGGCGTAGAAATATCTATATGGTTTTCCTGCAAATAAATATATGTATACTTATGTATAATATAAAATCTTAGGTTTTATAAAATCAACTGAAAATGTACGCATATTCAATTAGATATCCATACAGGTTATGGGATCTTAGGGGATTAAGAATATTCTTACGATCCTGTAAACGTTTGCAGTGATAAAGATGAAAGCATTTAAGCTCCTTTGTCACAATTCATAATTTCTACCGAAAACAAACGGATCTGGCACCCCTGCTACAACATTATGACAATTACCAAAAAAAAACTTTTTAAAGACAATTTTCAAATAATATGTAAAATTTTCAAATAGGTACTGAAAATTATGCACATTGAAAAAAATTTATTGAACCACGTCATTATTTTATGCTATGATTTAAGAAGCACAGTATACCATTGTGTAAATCGTAGTGTATTCTTGGTGTCTCGCAGCCAATATCTGCCAGCATTCGTGGTTGTACTTTGGTTAACCTCGGAGCATCTAACGGGAGCTCCAATCTCTTTGGTCGTCCTCGGAACCAGTTCGCATAATCAGCATTACTTTGCATAGTCTGTAATCAATTGTTTTACTTTTGTTAAACCATCAATTCAGGATTATGGGGAAAGGTAGGGTAAAAGCCGGGGAATACATTCAGTAGCTTGGGAATTTAATATTCTACTCTTCATGCATGTTTCGGAAAATGGTAGTGAAAAGTGCACAGAGTAGCTTTTCATCGTACATTGTGCAAAAGGAAACAAATAGTGCCAGGAAACACGTTCAATATATTTTCAAAAGAAAATCGTAACTTAAAGGTACCGTTAGAATGTATACGAAAAATATTCCACATAAATAATTATAATAGCTAATGGCTATTACTATTCTCAAAACTTTTGAAGCAATGCCTATATTTCTGGAAGCTATTACCGAATAAGCACACCATCGAGTACTTACAACTTGATATCTTCATTGGTCGTGGCTATAAAATCTGTATCGTTATCACGAATATTTTTCAAATATTGGATGATATTACAGTAATATTTACCTCAATCGCATGTACGTACATAGCGTCAAGCGCTTTAGGGTCTTTGTACGCGCACAGGTCGAGTACCAGCGTATTGTCCTGTTCGTAAGCGTTGATAATGTGCAGGAAAAACAATGGTTCCGTACGATACCGCTTAGCCTCTTTGCCGTCTTTACGACTGATTAGAACTATGTTGGTCTGGAAAAAAATTACCTCATTAACACCTGCAAGTTAGCAGTAAAATAGAGCATACGACAAAAGGTTTGGAATTCGGTCACATTTAATGAATTAAGCCTTATGACGATTTCCAGAATTATCATAATTATTTTAGACCGTATCCACCCACTGCTTGCTTTGGAATAGGTAAATAAAATTACATGTGTCTGTATCACCAAAAAGAAAGGCATGGATGCCACTACTGCTAGCCTTAGCATGGTAAGTTTAATTTTGTCCCAACATGTTATCGCCACTGCGGGCATAAGTTAAAATTCTGGGCAGCTCATGTGAAACTTGTAACCCAAATAACTCAGAATAAATTGTTTGACCTTTCATTTAAGTCTATTTACTGCGCGATACAACTAGATTAATCAGAAGAATTAATGTTCGTTTTGATAATCGACGAAATAATCGTGTTATTAGTTTCTGTGTACCTCGTGTTCAGGGTACCACTGCAGACTGGACACGAACGGGTCGTTGGCGAGCTGACTGCGCAGCACGCCGCACAGCGACACCGACAGCGGCTGCTCCACTATCACGAAGTACTTCTCCGTCACTCCTGCAATAACGCAGCGATTGATTAACCAAATTAGTAATGAATCATTTTAATAGAGAGGATATCATTACAACCCGTTGCAGTTCTCCACTGGTAGGCCACAAGGTACGCCACAGAGCCAGATCTGCTACTTTATTCATTCAGTCGCATCCGGCCCTTTGTGCAAATCGACCCGCCATCTGGCCAGAGGACGTCCCACGGCACGTTTACTAATACGCTGTGCTACTGAGCACAGGAGTATTAAAAGTAGAGGGCATAGGCCATCTAATAGAAGTATAATTAACTATACTGGTTTAAAGTGGATTGATTGATTCCTTAAATCTTTGAACAATTCATGGCTTTGTTAGTAACTCATACGTCCACAGTATAAATGGACCTTTTCATCTGGTCTCCTATAGCGTCGTACGTTTGGGGAGAGTAATGGTCGATGATCTTATATAGCTAACAAACCTTCATTTTCTCATTGCCTTTCATAACCATCATGATCATTCCTGGCCTCAGGAAGTCCACTGCTGAACAAGACCCTTTTTTAAGGATTTCCATAAAGTTTAATTGGATCCGTATTCAACGACTGTCTACAATCTTTATTATTATCTTTATTATTTATCCTCACACGGCCAAGTAACGGCAGTGCCTGATGGTAATCGAGAGACAATACAAACAGAATATCCACCAGCAAGAGACGGCTATCTCTCGCCTGTCGGCACAATTATATCGAAACTGATTACACAGGCTAAACTTGAACGCGACATACGTGCGATGGTTTTACTGCCATTGTAAGTAAATAATGATCATACCAAACGTGTGCATGTAGCCAGGATGGAGAGGCCAACGAGGTTTCAAACTGCCGACGATGTGCGCTCGCTCGAACATGTCGCCTGAAAATAAATATATACACTCAACTCTTAATCCCACACTAGGATATTATGTCCTGTATGGTGAATGTCAGGAACTACAAGAGATTTTTAGTCTCACACCATCCAGAGCCGAAGGAGACCCGCAGCCTCTCGTTTAATATGAAAACTGAGTATTTCAAGCATGTAGGTACTTTAATAATTCTGTTTTTTTTTTTATAACCTCACCTTTTTCAGTGTACGGGAACTTCACAACGACGTGCCGTATCCTCCCCTTAACAACGGACATGCCAACATTGTACACATCTCCTGAAAAAATAAATTAAAGACAAAATGCTTAAACTATTATCAGAATACATAATCACAATTAATCTATTTAAGATCAGGATCAATCTTGTCCATTTTTTTTAATTGCAACGATTTAAAATTGCAGAGTCTAAAATCCTTTTAAAGGAGCTGATCCTATAAAAGCATAGTATTCGTATTTGCAGGCTGTGTAAGTAAATATTAAAGCAGAGGGATTCCTGGATTCTCCGATACCAAGTTCGAATATTCGAAAGTTCGACGTCCACGTATAAAATAAAAGTTTTCTACTTGTAAAGATCAATAATATTCTCTATGAAATTTATTATTCACTCCGAACTTAGTCTAAAATTACGACTGATAAAGGTTTCGAACATTTTGTTAAGAATTTAGGCATATTGGTACAGTTTTAGGTAGAGCGTTCGTGCATTCGTCGTCGTGTCGGAGTATAGAGTAACCCCCTATGCCGTCATTCGTTATTTTCGTACCAATTGGTATCCATCTCAGATCCGTGTCATAGTTATCGAAACATTTTAGGCGGTATGTCGGCGTTCTTTTGTTTTGAGAACTAAAAATATCTGCAAGCATATCGGGCCAGAAGGTTTTTGATACCGTTCGAATCACAGAATAGTTACTATATTCATCTGTTCTGTGGTCAGAATCAATTCGTCTTTCTCAGAGATATCATTAGGAACATTTGGTGAGAATTAAATTATACAGACATATGGCATTTTATGAAACTCCAGGATAGGCTTGTCACATCTCACATAAATAAATAGAAATGACATACATAACTGCTACACCTGGCAATAGAATCGAGGAATTCATAATTTCTCGTCTAAATCGCGTCGTAATTATCTTACCATTGTTCATGACGTGGGGATGTGAAGTGTGGTTTACTAAAGCCACACAGTTCATGAGGTTCTTTCGCTCCATGGTATCCAACGTCACTGGGTCTATCCTGAAAGGCAAATAAGTTTTTGTAAAATTTTGCAGGTAAATGTTGTATCGTTTACATTGCCACTACACTATAAATAATAATTTATTTAAATGTCATATGAAAGTACACAATAATATGAAAATAAACGCCATTATGAAAGACGAAGAAGTGTAATCCAAATTTTATATTTGTATTTTAGTTTACCAGTGGCATAAATGGGTACTTATTAATCCGTAATCATAATTATTAACATCGCTTTTAGAGTACACTGCTGAAGATACATACACCTTCAATGAAACTGTATGTTTCTTCCGCAGTGTACATGCACTGTTGTTTTCCGGTTTGCAGGGCATCGTAGCTAGAGTAACTACTGGACATAATGAGGCTTACATGCCAAGCAATGCTTTGTAATTCATGGTGTTGTTTAGTTTTGCTACTGTCCGGTTGTATCGCTAACCATCAGGCAAATGCCATGCTCGTCTCGCTATTCATAGCAATATAAAAACAATTCTAAATTGTATTTGTATATTTAACTTTTACCTATGAATAACAGGTCCTTCTGTAAAAGCGTATATTTCGTCTCCAAATGGATATAAAGATATCATGGCGTTATCCGACATCGACTCTCCGGGCTTGAAAAGAGCTGATACTCTGTAATTAAAACAATTAAAATAATAACAAGTGATAATTGCGAGGAGTTTTTGCGAGTCTTTTATTGTTGGAAGAGACTGCATTACTTCATACTCGTAATAAAACACAATAAAGCATGTACTATCGTTGCTGTCAAAACAATATAAAATATGATATGTGTTCTTACATCTCATTAACACCTAATTAAAGAAATACATATGTTTATGTTTACACTGCGATACAAATACAAGATTATTTTAGGTCATTCCTGACATATCAGTGATTAATTGTTATACTTTTCTGCGCGTCCGTTGGAAACACCGATAAGTATTCAAACCATCGATATCAATGTTAAAGAATATAAGTAAATGACTCAAACTGTTTTTATGAAGTAAAATCCCCCTTGAAGAGTAAAGCCCCTTCGATCATCGTACTAGCTCTACTTTCGATTGTCATATTCAAGAATAGGAAAATGACGAAATTAAGCTCTTGATAAAAAAAGTAGGTTGTGTTTGCCTAAAATGTTTAGAATTGTACTATTTTTGGTAATGGTAAAGAATGCCATCTATCCAGAACAGTAGGAACTACAACAGAGATTAGCTTAACTTTTAGTTCCTGGTTTATTCGCCACGTACAGAAGTGGCATAATATTTTGGAAGGCTGACTCATGGCTGACTAGTCAAAAGACAGTGAATTTGTAATTCTTCAAAAATGATTTATCTTCAATTTTAAACGAAAATATTACTTCCTTTAACATAGCTGAAAATAATCATGAATAGTTCATTTACATTTAATCATATTTAATTTATATTTAGTTTAATTATAATAAATAATTACTACTACTCTACTAAGAAGAAATAATTACGTGACATAAAGAAATTGCACAACCAGCTGTAAACGAGCCTATAGGTAGATTAACATCTCTTGAAGATATATCAAAACCAAGTGTATTTCCTCTCCGATTATGTATAAATGTGTATTAATTAGGTTTAAATAGGAGTTTAAGAAAAATAAATTAATAATAATATTTTACGGCCTCCGTAGCGCAGTCGTTTAGACGACCCCTGTGGAACGAGAGCCTGGGGGTTCGATCCCCGCATGCTTGTGTGGCCCACAAATATCGCTTTCTGGTCTGGGTGTCTGTGAGACCGAAAAGTCTCTCGTAGTTCCTGATACCCACGACACAAGACTCGATCTTAGTGTGGAGCCAGAACTATGTAAGTGTCTGCCGTGTGTTTTTACTTTTGTTACTGTCGTATTAGATTATTTGAACACGAATGCTTAGTGAAATTAATTTGATGGAGTGTTTTGTTTACCGAAAGATATAATTTTTAGTCAAACGGATTCTGGACAAAAGCCTGTGTGAAATACTTTTACATCTGCTTGTTGGAAGAAGTATCTCACCTGAATTTAAATTTAGTGTAATTAATGATTAAAAAATAATTTAATTAATTTTATATAAAAATATTATTTTATCTGATTTTTTTATTTTTATCATCAAAATTATGAATTCAAGAAACGAAGTAAGTCGACGTGTCTTGTAGATAAGAAGCCATTACAAAACGCCATTTAACATTGTGTTTCTCAGTAAGTTTTAAATGTCCTAACCTATTACCTAGGTAGGCAAAAAAATAGTTCAATTACCCAGTAGTACAAACATACTAGGGTTGATAAAGCTTTTATACCCATAATGTATACCTACGTCTATTATTATACGGTATATTATTTTTTGCTTTAGTTACTAAGCCAGATACGAAAAATTTGTCGTTGGACAACTTACTTACTTACGTCTTAATTTAACTAAACATTACGGACATTAGACGGACGATGGATCATTTACAAATTGTTGCCTTAGAATGGTATGAAAAAAATATGAAATGAGAAGATTTTAAATTATATATTGCTGAATCTACAAGTAAATATTTTCCTGACAATTGTTGGGTTGACCATGGCCTATTATAATATGTTGTTTTTTTTTCATTGCATAGGACCGGCAAACGAGCAAACTGGTCACCTGAGGTATAATGTTCACTGCCACCCATGAACATCCACAACATTTCGATCATAGATGTATTGCCTGTCTATGAAGTCGGGAGGAGAGTGAGAAGGGTCTCCGTATATAGAATGTACTCTGTGGAAAAAGGACATCCAGCAAGCTCACTCACCGAACGAAACGCGACAGAAAAACTGTCGCCTAACGTAGATTTCCTGTGAGACAGTGGTACTGCCGCGGACGAGCCTGCCCATTCATGCATGAGTCATTTCTGACAACAGCATGGCTACCACTTTAAATTTTTAAAATCCGTAGATGTGTACGATAATTGTGTGTGATGGTGTTGTAGAGCTATTCATATATTTTTTTGCTCTGATTCCTGTCAGTTTAGAATTGCGCTGGAAAAAGGCCAACATGTATTTTATAATTTTACTAAAACTAGTTTATCTTTTATTTTCATAATAAAATGTTTTTATAAACTGTAAATAACATACATAACTGTAAACAAAAAAAATACTGTACCTGTTTGTCTATTGCATTTATGTTAAAGATCATAGATGTTAAAGATATAAAACGCACCTGTCAAATATGGTGTGGCAAGGGTCAGGTACTGCTTTGGTGCCAAACTCCGTGACTACGATACGGTTGGCTGCGTGGTTCTTCTTGTACGTGTTGGATTGAAGGAATCGGCACTGATATGTCACGCTGCCGTCATGGATCGCAAACCTGAAAAAATACAGAATCAGAATCAGAAATCCTTTATTTGCATAAAATGTAGGTAAATGGCATAAGGTGTTACAATGTTATATAAAATAGTTCCTGTACATTTTGCCATGTGGCGTGCAAAAGTTATATTGTGAACTTATAAAATATTAACAGAGGCGTCCCAAAATAATATTGTTATATAAAATAAAACCTTATATCATAAAACTATAAAGAATAAAAGAAAACTAGAATAATAAACTCTTATAGTGATTATTAAAGAAAACAAGAATACAATGAACAAAGTAACATTATTTAACAAATTCATCATTTAAAAAGTCTGATATGGAATAATAGCATTTATCTAAAAAAAATGTTTTCAGTTTGTTTTTATAATTATTTATGGGCAATTCTTTTATGTGTTGTGGTATTTTGTTATATATTAATGGTCCCATTGTCAAAACACTTTTTCTTATTAATGCTGTTTTGTAATTACCCGTATGCAGCAATCTTTTGTACTGTGATCTTATATATTCTGGACGTGTGCTCATGGAAGCCATTGACGTAAACAAATACACTACAGTACACTAGAAAATACAAACGAGCCATACATTTTCAGTACTAGTAAATTTGTAGCCTGCCATCACGGAATCAATAATAATTTATGGACCAATTGAGTAGGTACTCACGATAGAGAAATAAAGTCTTTGCATAAAAGTTTTAATATAGTATATTGGATTTTATATAAGAGTGAGATACTTTTTGTACTGGACCGAATCGTAAATATAAACTTTTCTCGAATCCTCATGAAAACTCAAAAAAATTCACTAAAATCATGAACAGAAAAAATATATTTATGACGAAAAAAATGAAAGATGTAACTGTCTGTTAATAAATTCCTTAATTTCTAATACATTGTATTGTATGCTTATTTAGCAGGATTTTTTTTCAACTTGCAATATTGCTAATGCTACAGCACAGCCACGCCACAACCAGTCATGACTCAGCAAGAATGGGTAGGGTTGTCCAGGGTTTAGACCATTGTCTCACAGGAAATCGATGTAAAGTGACAGCTTTGCTGCCGCGTTATAGGGGGGGAGATAAATGGATGTCCAATACCCCTATTTTCTCCCCATCCTTTTTTCTTAACGCTCAATCGATGATTCAAGCGTTGTGGATGTTTCTGGGTGGTAATGAAGAATTACCTTCAGGTGACCTTTTTTACGTTTGCTGGACCTATGTTATAAAAAAAACTTACCTGTGTAGTAGGGCGGAGCTGTCAAACAAGTGCTTGAATCTCATAGAGCCTACGTTGAGCGAGCCAGGACCATTCCGAAGTAATGTACCTCGCAGCCACGATGGCATTTCACCTGCAATAGAACAGTGGAATCAGATTTTTTTATATCTGCAGTCTGTATAGCCTTTATTTTTATTATTGTCTCAATGTGATTAATCTCGAATACGTTTTGGAGGCACCTCGACGAAAGGACATTTAATGATATTTCCATAAATGAGTGGAACCACGTTAAAATCCCCTTCCGGTACGCGGTGACTAGTTGGAAGGGCTTCGAATGCTCCCCGCACAAATTTGGGGGCTTTCTTGATTTCCAATGTATACAGATGAAAACCGAAATACGACAGAGTTGTATGGTCACTGTGACAGGTTTTTACCGTGGTTTACACTGGACGCTATCTGAGCGTATTATACCAGTAGCAACAGCAAAGTTGTTTATTTGACGTCGGGATTCTTTGAGACAGTGGTTCTACCCGGGTAGAGTCAACCAATATGTACCTACAGAAACTTTCACGGCAAGATAGTCGCAATATAAAATTGTCTCAACCCTGCTGACGGAAAACCCTTCATAAACGTGTTGGAACAATACGGGTCTCATGTACCTAGTGAGAATGACAATTGTCCGTAGTTTCTGATTAAATCTTAATGTAGGTACCGGGCTATGTATGTGACTGTTCGAAATATTTATTTATTGAGGTGATAGGATTAAATCCAGCCGCCTAGCTTCTCTTAAGTCTAATATATATATATATATATATATATATATATATATATTTTTTTATTGCTATGAATGGCGAGACGAGCATGCCGTTCACCTGATGGTAAGCGATACGACCGCTCATAAACAGTAGCAAAACCAAACAACACCTTATATTACAAAGCAATGCTTGGCATTCCATTGCGCTCGCTATTCTGAGACATAAGATGTTAAGTCTCAATATGTCCAGTAATTACTCTGGCTACAATACCCTTCAATCCGAAACACAACAGTGTATTTTCACTACTGTTTGACGGGAAAAATTGACGATGCGGTGGTACCCACCCAGATGGCCTCACATAATATGAGAGACCTACCACCAGTAAAACCGCATATTGAAATTGAATAATGCTTTCATATTCGTAACAGATGTCCCATTTAATCTATTGAGACGTTTTTAATCCCTGATGCTTCTACGCATTGACTATAGTCATAACAATGGCTTTCGTGACCCGAGGGAAATATCAAATTCTATAAGCGTAAATACTCCCTGAAGACATTTTTATTGTCATCAAGTGAAGGGCTGAATGTTAATTATTACAACGTTATATTCAATTGATTAGCCTTATTGATAATGGAATGGACTAGCAAAATTGGTCATAGGTTCTATACCAAAACATGTGACATTTCAATGTTCATACATGACAGCCTCCGTGGCGCAGTTGATTAGACATTGGCTGTGAAACGAGAGATCGTGGCTTCGATTCCCGCACCGATTCAAATGTTTGTGAGGCCCACAAGTATGTCTCGAGTCTAGATTTTTGTGAGACTAAATAGGCTCTCGTAGTTTAGGAAGTTCGTAGTAAATGTCAAGATACTTACGACACAAGACTTAATTGATCTTAATTTCAGGACTATGTATGTAACTGCTGAGTGTATTTATTTTTATTCATCCATATCTATCTATATGTATTCGTCCATTTCGGGATAAAGGTCTACGCCAGCAAACGGTTATGATATAAGTTTCTCCGTACTCGCACATTTTGGCAAGCTGGGTTATAGCGAGCAGTACCGGACCCTTCTCATTTAGTAGCACTGTTGCCAAAAAAGACTCTATCATATATTATTTACGAGAGAGATTATCCCTGTATATTGGATAGACCCACTGTCGGAATCGTCCCAAACTTAGCATACATTCTGTGCCTTAGCCCTGCGCCCTATTGCCTTGATTCTAAAGAAATAACGAGTAAGATGATAATAACTACACAATTGCGGTTGGCAATGACTCTACCCTCTATATGTTCTAGTGAACTACATGTCTACAAGTCACTGGTGATGGTGAATAGTCTCATGTGAGGGGCCGCAATGTCTATCCCCCAACTAACAGCGGTGTAAATGCACTCTTGTTTTCCGGTTTGAAGGACTAGTCAGAGTATTTACTGGAAATATTGAAATTTAATATCTTATGTCTCAGGATAACGAGCTCAGTGGATTGCCAAGCATTGCTTTATAATTTATCGTGTCGTTTGGTTTTGCTATATGGCATTGCCGATAGGCATGCTCGTCTTAACATACATCGCAATAAAAAAAACATGTACGGTACATTTCACGATCGAAATTTCGAAGATGTATGAAGTTTTTGGTCTCCCAGTAAGCTTGCTTACTTAACTATTTTAACCTCTCATTATCGTAAACTAAATCCTCGCACTTCAACCAGCAGTGCTTATGAGCTTATATACATATTTGTTTTGTTACTGAATTTGGATCAAAATAAACTAGTGCGTACTTACCAGTAATTTCTCCCTCCTGGGGCTGGACGATTTCGTCTTCACAAGACCTCAACCAGACCGACGAATCGCAGTTGGGATACAGTTTTATCCCACCGTCGCCCATGTTTGCTACAAACACATTTTAAGTTGATTATAGATTCTGATTGCTATGGTCGCTATCTATAGTTCAAAATCGCATGTCACAGTTACAATTTTTTTACAACTTCTTTCTTCCAAAGTATGCTCATTATTTCAGCAGGGTAACATTAAATCATGCCCCCACCCCTTCTACGCCTCTTTTAACCCAAAATTCAATAACGATGTCTATGTGTCTCGCCGTGTTTATGGTTGAATGTTTTGTGACTGGTATTTAACAATTATACTCTGCTAGACTGCCTCGGTGGGACAGTTTTACTGCAATATAACTGCAAAACTGATGTCTTGGGTTCGAATCTTGGGTCGGGCAAAGTCAGGAATTTGTGCCCAGTATAGGCTCGCCCCCTATCACATAGTGGGACGGAACCCATTGAATGCTGTTTTCTCAACTATATTCTACGATAAAATATTAATATCAAAGACTGCATTGGTTTATATTTTCTTTCAAATCTAGTATAATAAGTTATATAAAAAGCCATTACACGAAAATCTGAATCTATGGATTCAGATTATCTCGGATTAAGAAAAATAGGGAAACTGTCTTAGAAACCTTTTGGTGAATTTTTATGAAAAAACTTTTACTAATAACATTTCTTAATTTAGTAAATTTATATAGAAATGAGTGTTTGTTTTTGTCATGTGGGTCAGTTTAATTTAAGCACCATTACTATTTAATGAAAAAAAAAACGACAAAGCAAAACTTAATAATATTTATTCTTTATACATGAAAATGTGGATTTCGACGTGTCATTATCAAAAATAAATATATTTGTTTCTTTTACCTTGACGTTTTTTACGAAGAATATAATGTTCATTTTGTGGAATGCAGTCAATGAGATATTCGCCGGATAAATCTAAATTACGTTGTAAGTCTGCCTATATGAAAATGACGCCACAACTGTATCTACGCGTAAAAATATTGCATGAAATAGGATTTTCTTTCTAAATCATAATTATTTAATAAAAATAATTATCCTCTTTTTATTATTGATATTTTACTATAATTATTAATTTTATAATTAAAGATTTTGAATTCTTTGAATATTATTGTAGCTTGAAACCATGAAACAAGAACGCAAAATAGATTTTCAGATCATATAATTTCTTTAAAATCCTTGTTCATACCAGATCATATGAAACAATCAATACTCTTGTTAATCAATAGCACCAAAACGTACCATTTCATCACTCACCTTACTCAATAATCTGTGGGAAATCACAATATCACGTAGAAAATATTTAAACTATCTATTTGTAGTGTCCAACGTCACTGCAAGCACTTGAACTTGACTCTGCGATAGAACAGACCGTGTCGTGGTAGTACAGTGACTAGATTGGAGGGTGTCGCTAGACTGGGGTGTAGTGGCCACCCGGCCACGTCACGTGACCTTCACCGCGCGTTCCCGCCAGCCGCCGCAGTACACAACTCATGCGTACTCCGCAGACTACGAGTACTAAGTAGTCGTACAATAAAGGATGAAATTGATTGACATTGAACAGATGAAATTGACGAAAAAACAATTAAATATATATACTATTTGAAATCATCTTCGTAATCTTCCTTGGCGAACCAGTCTGAATCTAACTGCGATTTGCTTTTTGAAATTAATGTTAGCCATGTTTTGGTATAACATGCATACAATGGTGAGGAAAATTTATAAATAACTCACTAATACTAGGACCGGAATTTACCACAATAACATGAACCAAGGAATCTGTTAAAAATAATCGCCATATTATTAAATAATATATGACCTAATCAATCCTGATCGAACAAAGTGGCAATTTATAGTCTCTGCCGACCCCTATGGTATATAAACGTGACGAAACCTTGGAAAATCATATCATATTCACAAAATTATGAAAGATTTTAAAAATGATTAAATTGGGTTTATGATTAATTCATAATTAAGTAAATGTATTCATTTATGAAAGAAAAATATAACATATCCATCTTGTATCACTTTGGGTGTATTATATTCTTGGCGCTATTGTACTTATTATAATGATTGAATACGATCTCCCGAGACTTCATGAGGAATGACGCAAAAACTAATGAATATTAATTAATATTACACACAACCATTTTCAGCTACTTTTGAATTAGAACCTACAAAAATTGATGTTCATAATTATTGGGTTGGTTATGGATAAAAAACTAAAAACCTATATTTTAAGTTGTTGACGTATTTTCCTGGTTCATATTAAAACAAATAACGATAAAAAACAAATAAAATTTATTTAGGTTATTAAACAAATTCTTCACCATTTGGTGCAAATTCATGTCAGGTCATTAGTCGCCGACACATTATATAGCATCTGCGTGCTGCATTTTTGCGTTCTTATGGTTTCTTTCGTAATTACATTACAAAACAATAAATACTGCATTAGTACAATGTAAGAGACTTTCATTTGATTTTCCCCAAAGAGTAAATAATACTATATGAACATCCCACAGTAGCATACTCATTAAAGATATGTAATATCCTTCTATGTCCGATCTATAAATCATTTAATGGTTGTGAATTTCTATATAATTTATTAAACATTATAATTACAAAAAACTACGTTTCAAAGCGACTATTCCTTTATCATATTTATATATGTTTTGTAAAGCATATTGACATGATTCTATTTTTGTCGTGTTGCGTTTATTTTCGTTTGCAATTTTGGCAACCAATTCATACATTTCCTGAGCTTTTGCCCCAATTTAAATTGGATTATTATCAAGAATGCAGAAATAACCAGTGATAAAATTATACACAAAGAAATATAAGAAACGGAAAGGCTGCAAAAAATAATTACGTATATATAAAGTGATTAAGAGCCTCCCATAATGTTTACTCATGTGCGTAAATCCGACCGTGGATAGAGCTACTGTACGCTCCTGACATTGTACGTTGCCGTTTCGCCGGGGATTATCTCAAACTTAAAAGTCATAAGAGCTAGCGAGATACAAAGCGCCATGAAATTGTAAGTGACGCTCCATTTCCAGTTAGAATATTACTCGCACTGTGGTATGGATGCGTTTCAAAAATCCAGCCTCGGTATCCCCTGCCACAGATCACTCCCCTGCCTATCGTAAGAGGCGACTATGGTGCAACTGGAGGTCGCGGGCACAGCGGGGGAATGTCGTAGCGCCCTTTGTATTTGAATACAATACGACTAAGAGAGGAAAATGAGGGACTTCTTAGCCCCCAACGTAGGGTTAATTATGCGTCAGTGTGTAGGAACGGTTCCGATAGTAGCTGGGGCGTTTCTCACTTTGTGAGAATGTGGTGAATCCAACACAAACGCTTCGCTTTTCCCAGATTCTAGTGATAAGTTGGATTCCCCGCGTCAAAAAAATTAAAATCGAATATTTTAATTCCAGAACCGTGATCGAACGTAGACTAATTTAAAAAGCCGTATATATGTATATAATACATAACTGAGATAGAACAGAGAGCTCCAATACACTAATGAACTACTGCAAAACCTTCTATGCCTGATACCTTATGCCATCGCTCAGACAAACGAAAAGCTTTTGACGGAAAACTCACGGCATGGTTCAAGAATTTCTCAGCATCTAATGGAGGACACAAATGCAGTGGCTATTTCCTAAAAGTTGCAGGTAAATCGATGGATGTGAGTGACTTTCAACCGCCCGATCGGATATCCTTGTTGAATCCAACAAAAGAGGCAGTCACTCATATAACTAAAGCTCTATCTTGCCAAAAGTTCGTTACAATTAAGTATTTCACTCTTCTTGTTTGTATAGTGAAAGAGTTATCGTCCCGTTTTAACCGACTACAGATCACTGGGAGTTTTCTGTGTAGTTGACCGAAGATACCTGCAACATTGCTACACCAATTTGAGATCTTGATTTAAGCAGTATAAAATGATTATTTTATTCTTGTTTACCCATTTCACTTTTGTCCATAAGTTTTTGGCTTGCGACGCGACTCAATGTCACGTGGAGGGTTGTTCGCTCTGGGGGTGGAGGCGCGCGCCCGCCGCCCTTTCCATCCAAGGTCTCCAGCCAAGTTCAATAGCAGCGCTCGTTCGCCTCATCTCCTGGGAAATTATACTCTACCCTTATTGATTATTTATAAAATTGTTTGTCGGCGACGTATAAACTAATAAATGTACCTTTACTGGTGGTAGGTCTCTCATTTGAGAGGCCACCCGGGTAGGTACCACCGCAATGCATATTTCTCCCGACAAATAGCAGTGTGTATGCACTGTTGTGTTTCGGATTGAACGAAATTGTAGCCAGAGTAACTACTGGACATATTGAGACTGAACATCTTATATCTCAGGATGGTGAGTACAATGTAATGCCAAGCATTGCATTATAATTCAAGGCGTTGTTTGGTTTTGCTAGTGTTTCTGAGCGGTCGTATCGCTTACCGTCAGGCGAACAGCACGCTCGTCTTACCATTCAGTGCAATAATAAAAAAATGTACTGTATATATGGTCGAAAAAAATAATAGTATTTTTAATAAAAGCAGTTGATGCAGGCCGCTTCCAACGGGCCGATATGGAGATCATTGAGGGAGACTGTTTACGGAGATCGAACCTGCGACCTTTCGTTTTACAGCCAGCGTTTAACCAACTGCAGCTATGAAATGTTTGAAAAATTATTATTAGTTACAATTTTATCCGGTCTTTGATATAGGTACAGTTTTGTAGTAGTGAATTAAAAAACAGAATCATAATATCATAGTCTGTGTAGCATAAAATGCTGGCTCTATTAATAAAACGGAGATAAATTATTCTTGTCGTGGCTACTATATTCTTCCCGCCAATCAATATGAATTACGATAGCTTGGAATATGCAAGAATTACACGGAAAAGAAAATTATAGAATAATAAAGCTTACTGCCATTGAATTCCACTTTGGACACATTTTTGACGGTTATTAATTAATAGCTTATGTAGCTTATATAATATTTAGGTTACTATAGGAAATTATAGCAATTTGTAGTTGTACAATTAAAAACTTATACATTACAAATGAGGTAAATTTTAGTAATTATGATAGGAAAAATAGTGATGTGTTTGACAGAAAAGCCACTGATTGGGTATGTCTAATGTAAGAGTGCTACTACTACCACCGAAAAAAAGATGGCCAGTTATTGAAAGCACGAATGTATTACAGCTCGGTACCTAGATATTATTTAAACAGAGATATACAATTATTACTTTTTCGAGTAGACCAATTCATATTACAGCTTTAAAGACCTACAGCGGGGCTATTACACCTAATAAATGTTGTACTATGTAGTACGTATAATGTTTTTGCAGAATTTCTTCTTATAAAAATTATACAGGAAGCACAATTTATCTAATTTTAGTGGTATGCATATTGTCCTAAATTTGAGTCAAATGTTAAGTCACACGAGGGTAAAAACGTGCAAAGAAATAAGTCACGTTTTAAGACACCAGTTTTTTTTACGTTTGCAAAAACAGTCGAGAGTGTAGCAAATATTGCCATTTTTAGACGGTTTTACTATTGTCGTAAATACGTACTTTGTAGACATAAAAATGTGGAAGCGTCTAGTCTAAGAAAAAATTTATATCTAAGCAGGGACAGGGCAACTAAGAATTACCTATAGACTATTTATTGAACGAAATATATCAGAATGATTTCACGTGTATTAACTCTAAAATAATAGGTAGGTATCATACTGAAAGATTCGGCCAATACGCGCTCTAAACTTTGCTACTGCGAGTCGCTACAACTAGTAATCTTTACAAATTAAGCAACAATTACATTTCGTATTCGCCCTATAAACATCTATCTTTAATAAGATCGAGTAATCTAGGTTACTACAACTAATAAAACTTTAACTGTGCACAAAAAACAATTTTTTCTCTAAAGTTTACCTACTGCATTCACATCATTCTTACAAAATACACATTACAAGTAATTCAAAACCAATTATTTTTGCTATCATTAAACAAAAACATTATCGCCAAATGGGTGATAAACAAATGGGCAAATCAAAACTTGAAAATAAAAAAAATACTCTTTTTATGTAAATATTCAATGTTTATTATGAAATGTAATAAAATAATCATATTTTAATTAAAATCAGAGATCAAAACCTTATTTCCTAGATAATTAGCCAAATTTTCTTTTTTTTTTGTCCACCGAAAAGACTATGTAATCAACAGAAAAGATAAAGTAAAGGCCTTATTCAATATCGGTGATTCCAAAACGTTGTAAACTTGAACATAATAATAATTGCGGTGTACTTAAATGGTTTTATCAAAAGAGACAACTTGTTAAACAACAATTGACAACAAAAAAAATAATAAAATAATTGTCCAGGGAAGTAATTTCTCCTCTGTGGACGTTTGAAAAAAAGTAGAAATCAGCTATAAAGCAATATGTACGAACATATTTAATCAAAAAGTAGAATCCTCATCGTCACTGTCCGGGAATAAAGGAATAGTTATTTTTTTTTTCACATGTAAAGGAAAAATTTCTGACTCATCAGAATCAGTTTCCTGATTCGTTCTTTTTTTGGGGTGAAGAGAACAACTTTGAAAAATTCCTTCTTCTGGTGTTATATAATCAGACCTAAAAGACTCTGTATCTGCCTCATCTGTGGGTGGGCTTCTAGGAGACAAAGAATTTACAGACACAGAGTTTGAAGATGAATTTGATACAGCTCCCTCGTGTGGAAAAGTTATCTGCCCGATTTCAAAATGAGGGCAAACTGCTTGTGCTTGACAGGATAAACAACTTAATCGCCGAGCGTGTAAAATGTTTGGCTGACTTCGACTCCAAGCAATTTGATGTATCTTCAATGTCCCTTTAAAAGTTGTAATAGAACTTTGATCAATGATTTCTTGAATTTCTAGAATATTAGGATCACCAATTCCGTAAATCTCTATTCCTCTGCAATTTTCCTTTAAACAAGTCATAAGAGAATTATAATTAGATACGTCTCTACCCATTGCTACCGAATTATCACACAGTCTCTTGACACAACCACCTACGCCATCTGGGGCTCCTTTACCGTGACCTTTTTCGCTGTAATGCCATGTAATATTGTCAACATTACTCAGTTCTGTGCCTAAAAATTTGCAATTAAATAAAACATAAACTTATTTCTATATTGGGTGGTTGGACCGTCACTCAGTATATGCAAATCTTTTAAGTTGGGACTTATTTCTTTAATCCTATGAAGAACAGGTCTAAGATGAGCACATATCATGACAGGGTCATGTCGCAAGTTTTCTGAGACAGTACACATGGATGTCGTCTCAAAACCACTGTCTAAAGACTGTAAATTAATGCTGTAATATACGCATGTGTGAAGGGACAACTGAAGCTTAGAGCCACCAAAGTGAGCAGATTGTACTTCAGCACTGTATTTACAATTATAGTTTTCCGAGAAATCTATATGTAACAAACCATCTGTAGGAGATAATTGTTGCTTAAGGGTTTGTATGGACCTAACCTGATGAATCAAATTAGCCATGTGTTGCATATACAGTGGTAAGTTACAATTAAATAATCGTACAAGTGATTTCTTTGTGGTTTTTACCGTCTCTTTCACACATTTCTTGCATTTCTTCTCCTTCCCTTTAATAATGACGTCAACATTTTTAATAACCCACCTATCGTAGGTGATAAAGTCGCTTTCATTGAAATCATTAAATGTAATTTTCTTGTTTTGACAGTCTTTACACGTTCGCTCTAAACAACATCGATTAAGCGTATTGTTACAGCAAATTGCTTTACTTGCATCGGAAGCAGATCCATAAAGAATAATGCGTGCTTTTTGGAGTGATCGGACTATATAATCACTATTTTCATGTAATACACACAGGCATGTATTTCTTGAAGATACTTTCGGGAACAAAACCCAAAACGGACGGTATGTTCGAAAGGTCTGATACGAAATTTTAATACCAGTTTGATTTTGAAAAACTCTATGCAAATTTAAAAGTGTGTCATTCAATAAACGAATCTGTTTTTTGCTCTTTTTTCTGGTAATAGTTTCGTTTTTGCCAGCGGTCAACCTGCTATGTTCATCTTGAACTAAAAAATCATGCACAGCTTTTCTTACATTATCTATCTGGAAGATTTTTTTGTTAGAATTTGACCTTTTTAAAACTTTATTTTTTTTTTCTCTCAGTCTTTTTATACGCATTCTATATTTCTTAATTTTTCTTTGCATTTCTAATACTTTTATCTTCAAAGCTTTATTTTCTGAATTAATTTTTCTCTTGTTACGTGCAGCTATTGCCTTTCCAACTTCCACGCGTGAAAATGATGAAGAAGGGCTCGTCGGCGGAGTATCATCTTCTAGAAAAGCAGTGGTGGCTTTTCGCATTTTTAATAACTCACGACGTCTTTTTGATTTTTCACGCCACATTTTTCTTATTTGGCGCTGTTTTCTTGGAATATACTGATCAATCGTTTTAATTCCACCTATTTGTTTCTTCTTGTGGTATCTTTCTCTGTCCTTCTTACGAATTTCTTCCTTGGCAGTTTCGCTCAATTTTTTACGTGCAAGGCGCATACTATTCCTTTTTTGTTCACGACGTCTTTTCTTTTTATCTTCTTCACTTAGCTGTAGCTGAGATCTGTACGGTCGAGGCATTTCTATCTGGAATAAGCAAATGTTCATGTATACACACCGCTGCCACCATTATGGTAATAAAACAAGTAGGGCGTAGCAATATTCACAATCACACACGTTGTGAACTACAGTCCTTACTGCTTGTCTACCCCCTTGTATATCGTATAAAAGATCGCAGTAAAGCAAAACAACGTAGCTTGTGTTAATAGGGTTTGATTGATTACTTTAGTGGTAATACAAAAATTAAAAAGCGGATTATAAAAATAAATTCCCTCAATCACTGAGCGCCATGCACAATATTCTGTCGGCCAATTATTTACTAAAAGATTTCGATCATACAGGTAAAGCAGCATATAAGAGTCACTTCTGTGGACATTTACCCTTCCGTGGACATAATGTCCACAGAGAAGTTTGTCCACGGAAGAGAAATCAAGTTATAGGAAGCAATGCAAAGCACGAAATTTTAAGGTTAAATGACAATATATACACTTTTTAACAATGGCCACCGATATCTCAAAAGAAAGATTTCACCAAGTATTTTTAATGATTGTACTTACCGAAATATTGACGTAACAGAAAAGTTGCAGCGATCTTTGACGTAAATTACAAATAATCACTTAAATTATCAAAAAAATATATTTTTTCAACACAGAGCACATGCATTACTTTAAAGTTGACGTTTTAACTGACAGTTACACAATGTTGCCATTACAAATAAATAAAATCATGGTACGTTTTAATTATTTAGTATCGAATGAATATTTTTGTTAGTCCACGGAAGGGGTCGCAGTAACTGATAACATCATGTTTATTGCAATAATTCGTATTTAACTATGATGCTTATTTTTACAGTGCAGTTTTTTTAATAACTAAAGAATATGAGTAACAAAATTAACGATAGATATGTTAAAGAAATTATTTTTAATTATTTTTAATATCTATCTAAACTTATGAACCTCGACTGGAAACAGTCCACGGAAGGGGACATAATCGATACATTTATTTATTTTTCTTCTAGAAAATGAACAAAGACTTAGCATTTTTAATGTAAACTGGTAAAATATCTCAACGGCTACATTTTTTATTAAAGATAGTAATGCCTTAAGTACTTTTTCATGGAGTTTTTTATATTGCACACTTTTTTTGGGTGTTCTGTTTATGACCCAAATATAAAACACAATATGTTATTCATTTCTAGTTTTTAGTAAGTATCTTGGTAGAAGCCAAAAAAATGACGTGGCCATGTGAACATTACAAAACAAAAATAAAAACCGCGTTGTTGCGTGCTGAGAGTCACTAGCGAGGATTTTTCATTTCACGTGAGCAGTGCACGTGGGTCAGCAGCTGCCAGGAAGCAAGAGTATTCAATTAGGCACAATCCTCCCCTACGCTATAAAAAGATTTAAGCCTTCGTTCACAACACATGTAGATAGTAACGAACGAATAGGTCTTACTCGGCCAAAGCATAAAGAATATCGACTGAAACATTTCGTAGCTCACGTGGTTCTCGATAAAGTTTTAACAGGTTTTATCCGTAAATGGCATCAACCAAAACCTTCGGCTTTACCTTACCTTACCTTTTAGATTTGATGTTTAAAATAGATAACAGTAACTTCACTATGTTTTCCTTCAATCAATACATTCAGGTCTTTATAAACATATGATTTTTTTAAGGTCCTTACTCTTCGAAATAATAAGCTGATAATGAAAACAATACATTGAGAATATAACAAATTTTCACTTTTTGATCACGAAAAAATAAAAATAAAAACTTATTTTATTATGAGATTGATTATAAAAATTACCTCTTTTGATTATTATAATTAATTATCTAAAACTTACAGCAGTATTTCTAATTGAACGAGCAATGAACTCTCCGTTTTTAGTGCATTTCTCACGTAACCTACATCAACAGATAAACGTTTTGATCTATTTTGCTGAAACATTATAAACATTGATTCAGTGTTTTTTATGGCTAATGACTGAATGCAATTACAACTTGCATGATTACAAATTCCTGCAATCTCGGGTCGTAGTTACAAAAGAGCAATTATAAAAAGTATGTAATTTAATACGCTCTCGTAACAAGACAAAGGTTGAGTATTAAATTGAGATATAATTAAATAAAGAATAAATACTTTGTTTTAAGTAGGTAGGTATAGTAATGTTAACATCTTTATAGTACTGGCTTTTAGTGTAGTTAAAAAAGTCAGTCTATACTAATATTATAAAGCTGCAGAGTTTGTTTGTTTGTTTGTTTGTTTGAACGCGCTAATCTCTGGAACTACTGGTCCGATTTGAATGATTCTTTCAGTGTTGGGTAGTCCATTTATCGAGGAAGGCTATAGGCTATATCATCACGCTATGACCTATAGGAGGAAAGCAGTAGTGATATTTCTAGCAAATACGAGGAATTTTTGTTCGTTTTCGTGGTCCGATTGGTCGATATTCTAAATTGATAGTCAGAATTAAACATTTTGACCGCCATTTTAAAACGTGTATGCACCCGGGCGGTGCCGGGCCCGACCGCTAGTAAAATAATAATGAGGCTCCATATATAAAGATAAACTATTATTTTATGTGCCTACATCCAATTTTTTATTGAAATCACAGTTCAGTAAAAGATTCAAAAGGTATATTTTCACCAAATAGACGTCCAAAGTCAGATAAAGGCAAAAGACAAAATACATAGAAACTCTACCATTCTGTTTCACTTGCACTGTTCTAACTGGTTCTCACAATGGCATTATTATATAATGAATCATGTATAATAACGAGTACACACAGTTTTTTACTGCAGAATAGAAATTATTACGATAACTTCATTATGACGGGACATGCAAGGTTAATAAAACGATTATGTGTAACTGCGTAACGTTTACTCGTTATACCATAGACATAGTCATGTTAAGCTGTTTCTTTCTGCGCATTACAAATCTTGCACTCTTCACACGGCGGAACGCAACAGGGGCCCACTTTGCACGGATGGAGGTAGTATTCGTCACCCACAGCGTAACACCTACCCAAGTTCAGCATATCTTCCAAATCACATCTGGATGAACAACAATTAGAATTACTGATTAATGGTAGAGTCACATTGTAGCTACTACGGACCATCCCCTGTAGTACAAATAGTCAGGTTTAACCGGACTAGTGTAATAAAAAACTGGCGTAGATGTGCTGTCTTGTTTCGGTCGTTATTTCATATATTTTATTTTTAATGGCGATAGGCTCGCCCCCTATCACATTGTGGGACGGAACATACTGGCGAAATGTGGGTGCCCTGGCACCTCTGCCTACCCCTTCTGGGAAAAAGGCGTGAGTTTATGTATGTATGTATGTTATTTTTACGACTTCAAATAAAACTTCACGAATTCCGCTATTTTTGTTAGAGTGAAACAGAAATCGTTGTTCTCAGTCCTGTAGACCAGTCATTAGGTAAACTATTCGTACAGTCATTTTCATTCAACAAAGTTTTAATTGTGGCAATAACTTTTGTTTACAACACAGACCACAGGCTACAGGTTTTGGGTAGTAAAGATGTTGATTTTTATGTTGTTCTTACTTGGAATCCTGCAACAATCTTTGTTCGGAATCGTTAAGATTGGGTATGGCGTATTCGACGATGCCGCCTTTGCCGATCGTGACGGGCGTCGCGCAGACCGACATGTTGTAACACTTTGTAGGGTCCGCCTGCTCCACCAGCGCGCTATCGATGAACGTCGGGCTTTCAAATAGACCTGAGATCCAATAAACATCCAGTAAAACAAATCATGTATGTAACAAATAAGTTTAACAAACTAAGCTAGCCTACACGATGTAACCCTCTCAATTGGAAGGCGTGATCAGTAAAAAATACCTTGATCTGACCCCCACCAATGCCTATTCTATAAGCCAGGACCAATAACACATTTTGACAACATTAACATTTACTGATGGTAGATCTCTCATATGTAAGAGGCCGCCTGGGTAGGTACGACCGCAATGTCTATTTCTTCCGCCAAACAGCAGCGTAAATTCACTGTCGTGTTTCATTTTGAAGGACATTGTAGCCGGAGTAACTACTGGACATATCGCGACTTAACATCTCATGTTCCAGGATGGAGGGCGCAATGAAATGCCAAGCATTGCTTTGTTATTTGATGTTGCTTGGTTTTGCCACTTTTGATGAGCAGTCGCATGGCTTACTATGAGGCGAATGGCATGGTCGTCTCGAGTTTCAACATTTATAGCAATAAAAAAATAATTAAAAAATTAGGCGACGTACCCAGTAAAGCAGCCTTCATGTGAATAGCTGATGACAACTACCTCTTAGCTAATCATAGGTATGAATAACAACAATACTCGCTGGATTTGATTCCAGCCGTGCTATTCTCTAACAATTACTCACGACCTAAATCCTAAGTTTAAATGAATGAGAATAACAAAATCTGTCAAACGCACCTTTCATAATATTAATAACAAAGCGAGCTGTAGCGAATCCGATGGAGAGATGTCCTTGTTCGTTGTTGCTTTTTACTTTGCAGATGATGTCGTCTGCCTCGCGAACCAGCCGCGTCAGGCAATCCACTTGCGACTATCAAAATTACAAATACGGTCAATAGAATATCCTATAAACTTTGATAGTTACTACATTTTCGAATCTAGCGGATAATTTTGAATACTTATATAGAGAACATCATGATTGAGGAAACAAGCAAAATATTTAGAAGTCATTTTTCTAGTGGATGCGGGATAAAAATATTAATACGCAAACGAACTATTTTGCTGCCTTTTTACAACGTCAATATTTTTCAACCACTTCAGCCGATACGCCTTTTTACATTCTCCGCACACCAACTTATATTTAGTTTTACGTATATATGTACTTCTGGGTTTGCGTGTTTAAGTGAGTTTCACATACTTTCCCACCCATGTAACTCTCATCAGCCAGGATCAACAAGGCAAGTAAATATTTAACAGCCAGCACCAAATCAGCGAATCGAGGTGAAGTGTATGAATGATCCGTGGTATCGCATTACCTGCGGTATGTTGCCGGCCTTGGCGGCGGAGAACACGGGCACGCGCGTGCATCGCCCCGCGCCGCCGACCACGGGCGTGTTGCACGCTTGCGGGTCCGACCCGGTGATCGAGCAGAACAGCTGATTCGCGCGCATCGCATTTATCGCGTTCACGCCCAGCACGCGACGTTTGTCGTACATTCGGGCCTTTTTCAATGTCTGTATGAATTTTTTGAACTGTATTTTAATTTATTTTCGTTACTTTTATAGTGCTATTATAATTAGGGTCGATGGCCGAGGCTATTTACGTAAAGCTTACAGCCATCAGTCTTCCTGAAGACTCTTTATTTCTCCCGCCAAACAGCAGTATAAATGCACTGTTGTGAGTCGGATTGAAAGACATTGTAGCCAGAGTAACTACTGGACATATTGAGACTTACCATGTCTCAGGATGGCGAGTGCAGTAAAATGCCAAGCATTGCTTCGTAATTAAAGGTGTTGTTTTGCTACTGTGCATGAGTGGTCGTATGACGTATCACTTGCTATCAGGCGAACGGCATACTCCTCTCGCGATTCATTGCAATAAAAAAAAGACTAGGTTAACCTTTTCTTATAGTTATTGAAATCATGACTAACAACGGCTTCATATAACCCAACAAATTGCTTTCGGCGTGTTCATTTGACATTACAAGTAAAGCAAATCTAACATGCATGCAAAGAGCGAAGTTGCAGTCGACCGGCGGTGTCTGCACGGCGATGACGGCGTGAGGACAGAACTGCGCGCACGCCAGAGTCACGGTGCGCACCAGCGGCATGTTCTGAAAGAACAGCTCGCGGTCCTGCACGTCGCAGCACGGCGGCAGCACGTGGCATCCGCCGCAAATCAACACCACGTCCGCGTCCTGACAATACTAACTCTATAGGAGCATCCTAGCATCATTTCTTCCGGTCTGGGTGTTTGTAAGACCGAAAAGTCTCTCGTAGTTTCTGATACCCACGACGCACGACTCGATCTTAGTGTGTGGTCAGGACTATGTTTGTGACTGTTGGGTGTTATTTATTTATTTATCCACACCGCAGTTAGGTACCTTTTGTGGAACTACAATGTGCAACACGGTAACAATAAGAAACTATCAGTAACTTTTGTGGCTACTTGTTACTATTTGATGGATGTGACTCATCCCGTCCATACCGCTAAAACATAATTTTAAAAATATAACCCAGAATAATTTACAGCGTGGCCTCACACCTGATACAACCAGATTGCTTACTCATGAACTAAAAAAGCGGGTTTACTGTCGGAAGAATTTAGTTAAGGTAGTATTTTACTGAGGCTTATGCAACCCACGATTAACGATAAACGTGTCCGCTCCATTTCCGATGATTGTGGAGCTTACATGTAAGGCATCTTTGAGGAACACACGGCCCTGGTAGGCCTCAACGGCAGTGGCGGTGTCTATGTGTGCCAGGTCGTTCGCCACGCCCAACACGTAGCGCTCCGGAATGTCGTCGTACATGGCCAGCGTCCTTATCACCTTCTGCTGCTTCAGGAACAGACACGCGATGCGTCCCACATCACTCCCAGCGCCTACTACAGTTACCTACAATAGAAGAGTTGTGCATAATATACACAACACAGACACAATTTAAAGAGCGTACCTCCTTACCAAATTTTTAGTTGATTTATGTATTTCTTTTTTTTGGTATTTGGTACAGGTGGTTGGGAGTGCTACATAAAAATTTTGTGCTTTTTTATGATTGTACTATCAATTACGCTTACAACCGTTGACATAAATATATGGATATGGCGGAGCGCGCGTAGTGTTCCGACATAAGTAATACGGTTCTCCAGTGCATCTATAATAGAGCGATTCTGAAATTAGTCGTGACTCGCAACGATCATAAAAATGTCTGCTTGTGCTGCATCAGCAAGCTTAGTAAAACAATATCTGTTATCACCGTGATGAAAAAACCTATTAGAATATATTCATTTCATAGGTATTTACTTTAGCAATTATATTTCCACGTAGTTACGAAATAAGTAATAGATGGCGCGATTTTTACGACTATCCTTGGTTTTTAAATCAATGCTACCTGTGCTTACTACCGATCACCTACTTGCTACACACATACTTACTTTACTTCTTAGTCTGTGATACTTAGAACTTACTTTCCTAGGGGGGAAACGTGGGACGGGACAAAACTTCTCACATTCCCTCTTGATTTGCGCCAGTGCCTCCGACATCACAAAGTTCTGGTACCTTGCCTTCTGTTCCACCACCGTCGACCTTATGGTCACTAACTGCTGACAAACCCTCCTAAACATTTTGAACATTGGTCGTCTTTCTATACGATAATTTGTTACTTTTACTTTTATGCCTACTTTTATTTTAGTGTGGACTGTATATTTTGGTATTTATTTTTACATGTTTATATAAAAAAATATTTTTTACGTCAACTATGGGTCTGACATTTTCGAAATGAAAGCACGTCAGAAAACTCAGATGCCAGAAAAGTTGCAGAAAAGTCATTTTAATTCTAGTGGAGTCATGAGTGGCGTCAAGCGTCTACTGGCGTCCATGATTGGCGTGTCTACATCGTGTCTACGATTGGCGTGTGGTGAAATTGGGAACTACAAATAAAATTAAATATTGTTTAACGCATTTTATTATAAACAATAAGCATTTAAACTCGTATTCTAAAAGTATTACCATCTTAAATGTAATAAAATGTAAAGAGAGAAAAATTGATTTTCTTGTTCTCTCCATAGATGAAAAATCCTACGGAAAAACCTTATATAATAATTGATTTGTGCCTAACACAGTGCCTAATCAATAAGTTTTCAGTGATGGAAAAGGTTTACAATAAACAGGAACATTTATAGAATGTAGCTACTTCAAATTTGATGTAAAGTGAAAAGAATGGTAAAAGAACACTACTTGTCTCTTTAAAAACTAATGGTTGTTTGCTTATGTATCTCAAATATTGGAGAGCAATGTGCATGTATGTGTGTACTTATTATAATATTTGGTTTTTTATATCTTTATATGTATGTTTATTTTTAAGTAAATTCATGTAGGTATGTTGTTTAATTTCATATATTTGTATCATTTTATCTATCAAGCTAAATATTTTAATTATTTCCTATTTTTTTTTTTTATAATTCAAGCAATATTCTAAAAGTACACTTTTCTGCCCTATCTTCACTTTCCTTAATTTATGTCCATCCCATGGTAGTCGGTAAGAGATTGCCTTGAGCGATACGACTGCCATTTGTATTCTTATGTTAAATATAAGTTTTAGTTTAAGTATTATTTGGTGTACAAAAAAGAATAAATAAATAAAAAATGAGTGTAATAGAATCACATAATAATTCTTGTAATTCTTCCCTTCGTTTCTATGTTGCAAGCACACAATATCACAATTATGAACAGTGTTTCTTCTTTATTTCAAACTTAAATTGAAGTTTATGACTTGAAGTGAAAGTTTTACTATTACACTTTCACACGCACTCCAAGATTGGAGTGTAAATTATGTTTTTTTAAAATTACCAGCTCATTCTCCAACTCTGTGAGCAAATTCAGTCGTATGAACTCCCCTACCTGCTAGTATTAATGGGCGGCCGACAAATTTTCCATCAGCAGCACCACTTCTCCGTACGTATGGAGTAATAAATAAAAACGATTATTTCCTTACTGACTTCCTATACTTCTTTGGAAAGTTCGCCAACTCTCCTCATGTTTTCATTTAATAAGAAAAAAGCTTTTACTACCATATATACTACACCCAGTAGAATAAAATAATAAATTATTCAATACTTATTTCTTTAAGTATATAAATGCAATGCAACGATAAATGCAATCATGAAATAGCACAAAAAAGGCTATTTTGCTCTTCATAAGATGAATTTATTTTAAACATTTCCGTGTTCTCAGTGATTAATAGTTTATTTATGATCATTATTATAAAAAAATTGTTATTTTAGGAGAGATGAAACGAAAACAAAATATAGAACAGACATCAATTTTAATAGATATAAGTTTCACCTATATATTATGTTTAACATTCATTTGATTATTATTATATTGTCTACCATTATACAGGCATACTTGTTTATGTATAGATACAACATGGAGGAATTAAAAATGACTAGAACTATTAGAGTGAAAGCCGCCCAGACATCTGAAAGCGGTCTCTCCATTGACGGCCTTTACGCTGAACGAACACGTTTGGGATCCAATCAACAACCTAATAATCTTCAAATTTCAAACAAATTCTTCGAATATAACAGACGTGTTGCGCCAATCTCTTGTACATGTGGAATAGGAGCAGGTAAAAATCTACTAAAAATTTTATTATAAAAAAATGTTATATATATTTATTTTTAAATGATAGTGTAAATACATATATTAGTGGCTGCCTGATGGCTCATAAAAGACAGTTGTACTATTTAATAGCAGCTTCTATACCGTCAATGGTTCCCCGCATGACATGTAAATAACTTAGTTTCACAAACTCAATAATAAGTACATGGCTGATAAAACAAAACATATTTTGCATAACAACTGTTTTGGTTTTCTAGATAAACACTTTCTTCCATCACACGCCTCTATATCACGTTGGCAATGCAATATAAAGATTAAATTATTAAGAACCAAACCATGCCCATTGTTCTTTGTGTCGACATTTTCTTTATCCATATATCACAATCCAGAATGCCAAAACATTTGTTGATAAAAATTTAAGAATGTATTTCTCCAACTATAGCTTAAGAATGGTACGATCATAGACAACCTTTTAACTAAAATCTAAAATAAATAATCTATCCACTAATGCACGAAGGACGCAAGGTCTGTTCATATGGATACCTTAAAAATACATATACAATTTCAGTGGCACACAAAAATTACTCTATTACACTTAAAATTAACAGATCTTTGCTAAGATTCAATAAGTGCTACTAAAATCTATAAACGCTTTATATAATAAAAATCAATAACAAAAGGCTCAAGACGTTGATCTTTCTAAACTTATAAAAAAAATATGTTACTATTTATAAATTAACTGACAGTTTTATGACAGGAAATATGTATCTTAAAAAGGCCAACGTCTTTTACAAAAGCTCTGCCAAAATAATTCATTTTACAAATATTTGTATAAGTCTACGTGAAACAAAGAAATAGCCGTGTTAATTATAAAATTCTCTCTGTGTGTAAAACAATTTAAAAAATAAATAAATACAAACCATTACAATATATGTTCGCTATACCAAATAATTATAGTGTTTACCAATCTTTTAAAACAACTCAATGGAACACAATCTTTGACATAACGAATTCCATTACCATTTAACATCCATAATAATTGTGATGTAACCAAGTAATTTATTCAACAAAATATCAAATCGTTACTTATGAAAAATAAAATATTCTTATTTGCTTTGCAAATATAATTAAAGATTAGTAAAGCAATTCCCGGCATGACTCGACGGCTCTCATGGTGAAGTTACGCTAGGGTCCCTAACATTGAAGTCCACTGCAGCTCCGAATAGTTACACCTACCCTACATCACAACCCGTAACGTACGGCTCCATACTCACACGTCATTAGATTAATTATAAGTAACGGCCTAAAAAGAGAAATAAGAGCACAAATAAGCGTGTGGTCTTATATGATTTTAGTATGGTCCAAAAACATAATCTTAATTTAAAGGAATAAGGTTTATTGTTACCTGAAGTTGATTATTATCATTTAAGACTGCTATATCTAGTAGTTCGAAATTCAAATGTATAGGTATAAGCAACAACAGTATCAGAAATAAAAGAAATATTGTCAATTAAATTGGTAGATAGTTTTAAAAATTATATTAATTTGTTTGGTGGTTGGCTTAAACATGAAAAGTATCAAAAATAAACCAACTAAACAATTGTGATATATTAAGGTTAAAAATCATTGTGAATTAATGAAATAAATTAATCGAAAATTAAAAATAACCGATATCTAATTTGTTTGTTTTTTAATGGATGAAAACTATTGAACAAAATAATTACCTTTAGTACAATAACAGGAAAACAGATCATGTAATAGCTAATGACGTAAGATGAATTAATTTATATCGATACATCATAGCTACTGATCCAGTGAAAAATAATAAGGTGGGATAAAGACATAAGCCAGGGTACACACAGGATGAGTTCTTTATGCGTCCCGGTGAAGAAAATGCAAAAAACACCGATAATATTAAGGATTTTTTTTACAACGCAATGTCGCGACAAAAGGATATGAGACATCTGATTGAACATTATCACCGCTTCCTATAAGCAACAGCTACAACCTTCGATCAAATATACACTAGATACAACATGAGCGCTTAGAAAATGGCACCAAAAAAGAGTGCTTTAAGCACTCTTTCGCCTTCAGTCACGCACCGACCGTTGCTTCTAAAACGTCGCAGAACTTTAGACAATATTATGTGAAAAACTACTTTAAGCTCCAGGAATAAGGTGGAATTTGTGTTAATATATTTGGAATATGTGATCTTTTTGTTTACTTTTTTTAATGTCATGCATCGGTGCCACTTTTTAACAGAACTTTTACAGGGAACTGTGTATCTAGTGTATATTTGATCGAAGCCTACAACGCATGCACAATTGCTTCCTCGTTCCATGAAATTCAGAATTTATTTTGTGATCAATGGAGGAAGGGTAAAAGATACTGTGTCTCTAGCAAACCCACGAAGGCACTTATTTCCACGTCCAGTCAGCTCTTGATTATAATATTGCCGACTATAACCATTGATTATATTCACTAACGACAAAACATTACCTGGAGTTGAAAATAACTAAGTTCGGAACACGCTCGCGCTAATGTTATCATTTACAAATGCATTGACCTCGTATACAAAAACTTGTACAATAAATATAATTTTGTATTTAACAACAAAACCACACGAATATCATAGCTTCCATTTATTATTGTTGCCTATGCCCGTTTCAAGCCCAATTATTTTGTGTTCAAAAATTATAAGTCTTGCTATAGCTACCCAGTTTAAAAGTTAGTGACTCGAAATTTAATTGTATGCCAAATGCATTAAATGACGTTGTTTCCAATCAGCCGTTCCTTAATTCATACCGCATACCATGTAAACTCCTTCGGAGCTGCAGTTGAAATAAACTAATCCTTAACATCTAATTGGCAGATTCACACGAAGATCTATTACATTACGTATTAGCCAAACATGAAGAACACAGCAATATTCAACGAACTATATACTATGTATGTATATACAAGGTGTAAATTTAAACGGGGGGCTTATTTATTCAAGCGATACTTTATATTTGCATGTAACGGATAAAAAATATTCACAAATAGAAGGTTAAAAAACTATACCAACATTAATGTGGAATTACTTATGGGCCAAGAATGCAGATATCATCAGACAGTGTCAGCGCGCCTAGTATTTTAACGTAAAATAATAAAATGTATGTAACGTCTTAATTAATGATGCCTGAAAAGTCTTATTACGGTGAATGTAATATATTTCCGAGGTGCAATTTATTTATACTTTGCATATAAGGGGGGAGAGAGGGTAAGCTCGGTTTTTTGCACGTTCAGTATCAACGAAATGTGTATTCCATAGATATTCTCTCAAAAAGTATGATCATAAATTAATTATTTATGTACTTTAAATAATTATTAATAAATCCCCTGTTTAGCCTTACATCTTGTATAGTTAAAGATTCCCTGAAATATTATAATTCTCACATACATGTGTAAGGAAAACGCTTCCGAAGCCAGAGAAATCACTAAATACTACCTTTAAAAAGACTAAAAACAATATTATTTGCTTTAAACCTATAATTTTTGTGATTTTATATTTCGTAAACCCGTAATGTAACTTGCCTTAAAAATCATCAGTGAGCCTGACCGCAAGCGTCAAATCTGTTTTCGAGAGCAATCTCCATACACCCTGCATTTTGTTATAAATAACCTCTATCAAAACCAATTGATGACCGTGAGTAACGCGATACGGAATTAAATAGAAAGAGATACCCAAAAACAATTGCATACAATGAACAAACTATCAAAAACTTCATTTTCTGAAGAACTAAAATAGACATAGATCATCAAAGCATGGAGGCAACGTTTGGGGCAAATACGCGGCTTTAGACAATCTATGAAGGTATTGCGTTTCGAAAAATAATCTTACAAAACCACAAAAAGCTTAGGCCATCCGCTATTGTGAATGAAATCATTAGAAATGCTGTACTTTTCTAATACATACACCCACTATTAGTGACTTATCTCATAAGTGTTTTACCCAAGGCAAGATAAGTCATGTGATTACGTAAATTTTCGTATATCTAAATGTTATACATAGGTACTACATCTAACATCTAAATAGTAATTCTGCTTCGACGAGGGAATACCGAGTAATTATCGATGTTAAGAAATACAATATGGCAGACAGTAGGGAGGGAAAATCGAATGTAAACCATCATATCGACGTCTGCGTATTTGAAAAGTTTAGCGTGCATGTGAATAACAAAACCCTTAACAACACACTGACATGTTTTTTACTAATTTTATGCCATTTTATACGCTGTTAACTTGTCAGGTCTAGTGAATGGGTGTCATGAACAAAATATGTTATCGATTTTTCGATACCGAAAGAGGATGTTGAAAATCGGTTGAAATTATGAAAATAGATATAGATATTAAGACTGAGTTCAAGATCGACCTTTATTTTACATAAAACGTCTATGGGTTTTGTTAATCAAGTGCCACAATGAAAGAATATGAATCAGTTTTAAAGGGGACTACCTTACACTATATTATAACTAGTAAACTCACACTCGATTAACTATGTGTGTCCATTACATATACATTATGTAGATAGATCGATAAATATAGGCGAGAGGATAGTAAGAGTTTCCCTGTTTTCATTTTTTTTATTCGTGAGTATTGACACATGTTACCATTATACATATAAAACTTACATAATGACAGTGAAAAACACAAACACCCGTGAACAAAAATATATTTAAAAACATTTTAAAAGCACGGGGTCTGTGTCTACTCGATGAAGTAACTATTGAATGGAAATGTATAGCAATAACATGCCCCAACGTATGATAAAATAGCTAAGTTTAACAATGATTAAGATAAAGGTTAATATGTGACAAAAATTATTCATGGCACTTTTATAATACAACAATTATATTTACAAAGGTTACACGAGATGATTAGAAATATTCATAGTAACTTAATATCACCGATCGGTGATGGAAAATATCCGATCCTCACGAATGCACGACAAGGCAAGTTGCAGACAGTACTTTAAACTTATTTTAGGTATTATAATGCAACAAAAAACATATAAACAATATTTTAAAATGTAATAAAATGCCAACAGTATGTATACGAGGATTAGGCAGGAAATCGAGCAAAAATATTTCAAAAAGCATCATCACACACATAGTTTAATTAAACACAAAGTTTGTTAGTTGTTTATAAGATTATCTACATATAACATGCTCAGAGTAGGCGTAAATAGAAAGTTCGTTACTGTTTATAAATATATTATTTTATCGGCCCGAAATAGCTCAAAATTCAATACTCGAAAAGAGAAATCCCTATAAAGTTTGTTAACAGGTGTAGCATATGAGCAAAACATTAGAAAACTGATTTTATGACGAAAGTGTGTGCTACCAAGAATTTAACAGTCAATATACGCCTAGAACCCTTTGGAAATGTTTCAATAGAGTTCAATAAAGCATTAATACTCCATTATCTATGGTCGTCGAATAATTAACGTGCGTTTTGATCCCCCATATGTTACACCCGTAATAATAGTGTATATGACGAGATATGTACGTCTAGCAATAAGATCGGTACGGAGAGTGCATAAGTTAAAGCTTGTAAGCAACAACCGAGTCATAAGTATTATTGAGATATTTTGTTACGTCGCGCGTTATTATTGGATGGTTTCGTTAAATTATTAAATGACATTTTTTGTTACTTTTTATAATTTTTACGTCATACTCATGTGTAAATATTGAAAGTAATTTTGAAAAGACTTTATAGATGCAGATAAAAATACGGGGAGAAATTAAAACATTCAATAATAACGCACGTTTCTTACAACTATGAAGGTAAGTGGGTCGTCAAATTTTACACCTATTTTTCGAAAATTCGTTCTAAACTTAAATACGGTTCTTTTTACTTTAATCTCTTGTATATTCGACGTTTGAAATAGTGTGGGACATTAAATTATTTTAACGAATGTTTGTACGATAATTATTATATTCAAATGCATACAAAATATAGAAATCATTGACATACACAAAAAAACTCTTAAAAAAATATAGTGTGAATGTTTCAAAAATGTTTTTGTGCAGAAACAATACAAAATTTGTGGCCATCAGTACATATTAATTCCTAAAGTAGTAATATCCAGTATTGGTTAAGTACTTTGAGCGCAAACATCGAGAAGCACCATTAATTGAAATATACAGCAGTTTTAAAGCCCCTATACAAGGAAGTAACCCGTGTTGAGTAGACGGAAGCTCAATTTTTTGAGGAGGACGATAGAGAGGCAGAACTCAAGCTATCTATTATACATTATTAGTCCTAACTTGGAATAAGACAGAAGGTAATTCTTAATTATACTTTTATTATTGGAAAATTATAAAATGCGCACTACCACTGTAGATAGTTAAAAGAAGTTATTTTAAAAACAGCAGTGAGTTCAACATTAATAAAAAGAGGTTCAGAAGTTCGCGCTAAAATTTACAAATATGGAGGACATTGTAGAAGTCTATTAATATAAGGAACACCCTAAAATATGCTACACACTGTAAAATATTGCTATTATTGAATTACCTATTTTCTATTGCCAATTTGGAACCGTTGTAACGTGAGCAACTACTTTCATAACCCTATATTAATAACTACTGTCTATTTTCGATAAACTGTAGTCTAATCGCAATGTCTTTATGTCACAAATCACTTAATACACAGATCGTGGGCACACCAATATAGTTATATCGACCACCGTATATTTTGATTCACTTATATTTACAAATTTTAAAATTATGATTGGAAATGTAAACTAAGTGTTTTTTTTTTTTATTAATTTTCATAAGAGGAAATCTTTTTGGCCGTTGAATCTTGATACTTTATTTGTGCTATAATAACTGTATGTGACCCACTTCTGTGAAAACCATGCTGATAGGCAACTGTACGGGTCCTCCCCAGTCCCTAACATAAATTCTATACCCAATGAGCATGCGAACCAATATGGAATGTTAAACTACAGCCTACATTTACTTAAACACGTTAGTACAGTTAATAACGATGCAATAAAACCAATATATATATGTATCATACACATTTCAACTACACACATACATAAATACACCCAGACATAATATTTTGTGATCTTTTAATATTGTATAGTTACATTATGAAGTACCTAGTTTGTAACAAGTGCAGATAGAGCTTAAAAAAGTTTTACAAATTAGTTTTCCAGTAAAACGGACAAAAGTTGTCGATTTATTATTTTTTAATAAATATAACATTCGAATAAATTATAAAACTCTTGAATGTGTAGAAACCGTTCACTAACCAGAAAACATTGGAATAACCGTCATAAGAATCAATTTCATAATTTAAAAGTTACATTTTGGAATAATACACTCTACAAACTACTAACGTGTACAGTGTAAAGGAAGAACCATCGTAGAAATGATTGGATACGCGACGCCTTCAGCGTTGTCGCCGGCGACGCGACTAGATATGTATACACTAGTGCGGACGTGCACTTCCGCTGCCGAAACTACTACAACACACGTCCACCCACATACACAACAATTCACTATTAAGGCTCACATTTATCATTCACGCCATCCCCTAACCCTCTATTTAAATACATGTGCGGTGACTAGCATGTCGTCGAAGCTTTAGGTATCATGCAGATTTCTATCGACTAATTAAATGCAGTTATATAACGAGACACGTCTTACGATTATGGCGTACACGAGCTGCAGGTATATCTCCTACACGTACAGATAATTCCTTAGAGCAGCACTAGTGTTGAAATAAAATATGCGCCCGATATCGATAATAGGGATACCCATTTACAGAAAAGTCGACATCGGACCGCACGCAAAAATCAGATCCACGCTGAGATTTATCACACACCTCGACACACACAAGGGGACGAGAGGCGAGCTTCACGCGACCGACTCGCGCTCCGCTCGAAAACAACTAAAACTAAGAGATTGCAAACCCAACAGTCGACAAAGACACGAGCCGGCCGAGCGGCCGCTCCCACCGTTTGCTCCTTAGGCGATAATATCACAGATTCCTAAAACAAAAGTAACACGGATCCACGCCGAGACACACTACGTCCTGCCGACCCCCCACCACCCCCCACCTCCCACTCTACACCTCCGCCGCGCCGCCGCACAGCCGCTCCAGCTTCACCAGCTCCTGCAACGAGCACATATGAATAGTTAAACACATCACTGATGCATTATAAATTTCCTATTCAATACCTAGGTTTGTAACGTTGGCGAGTTTATTCAGGTGCACATCTAAAATTTCCCCGGCTGAAGTCTATCGTCATTTCTAATGTTCATCATTTGCCAGACGTTTTGAAGTAGATTTTTGGGGAAGTCGTAAGTATCAGTACATTACTTCAGAAGAAAAGAATCGGTAACTTAGATTAAATAATATCTACAGGTGAGTTTTTCAAATGGGCGTGGATGGCCAAATCCGAAACTATGAAGAATAGCGAAAAATGCTGAAAGGACTTACGAGTCCGATTGTGATGAAAACTAAAACACTGCATACTTAGATTTTTGATAGATCAATATGCCTAGCCAGGAATCGAGCCCAATGATTTTTTTTAAAATATAACTTGATGTTTATAACACCATTCGAAAATGTTGGTAATAGGGATCAAATTCTGGGAAGTAAAGTCACACATTAAATTAAATTCTAAAATTCCTCTACCAACGCAGGGAGGCAAGATGCTAAGACTGAAGAAAAGTTTGAATTTTGACTAAAATTACATCTTTCCTTTAATTTGACGAGTGTCATTACTTCCCAGAATTTGATCCCTATTAGCAACATTATCGGATGGTGTAATAATACAGCTGTGTGTGTATTTTTTTTCAAAATCATTGGGTTCGATTCCTAGCTAGGCATATTAATTTATTAAAAATCTAAGTATGTAGTTTTAGTTTTCATCAAAATCAGACTCGTAAGTCCTTTCAGCGTTTTTCGCTATTCCTCATAGTTTCGGATTTGGCCATCCACGCCCACTTGAAAAACTCATCCTGTGTATACCGCGCTGTTATTTGGCGAGAAGAAAAAGGTATCCCAGGCTTTGCCAAGACTTGCTTTGTAAATCATGGTGTTGTTTGTTTTTGCTATCTATGAGCGGTCGTATCACTTACCATCAGGCGAATGGCATGCTAATCTCGCCATTCATAGCAATATAAAAATGAGTGTTTGAGAGCTCATAATGGTGTATCAGGGGTGTGCTGCTATCCCTGCTGTCCATGAGCGGTCGCATCGCTTACCAACAGGCGAATAGCGTGCTCGCCATTCATAGCATTAAAAAAATGAGTGTTTCAGAGTTCATAACGGTGCATCAGGGTTGAGGTGATATGAGGGGTGTGCGGGGCGTGAGGGGTGTGCAGGGTGTGCGGGGTGCAGGTGTCGCACCTGGTCGCGGTGCTTGAGCAGCAGCTGCAGCAGGCGCTCGTGGTGGCGCGCCAGGGCCTCGCGCCGCGCCGCGTACGCCTGCTCCAGCCGGCAGCACTCCGCCACGCCGCGCTCCACGGACTGCGCACGCCGCCACACTCGTTACACACTACTCATTACGCACTCATCTACACTTATACAGGGTGATTTTCATTTGAGGGCACAAATTTTAACAGGAAGTTCAGGATCATTAATATGGTCAGTTAAAGTAAAATAAAATGTTTTTTTTAATATCTGTAATTGTTATCATGACAAAAGAAAATACGTAGACAATACACACGACCATAAGCACATTCGAGAATTTCAAAAATCGAACTCTTGTTAACCCATTAACAACAAATTAATCTAGACTCAATTCTGCCTATTACGGTAAAACTTAAATATGCCTGAAACAGCGACTTACCTGCGAATGTATTTCTCGCTTAATTCTAAGTATTTCATCTTTATCCCGATTGGTCTTCTTGGCGAGATTTTTGACATCTTCCTTACGCGAGTTGGCCAGCTTGTTGAGAACTTCTTTCTTCTCCATTTCTAACAAATCCTGTGAAATTAGAATAAGTTACAAGAAGGTATAGTAAAAATAATGTATAGTAGGCGTACGTTTGGGGGTGGGAACGCCCCACACCCCCGCACATTGCCTGCGCCGTCTTAGCCTTGGTGCTGCACGAGTCCGCATCGGCTTTTATCGTTGTTGATCCCGCTCACACTGTTCTTTGTGTATAATATTGTTGTGTATTAAAATATTAACGGAGGTAGGTTTTAAACCTAAACAAAAAGAAACAATAATTTATTCTCATTTTTACGTTTCTATTACGTTGATACCCTGGTTGAATCACCCCATAATAAATGTTCTCATATATCTTCCATGTGCAGATATAGATCAGTTACAAATTGTAGATAAAATATTTGTCATACTGCATCACAGATCACTCCCAATAGATACCGCATAATGTCAAATTTGTTTGAATCCAAAAGTGCCAATTTAGGTTACGACAGCGGGGAAGTGAGAGACGAGGTAGCGGCTCGTAGTGATGTGAACAAAATATTATTGTATAAAACTATGTCGATAATATTGTCGATGGATTAAAAATAACTATTTTACGGATTTCATTTTTATTAAATTATTACGATGTAATAATCTTAATGTGTTTTTGAAAGGAATAATAAAAACGCCTTTCAGTATGTTTGGAACATGTTTACTATTAATTTTATCTAATTTACAAAATACTTAAAAAATGTGACTGCCTCAGTGGCGTAGTTGCACTACGGTACGGTTACAAAGCTGAGGTCTCGGGTTCGAATCCCGGATTGGGCAAAGTGATATTGGATTTTTCTATTCATTATCAGCTTAGAGTCAGGAATTTATGCCCGATATGGCGATAGGCTCGCCATCTATCACATCGTGGGACGGAACATACAAGGCGAAATGTGGGTGCCCTGGAACCTCTGCCTACCCCTTCTGGGAAAAAGGTGTGAGTTTATGTATGAATGTATGTATGTAAAAAAGATTCAATATAAAAATATTTTCTATATTCAAACCTTTCAGTTACATTGGGTACGTGTATTATCATAATTCTTATCCCGTTACTACTATTTGATGGCTTCTATCTTTGACATTGATTGACAATTTCGCTAGAACTGCGATGACGTCCTTATTCACACAGCGCCATCTCTCTAATTATAATTATTAAAAGCAATATTAAAAGCAAGCTCTTCTTGTTTTACCGACAATAATCAAAGGATGCATGTATTCAAAGGGAATTAAAGAAATGTTATTTCCTTACATAATATATTATATTATATCCAAAAAAAAATTATTAATTTATCAGTCACTCGTTTCGCTTTTATATCAACATTGTTATAGCTGGAACACTAAAGTGTGGCTATATACAAATTTTGCAACTAATGCCAGGATGAACTTTCGCTAGCCAGATAATAATAATTCTTTACACTACCTATTCTTTACACTTTACGGCTGCCCTCTAATTATCCTTTTATCAAATCCATCCCATGGTTGTCTGTAAGACATTGCCTTTGAGCGATAAGACCGCCAATTGTACTTTTATGATTGTGATTTTCATTTTATTTGTAATTTTCTTTTTGTGCAATAAAGTGTATAAATAAATAAAATAAATAAATAATAAACTTTGCCATTTTCGACACAGGCGTATTAGATTCAGAAATCACACAATTTATGGTCAAATAACAACCTACGCGGTTATTCGTACTCGGAAACTAAAAATGAGATCTAATTAGGTAGATTGTAATAAAAATATTCTCAAAAATGAATTTCAGTTTATCTTTTCAGTGAATACCTATATAAGTTAAAATTAAAACTCAATATAAAATGGTATTTTAATAAATATACAACATACAATACGACATACAAAAATTGATAAACATAAGGTAGGTACAGCTGATTCAAAAACAAATGTTTTATCGTTTATCCATTTAAAGCTGTCTTCGGAAGAAAACATTCAAATATAATGTTTTCTACAAGAAAATATATTATATTTCATGTTATACGTTTGTTTAGATGTGAGCTGGTACAGTTAAATTTATTTTAAAAGCAATTGTATCAATGACGAAAAAGTGCAAATTGGAAATTATTTTACGTATTTGTACTAATATCGACATTAATTAAAATGCATGTGACCGCAAGTCGCAACACTATTGTGAAATGTGTTAGGAGAAGCGTTTCCATGGCGATGCGTAAAAAGGACATGCATACAATTACAGTAAGGAGTGAAAGAGATAAATGCAAAACTAACCATTATAAATTGAGCTGTGTCACACGTAAAATATAAGAAATATTTTACCGTTGTAAACTTATACCATCTTTTTATTGTAATTGGATGTCCTGCTATTGCTCCCACACCACTTGAAACTGCACGTAGTTATATTTAAATATTATTTTATAGACGAAATCCACAGAAATAAACCGTCAAAATAAATAGACATATTTTATTTCAATGACACTGACAGGTCAAAGACGTGGTCGCTACTGACGTTGCGCGTAGTTCCACAGCGCATCCTACATGCAAAGCATTAAAGGCATTACACGCGTCAGTTGCCTGCGATGTGGTATCTATTGGGAGTGATCTGTGTACTGCATATAATAAACTTAATTATTTTTACTGTTATGTCGTTACGTAGCAAAAAATAAATTTATATAAACTACTCGGAAAGTTATACTACATCACTAGACAATTGCTATGTCAACCTGTACAGTACATAGGTACTCATCACAACAAAATATTTAAAGTAATAAAATATCAGAATTATTGTTATAATTTGACTTTAATAATTTAATTCGGATAAATTAATCAAAAATCATAAAATTATATGGAAACGATTTAGATGAAACAACTAAATTATCGACCCTACCAATACTTAAAAGTAGAATTAGACAAGCCATGTCTGTCGTATGCCAAATAACTTTTGACTAGTAATCGCCACACAAATGATATCAAATACCAAGTGGAGACGTAGCAGACCAATTTAAAAGTACTTGGAGATAATAGACGGTTTAGTCGTGATATATAGTAGTAATAATAAGGACAGAATGCACGTACATTAATAGTTGTGGATTTAAGGCCAGGTTAAGGCAAGCCAAGTATCAGACGCCCGCCTACGAGGTGGAAGGACGAACTGATTAAGGTTGCAGGAAGAAGTTCGTTTCCAAAAGGTCGATGTCAAGATCATTGGGGGAGGCTATGTTCAGCAGTAAACAATGTGTGGCTGAAGAGAGAGAAGGGGATAGAGAGAGAGAGAGAAGGAGGCGTGAGAGGGAGGAGGAAGAGAGCGAGAGAGAGAGAGAGATTGCACGTACCGCGAGCGACTTCATCTGTTGCTGGTGGTCGTTGCGCACGGCCTTCTCGAGCGCGGCGTAGGTGGCGTGGTGGTAGCGCAGGCGCAGCTCGCGCTCCACGCCCGCCGCGCCCTCCTCCGCGCCGCTCGCCTCGCCCGCGCCGCCCACGCTGCAACAACACTCTATACTACTACTACCCACACACGCTACTTGGTTTTAGTGCTGTCCATGAGCGACCGTATCGCTTACCATCGGGCGAATGGCATGCTCATCTCGTCATTCAATGTAAAAACACACACACGCACGCCCGCACGCACGCACGCACGCACGCACGCACGAACGCACGCACGCACGAACTGCTACTACACTGATGCGTGAAACATTAATACTCGTGTACCCGCGAGCGATTGGTGCATGTGAGCACAACGCGGACAAATTAAACAATTTAATTCCACTATAAACCGTTCTTAGCCTGTCACGCTAGCGACAAACACACACACAGATTTGTTATATTTTATTATCGTACTCATTTGAATGATAATTCATAATAATTAACTTACATGTTCTTGGAAGACAATTTCTTGACTAGTTTGTTACTGACGTAGAACTTAGACGATGTCGGTCTCTTTTCCTTGTCGCACTTGCGTCTTAACGCGTCCAGCTTACGAGCCAGCTCAGCCTCCTTCTCCTTCACTACTTTCGACGACAACAGAGTTTCCAAAGTTTCCGCTAGAGATTCTTCCGTGCCGTTTATTTTCTTATCACCTTGAACTATGGAAAAAATAACAGTATTATTGATCTTAAAAAACAAGAAGTATTTGGGCCTACACCCAAATATCAATGAAATAAGTAACTTAAATTTTTGATGAAATTATTCCATAAAATATGTCATATATTGTGAGTGTGTTAAAAATAGAATTATCGAACAACTTACCCTGTGAGTTTTTGTCACCAGAGGCAGAGTTTGAGGTAGCAGAGGATACAGTCTCAGTTTCAATTAATTTCTTGGATTCAACTATTCCTAACTTGTTAGGACTGCCATCGTTCATTGTTTCTTGTTTTACCTGCAAAGATTAAAGCATATTTCTATTAAAGTAACATCCTTATTTGAGGCCCTTCTACGCGCAACTTAACGAGTTTATTAAAAAAATATATTATCTAAAATCATCTTTAATTATTGCATTATTCCTTTATTGAAATAAGCCAAGGATTTTCAAAAATAAATTGTAACTACCTAAAGAACAGTTACATGACCATTTCTTTTGTATCTTCATAGTTCAAGTTGGCAAGAAAGTGTTGCCAATGTCTACATTAAGTATTTCGTTCTGAATATCCCCAACTATTTATTTTAACCAATTTCTTTTATTCACATAATGTGTTATGTATTTCACATTTGCATGTGCTTGGAAATGTGGTGTGTAGAGCCGAAATCTCTATGAGGAGTGGTCATTTTTTTTTTCTTTATTTCAAGAAATGAGTGTAATGTGCATGTGTAACTAGTAAGAGAGTAAGAGAGTAAGAGAGTAAGAGAGGTGAGTAGTGTAGGTACCGGCGCGGCGGAGACGGTGGGTCGCTTGGGTTCGTCGGGCGGCACGGTGTCCTCGGTGAGCACGGCGAGCTGGTGCTCTCGCTTGTCGAGCTCGCTCTGGTACTTGATGTGTAATGTGCATGTGTAACTAGTAAGAGAGTAAGAGAGTAAGAGAGGTGAGTAGTGTAGGTACCGGCGCGGCGGAGACGGTGGGTCGCTTGGGTTCGTCGGGCGGCACGGTGTCCTCGGTGAGCACGGCGAGCTGGTGCTCTCGCTTGTCGAGCTCGCTCTGGTACTTGATGTGTAATGTGCATGTGTAACTAGTAAGAGAGTAAGAGAGTAAGAGAGGTGAGTAGTGTAGGTACCGGCGCGGCGGAGACGGTGGGTCGCTTGGGTTCGTCGGGCGGCACGGTGTCCTCGGTGAGCACGGCGAGCTGGTGCTCTCGCTTGTCGAGCTCGCTCTGGTACTTGATGTGTAATGTGCATGTGTAACTAGTAAGAGAGTAAGAGAGTAAGAGAGGTGAGTAGTGTAGGTACCGGCGCGGCGGAGACGGTGGGTCGCTTGGGTTCGTCGGGCGGCACGGTGTCCTCGGTGAGCACGGCGAGCTGGTGCTCTCGCTTGTCGAGCTCGCTCTGGTACTTGATGTGTAATGTGCATGTGTAACTAGTAAGAGAGTAAGAGAGTAAGAGAGGTGAGTAGTGTAGGTACCGGCGCGGCGGAGACGGTGGGTCGCTTGGGTTCGTCGGGCGGCACGGTGTCCTCGGTGAGCACGGCGAGCTGGTGCTCTCGCTTGTCGAGCTCGCTCTGGTACTTGATGTGTAATGTGCATGTGTAACTAGTAAGAGAGTAAGAGAGTAAGAGAGGTGAGTAGTGTAGGTACCGGCGCGGCGGAGACGGTGGGTCGCTTGGGTTCGTCGGGCGGCACGGTGTCCTCGGTGAGCACGGCGAGCTGGTGCTCTCGCTTGTCGAGCTCGCTCTGGTACTTGATGTGTAATGTGCATGTGTAACTAGTAAGAGAGTAAGAGAGTAAGAGAGGTGAGTAGTGTAGGTACCGGCGCGGCGGAGACGGTGGGTCGCTTGGGTTCGTCGGGCGGCACGGTGTCCTCGGTGAGCACGGCGAGCTGGTGCTCTCGCTTGTCGAGCTCGCTCTGGTACTTGATGTGTAATGTGCATGTGTAACTAGTAAGAGAGTAAGAGAGTAAGAGAGGTGAGTAGTGTAGGTACCGGCGCGGCGGAGACGGTGGGTCGCTTGGGTTCGTCGGGCGGCACGGTGTCCTCGGTGAGCACGGCGAGCTGGTGCTCTCGCTTGTCGAGCTCGCTCTGGTACTTGATGTGTAATGTGCATGTGTAACTAGTAAGAGAGTAAGAGAGTAAGAGAGGTGAGTAGTGTAGGTACCGGCGCGGCGGAGACGGTGGGTCGCTTGGGTTCGTCGGGCGGCACGGTGTCCTCGGTGAGCACGGCGAGCTGGTGCTCTCGCTTGTCGAGCTCGCTCTGGTACTTGATGTGTAATGTGCATGTGTAACTAGTAAGAGAGTAAGAGAGTAAGAGAGGTGAGTAGTGTAGGTACCGGCGCGGCGGAGACGGTGGGTCGCTTGGGTTCGTCGGGCGGCACGGTGTCCTCGGTGAGCACGGCGAGCTGGTGCTCTCGCTTGTCGAGCTCGCTCTGGTACTTGATGTGTAATGTGCATGTGTAACTAGTAAGAGAGTAAGAGAGTAAGAGAGGTGAGTAGTGTAGGTACCGGCGCGGCGGAGACGGTGGGTCGCTTGGGTTCGTCGGGCGGCACGGTGTCCTCGGTGAGCACGGCGAGCTGGTGCTCTCGCTTGTCGAGCTCGCTCTGGTACTTGATGTGTAATGTGCATGTGTAACTAGTAAGAGAGTAAGAGAGTAAGAGAGGTGAGTAGTGTAGGTACCGGCGCGGCGGAGACGGTGGGTCGCTTGGGTTCGTCGGGCGGCACGGTGTCCTCGGTGAGCACGGCGAGCTGGTGCTCTCGCTTGTCGAGCTCGCTCTGGTACTTGATGTGTAATGTGCATGTGTAACTAGTAAGAGAGTAAGAGAGTAAGAGAGGTGAGTAGTGTAGGTACCGGCGCGGCGGAGACGGTGGGTCGCTTGGGTTCGTCGGGCGGCACGGTGTCCTCGGTGAGCACGGCGAGCTGGTGCTCTCGCTTGTCGAGCTCGCTCTGGTACTTGATGTGTAATGTGCATGTGTAACTAGTAAGAGAGTAAGAGAGTAAGAGAGGTGAGTAGTGTAGGTACCGGCGCGGCGGAGACGGTGGGTCGCTTGGGTTCGTCGGGCGGCACGGTGTCCTCGGTGAGCACGGCGAGCTGGTGCTCTCGCTTGTCGAGCTCGCTCTGGTACTTGATGTGTAATGTGCATGTGTAACTAGTAAGAGAGTAAGAGAGTAAGAGAGGTGAGTAGTGTAGGTACCGGCGCGGCGGAGACGGTGGGTCGCTTGGGTTCGTCGGGCGGCACGGTGTCCTCGGTGAGCACGGCGAGCTGGTGCTCTCGCTTGTCGAGCTCGCTCTGGTACTTGATGTGTAATGTGCATGTGTAACTAGTAAGAGAGTAAGAGAGTAAGAGAGGTGAGTAGTGTAGGTACCGGCGCGGCGGAGACGGTGGGTCGCTTGGGTTCGTCGGGCGGCACGGTGTCCTCGGTGAGCACGGCGAGCTGGTGCTCTCGCTTGTCGAGCTCGCTCTGGTACTTGATGTGTAATGTGCATGTGTAACTAGTAAGAGAGTAAGAGAGTAAGAGAGGTGAGTAGTGTAGGTACCGGCGCGGCGGAGACGGTGGGTCGCTTGGGTTCGTCGGGCGGCACGGTGTCCTCGGTGAGCACGGCGAGCTGGTGCTCTCGCTTGTCGAGCTCGCTCTGGTACTTGATGTGTAATGTGCATGTGTAACTAGTAAGAGAGTAAGAGAGTAAGAGAGGTGAGTAGTGTAGGTACCGGCGCGGCGGAGACGGTGGGTCGCTTGGGTTCGTCGGGCGGCACGGTGTCCTCGGTGAGCACGGCGAGCTGGTGCTCTCGCTTGTCGAGCTCGCTCTGGTACTTGATGTGTAATGTGCATGTGTAACTAGTAAGAGAGTAAGAGAGTAAGAGAGGTGAGTAGTGTAGGTACCGGCGCGGCGGAGACGGTGGGTCGCTTGGGTTCGTCGGGCGGCACGGTGTCCTCGGTGAGCACGGCGAGCTGGTGCTCTCGCTTGTCGAGCTCGCTCTGGTACTTGATGTGTAATGTGCATGTGTAACTAGTAAGAGAGTAAGAGAGTAAGAGAGGTGAGTAGTGTAGGTACCGGCGCGGCGGAGACGGTGGGTCGCTTGGGTTCGTCGGGCGGCACGGTGTCCTCGGTGAGCACGGCGAGCTGGTGCTCTCGCTTGTCGAGCTCGCTCTGGTACTTGATGTGTAATGTGCATGTGTAACTAGTAAGAGAGTAAGAGAGTAAGAGAGGTGAGTAGTGTAGGTACCGGCGCGGCGGAGACGGTGGGTCGCTTGGGTTCGTCGGGCGGCACGGTGTCCTCGGTGAGCACGGCGAGCTGGTGCTCTCGCTTGTCGAGCTCGCTCTGGTACTTGATGTGTAATGTGCATGTGTAACTAGTAAGAGAGTAAGAGAGTAAGAGAGGTGAGTAGTGTAGGTACCGGCGCGGCGGAGACGGTGGGTCGCTTGGGTTCGTCGGGCGGCACGGTGTCCTCGGTGAGCACGGCGAGCTGGTGCTCTCGCTTGTCGAGCTCGCTCTGGTACTTGATGTGTAATGTGCATGTGTAACTAGTAAGAGAGTAAGAGAGTAAGAGAGGTGAGTAGTGTAGGTACCGGCGCGGCGGAGACGGTGGGTCGCTTGGGTTCGTCGGGCGGCACGGTGTCCTCGGTGAGCACGGCGAGCTGGTGCTCTCGCTTGTCGAGCTCGCTCTGGTACTTGATGTGTAATGTGCATGTGTAACTAGTAAGAGAGTAAGAGAGTAAGAGAGGTGAGTAGTGTAGGTACCGGCGCGGCGGAGACGGTGGGTCGCTTGGGTTCGTCGGGCGGCACGGTGTCCTCGGTGAGCACGGCGAGCTGGTGCTCTCGCTTGTCGAGCTCGCTCTGGTACTTGATGTGTAATGTGCATGTGTAACTAGTAAGAGAGTAAGAGAGTAAGAGAGGTGAGTAGTGTAGGTACCGGCGCGGCGGAGACGGTGGGTCGCTTGGGTTCGTCGGGCGGCACGGTGTCCTCGGTGAGCACGGCGAGCTGGTGCTCTCGCTTGTCGAGCTCGCTCTGGTACTTGATGGGGTTGGCGAGCGCTTCCGCTAGTTCCGACAGCCGGTCCGGCACGTAGTCCTGCAACCACACATGTATACATCGCATCAATATCCGGCTCCAAGGACCAAAACATTTTTTTTTTATAACCAAAAGTGCTAACACACATGCGTCGTAAGTACCTTGACGACGACGAGCAGCAGCAGGCTGGCGGGCAGCGGCAGGCCCAGCTCGGTGCGCAGGTTGACGTGCCGGTAGCCCGGGCACAGCCCCACCACGGGCAGCACGCGGTGGCCCAGCAGCCGCCCGCTCTCCTCGTGCGCCGCGATGCGGATCATGGCCAGCTCGGGCAGCACCACCTGCGCACGCGCCCATACACACACTTAGCCGCCGGCGTACCACACGCACTTAGCTACACACTAGCACATACATGAGCACTAGCATGGGCTAGTGATGTATGGATGGTGTATGGATACCATATAATTGGGGAGTACTATCATACATTCTCATCATTAAAAACAGACTGTTTTTTAAATTGTTATTAGTGAAAATGATATCTTATTATAAATTAATATTTAATTTAACATACATACATACATAAACTCACGCCTTTTTCCCAGAAGGGGTAGGCAGAGGTGCCTGGACACCCACATTTCGCCTTGTGTGATCCGTCCCACGATGGGATAGGTGGCGAGCCTATCGCCATATCGGGCACAAATTCCTGACTCCGGGCTGATAATGAATAGAAAAATCCAATATCACTTTGCCCGACTCGGGATTCGAACCCGAGACCTCAGCTTTGCAAGCGTACCGCCACCGAGGCAGTCCAAGGCAGTATTTAATTTAAGTATTATTATAATTAGTCATAATCCACCGAAAATCAGTTTGAGTGGGATTTCATGACGCTGAACTGGAAAATTTTATATTTTCTTATTAATATAAATCGTGGGTATTCCAATCTGTCAAATGACGCTACTGGACGGGAAAAAGGCGGGTCCGTCACCATCTTTGTCGCCGTTTTTCTATACATTATGTTCTATACATTATAATAATACGCTTAAGTTTTGACACTGTTAACATGCGGTAATAAAGGTTGAGAAGCAGCTACCTACAGATTTCCGAATCAATCTTTTAACTGATCTGAGTATGACTGCAAGACACTGAACTGAATGACAGTGCACGTGGGGACTGACTGGCGTGAGAATATTTTCTATCGCATTTCGAAACAATAACGAAGGCATGTTGGTTACATAAACGATACTTCAAACAAATGAAATAAACAGAATAATAATTCGAAATACTATGATAATAGAGCAAAAATAAAGCAACGATTTTTCCACTGTTATTTATGACATCACGTAATATTACGATCAGCTGTACAAACAAACGATCGACGTTTTATTCCGCGCAAGGTTAATGAAATAGAAATTCCGACCTTGATAGCCGCGCAAAGAAAACACTGCATAACGTATTATTTATGCAGACGCAAGGTGTGGAGTCGGTCAATAGCAATTCTTAATATTGTTTTTACAACTTTTGATCTGGTATGCAGGAAAAATATTTACGCATATATTCACATTTCATTTATCTATAACTTATGTAACCCATAATACAAAAATAGATAAATTTAAAAAAATCTTCTCTAATATGAAGGTTAAACCTTCGTTATGTGGTGGAAGCGGTATCTGATAATTTTACTGTACTGTACAAACATTTCTCTCGGTGCGGATATCGAAACCGCGGTCGTTGTCAGCCGGCGTCAAATCAATTGCGCTACGGAGGCTGTCAAATCGCTTGGCAGATGCGTCGCAGTAAACATAATACAAATTAATCTATGCTGCTCCTTTCTTCAATTAAAGGAAATCACATCATGCGTTAATATCATTCGATTAGATAAGAACATTGGACTACGTATAGAATAACCCACTAACCTTCTTAAAGACAAAAGGCTCATCTCCATAGACAGGATTGATGGCGTTGTTAGGCACAACTCTCGTGCGGAACTTCTTGCGCACGGTGTCGGCGGGCAGGCCGAACATGTCCACCTCGACGTAGGTGCCGCAGCGCTTGTCCGTGAGCAGCTGCCCCGACACCACCGTCACGCACAGCGAGCCCGCGATGATGCCGTCCACCGTGCTCTCCGCGAACGGGTCCAGGCGACGGTCCTGCGACGAGGCAATATTAATCGTAAAATTAAATTTTACAAATTAATAAATAAATTAGTTAAATAAGAAATTAATATAAATAGATCCGCTATCTGGAGGATCACTCGTTGATCAGTGACAGACAATACGGATTCCGTCAAAATCGATCAACGGGTGATCTTCTAGTATAAATAAAATAATAATATCACTACATAGTATACAACAAAGTCGCTTTCTCTGTCCTTACGTCCCTTTGTATGCTTAAATCTTTAAAATTACGCAACGGATTTTGATGCGATTCTATTTGTACCCGGGCGAAGCTGGGCCGGGCCGCTAGTTAATAAATCAATTTAAGTAATAAATGAAGATAAATAATACTAAAGGCCAGTTTCACCAATTCCTGATTAAATCCCTGATAGCCATCTGGCACTCATTTATGAGATAAAATACCAAATTCAGAACTTTTGCAACTGATTAGCTTACCAGGGACTTTATCAGAAACTGGTGAAACTGGCCCTGAGTATAGAAAATATTTTATATATAGGGATTAAATGCTATGCGTATTGACGTGTCATAAGAGCTCTTTAATTACCTACTTGACTAATAAATACATTTCAATTTCAATAAAATTTATCATTAATATAAAACATCCATTGGCGCTCTTTGGCAGTCAAATCAAAACAAACGTCATATCCTTACTGCACCGTCTCTCTCAACTAATCTGTGTATGCTCCTTTACAATATTATTACGTAGTTATTTTAATTAGGTTATTTAAAAAATGATTCTATTATTTATTAATTACGAAATCTAATATTAATAGATATTTCACATCAGCCCGGCGTCCCGGGACGGCCAAGGTTTATTTATTTATTTCATGAAACGACTTTAAACTGGTCTAACAATTTATTGTTACACAAAATTACCTTTCTCCTCATAAACTCTGGTTTGAGTAGATACCCACACCGACGGTTGTACTCGAAAGTGCCGAGATTCAGTTGCATCGCCAAGTCCAGAGTCTGGTAGTTGAGAGCCACCAGTTGACATCCCGCGTTCCAGAATACCTGATGTCGAAACAAAACACATCTACGTTAATTTCATTCTGGCCTGGTGAAGTGACTGATTAGAAAATGCACTCCTGTTTAGACAAAGAAAGGTCTCGAGAAAAACGATTATAGCTTGTTTATCAACCACTACCGCAAAAATCTACTGACATCCTTGATGACTTTTGATCTCCCCCGGAGTACCGCAAGGGAAGCTTAATAGCTTTTCCTCTTGGACAGAAAAAAGACCGTGCATTAATGTTTACCCTGGACATTCGGTGAGCATATTACACTAAGAATATTTGATAAAGTTGGCAATCGTGTCGCCACATCTGAATTCAAGTGGAAAATGTTGAAAGTAGATTGGACTCTAAATTGATAGAACTCGATTGTCCTTTACTCGGTATGATTTGAGCTAGCTTTTTAGCGTAAACCCCAAGAAATAATTGTGATATTAGCAATTTCAATAATTACTCATTATTAATATTACTTACCTGTGGCATAAAATTGGAGGAGTCGAACCTCGTCCCGGCGGGGTACACGCGCGACAGCTGGTGTTTGTTGTAGTTCACGAACTCTATAGGCCGCTCCTTCAGCAGTGTGGTCGCTTGCTTCTCGTCGAACGATGACATCTCGTAGAAACGGTTCTTTTCTGTGCCACATTCAATTATATTACAAGCATTGTTTTCAGAGAGCAATGTGACGAATCTGCTATATTTAGTACAAGTACATGAATTAGAAATACATGAAATTATTATAATATTGGAAAGCATAGAAGGCAACCGCGGTAAAGATAGAACATTAGCCAAATGGTCAAAAATGGTCAATAAGGCGGCTGATTTTAGTCTCTACAACGCTGTCCATGCCACCTCGGATCGAACAAGATGAATGGATAAAAATCGTTTTCATATTCCTACATCCCGAGCATATTTCAAATTTTATAAACTTTATATTCATCAAATAAAACTTCCTCACATAATTTCCCCCTAGCATCCAAACCACCCCAGCACCCACATAGCCACTACTACTTACTCTCAGCACTCTCGAAGGATGAGAAGTGCACGGGCTGCACGTAGTTGACGAGCGCGGAGATCTCGGCGCCGGCGTGCGTCTCGCGCGCGTCCTCGGGGGCCGCGTCCGCGCCGCCCGCCTCCTCCTCGCCCGACGAACTCTCCGAGTCCGAAGACTCCGATGACTCTTTTGAACCCTGCCTGGCGAGCTACGGAGAGGATGTTTCGTTGAGTCCTGACTCGTATGAATTATTTATATGTATGTACCTACTCAACGTCCCGACTGCTATAGCAGTTTGTCAGTGTAATATCAAATTAATACCTGTTTAAATACTGTCAATGTCAATGACAGCCTTAATGATAGTATGAATAGGGTATATTAAAAAAAGAACTGTATGCTGTCCGGCGGTAGCTGGATGTTTAAGTACATAATTGCAACACAGTTCCGAAAAAAGAGAAATCAACCTTTGTTCGTTGATGCTCTTATACGCTTTCATGTGGTAAACTAAAAAAATTAGGGAAATTCACTTGATCTAAATATTAATCTGGGCTATATGTGCGGATCGCGGTCAAAATATACAATCTAGAAAACAAATGAAAATAGTTTTCATTATTCGTTCAACTCAGGCATTCGAATGAATGTTTACTATAAACATTTGACGAGACCGTATAATAACTTCACCCAATTTCATATAAAATGTAGACCACATTTTATAACAAAAACCCAAATGCCGCAAAGCGATAAAAATTACTCTTGGCCAATAAAAATATATCCGCTAGAAACATGAACTAGTTTCCGTGTATCGCAAAGTCCGCAAATCCCGATGGGTCATCGACTGAGATGAGAAGTATACATCAACAAACAACGAGGTTTTGTGCGCGGGTCAACGGCTGGATGAAAGAAAACTCGAAGAGGCAACAAACTGTGGCACAAACGTTGTTTGAACGCGTAATTGAGTAAAAGAATGTCGACAAGATATAAAAACGCACATAAAGAAATGAATACGTTGATTTATTTCTTCTCGTATGTTGAATGAATGACGTACAAATTAATGTAAGAGCATGTTTCATAAACAGGGTTATTTTCAAAGCTTTTTACTGAACTTAAGAGAACAAAACAATCGCATTCAAATATACACATAATAAGTCGTTAATTCCATTTCATAATATCCCAATCAATGTTCAATTATACTCAACAATATTTACTACGCGCGTAGTCACTGGTCATTTTTATACAAAGACACAAGTGCGCGCGCGTTTGTGTGTGGTTTATTAATGGGCTTATAGTTGTGGTCGTGCGTATTATCTAAGTATTTTGTTTTGCAAGTGAGATATGAGAGATTTCGAAGAAAATGATTTATTTATTTTACTAATCGACTATATTCCTGATTTTGAACCTTTTGTGAAAAATTGAATACTTAGCGTAGAATAATTCAGTATAACTGGTCGTATCGCTTACCATCAGATGAACGGCATACTGGTCTCGCCATAAATTGCAATATTTTTTTTAAATATTATTAATCGAGTAAATTTTATGATCGTTCAGGTGCGATTAATTAAGAGTGTGAAGATTGAAAATAAATCATTATTCAAGATTATCAAGTTATTTTTGCCTTCACAATAAATACAGAATGCAATGCACGTAGCTAACAAGTGCCCGTACGTTCTCTATATCCTATCTATCTTTGACAAGAGGTTAAAATAGCTACCATTACTATGTCGGTACAATTCTACGCTTCATTAAACAAAAATAGACATATATATTAATTGAATCTAGCTATCTATAAATATATGCACCATATCTATACCTCACTATCTTTGTTAACTGAAACTTACATTACATCGAAATATCTAATGAAATCTCTTGTTATAGATAGATAGATTATAGAGAACAGCTGTAAGTGTAAGACTTACCGTAGCATGCGGAACTTCTCCGTTGCCCTGAGGAGCTGGTAGTTCGGCCCTCTGTTCAATCTCTTCTGACGCCACCGAGTCCTCCTTTTTGTGATGGTGGTGATGTTTCTTCTTATTCTTTATTATTATTTTATTACGTAATAACGAAGGTGGCGGCAATTCTCCTCCTAAGGACGAGATATAATTCAATTATTTTTATGATTATATACATTTTAAAGAATTCCATTTATTCTGCAATTGGAATAATTTAATCTCCATTATTTATACGCTTATAACAATAAATACAGTATTTATGAGTACATACATTTAAACATTATTTTATTTTAATTTATGACCATTCTAAATCACAAAACCGCAACCTAAATCTTATTTCCATTCAAATGAAATCCAACAAACATCACGGGACCTAATAAAATGGACGTTAACGCCAATTTATGGACGCGTAAAAATCACTAGACATACTTATACCATACATTGTTGTACACGCACCACAAGCGGTGTCGAAACTACGGCTATAAAACCACGTGCAATAAAATTTGTGAAAATAATCCCCGATCACCGTCTGGCTTCGGACGGCATCAGTTTGTTTGTTCAACCTCCCCAATGAGTTCTTACTGTAGTGCAACATCGAACCGCTGAATCCTCTATTAAAATATAGACAAAGTTATCAACTTACAACAAAAGTAAATATTTAAATGTGTTATGATAATGCATCTTATCATTCAGTGCAAATACAGATAGCCAATACAAAATATAAATAATATCTTTTAAAAAATAAATAACTGTTAATAATTCCCCATCACTAGTCATGACCAACTGACAGACGTCAGAAACACATTTTACTATCTTTTGGATTTTAAAAAGCAAATCAATTTCAATTATTACAAATTTATCGTAGGTTTTAAAACTTACTACAACTATACCGTTCTCTTCTCAGCGAGTTCAAGATTTTGCAAATCTAACTTAAACATTTACCACAACAACTGGTCACCAGGGTTTAAAATGTAAAGGCTTCATATGATATCGAATTGCAATCCCTAATAATTATAAATTTAAATAATCATGTAATTTAATGTGCGTATTGACAGGGCAGCACCAGCGGTAATGCAAACGTTTCAATGTCAAGGTTTTGAATGAATAACAAACAGCACAGGTGTTTGAACGCATCAATACGTGCGATTAACTAATAAAAATAAACTCTACTGACAGCCGCGTAATCAGGAATTTAACAAACGAGGTAAACGTACATTTTAAAACTTTTCTCTTTTTAAACAGTAAATCCATTCCACCTGCAGTTTTAGCTACAACATAAAGAGGCTGGCTTCATAGTAATGTTAACAGTGAATGAAAGAAAGCTGATATTCTTATGTCATTGAGCTCTAATTACTGAATGTTATAAGCTTTGTATTACATGACTGGTGGCTCAACCCGGGCGAATTTTATCAAATCCATTAATCCATTTTTGAGATTAGCGTGCAAAACGGCACGACCAAACAGATAAAAATTCTAACAGTCAATGTTTTGGGTTCTACTACATTAACACATTCCACCCAAAAATGTTTTTCTCTAATATCTTCCATGTACAGACATCGATTAGTTAAAAAATATTATATGTAATAATTTAACCAAATATATAATTGAATTTTAGAACAACGAAGACCATGCATTTGACCACTTCCGTGGCCCAGTTGTTTAGCCGCCGACTGTGAAATGAGAGGCTGCGGGTTCGTTACCCGCATCGATACAAATTTTTTTGAGGCCCACAAGTATTTGTCTCAGGTCTGGGTGTTTATGAGACTGAAAATAATCACGTAGTTTCTGATACCCACGACACAAGACTTAATTGATATTAATGTAGGGACAGGAGTATGTATGTGACTGTTGGGTGTATTTATTTATTTATGATTTATCTTGTAATTAATTATGTGAGATTCTGTGGATTGCGTAGTCCAACATAATTGTATCGAGTGAAGAAATGTGTATATCCTCTTGTAACTTTAACTGGACAGTACTGGGCTAACCCATAAGACTAATGTGATAATTAAGCCTTTTTTTGTTTATTTTGAGATTTTTGTGGTATCATTTCTGCAGTCACTAAACACTAACGGCCTTATTCATACAAAATTTAAAACATTTTGAGTAATCAAATATTTTAGGCCGCAAGCATTATACTTAGTCTTAATTTTTAGCGGTATTTTCCTAACCATTAAGAAAAACCTTCATAACGATCTCTTACTCTCTTACCCTTCTTCCAAATGTATTATTCCTCTAACAAACTTATTTCAGTCATGAAATAAATATGCAATTTTCCTTAACATGAACAGCTGGTTCAATACATACAGTGACTAAAGTGCCGTAACGTGCGACAAGCACTTTCATCTGTTCACGTAACAGGACAAATACGAATGAAAAACAAACCTTATCGCAACGCAAACCCGCGCATGCAAATGACTATTCGTACGCCAACGAAAACACAACTTCAAAGTACGTACATCGTTGTTTTGTCGAAAGTTACGTCAAATGTGCAGACAGTAGATGAATATTTATCTCGTTTTTTTTTATAGTAACTCAGAGAAATGTTTATACGAAATGCCAATTTTGCTTCAATCGAGGAAGACTTGTGGGAACAAAGATTTGTATGTTGCAAATAAATAATAATGTATTTAAATGCAAACACTACGCAGTCCGACCCACAGTAAAATACGATTGTCCAATAAGTATCAGAATCAATGGGACTGAATACAACCCTGATATTTTTATTTAGCGATAGTAGTAGATTATTCTTTATAAACTATGGAAATGAAGCAATCTTCAATTATTAACTTGTATTGTTTATAAATGAAACGGTACGACCATTCATTCATGTTTTTATGAATGACACGATACACATATCGTGTCATTCATTGTAGGTAAAGGAAGTTATTTTATAATTATTTAACCACAATATTTTACCATTAAACTCGTACGGATCGTAGTGAATGGTTCCGATATCTACAATACTTTAACGAGAGCACACGGCCAAGTGCCGAAAATTTCGTTTGCGCAAGTTGGTACCTACTACGCGAAATTAACGTTCATGGCAAAGATTTATACATATCCCATGTCTATATATACACATACATTGCATATTGAAACAAAATACACCTAAACGTTCACATCAATTGATTTATAACTACTCAGTATAATTAATTATCAGATACGAATACTCGAGTGCCTAAACTTAAATGTAAAGGGAAAATTTATCATAATATTATATTATATATGTGTGATATTCCCATTCGTACCTGGTTCAAGTTGATGTGAGTCCAAGGGTTTATCGAGCAGCATATCTCCGAAGATGTCACGGCAGTAGTTGGCTATCTTAGCCTGCTGGCGAGGGTTGCAGTGGTTCTCGAAGCTGAGCACCACTGGATAGTCGGAGGTCTTGAACGCGCTCTCAGCTATCGCTTCCAGCACCTCCTTGGCGCTGATCTCAGGCACGAACGTGTACCCGTGAACTATTACCGGCTCTTCAGTGCGACCATTCCAGAAATCCAGTTCTACGCATCTGTGGAATATGTTCTTATAGAGTATGGAATGTCATTAACGGGGAATAAAAGTAATGTAGAATAAGGTAAATCGAACAATTCAGTCTAGGCATATCAAAAAAAAATCATAAACGCAGGATAGTGTTTGTGTACGTGTACACGACAAACACACGGTCTTTATGAAAAAAATAATCCAAATGCTTCTTAAACAATAATAAATTAAATTTAAAAGGTACGAGGAAGACATTAGGGATATTTAATGGATGTACTAACGCAAACCACTTAAATCAATGTTTATCGTTCAACTGTACAGAAAAACAAACAAGAGCTGGTAAAACCTAAACAAATCGTTTATTTTTCAATCAACCAATGGAATACATTCAGCATTTGATGCATTGATCAAGCAGGAAGGGGGCAATAACCTTAAAAATTTCAAATTAATTGATCATTTTTGTAGCCAGTTTAGAGTACAGTACAAAAGAGGAGGTTCAACCACTAGCATTTCCTCACGGAAAATGGACCGGAGTCGCAAAGTAACAATTTTGTTGGCTCTGTGAACTCTGTCCTCTCTCCTTCTTTTGAATCTCACCAATTTCTACTCCTTATACTAACAACCCACATCCTAAGGTATCAAGCGTGTATGGGCAATAGTATAAACATAATAGCAGACGAAACGCTAACTCTAAAAATGGTACGGCGAAAAGTGAAGTAATATTCCGTATGAATGCCGATAGACACGCGCTAATGGGTTATCAACGGTTGTGCGATGTATTGGGATTTAGGCGTTCGTGCAATTCAAACATTTTGACGTGAACGATCAACACATTTTTGATGTGGCACTCATTTATACTTGGCACTTTTTGATAGCGATGGGCTTACGGAATTATAATGAATACCAATTGAAAACTGTTCCGGGTAAGATATGTAATCGAACACTTCATTGCAAAGAACATAAGCAGTCACGTATTGATTATATTAGTAGGGGAAGGCCGGGTAAAGTGAATACCCCGGGCAAAGCGAATACTCCCTACTATTCCTAAATTATTATTTTTTCATTCAACACGCCACCAGTGTTACGTTTGGCCATCTTGGTTTAATACGCGGCAAACATAGAAGCGAGGGTCCGCGTCGCGTCCCATCCGCGGAGTGGAGATTTGTGTTTTCGTAAATAAAAGATTGATTTTACGCGGTAAGTACATTGATCAATTCTCCTGTATTACTAGTTTTTTATTTATAGGAATATCTTAATTTGGTAGCATATCAAAGTAGCTTTTTATGGTATATTTAACAGAAAGGCATAATTATTAGTTTCTGTATAAATTGTGTTAACCTCAAAACTTACCTAGTCGGGCAAAGTGAATAGGGCAAAGTGGATATGGTCCACTTTGCCCTATTTACTTTGCCTGCCATTTCTCATTGGTGATTTATTATCTAAACAAGTCTTTTATTTGTTTCAACAGGTGAATAAATATAAAAAAATCTAAGCAAGGGACGTGGGATGAAAATGCTATGCAAACGGCTATTCATCTGTGCAGAGTTGGAGAATCAATAAAAAGCACAGCTAAAAAGTATGGTTCGGCTTATGCGACCTTGTATAGGCAAACCTTGTATAGGTTAAGTTTTTTTTTTTTCATTTTATCAAAGTTATTTTTATGTTTTCAGAGATTAAATATGGGTATTCACTTTACCCAAGTACTGTATCCGCTTTACCCGGGGTACCGGGCAAAGCGAATACTTTCGTACATTTTAAAATTTTAATTGTAGTTGATTATTGTTTAAATATTAATGGTAACTGATGTCCGTATTTGTATGAGCAATAAATAAAGACTGGTTTCTGATAATTATTTCGATTTTGTATTAAATACATTTTCTGCTATAACCTTAAATACCTTAAGGTATCCACTTTGCCCGGCCTTCCCCTAAGCATTTGTACAGCCATAACAAAATCCTATGATATACTTGAACATATTAATATTAAGGAGACACATAAAGAAGATCGACACTAAACAAAACAAAAACATAGAAGTCTGGATATACAATAACATTATATTCTGTTGAAGTTCACCCATTACTGAATGGACGTTGCAACAAACAAACATATAAATCTGACACCACTTACGCATACATACATTACATAAGTTGAGGGTTATTTTTATTAGCCTACAAGACGCACACGAAAGTAGGGTTAATTTATACGATTTAAGACACTCGGGCCTATATCTACCAATAAATAGTACCTATAGTACCAATAATTATCCGTCTCAATACATATTGGTGGCGAGCTACACATTCCAGTCCTGAACTAATAATGTGATATATGCCAAACATAATGTATTTGAATCCACAGCCTCATGCAACATATCCTTATCATGCTGCCACGGCAATGCGGCGAAGAATACATAACAGGTACACACATACAATACCCATAGTCTAACAAGGTTAGACAAAGCAAAATGGCTTGACAAATCAGCCCGTTAACTTAATATTTATATCCCTAATCTCTGTATTAATATGTTACGGAAATGCTGTGCGAAGTTCTATTAGTAGAAGTAGATTTCTTGTGATTGAAGACGATGATGATTATTTATAAATGATATATAATTTGTGATTGCATTAGTTACTAAATCAATATCTGTGAAAATAATTGACAGTTTTCGTAATATAAGAATAGTATGGCTACGTGCCAACAGGATTCTCTATCACCAAGATCTATGAAGCCTTACACCGGTATCCATATTTATGACCACATTAAAAACAAACTTTCAAGCTAACTTTCAACGATTTTCAAAAAATACTTTGTATGACCAACTAAAATTATTTTTATATGCAAATTTAAGGACATTTAATAATGTCGCAAATCCAAATGGAAGTGACAAAAAAACGGGAGTACAATATACAACTATATAAAGAGAGTGGTTAATTATTATATTACCACTTTACCAATTATTGTATACGTAATATTATACGAAAGTGTATTCTGTTCCATCGTATCGTATTCCTGGAAGACACCGAAAATTTCCATCCCAACCGGTACATTTCCAAAAACATCGACCAAATTTAACTTTTCCACAATCTAACGCCGCCTAATTAGGGTCGATCCATCGATAATATCGATAACCGAGTGTACGATACGCCACTAATTGGATATATTATTAAAAACGCATCAGGTGCATTAAATAGATTTTTATACAGAAATTGTGTTGATAAGGGCGGCATAATTAGCGCGACGAGCGCGGGCGCACATGCACGCCGTACGTGGCGACCATCACGGATTTAATAAGATACGCTGGGTTGCTTTTACCTTCAATTGCGTAATAGTTCACCTATACAAAACCCGTACATGACCCGCGGATGCTTCACAAAGTTGGCCGAATGCGAGTTTGTGAAGAAATCAATCTTATTAATATGGACTCATAATTTTCAAACCACCTAGACCTAGAGGATTTTTGACATCAAAACTTGTCTGTACATCTAACTATAATCCTGGGTCCTTCTGCCGTAGTATGAAGAGGCATCTCAGCAGGCCGGCATAATTGTATCGATGAGCCGTCTGATGCCAATCGATACTCTACTTGGACGGCATTACCGCTTACCATCAGGTGCCACCATGCCAGGCCAGAATTTAAAAAAACAACTTCTGTGGGATCGGCTCGACAGGATTTTTATGCATGTTGAATATATTGGACACTGCAGACAATGCTAACTCACCTGCAGCCAGCCAGTAGACTCTGTCGGTATATCTCGACACTAGACTTGCCGGTGATCTGATGTCCAGTGAGGTAGGTGTTGTGCGAGCTGTTGATGAAGTAGTGCGCCAGCGGCTGGTCCATGTCGTCGCACAGGTCCAGCTTGTTTGACGCCACGATGGGATTATCCTCAGACATTAAAAATCTGAAATCAAAATGTACATAGATACAAACATAAAATCGCGCCTTTTTCCCAGATGGGGTAGGCAGAGTTGCTACCAGGACGCTCACTTTACGTCTTATGTATTCCATTACACGATGTGATAGGGGACGAGCCTATTGATATATTGGGCACGAATTCCTGACTCCGGGCTGATGATGAATAAAAATCAAAATCACTTTGCCCGAACCGGGGCTCAAACCCGATATAACTCACTATTAGATATTTTCCCTTTTCCTAACGTAAAATCTGTTAATATTTTAAGACATACTCAAGCGAAAACTTACTTCGTTTGTAGTAAACACCACGATAATATCACGAATAAAATATAATAAATTCATACAGATTAATAAAATTTTGCGAAACATAAAAAATATTTTTAAACTCGATTAGGCTGGTGTGTGGAGACTTTTGATGCTTAACAATAATCACTGTCCTACAGGTGAACCTGTTGTTCGATACTTTGCCTTTCTTTATTAACATTTACTATTCACAAAGATAGATAAAATACATCTTGCGGGGAAGAATCGACGAAACTCAAATTAATTTAAAATGATAAACTACCACGACCATACTGACCTTAGAAATCCGTCAAAAGTGAGTTGCGACCTCTGCTGGTGATACTTGTTGTGTTCATACGCCTTGATCAGATCCTTGGCCCTCTGCAAGTCTGCGTACGGATGCAGAATCTCGTTGAGGCGAGGATCGCGCTGCACCACGTTCAGAAAGTCCACCAGTTGATTGGCCGATAAGTGTGGTTTACCGTCGGTTCTACAAGGACGAATTACGACAGCGTGAATAAAAGAGAATATCTTATTGTGTAGTGTGAATAATACAGTATCTGTGTTCAGAAATACTTCCGAAGAAATACAAATCATTTGTTTTATAAATCAATCCCAGGTTTTCAGGAAGCATATTATAATATTTCAAACGTTAATATTGTGCTCAATACTGGCAAGAAAAGCGTATACAGTTCAAATTTATAGTATAAACGGTAAAATATGTTTGTTGTTTTGTTATTCTTTTCGCAGCAACGGATCGACTAGATTTTTAGCGTATCTACTTTTTGTTTTTCAGATGAGTGCACGATTCAAGAGAAATAGATCCGAAGTTTAATGCAGTTTTACAAACATTTTTCAGTTTAATTTTATATACAAAACCTGTACCTATCAAGTGAATGGATTTTAATTATTTGGACAGAAATTATATCTACTGAAAAAATACCCGACCGATTTTTTCAGCAACGATTTCACCAATGCAACGCTTTGAAAATTATCATGAATGTGCGAAATACGAATATTAATTTTTTAACCATAGAGGTCGAATAACTAATTAACCAATAATAAAATACGCGAGAATACAACATAAACAATTCATTTAAGCAATTAGTCGCGACGCCTCGTCCATTTAAGTAGTGATTTAGTCGGGAATCAAACAGGTGACGAGTGTAACTTGCCCCCGCGACGCCAGGGCAATTATAACAAATTGACGGGGGCAAAAGTGTGCTGACCTCGTTCATCGTATTGACACATTACTATCGCGGCTATTACATCACTCCATAACTAAAATTAAATGAGGAAGCGGTGAATAGTATTCCTACGATCTTAATACATCCATGATTTGAATAACTAAGTTGTTTGATATAAATATCAGCGTTAGTGATTATTGTTCCTCCAGCATAGAGCTAAATCTATTTATTTTGATAAAATGAGATTCTAACTTTAACTACGAGTATAAAATGGACAAGTTAATGAATTATAAATGATATTAGATAAACCAAATGAGCATCGGAATAAAAAAAAAATACCGTAAAATTATTAAACTACTACCTGAGGCCTAACAACCCTTGACTCTACCATACTTTCTTTCTCAATTTCCCCATCAATTTTCAAAAGCCTGCCAACCCAATCTTCAAGCATTGTATATTTTTGAAAGCAGCTGATCATTTACCATCCGAGGAATTAGGTAAGAGGAATAAGGAAGCCATCCTAGTTCGTCTTACCTATGCTGTATAAAAATAAAAATGTATAATGTAGTAACTCACAAATTGTTAAATATTTTCTGCACATCTGCGCGTTGTGTGAGACTCTTGTAGAAGGCGAAAAAGTCCTCAAACTGGAACTTGGATTGGCTGATGGTGTCATTCTTGCCGGTCGGCAGTCCGGATTCGCTCAGGGCTTTCTCCACACGCTTCTTATCTTCCTTATTCTGGGCGAACAGCCTGACGATACTAGGGGACAAAAATGTAAGTTTATTACTTTTACCAGGTTAAATTGGAACACTTTCAATAATCTTTGAAAGAAAAAAGATAAAAATCCTATAGAAATAAACTGCTAAGACGATGTTGATAGAAGGACAGCCTCCGTAAGTCATTATTTTTGATAAGATCTCTTAATACTAAATTCAGGCATTACAACAGCGACATCTCTATCCTTAAATGCCATTATATGTAATCATGTGTAATAATTAGCACGTCAACGCGTTCTGCATACTAATTAATGATATCAACTTGGTTATGTGTCGTAATTGTAAATTAATGCCTGATGATAAATTAAATATTTCTTTTAATGTGTTTTTGGAAGCTGTTAACGTAACTGATTTTAAATACTTAAATCATTTAAGTAATGTTATCTATCTTTCTTTTCCTTACATCATTTTCATTACGTATCGATATTGAGTATCTTTGATTGTCGAAGAATACTGTCTTGTAGCTTCACGACTGGCCGCCTACTTGACATTAACTCCTTCGAGAATAAGCCTTCATACATTTGTCATTCTGTTGCAAACTTTCACGCATGTTTACACAAGATTATTTTATTCTCCATTATAGTAAACAATATTTACATATATTAATAATATTTATATATATTACTAAGATACATGTCACTCAGTGCAATAATTAGTGGTTTGTGCCTTGATTCGAACTCATTATTTTATCAGTGGAATCCGCCCCCGACAAGCACATCTTTATTTATCTATTGAATTAACCAACTATCGTCAACCAATGCTATTGTATATGAGAACCTTCACTAAATGCGTAATTATAAAGAGTGAATAAAAAACCCTTATCTATAATGTCAACAATAAATTTATCACTGCCAAAAGCCAACTCATGGTTAATTTGATGAGAACGACAATCTATAATAATATAGAAAGTCGAAAAGTTTCTTTGCTTTTTTGTTAGAGCCAATCTCAGGAATAACTGGTTCGAATTGGACAATTCTTAGTTTTTCAAAACGATACGAACTTCGAATGTTCGGACGCCGTACGTAAAACTTCACTAATGTGCCTAGATACTCCACAGAATGTTGGAATCCTCAATCGTACATCACAAGCATAGACTAAGTGTGGAGAAAATGATTAGTATAATAAAGAATAGTATTGATTTTTAGAAGTTTCGAAACTTTCGAAGATCCTATCGTTTCATAGAGTAACTCCCGTGCACAACAAAATGATGTGCAATTTTTAATTTTGAGCACTAAAAGAGACGTTATAGAAAGGTAAGGGAAAAGTAGCAGAGCGGAAAGTGGTCACGTTTAATTATTATATAAAACAATTAGTAATATAATTATTATTAGTTTAGTACTTAGTACGTGATATGTTTCTGAGGTGGGATGGAGTCAAAGTCTCTACACCGGACTGGCTGGGTCGCTAGTATCACATAAAGCCAACAGATAATACTGTACTCAGAACGACGCATACAACCTTACATCTTCCGTCCAGATAGTTTCAGTCATATCCGTTTTAAAAATCGAACATGTAATACAAATCAAAAATACCGCGATTTAGGAATATCCCGCTGTATTTCCACGTAGTGCCGATAAACGATGCGACAGCCGGAAGTCACTCGTAATGAGGATATGGGTATCAATATGTAGTGTAGCACGCAGCATTGCAAATATAATGGGTTATTTATAGTATTTTACTAGTTTTAAAGTGTGTTACGAGTTGTAAAATACGAACATTATTTATGATGGGATATGAAACAACTAAAACTGTTATATCTGGGGCTTTCCTCCGGCAGTAAATCAAACCTCATAACTGCAGCGTTTATTGACTGTTCTATGCTATGCCTTCTCATATCACGACTTTAACGATCCAATGTGCACATCGTCGCTTGCGAAACGTAATACATTTTTAGGAACAGAAGCACCGGTTTATTTTCGGATAAGGGATAAAGCCCTTCATGGGTCAAGTGACTGAATATGATTGCATTCAAATACGCTTTTAACTCCTGTGTGTCGATTCAATTAGGAAATCAAAATAAGATACTCAGAAAGAAGTAGGGTCTAGCAGGCCTGCGGTTGTTGAACTATTATTTGAATTACTCCACAATGTACATACAAAAAAATCAAAATCGAATAGCCAGATGAATGTCATCCGAAATTTATTTCCTGTATCAGCCCATATACGTCCCACTGCAGGGCACGGGCCTACTCTACAATCGACAGTACGATTGAGAGTGGTTAGGCCATATAGTCCACCACGCTGGCCTAATGCGGGTTGGCAATTTATTTACTAATCATTAAATTATGCGCGTCATTTTGACATAACACCACTAACTTCATTCACAGTTTACATTAATACAAGAGCATCGATATCAATGTTACACTAGATAAGACGTTCTTTGTAAAAAACGTGTCCCACCCAAGTGCGGTGCATGCACCGCACACGAATCAGTCTGCCGCGTGACGGCTACGCAGCAGTATGCCTCTTTGATTATATTTATAAGTAATTTATTTTGACTTTTCCCCGTCAAACCGATAGCGAAATTTTCTAAAATTACAATATAATTAAAGCATACAACTTAAGTGATAAAATATTGCAGTATAATGCCGATAATACAGATATTTTATTTATTATTCGATTAAATATTTGTATAGGTCATTAGAAATACAAGGTGAGCTTCTTAATCGTATGTCTCATTCCCGCGCATAAAAATTGCCCGTCGAGTGAGAGAGACGAACTATATTAGATATAGATTATTCATGGGACATTCATATCAGACGACCAATTAGGCATAAACTATTCGAATACATTACAAATACAGATATGTAGGAAGAATGTAGGTAAAAATTGATTTCAGTATTTTATTTTAATTTTATGTTGTTAATTAATAACACAAAATATGTGTTTTGTATGTATGTTTTGAAACAGTGGACAGTTTTTAGACCCTATTTCTTTATATGAAATACCTAATGGACTACGTTGAAATTTCGAACCCACTGAATGTTATTAAAGACTAATATCACTTAAAATTGTTTTAGATTCTTGCGCGTCGTTACAAAAGAAGGAGATCTCTATAATATTTGTCTGTTGTTTCATTATCTTATTGTAAAACTGTGATAAACTTGTACACTTATAAGAGTTTTTAGTTTAATTTAGATAACTTTCATGAATTATTCACATAAATAAAAAAATATTACAAAATATATAATTGCTATGACGGCATTCATACTTAGGCAGTATCTTAGGAAAAGCTATTATTGATTTGAACTGTCTCTTCTGTCTAATAATCTTTGATCATAATTTGTAATATTAAAGTAAACGTACTAGATGTCGCTACTGAGCTTTATTGAAATATGGGACAAACAGTTTCTATGACGCGTCGCGTCTATCGGTAGAATATAAGTCAATGTACAAGAGTTATATTCAGTTGTTTTAAAAGCTAAACTACAACATTATCAGTAACAAAAATATTTTAATGCTGTATTAATAACAAGCGCTTTACCCTTACTCCGCATTACCAAATGTGTTGGCAATGTTTAATTTATTACAATGGAACTAAATTATTAATTACCGTTTTATATATATGAGCGATGCTAAACAAACGCTGACTTTTCTCAATTATGTTTCGCAATTTTTGTGAAGACAATGATTATATTACTCAGTGTTTAGAATACGCCTCACCATAAGATTCTTTAAGCAATTGCACTTCTATCAGGTGCAGTACAGTCATTATCCCGTGCAGTATTAAAACAAGCTTGACACAATCGTCACTAACAACACATGGTCAACATAGCCCATACTTTATAACTAGTAAGACCATGGATAAAAGGAGTTATGCATTCCTAGCTTATTTATTTTAATATTTGCAAGTGCTAGTCATTTGTATATGACCATGTAAACTATATAAGTTTTTATGAATTAAATAGATTTAAATGTTATAATATATTTTATAATTACAAACATTATTCATACAGTCCCTCTATCACGCTTTTTCTCATATATTTTATGTACTGACATCGAACGTTTGCAATTTATTATATGTATCCATATTTGATTCGCCTACAAAAACAACAAAATCCAAGGTTCTTTGTTTTCCGAGATAGAACATCCTGTTAACAAGATTATGATGCATCATCATCATATAAGCTAGACAAACCGAACCCTAACAAACACAAGATCTTATGAAACAAAACTCAATTGTACAACACACAGAATATGCCAATACTTGTTGATAGTGTACCAATTAATAGCAATAGCAATCACAAATAGCAAGTGAAGTCGATAATAACATTTCACAAGTTATATAAAAAAGCAAAACTTTGCGATTGTGATTCACAAAGTCGATCGACTAATATTTTTAAACGATCTCGTATAATTCATGAAGGAGCGAGTTTTTTAAATTGGTAATAAACGCGGCTTCCCATCTTCAAGTGGCCTAACTAGTTCACCTCCATGTTCATAAGAAATACCTCAATACCGGGGAAATAAAATTCTCAGGAATTGAAAATTTAATTCACAATTGCTTTCTATCGGAATTGAAGACTAAACATCCAGTTTACAATCATCAGAATGAAACGTGATCGGATTACATTCAATACTTATAGATAAGTATAATAATTGAATTACCTATTTAATTCAAAAAAACATATCGTGAAACAATCTAGTTTGATTCTTCACATGTTGTCGCGAACGCGGCCAAGGGAAAGAATACAGTAAAATATAAAACGGTTGCTGTGGAAAACTTGAAGGAAGCTTATGTTCAGCATAACTTTTTCTGGCTGCAGGCAGTAATACTATAATACATTGTCTTACAATTCATTGCATCTGTCTATATTTTCGCCTCACATCTATGCTTTATCTGTTTTCGCCTCGCAAGCAACGCAAGTGACAACTATAGTTCAGAACTCAATTTCCTGAAGTCGCATAACATAAAAAGTTGATCGCTTTAAAAACTTCATATTTTTTTAAGTTCTTCAACGATACCGTTTGTTGTTGATTATTAGATTTGTATTTTTTTTATTTACAATATATACTAATGCTTTAAATTACATGCTTATAGTTAATATATAATCACACTAGAATCCATTTGGCAAAATATGTGTATCCATAATAACTTTTCAAACTTATCGTTTTTATTATATAAATAATTTTAATTAACTCGCTATCGTCATAAATCTGCCGACGCAATCTGGCAAGTGGCAACCATATGAAAAATGAATAGAACATTACATTCGCTACAAAATGTATATAAAAATGAATACAAAATAATAAACTAGCTGTTTTTGTTCTCCTGATTTTATTTTTTTATTCGCAGACAATCACTACAAAGAAACCTTTTTGTTTCAACTTTTAACCTTTACGGAGTCATTGAACATGCGAGTAAATTATTATACTCGGTGTTATCCGCGAAATAAAAATGAAGGCAATTAGTATTAGAAACCAGTCTAGCCCAGTTACAATTAACGTTAGTAAGGTAGATCACTGTTTTGATTTATTGTTGAAAATGTTAAAACTACTTCTCTCTTCTTATAAACTTTAAAAATATCACATGAACTTCGCTTTCGAGTTAAATGGCTTTCATATTTTATGAAACACATTACATTAAATGTTTCAAATTAAAGCTTATTTTGATTAATATAATGTTAATATTTTGTTATCGACATTTTTCAATTACTAGAGGTCCGGTCCGGCTTCGCCCCGGCGCGGCGCGGCACAGAGACTTTTTGAGTCAAGTCCACGTCAGCAAAATATTATTTTCCATGTTGCTTTATTTATATTTAAATTCAATGTGACTGCTGCTGCTGTATGTATACTTCTCTTCCCGCCACGTCCCGTTATATCCCGTTCTACCCTGTCTGATTCTTTACCATGACTCAAGACAGGTTCTATCTTGTCCCCTCCCATCCCGTTGAGTTTGAAATAATAACAAATATATGTAGAATACGTTAACGCCTATGATAAGTGTGTGTACACTTTCTCTACTTTGTGATTAATACAACCATGACTGGGAGATTAAAGCTTTTGTGTTGCTAAAACATCATAAAATATATTAGCCATTTGCGTATTACAATATATCTGATGGATATTACAATGGATTGTTTTGGCTAGAGAATAAACCTTCACGCGTGTATTATAAATGATTGAAGGTTGATACACATCATTTAACTCCCATAGTAATGTTGCATATAATAATGGGAAAATATTTTAATAATATAACCTTATGCGCCCGGCTGCAGGGCATAGCCCTCCACAAAGATCATGAATCATCGTTTTTGGATGATAAATATGTACATAGTGTTGCAAAAACAAAAATGTAAAACAATGATAAAAGATAAAAGAAAACCAGCCTGAGTTATAGCTTCCCTCATACCAAATTTCATCAAAATTTGTCCGGCCAACAGGTAGCAAACACACAAATCTACGTCTGTATAATATTAGGATAACCATAAACAAATGATTAAGTATACGAGTATAAACATTGGCTGTTATTACATAGTGTTAATTAATATGTGTAGTACTCAATGTTGACTATATGTTGACTATGGGCACTACCATAATACATAATTTATCTACACGCACTAATCGTGTTGATGATAAAAATTACATTAGAGCACGGGTAACGATTTTCGATAAAAAATATCGTTTATAGCACAAATTAAAAAGCTTTATATCGTGATAATTATTAATACCTTGCCAATTGTATTTTTAGGTAATTTTTCAATTGTAATAAAACTATTTGCTGAGTCCGATCCGTAACCATTAGAGCTGTAAGTAAATTAATTAACCATACTCCGTAAAAAACATTTTTATTCGCTTAGTTTAATTTCAAAGCGTAACATTACATACCTCTATTTTGCGATTCATAAAGAGATACAAAACCATCTGTAAGACAATAACTTGTTAGACAGACAATAAATAGTGAACTGAAGATAATTCAAGTACGAAATTCATATGACGCTGCCGCACTATTGTTCAAGCTTTTCAGTTGACTTCAAATGTGCTCCCAACCGGCACCCGAGTCTCGTATTTCGCAATACGCAGGAACACGACGTTCTATTCAACGAAATAGACAGCATTCACTATACACGAATACCGTAATAAACTTTGACGGAAATAATATTTGCTTCTCTATATAACGTACAACTAAACATGAACACGTTTAGGAACAATATCAAAACAGAATCTATAGAAGAGACAAACTGATATCTATGCACATGATTTACTAAGTATATACATTATATATTATTGAATATAACACTCAGGCGAGAAAGAACTATTTCAATGCACATAATGAATTTTTGCATACATAAACTTACATAATCTCACGCCTTTTTTCCCAGAAGGGGTAGGCAACGAATTTTTGGATATATTATAAAAATATTTGCAAAAAAGGGTCACATTCAGTAAATGTTACAAGTCAAAGGTTTTAGGTTTTAAAGGTCATAGGCCGATAAGGGCGCTGAAACGGCTCCAAAACGATATCTTCATGATCTATTGGGAATATAACGCTTTCAACGCTCTACCTCATTTCGTTACGGGATTAATAAAAAAATAGAGGTACCTAAAGGCATTACATAGCCAAAAGAATAGTAATATTAAAAATAACTATTGTTCTAAAAAAACATTACGAACACAAATCAGTGATCACTGTTCTTTAAACAAAACCGCAATAAGAACTTATATTAGTTAAATAATAGCTAAATAATGTGTAATAAATCATCATGCACTTATTGTTCAAACGTAAAAAAAGGCAAGACAATGAAGATCAAAGAATATCTTGCGTAGAGGTCAAACGACGAAATGCAACCGTTTTTTGTGAGCGACCTGGCTCGAAGGATGATTATCAAACGTTATTAATCGCCTACACTGTTATTTTTATACACATAAATCAATCTAGCGTAAAGAAATCTTCAACTTCTAAATATTTAAATGTATAATATATAAACTTGGTAAATGATCATCTCGCCAGATAATAATATTTCTACTGCGTCGAACATACAAGGTTTATTTGTCTTTTCATATGCATTAATAAAAACGACTAAAAATAAAAGAATAATTAATTAATGTTAAAACCGGGAGTTCGATAGAAAGGGGTTAGGCCATATTCTACCACGCTGACGTAATCCACGTTTGAGGCTTTTATATACTCCGAGGTTTCCTCAAACCTCACGATATTTTCTTGCGCCGTTAAAGTGGTAATTTACTATCATTAATACATCCATATCTTCGATAAGTCAGAGGTGTGCCCTGGGATTCGAACCCACGGCAACAGCAGTCACGTACGGTCCGTTATCAATAGACAACTGCTTTCTTTCCTGCCAATGTTTGTTACATTGGCTGTTCGCAATAAAAATTAAAGGGATAATGGGATACAGATACCTTTGCAACTAGTATGAGCAAATAAAACAGTAAATAATTAAATATAATCGAAGATGGTGTCCAGCGTGGTGGACTATATGGCCTAACCACTCGCAATCAGTACGATTGTAGAGTAGGCCCGTGCCCTGCAGTGGGATGTACATGGGCAGATACAGAATCTAAGATATTCTAGCTAATAATGTAAATGCTTTATATGCTAATCTGATGATATTAAAACGTATGCTGAGGTTTATGTTGTCAAGTGTACAGAGAATGACATAGGTGCGTTTAAAATCCAGAAAAGAAATCCGGTGGAATATTAAAATAACTTTTCCGTCTTACAGTAAAGTTTCCTGTTGGTAAACCGTATTGACTGAACAATTCTACATTTACGCCAGCACAGCCACAAACCATAACTAGTGTTATTGTACATTGCAACAAAAATTATCACAATCTAAAACAGAACGGCGTAATCATCATTCCACACTGTAAAACAAATGACATTCTATTTAAATTGTACAATGAACATTTTATGAGTAAAATATTTAATCAAATTACTTGCAGGTTTACAATTCATACATTGTCGGCATGTATGAATTTGAAATCTGCTTGTTTGGAAATGATAGCATGTAATTAAATACAATATTAGAGAATATTATCCAAATTACAAATCGTATGAACGTACCATAACACGATAATAAAGATACAACTCAGTTACTGAACAAATGGTGTATGTCAGAAATGTTACAGGGGAAGCGTAATTATACTTGTACTTACTTTTTAACAAGTATTTTGCCAGACTTGTCCGCCTTGAGCGTGATTTTGGTGTGCAACTTTTCCAGGAACTTGATGGTAGGATTGTTCAATTGATTCAGATTGTACGTTAACGCGAACAACTCCTCTGTCCACATCTGCCAACAATGATATTATCAATAAGATTACTAAAATACGACATCATTAAATGTATACACTTATATATGTGAAACACAACAATGTTCAATTAAAAAAGATACATGAAAATATATATTTTAGCCTGTCTTGAAGCTGAAAAATAAGAAGGCAATTTGATTGGCAAAAGTAAAACGGACCGTAGCGTCGCCTCGCGTCGTTTAATCCGTCTCATTAACATTCACATACTCTTACTAAAGGGCGCCTCGTTTTATAGTTCCTCAATTCACTACCAGCTACTAAACTATGTTGTTAATTTAATTTTATCCGTTTCGTCTACTTATATCGGAGCCGGGGTCGATAACATCTGGTCATATGGGTTTAAAACACTGGCGGCTGTTAATTATAATTTCATATCACGAAATCCTATGCTAACTTTGAGTAGCGCTCACTGTTGGTTGTAGCAGTTTACAAAGCATCAAGGCGGTTCACAATACGCGAACCGAAATAACTAATCTGCATAATTGACAATTGTTTAAGTCTCACTTTGTTACATTTTACTGCCAACGCTTTAAGCTGGGTTTTATAATAGTATCAAAAACTGAAACTGTATTACATAACGCATTCGTTGAATTTTACTCTAAATACGAGTATGTACATATTTATTTACTTCGAAGAAATTGTATGAAAACAAAAGTTATAAACTCCGTTGAAACCAGTACCTCAAAGTTTCACTGGAAATAACAAATTACAATTAACAATACAAGACAATAGAACAAAATCAATATATTGCTTCCTCGTAAAAGCTTTCCATTGTGGAACCATCTAAATACAGGGATATTCTAAAATATTGGAAAATAAAACATACAGGCATATAATAACATTCACCAATTGGAATATGTTGCAAGATAAGTACTTTTGATAGCCAATACTCTCTCTTTAAAACTCGTAAAAATGTTATGACGTCTACCGCAATGATAAACGCTCATTCAAATAGGCGATACCGGAGTACTCGAGTGCTTTCCAACTTATGCGCCGCCGCTAATGGGCAATTTTAATGAAAACGTCAAAACAATGAATGTATGTAAGACACACACAGAAGGATTGATTTGACGCGGCTTTGTTTTAATTTCAGACGCGCTGGCTGAAACAATGGAGCGATGACATGGCCCGCGCTGACATCCACTTGCTGGCGGTGTGTGACACACTTAGAGTTACATAAATATGTTATATGCAATGTATATATACAAAGGATACAATTTCACGAGTATTTGTAGCCCATCAACTATCCTTAGGACAAAGGTTTGAATTGAAGTGTAACATCCCACTTAATCGCAGTGCAGCGGTGAGTCGTCCTCGGCAGCGAATTATATATGAAATTATAATGAATGAAAAAGTAATTGAGCTTCCACGAAGTAATACATACACAACCTACACCAATGAATTCGTATTCAGTGTCCTCACTCGACATTTATTAGAAGAATCCTTTTATGATTCCTTTTTTTTACTTCTTTATTTTCTCAAAGAACAACAAATGAACAACAATGGGCAGGTTTTATGTATGCATAATGACGGCGGTGATCATTTACCATGAAATAAGGACTATGGAAACGATATATTTAGACACATAATGCAAGGGAAATTTAGCTTTCAGTCGCAAACGCTGATACATTCGAGACCCTTTTACCTAGGGACTAAGTTAATCCCTTTATTTGACCCAGTAAAGCCGGCCGTACACGTGAATATCACTCATACCCATTTCAACTCGTTAAAAATTAACAAGTTCTGTATCGGAGTGTAAACGACCTAATCCGAAATTAGAATTGATTTCAGCCTATTTCAAGCGAGTGTTATACGTGATTTACTTTTTAATGTATTGTTTTTTATATTAACATTGCAAAAATGCCTGCGCTACACTAGCATTAGCTGCGTAGCTATATATTGTCACTTTTTAGATTCACTGCTACCGTTGCGTAGCACCACCCTACCCCTCTCTATTTGTTTTTTTTTTATGTCAAATGTACAATCTAAATTTTTACAGTTATTACCTTCTATAAATAAAATCCCAATACTCTCCTGTTTATACTAAACTGTGACTGGATAATTTGTATCTATACTAAAAAAACACTTTCTAGTATTAAGCGCCGAAAGAGACAGGTACAATAACAATATTACATACTAAGTACATAATATTTTATTTTATTTGGATGGATCACAGTTATCAATAACAAACCAACACATATATTACAAATTATATACAAAAGATAGCCAATGAATATAATAAAATATGTATATCTCAAAGCATTTTACTTATTTTATTGTTCAGGAATTATTAATGTATGTTTTTCATGCTATTTCTGTAAACATGACAACCCGACGATCGCCTTTGGACCCACTCTGTAAGTTTGCAAAATAATTGGGAGTTGTAAATAGGTTAGATGTCTCCCCTCCGTATCTTGATAAAGTTTGTTATTGCATAGAAAAGGACGAGGAACCAGTACATAGAAAGTAATAATCCTCCCAGCCGCAGATTTCGGCTATGGCGATCGCTTATTTTTCTCCTTTGCTATTCTCTTTGATGTGCTCTAAAATCACTTAAATACTATTCAGTATAGTACTGAAAAGGCTATAAGTCAAATCCTACGAAGCATACTACAAAGTATTTGACTTAGCCTTTTCAGTATTCCACAACTACTGCTTTGGGATATTATGCTAAGGTAGAGATCCGTATTCAGCTACTTTTGTTGTGACATTTTAATAAAACTCTTAATGGAAAAACTTAAAAAAGAAACTACATATATAAAATATTGTGTACCCCTACCGAACCCGAGATACTTACTACCTAAACATGAATGTGGGAGCTACAGAACGTGAGCTCCCTGGTAATAGCGCCCGGCAATAGAATAGACAGGAGCTTCAAAATTCAATCTAAACGAGTATATTACACGACCGCTGTAAGTCGCCGGCGAACTATTTCGGTGAACGTTCTCGTTTAAGGTATTAATGTAGCGTTTCGGACGTTCGATTTTAATTATAAATTGATATTTGATATTTCCCGTTTGAACGCACGTAACATTTAAATTTCCTATATTAACAATCTCTCAGTAGTACCTACCTACTGTTATATGCAATAACTCCAAAAAATTACTGCATTATTTAACATAGGTGCTCCTTAATTACTAGAATAAGCCATACACCGGACACTTATCAACTTTTGTATTCAGTGTTAAGTGTCAATCGCTTTGACAAGGAAAATATCTTGCGGAAAACTTTCACTAAATCACAATTTTCAACAAGATCTTTAATATATGTAGCTCATCCGCCTATATCACCCAGTAAGGTAAAATAAGGCTTAACCCATAGGCGACATCCATACCTTGCTAGGCAGATAAGTCTATTACGAAGCTAATGTTATCATACAAACTGGTATTTTTACTAATAATAATTATTTGAAACCTCGTTTAATAATTCTAATGTATTTACGAATATCACCGCACATTCCGGTGTTGCACCACATGTACAGTTACACCAATGAACGATTAACCTATTTCAAGCTTCCCACATCGACGATAACGTCAAAAACCCATAAATAAATGCGTACGTGCGAAGTGTTAGGAGCCTTGACCCACCGGATTTGTTCTGTGGCCATATCGCGACATCGCTCACACGTCTCACAGCTCCACATCACATATATTCAACAATACATCACACTGAAGACACCGGGTACAATGGCGCACACGCTGTCATCATGCCCTTTCCTTCGCTGTCCATAAATAAAGCGCGTAACCAAACCCTGCGTGAAAAGCACACATCCTTGATTCAGGGAATATTGTGGTTTTGAGTAATGACATCTTATTGTAAGAGATATAAATCATAACGTTTCCGTGGAGCACATCTCCATGGCCACATTCACGTAATATTCATCTTACCGCCGCAATTCATACGTTCCGTGGAATGCATTCATATTTTATTATACAGCTGAGATATTGCTTAATGCACTTTAAGAGCATTTTTAATTGAATAACTCAGTTTAATCTCGGTAGCATTTATATCAGATAATAGAATTCCCATGCATATTTTTTTGCGAATATTGTTTCCCAATCATTTTATTGTTATTTTCTGGGAGTGGGATATTCTTAAGCTATTTGAGTTACAACTTACTTATAGTATAACAATATGCGATGTAGTGCCTATGCCACTTCGGTAAATACATATTGTCTAAGTTACATAGGGACTAATATGGTGGCCTATAAGAAACATACCAAAGGCGGCTGCCAGCATGCTCAGGGTGGTCGGTGTCTCTGCTACACTACAGCATATTTATAAGAAATTCTATGAAATTAAAATCCAATATGAAAACCACCCACACTAAGCGAGAGATGTGCACTTTAGATTAACCGCTTTCAAACGTACTGTCGATTGTAAACAAGGGCTCATCCGTACCCTGCAGTTGGACGTATATGGGCTGGATTATTTTAGGCACTAGTTACATCTCATGACCGATCTTGTTAATTAAACGATTTTCCGACGTATACAGTAGTTTCATAACTTGTCAAGATATTAAATCAATTAGTGTTAATTGTTGCCAATAGCACGATCGAAGATAGAATGGGATTTGGACAAAAGGAATTTTGCTTACATTTTCGAAACGCCCGCGCCAGTCAGATTATTATAACATCCGATAACATTAGTGCGAAATATTTTAGCCAAATTCATACTTAAGATTTACGCACTTTATTGCCAAAATACCTTAACAAAAACATCATGCAACATAATCTGTATCAGAAAAAGTCAAAATGCAAAAAGGTAGATAACACCTAAACAAAATGTATAAAAGTCGAACAGGTAGAAATAGTTACACATACACCTAATGAAAAATCCATACCGGGTCAAACGTCCGCCCCGAAAGCCTATATACCGAGCCAATACCCAAAGAATAGGGAAAAGTTTTTAATCAGCGACAATACGCTTACGTAGCGCGGTCGGCGAGCGCCGCCCGGAGAGCCCGCGCGCGCCGCCGACCAAACATATTCAATATTATGAAAAACATACAAAGGCCCATGTCTTTTTATGCAAGCAGGTTCACAAAATCTTCCGGCGAATCTTCTGCGCAAAATTCTATGTAGCGATAACAAAATCACATTGATGTAGTGAGCTTAATTGTAAGCAACTGGTTGTCGAAAGCAGTCAAGTTTCATTACAGAACAAAGCTACGCGAATTCAAAGCTAACTACATATAATGTTGACCCAGTTTCTAGGAAGTGCTATACAAATAAGAAAAGGAGACCGCCCGCCCCCTAGGGATTGTTCGATTGTATGAATTATATTTTTAAAACAAATTTCCTGACCCTCGCCGCCCCTCTTCGCGGAGCGTTACTTTAAAATTCAAAAAGATATTTCGCTCCTTTAGCGGAGAACGTGTTATAAACACCATCCAACTATATTCAATTGTCACTTCTTCCAAGACTAAAGTCATTTCTAGAAAGTTCACTTGGTACTCTAAATACTCGTACATATAACGTTTTTAACAAAAACCGATGAAAAAGTTTTCAAAACAATATGTAATTTTTATCGTCATATCACACATCTAGATAAAAAAAAATATGTTTTATTGCTCGATAGGCAGTGAAATAGCGAATTCGATGATCTGTTTATATCAACATTTTTATTTTTTGAGTAAATTCCCTTTAGATTTGCGAAATTATTTTGTCTATATTTGCCTAATTTTGTTCTGTTAACCGTGAGTTCCTGGGTTCAATTCCTGTATTAGCATTAAGCAATGTTTGTGCAAGATTTTTGCAAGTATAATAAGAAACATGTCGCACGAGTTGCGCGACATATGGTACCCTGATAGCCCTACACTCGCCCCCTATTTCCCCTTCGAAAAGGGAGAAGGTAAGAATTATGAGGATTCCGCCAATGCTGCTGTTCCATCTAATTTAATATATTTCCTTGAATACGCAATTGTAACCATATGGTGGCTTAATTTGGCGTAATAACTTAACGGATGTTATCGGTATACAAGAAGAAAACAATTTCAAGGCAAATCTTGAGATATAGTTCAATTACCCCAAGTGATACCTCAAGTGACGGTTTATTTAACATTAAAAAAGTATAGTACGCATTCATATGCGTTATATTCACTATTACTCATGTTTAGAACAACCGCAGTAATATCAGCACTGGTGTACCATATAATTTTTAACAGATTTAAAAATCATTAGTTCATTGATAAAATAGATATCATTAACAAAATGCAGATAAAGAACAGTAGCTTCAAAATTACATCCTTTATCTTGAATCGTTCAACCGTAATCCAACAAGCAAACAAAAACAAATTCCGAGCACACTCAACGAGACCGACAGAAAGCTTAATTAAAACCAAAGATGGTGGAACAATTTCCTACGGTGTACAAATACGAAAACGATAAGACGCCTTGCGTTTCTCCTTAATGGACTTGCGATTGATGTTCGGTGATATTGTGTCGCTGTCGTCCACAATACTATAATTCTAATAAACCACGACGTATTGCGAATGCATCGTATTATCTATGTAGCCAGAAATGTCTTGCAGATTCGTAGTTAGCCACATCAATTAAGAGAAAAATCGCTTAGATTGCTGGAAGAAGACTGCTCACAACAGGGCACAGCCCAATGGCTGAAGATGCTGAGGTCAGTGGTCATATGTGGTGGTGCGGTGGTACGAACTGTAATAAATCATAATTTGTGCTTAATGAACTCTACATCTAAAAAACACTCCATTTATAATATTATGATAGATAGAACTAATATCTCCATTTTACCAAACATAAAGTTAAATGTCAAAAATAGTGTCATGCTGTATTAAGCTAGCCGAATAATTGTTTCATACAACTTTGGGAAACTATTCTCCACAATCCAATTCTTTTATCTTAAATAATTATCACCTTCAACGTTGGCTTATCAACAACGGCTTGATAGAAAACACTTAAGAACTTTCGAACCTCTAAATGGAAAAAAGCTTTATTGCAATTAAAACCTTAAGAGCTTTCACTTACAAATATTCTTTTTATCGTTTTTTATTTTATTTTGAAACTAGGTCCATTGTTATGGTAAATATTTTAAAATATCAACGTCGTTCTAGTTATATACAGGGTATATCTAGACTGCGACCGAAAATTGAACCAGGTAGTAGTTTAATGACTACAGACACAATGCAGCTACAAACATCGAAAAAAGAGCAATAATTTGCTTTGATTTTTTTAAATACCATTGCGCCTTTAAAAGTAATTCAGTGTATATTATTATGATCGTAGTATTTACCATCCAAACATCAAGATAGTTAAAAATTGTCGCTTTCTTTTCCTAAATCTTTAATTGCATTATGTCTGAAGTCACTAAAACTACAGTCTGGCTTCATTTTCGGTCGCAGTCTGGATATACCCGGTATATACATATTTGTGTCACCATTCTCAGTCGGGTCACTATTATTAATTGACTTGGCGCGACCCAATAAATTTGCGATTATTAATTCAGAGACTAAAAATAAGAAATACTAAACTATATAATTGGTCCAAATATCGATTTAGAGAACAATTTTTAGCGAAAGCTTTTATTCTATTAACAAAACAAACTTATGCCGTAAGTACATTGTTTCCTTAACACATCCGATTCATAATAATATCATGCAATTCGGCAAGCAGTCAAATAAATATTTATAAATGTTACAACTAATCGCATCCCAAAACAATTCAACCATACTAACTGTAATCTGAAAATCATTAGTGTGTCAAACACAGTAGTCGGAATTAGCCACAAAGACGCAAGACGGCTCTACACCGATATTCCGTTCACAGCAGTCGGTACTCGATATAGCCGCCAATATTATGTACGATACCTTCATTCCATTGATGAATTCCAACGGGGAAACACTCACATGGCACGCATTCAGATCTTTACTGTTACTACGCTCTACAATTCTATAGAAAACAATTTAATGGCTGGTACTAAGACTAAGATTATAAACGACTATGTTAAATAATTATTTACGAGTAAGATATAATTTCACAGTCCCAAACACTCAAATTGTAATAAAAACACGTTTAAAACCTGAAAATATATACTTATTTGGTAAAAAAAAAAGTAAAAATAAAAATAATAAAATAGACCTTGACCTTCGACAATATGTCTAAAGCAAACATAACAAAATTTTCTAAAAAAAATAGTATAAGCTGATATTTTCATAATTTGTTAATTTTATTGGTATAAGAGTTACATATATTATGTATAACTAGGGGTGGGCCAGGCTCCGCCCGGGTGCAGATACTTTTTGAACACAGTCCACATCGGCAACATATTATTTCTCGTACTGTTTTATATATATTCAAACTTAATGCCGTTCTCTGTACTGCTTTTCCCGTCCCGTCCCGTCCCATTATATCCCGCCCTGTCCCATCTAATCTCTTTCAGTATAAAAGATTAACAAATATATCAGAATTCTTTCCTCATCCCACAGAAACACTACATTTTTCGAGATAAACTCATAACTGGTAATCCAGGGTGTCAGCTACCTCCACACCAAATTTCATCGAAATCTGTTAAGCCGTTTCTGAGTTCATCGCGTACAACCGCACAGACAAAAATTCTAAAAATCATTGTTTTGGGTTCTATTATGTTATTACAGTCCCCCCATATCAGTTTTACTCATTTATCTTCCATGTACAGACATCGATCGGTTACAAACATATTATATGTAAGTATAGATAATAGATAGAAGATATAGATGGCTCCGGCCAGACTGACGAAACGGGTGTCTCGCATTTGGTCGCAAGGCACGCACCTCCAATACATATTATTAATGTATTGTCTACTACGAGTATAATCATTTAATGATGTGTGGTAGTACCTAATACAATGTAATTAGCTACGAATAATGATGAATTAATAACATATATTCATTATTAACGAAGTCTGCCAACCCGGACTGAGCCAGGGTGGTGGACTATAAGGCCTAATCCCTTTTAATCGTACTCTCGATTGTATAGGAGGTTCGTGGCCTGCAGTGGGACCTATATGGGCTAATACAGATACATACAGATTGTTGTTATATAATTATTTATACCTGTAACCGCGTGGCTCGCATCTCGAGAGGCTTATTCCAATCCAACGGTTGACTGCTTTTGTCTAATGAAGATTAAAATTATGATTTCAACGATCTGTTATACCATAAAGTTAAATCTAGAATTATCACGTGTAGAAAAAATATTTACCCGTGTAATCGCAATCATGTCCAGCTGCCAATGGTAATAAAATTTAATCTAATTTAAATAACAAAATAAATATCAAAAAAGGAGCTCAGACATTTTCGGCAACATTCCTAGCTCACGTACGTATATCTAAACTAGGAGTTTAATTATATATTTTAAGTCTCATAGTCAATTTCCTTTGATACCAGTTCAGGACCATATTGTAACATTAGCCTATATTTTTCTTTCTGCAATATAATCTAGGATATAGCTGTTTTTATTCGCTCACGGCGCCGCGCGAGCTCTATTCGCTACTTGCTTTATTAAAGCATCAATATGCAAAAAGAAAATTCGAACTTAAAATATGCAAGAGCACGAACATTTTAAAAATGGCACTCAGAGTGGTGCCCGATCCGATACCACCTGATGCCATCTGCACATGCCCGCACTTAAATCGTAAAGAATAAAAACATGGTGGAGAAACTTTAAAAATGACGCAAGTAACATACGATCCCTCGATGATAGAAAACGTGTCCTAGAGACCATCACAAGTGTATTACATTTTGGGTTTATCCTGTGTATATTCAATTTCCAGCAAGCCAGTTTATTGATGTCGATCGGTAAGTACTATTTCTCATCGGCAAATGTTCTATTATTGGATTTCCATGCACTTGTGCATCGAGTGTCACTTTGTCTTGAGAATTAAATTAACAAGAACAAACAACGAAATAATTATAAAAAACACACCTGTGACTTGAAGACGCTTGTACAATTTGTGAAAAAATTATTTAGTTAATATTTGTCCAAGTTTTACAATAAACTTTTTTATTAAATTCTTAATTGCTTGGCAGCCAAAATTGAGTCAGACAGCCAGTTGTAAACTAAAGTTAGATTCTAATAAACAACGTTCACCATCTCTAGACGAAATAGTGGTTTGCGGGCCGCGATGCAATCTCGATGCGCAGGAATCAAAACCAATTTAGGGATCAAATAGTCAATTAAGACAGTGTGGCATGCAAACGTTGGTAGTTACCTGTGCGATTTCCTTCCGCGTGCAACAGAAGTTTATGAACATGACGTTCACGAAATCCGCTCCATAACACACCGTGACCGTCTTCTCCTCCAGCGACCCCTGAGATCCAATCAGTACTACGTTGCGTATTTTCGGATCCTGGGAACAAAAATTACAATTAATAAATGAAATAAACACACCCAACTGTGACATACATCATAGTTCTTACTAAGATCGAGTCTTGTATCGTGGATATCAGAAACTACGAAAGACTTTTTGACAAAAACCCAGGCCCGAAATAAATACCTGTGAGTCACACAAATATTTGTCTCGGTGCAGAGATCGAACCCGCGACCTCGCGTTTAGAGCCGGCGTCTATCCAACTACACCATTGTGGCTATCATTTACACACGGAAACCAGTTACACAATTGACGTCATTGAAGTTGGTACAAATTATAATTTTTCATTGAATTCGATTTCGATCCTTGTCTTGCATCCATTTCAATTTTATTTTATAGACGATAATATCTGGAGCGTTAAATATACGATGAGTTGACTGAATGGTTTGGATTATTACATTCGGAAGTATTTTATTTATTTCGATATTACACATAATGAAAACTCGGCGCCTTTAAGTTTTGAACCGTAGTCGTGTAACTGAGAGCATTTGCAACTAACTAATAAAATAACTAAATTAATAAAATCCTTTCATTTCTAACTGTTCTTGTCAATTTACGACAGCGCGAAGTTTAATCACGATCGAGATATATAAGTAATTGTCGAAATGATTTATATAATTGTAACTATCCTAATTCAGAAAGTATGATGTATAAATGTTATGGGCCAAGTGATTAATGCGGGCAGTATTCATAATGCCCGGGCATTATGAATATGGCTACATGATGATCGGGCAATGTGATTAATAGGTGATTTTTTACGTGGTGCGCTGCCGCATTGTCGCATCTGCGACAGATCTATAAATTAGAAAGGTTGATCTGCTTATGTTTAGTTGTTTCTTAACGTCCGAAACATTATCTTCAGAAGAAAATTAGTGTACCCACTTTATGGATCAGTTAGGTCGACTGTGCCCCAAAACCGACTCGGAACACCCCGACTTCACGTAGTCTTTTGGTTACCGACCCTAGAGTGTATAAAATGCCGGAGGCGCGGAGGGAGAGCAGCCCCCGCCCGCTGTAACGAAGGATAGGCAACCGTGCGAGCCGTAGCGGCTGAGGCTGGTCGCCGGAGGCGACCAGCAAGCCGAAGCTGCGGAGGTGAGCATGGATGCCTATCTTTTGTTACGCAAGGGCGAAGGGGCTGAACTTCCCGTAGCGCCGGAGACGATGCATAAGCTAATTTGTATTGACAACAAGTGTTTCGAGGGTTAGGTTGCTATAATAGATATTTCTCAGGAATGGTGCGTTACCTTTTCACGGGAGTGTTACCAGGGGAGGCGCGACACTTCCTCTCCCCCTCCACTCCTCCCAACCCACCCCCTCGTGCTGCTCTATTCTAAATTCTACCACTTCGGCTCATTGTTTTGATTTTAATTTGTTTTACATCACTCTGCCCAATAGGCACTTTGCATTATTCATAATGCCCGGGCATTATGAATAATGCTCGATTAATCACTTGGCCCATAACATAAACACCACAACAGGTTAACGTGTTAGATTGATCGAGCGGATCAGCCAACTTCCATGTCTACGAAACATTATCGACGATGATCGCGTTTGAAATCCACTTTGACTGATAGTTACATACACTATGCACTTTACACCGGCTTTAGCGTGATCTGCATTCGCTATCCAAACATTTTAATAGACCATTCAAAACAAATTGGCCTCCAGTATACTGCAGATGTAGGTACTGATGTGCGGTATGATACACAGTAGAAATTTCCATTGTACGTTTGTATGTTAAACTTAAAACTATTCACGAAGCTACAGTTGTTACAATTCGCGGTAAATTAAGAACCATAACAGATATGTTTCAGGAAATTACCAGTTGAATTTTAATCATTTCATAGATTTATTGTAACACTAGCGGTCCGGCCCGGATTCACTCGGGTGCCGACACTTTTCGAATCCAGTCCATATCAGACATATAATTTCGCGTATTAACTGTTTTATTCGTATATTTAACCTCAACGTTATTGCCTTCTTTATTTTCGGGATAAAAAGTAGCCTACGTGTTAATCAAAGGTATCAGCTACTGTCATACCAAGTGTCATCGTAATTAGTCCAGCCGTTTGAGCGTGAACAAGTAACAAATACACCAACGCCCTTATAATATTAGTAGGATTAACTTTTATTAAACCTATAGCCGAAATCATCAGATAGCGTTAGCCAAGAGGAATCGAAATTGACAAATATGGTTTATATGGAGCACTCAGTGATATTAATGTCATGACATTGTGACGTGCCACACGTAAGGCAACAATCGTTTGGTAAAATTAATGTTTTAAACTGTTGATATAAAGAATTACGAAGAAAATTGTTGACCGAATAATTCACATAAATATTTTCCCGAGGTCGGGGATCGATTGATTGAACCCATATTTTGTTTTATAGCTGACTTTTCACCTGTTGCATCCATTTATATGTGATCCTATATTATACTATCAAACATAACGTTCTCATTTGTCTGTCTTGCTAGTTTACTGTATAACCTACAATACTCACTGCTGAGCACGGCACAACTTTAAAGAGTAAGAGCAATTGGAACAAATTCTACCACACTGGTATACTGCGGTTTGACGAACTTCACCAATCATGGATATTATTATAAGGATATCTACGACATATAGATTTCCTTACAATGTTTCCCTCTACATGTTAAAATGTCTGGTAATTGACTGTCAACACAGGACCTAGAAAAATCGGAGGTAGATACTCGGGTTCAAACTCACGGCCAATCGCGATCGGTTCGTAGCCCACAAGCCAATGTGCTATACAATGTCTAAATAACATCTAAATAGCTTTACAAATACTTCAATAAAATATTTACTTATCGTCCGCTTAAAACAGGGCACAAATTAAATCACAAACTTCCGACATAAATCTGAAGTTCTTTAGTAAATTAGTGAGCCGTTGACTGCTCTACTTACCAACAGGCAAACAATCCAACAAAAACAGATACTATTTATAAATATTCAGTACAAAGCCCAAAATGAGAAAAAACTAGCTATGATGCAAAGCATCGCTTTTAAACCGATATGAACCTTTGACAAACTCATTCTTGAAACCAAATGGAACCTGTTACCCTTCACATCTATACTATGCCTGTCACTGATACATTCGCGATTAAAAATACTATTTTCAGCTGCAAATATGCAAATTTTATTGTTCAGCGTGGTTCTACTGTCGGTGTCCCATCGATTTAAGGGATTCGATGTATTTTTAAGATTATTTTGATAAGTCCACCAGGCAGGAAGGAAAACACAATAAGAACATCTACGAACCACAAATACTGTACTGCTATAATGCCTCGGTGGCGTAGTAAAATTACGGTACAATTACAATGGTGAGACCTGGCGTTTGAATCCAGGATCGGGAACAGTAATATAGATTTTTTCTGTTCATAGATAATGAACAGGGACAGATAGTCCCTGTAGTAACACCTTTACCTACCCCTTCCGGGAAAAAGGCATAAGTTTATATATGTAAATACTGTGAAATCACAATATTTTTTTATTACACCTGTTAATGGATCCCATTATTAGGTCAATGGAATTAATTTTCCATTTCTTTCGTTGACCCTAGCATTTCCCAACAATTCGGATCAAAACTATTAAGACCACCCCTCCACCGCTTTTCGGTCCGCCAAATATATATTTGTCAGTACAAAATTAATTGTAAAGGAATGGACTGTCGTTTCTGGAATTACGGTGAAGATATGTTTCGCCATTTGCACTCACACAAAACGTACAAATTGCGAGTTTTGCAGCGTTTACAGTGAAAATAAAAGTTCTGAACATATTCGCAATTATGATTGTCTAACTACGGTACGGAACATTCAAATATATACATACTATATGCATATAAATATAGTAAGGTAATCGTTGTAGGTAATTTAGCAACAATAGTTTATCGGTATATGCATTGTGCGGTAATCTACGAATGGATGCAACATACATTCTCGAGACGTCGACAATAATTATAATATGTAGTGGATCCCGAAACGTTAACCGCCCCTCCGCCTGCGACATAATGCACCGTTGTGTTTCGGAGTGAAGGGCATTATAGCCAGAGTAACTACTGGACATATTGAGACTTAACATCTTATGTCTCAGGATGGCGAACGCAGTGGAATGCCAAGCATTGCTTTGTAATTCGGGGTGTTGTTTGGTTTTGCTACTGTTTATGAGCAGTCGTATCGCTTACCATTAGGCGAACGGCATGTTCGTCTCGCTATTCATGGCAATGAAAAATAAATTAAAAAAAAGTTTTACTTATGCAGTCATGACTGAATAAATGATTGAAGACAGAGTGAGTTTGCTGTGGCCGCACCACGAGCGGCAATTATACTCGATAAACTTAGACGACTTATTCATAAAGACTTAATACATCTCATATCAGCTGACTCAAAAACAATATTCATAGACGCCAAAAATCACTAATTATCTATTTAACACCTCATTAACTTTAAAATGGTCAAGAACCTGGTTTAACCAATTCTTAAGCAGAAGAATCGTGGATGACTGTCAACTGGACGTTTGACATTACTGTCAAGTTAATGAATTACTTTTTATCTGTGAAGTGGCAATATTAGTTTTATTAAATTGTGGACAGTGTCCATATTGTCCATGACATGTTCATTGTTTGACACCATATTATATTGTTAGTATCTATAGATAATGACACAGAAGGCAAAAAAAAATCTGGCAACACTCAACCCTGTTTACAGAATGCTCAAATTGTATAATAAACGAATTATGAAGCACGTTTATATTTGTGAACGGTGCGATAATTTTATCGCATTCCCAGAAACGCCGCGCCGCGCCGAGCCGTCCGGATTCGTGCAATAACTAAGGTGTTTTCACATGAATCCCTTGGCAACAAACGTCGTGCCGAAACAGCGAGATGTATCTATTAAGCATCGTTTACAACCCACATCATTCTTTGTGAATGGTGTTGAACGAAACGCTATCATTACGACGCAGCACAAAAACTGTAATTAAATGGTTGTTTTTGTTCTACACTCCCAACTCCCGGGACGCGACACACTTGAGTGAAGTAAAATGATTGCAATCAGAGCCTCGTACTTTCTGCCAAGGATACGCTAATGAATTAAGAAGATATCAATTAGTTAAAATATTTCGATTTTTCTTGTAAAACTTTAAACCCGTTCCAAACATTAAGCCGGATATTAGTGCAAGCGCTTATGGAACCGAAATCAAAATGGAGAAGGTTCGTTACGAACTATTTCATTTATGAAGGATTACCCGATTTAAACTATACCTGAAGATAATTCGGTAACGAATACTAAGGTTACGTAGTAGGCCGTAGGGTTTTCTTGTAATTTCAAATTTACGAAACCCCAAAGGGAAAAGGGAATAAGACTTAGTTACATAATTGTTTCTGTAGGAGAAACGTGTTGAACCCAGGAACGAGTTGTAGACACGCCGACTCCTGCAGGGAAGATGGGGAACAACTATAAACGTATAACATTATAGGAACATGGTTGTTGAGTGATATCATTATTCTATTAGTACTAATGTACATCATTAACACTTATGTCATCAGCTCAGGCTGTGCCGCTACAGTACAGATACTTTTTGAGTTCAGTCCACATAAGCTACATATTAACCACATACAAAATATAACAACATATTATTGCGCGTACTAACTGTTTATTAATATTTAAACTCAATACAACAAATACAAAAACGCATAAACAGTAAACATAGAAACAACAAATTTATTATAACATAATTATGATAACGGATGTAACTTTCCAGTTCTATGTTATTACGGGTTTACGAAGTTCTCCAATTAGCGGAAAAGTATTAATATGCGTATATTTTTCACATAGCCCGAGGCTCGATGCGGAGGTCAGGGAGAGGCGGGAGCTACCTAACTCTTGAATATCTATCCCTCATTACATTTTGTCTAAATATGCACATAGCCACGAATTCAGACCAGTTTGGCTGACTACGAATGTGAAAATATTGTTACATAATAAAAAAAACTCATAAAAAGGAAATATTGCTAGACTCGTACAGATATCTTATCTTATTTGAACTTCTCTTTTCTGACATAGGTCTGAATATATGGACTACTCAACGAACGTATGTATGTTCTAAACATAAAAATACTTGAAATAACCAGACCCGAAAAAATATTTGTGGGCCGCACAAACATTTCTCTCGGTGCGGAGATCGAAAGCGCGGCATCTAACCGACTGCACTACGGAGACTGTGAGTAAGTCATTATTTAAGTTAGAAATAAAAACGATACAGATAGACTTAAAATAAAAAAGGAAACGAGCAGTTAGTCATTCGAGAACTTTTTAATCGACAAACAGTTTCAAATTACAATGCCTGATATGGGATTTGGACCACACGGGCATCCACAAATGACAATGCGTACAAGCTGCGTGAAAGCCAATAAAACCATTATTATAATAGTATACCTGTAGTTATTAACGTACAAAGTACACATACCGTATTCTAACAATGTACAAAATGTACACATGATCGTTTCTGTTCTTTAAAAAAATATTTTATTGAACTGTATAGTTTTATGTGTATTAAATCATCTTGACGTGAAGTATCCAGATTGAAATAGGTCAACAACAATTAATGTTGATTTAGTAAATTATAAATATTATTGTAGCCTGAATTAAACTAGCTCTTCGATAATTCAAAGCGGCAGCGGTTGAGAGCGCTCAGTCCGGCCAGCATTCGCACTGCAATATCGATTCCAACTCAGACGAAAAAAGATAGGTCACTAAACCGATGTTACTGGTTGAAACCGCGCACCCGCGTCTTTCTCTAACTACGCCTATCACAGGTTTAACCGACAAGCCCCCCGACGACTATAACAATATTTTTACACACGACGCGATTTATGAGGTCAGTGGACCATTGTCTCGCGCCTCGACAAATTACCGCCCGCCGGGACCTATAAAAGAAACGAAAACGCGAAAATATTCACGAAAACTGAGGATTCTTAATCTATTTATATTAGATTCCAAACATAAAACAAATGAGAATCATAATATTATATTTTAAGTTGCAATATAACAATTGTTAGTTTCTTTGAGCGATAAACCGTGTAAACAAACATTTTTCACTCGTTCCTCTCCGCTTGTTTATTCAGTTCACGCTAGCTTCTCGAGATGCGAGTTTGCTTTGTTTTTTTTATACCCATTACGTTTATTATTTTATTAATTAAACTAAATATTTTATCAAACAAGGCACAAAGCTACGATGATAATTTTACTATTTGTTAAATGAATTAAAATAATAAGAAAATTTCAAAAGCATTGAAAAGTTCGAACCAATACCTAGATGTTGGCATAATTCCTGCATCATAAATTATGTTAAATAAATGTATACGTATTCACTAATTCAGTAACCAAAGTTCAAAAAAGAAGTCTCGTCAAATTGCACAGACCATCTTAATCAGCCAGTTGTTTCCAACCCACCGAACACAAAAGTCTATTCCAACATTTTGGCATCAAACTACGACCAGCATGACATTTCATCCGAGGCGACAAACGAAAACAACGCACTTCAAAAGTATACAGTGATTTATCTCTTAAAACCCATTCATAACGCCCTAGTAAAAATGTTTACAGACAGACACAACACACATCTGGATCGCGTGTTATTAGGAAAACGTGTATTAATTCACGGCTAAATGTAAACTAAACAGTAAAGAGAAAATTTACGATTATTACCATTTAAAAGACATTAAAATTAGAAAGCTAGCTATCTGTTCTAAAATTCCGAGCTATTAAGAGTTGAGATAGGGTTGTCTCCCGGGTAGATATCATGAGTCAATTGGAAATAACACTAATGGCCAGGGCGGCGTGGAAAGTAGGTCACAGGTACGAACACCAACCGAGTGTTTGTGTCAATTATTTATGTGTATCAGAATCTTTAGTGACTAATATTTAATTGCCGGTTGAGAATCGAACTAAGTTTAATGTATTTCTTATGTTTATTTATCAAATTTTTTATTACGGCTAATTAAACATGATCTCTAGATTTATCTCAGTATGAACCCTAAAAACATTACACTCCTTTTATTGGACAGTCGTTTAAAAACAATAATGTCAGTATCCTGGTGTATTGTTGATCAAAGTTTTTCTGCCTATCGCCTATATGCAATAAAACAGATCTATTGATCTATATAATTCCTAATGACCGTATAATTTATAATATTCGTAGAATTTATTTAACTATTATGAAATAAAGGACCTCAACAAGAAACAAGCCGTTTGTTAACAAAGTTACCTCATCATCGGACATGGATTCTGACGATATTTTCTTAGTATAGATAGAACGTGTTTTAACAATAAATCCGAACCGTTATTAGAAGACGCTTAATCCTTAGTACACCACGCTGGCCTTGTGCGAGTCACGTATAACTTCACTTACCATAGAAAAAAAATAGAATTCAGATTGATTTTTTATAATACGCAGTTTCCTTCAAAATGTTTACCTTTGCTGTTAAAGTACGTGGTAATTGACTAACAATAAAAACATGAATCGATAAGTCAGTAGTGTGCCGTGGAATTCGAACTTAACGACCACTAATTCGGCATTTCAAGGCCGGCTGCAACTGGGTATCATACATATACATTTATACATAGACCACTTAACAAAAATACGAGACCATTTCATATTTATCTGATAGGAAATATTTCATCAATATAAAACATGTATTTTTTCCCTTTAATTTCATCTGGGATAAGACATGTTCTTGCATAATAAGCTCAGATCATAAATGTATAAAAAACAAACGAACTAACATAACAAACAAGCAAATAATATAAAGAATATATTATTATGTCAATAGATCTCATAGAACTAACGTTGTTTACATGCACCTCATTTTGCCTAACCCATTCTCTTTTGGGTGCAAGCCAAGAGTCAAGACTAAACTTTCGCTACACATTACAACAATTGCCTAAGACGCTTACCATGGAAACCTAGACGCTTTTATATCCTATCGACAAACAATGAGATGCTAAACCCCTTTAATGAATAGAGAGCGAAGGCTATTGAAAATGGTGGCGCCGCGCAGCAGACTAGATGGGCAGTCTACAGACTCATCTGTACAGAGCAGACGCCGTGTCACGTTTCGCCATGACCTGTTTCATTCCAGACGTGATGTAGGTGGAATATATCCGACCATTAATTACACACGCATTAGAAGCCACATTCTTCGTAGCAAAATTGCTTTGGATATCCCCTTTCATGTCGAGAGTGAAAAACGAGAATGTGTACTTCGGTTGCATTAATGGTTTTCAATGCACGTCCTGGGTCTTACACTGTATTTTATTCACGGATAGCTTTAGTAAAAAATCTTTGCAGCTTGAGTAACATTTTACAACATCGTGACAATTTTTTGTTTATCTTTTATGTATTAATACTTTATTGTTTCAATACTTTTACACAGATATTAAATTGCATAAAGTATATGTACCAAGCAGCCATCAACGAAGTCCAGTCAGTTCGGTTTAATCGTCATAGTTTTAAAAGTCAATTATCCAATTTCATGCTATAGTACTAGGGTTTACAAACATAACTTTTTAAAACCCACTCCAGAAGCAGAAACATGCATCAAAATACAAGTCATGTATTTGATTGATAAGAAAAATAAAAGCGATACTTGGCTAAACAGAAGCTAATTTTTATATTAGGTTTATGTCCCAATAATACATGTTATATTGCTTTTTTTGGGAAACCGTATATTTAATAACAATAATGAACCACAAATATGTAAATGAAACAATTCTGAGGTTGATACCTCACCACAGAATTGTCTTTCTGGTAGAGCATTCACAGCTTTCCAGAGACCGTCAAATATAAGCTACGGTAGAAGCCCCGTTAGAATGACGGGCACAAGGGTATTTCATTTCGGGTTCAGACTGCGTAAATCATATTTCGGGGAAGCCAACTAGTAGAATCTACCGGCGAGAGATAGTAAGCGTTTCAACCTGAATGCACAAAGTACACCCACACTTCGTGTATGGTATTTCAATCTCATATTAAGATTGGAAGCGAGGTTATCGTCGTATGCAACACAAATTCAATCTAAGAAAATGATATTTTCTCACCTAATGATCTTAATTGGTTTGGTAAGTTTAGGATCGCACCCAAATTCTCTCAGATCACGGGCCATGACCGCTTCCAATAAATAAATCTCATTAATGATGCGATAACAATACGGTACAAACAATAAAAGGCATCTGCAACGTAGTTGAGGGACGCTCGTTGTCCGGTCGACGCGTGGGAACTGGCGGAAACTCATAATCATGCAATAAACCGCAACCACACAGTTACTAATATAAAACGCGTTAAACAAAACCTACGCTAACAATGTTAGAATATTCTTACACGGCCCCGTTGTGTGATGAGCGCTGAGCTGAACCATACGCGACTCGCTAACAACGGTGTACGCCGCGCAGCATAACACATGCGAACTGCTATTATCGAGTCTTTTCATACTATCTCAATGCGTAACTTGCATCACTAACAACACGTTGTACTCCAATGAAAGTTAAAATACTTTTTTTTTGCAGCCAGCATTATCAGGGGCTTTGATAGGGACACTATTAGTCAAGGCAGCAGGCTTATTTATTTATTACAAACTAAGTTTGCGTTGTTACATAAAATTTTACAACATAAATAAAAATCGTGAATTAAGTTGTTTATTTTTATGAACATTTTTCCCTGTGCACCAAATACGACGATTGTGGCGTAAAAAATATATAATTTTAAATTAACTAATTGACTGATTTGATTTAATTAATTGGAAAGGCTTTACATCTGCATTTCACTGTGCTATTTCAGCAAACGTATTTACACAATGTTAATACAGTAATTGAATTACACCTAACAACTACATAAAAAATCCCAGCCGTAAAAAAATAAACCGAATGTGTTGAATGAAAGAAGCAGTAATAACCAAAACAAAATCCACCAGTTTAATAGATCTTTCCAAACACTACAATTAACAATATATTATTATTGTGTTCTAAGTATTGCCATGGCAAATAAATATTATTAGACTAATTAGCAAATTAAATTCTAATAGACTTTAAAAACAACGATGAAGTTCGCAAAAGAATAATAAAATAACATGCAGTGCAGATTAATCAATTAGAATGGAATCGGGAACGTATAATAGAATCCTCGTTTTATTGTGATACAATATGTATGTAGGTCGTAGAATTACTGAATTCATTTCAAAGGACATGGATTAACTCAGTCCATGAATCAGCATACATTAAATATAATTAATAAATATTAGTTTACAATTTAAGAATCGTTATTTCCGAATGATGCCCTATCATCCCTGAATCAATATCTCAATGAGTTTTCTGGGATTTACTCGAGCGCGTCAAATGAATATAGGGAGGATGGAGGAGGAGGGAGGATCCTCGCATCCTATTGAGTACCTCCACCGTATATGGGCTCGTTATGTAGGAACTTGCGTCCAGAAGATTCAGCCCATCAGATTAGTAGAAATATCGATCGTCGGGAATACAGAAAGTAAGCGACTGGGAGGGCTACAAAAAAACGTCATCTTGACATACTCGAGCCCGATCACGTTTTTATTTAATTTTGGAGTAAATCGTGCAAGAATAACAAATTTGCCCTAATCTGATGATTTCCATAAGCCAAAGTAGTAATAATCGTCTTTGGAAATCAGATCGTGGAACTGGAGCAAATCATGTATTATCCACCCCACACTTAATTTTCTCCTTAATTAATTTAGAATATTTTCAACCGTGCATTAAACAGCTTTACTAATTAAATGCAAAAAAAGTGCAGACAAAAATAACCCATAATAGTAGAGCGAAATCTTTGTACGCATTATTACAGAGGAGCATGAAATTGGGCACAATTGAAGATTATATGGAGAAAAAGTGCAGAAACATGATGTTCATTATTATTGGGACCCTGTATTGAAGGTATTTCGAAACATTTGTACATAAATAGAGGAGTCGATTGTTCCAAATACAAAAACAAAACAGCAGAAAGTTATTTTACTCTAAAAGAAGTTCAACGTCGAACAAGGAAAAGACAGCACTCTTATCCCAAAAAGACATTAAAATATTTTTGCCAGGCACATTAAAAAGCAACTTAGTAATTATATCTATAACATAATAACGATTTGCTAATACCTGCATTAATTTACTTTCATCATCACTGTCGTGTACTTTCTCTAATAGTAACATTCTAGCAAATATTTATAAATAGATTTGTTGTGACATCTCCGTTTTTTGCCAACGCATTATTTTTTAACGTGAGGGATTGCGACGTATTGTGTCATATTGTATCATTCGCCAAATGGACCTGTTCAATTTTATCAGACCCTCTTAGAGGACAAACATCAATAAAAAAAACAGAAGTGTGCGCTAAGAATTGAACCGGCCACCGCAGTGAACATTTTGGCACTTGGCAGCCGCGTCTAGTCCGTTACCAACAGCCCATCACACACTTGATAAATCAATCACCACGTACAATAAAAACTAAGGAGAATATCGTAAGGAAACCTGTACACCATTTCTATGCGGTCTTCAGTCCCCAACCCGCACTAGGCCAGCGGGGTAGACTATATGGCCTAACCTCTCTCAATCGTATTCTCGATTTTAGAAGAGGCTCATGCCCTGCAGTGGAACGTACATTAGCTAATGCTAATTTACTATCTAGTACCTAGTTATCTGCGATTATAAATCTGTAAAACTTACTGTATTGGTAGGTACTAGTAACTTACTGGTAGGTTTCACATATGTGAGAGGCCGCCTGAGTAGGTACCACCACAATGACTATTTTATCCCACCAAACAGTCGTGTAAATGCACTTTTGTGTTTCGGTTTGAAGGACATTGTAGCGAGAGTAATTATTGGACATATTGAGACTCACATCGTATGTCACAGGATGGCGAGCGCAGTGGAGTGCCCAGCATTGCTTCGTAATTCAAGGCGTTGTTTGGTTTTGCTACTGTTCATGAGTGCTCGTATCGCTTACGATAGCGAACAGCACGCTCGTCTCGCCATTCATTACAATAAAAAAAACGTTAAGTCTCAATACGTCCAGTAGTTACGTCTCGCTATTTATAGCAAAAAAAAAAACTGCAATTAAAACGCACACATTCTTTGTAAAATTATAAATCACTATGAAAACAATCCGACTAATATTTATTTATATTTAATAGTATTTGTTCCAAATTCTTACGCTAAAATCTTTCGGCGCCACGAGACTTTTTAAAGAGAGACACAGTACTCGATATTTATCGGGTCTACAGTAATTATTATCAGCCTTAGACGACCTTTACAACATCGGTGAACGACGCTGATTGAGTTTATTGAACGATCTGAGGCACCTTATTTTTTTAATTATATGTATTCAAATCCATAGCTGCAATATACAATTTTTTGTAAACAAGCTCTTGTGCTTAAACTAATTATTGTGATTTGTCAGAGCAATTGAGGAAAATTTTCCGAATTTAATTAATAAATCATTATTAATGTAAACTATATTGCAACAAATTTATATAAAAAATAAACAAAGTATAAAAGCAAAACACGTGTCTGATCTCACACAATATGGTAAATAGGTATAACAATATGTCCCTACCCAGTTTCATTATCTATCTAGAGGAAAATCGCAAATAAAAACCACAATCACATCCCCGCTATCTCTCAGCATGAATATGACCGTTTGTGTGATTCCAAGTATGAACGATGCAATTACATACATTGAAATTAACGAGATTGTTTCCGAGAAAAACGCACTAATAAAAACGGTCCGAACGAAATCATCGCATTTGTACTTACGACATAAAATAATAATTATAAACCAAGCGACATGATTTACCAATAACAATATTCCCAAGCGTATCAAACTCGGCTGATAGTACCTATTGTAATTTTTACCTCACAGACCCTCCTATATATTACAAAATCAAAGTTCCAATAAACGATAAAATTTCGCATATGCTACGTAAATATTTGGCTTATAGCCGATATGTTGATGTGACATAAACTGTACAGGTCGGGCCTACGCTATAAATTATAAGATGTATTTTTCTAAAATTAGTGCATGACACGGAATCGATAACGATCGTCCGACGGGTAATTTTAGCGGCAACTGGCCGCAAGCTACGGTCACAATCGGGGAAAGATACGGTTTTTGGTGATAATAATATATTTCTGATACTTATATTTGTTTTCTTTCACATAGCAACAACGCACCGGGACGAAATGACAACTATTGAGAGCACTTTTTATTCCTAAAAACACAAAGCATCTGAAACAATTAAACACAGAGAAAGTTGCGGGTATAAATCAATGACAAATATTTATGGCATATCTAAACTAATGTTATCAAGGCTTTCAAACTATTCGTTCGAATGGGATTTTTCTAGACGATTTTTCATCACATACTTTTTTTACCTTTTAAAGAGGATGATCACGACATACATGATTGTTGTGTAATTTACACAGCGCACGCAACGGTTTCCTCCAAAAGGGATAAAATTACTCCGTTTTTGCAAAATTTTTCACTACTGCTCTTCCTCGATAAATAGGCTATTCTACACAAAAAGAAAATTCGAACAAGTAGTTCCTGATATAAGTGCCTTCAAACGAACAAACACACTCTTCAGCTTTATATATTAGTATAGTTTTTAGTATTATCCTCGCAATTCTTCCTTATTTACTCACCGTTCAAACCTTTCCTAAACTTCAGCGAATATTTTGAGACCAAAATTTGCCAAATTGGTCCAGCTGTTCTCGAGTTTTGGCAAGACATTCTATCAGCAATTCATTTTTAAATATAAGTAGAAGAAGATAAACATCGATTCTCCATCTATTGTAATAATTTAAATATAGCATTTGCTTTGAATGATACTCTGTTGTAAAAGTATTTTAAATCTGTGACAACAAATGACTAAAAATATATTACTCAAGCTGGATTTCGGGATCAATGATACGATCTTGGCGAGACCTATGTTGTCACGTTTGTACTGAAATAAGAAACGTGATTTGTTCAAGTTTCCAAGGAAAACGAACGTTTTTAAAAGTAATTTTAGAACAGCCATCTATTCATAAATGTCGATTAGTCACAATTTATTTGACAAAGTTAAAATATTGAATATTTTTTACGGATTTTATCGCGAATTCGATTTTATTTTTACTATTTTTAACTTCCTAACGAAGACGCGACGCGACGTGACATTTCGATTACTTTACAGCTTTCGTGGTCATATGAGCGGACTAAGGTATTAGTCATCCGCTCAGTGACTATTACAATACTACTATCCTATATATTTGTGTAACATTTGCGTAAATCTAAGAAACCATAAAAGTCAAAATATACAGAGAAATTACCTACGTATACCAAATTTAATGTGCAACTGCCAACTACAAATCACGATCACCGTTTAATATCTTTCGAATTTATTTTGAAACAAATCATAGCCGTCTTTGTGAATCAAAATAAGAAGCTCTTAAAATTCGAACACGTAAGATAAAGGGACAATCAATTTACAATAGCGAAGGTAATAGTTGTAAGGGTAGGTGTCTTGAAAAGGTTACGACACTTAAGTGGTGCTACGTGTGCAAACTTAAGAAGGAGTAATAAGGGCGGCGAGAATTACTAACAAGTCGACAAAAATATAAACTTAATAAAAAATATTGATCACGCTTGGCATCCCACATGAAGATTTTATGCCATTTCATAAGTCTTTGAAAAAAATGCATTTCGAAGTTATTCCATCTGATATAGTTCGTTGTTTATGGTACAGCTAACATGCTAAAATGTGCGTGAATTCGCAATATCAACGGCACTGATATGAACGGTGCGTATATTGCACGGACAAACAAAAGGAAAGGAGTATCAAATAGATGCGACATAAGATTTCAAATGGATGGGACACACAGAAAGTACATAAAAATAGGGATAATTTTAATTTGAAGGATTGACTTGATCTACAACATACGCAAAGGTAAATCTTTTGAAAATCTTAAATAAAATAGATATTTTTACAATTACATAATAAAGGTACCACAAAATCTGATAGTGATAATTATTTTTACTGGTATTTCTCAATTAAATAGAATCAAACTAATTTATAATGATCCATAAAATGGTCGCCTGTTAGAGAAATTTATAGACCACATCATTTATACATAGTTTAACTAATTTGACCAGCTAATACTTTTAAAGATAATTGTTTTATCAGAAAATTCTATTCATTATAATTTGCAAATGTTAGTACCTACATATTTAGGTCTATGTTTATTTTTACCAATATACGAGTACTAAATAAAACATACTTACGAATGACAAATTATATTTTCATATTTAAGTTCGCTTCGGCTTTTACACATACTTACTCTAACTTTGCTGCTATAACAATTTAAAACACTCTCTTAATAAGTTTTTACTGTACCCACTCGTGAGATATTCAAAATATTTACTAAACCAATTTGAAAACGAACCGCACGTCACATGTGTCGGGCATTGCTGTCAAATACGCCCAACAGAAATACCTAACTATGACAAGAACCAAAATCTATATCTTTGAAGTGCTTGCAAATTGCATACCAATATACAGACTACTCTGAAAAGTCAAAGATGTGCCTTGGAATTCTAACCCGGGATCACTGTCTGAACAGCACTCTCAAAGTAGCCTAATGGACTTACATCTGGTGAACATGCTGACGGGTGGATAGAAGCCAGTCTGAAACTATTTCTGAATTACATTTTTTTTTGTATTACCTTTGCTTTTATGGCACGAAAAATATTTTTTTGATAAATTAAAACTGAGTGAAATGTGTTAAATTATGTTTGAAGAATTGTTTAAAAAACTGGGTTATTCGTCACTTAAAACTTTATAAAACAAAATTTGTAGAAAAAATACCAAGTTTAGTAGCGTTTTCGAATCTCATGCCACGGACACTATGGTACCTATTTTTTCAATAAGACGTATCAAAGTTGATCAATAAATTATTAGAATTACATCTTTGACCAGTTTCATCATAGTTCTTGAAACATAATATACTTGTTTTGATTAACTTCTTAAATGTTTAAAATAGCTGTTTCTTGAGAAGTATCGGGGATAGGTTTATATTTATTTTAGTTTCTCGGCCGTCGTAGTTTTGTCTGTCTCTCGTTACCGGTATCTTCTAGTTCTGGGACACTCCGTATATACTATTATACTTAAAATAATAAATAGTATATTGTTCAACACATATTATCCTTTTCAGATAATTGATACTTGGTAAAACGTTATTTTATGTTATTCTAAGATCATATGTAAATACAATTAGACAAGGCGATCTAACACTGAAACATGAGACTACTACGAAGTAATATTAAACTATGGAAATGTAATACCCAACTTGGCAGTAAGGTTATGTTCACCCCGTGTTCACTCAACGCTGTCTGAAGTAGCAATAACTAGTAAAAAAGAGAAGCATAACTGTGAGACCAAATCATTATACTCCTCAATTTTTCACCAAACGCCACATCTTTTGCTACCACTACAATTAATGACAGATACAGCAGGCAGTAAACAAAGGGAAGACATCAGAACTATTCCACAGTTAACACACGACAATACCCATACAAATTACAATATACTTGCACCTTATTGGGTAGTAGGTACTACTACCTGTACCTACCATTTACAGTTTACGAATAGTTATAATTCTAAACAAAGAATGTACTAGATCCTACTACCGAAATAATTATGTGTACCTCTGCTATGAATGTAATAAACATTCAATATACGTTATATCAAGAAAAGACTGCCTGGTTTCGGGTTCGAATCTCGGGTGGCAAAGTGGTATTAGATTTTTGTATTTAATATCAGATAGACATTTTTTAAAAAGACTACGGTGAAAAGCAACTCATTCAAACTCACTTAATAAGCTAGGTTCACAAACGGATCAAACTTTATTCATTCGTAGCCGTATCCAACTTTAGAATGGTATCTACAGCCAGAGTTCTTAATCACTGCCCCGCAAAACTCTCTGGCGATGTCCAGTTATTATAAAACTATACAAATCATATAAAACATATTGTCCGCCTTATTCATAATCCGTTTTAAAACCTATTTTAATTATCGAATCTTTTGTGTTTTTTTTATTCTAGGACATTAATGTGTTGTCTTCTACTCTCAAACTAAATTCAAAAGTCGTTCGAAAGTAACAAAAAAATCGAAAACTAAAATAGGTATTACAACTATCTTTGAATAACGCCGTGTGTGTTCCTGAATTTGCATTCCCATATCACATTTTCAGTGGTTACAGTTATTATTATGTGAGAAATATGTTTATATTTATAATGTACCAAATTCATTGAAGTAATAATAATAATATAATAATAATAATAATAATAAAACATTTATTAAATTCCTTCCTTAACCTAAATTAACAAACATAAGTTTACTTAGTCTATGTGCTTAGGCTAGGTAACAGGCGTATTGAGATACTGCTGATGCTTAAACTAGGATAGCCCTGTACTATAAGCACCAGCTGCCATCCGTATGTCGCAGGGCCTAGTTGAAGTGGGTGGTAACAGGTCTTTTAGATTTGTAACATTTTTAGGGTAATTTAAAGTAGTTATAAATAAAGACTAGGAATTCTATAATTTTTTAACAAAAAAACAAGAAAATAAAATAGAAATAAGTTTAACACAAATTACAAATAATTGCCGTTTGGGACACCGAATTTAAGGCACATAAAATGCATGCACGCATGTTTTTCTGTGTGTGTGTCAGTAGTCTTTTTTATGTGTGCGTGCATACATAATATGTGCGCATATGAGCGATAGTGTGTGTGTGTGTGTGTGTGTGTGTGTGTGTGTGTGTGTGTGTGTGTGTGTGTGCGTGCGTGCGTGCGTGCGTGCGTGCGTGCGTGCGTGCGTGCGTGCGTGCGTGTGTGCGTGCGTGCGTGTGTGTATGTGTGTGTGAGTGTGTCTGTGTGTATATGTGTGTGTGTGCGTTCGTTTATATGTTAGGCTAGAGGATGTAGGAGATATTCTGTTTCTTCATAACATTGATGAAGAAGCCATGCACTAACTGTTTTCTTTAAATTATATTTAGCAGAGTATGTATTAATATTCATAATTCTATGTAATCTATTGTAGAGAAAAGGACCAAGGAAGCAAAAAAATCTGTGACTAAAGGATGTATTAAACGAAGTAGATTTTGCAATCAGTAAATTTCGGCGATTAGTTTTGCTGCTGTCAGATGGAGTTGTTACAGAATGTTGTAATAGAATAGTATTTAGGATAAAGAGTTGACGAACAGTGAGCACTTGACAAAATTCATATAAATCTTTGGTAGGAAATAATAACGGCTTAAATGTACTTTCGCTTATTACTGGTAACCACAAATCGAGACTTCGGTAAACCACATTATATAACTGTGTTCTGTAGAACATACATCACAGTTTACATAATTGACATGGGAAACATAAAGTTCATCGATGTAGGTATAGCCATTGACTAGTTTTTAAATCAATGGGTAGGTATAGCGATATTAATACCCATCCCATGTGAAAGGAATCGATTGAAACCTAAAATAATAAATGACTCGTTTACTTCAACTTCTATTGATCCCCATTATAATTCAATATTTAATTATTATATGCAAACATAAATTATGCTGTTTAATCACTCACCTATTACTAGTTTATTAACTAAGATTATTAAATTCTTTATGCGAAATGTAACTATAAATACATATTAATAAACATTTAATTCGTTGGTACAGTACTTAATTGCAATGAAATATTCATTTTAATAATAGTAATAAAACAGACATAAATATTTCAATAAAAATTGCTCAGGCTCAAAGCATCACTAAATAATAAATATTTTATGCAGGAATGCCGTCCTAGCGCATTTATTATTCCAAATAATCTGACCAAATCGGCCTTCGCTCGAAGGCTTCTTTCACGCACCAACAATAAGTGATCGAATTAAAAGCAAATTACAGCTTCACACGCGACGCGCCTTACCTGGTGACATCACGGTAGCTCTACCACACTCACTTTTTCAGGGCTCCATTAGTATAAGTGATACATAATGAATAACAGCCTTACACCACATCACATATGACGTAATGGTTGTTTTGTCATCGTAGATACGACTCCCTTGGTCATTGCTAATTCCTCCCAGCGAGCAATCGACATAACGCCCTCATTATTTGAAGTTCCATAAGTTTCATTCGTAAATAAATTTTCAGAGATCCCCAGTACACTTAATATGTTTTAACACGCGAAATAGACGAATAATCTACATAAATATTATGAAGTTCTGTTTATTACCCTAAAAAGGGTAAGTCTGATGTGGTTAATGGAAGATATGAAAATCAATGGCTTTAACTATTGTGTTTAAAACTAAAAACGCGAAAAATCGCTTGAAGTATATTTGATTAGTTAGAAGACAAAACTTGGAACAGATATACTTAGACAATTCCAAGTGATAATATAGGTATAAATAATATTTATTAATACATTTTATATTTATTAATATTTGTCGTTTTTACTGTTGCAACGAAGTGCGACAGTTTAATGTTACATTTTACATACATTTCGATCGTTTTCACACAATACATTTAATGCATTTCAGTTCAAAACAGCGGACCGGGCGTTGACCATATCGTCGCTTATATTACAACAGCGCGAATATGCATTTTCTTAACTTTACAGGAGAAGCAAAAGACTTAATTATTAATAATTGAAAATAAATAAAAAGCAGATAGATATTCTACAAATTTTAAATTCTAGCTCGTGATTGGCAAGTATCGAACGCGAATGGTGCAAAAAATTTACGCGGGATTTTTTTTTCTATCCAATTACATCAGTAAGTCAATAACGGAAAAAATGCACATTCGCGGTGTTGTAATATAAGCGACGATATGTGACCTAGATAGTATAAAGTAAGTAGCTTTAGTCAAAATTACCCTCAGGCATTAAGGGCGAGTTTTACATTGCCCAGAAACTTGATTCTGGAGAATAAGAATAGATCTTCCCGATCGGCCTAATCAATTATCGTGCCGTGCTGTCATATAAAACTACACAACAAAATTAACTGTAATCTAAAACTATGACAATAGTCCAAGTGAATAAGCTTATACAAACATGAAATACATGAAAGCGCTCCCCCATTGCATACATATGTATATTGAACTTGTCGCATCGTCATTCATAGCGAATTTTGTATAATGGCGGCAAACAGAATGGCCACTTGCTTAGTGCGTTGATCGTCCGTTCGCTCCCTAAGTGAAATTACACCTTACCGCACCCTGTAATTTCCCGTCACGGGCGACCGCAAAGCAATATAATAGGAGGGGGGACACTTAATGCTTTCATAACATAATACAGTCTGTACGAACACTTATGGTTTGGCTTACATACATTTTATTAACATCCACGCGATTTGACCCAATTGTAATAGTCAGTAGCTACCGGGTTATTCGCATGTGCATATTATTATGCCCTGTTTCACCCATTATTATATATTACCTCAAACTCTAATAACGATTATCTCAAACTTATAACGATGCATATTGTCTCGTTAATTATTCGGTGGAGTTATGTATTAAACGGTCAAATCAATTTTCGATTTATTAGATATTTTTAAAGGATCAAAGTGAAAACCTTTTTACTAAACATGCATTTATTATTGAATGCTCCTGTTAATTGATTTTTTTAATATGTGAAAGAACTTTTTATTCATTTTAAGTAAATGTCAACTATGGTATAGTAAGAAATAAATCTATGGCATGAATTCAAATCAACGAATTTTATTTCGAACATGCAAAAACAATCAAAAAATTTTATTTTCATTTTAAGTTCTATATATGTAGACAACAGATGGTTAGCAACACATATATGTATCAAACGAACCGCCTTAGCACTATCACGATGAAATAAACAAACGCCTACATTTTCCAATTAATATTATTAGTTATAGTTTAATGTTTGCGTGACCTATTAGCACATTGGCAGATTTAGATCAAGTGGTAATACCTAATACATGGCAATTCCGTCTATTCATTGTAATTTGAACAAAGTACAGCAGGGCACCTATCGTTATCTACTGTGATCGCCTGAAGCCAAAAAACAGCCTACTGCCCAACATAGAATTCCCAACGCAACCAATTCAAAGGGACCTGAATCCTGCGACTTACTGCAATCTGTATTCGTTTGTCAGAAGTAATCATATTAATTCTATACAACAAGTAACATGATTAATGCACATCTGATGGTAGTTTAGATACTATTGAATCGATCTCAATATATTTTTCCATTAGCCCTTCCTTTGCATGCAAAAAAGAACTATGATCTTGTTGGTGACGGCTGTAAAAGTGTTATCAAACTTTAAAGCAACTTTACATTTTAACAGTGTTCGATTTAGTAGTACATTCTGAACATATTACGACCAGGATGTGCATTATTCAATATTCATGTTAGATGTTATATTAACGATAGCAAATATTGTGCATTATTTCACAATATTAGTTAGGATTATATATCACGATTTTATAACTTTTATATAGTGTGGTGGAATGAGCACGATGAAAAGAATATAATTCAATTTATATTTTTTTGCGATATCTATTACAATTTTTGTGCGTGCTTTATAAATTGCTTATACGAGGGCGGTCCTAAAAGTACCCGACCTAGCTGACAAAAGACAAAATATTGTGGTCGATAATACAATCTTTCGCCAGCAAAAGTTCAAAAATCAGTGATCTTTATGTGACAATACTTGCTTATCATAAGGTCTTAGCCTAACCGATATGAGGGCCGATTTGCGGTTTGATTTGAGGAAGTTTAGTCCTTTAAACACTATATTGGGTAGCTTAGTTAAGATAGGTTGTGCGAGCTGCCAAGACGAACACTGTAGTACTGTAGTGGTCGACCAAATGAGGTAAGAGGGGTCTGATTTTGTAATTTGTTACTTGGAGATGCATTTTTTAAGTTAGAAAAGCAAGTTTCTCCGACAAAATTATTCACATTACATTAATCTTATACAATTTTAATTTCCACTCGAAGTCAATGAGTCCAATGTATTCATTCATCATGCAAAAATAGTATTACAACTTTCGATTTCGTTAATCGATGTGCTACCGTTCTGAGACCCAAAACACCCGGGCCTAATCACCCTAGCCATAAAACAGAATTACGATAATCAGCTTCGAGCACCGCGGGCCCACAAAGATGACCCTGCATGGCGCGAAATCAGCACTATTTAATTTTTGCTCCGAATGATCTACAGTAAACCAAGGGCTCTTCGGGCCTTTATACAAAGTCCTACAGGCTCCACGCTGATTTAATCCGGTAGTGATCGTAATTATGTCAGTCTTTAATCGAACCTTAGGGTCAGCATCACTTTGTCATTGAATCGTAATATGGTGCACAGTAAGGAGTATGAACGAATCCAGTAAGACACATTTGGCTAGATAATCGAACTATTGTGAAATACACATAATGCAAAGAACTTAAGGAATATAAACATGGACAAACATGGATTATAAGACTGCCCAAATGTTGAAATACTTTATATAGACCCCACAATATTTACTTAATTCCATAAAGTATGCATAGCGCATTTAAAAACCAACAATGTGTATTTTACATGCAGTTGTTCACTCGAACAAATTCACTTATTGATATGCACATAATTTAAAACTGGAATGTTTTTTCCATGATTAACATTACAATTCATATAATACATTAAAAATATAACTTCTTAGTGCCATTCGGTAAAAATAAATAAAATGGATACCCAACAGTCACATAAATATAGTAGTCCTGACCCCACATGCAAGTAAATTAATTAAGTCTTGTGTTGTGGGTATCAGAAGCTATAAGAGACTTTTCGGTCTCACAAACACCCGGACCCAAGACATATACTTCTGGGTTTCACAAAAATATGTCTCTGTGCAGGCATTGAACCTGCAGCTTCTACTTTCACAACTGGCATCAAACAAACTGTGCTTAATACCACTTTATATACCATACAGGGTAAATTAAAATAAATAATAGAATTTCCATAAAGTACTTTCATAGACACAATGACTTAATTGTTACATCTATTCATTATACAATCAATTTGTTGAACCTAGAACTTACAGTTCATATCACAGTGAATTATAAATTTAAAGTATATATTTTTCTACTCACCTTAGGTAGTTTAGCATGCACGCCAGTCCTGACATCCCTGATGGTTGCGATGTCCAACATTTCCACTTCCATGTTCTGATCGGTCCAGAACATGAAAAAGCCCTTGGGATCCACACGCAGAGTGACCGGAAGTCCAGTCCCTGAGTCCTGTAGGTAAAATAATAAGCCTAATTTTTGTTGCCTAATTGTTTATTTTTTTCTGTATGATTTATACCTAACATTCATGACAATGATATGTTACTTTTCCTTGATTTTCAGCTATATTTTCATACAAATAATATTCAGAACAGTATTTAGTACAGTAGAAACAGTAGAATTGATAATATTATATCTAATAATTAAGTATGTATTTATAAATTTATTCATACAGTTTTAAAGCCAATGTTGGTTATTTAATGTTTTATCCCTTCCAAATGACTTTTGAATTCAGTTTGAGCAAATACAAAACATTTGATAACTAAATTAGGTTTTAAATCTGTCTATGAATAAGACCATTAAGATTTGAGCAAAAAATATGTTTTATTTTATTTTCATGCAAATTTTTCATTTTATTATATTTACGAAAGGAAATTATAATAAATTAACATCAATTGTTTTATTGCAACAAAAGTCTTAATTTTAAAAGCTGAAAACAAAAAAAAATCAATGTATGATGATAACAGGTCTCTTATTATTTTTTAATTTGACTATTCATAAAAACAAATGAATTATAACAAAACACAATTCAATAGTTAAATTATTGTTATTATAATAGGCTTGTTGTGTATATTATATATTCGTAATTTAATTTGTTTCATTACTTCATTCTTAAAAATATATTTAGCTATTAAATAATAAAATAGATCAATATTAAAAGTTACATGACATACCTATGTTATTAAAAATATTATATTTCAAATTAAGAATAGATTTGGGATTTTATAAATGAGATATTACTTTTATTGAGAACAAATAAAGAAAATATTAGCAAAAAAATTATACTCTCACAAAATATTGAAACATAATAAACATTTGTGGTTATTTATATTTTAAAAGATTTAAACATAATGTAAACTATTAGTTACACACTTAGTGAATAAAAACAAGTAAAATGCGAAAATAAAACTATGTAGTAGAAAAAGACACAACATGTCAGGTATACAAATAAATTATACTAAACAGATTCCAATAAAAATCATTTTGGAATTTTAAGCTACTACTACCAACTATTTAAATTAAAAGCAGCTACTAATGCATAACACAAGGAATATAAACATTGTATTACTCAACTTTACATTTTTTTAATAGGTTTAGCGAAGAAAACTATTACTTTTAAATTCTAAATATTCAGTACAGAAAAAATGTAAAACGTTGTATCCTACCTCATCCCATTTGATAAATTTTTCGCCGTCCTGCAGAGCCTTAGGAACCTCGATCGGCTTGAGGCTCACTTTAGCAGATCTAGTATTAGCAGTCATATTGAATATTGTGCACAATTATGCGGAAAGAATATCACTGTTGTACATCAAAACCGTCATCTTCCTCTCCGTGCACAAATCTATCTGAGGCTGCAATCTCCCCGAATGTACACCCACTTGAACTGAACAGACCACAAGTATTCATTAAATCAATAACGAAAAACATATTAGTACATTGTACACGATAAACACCTGGCCATTTACTAACAAACTGATATTTCTCACATATTCGTCTTTCGACAGAACCACCAAAAACTAAAGTGTCAAAAAGTATTCATTATTCAGTCTCGGGCAGTCCGGGTACCGTAGGGATGTACGTAGAAGTTAATTCAATATCGAATAATCGATTGACGAACAACCTCCCCGTTTATCATTAATTGTTCTTGGCTTTGTGGAATCGATATGTATGTCGTAAAGTTGTCATACTATACGCTTATACGAAAATATTGGAGCCCTCAGTATTTTTACTTAAACGAATAAAATATCAAATTCCATATAGTTTAAATAAAATCTTTATGTCGTTCCCTCAATTATAAAAACCTATTTAAATAAAACGGCATCAATATTTTTCTGCAATATCGATAATCATTTATTTTGTGAACTGCAACTACTACTACTTTTTTGGCTGGTGCTTAATTTGCCAATGGCAATAAATGTTTTAATGGTGCATTTAAATGTTGGCTGAGGTTGGGCCAACGTCTAACAACACCAAGCTACCAACGAAGACAAGAAAAGGCCAGCCGAGCTAAGCACCCCATTTACATGCTTGTGTTGGTGGAGGCTGGCTGAGGTTAGTCAAGCGTGTAAATGCACAATAACGGGTGTGCATAAAATCGACTTACACCCTTTAACCGCTATTTACCCGCACTATTTAACCGCTTCATGTTTGTTTGCAATTTGTTTCTCCGTCTACGGTTTGCTGAGGTTTGCTACGGTATATCTATTTTCCTTGTTAATAGCTTGGAGTTAGTAGATGTTGCTCCAGCCTCAGCCAACGTTTAAATACACCATGAAAAACTTAAGGCCAGCCGAGCCAAACACTCCGTTTTTACGCTGGCGTTGGTGGAGGCTGGCTGAGGTTGGCCAAGCGAGTAAATGCAGCATAATATTCTATAAATTAACTAGTTCCGTTTGATAGTTTTAGTTTTCCCACATCGTAAATTAGGAACGGTGTCAAATAAATCGGTTCCCACTATATCCTAAAATTAAAAGACATCGATACCACTTCTTTGTATTTATTAATCGATTACAGTTTATATTATTTTAGCTTTTTAACGAACATTTTTATTCAAAGAAAACACCGACTATTGCAAAAATCACTATAGTATTAAGGAATTTAAGGAATTACATATCAAAAGTTGAGTATAAAGACAGCTGGATTGAAAATGGCCCTATTATTCATGATTTTTTTTGCCGATTATATTATGATTTGCCGATAGTAACAACACTATGGTAAAGGATCTACTATCCAACTAAACTAACAGGTACCGTTTGACGTTTCATACTTTTCAACTTTGTACAGGCGTAACTTACACAATTTCAATAACATTTCGCCTAAAACCATGGAATTGTAACTTTACGGCAAGTGAAATTAAAATTTTGTGAGTTACGCTTGTCTAAATATGTTTAAAATTGAAAAATATGAAACGTCAAACTGTACCTGTTAGTTTAGTTGGATAGTACCGAGGTGACTTTGTAGCTGTGTAATGCGTCTACTGTTTCTAGTTGGTCTGTGGTCTACTGTCTAGAAAATAATTGTCTATTGTATTTATTGGTTATTTTGCTATATAAATATTTAAATAAATGATTTGAATTAAACTTTGGTGATTAAGGATTATAAATCTGAAGTGAAAATAAAATTCCTTGGTTTTACGGAAAAATTGGAAATGGTGTGAGTGACGCTTCTTCAAAGTTGTTTCGCTTTCGAGCATAGATTAGTATAATATACAGAGATAGATGCGCAACTCTACATTTTTTATTTTTCGACGTGATTTCGCCATCAGAGGGTGCGTTAGGCAAACGCGTGAAATTTCCAATTTGTTATATCAATATTTCACAAGTTGTATCTTTTATAACCTCCTGTAATTTAACCAATATCAAGTAGACATTGGTTAAAATATCTATATCAGCCCATAAACGTCCCACTGCAGGGCACGGGCCTACTCTACAATCGAGAGTATGATTGAGAGTGGTTAAAATATAACTTACAAAATACATTTCTTAATTTAGTGGCACATAACCGCCATTTAACAATTTCATTTAAACTACTTACACGATAATTTCTCGTTCTCGCCAAAACGTGGCGCTAGAATCGAAATAATTGTTTTCAATATTTTTAATGTACGAAGTCGCACTCCCATGCTTTCGAGTTTCGACTTCAACAAAAGCACAAAACGTCAAATTGTGACAAATGGTATGGTAGACAAAAATCTAATTTTTGATTCGTACTTCTTAAATTAGTGTGCATAACTGTGCTTTATAATCGTTAATAATAAAGCTTCAGTAAAACAGTTTATAAAAATCCAACATCTTGTTGATGATTTAAGGTTACTATAAAAGTTTGATGATAGTTACTTTTGCCGGGAAATAGGCAAAAAAGTATATTATTTAAGAATATTTTACTTCTTATTCCGTGATTACTAAATAATTTAAAAATGTCGGAGTCCGACAACGGCCGTGAATGTGTTGATCAAGATCAGAAACACGAAAACAATCATCGAAAGCGAGTGCGGCATCGGAAAAGACAACTTTATGAGAACATTCTAAAACAAATGGAGTTTTACTTCGGTGACGCCAACCTTTCCAAAGATAGATTCTTAAGAGACTTGGTAAATAATGACCCCTATGTGCCCCTGGATATGTTTTTGAAGTTCAACAAGATTCGCGCTATGACTCAAGATGTCACTGATATTGTAAAAGCTATGAAACATTCTACTATTTTAGAACTATCTGAAGATAAGTTGAAGGTAAAGCTCTATGAGTATATAGTGTATTTAAAAACTAGCTATCAAGGTTATTTTCTAGTAGCCCAACCCAGGTTTCCTCAGGTATAATTAGCCCACTTAATTAATGCTTTACAGGTGAGAAGAAAAACACCAGTATTACCCTATGATGTAGATGCCAGGACTGTGTATGTAGAATCTATACCTGTAACTGCAAGCAGAGAATGGCTTGAACGAGTTTTCTCTGATTATGGACAAGTGGTGTACATTTCACTTCCAAAATTTAAAAATTCACAGAAGATAAAGGTATGTTCAAGCTACATGATATGCAGAATAGTAGACTTATTGGTGTTAAATATGAATGAAATAAATTATTATGTGGAATTTCTAAAGAACACCTAATTTTTGGAACAAACTCAATGTTATGTTCATAAAACTAATTATTGATTAACCTCATTATTTGTTCTTTATTTCATATTTCATCATTTGTGTAAGCCTTTGCTAAAGTCTATTTGCTATTGATTAGTTAATTAATTTCATTTCAGGGTTATGGCTTCATAGAATTCGGCAAACCGGAAGATGCACAGAAATGTATATTCCAATTCACTAAAATGGGCTGCAAATTGCCAACGTTCATGCCTCCAGAAGAACTATCATCAATAAAGATGTTCTCTATTGATGACCCAACCGATGATATCATAGAAAATAAGGAATTGAAGGATGATTGCGAACCTCCCAAAAAAAAGAAAAAGAAAGATAAGAAACCACATAAGGGTTTGGATTTTAAACTTGATGAGTCTGATGGTGAGAAGAGAGTGGAAACTCCAGTTGTAAGTGTGGGAATATACTTAGTTTTCTTATGTGAATCACATTGAAATGATTTAAAACTATTTTACAAACTAGGATTATAGGACCAGACAGCTGAACCAGTGGTATCAAGTTTCAAATCATGATTAACACAACTGTATAAAATTGTGTGACATAAAATGAAAGAAAATGTCAGTCATGTGGCCAGAGGTAACATTTTATGCCAAATTGTTTATGCAATTTGAGTAACACGTCACCAACCACATATAAATTTAGGATTAGAACAGGCAAAAACAATTCCTCTTTAAAAAAACCCTTTTCAATGTTCACTCCCAAAAACGAATGAATGATCTGCTGCAATAACTGATGGTTAGGTTTTAAGTCACATAATAAGAAAAGTGTTTTAATCAATTTAAACACCATGTATGATAGTGACTGTATCACTGGTTTAGTTGAACTATGTTAAGGTTACAAAGCTAAGGTCTTAAGTTTAAATCTCGGGTCGAGCAACAACATGGCTATAGGTTCGCCCCCTATCACATCGTAGGACGGAACATACAAGGCAAAATGTAGGTAGCCTCGTAGCTCCTCTGCCTACCACTTCTGGAAAAAAAGGTCTGGGTTGTATGGTATGTGTCATATTTTTTGTGAGAAATAATCAAACTTTTAGCATTGTAAATGGATTAAAAATTAAATAATCTTTGTAAGCCTTAAAAACTTAATAATATAATGATCACTGTCCACACTGCATTCATGTTTAACATATTTTGCCTCACCTCTCGTACTCTGAACATTAAAACCATTAAAAATATCTTTTCTCAGAATTGAAACCAATATTGCCGATTTTGTAAATGGGATTACAAACTGCATATAGTGAGTGACTGAATTACATCCATCATTATTGGAGTGGATCTTCAATTGATAACCTCACAACTAATTCACATCTTTATTAGCCAACAAAAAAACACTACTGGCAATAAATATGCTGTTTTGTCGTGAAACTGTTTTCCATGCCCATTGTGCTGTCTGCCGAGACATCAGCTGTGTAACAAAAAGCTGCTGGTTCAATTCTTGCACCAATACTGGTTTGCTTACACCAATAAATGTTTGGGAATGTTGGTATTCTTTTGGTAAAATTGTAAACTGATTGGCGTTATTAATTATTATTTTATATTTGTTCTTTGTTTCAGGATGAAAATAAAAGCATAACAACTCCAACAGAAGTAAGTATATAACATAATAAGTGGTGGATTATGGAACCCACCAATTTGATGTTGTTTAGCATTTATTAATTGACAGCCTGTTGCACGGTGGCGCAGCTTTTTACACTCGGCTGTGTTACGAGAGGTCGCGGGTTCGATTCCCGCACACAAATGTGACGCCCGCAAGTATATGCCTTGAGCCTGGGTGTTGGTAAACTGAAAAGTATCTCAGAGTTTCTGCTACCCTCGACACAAGATTTAATTAATCTTAATGTGGGGTCAGGCCATGTTTGTAACAATTGGGTGTATTTATTGATTTATCCTTCAAGATATGATTTATATCCAATCAAACAACCGTCGATTTCGCCACTAATTTACTTTCCAAACATTAGTACCTAATCCTGTAACATTACTTCTGTAGTCCTAGAAAGTATATTTAGGACACATATACTAGTATTGTATATGCGTCCTTTAACCTCCCGATCCCCAGTGTACATCATTTGCTTTTCTATGTTATGAGGGTCATATAAAAAAATATGTTATTCCCAGGAAAATAAAACCCTAACTGATGTTGATTCCAAAGATGAAATGACTAGTCAAGATGAGTTAAAACAAGATGGAGATACACCTCGAAAGAAGAAAGCTAGAAAACGAACTGCTAAAGAGAAAGCAAAAGGAAGGAATGGATTAGGCAAAACTGAAGCTCCGAAAGGCGCACTTTGGGGTCTGCAGGTACTTCCAAAGTCAGAGTGGAAGTCCTTGAGAAACAAATACTTGAATCTGCAGAGAAAACATATGAAAGAGTTAAAAACTAATGTGAGAAATCAGAGGCGTGCGTATTCCAATATACCTGCTCCCGCCCCGCCTATAGTAGAAGTAGGCCCAGGTAACAATATGATTATACTATTGAAAATAACTGTAATGTTGATGTGTAGCGGGTAACAATACCTCTCAGTTGATCAGAGGAAACGGTATTTAATGTTCACAGCTACATCATGCACGAAGACTAGTTAAACCCAATATTGTTGCACTATGGCAAGACACGTCTACATTTACACATTTACCCAAAATTGTTGCTTTTACTTAAACTTGTTTTAATTTCTTAAATATGCTTGTTTTAAAATAATATTGTTTTATTCTTATAACACCAAATTAAAAGTTTGTTATATCTGACACTGCCTTATCGCCATTTCTATACTTTTTCACATTAATCTTTTAAATAGGTAGCAGTCGAGCTGCAAATTTGAAAAAAAAGATGGGTGTACCTGCTTAAAAATCGACAGAACAAATATAAGTCATCTCAGTATATTGAAAATGATTATGTTTTTCTTTTTATAACTGTTTTTCATAATGTTTCAGTATCATCTTCAGAAACAGAGGGTGGTAAAAACATATCGGAGATTGAACAGATACCGGGTGTATTTGTGAAAGAAATCCTGCCGAACCCATGTCTGGATGTCAGGCTTACGAAAAGGACGGTACGTATTTTATTTTTGTAACAATTTTTTCGGAGGTTAATCATTATGTTTACTCGTCACACCAGCAGACTCGCAGACTAGTTAAATTAAATCGGTCGCAGAACCCGTTCCATTGATGACGATAAAACATATAATACGTTATAAGCTTAAAGGACCCGATGGTCTTTTAAGTGTTAGTACCTATTAGACCACCACCCACCCATAAGATGATGATTATGGCTTCAAATCCCTCAACGCAACGCTTCTCTTTGCGGCATTATCACTATCAATGTATCATGCTATGATAATGTACCTAATAGTTCCTACCTACATCGTAATTTTTAGCATAATTTTCAAAGCAGAATGTATGGTTCCAATTTGCATTATGGTTATTATTCTTTTATGCTGCTGATCTTTGCATTCTATGAAAATGCATATTAATAAGTTACTTAATTGTATAATTGCTTGTATTCATATTCTTGCAGATAAGGAGTAATATACATGCACTACATGTAGATGTCAAAGAAGGCCAATCGGAAGTCATTATACGATTTGATTCACCAACAGCAGCGGATGAGGTAAATAACATTTGCTTCATTAATTTAATAATAATAATGACGTATATTTAAAATTTCACAAACATTACCAGAGGCCCCCAAACTAGGCACAGCCTATAAACATATTGTTTAATATTAATTTTGTTATAATGTTTATACTTTATCACTCATTATTAACATTTTATATGATAAAGAATTAAGAATACACGAAGGAAAATGCACCAAATTATTATCTATTTTTTTTATGTATTTGTAAATGATTTTTCTATATAGGTGTACAATATGTACGTATCGTTTCAGTACTGCTCGAACTCTCCGAAACGCGCGCGCGTGCTGTGCGGCGCGGAGGAGGCGGAGGAGTGGCGCGCGGCGGCGGCGGGGCGCGCGCGCCGGCGCCAGCGCGGCCGACACAAGCTGCTGGCCGCGCGCCCCGCCGCCGCGCCCGCGCCGCACAACACGCGCGCGCAGCCCGCGCACCCGCAGCCCACGCACACGCACATACGCTTCGACGAGTAGACACCCAGCTACATCGACATCCGGGCTCCATCATCATGCATTCTGAGATCGAACCCGCGGCCGCCGGTTTAAGCAACTGCGCCACGAAAGCTGTCGACATATTGTCACTACATAGGAGTGACGTGGGAGTGACAGTCTCCTCTAGTACAGTGGCTGACGTAGTAAAACAATCACTGCTGCGGTCCAATATTTTATGTCTTGATTAGTGACGTGATGATATTCTTAACATGGACCGCAACTGCATAATAACTTCAAGAGGATATACATATTGGTTGTTGAATATATTAAGACCTTAAAAGGTCTAGGTTAGTTTTAGTGAAAATATACCTTATGAATTAAATAAAGGCATATTCTATCCATAACAACTCGTGTGTGTACTGCCACTGGGCTAAATCGATTTCTAATGTTCTTTTTTCAGCATGTCACCTTCCCCTCCCCGTTTTCTCCCTTCCCCAACTTCAGCGTATTCCCTCCCAATGCTGAATGACCAAATATTAGGATATTCATTGTATAAGCAGCTCCGACCGGTAACGGAATACCTCTGGGATGGTTCCGCCCAGAACTTCTTCGATGCCTTGGATGGATTGCGGCGGCGGGTCATCCGCATTGTGAATGATGCAGATATTACGAGCACCTTAGGAGTCGCTACAGTCGCGGAGAGATGTCGCAACTCCAAGAGTGTTCCAAGTTCCAAGAGTGTACCGTCTGTATTACGGTGAATGCTCTTAGGAGTTGTTCAATTTGATCCGCTCATCTCTCCATAACAGAACCACCCGTGTTGGCATGCGGAGGTTCGCCAATACTTTTTTGTGCCGAAACGTCAATTAGTGGAATGGTTTGCAGTAATACCTGCTTTCTCCTTCATATAATCCTGAGTCCTTTCGGCATAATTGTATCGATGGGCACGGACCGTCTGATGCCAGTCGCTATTCTGTCTGGACGGCATTGCGCTTACCATCAGGTGCAGTATTTCACGAATCCAAACTGGTGCACAATCAAGTGAATATATTACTCGCCTGTCACCTCACACTATAGAAACGCAAAAATCTATATACTTAATTAGGCGTTCATTAAAAATGAAGCCCATTTAAATTGATTTTAAAAATGTGTTTTAGAACATTATTAGTTAATACTGTACTGCTAGGGAGTTTTGTATATTTCAAACTAGGAATCCATAATAAAAAAAGAAAACATAAGTATTTACAAAAGAAAATGTATTGTGTCAAAAAAATGCCAACATCAATTCAGTCTTAAAAATAAGCTTATATAATATTTATAACTTAAAGTACAATAGGCACTGGCACATATTTATCCAATAATTTTATTTTACCTTAAAAAAGTACGTAATATAGACATCATATAAAAATGTATATATGAATAAGTAGAAACACCTTTTTACAACCTTCTTCAATTACTTTACAATACAGATAATATTTTTTCATACAAAATTAAATAATTTTGTATGCAAATACACTATAATTTTAATTAATACTGAATAATACAATTAAACACCAATTATAATACAACACCCAATTATTATATCAAAATCTTTTTGGATATAAGTAGTGACTGGAAATTATATTTTGATTTAATTCTTAGAGCAACAGTAAAATATTATTTGATATTTGTTCGTTATGACACAGTCTGTATGAATATTATGAAACGCTTATTTTTTATCAGCACTATGATATTTCATTACTTATTATTAGACATAAATAAACAATATTAGTTGCCCACGATAATATTTTATACATAGCAATTAAGCATCCGTATTTCTTAGCATATTATAACATAAAAATATAATGGATTATAAAAATACAAAATATGTCTCATTCTGAGTCAAAGCTTACGTTTTAATAAAATAATGATAAACAAACCTAAAATGAACACATATAACTTCTCTGAGGAAATATTAAAAGGAAGTCAACAACAATAAAAAAGAAATGCAAACAAGCACCAAGTAATTAAGTAAGTAATCATTTTGGGATTACTGGGAACAGGGGACATATCTTAACAAATAATAAGTACAAAAAAGGCTAATGTGTATCACATAATTTCGTGCAACTTATTTTATACAAAAGAGGTAGATTTGTTTTATGTTATGATGCTACGAGGCTTCCATGTGTCTATGAACAGTAACAGGAGCGATTATACTATTCTTGCCGCATGGCAACACGGTTATGTTTAAATCGCCCATTCCTTTTAATCGTGGTTTGATTTTGGCCGGCAGGGGACAACTAACATCGGATTTAGTATCATCAGATAAAATTATTGGATCATTCACTGAAAAACCTGTTGCCTCAGAATCTTCGTGAGGTGTCATTGTGGAATAACCGTGGTCTGAACCGCCAGCAGTGTGAGCGCGTCTGTAGCCTGTCACTACTCTGTATGGCGAAATGGGAGCTTCTATCTCCATGGCTGGCAATAACTTGTCTTGGCCTGACTGATCATGCATGTCGTCAGATTGTAAGTGGCTCATTTGTACGTCCGGGTCGTGCCAAGTTTCAGCCGGCCCATCGACATACAAATTGTGGCAACTAGCAGAGGTGACATTTTGTCTGTAGCAATATATCGCTACGGCTATAATCAAACTAACTGTAACTATGCATCCTGCGATAGGCCCTATTGCAGAATAATTTCCTAAAGCATCTCGATGAATATGTCCGAAAGTACCTTCTCCGTAGGGAGTAACGGCGCCTAAAACTCCGTTGAAACAAGTCGACTGGGATGTACAAAATGGAGCAGACAGTGGCGTCCGACCATCTGCATCTATCTGACACCATTCACAACCTAAAACACCTAAGCAGGACGAATGTGTTAAATAACTTTCACATTGAAAATCAAAACATGTTTTTAAATTTTCCGCAAAATTGTGGAAGTAATGTGACTTATGATTGTTATTTTCCAACGTCATACCACATAATGGGATGTCTTGGTTGAAACGTGATACATTGGTGTTAGGACACTCGTACAATTCCGAACTGCATTCGCAAGGACATTCGCATTCAGTTTGTTCCATTCGGTTGCAGTTAAGACACAATCTATCCACCATACTACATGGACAAAAAGCACCGGCACTGCAAGAGGCGTTTACGAGACCTATAAAAGCGTTTGTACCAGGAATAGCGGCTATGTAATAATGGACGCAATGGTCGCCCGATACTACATTAGAGAGCACATTTGACAACGAAGTATTAAATTCGTAAAATCTTTGGATAGTCTTATCATAAAAATTATTACACAACCTCTTAGTAACAAAACCTTTATGGTTTAACATGTCAATGGCGATCATAGATTCTTTGTGAGTGATATGTTGCTGTTCAATGGGTCCTGAACTATTTGGATCCATCAAACCTGGATGGGAGACTAAGTAACCTCTATTATTCATAATAAAACATTTAACATAAGGTTTGGCACAGTAAGGCATATTGTCAATAAGCAATTTGTATAGGAACCCCATGGTTACATCCATGGACACAACCATAGTTGGATAGAAGGAACTTTTCACAGCATATGATATAGAAACAACATAACCAGCACCACCAACATCTAGATTTGGTGGTGTAAGAATAATTTTATCTGGATTCTCCAATGCATAAGTATACCAAGGTCTCCTCACTGGTTCATAGTCATATTCTAACACTGTACCAGGAAACATCACAAGCACTCCACTTTCAGTAACAGCATATCTTCTTACAATATATTTTGAATATGGGCCATGAAGATGTTGTCTCTTGTAAAATGATAATATTGAGTTCAAGAATCCAACATCTTGTTGTATTTCATGTTTTAGACCTGGATTTGAAAGTAGCCCGTGAGCTACACTTTTTAAATATGCCAAATAATTCTGCATGTATGTAACTGCTTCTTGTCCATCACCCATATCATACAGATATGTAAATGGTGACTGAAAACTTGAGGGACTTAAGTACACTGTACCTTGATCTATGGTAGCTATCTGTCTAAAATGACGGCACATTTTACCAGCTTTTGGAGGAAATAGGTCTAATCTATGGAATAATATCTCTTTATTACTTCTTGCAAAATATATATTACTTTTGTTAAATAAATTGTCCTCTTTTACTTCAGATGCTATGCACACAATGTATAGGTTCTTAACCCACTTCCATGAATAAATAATTGATGTAGTAGAATTCTTGGACATAGTCATATTTCCAGAGCTATTTGCAAAAATCTCTTTTTTAAGATTCTCTATATATTGGTGATTTTCAATATTTTCCAAATTGGTAAATTTGATTTTTTCTGTTGCTGATTCAGGCCGAGGGAAGAAAGTATGCATAAGTACTTTTCCTGAGAAATCCATGACAAAAGCTCTTTTTTTCTGGCTTCCCTTGAAATAAATAATATCTTCTGCAAGATCTGACCAGTACAAGTCTAAACCAAGTACCCCAGTTGAGATTGGAAGGACTAAAGACACCATAAAATCTCTCTCAGTAGCCTCCCATACTGGGCCTAGTATACTAATTTCCGTTCTGTCATATTGCCCAGGAAGAAGAGAAATAAACGCAGATGCCACTTGACCTACAACACCACTGTCATTTATATGTAATCTCATAACAGAGTGATTATTTGAATGTGTGTGCCATTTGTCAATGTGCAATATACCCAATGAACTATTTCTGTCTACTTGGTTCTCATATATCAAACCAATAGCAAAATTCATGTTGTCATCTTTTTTAGACAGATAAGGGAACATTTTCAACCAAGTTTCATTTCTTAATACTTTTGTGTCTGTCAAGAATATAAACAACTTATGTTTAGGTAATGGCTTTTGAGTCAATAAATTTTTAATTTCCTTGTTTATTAAAAGAGGTGAAACACTTGTGGGTGCTATATCTAAACTTGATAAATATTCCCTCAATAACAGCTTATTGTTGTCTGTAGCGTTGCCCAAATCTGATATTCCATCTACACTACACATATCTTCAAACTTTAGAAAATCTGACATGTTAGTCATCTTGAGTGCAATCACGTCAGAGCTTTGCAGAGCATATGTTGTTTCCTTAGCTACATTCACAGCATGTTGTAAAGAATCTGCCTTCATATTATTGTCAATTATAAAAACAACCAATTTTGACTGAGGATGCACAACTTTATGGTACAAATATCTTAAATTCGAATGTGGCATAGCTGCACAATCTTTATCAGTAGCATAATCCATATGAGACAAAAAATATTGCCTCTTAACTTTTATATCTTTGAATCGACCCAACATTTTTAATTTAGGATCCTGAGAAGGCAAGTCATCGTATACATTAGGGCTTTTTATAAAAACTGACTTACGTATAGAATTGAAAGGGCATGGATGCGTGAAGGACGGAGTGTTGTTGTTATTGATTACATTGTTCATGTCGCGGAGGATATTCTTGGCTGAAGAGAGCTTGTAATCCAGTTTGTCGACAATACCCAGTAGCAAATCATTGTCGGTGGTGTGATGGCGGGTCCCTTTGTAAGCAGTCCGTATTTCGAAGTGCGCTGGATACTCACTCCCAAGTTCTTTCACTACTAACTCACTGAATCTGTTTGATAATGTTTCCGATAATTTCCGAATGCAGTCTTTGTAGTCACCACGAGTGTTAGTCCTCGTGCAATTATCATTTTGCGCGGCTATCACACGAATACCGTAACACATCGTAACCATGAATAACACTGATAAAAACTTCATCTTGTCGGCATTATCTTTGATCTGCAACACTATTGTTTATCACCGTTTGTCTTCTCATACAGCATTTTTATGAAACCTTTTTGGTTATACATTTTGGATATTAAGTTTACATCGACATTTTATAGTGTTTTTATGGAGACTTTCCATACAAAAAGTAAATAAAACTATTTATTTACGCAGCCCAGCTAAAACGAAAGTGACAATCCGACATGATCCGACTTTTTTTTTACAATCAGCTAAGGTCAAAAAACATGCTGCCAAACAGTGTTGCCCGTTGAAAAATGCCAAATTACCGTGTCAACAGACTAAAATTATAGTGTTTTCGGAAAAATCACCGAAGTTTTTTTAAACGACTTAAAAAAAAGGAGGAGATTTTCAGTTCAAATGTATATTTTTTTAAACATTTGTAACCTCGTAACTCTGTATTGGGTGAACCGATTATGATTATTCTTTCTTTGATTGAAAGGTGGTACTTGCTATTTATGTAAGTCCGCCAACCCGCACTAGGCCAGCGTGGTGGACTATATGGCCTAACCACTCTCAATCGTACTGTCGATTGTAGAGTAGGCTCATGCCCTGCAGTGGGACGTATATGGGCTGATACAGATACTTGCTATTTGATCCCAAAAAATATGGTGAAGGTCTGATGAATATCTTAGGATCAGAAGAAAATAATTTCTCAAAACTTATTAGGATTCCAAGGTTTTTTTTTTGTATTGTGTACAATATAAATGTTAAGCTAAAGTGGGGTAGGATAAAGGGGTAGGGGCGGCGGGGTAGAATATTAGTAAATATGATTTTAGCGATTTATTTTTCATCGGAAAGAATATTTCACATATTCGCCATTGAAATACCTGTCAACACTAAAAAGATACAACTAAAAAAAAGGCTAAAAAAATAAAAACCGACATCAAAACAAAAAACCACTATAACTAAAAAATAATAATAAAAATACCATTGCAAAGCAAAACAAAACTGCTGTACTTGGCGATCCGCCTTATGTAAGTTACGCATATATATTGATTTTTTGGGTAGTCAAGTCAATAAATAATTTAATCAACATGAACAAGTACATTGAAATCATGGGCGTAGCCAGCCATGGGCTCAAGGTGGGGCAGAAGTTTAAAATAATATTTAAGTAGCAAACTATACCCGTTGTCCCAACCCGGTTATTTTTTTCATACAAAAAGTTTACACCCTATAGCACCATGTATCTACAGGGTATATCAAATGTGCTATAGAAAACAAAGCCAGATGGCAGTTTAAGTGATTTTAGATACAATACACCTAAAGAATTGGCAAAAAAACGACGAATTTTGGCAAATACCATTGACGTATAATATAGTTTTTAAATCAATGGCAAATACATAGTTTCTTTTTTTAATAATAATGTACACCCTTTAATTTTAAAGGCGCTATGGTACGCAAGGGCTTAAATTATTATTTTAGTAATAACTATAGATTTATTAGTTACCACCTAAACACGACGATATTTGAAAAAACAAAAATCACTAATAACCAAAAAATAATAAGTACCACTGCAAAGCAAAAAATAATATTTATTTCATTATTCTTATGCATGCCGATTAATTTGCTTAATGACTTGACTAGCTAACAAATTAAAATATATGCGTAATATAATAAACGCGGGTCGCCCAGTACCAAACATCTTTTTATTTAAATATATATTAGGGATAGGTCCTACATGTTTGGTACTTGGCGGCCCGCCTTCAATATGTTACTTAATTTTGAGGAGTTCCCCTCTCCCGGTCCGAAGATATTCATCAGATCTTCACCATATTTTTATGGGACCAAGTGATAAGCACCAGCATTCAATCAAAGAAAGAATGGTCGAAATCGGTTCACACAGGTTCACACAGGTTCACTGGTGGTAGGTCTCTCATATGTGAGAGGCCATCTGGGTGGGTACCACCGCAGTGTCTATTTCTCCCGTCAAACAGCAGTGTAAATGCACTGTTGTGTTTCGGGTTGAAGGGCATTGTAGCCAGAGTAACTACTGGACATATTGAGACTTAACATCTTATGTCTCAGGATGGCGAGCGCAGTGGAATGCCAAGCATTGCTTTGTAATTCAAGGTGTTGTTTGGTTTTGCTACTGTTCATGAGCGGTCGTATCGCTTACCATCGTCTCGCCATTCATAGCAATAATAAAAAAAAAACAGTACAGAGAAATAAGGTAACAACATAAAAAAAAGCAACATACAGTCGAATTGAGAACCTCCTCCTTTTTTTGAAGTTGAATAAAAATCACAAAGAAAATGTCGCATTTTTTGCGAAAATTTTAGTTGCATTGTTTTTATAGTGTTTATAGGGCTAAGGGGTAAAGCTAATGCTCCTAAACAGAGGTCATGGCCTTTCCTAGGTGCTACGAGTACGCGACTTTGGCCCCCGAGCTTCTGCAGACACCCAACCTTCCCTTCCGTAACAGCAATATCCACTCCTATAATCCATATTCTCCTTGCCTATAACATCCTCTACCCAAAAATCATATTTCCTTACCTCGGATAATGATAGGCAGCAGCGTCATTAATGCGAGTCCCTTACTGCGCTCGCCAACCCGCCTGCCAAGCGTGGCAAGTAACAGCAAATACCCCCACAATGGCGACACAAACAGAGACCAGGCCCCCAGTCCCCGGCAGCCCCACTACTTCTGGCTATGGTAGGTTGTAGGTGAAACCCCGGGCTGGCCCCGGCTACGACCCCCGACGACGACTGGCCCTGGTAACAAAAAACACGCACGTTGAGGACAGACGGGAATATTGTCGAACTGGAAGAAGAATTGAACGGGTTGCACTGGGACATTCTGGGGTTTTCGGAAGTCCGAAGAATCGGAGAGGTCCATACGATAACCCTGATGTCTGGTAACCTGCTCTTCTACCGGGCGGATGACCAACAATCTCGAGGAGGTGTCGGATTTCTCGTCCACAGGTCTCTCATCAACAACATCGTATCCATCGAAATCATCAATCATCGTGTGTTGAGTAGGGTAGTGTACCTTATACTTAAAATATCAAAAATATATTCGGTGAAGGTTATACAGGTGTACGCGCTGACCTCGACACATCCAAATGAAGAAGTAGAGGAGATGTATGATGAAATAAGTCGGGCCATACATACTTCCAAAACCTACTTCAATATTATTTTCTGAGTTATTTTCATTTTAATTTCAACACAAGGTTGGGCATGAGAAGCGATGCAGGGATGAAAGTGGGGCAATTTGGACATGGACAACTGACCCCAGAGGTCGGAGGCTGGCCGACTTTCTGGAGAAAGAGGGACTCTTTGCGATGATCTCTTTTTTCCAAAAGCCGTGTCACAGGAAATGGACCTGGCTGAGTCCTGGCGGTTCTACGAGAAACGAGATAGATATCTTAACGATGAAAAGACGGATGTTCAGTAATGTCTCTGTGGTCATTAGGATGAAAACTGGCAGTGATCACCGAATGGTTAGGGGCACATTGAATATCAATGTCCAATTAGAATGGCGTCGCTAGATGAAGTCTGATGATAGCCTTAAGTTAAAATGTTGCAGTGGACGATCCAAACAGCGATTTAGTAGAAGCCGGCCATACGGTGGGATTTAAGTATTTTTGACTTCACCGTAGAGATAGACCACAAGAACTCTCGACACTACAGAGATGATATACCGAACATCAGCCTGTGTGAGATTGAGATGGCCCTGAAGCAACTTAAGAATAACAAGGCGCAGGGTGAGGTAGGAATCACTTCAGAGCTTCTGAAAGCGGGCGGAACGCCGATATTGAAAGTCTTTCAGGCATGAGAGGCATGGAGTAGGAGCTTGGTGGTACTATTCTTCAAAAAAGTTGATAACACTTTGCTGAAGAACTACAGGCTCATCTCGCTTCTGAGCTATGTATATAAATTGGTATCGAAGGTCATCACAAATTGTCTCGAACGCAGGTTTGATGACTTCCAGCCTCCCGAACAAACCGATTTCCGAAAAAGCCTTTAATACCAAGACCACATCCATACATAAAAGATTCCCATACATATCTTATCCTGTAGTATATAACTCGATCAGTGCACGCTGTGATTGATGGAAATCAAACTATTCGTCTTGTTTCTGACTGTTTATTGTTGCACTTTATACAAACATATTGCGGACATATCTCAACCGGAACAACGATTGACCATAGACTTACATAGATCTTATTAATAGATAATAATCCTTTACGTTTAGGGTACAGATAATAATATATATAGAATATTATCTTTGATACACATTTCCAATAGTGATATAAAAAATTGCACAATCACAAAAGCTAAATAAACAATTAACAGACTATTACTCCATCTCGACTACGACGAAACTGAAAATATTCTCTCCTCTTACATAAATCCTCATGATCTTCCAGGCATATATAACAAATAAAATAAGTTTTGGCACCGCAATTAACAGGTATTTTCTTTGCTTTTTGTATGCTTATATATTTTCTGAGATAACTATATGTATAAAATTAACTAATTCCTGAGAGCTGAGACCAAATATTCTTGCTATGAAATTATGAGAAGATTGTGAAGTCATTATCATCTTATCTTATTCTTACCATATCCGCTATTGTTAGACACTGTCTGAGGCCATCTCTTAGTTTGCCTCGGTACCTAATGTCTTGTCGATAATTTTATCTCACTCCCCCATTCTTTAAAGCTTTGATCAAATATACACTAGATACAACATGAGCGCTTAGAAAATGGCACCAAAAAAGAGTGCTTTAAGCTCTAAGCTTTAAGCACTCTTTCGCCTTCAGGCACGCACCGACCGTTGCTTCTAAAACGTCGCATAACTTTAAACAATATTATTTGAAAAGCTACTTTAAGCTCCAGGAATAAGGTGGAATTTGTGTTAATATATTTGGAATATGTGATCTTTTTGTTTACTCTTTTTAATGTCATGCATCGGTGCCACTTTTTTTTAACAGAACTTTTACAGGGAACTGTGTATCTAGTGTATATTTGATCGAAGCTTTAAAGTTATACTTTGATATTGGAAATTCCACTTGATTCAAGAAAAGAATTATTTCGATCCTTTATAATTTCCTAATCGAGAATTTATAACAGGTACCTAATCAAGTTGGAAGCTTTTTGGTGCGACATCAGGTTTTTTCCGATAAAAAATCACTAAAATCATTTCAAAGCTGCCGGAGATATTGAGTACGCCGCTGTGGCTGGTGCCAAGGCAAACTATATCCATGAAACCAAATAGTTATATTTATCGGTGTCTAATCCTTAATAACTTCTAGTTTCGCATAAACTAATAAGGAATAACAGCTTGTTATTGCTAAGGAACTTATTTATACTTATATATTACAGAGTATAAACAACTAAGTAAAATGTAATTTCTCGTCTTTTTAGGTCAGCAGTCGGGGCTATTGCTGGTTTGGCGTCATTTGACCTCGAGGATAGCCACCATCTAAATGTATAACGGCCTGATTATTATTATTACTGGTCGTGCGTAAATAATAATCTAGAAATGCTTTTACGCCTGGTGCGGGGTGCCAAGTAAAAATACTAATTAAGTATTATAACTGTAAGGTTATATCGCTACGACGCGACGGCTACAGGTACTCTACACCCGCACGTTGGGGCTTTTATACAGCAACGTGTGTGTTTTCATCGATTGGTCAGGGGCGGTGTGGCTTACCGTCCGATCATTAACCCAGTTGTGTGGCGCTACGCGGCCCGGCAGGGCATGCGAGCCCGCCGCTCGTCGCCGCTCATTCTGGCGCCATGCAACTGCCCGAGACGCCGCCGCCGCCACTCGCTCCTCTGTGGGACCGCGTGCTCCGGGCCCGCGCGCTTCCCCCCGACCTTGACGTTGAGCTCGTGTACGTCGCGATAAGAGATCGACTCGTACACCCAGAGTGGGAAGTCCGTTTACATGCGCTGCGAGTACTCGCTGATCTTCTGCCGTTATCTGGTAATGCTTTGTCATTCCCGTTTGACCAAGTAGTTGACAATTTGGGACACAGTTCGCCTAACGTAAGAAAAGCAGCATTGGATGCGTTGAAAGTTTTTTGTACTCACTGCGAAGACACTGAATGTGCAGCCCGAGCCATCTTGGACAAATGTTCGTATCATAATATAAGACCTCATTCCGCGAACGTTGACGCGAAAGTTAACGTTGTGACTGGATTAATATTATCTATACCATCTTTGATGGCAATTTTAAAACGTAGACACCCAGGACTGGATATATTTCCTACTTTTCATATATTAGGTGAAAAACTTTTTGATCCTGTACATAGGGACGTGGCACAGCGGTCATTGATAAAATTGCGCAGGATTTGCGGTCCTCGCGATTATATGATGACACTATCAAGGTTGGACCCAAAAGTACAAGACAAATTTCGTATTTTATGTGAAACATATGATGAAGATTCTATGGATGTATATTATGCGCCCAGGAAATCGGCGTACCGCCAAAATAATAATCAACCGTTAGTGAAAGTTAATCATATATTTAACGGACCCGTGACGACACCGATACGACTATCAACAGATTCATCATCGGACGACTCCCGCACTAGAATACCTTTCTATAGTAATAGTTATGCAAAAGTAATAATTGAAACTGAAATCAAATTTGATTCTGATACAGCTATTACAATGACAGTCTTAGAAGAGAACGAAGCTGAATCTGAAAGGAATACGGGAAGCGACGACGATTATGACAGTTCAGATTTGAATATGCTTAAATACAGTGATGGAGATACGGAAGACTCTGATGTGGTTGTGAAAAAAGTGCGTTTTGGTGGTGAAAGTGTCAAAATAAGAACTCCGGATAGTGAAAATGTTATAACAAGCGAAGATGATAACCACAATAAAACAATTAAAGAGAACGATCATATAGATAATGTTTTAGTTCCTCTCACACCAGGCATCGTGAATAAAATGAATGAAATCAAACGTGAGGCTATGGAAAGAGAATTTCACTCGAAACACGAAAAAAAGAAGAGTGGGATACCATTGCCAGTAATCCAAAACAAACAAAAAAAGATCATAACTAATTACAGTAGAGTAAAGTTAAAGTCTAAATCATTAAGTGAATTGTATGATTACTTTAGAACTAAAAACGACGTTCATGAAGATAAATCAAAAGAGGTTTCGGGTTTCGCTTTAACGCTATCGGAGGTTCACTCACCGGAAAAAGTGCCCAGTCCAGTAGAGCCCCATAAAGAAGTAGAAGTGTTGCATAATTTACAGCGAAGTCCTGTATTGTCACCTCGCCGACAACAAACGCGTGTGGTTCTAGAGAAGGATGGGTAAGTTGACAAGACATTACTTACGTATAAATCGATACCTATGTTGACTTGAGTATCAGTCTTTATTAGAATGCGTTGGGGCTTACACCGTAAAACGGGTAAAAACGTAATCACCTATCAATACAAATTGAAAAGAAAAAATCTGACAAAATTGTCGTAAGCGTTAACTAATCAGGTCCTGCATCACGTTGGGCCTGGCGTGCTTCTAATGTATTGTTGCGTTTTATATGCGTTTATCTGAAAACATAATTATTGACAAAGGTTTTGAGATTTACGATGTCACCCCGTAAAGAATTTCTCATCATAGTAATATGTTAACAAAAATAAATAAATAAATAACACCCAACAGTCACATACATAGTCGCGGGTATAAGGAACTACGAGAGAATTTTCGGTCTCACAAACATTCAGACCCGAAAGAAATATTTGTGGGCCGCACAACCATTTCTCTCGATGCGGGGATCAAACCCGCGGTCTCTCGTTTCACAGGCGGCGTCTAAACGCCTGTGCCACGGAGGCTGTCCAGACATGTCTTATAGGTACTTATAACTGTTTATTAAAATAATACTTATATTACAATTGAGGTGATAACGATAAACAAGACATAAATATGATCTTTGTGAAAATTTCTGTTTAAGTATCAAAATTCCTAACTAAACTCATCCCTTTTGATAAGGGGTATATTCGGAATGTATCTATTCCATGCTGCCTAGTTTTAAAAACTCATGCAGTAACACAGGAGTTCTAAATCTCAAACCACAGAGTCCTCTTCATCTTAAATTGCCCTAATAAATCAAAATATATAAAATGTTTATTGTATAATTTAATGTAGGTCAACTCATTTAGGTTAAATACTACTGAGCTATTTTCTGTACAAATATTTTGAAAGATCAATGCTTTGAATAATAGTACTTACATAACTCCGTAACTATCATGGAATCAATGTTAGGAACAGCTTTATCAAAAATGTAATTTGGTAAGTTCTGAAAAGTAAAATCATTATTTTGTTGTACCTACTTATTTCATCAGTAATTTATTTTAATTTGAAAGATTTCAATGCTACAGAACGTTCTAAAACAAGAAATAAACAAATACGGCGAAATGCCGGTCTTTCGCCGACACATCACGACCTTATCTCATTTTGATATTTACTTTTGTTTAGGTTTTTCTTATACTCACATATACAGTTTGTATATGTGTTTGTATTCACATATTCAGATGTTAAGGTAACATAAGAAAAAATAACGGCCAAGTGCAAGTCGACGCGTGCATCAAGTGTTCCCTACAAACTTATGTATGTGATGTAATTAAATATGTAAGGTTTTGGAAATATTTCCGTGCTATAAAACTTTGCTTCATGTCAAATATCAAGATTCTAGGTTGACTGTTTGATCGAAGACTGGAAATATCATTAAGGTTTTGATTCCCTTGCGAGTAGGCGCGAGTTTCAAAACACGCGGCTTAAACTGCTGTTTCTTTTGATTGCGTTGACACAGAATTTTGATTTTTTTTGAAGTTTGTTACAGCTTAAAGGCATTATATATGTAGATCTGAGTATTTGACATGAATTTCAATTTAATACCTCTACGCGTTCATGAGGAAAAGTTTGAAAATCATAAAAATATTTTTATTAAATGATGTGTCCAAAAATATATGGTTTTGCAATTTTTCCTATATCTATGCGTATAAGACGTTGCTTTGTGCCAAATTTAATTTCTTAATTTACGGGAATTACCCATTAGCTTAGAAGTTTGATATATGATACCTTCACGCGTTCTTGAGAAAAAGGGCCTTGTCAGACAGACAGACGGACAAATAAGTGATCCTTTAAGGTTTCTGTTTTTTCCTTTTGAGATACGGACCCCTAAAAATATTTTGCCAGTTTCTTTTAATTTACCGTGTATCTTTCTTCCGCGAATTTGATGCCGTATAACATTGTATCCCCTTTATTAGCAAGATTATCAAATGGTTTATTAATACTTCAATCCCTAGTATCCTATTCCTATATTGCTATTTGTTTATGCTAGGTGTATAATATAAAAAGTAAGCCTAATAACTAACTGACGTAGTAACTAAACCCTAGCTTACCTAGGCAGGAATGAATATTTTTATTTCCCATTTATTTCATCTCAATTAAAATATATATTTAGTGACTATGAATTTAGTGACTACGAGTATAATGTTTGTGTATTTCCACATCTAATTTTTCTTCAGGTTCGTTCTGAATCTCATATCGTCGTCACCACCCGCTGACGAGCTGATGTCTCCGAGACCTCCTACTCCTCTAAGACCTCATTACGACTGGGAGGAATTAGACGTAGTGCCGCGGTATGTTGCCGACCAATTACACAATACGGTAAGAGACTTGATCAATACATATTTATAAGTATGAATTAGTACCGAAACTAGGTGAACGAAGTTCGAATATTTAGGCTAATGAAAGCAAGTGATGTTTGGTCTTTAATATTAATGACTTAAAAGAGCTGTTCTTCGGGTTTTTAAAAAAAATACTAATTTTGACATGGTATATTTTAGTTAATGCTTAGATTATAACATATTTAAATATGTATAATATACGTATAATGTTAAGTTATAATGTTATGGTACATGGGATGAGACCAGAGATGATGAGATGAGAAAGATGGATGACACAAGCGCAGACCGAGAAAAGTTGTGCGTTAGAGAAGTGGCCTATACCTAGCAGCGGATAAATTCGGGCCGATATGGTGATATAGTGCACACACAGTTTACTCTGTTAGGTATATTCGTAGGTAATTTAACTAGAATATCAATCGATTAACCAGTCAGTTACATTTTGATAAAGGTTGAATCACTTTAAAACGTTTGGGTGCGCATTCATTTATTTCTTTTATACTGCTCGATAAACAACTGTATTAAGTTGATATTGTTAACTGAAACTCAGTGTTGGCGACAAACAACCGCATTTAAAGTAAATACAAAGACATAGAACATTTAGTCTGTGGTTATACGTGATAGCCTTGCATAAATTCGGAAACACACTACTGAAACACTACCCGACAGGACTCAACGCGACGCACGTATAAATACACGTACAGGCACCTGTAAATCAAATCCTACTATTACAGATAAGCAGAACCACACTACGAACACGCGATGCAACGTTGCGTGGCGTGTTCCTAGTGTGGTTCTGGAATCTGGTCAAAGAAAATGGTACGATTTGTTTTAACTTAGCATGTGTCGCGTGGCGTTTTAATAACTGTGTCCCTCGAATAATTGCATAATAAATAATGTAGTTATTTCACCATCACTTACACAAAACCATCCCCAGCTTTAAGTCCAATTTCGAATGTAGGTCTTCAAAGATTTCCGCAGCTATCTGTTGGAAGCGGCCTGCATGTAAAGAGTTCTGCAACCCTCTTACTACTTATTTCACATATATCACACATTAAGCTTTTTTACGTCTGTCGTTACCCATTATTATACTGCATGTCATATATTAGGTAGTTTTAATGCTAGAAACCATGGTATTATACTAGAGCGGACATCGGGAACGATATCTCTGCGCATTGTATTCGTTCAGTGCAGCAAGAGCGAAGATGATGTTACTGCGTAGGCATTTGGTATGGTAGATAACAAAGACAGAAACAGAAGTAGTGATACGGTACCGTTCATGATTATTACAAACGTTTTGTTTGCAGTGCCCCCCCTAGTACGAGTATAATATCACAATGATTGACAGTAACAAATTCTGTAACGTTATTTGAATGTTTGAAGAATGATGACTGACCACGCAAAATGCGCGAGGCCTATGCATTAACCCTATTCCGGATTATTTCCGCAACATATTAATGTTTTGTAGTTATGTATCGCTTTTCTTCCTGTTTTTATCAGATTGGGAATTAGATCATTACAATTTCATTACCATGTCTATTTCGAGTCTGTTGGTCCCTACCAAGTATCATCAAATATCTAGGGTTTGTCACAGATAGATATTCAATTTATTTAAAAGCAAAACGTCAAATAAAGCTTTATAAAGTCTAATTAATTACACGCCATTGATGTAATAGTGAATAGTGTTTACCAATTAATTTGGCGAAGGCTAGCGCCCCTCAAGGCTAAGACCTTGTTTATTGTTACACTGAAAGGCCTTGGACTGTCATTTAGCCAAGGACTAGATTTTGTAATTTCATTTAAAAATATATATTTATATAAACGTGCAATCTTAATTAGAAATAAATTGGATTTAGGAATAGGTACCTAGTATAAATTTGCATCATTATTTTTTATTTATTCAAATATAACAGGTACCAATTACAAGCTAAGGTCTCGGGTTCAAATCCCGTGTCGGGCGAAGTGATTTAATTTTTCTATTCATAATCAGCCCGGAGAATTAGCCAAGATATTCAAACATGACCCGAAAGATTTCAAGTTTTAAAACTTAATTTAGGTATCTAATGTTTTGTATCATCCGAAAGAATTTCAATTCAGTTCAGTTTCAGCCAAGAAGACCAAAAAAAACGATACCAATATAGATTTTAAAACTATCTCTGAATAAGTCTGTTACGATTTAAAACTATTTTAACGTAGTACGTTTTTAATTAAAATCTGAGTACCGAAATGACATTTATACAAATTTTTTTTTTTTACACTTTTCACTCTCTCAGAGGCTGAATTTCCAAAAAATCTCTTCTTAGTGCTAACCTACGTGACAATAGGAACCCCTATGCAAAATTTCACGTTCCTAGCTCCAGTAGTTGCGGCTGTGCGATGATACGTCAGTCAGTCAGGTTCCTCTTTTATATATATAGATAAATTCATGAAGTAGTTCTTATGCCGTGTAAACCATCGGTACAGGAGAACTGGATAGCGGCGGTGAAGGCAGCGGACCAACTGCACAGCACGTTGCTGGACCCCGACAACGTTCGCAAGCTGGAGCCGGCCGCCTTGTCCCTCGTGAAGCACATGTGGGCGCTCAGCGATGCCGTGAGTACTCCTGGCTTGATCATTGTCGTACCTTTCCATACTTCCAGTATGAGCTCATACATGAAACTGCGCCAATAATTAACCAAATCTTAGTCTAGTGTTTTCTGTGCCACATCTGGATTATACATAGATCTGCATTTTGCGCCCTGCAGAGTACCGCCCTAATTTCGACATTGTACTTGATAAAAATTTCTTCAAATATTGTCCTGCACTGTTTTTACTCCTAGTCGAGGTGGCGGCAGGCACGCAGTGTTTGACTGTGTAGTCTGTAATGTATATTCTATTATGCGACCACGATGTGTGTGGTACTATCGGTGTTGGTTCTTGTGATTTCGAGGACACCGAGGGTGTCACTAAAAGAATGGGGTGTCTGGACCCCTCATTTGGAAACAGTCCGCAGCGTTACAGTGGGCACGATGGTTCCGGGGAGGCTATGGCGTCTCAGCGGTCTTATTGTTACAATATGCTGACCTCACTGTTGAAGATGTACAATGTGGGAGTTTAGTAAGGACTCGACTCAGCAGTCGTCTATATTTTACTAACTTTCCCGAGTATTTCTTTCAAGATGTCTCCTAATCCATAAAGCTTTAATCGGCTGCATTAAATTTATTGCTTTATAGACAAACGTTCTCTTCTTGACGAAAAAATTGATCTGTTGTGATTAAGCCCAGGAAGGAACTATTTAGTGAATGCGCCAATAAGTTTTTTGTTGTAATCAATCAACATTCAAATGTTCTTTCAATGCGGAATTTATTTCACTTTTACTTTCGCAAAGTTCACAGTTGGTATTCGCATAAATATAACCCGACGGGATTGATTTCTTGGCACTCGACACTCGAAGGCCTTTTATAAGTGTTGCCATATGAAACCGGATACACGTATCATGCACATTAATTATGCACCACGCAGTATCGATAACATGGAATTAAGTTAAAACCATTTTCATTTTATATTTATACTTGCATAAATTATACTTTTATACTAATTGTATAAATATGCAATTAAATTGTTTTATAAGCCAGGGACTTAATTATGCCATTATTTCTCCGCCCTATGTTTTTTATTTTGTATGAGTGGCCACATACCATCCACCCCTAATGGTTTGATGCGCTGAGATACCACTTTGCTCTCTCCTTCACCGCTATTAAACTATTAAAAAGTAACAAAATTGAATTATAGAATGATTTTCCTATTGTAGTTTTTAGTCGAATGCGTGGTCTGTGTCTAATATCCCTTGACCAGCTTTATAATCACCGACAGTTGCATCTACCTACCACATAAAACATAAAAACAAAGTTATTAGTTGAGACAATGTTATCTGGTACCTACTACCTATTACCCTAGTAGAGCCGATCCAATTAGACTAAATCTAAGAGCTTTAGCAGGACTCTGCCCCTTAAAAAATAATTTATTACCGTCTTCTCTGACGTCTAGATAGCAGCGGCCAGGGCTCCAGCGGAAGGCGCGGTGTGCGCCTTGGTTCGAGCCGCGAGTAACAACTGTACGAGACAATTGCTACCCACTCTTATATCAAGGATGTCCAAGGAACCTCTCCCTGCCGCCTTACCCCACGCTCTGTTACAAAGACTGGCCTTGCACCATATAGTTGACCTGATATTCGACCCGAATATGATTGGGGTAAGTAACATTTAACCTTTAAGCACGTCGTGCTGAATGACGAATAGTGAGGGTTGTAATAATAAACGAATGTTTCGACGTAATCGAAAAAGATCTAATTATGATATCGTCTACGCTTAGTCCATTATATTTTACTGTTCATAATTCTAGGTATGGATATGTCATTCGGTTTAGTACTTAATAGTTAATACCGCTGTGTTGTATAGGATTAGTATTGCTCATACTTCGAAGAAACAATGTTAATTAAACATAATACATATAGGTAGATGGATCCACAACTCAATTTTAATTTATTCTGCATCGGTTATGTAGAAAAGGTTAGGTATTAAAAACAATTGTTGTTTTATTATTACCCCCTCATTAAAGTTGTACGACATTTTATTTAACTTCAACAAGTAACATCAGCGTTAAGCTTTTGAAATGTAGCGAATAGCACTCATGATTGTTCCACATTCACTTTGTTATCATCGGATGATCAGTGATCAGTGGCTATGTTTGCTAGATGACGGGCGATATAGATGAGTTGCAGAACGCCCAGCTCCGGGCCACGCTGTGCCTGGCCAGGGCGGCCGGCCCGGCCGCCGTGCTCTCCGCCGTGCGAAGGCGGCTGGCTGGCACCACCAGAGCTGACATATTTTGTAATAAAGTAAGTTTCACCTCTTCCTCGAAAGAAGTAGGTACCGCAGTTGGTTAAACGGCTGCGCAACGATGCTGATGAATCATTCCCGCGATACCTGTGACTAATGTCTAATTGCGGGTTGGACTATGTATTTATGTGACTGCTAGGAATATATTATGTTTTTTTATTTAGGACAAAAACTCGAAACTCGAAACCAAGCCATTTCGACTTCTATTAGACCAATGATCCAGCATGTACAAATAGCGTTTATTTTTTTATTTCCACGCAATGACATACTGTTGTCCAGCTTAAGCCTAAGTTGAAAACGGTATCTAAGTAGGAAATTAAATATTTCAGTAATTTTTTTCATTGCATTATAATACAATATTTGTATTTTATATGTACAGTTACGAGAACGGCTGCGCCGGCCCGCTGAAAACATCAAACCGAGCTACGTGACCAGGTTTGTCTTTGACTTTGTACATTATTATCAATTTTTTTTTAATTGAACTTTGTTGTCTGTGCGAAACATATAAGAATTGAATGTAAAAATATACTTCAATAATATGTAGGTAACACAAGCAACAATACCGTGCAGCGTTTCAACTTAGGATTCGTGATCATTTGCCCTTTTAGGGTTGAGGGCGAAGAAGCGATAACAATTACATTCATAATCTCGATTGTAGAGAAGGTCCATGCCCTGCAGTGGGACGTACATGGACTGACACAGTAAAGTTTATGTTACCTACAGGAGTTCCCAACTGCCAGTACCAGTGAGGCGCAGGGCCAGGTCTACCCCGCCCCCCGCTGGACCTCCGCCCCCGAGGAGGCTACGACCTTTGCCGGACTCTGCACCACTACCAGGTATCATTTTTATCAGAACATTAATACGAGAAAGTGTGAAATGGCGGTTAATTTTTCCGATTTTGATTTAAACTTTTGTTTAGACTCACTTTCAACTTGGTATTGAATTTATAGAACACTTTTTAATATTATGACAGCTTCTGTGGCACTGACCACTGTCGGTTAGCCGCTAGACATCTATATTTGTATGATGTTGGCGAAGTAGTCTATGAATCGATATACTGCTGTTATGAAATTATGAACTGAATACTTTAAAGACCTTAACACTTAGCAGATATACATGGAAAACGGGAAAAGAGGCCTTTGCCCTTCAGTGGGACGTTGTAGGCATTAAACACCTATGGTAATCTAGACAAACAGGCAAGACGGAAGGAATAACGTGTCACATTACGCTCTGTAACCTCTACCACTCCTTTGATGCATGAACTGATGCTCAATCCAGTGAATATTGAACAGTTTCATACGAGCTATTGAACACTGCAGATATCTTAGTAAATAGTCTTTAAGTTTTTTTTTTCATCTTAATTTATAAATTGTTCTAGTGCATTTAATGATCCCTCGCTTGCCAGTTTGAATAACAAAAATCTTTTTGATTCTTAAATTCTAGTGATTCAAACAAATTAATCTTCGACAGGAATATCTCAGCCCGGCAGAGATATTCTCCTGAAAAGGTTGTCGCCGATACCTTTAAGTGACAGGTGAGTGTACATCTTATTTTGTTTTTTACTTTTAATTTAAGAATAATATGATATTATAGAAGGGGTCCAACATGGGTTTAACCGGAGGCAAATTGTTTAACCAATCACTATCTCAGTCTTCTCTCTCTCACTCTGATTCGTTTCAAACACCAGTCCAGTCCAAGTATATCTGGGCCTGCCCACGCCTTCCAAACTTCAAAACTGTTGTCACCGTCGCAGACCACAAATATAGGTATAATTTACCTAAACTTAAACTAAGGTTACAGCCAGGTTTAGGTAGCGGCCTGGCTGTAGTAGACCCTTGGCACTACGAAGGTCCATGAGCGGTGGTGACCGCTTACCATCAGGCGGGCCATATGCTGGTCCATCCCCTAACGGCCTATAAAAAAATCACGAATTCACAATTGACATCATTGTCTTCGCTATTTAAGAAACCACAAATATGAATTCACGAAATAATTTCAGAGAAGTGGTGGTCCTGAACAAGACGTTAAAAACAAAGAACAGACCGAAAAGAGTGTCCTAGCTTCTGATACCCACGATACAAGATTTAACTGATCTTAATATGGGGTCAATACTATGTATGTGACTGTTGGGTGTATTTGTATTTATATTTATAATTATATCCATTATCCCCACCAAGAGATACCGCTTTTGAGTACTATCAGATGAACCACATTAGTTTATTTAACCTCAGATTTGATCTTTAATCTACACACCTAAGTAATTGGTTGAACGTATATATAATGAAGTAAGTAGTGTGTACCTATCAAGAAATTGATGAAATTCGTACCCACCTGTTGCTGCGATCCAAAAAACTACTGTAAAACAAGGCTTGTGAAAATTCTTTTATTGCCGAATCTGCATAGAATTTAGCCACCAATTTAGAAAGTATCTTTTTAACGTATTGAGGTATTATTACTAAATGCCGGCATTTTTCATAAACAATTTACAAATCTATTTTATGTATCGAATGTTTTGTATCTTTAAAACGACTTTTGGATTCAGTTTGAGCGAAGAAGACAAACCATTTGATAGTTGAAATAGGTGTATAATGTGTATGAATAAGGCCGTAAAAAATATTTCGAGGTGCAAATCCTACTAATCCTACTCCTAGTCCTACTATATTATAAAGGCGAAAGTTTGTAAAATTATAAATGCGAAAGTATGTATTTGTTACCTGAACGCTGAAACAATGTTTAATAATTTGGTATGCCGTATGGAGGTAGCCGAGACCCTGAACAAACAGGCTACTTTTTAACTCGAAAAAAATGTGCTCCCCTGGGCTGTAAATGGAATTGAATTATTATTTTCGATAATCTTCTAACTCTATACGAATTAAATGATATATGTAAATTCTAAAAAAAATATTTCAACCTAGTAATCCTACCAATACTATAATAAAGGCGTACCTGAGTTTGTGTGTTTGGTACTTCTTCACGTTCAAACGGCTGGACCAATTTTTATGAAATATGGCATGGAAGTAGCTAATATCTTGGAACATATAGGCTAATTTGTATCCCCCTTTGTAGACCCCGGCTGTGGAACGAGACATCGAGGGTTCGATTCCCGCACTTGTTTCATGTGATTTTCCTACAAGTAATTGGTTCGGGTCTTTTAGAGGCTGAAAAGTCTCTCGTAAATCCTGACAATCATGTAAGACATTTATTTTAATGTAGAGTCAAAATTATGGATGTAAGTGAAGAGAATATTTATTTATTTGTATTCCGCTTGATAATACAACTATAAACATAATAATAACGACTTCTTCATAAATGATCTCACACTTTCGTCCCACCAATATTTCCACGAACAAACTTAATTATTCACGTATCGTTATAGGTGACGTTGAATATTGACCTTGCCTTTGTGAGAAACACCGCATCTGTTTGAACTTGGGCATTTTATTTTGTCTATAAGTCAGACTAACATAAATGTATGAAATATGAGCCTACCATTTTATTTAGTGGTATTCCAAGTCTCTGACTTATCGGAGCATGTGTGTATTGATAGTCAATCACCACGCACTATAACGGCGAAGGAAAACCCGTGAGGGGATCTGCACAACATAGCGAATTGCAGTAATAATCTATGCCCTATGGCATGTAAAGTCCGCAAACACGCTCTATGCCACCATGGTAGACTATATGGCCTAACCCCTCTCAGTCGTACTTTAGATTGTACCTAGAGGAGGCCTGTGATATGCAGTGGGACGTATATTGGCTGATACAGATTCCATGTTTTAACAAATCTTAAGTTCCGATACAGGTTAGGATAACATCAAGCATGTATAATTCCTATTGGACTCTGAGACATGCACATAAGTACCAACATTTGCGATTTTTTACTCAACATTTTCACATTCACAAAGTGTTTACTCATTTCGCGTGGTGTGAGTTGGATGTCGCGTGGCAACGGCTAAACATCGTCGCCTCGTAAATACAAAAGTGTGACAATAGATAATACTTTACCACGAACTCCTTCACGTTTACGAAGCAAAATAGGCTAATTTATACACGCTTTTAAATTGCTAAATTTTAACTACAGACGCTAACACCAGTTCTAAGAATAGGTATTTTAAGTAAGTTAATAATAAAAAAGAAGTTCTTTTTTATTAAGATACCAACTACCAATGTTAATAGTCATCGGCTTCAACGAAATCAATGGAGTTAATTGCCATAATGTGTATTACAATGTTTCTCGTATATTTTTGACGAATGACCATCCTAATTGTCCTATTATGCCCTATCGCCATATCGGGCAGAAATTCCTTACTGCGGGCTGATAATGAATAGAAAAAATCCAATATCACTTTGCCCTAATTCGAACCCGAGACCGCAGCGTTGTTACCGTACCATAGTACAATTACGCCACCGAAGCAGGCCCATGATCGTTAAACCCAATTATTTATTTATTAAATTACAATATGTCGTAGAAGAATCGTCAAGTGTCGCCGGCGCACGTGTTACCTCCTTCCTACAATCCTGGGTCCTTCCGCCGCAGTGAGAAGAGGCACCTTAGCAGGCCGGCATAATTATTTCCATTGGCATGGGACTGCCGTCCGATACCAATGGATACTCTGCCTGGGCGGCATTGGCACTTTCCATCAGGTGCAATGCCGCCACTATGCCAGGACAGTCTAAAAAAAAAAAAGTATAGCAGATTTCACATCTTTCCCGTTAATTATGGTCATAACACTTCTGTTTTTGTAAATACTCAGCTGAAAAATAACAGTAGCTGGTAATAGATTTCAAGGGATGTAGACTTTTAAAACATTTGGTCTAAGCTGCAAACAATGTGATTTATAATGTCCCGATGATACCATCCTATATGTTTAAACAAAGAGTAAGATTAGTAGGTAATTAAAACAGTGGTTCTGAACCGGTGGTTCACGGACCACTGGTGGTCCTGGAAGCATCCCAAGTGGTCCACGGAGCCATCCTAATGGATAATCGAATGTTTTATTAATTGATAAGTAGAGAAAAACCCTTTATTAATTTCCATTTCGATGTTAACAAACACCTAAACCATTCAGTCAACTGGACGGGGAATGACTAGACAGAAATTTTGCCAAATGGTCCCCATGACTAAAAAGCTTAGAACCACTGTCTTAAAATAACCCAAAACAAAGTGGAATATGTAAAAAATGCTGGCATGATAGAAACACAGCCTGAAAAGGGAGACAAGATCTTCTCAAGATCTGAAAACTTTGTAATAGTCAAAGTAGTAGTAGTAGACTTTAAAATCTAATATAATGAGTAAACATATATTATATTATATTATATATATTATATAGGTATATTAGGTACCTAAATTCATCAAGATGTTTCAGAAAGAATTGCTGAATGAACTTTTGTCTATAGAAGTAACAGACGAATAATAAGCTTTACATACGTCTAGAAAGCACCTACATGAAGTTGTAACGTTACAAATATCTAATGTAAATCATCCATTAAAAATTTAATGATCAATTGTCACAAGACTTTTACATGGAAATTGGAATCGCAACCCTGGCAGCACAGGTGGTCGGGCGGGGCGGTCGCGTCGCGTCGGGCTAATAGTTGTAATGTAATGGCGTGCCACCGATGACCCACATTTTGAAACTTAAATTATTGGCCCACATTCATTCACAATGCTTATGAAAGACGGACAGGCCGACCCATTTTCCTTATCGTTAGATCGCTCCACTTGGAACCGCGAGTTAGTCCGCATAATAACTCTTATCCGACCATTATATGTTTACAACCAATTATGTAGTAGAAAAATAAAAGTTCCAAGTGATGTTCTTCATTTTTACTTTAAAATCCAACCATAATCAGTCCGTTATAAATATGTACTTGAACATTTGTAGAGCACGACCAAATCGATAATACTTAGGTTACTAGTCCTCGACATAATCAGACTTGCCGACTAATGGGTGATTCAACCGGTGCGCATCGTCGTCGCAAGGAAGGGTAATCTACAAAATATGCAGGTGCACTGTACGGCCTAAGTGGTACCTAACGAATCAACATACGGGTGAGGTAGTAAATTGATCGAGGCTCGCGGGCGGAAGGGTGTGGTGTAGGTGTCGCGGGCGCGGCAGTGACGGCAGTCGCTCGGCGCCGCGGCGGCCGGCGGCATGCTCCGCATGTGCTGCTGCCCCGGCCCGGCCGTGCACCCCGCGCCCCCACCCCAACCCGCGCCCGCGCCGCCCCTCGCGCTCGATCTCGTCGCCGACCTGCCGCCGTTCACGCGGTAACGAACACCCTCCTATTGCACACTAAACAAACTAAAAACCCCCTTCTCACGTGCATTTCGTTTCATTTTTTGCAGGGATTCGAGCGCGCCGACAGCTTACGACGGCAGGACAGAACTGACGAACGGAAAAACTTCACCGTTTTTGAAGACCGAAAAAGTAATCAAGGATTTAGAGGCAGAAACGGACGTAGCGCGAACGCCGCCACCGCGATCGCCTTCGATCTACGTCGAAGACTGTTCCGAAAAGACGAACGTATCGGACGTCAGCCACGAGTCGAAGTCTCGGCCCCCGTCACAAACGGACGACGCGACGCGACCCGAAGACGCCGCTTCAAGAAAGTCTTCGCTGGTCGGTTCACAATCGGTCCCGAGCTCGCCGATCGGCGGTCTGCGCGACTCCTCCAGGAGTCGCGCCTCTTCACCCGCGTCCGCCACGAGCGACAAACGAACGCCGCAACCGACCGACGCGATTCAGGAGCCGCCAGCGCCGCGCGAGCGAGACGTGCGCGCCGCGCTCGCCGAGTGCGTGCTGCCCGCGCGGCACGAGGACTGGGAGGCCATCGTCACCAGCCTCGTCGAGACGGAGCGGCTCGCGGCCGACCCCGGCGCCCGCGCGCCCGCGCCCAGCTGGCGCGCCGCGGCTCGCAGCGCGGCGGCACACGTGCGCTCGCTGCGGTCGCGGGTGGCGCGCGCCGCGTGCCGCGCGGTGGGCGCGCTGTTCGAGCACCGCGGCCGCGCGCTCGACCCCGAGCTGGAGGAGGCGGCGGCGGCGCTGCTGGAGCGCTGCGCGGACGCCAACCGGTTCCTGCGCGGAGACGCGGCGAGCGCGCTGGGCCGCGTGGCGTGCGGCAGCGCGGCGGCGCGCGCGGCGGTGGCGCTGGCGCGGCGGGGCGGGGCGCACCGCGCGGGGCCGGTGCGCGCGGCGGCGGCGGCGGCGCTGGCGCGGCTGGTGCGGCACGTGGGCGCGGCGCGCGCGCTGGACCTGGCGCCGGAGCCGCGCGCGGTGCTGCTGCGCGCCGCTGGCGACCTGCTGGGAGATGCGTCCCCGGAGGCGCGCGTGCACGCACGACATTTGTGCCTGATTCTGATGGAAGACGCACGCTTCAGGCCGCTGCTGAAAGAAGCGACGCCGCCGACTAAGTACCGAACCGTCGAGAAACTCGTCGACAAGTTGCGGTCCCGGTAGAACTGGAATCTAGTGGAAGTATTAATATTCCGTATAGTGTGACTTCACCGAGTGAAAGCCGCAGCTATTTCGACTGAACTGAGCCGTCCGAGAGAGTGACCAGTGAGATGGAACGTAGGTCCTACAATTAATAGTTGTTTTATAAGCTACGAATGATCGAATTTTTATGTCGACTGAACTGTGCGAAAGGTATTTTTGTAGTGCAAATAAGTTTAAAATGTTGTGTATATCTACCTATTTGTAATTATTACCTGAAAGGAAGTTGCATTGTTATCCTCCGATGGAGAGAACTTTGATATTAACCTATGGAAATGTATTTATAAATTACATAACTAAATGTGACTGTTGTTTCTCTTATAAGAAATAAGACTACTGATTTTGTCATCGAAAACTCAAATAATATAAATTAATACTGATCTATGTAAAATACGCCTAGGATAACTTTAGACTGCTTATTTTAATTTTAAGGAAATCACAGCCTGCGTACTACAAAAAAATATATTTTCAGTGTAATCAGATTGGTATAACAATTAGGCGCTCTTTCAATTCAATGAATCTAAGTAACAAAGCTAGGTATCTTTAAATATGATCTCGCGAGCAATATTATTTGTTTTTATTTTTTTAGTATCCCGACCAAGGGCGGATCGAGCTAGCCAGGGGGCTAGGGGGGGGGCTTTTAGTTCTTTTCAGAACACTGGGCACGATTTCAATACTCGAATTCGTACTATTTTTTTTTAAAGTTTGTTACAGTCGTGATTTGTGAACACATTGTCTATGTGTTCACAAATCTTTTTACTTTATTTATCGACATTTATCTGTACTTATAAATTTTATCAACAAGAAAATAAATACATTCTGTCAATCTTAGCAGATTGACAGAATGTATTTATTTTCTTTATACTTTGTATTTATTTTTTTCTGGGCTAGCGCCCAGGAGGGGGGTCATGACCCCCATGACCCTGGATCCGCCCTTGGTCACGACAAAGTCATCTAACCGCAGATGGTAAATGCAAGTAGAGAAAATTGGCCAAACTTAATGGTCGACACATACGAAGTGGGATAAACACAGGTGATTCAGGAACACGACACACTTGAGTGAGTTAGTGATACTTTAAACCTCGAATAGTGGTTGCTACCCGGGCGCATGCTATCTGCAAATTGAGTCTCCGTTTATCTGACACACTAAACGTAATGCAAAACATTGCTTTACACCGGGTTTCTGCTAAACAGTGATTTCGCAGTTTAGCACTAGCCATTACAGATATTTTTATGAGGGCTAAATATAAGTATTAGAAAATATCCCAAAACTCAACGATAAAACGGAAATGCGAGATAGACCAAACTATTACAGCATAGCGACAAAAAACTCAAAATCCTGTCTCTGGTTGTTTTCAAAGAACAACTTTACTAGTGAAATTAAAAAAAATCTACTTTTGACCTCCCTCTGTAATAAATGACAAAGACTACATCTATGATCACCAGTGAAGCATATTTTATTTTATATCAAGTCTATTTATAAGAAAAAATAACAAACTTTCAATTATGGGTTTTTTATCAACAATTGGTCCACACTTGGTATATTGTTTTTTATTTTCTATATTATCTTGTATTATGGCACTGCGACGCTGCTGTTTCAAAATGTTTACAAACAGTAGTAAACATTTTCTAACAAATATTTGACAAAAAAAAAGTAACCTTAGTACTTTAACATTTCTAAACAAAATTGTTAACAAAGATATTTTTATCATTTGTTTGTAATCGTGTATCCAGGCGACAGCAGGGTAAGCGGAGAGGTAAAAAAAAGCTAATCCAACGAGCAAATGTTCCATTTTCGTGTAGACGCCTCGAACGTAAAATATCTAATGTGATGATGTGTTGTCAAATGTTAAAATGTTTGTATACATTTTTCATCAGTGTAGGAGCACTTAAACCATCTAACAATTCCTAATATTTGTGAATAAATGTATTAGTGTTTGTATTTTTTTGTAAACATATACAAACAGCAGTGCTGCCACACTGACATCACCATTATATAGAACGAATCGATGATAAAAAAGACAATTCTGGACTTTAGAGACTATTTAGAGCACCACGTAAAGTAAACTCCGAAGTCGAAGAAAATTCTGAACTCTAAAATTCACTTTCGCATCAACAACACAATAAATCTCAAAATGCATCTTCTTGCAATATTTCAGTACACAACATAACTTATTTGTACTCGAATCTTTTTGTAGATACTGTTAATTTTGTCACTATGGAGTCGAGACGCCGCGCCGCGTCGCCCGTCAAATACAAAACAAACAAACCCGAAAATGTTATAATAACCTTTCAATTTTCATAATCAAGTTGCAGTCACCTCGAATCATCACCACTCCAAAATGGTTGCAGGCTGAATGGAACTAAGACATGAGCTATCGGCCGACTCCTTGTTCAAATTAACGTCTTTTTTGGCTTGGAGCTGGCTGTACGTGGGTTTTGCAATCCAGTATCCTGACGAGTGCCCCGAGTGGATCTCCAGGGCGATAACACTTGTGCACGGAAGCGTAGCTACAATAGTAGGGCTAACACAATGTGGCATTCGCACGTTCAAACCATGCCACCTAACTAGTACGTATCTACTACTATTACTAGATTTATACAGAATAAAATAGGTCTGATGAAAGATGAAGCGACTCAACTGATGGACAGTGGTCACTGACAGATTGCTTACAATATTTAAAGACTATAGTCTTGGCCTGTGGTCAAATGTGAAGTGTTCTAGCCAAGGGAGGCAGAATGGACTGGGACAGTAAGAATTGTCTCTCCTGCGACAATCGTACTCATGAAACAAAACGCGCTAGTGAATCTGTTAATCTACTTTAGTTTTCTTTGGGACAAGTCTACCGAGATTAAAAAATCTTCTAGCTTTTACTTTATTCGGGGTGAAGTTCATGGTATTCTTTTACTCCATCTAAAGCAAAAATAAATAAATCCAAGCTGGAATATGTCCCAGCGTGCCGCAAGGGCGGATCCAGGGGGGAGGTCATGGGTATCATGACCCCTCCCCTGGGCTGGCTCCAGATTGACATAATGTATTTATTGTTAATAAAATTTATAACCACAATTAATTCTTTGTATGTCGATAAATAAAGTAAAAAAGTGTATGTGTTCACAAATAACGGCTGTAACAAACTTTAAAAAATCATTATTACGAATTCGAGTATTAAAATCGTACCATAACCCCCCCCCCCCCCCCCTGGCATAAAAGATGCCAACTCACTGCTGGTATAAACTGCGCCATCGCGCACCTACAATTGTTGAGCATGACGACTTCAAACAGTATTCGAATGCTCTGCTATGACAATTTATCCTAAGATATAATAATATATGGTATATTCGTGCCGAAGATACTTATTATATAAATAAATACACATTGCAGTGAAAGTAATGCCGTATCATTACGCGTTGATGGTGTGGTCCTGGGGCTACTTCGCGTTCGACCTGCTTTGGTGCGTGGTGTACTGGAGTGAGAGCGCGTTGATGCTATGTCACCACACCAGCGCTCTCATCGGCATCACCATGTACATGCAGAAACCATACACGGGTTGTACATTCGCTTGTACTCTCGCGCTGTTAGAAGTTACCAACCCGTTGCTGCAAATAAGATGGTTAGTGTTTGTGCTTACCATAATAATGAGCTGTGATAAACTATAATCAAAGATGGTCAACATTTTTTATTCATCACTGTTCCTTATCCGCTATAGTATCTTCAATTAAAAACGGTAGTAATAAAACTTGCAGATTTTCCTGCAGCTCCATGATCCACATCTATACATATAATAAAATTGTAAACGATCAATGTCTATACATGAAAGAAAAATGATAAAAACGATTTAGTTCAGTCAGCATAAGCAACATTTGTGTGTTATTACTGTTGGGTGTTATTATTATTATTATTATTAGCATAAGCAACATAATTATTATTTCGCGAACTTAACTGTTTTATTTATTTTTAATAAACTAAATGAGACTACCGGCCGCCCTCTTTGCTGCTTTTCCCATCCCGTCCAGTTATACCGCGACCTGTTCTGTCTGATTCTGTCGCATGACTTCACGGTATGTAATCCTGTCCCTTTGATTGCCTTTGAGTTTGAAAGAGTAACAAACCTATTTGAATTCATAGCTCATCCCACGGGAACACTGCATTTTTCGGTAATAAAGATAGTTATAGATAGATATAGATACGCTACAACGCTGAGTTCTCAGGATCAAATCCCAGGTCGGACAAAGTGGTATAGGATTTTTCAATTCATTATTATCTGCCCGGAGTTAGGACTAAGTGCCCGATATGGCGGTAAGCTCGCCAGTCGCTCCAAATCATATCATGGGGCGGAACGTCTAAGGCAAAATTACTGGTGGTTAGTGGTAGGTCTCTCATATGCGAGAGGTCTCTTGGGTAGGTTCTTTTTCTCCTGCCAAACAGTAGTGTAAATGCACTGTTGTGTTTCGGATTGAAGTACATTGTAGCCAGAGTAACTATTGGAAATATTGAGACTTAACATCACATGTCTGTTAAATGCGTGCGCAGTGGTAAGAGTATGCTAAGCATTGCTTTGTAATTCAAAGTGTTGTCTGCTTTTGCTACTGTTTATGAGCGGTCGTATCGCCTACCATTAGGCGAGCGGCATGCTCGTCTTGCCAATCTCAAGTTATTTCTTTGCAGGTTTCTTAAACAAGCCGGACAAGACCAAACCATTTTATTTTTTATAATCGAAGCTGCCTACCTGGCTTTGTTCCTAACAGTGAGAGGACTGTTCGGAACCTATCTTATCTACAAAATTTTGGACTCAGATTTATTCGACATGGACGAAAAACTTCTATCCATCGTGTTTTATGTGGTTTCAATAGGATTCATATACAACATAATGGGCTATGTACTGTATAAATACAAGGAGAGAATCGTAAGTGGGTATTTTATGATAATATAAGCATTGAATAAAGGCAATATACTCTGGCACGAAGTTCGAATATTCGGACGATGAACTTCAACATGTAAAGTAAAAGTTCCACTTCTAAAAATTAATACTATTCTCTATGAAACTTATAATTCACGTCGAACTCAGTCTATAATTACCACGTACGGTACAGGATTCGAATATTTTCTACTTTATTGATTTATATTCGTACAGTTTTACGTGCGTTTTTCGAACATTCGTCGTCGTGTTGGAGCACGGAGTAACCACCTTGCAGTGGGACGTAAATGCGGACAATCTAGGTGCAAGTCTGTTTTTCTGGTTTAATTCATCATATTGGCTTGAGTTTTAACCACTTCACTGTAATCAGCTGGCCCCAAAAATAGACCTGAATATAAATAAAATTATAATAAACTAGCTACACAGCCCTGCTCTGCCTGAGTGCAGATAACACTTTTTTTTTTGTGAATATTCTATTGCCTGTGTTCATCAGCAATAACTTAGGATTCAAATGATTTAAGAATTAAATATAAAAAACAATCATATATTTCTTCTATATAATATTACTTAAGATACATTTAAATACCTCATGCAATAATTTAACAACATTTATTATTTATTGCAGGGTCAACTGAAGGGATATTTGGGCGACATGGGATATTTATTAAGTGATAGAGTGTAAACATTAAACTAGACAATGTATTAACACTCTCATTTAACAAAGCCAAATTTAAAAGAATACGTGCATTCTAATATAACATGCGGCACTAAGCATTGGGCGAATTTGTTTTTTATCAATATAATGTAAAAAAAAACAGGTATAATGTTTATATTTTAATAAAAATCATTTTTCTCCTTTTGATTAATTTTTACAATAGTATTTGTCAGTTGTTCTGAACAAACTATAATAAAACATATTTTTTGTATTAAAATATATTATCATAGTTTAACAAAAAAAGACATATCTCAAAGGAAATAGAAAGTGGAAACTTTCATCATGTAATTTAATATCTACAACAATTTATCTATATGCTTGTTAATGGCTTTAAATAGAAGAAATGTGGTTAGACCATTTTAATGAAGGCATTATTCTAAACAGTTTTATTTACTCTTTTATATAACTATTATAGATTATGACTATATTATATATATTAATACAAAAAAGTATAAACTAGGTACATGTTTTATTACACATAAATATGATCACTGAACTCATGTGCTCAAAACTTTGATGTTGCATTCAGAACATGACATCTTAGATGACAGCCTCTGTGGCTCAGTTGGTTACACAATGGCTGTAAAACAAGAAACCATGGGTTCAACAGCTGCAACAATACAAATGTTTTTGAGATCCACAAGTACTTTTTGGGATCTAGGTCTTATGTGAGTGAAATTTTTTATACTCACAACACAAAAGTTGATACTTTGCGCAGGGTCAGAACCATCTATATGTATTTATGTATCATATGCCTTAAGTGCTTTAAAACACAAACAAAGGCACCAAGAAACGAAAAATGTAACAGAAAGGATTTTAAAATATAGTTTTCATAAATCCATGAATTGTCACATGAAATCCTCTATTACATTCTTCTATGATATGTACTACCTTTCTTGTTACTCCTCCTATCTCGCCAACTGCTTGGATGTTTGTTATGACTGCCACTTTTGTCTCTAGCTCTGTATTCATCTCGGCCATGGCTTTTTTCTTTTGTTCTGTATGGATGATGTCTGTGTGACCAATTCCCTTGCAAGCTAGCAACTGTCAACTCATCACAAGCAGGCCTTCTAGCTTCGTGAACTATTTTTGTATCTCTATCACCTAATTTATCAGTCATCTGAACAAAGTCTTGAGCTATGTTAGGCTGTGCTAGAAAATCTACACCTGGATCGGGTCCATAACATCTTATTGGCGGAGGCAAAGGGACCATGCGCGCACGAGGCTGTAACACCAGCGTTTTGCGGAACAGGGCTGTGCCCCGGAACAACTGTAACGCGTAAGGCACGGATACTTCATGAGAGTATGTGATGAATCCAAAATTCCTTTGACGGCCGTCTTTATCCTTAACAATCCTTACTGTCTCTAGCGGTCCTGCCTGAAACGAGCAGATAAATAATGACATCAATATTTTTAAACTTCTTAAGCATCAGTATGCTCTATTAAAAACTTACTTGAAGAAACAGTTCGTAAAGTATCTCCTCCGTCACTTGGTCCGATATATTCCCACACCAGAGAGTTTGATTGTCCTCGTCGATCATTTTTAGGTTGGTCTACGTTATCCCCAATCAAATTAAACTTATTTTTATCTTGTTTACCAAATTAAAATATGAAAATATGATTGACGTGCGATGCGACCACAGACTAAGAAGTACTCACAGGCCACAGCCAGCAGTATAGTATAGTGTAATCTATGGTCATTGATGTATGTTTGACTAATGTCGCAGATAATAATGGCGTCAGCGCCCTCTTTCGGTATAAGATCTTGCAAGGAAATAGTTATCGTCGCAGACCAATAAGAAAGTTATCGTCAATTAATTAACTATGCATTTAAATTCCTCAGTAATGTCCAAAGCTGGACAATTCGAATTGAGTAAGGTTTTGGAAATTACTGAAGGAAAAATTGTAATAGAGTGTAGGTGGTTGGGAAAAATAAAATAGTATAGCGGTTGTATTTTAAATCAACGAAGTTAAAATCGTTAGGCAAAACGAAGATCAGAATGCCAGCTGGAGAATCGCCGTATAACAAAGAATTCGAGGTCTGAGGATTAAAAAAAAGTTGGCTAAAATAAAAGAAAAAGCACCCAAAACACATAAATGGAGTAATAAGGATTGGAAATTAGTCATTATAAATTACAATTTAGTATTGACACATTATAATTTATAACCTTCGTTTCTTAATTCTTTACACGCTTTATGAAATAAACAATGTAATATCAGTTTATTGTACAAGAAGTTGTATTATGCCTTTTAGTGCCGAAAGATTCATTAATATGTCAATGTTTTTTTCCAAAAGTTCAATAATTACGCTATATCGAGAAAGGCGACATCTAGTGCAAGATGACATAATCTTTCCGGTCCAAAGAAAACCATTGATACGGACTGATAATCATTTGCCATTTGACATTTCACATTTGTCTAATGTATGGTGTAATGTGTTGATAGGATTCTCGCCACGGTGTGTTTTTGAGCAGCACGTGTGTCTAGAGTTTTTTCTTATTATTTTGTTTTTATGATTAGTTGTTGTATTAAATACTGTAACTTATTGTGATTGTTTTTGTGAAACGTTTTTATCTGTACATATTAGATAGTTATTCTGTATTAGCATTACGTCCATGGTATTAGCAATTGTGTTTGTATAGTTTTGTGTTTTAGTTTTAGTTTTTTTAGGTTACTACAAGTAGATTAGTTAATCATGAATTCCAATAAACCCCCCGACCCCCCCCGACCCTCCTGACGTAACTCCACCGTTTTCTCCAACCTTTTCTACCCCTCCCGTTCTACATAGGAATCCCAATTCCCTATCCCAATTTGCTGAAGTTGCTTGCAGCCTAATGGAAACGGACGCTGTCCCTCAAACAAGCAACGCTAATAAACGGCCGGCAGAAGACAACAGACCTTCCGATATCCGACCAACTAAACAGTCAAAAAGCCAGGTTGGGCGAACAAAATACAACATAGTAGACCGGGGCCCTTACGTGGTACACGTATCAAAGATTGAACCTCAACAAAATTCTGGCACCACCTTACACCCAGTAACTTTTGGACTCTTCCTCTACAATAACAATATTCATAATATAGTTAAAGATGGAGTCAAGAGAGTAGGACGAAACAAAGTATCTGTTGAGTTCTGTACTCAACAAGATGCAAATGCTTTTTTGTCCAACAACTTGCTAGCAAAACACAAATTTACTGCCTCAATCCCAACATTTAATGTGACCAGAATGGGCGTCGTGTCTGGAGTCCCTGTGGATATGTCGGAAGAGTCTGTTAAACAGTACATAACTGTTCCACCTGGATGTGGACACATTCTTAAAGTCAGACGCATAAATAGAAAGATTATTAGAGACGGGGTTTCTGAGTGGAAACACACAGAGACTTGTGTTCTCACGTTTGACGGTCAGATCCTGCCTAAGCGAGTGTTTTGCTGTTACACTTCTTTGCCAGTAGAACAGTACATATATCCAACCATACAGTGCAGGAATTGTTGCAGATTTGGCCATATCGAGAGTGTATGCAGGTCAAAGCCCCGTTGTAATAAATGTGGCCATGATCACCCAGGGAACGGCTGCGACGTTTCAGAAAATGAGGCTTTCTGTGTGCTGTGTTCCGGACAACACTTTGCGAACAGCAAGGCATGCCCGGAATATAGTAGACAGAGAGCTATTAAAACTACGATGGCTGAAAAAACAATATCCTACGCGGAAGCAAGTAAATCCATCCCAGCAGTTTCCCGTAGTTATGCAGACACCCTTAAAACTCCCCAATCCCCCAACTCTTATCGCAAGACAGTCTTCCGACAATCCAAATCTCGTGTTCCACTATCCCCATCCTATGACAAAATAGCACATCGTTCTATTATTAACCCTCCTCCTCCTTCACAGCAAAATGGCTGTGCCCTAAATACTCCTCATTCCGAAACTAACCCTATTGACATAATTATACATCTTTTAACATCCCTTTTAACTCTGAATCCCTCTCAAAATCCTACATCCTCGACTTCTCATCAACCGTCCAACGTTGCCCAACAATTAATAACTGCTTTAGTAGATTTTAAAAATGGCTACGCCAATAATATTCCTACAGTGGAATGTGAGGAGCGTGTCTCATAAGAAGCACGACCTCATCTTCCTCCTAAACAAATACAAGCCTCTGACTTGCGCCTTGGCTGAGACGTGGTTAATTCCTAACCTCAGCTTCCGTATACCACACTATAACATTTTTAGATGTGACAGGCCTGATGGCTATGGAGGTTCTGCATTGCTTATTAATAACCGGATCCCCTTTGTTATGACCCCCATGAATCCCTTGATAGGAGACATGAACATAGTTGCTGGTAGAGTGGAGGGTATAAATGTAATTTCCATTTATATCGCCCACCCTGATCCAGCTTTCCTTCCTGTTATCAGGGACACATTACGCAATACAAATAGACCGCTGTTAGTCATGGGTGACTTTAACTGCCATCACTACAGATGGGGCTCCCATCGGTGCGATTCTTTCGGTACAGGCTTGGTAGACATTCTGGATGACCTAAATCTTTGTGTACTCAATAATGGTTGTTCCACTCGCCGAGTTTTACCAGGACAACAAAAAAGTTGCGTTGATATCTCCTTCTGCTCACCTGATCTTGCAGCATCTGCTTGCTGGCAGTGTACAGATCTCTCACAGGGGAGCGACCATTATCCCATCCTTATTACCCTAACCCAACGAACCTATTTGGACAAATCCCCACCCCCTCTGCTAAAATATATTTTGTTAGATCCGGATTGGTCAAAATTCGCACAATTAATGGAAAATAAAATCATATCCCTACCTAAAGTCAATGACCCAAACATATATAATACTGACCACTCCCATATGAATTTCTGCTGTAATAAATTTACGGAAGCCTTAACCTCCTGCGCAGACTCCTGCTTTCCCATTAAAAACAGCAGCAGACAAAAAATCCCATCCCCTCCGTGGTGGGACCATGAATGTACCATTGCCATCAGGGAAAGAAAATCGGCAGAAAGGAGATATAACCAAGATATGAGCACTCAAAATTTAGTACACTATAAAAAGATATTTGCAAAAACGCAGAAAATGCTGAGACGAAAGAAACGCACTGGATGGACTAACTTCTGTAGCTCCTTGACACCTTCAACTCCCTGTTCAGTAGTATGGAAATCTATAAATAGATTTAGGTCTGGATGCTCCCCGTCAGTATCTTCTCCTATATCCCGCGATGTTGCGGAACATTTTTTTAGAAAAATTGCTCCTCCTTACGTGCCCTCATTGCTAGAAACATACATCTGCCCGGTAGTCACATCAGATGACCCTCACGATATTCCGTTCACTGCAGAAGAATTAAATCTGGTTCTTGGCAGTCTACGGGATTCTGCTCCTGGTATTGATGGACTGCCTTATTCTTTCTTAGTGCACTCCAGTACGAAAGCAAAAGAATATTTTTTGGAGTTGGTAAATTGTTGTTATCTGAATGGACTGATTCCGAAACTTTGGAAGACACAAATTATTATCCCAATTTTGAAACCCGGAAAACATGCAGATGACCCAAATAACTTTAGACCAATCGCCCTGTCATCTACATTGGCAAAAATCTTTGAACACCTCATCAAGAACCGATTAGAATGGATAACAGAGTCTAAAAAAATGCTACCGAACTCCCAATTTGGGTTTCGGAAGGGACTTGGTACGGTGGATAGCATAGGAACACTAGTGACAGACATTCGATTAGCCCTGTCAAAAAACAACTCAGTAGTCGCTTCATTTCTAGACATATCCTCAGCATATGATAATGTCCTCCTTCCCCTTCTCAGGCAGAAAATGCAACAGCTGAGATTCCCGGCAAGGATGATTCAGTGCATATGCTCAATGCTCATGTCGAGATATCTGACCCTAAGAGTCCAAGGTGAGGAGTTTGAACAAAGGATATCATGGAAAGGTTTGCCACAAGGTTCAGTACTCAGCCCAATACTGTACAACCTTTATACAGCAGATATTGATACATGCCTGAACTACAACTGCCATATTCTGCAATACGCTGACGATCTGGCTTTGTATGTATCTAATTTCTCTATTTATGATGCAGGTACATCCCTCCGTCTATCCTTAAACTCCCTAAACCAATGGCTTTTGAGACATGGTTTGAGTTTGTCAGCCCAGAAAAGCTCCATAGTGGTATTTACTCGCAAAAAACAACTTCCTTCAATTGAAATTGACATTGAAGGTCACAATATCCCAATTGTCCCCAACGCCAAATTTTTAGGCGTCTATTTGGATTCAAAATTAACTGGAGTACAACACATTAATTATTTGGTCAAAAAATGCGAACGAATAGTCCCTATGTTAAAGGTACTGGCTGGTGTCTGGTGGGGTGCACACCCCTTCACTATGAAATTAGTCTATAATGCTTTGATTCGAAGTATTATAGACTATGGTATGTTCCTATTATTTCCATGCAACAAATTAGCATTATCGGGGCTGGACAAGATTCAGGCTAAATGCCTCCGAATCATATCTGGCTGTATGAGATCCTCTCCGTTGAATGCATTGCAGGTTGAGTGCTCCGAACCCCCCTTGTCCTTACGGAGACAATATCTTGCCACTCGTTTCTGGAGCAAAATCTGCAGCAAAAGTCACCATCCCCTGTTTGGAAAAATTGCTAAATTAGACCTTGCTTGCAATACATCTACCTACTGGACACATAAAGATATACCACATTTTCTCCAGGCTTACCGGTCTTTCAAAAATCTAGAGGGTTCAGTCATAATATCTGATAAACTCCCAATGTTCGATTTCCAATTCGAAACTTTATGTTTTAAACCAAACATTATTTTTGACATTGGAATCTTTAAAGAGTCGGTTTCAGCAGATAGGACCTTTAATGCCCAGGTAGGTGAGCGTTGGTCTAGCTTCCATAAATTTTATACGGATGCGTCAAAATTTTCATATAACGACTATACTGGTGTCGCGATATATTATCAAATTCTAGAATTATTTTACAATTTAAGTGTCCTAGAGAATCTTCAGTATTCACTGGGGAATGCATCGCCATTTTGGAAGCTTGCCTTTACATACAAACTCACAACATCACAAAGGGTATTATATTCACCGATTCATTGAGCTCCCTCAAAGCATTAATTCAAAACCCCTTCAAAAGTAGACTACATAGTTCCATACTCCTCCAAATTAAAAAGTGTTTACTTTCTTGTGCAAAGATGGGCAAAATAGTGCAGTTGGCATGGATCCCAAGTCACTGCGGCATACTTGGGAATGAGTACGCAGATAGCTTGGCAAAAAATGCTATATCTTCAGAATCGGCGGATTTAAAACATTTTATACTTCATTCCTATGATTTACTGAACCTCTCCCAAAGGTCCCTGATGAGTTCGTGGCAGACTCAGTGGAACAACTCTTCAAAACGTATAGGCAAGCATTATTATGCTATACAACCAGTGATACCCCCTAAACCCTGGTTCTTTAAATATAAAAAAGTTTCGAAACCAGTTATATCGACGATCTGCCGAATGCGTATTGGCCACTGCTCATCGCCAGTATTTCTGAACAAAATTCGGGTTCGGGATTCCTCTTTGTGTGAATGTGGTTTAGACGAGGGTTCCCTGGAGCACATTTTCTTCAGCTGCCCCAGGAACAATTCAACACTTGATTTATACAGAGATATAATATCTCTAAATATTCCTGTTCCTATAAATTTTCCTTCTCTGCTAACTCACTCCTCTCCTGAACTGGTTGAAGTAATGTTACTCTTCATAAGATCTAATGCCATCAGACTGTGAACCTGAAACGTTGGAAATGTTTGGAGTGGGATACGTTTTATTTTTTATTTTTTTCTGTTTTGTTTTATTTATTCTACTTTTTTTCTTAACAAACTTTTATAGTAATAATGATTTATAATTTACTTTATTTTATTATATTTTTTATATATTAACTAATTTTATGTGCTTCTTTGTTTCAGTGTACTAACTTCGTTGCCGTTATTTAATACATTTAGTATAACGTTAACTATTGAAACAAACTTATTTCAAATATTATTATAACATTATTTTAAAACACACGAGTACTCATCGCACATTAGACATTGGCAGAATTGTCGACATCGGCACTGCTTGCCATTTATAAAAAAAAAAAAAAAAAATGTGTTGATACTGGGGTTCTATCTCAACAAAATTTGTTGGCATTTTGATTCAATTTGCATGTTTCGGTTATTTATTTATAACTACAATCAAATGATGGAACTGCAGAAACTTGTATGTATCGAAACAAAAAGTAATTAGTCCGAAATTTTAATTCTTTTTAGTGCGTAAATCTTTTGGACTTCTTTAAGGTTAAGTGCAGAAATACACCATGGAAGACTCTTCGAAATATCAACAGATGCAAGATGAAATGTCTCGGTAATCATATGTTATTATTAAATATATAATTAGAATTTCACAAGAATGTAAGTTTTCCAATGTGTCTTTGAAACAAGTCTTTTTCATATGAAAGAAAAAATAATAAAATATAAATACCTGTTGGTATATTTAGCTGGCATTAGAACTCTAACTAGGATGCAAAAATTTTAATCAAGTCATTAAAAGATGAATGTATTTCTAGTACATTGCCCTTTCACAGTTCCAAGCACCCTTTCCTGTGACTAATATAACTTCCTTATACTGATTTCTTCATAGACATACGCATGCAGGTGATGAATGATGTTAAATGTAACCTGTCCATATTATAAAAAGAAACTTGAAATTAATAAATAACTTTTAAAAATGTTCTGCAAAACCAAAAATATTTATACACAGATTTGAGGCAGAAATATCAGGAGGAGAACCTGTCACACCTGGAATGAGGACAGTCATAGGTGCAGGTACATTTGATGCTGTTCAGCAGCGCTTGGAGCGAGGTCCAATGCCTCCTATGGCACCGCAGGGCATGATGTCACAGTATGAACCTACTCTAATTTATCCTGCTATACCACCGCCTCCGCCACCACCATCTATTATGGTGCCAGCTCAAGTAAGTTAATTTCTATATATTACTAAGTGTATTTTCAATGTAACAGAAGTCATGTAAAGTCATAATTTTGATTGTTAAATGCTATTTATGAATAAGCTAAAATCACAAACATTCCAAAAATGGAACCCAATATTCAGCTGTTTCAAACATCATTTTAAGAATTTGATACTTCGTAAACCTACATTTATGTGAAATGTACAAAACTTTATGGCATTATTAAAATCAATACAATAAAAGAGTGTCTATGTCAAAATAAATATATATTTTTTAAATTTGGGGAAGCAGTGGCATTCAGTGATAAGTAAGCGTATCCCACTAATGTTTACTGAAGCATCATAACAATTGGCCTATGTCTGTTTTGGAAAATATGGATATTTTGATCTAACATATCATACTTTAGGAGTGAGAGTTGAAGTCTGATGGCACTGGTGGTAGTTATCTCATATGTAAGAAGTTGCCTGGGGTGGTACCATTACAATGTCTATTTCTGCCAAACAGCACTGTTGTGTTTTGGTTCGAAGGACATTATAGCCAGAGTGACTACTGGACATATTGAGACTTAGCATCTTATGTCTCAGGATGGCGAGCACAGTGGAATGCCAAGCACTACTTTGTAATTCAAAGTGTTGTTTGGTTTTGCTACTGTTTATGAGCAGTTTTACTGCTTACCATCAGGCGAACAGCACGCAAGTCTCACCATTCATTGCAATTTTAAAAATGTTCTCTTGAAATGGATGTAGCTATACACATTCCTCACAGTATTATCAAATTAAATAGATTTTATATTTTTCAAGGTGCAAAGGCTCAGGCCTCCAGGAGCATCGGATGTATTCCCACAAGCGTTGCCGTACCTTCGGCCAGGCTTGCCTGGTCCACAACTGATACCGCCGCCTCCGCCCAAACCACAGCCTGTAGTGCTCTCCGCTGCGCCCAAATTATATAAACAACCGAAAGAAGACGAAGAAAAGAAAGAGAAACATGAGAGCAGAAAAAGGGTAACCTATCATTATTATATGTATACAAAAATACTCTCTTTTTGTAGTCAGTCCGCATTAAGGATGATCGTGATTCTCAATTTATATTAAATAATCACACTAACATAAAAATCTTGTGTAGTGTGTATCAGATACCAACAGAGACTTTTCAGCCCCAAATGTCTGGAACTGAAAAAAAACTTGTGTTTCACAAAATGTATTGGAGCAAAGATAGAACCCTTGGTCTGTAGAAATACTATGGATTGCCTTTTGAGGCCTGCCTTGGATTAAGGAATAGGTATGTAATTAAATGGGCTTACCAACCTAACGTTTGGGAATATTTTCTTCACAATTCATATGAAAACTTTAGATTTTTTTTATGAAATTTATTTACTTTTAATTACAGTATAAATAGTCCATATCTTTTGATTTAAAGTAATTTTGGCAGTATTCTTTTGATGTTAACACGACACTGCCTAAAGAATTCTGAAGAGACCGAAACAGGTGGAAATCTGAAGGTGCAAGTTCAGGGCCACATGGCGAATGCATTAACACCTCCCAGCCAAACTCTTAATTTTTTGCTGAGTGGCTGAACATGTTTGTTATCTCACATTATCGTTTTAGAAGACCTTACCCTTTCTATTGACCAATATTGGCCGCTTTCTTTCAATTTCTTGCTTTAATCTCATTGTTGGCAGTAGAAATCCGAATTAATGGTTCCGTCCCGCGGTAAAACTCAAAATGAACAATTCCTTTCGAATCATACCATACAGAACATCGCTTTATCGTGAGTTAACCCAGATTTTGCCACCATCTGTGTAGCCGGACCTTTGATCACTATTTTTTCGCACGTTCTTGTTACAAGTTATAAATTTGTCAAAAAAAAAAATTGTTTGGCACCTCTAATGGGGTAATTTATGAGCTAAGTTAATTTCTGACAAAAAGAACAATGGCTGAATCATCATAATTATTAAATTGATGTCTTACTAAATAAGTTTGAGTTATTTTGTAAGGCGTGTTCAGCAAAACCTAATTGGAAACCCTCTGGTTTTATAATGAAATTTGTGTATAATTCCAGAAGCGTTCCAAAGAGCGGACTCCGCCGCCGGCGCCGGCGCCCGAGCCGCTGCCGCCGCCGCCGCCCGCGCCGCTCATCTCCGCACCCGAAGCGGTCACGGCAAAACCCAAGAAAGAGAAGAAGAACAGAAAAGTATTTATTTTCCTCAAATATATAGTATTTTTATTGAGACGAGGAAGTGCATCTGATGGTCAATGCAAGATATACACATTTTCAACCAGAACGACGACGGTCAACTGAAAAATTGCATTTATGCAATTGCAAGTTGAGATAAATGTTTATAATTTAACATAATTATATTGAAATAAAATTTACAAATTATTACTCTAACAACTAGATGCAGGATAATGCATTCAGTTTATTGAGAAAGTTTAATGGTAAACAATGATGAAACAGTGCTAAACAAAAATTATTTTGTAGGTGGTGAGGACAGCAGGTGGTCAAGTGTGGGAGGATGTGACGTTGCTCGACTGGCCCGATGATGACTTCCGTATGTTCTGTGGAGACCTCGGCAATGATGTCACAGATGAATTGCTTGTGAGTGTACCACATACTTCTGATGTTTAAATTATATTATACCCAGTTATTTGATTTGGATACCTTTAAATAGAATCTTTTGAATACTTAAGTGGTTAAAATTATAGAGAGAATTTGATCATTTATGGCCTCTTGTTTCATTGCTGATACACGCGGATACGTTTTTTCTCACCATATCTGCTCTATTACGAGTATAATATAAAAATGTTATAGAAATAATTATAAAATTTTATTTTACTTTTTAGACGCGGACGTTCAGCAAATATAGTTCTTTCCAAAGAGCTAAAGTGATAAGAGATAAGCGGACAAATAAGAGCAAAGGCTTCGGTTTCGTCAGCTTCAAAGATCCCGGAGACTTCATTAAAGCTATGAAGGAAATGGATGGTGAGTGATTTATAAATTATGTTTAATATCTGTGATTTAATTTTACCTTTACGACTTATTACAATTTGTTCTGGTGGAACTTATATCTGTTTAATGCTGGAAAGTAAATAGGATTAAACATTTGTAACTTTTTTGTGGGTGATTGCTTATGCTATCAGAATATAAAAGCACCTCACATACCTCCACAAAGCATGAGATACATTTAGTTCAATTCATGACCGATGATAAGTTAGATTTAACTAACTGGCATGACTAACCTATCATATTTAAAAACTTTCTCAAGAAAGCCTGATAAAATTTAACTTGCCGATGATTTAAATTTTGTGCCTCTAGAGAAGTTAAATCCGTCGTTATTTCAGCTTGTTAAAGTCTATTTTTCTTTGACAGGTCGATATGTGGGCAGTCGTCCAATCAAACTGAGAAAGAGCACATGGAAGAACCGCTCATTGGACGTGGTTAGAAAGAAGGAGAAAGAAAAAGCAGCTCTACTCTCTCTACTAATGTCTGGAAATAAGAGCTAATGTAAAGGCATAGGTTAAATTTTAAAGTTATATTACTAATAATGGACTCAATAGTAAATGTATGAAAGTATTTGGAATGTTTTTTTGGCTCCATGATCAGGTACCAATTGCAATAAATGAAATATTATGTTATTTACTATTATATAGGAATATATAGTATGACAAAAAACTGTCCGATCCAATACGCGTATTTTAAAATTTAAAATCTTGAATAGGATTATTTAGTAAGAAATATTATTTCATGCACTTGTGCTCCGCATCAACAAAAGAAACCATTTCAGATAAACATATTTTGTTGGTAAAAAAAGAAGAGACATTGTAAAAATAATTTATTGAATGCGAAAATAAATTATAAAATGGTAAGACATTCTTTGGCTCAACTTCTTAAACAAATGTGTACTCTTCTGTTTTATTTACATTATTTTACAAATTAAAAATACATTAGATAAAACATTCACAATGATAGCATTGTACTTACTGTAAACTTCTTAAAATATTTATCAATCTAATATGAGACAAACTTTTATTAATTAAGCTAATATTGCAGAAGTCACACTTAAATTATTACTCCGTTGCATGTTGTCTTTAGCTTCCTTTATTAATTACATATTTTCCAACGTGATATCTATATAAACCAGGATAGGTATATAAAAATCGCGTTGGCAGAATTATATTAAGTAGACACTCTAAAACAATCGGTGATCCACATAACCCCGATCCTAACCCAGCTAAGTACCGAGTCACACACAAAAGTCAACGCGCGAACAAATATTTGTTGACAGCACATACATTTGTCCCTGGCGGGAGAGCTGGTGTTAAAGTAAGGCGCGGTTGGGCGACTGCCCTAGGGCGTCTATGCAAAAGGGCTTCTATTCCCTATATTTACTGACGTCTTGATTGATTGATGATTAACTTTTTCTCTATGGTTTATTATCTTGGATTTGGATAGTACTTATAACTAGTCTCGTCCAGGGCAACGTTAATCCTACACCCGCTACTTCTTGGAGCCTCCAACATTTTAATCAAGTTGGTTTTCGGATGCGTTGGTTGGTTTGTAATAACTTATAAAAGAATATTAATCAAGTTGGTTATCGGATGCGTTGGTTTTGACTCTCCGTGCGCGGAGCCTGACGAGCGGTCTGGGTCGGTTGCGCGGCGGCTCGGCGGCGGCGGCGGCGTACTGCGCGTCCAGGCAGCAGCGCGCGTCGCCCTCCGCCAGGCCCGACGTGTGCGGACAAAATGGCGTCGAGAAGTCCTCTAGGCAGTATGCTCCCGATGCCCTGGACACATATTAAAAAATATATTATGGTGGATTCACATGCTGGCTGAGGCTGGGCCAACGTCTACCAACTCTAAGCTCTTAACTATGAAAAACTTAAGGATTAGGAATGGGGAGTTATGGATATTTAACATCAGTTAGAAGATGTCCTCTGCTTTGTGTGGCATATTTAAAAGGTTTCTCGACATGAAAGCAAGTTCCTGTGTCATGTCGTAAGAAACGTATATAATTTAAAGATAATCAAGATATTAAGTGAACAGGAAAAAAAATGGTTTTAACAAAAGAGTGCGGTACCATGGCGGTACGATACCGCAAATCCATTTGCTATGTCTGTCACTCCTGACCGATATGTATTAGAATTGTTCCTCTCGGCCTCATTGATTTCCCGCGTGCCTCCTTTCGCATGCACAGATTTTACGCTGTATTATGTCTAGGATTACGATTCAGTAAATGTAAATGTGATCTACGGTTAGATAACACAACGCATAGTACATACGTCATGGGCGCGGGTTGTCCTAGCGGCACAGGCAGCGCGGAGGCTCGCGCGGGGGGCACGCGCACTGAGCAGCGCCGACCACACGGCGCCGCCGCGCGCGACACGAACAGGCTCTCCGCCTGGTAGCAGATCGACCAGATGTGGCTGCATAGGGCCTCGTCTGTAACACGAATTTTTAGTAAAGAAAGAAATACGATTTATTTGGCACAGTCGCAATATACACAGACATCATTAATAAAAAAAAATACAAATGGATTGGTCGCGACTCGCGGCTGTCAACGGACTACTCAGTACTTTGTGTGTTACTCATGGTGTTACTCAGTACTTTTCTTTGTTACGGGATTATCAATCAAACCAGGATTGTCAAATCTGTTATAGGGTTATCAATAATTAAAAAAAAAAAGTATATTTATTATTAAAGTAAGTCTTTATATTTTTCACTAACGGTTCGACCCGGCTCCGCCCGTGTGCAGTTCCGACTATCCTTTTAGAATATCGACCAATCGAACCACGAAAAACGAATAAAAGTTCCCCGTATTTGCTAGAGTTTTTAGTACTGAGTGTTTCCTTGTTATAGGTCTTAGCGTGATGGTATATAGGCTATAGGATTTTTTTAATGTCAATTAAATTATTCCTAGTCAAGATTTTGTTCGCAAAATCTACACTAAATAATGATTTAATTGACATGAAATGTCTCTGAGTACGGCAGTTAGTAATGAATGCATTTTGAATAGCCTTCAAGAAGCCTGTCATAAGCAGTAAGCACTATCATACTTGGCGTGTCTTCGCAGTAGGGTTGGCTGCGGCCGCCGTTGAGACAGAAGTCGGCGTGTCCCAGTCTTGCGGCCTCTCCATAGCGGCCCGCGTTGGTGTGCAGCACATGCACGGCACGCGCGTCGCCCGGGTCCAGCCGGAGAGCCGGCGCTGACCTGATCAGGGGACGAGCAGGGTCCAGTCCTGGGAACAAATATGATTATTATTGTAACCCGGGCATAGATGACTATCTTCTGTGTTAATGGGAGAGTATCTCGACTTTATGGTACCTTTAATTAAGGAGCAGATACTTCCTTGTCTGGGCATTACTTACACTAACTCGGCATTACTTTGCCACTAAAGATGACTAGTACGCGTACAATCACATTATTTACTGTTCTGGTATGTACCTAATGTTATGTAAGATATTCCAAATCTATTATCATAAACATTTTTGGCTTATGTAAGAGTTGCGGAAAAATACGGCATTAAGATACAGAAAGTGGCTTTTAATAAAGAAAGAAAAAATACAAACGACATTAAAGGAGTCAATTGACGTCACATAACACATTACCCTTTTGCCCTGCACTCGAGGTATTGCACCGTCACACGTCGACATCTCACAACTCACCAATAATCCTGTTAAGCCTGCACTCGAGGTATTGCACCGTCACACGTCGACATCTCACAACTCACCAATGATCCTGTTAAGTCTGAACGTGAGGTAGTTGGCGATGATGCCGCACAGGTGTGCGCCGAGCGAGTGTCCAACGCAGGTGAGTGCGTCAGGCCGCAGCCCCGCGCGTCGCAGTGAGCCCAGCGCGGCGGCCGCGCAGCGCGCTACCGGCCGCAGGTTGTGTACAGCCGCCACGTAGCACGGCGGCTGGCACAGCGCGCCCCAGTCAAGCATCAATACGTTGTACCCGCCGCGACGGATGTACGCTGAAAATGGCATATATGACATACATTTCAGGCAGCCTCCGTGGCGCGGTCGGTTAGACGCCGCCTGTGAAACGAGAGGCTGCGGGTTCGGTCCCCGCACCGAGAGAAATGTTTGTGCGGCCCACAAATGTTTCTTTCGGGTCTGGGTGTTTGTGAGACCGAAAAGTCTCTCGTAGTTCCTGATACCCACGACACAAGACTCAATCTTAGTGTGGGGTCAGTACTATGTGTGTGACTGTTGGGTGTTAGTTTTTTTTATGTTGCTGTATTTTCAAGGTCATAAAATAGCTAGTACGCTAGTTGCTATATCCTCGTAACACAGGCCAATGTTGGCCATGCCAACCCGCATTAGACCAGCGTGGTGGACTATATGACCTTACCACTCTCAATCGTATTCTCGATTGTAGAGGCGGCCCGTACCCTGCAGTGGGACGTATATGGGCTGATACGGACAGGCTCGCAAGCTATTTCTATAATGAAGCAGTGATGTAGGGGACAAGGTTAATTTAACGGAGATACAAAAGGTACTTTTGTGGTATTTATTGACATTTGGTATCATACACCCTCTACTGGGGCCCTACTATATTCATCCGAACGAACGAACGAACGAAGTTGGGCCCTACTATATTCATCCGAACGAACGAAGTTCGAAACTTCGGACGATCGACATACGAATGTATCTACTCTGTAAAAGTTTGAAGTTGTATAACGTACATCGTAACCATAAGTCAATTACGACCCGATACTATGTACCCGAGTTGTCTCCTGTACTGACTCGCCTCTACCGAGCGTCCTACCGCACAGGTGCTGTGCCGGAATCTTGGAGGGAGGCCAATGTGCAACTAATTCCTAAAAAGGGTGATCGGTCGGACCCTACCAATTACCGCCCTATCGCTATCACCTCAGTGATGTGTAAGGTCATGGAGCGGATTATAAACGCTCAATTGGTCCGCTACCTGGAGGATCACTCGTTGATCAGTGACCGACAATACGGATTCCGTCAAAATCGATCAACGGGTGATCTTCTAGCGTTTGTCCTGCATCGCTGGGGTGAGGCGATTGACCGGCGTGGCGAGGCTCTTGCTGTGAGCCTCGACATTGCCAAGGCGTTTGATAGAGTCTGGCACCGAGGTCTTCTGCCCAAGCTTCCGGCATACGGTCTGCCCGGCAACCTGTGTTCGTGGATTTCCGGCTTTCTGCATGGGCGTAGAATGCGTGTAGTCGTTGACGGACACGCTTCGGCGCTCATGTCGGTAAATGCCGGAGTTCCTCAGGGCTCGGTGCTGTCGCCCACCTTGTTTATTCTGCATATCAATGACATGTTGTCGCTTGGCAACATTCATTGCTATGCAGATGACAGCACGGTTCATGGGCGATACCACTGCGGGCCTCCAGGTTGCCGAGTCGAAACTGTGAAGGGACGCGAAGAATCTTGTCATTGAGCTCAACCGGACCTTGGATCTCATTTCTACATGGGGTTCTAGGAATATAGTTGAGTTCAATGCCAAGAAAACCCAGGTGTGTGCGTTCACGTGCAAAAAATCCCCGTTCTCTCCCCTCCCCATTCTTCAGGGTGCTCCCCTCTCAATGCGGAATGACCTAAGTATCCTTGGTGTGGATATCCGCTGTGATCTCAATCCAAGGGACCACATCGAGGGCGTAATAACTGCCACATCACGCAGGGTTGGAGTCCTGAACAGGGTGCGTCGGTTTTTCACGCCCGGTCAGCTTTGTCGCTTATATAAAGCGCAGGTCCGGCCGGGTATGGAGTACTGCTCGCACCTCTGGGATGGATCCGCCCAGTACCTGCTCGATGCCTTGGATGGATTGCAGCGGCGGGCCATCCGCATTGTCAATGATGCAGACTTTACGAGCAACTTAGAGTCGCTACAACTCCGGAGGGATGTCGCCTCTCTAAGCGTGTTCTACCGTCTGTATCACGGGGAATGCTCTGAGGAATTGTATAACTTGATCCCCTCCTCTCCATTCCTTACCAGAACCACGCGGGCTGGCTTGCGAAGCCATAGCTTGTCGGTCCAAACCATCCCGGCGCGAACAAAACGGTTCTATAATTCTTTTTTGTGCCGCACCGTCAGGCTGTGGAATTGTTTGCCATCTCACGTGTTCCCTCCTTCCTACAATCCTGGGTCCTTCCGCCGTGGTGTGAAGAGGCACCTTAGCAGGCCGGCATAATTGTTTCCATTGGCATGGGACTGCCGTCCGATGCCAATGGATACTCTGCCTGGGCGGCATTTGCGCTTACCATCAGGTGCAATGCCGCCACTATACCGGGCCATTATAAAAAAAAAAAAAAAAAAAAACGGCCATAAGTATATGTAGGTACATTCGTATCGTATATAAACTGCGATTATCCGAAGTTTCGAACTTCATTCGTTCGGATGAATATAGTAGGGCCCAACTTCGTTCGTTCGTTCGTTCGTTCGTTCGTTCGAATGAATATAGTAGGGCCCCTGAGCACAATATACCTACAGCCCCTGCTGCCTCTTAACCTCTTAATAAAGTACCTATTAACGATACACCTATGACTGACGGTAAATATGCCCTGGGATTTAAATCTTGACAGTTCACATCTGATTCGTCACCAGCAGACGACCTTGCACTGTAAATATATCAAAAGCTGCATTTACCATAATCATTATGTCGTGTTATTTGCTCGTCTCACGCTCTTATTAAGTAGGTAAGCTAGCGAACAGTGTATATTACAGCAGGATTACATTGATATTGACAAATAGGCAAGCACTCATGCTACTGTATTGCAGTTTGCGCCGATACCTACGTTTTCTGTAATACGCAATGCAATGAGTTCATTGACTCGCGTTGCATCGTATTATGGCGGAGAAAGCCGTGGGACACCTGCCAACTACATATCAACATGGTAAACTTCGGCGTTACGTACGCGAAAATACAAATCACTTTCACCATCGTTAGACGAGGATATTCCACAAAGAATACTGCGACGCGCGGAAAATTCTAATTAAAGATTTCCTTCCGGTGTCGTGCTATGATTTTTAAAATAAGTTTGGTGCTCGTATTAAACTCATCACCTGCATCATAATGGATTTTATGTTAGTTAAAAAACCGATTACGATAAAACTTAAGTGGATTGTATGCATAAGATATTGAATAAATACATTTGTAGATTGTCTACTGTTTTTGGTGAATATTTTATGCTCCTAATTTATAATGAACGTGCAGATACTCCGGGCATTCAAGCTTGTGCAACTGTTTACTAATTTATCCATTCTTTTATTAAGATAATTGAACAAGGAAATTTAAAAGTTTTCCTTCGCCTGGCTCTAAGAAAATTATTCCTTGAGCAAAAAATAAAAAGGTAAATTCCTACCATCTCGGAGAACGCTGATGGGCAACGTGTCGTCTCCGCCAGCGTATCCATGCACCAGCAAGATGGTCTCATGCGAAGGTTCCCAGCCACTCTGACGCAGCCAGTCTTCACTAAACAGATCCACCTGTGGACGGAAAATTTGTAAAATCAATAGTACAATTTTAAAATAAAAATAATATTTAAACAAAGGTTTAATGTTTACAGACTCCCCTATAATGTTTCCCTGATGAAGTGTCAAATGTAAGGCCGCAAGTTCTTAGGGAAACATATTATGTAGCCAATGTAAACACATATAAATGCTTCTATATACAGAAAAAGAATGTGTTTTTATAATCATTGATGTCTTTGAATTTTAAACACTGCTGTGTACTTCATTCATATTTATTATCTGGCAAAAAAACTACGAAGATAATGTCTGACGGTAATTACTTGATATTTATGATAGCTACGACTGAAATGTGCCTAGTGCTGGATTCTTACAAAATCACAATAAGTTGCTTTAAAAACTACCTTCAAAATAGTTCGCCATAACTTGTTGATTTGTTTTTCTTTCTTACTAGTTACTTAAATAGAAATAATAAAGTTTGTCCATCCCCATAAAATCAACGGATAATAATCTACGTTTATGGAATTCAAGACTTCATTTTCGAAATAGGCAGGGAAAAATGTAGAAATTTCTGAGCAATTGCAATTGCGATATACACACTAAGGCCGTTTCTTTACATGCGAGAGTGTAGTTTTCTTAACATTACCTAAGTATTGTGACAAACAATTAAAAAGTTAGCGTGAAATGGAACGCACATTTCACAATTTTCTTATATTATACGTATAATTCAAGAGTATACTCTCTGATTAAAAACTACTTCGCTATGGCATATGGAACGAACAATTAAAGATAGTAAACACAAATAATAATAGCAGACAGCCCCTGTAGTGCAGTTGGTCAGATACCGCCTGTGAAAGGAGAGACTGCGGGTTCGATTCTCGCACCGAGAGAAATGATTTTGCGGCCCACAAATATTTCTTTCGGGTCTGGGTGTTTGTGAGGCCGAAAAGTCTCTCGTAGTTCATGATACTCACGACACAATACTCGATCTTAGTATGGGGTCAGGAATATGTATGTGACTGTTGGGTGTTATTTACATACATAAACTTACGCCTTTTCCCGGGAGGGTTAGTCAGAGGCGCCAGGACACCGACATTTCGCTTTGTATGTTCCGTCCCACAATGTGATAGGTGGCGAGCCTATCGCCATATCATTCCTGACTCTGGGATAATAATGAATAGAAAAATCCAATATCACTTTGCCCAACCCCGAATTCGAACCCGAGACCTCAGCTTTGTAACCGTACCCTAGTACAACTACGCCACCGAGGCAGTCAGGTGTTATTTATTATCATAACAAATAGATATCCCGATAGTAATTAAACATATTACATACATATTATTTTAAAATCTGTGTGGAGGTCTAAAAACTACAACATAATTTTGTAAGTTACAAAACCATTAGTTACACATGCTTACATCACTATTACCCATTTCTTTAAAGTTTATTTCAGCTTCGTTGGATTTTATATGAATTATATTAATTTAATTTATTGTTTCCAATGCTAGTTATAATGAAAGCTGCATATAAGGATGCTTTAAGGATAAAACACACTGCCCAAAACTATGGTCAAATAAGATTTTGTATGTTTTGTGTTTCGTAATTGGTATGCGTATAAATATAAAGAATGCTACCGAAAACGAAGCTGGGTGGTAGTGACTCAAATCTACAAACACAATGCAACTGCAAAATTCGCAAAGAAACGGGTCCTTTTTTTTGCGGTTTTTTATACATATTTTAATTTATACAAAGATGTACGCAGGGCATCTGATTGTGTTCACTGTTCGTGTTCTCCATCCTTTTTAACCATTGAAGGCCGTGTAAATGTGTGACCTAAAAAGTTTTGTTTAGGCTGCGCATGGTGCGTGCAACAGCACTCGGAAGGAGGCCGGGGCTGCGTCGAGGACGAATAGCGGTACCCTGTGCGCATTCCTAGTCCTCCGTCACACACTGACATTGTTTATTTAAAAAAAACTGATTGTTTCAATTGCGAAGTTTTACTACGGTACGGTTACAACGTCGAGATCTCGAAAGGTTTGATCCCAGGTGAAACTCAATGATATTGATTTTTTCTGTTCATTATCAGCTAGTCGTAAGGAATTTGTGTCCCATATCACCCACAAAGTGAGACGTTGAGTGTCGAGGAAACCTCATTTGCCTATACCTGGAAAAAAGGTGTGATGTGGGTCCGCCAAGAAAATAAAATGCGCGAAACAGACATAGTCAGATTTCGCACATATTTGTGTTAGCTGTAATTGTATTGACAAAATTGTTTCTAGATGGACATATCCCAAAGACGTCAAATATATTAATTGACTGTGATTTAAAAAGCCATATTTACTTACATGGATATTATATTTATTGTAAGATACCGACAATGAAATTCAACTAAAAAAAAAGAACAATCATTGAGAACCGCCTCATTTTTTAAATTTGCTTAAAAATATACCGGACTTTTCCTGGTGTACTTTACTATTTTTATATTCGCATCTAATATTAACTATATTACGCAAGCAGTCCTGAATGAGTAACTATTAATTCTATGGATATGCTCGTAGCCGAATATACTCATGGAACTGTTATACCCTGGAAATGTAAGGCTTAATGCCTATTCCAGCCTAACTGTCTCGCAGTCAGCATTTTGTCATTTGTTCCATTAGTCATAACAGATCCTCCAGAGTCAGTCTACATCTCGATCTCGGTCTGAGCGGTTGTCCAAAATAATTAAGTCAATAATTAATTGTATTTCTTTTTCTTAAATAATTAATTTTCTTTTTTAAAAAGTGAGTTTTATTTCCCGGGCTAACATTTTGGTGGCAGCGGTGGGATACGGAATTCCCCAGTGCCAGACACCGCTCACGTAGACTCGCCCGTATCCTAAAAGTGTGTAAATTCTGTGCTTGTGGAAATAACTCAAAAGTGTTCATATCCGTAATTGATCCGTGCGGCAAGTGTATAGTGCCCCAAAGTCGGACTTCTTCGGCCCTAATTGTGTGGGACCAGCTTCGTGTCAAATCCGTGCCAGCTCCGTGCCAGCTCCGTATCAGCTCCGTGTCAACTCCGTGCCAGCTTCGAGCCAGCTCCGTGTCAGCTCCGTGCCAGCTCCTACCTGTAATAGGAGACCTACATACTTACTTCATACTCACCTCGTCACATCATTCGACGTGTATCCTGCGTGTGTCCTGGGATCCAGTGTGACCTACCTGTGAAAGAAAAAATTCGTCGTTGCGTCATCCCAAACGAATCGAGTCGCCCGTCGCCGATCAACATCCAGATAAATTCAAGCGTCAGCGGAATGTTACTATCAAGCATTGTCGTGCTCGTATCAGTCGCCCACGCGTAAGTCTTTGGTCATTGTTTAGACTAACGGATTAGGGTTCTTTGAGATACATTTAACAACCCATCTTAGTTTTTGTGTATTGTTGTGCATACTATTTTTTATATTTTTGTGCCGTATTCTAATTATGCCAAAACTGCCGAAATCAGAGGACGGCAAACTTCACATTGAGATTCCTGAATTAGACCAAGGCGTTAGCGACATTACCAGTAAATCTCCTACAAATTCTCCACGCATCACAAGGCGAACTGCTGCTACTATTGCCATGGCTGAACTAGACTTGAATATCCTATTTAAATTCATTAAATCATACGATGGCAGTAGAGAGACTCTTAATTCATTTCTTGTGAATTGCGATAACGCGTTTGAACTCGCATCAGATTTGCAGAAACCTATTTTATTCAAATTCATTCTTGCACAGCTAAATGGAAAAGCGGAAGTTGCCTGTTCCATTAAAGAATTCACGAACTGGGAGCAACTCAAGGAATTTCTTAAGACCCAGTTCAGTGAAAGGAAGCATTATTCCCACTTATTAATGGAACTTCAGGAGAGCAGGCAGGGTCCGCAAGAAAATGTCAGTCAATTTGCCCTACGCATGGAAACCTATCTCTCGCAATTACTAACAGAAATATCGCTTTCTACCACAAAATTAAAGGAGATTCCTGGACGCACAGCATCTATGGAAGATCTCGCGCTCCATTACTTCGTCATGGGTCTTCAACCCCGAATCTCGAATATAATAAGGTGCAAATCGCCCAAGACATTGAACGAAGCTATTAACTTTGCCGTTTCAGAGGAACGAATACAACAAACTCTGTATAGGCGACCACAAACAGAGCAAAGACCTAACAACAACAACAACAGGTTTAGGGGTAATCCTAGGCCAAATTTCAATGCACCTCAATCATTACGACCAAATTCGAGCTTCACCCCTTTCCAAAGATCTCCTTCAAATGCACCCCCACAAAGACCATCCAATAATTATAATCCGACCCTCTTCTGTCGCTATTGCAAAATGAACGGTCACGAAATCTCAAATTGTAAAAGACGCGAATATAATAATTCTAGAACCCAGGACTACCAAAATAGGACTCCGCGTATTAACTTTGTTGAGCCGCCTAACGAAGAAGCTAGTTATGATGAAGTTGATGAGGTAGAACAATCCCAACCTAATTTAAACGAGTAGAGGTCTCGTCCCGGTGCCGCTCGAGACAAAATACAAAGACAGGCACCGAACCCAATAAAAAGGGTCCCGAACAGGGTAACCAGCCCCAAACTCGCACCCTCTCTAATCCACTGAGCCACGAACAGGGTAACCAGCCCCAAACTCTCGCTCATTCAAAATCTAATATAAAGGGTCATGAACAGGGTAACCAGCCCCAAACTCGCACCCTCTCTAATCCACTGAGCCACGAACAGGGTAACCAGCCCCAAACTCTCGCTCATTCAAAATCTAATATAAAGGGTCATAAACAGGGTAACCAGCCCCAAACTCGCACCCTCTCTAATCCATTGAGCCACGAACAGGGTAACCAGCCCCAAACTCTCGCTCATCCTAAACCTAATGTAAAGGGTCATGAACAGGGTAACCAGCCCCAAACTCGCACCCTCTCTAATCCATTGAGCCACGAACAGGGTAACCAGCCCCAAACTCTTGCTCATTCTAAGGAAATATACGAAATACACATAGACACAACCAAGAGACTATTACCACATGTTCTATTAGAATCCCAAGCGTCGGATATTCCTTTATCTCTATTAGTTGATTCAGGTTCTGCCATATGTCTCATTAAGGAATCGAGTATTCGCGCTAACCAAAAATTAGTTAAAGAATCCATTAAACTCAAGGGTATAGACCCTAGTGACGAACCAACTCCTACCACTGGACACTTTCAATTAAAACTGCAATTAGGAAACAATAAACACATTTCATATAAATTTCATGTTGTTCGAAACATTAATTTACCTTACGACGGAATTATCGGTACAAACTTTCTAACCGAATTCGGCTGTAAGATAGATTATACCCGTGACATCCTAAAAATAGGTAAACACGAAGTCAAATTATTGTTTTCTGAACCATTTTACGTCATTCCACCCAGGACTGAAGCCGTAATAGAATGTTCAGTCCAGAAGACCGATCTAAGTGAAGGACTCATTATAGATCAACATATTTCCGAAGATGTCCTTGTATCCAATTGTGTTGCTAAAATAAAGGATAATCAACGTGTTAACATTACCGTAGCTAATACGTCTGAGCGCTTTATAAATATCAAAGCTAACCTTGTGCTCCATGTAGAACCTATACATTCAACCTTATATCCGGTAAACATGTCCAATTTAGAAACGTCTAAACGAACCGACGAAGTCATAAATTCACTAAGAACGGAACATTTGAACTGTGAAGAAAGAGATGTCCTTATAGAACTTTGCTCCCAATATTCAGATATTTTTCACCTACCTGATGACCAACTTACTTACACCTCTGCTATTGAACATAGCATTAAAACTAGTAGTGATACTCCCATTCACACCAAATCGTACCGATTTCCAGAATATCATAAGAAGGAGGTGGAAACACAAATAAATAAAATGCTAGACCAGAATATCATAGAACCTTCAATATCACCCTGGAGCTCGCCGATATGGGTGGTACCCAAAAAGGCAGACTCAGAAGGACATCGTAAATGGCGAATCGTTATAGATTATCGAAAATTAAACGACATCACGATAGGCGAAACTTATCCAATTCCACAGATATCCGAAATTCTCGATCAGCTAGGAAAAAGCAAATATTTTAGCACCCTAGATCTTACTTCCGGTTTCCATCAAATCCTAATTTCCCGAGACGATGCTCCCAAAACCGCTTTCTCCGTACCTCAAGGTCATTTTCAATTCAACCGCATGCCATTCGGACTAAAGAATGCACCATCGACTTTTCAGAAACTGATGAACACCTGCCTTACAGGTCTTCAGGGTACTAGGTGTTTTGTTTATCTTGATGACATTGTAGTCTATTCCTATGACTTATCATCACACATTAATAATCTAAAATCAGTATTTCAGAGAATCCGTAATTTCAACCTGAAACTTCAGCCAGAGAAATGTGAATTTCTCAGGAAGGAAGTCGCTTACCTAGGGCATATTATCAGCCAAAATGGCGTTCAACCCAATCCAGATAAGGTCAAAGCCGTCACAGACTTCCCAACACCTGGATCTCCTAAAGATATTAAATCCTTTTTAGGTCTCGTGTCATATTACAGACGATTCATACATGATTTTTCTAAACTAGCTAAACCCTTAACTAACCTTCTCAAAAAAGACACGCCTTTTATCTGGGGAAACACCCAACAACTGTCATTCGAAACCTTAAAGAATAAACTTGTTTCCGCTCCAATCCTAGCATATCCTGATTTTACACAACCCTTCCTTTTAACCTGTGACGCCTCAAATCTTGCCATATCAGCTATCCTATCCCAAGGGCACGTAGGGCAAGATCGCCCAATTGCTTACGCCTCTCGCACTCTCAACCGGGCAGAGTGTAATTACAGCGTCACTGAAAAGGAATGTCTGGCTGTAATTTTCGGTACTAAGGTTTTCAGACCATATCTATATGGGCGACGTTTCACCGTTCTAACAGATCACAAACCACTTGAATGGTTATTCAAATGTAAAGATCCTGGATCGCGATTAATCAGGTGGCGTTTGAAATTGGAGGAATTTGAATACGATATCAAGTACAAAAGGGCAAAATTAACACCAACGCCGATGCCCTGTCTCGATTCCCGATAAATCCAGTTCAACCAGAAAGTGCCCAAGAATTAGATAAAGATCTCATGGACTTATTAGTATCACCCCCTTCTTTCAATCCCGATGAGTTAGCCGTAGATTTTCAGGATCCTGGTGAACAGGATACCACCGAAATAACACAATCATTTGATCCTGTAGTTGAACCCAATCCGCTCATAACCTCTTCTCCAAGAGATCTCTTAGATTCGTTGGTATCACCGCCCACTTTCAATCCCGATGAGCTAATTGTAAATCCTCAAGATCCTGGTGAACATGCTACAAGCGAAACAAGTAAATCCCTTGATCCTGTAGTAGAACCTATTCCCTCTACGAGCACTCCTGCAAGTCCCAACTTACCTGATGACGATTACCCCGCATTCCTGAAAATAATGACTAATAATAACATGACATTTGACACAAAAATCGTCGAACATAATGAAGATATATCTAAATCAAAATACAAAATAATCATCTTACCCACTTCTATTGACCTCGACGAATCCAATCCATTTATCCAGAATGTCCTCGATACTATACCTGATAACTCTGAAATTATAAAAAGGGAAAGAACTCTCAATTCTTTCATAACTTTTGAACATGGTAACAAGAAATATTACTTTCTCTTTTTCAAAGTATATCATTTCGATAAGTCCTCCTACGTAGACATCTATAATAGCCTCAAGAATATTAGGAATGAATTAATCGTAAATCAAGGTGATTCGAACACTGAAATTGCGATTACAGAATTCAAGAACCCCTTCGATACACATCAATTCACTAAAATATACAACATGATCCTTTTCCTTTTCAATCGAACAGATATCACTGTTCATATTTATAGAGACAAAATAATTTACCCTACTCTGACAGAAATTCCTAAAATACTGAAGGAAAACCACGATATCCCAATTGCTGGACATCTTGGTAGTACTCGAATGCTTAAGAGAATCCAAGAAGTATTTTACTGGAAAAATATGCGTAGTGATGTAGAAAATTTTGTTAAGAAATGTCCGCAATGTCAGCTTAATAAATCCCTTAGGCAAATTAACCGGGCACCTATGCAGATAACCAGTACCTCAACGGAACCTTGCCAAAGGATTTCCTTAGATATCGTTGGGCCCTTACCTGAATCCGGTCCGGCGAAACTTAAGTATATACTAACCATTCAAGATGACCTCACCAAATTCTCCTCTGCTTACCCGATTCGAAGCACGACAGCTGAAGAGACCAGCGAATGTTTATTGCATTACATCTCAATATTTGGCATACCCAAGACTATCCTGACTGATCAGGGTACTAACTTTACCTCAGAATTGTTTAAGGAAACATGCAAACTTTTAAAAATTAAGAATCTCTGGTCCTCTCCATACCATCCCCAAACTCAGGGTGCTCTGGAACGAAGTCATTCAACCCTCAAGGAATATCTAAGATCTTTCGTAGACGAGGACCAAACGAATTGGCCTCGCTATGTATATACCGCTATGCTCACTTACAACACATCCGTTCACTCAACAACAAATTACACACCATATGAACTTATGTTTGGTTGCAAACCTGTCATTCCAAATTCCATTTACGAAGAAACTCCCGGAGCTACTTACCCAGATTATGTTCGAATGCTCCAGAACAGACTTAAACATGCAAGAGATAAAGCCTTAGATTCTATTAGGAAATCCAAAGAATCGTCAAAAGCTTACTACGACAATCATAGTCGTCCAGTAAAATATAAAGCAGGAGACTACGTCTACCTGAAAAATCATTTGAGGATGCGTAAAGCACTCTCACCTGCTTGGAAAGGCCCCTATAAGGTTATTAAAATCAATGGTAATAATACGCTTACCCTCCTCATTAACCGACGTCATGTGACTCACCATTTTGACCAGGTGAAACTGGCCGAAGTCACCGGAAATAACCTGTAAATAATTAATTCATTAGTCTTAGGCATAGTATGTAGTCTCCCTTCAGGAAAATCCTCGAGAACCTGTAATGTAGAATTAGGATTATTATAGATATATATATATATACATAAAAAAAAAAATAAAAAAAAAAAAAATATATACTTACCTTACCCTATAAGAATTACATTAAGTTAGAGTAGTTACTTACCTTAGCCTTGATGACATTGTTTACAGCTTTACACGGGGAGAACCCCAGCGGAACTTCGTCCAGCCGATGACTTCAAGCTCGGGACTTTATTATGATTACTTAGGGAAACTTAAAATTAATAATGCCCAGTTACAAGTAGTAATTCCAGTAGACATTTCACATTTCAGACCACATATTGGCAACATTGAAACCACTTTAGAAACTTTGAAACGTCTTTGTAAAGAAACTAGGATTATAGAAATAGATCAGGAATGTCATAATCTACTACAGCCAATAACAGCGCGATTCCAAGATATGAGTAAGGAGTTCTCTGCCATTTCACATCTCCTCGATAATAGAGCCAAACGCAGTGCCTGGATAGGTGTCATAGGGACAGCCATGAAACAAATATTTGGTTCATTGGACGAAACTGATGGTATAAGATATGACGAAGCTATAACATCTTTGCAGGATAGTGAAAAGCAGTTAGCCTCTCTGATGAAGGAGAATATCCTAGTAACTACCTCTATCTTAAGGTCATATAATGATAGTTTATATAAGATAAGAGAGAATGAGAATAACATTGGTGTAGCTATCGACAAGCTCTCATTAAGTGTTAAAAACATTAGTGATTTAACAAACGGTCTGCAGATTTTCACGAAGGTTAATGAAGTATTTAACGTTATAGAAACTGCCATTCTTACCTTATCCTTTCAACTGGAAGACATTACTAACGCGATCATGTTCAGTAGCCAAAGTATTCTCCACCCAGCAATAATGACGCCTGGGCAGTTGTACCAAGAGCTTGCCGATAATTACAGACATCTCTCTAGCGATTTAGAATTACCTGTAGCATTAGATATTAATTCTATACATTTAATTTTAAGCATATCTAAAATAGTTTGTTTTTATATTAAAGATAAGATTGTATTCGTTTTACAAGTACCGTTAGTTAATACAAAAGAATATGTACTATTCCATAATGTAGCTATTCCGACGCCACACAAACCCAAAGAACCCAATTCGTTTACGTTAATTATCCCCGAGAATAAGTATATAGCGATGACCATAGACAAATCACATTACTGCACGTTTAACGACCTCGGAGTATGTCAATCGGTAGGCCCAGGAAACTTTATCTGTGATCTTGAAAGTGTATACTCTACAGATGCAAAACCTATTTGTGAAAGTGAGCTATTGGCTAAAGTGATAAGCAAAAAACCTTTTCAATGTGAAACGAAAATCATTTACGGAAACCTAGATATATTGAAATCATTAGCAAATAATAATTGGTTGTATGTACAGTCCGAACCCCAAAAAGTGTCTATTGATTGCATTGGTTCAAAATTATACGAAACTAATATCCTGGGTACAGGAATTCTTAAAATACCAAAAGATTGTATTGGATATTGTAATAGTGCAACACTTGTACCAAAACACAATGCTTTGCAGATTACTTCGCCCATTAACCATATTCCAAATTTCAGCCTAATTAACGATACTTGTTGTAACTTAGACAAAGTGAATGTCGAAATCGGTAATGTGTCTCCTATTCGTTTACACGATATAGACCTAGATGAATTCCATTCAGGGAGTAAGTTAAAATCTATTTTGAACAATTTACACGAAATCGAATTACGAAAACAACCCCATATTGTGGAATATGGGACACAGTACTCGATCCTCATCAATATAATACTTTTGTTAATTATTATATTCATACTATATATAGTTATTAAAAAATATTGTAATAAACTGAACAACCGCCCATTCCAGTTTATTTTGAATAAAAAACAATCAGTTGATCAAACTACCCCTGAGGTTATTGAAATGACAGACAGACCAGACATCGACCTTGAAATAATTAGTCCAGTTGCCCCACTCAGAACCAGAATATAATACGAGACTTTGGAAGTTAACCCCAAAGCCTCTTCTTAAAGGGGGAGGTGTTATACCCTGGAAATGTAAGGCTTAATGCCTATTCCAGCCTAACTGTCTCGCAGTCAGCATTTTGTCATTTGTTCCATTAGTCATAACAGATCCTCCAGAGTCAGTCTACATCTCGATCTCGGTCTGAGCGGTTGTCCAAAATAATTAAGTCAATAATTAATTGTATTTCTTTTTCTTAAATAATTAATTTTCTTTTTTAAAAAGTGAGTTTTATTTCCCGGGCTAACAGAACGTTATCCACGTCTCACATCTCTCATTAATTAAACATTGTGAACATTTATTACTTTGTCTATAACTCAATCGATGTACTCGAGCCTAGATCTATCTCGATCTTTATTTTCTATGTTATAATTTGTTCAGTCTAGCAGCCAGGATTATTGTTTCTTCTCGGGAGAGTTTTACAATAAGGACCATTTCAGTTGCATAAATACCTGAATTCGATCAAACACAGCTCATTCAACTATGAATGTGTTCTAGGTATGAAATTATGACCTCTAGGCACTAGCTGTATTTCTTCGGTTTCCCGCACAGTGGTCGTTAGTTAATATCTTCGATTTAAATAATTATTATTCAAATAATAATTTCAACCGTAAATCAGTATTTACGGTTGCTTCTGCATATCTACTTGTTGCTCTATTTGAGTACCTACCATTAAACCCAGTCTCTGAACAGTGAACCTAGGAAACAGTAATACGTAGTAGCTGCCGTACTGAAAACAGTAAAAAGTGACCACAACATGATAAATAAACATTGTGCAATAAACTTGGAAGATATACGACCTGTATATGCATAATAAAGTTTTAATAAGTTATTACAAACGCGGTTCGCGTGTGCGTTACAGATGACAGAATACGACCGTGTACTGCTTTCCTTAATTTCATTATCAATGAAAATTGTTTGGAAATTATTTTTAACTACCTGTTTGGTGATTGTTAATTAGACTGACTTTTATGAAAATATATGACGCGGGAAGCGATAGGAAGCAAAAACAATATTTGTGCATATTACATTCGTACACATAAACTAGAACAGTGATAGTATGAAATATTGATTGCTCTATAAGTTATTTAGAACTTATTCTTATCGTAAAATCCTTGCAACCTATTTGCTCTGACTTACTTTAAAGGAGACCGTACTTCCAATACTGTTATTTCGTTGAAATCTTTTTCAGGAGATTCATTTAGCTTATTAATAATTGCTACTCCCGTGTTGTTTAAGGATAAATAAGTTTTTTTATTGTAATGAATGGTGAGACTAGCAAGCCGTATGGTAAGCGATACGAGAGCTGATAGACAGAAGCAAAACCCAACCAACACCATGAATTACCAAGCAGTGCTTGGCATTCACAGCACTCACCGTGAGACATAGTCCCAATATGTTCAGTAGTTACTCTGTCTACAATGTCCTTCAAACCGGAACACAACAATCCATTTACACTGCTGTTTAGCGGAAAAAACAGACATTGCAGTGGTAATTACTAAATATCGGTAATATTTATACAGCTTCTATTTGCGACATATCACAGCTCACATCATGTTCGCATATTTCATATTTGTTTTTCGTAATTCCAACTGTTGTGTAAGTCATTGCGGTTGTTATTGCTGGTTTTCTATGCATTGTATGGTATTTTTTGTCCTTTTAAAGGCGTGAGAAACAAACATGGAAAAAAACAATAAACGATAAATATCTATTACACTGTCCGTCATTCTTGTATATACAGTGTCGATTAGATAATAGACACTAACGAAGGGAAGAGTTTACATCAAAATTGTATGTAATTTTTTTGAATCCTACCTACATTCATTATTTTTATTCATATGGATATAAATTAATAAGGGGCTCATAAGTGAGGCTGTATAAAACAAATGTATTTAAATTTTAGGAAAAAAATGTGATAACAAAGGCTGCCTCGGTGGCGCATTTGTAGTACGGTACGGTTACAACGTTAAGGTCTCAGGTTCGAATCCCGTGTCGGTCAAAGTGATGTTGGATTTTTCTATTCATCATGCCGGAGTCAGGAATTTGTGCCATCTATTACATCGTGGGAAGAAAAAATACAAGGCGCAACGTGGGTGTCTTGGTATCACCTCAGCCTACGCCTTCTGGGGCAAAGGCGTGAGTTGATGTATGTGGGTATATGTAAGGATTTTTTTTAACTGTAGTGACATAGAATCATCAGATGAGTGTCTACAGATTGTTATCCATCTCTCGACGGTCAATGCAATTAGGTATATCAAGCTCATAAGGGGATATACACAGGCTAAACCTGTAACGCGACACAATAAGGTAATCTACTCTTCTTTTTAAAAGTATCTTAAGTTGTTCAAATGGTTAAAATAAACTGGTAACAAACATAGCTACTAAATTCTTATCCGATCGGGAAGTGCCATAAAAATCCGTTTTAAATTAGCATTTTAAACTTTCGCGCGTAGGTTAATGTAAGGAAAAGCTAGACGCCATGTTTCAAGTGACTACGTCCCTGAATTGAAAATTTCAAATACCATAATAATTGTACTGTATTACTTTTCCAGCCCGTATACGTCCCATTGCATTTACGAGCCTTCTCTTCAACTGAAAGTAGGATTGACAGGGGGTTAGCCTTAGGCCATATAGTCCACCACGCTGGCCTAGTGCGAGTTGGCGGATTTTATTTACCAAAGAAATTCCCTCAAATCGCTATGTTATGCAGGATTCCTCACGATGTTTTGGCACCATGAACACCTTGAACATGCTGTTCCTGTTCTTCTCTCAAAACCGGTAATAAGTGGTCAAATTCATCAATACCACATTCATCTTTTGCTTCATGAACAAAACACAGAATAGTCTTTACGTATCACCAATCTTATTAGTACCAAAAAACATAAACCTGTCAATAATAAGTGAAGGAGTGGCGCTGTAGCCAATAACTTCAGTTTTCACATTCTAGTTCGACCATGTCCTCAAAGAAAATCGATGTAATAATCAAAAAAATATTTTGAGCTGTAGTCACTTACGGCTATGTGACTGGCTGACACATTTATCATACTAAAAAATAATCGTTGTGTCTTTTATTAAAGCTTGTATTTTTAGTTTTTTAAACAATTATTTAATTATCTTTCTAAAGGTTCTGGGTAAGGTAATGTCATATGCTTTTTAAATTATTGTATTGTCATCGGTCCTCGACAAATCTACAAAGTCTGAATGAAATCTGACAGTTTAAAGTGGGTCAAAATCGCGCCCAAAGGAGTCGTTTACAAACATACAAGTGAAGTTAATATAAGACGTGTAAAAATATACTTACAACTCTTTTGAAAGGTTCTGATTCTGTGTAAAGATGAAGCTTGACATCAGGATCAGGGCACGGTTCTCGCTCTCGTCTCCACACACAGTCCTCGAATGTGGCGTTGAAGGCTTCGTTGTGGAGTAGCAGAGCTTCTTTGATGGGATGACGATCCTTCTCACTACTCGAATCTATGGAATAATGTAAATAATAATTATTCATATATACACGTCCCGGTAAAGGGTCCGGGTCAGAGGCGGCTCATCCGAAAGAGCGCTGGTGCAGTGCACTCCCACGAAAATTACATACTTAGCTAATTTAATAATTTATATATATTTATAATACATAAGATCCTGACATTACATTCTATATATTTTACTATGCCTATAAAAATAAAATGCCTATATAGGTACATGTAGCGTCAATTTGTAACGAGTGGAGCGCCAGCGATTGCGCTCCTATGAAACGAAGTTTAGTACGACTCTTAGTACTGTATTCAATGAGTGCGAAAGAGAGCATCGATTCGGGCTGACGCGTGAAACAAAAGATATCGTATGAGAAATAAGCATAATCTGGAGCGCCGCTCGCGCGTATGCGAAATACTACTCGTAAGGCGCAAGACCGTCTCAATGCATTATCACTACATTTTTTAAAATAGATAGAGTGATTTAATAGGAAGGTTTACATGTGTAATAACATCCATTAAATAGTGGACAAATATTGTTATTTTTGAGGTTTCTAATGTGATGTCGCTAATTATCAATTTTTTTCCGCTTACATTGCAAACGCAGGCTGAACCCTACGAGATTTATCAAAATAATGTACTAATAATTTGTACACATTGAAAAGGTCTACAGAAAACTCCGCGATGGTATATGTCTATCTCTTCTGGATATACCACAATAACATTTTTTTGTCATTTACTTTTTACGACAAATAATGGCTAATTTTCGAAGCGATTTTAACCAATACAGCATTAATCGTTATCCAATTAAATAGCTTAAATACATTGTTGATTTAATATAGATCTATATGGTCTTTTACAGCACAAGATTTAAATTAATATTTTCGAAGATATTACAGATTTAAAATTGCGGGACGTAGCGCTTGCGGCGGTACTGGCCGGCCGGGGCGGCGGCGGCAGCGTGCCTATAAGTATAGGAAGGTTTATATGTATAATAATAATACGTACATATTATTACACAGAAATCTATTTGTACCCGGGCCGCTAGTGTTTGATAAGCATAGAAAAACCCTAAATTAATTCCATTTCTGATTTTCACAAGAAAGTAATAGATATCTTCGCATGCCAAAAAGACCGGCGAATGGATTTTGTATACAAATAAAATAAATAGTAAGCTCTAGTTTTCAATTATGTTTTTGTGAACCCCCATCAAAAAATTTCACGAGCCGCCTCTGGTCCGGGTACATCTGCAATGGAGAGTTTAATTGAAAAGGCTTTCACTGCACTGACCAAATGCGGAAACTCTTGTAAAATCCCTAAGGTATGCAAGTTTTCTCAAAATATTTTTTTTATAGTAGGTACAATTGGTTGTGATTGACTTTATGGTAATTGAATTTATGCACACGACGTCGACAAGTTTGAGTTGTACCCTGATATTCGATCACTATCTTAAAAGTCGCATTAACCCCTTTAGCATAACTAGTAGCTCAGTTATTAGATTTGTGTACTTGAGAAGCTCTAAAACAGCTCTAAAATTGTCGAGCTGTTGAAGACATTGTATGTATCTACAGTAAATAGAAGTAAAGATTACCTAGAAAGTAGAATACTCTCTAATGAAATATTTAGCACTAAACTCCATTACGCAATAAACTCCGAGATGCATGATGCAACCTGAAATATCCATCGCATTTAAAATTATAATAGAATACTGGTTTTCAACGTGCTTTACTTTCATAATGTCAAACTACACACCGCACACGCTAGCAAAAATAGAGGAACACTAGTAAAATTATGATTTGTTTCGAACAAATATCTCATTAATTTATTTAAATTGAACTGTTACATAATGAATTTAACATAAAAATACTAATAGTTGAAACTTGAAGTCCGTTTAATGCATAAAACCTTTAATTCAGTCAAATACGCATGTTGTCGACAGCCTCCGTGGCGCAGTTGGTTAGACGCCGCCTGTGAAACGAGAGGCCGCGGGTTCGATCCCCGCACCGAGAGAAATGTTTGTGTGGCCCTCAAATATTTCTTCCGGGTCTGGGTGTTTGTGAGACCGAAAAGTCTCTCGTAGTTCCTGATACCCACGACACAAGACTTGATCTTAGTGTGGGGTCAGGACTATGTATGTGACTGTTGGGTGTTATTTATTTTATTTATTTTATTTGTTGGTTAAATCATCCCGGCCATCTCGCATTAACAAGAGCTGCGATAAAAATAAAAGAGCTACCGGTAGCTAATGCTACTTTGGACACTGATGTTTCCGTAGATATGACTACATGCTTCCAATGATGCAACTGAAGAATAGCCAGTGCAAATTCTTCCCTCTGACAAAAGCAGACATAGACTTAAATATTCCTGGATAGTGGATGCCACATATTTTAGTCTTGGTTATCTTTCTATATTCACTTTACATCGGTCACCAAGTGCATCACAAACTTCTTCCAAAGCATTTTGAGTAAGTATAGCAATTTGAAGATGGTTTCCCAATGTTTCCACCCCTATAAAACGGGCATCCAACGCTTCAATTACCAAATGTTTGTCCTTCTATAGCAATAAACATCGTGGTTCATCACAAAACCAAACATTACCGAAGTATCATCCAGTAAACAGGAGGTGTGACCTTCATTAATCCTTACTAAAGTTATTGGAATTTCAGCAGCAATGGAAACTATTACTTTGTATTCTACAGGATAACAATATGAACTCTCCAAATTATGACATGACAATAAAGTTAGTCAACATGGCTTATAATTAGTGTTGCCCAAATGCAAGAACAAGACGAGACTTAGCCAGTCTTGGTCTTGGTCTTGCGCCAATACACCTGATCTTGGTCTTGGTCTTGGTCTTGCGCTCCCAGTCTTGGTCTTGGTCTTGGTCTTGCAGCAAGAGTCTTGCAAGTCTTGCAATTACCTATTAGTCTATTACTATTTATTAAAGTTTACTTTAAATCTTAGAAAAACGTATTAGAATTGGAACATTGTGAGCTTGAATTGACATAGCCATAGTAAAGATCAAGCAGATTAATAAATAACTGAAGATTTGATAAGAAATTCGAAAAATCAACTGATCTGAACGTCACTATACCTCCAAAGTTACTATTCCTCGTGGACGAAGTCGCGGGCACAGCTAGTAAATACTTACTCTCATCATCTCTCTCAGAGATATTCGGGCTGGTAAGTAGGTAATACAAAACTCTTATCGCAGGCTTTTTATTTTATTAGTAGGTAAGTACCTACGCTTTTTATATTATTTTATTAGTTTTGTAGAATTTTTTTACACGTTTCAAGTATATTTAAAAGTGGCTACAATATTTATTAAACGGGTGCGGGGTGATATTTGAACACTTTTTTGCTATTTTTTCTTGTAAAAACTTAAGAAATATAATGACTAAATGTACAATAATAGTACCTAAGTAATTAGTTTAAAACCATATAAGTAATCAATATTATAATATATACTTACTAGAATGAATTAATATGACATCTACTACCTATCCTTACCATTTTATCCCAATCATAATACTACTTGCGTGATCAGTATAATGTATTCATTTTCATTCTAAGCACTCTGAAACTTATTTATTCTTTGGAACACCTGTAGGTACTCTTAAAATTCGAAATTATTTTGCATGAGTATACCTACGCCCTATGGCGGCAATCAAATAGTGTCAAATGTTATGATTTCGGCGTGGCGACAACGATTGTTTTAGATTTCAAAAGAAGCCGCCGGCGCGTGTATCATAACCATGTACTTCCGAAAAGCGGCAAATTTCTTTGAGAAGTAAGTACAAAACCTTTGATGCCGCATTATCAAAGTGCCGATGGTTAAAACATAACTATGCATGCACTCAGTTTGATTTTAATAGATATTTTTTTATTCGCTATGTTTATGGTATTAGTCGTAATGCGCATAGGTCCAGTTTTTCATATTCTTTGATACAGTTTTTTGCGTCTCATAGAATTCCTAAGCGTACCTACCTATACACCGAACTGTTACACCTAACTACTCAGTGAAATAGCGCTAAGTCCTAGCTGCAAGACGCAAGAGTCTTGCAGGCTATGTCTTGTTCTTGCTCAAGTCTTGCACGGTCAGTCTTGGTCTTGGTCTTGCTAAAAATACGCGGTCTTGTTCTTGGTCTTGGTCTTGCAAAAACGCAAGAACAAGACCAAGACTGCAAGACCAAGACTGAATTTGGGCAACACTACTTATAATTGATTTATTCTTACTCAATTTTCGTAAGCAACGTTCAAAAGAGCTAAATGCTGACAAACACTTGAAAGGGTATTTTTATTGATAAGACGAAAAAATGTCCTAATCTATTACACCACAATCAAACAAAAGTGGTTTTTGTATGTGTTCCTTAAGTATGCCGGTGCGTGAAATACTTTCTTGAGTTTAAACATTAGATCGAAAATTGAACCTATCGTTCCTGCATTTCGTTTACTACAAACTGGTATTTTTGATTGAGCACATCTTACTTTAGTCCTCTTAAATACTTAGTTAAAATGAAGAGCAGATATTTATATTGCTTCGTTGATATTTCATAATACATAATAGTAATCGTGAAATGCTTTCTAAAGTTTCTGAGAATGCCTATCTAGTATCGATCGTGATAAATTGAATCTCAGTTCCTCCGTCCTGCAATGGTCTTTGATAAAGTTTTATGAAAAATCTTTCAACACTGACTTATCTCAATAATTTGATAAGATACTGCTCATTTCGTTATGAGAAATTAATGTTAAACTCATGTCGGCAGGTAGTCTCGTGACAATGGTTAATAGTTTCATTATATTTCACTAAGATTTAATTAAAAGATTAATTATGAGATATCGTGTTATTAAAATATTTTTCTAGCAATTGACTTCTATATTTAAAATGAAATAAAATTCAATATAAAATACAAGGAAAACCAAACTTAAATATTAGCTAAACAAAAATAAATTTAGAAAAACTATTCTATAATTTCTTAAGGAAATAGGATCAAAGCCTTAAGTGAAGTTAATATGTAAATCAGTGTATTTTGTAAAAATAGGTAGAACGAAAGACCTAAACTTATTTTAATACCTATATTAATTTTAAGTCCATTGCCCCATAACTAGATAAATAAAATGCGACATTACCTGAAGCTAAGGCGACGAGTGCCGCTGCCAGCAGCCACGGTCGCCAACACGCGCGCGCCATCCTTGCTCGAGTCGGTCCCACACTGATGTGCCGCGGCCGAAGGGACCGGCAGCCGCCTCCGCTCCACTTGCCGGGCCATTGTTACCATATGCTACACGTATGTACGACCGCTGAATATATGAACGAGGCTCCAAAATATACGGGAGAAAGTCTGTGCAGGTACCAAACTACAGGGTTACATTTCTAAGAATATTCCAGATTGTATTTGGAACGCTCTGACTGAAAGTCAAGCGCGCGATTAACTTTAAAAAAAAAATAGGTAAATATTACGTACTAATTAGTATCAAAGAAGATTATTTTAGCATTATCTTTGTACTAAGTTTTATTTATAGCATAGGTGTTGCCGACCCATCAAATCCGAATCGAAGCGGGAAGGAAAAAGGATCGAAAGAAGGTTACTGGGGATCCGCCAATATCACTCACTGAACAAATAGCGACTGCAAAGCTTCACGTCGATTTAAGCCTTTAATACCGCCCTGGACCTGTCTACCCGTTCATGCTGTATCATGAACGAGAAAAACGTGGTCCTGCCACTTAAAATATTGCTATATTTAGTTAGTTTTGTTTAATATGCCTATGTTCTCCTTAAATGTAAATTTTTGTCTACATCTTTCTATATCATATACTGCCCAGTGTCCATCTATTATAGGTTATCTGGAAGAAGTCACAGTCAAGTGATGATCCGTGCTATACATCAGTTGGATATTATTGCATTAAACTAGAGGCCCGACCCCGCTTTGCCCGAGTTCAATTACTTCACACTCATTTAATTTCCATTGTTACTTGTTATTAAATATGAGTACACCCAACAGTCGCATACGTAGTCCTGACCCGACGCCAAGATCTAGTCTTTTATCGTGGGTATCAGAAACTGCGAGCGACTTTTCAGTTTCACCAACATCCAAACCTGAAACAAAAATCTGTAGTTCACACAAATATTTGTCGCAGAGCGGGGAACGAACGCATGGCCTCTCGTTTCACAGCCGGCGTCTCACCAACTACGCTACGGGGACTGTCTAAATGTATTATTAACACCAACTCATCAACCACCGTATGTTTTATAAGTGGTCGAAATCAATACCCTTAGTGGAGCAGTTTCAGGAGGCCGCGGGTTCGATGCTTACACAGAGACGAATATTTTTGCCTACCACAAGTATTTGTTTCGGGTCTGGGTATTTGTGAGACTGAAAGTTCTCTCGTCGTTTTTTAAGTCCACGACAAAACAAGACGCCATGGATGCCCTGGGCGTGACTTCTACGGCGTCCTATAAGTGCTATCCAAACCTAAGCAAAAGACAGTAAATCATAGATAATGCATTACCTATTCAGGGTATAGCAAGAGTGCTAGCGAAAACGAAGCCGAGTGGTAGTTTTAGTGACTACAAACACAATGTAACTAAACATTTCGCAAAGAAACGCGACATTTTTTTTGTACTAATTTTTCAATATCATCGAGTTTAGATGGTAAATCCAAAGTTTTTGCTAAAATAATAATTTAAACCTTTGCGTACCATAGCATCTTTAAAAATAAAAGTGTGTACACCATTATTGTAGAAATACTATCTATTTACCAACTGAATACGACGATAGGAAAAAAAAAAACAAAAAAAAATTGTCGTTATTTTATTCATAAAATTTGGTTGCAATGTGTCTGAAGTCACTAAAACTACCCCCCAGCTTCATTTTCGGTTACGCTGTAGGTTACAGAAAATCCCAGCATTCGGCGCCCTTTTGCACTGACGCCTTAGGGCCGTGACCCGACCGCGTCCGACCCTAACACCACAGATCAAGTAGTACTACCTAACACCGGCTCTGTCCACGTTTAATCTTCAAACAATATCATTCATTACCATCGGTTCCGTGTATTTTTTGCATTAGGTCGTTTTCGCAATTTCCAAATTATTTATCGCAGGTTAAATTCTGCTCTATTCTCTAATTTGAGCTATCCCATGGTTATAAATTAGTAAAGCATAAATGCGATAAAAGTCAGCACATAAAATATGGGAAATAAGACTATACAATAAAGTTATATAAAATAACTAATTTTATTATCGCACGATAGCGCTATTTCTCTTTTTAACACCTTCCGAGGGGTAACTCTATAATTTCAAACGAAGTTCTAATCTTCGACCGTCGTATGTAAAATTCTACGAATGTGCCCTGGTACTCCATAATATGTTCGAATCCTCTTTCGTAAATCGTAACCATACACTAAGTTTGGAGTGAATGAAAATTTATGGAGAATAGTTTTTATTTTTAGTGGAAAACTTTTAACTAACTTTGGATATCGAAGGTTCGAATTTCGTTTCGGATTATAGAGTAATCTCATTTAACGAATGGCCCTCTTGTTAGATGTTTCTTCAAAATGCGCCTGATTCTTTTGTGATAGCTTTTATTTCATTAAGGAGTATGAGAAAAATATCAGGCGCATATTATTTTGAAATAAAGGATGCAACTTTTTAAAACAATGTTAACTCATGTATTTGCATGTTTTTATATGATATCAACATTATAATAAGTACTTATGTAACATTTGAAATAAAATTAAAGCTAACTTCTTCTTTTCGAAAAGTAAATCATCAATGGTTTTTATTTTGCACATACGCAGGGCACAAAGACGCTTCGTGTTGCAAACAAAGCAGCTAAGTAATTTGTAACATATTATCTATATACAATTATATTTTATGTGAAAAATGCAATTCCAAGGTTGATGGTGTTTTGTTACGCGGCGGAGACATGTCTGTGTAGCAAAACCTATTGGAGTCGGTGAAGTCAATGAATCGGTGTTAGTGTTATTTACAATAGTAGGCTTTATGTGTGCGTGCATACAGGTGAGACGGAAGGCTGTAGAGCGAGAGGCTCTGCGGCGCGGCACGCGGCACGCGGCGCGCAGGTAACAGCCGCCAGCGCCGCCGGCCAGTCGCACCACGCACACACGAGCACCGCGCGCCGCGTCGCGTTACCGCCGTCTCTGCGCATAACCTGTTTTGTGAAAACATTACTATCAAAGACACTTCTCGGTACATTACTTGGGACGTGCAAAAGTGAAGTTAACTCAGGATTTTGAAAAGACAACAGTGCTTACATTTAACTCGGACTCTCGATAGAACTAATTGCGCGAATGCCACGGTCCACAGCCTACGCAGCCGGCGGCTTTCCCCTCCTCCGTTCATTCAAGGACCAATCGTTGAACTCATGCCGCCTCGGCTTTCGCACGGTCGCAATGTGCCGATTTAGAAATGAATTTCGAGAAGTCACCGCGATGCACTGACTAGCTGGATGTACGCGAGCGAATTGGCTCTAACAATGTCAATCAACCAGAACGCGGGCCAATTTAGTAAACAGAAACAACAACTTGGTAAACAGGCAACGGAACCGGTCAACTTTCCACCGCGTTATCATCCGCCTCCGCCGGCCGCTAGTGTCCACAAACTTGCCACTGTCGACGCGACCGCCAAAGAGTTTAAACCACCTTACGCCACTAAGTCTATCGATCCCACAAAATTACAATATCCGCCGGGTGCGCAAGGGGCGATACCCGGCCCGTATCCAGGGGGATCTATTCCATTGGTGAAATATCCTCAAGCATATCCCGCGGGATATCAAATACCACCAGGGGTGAGAATACTCCGCCCTTCTGCCGAGATAATAACAAAAGCTATAGTTCACGAGCCAGTAGAGCCGACGACACGGGCTAGAAGCGCGGACGACACACAGCGAGCGCAAAGGAATATCGACGAGGAACAGATTCACAGGAGGTCAGCGGACATGCTTAAGTTTACGAAGCGTGTCGAGCCTGAGGGACCGCGAGCTTCAAACGATCAAAGGCGACAAATTCAAGCATTATTAAATGAAATAAAGGCCCTAAAGGAAGCTAATCGGCGGCTCAGCGAAGATAATCAAGAACTTCGTGATTTGTGTTGTTTTTTAGATGACGACCGACAAAAAGGACGTAAATTAGCTCGTGAGTGGCAAAGGTTCGGCAGATATACGGCATCAGTAATGCGTCAAGAAGTGTCTGCGTATCAGAGCAAATTAAGAGAGTTAGATGATAAGCAACAAGAATTGATTCGAGATAATTTAGAATTAAAGGAACTGTGTCTGTATTTGGATGAAGAACGCGAGAGAAGTACATGTGTAAACTGTGGGCGGCCAAATGGCAGGGAAAGAGATGAAGGTGATGGTAGTAGCAGTGGCACAAATCCTGAAGAAGCGACTCGTGCTGCACCACCTGTATCCATAACACATCCTCAACTTGCCGAAAGGACTGTGCAGTATGTACGAGACCTAGAACAAAAAGTCAGAAGACTAGAAGCGGAAAAAGGACTCGGCAACACTGTAAACGAGCGACCTGAGGCTGTAGTACGTGCACTACAAGTGTTAGAAGTAAGAGAAAGGGTAGAAAGGGAAAGGAGGAGACCTGCACCCGATCTAGATTCAGGAGAGCAAGCCCTAGTGAGGGAAATGTGTAACGTGGTATGGGGAAAGTTGGAAGACGCTCCGCCCCAGGCGCCACCACGTTGATAGTGATAATAGCGATTGATATAATTACTATGATTTATTTATTGTCAAAAGTGTGTTGAGTCTATGAAACAATAAGTATAAGAAAATGAATGTATGTGAGAAACTGGTAAAGTCGTTTGCTACACGACTGGAATCCGACTTGATTGAGGTTGGGTTTGAGGTCACAACACGCCTTGCTGCCTGGTGACCCAAAGAACAGATTTGTATGTTGACCTTGTTTGTAGATCAAAACATAACAGTAATTTAAATTCGTTATTCGCTGAATAACTTTGGTGTGTTAACTTGCCAAGTTTTAATACCTATGAAGTATAAACAATGTTTTAACGAAAAGTACAAAATTAGATGTTTTAAACGTTAACTATAGTAGTTTAAGTATAGTTTGTTTTGATTTTGCTTTGCTTTGTTTTAAAATCACGTACAGAATGTGTACATAATTAGTTGATGATATAATTATTAGAAACAATTAGCAGCTACGGTTTCATCTAATTAGAGGCTATACCAGGTCGCGTCGGTCCCAAAGTACAATTGTTATTGGTAGGTACTTATTAATTGAAATTGTAGTTTCATAAATTTAATTTTGTTTAGGTACTATCTGTAAATTCCGTAGGCCTAGTACTGTTTTCTAAAGGGACCTTGAATGCATATATAGACCAAGAGAACGTCTGTGATTTTCCTCGAGTAGAAATATAAAAATCCTTCGATCTTGCCTGTTTACGAAGTTTACGATTATAAAAATGTTTTATTGCAAAAAAAAATACAAATCTACACACACACCATATTTTGCCTCATGCTTAGCATCTAGTCAGCGACGTATGAACTCCAGTATGTACTTAACTAATTTATACCAGCTCGTTTTGTGTTTGCTTGCTCGAATTCTATGTATTGTAAAACGTTATTAATTTATTTAGACACAAACAAAAATAAAACTACTTATTACTGTTCACCACTTTTTAATTTACCTACAAATATATCTAATACCCCATGGTAATATGTACCTCAATGATGAGAACTTAATAAGTATTTACTTTTTACATAAATGTACCTATGTCATAATGTGATTCCTTCAATATTTGACAATTCATGGTTAGACAGTCCCAAAATTAAGCTACTTATCTTAATTCTACAGATTTATATAAAAGTACTTGGTATAGAAAAGTAAAATATTATAATGGCAGAGGAAAAGGGCGAAGGACCTGAAGATGTCGACACTATTGGCGTACACAAAATATTTTTTTTTGGTTAATTAATTACCTGAATAAAAATTAACACCACGCATAATTTGATTTAATGGAAAATCATTTAAAAAACTAGTTTTTTTGTAAAGAAAGTAATAACATATTTTTATTTTATAAGGTTTACGTAGGCGGTCGCAATCCTGACGGGGAGAGGCACGGCGAAGGCTGGGCGGTCCTGCCCAACGGAGATTTCTTCCAGGGCTGTTATTGCCGCGGAATGAGAAGCGGCAAAGGCTTGTATGTGTTTAAAAACGGCGCACGATATGAAGGTATTTTAGAAATCAGAATATAGCAGCTATAATAAATTAGCATATGTATATCATTTTGTAGGCTTTTATTGCCTACATCTGAAATACCATTTAGATTTTTCATCAGAAACTGACTTACTCTGATAAAATATAAATTCAGGAATCTTTTCCTGGATCATTACATAGTAGTTGTATAAGAATTCCAATATTATAGTAGATTCTGTGTATACTATATAGAAATGTATTATGTAGGTATTGTAAATTTTTCGTTGCATTCACTTAATTGATGTTTCGAATAAAGGAGAATGGCGTCGAGCTATGAAGTATGGAGTTGGTCAAATGCTGTATCCAGACGGGTCTAGATATGAGGGTGATTGGAGACATGATTTGAAACAGGGTTTCGGCGCTTACTATTATCCCAATGGGGATATTTACGAAGGTGCTTGGTTCAAAGGAAAACGACACGGGTTGGGCACGTATTTCTTCGCGGAGTACCAAGTTAAATTTATGGGTACGTGGGTAGAAGGCCGTATTGAGGGTCCTGGGCAAATTATATACCCTCGTGTACGATATCACGGATCTTGGTTTAAAGGAATGCCCAAAGGTCCCGGATGCTTCGTTTTTGATACGAACTGTATGCAGCATGGATTTTATCTGCTTACAAAAGATCCAGCTTTAGAAGAATATGGCGAGGGTGAAGAAGAAAAAGAGGAGAAACCTAAAGAGGAAAGGCTTGAGGAAGGAGGAGAGGAGGAAATTGAAATTGACGAAACATTAGGTATCTAACATTTTGCTTTACTTTAAATTTTGTGAATATGCATTTCAGCATTTATATTGAATAGAGTACTTACTCTTGACTTGACTTACTTTTGACCAGCCTAAATCAAAGTAATGTTATTAAGTACACTAAGTAATTAAGACTCTCCATCAAGATCTAAACAGATTTAGATGAATTTACTTATTGGATTTTTAATAACGATTTTTATATAAAATTTTCAGGAAAAATATCAACATGGCGTGCAAGAAACGTGACAACTTACATGGCAGAGTTTTTGCCTCCTGAGCCCGTTCCGCTACCAGTGCACGACTCTGTCCCTTCACTGACGGACGAAAGCCTGGAGACTGATGTGATGGCCTTCGAGCTGCCTTCAGTTGTGGGAGAAGAGGAAGGCGGCGACGACAATGACTCCTGGCTTATGCACAGACAGAAGTTTTTGGAGGAAACTCAGCAGAAAGAATAGATGCATTTTTATTATTGAGGACCCTTGTTATTGAAAAACTAGTACATTTTTCGTATTAGTTTCCAATGTGTAACACCTAATAAATTAGTTGTTCATTCTTGAGTGCATTCAATGTAGAAGATTGGTCATATATTATGTAATTATTGTATTAGGTGCTCTTGATACTATAAGGAAATTGAGTTATCTGATTTATGGAAACTTTTAGTATGATTAGCACGAAGTGCAAAATAGGTAATTATTTATCACAAGGTTTCAGTTGTGTTACAATATAATATACCCTATATATTAAATGATATAATAAAATAGGTTCATAAATAGGGGTATAAATAGGGAATACTATTGCTATTGTTAGAAAAAATATTGCCTATATGATGGTCATACCGGTATAAGCATTACTAAATAATGCTACGTCTGTATTGAAGCGGGGACGATTAGATGTGTGTACAAAATGCCTAACCACATCAATTCGATCGATGATGATTGATGACATAAGAACTTGTTCAATATCATCGGCCCGATTCCTACACATCTTCGCTCCGCTATACTCGTCCCCACTGCTGTGATAAAAAGTCTCATCTTCGATCTACAATACCACGTCTCAATATGCAACAGTTAATAGGTATTGACTATATAATGCATCTATTAAATCAACATAAAATATCAAATGTCAATTATCTCGTAACATGTTTATTGGACTTGTGGTTAAAATGGAGTGGTTAACAAAGCACTTCTAAGAAACCGCGGTCCTTCAAAGCGCGGCAAGCACTGGAGTTTATCTATCAGTGATCGTTTTTTTACACTTTGGAGTATGGTCGCAATCCAACTTTCATGTTTATAAATCCATAATCGAAAATCGAAATAGGAACGGTAATCCAGCTCCCCACCTCTCGTTTCCTAGCCGTTGTCATAACCAACAGCGCCATGAAGGCGGTCAACTGCACTTATACGGCCTCGGTAGCGTAGTTGTGCTACGGTACGATTACAAAGCCTAGGTCTCGAGTTCGAATCCGGGTCGGGCAGTGATATTGGATTTTTCTATTGGTTATCAGCACGCAGTCAGGAATTTGTGACCGATATGGATAGGCTCGCATATTACGTCGTGAGAAGGAATATACAAGGCGAAATTCTGGGTGTCCTGGTAGCACCTCTGCCTACCCCTTATGGAAGAGGCGTGAGTTTATATATATATGAACTAGCAATATTTATTTAAAAAGCAAACAAAATTAATTTTACCTTTAAATATTGTGTGGTTATTTTAAGGTAAACGTGTGTTTATAAATTCACCGACGCGACGCATTAATAACATGTTATTTTATTATCTTTGTTGTAACATGCTCATTTGAGTGAAAAAGGATATTATTAATTATATATAATATAAGGTACATTTGGGTTTGCAGCAAACATAAAATTACATATTTTTTGGCTATCGAGTTTAATTATTATACATACTAATATTCCCTCAATTATTTTGTCAGTATTTGTCAATTTACATAGGTATCTACTATAAAACTAGATTACAAAAGGATTAGGTTTATCACCAAAATTAACTTTGTAGAAGCAGGCAAGTTGTGAATGGGAACTTGTAATCAGTCCATCTATCTTAACAGAAAATAATATAAATAAAACAATACCTATTAACTATAGACACCATAGAACTGTGTCTTATGCAATAATTGTAGTAAATCTTTTTCAATGCAACCAGGCTAAGCTTGTTTAAGGAACATTGGGATAACACTGTAATACAAGGTTGGAAGAATGATAACTCCATAAACACGCTACTATTACACCAGTACCCCAACATACCATATATTATTCCTTTACATTCTAATTTACATCAATATTTTATGCTGCAATATAATTTAGTGGAACGAATGTGATAGCAAATAATAACTCAATATAATGACTCGCCTAAAAAAGTCAAAGCTTAGGTTGAAAGTCGCAAAAAAATTGTTGCATAAGTTCTTGCAAAGAATGTTCTACAAAAATCTTACTATTTTATGCCATAAGTATAGCAAAATTTTGCTATATTTTTGAGATTGTATTATGTTGACCATTGTTATATTTGCTACCTTACAACTATTAAAGTGCACTTTGTATAGATCATAGTCACAAAAACACACAAACTATACTGTCTGCATAATTCAATGAGAAAACATTATGCATCCTCATTGGATTTCAAAACTAATAAAACCTTTTCAAACATTTGAACTATAGGTCAAACACACATTTTTGCAATGGTCTGCTTGCACTTATTATAAAACCAGTATGGAAAAGGTGGTGTAAACACCAGCCACACTAACTCATATTTTGAATTCAAGAATTAAACCTTGAACTCTGTAAATACTATTTTATATAAAGAATTTTATATCAGGATTAAAACTAAATAATTTTACAATATTCAAATTAAATAATATATATTTGAGCAACATTATAAATTTTCCCTCAAATATGCATGTTATCATTGAACTAACAATACTGCTGTACTATGTTTGTGGATTTTGAGGTTGGTTGTTATTAGATCCTGAGTTGTTACTCTCAAAAGTAGTCTTGTTTTTTAGTAAGTATGCTGCCAGGTAGTGTATGGGGTCCGGCGGCCTCTCCTTAGCTAAAGAGGATAAGCCTTGTAGTAATATAGGTACAACTGTCTGGTCCAGGTACTGACGAGTTGGCAGTGCATTGAGATCAATTCTGGATTTGCGGTTTGCATTTGTCTCATTTTCTTTTTCCATTGATATAACTTTCTGTGAAATAAAAATTAGTTTTAGTTTCATTAAGTTTCCTTTGTTGAGATTAATGTAAGAACATGATTTAATATTTCAGTTTAAATTGCCTAGTAAAATATAAACTGAAGCTTAATATTCTTAGAAGTGTGTTCATTCTAAGGTTAGATACTACATATTGTAAAATTAGATTTTTTTTACGAAATTCAAAAAAAAATAATACAATTCTATTATTTTAACCAAAAACCCCTGCATCCCCATACATTTTACTCTAAGTTACAAAACGAAAGAAGTTATATACAATAGCAAAGTGTTACTACAGTATATTCCAACATGTAATAAAAACGCAGTACAGCCATAAATTAGTTATGTCTTTAATTACAACTAAAATACTTTATACTAACCTTTACGGATTCTGGTATTTTGGATTGGGTTTGATCTTCCTTTGCTTGACTTATTTGTAATGAGATCTCTGACATGGGTTGAATTTGTTTTATAAAGCTATAAGTGACTCAGTTTACAGTTAGCGTTTTTATTGAATTAAAACAATAGCAATAAATATCACCAACGTCGGCAGTTCAACAGTCGACATTCGTTTATTTTTGTACAAATCCACAAATTGTTTTAATTGTTAAATGTCAAATGATAGTTTATAATGCTGTGCATATGGATACTAATCTCTAGTATATTACTATAATCTATGGATACTAACTTTATACTAGAGATGCACAATAATACTAACTCACCTTATTCTGGATTGTAATTGATTTTAATCACAGATTTTAATAGACATTGTTTCTATTTTATATTTATATCGCGTTTAAATATTTTAAAAAAATGCATAATAAGCACTTCATATTATTTCTATCTCTGTTAAAATTCATAAGTCTACAACAAATCGCAAAATGTTTCATTTCATTCTTATCGTATTTATAATATAGAGCAGAGATAATCAAACTTATTTCTTTTACCGCCCCCTTTGAAAGTCTATTATTTTTCAGCGCCCCCAATTGATACACTCCTAACAAAAAAATCATGTCTTTAATTTATTCAGTTATAATGTGATATATTAATCGGCTCTGGTGTTTAAACTTACAATGAGCCGATTCTTACCCAAAAAATATATTTACAACTTAATTGTACTTGAGTATTTTTAGTGATTAAACCATCTTATAGGACAGAAACATAAACTAATTATTCGATATTGAGTAGTAGGTAGGTTATAATTTTAGTGAATTTTAAAATATAAAGTAATTAAAATTACAAATCAACCATCGCCCCCCTTTTTTTCTGGAATCCTTAACGCCCCCCTCTAAGTCTCCAATGCCCACAAGGGGGCGATATCGCCCACTTTGGGAAACTATGATATAGAGGGAGCGCTGGTAATTTAAAAACGTGGCTAAATGTGGTGGTGCAATGCCGGGCCACCTTTTTCTGCCCTCCTATTGGACGATATTTGGCAACATTTGACAAGTTGTCCAACATACATGAAATACTTGGAACAGTAAAGTAAAAATAAATATTTTATTCCACTCAAAGTCGTTAATATAGCTAAATTTAATTTTAAATTAGTATAACTAAATATAATTTCGACTATGAAAGGAATTGAAAGCAGTTTATTGCTAAATAATTAATTCAATTTTTACTGATATAGGAGCGCAAGAAAATATCTACATTATTTTAAACGCGAATGTATGACAGAGCTTGCACTATAATATAAATACCGTAAAACGAGGTGGATAGGGACAATTTTCAACTTCACGACGAATTTTCTGGTAGTATTATACTGAAATATTCTTGTGTTATAGCATATTTCATTAAGTCTTAGTTGCGTCTTGACTATTAACTATCCAATTTTTTTAGATCCCTTGGAAAATAAGAAAAAAAGGGCACAAAATATGGGTTTGGGGTTAATAGGGATTTTGGGGGTAATAGAGGCGGGATCGAGTTCAATGGGGAAATTAACAAGGGTTGGCACTGAATTGTTTCTTATTAATTACTTTTTAACCGACACATCTAAATATTCTGAATTATTTATCGTAATAATTTGCTTTGACACAAATGAAATAATTAAAGATTACAACTGTCTTAAATGATATTTATAAAATCAAGCGACATATTTCAATAAGATACAGTTTCAAAAATTTAAAAATCAACATATTAGGTATTCTATAATGCAGTCTTATTATTCTTCTAAGAAGTAATACGTAGAGTATGATGTATAGTTTGGAATCAGCTAATGATTTCTTACTTATGTGCTAAATTATGAGATACGCTAACAAAACAAATTACGAAGAAAATTGATGGGCAAAATAACATACGAAATTTCTTAAGTGCGTAATGCTCTTTTTTATTATTGCACTGATGAGGCGATCATACCGTTCGCCTGATGGTAAGTGATATGACCGCTCATAAACTGTAGCAATACCAAACAATACCTTGAATTACAAATCAAAGCTAGGCCTGCGCTCGCCATCCTGAGATATAGATGTTAAGTCTCAATATGTCCAGTAGTGACTCTAGCTACAATGTCCTTCACAACGAAACACAACAGAGCATTTACACTGCTGTTTACCGGTTTGTCCAAATTAATGTGTACTACTTATAAGAAAGAGGAAAATGGCGAATCAGTTTTTTCTATATTTAAAGAAATACTCCATGCATCGCACAGTACTAGATCTATCTATCAAAAAGGAATAGTTGTTAACAAGAATATTCTTACTGCAGTTTCTACATATAATATTGTGACCACAACTGAAGTAAAATGTTAGTTATTTTAAGTGGAAGTACTTTCAATGTAACTTACAGCATTCAAAATAAATATAATTAACAGACAAAGTTAATTAAGAACGACAAAATATTTTACAACAAAAAAAAACTGTTGCGACAACCCTACACACATTGTACCTATACACACTTTTTCGTCCCAATTGTACCTTTTCACGTCTCTAAGATTTCACCCTTACATTCGGTGCTTTTTAAAATCGATCACATTTGATTATTAGTTATGAGATTCGTCTATGCTTGGCAAAAGTCTGTTTTTAATGAGGGCACCAAGAGCGAATTTAGTATTAACAATTAATACTTATTATTTTTATTTATTAATGTTAATAGTCGTGCGAAAATGAATACAAATACTTGCGTATAAAATTATTCAACGAACACAATGTGTGAAGTGTTGCCGTAACTGTTTTTCTTTTACACCTTTTTCTCAGAAGTGGTAGGCAGAGGTGCCACCTGGACTGGGAATATGTGAGTATTTCCCTTTTTGTTTTCCGTCCCAATCATGCAGTGCTATTTCTGGAAGTAAGAATATCATTACTAAAGAGGACGACTACTGACGACGCTAGTCGTCATTCTCTTTTACTAAATACATTTTCTTTCCTAAATATGTTTTGAATTACTTATTCTACGAGCGTGCGTTCTACATAAAAGAAAAACCTTTCTTTTCATATATTTATGCCATAAAAATCATTAATAAGTAGAAATTATGTAATTTGTAACATATAAAAAAATAATGGAATAGAACTAGTTTGAATTTATTATACTACGATTATTTAAATTATATAATAGATATTGATCACATAATTAGTCGATTAGTTGGCATTATTTGTAACAATTTCTATTTATATATTTATATGCCTGACAGAGACAGATTCCCTCACTCTAGCTATCCTACTCGGAACATTTTTTCTTCTTGAATTATACAAATTACAAACAAATATAAACCTAAATAATTTCAGGTATTTAAGTAGTACTACTTGGTCTGTGTATTTAAGTAAGTATATTTTACGATGTTTAATATTATTTCGTGAGCATTCCAGTTAAAGTATAATTTCCTTGGTGCTATTTTTGCAAAAAAAACATTTATTTCTTTCCTATCGTCGTTTTTTGTTTCTAAAATATTATTGTATATTGTATACTCTCTTATTTATAAAGACGTTATGGTACTCGGGGGATTAAATTATAATTTTAACAAAAACTATGGATTTACGGTTTGCCATCCATCAAGAGGATATTTAAAAAGTCACAACAAAATTGTCGCTTGTCGTTTGTAGGCTTCGATCAAATATACACTAGATACAACATGAGCGCTTAGAAAATGGCACCAAAAAAGAGTGCTTAAGCACTCTTTTGCCTTCAGTCACGCACCGACCGTTGCATCTAAAACATCGCAACAATTTAGACAATATTATGTGAAAAGCTACTTTAAGCTTCAGGAATAAGGTGCAATTTGTGTTAATGTATTTGGAATATGTGATCTTTTTGTTTACTTTTTTTAATGTCATGCATCGGTGCCACTTTTTAACCGGACTTTTACAGGGAACTGTGTATCTAGTGTATATTTGATCGAAGTTTGTAGGCCTTCTATAACCCCAGTGAAATGAAATACATCATAGAGTACAGTACAATACGTGCCCTGTTTACATCAGTCACCAGTTTCAAATCCAGTCTGTACTTTACACTAACATGTTTTTGTACCAATTTTATATTTGAGAGTTGTTTTTATTTTTTTTGTTTTAATAATGTTCTTGTTTCAGGAGAGCAGAAATAATTATAAAACACCCTCACGTATTGCAAACAAAACTGTGTGTGGTGAAATTATCTCCATGTAAATTGGTGTTAAGTCAGACAGTGGCTGTGAAACGATAGAAAAAAATATTCGGATCTGAGTGTTTACATAGTTATGTAATTAGTTTTTGTTTAATTATAAATAAAACAAAGGTCACATTCAATCTAATTTATTAAGCTTTCTCTTACACTTAACATCAAATATATTACAATCAAATTTAGCGTATAACAAACGACACGCAAATGAGACGTACGATTGTATTACAATTATAATTAACAAGAATTAACAAATAATAGGAGAGCAACAAAAATACCTTAAACAATCAAATGATAAAAAAGCTGTAATTTTCTATTAAGTCAATATAATATTAGTTAATATTAGTGACCCTACATACTTTAAAAAACATTTCCATACAACGTTATGTTCAACTATTTGATATTTATTTCTTTTTATTATACAGTATTCAATGTATTTATTGGGTTTAAGGTTCTATTTCTTGGTAAAAAAGATAATTTTATTTTTTATCTATCAATTCCCAGGGGTATAGTTGAATTAATATAGGTACCTAAGTAAAAAACCTAATGGTAAATATTTAGACATCGTTTATTATTGCGATTTACTTGGAACTTTATTTTATTATTCATACTTTTATATATTATTACAAATGGTTGCAGTGCAAATTGTTGTACGTTTCTAATCTCTAAAAAGTACCGTTGTTATATTTCTAAATGGTACGATACAACAATATATTAGCCGTAGGGCGAATTGCACTTCATTGCGTCTTTTAGTAGTACATTATTAAAACCGACTGCAATGAATAAAATCGGATCAACAACATTTAGTAAATTAAATATATTATATCGTGAAAATCTCACAATTGTTTTGGTACATTGTTATTTTGCAAGGTTATACAGTGTCCCAGAACTAGACAATAAACCGGTGGAGGGACACAGGCTGAATTATGATGGCATAGCAACAAAAAAATTAAGTCCTATCCCCGATAGTTTTCAAGAAATTTCGTTTTTCTCGGGGATATAACATATTATGCTTCCTGTTCAGTTTACCGCTATTCGTTGATTTACTCATAAACATTAAACAATGCTAAGGAGCACTGATAAGTTACCTTTATATATTCCTTGAGAAAAACATGGAGGGATATATTAATTGTATACTACATTATAAAGGATAGACTCAATATGTTCTTGACAGTTGATTGGAATATCTCAATTGTTTGCCTCAAAACTTCTATATATATAAAATAAATTTAAGTACATGTTACCAATGAAAAAAACAAACATGTAATTTCAATATCAAAGTTTATTTTTACACAAATCTTATCTATACTAATGTTTATAAATTATTTTCTGTAAGGAAGTTTACAATTTATAAACGTATTCAATACTTAAAAGTAAATTCAAGTTGTTGATACAGCTTTTATAAAAGTTCCTCACAGAATTGGAAAGGTCGGCCACTTAATAATTAAAATTACCGACAATCGATACAAATCAATAATCGACTAATCTTAGACATTAAAAGTATTACATGTTTGTCACGGAAACTAACGAATATTTATGACACGGTACAGTTAACAAGTTTTCAGGTCACATATATGATATAATATAGACCAAAAGGCAATAATGTGGCATCTAACCTTTGGTTATCAATTATTGCTAGTGTCTGAATGGCACAAGAAGTGGAAATCTGGCGATGTCACATCACTACCCAATATTTAAGTCAGTGGAAGTGGGATATCATAACATTATTTGAAGCTATTCACAATCGACAACGTAAAGGTCTTTTTACTCGATATTCAAACCTTTGACTGCTTAAGGTATGTAAACTACCCTTTAATATTAAATCAGTAATACTACGGCATGTATATAATCTAAAAAAAAACACTTATTGCAACAAAATACATCACGTCGTACTCATTAATTTCCCGCCATATTTAAAGTTGCAGTCAAACGCCTAATGCAAGAAATCATATCAGGTGACCGCGGTGTTTCAGTCTGTTAGGAATATAAACTAAACGAAACCCCAGGAAGTAGTCCCCGCTGGTCTATGTCCGGAGGTAGTGCGGCGGGGGCGGCGGCGGCGGTGCGGGGCGGAGGCGCGGCCCGCGCTCCAGCTGCCGCCGCCACGACGCCATCGCCTCGCTCAGGGTCCACAGCTCCGACAACAGCGACAAGTCCAATTGACGCAGACTGGCCTGGAAACAACACAATACTCGGTTAGAACCATTCATGTGTACGGATTCATTGATTGGAATGATTAGATACTGGTTTGGATAGGTGCCAGCCGCCGGACTACTGCAGTATGCACTTGAGAGAGATGTATATCGCGGTAAGCGCTGCTGTGAGGCTGCTGTTTCAAAATTGCGAACAATAATTTATCAAATTTGACAGCAATATATTAAAGCTCAGAAACTACGTACTAGAATTTTAATTTTAAAAGTTTGGTCATATTAAAAATTACATCGTATTTTTTAAAATTCCATTAGCATTCTATGGGCTTAGCGGATGATAACTATTATTAAAAGATCAGAACACAACAAATCGACTAGCTTGTGAACAATTTTGCGTTATTGTAGGACGTAAAATCGGTTTATTATTTCTTACAGCAACTAATTTATATTTAATCAACTAATAATATGCGTCCCAATAAAGAGCACAGGCCATCCACGCCATGTGAGGGGTAACACATACAGCACAGAACAGAGTAGCGACATAAAATAAGCTTTCGCAAAACAGAGTTTTTAATTATTCAATGGTTTCAGTAAGTATTGGACAATAAAGAGCGCCGTAAAACCCAGCACATCGAACAACTTTACGACACTACAGATTCAGTATTCGGCGCAAGTTTAAAACTGCTCAGAGAAAGTGATATTATCAGTGTATCCTAGTTTTCAGTGTGCGATGTGTACTATACGTACGTCGTAACCGTGTCTTAAAAGTAAATATACGAACATGTGGCCGACCTAATTCTACAAAATTAAGTAAACTTTCGCTGAAATACGAGTTTTTTTCTTCTTCAAATCGCGATCGTTTCACCAACATTTGTAAATTCTTGTGTGTGTGTTTAGGACGAAATCTTGATGTAATGTTTTGCTAACAAATCAACATAAACACAGATGTTTGTTTGAATAATAAAATAGTACTAAACTGGTTTACATTACTTTAATCGTTTGCATGCCCTTATACTTACGTGGAGTTAGCGCCACGCAATGATATCTAAGTATGTACTTTGAAATATTTGCTACTAAAATATGGTCCCAATGGTAATATAACAAAATATCTGCGGTGTTCTTTAAGTTTCTCTTTCCGAACCATCACAATAACAGCATAACAATAATTGTTTCAATCAAACAGTATTTTTCATTTCAAATGAAGCAAACGGTACATGTAACAGATCTATCAATGAAAGTGTATCGAAGTCGGTTGCGTGAACGATATAACCAAAACGATAAACAAAGATGTCTATACTATCCAAGGTTGAATCTTCGCAAATAACATTTAATGCCCAATTTTTAAACGGCGTTAGAGATACGATAGTATAAAGTTCGGTGCACTAGTAATGATTATAGACCAACGCAAAAGGCGGCGGAAGCTCTATACGAGGGGCGATCAAAAAGTAATGATAATAAGTATAAAAAAACAACGATTGTAGTTTAAATTTAATTTATTTTTCTACATAGTCTCCTAACAAGTCGATACATTTAGTCCAACGTTTCTCCAAACCTAAAATACCCTTTAAAAAAAAATCTGTATCTTGACTATCCCAAAATGCCTCTACAGCATCCATCACCTCGCTATCATCCTCAAATTTCTTGCCCCTGAGGTGTTCCTTGAGCCTAGGAAATAAATGAAAATCGCTGGGGGCTAAATCTGGAGAATAGGGCGGGTGTTCGACCAGTTCAAAGCCTGCTTCTCGAATGGCAGCGATCGCAACTTCGGCTCTGTGTGCAGGAGCGTTGTCCTGATGAAACAGGACTTTCGCTCGGAGTTTGCCCCGTCTTTTTTCCTTTATGGCGTCTCGCAGTCGTCTTATTTGATCAGCGTAGTAGGAGCCCGTAATAGTAGCTCCCTTTTCTAGGTAATCGACCATTATGATTCCCTGAGCATCCCAGAAAACGGACGCCATAACCTTGCCCGCCGAGCTCGAGACTTTGAACTTCTTAGGAGTCGGTGAGGATGGCCTTTTCCAAGTCATCGATTGTTGTTTGGTCTCCGGATCAAAATGATGGATCCATGTTTCGTCCATGGTCACAAATCGTGACAAAAATAATTCTTGGTCAGCCTGGAACTTTGCAAGATTGGCTCTTGAAATGTCAACTCGCTTTTTCTTTTGTTCGTCCGTTAACATTCTTGGGACCCAACGCGCGGAGACCTTCTTCATATTCATTTTGCTGGTCAAAATGTTTTGGATGCTGCCATATGAGATCCCTGTGACCTCAGCTAAATGTCTGATGGTTAGTCTTCGGTCTGCTAACACGATATCTTCGATTTTTTTCACGTTTTCCTCCGTGAGGGACGAGGTTGGGCGTCCCTCGCGATGTTCATCTTCTGTGGATGTTCTACCCAACTTAAACTCTTTGCACCACCGTGCCACCGTAGAATATGGAGGAGCAGAGTCCCCCAGTGTCTCCACCAAATCGGCGTGTACCTCTTTGGTAGACATTTTTTTCAAACAGAGGTACTTGATGACGCATCTCACTTCGTGTTTCTCCATTTTCGTGTTGTCGCTCCGACTGCTGGTATTCAAATGAATGTAGCTCCTCCAGATGACGTCCTATTTATACAATTTTTTTAGCTGGGAAGTGGTGAAGGACTGGAGAAGCGAAATGTTTTTTTTTTAAATTTTTATCTTTATTAGAATTACCCGTTTATCATTACTTTTTGATCACCCCTCGTATAACAACATTGAAAAAATATGGGTATTTTGTGATCCAATACTGTTTCATTTGGGCTTAGCTTTTACTGTTGGCCGCCATTATAATTTAGTTTAAATAAATTTGAACTGAGAAATTTTAGCTTCAAAATTTTTTAATTTCAATAAATTAATTTCATTTCATTTCATCAGTTCAATGGCATTTGACGACGTACTACGTAGGAATACGATTGCTTTTCCTTTTGAAATTGATTGTTATAGATAAGTCAGTTTTTAAATATAGACATAAAATGAATATTAATTTAATGTAACATCTGTTTGGAGCGAGAGCAAGCATTGCGGACGGCCTTCCGTAGTCACCGTCGATTGCGTTAGATCGGAATTCACCACCATCACGACTATAATATGCGGCACATGATCGCCAACTGATGTTGCTCGCTAGGGCTATCGCTTAAACAATAGACCCACGAATTTCTTCTTTTTTAATAATGTTTCCGTACGTTACAATCGTAATGATTTACAATAGGCTATCGATTATAAAGATCTGGAAATAACTAGTAACAATCATATACATACTTGCTCAAAATTCAGATGTAAAAAATCGACAGCAACCGTAGCGTGTGGTCGTAGTTAGCAGTTACATTAACAACAAAAAACAGCACGAATTGGTTAAACCTACAATGCGTATGTGTAAAAAAACATGATTGTAAAAAATATGTGTCGCTTCATGGCTTTATTTTCCATGCGAATACATCCTGTCATCATATTTTAATGTTTATTTAATATCCTGATGTTAAAGGCACGCGTAGAATGTCAGGTGTGGACAACCCTACTCAGACAGCATTGGTCAGATCAAACTATTCGATCTGGGTCGACAGGTAAGTTGGAGCGATCTAGAATAATATCTAGTTTGTGACAAGGTTTTTCAAACTAAATAGTTTCGTTAGACTGGATTTTATTGCATTTTCTTGTGATTTCTTCTTCTTGCATGTATAGGTTAATATATACTTGACAGCGTTACAGGTTGCAAGAAAACAATGGGCTCACCAATATAGTGACAGAAGTCTAACAAACAACTAGCAAAAACTGGTATAATTAATTTTGCCACGTTAAAAATACTTATTATTATTCCATAAATACACGCTGATCACGATTACTATAATTTTAATTTTCCGTCTAAAAATAACGTGAAAAGGTTTCAAGGCTTGCAGATTGAATGCGGTCTGGGTGACTGCGGTTAAGCAATATTTGGCGTCGACTCTCGTGTACTTGGATGCTTGATATATTCTAGCTTTTAAATGTCTCATTTCTTAGTAGAAGACCCTGACAACTAGACTGAAGAGATTTAATACTCGCTTTGCTTTTACTAATTAATCATCGTTCTTTATTTCGAAATTAAATTTACTTCATAAATGCCTGAAAAACATTCATAATTAAATTAAATCCACGGATAACTTGGCTACGGTTTTCAAATACTTATCACTGAAGCATTCTTCAAAATAATTGGACTGAGAGATGTTGAAAAGATGATTTACCATATTCATCGTTATTATACATAAATAAATGAAACAAAGGTAAATAGGACAAGTGATAAAAGTGTTTTCATTAATAACAATTATTATAAGGAAAATGGTGAAAATTATCCTATCTCTATACATACAAGCTTACAATAAAAACACAGAACACATTACCCAATCGTCAAATATTTCAAAGGTACTCTTTTATAGGTATTTGCATGGTCACCAAGTTTTATTGCCAACAAAATGTGACAAATAGTATTGCTTCCCATTGTACTGAAGTGATGGTCAGAAGCTAATTCAGAAGTACCACAAATATTTGGATAATTGTGTGTCCAAGTTTATTTAGTACAGATGTCCAGTAGTTACTTTGGCTACAATGTCCTTAAAACCGAAACACAACAGTTCATTTACACTGCTGTTTAGCGAGAGAAATAGGCATTGCGTTGGTACCTAGGCGGCCTCTCACATATGAGAGACCTACCACCAGTAAAGTGTATTCATAAATCACCTGTAGGTTAATCAAAGAATTGAATTAACTGCAACTCGTATAGTGATTAAATCAGCAAGTGCATATGTACATGCGATGCAGCTGCCTAGTGAAAATTAACATTATTCGCATATCCGAAGAGAATGTTTAGGAAAAGAGGGAAAGTGGCCGACTGGCGCACGGTCCACCGCAGATGGTATAGTCAGCAACATAAGTCGCTACACATTTACGAGATTTCCAATGGTCTTATCATCTAAAATAATAACTATTCCCAATATCTTAGCACTTCTCGACAAATGTGACTTTACTTGATTATATTTTAGTACTAAAGAGTATCTAGTAATTAAATATTTTGATGTAAAGTGTGTAAAGACCTACGTTGCTGACTGTACATAATGAGCGCTGTAGCTGCATCCGATTAGACAACACGCTTCAGTTGACGTCCACGATCATTCTAGATGTATTGTCAATTTATTTATGTATATAATCTATGATTGTTATTTGTTTAAGCTTCAATTTCATTTAGTAATGTAATTTGGTTTTTAGCTCTATTATTAATTGCTGTTGATTGACGCGATCTCCTATAATTTAAGAGGCAAATAGTGGGAGACGTAAAAAGTATTAAAGCGTTAACTCGCAAAATGCACGGCGAAAGAGAAGTAAAAAAGTGTGTGTGTGCAGCTAACACATGGCAGAAGTCAAATTTAGGAAAAGTAGCCTACGAGAAAATGAGATCATTTGTATTGGTAAGCCGTTTGCTGGTTTGCCGAACCAATACCAATACAAAAAACTCAACATCTAAACCTGTAAAAAGTCGGAATCTTTAATGGATCCCGCTTTTTTATCTTTTATTTAAATACACGAATAAAAAAGGCTTTATTAACTGACTTGCAGCCAATATCCGAAAAACAAAAAAATAAAAATCAGTGCCATTAACATTGTGTTAACACGCTGAAATGGTTTGATTAATATAGTAAGTGAGACGAAGCGCTCGCAGCCAATTTTATCCACTTTACATTGAAGCTCCAAGTGGCCGACTGGCAAGCACAATGGAAGTTAATTTACGACAAGTAGGATAAATCTTTGCATGTGAAACACAAACGTTTCATAGGCGCTATTCCATATAGCATGTCGTTATACAAGCAACTTTTATGATTGATGTGTCTACTGCTGCTACTGATTTAAAAAAAAAAAAACAAAAAAATGCCTTAGTAAAAGATTTAACTAAAAAGTAAAAAGAACATGTAATGAAACCATTGTGTTTAGTAGTATCGTAGCTCACGAATAATAAACAGTTTAATAAATCAGCGGATTTTTATAGCGATATTGATGAGAAATTGAAAACAAATTTCAATTTTACAATTTCTGCGCCAAACGGTTTCTACGAACTGAAATAAACAGTTCCGAGGCCGAATAGACTTTACGATGTGGAGACGCAATGGAAATCAGATTTAATAAACAATAAAATCACTGAAACATGAACGGAATGAGGCCGCTTGACTACGAAAAGCGACTTATAGATGTTACGTCATTAAATCTGCTGCTACATCTCAGGCATTATTTTTGTTTTCTCTTTAATTTGTATCACAACTCAGTTAACTAGAATAGTTTTGATAAAAGAAGAAATATCGTACAACAATTCTGCTACCACCTATCTTTCAAATTATTTTTTTGTTACGGGAGAATAAATAGCTAGGCAGATATTATATTAAATGTGATCCTGTGGTCTTCCACAGTAAGTTAATAGCTTATCTTTTCTTATATTTCCTGTGTCAGAAACCATCAGTTTTCACATTATCCGTCAACTTTCTTTATTTTTTGCAATGGAATGCCCTTTTTCAATTATTATTTTGTTTATTTTTAAATTCACCAAGGAGTGGCGTTTCATTGTACTTTTCACACTTTCTACGTGGTCATCGTTAAAAGAGCGTCCATTTTACTAAATCTAATACAAGCCGTCATAAAAGCCCTTTTCTAATGGACTGGCATTGAGGGGTGGCGTGAAGGCTGTTAATTGGATTGGGTCTGCCCACGCCCCGAACGAGGCTGCTGTTGACTTCAGGAAGGGCTGTACTGCATTCATCGGTAATTAGAGAAGGATGGGTGAGTGCTTCTTTTTTATTACAAATGGAGCTATTTGATGGTTTTATGCTAATGATTATAAATTAGCTTAATTTATTAAGTTTATAACTGTGCATGCAGGTCTGCAGGAAAACATCGTACGGAAACCTGTGTAATTTAAGTGTTTTAGGAATTTCTATGGTATGTAATGTCCGCTAATCCGCACTATGGTGGACTATATGGCCTAACCCTTCTCAGTCTTACGCTTGATTATAGATGAAGCAGTTGAAGGTGTATGGACTGACACAGTCTACGGTATTAAATTCAATGAGAATTTATAAATCAGGAAAATATCCTGCAATATTCCAGATACGATTATGTTCTTGAGATCCATCAAGATAATTGATATGTTTATGTGAAGATATTTTATTTAGAAGCAAACAACAGTTTGATTTTCTTGATTATAAATATTTAAACATCAAAGTAAAAGGATCAAATCAGGTGAACCGTTAAGTGGCGCGTACGCTCGATCCGTACTCGTTCTCGGAACGAAAACAAACGTCGAATCAACAAGCACGTCGGTTGTTGTAACAACTAGTTCAAAGGAAAGCCCTATTAGTGCATCAACGTCCGGTGCATTGTGTACCGATACATCTATACTTGGACCAAGTTTATTGATGTTTATTTAAACGATATCTTTATCGGAATCAAGTGATGACAGACGTTTTTTTGTTTTCGCTCGTCGTAATTACTTTAGTAGATTCGCAGTTGAATTATTTTTATCATGAAGCGATATTTACATTATAAATTATAATCAACATAATTTTGTTGCAAGGAGTAAGAGGTCGCAGGATACCGGCCGCTTCAACAGGTTGCTGTGGAAAATCTTTGTGTAGGATTATTTTTAGCGATGGGCTATCTATTGTTCGAGATAATAATAAAGAATATAACTTAAATAGTAACATAATTAGTTATTTTGACGTAGACGTTAGGCAAAAGATCGCAAAAATAAAAGTTATTAATAACATCAAATATAGTTTTCATTAAATAGATAAATTTTCAAAATAACACTTAATCAAAAAGATTCTAGTTTGCAACACTAGTACGTAAAGATTTTTGTGTTCTCATCAAGGTTCATGAGTGTACTTGGCGACCAAAAGTACTCACTGGGTGTAAACGTTCATAAGCCACATTGTGGTCGTAATGGAATTTCTTATCTATAATCAGGGTTAGGACGTGTAGAAAAAAGTCTCCAAGTTGTAATAAGCAAGCGCAAATCACGTGTATGTGGGTGAAGGTCTTTGATACCGTTTCTAAATACTTCAATAGTTACTGGCGTTGCTAAAATATTTACGAATATTATTTCTCTAGATGCTATAATTTTTGATAGAATGTCTTACCTTTTTGTCTTATTTATAGCCATATATATATTTTTTGCTTCTTATTGAGACAAAAATCAATTATACTTTATATTTACAGCACGATTTAAAGTAATTAAATCTAATCTTAATGTACAATCAACGCAAATGTGCACAAAATAAATATAATAAAAATGTACATAAGTTATATATTTCTTATAAGTTACCTATAACAAATTAAAATGTGATTGCTTGTGACAATTTTCTGAATTAATCTTCGGATAATTATTCTCAAAAACTGATGAATATGTATGTAGTATGTCTAAGTACGTAAAGTGTTAGAAAATTATAATGCTGTACCGATAACTTGGCAATTAGTAGTATTAGGAAATGTTTAATAAATAACTAGCTGGCGTTTATTGCTTTTCTTGCATCATAAGCGTTGCCAGTTATCAATACAGCACTGCTTTTATGGCGCAATATATAAAAAAATGGTCAGATATTTTAAAAATAAAACACACCTACCATTTCCAAAGTGATAACAGTATAACTGAGGTTCTGTAGATAAAACAAGGTTTGATGTGTCGTGGTATACTACTACATTGAAAAGACATTTTAACAAGACACACACACATTAGATTTTAACAAGAGAGGGTGAGTTTTTTAATTTTGGTATGGGAAAGTGATTATCAATAAATAAATACATCCAACAGTCACATACAAAGTCCTGACCTCACATTAAAATCATGTAAGTCTTGTGTCGTAGGTATCAGGAACTACGAGACCAGACCAGAGGCAAAATACTTGTAGACCTCACAATATTTTGTCTCGGTGCGGGGATCGAATCCGTTTTACTGCTGTCGCCTTACCAACTGCGCCACGCAGGTTGTCTAATGCTTCACCTGCGTAAGTAAAATGCCATGCAAATAGAATATCTAATGGCCTTAGATTGCTTCCTAACATTCGTCATAATCACAGGTCATAATAATGCACTGGCCAACTAAATTCCTTCCCGACTCTGTTGAGTAAGCAAAACAATCTAATTGACCACTCCTGTCGCTGAAAGCACATTAAGTTTTCACTCTCTTCCCCACTATGAATCCCACATGGTGGTGGGGTCAGCCTTTCTTTCTTTCTCTTTTTACGCCTTTCTCCACTTGGCCCTATTCATGACATCATCAGAAACATTGCATGCTTATTATGTCTCGTTGCAGTACATTTGTCCATGTGGTTTTGTTCTCCCTCCTAGTCTTTTTCCAAGGATGGACAGCTAGTACCTAGTTGCAACCATAATCAGGTGATATTTTTTTGATCATAGCACATTAAGCATAATTAAGCTGTGTTAGAAATATTATAAATATCATAATCATTTCTAAAACTGAAGTGGCCATTTGTGAGTGAGTATGTGAAGTGTGAGTGAGTGAACTTGCATGTCCATGGTCTCCAATATCTGGTCATAGCCCAGGACCTCAAAAACCATCCTATAATAAGTCCATTCACTCATTTCACTCGAATTATCAAAACTAGTAGGGTCAGGTTTTGCAAATGTTTCGCACGCAAGGAATCTGTTACCGGTTGAAATTTCATACTTCATACGCGCTCTCGGAGTACTTACAAACCTAACGATGTATTTGTATATGTAGGCTTGATGAAAGGGAAAGTGATCAATGACTTGAGCTGCAGTAGATGCACTTTTATCACCTTCTTCATTTATTTCCATTCACTTTTTAATAATTAGATTGCTAATTGCGGCTGCGTTATTAATGATCTTGTATATACTTATAAACATTCGTTACTTCACAATACATTAAGTATTGTGAGTTTTATGTTCTTTTACGCTTATTGGTCCTATAGCATATTGTCTGTGAGGCGCAAAATCTCAGACTTAAATTCCTAATTCATTTTGGGCTTTTATAATCTAATAAGACTTTATGGATGTGATCAGATTTTGTTTTATAACTAAATCATTTGTTTTCTCTTAATTGATTTATGAAATGTACCTCTATCAGTTAACAAGTCCAATGAATTTAGACTGAAGTCACGAAGGTACTGTTGTTTGAATGAGTCGAAGCCACCAGTGTTTGCCGGAGGGCCGCTGGCGCCATCACCCACGTGTCGCATTTGAATTCAATACGTCGCATATCTGATTTCTCGCCGTGATAATGTACAGCACAACCGGAAGAAAGCTCGTTATATTAATTCTATCACTGTGTTTGTATATGTTACGTGTGTGGCGACCAGTCTGTTTTTGTTTACTATTATAAATCACACAATGCAAGACATTGAGAACTAAAATATGTAAATAGTAAAGAGTTTATTTTTCAGTATTCTTTATTGGGTTGTTCGGAATATTACTATTGTTACTGAATCTTATCTACGTAGCTACATATTATGAATCAGTGGTAAGTTTTTGCATTGCATGTTCTTCAGAGCTCAGGATCCTAATTCAAAGCACTTTTAAATTGTTTGTATGTACCGAGAATATATTTTTAAATCGACTTTACATCATGAATTTAATTTGGCAAGTAATGTTGAATGTGGAAGAAATTCTCAACTATTTTGATATAAAGTTCGCTGTTGCGCTCAAAAGATAGAGTATGGTGTTCCTTTGAGTTCCAAGAATTTGGCAAGCTTCAAAATATCCTTTGTGCTTGTCAAGTATATGATAAGCATTTGGGTCAAATTCGCAATATTCTCCAGTTTATTTTCCAAATAATCGTATTTGGTGATGTAGAAGAGCGATGAAGCTGTTTTACAAGTCATCATTGTTTTTCACCGAAATCATGGAAGTAACACCCTATATCTCTGAATTTTAGACATGTTTTTGGTTCGTTAAAAATCTGTGGTTAAAAACAACCGGATACAACAATTCTTCGAATAGCTGTTGCTTTTCTAAAGGAACATGAGGTCGGCGCAACTTGCTCTTTACAGTATTGCAGACGGCAATCAACCGCAGCCGGACACGATAATCACTTCAATAGAACATAAATCAACTTCAGGTCAATATTACAATGTTTTTCTCGGATGGTACAAATCAGGGCTGCACCGTAATTGTAAACACCACGAAAGGCGATGCGGGTACATGTTCCACTATCGCCAGTACAGTTACCGCGTGTAAGGGCCGTGACACGCCAATAACTCTAAGTTATTCCTTACAGTTATAAGAAGGCGTTAGAAAAACGCATGGGACCAGTCCACCCACGTACAGACGAATGTCGCCGTATTGGTGGACCCGCTCTTTCATCGGGTTTTCTTGCTCAATTCTGATTGAATTACCATATACGAGCTGCGGTTTACACGGCGTCTACTGTGCAGCCAACTTGCCTTCTTTGGTAGATAATTAATTGAAATAAGTACCTACAATATTATTTCAGTGACACCAATCACAACCCTCGCCGTAAATACTTGGCTACTAATGTAAAAAAGGGATGCTAGTTATTATTTGTATATTGCTTATTGTATTCGTGGAAAACGGAATAATATACAAAACAGACTTTATAAAAAAGCCGACGTTGTACTCACTCGGCGTATATAATATCATGGAAAGTTTAGATATTTACCATGAAATTGACACTGTGGCGTTACCGCGTCAACAAGTTTGTAATATTATCATGTGCATTATCTGTATTTGGTAACACTTAGTATATTAGTATTATACACTCATTAGCATAGGAACATAGACAAACAAGAAAGCAGATCGTCAGCTGTTAAATGGGTACCAGAGGATGCGTTAAAACTAACGTATTTAATAACTTACTGCCTAATCTGTGATTTATTATTTAAAGATTTTATTTAGCTTAAGTTGCTACTAATTTCCGTTTTTCTAATTTAGTTATGAACAGTAGAATTATCGATAGTGATCTACTTTTATTCCTACATAAACATTATTAACCTGTTTGCGCATCACAAAACATGTTCTCAGGCGTCTCTCAAAGTCGGTCGCCGAGAATGAATTCGCAATCACCTCGACAACAGTGAAAGGGGTTACCGAAATCGAATCCCGTTAACAACTGCACAAATCTGTTGATCATCGAAAATCAATTTAAATTCCAGTTTTAAAAGTAATAAACGACGGGGTTACTCGGTGTAATAGACTTTGCGATGCTGCTCACCTCAATTCGGCAAGAGATCGCTGTCAACGCGTGCACACACAGACACGAACGCACACTAGTTTACTTTTTTAAGAAATACTGTTTAAGATCCGGTTCCAAAACATTTCGCATCAAAAAATACACGTATGCTGCTCGAAGGGCAGGGGCGGGACCGACCAAAATGATACTTCAAAGAGGTTGAAAAAAAAAAAAACACGCAGAAGCTAACTTGGCCACAGCCTAAGTGGTTTGACTTTTATGAAAATAAACACTTTTCGAAATTAGCCGCGTTTCGCTTTTAATGTTACCCTCTACCATATTCAAATATTAGTGATGGGACATTTGAGATTTGGACTTTTAAACATGTATGTCTTCTTTACTTTTATAAAACATTGAGCTTTGATCTAATTCAATATTTGATTTAAAGACAGTTACAAATGCATACCAACGTAGCTATTAACACATTTCTAAAAGTCATTTGACTTCTATGCAAATAGACTGATTAGTGAATTTATTTTGCAAATTTCATGACCTAGTTTTTTAATTAAAAGTAGTTCATGATTAAATAAAAAAATACCTATGCATCTATTGAAACAGTCAAATTAAAGATGTAGAAACGCACACTAAAATAAACGTGAGTGCAAGCGGTCTAAATTGAAACTCAACATCTGTCTGTTATCTCAAAGTTATCAACTTCTCTAACCACTCCACTTAATACATCAAATAAACACTATCTTATTCCAATCATTCATTAATTCGTTGGCTCTGATGATTCTATTTCTTTGTAATATGATGCCATCATTGTGCTCAATTTTTTATGGTATTTGATTTCAACAACTACAGCTACAAAACATTGTTGTCACTTGGTACTGGTGGCGTTTACATGTAACTAAATACCGTATAATGTTATAAATGGCCATATTATTTACAGTTTGTTTTGCATCAGACGTATTATATTCTCAGCTATATTTTTTTCGTAACGCAATGGAACTCGACAATCTTACAATATGATTATAAACTATTCCGTTATTTTATGTGTCATACCATACGTTAAACGATATATGTAAAAGTCTTTTCTTGTCTATTAGTACGGATTTATAGCTAGGATACTATACGCAAAATATCTCTAGCCAAAAGTGTGGCAATAAAACCTAAAAGTAAGTTGGCAAGTGTCGAGATTCACTTTAAAGGCAGACGTTGCTGACTGTGCGAGACGATTAACTAGTGTTACAGCGCGTGCCGTCTCAATTAGCGAGTTGGCGGCAGCTGCGCATCCCGATTTTTTGCCTCTCACATCTTGCCCAAACGTAACCATCCCGCAGAACCTTTCAAGTGATACTAATGGGACAATGGCGGATAGTAGGCACGTGTTTCGAGGATTCATTGATTTTATTCTTCTTAAATCTCACTTAGATATTAAATCGGTGGAACAAAGTCTGCATTATTGGCGATCAAAAATATTGTAATGTGTACTCATTTTCCTTCATCACAGTTCTTCTAAAAGGACTTGTGATATTGCTTATTACAATTTGATTCCATTGTAGCTATTTTTGTTCGTTAGTATTAAAACGTGACTTCAAATAAGTCAACTATATGATTAATTTTATTATAAGCCCTTTCAATTAATCTGATCACTTTATAGAGACTGAATTGTGATTTTGATTTAAATTGCAAGATATATTCAACCACCTCACTAGTGTCAGAGTCCATAAACTAAGAATCAAGAATCAAAAGATGCTAGGTTCATTCATTATAGAAAATATGATTTCTATTAGTTTGGTCAAAATATTGTCAGACAAACCTTTCAGTCTCGTATTAACAAGATGTGATGATAAACACCGGGACAGGTGAAAAATAAAAAGTTGTAAAAATAAATTGGATCCAGGCTAGTTAATTGAATAAGCAGACGAATTAAAACTACTCGTATACCCAAAATTACAAATGATTATCTATTTTCTTTGTTTTTATATTTTCCTTTCCTTTATATTGGTGAAACGTTCTCTAAAATCCTTTAACAAACTGTAAATACCACATAATCTTTGTCAAAAGCATTCACTACCAGTAATCTTGAGCAGGTGCGGTTTGCTAAAGCGAGCGCCAAGCTACCTGAGACCTCAGGTTAGTACAAAGCAAGGACGGCGGGCCAGCCCACGTCGAAGCGGGTTTTGCAGTGTTTAGTATCTTTGTGTTTAGTATTACGTCCAGTTCATACACCCAAACAATAATTCAAATTCTATACGAAAGGTTGTTAGCATTTAACATTTGTCTGAGTTGTGGGATGTTGGATTAACATCCTAAAACAAATAGTCAAATAGAGTGTCGTAATGTATGCTTACATTTTTACTGTAGATTTTTACCTAATATGCAATGAATGTTCTTGGATAAATATAAGATTAATTGACTTCAGATAATTAGTTACGAGTAGAAAAATCACACCGCATCAAATAGACACGATGTATATTCATCGGAGAAATGAAAATTAAGACACTAATCATTAATTCATTAATATATTGTTGAAGTATAAAAACACAAAACTGTATTTTTATAAATTATAATTTCGAATGTATACTAATATGTTAATTAGAATTTTACTTTCAACGTTTATTTTCGTATTAATTGATTTTCACCGGAGTATTTGAAATGCAAATATTTGCATAGATGAATATCGCTGACGTTAAAAAGTGGGCTAATTAATAGTGAATATGATGGGCGATGATGAAAATTTAAAACGTAATTTTATTAATAAACTCGGATGAACGAGGGATTAACTTTAACCCAACGCTCGATTTATTTTCGAAGCCTCGATTATTTTGAATAGCGAGGTATTCACGGCTTTATGAATAAACGCAGCTGTACTTCGGCCTAATATGGCAAAGAATGAACAAAATAATCCGAGTCAATTCTAAAGCCTTGGTTGGGCTAAAGTTAATCTGTCGCTAATCCGAGTTTACTAATAAGGCCCTAAATAACTGTTGGTTAGTCTCATTGGACTTGTTTTTAATTAATCATACAAAATAGGGTTGTTATGAGTTTATTTTAATCTGATTTTTAAAAGGGAAAATCGAGACTGTTCTTAGTGTAATACCGTTGGTGCCGTGAATGGAATTCGGGCCGTGTGTACGTGAAATAAATCACTTTTTTAGAAAATTAATTCCATCAAATAAAATATTTACTACAGCTTACCTTGAAAACATTATTACCATTGAAAAAATATAATATAAACGCGTGTGTGGCGCTGTTGATGTAATTTTCTTTTGAAATTCGAAACATGTCTGTTGTTTGCTATGTGTCATATTAAACACATTCTAGAAATATTACGCAATTTTCTTAAAATATCCTAAACCTTTCGTAACTACCACTAATATCAATTTTACATCATACATTTGAAGAGATAAGTTGTTTTGAATAAATAAATTAATAAATAGACCCCACAGTCACATACATAGTCCTGACCTTACACTAAGATAGAGTCTTATGGAGATCAGGAACTACGTAAGACTTTTAGGTCTCACAAACACTCAGCCTCAAAACAAATGCCTTTGGTTTACACAAACATTTGTCTCAGTGCGGGAATCGAACCCGCGGTTTTCCGTTTCACAGCCGGCATCTTTCCAACTGCGCCACGGAGGCTGTCAACTTTTTGTAACTGCTTTTTAAGGTCAAAGGTTTTTGTAATGGATAATCATCATTATCATCAGCCACATTATTCAATTCCAGTCATCTGCATCTCCGTTCACACGCCATTGAGCACAATCCTCAACTTGTTTCCTATTTATATAGACAATGAAGCCTTTTTTTAACGCAATACCAGACCATAAGACGGTGTTTCAGAAGGGCAATAGAAAGGAATATCATTTGATAGTTAACTACAAACAATTACAATGTAAATGGATCATAATCGCGGAGTAAACGACAGGTCCGCATAGCAAACGTTTATACACGGTACAATAGTGGTCCGACCAGTCAGGTGCTGTTCCTAGATAGCCGCTGAAGGTCATCGCCGCGATCTGTGCATAGATCAACTAGTGTACAGATGCGATACAACTTGCATCGATCATTTATACCAAGCAATTGTTAAATATCGGTTATTAGCAACTAAGAAATGGGAAATTGTAGCATGTCCCACTTTGTCTATTGCAAACATTTGATCCAGGGCAAATTTAAAATGTAGAACGAAGAGTAGTGTAGTTCTGTATTGCCCCAGTGCCTTCTTTAGTTATTTAAATATCCATGGACATATGTTGTGAGATTTTGCAAATTTAAACGTTAATAATGTTGGGCATGGAGAACAATTTTCAATTAAGTTTGAACGATGAACACAAAACATTCGATAACTAAAATACGTTTATAAATTGTCTATGAATAAGGTCCTTAATGTGTTAGAAATCGTTTCTTTCTATTGAAGAATTCTACAAGTAACGACAGACGTGTATGAAGCATTAGCAGTGCCAGTAGTGCATGAACACAATAATTTGCATAACATGACAACCGTTAGACACAATGTAATGTTAATTCGAGGTTATGTTTATTTTACTTCTACCTATTCTCTTTGCAGCGATAGTACAGCTAAGTATAAGACCTAAATCTATACCTATATATAAAGTTGAGGAGATTGTTTGGTTGTTACCGCAAATTTCAGGAAGACGTGGTTCGAAATTGACGATTATTTTTGTGTTGAATAACCTATTTATCGAGGAAGGCTATATTACATCAGGTTATGACCAATAGGAGCAGAGCAGTAGTAAAAAATGTTGCAAACATTTGGAAAATGTATGCCTTTAGAAGACTTCCATTATGTGCGTTGTGTAAACGGTAGAAGTTACGCCACAAACAAGTATCATTGAATTGTTCCTCTTAAAAAGGCCTAAGAAAAGTCCGAGATAGCATAATAAATAAAGTCGAACATTGAGTATAAAAATGTTAAATTACGAAGACTTGTTTAAAACTAAGGTCATACCCAATTAAAAATTTAACAAAAGAAAATCTGTGGAAAGAATACCAAGTTTAGTGTAGTAGCATTTTAGAATCTTGATAAAATGTGCCTATTTTTGATAAACATGCCAAGGGTACTATAGTATATTTTTTTCAGTATGTAGCGTCGTCTCGCAAATTACTTAATAACTTAACAAGTGAGTGATTTTTTTGAATGATAGTAAATTTCAGGTACAACATAATAAAGTTAAATAATTCATAATAATTGTTTGTGTTTTAATAGTCCAAGACATGTCGACGCACAGGTAACTATTACGCATGTTTTGCGCAAATAGCAGAAAATTCTCCAGTTTTATGACGGACTTAAAACACATAATTCAAGACATCAAAACAAACTAAACTTAAAGCGGATTATGAATATTATAAAAGACGATTCTACATAATTTAATACTAATCTACAGTATCAAATAGCGAGTGAATCACGGGCGTTCGCAAATTTGTAGTAAACAAACGACTACGCCTGAATCATCAATGTTTAGTAAAACGTACATCAACGTCGGAATATACATTGCTATGATCCTTATACTTTAAAGCTACGTTACTAAAACTTAATATTTTCCTTGAATACTTATTATTCGTGGTGTGATTCTGTTGTTGCTGAATTAATTATTTGTATAGAAAAATATAACTTGGAGTAACTTTACCTAGGAGTGTGAAGGCGTAAATTATAGTCAACATCAATTTGGTGATAATTTTGATAATAATCGAATCAAAGAGTTAATGAGATATATATAATGAAATCCTTAGATTAAGCTATTCTATTATGGGACGTAAATACTATTAGAGGTGAAAAAGTGAACTGATTACAAATTGTCTGGTACATTTTATATCACAGCACTGTGCTCCTAACGACGACGATATCTAATGAGTCTATCATAATGTACATACATTACAAAATCTTTCATTAAATTTTCACCATCAAGTTACTTTCCTGAGGCTTTCGCAGTTGCTAACGAGTTTACTAAGTAAATTAAAAGTATGTCAGCAGTTTATAAGCATGGTTGCTGGCATACGTAGCACGTATATGGGTCAAGTGAGTAAGTTTACCCTTTATTATGCGGCTGACGGCGTATCACGCCCCATGGAAAACTTTCATCAAGACTAACGTATAGCCAACTCTTTGCTTTAGAGTTCACTAACGGAAACTACTAATTAATGACGGCGTAACACTGACGTGAGACTAAATACTGTTAAAAGGCTGCATGGTATATTTCCTTTTAAGTTTAAGAAGTGTAAATTACTGTAGTGACTCCTAGTGGTGTTGCAGTTTCGGAAGGATGGCTTGGAATTGTTGCAAAATACATGTTCCTATACATAATCTGAATAGAGGCTTTTGTTTGGAAATACAGTTTTTGGTAAACAAAAGATGTAAATTACCCGCTAAGCCTAGGGCAAGCATGATGGACGGGAGAATATCATAATCTTGTTATCAATAAATGTAACCACGACGCTACCAGTATATTAGATTATTTCTAATACACCGTTACCTTCATATTGCTTCTTCTGGTATAATTTCATCATCTACACAAACGCTCCATTTAGCAAATGTGTAATGAAGTTATTAAGTTCCTATTTTACATCACAGCACATGGAACTCGTTTAGCTAAGTCCATTATGTGATTCAACAAGTTGGAGTCGGTTTGTTTGTGTTGCGCAAGTTCGCGCGGTTGCACCTGATACACAAGCACATCTGCATTTCTGTTTAACACTTACGATATCTTGTTTGCAAATGCTTTTGACTAAACAAACAATTGACTTGTGCTAGGTAATCTTACAATGCTAATTAATTTGATGGTTTCGTTTTTAGCTACATAGAATTTGGAAGACTTAGGTTATCCATCGCTTTATGAAGAATTAGTCACAGTCAGTAGACATCTACAGCTAATACCTTAGTATCAGAACTAGTTTTAAAACTAATCTTAGAAGAGTTTTCGCACATAACACTGATATACTTGTTACTTAGAACATGCAGTTCCATAATTTTTTTGTAAAAAAAAATGAAAATCATAGTGATACTATAAAATTAAAACAAATCGATTACGAATTTAGATTTTACATAATATGCCTATGTGGGTTTGAGTAAAAAAAGAATTGCCCACGTGAACAAGAAAATTGAATCCCACGCAACAGATCAACGGCCGCTCAGCACGCGTGACGTCAGCATTAGATATTTCCAAACAAACCAAAATCGTAATAATGCATATTGATCAGTTACTATAAAGCATAATATGCATATACATAACCGCAAAATTATTTGGCACCCGAAGGCATGTGAAATAATTTTGAAATAAATAACAATTACCTGTTTACTTAATATTATCGTTATTTATATAAATCAACATCCATGGTCACTGTCGAATTCCGCTTATAATCAAGTTTTACCATTTGTAGCGAGGAAAGCGATATTTATTTTAGAATGATCCAAATCGTTGGGTGTGTGCAAACACTTCGAAGTATTCGAAATAATAATAGAAGTATGTTAGCAAAACAAACTCAGGAATGCAGTGTGGGCGTGGATTTTAATTTGTTAAGATTATTTCGTTATGCCGACGTTTAAATATACAGTGAATGTCCCTAGTATCTGATATGTACAACAAGTTTCTTACCAATTTTGTTATAATTTTCTGTACTTACAAAAGGTGATTTTGAGTAATGTAGTCATGTCTATCGACAGACGATTGAAGTTTATAAAAATCAATACGTGGCGATACATCGGAAATAGAGAAAGCATCACCATGAGGCCATCAAATTAGAAACCGATATTATAAACGTCCAAATATGAAGAGCCGTGCGGTGTACGCGAAAAAATGACACAACATAGCGTGATATGTCTGTCGATTAGTCACGGGCCCAGAGTCGGTGGAAACAATTGGTCGGACACAGACGCACCGGAGCCAGAAGTGGTAGAAACAATGGAGGACAATCGAAAAAGACCGCTTGTGTAATCAATTGCAGGTTTAATTACCTTTCACATAATTGACAATTAATGTTTTGTCATAGGGAAAACCTTCGAACCAACAATGTCGGATTTTGGTATTTTCCAGTCAAAATTAAAGGTACTTAACATTTCAAATCACACGCTTATGAAAATTAATATACATCACCGGACACTTTGTTAACTTCAAATATTAATTCCAAATAATGCATTTTAAAAGAAGTTGAAAGATAAGATCATTTCCTTTGGTGTGCCAAGCATAATAAACGAACGAAAAAAGTGGTTATTAGAAAACGAGAAAAGATTCAAAACACGTTCTACTAAAATATATAATTTTAAATAACATAATCCTACATTTTTTATAAACACGTGTCTCTAAACTATCACTCATGGTACAAAATACACTGGTGTGGCATATCTTAACAAATCATTTGGCATTCGACACACGCATGGATTTGGCTGGTAGTGTCGTCGACTTTAATCGACCTTACCCAAAGTGGCACAAGGCGCATCAGTGCACGAGCGAAATTACAAACGCTATGAATGGAAAGCGTCAATAAATACAACTAAAATTATGGCAAATTAACTATTGTCTAAGAAAACAACATACAGTACCAGTGCATTTAAAAAGTCGAGGTAGATTATGACAAAGCCTTGAAAGCACCACGAAGCAATTAACATTTGGGGCATGCTTCATGACCTTATGCAAAGGTCACAGGAAAGAATTCTAGTATCAGAAAACTAGTAATAACTTGTATTTCTAGTGCCTAGACTAGAAATATAACGTAAACGTGGCACATCGAAAATACTTGGTTTTAAACATTTTCTGCGATTGTTGCATACTAAAATAACATATAAGCTAAACATAAAGGTACATAAACTTTATGATATTCGATATTGTTTACTCCGTAAAAATAATTATGGCAATGAGTAAAATCTCTTTTTATGACATGAAATTATGTCTCAGTCTTAAGATTTTTGACCTTAATAAGACTTCTATAAAAATCTTTAACGTAATTTAAGAATAATTATAATGATAAGAATATAAGCAGGAGGGGAACTGCTTCAAGTCTAAATTAATGACTTCTTAATTATATCAATTAAGGACGACAAGACGAATCCTACAGACAAGATGGGTGTGCACGTATATATGTAAGTCGTTGGCAGGGCGAATTTAGCCGCGAGAAAGGTCGAAAGTGACTCACGTTATGATTCGTGTGTGCCAACAATTGGACAGCTTTACTCCTGTCGAGATACGATGCAGACCAGAGATATGAGCCTTGTTTATCCGTACCCTGCGAGTACATATGATTCATTTGCCATTTAGGATATAAGTATACGGTAGCACTCTAGCGTGTGGTTAATAAGTGATGTTACAAATATATTTGACATTAAAATGTAGTACAGTGGTGATTAAACTTTTATAAGTGTATAATCAATTTTCATTGCAAGAATACGAATATAACAATGTCTCAACGAACACGGAAGTTAGTATTCTGGACACTTACTTATTCATTATGTACACAGAATATTATTTCAGGCAACATTTAATTTAGATGAGCTAGAATAAATTATGTTAATATTAATTATAAAATGTCACACATGATTGCATATTTGTTTCTTTAAAGCGTTTAAAACGTATCACATTTAATATTCAATAACTTCCTTACCTGGCAGGTATCGTATTAACCTCTAGTACGAAGAACAAGCAGACGACAAAAAAAAGTTCGTTCAATTTTTACAAGGCTTGAACACGTCAGCCAGTGCGGTTTTGTATTGATGACGAGCGTCCGGAAAACAAGCCTGCTAAACGGGTTTACTGTATGGCTTTACAGAACAATGCAACGTAAGTCCTTGGCAAAATTGTACTTTCGATGGGCAGCGTGCCATGTTCGATCAATGGATTCGAGGTTACTGATCTATTGAGGTTGCAGGTATCGCATAGCTTGGGATGCGTTGTGTAAAAGTTGCTAAATATATTTTTAGTTCATAGACGCAAATAAGGTGTTTTTTTGTTTGAAACAAGAGTTATTGTACATATTTGTTGCGGTTCCATGTCAACTAGTTCTGGTAGTTAGAACGTATTTTATAATACTTTGCAAAAAGTTACAACCCAGTGTTAAAATGTCGCTTCATGATGAAACACATGCATTTATTTAAATTTTACGATGTGGGCAACGGAGCCCACCACATCTATAATTTCGCCAACGATCTAGTTTGCTTCTAAATATAATATTACGATCAAGGTAAAAATAGCGTCTTCCTATATTGCGAGATACAGTATGGACGAATTTTTTTCTTGCTAGTTTTCAAGGTTCCTTTAACGTTAATATTACTCATGCCAAACATAGTAAGCGAATATCTTTAGAGGATAGAAACTTCACGTTGCTACTATACGACGACTAATTTTAAAGTAAATTGGTAATTAAACCATTTTTGCTATAATAGCATAAATTATGGCTGTATAAATTAAAAGGTCTACATCATGATCTTTTTTAAATTTGCTTTTATTTAACAAAATTGTAAAGATGTGAAATATTTAGTTTATTAATTTTCAAACTCACGGACACATAAATTCAAAAATTCTGCTTCTTTATTTATTTTATCATTATCATAATAAATAAAGCCAATACATTCAACATTTTGGAACGCTTTAGGCACTTTTAGAATAAAATACAGCTTTAATATAAAACAAATTTACGTTCCAATTATTTTAATATCTAGCACAAAAAGAAGATCAAAGTTCACAGAATTTAATATAAAAACTGGTAATAAAATAGGAACCCGAAGTGAGACAACTGGTGTAGCCTCTGGCCTTTAGTCGCGCTCTGGTGAGCACTATGACGGAATGCTAACAATACACTTCTCACGGACTCTCAAGTATATTTCATCACTAACTCGTATAATACTAGCCTAGGATTATTTCCTGATATTGATCGAAACGTTAAAAGGTACGTGCTGATAACGAGTCGCGTATTATATTCATAGCGTCCTGATTAACTTACTCTCGCGTTCAAAGCAATGGCTATTATTGCAATGTACTTTATAATCAAAGTATAACTAGATTAAAGAACAAATACACCATAGTGGTATATTATTTGATTAACATGCAACTACGAAAACCATCAAGATTTTGATGTTAAGGATCATGGAGTTAATAAAGTAATACGTAATAATAAAATTTTATTTGATGGTTATATTTCAAAACTCTATTACGTACGAACAGCATAAATTCCAAAGAGATGTAGCTTTTTCCTTGTACGAAGGAAATTTCATATTTCACCGAGTTGCAAATGGATATTTTATTGCAGCCCAGACACCAATTATCGTATTCCATTAGTGCATAGTTCATACGCGTTCTTTGTTGCACTTGTTACTTTCTAAATAAGTTTTTACTGCTTTAAGTCTTATGAATGCCTCGGTGGCGCCATGTGCAACGGTACGATAACAATGCTGAGGTCAATACAATCCCGAGCCGGGCAAGGTGTATTGGATTATTCTATTCATTTTCAGCCCAGTCAGGAATTTGTGCCCGATATGGCGATAATCTCTCCTCGTATCCCATCGTGAGAAGGAACACAAGGCGAAACTTGGTAATCCTGGTAAACCTCTGCCCCTTCCAGGAAAAAGGTGAAGGGTTTGAGTTTTTGTATGTATGTAAATCTAATGATGTAGTAAATACGCTCAGAAATGTTGCTTTAAATGGTTTGATCACGTGTTATAGAAATTACAAGTGCATTAGCCACTTCTGTCTGGGCTTGAAAATATCTAAGCCACAAACATCACATCACAAGCAACGCCAAATAGCCTTAGCTTGATGTCAGAAGATGTGCTAGCCAATGGGTTTTATGCCAGGGATACTGATTCGGACAAGGTGGATAAAATTGGGAAGGAAGGTGGCCTTTGGCACTGGATTCCGCCAAGCAGGGAGTCTTCAAATTGGTCACTAGGATTTAAAGTACGGTGATATTACAAAATAGTATGATTGTGCTAAGCTTTCATCGGCGACTTGTAAAACAAGGTCTAAACGCAACGAGCGGATACTCGTGATTAATAAACTAATAATTGTTTCCTTTGTTTCGCGCAATTGATTGCTTGTGAACCAGTTAAGTGCTGTTTGCAAACAGGACCTAGACAAATATACGCCTACTGTTTATACAAGTTGAAATGTTTAATGTCCAGAGTAAACTAACATCACCCATTGACTTATCAATCTACACAAACATTTAAAAACTTTCTAGGATAATGAATAATAAATGCGATCTAAAGGGAAATACAAAACTAAAAACATTAAATTACAATTAGTACTTACAATCACATTAAACTAAAATTTGCAGACTGTAGTAGTGAATGAATTTGACAAGATTACCTATCCCACTGTAGCTCTAGTATGCAAAATCACAATAATCTTTTGATGGAAAATGCAAACATTTGTTTTTCTCACGAATGCATTCTCAAATTACATCGCAGAAGTCGATTTCTCGTAGTGTATAAATAACGGCGGAACACAAATGACAATGTGTATGTAGGCTAATGATACAATCGGTACAGTCCAGCGGTGCTTATGGGCCGGTTGCATAACAGTACAAATCACGAACATAATTTCCTCGATTTTCTATCATTTTGTAAGATGACATAATGTTCCTAGCGTGGTTGTCGCAATTTTGTGTGGCAAGATTGACAGATGCCCCCAATATGCAGCACACACCGCCGCCTTTGATGTGCATGCCATTTTCAAAATAAAGAAGAAAAATAAACAGCTCATGCCCATAAAATACGAGTGTGTTTTGAAAATATTCAAACATAGAGACATAACGATTTCTTCAAACGTTTTAAGTAGACATGTTATCGTGAAACTACTCGCCCTTAAACAAGTTCAACGAGAAAGAAACTAAATCCGGATGCTACGATAACCAGAGTTTACGAATATGCAATGCCTTCTGTACCAGCGAATTTAAATATTTGCGTAACTTTTCAACGTTATATTGATAGTTTGGCGCCAGAATTAAAATACACGATTCTTCAAAGTCATTACCATTGGTATTGATTACACATAAATGCAAACACTTAAGTATGAAAATTAAAATACAAAAGTTATTTGAAAGTAATCGTTTACCCATTATTATTGGAACTATCAACAATCTTACTCACGTAATATTTAATTATCTTGAACACATATCTGGTATACTATAATCGTCGGTATATAAAATCGTAATATGGTATATTTTCCAAGATTTTGGTATTTTATCTCGTACCTTTTATCCAAATCTACTCAAGAAAGTCTTACAATCGAGAGTCCTAATTATTTCCGCGTTCACACCGAATAATTTCTTGAAATAAAATATAACTCTTCCAAATCACTGATAGAAACATTAGTAACACTTCACATTAATTTAGTTTATCAACGCTTTCGATTCAATTAGAGGACCGTATCTATGTATTATAGTTTCATCAGTTTGATCAGTATCCATTGTTATACAATTTCACCATCGTGTTCAGCCGTTGCAGATAAAGATTATATAATAACTGACTGAAGTAAAATTTTCATCAGATGGTTCTCCTGAGCAAAGCTTTGGTTTGCAAATTGTTCAAATCTCGACTTAATAGAACGTTTTGTGCTCTTTAGAATTGGGAAGAGTTTACGAACAATACCGCCCTCTTTGAACGTCATAACACTGAAAACATTAAAACATGCATTACTAATGTTATATGAATGTATGTCTTAAAATAGGCTTTAATTGAGCTGTTATGCTAATTTAGTATTATTATTATAATTCCACACCAAAAAAGCTAGTCAATCATTTTGTATTACTATGCAAATGCTACACATACACCCATGTCGCAGCATGTCATGCTACATTTATTCTTTGTTTTGATATTAAAATATTAGTAGAATTTGGCACTCGGAGAACAACTATGGAGAACAACGAAAATAAACTGCTAGAATCGCACACCTGTCTATACTGCATATAAAAGAAAAACCATGACATTGGGTTCCATATTTTCTACCACCAGATACTTACTCGATAAATATTTATGAATATTGATGATGCTCCAACACTTTGACAAACGAATGAAAACGGATCGTCACGTTTACAAAGCATCTTTGATAAATACTCAAAGCGGTATTCATTTCCTTCCCTCAAATTGTGTTTATACCTTGTAATATATCAAATTGACATGACGCATTTAACCAAACCTTTGGTAACGGCCTGTTCATGCTCTATTGCAGGTACAATTTCAGTTGCCGTGAGTCACGATCCCCTGTCATTAAGTTACACTAGAGGGCCGGCCCGGCTACGCCCGACTACAGATACTTTTTGACTCTAGTTCACATCAGAAGCATAATATCATTTCTCCTACTGTTTTATATTTAAACCTAACTTGACTGTCGCCCTTTAAACTGCTTGAGCAACCCGTCCCGTTACATCCCGTTCTATTTTATTCATTCTGCGTAATAAAAATGCGCTATATTTTAGCATTATTTTGGTGCGGAAATATTATTTACACCATCACCTCTTCTAAAGTATTAATTGAGATCAAATTATGTGACGAAAATTATGTTGAAAATTAAATACTTGTAATGAAAACGGGATTTATTTGGATAAGGATTAACACCATAACGATAAATACCCATTTGGAAGTGATGCATTATTTCGCCGACGTTTTTAAACTTTTTTAGACACAGGTTTTTAAGAGCAACAATCCTGTCATAAATGATTATTGCGTAACTTAAACAGTTTTCGCAGCGTACGCAATAATATAATAAAATTAACAAACAAACTCTTCAGCTTTATATATTAGTATAGACTATAGAGTATAGATTAAAATTGAATTTGTTACTGAGTTCACGGTACACGATATTTGATTACTTATCTTTATCATATTATAAACAAATTGATGTGGGCTGGGCTTCTGCATTGATTTCTTAAATCAATACTTACTTACAAATTGGGTATTGGTTCAACAGCTAGCTTGCTTCGTGAACTTGGTATTTCAGAAGAGTGAATGGTTTTCTAATACCCATACAGACATAGAAATAAACACATTTAGTATTAGTAATTATACAGAGTAGTTGTGTATTAATTCAATATTTTTCAAGGCTCCGATCACGTTAGACACTAGTATAGCCTTGGTAACTATTACTCCAATACTTATTACTTTAAAACATTGTGTTCGTAGTTGACTTGACACATAGTATGAATGCTTGAAGACTAGGTAAAGGAAGAGAGGAACTCTGTGATTGATATTGAAACAGCTATTGTAATGTAGTGTTAAACCACAATTTCTATAGATTACTAACGGATGTTTGAGGCGGTAAGTTTGCCACCTGCCGTGTTGATAATAAAATCATGAAGGAAATTGCGCTGCGCACTGCCGCTTCCAACAACTTCATCTGATCGTTCTGTTAGCCGTTGCTTTGCGGCGTCAAACTATTTCCCATACTGTTGTTTACTGAATATTATAGAAACAAATAATTTGAGGTAAGTTAAAAAGCCGTAACAAACGGTACATACGGTTTTAAAAACTAACTTCTCAATTCAGGATAATCAATAATAGAAACGAAACGACGTAGAAAATGAAGATTAAATTCCGATACATCCATCGAACACAATATCATTAGCGTGATGCAATGTGATATTCCACATCAAAACGCATCAGTTCGCATCATCACATTTGCCCGCAGCAGTTTGCGTGTAAGCAATACTGTTTGATTTTGCGGTTGCACGCAAACGCCATCTTGATACTATCGAGAGTACATGAGAAAGTGTCTCGCGGATGTTTACATTTTAAAATTTCGTTCAGCTACAGAGACGATGGGCCAGGTCGATACGTGATCGGAACCGGATCGTTGTTAACTCCAGTGGCTTCTGAATATCCGATACCGAATGTTTTGCTCGGTGTCGATTGCACACACTCCACCCTGTGATTCATAATTCTAGGTATATTCATTTAATGTATGTATTTACGCAGTATCGTACTACTACTACCTTTCCTCCCTAACTTTTGCATAAGAAATATTATAGTTTATTTTGATCAACACGATAGGGTTTATTAAATTATATATTTGGCCAAATAATATTATTACCCAATTTCCAATTCAATGTTTAGAATGGTGAGCCCTTTACAGATGTTTTCATTCGTCTGTTGGCATTGAGAAACTAAAACAGCTGACACGAAAAACAAGTATTAGAAATAACTGTTAACCCTCGTCTTGGCGACATGGGACAGATGGTAGTCGAAGGCATCTGAGTGCCACCAGCTTGACAAAATAATATAAATAGCATGACGGAGCACAACACCTGTAAGTTCTCTTATGCAAACTATACCGCACGCATATAAACTATATGCGCGTCTATTATACGAGTTACCTACTTATTTTAACATTCATAAATATTTATTCGATACGAACTATGAATATAATAATATACATAATAGTAAATATTAACAAGCTTTAAAAAGCATCAGAAACAGAGAACCGATGATTTATTTGAAAATTATAGTTCACATTTTTAATCCTCATTATTGTGCCAATATTTTTAGCAGTCACTTTGCATTTGATAATTATGGATACGGCACAGTGCTTTATTCGTACGGTCTAAACACACGACACGTATACGGCTATACTGCACTAGCAAGCACTCATTTTTGAATGAGCATTTACACAATAATTTATATTTATAACCGGTTGCAATGTGACTAAGCGTGTTTGGGTACTTAGTACGATACGCCTAACCTCACAATGTCAGTGCGGGTTGAATTTAAATAGATTTTTATGTGCGCATTTGATGTTGATGTACGAAACAGATGTGAAACGCTAATGTATGTAACACTAAAAGATACTATCAAAACGGTTCCACTATTTTTCATGACACGTGGATAAATAAAGACATGAATTCCTAATGGTTTCTTAGGCATTAATTCCTGTTTCTGTTTTTGTCTGTACAATGAAGCCTGTATTGATGGAAAGGTATCCAATATATATTCTTAAGCAGTACTACCTTCGTACAATGTTGGGAACCGCGTCAGGAAATCAAATACAAATCGAATCAATTCATGTCTCCCTTCAATGTTGGGAACTGAAAATAGGTCTCACGTGGTACCGCCTAGAAATGAATCCATTAAATGATTAAACCAACAAGGTGCAGTGGTGTGTGTAGTGTTTCCGTGCAACAAATATATAGGTATATTAAAAGATACGTTACTAAATATTTTATCCTTTTTTAATAAATAAACTTAGCTCCACCAGCAAAACCTAAAGAATTATATTAAGTCTTAAAACGAAGATATAAAATTATTGAAGCTGGTTCAATAAGTAAAAATGTTTGATTTTGCGACTGATTCGGCTATCGTATTAAGTTTAGACATGATATTGCAAGTTGAAACTTTCACATTTTCTCCGTCGATGTTTTGGAATTAAAGAATAATAATAACGTTTTCAATATAAAGATATACAACTAGAGAAGCCAGATAAAGCACCATAGGATAAACAATTACATGGATCCTATAAAGTGTGACCTATTAAATTTGGGTTAAATAATAGCTATGTCAAAAGTGCCGGAAAGCACGGAAATTTCTCTTAGATTCCACGAGGCCCGTATGGTATGCCACACTAGATATTATTTGAATTTTGTTCAACTTTATTCTGTTTTCATCGGCCCAAAGATCACACTCCCCAGAGTATCTTCTGATACTGAGATCGTTAAACGTGAACAGAAATAGTGGAATTCTCATAGTCCCATGGCCATTACCTTTAGCTTTGATGAGCGGTCACGTGTCCACGATTAAACGTATTGATAATCAATACGAGCGCACGTGAAATTGTACCAATGGCTAAAGCCATGTGAAAGTGACAATGTATTGTATATGCTTGATAATTCTGCCGCCCACATCGAGAGCGAAAACTGCCCACAACGGCCTCCAAATAAGGGTAGCAACATTGAATTTTACGCTTCGCTAATATTAGGTAAGGATTTTTTTTAAATTTCGAATAAACAGCGTGGATTATTAGTTCGAACACTATGTAATTGTATGGTTCACGAGCCATAATAAGAATTTTTCAAAATTTAGTTTAGTTGCGTAGTTCATTTACAAAATCCTAATATTCAATTTACATTTGGGCGTTACGCATACCTGAACGATCAAGTTTTGAGTAACGTAAATTTTAAAATAGATTTATATGCAAATCAATGTGTTACATTTATAACAGGTCTCAGACTTTCGAACAAAAAAAATACAACTCCATTTAGTGTTTAATGGATGCGATCGTATGAGAACGGTTATAGTCTTAAGTGTAATTAAAATTACGTGGATAACGAATATGCATATTTGATGAAAATGTGTTATGGCTGAACTAATAAGTTATGTAAGTTAAGCTTCATTGTTTGTTTAGCGTTATCTTTATTTACAATGTATAAAAATTTTAGGAGTCTAACATGAAATTATGGCGATTTTTTATATGGCGTCATTGCCAATTTACAAGCTAATTGTGCTGGAGTTTTTGCACAAACTGGATTAAGCCACTTAGAAGAATAACAAGACGTTACTAACATCGGTGAAAATTATAAAAAAGAGAAATCCATAGCAATAGGACGCCCTGTTGGACTATGTATCTATTGCTAAACGTTTTAAATTTCCATTTTTCAAGTTTATTAACAGCTATCTAATGTCGTACAGTGACACAACAAATGTTATGCCATGTGAAATGTATTCAATGCGATATTTCACATCACAGTGATGCAAACTATCATAAGCCTCCTAATGATATCATCGCCAGCCTACATATTAAATAGGCTAATTAATTGTCATATTCATCCAAATCTCAGTGGAGACTAATCCGAATTTTACCATCGTTTATAAGATAAGCCGTCATACGGAGGTGCATTTCAAACAGCTTATGTAAAATAATTATTTAGAATCATGGTTTAACTTTTTTATTCAGTAGAGTTATATCTTATTAAATTGACCTACATATTTATTGTCTGACGATAGGAAAGCAGGCCTTAGGAATATAACAAAAACTTTGAAGATCCTACAAATATTAGATATGCTGGAAATCCTAAGGTAACAAAACACATGGATTACGCCATTATATCTCGCGGCATCGCTAACTGTTGGTCGCACGCCGCTGAGAACAGGTGGCTAACAAGTACACCTTAGCTAATAAGGTGCAAGCGGTGATGCAACGCACATGTGCCAACTGCGAACAGCTGAACGTAACGGAACTGGCGGTACGTCCCTACTGACTGCTGTTGAAGAAGAAATTCTGGTTTTTTTTGCCGTGAATGACGAGACGACTATGCTGTTCGCCTGATGGTAAGCGATACGACCGCTCATGGACCATGGACCATGAATGACAAAGCAATGCTTGGCATTCCACTGCGCTCGCCATTCTGAGACACAAGATGTTAAGTCTCAATATGTCCCGTAGTTACTCTGTACACTCATCTCTTAGTAACTCTTATAAATTCTTTACGCTATCGCAGACAATTCTGTGCTGTAGTTATTGCTTGTAATGTCATCTAAAAAGGTTTAAAAACTCAAGCCACGATGTACGTGATTATGGTCATAAAATTAGTTGATTTATAGAGGTCATTCCTGAACAAGTTTTCGCTATGGAACATAATTACGCAGCGTCATATTTCGACTACAGGGTAAGGCACATGCTAATGGCATTGTTTCAAGTGACCACGGTCTAGAACCCACAAAAACTTGCAAAAACATAACTACTATTATTCTGCTCCTAGTTTGCAACAATTGAACCAACTGCAACAAGAAACCCGCTATTAATCTTTCCAATGTTCTGAACAAGTGTTTGTTCACGTCGCATTTGAAAAGTGCAACTGAATGATGCAACACATGTACCGCATGAGTTGAACGGAGTCGCCGAGCGGTCCCAGCTTTCCTTGCGAAAAAAATACGTGAATGTCGAACAAAAAGTAGCCTGGTTTTGAAAAACAATCACTTGTTGACGTTTTTGCATCGCGGCCGTGTTTCGTTGCTATTTTTAAATCAAATGGAAGTTGTGTGATCGGATATATGATATGTATTACCTATTCTATCTTGTGCCTTACCATGTCACAATTCAATTATATATTTACCGTTTAGACAGGGACTGTGTATTTTTTTTTTGTTATAAACAACAATATAATTAATTTAAGCATTAGTCTTATCATTCCTAGATATTTTTTTAGAAATACTAACAAACTCAAACGTAGCATAATTAAATTGATAGTTATTAAAAAATAATTAAGAACGTCCTCTCAGATTCACAGGAAATACTCTTTTACTCTATTATATTAAAAAACATACTATCATGGCTCAGAACGGCAATTTTTTTATATTTTCGTATTATTCTAAGAAAAGAATTTAAACTTATTTAGAAATGCAAGAATTTGTTTACACAGTACCAATTTAAAGCGATGTTAATCCTTAAGATTACAATGCCATAAAATGAAGTCTTAATCCCAAGACAAACACATATAAACGACATCAAGCTGAGGAAGATTCCGAGAATCTTGTACCGGCGAAACGTCTATAACATTAAAGCTATTGTCGTAAAAATAGGAATCTAATTACGGATTAGTCAATGCCCGAAAACAAGGGTTAGTCCCAGATATATGTGTGGCATATCAGATTAACAATTTAAAAGAAAAGAATCAGTCTTTAAGAATGCGCATTTTTTTTATTTTCTAAGCTGCAAGGTTTTTTTGAAAACAATGACCTTACTGGAGGCATTATTACATATTATACGAATTACAGATTTTTAAAAATCATTCAAGCACACATTCATATTGATTTTACCATGTGTCCTCAATAGGACACAGGGCGTCCATTAAAGATTAACAATAAAATCGATAGTTCCGATATGAACGTATTCTCAGTAGTCAGTATCGAGGACTACAGTCGCGAAGGTAATTGTCGAGCGGTCAGTAATCCTATCAAATGTCGCGTAATACGCTTGTGGCGTGTATGCGGGGTCGACGCACTGCCATTCATGTGCTGGCCCTCATTGACACCGATCCCAGCGTAGGTGACGTTGCCCAATCGTCCACATATTTTGCATCTATACTACGCTTTAGAAGCGGTGAATTCATCACATATATTTAAATGAAAATTGGGTGTTCTGTGATTGTTTGCACAATTACCAACAATTCGAATTACGATTCAAAAAAATATTCCAGTAGTATTGTTTTTATGAGAAATCTTACCAAACGTTAGGACAAATAAACATTTATAACTATGGGAATGCTTACTTATGTAAGTATTCGTTTCTCATTCCGCATGTTTCATTCATAACCCATAATTATTTATTACATCGTTAAACAATGTAATTTTGATACATTGAAACATTTGTTTAAAACTAACATTGTAAATAAAATAAAATTTCATTAGCATTCCACGAGTCGTTACTAAAACCAATAATGTCTATTTAAGCCTAGGGGATTATTTTATCGTTGTACCCATCTAAAATAATTAAAAAAACTAAAGTGAGAGACTTCACAGAACCAAACAAATCGTGTCTTCTATATTAGAGCAGTTTTCTTCGCTCCGTTTGATGCTGACGGTGTCTTTATTTATACCCGTGTTGTTAATCTTCACAACGTTTCTAACACTTATAGAACCCCTCTAACAACGACGCACTAATGACGTATACGTTACACTAATGTGTGGTGGTAACTAAATGAATTCTGAATCAAATTGGACGTACAACAATAAACTTGACAATGCGTGTGGCCTCGGAAGAAAGACGACTCAGTTGAAGTTATGGAAGTAACTATATCTGGTTATTTATATTATGGACAACTATATTATTTTAGGATTGAGCATTTTGTAGTTTTTAGGTTATAATTATAAAAAGTTATTATATTAATTAACGAGCATCTACTAAAAAAACAATCAAAGCTCATTATTGTTTGCTGTCTTTTTAAGTTGTCTCTTTATCTTTGTTTATTTTAATGAGATTTATCTTTGAACTGGTGTCTTTTAATAAACTCATTATGTTGTATATTATATCCTGCAATTATTTGCCCCACATAATTTAGGATGTGCGTGAATTCTGAAGCAAAGATCCTGCCCAGTCTTTCATATAGAACATGCAGTATTTGATACATGGTCAGTTCCATATTATTAGATTTTCGTTTGTGCTAGATTCTGGTTACGTTAACCCAGTTATTTTCCAATTTCTGTCTAGATTTTACGATATGACGGGTGGAGAAACGTTGGCTGTAAATTGTGTTGCTTTAGATTACGATACAGTTATTGGTCTGAGAACACAAATAATTTCATAATCGACACAGCCTATGTAACAAGGTTATTTTTTGTCTATACTTTTGAACAAGAGATAAAATATTAATGTTACCAAATTAAGATAGCGGATCGCTACTTTCATAAAACACGACATTCTTCTAACAGCAGCTGATCCACATTTGAAATATATTCTATAATCTATTCTTACAGGCTAATTTGCTAGTAACTTTCATATATTAAAGAGCATATAATAATATATCATTAAAATCCCTGTCAAAAAAGCCTTGCGTTTGTCTGGACCTCGTGCATGACTAGGATGTTAAACTATGCATAGGGTAAATCACAAAAAGACAATAAATTAAAAGCTTCTAGGGATCATATTGCTACTGTAAAATCCTTTTATATGACACTTCGAAATCATTTATTTCAGTGATTCTACGCGCTGTGTAATAATTTTCAGTCCAAAAACATAAAGCTGTCACCAGTCTCTTTGAAAGTGGCAAACAACAAGGTTGCGTCACAAAATCCTTTGCCGCGAGTACAAGCAAGGGAGTGTTAACACACCAATTCCTATGTAGTTAGAAAGTTCGGCACTGTTATTTAACACCGAGTAAGGTAAGTTTAAGGCTGTACAAGCGATTTCCTTAGTGTCTACCAAAACATGGGGTTAGTTGGAAATTGTATGGTAGTGTTTTGGCCCGCAGCCAGGACCGTTACTAGTTTTAAAGATGCTCTATGATTACCCGATGCGGATGTTAATAGTCGACACTAGAGTTATCACCGTCAGCGAGACGCCACGGGAAGTCTTTTTGCTAGTCCTGATATAAAACCGTACATCTAATTAAGTTTTATTTTCCAATGTACTCGAAGAACATGATCTCACTGCATCGTTTTTAGTCCATCTATGAAAATAAGTAACTTGTGAACAAAGGTAAAACATCACGATACATCAAGCAATACAAGCTTACGAGTAAAAATCTTTGACGTACATATGAAATTGCGAATCAAAATCGTGCCAAATATCTAAATAACACAATATCAAGTCCCTACTCCCTAGTCGTAACCACCTTTCCATATTACGCGGTGTATATTCCTGAATCCTGTATGATACAATAATGTGTGACGTCACCCGTCCCCGGGTGCCGCTCGCTCTATAAATACAAGCACGTGCTCCTTCCAGGCATCATGACACAGTCTGATTATAGTGGGCCGAGTGGTATTAGCGCGCTTCAGTGTCTGCCGCGCACGTGTCGAGGACAATATCTTAATCACAATAGCACATGTCACTATTGTGGAAACGCCGGAGGATCGACATGCCAGTGGAATGATTTTACATTAGTCACTATGGTTATAAGTTCTTAACAGGGACCGAAAACGGTAACGAAAATACCGGTATTTTTTGGTATCAACCGAAAAAATAAATACCGGTATTTTTAAAGGTAACCCCTATACGCCAATTTTATTAGATTCCTAGAATTTAACCGGTATCATACCGGTAACCGAAATAAGGATTACCTCTATGTTTCAAGCGTTGTCGGCAAAAGTCAAAGCGTCGCTGCGCCGTGCGTCGACCAAACACGACCTCAAGGCCGTCGCCCCGGTTGGTGCATGTTGTAACTTGCACTGATTCGACGCAGACCATACGCAGACGATTTTGAATTTTGAATTTTGAGATTCTTAATTGATATTTCATTCAGTACGCACGTCGCACGGGAGTGTTGAATTATTTGTTTGGTTTGGAATCGGATTACCTATATACTTTGAAAATGGGACGAAAGTGAAAAAATCATGTTTATGCATATTTTACCTACCAAAAAGAAATAAATGTAATGTACAAGGGTGTAATAAAGTTGACACTAATAACGAAAAAGTAATAGTAATCACCACAAATCCATATCTATTTTAAAATACGATGTCTGTGCCTTGTGGTAATCACATTGTTAATATTTATTATTGTCTGCCCTGAGGAACTCCGGCATTTACCGACATGAGCGCCGAAGCGTGTCCGTCGACGACTACACGTATTGTACGCCCATGCAGAAAGCCGGAAATCCACGAACACAGGTTGCCGGGCAGATCGTATGCCGGAAGTTTAGAAAGAAGACCACGGCGCCAGACTCTATCAAACGACTTGGCTATGTCGAGGCTCACAGCAAGAGCCTCGCCACGCCGGTCAATCGCCTCACTCCAGTGATGCAGGACAAACGCTAGAAGATCACCCGTCGATCGATATTGACGGAATCCGTATTGTCGGTCACTGATCAACGAGTGATCTTCCAGGTGCCTGGGCGGCATTGGCACTTTCCATCAGGTGCAATGCCGCCACTATGCCAGGCCAGGTTAAAAAAAAAAAAAAATAGGTAGCGGACCAATTGAGCGTTTATGATCCGCTCCATGACCTTACACATCACTGAGGTGATAGCGATAGGGCGGTAATTGGTAGGGTCCGACCGATCACCCTTTTTTGGGATCGGCTGCACATTGGCCTCCCTCCAAGATTCCGGCACACCTGTGCGGTAGGACGCTCGGTAGAGGCAAGTCAGTGCAGGAGACAACTTGGCTGCACAAGCTCTTAAAACCACGGCTGGTATCCCATCCCATCCAGACCACTGGCTTCCGCACATCGAGAGACCGTAACTCACGCTGCACATCACACTGCCTGATGCGAATATCCGCCATTGAGAAACCGCAATCAGGCAGTGTGGGCAGCTTCTGGGAACCACGGTCTTCGACGCGGGAATTAGCCGCAAAGAGATTTGCCAGCAAGGCAGCCTTATCTTGCGGCTTGTGGGCCAGCGACCCTTCTGGGTACCTCAGCAGTGGCAACGCTGGACGGCAGAAGTTAGATTGAACGGCCCCGGCCAAACTCCAATAAGCACGACTGCTAGTTGGGTGATTGGCCAACGCACGCCCAATCCTGCTAACGCGCTGGGCATCCACCCTAACGTAGGCCTTCTTGCAAGCCTTGGCTGTAGGCTTATTTGAGGGAACTGATATTGGGATCCATAAAGGCACGACTCCTGATCCAAGCGCGGTACGCCGCCAGGCAGTTATCGGAAGTGCCTAGAGGCGCACTAACGGTCACACGATATCCGGCTGGGTGACTCGCCAGCAGAAGGTCCAGCAGAGAAGGCGCATGACTCGCCACATCCGGGATCCTGGTGGGCTAGTTCACCAGTTGTGTCAAGTCATGAGTCAGAGCGAATGCATAGGCAGCTCTGCCAGCATGATCAGTCCTAGCCACAGTTCGTGATGAGCATTAAAATCCTCCAAGACCACCATTTCGGGCGACGGGAACTGCGCCTGCGCGTCATCAGCCGCCTGGCTAAGATACCTGAACAGCCGAGTCGCCTCATCGTCCCCGTGGTGAGAGCTGTAAAGGCACACGTAGATAAGGCTCAGGGAATCTAGATCCACTTGCACCCACAGAGCGGAGAAGAAGGGGTCCTCCATGCAGTGCAAATGGCGACAGCAGATGTCCGACCGAACACACAAACATACCCCGGCTTTAGGCTTGAAGTTTACTTCAAGCGAATAACCGGGATACAACAGGTAAGAATCATCGGCCGGACAACGAATCTGCATCTCCGTTAGGAAGAGCAAAGCAGGCCGGGCCGTCTCGAGATGGACGGTATTGAGGTTCGTATGGGATCCGCGGATATTAGTGAACTCCATAGTGAACGCGGTGATGGTGTTATGCACCGCTGAAGGACCTGCTCTGTTTAATTGCACTGTCATGGTTGAAAGGATGGGATTGGTAAAGAGGCAACGAATGGCTTAAGTTCGGGCACTAAGAAGGCCGAATAGGCACCGGTACGAAAGGATCGGCAGGAAGCGAATTGATCCGCCGGACGGAAGGGCCCCCGTACCCTCCCGAGATGGGCCGCCGGGACCCCACTTCCGGTCACCAACCGGCACGACGGACCCACCCAAGATTATGCGCGGCATGGTTAGGCAGCCTCTCGAGGTGGTTAGCCCCTGTACTATACCGCGGGCGGCCAGCGGACAACCGTTTCTACGGGTCTCTCTGGCCGGCGGATCAACATTCCTCCCTTCGACAAACGACCGAAAATACCCACACGGTACAACCTCATGCCTGGACTCAAGCCCTTCGAAAAAACCGGAAAACCATGGGCTGATCCCGGAACGCGATCCCCTTATGGAGATCACTATGGCAGCCTTTACGCCTCGTGGACGGTGGTCGCTACCCGGGCGGACACTTAAGTCCTACCACCACGAACTGTGTCACTCATTTGGCACTACCCAGGGGTCAAGTGTAGGGAATCTAGAGTCAAAGCCTACGGACGCGGGTGACGTTAACCCCCTCGAATGAACTCTACTGCGGTAAAGTGTGGTGCGATGGTAAAAAAAGCGTAGACTTGTGGACAGAAGTCGGACGTACACACCAAAACCCTTTGATCCGTCCCACAAAAACCGACAACAATCGGATTCGAGGCGGACGCATCTGTGGACGTTAAATACATACAACAGACGCACAAATCACCTCCTTTATACGTCGGCGGACGCAACCGAATACGACGTCGTGTATAGAAGGCGTAAATGCTCAAGGTCATTTGCTCGGGACGTGGTTTATCTTATTTTAATGTTTTATAATTTAAAAATATAGGGTTTTTGTACTAAATAATATTATTTGTATGAATTTAGGTATCTATCTATTTATTTATTAAATTAATAAATAAACTGAGATATAAAAATGTCTTTACAGTATCCCATTACACCAAATTCTTGCCTTTACTCATTTCCTTTTCTTTTCAACACAATTACATCGCAAGTAAAATGAAACGATTCCAGGGATATTGCGTAAACAACACGCCAAGTATAATATATTTTATTTGGTATGCAATATGGAAATGAGTAACTATTCTCCAATGAGCTCTATTTTACCGTCAAGGTCTTTTTTAGGTTACCGGTATTAAATCGGTTACCGTATATAAGGGTAACCTTTATAATTTGCATTGGTTATTTTATTGCGCACATACTTTTACCCCATATACCTAACATTAATTAATTACGTGCCTACCACACACGAACCCAACATAGTATTATTATACAAAACCTATCGGTTTGTAAAAAATGCTGAATTCCGCCTTTTCCTTGACCTCGTTTTATAACAATACAAATTTTAATATTGCGACGAGGAATGATAAAGTAGGTAAAACACTCTCAAACCTCCAAGGCTACCCTTAGTAATTGAAAAATATACAGGAAATATTTTCATTCATGTGTAAGCATGCAATGCGCATTATTTTGAATTTGAAAGAAACAAAACATGAGGTGAGCAGTGAATTTTGCAATCCACCCTACTATTATGTGGCAAAAGCAATTAATTAAGCAGCCATAACAACGCGAGTACGAGGAGCCCCTATGTTTAATGAACCAACACAACGACATCGAGCGCTACAACATTATTTGAGTGCATTGACAATATTTACTAAACGCAGAGCAAATATGAGTTACTCGGTATCACCCACACTAGCCTAGTGACAATTATTTACATGTCTTATTCTTTTATCTTAAGACGAAGGAGTGTTTAATAAGGTCACTGTGTCTTCGATTAAGATTTTTTATTTTGTAGTCATATGATACTTACTCAGGACTTGACCTATGTGCTGGTCAAGTGAATATTAAAGCTACAGGCTGAGACTATCCCAGTGAAAGGATCAAATCACTACCAGTCAGGAAATGCTTTCAGTTCCGCCTAATCAGATAAAGAGTATTATGATAATTGCTTTAAGTATTTTTTACGTTCGTTTGCTTATTTTACTTTTCAAGTCCATTGTTTTTATCTAGTTTATCTTAATGTAATAGAATAAAAGTTCTTACGTTATAAATGCAAGAGTTAATCTTGTGTTTAGATAGAGGATTGTGCGATAAATTTTGCTCTTGTGTAATGCATAATGTGGCATCACTCAAGATGTCCGTTTTACTGAGTGCAGGTGCACAGTACCTACTAGTCACTGGCAATGCCCAATGCATTGCTTTTCTAAAAGGCGACAATGATTGATTACAATCCGGTATAATATACTTAGACTTAACTGGACAATTTATTTCTTCCGTAATTAACAACCTAGAAAATATCCAACGAAAGTTCAAATTGATACACACGATGGGGTCGCTAATTCGCTAATCTAACATAATGAGTTCATTACAATTATCCTATGGTTGTCTGTAAGAGATTGCTTTAAGCGATAAGACCGCCATTTGTACTTTTTATTTTTTGTGTCTGTATATTGTATTTTTTAAATGTGTACAATGAAGTTTAAAAATAAATAAATTATTGTAAATTATCTAACACCTTTAATCCCAGGGCGGCTAAACTTAGCACACTCGGATACAATTAGCTCCATTGGGAATGTCCTGCGCGTTGCCAACGCGGACATGAGTGACAATGCGGGTACAGACTGCAGCGACAAGCCAGTAGAGGGTCGCATTTCGCATCGCTCCCAGGACATTCTACACACGCTCTCGGAGCCACATTTTACAGCTCACGTAATCAATTTTATTATTAGTGCGGCAGTTATTGGTGTTTAATGTTACGAGCTGTTGATACTTGAGTGCTTTTATGCTGGTCATATTCTTTTGATGTTGTTTTTATTTGGCCGCGGTGCCTTTGTGTGAGAAAACTGATGGCCGAAGTATAAAGTACAAAAGATTAATGCTAATATCATTATTGACAATGATTATTTAACCATATCCGTGTGTTTAATAATATCTGTGTGTCTATTAATGCCACTGTGCCAGAAATAAGAAATTTATTACGTATTCATATTTAGAGGTTAAATTATTCCAATAAAGCAGGTGAATGTCATGACGCAATGTTTTCTACTGGTCCGGTCATATTAAACATTTAAAATAACAAAAATTCGGACGAACTAGATTTTGATAGATTTGATGTGGAAATATGTGCATATCATGTAGTCTGTAACTCCTTCAACTTTTACAATGGCGATATATTAGGAATGGAGATTCTTTGACTTTCACCTTAAATAGCTTTAGCACTCATGGAATCAATTGAGACTTTCGCATTTTATTTCTACTGGCGTCCCGAAGGCCTCTACCAAAATTTCGGCTATGTCGGAATTTTTGTTAATCGATCACTATTTTAATGTCTTATTTGACCGGACTGTATATAAAAAGGAGAAACAAAAACAAGTCTGTGTTAACGACATTACTATAGCAGAAAATGTTTATATTATAATGCCAACTTAATACGGAAATATTCGTTGAAAAAATAAATGACAAATCTAAAATAAACATATTCTACCTAGCACACCTACAACAACTTTTTAAAAGTCATTAACACCCGAATTAAAAAGCGATTAAGATGTCTTCATTCTTTATCGAAGGCACTTCGGACGTATGAGTCACATAATATTTGTAAGCATATTTACCTTTAGTACGTTTCCCGACGAGTTTCCGACTCACAATACAATCGCGTGGGAAGAAGTTTTTGTAGAAAGTGGTCGTCGGCTTTTTTGGACGTCCACGCGCGTACTTTCGTATCGCGCATGGGTGTGTCGTGTAGTTTGTAAAATTATGGTAATCTTGACATTGTGAATTATATTGTGGTAATAAAAAAAGGTGAAACTATACATTCGTTTAAATGTCGTTTTTTATTTTATGGTGTAGTCAGTTTTAAAGTACCGATACACAATTTAGTAATTAGGGACAATAAACACAACAGTTAAACGCATATTTGCGATTTGCGAATCATAAATTTTACATGCAATTTGAGAATATCACAAATTATGAAGGGCTTAACGAACAACAGACAGAAACAAATGAATACTTGTTTTTGGCGACAATCATTTGTGGTTGCGTTTGAGGTCAACGAAACTGGTACCCACGAGATTCTTATTTCATAGCCAATTACCAGCTGAAGTATAGACACTGTCGTTCTTATTTAAGAATGGCAAGAAAAGATTTGACACCAATACTCTGAGTCTCTTTGGGACAAGAGCTAGTCCACATGAAGGAGACCTAACAAAAACATGCAAGTCTCAAGAGTAGAGTAATTTTGGAAAGGTTTTTGTCTAGTAATAGGCAAACTAGAATAACCGGCTAAAAATAAATTTTAGTCAAGGTTAAAACGTGATCCAACAGTATTTTTAAAGAATGATTTTTACAACACACGTTTGGTTGGCTTGCCTGATTTTTTTAATGAATCGTTTACTATGAACGATAAAATTTGTACTGGTTTCAAATTCCGAAATATTCTAATTATTATTAGAACTCACTGATTTGAGGATACCGTTTCCTGTCGCGAGTAAAAAATACATTGATCGATTAGCCCTTCTGGAAATTATACAGGTCAATTCATTAATTAACACAGTATCGTGTTTATCAATACAAACCATTAATATAATTTAATAGTTCCAAACACAGGAACAGCCAAACATCCGCGCATATTTCCGCATTTATATTAAGGTTATTCAACTGGCGTCGAAAATAACAATTAACGGGTGCTAATTAATTATGTTTAAACATAGTTTCCTTATATGATTATTACTTCTACATGTATTTAATTAAACACTGACTGATTGACAATGCATATTCTTAACTAGTAGATAAGAGCACGATTTGTTAATATAGGTACTGGGTGGTGTAAGTTCGTATTGAAGGTCATAGTTTAGTTATTTAAATTTTAACTTATTGCTCATGTTATGCTTGAATTGCTACTAGAGATAACAAGCATAATATTATATTTCTCACAGTCACACGAATAGAGAGGCTGAGTAGATACTTTTCGTACAATTTATTTAAAATATTAAAAAGTAAAGGTGACGGTGACGAGTCCACTACAAGGCTTCTTCCACCCATAGCTGTGAAAATACTAACAAGATTACGACAACACAGCGGGGCGCCAAAGAATGATGTCCAGTTATACATACTTTTAAAGTGTACGCTATCTATTCCATTTAATTGTTTAGAAGTAAATAATAACTTTAAAACTTTAATCAACTCGCTATGGAGATTAGACGCTTTTTAAAAAGATTAAATTATTTTACATTTACTAAAATATAAAATGATTTTGTAAGATTTTACTAGTGTAAGATTACGAAGACAGCGAATACCAAGACTTAAAGACTTGGAGGAAGATCATAATACACGGTGAATAAGAAAAAAATAGAAAAAATATTTAGCGGGATATATAACGGATACACGGATCTATTACGTAGATGCTCTATAAAACTTAACTGTATAAGGTTTACAAACGAAACTGTATATTTAGTAGGTATCGTAATCTACAGCAACAACTTGTAAACTATACAATGGTTCATAGTTATGTTCTCACTTAATTCTAGCATTAATCCCATTGTGAGGGAATTGCTGCCCCCTACTATCATGGGACGAAATAATTTCGGCAAACTGTGGGTGGCACTGGTGATACTTTTCCCTCGGGGACATCCAGGCATAAGCTTCCAAAAATGTACCTTTGGAGAACATGAGTGAATATCAAGTTCTTCGATACACAAAACTTCGGCAAGAAGTGACCCGGACCGTTCCGTTCGGGTATTTATGACCAATGCGAAGCTTATAACTTCAGCAATATTAACTATTTCAATAAATGTAGCTTCGCAACCACAAATAATTTAGCTTTTACCCTGGACTTTGCTCTGTTGTATCTAAACATTCCACAGAAATCTTGTATATTTCGGTATATCAGTATGTTATGTCATCCCATGACATAAACAGTACTAAAACAAAGATTGGTTTTATTACTAAGTACTACTTAGGAATGAATTATACAAGTATTCATTACCTAATTTGAATTCAATAAACAACATAATACCTGCAGTTAGTGACGCCACGAACTCAGAACGCGTGGGATGCGAATTATTACAAGGTCTTCAAGGTGTCTAACCAATTGTAATTGCTACGAAACCTCTCATTGTACTCGCAGAGCTGCGTGATAATGACGAATTATAGACTTGATAATCCAAATTATTTGTGGAAAAAAAATGACCTCGTAGTTATTTCTTTTAGTACGTCACCTCTTTGAGGTAATCTTTAGGCATTTTTCTTAATTCATGGTGTATTTTGTTGACATGTCCATGATATTAATGTTGTTACTCACCAGTGACCAAATTCCAGTTCAAAAAATTGTAATTACCATTCAACAGCTCTGCAAAAATAACCACAGCGAATTCTAGAATTATGACATTTGCAATCCCTAAAAATATATAGTAGTTCAAAAATAATGCAAGTTAACTTTTCAGGCAAACATATCAGTAATGATTTTGCAATGAAAAACTATTTATGAAGCATTACAATTTGGCGCCTCGGATTTGCTATCGTATATTGGAACTGGATCAGGAAATTATTTCTGTAGCACGACGTAAGCAATTCGCTTCACCAGTTAATCTTAGGAGTTCCAAAATTATCTTGGCCATACATTTTGGTATTTGGATTTTGAATCCAAAAATCAACAATGCGGTTTTGTGTCCTGTATTCGATTGTTACCAGTTGTGGTCCATTCTAGTATTCGCATTCCGGGATAAATCAGTGAACGTCTGTCGACCGATACCTGCTCAGCATTTGCTAACCGACACTTTGCCGGCACATTAAGCAGTTGTTCACTTACTTATAACTATTATATTTGTTTGTACTTCATTATTTGGTGCTCAATAAAGTGTTGTGTGTGCAGCTACTGCTGTGCTAGTATATTAAAAGCCAATTAACAGTCAGAAGGTTTCTGTAATCAATCTGTATTCTAAAGATTCCGTACACCCACATAGCAAAGTTATTAATATTAGATATGTTCAAGGATGTGCAGCATTCTATTATTTCCTCGAACAATATACGAGAATGTGTGAAAGCCACATGCGAGCGTGTTGTTACGGCGCAGTTGGCACTCGCATAAGAATACAGTCAAGGCTCGTGGTGTTAGATAATGCACTCATCGCCGAGCGTAACTCATAGGATCATGAGTAATTCATGACGTCCACGATGGAATTGTTACGGTCATGCTCGCTGGAGAGAATGTTTTCTTCGCACACTGCCTGTATACTGCAGATGGGTACAGAACTCCTTGCACTTATTTGGTGTCATATTGTAGACAGGTTTGGGAATTATGTATTTAATACAGTTAAAATAGGTAGTTAATGCACGTTATGTATTAAAATTTTTAATGAATTCTCTGCATTTTTCATAATAATAGACCACTTGCAATTTGATATATCTGGTACAGTAAGCAATAAAAACGTATTTATTATATTGCAACGAGTGTAAGACAATACAGGCGTCTGTTTTAACAGATTAATTATAGTCATTCAACCAGCTAATCGCAGCGAGCGCTGGTTACCCAGTACAAGCATTATCTGTCGTATTTATGTGTCATACACAGTTTTTCATGTTATCTACAGAATGCATAAGGCGCGAGACCTTGTGGAGTTTAGTAATATAGAATCTCTAATATTTAGGTGGACATTATGAGGCATTGCATACATGCTGTTACTTTTAAAGCTCAGTAACAAATATAAGTTGAAGCCGTGAGTAACGCTCGGAGAATTGATGTTTAAAAACAAAAAAGTTAAAGTTTGAAGTAAATGCTCCGAATGCATTTGCAAATCAAACTTCGGTCTTAGAAACATGTTTGATATTCACTACAAAATAAATGGACTATATAGCCTAACCACTCTCAATTGTACTCTCGATTGTACCGGAGGCCCGTGCTTTGCAGTGGGACGTATATGGGCTGATACAGAGAAATGTTTTCGGTGCCCATGAATACTTCGGCACATTAGTATAGTCACCAGCCAACACATCCTGCGTAATCATAGCAGTATTGTTTCCACATCAATAGATATCATCTAATTTAATATTATGTATTATGCCTCAGCGCTGATGCGGCTACACAATATGCATATTATTGGTGCGATATCATCAAATCAATTTGTAGAACAATAATCCCTGAGGAATAACTAATTTTCAGCCTTGATATCGATCCAAGACTTAATAATCCACCAACCTTATTTGCACCTTTATACCCATGAGAAATAACGAATATACGTGACATATAAAATTGCTAAACATGTAAAGAAAATGCGTGAACGAGGCTTTTCTCGCGTCCGCGGCACACGGAATATTTCAGTAGGTACGTCTCAAATAAGCTGTATTCAGTACCTATGTGATGAAATTAGGGAATAAATTGAAAATGGAATTGAATAAACGTTTTCAATAATCTATCACGCCACCGCTGGGTATTGTAATATCAATAATAATTAATTATTATTGGTAAAGCCATCCAATATCGATTAAATATATTTCGTAAATTAAAGTAGGTAGCTAGATAATCTTTTAATGTAATGTTTAAAAATATACTTCAGATATTTTGTTTTAAAACAACATCTTACCTTATTAAATAATTTCATTACATTTTTAAACGAATTTAATACAAGGTCGGTTTTCAATTCGATTGTATTTTTTTATGTTTATTATATGTCATAACTGTACTGCTAATGACCGTGTGTGACGGTCTAATGACCTAATTTTGATTAATAGGTTTAGCTAATTAATACACGGATATAATGGCGTGTGTATTGTAAATATCTCAGTATCATAATATTAAGTCAGTATTTAAGATCCTTCCCGGGTAATAGCTACCATGATTAATTAAATCCATATAGAAACAAGATCGGTGGTTTTAAAAATATTTGCAAATAGCCTACAGGTTAAGTTCAAACCCTCGTTTCCTGCAAGTCGGTTAATAAATCAGAAACACTGCTTCTGGCACCGACCTTTAGATAAGAACAAATGCACAACAAACCATATGTTTTTCAAGTTAATATCTATTTCTCGTGTTCATCACGGAGGGAGGCCATTCTATTTCTGGTGTCGCATGCGAGTAGTTTTTATAAAAGTTCCGCTGCCGGCACATAAAGGGCTACCATCGTTTTGTAATATCCTGTAGACACATTTATTTACATATTTGGTGTTTTACTGCGCACTAACGCGATATCTCCTATGGCGATGTATTATGTAACCTTTCCCTTAATAAACTTTACGATGTATGTTAAAAGGTGATTTTTTAATACTTTCGTAAACAGCCGCGATAAAGGGAAGATTGATGTCTGTATGAGGGAGCTTATTCATAAGCCAAGAAAGGAACAAACTAATATATCTTGTGGATAGTATACAGTTTAATACTTTGAGCATCATATTATTCGTGCGGAAAATAATTGAAATTGAAATCCATAAGGATACCTATATCCGTAGCACAAATCATATAAACGTCGCAAAGGCATCTTAATGTAAGATGTATCGTATCCGAAAGAAATTATCGGAAAGCATTCACGAACAAACTAATATTTGTGTAGAAAGCGAATCACCAGATACATAGGTATGTCGAAAAATGATACTAAATTTCTCCACTGGACTCGGTAACATAGCTCGATGAACACGAAAGACGAAAAGATTATATTTTTCTTGAAAATTGTGATACTATTTACATCGATAGCTACGACTACATATGTATGTACATATCAGCATAAAGGAGGAACCATCAAAACCTAATTTCGCAAAACTTTCTCTTGCCATATTATACAGCATATAACATAATTAATGCACAATCTGATAGTATGTTTAGAATAAGCTACTGGATCGAACACAATACTTATTTCAAAGCTAGTTTCTAAGGTCTCAGGAATTTTGAAAAACTTCTATGAACATTAATAAAAAGATTGTTACTTGCTTTGTTATTTGTCAATCGTTATATTCATTTAAAACCTCATCTCTTTAATTCTTAAACGTTCGATTCGAATATTTAATTTGAAGTGTGACAAAAATTTGGCTGCTCCTAATGTTTTTGGGAAAAATCTACCTATGATAGCAATTAGAAAGTGTCAAGATCGATTAGCGATAGATCGATCGGGTTTTACACACAATTATGTTACTGGTTGCATACGATTGCAATTTTTACTACGGAGAAACAAATTCCACCTGCAAGTATGGGTATCAAGAACGGATAATGATAATGACTGTCAATGCTCACCATTTCTTTCTTCAGGTAGATGAGTTGTGAGTCGAGATCAGTGGGGGGCTTGTCGCTGGGCGTGGCGGGGGACGCCGGGGGCTCTGGCTCGCCCTCCGCGAACCCGCTGAGGCTCTTGGGCAGCGGCGGCATGCCTTGCAGGGACATGGTGCTTATCGCGCGGAACTGCTTGCGTAATCTGAACAAACAAATGCACCACCACTATAGACTTTAATGTTGCGACGAGTTGTGAATCGGTGTGAAAAATAAGGCCTGGGTTTCGAAACAAATAAATAAATAACATCCAACAGTCACATTAATAGTCGTGACCCCACACTAAGATTGAGTGTTGCGTGGCGGGTATCAGGAACTACGAGACGAGAAAACGGTCTCACAAACACCCTGACCCGAAAGAAATATTTGTGGACCGCACAAACATTTCTCTCGGTGCGAGGATCGAACCCGCGGCCTCTCATTTCACAGGCGACGTCCAACCGCCTGTGCCACGGAGTCAAGTCGTGCAAAGTCAAGAAAAAATATTTTTTCGATGTAGTGACGATGAACATTTTTTAATGTTTCCGATTCCTATGAGATAACTCTTACCCTTAATGTAAGGGGGTCAGCACAAGTTGATTATGTACATACTAGTTGTGAGCTGTAATAATATAATGACTGTTCCCAGCATCGACAAAGACATAATAAAGATCGGACATGCTAATTGAATAATGAGTACATGGAACGGTTTCTAATAACTCCTTCGAGTCCAGCGAATCTTCTGTGTTTCTGTATGAAATGGACTACTACCATTAATATAAATACTTACAATTGAGGCATATATTAAAGGAATCACTTCATACGTCCCCAATTTCAAGTTTTATAACTATGCATTATTAAGAAAATGCAACAGTGTAAATGCCCTATTGTATTTCAGTTTGAAGGACATTGTAGCCAGAGTAACTACTGGACATATTGAGACTTAAAATCTTATGTTTCAATATGGCGAGCGCAGTGGAATGCCAAGCATTGTTTTATAATTCACGGTGTTGTTTGGTATCCATGAGTGGTCGTATCGCTTACTATCAGACGAATGGTATGCTCGTGTCGCCATTCATAGCAACAAAAATAAATATATTGCTAATTTCAAAACATTTGTATGGTTATTTTTGAACTCAACCTACAAAATATCATATTACTTATAAATAGAAAACATAATACATGGATTTGGTACATCCGTGTTTAATTATGTAATTATTATCCAAAATTTTAGCATTATGCAAATATAATGAAGTCATATAATAACAAATTTTATTAAAATTTTTAGGCTGACTTTTTTCATTTCCTCAGTGACCTGTGTTAAAAGTTTCTGGTTTTTAGTTGATGACCTTTGAAAATATTACGTGTACATATATATTTACTTGTTTCGCAAAATATATGGATCATAACTCATAAGACACCTATAACAATAGACACAAGCCAATTTTAAATATAAATTCGAGAGAATAAATTGTCTCTTTACACCAGTGAACCTTCAGATGTTTGGACCAAACGTCTTTCTTTTATTTTGTACAAGCTCAATTATTTCTGATGGGGTAGGCAGCTAGCACATTTTCAAGAAATGGGCTGAAATTTCTTAGACACTTACAGACCACCTAACAGGCAGAAAAAATCTTACACTGGGACCAAGGAAAATTAAAAAAGAAACTTTGACTTTTGAGTGAGATAAAAAAAATCTCAGCATGACGAATAACTATTACACCAATATGCGGAGATAAGGCGGCAAATGTGTTACATATTTAATGCTATTATCTAATCGTTAAGTTTACCAACATAACCTTGTAAGTGAACGCAGTTTTGATAATACTGCCGAGTACTATACAAGCGTTCTAAGGTCTTATGAGTTGTGACAGGCACTAATGGTCCCGGCGTGGAATGCACTAAGAACAGATGTAAGAAACGTAATCGTTGCATTCTTAAAGAAAACATGTTTAATGATACATCCCTAGTATTCCTAACTTAGGTTAAAAGCTTATACTTAACAGAATATACAATCTGGGTCATTTCTGCTAGTTTCAAACGAGAAAATAATATATATTACCTTTTATCAAGGTACTGCTACTTAAAGAGCCTACAATAAATTTATGATACTATAATGTATTCCTTAAAAATGTTGTTTAGAATAAAACAATTAACAATTTGGAATATATCAATAAATCATTCTATCAAATCTAATAGGTTAGTTGCGTATTGAGAGTATCTGAGACTTGAGATCAGCCACATGAGTTTTAAAATGAAAAAAATGCCATAAACCCGTCAATAAATGTGATTTCATTCTGGTGTAATGTAAACATGAGACGACATATCCATTAAAAATTAATTAATTAAATACATGGGCATTTGAGGCAGTATTCAATTGCGCATAAGTACATCATCGATTCGATGCATTTGCTTGCTCATAACATTCCTGGAACTACTTTTTGCCTCGGGTTTCTTAGTACTTAACTACCTTAGTAAATGAAAGCAAGCCCACCGGTATTGTTTATGTGTATAATTACTGCTAATATTTTCAGTCACCATAAAGTTCTTATGATAGAATGTACTAGCTGTGAACCATAGAATTACTTGCCACGTTAGGTCCATTTTGTGTGAGTTATTCGGTAAAAAAAATATGGTTAGGTCTGTGGACTGGATGTTATGTTAAACAGTTTCTTTCCTACCACATCTTGGGACGGATATTACTCGCAAACAGTAAATGCCACTAGTTAAAACTTCTTCTTACTCCTTCGCGGTATGTAGGTGTGAACTCATGTATGTATTGCTTTTTTATCACTTTTACAATGTACAAAATATTACTGTAATAATTTTCAGCACAATGTTACCTTTTAATGATACTGCGACATAATAAAATACCAGTGATTTTGACACTAAACGTGGTTCCAAGCTTTGGATTCGATCCCAGGTCGACATATTGTATGTACTTCACAAGAATTAGTCCTACTAATTGAGCATCGAGCCCGCAATCACAACTTAAATACGAAATAGCATCACATTAATTATACTCCTACCTAAAAGATTTGTAACGGCTGGTCAATACGAAACAAATAGTCTTGGTAATTTATTCCATCACTAGAAACCGAGTGGAACATAATCGCTTTGTTAAAAATCATTTTGAATTCTCGAGCGTGACTTTTGTATTAAGGAGGCCCGTTCCATATCCGTGACCTAGAAAATGGTACGTCTTGTTCCGACAGACCAGCGGACAACGTGCATGACCGGGTTTACTTGTGTCTCGGCGACCTTTTAACTCGTTGCTAATGTTTTTACAACACTGCTTGCATGACGATTGTTTGTCGGTCTAGATTTACTATAGGGTCCACGTTTATATATGTATGTTATATGTAGTTTCCTTAAAGTCTCTGCCGAAGCTTTGTTTTCTTAGGAAACAATTTTGAATGTCTAAATCGCTAATTACGGAATATGCAACATGTGGTTACTAGATAATAATTCATTTCATGTACGTCTATTTATTTACATTATGTATGTGTCTCAAGGTCTATTTTAATGTTTGAGTAACTCAGTTTATAGCAATCTATTTGCACAACTGTTACCGAACGAAAATAAATTTTAAAAGTAGGAGATATTTCAAATATTTCACCATACACAAAAACTGAATAAATAAGTTTTTTGTGTTCGTCTGTTATAATCTGTTATTTTCATTTTGTGATTATCAGCTGAGAATCAGTATAATTTAACTACTAACTCAGAGCCAATATTGTCAATTTTTTGATCGTCAGGTGTTTAATTTTGAATGAATGGTATTTCTTTATATCCATGAGTCTAATGACAGGATATCCTATAAAATTCCAGTATTCAAATGCATTGAAATATTTATAAATTTCCTTTCCCACGATGTTAGAAACACTATTGAAGCAGTAATATTAGTTGTGTAAATGCGCACCTCGATTTAAGGTCGTCGTCGAGTATGTACGCGTACGCTTGGTCGTAGCCGTCGTCTGCACTCGTCATCGACGACGCCGCGTAGTTCACCTCCGAGTCCTCGGAGTCGCATTGCCCGTTCTTGTCCACACATTCCTTGGCGTCCAAACTTTCAGGCACGTTCGACTGCGAGTGCATCGTCTGCAGCTCGTATATCAACATCTCGTGGTTGTTCATGTCCTTCAACATTTCCACCTCGGGCGAGTCGTTTCCGTTGCACGCGTTCTCAGTAATTTTGCCTTTATCTATAACGACATTCGATTCGTCTTTATTGTTGTTTCTGCCCGCCAGAATCTCAGAAATCAACATTTCCGTGACGCGCGATGTTTTTCTTTCTAGTGAATTGTTATTTTTGTTTTCTATTTGATCGCGCACGGCAGTGTCGCTCTGCGAATTAACGACGTTGATTTGTTTCGATGGGCTGTTTCGTAATCTGTCGTCGAATTCCTGAACCTCATCTACTGAAGCATACGGCGCTTCAGCTACCGGGCTCTTCGGCGGTTTCGCGTCTATTGGCGACGAATAAGGACTTATTTCAGGCGACTGCTTAGCTTTAGCGTTTTCTAAATAATTCTTTTGTACAGGTAAAGGTTTCATTGGCTTCAACTTAGGTTTAGGCGATAAGGGCGGTGGGGGCGCTTTGCGCAGGGGCATCGTCTTCTCTGCGAAACTCGATGACTTCGTTACTTTACATTTTGGATCTTGATCTAGTTTGTTCGATGTGGATAGCGATCTCACTAGTATCTGCCTGCAGGTTTTGACTGCTTTTGAATTCAGTGATTCATTTGATTTTTTGATTGAAGTCGGTGCCGGTATAGAACAACTGTCACTGGAACTCCTTCTGGAATTCTGTCCGCTGGACTTGCGTTCATCTGACGACGAGCTTCGGTCGCTTATCACATCTCTGATGAAGGACTTAACGCGAGCCAAACCATTCTGCTTAGGTGACACCGTCGGCTGAATGGTTGTGTTGGATCTGTCTAATGTTTTCGCCCTCGACGACACACTGTGCTGCTCCTGTTTCGTGAAGGCACGCGACTTTGTAAAATTCACCTTGGATTCAGCAACAGCCTTTCTGGTTTTGGCCAGAGCCTCGGCCACCACGCTCTGGTTCGGCCGCGGAGGAACGGGCGGCGGACATTTCAATTTGCTATTCTTCATGGGCTGCGCATTGGTCTGTACCATCAACATCGTGGAGCTCGAAGCTGTCACTCGAACGTTACTATAATAGACGTACTATAGTATTGGGAGCGAGATAACACCGCACCGTAATTCACAACACTCGCGAGCGCTCCTGAGCGGGGCTGGCACGTGCGACCCCCGCGAGCGCGCGACTCCGACTGCCGTACGTCGGCACGGTCCACTACGGCGGCGCACCGTTACTCATCTAGCCGGTATAAAACATTAACTTTCCGTAACTTAACTATCTTTACTTAAAAGAAGAGGTAGATTTGTGTTGCAATGTTGCGGGTCCAGGTCCGCTGCCGAACAATAGGTTGACCCATACATTTAATACCTAATGTAAAAGTGATTGTTTACTATGTGAATGAATGCAACAGTGAGTATTGTCGGGCGGCGCACGCGGTCCGTGCTGTGCGCCGCGCTGTGCCGCTCCGCTCGCTTCCTGCCGCGCCGACCCTATTGTTGGACGTTTCGAAAGCACTCTCTGCCTTATTGTTTTATGGTAATCAAATATTGCAGTACATCTGCTACTCACATGATGTTTGCGAACATAATAATGAATTCTTTAACTAAAAATAACATTAAAGTAACAAATGCTAAGTAGGACTATAATGTGGTATACCATAGATATACATGACTTGTAATCTAATATAATAAATACATTACTTAATTATTTCATTGACATGAAGTAACACCTTTACAGTTGTGTTTCGATAAGTGAGTGAGATTGCTGGATACCCAATAACCCTTTCCTCTTTACATACTTTTTCCTTCCCACTGCCCCACATCTATGATCTAAGTAAATTTACATCATATATCCCAGATACCAGAAAAGAAAATGTAAAAGGTAATTATTTACCAACAATATACTATGGTTTAATAAATATCTATGATTTTTAAATTATTCAGTGACTAGTTTAACTAGCTGATAATGAGCCTCTTTGTCTTTCAATCACTTTTTATGACTATTCAAATTAGAAGATTTTGGCAATTTTATATTCCTTTTCTGTATCACATTCTCACAAAAGTTGTACTTATTGCATGTCCAGTTTTGAATCATTATCATATTAGTTATTTATCATACAAGGGGGCCATGGATGCACAAGGCAGCAGATGGGGCTTTGTGGTGTGCCTTGGGAGATGCCTATGTCCAGTATTGGACAATAGGCTAATGGTATGGCTAATATTTATTATATCCATTTATTGATCTTATAATTTTTGTAATAGGTATACCTTATTGCACTTGTTTTAAAATATTTTTATGTCTGCTGTGCTATAGTTTAGGATACATTTTTCTAATTTAGTATTGAACAAGATATTTATTTATTGGGTTTGGCATTGTATGTGTACTGATATAGAAATGATAATTGCCACCCTCACGATTCAACTTTGCTTGCACAGGTTGTATAAAATGACAACAAAGACACACACATCAATATTTTATATATTCAGTTGAATTATTCATATTAAGAGTTACAGTTGGGCTTATGATTTTTATAGTATGAATGGGTAAGCTTGTCGAGGATATATTTAACACTGTCTCCTAGAAAACTTTGTGAATTAATATATAAAATAATAATATTGTATTTTCTTTCGTGTGTGACCATGTCATTATTCGTCTGTAGCTACTCACTAGTAGCAGGACTTTGAATCCATTTCGTAACAGACCACAATGTGTGCTCATCGTTTAGCCTGAGCCAGTGCATACGTAAGCAGGCCAACACAACTGAGAGAAGAAAATTATTGTGATTTATGTCTAGAATATGAATATTTTCTTGAGCATTAAAGGTAAATGTCTCTTTTATGTCTACTAACTATAACAGAGACAAAACAATTAATCAAACTGCTTACCTAATATATCTTTACTTATTGTTGAACTTCCAGTCCTGTCTGCACATAGGGCACTGCTGCTGCGGTTGAGAGTGTAACCACTTCACAATGCAGTGAATGTGAAAGCAATGCGAACAGGCGCCCCACACGAGCGGGCAGTCGTCGCCGGGCAGCTTGCAGTCAGGGCAACAGCTGTCGAAGGGCATGCGACAGATGCCGCAGTTGTCGTCGTTCGCAACCCACCGCCAAGTAGCCACACCAGTCCAACCTTAACAATGACGCCAAACAAACATGTCCAAAATCTACACCTAATTATTTATATTCAACATTTAATCGTACTCACTTTTAACAGTCACTTTCATAATGCAGCAACATAATACTCATCAGAACTTAGAAGACACTCAAAATCGTGTTTAAATCGCAGATATAAATAATTGTTTTTGATCGAAACAACCGTGTTTTTAAAAAAATGACTTTGACAATCATTTCCAGTTTCCACAGATTAACAAGAAAAATTATAACGTATGTTGACCTATGAGAAAAAATATTTTACAATAAAAATAACAAATATGGATTATATATTCACATTATTAGCTTATTTTCTGAATTAGAGGTATTTTTATGTTGTAGTAATATTTTTAAAATCGACTACAAATACTATCAACACCTTTGCCTTTCCGATGGGATAAATTGAAAAAACAACAGCAAAAATGTCAATGTCAGACGAATCTGTCACGATCTCGATTTTGATGTGATGTGTTGGAGTTTAATTATTTTATCAAATTTTATTATTTTATAGAAGTGTAAACACACTAAGATGACTACTTTTGACTCCAAATACGACGTAAGATTTTTTGTTCTATTAAAATTGATAAAGTATTTACGTATACTGCACAAACATCAATTATCCATTATTCTGGTATTGTTGACTTATTTTATTGCCAAAGTAGAGTATTCAGATGGAGAAAAATACACACTAGAAAGAATAACTACGAATACATGGACAGAAGTAAATGCAAGAGTGCTATCAATAGAAATTGTAACCATTTTTAACCTTTAAAATCGCCCTTTAAATACTGCTAATTTGAAGGAAAGGATGAGTCACTGAAATAATCAGTATTTAAGTATACATGTCAGATCGAATATGTAATAGCTCAAGTATATAATATACATAATTTTGTTCTTGGTTCATAAAGGTTTTTTATGGGTCATTAGGTTTTCTTGTCCTAAAAAATCTTATTTGTTAGATTTTAATTTGGATGGGAGTTTCAGATGTACCCCACAGGGGACGTAGGCATTGTGGAAGGCGAAATGAACATTCCTAGCAGAGGTGGGGTGCCATCTGGTGACAGCATGGAGTTCAACACTCTTGATGAGCCTATCAAAGAAACATTTGTGAGTTATTGTTTTTTTGTTATTTGTAGATATTCATTATAAATATTTTGTTGATATGTTTAATTGTTATTTTTTAAGTGTTTTATTATACTACAATTGTTAAAAAAAGGTGTTATAAAATTCAATATTTAGTTCTAGAAAAATTGTTTAAAATTAATGGTAATATTTAAATTTATTCAGAAATATTCATCAAATGCAATCCAAGAGTGTTTACACTTCCTTAACTTTATTTACATAGGATCTTTATTTTTTTCTACAAAACTCAACCAGTGGGTGTATGTGGTTTAGGCTGGATGTTAACAAGTAAACTTTAGCTAACAAACCCCTGTTGTGTTATCTTCAGACGTATACCCAAACTACAGTCAGCATGTGAATGTTCTTGTTGTATATTTCTAGAACATTAGTAGTTATTAGTTGTAAATTTTGTTCAATTTCTTAATGTAGGAAACTTTGCAGATAGATAATTTGTTTATATTCTATTTCAAATTAGTGAATTGAAAAATGTGATGTGTTAGGTGTAGATTTAATACAAGAAAATGCTATAGCTATTATTTCCTTTATAAAGATATAATATCATCTTAAAGATATATTTTCTGTTTTAGTAAAATATGCAAAAGTACATACCATTTAACTGAAAATATTTTGTTTTGTACATGGAGTAAGTCTAGTAAGTAAGAAGTAAGAGTAAGAAACAACACCTTTTTATACCTCACATTCTTTTGTGTATTTTAATGTTTCAATTCACTTTGTATGTCATTTTGTGTTTTGAAACATGTGATAGATATGAGGCTTCTTTCTCTTCCTCTCTTCTGCCACAGAACATCACTACACAACATAGGCGTCCCTTGTGGATGATGAGACTACTAGTCATCATCTAATTATTAGCAATTTTTTTCTTTGCAACTTGTAAAAAAATAAAATAAAATACACCCAACAGGCACTTAAGTACACAGTCCTGACCCCATACTATGATCGAGTCTTGTGTCGTGAGTATCAGGAACTATGAGAGAGTTTTTGGTCTCACAAACACCCAGACCCAAAACAAATACATATGGATCACACAAATATTATTCTTGGTGCCGGGATCGAATGCGCGGCTTCACATTTCACAGCCGGCGTCTAACGAACTCAGCCACGGAAGCTGTCAAAATCAGAATCAGCTATATGTACGCTTACAACCGAACCAATTCTGTACTTCACTAATTCTATATAGTTTTCCTACAATTAATTTAGATTTATTATTTTCTTTTTCTAGCTCCGAGATCTCAGGGCAGTTGGAAACAAATTTTACCATGTCCTCATTCCTAGAGAAAAATCTAGTTTGTTAAAAGAATGTGAGTAGTTATTTAAATATTATAATACAATTTATTTATATCTAATGTACACAATATGTAGATTGTTATTAGTTAAAATACTAATTACTCATTTAAATTACATAGTTTCAACATAGTAAAACAGTTTTCTATTTATTTACTGTTGTTTTATAGTATAAAAATAGTATTTTGAGAAATAGATTTTATTATGTCTGACATTATTATATGAATAATACATATATGAATTATTACTAAAAAGACAATATGAGGTTTTCATGTATAATTTGTATTTATTTTATTATGTGTTATGAAACATCAGATTTGATGTAATGCTATTAAAAATTGGTCTGAACTAAAGATAAATAAATAAAATATTTTGTCACTTTCATATATGTTGTATGTATGTTTATGAATATATTTTTCCTACTTTCATAAAACTAGTTTATGTACCATCAATTTTGCTTGTTTTAATTGTTTTTAATAACATTCTCATTAATTTAGTTATCTTATGATTTTTTATAATAAAAGAAATTAACAATACTGACTTATAGGAGATTGGTGATATGCAGATGTCCTTAAGATGTGTGATTAATGACAAAATATTTTTGTAGGGGATCTGTGGGGCCCCCTATTGCTGTGCACCCTTATGGCAACCATCCTTCAGGGCGCAGAGCGTGTCAACGACATCAAAGATGGAGGGCCAGAGTTCGCCCAAGTGTTTGTGCTCGTCTGGATAGGTGCTGCTGTTGTAACTTTAAATTCAAAATTATTGGGAGGAAACATGTAAGTATGCTCGTAAGGATGTTCAGACTGAGTAAAAAATGTAGTATTTTATATATGTAGCACCACTGCCTACCCGTTTTGGGAAAAAGGCGTTAGTTTATGTATGTATGTTTTGATGATTGTCTATGTACTAGCGGTTCGGCCCGGCTCCACCCGGCAGAAAATTCCATTTTCAGAGTGTCGGCCAAAATGTTCAATTCCGACTATCAATTTAGAATATCGACCAATCCGACCACGACAACGAACACAATTTCCTTGTATTTGTAAGATTTTTCACCAGTGCTGCCCTCCTATAGGTCTAGCGTGATGATACATAGCCTATAGCATTCCTCGATAATGAGCTAACTAACATAAAAATAATTATTCAATGAGAACCAATAAAATTCCTTAAATTAGAGGTAACAAAAAAACTCTTCAGTTTAATATATTGGTATAGATTAGTAATATTCACACAAATTTATTTGTATTTTTATTTCAGAATAATCTCAGATCATCAATTATGTTTATACTACAATTCTATCTACAAATCAATTGATATAATTGTAGTACTTTTAATTATAGCTTTGCTTATGTTTGGTATCAATGTGGGACTCGTGTATAAATACGGTCGTCGGTCATGTGTTTCTAATGATAAGAGGGTAATACCAAATGTGTGTTCTATGTTAGCCGAATGCTCTTATCTGATTGTGGAAAATTGATTTTTATTGTTAATTGCGATTATTTCATTATTTTGACATGCTACAATGCTATGGTGGTAATGCTACAATTTAATGCGCGATACATTTAAATACATAACAATCTCGAGAATATAGAGTACTTCGGCGTTATTGAAAAAGCTTTTTTTTTCTCAACTCCCAAATTCATACATACTGTGTAATATACAGGACTGTATGTCAAGACTGCCACCGAAAACGCAGCCGGGTGGTAGTTTTAGTGACATGAAAAGGCGACATTTATTGTGATTTTTAAATATCGTTTTGTTTGGGTGATAAATCCATAGCTTTTGCTATAATATTAATTAAAACCATTACGTACTATAGCTTTTTTAAAAATAAATGGTTGTACACGGTTGGGCACATTTATTTATTATTTATATTTACTGATCCGTTATGTGTTCGTTCCAGATCATTCTTCCAGTCAGTGTGCGTGCTCGGGTACTGCCTGCTGCCGATCGCGATGGCGCTCATCGTATGCCGCATCATACTGTTCAGCACTCAGACAACTTTCCTCTTCTTCTTGAGATTCGCCATATCTATGACTGGATTCCTTTGGGCCACTTATGGTGAGTAATAAAGGTTATTTATTAGTTTGTCAAACGCGGCTGTCAACACGCTCACGGCGATCGCGGGTTCAAATCCGAGGGCACACCTCTGGCTCTTCGGAGTCACGTGTGTATTGATGATCAATCATCACGCACTTTAATGGTGAAGGAAAATATGGTTAGGAAACCTGCATATTATAGTGAATTTATATGAATTTCTATAGTATGTAAAGTCCGCCAACCCGCACTAAGTCAACGTGGTGGACTATATGGCTTAACCACTTTCAATCGTACTCTTGATTTTAGAGGAGGCCGGTGTCCTGCAGTGGAACCTATATGGGCTGATGTAGATACAGATACAGATGAGTTTGTTTAGTTCTGAATGCACTTGTCAAATTCATATTTTTTAATTGTTTCTAAACAATGAAGTGACACATCGATAGGATATTTTATACTGAGATTGTCTGAGGGCCAGAGTATCAAAACTTATAATAATCTACCTACATTTAATTTCGGAAAAATATAATTTTCGAATTGTATATAGAACCACGTGGAAATCGTGATTTTAAGGGAACTTATTGCATAAAATTACATTATGATTAGTGTACCTCCATTTACATCGGAACACTACGCGCTTTCCGCCCTGTCAATATATTTAAAACCAAATAAATAATAAAATTAAATAAATAAAGAAAATTAATAGGTAAATTAAAGTAAGAAATTAATACAAATAATAATAAGTATAGAAAATATTTTGTACGTAGAGATTAAGTGCTATGTGTATTGACTTATCATTGAGCTCTTTAATTGCCTACATGACCAAAAAAATACATTTAATTTAATTTTATGTCAATGGTTAAAAACAAAGAATAGTACACATGTGTAGCTACTGGTATAGATATTTTAGAAAATAAATAATGTTTTGTATCATTTCAGCCGCCACCAAGTTTCTGGGCGACAGTCAACCAGAAGGCAAGAAGGCGTTGGCGGTGTACCCGATATGTTTGTTCTACTTCATCCTGTCCTGGCTAGTCGTGTCTCGTAGTAATGTGTAGGCATTATTATCTAAGTGTATTTATTGTGATACAAACTCGAACGTTTTGTGAATATATGTTTACTTAAGTGGTTCAAATTGTATGTTAGTGCAATGTCGTGTGTGACGGATGGGAGAGGACAATGTTTTAGTCCAATACGGTTATGCATTGCGTCATGCGTGTTATTATGAGAATATATCAATATTTTGTCCCTTTATCAATATTTCATGTGAAGCGAATAGCAATACAATAGAACTACAAAAAAAAAAAAAATAATAATAAAGGAAAATGGAGTGTATAAGTAAGATCTTGCCATCAATAATTTCTTCCAGATAACCTTTTGTCGGACTTACTCTTTTTTTGCAATCGTCAACTTTGACAGACAATGTTTTATGAATCTATTTCTATTTGTATATTATTTCGGAATTTTAGTTGTTGTATTCATTAGCAGTATTAAGATTTTTTAAATATTTTCTAAACTTGAAACCCGAAAATTGTTTGCATATTTTCTCGAAATACAATCGGGCGCAATGCGTAAGCGTGGGAACATTAGAATATTTTGACACATTAATAATATAATGCATTGATCTTCACGCCATAAACTTTAAGATGTAGGTTATGTATCACCGGTGATACACACTGACCGTTCTGTGCGTCATCACCAGATATGTGTACATAATGTCGACAAAGCATTTGATGTGTTCAGATATTGTTTGTTTTATACTCTCCCGAATAATTTGTGTAAAGTGTTTGACGCGGTTTCGATAATATTATTCTTAAATTAAGGCACAATATAAAACATTCCTACGTTCGTACTTCTATTAACATTAGTAGATAAAGGCAATTTTGTATATATTATCAATTAAAAGGCTATTTTCTGTCTGTTGTACTTTTCATTTTATTTATTTTACATTAAAATAAAAATATCTAAAAATACACGGTAAATTGAAATTCGAGAAATTTCAGTGCGTATGGAGACACTACGGTAGCTTGCAGGTACCAAAAACCAACCAAATACATTCTTACAAATACATCACATTTGTTTACATACATAGCCATTTATAAATTAGCACGATTAACATCAATTGTACAAATAAAATTATATATAACACATATATTATATAAATCCGATGAAAATCACAAAAACCAAGCTCTAAATGACAGCTGGTGGATGTAGCGAGTCAAGTCTCGAAAGATCAATTGAAAATTATCGATCAACACTCTTATTGTAAATGAAATGCTCTTGGTTAAACCACATAATTTACTAGAATGTGAAAATAGCTCGAATAGTGCCATTTATAGCAAGTACAAGAAAGATTGTTGACACTTAGTCTTCTTAATAATAAAATATTACTATCACATAAATAACATTAAAATAAAAGCATGCAACATACGCTAACATTTATGTAGAACGTAAGCACAATGCATAACAAAATATCACCAAGATACACAATATATTTTATTTTAATTTTAGCGAATTATATTTTGTGCATTAAACAAATCTAAAACTGGAATCCGCAACTACAATTATTTTTACAATTTAATGTTGAGAGTGAATTTGAAAAGTGACAATTAGATGAACATTTAGGAACTACTTCAGTCCAAATACTGACTACGTCAACACTCAGAATATTTCACGTGAGTAAATTCATCTAAAAAATTCAGTTCAGGTTTTTGAGAGTTATATCATCATTACAGCCATTTTAATTGGAATAAGTATTAAATACAGCTATTAGTATATTAGTTTCTTTATGGCATAGGTCCGACGAACCAGCGGCTCACAAGTGATCATTCACAATTGGACCCAGTTATATAAAAAATGTACATATTTATTCTCGAGGAAATAACGTTTACCGTGAACATCAGCCGATTTCTTACCAGATGGGAACAGATGTTTAACAACTATAATGTTTAACCATTATAGTTGGGATAACCGAGTCCAACTCTGGCGGGCAGATGCGTCGGGATTTGAAGATGGGAAGTATAGAGTTAACTGGAGTCAGTGCCGCTGGAGGTCTTGTCGGGGGTGCGTGCGGGGGAGGGTGGTGATGGGGGGGAGTGTAGGTCGGTGCGGGCGGGGAGGTGGTACGACATGTGCATGTGTATGGAGTCGCGGGCCTTGCGCGCCGACTTGTATGTGAGCGAGTTGGCGCGCGGCTTGCGGCGCGAGAAGTGGCGCTCCACCCACTTGAGCATGGCGAGTACTGAGTCGGTGGAGGAGAGGCGCCGCTCCGCCGACGTCTTCGTGATGCTCGATGACGCGATGCGGAACGTCGCCGCCATACCTTTTAGCGCCTGAAATTTTGATTAAATAAACTAAATATACAGGGTGTTCAAGAAAAGGGTGCACTTGCTAAGGTATGTATAATAATAAATAAGAATAATTGAAAAATACCTATCCGGAAACGAAAATAACTCAATATACAGGGTGTGTAAGACATTGGTGCACTTGCTGAGGTGGATGCAAGGGTATAACATTAATATGATAAGAAAAAATAAAATTAGAAAAATACCTATCCGTTTAAGAGTCATCACCGTTTATAATTTCAAGTATATTTCCCCAATTTGGCATAAACTAGTTGGAGTGGGCAAATTATTTCGTTTCATCATTGAATAAATAGTCAATGTAATAGGTATGTACAAATACATTGAGCAGTCATACACGTAGTCTTATTGACACCTCACACTACAGTAAAAAATTACATCAAACAAATGATAAACCATAAACACGAAGAAATACTTGTGGATCACTAAAATATTTATGTCGGTACGAGAATCGACCCACGGTCTCTAGTTTCAGCTGATCCACATGTAATCGACATTTACCAAATAGCACAGAACAACAGGTTAACAATTATTAACGGGAGACAAAATTGTTTTTTCCTTCTTATATTTTACGTCAATGTTCCTTCTACTTATTATTTTTTATCATCAAAAATACGTGCTGATAATTATTACAAAATAATAATAAGTTTTCTTTCCTGTTTTGAAATTAATTAATTAAAGAATAGCCTCCAGAAAGTATAATGAGGTTTTTTCTTGAGATAAACTGACCGTCATTTGTACATAATGAATACCAATGCAGTATTTAATTGTTATCGTTTCTTCTGGGAATAAAGGATATTTAAAAATATTGAATAAAATCTCACCAGCATGGCATCTTCGTCAGTGACGTCATCACCGGCGTAGATAATCCTGATCCTTTCGCTCCAGTCTAGTCCAAAAGCCGTTCGCAGAATGTAGATAGACGCTCGACCTGATGGAATGAAGTTGTTAATATATCTGTTTCTTCTTGTCAAATGTATGTGTGTATGATTTACTATCTTTTGTATGGATTTGGATAGTAAATAAAGGGCGCCGTAGAAGTCAAGCCCATGGCCTCCGTAATCCTAAATCCACTACTGCACTAATGATAATTTAAATAATAGATTGCGTTGAAATTAGGACATGTATTTGTTTTTTCAGAACACTGATATAGAATAACGGAACTAAACTAAAACTACCAACCTTCATAAAAAACTTAAAAGCTAATTAAATTACCAACAGAACAGTTTAATAATATCGTACCTTTAGAATTAAAGAGGCCTAACTAAAAAAAATATTTTTTGGGAAATGTTCATAAAAAATTTGTAACATAAGAAATTGTGTACTAATGGAAGATATGTCGGGAAGACCGAGGCATACATCTTTCTTTCTTTCACGCGTCAATAGGTCCTTCTTTAATGGTCGATGGAGTTAGTCATTTTGAGCCAATTATGATTAAAATACAAAATATGTTTTTTTTTGGATTAAAAAAACAAAATTAAAGGTAGTCAATTGATAGCCAATTACCACGCACTTAAAACGGTGAAGGAAAACACCGTGAGGAAACCTGCATACCATAGCGATTTATAAGAATTTCCATGGAATGTAAGTCCGCCAACCCCGAGGCCAGCGTGGTGGACTATATGGCCTAACCACTCTCAATCGTACTCTCGATTGTAGAGTAGGCTCGTGCCCTGCAGTGGGACGTATATGGGCTGATACAGATAGGACAACTATTGTATTTCACATATGCACTTTACTTGCAAACTTTGAAAGTTAAGTAGATTTAAAAAATTTGGCTACTTTAGCAGCCGTCCTCGTTTGGTCACGGTGGGCGTAAATGGGTTAAACTACCATCAAGCTTCGTTGTCGGTAGCAGTGTTGATATACCCTGTATGCAATAATGTAGTACCTTTGTCCCACTGCACGGGCGGTCGCGCCTCTAGCGCGCAGTGCGCAGGCGCGGGCGTGAAGCCGGCCGCCGTGATGAGCGCGCGCGCCTGCTCCGCCAGCGCCGCGCGCCGCGCCGCCGGCGTCTCGCGGTAGTGGAACGTCAGCAACGCGCCCTTGTTCTCCACCCACGCGCCGTCTTTGCACACCTGCACAGTACACCGTAACATTATTCATTACACATCTTGAATTGGCAGTAAGTTACTTGGTGGTAGGTCTCTGATATGTGAGAGGCCGCCTGGGTAGGTACCATAGCAATGTCAATTTCTCCTCGTTGTGCAATGTTGTGTTTCGGATTGAACGACATTCTAGCCAGAGTAACTGCTGGATATATTGAGACTTAGCACCTTATGTCCCAGGATGGCGAGCGCAGTGGAATGCCAAGCATTGCATTGTTTATGCCACTTATCATGAACGGTCGTATCGCTTACCATTAGGCGAATGGCATGCTCGTCTAGCATGCCATTCGCCTATTCATTGCAATAAAAAAAGGAAGTTGTTAAGCTAACTGGTGGTAAGTCTGTCATATGTGAGAGGCCACCTGTGTACCACAATAATGTCTATTTCTCCTGCCAAACAGCTATGTAAGTGAAGGCACTTTTGTATTCCGCTTTGAAGGATATTGTAGCCAAAGCAACTCAGAATGGTGAGCGCAGTGTAATGCTAAGTATTGATTTATAATTCATGGTGTAGTTTGGCTTATTATCATCTAACCATCTAGCAAATAGAATGCTCGTTTCGGCATTCATGGCCATAAAAAAAAAATCTTTTCGTTACCCAGGGAGCGTTAGTAATGTTTCCTAAACGTCGTAAAAATAAAATATTCATTGACATCGATTTTTCCGACCTATCATCAAATATATTAATGAATGATATCTTCTGTCTCCGTTTCCCTGACACCCATTTATAATCGGTATATAACAGCCGGTTTATCAATGTAATAAATATGCGTAATCATAATACAACGCTATAATTTTAACACATTAGTTTAACATACACCTATCAAAGAACTCATGAGAAGGATACGATAATAAGTACGAGCACACCAATGTGGTCTAAAAATGACAGTTGACTAATATTTATTTAGTTGCCATAACAATTCATACGTAACACTGACCTTGCTTTGCTAAGTAAACGAATTCAAGTACCTACATTTTTGTCAGGTATAACAACTCTTGTTACATCAATACAATTTTTGCAGAAATATGTTACCAAGAAATCAAAATTCATTTTCGAATAATAACGACTTAGTATCATTATCTACTTAATTTTACGCAAAATAAATCTATTACATACAAATAACATGTATTAAAAAGAAACGTTATGGTGTTATTTTGCTTATATTATTATTTAACTTCGCCCCATTGAATCATGCAAGTTATTTTAGTTTAAATAGTAACAGGATATTTTAAACAAACACCAAGAATATTGGAAGAGGATCCAAAATGCCCTGCTATAGTTAGGTAGCTGTGCTCCTATAATATCCTTCCCATTGCCGTTATATCCCAGTTTTCACTATCAGAATTTAGAATATTGGCTGATTCATCTTTTAGCTACGCAGGTAAAAAACGTACCTGCTGAAAATAAATGGACCCTCATTTAAAGAGTGAAGTAGAATTCCGAATTTAGTATCCGATATGAAATAAACTATACAAATACACCCGTAAAACGCGCGCCCGGCTCTAAGGCTAGGATCGTTGTCCCTTAACCGAATGTTGGAATGTTACCTGTTCCTGTAGCGCTTTGAGTAGGTCCACCACTTTGTCCTGCAACTCTATGGGCATGGGGTGAACGAACTTGCTTCCGTCCGGGTGCAGGATCTCCAGGCCATGGTTACCCGCGTACGTGATGCCCTCGATGCCCACCTGTAACAGATAATGAAATAGAAGGATATAGTTCTAGCTCCAAAGGAGAACGCCTATTAATGGTATTGGTAAAAAATATCGATACTGCTTAAAATTCATCATAGCATTTCTTATGATTTGCCCTTAAACGTTGTCTTGTTTTATGCGGCGACCTTCGATCAAATATACACTTAAAGCACTCTTTTTTGGTGCCATTTTCTAAGCGCTCATGTTGTATCTAGTGTATATTTGATCGAAGGCGGCGACACATTTTGATAAAAATAAAGCAAGTATCGTCATATTTTACATTTTGTTTACATAACCAAGAACCAAACAATATTTTTATTGGACATCAAGTTCATTTGTCCAAGAACTTCGGGCCTGGGTTGTCCCCTGAGTTGGGCCCGGGTTGGGAAAAAATATGTATTTATACCTACACAAAAAAGTAGGTTTCATTGAGGGACACAATTCTTCGCACTGATACTAAGTTTCATAGTAGAATGGTCATTCTCCTATACATCTTATGTTTATGTAATATTAGAGACCAATAAATAAATAACAAACACATCGGTTGTTTCAACTGCTGAAAATTGCTAGCCACATTGTATTGAAAATAAGTGTTTGTTGTGTTTTGCGTAGCAATCTTCCAATAAAACAATGAAACCAGTCGACATTTATTTTTGCATAGAGACTGCTTTAGGCCGGGAAGCATCACAGGCAACTTTTAAAGAACTTGTAGGTTTGATCATGGACGGGTTTATTACACCAATCATTATCCCTACGGCTTACGGGTAAGATCTAGAAAAACAGTTGTCAGTGAGTGGTTAATTATTGCAAGTACACTTCTTAATGGAGCAAGAAAGTAGGTGGGTAACATTAACGTGAGTTGTTGACCAATAATGTCGCGATAATGGCATGTTTACAGATTAGGCAGACACTGAGATCAAAGACCAGGCTCATCACAAACCTCCTTAGATAGTCGCGGCTAGTGAAACATCCAGTAGGTTTGCAACAAGGTCCGCGCTATCAACATGAACTATGACCGATATTATCTCAGTTTTAAAACGAAAATATTTATATATACTGTTGATAATTTTGTTAACCCGGTTTGTGAGCACACGGCACGCGCTTGTATCGCCTTGTTTGCGTTACGTAACGAAGGGGGCAGGTCTTCTAATGTTATTGACAGACGATTTAATTAATGAGCAGTGAGCACTATGGTTATTTGAAGATAATTAACAATATACATATAACTACGATCTTTTGGCGTCCGATAGCGTTGTTGTCATGCTGTTTTTCAAAATTTTCTAACAGTTTTTCCGTAAATGCGTTAAATAGTTATTTTTATATGTATTTCCAATGTTCGCTACAAGCCAATAGAAGATAGATTACTCGACTCGACTAGACACAGTTCTGCAGAAGAGGACTTTACCAATGGTTGTTATATTAAAAACAATGACACTGGCAGTCAATACCAGCCAATACTCAGAAACTGCAAGGATTTAATGAATTAGCCACAAAATACTACCTATACATTAACATCGAATTCAATAAAAAAAATCTAGAAATGCAACTGTCCACCCTAGGCAAAGAGTGTAAAATTGGATAACATTGTTGATATCTAACGGAGAATATCGTTAACCCATTTAAAAATGGTGTCATGTACTTTGTGATTGTTTGCACGGCGAATTAGCACAAACATCTTTATTAAATATATTAGCGTGTGTTATTATCTGGATTCCCCGAGTTCATTATCACCTATACATATTATATACTTGTGATACAGGTGATGTTTTGTATGTTGCCACTCAGTTTAATGTATGAACGAATTCATTTTATAAATGTAAGAAACTTAAATAGTTTATCTGTTAATCTTAATTCAAAATGCAGATCACAGGTTAGGGAGTCAAGGTTGTTATAATATGATAAAAATAATGATTTATAATTTTGTTAATATAATAAATTATTAATTGAATAAAACTATAGTAAGGTAGAGAGCTGGACTATCCCGCCTTACCCCATCGGTACTATGTGTAAATAATTTTAAAATGGAAGGAATTATATAGGGTGTTCAATTTATATTTAGATCTAAATGCCTACATCTGTTGGTGGCTGGTGCAAATAATTGTCCGCTTACAGCGACAATACGTACGACTACGCATAACACAGGGTCGTATCAATTATATTAAAGTATTTTATTGACAATTACTATTTACATCGTGTACACGTAGGACACGATATCGCACGTTTATTGAATACTACGTCCTTCGTATACATAGTATAACGAAACTTAAGGGAATTCTAAAATATTCTTTATACCAACTCATTTGTTACATTCAGGTTTATTATAAAATGAGTTAGTTTGGATGTTAGAGCACAATTCTTTAAAGTAAGGTAAACAAAAATTGTTTTCCTTTTATTAGCTATTGCATGTTCAAAACTAACAACAATTACAAACACTAGCGTTCATATTTCTAGCATCAAAATAAAATAACTGTATTGTGAAGATTTTAAGGCGCCGAGAAAATATTTTTTATGGGATGATAGGATAAGTTATGTACCTATAGGTCAAAAGTTAAAAAAACACTAAGTTTTTATTGACCTTCGTCAGCAATGTATAAAAATAGTTATAAAGAGGTTTTTTAATAAATATACATTTGTATTGTAATGTAAAGGTATATTTTGTAATAGATCTTATTATGAAAATTTCTAGGTTTTGAAAAATTCGTTATATTAATGTGAAAAAGGCGTAGTATTTTATTATTCGATACACATACACAGACTGCACGCGAAACGTTGCATGTGCCTATGACGAATTTTCCACAGTTGTTTGCTGTGTCCACTATCCGTACCGAAATTATTCAACACCCAACCGCAATAGTGGATGAAGCTGTTACATTCCTTCAGTTTTCTATGAGACAATGGCAGCATCTTAATCGAGCTGATTCATTGGCATCGTATCTTGTACAAATATTCTTAATCGTCACGCCTTTATCTTATAGGGATAGGCAGAGACTATAGATCGCCATTTTGGTCAATCCTGACATATTACTTTCGATGTATCCACTTTCATCAAACTCTTCATGCATTCTCGTCGAATCACGGTATTCTATTCCTTGTGTGTTTTATCCCAAAATTTGATAGGGGGCGAGCCTATCCTCATATCTGACACAAATTCCTAACTCTCGAACCGGAGGCCTCAGCGTTGTAATCGTACCGTTGTACGTTTGCGCCACCGAGGTAGTCTATAGACTTATAGAAGTTGCAAAAAAACAAAACCACATTATAAGCCGACCTTTCAAATCTATTTTCGGGTTTGTGTTTAGATAACCAAAGAACTGTTATTGCCTCTACATACTACTTATTAAATAAGATATTTGGCGTAAACAACAAGGCGACCAGTAGCTCACGTTAAGCATATCTAAACGCATATGATTCCTCTTCGCACTGATAACCTTGTTTCGCGGAATCCGCCAACGATTCGCCATTGGCCTCACAATAACCTACACAAACATTTATTATGCAATAAACTTATCATAACATTTTTTCCATTTTATACCTTTTTTAAAATAACTATTAATTGGTGTTCATTTTAGAGCATTTCTGCCTGTTTCATTGTTGAAAGCTGTAACTTCAATGTGACTTTATGGTAGTGACTTTCTGAAAGTTTCATATAAAATAGTTGAAGGTACTTTTTTTTTCAATATGTACTTACGCATTTGTGATTATTTCAGGTATTTTAAATATTTCTTTAGTATTTTATGACTTGTGTAGTGTGATGGATACTTAATACTGATTACCTATTTTCATTGCTGGGAGAGAATACTTTTAGGGGAGCTAATTGCTCGTATCCCGTTTTTATTACTACAATGTTTGAGGATAAAATATTTAGAATCAATTATGATGATAATACATATACTTGATTGTAATATGATTTATCACATTGAAAATGTTTTTTTTATCTGTCAAGGCTCATCGCTCAAGTGTATTTATCTAACATTTATCCTCATACAGGCATATATACTATGATTTATCACCCATAGAAAACCTTTTTAAAATACTGTTTTGTAGTATTTGCAATTCTGCAGACTATTTCAGATTAATCACCATCTTTATCTTTTCTATCATAAACTTTAACGATTTACCGCGTTTTTTAAATTAATTTACCGAGAGTGATTTGCCCAAGCCAGTGGTCTTCGTGACTTTCGTCATTTTATAAAGTTGAAAGTTTGTCGGCGTATGTCTCTAACATATGCATCACACAATCAGCTATTATGAAGTTCCGATAGTAGTTGCTTTGGAAGTTACCAGCTTCAATGTGTCTGGTGACATGAAAGAACCATCAAAAGTATCCGACTACCAAGGAAACAACTTTTGACAGTTGCCTTAATAACATATTTAAAAATTTGCTTTTATACTATAACGTTCGAAAAAATAAATTTTATTAAAGATGGAAGATATCATAATATTAAATAACATGTCGCAACTTTAGAATTAAAGTAATCTAATGCAAAAAAAAAATAGATTTTGACTTTTAATCATATGTTGGCTCAAAATGACTACTTCCATCGACCCTTGACGTGTGAAAGAGAAAGATGTATACTCCGGTCTTCTCGATGTATCTTCCATAAGTACAAAATTTCTTATGTTACAAATCTTTAAAGAACATTTCTCAAAAAATGAGATTTTTTCATTCTAAATCTGTATCTGTATCTGTATCAGCCCATATACGTCCCACTGCAGTGCACGGGCCTCCTCTACAATCGAGAATATAATTGAGAGATTGATTGAGGTTAGGCCATATAGTCCACCACGCTGGCCTAGTGCGGGTTGGTGGATTTTACATACCATAGAAATCGCTATGGTATGCAGGTTTCCTCACGATGTTTTCCTTCACCGTTATAGGGCGTGGTGATTGACACATTAATTCTAAAGCTGCGATATAATTTTGCCAGGGTCTTGCCAACGGCTATTATTATAATGAGTAATGAGACTGACGCAGTGATGAGACCTACCATTTTCTTGACGTTGTCGACGTTCCGCCCTGATATGATGGCGATGTACACGTCGGACATGTTGGAGAGGCGCTGCAGCGTGTGCTTGGTCTCCAGCGGCAGCGTGGCCAGGTCGGGGTGCGGCGCGATCGGCGCCAGCGTGCCGTCGTAGTCCAGGAGTAGCGCCAGTTTCTGTGTGTACCCGATGTATCTGCGCACACGCATACTCATATATAGGACACAAGATTTGATATTAGTGTGGGCTCAGGGTTGTGTGTCTCAGTATGTCAAATGTACTCTGTGACTGTTCTGTGATTTCATTCACACTTGATGATTTATATCAAACGCTGACAGGCATCTGCCATTTTTTCTGCTTAAAATTCGCATGAGCAAAAGACTCAGCGATTTTAAAGTTAATGAGCTCTTAAATAGCTGATTAGTGATTTTGAAGTCTATGAATAAAGTTTTTGAGTAAGCTCATTTTAAAGGCATTTCAAAAGTGCATTAAGTCCTTCTGAATATAGGGGATACCCCCGATATTCAGAAGATAGATATACATCTACACCAAATAGTATAGGTAATTAAACCAAACAAAAAGAAAATAAGCAAATAAATCATACAGTAATATTAGATACCTGGCTTAGACGTAGTTACAAGTATGCACAAATTATATTTCATCTGGATATAATTATATTTAGTACTACTTGATGCATAACTTTGGCCGTAACTAGGCTAAGACTCCTTATCAACTTGTTTCCTACTGGTCTGCGTTAGATAGTTCTCATTTGGTCCTCCACATTTGCAATTCGTTTTGGTATGTTCAAATTAGTCAATACTTAGTAATTAATTAACATTATGATTCATATTTATATATTTTTATCAAACATAAAAGGTCTAATATTGGCTTCTATTGGCATTTCCGAATTCCGTCGAGTATCAATAAATATGTTAAGTTCCGTGGCGGAGTGAGTTAGACGCCGGCTATGTATTTCTTTCGGTTCTGGGTGTTTTTGAGACCGAGAAGTCTCTCGTAGTTCCTTTTACACAAGACTCAAGACTCGATCTTAGTGTGTGGTCAGGACTATGTATATGACTGTTAGATATATTAATTTAGTAAGTAGACACTGACTTGGAGAGGTACTCGTCGAAGTCGTCGATGGTGACTGGCTGCATGGAGGTGGCGCCGATGTCGTCCTCCTCCTCTTCGAGCGAGTCCACGGCCTTGAGGAACGCCTTCATCCAGCTGTCCACGTCGTTAAGCTGCTCGCGCCGCCGCAGGTGGTTCATGCGTACTATACGCTCGTCTTCTGGCATTATCAGCGCCCTGTCACAATACAACAATAAAAGCTCATGAGATCCATGGTCTGGCGTAGCCTTCCATACTAATCAACCATGCTAGCCCACAATACATTAACAATACAAAATCATGAGATCCATGATCAGGCCTAGTCTTCTCTACTAATCCACCATGCTAGCCAAGTGTGAAGTGGTATATCTCGCAAACCTGTGGTCTCTCGGCATTATCATTAAAATATGAGTAGACGTTGTAATTTTAGAAGTCACTATAAATATAAGCAATAAGAAAAGAAACAAAAATAATATAGGTATTTAATTATACCGAACAATTTATTAACTTTTCTATCTGCGGTATAATATCTCCTATAACTAATGACGAGTACTCGAAACAATAATATTAATCATAACATCACAAACCTGTGAATAACCTCAGCGGCGTCATCGAGTTCGTACGGGTTGCATATAAGGGCTTCGTGCATCATCTCGCCGGCGCCTGCGAAGGGCGACACAATAAGCACGCCAGGCGGCTTGTTGATCTGACACGCCACGAACTCCTTGGCCACCAGGTTCATGCCATCTCGCAGCGGAGTCACCAGAGCCACCGCCGCGTCCCGGTAGAACGCTGCCAACTCGTCTTGTCCCACGCAGCCGTAAATATATCTACAACAAGTTGAATGGCCTATAAATATGTATGTTTGGTGCATTCGTATACAAAGTGTAGTCATAAACCCTAACGCTAATGGGACGTTTTACGTAATCAGTGAGTGCTCGGAAGGCTTGTAACAAGGAAGAATAATTTCGTTGATATTTTGTTTTGAACTCATCTACATCTACAGCCTTTGCTCATTTGTCGTGGTAGGTATTTAAATCACTCTCATATTTTATGAATGTTAAAATTATAATATTATTAAAGATGAAATATTATCTTAAACTACAATTACCTTATAGGCGACCAGTTTGGTGTGGTGAATCTCCCGTTTATCCTGCCAACAAGCTGATCCATTTCCTCCTTCAAGTCTTGGTATTCCTTAACGTCCGTCCGCGACGGCACTGAGATCTGCAGCAGCACTACCTTCTCGATGTGCTCCGGATGCTTCTCCAGAAGCCGCTCGAAAGCCTTCAGTCTGTGCACTAATCCTTTGGTATAGTCTAGTCTGTCGACGCCTAATATTACTTTTTGGTTTGTAGAGAGCACTGGTTTGGCGTTCTGTGCCAATTGAACGAATCTGTCGAACGGCACCCCGATCGGCAACGGTCGGACACAAATTGTTCGGCCACCCAGCTCGACTAGAAGATTTTTCCTATCTACACGACATCCTAGATTTCTTTGGCAGCAATCGATGAAGTTCAGGCAATAATCCGTTATGTGGAATCCGACCATATCACAACCTGAAAAAGATTAACTAAAAATTACCCATCTGTAAGTGTATTGCAATAATAAAATAGCAACAATAAAATATTACTTACCTAATATTCCCTGCAATACCTCATCTGACCATGGGAACAGTCTAAAAATGTCCCATGGAGGGAAGGGTATGTGTAAGAAAAACGCAAGTTTGCATTTAATTTCGTCTTCTTCCGCCCTCTGTGTATAAAAATTACTAATTAGGATTTATAGAAATGAAACGTCATTGATGATTCACCACCGATGATATAGCTACCAACCTGTCTGATCCAGTTAGCAGCCAGCATAAGGTGGTAGTCATGGACCCAGATGATGGGAGGGGAGTTGCCATTCTTTTCCTTGTTGTCTTTAAGCAAATGCAGAGCGTGGACTGTTTTCTCGGCGAATTCCTCGTTGATCTTCATGTATGCTCTCCAATGGTCTGCGATGAAGGTGGCGCGGTCGGGCATGGAGTGGAACAGCGGCCAGAAGGTCCCATTGCAGCACCCATTGTAATAACTGTCGAAAAGTTTCGGATCCGCGTGGATGGGAACAATCTGTAGACAATAAAGTTAGAAATAGTGAGGTTTTTGAAGTCAAACCACGAATTAAACATAGGTCTTTGAAGAAAATAAAATAATACTATCTAAGATTATTACTAGCTGAATATGAATTTTGTTTACGAATGAAAGCGCCTAATCTTTAGTTCAATTTTCAGTAAATATTTAATACTGTGTTTCATACCAAAAACTGTATGTAGAAGATGTGTTAATTAATCACATCTAAGTATTCAAATAATTTACAATGAGTATGAAGATACACGTGTACCTAATACAACACGTGTAGCGAAAGTTACTTGGTTATTTAAAACTATCTATTTCCGACTACCACCTACGAACGATTCAACACGTTTTTTTTTCTAACTGATACCAGGTTTTGGCTTTGCTTGCTTTTTGCGTCACTGTATTGGCAAAAAAGATTCATCGATTTACGATTAACTGAGAAATGAAATATAATAAATGCAATTTACTTATCCCCCCTCAATCGTACTCTCGATTTTAAAGGAAGCCCGTGCTCATGAGTGGCAATTATGAGCTGATACAGTACAGTACTTTACTTAAAGCTATCTTTTCTACTGGTGACTCCTTAAACGTCCACGTTTAGCTTTGTGATTTTCAATCCCATGATGTGATATGGGGCGATTTCACAGCCTTAACGGGCACAAATTTCTGACTCCGAGGTGATATTGAATAGAAAAATCCAATATCACTTTGCCTGATCCCAGACTCGAACCCGAGACTTCAGGTTTACAATCACGTAGTACAACTGCGCCACCGGGGAAGTCATGTGGGCCGGTACTCGTTGACTACTTATTTTTCATCTAATATTAGATCTTCCACAAAACGATGAAAAAGCAATTGAGCAAACCAGCATTGTTGAGTCCATCGATATACATGTATAATATTATGGCTAGTTATTATTTAATTGACTTTTTTCTTAATGTGTATTCACAGTTCACACTATAGTTACCTCATACTTTGTCCACTGTAGGAATGAATTGACTCGTTCAAATTGGTACAATTGTTTCCAAAAACGCAGACGTAAGAGAACAGCCATATTTTGTGCCAACAGCTGTGATTTCACATCCCTCACTCACTTAAATATCTTACCATTCAGTCTCTGAAGGCGGACTATGGTCTAAAATTTCCTATTTGTATTCAAGGGGGTGAGGTTCAGTGAGTTGTTTAATTGTATGAATACATTTTAGCCCTATTGGAACCAAGCCTGAGTCTATTTTTGGCGATAATTTTTATTCTTATTTACAACGATGTTCAGTATAGATACTCATAATAATCCTTTACCTATTATACACAAGCGGCTCAGCCCGGCTCCGCTCGGGAGCAGATATACTTTTTGTAAAATATTCTATGGCCTATATTCATCAGGGATAATGTAGGATTCTAATAGTGAAAGAATTTTTCAAATCGGTCCAGTAGTTTCAGAGCCTATTCAATACAAACAAACAGTAAAATCTTTCCTCTTTATAATATTGGTTAAGAAGACATTTGAATGATTTGTTCTCGTATATAAAATTTACTCTGTGTGTTCTCGCCTATTACAATCAACACAAGGATCTTCGAATGTGACTGCCTGTTATATCTAGTGCTGCATTTTACGTAGCGATGTCTTAAGCCTTTTATCACGACAATAAATAATGAAAGACACCGATAATTACACGTACATATGTACTTAAGCCATAAGCAAATGTTATCAAGGACGATATTTATCTCATAGGAAAGTTACAATCATATTCAACATTTCCTGATATTTTTATATGAATAAATCGCGAACTCCTTGCATTATGCAAACTACATTACTTAAAGAACAGGAAATTCTTGTATATAAATGTTTTTTTTTTGTGGTCATGAGATGTTTTTACTGACTAAAGACACAACTTTCTGCACCCGATAACAAGTGCAGTGCAGGCAATGCATTGCTTCTGTAGGCTTCGCTTATGAGGAAAGGTTAGGAGTAGTTACCAAGGCACAAACCTGCACAAACACAATATAATTGACGATCAAGTGTATGTATTTGTTTCCAACTATTCAGATATTTAAAACACAGTCAACATAATATCTTGTTCTATTGATTTAAATTAAACTGTTTTACTATTCAAATAGCGAATAATCACGATTGATTGCGTAGATTTTATAAATAGATGCATGTATTCGCGACTTGGGAATAGGTGAACAGATATTGTAAGTACTCCATTATTATTTTTACGTTTTATAAATCCTTAATACAAAGTAAATCACGTTTCTAATATAATAATACTAGCGGCCCGGACCAGCTTCGCCCGGGTGCAAATAGATTTCTCTACAATAATATGTATGTATTATACATATAAACCTTCCTCTTGAATCTATCTATATATTTAAAAAGACCGCGTCAAATTTCGTCGCGTAGTTTTAAAGACATAAGCATACATAGAAACAGACAGCGCGAAGGGACTTTGTTTTATACTATGTAGTGATGGTCAAACGACAGTTTAAATATGTATACAGAATTATATGGACAAATGTTATTTAATTTAAACCACATATTCCTAACGACCCCAAGTAACATTGTACCAAGTTTCAACAAAAACTGCCTGATAGTTTTGTCAAAATTCGCGATTTTAGGTTTCAAGGCATTTAATCAACCCCTATAGATACAGAGTCTTTTTATGGCTCAGGTAAGTTCCTGAACCGAACTGAAGTTCAGCTAAGCGATAAATATACTCATGTCTATATGGGATGCCCAAAAGTCGTGAAAAATAAAATCATCATTTTTGACAAAAAATCTTCTCATATTTTTTTCAAATTATGTAGAATGTCACCTGGGGTAATAAGAAACATGTTGGTTAAATTAAGTACCATGTGTCAATATCACCCTGTATATGTTATTTTTTATCTGTCACAAAATGGATTAACTGACGTGTCTGGAGAAAACAAGAATGAAGCAGAATAAACTGATTATGCTGCACCTGATAATGGGCAATACAAATAGGGTATCTACCGTCAAGATATTATGGTTATAACTCATTGGTCGATAACATTATTAATCGGAAACGGCCGAAATCAAAACGTGACTCGCTTGTGTGCTTACTATAGTGGGTTTTTTAATAAGGAGGCAAATAATCATACGGCGGTACTGATGGTAAGCAGTTAGCGTATGGTTCTTCGATCACGAATCCTACACCAGCTCTCAAGACTCTGGCACCCTTGCTAAAAGACCAAAGCTGTTAAGTACTTCATGTCACTTTTTTATTTGATTGTCATTTTGTCATTGTCAGATTGTCAGATGTTCAATGATCGGGAAGAGTAAGATTTTCTACAAAAATATTCCTTGCAATCTTAAATGACGGCAAAGGGTCTATTAGTACCGACCCATGATAGATGAGACTTGTCTCATCTTCGACCGTTGTCGAGCCTCATGATACCTATTGCTTCAACAAGCTACAGCAGAACTCAATCTTAAACCAAGTATCGCAAAGCATTATTCCCATGATACGGTAAACATACTATACATTCCTATTAGTACAAAGAATTCCTAACACACCAACATACCGCCATAATGGATCGGCAGTTCCTCATTGCCTCACAATGCGCTCAATGATGCAAACCAATTCCGCTAGCTGGGCACAAACACACGATTCTTGTAATGAAGCAATTTATTGATTACTTTGAAACAATTGACGGTGGAAATGTTTCTATAATGATATTTACATATGAGCAAAAATAAAAAAATCTATACCGGAACGTGAACTACTAACTTCCATTTTTTGTTCACGCGATTTGAATGATTGAGATGCTCCGTTTTCTTCTGCTTTCAGCTGTTGTTATACTAAACTTCATCCAATCAGCGGATAAATGACTTGTTAGTCACGTTGCAGAATGACGTGACTTAATATTTTACTACCAAATTCCTGCCTGACACTGCTACCAGGTTAGGTAGGCCCTTCAGTCTATCACACAGATAGCGGCTTGGAAAGGGAATTGTTCAGATTATCCTGATCTTTCGTATTTGTTATCCATTTTACAAATTACTGTATTCGCAATGATCGGGCATCATACGCATTTCGTAACACGATTAGATGTTATTATGCCATAATTTTCGACTCACGGGCATCGAAAGGAACATACCGTCTCGTCAGTTGCTCGCCTCCGTCAAATGTTACATTACGTATATCATTTAATATTTAATAAAATAATTAATATGATTAATGACCCACGGATCTCAAGTTTTTGTAGTAAGATTTCACGCCTTTCCGTGCTCTGCGATTGGGAATATTGTATTTGTGTTTCTTTTTTACAAAGAAATTGTGGATTTTTTTATAGCCAACCACACGGTACTGTAAAAAAACAATTTACCAACAAGATATCTCATTACCCCTATGAAGGACTTTACAAGGATAAACTCAACGAACCAACTCGATATGGCCTCTCTCAAAAGGTAAATAATTATGTAACACGACCATTTTTTTTATACAAAGAGAAAACGACTATCAGGTAACCAACAAATATACTCTGCCCATAGGCTGCCGTTTCAATGTTTCTAGTGATAATAACGCTACACATGTCAACATGAACACAATTGAACACAATCATTGTAAATCAAAACAATATTATACAAACTATGCATAGATTAAATTTAATAAATCTTAAATGAAGTACAAATGGTATACCACTGCAATATGTAATAACATGCATGTATTATGTTTAAAAATACAGTTTGTGGCTCGAATATGCAAAAGTAAGTATTCATAAACTATATTACGAATAAAGAAGAGAATAGAAAAAGAAAAGTGATCGTGTCGCTAATATCGAGAATACTACCGCACGCTCCTGCTATATACAACCATGGATATCAATGCAACGGATGATAAGCAACTAGTGTTGCCCAAATTCAGTCTTGGTCTTGCAGTCTTGGTCTTGTTCTTGCGTTTTTGCAAGACCAAGACCAAGAACAAGACCGCGTATTTTTAGCAAGACCAAGACCAAGACTGACCGTGCAAGACTTGAGCAAGAACAAGACATAGCCTGCAAGACTCTTGCGTCTTGCAGCTAGGACTTAGCGCTATTTCACTGAGTAGTTAGGTGTAACAGTTCGGTGTATAGGTAGGTACGCTTAGGAATTCTATGAGACGCAAAAAACTGTATCAAAGAATATGAAAAACTAGACCTATGCGCATTACGACTAATACCATAAACATAGCGAATAAAAAAATATCTATTAAAATCAAACTGAGTGCATGCATAGTTATGTTTTAACCATCGGCACTTTGATAATGCGGCATCAAAGGTTTTGTACTTACTTCTCAAAGAAATTTGCCGCTTTTCGGAAGTACATGGTTATGATACACGCGCCGGCGGCTTCTTTTGAAATCTAAAACAATCGTTGTCGCCACGCCGAAATCAACTCTTTTATTAAATTTCTTATAAGTTGAGGGTTCAATCTCTTTCTAGACAGATAAGTATTGTTCTTTAAAATACAGTCAAGTTATTGTAATTAATTTGTTTTTTTACATGTTTTAGTAAATGTAAGCTTATAAATCATAAATGTTTATTAAGAAACAGTTACTTCCATGGAAAACGACATATAGGTCAGTTGATTTTTCGAATTTCTTATCAAATCTTCAGTTATTTATTAATCTGCTTGATCTTTACTATGGCTATGTTAATTCAAGCTCACAATGTTCCAATTCTAATACGTTTTTCTAAGATTTAAAGTAAACTTTAATAAATAGTAATAGACTAATAGGTAATTGCAAGACTTGCAAGACTCTTGCTGCAAGACCAAGACCAAGACCAAGACTGGGAGCGCAAGATCAAGACCAAGACCAAGATCAGGTGTATTGGCGCAAGACCAAGACCAAGACTGGCTAAGTCTCGTCTTGTTCTTGCATTTGGGCAACACTATAAGCAACACAGAAATGCCCGAAAAGAAATGTTATTAGTGATAGAAAGTGACACATACATACATAATCTCACGCCTTTTTCCCAGAAGGGGTAGGCAGAGGTGCCAGGACACCCACATTTCGCCTTGTATGTTTCGTCCAACAATGTGATAGGTTCGCCACCTATCGCCATATCGGGCACACATTCCTGACTCTGGGCTGATAATGAATAGAAACATCCAATATCACTTTGCCCAACCCGGGATTCGAACCCGAGACCTCAGCTTTGTGACCGTACCGAAGTACAACTACGCCACCGAGGCCGTCGGTTAATATGTGATTATTCATTAAATTGGGATTTTTTATATATTTTTTAATGTAGTTAACCTTTGTTGTACACAAAATACATAACATTATAAAGAAATACCACATATTAAAAGTACAAAAGACAGTCTTATCGTTAATAAGAGATCTCTACCAGACCACCTTTGGATGGATATAAAAGGAGAAAGAAAGGGCAGTGTAAAAACAAAGATAAGATAAGCTCCAATAGATATAAATAATTAAATAAATAATCATAAATAATTCATACGTATTATTAAATACTAATATATTTAACGTATACACGTTACATAATAAAAACACATATGTAATATAATATGTACATATATACAATTATAAACACTATACTTATTAAATGAGATTATGTTTTATGAAAAAATAATTTGCTACTTTTCACTCAGCACTAAATTCCGTTTCTTATGTTATTAGAACTAAAACAACAAAAAAATCGAATCACCAGTCATCGTCTTTAAGATATAGAACTATTATCTGTTCCAATAGTTGAAATCAAAACCAACAAAAGCAATTGTAAAGTGTCTGGGACTACCGCATTTATCAGACACAGAAATAGTTTTCTGTGTGATCATATCACTAAGTTTTACTTTACTGTTGTATAGAATATACAGTAGGTACTTTGTTTATATTGATAGTACAACTACAATCCGTCTAATTACAATGCAGACGATGCGACGTACCAATACGAAACACCTAGCCGGCATCAAAACATAGTAAACTCATCTGCGTAGTGTGTTTAATATAGGTACCTATTTATTCAACTGACCTCGTGCAAGTGCACTCAGTTCGATTGCATAATATTTCTCGATCCCTAAGGGATATTTACTTAGTGCCTATCGACATAGCCCCTAACCCTTCTAAAGTAAAATATACGTTTACTCTATAATGCTTTTGAGAGCCTCCGTGGCGTAGTTGGTTAGAAGTCGGCTGTGAAAGGAGAGGCCGCGGGATCGATCCCCGCACCGAAACAACTAACTAGACCAAGACTCCTTATCAGCTTGTTTCCTACTGGTCTGAGTTAAATAGTTCTCATTTGGCCCTCCACGTTTGCAATTCGGTTTGGAATGTTCAAACAAGTTAATATGTTGTAATTAATTTACATTATGATTCATATTTATATCACAAACATAAAAGTTTTAATTTAGAAACCTATTGGCTTTCACGTCGAATATAACTATGTTTAGTTCACATTTGTGGTTCACACACACGCCGTGGATTACATCGATACAAACATTGGTGTGATTTACAAGTTGAGTGACTCGGGTCTGGGTAAAATACTGATTGGGAATAAGGAGGCGGTAAGATTTAATGTGCCTCTATTAACATTACTAACCGTGGCGCGATTGCACCGCTAGAGCGAAATCATAGTCTATTTACCTTCTTTGACAGTAGTCCAGCTGTGGGCGTCTTGTCATTTGGATTGGACTCGGGTATCCTCTCGTTGGGATCCTCGAGGTGCATGCCGGGCCAGCCCACCCATATGCCACTCCCTCGGATGACGACCGGCGCCACTGCAGTCACCAGACCGCCGGCGCTGTGGGAGAAATGGACGGTTATATTTCAAATTCCAAGCATTCTTTATTTAAAAATTGTGTGACGATGTACAAAGCCTCCTGTTGAATAAAATGTCTCCTTGGATATTTATAAAATACCACAAATGAAATCTGTGTCTACATGCATTGAGAGTAACCAAATAAATAACCAGAAGTCGACAGTAGAGATGAAACGGATATCCGGTAACTATCCGGTATCCGGCCTATTTTCACTATCCGGCCGGATACCGGATAGTAGCGTAATATCCGGCCGGATACCGGATACTATATAATAAATAAATATATATATCACTAGATGTTGAATTCTTTACGTTCTATACTCGTCTATATCGCGCTTTTCCGTTGGAATACAAATTTTTCTTTATTCCTATATCCTTTCTCGTTGTCTAATCTATCTCTGTATCAAATTTAATCAAAATCGGTTCAGTAGTTTAGGCGAGAAAGCGTAGCAGACTGACAGACAGAAAGAGTTACTTTCGAATCTATACATACGTATAAATAAAATTTAAGTGTCTGTTTGTAAAAACAATGTCCAACTACACATCGTTATATACACGATACCTATAACGAAAATGCCCTTATTTTTTTTGTCTGTCTGTCTGTTTGTTCCGGCTAATATCTAAAATGGCTGGACCGATTTTGACGGGACTTTTATTGTCAGGTAGCTGATATAATAAGGAGTAACTTAGGCTACATCTATTTTAGAAAAAATGTTTTATTTTAGAAAAATAAAGGTTTTGTTAAATTCCACGCGAACGAAGTCGCGGGTACAGCTAGTTTATAAGTAATGGATTATTTTAAACAAAGCAAATATGAAAAATATTTCCGATCTTAATCGCGCGTGCATATTCAAATCAAATTGTAACGCTATAAGCGACCGAATATCCGGTATCCGGTATCCAGCCAAATCACTATCCGTTTCATCCCTAATCGACAGACTATGTGTCTGGATGCGGACTGTGTGAGTGGACTGTTGAATGTTATTCTACACCACAATCAGATTAGTGCAGTTTATTTACAGAATATCCATCGGCAAGATTTAATGAAAACGAGGTAAAAACAGATGACCTTGAGACGGAACACTATAACGTGACTTTGCATCGATGGCTATGATGCACGCTATAGGAACGGATTCGAATATCCTACCACAAAAAAGGTTTCAAGGTGTATACAAAATTCGCATTCCAAGGATATAAAGATCATGTTATTATTGTGTTCACCATGATTAGAGACACTAAAATATACTATGCATTTTGGCCCTAAATTATTCTGCTTTGAAAAATCCACTTAGTCTTAAAAATAATAATAATTAATATTAAGGTCTAATCTTAAGGAATTCTTTAATTTAATTCGTTAATTAAATCATTTGATTGTTTTTACCATCACCCTCAATAATAATATACAAAACGAAGAAGACCAAGACCCTCCCCTTGCTGCGTATAACCCCACATGATTACACACAACGTCGTACAATGGAACAGTTTAACATACACATAAAACACAGGAAACATAAAATAAAAAACAAATAAATATCCTCTGCTGAGCATAGGCCTTCGTCAAGAATTTCAACAGTAGCCTGTTAGAAATGGCTTATATTTAACGACTTTGAACGCCGCACTCAATTTTAGTTTGTTATAATCGTATGGCAAATTAACGTTGCATACGGTCAATCAATAATGTCGCAGTAACCACCTAACATGTACGCAGCAAATTGTAAAGGATGTCGCAGAAATAGCGCTAGTGTTACGTAGAATGGGGAGCAGTATTGATTAATAGCCCAGACTGCAAGTCCTGCGTGTTGGAGTGAAATGTAAATAACATCGTCCCTTCCCTTGTTTTGTGCCAAGGTCATATTAAAAACTCCTTTTCCCAAAAGCTTCTATTCAAACGTGATTTGAGAGCAATTGTTCTAAGAGATTATACTGCACTTGAAGATCGATTACATTACGATGCTTTAGGATATTTAATGCTATTCTTAATTTTCCAACTCATTTTAAACAGCTGGTTATGTTTCAAAGATATAATTAGCTATGGAACATCGTTAACTTCCGCGAGAGGAAATTTACAGCAGAACATAAGCCTCGACCAAAGAAAATCTTCGCCTTCACCAGTCGGTAGCCGCTTACTCCAGGACTTCTTTCTACTTATGTGATAGTGATGTTGACGCTACGGTCGCTGGTATGAGATCTACTATGAACTATTAGACCTATAGTCCAACAGTTCACCCCACTATTTAACTTGGCTACTACCACTTTAACGTGATTAATACGCTAGGACATGTCGGTAACGTTAAAATACCATATTATAAATATGAGCCAAACATGTAGGCTCAGGGTATTTCAGATTCGAGTTTTGTTGCCATCAACCTTAACCACAAAGCAATATTTAGTAGGTCCACTAATCTTCTACGCGTATTGTCGCCTCCGCACATACCGAGGAAGTCCGAGGTTCTAACTATCGATTTGGTCCAAATTAATTGAAACAAGGCATCCTCGAGGTTTATTTTTTACCGTAACTTCGTCGTTAGGTGGGCGTTAATTTAAAAAAGCCCATACCAAAATATTATATTTATTAAAATACTGTCTAATTAAAGTGGTTACGAAGGAAGTCTAGACTCTCTTATTTTACTTATCAGATAACTGTTCTCAGTAAACCGTGAAACCTTGAATTGAAATACGCATCACTTCTAATAATATAATTCTTTCAATTCATTTGTATTACATGTTCCATTATTGCGAATATGTTTTATAATATAAATACGAATAACTTTATGACATCACTGGTCATTGGGGTAAATGACCGACAGAACCTAAGGTCAAGAAAAAAAATGTTATCCGTTATAATAAAGATTAAATGTTATTTCAAAATACATTATTGACTTAAGTTTATTTTGCATAACATTAGATTACTGAACTGGATTTATGCGATGCTATAGCTTATTTCGAATATCAATAGAAAGATTAAGAACCTAAAATAGGTACATATAAAATTACATGTACTGGTACCCAGAAGCATTGAAGTTATACCTAGAAAACGACATTATATTTAATTAATATTTAACGAATTATTAGTTAAATTCTTCATACACCGGAAAAGGGCTTAAAAAGTTAAATCCCTCCAGTCTCGAGTAAAACTCATTAGCATTAACACACACATAAAACACCTAAGTATTTATCCTTCTACTGTTAATAAAACTTCAGCTAGTTTAAAAACAGCACAGCGTCCTTCATTTATTAAACTCAAAATAACTTTTCTAAAAGCAAAGAACCAGATGCATAGGAAGGAGAAAATGGAATTTGAAAGCCGGTTCATCTTTTACAAATAAAACGTATGCTCTTTGCCAACCATCAGAATAACACTATACTAAAAATATATGATATAGGTCCATTGGTTAATGGAGATTGTATGGTCATGTCCTGAGCCTGGCCTGAGCCTCAATATTCCCGGGCCTTGACCGAAGGGTAGACCAACGAAGCGGTAGCTAGATGTCCAGGAAGATGTGAGGAAATAGCCTTATACTATTGAGGATGCCGAAGATCGGGCGAAATGGAATGTAGGGAGCAGAATTAGCCGGAAGGCGGACCTCAGCCCGGCAGGGATAACGCCAGGTAGAAGAAGAAGAAGGTCTATTGGTTAACTCGTTTTTTTTCCTCTATGGCAATATATGCCGTCGTTGTCGAAAATCCTGCCAGTGTCAGATACGGTTAATGTGTAAATGCAATTCTTGTAAACATCTTGAAGTAGTCAGGCTAAAATACATTAAATTTACTGAAGTGCACAACGTAGGGTACCTACTAAAGAGAATTAACACTGTTTTATATTTACTTCTTAATCTGTGGCTTTACAAAATATAGTAACCGCTTTGCTGTTGCATTTCGATCGGTGAGTAAGAGTATTTACGTTGCTCTAATTTTTTTAAAGTCTCGTGTCTCTGTAACAATTGTTACTTTCAATTGAAATTGCGGAAACGATATTGATATGTATTTAATTGTATCAACAGACAAGCAACAGATAGTCTATTATCGTTTAGGTATTGATACAAACATCTAACATAACAGAAGATAAATTCAATTTAATTCATATTATATGCATGATCAGAAGACACGATAAAACTCATATAACAGTAAAATAAATTAATAATAGAATTGTCATCATCAGAATGCAATTTGTTTTGCACAACAACCTACGGAAATGATTGCATTTCTAATATTTAAAATCGATACAAAATCTTTATAAAATACGGGCCTGAAAAATTACATAATCATGACCTGTTTGTTGCGAACTTGGCCTTGTCTCTTGGTCCAAGGCCTTTCTGTTTTCTACACTGACAGTACAACAGCAAGTGACTATATAAACTGAACTAAAGAGACATGAATGATCTCAATATTGACCTACTAACAAAATTCACACATTTTAATTCAACAGGATAACATATTAATTTCGAAGCTATATTATTATGTTACCCTGATCGATTAGATTAAACACATAAAGAGGGATAACAAATCCTAAAATTGGCAATAGGTAATATGGGTTTACATCAAGCGTCAATTTCAATACTAAAATCGGAAGGATAACATTGATCGCACGCTCTCGTGGAAACTTCCCGAATCGACGCGATGCAATCACCCGGCGTTTTACGATTTCGCCATAATTTCTAGATAATTTTAACTGGACAATAAAACAAGGTAAACATTATCTCACTCATTATCTGTTTTCATTCATCACAATCGTAGCCGTAGGTATTTTGATTTATTATCGTGTTTACTTTGTTTATTTTAATTGGCCTTAACATAATGTCTGGTGTTATCATATAAACGAGCTATGTATAAAATTATATCAGCTTTAGGTCATAGTTGATTTGTTAACTCTTTTTAAAGTTATTACACGCTTCTGTAATGTAAATGTTGAGGATGATTCGAGATATTAACATTGTCAAGAGCATTCGCGAAATGGTTTAGAAAGTCTTGTTTATATGATGTAATTTATTAGATAACAATATGCTTATGTACCTGGCTTTTCTCTCCAATTCTCCGGTTTTCTCATTTCTCTTGAGAATGAACGGCAATCTGTTGGACACTACGATCATGCTCGCCTTGCTGTTGCACGCGGATCGACTGACACTGCTCTCCGTTCCACTCATGTTTTGCTTTGTTTAGAAACGTTCTTAATTGCGACCAATCACAACGTAGCTAGAAACGCATGCGCGAACCAAACGGAGGGAATATTTGAAGCGTGTTCAACTTCACTGCGTATCGTGAACTGCGAGTGCGAGTTTGTCATCGCAAGCGATATCCGCGCTGATGTATCTCCGTAATGTCTATGTGGACATCATCGGCGGAGATCGAAGGCGAACTGCTTCTTTTGTGTGCGCCGTTCGGCTTTATAGACTATGTGATACGCGTCGCAGAAGGGCGAAGTTCTCGCTTGCGTCTGTCAGCGACGGAGGTCCGAGTAGTCGTGAAGAGGTTATCACGTCGCTGACCCGGCCGCAGTTGCCTCGGCTCCCGTCTAACTGGACTTGCGAATTTTGTTGTGCGTAAATTAACGTGTGTATAGTATGTTAAACACGGATGCACATTTATCTCTATTTCCGATTTCCTACGAACGTGTCCATGTTGAGCACCCATTCATGTGGTAGAGAACACTTATTTATCGACTGCGGTAAGAAAAAAAATATTTAAACCCATAATATTGGTTTATATGGAATTAATTATTAATGTTGATAATTTTCAGTCTTCTGTAGATAGTAGAAAAAATTTCACGATACATACCTAATTATCGTTCCTTTTTTACTGTGAGGCCATAATGAAGGCAATAGTTCAGTGCATGAGGTTCATTGATTTTTACAAGACAAAGGGTTAATGAAGTCAGATAGGGAAACAATGAATAAAATTACATCGTATCTCGTAAGTTGTCCAAAGCCAAATAAATAGTGTACATAAACCAATTTAACTGCCTATCAAATATTACTACAAAACAAGTTTATTCTGATTGTTTTCTTCATATATTGACATAATTTGAAGGATACCGATAAATGAATGGATAATGTGATGCATAACAATGCCAAAGCCGTGGCTTGAATACTATAATCGATTAGTCATATAGGGCTAGGCAGTACCTGTTTTGTATAAATAGATTAACAGTGAGTTTTTTATAATGAGTAAAAACACTTATATCACAAACGCATTAGGAACTTACAAATAAATATGTTTTTTATGAAAAACCAAGGTACAATATTGATTTTAGTTGTTACATATTCGTGAGATTGGAAGTCAAATTATTTGTTTTACTCATTAATATTACCTACCTCAACTTGATCTACAGTACGTTTTCGGTTTGATTTATTTTGACACGGGAAAATATTACACGTAATCTGTTATCTGATGGATTTCTCATCTGATGTCATTATTGGTAGAACCACTCATTCATTCTACTTAGGCATTATCCCTGTCGGTGCTAGGGTCTGAGTCTCCTCCATTTCGCCTGGTCTTGGCCATCTTTAATAGTAAGGAAATCTTCCTTGATCACATCTAGCCAGCAGTGGTTAGGTCTGCCTCTCGGTTGAGGTCCGAGAATATTGAGGCTCAGACACACATTGCCGATGTATTCCTATTATTATTCTTAGGACATAATCATAATAACTTGGAACCAGTCATTATTTCACTGAAATTCATGAGCGATATTGATAAACTATAGTATAAATTTGTATAGTTCTAAGTAAAAAAACAAACAGTCGTCGTCGGTTGTAGACTCAATGTTATCACAATAATTAAGCTAAACTGACTGAAGATTAACACCTCCAATCGCTAAGCAGGCTAACAGTGTATTGTAGGTATAGACATGATGAATACTAGGCTTATAAAAGAAATGATCGAGAAATGAATATGAAATTGTAGAAAAAATGATTTACCAGGATTTAATAACAACTTCAGAAAGCTGAGTAAAAAAAATTGTATCTACACAAAAATACCTTTCCAACGGTTTATCATTAATTCCAATTGGTGCCTATACCAGATTCCGTACATTCGTGCCCATTTTCCTTTTCAACTATTATAATAATGCCTAAATATATTTTTGTCTCATTATTCAAACTAAAATTTAAGCCCTTCTATAAACAAAGAGTCGAGTTTTGAAATACTGAAATGTTGAATTTCAGCATTTGATCATCATTTGATGGAGCAATAAACAGGAGCTGTTAACTAAGGAATAAAACTAGTTTTACACAATCTATTTTAACCCATCTTAATTCGTATACCTACTGTGGCTAATTTTATATTCTGCATGCCTTGACCGGCGTGGTATCACTGTCGCATAGATGATGGAATACTAAGCTGACGTGAATAAACAGCTTTGCTTCTGCATATAATCAAAAGAAACACGGAAACGGTCTTTCTAGAGATTTGAGAACTGTAAGCAACTTTGATCAGCTACGTCCTCTACTTTATGTCTGCATAATCGAGTGAATAATTTCGATGTTTTCAATGTTATTAAAAAAAGGAACATATGCAATGCAAACCGCGAACTGTTTATAAAAATAAAATGACCGATGACCGCGCTTGTGGTAAATATTTAGTATAATTTGAACATTGATTGTGATATTTTGAAATGGAAATAAATGACTTATTATGTATTAAGTGACTTTTAATATTTTCCACCATGCTTTATTGAGTAAATGTGCAATTAATTAAAAATAACCCCGTATAACTCTCTTTCCTCTAGCTAATATCTAATTCTTCATGTTGCCTACATAAAGATTATGAATTTTCCGCCCAAATTCAAATGTAACAATTTTGCCATTTATATTTTTTACCTTAATTTCAGATTTATAGCATTTTCAAGTTAAACAATTCTGTTACATAAAATGTGTAAAAAAAAATTAAGCAATGTTATAGTTTAGGTTAATATGCCGTTTGCGTATTTATTTTACGACCGATTTTAAATCCTAACTCTTATGTGCCAGCCTACAAGTTAATATATTTTCCATAAAAAAGTGGTATAAAAACATTGATTGTATTAATTCATATTTCATAGCAATTTTTAGGACAGTCAGACATCTGTGGAAATTCATGAAGCTGCTACTTCATCCAACCACTTGGTCACATAGACAATTAAAATCCTCGAATTTTGAAAGCACGGAACCCCTCCTCTTTACTGCAACCCATAAAAATAAAAATGTTTAGGTACCTAATCAGAGAACAGTATTTTGTACTGTGTCTCAATCGGAAATACAACGTTCTGTATGGACTTATGGAGTGAGAATAGAAAGAGAAAGAGTTAATAACTTTTTAATTTTACTTGACTAAAATGTTTGTTTATTGTATCATTCATTTAAAAACCTTATCATTATATAACCTTTAAACTTCGTTTTCGATTTGAATTTATATTTTAAAGGGTCAGGCTGGTTAATTAAAAAAAAAAAAATAATTGACACGTAAAAAATAGTGATGAGATCGCTTTAACATATTATTTTGAACGCGCTATTATTAGATTTTAAATATGACTATGTTGTGTTTTTAATGATATGCTTTTAGTATCCGCCGGGATATTTTTTTCAACAGGATCGATATCATTATTACTATAATCTATTTTACTTTTCGGAAGCAGTTGTCTAACACATGGTTTATTATACTGTTTCAGCAGGCTGATGAAGTTTTCATCTGCAGTGCATTCGGCTTTCTAATTCAGTTTGAATTATGAAACCGCTGTAATTTTACGTATATCGGTGCCATGTAAAAAATTAACTAGAAAGGATTATTCATTTTGAATGTTATATTATCGCTATCGAATTGACCCAGGTCACCGACATCAATGATAGTTGATTTTTTTTTATTTCCTGATATGATTGAATTAAGTTTATCTTTCAATAAAGCTCTACTTATAATCAAAATTAATTATTTATTTATGTAGGTATATGCATTACATGATGCATCAGAGTGGAATTTAAAAAGAGATGTTTCTACTGTTGTGTGATTTGGAGACGGTCCCACTTTCACACCCACCACTGCAACTCCTGTAAGCCAGGATCAACAGTGGCACGGATTTTAATCTCACCGAGCGTTGAACCTCCGTGGGTGTCCGGAAGTGTCTAACTTATCTTTAACATGCAACGATATCAATCAAAATCAATAGGAGGAGCTGGAAATATTTTTCTCTACTTCCCTTCGTAACAAAGCGGGTTACAAAACAATGAACTAAGAACCAAGAGGCTTAGAGTATCCAAGAGGTAACTAAACTCGCATTAAGACTTTTACACCCAGACAAGCCAGCTATAAAGCACCACGAATCAAATCAATACTGTTGGGTTAGGTAAATTTTCCGACATATATCCAAATGGAAATTTCCACGTTCAGAATAGATGGAAAAATATTCAAACATTTTCCTTATATTTTTCCATTTTGTTATTCGAATGCAACTTAACGTTCTGTAAGCCTAAATCGAAACTGAGAGGTAAATAGAAACAAATTGGGCGTCGAATTTATTTGGCAATAGTAATTACCTGTTTACATTTTTTCCAAATGGCAGCTGTTACATTGGTTCCCTACCATGAATTGGAATCTTATAGTATTGCAAATGTGTGGATGTTTATTTTATTACGTATTTGTACCAAGGATATAAAAGATGGTGTTTACTAGTTCCAATAACATTAATTAACTGAAATAAAATACCCGAAACTTTTCCGAAAAATTACAGAACTGTAAGTTCCTATTGCATGTGTATTGCATAAAAAATATTAACTTAGTAATCTATTTGTAATTGTATAAAATAAATAAATTTGTTATGTATTCGTAATAATTATATGTTATTGACTTGATACTGTGTGGAAATATACTCCTATATAGTTGTTGAATAACGAAGATAATATGCTTGTAATAGATTTTATTGTAAATATGTATATTTATTTAATATATTTACTATACGCCTTTGCGTTGGGAATACGAGTAGTTTTCCCGCGTTTTCGCGCGCATTTCATTGTCATATTGTTACGCGCATGCAGATGGCGTTCGCGTGCGACATGCGTGAATCGCATGCGCGCTGCACGTGCGCGCCTCACATAAACACCGCGCGGAACCGACACGATGCTTCTCGTGTTTGTCTTTCATGCTTCATACTGCGTACGCTATTTTTAACAATTTATATTATTTAAATTATCATGGGATGCTTATTATTTGCCAGACTAACGCAGGTAATCATAGTTGTTCAATTATTGACCTATATTTTTTTTATATAGATACCTACACATTTCACGTGCCGTTGTTTAAATTAAATGCATACTTTGTGAGTGACACATTTCTGCGTCATACTTTTCTTAATGGAACTAAATATATAGTCCAAACTACACTGTTCTAGCACCTGCAACAATTTAAATGCACATGCTACATTATAATAAATGAATATTTTTGTATTATCTATGTCCTATTTTGAGATGTGAAAACCGAACCAAAATAGTAAGAGACCGTGAAAGACCGAAACATAAGAAAGGAAAAAGGGGAGGCCTTTGCATAAAAGTGGGAGACATTTTATGTGGAAAATGTTTACATTTGTAACCTACAGATGTGCCTACAGAGGACATTCTACACTTGTGTGGAATTAAACGTCAGGTTTAAATAAATTGTATGCGAACTTCTAACTTCTAACTGAGATGATTAACAGCAAGTCAGCTCGTAGGTATGCGGCGAAATAATATCAGACTGACTGGCGCGGTTGGACGTTAACTGTTAGTTATTTGATAAAAATGTTATGTAAGAATTTCGTATCGCAGCAAAGTTTTGCTCTATTTTATAATTATATTAATTTGAGGATCTGATTTACTATTGGTGAATCTTTCAATCTCTGAAGCGGTCGAGCACGTGGTATTGTTTTTGCTTCGTTGTTTACGCTGCGAGGGTGTTTGAGTGTACGCAACCTTCACACCCATAGATAATAGACTATATATGAAATTCACACCACGACGGCATGTGCTCACGGACAGTGTGTCACTGTAACGATAGCCGAAATATCTCTTCATTTTATTTCATATTACTTTAATAAACTAGTCTGTTCACCAAATGAATAAATGTTATTTCCTAAAATTAAGTTTACATGCACTTTCATGAAATTCTCTTGAAATTATAAAACATTTTTAGGTACTTATGTGGTAATCAATGGTAATCAATCATGTACATTTTATCTGTTGAAAATGATTCAAAAGGAGCAATTTTCAATTAAACCACGTAATATTCATTTTATATAATTTGGTACTATTTCCACAGTCCTTTACATAAATTAACCAAGAACGTTAAATGACCTAATTTTTCAGACATTGTCATCAATCTTCGTTAACGTTAAATGTATTTAAGCAAGAAACAAATAAGCCTAGCGATTGTGTGTTCAATCCTGTAAGGCTGGTCATTTGCTATCGATCGTATTAGCGCAATTGCATTGTAAATGGCACATAGGTAACAGGCCCACATGCGACCCAGTTCATGGGTTCTGACTATTGACTACTGACTAGTCATTATCACTGCAAACGGCTGACATCCTTTTCGTTTTACAGACGGCTAATTTTTGTGATCGTGTGCCTATCACGCGACCGTGCCGTGCGGTGTTTCTCGATTAGCCGGAATTAAATATGTATATTTATAGGTACCACTCTCAATCGTACTGTCGATTGTAGGGTAGGCCCGTGCCCTGCAGTGAGACGTATATGGGCTGATAATGATGATGATGATGATGATTTATAGGTAAATCTGGAGGGGAATGTTAACCTTGTGACTGAATCCCGATCTGTATCTGCAGTACGACTTCTGACTGACGATTTTTGTGGCTTTACCACTTGATGAAAAATGAACATCAAAATCACCTGGAAAATATTGGAGAAGGAGCTCTACTATGCGTTCTTAAGAGCGTTTATACCTTCCGCGCGCTTTTTGGCTTAAAAACAGGACTTTTCAAACGAGTTAATATCCACCAATAAACAATTTAAAGGAAAAATAATTAACACTAATTTTAGAAAATGTTGTCATCTAGGGATTTTGGTGGAGAACATTATAGATTGATAGATAATTTGTGAATACTATAAGGATTACTGAACACAGGTTGCGTTATTTAGGCCTCGAATGGCGATTTAGAAGCTTAAGACATCCGAAATCACTAAATATAAGATGAAAATAAAAATATTGTTAGACTAATAAGACCCTTATGGAGGGATTTTGCTGAGAAAAATAATCTTTTTGTGTTTAGTTCCTGAAAAATAAAAATTTAAACAATGCGAAATTATTCAGAAACTCTCGTCAAGAACATATTTTTTTTCACAAACTTATCGTACATAATTTTTTATAGCAATTGCATATTATAATAGAAGAACATCTTATCAATAAATTACCATTTTTATATTTCAACAAAATTAGTTTTCATGTTTTCTACAAATATTTTAAAAACCCCTATAAAACACGCTGTCCGACCTGCATCAAATCAGACCGCCGCAAGGCCTTCTAGAGGGAGGACGTATCGCTCGTCGCTCCGGCCTGGCTGCAGTTGATCGTTGTCGTACGTAGTAAAAATAGCCACGCGTGTACTGCGAATGCCACGTCTTAGTACTTTAGTAGTAAAATATTTTATTTTATTTTTATTATCTACAATGATTTTGTAGTGAGTATAAATTATGTTTCAGATAATATAATGGGAAATAAAACTTAGTCATTTCTAAGCAAAAAAAGGAAACAACATTTTGAAAAATTGACTGAAACAATACTAATGTTACAGCGTGAAACTATAATTATGTTTGTTGTTTTTTAGGCCGTTTGGAAAATATATAATTGTGTTTTTGGGATGCGCTTATCTATACATATAAATAAAATTGAAGTGTCTGTTTGTTTCTGTTGAAAAAAAAAATGTCCTACTAGGTATCGTTATATACACGATACATATGCCGAAAATGATATTTTTTTTTGTCTGTCTGTCTGTCTGTTTGTTCCGTCTAATCTCTGAAATGGCTGGGCCGATTTTGACGGGACTTTTATTGTCAGGTAGCTGATATAATAATGAGTAACTTAGGCTACATTTATGTCAGAAAAAATCTTTTATTTTAGAAGAAATAAAGTAATGTTGCAATGTGCAATACCACGCGCAGCTCACGCGCATGCTACCACTGGGCCGTCACGTCGGGCGCCTCCCACCACTTCTCCCACCAACAAATCAATATCACAATTACAAAATATTGTATACAGGGTATCTCAAGACTGCTACTGAAAACGAAGCCGGGTGGTAGTTTTAGTGACTACAAACACAATCCAACAAAAAATTCGGAATCAAACGCGACATTTTTTTTATGATTTTTTTAATATCGTCATTTTTGAGGGGTAAATCCATAGTTTTTGCTAAAATAATAGTGTATACCCTTTCATTTATAAAGACTCTAAGGTATAAAAGAGTTTGAATCATTATTTTCGCAATAACTTTGGATTTACCCACCAAAAATGATGATATTTAAAAAATCATAAAAAAAAATTGTCGTGTTTTTTTTCCGAAAATTTTAATTGGATTGTGTTTGTAGTCACTAACACTACCACCCGGCTTCGTTTTCGGTAGCAGTCTTGAGATACCCGGTATAAAGAAATTTAACAATAAATGATAGTTAAAATTTCATCTTGGGACTGAATAAGACGGGACATAAACCGGATATAACCGGACGGGAAATATAGTCGACGGCGCGAGGGAAAAATATAGTTAGTACGCGAAATAATATGTTGTTGTCAATTCAATACTGGACTCAATAGCTATCCGCACCCGGGCGAAGCCGGGTCCGACCGCTAGTACACCTATAAAAACGACACGTTGAACATAGCTGTTATCCTAAAGAAAATTTAACAGAGACATGCATCAAATCGATATTAAAGCTATAGTTTCTCAATAATGTGTCATGCATATGTGCCCTTATTCAATTGTTGTTATCACACACACAAAATATATATGTTAATTCACTAATGGACTATAGGTACTCGTGATTCTGAACCTCCTCTTAAAATTTGAAAACTCAGAACAAAATAACCTTGTTTAATAGCATCGTCATATCGATAATTATAGAAGTTGTTATATTTGTTCCTCCTCCTATTCAATAGAATAAGAAAAGCATACGAAGCACTAGTGATTTGCGTTCCATTATCATGGCAACCATAGTTTCATAATGAGTTTAATAGTATTTTTTCTACTAAATTAGAAAGATTAGTATTATAATTTTTAAGAAATACAATTATTGTTATTAGATATGCGTACCACGATATTTTAGTTAGCAGCGGTGTATAGAAAAATGGTATTAGAATAATTATGACATCTTTTAACGTGGAATAAAAAGTATCGAAAACGTCACAGCTCGTCACATAGCAACTGGATTATACCTATGACATCGTTTCTTCTAGCATAGGTATTAGTAGATCATTAATATAATACATTGCGACAAATGTAATTGCGAGGCTAAATTATGTTATGTACTGTAATTTGAAATTCAATATGTTTCGTAGTTGTAAGGTGTTGTATAGTCCCTAACTCTATTCATGTGTTCGAACAAGTGCGTGTCTGTTCGAACACGAAATCTATACATATAAATAAAATAGACGTGTCTGTTTTTAAAGTGAAAAAAAAATGTCCTACTACCTATCGTTATATAAACAATACATATGCCGAAAACGATCTTTAAAATTTTTTTATCTGTCTGTTTGTTCCGGCTAATCTCTGAAATTACTGGACCGATTTTGACGGGACTTTTTTTGTCAGGTAGCTGATATAATAAGTAGTAACTTAGGCAACATTTATTTTAGAAAAATTAAGACCAAGTGTCCAGTACCGCGCGCAGCTCACGCGCATGCTACCACTGGGCCGTCACGTCGGGCGCCTCCCATCAACGAATCAATATCACAATTACAAAATATTGTATATGAAGAAATTAAACGATAATTAAAATTTCATCATCGGACTGAATGAGACCGGACATGGCGGGACGGAAAATATAGTCGACGGTGCGCGGGAAAAATATAGTTAGTACGCGAAATAATATGTTGTTGCCAAATCAATACTGGACTCAAAAGCTATCTGCACCCGGGCGAAGCCGGGTCCGACCGCTAGTTATTAATAAAACGTCCGCAGTGTCTACTGATTGAACACTGATTTTTGAATTCAACTTAACAATGTATTAATAATGAAAATATGATTAGGTACTAATCATATTTTCATTGTTAATTACTTAATTTGTATTTTTAATTACTCGTAAAGTAATATTTGTCTACTTATAATTCAAATAAAATATTTTTATTACATTATATTACCAATATATAAATCATAAGTTGCATTTCAATTGAATATTTGAAGCGCACGGATCAAAGATGGTTGATCTGATTTTACAGCGAGCCGACGCGGCAGCTCTACGCACACAGCTTTGATCGCTTATGTGTGCGTGAAATTAAACGAAGAAATGCCTATAGTTGACTTTGCGCGCAAGGTGTAAACGCTCCTCTTCTGACCGGGGCGTCAGTAAAGTTCACGCACATATGGGTACTTTACAATATACATACATTATAGTACAGCCTGGTTTCTGTACGGATTTTCATTCTTACGGTTTAATCTTTTAAAAAGTGAGCAACAATCTAGTTCGAGGGTTTCCGAAGTGTGCACTGCGGCAACTTGGTGCGCCGTAGAAAGTCAAGGAGTTCGCCTTAGAGTATTAATCTCGTTATAATAAATTATTATTCATTACTTACCGGTGGAAATCCCGAGAAAATATGAAATAAAAACGGAATGTTTACCCACGACTACCACAAAGTATATATAATGTAAACTCTAGATACCTACCAATCCGCACAGGATGATGGACTAAGTTATTATCAATAAGTCATATTATCTTTCAATCACAAATGTTAAAGCTAATAAATCGTTCTATCATCTCACAAAAAACCGACGCGATGGCTGCGATTTATTCGGTGGCAGGATATTTATATCCAGATAGCGGTCGTTTTACACGTTGGTGGAAACCCATCACAGTCACAGCCAGCGTATCATCACAACCCAGTAATCAGGAAATCAAATAAACACGGGCTCCATAGTTCTCGATTAGGCGAACAATTCATCAGCCTGTAAATGACACGATTATTCATTAATATTTTATTCTACTTATTTTCTTTTGATTGAATAAAGACAAATTGTAGTATTGTAAATAATTAATTAACCTAATAAATTTATTTGCAATGCTCGAGGCCTATGTCCTGCGCTACATATCACAAGAAGTTCCAACTACGTAAAGTTCATCGCGGCGAGAGACGTGAGTCGCCACGTGACTTGTACCCGCGGTGATAAAAACCCGGATCGTTCTAGACCTCGATTCCTAGTTGATAAGTAACGCACGCAATAAATATAAACTACCCGCCCCTTGTTATGCCGTCCCCGACTACATGCGATCTCAATGATAATTAATTAATCGTACTTTCAACTTAAAGAAACATTTAGCATTCGCGGCTTGCGAATTTTAAATTTTATGCTTCAGCAATATATAATTTCGCGTACAATAACTTTGTAAATATATTGTCCCACTACTCGGTAAGGTTCTTCTTCAATTCTTTCCTCTTGTTCCTATTCTTTGTTGTTTTCGTCTAAATGCTACTGAATGTGTAGAACTCACTTCTCATCGCATATATTTAATCGAAACTAATCGTGCCATTTTTTCCGAGGTCTGCCGCGTCACCTATTGCGTCCACTTCGTGAAAATCTGGGCCAACCTTTTGAGGGCTATCCAAGTCTGTTAATAATTGGTTTAAACTTAAAATGAATGTTTTTTTTAATTGCAATGAATGGCAAGACGAGAAAGCCGTTTGCCTGATGGTAAGCGATACAACAGCTCATGAACAGTAGCAAAATCAAACAACACTTTAAATTACAAAGTAATGTTTGGCATTCCACTGCGCTCGCCATCCTGAGACATAAGATTTTAAGTCTCAATATGTCCAGTAGTCACTCTCTCTGGCTACAATGTTCTTCAATCCGAAACACAACAGTGCATTTACACAGCTGTTTGGCGGAAGAAATAGACATTGCAGTGGTACCTACCCAGATGGCCTCTCACATATGAGACCAGTAAAAAGAGAGAGCTTGCTTAAAAGGGGTTTGCTTATTTGCCACTATCACTACCACCAGTGTACAGGTATGATGATGTTGTATTTATTGATATGTAAAGTTTGGTGACTATGATGACGGCTTTCTGCTCCAGTGGATTTCTGCCGTAGTGATATCAGTTCAGACCTCAGGCCTACAATTGTTTTTAGACAACTGCAACCTGACACAGAAGTAGCTCTAGTATAAGACAATTTCTATAAACGATAAATATTTATGTAAAGTAGGTATCTCAAGTGCGTGGTAGGATGTTGGTAACGAATGAAACGCGGCTTTCAATATGCTTACGCTGGTCGCCGGTTCTAATTCCAGGGCTAACCTCTGACTTTTCCGAGTAATGTGAGTATCGATAGTCAATCACCACGCTCTAAAACGGTGAAAGAAAACTTCGTGAGGAAACCTGCATACCACAGCGGTTCGGAAGGGTTTCTATAGTATGTAAAAGTTTTCCAACCCGCAGTAGGTCAGCCAAACCCCTCTCAATCGGACTTCCAATTGTGGAGGAGGTCCGTGCCCTGCAGTGGGACCTATATGGGCTGATACAGAATACAGACAGTGTGTCTAACCTCTACGAATTGATCGTGTTAAGGCTTTTTATGCAGGATTATTAAAACAAGACCAATTAGAGGAACAAGGACCTCACAATGTATGTCAGTCATTCAAGAATGAAATTGTTGCCAAGGAAAATAGAAGTTTTCTCATTTACTCGATTGTATTATTATTTACAGTAATAGTTCATACTTACCGATAACCATGTTGATACGAAGATCACCAAATGACGTCAATTTTGTTTGTGTACTAGTTTGTACTTAATACACTGAAATGAAGAATCGATTGCCTAGAACATATTTTTAATGTAGGTATAGATTACAGATTACAACAATAATTAATGTTAGGAAAAAAAGGTTAACAGAATCAAATAATCTTGTATAAAATGTATCAATATATTATTTGTTATCTAATTTTGTTTTATTTATTAATATTAATTACAGACACAGAAATAAAAACAGATAAAAAGAAACAACAAGTTCAATAAAGTGACGATATTTCCTGACAGCCTCCTGTGGCGCAGTTGGTTAGACGCCGCCTGTGAAACGAGAGGCCGCGGGTTCGATCCCCGCACCGAGAGAAATGTTTGTGTGGCCCACAAATATTTCTTCCGGATATGGGTGTTTGTGAGACCGAAAAGTCTCTCGTAGTTCCTGATACCCACGACACAAGACTCGATCTTAGTGTGGGGTCAGGACTATGTATGTGACTGTTGGGTGTTATTTATTTATTTATTTCCATTTGACCCCACAATTTTTTTTTATTTTTACCAAAACTAATGTAACTAATTTAAAAGATGTATAATTATACCTATTAAATAGAAAACACATTTTGGCCACTCGCAACTCATAGAAACATTAATCAAACGTAATACATACTCGTAAATAGCGTTATTTATTCTTTACGATAAAAGGGCAAATACATACGTATCGAATTTATTATCAAAACAAATGAGGAGGGGACAAACACACCTCCGTTTTAATATAGGGTTCTTTGTTTTATTAATTGCCATTTTCGATGTTATGTTTATAAGAATTTCTATGGTATGTAAGTCTGCTAACCCGCATTAGGCGAGCGTGGTGGACTATATGGCCTAACCACTCTCATTCGTACTCTCGATTGTAGAGGAGCCCGTGGGCTGTATTGGGACGTATATGGGCTGATACAGATACACAGATACAGATGTTATGTCATATTGAGGAGAATATTCAAAACAGGCACAGGGCGTCTACGCACAGAAACAGAACAGAGTATCTAACTACTGGACATATTGAGACTTAACATGTTATGTCTCAGGATGGTGAGCGCAGTAGAATGCCAAGCATTGCTTTGTAATTCAAGGTATTGTTTGGTTTTGCTACTGTTTATAAGCGGTCGTATCGCTTACCATCAGGCGAACGGCATGCTCGTCTCGCTATTCATCGCAATAAAAAAAAAAAAAGAAAATTCAATTGTTCCGTGGTTATATTCGACTTGCAATGAGTGAAGGTGCCGACTAGCCCGCCAGCAAAAAGTTGTCCATATGTGCTGGCGGGTCGGCGGCTTCGGCGTGTGCGCTTTGAGGGGCATCTCAATAGTTACCACCACAATGTTTATTACTGCCCTTAAGCAGCAGTATGTAAGCACTCTTGTGTTACAAGTTTCAAGGACATTGTAGTCAATAATTACCCAGCGTCAATTGTCTTGGGGCGACAAACGCAGAGTAGAACCATATAGTGTTTAAAAATAAGTTTTGAGTGGTATTGCTCTTGTTTGTGGACAGGCGTAATGCTCAACTTAAGACGAGTAAATAACGTACATTTTTTAAATGACGGTTGCCAAACATACACAGCCATACACTGTATGTAATCATCGTATCCTTATATTGACACAGGATTTTTGCACGCGGTTTTTAGCTCCTACTAATATTAGCTTCTATTTAGATATTAGATAAATACTGGGTATAAGATATTTTGTGGCAAAAAAAAAACTGAAAATCTTTATACCTATTTTGGATTACCTTCCGCACAAAATTTATAGTTATTATAATCTATAATATAATATATATTATAATCTACTTCCAAATAATGAGACGACTGTGGCAGGTACTTTGTCGATTACAAGAGGTAAGCGTCAAAAATACTGAATAATGTGAGCTATTTTAGAATTTTGCTTCAGGTTTATTATTATTTTTGATACTAATGTGATGTAAATGTATACTGCATCTGACCTTTTATATTGTATCGTTATTATTATTTTATCCTTCGTAATTTTAATGTAGGTATTTTGACCAACCTTTGGCACTATAAAAGAGATTCAGAGTTTTAATAATAAACTGACGTCAAGCAGTAACCTCCGAGGAGGGGCATTGTATCTTTTACGTAGATAAATAGTTATTATTGTTAAGTATTAAAATAAATCAAATTTGCAATTTACGATGTTGTTTACTTATTTTGTAATCGATACAAATTGTATCTACTCTCTACTCATCCAATACCTTGGATACTAGCTGTCTAATCAGATATTGCGTATTTATTTACTTATGTATACGTAAAGAACTAAGCGGTCAGTGCAATGCAATCCAAATACTCCCTGGTAAAAACCGTCTATGTTGTCTTTTTCACCATAACGTATGTTGGTCCCTATTCAAGTACCTATACTGCCACTAGCTTTTAGGTCTCCGAAAAACTTATGTACTCGCTAAAAAAAAAGCAAGGGCAAAACGATGAACTCACGTCAGCTTAACAATCTTTAATACCGAACCTCTAACCCATTGAACCCATGCAAATGCTCTTAGTACTGACGCAAGACCTTTTGTCTTTTGTAACTCTTGTTCTATTTTTATTATTTGCTGCATTTTAGAGTTTTGTTGCATAAAGTAGAAGGTAGAAGATTTATTCAAAATAACTAGTTCTATAAAGTAAAGTTTTTTATTGCAATTAATGGTGAGACGAACATGCCGTTCGCCTGATTGTAAGTGATACCACCGCTCATGAACAGTAGCAAAACCAAGCGCCTTGAATTACAAAGCAATGACTGGGATTCCACTGTGCTTGCCATGCTGAGACATAAGATGTTCAGTCTCAATATGTCCAGTAATTACTCTGACTACAATCTTCTTCACACCGAAACACAACAGTGCATTTACACTAGTATTTGGCTTGAGAAATAGACATTGCGGTGGAAGGAAAGTGGAGGTTAAGCAGGAGTGTTTTATGTGGTTAATTCGATTTTTTCGCTGGGCTATCAAAGTTTTGGTATGGTTGCCTTCGCTTTACTACAGAATGACATGGGGGATACTACGGTTCTTACGGACCGACTAGACTGTCGGACAATGACAGACGATGTACTGTGTTTTGTCCCAAATTGGGCAAATTAATTGACAAAAAATATTACTTTAGGAATGAATATACTGGCTAGCAAAAATCGTACGAAGCCATATAGAAAAAAACTCTTGAATCTTGCTTTTAGTTAGTTGTTTGGCGATTAAGGCTACAGCTACTTTATTTTATAAGACGTTACATTTAGGATTTTTCAGCCCATTACTGTTTTATAATCTTGAATCAACGATTATAGTAGTTAACATTTTGATATAATTACCATGAATTATAAAAAAATAATATCACTATAAAATAGTCAATAAAAATCAGTTCTTTTTTTTTTTTTTTTTATTATCTTTCTTTATTTAGGGACTTTTGCCCGACCAAGGTACGTCAGTCCCATCGTACCCTAAACAATTACAATCAGCAAGATTCTATTAATGTATAAACATTTCAAACAACGCGCCAGCCTCTGCAGAAGCTGGCCTCGATAAAATGTGGGCGAAAACTCCCATGTCAAACATATTTAATTGCAATTTCCGAATTAAATTACATCTTTTATCCTTGTATTTGGTACAATCCACTAAGAGATGATAGACATCGTCCAGAATCCCACACACATCACAATTCGGCGAATCAACTTTCTTCATAAGGAATCCAAATTTTTTTGATGGATAGTGACCAGAACGTAATCTATGGGCTAGAACGATGTAAGACCTACTCAATAAATTACCAGCAATGAACCAAGGTATGCGAGGAGGCTGACACTGTAAAGTTTTATACCAAATTCCTTTTTCCTTACTCTTTACGTCAAAATATTCTTTGTATACATCATAGCATATTTCTTTACACTTATATAATTTTTCAGTGAAGTTTGATTTTAAACTATAATTTAATCCTTGTGAACAGGCCAATTTAGCCAATGTGTCAGCCACCTCGTTACCTCTTAAGCCTATGTGGGATGGAACCCACTGCAACTTCAGGTCGATACCAGTAAGTGCCAGATTATGAATTTTATTCAAAATATCTTAAGCTACCGAAACACCTCTCAACCCAGAGGCGCATCGAGCTATATGGAACAATGCACTTTTGCTATCTGTAAAGATGACTACAGCTTGACTATTTAATATGTTTATAGAATTTAAAGCCTCAGAAATTGCAATGAGCTCGAGTGTCATAATTGAGACTTCGGAATCAATCTTATACATACTACTAACATTATTACTTATGTCAAAATACGAAGCTCCTTGGCCTACATCGCTCTTAGACCCATCAGTAAATAACATATGTCTATTATGGTATTTTTCATGCAGCTCTTGAATAATATCAAATCTCAAACTTGTGATATCATGATTTCTCTTTGCCCCTCTTAAGCTATCCAAATAACAGTTAATAATTCCGTCAATTTTAATGAATGTTACCCAGATATCCAAAGAAAACATTTTAAGAGGATTAGAACAATCTATATCAAAATCTTTACATTTATCAAAAACTGTAACAAGTAATGGTTCTTTTTTAATTTGCCAATATGTGATATGTCTTAGAGAATGAAGATTTTCAAGAAGCTGTATGGTCACATTATTATCCCAAGACAAACTTTTGATACAAAATTTATACGCTAAATACAATCTTCTTATGTGTAAAGGTAATAAGCATGTTTCACTCTCCATAATATGTATGGGTGTACTTTTTATGAATCCACCAATAATTCGTAAAGCCTGATTTTGTAGTTTTTCTAATTTATAGAGATGTACTTTAGCACTGGTGTCATACAAAAAACTACCATAATCAATTCGGCTTCTTACTAGGGATATATATAGTGTACGCAAATATTTGGGATGCATTCCCCAACCAGAGCCAGCAAGCATCTTTAACATGTTTACATATTTGGATATTTTATTTGATATCTCCTTAATATGCCGATTCCATAACAGAGATCTATCCAACCACATACCCAGATACCGAATGTTATCTACTTGGTTTAATATGCAATCATTAACTATAACTTTAATTGTTTTCCGCCTTTTGCCTCTACTAAACAAACATGTCATCGATTTACTACTAGAAACTTGAAGCCCCATTTCTCCGAGGAACATTATCATCAGATTTAGCGAATGCTGTATTGTAGTTTCACAGAAAGATAAATTACGATCACTAATAAACAAAACAAAGTCGTCGGCATATTGGGATACTCTTATAGTTTGCTCCAGTTGACAGCATATTTTATGAGTCGTTAAGTTAAACAGTATTGGAGACATTGGGTCACCTTGAGCTAAACCTTTAGTTGTCCATCTCGAATAAATACTTTTATCGTTTTTTCTTATTAATAAGCACCTATAACTCAAAAAAGACCAAACATATCTACAAATTTGGGATCCTAATTGCAGTTCATCCAGAGTCCTAACCACATTTTCAGGTAAAACATTATTATAAGCATTTTCTATATCAAGAAAACAGGCAGCCGTAGGAACGTTAGTGGATAATCCTATTTGTATATAGGTGATAACCCTTGATAAACTATCAAGGCAAGATTGGCCCCTTCTAAAACCGGATGTGTTGGGTGAAAGTATATTATTTTTCTCAGCAAACCATTCAAGCCTTTTAACCATCATAGTATGTAGTATTTTGCAAACGCATGATATAAGTGAAATAGGTCTTAACTTTTGTTCAGAGTTGGCAAGGGTTGTAGCTTTAGGTATAGGAACAACAAGTATTGATCGCCACTGAGAAGGTACGTATCCAGACACAAAGATATCATTGTAAAGTTGAAGGAGAATTATTTTACCCAAAAAAGGAAGATGAAAAATCATTGAGTAGGTTATATCATCACTTCCCGGAGCCGTATCTTTTTTCTTAAGACAATGTGCCAATTCCTGCATAGTAAAAGGTGATTCTAATAAATCATGTCGCGAATTAAAGTTGGGTTGTCGATTTTGAACGTAATCAGGGGTTAAGGAATCTAATAATTTTAATAGATTGGTATCTGAAGTGAATATCTTAGGTTGTCGAAAACCTTTAAACCACCGCATTTTACGCCACATATCTGAAAGTGATGTTGTTTCATTAAAGCTATTACAAAATTCGTGCCAACTACGTGATTTAGCTTTTTTAATCAACAAACTAGCTGCTCCGATTTTCTCTTCAAGTTTTTTCAGATTATCTGGAGTTGGATTTTTCCTAAAGGTTTTAAGTGCCAATCGACGTTCTCCTACTGCCTTTGACAATAAGGGGGACCAGTATTGTTTAGGTTTAAATTTCGATAATGGTTTATCACACAGCTTTATAAAAGGAATACTATTATTTGCACTTATTGAAATTATTTCTAGAAAACAATTATATCTCTCCTGAATATTTTGCTCACTTAAATTACTATCTAACAAATTTGGATAATCAGTAGGTGAAGAAAATATTTTCGTGAGATCGTCGTGATATTTTTTCCAGTCAGCTTTTTTATAATTACGTTTTTTAATAATTTCAAATTGATTTTTAATATCTAATGTTATTTTAATTATAAGGTGGTCACTACCTAAATTTTCGTTAAAAACTTGCCAAGAAAGTTCAATTGCTAAGTCTGTTGAAGCAAATGTTATGTCAGGAGATGTTTTCCGAATAATCCCATTAACTAATTTAACTCTAGTCGCATCTCCATTATTGATAGATACGAAATTGTTTTCTAAAGATGAGTCTAACAGCTGAGTACCTCTTTGATCAATTTTGTACGACCAATTAGTGTGATGGCCGTTAAAGTCGCCCGCAAATAGGGTTTTTCTAGAAACCAATGAGAAAAGAGTGTCCCAATCGCTTGCACGTGTAGATACAGATGATGGACAATATACTGCTATGACGTTTTCTAATCTCCTACAGTTTAAAATTTTAACATGAACAATTTCTATTCCTGGATTAGATAACTGAATATGACATGAATATGATTGTAGGGAGTTATGAATAATAATCGCGACACCTCCGTACGAGTCACTTCTATCTTGTCTATAAATATTGTAACCGTTAATATTTAAAATTTCATCTTTATGCAGCCAAGTTTCACTTAAAATAGCTATGTGGATTTTCTCTTGATATAATAGTGCTTCAAAACTACACAATTTCGGCCTTAAGCTTTGACAATTCCATTGGAAAATGTTGATGCCAGAATACTTATAAGTGCCCTCTGCTATGAACACTCAAAAGAATGCGTAAACATTCTTTTGAGTAACTCCCCGTCAGTAAATAAATTTACTACAAATGAACTTAATTCGTCAAATAAATATTTCACCAAATTCAACATTTTTTTCTCCAACAACTCATTAGAAAATGCAATGTCCTTAAGTCTTTTCCATATCACTGTCCACTCCAATTTTCTTCTCTTCTCTCCTTTATAGTCATTTTCTCCATCATCCTTTTTCTTACCCTCTTCTTCTCTGTTTTCACCTTTTTTATTTTTTTCTCTATAATCATCAGGATAATCTTCAAATTCCATGCTTTCCACTGATACACTTCTTCTTCTTATTTTCTTTGTAGTAGCATCCCGACCTTGTGGTTGTTTTTCAAGTCCTTCATCATTTGGCTGTTTAGAGATATTTTCAAACAGGTTGTCTTGATAAGAGATAGGTATTGGTTCAGTTTGCGAATCAACTTTTATATTGTTATTTAATGTTGGCGGAAGTGGTGGAAAATCATGTTGACAAATACTTATCTTCTTATATTTTTGCATATACAATTCTAATGCATTTTTATATGAGATATTTTCCTCACTCATTAAAATACGTAATTTCTTCTCCTTTTGAAAACGTGGACACGTTTTATCTAATGCCATATGTGGACCTTTGCAGTTAATACAGGTGAAGCGCTTTGCGTCACAATTTTCATGGGACTTTCCACACTTTGGGCAAAGGCATTTATTGGTTGGGCAAAATCTTTTAATATGGCCGAATTGCCAACAGCCTGAACACTGTGTTACCGGGAAAACGTAACGTTCCACGGTAAATCTATACCCGTACGCATTTACGTAATCAGGGCAAGTAGCACTTTTAAAACAAATACGCACTGTTTCGCTGTCAATCCATTTACCTTCAAAGTCCACGCGTTTCAGCCTTTTAATAGAAATTATGTGTTCTTCACTGCTCAATGACTGCATTATTTCGCTTTCGTCCATGTCTATGTCAACACCTTTTATAAGTCCATAGGATAAATTACCTTGATCTGTAAACTGAGCCCTTATATCTAATTCCGATAATTTTGAGCAGTTTATAAGTTTTTCGGCTTGCCTTTTGTCGTCAAATTGAATAAATATTTTGTACGGGTTTTTATATTTAATGTTTGTGACGTGATCGATATTTTCATCCCTTAATAATTTTGCGAAAGCCATTCGCTTAGGTAATATTTTTAACGATGTTAAAGATACCTCACACATGTTGTCCTTGCTTTTGTTTTGGAGGTCACTAGTCGACTCGCTTCTAATAAGTACCTTCTTTTTTGATTTCCTTCGAATGACTGTCGTAAAACCTTCTTCACTACTATCTTCACTTTTTTCTCGCGGTCTCTTCTCCGGCACGTTTTCAACAACTTTTTCCAAGGCCGACGGTATACAGCTTCTGTTTATAATTTGTTGCAACTCCCGTTCACACTCTTCAATAATGTCAGAATCGTCAGATAAATCCACATTATTACTCGACTCATCCATTGTTTATTGTAAATAACGGGCTCGGCCCGATAACGCGACGATGCAATTCTAATGACACGCTTGCGTAATTACACACGTGCGCTAGAAACAACGCTCAGCGCGCCACTGAATCAGTTCTTGTGCTATACTTTCACCATTGGACAGCCTCTGAGGCACAGACTGCGCCGCGCCGCACGTTGCATTGATCAGATGCGGGCTATGTACCGATTATCATTAACAATAGGCCATGGTTCTGATCTCCGCAGCGAGATAAATGTTTAATTAATATATAAACACACCCAACAGTCTCAAACATAGTCCCGACAAAAATCGAACTTGTATCACGGATATAGGAAACTACGAGAAACTTTTCGGTCTCACAAACACCTAGATTCGAAACAAATATTTGTGTTCACAGAAATATTTTTCTCGGTGCAAGGATCGAACCCGCGAACTCTTGTTCACATTCGGCTTGCAACCAACTGCGCCACATAGTATTTAACGCATTGAGATACGTATGTTTTCAAATTATAAACAACAAGCATTTATACTCGCAATCTAATAGTATTAACATGTCAATTTAATAAAACGCGAAATGGGAAAAGCTGTTCCTAATATTTGGACAACAGCATAAACTATAATAATTATTGTTTATTATAATTAACTCACAGTCAGAACTCTGTAGCTACGAGCGTGTGATTGTATAAACGGGTGCCTTTTAAGATATTTTTTCCTTTTTCTGAATATATGTATGAATGAATGTTTTGTAGAAAATAGAAACCGATGAAGATTTTTTAATCAAAATGTATGTACATGCTTATTATAGTTAGCTATAATTTAATCAAATAAAAATAAAACATCGCTGCAGCGTTTTGCATAAATAGTCCTAGAAAATAACAAAAATAATGACATCAAACGTAAAATAGCTCTAAGGTGATAAAATAAAGGACAGTTTTATACAGACATAATGACAGACATAAACTCACGCCTTTTTCCCGGAAAAAGGCCGAGGTGCTTACAACAACCAAGATATTCAGGTTTCGCCTTATGATCCATCTAACGATGTTATAGGGTCCGAGCCGATGGCCATATCGGGCATAATTCTTGACTTCGGTTGATAAGAGATAAAAATCAATATCACTTTGCCCAACCTGCGATTCGAACCCGAAACCTTAGCGTTGTAATCGTATAGTAGTAGATACAAGTATGCCACCTATCAAGGGCGGATCCAGCTTTTACGCCAGGAGGGGGAGGGGGGGGGGTCATATAATTCTTGTCAGAACACGCGGTACGATTTCAATACTGAAATTCGTAATAATGATTTTTAAAATTTGTTACCGTCGTGATTTGCGAACGTGCACACACTTTTTTACTGTATTTATCGCAAACAAAGAATTAATTGGGCTTATAAATCTTAGCAACAATCAAAATCTGTCAATCTGGAGCTAACCCAGGGGGGGGGGGGCATGACTCCCAGGATCCGCCCTTGCCACCGATGCAGTCAGGATAATTTTGTAGCCGAATAAAATACCACAGTAATGAGAATAATTGATAAGTACATAATGTATTAATGATTTTTCCGAGAAAAAAAAAATTACGACTGCAAGTCTATTTCTCCCTCCAAGCAGCAGTGTTAATGCACTGTCGTGTTCTGGTTTGAAGGAAATTATAGCTAGAGGACGTATCATGACCCAACAGTATGCGATCCAATTTACTTTTATTGACCTTTAAAACGGAAATGGACACGAAGGAGAACACAATTAATTTTGACTTTATTCTGATTTCCCACGAAAAACTTGAATTGACTAAAAAAGGAAGACTTAATTTGACCTTAAAAGGAAAAAAACTAATGTTAACGAAGACTTGGCTTTGCACTATTTTTACTTTATCACCGGACTTTACGATAGATGACAAGTCACAAGGCTGTACGAGCTGAAACCCTTTGCCTTCCTAGAAAAAAATACTTTGACATTTCTCCGTCTACGATATATTTTTTTTTACAATATTTAAAAGCTGTGTTTAAAAGTATCTATTATTATTTATTAGTCGTCTGTGTTTAAAAGCTAGTAAAAGTAAGAATTTGGTAATATTACACATAAACACTCACTCAAGTTTCGCATATTTGTCAGTGTTTTGCACAGTTGTACAACTTGATAAAATATTAACTACAATAAAAAAGACAGCAGGCCGGCACACGTAGTAAGTTTATTTCAGAATAATATAAACAACCTTGCATTTTATTATTACAACATAATTTTAAAGACAAAAAAAATCGGAAAATCTTCTCTTAATTTATTTCGTCTAGTAATTACGGTACTCGTGCTATTTAATTTGCTAAATCTATTATACTCAAATTACTACTAATTTCAATGAATTCATATTTGTACAAGTCTCACCTTTTAGACTAAAATTAAAAAAGGAGGTGAAAACCGACGTTCGTCTAATGTCTTTGCTGTCATTAATATAATCTATGTCAAAACATTTTCAGGACCATGAACGACCCCTACGTCACATGTCCCTACGATCCATGTCATCAGGTGCCACGGTCTCGCATACAGAGGCATTTAATTAAATGTCAATGGAGAAACCCAGACCTGGAAGCTTGTCCTTACAATGCTACTCACCGATACACAAAAGTTGAGATGAGGACACATGTCAGAAATTGTCCATCAAAGCTGCCCATAGCTCCGGAAGACAGACCAAGTACTACAGTTTCTGTACCATTATTTATCAAGCCGAAAAGTAATGATGATGAAGAGGAAGAGATTTGGGATAATTAACATGATTTATAAGTTGTTTAATGCAAATCTTAGAAGATATTGTTTTAAGTTTGATTTTATAAGTCTCAATTCTATGTAACACTTCTTAAGGTTATCTAAAGCTCACCATACACACTATGATATACATGAGAGGTTCGCAAGCACAGTTACACCTGTAAGGTAAACTTAAGATGAGATACACAAAATACTTAGAGGTGAACCTGTACAAACTCTCAGTAGAAGCCATGGGCCCTGGCTGCAGCAAATGTAGATCTCGTCATTTCTGCATTATTCGGTTTATTGTTAGTTTTAATGAAAAGAAGGGTGACTGCCACACATGCATTTTGTCTGTACAATTAAACTGCAAAGGTATACCCACATGCAAGAAATATCAAAAATATTTTTTTAACTGCCTGAATAGGTGAGCAGCATACATACTCCAGTTTAGTTCTATAATTTTACTGTACAGTCAAACTGTAGGGTGCACCTTAGCTTAATACATTGATTGCGGCTCATATGTGTTAAGCAAATACTACTGGGTGTGTTTGTGTGTCAGATTATTACATCCAGTGTGTGATAGCCATAGTCAATGCATTGAATTGTATTCAAATAATAATGGCATATGTCAGAATACATGGATATATGCCATAATTTGTTAATCTCCGCAGTATGAATATTAACTTGCATTGACTAAAGTATTTTGATATTTAGTATCTAAGTTATGTTTGGTTTGTTGTGTGGCTGATAGCTGAATAAGAATAAAGATTTAAAAATATATTATTAACAAAATTATTTTTATTTTAATTACCACAACTGTTTGCTATAAGTTGAATTTGTGGATATTGTGATTAATATTTAATAAGATTTTTTTTTCATTTTTGTTTGTAAGAGGGTTATTAATAGTGTATACTTTTTCAGTGTATTTGGTTATTTTACCTTTTATATTATTTATATTATAATATGTATATTATTATATTCTATTGTGAATTATAGTAGTCATTGCTTAATACTATTCTTGGGAACCATTATAAACAAATATTATACTGGTGTTTGTGGATATATGGAAAAAACAAAAAATTCCCGCCAAACAGCAGTGTAAATACACTGTTATGTGACGGCCTCCGTGGCATGGATGGTTAGACATGCGGCTACAAAACGTGAAGCCACGTATTCGATATCCGCACAGACAAACCGAAATTGTACCTAATACCGAAAAGGTACCTAAATAAGCGTAGTGCGTGGTGGCCTGTTGGTAAACGGACTAGACGCAGCTGCAAATACGTTCACGCTGGTCGCGGGTTCGAATCGAAAGAACTAGTCTTCCAAGATTTATGTAAAGTCCCGCCAGATCGAATGAGGTTTATACCTGTAAAGACTGTGTGTTGAATAAATAACTAAATAAATAAATAGCGATTTATAACATTTTCTGCGGTACGTAAATCCGCCAACCCGCACTAGGCCAGCGTGGTGGACTATATGGCCTAACCACTCTCTATCGTACTCTCGATAGAGGAGTCCCGTGCCCTGCAGTAGGACTTATATGGGCTGATTACAATTAAAAAACCTAAATGAGCTACGTTTCAAAAAAAAGATCAGATTACTTACATAAGATGCGCATTTGCATTGCGACAAATCCATTGGCTTAGAGATAAATAGCCCACGACGCGATTCGTGATCGTGTTAATTACTGCATTATCTATTTTCAACAATACTCAGTGTCGCAGGTCATCCATTTAGATCTAATTGAGTGATTCTTTGAAGCTTGCATATTTATCAATATTTAAATACTATACCACAGAATTGTTGAATATCTGTTCTGTGTACTATATGTTAGGGAATATTTTAAAACGGAATGTATTTGTTGTCTTGGACTATTTACTTTTTCTATTATAAATCGTACATAATAAAACTTACTTAATAACATTTAGTTGTCTGTTGAGCCTTTCAAGATTCAACTACCTATATGGTCTTTTGGTTATTCGCAGCTCCAGACTATTACTTATTTTAGTATTTTTTTATTGCAATGAATGGGTAGACGAGCATGCCGTTCGAATGAGGGTAAGCGATGTGACCAACAATATCACTGCTCATGAACAAAACCTTGAATTACAAAGCAATACTTGGCATTTCACTGCGCTCGCCACCATGAGACATAAGATGTTAAGTCTTAATATTTCCAGTAGTTACTCTGGCTACTATGTCCTTCAAACCGGAACACAACAGTGCGTTTACTTAGTACACGGCATACTTTTTTTATTTATCTAGAAAAACAAACAGTTATACATTGTTAGTAAATAAAGGAACCTTAATTCTACATACAATTATATGCGCAATCAGCCACGTTATCCACAGATGCTACGACTTTTTTTACTTTTTTTACGACGCTTTTACGAGGAGTACTTATACTCTCCGTATGCAATGAATAGGGTATCTAATTCTATATCTGAATTAACGTGATTACGCATGGGGCTCTGTGTTTATTAAATAAATAGGTATTACTATTACATCTCGTGTATATTAGTAATTAATAAGGAGATAATAATTGACGCACTAGTGTCACGTATATAAATATCGGTCAGTGCATGATATTACGATAAGTAATACAAACAGCATCACATTTTCTCAATAAATAGTGGGTTACCATGTTAAATCACCTTATTCGCGCTCCACATCAATCACTTCGTCAATTATGGTTTAAAGTTTTCAAGTGCTTTAAAATAAACTTTTTGGATGACAACAATGAATCTTTGAAAACGAAGAACGAGTGAATAAAATTACAGACAGCCTCCGTGGCGCAGTTGGCAGAGGCCAGTGGTGAAATGAGAGGACACGAGTTTAAAAATCTCGCCGAGACAAATATTCGTCTATTCAAAAATATTTGTCTTGTCTATGTCTGTTTTAGGTTTTGAAGGTATATACGACGCAAGATACCTTACTGTGCCTTAGGAGCTAGGGCTATGAGTGTAACAGTTGGGTATAGGGTAGGGCGGGAGAGGTAAAAGGGTTAACGTTAACACGTTTTTTTTTAATTTCTATCAATTTGGAAAGACATTTTATCAGAGTTAAGAAAATGTGTGATAAATAATTTATACTTAATATTTTACAGTGTGTAAGGTCTCGACTAGTAAAACTGGTAAAAATTCCACCTTCTCGCTATCCTGTGGGTATGGGTGCTGGTCGCATGTTTCGAAGATTATTGAAAGTTCCACCACGAGTTCCACCTTACCCTCTCTTGCCATAGTATTTTTATCTTCTGCTTTTGTTCGCACCGCAGAATATTCAGTAGTTAAGAAAATTATTGTTTATGAGTTCTCGACTTGTCTAAACACTATATCGTATGATATGCTTGAATCGACTTCAGTGCGATATTTTGTGCCTTTTGAGTTTAATCATTGCTGTGCTAGTGTTGTCCATATTACACTGAAATAGGTAATCTTATAAGGCAGTTCGGGTGGTTCGGATAACGTTATAGATAGACCATGAGCCCGTAGCCATTCGATTTTCGTCATTTAAAAAAAACTGAAAGTTTGTCTGACACTAACAAAGACATCAGTCATCACACGATTAGTAATAATTATGAATTTTCAATGAAGCTTCAATGTCTGACAAGTTGTAGGAACCATCCAACCAATCAAGGAAATATCTGTTGATAGATTCATAAGAAACATTTATAAAATTCAGCTTTTAAACTATAACGATGAACTATAATGATGAAAGTTTGAAGATATCGTAATATTTAATCCAGAATCGTCGAGTTCGGAGCTGAACTAGCTACCAGTAGCTCTTTTTAGTTTTTTCCGCAGCTCTTAAAAATACAGGATCACTTTAAACCCACAAAAATGGGTGAAGTACTTGATGCTTTTAGATTTTACTTTATTGTCTAATGAATTTCTACTATATTTTTTTATCTTTAGTTATTTAGCAATAAAGCAAGTTGTATTTAACTCAAGACTCGGTGGAAAGTAAAAAAGGTAAAGATCATCCTCATAATCATATCTACCAAAACCCAAAACACTGCACATAAGTGTCAAAGTTCTGAACTAAACATGCACCAACACGCATACATATTACTACAAAAGGCTGTAATCCGCAATATCTGCAGAATTATCCGAAAGTTTTTATCCATGCACTAGGACAGAGAACTAATCACCAAAATATTTGGCCAAATGTTAGGCCGGTATTTTGGTACGTTACCTATACTTTGGGTGAAATAGACAACTAGCTATCCGGCCCGGCTCGGATTTTATTATAGCGTGATTATATTCAGCTTATAGCATTTCCCGATAAATTATAATACCTATCTTACACAAAAATATTTTTTCAATTAGAACCATTAGTACAAACTCTTCAGATATTAGTATAGATTATATAAAACAATAATAGTCAGTAAGTAATATAAGTATACTCGTACTATAAGTAAATATTTTATTTAATTCATTTGATAATTAAATATTCTCTTGATCTAAATATCAGATTACACTAAAATTACAAGTCAATTTCGTTATAGAAAACGTCTGCATTGCCGATTGTACTAGTAAAAACTATGCCAGTATCTTTGATCGTGAGCAGTTTTAAAAAACATAGTTTATTCCAATATTTAAATTCAGAAATGCAATGCGGTTAAATAAAAGTTAAAATTAAATATTTAAATTAATAATTGCGTCTTTGTATTGGCAACACAATTTAATTATAACTCTATAATTATTTGCAGTAATTATCGCGATAAATGAGAGTAGTGGCTGTAGCGGTTAGAGTCAGTTAGAAGCAGATTGATACCTCACACAGCTGACTGTCTAAGATGCATCAAACATGCTAAATATATGTGTGTAGGTAATAGGCATGTGTACTAGATGTTGCTTTAGACATAACATTATAGTGGGTCAAATCAATTCCTACTTGACATATTACGTGATTTGTTGACATGTAAAGGCAGGTATAAATACCAGTGGGATAACATTTCATTCATTCATAAGTTAAAGTAACTTAGTACTTGTTACATTTTCCGCACAAATTTATATACGTTTTTTCAATGTATTAGGTTTTTCATTATATTTTCAATGATTTTTTAATAGAGCGGGTAGATTTCGATGGCACCTGACGGCCAATTTGTTGTAAGAAGATTTATATTTTTTTTTATTATTCTGTTATTTATGCCAAATTACCATGGCAAGTTACACAAACCAGGTTCACCAGGTGATAATACATCCTCAAAAAAATAACGTTTGGACTTTGGTGTATATTTTCGGCTGACAGTGTTATTGCTTCGTACTTTTTCAAAAAGACACTGGCTAATCGGTAACCGAAAACGACAACGCAAGAGAATGATGATAAAAAATTTCATATTGCCCAAATTGGACCATATGGACCAACACGACATTTGGTTCCAGGACGGCGCTACGTGAATACGGCGTTACATCCAAACTGAAGATTTATTTAAAATTTTCGTTTCAAGATCTATTCGTATTGAAAACCCCTATGGTATAAAGCAAGTAGACTCCTCTCAAATCTATAAAAGTGTAAAGTTTCATCTAAATTTGTTAAGCAGTTTTTGCGTGCAAGATTAATATATCCATACATACAACCATCCGCAAAAAATCGCATTATTATGCAGTAAACAGCTTACTTAAAGGTTAAAAGATTTTAATTTAATTAATTAATATCAGTCTACGTCTAAGAGTAGTCCAGACACAGTCTGAAGCTAATAAGTAATAATTATTAAGGAAAATATGAGAATTAACGGCTTCACTACTTAATCCATGGAAAATTCTAGGTATTAGGTAAGTGGACGACTTGAGCACGTAAATATAATTATAATTATACCGGTTTCTCAGTTGCTTTTATCATCTGTATCTGTATCAGCCCATATACGTCCCACTGCAGATCATGGGCCTCCTCAACAATCGAGAGTATGATTGAGAGGGGTGAGGCCGAATAGTCCACCACACTGGCCTAATGCGGGTTAGCAGGCATTTACATACCGTAGAAATTATTCAGAATCGCTATTGTATACAAATTTCGTCTCGATGTTTTCTTTCACCGTTATAGTGCACTCATAACTCCGAAAATCAGAGGTGTGCCCTAGGATTTGAAACCGCGACCACCTCAAACATGTTGGCAGCCGCGTCTGGTCCGTTACCAACAGACCACCACGCACTTAAAATCATAAATGTATTTAAAATGCTTTTATTATTATGCGCAGCGGCACATTTTTTAAATTATCTTAATATTGTAAATATATTCAACGATAACAAGTAGTCTACATGTATAGTGTAATAAAGAAGTGAATAGCAATCGCTCGAGATAAAAGACATACAATTTATACTCCAAGTGCAGTGCAGTACATAAAAATATATTATGTCGAATGTTGTAGCTCCGCTTTTATGTGGTGTACCGATATTATATATTAGGCTATGGTTTCATTTTATTGCATTCGTGCATTTGGTTATCACCGCCATAGTTACTCTGTCGATAGATCCTACTGTGGATGACGATCCTAGAATAAGGCAGTATATATCTTTGAGATGGAAATTGCTTACCTGTTGGTTCAATGTAAGTATTGTAATCTTTTATCTGCTTACATTTTATATTTTAATATTTCATTTAACTTTTGGATTTTTTATAAAATTTATAAAACCGATTAATTACTTAGTTCGTTCGTAAAAGTTTTAAAACGCATTAATTACTTACGTTTCACGTGGCGTGTCAAGGTCAAGGCAAATCAAGGCTTCATTCCTTGGTTGTATTCGTAGCCAGATGTGGAACAAATAATGTTTTGCAAAAAAAAAATAGAAAATGTCGTGGAGAACTTTTGTAGGTCGATTTCCTAAAATAGTTATTTAATATGTACCTAAGTAATCGATTGTGTTGGACTAAGAATTCTCTGGTTACTCGTATAGTATGATTCTAAAAGTAGCAGCGTGTACCTTTCTTGCTTCTAGGGGAAAATTTATACAAAAAAAAAGAGGAACCTGACTGACTGATGTATCAACGCACATCCGAAACTACTGGAGTTAGGAACGTGAAATTTGCATAGAGGGTCCTATTATGAAGTAGGTTAGCACTAAGAAGGGATTTTGGAAATTCGGGTGAAAAGGGTGAAGTAGCGTTGTATGGTTAAACTTGGCACTTTAGTTAACCATTTAACAAAAATAATTGCCCACTCTCCTTTTTTAAAATTAACCTTATTATATAAGTGGGATCAAAATTTTATGATTTTGTAGTCATTTTTAATCGACTTTAAAAAAAGATTAGGTGTTCGATGTGTTTTTCAAAAACTGTTGGCCTATTTAGGTATTTGAGATCTATTAAAAGATTAATTTTATTTCTCTCTTTTTATTACAATTTTGAAGTCGGTTTTTTATATTTTTTATTACAAAAAGTCTACATAAGTAGACCTACTTATGTCTAAAATAATCATTGCAATAAAAATGTTAAGTCTTGTCGACACGATAATAATCTGTTTATTTATAGGTAATAACATTGGCATACCTGCCTCTGTGTCTATATTGCGAGATAAAACAAAAGCAAGGTTTTGGGGATTCCAAGTATGTCAAGAAACTTCGCCACGTCACTGATGTACTTATGACCAGCATCTTATTTCCTACAACTATGGTAGGTAATTATTTTTTGACGTTACCCATTTTAATCGCCTTTAAGGGATAGTTAGTAAATATTAGTAAAGGATATTTAGTAATAATAATAGTAATTGTTAGTAAAGGATATTTAGTGCTTTAAAGCGATAAGACCGCCATTTATACTTTGTTGTTTTGTATTGTCAACTGTTAATCTTTACAGAATTAAATATTTTATTCATTTTGCAATAAAAATTTTGATAGTTTAAATACAAACGAGCGTATAAGTGCGTGGTGGCCTGTTGACCACGCCCTAAAAACGGTGAAGTAAAACATCGTGAGGGAAACTGCATACCATACCGATTTATAAGAATTTCTATGGTATGTAAGTCCGCGAATCCGCACTAGGCCAGCGTGGTGAACTATATGGCCTAACCACTCTCAATCGTACTCTCGATTGTAGAGTAGGCCCGTGCCCTGCAGTGGGACGTATATGATACAGAAATACAAACGTAATATGATGAAATTATGTTTATAATAAGTTACCTACTGCATCTTATGTTGCCAGTTTTAGTAGGTAGATAGGTATATTTATATTTATATAAATATAGAAAAGTATATTTTGTAGTTTTAAAGATTTGTATCTTTTACACTGGGGGCTTACACAATAACGAATACTTACGATTAAAGATACATTGCCAAAAAGTATGTAGTAACACAGGTGAATATTGTTTACTAATTATAATATCAAGAGTGCGGGAGCAAAAGTAGTTCCTTTCAGACTGTAAATGAGGAATTGCAAATGTTTTTTTCGTCGCATCAATGTTTTGATGGCGTTGTGTATAGTTTGTTTTGATGGAAAAAATATGATTTATTTGGGACTTTTTGAAACATGAATAAGTCATGCTTCGCAGACGTCAGTATTGTACCACGAGTTAACAACCGTATTTTGCGAATGGAGGGTCTGGTATCAGCTGGCGTAAGATTTTCATCTCTCGTCAATTGATACAATTATGTTGGTCTGACAGTATCCGGATGTACGCTTCTCTCTCTCTCTTCAGCCACAGGAAGTCCACTACTGAACATAGGTCTCCACCAAGGATCTCCAAATCGACTTGTTGGAAGCGGCCTGCATCCAGCAATTTTCTGCAACCTTAACCAGGTCGTTCATTCACCTTGTAGGCGGGCGGCCGACACTGCGCTTACCTGTAGGTACGGGGCCTCCACTCCAGAACTTTTCGACGCCAATAGTTCTTCGCGCTGTGTTCCCGGCCTACGGCCTCTTCAATTTGCTTGATCTTTGGGCTACGTCGGTAACATTCTGTACCTTCGTCGGATGTTTGTGGTGGTGGTGGAATCTATCTTCAGTAAATATCAAAACAGCATCTTCACAAAACAACAGCTCGTCTTTCAAAAGAAAATTACCATTTACAACAATGTAAATAGAAATGATGTTAAAATTATACTCAACCGTCACTGTGTACTGTATACTAATTTATACTTTGTTTTACAAGAAAGAGGTTTTTTAAATTAACGCATATGTTACATATTGAAATAAAATTATTATTTACGGCTTTTATCGCGGATTTGGTTTATTTTTAATTTTTAACTTCCCCTCGTTTCGATTACTTTCCACTTTTCGAAGCCACGGAGCTGACTGATGTATTTAGTCATCCGCTCAATGACTGTCACAATTTAACTACCCTTATTTTACAGTATTAAATTAAAAAGTTAGTTGGGTTTTGATTTACGCAGATAGCTGTAAAGTCCGTGAATAATAGTTTTAATTTACAAGATTGGTGTGGTGTGGTGACGTGTTGTGAATTATGAAATAAATAGATAATATAAAATAAAATGTTACATAAAAGCAAGCGAAAATACTCTTATGACTATAAGAATTTTCCTATACATTTTCAGAGTGCAGATATACTTTTCTGGGCGATTATGACTACTAACGTGGAGTGGATGGCCCCGCCCAGGCTATTCAACTACGTGCCTAACTGGAGCCAACATTCTTTGCACTCCGTGTCGATGATCGTGGTGGTTGTGGACTTGCTGCTCACTCCAAGGTCGAGGCCCAAGAGATTGGTGCCGAGGTTCCTGCTAGCGATCGGTTTTATAACTGCATACGCCTTGACGTAAGTTGATACAATCGATGTAATTTATTGGCAGCATAACAAATATATTGCCATTGTAAATTGATTTATGATAACATCATTCGGTTTATTTATTTATCTGGTAGTCAATAATGCGGTGCGACTTCTTAATAATCCGGTATCGTGCAAATGAACATTATGAACAGCAGACAGTCACAGGAAGACGATTGCTCAACAAACACCACCTACTAAGGTAGTCAGACGAACTAATGAAGTGTGCAGGATGCCGCTGGATGTATACCACTTTTAACAAGTCACCCCGTGAAGTTTTGAAGGAGGATCTGTTCAATATCATCATCATCATCATCTCAGCCACAGGAAGTCCACTGCTGGACATAGGCCTCCCCTAAGGATCTCCACATTGACCTATTGGAAGCGGCCTGCATTCAGCGACTTCCTGCAACTCTAGCCAGGTCATCCGTCCACCAGGTAGGCGGGCGTCCGATATTTCGCTTGCCTGTACGTGGCCTCCACTCTAGAACTTTTCGGCCCCAACGACCATCGGTTCTACGAGCTATGTGCCCGGCCCACTGCCACTTCAACTTGCTGAGCCTATGGGCTATGTCGGTATCCTTTGTTCTCTTACGGATTGCCTCATTTCTGATTCGATCTCGTTGGCAAATCTCGAGCATAGCCCTCTCTATAGCTCGTTGAGTGACTTTAAGTTCATAATGAGGCCCACAGTGAGAGGCCATGTCTCGGTGCCGTATGTCATCACATCACTGGTAACACACAACTATCGAAGACTTTTCGATTTAAGGCACTGAAGTATTTAAGACCAGTTCAATACTTTAATAAAATAACGAATTGTTCTTGTCATGCAGGATCTACATCTGCTATCTAAGGGGCGAAATAGTGTACGCATTCCTTGAAGTCTTCAGCCCGACGCAAAACGTGATGTTTGTTACATTCTCTTACCTTATGTACATTACCTTATTTTTTATACAATGGAAAATTATATATTTGGCTTGGGGTAGCTCTAATGAATTCGAACTTAAAAAGGTAGTGTGATAGATTTTGAATGTTTTAACTAAATTTTATGTATTTATTTTAAAAATTTTAATTTGTTATACGTGCCCTTATCGAATATTTGTGAGGGGTATGCGCACGATTTTCAAGTGATGTTGCACAATGATTTTGCTATTTTAGAATTATTTACCTGCCTGGCATCAATTGTTACGGAAATAATCCGCTGTCCAACATATTATTGGCTTAATAAGTATTCATGGACCATAAATTACTGTGGCATAATTAGAAACTTAAACAGATGAATCTTTCCTCTATGTTTCTCATTAAATTAAACGGGACTTAATCAGTTCATTTAAGCTAATTAAGTACAGCATAATACTTAAGTGGCGTTTGTGTATTCGGGTGTTACAATTCACTTCTAATAAAGGCATCATTTACGGATTTTCTCGCGGATTTGGTTTAATTATTACATTTTTTAACTTCCCGACGCGACGTTTCGATTACTTCACAAATTTCGTGGTCTTAGTTTTATTTCAATGTGTGACATTCACGTAAACCTAAGATAACATTGTTGTAATTTATTTAACGAAAATAAAAATTATTGTTGTTTTTGGACATATCGTTTGATTTTGTTTTATTTTTATTCTATGTTAAATAGGTGATCAGGTTAAAAATTCAAGTTTCTTAAGTAATTAGGTAGTATGTTATTTTAAAATTAAATATAGAATTATGTGAATACTTATGTACTAATAACCACTCTGCATCAGAAAGTGAAATAACTGCACCTCCCTTATATCAGTTTAATAAACATATGCAGTGAGTAATTGATAAGAGGCACAGTTGCAGCATTAATTTTATGTACAAAAAATATATTAATAAAAACACAAAAATAATTGTAAAATATCCTTTATATTCCATTATAAAAATATTTACAAATATCACCAAATACTCTCACAATATGTAAATAAGTCAAGTATGTTAAGCACAGGTCTAATAAGGCTCACTTAACAAGCAGTATTACAACTCCAACATACCCCTCATTACCATCACTAAAACAATAAATAACTACTTGAGCAACTAAAGTACGAAAGACTTACACAATTTTTGTGTACATTAATTATCCTACGAAACGTGTAGGTACATATTTACGTAAATACAATAGACTGCAAACATTCTAAAGCCACTGAGTGTCGGCTTCGACCACTGATTTAAAGCCGGAACTCATAAAATCGACTTTATGTAAATATAACAAATATTATAATTTAATTTTATGTAAAATGGCATTTATTATCTTTTTTTTCTATTCTTTTTGCTAATAAAAATTCGGCAACTACAGTGTAGTACGATTTATATTGCCTAAGAAAGGTGTAGAAATTCGCGAGGGCGGCTTTGGCATGATTCCAGTCCAAATAGCTACATTCAATTATCTAATACCCATACATAACTACACTTACAAGTGAAATGTATGTATATTCGCCTCAAATCTTGGCTCTTATATTACATAGTGTAAACCACTCAACAATATCAACAGGTATTTTTACAAAATTATTGGCATCGTGGATGGAATATAAATAATTCCATAAAATGGCAATATTTGGCAACAAAATCTCGCAATAAACTGATTTATTTTCAATCACGATTTGGAGTATTATCACAGTGTGTTACAATTGGACCCTTGGAATCATAGGACTTACATATACATTCACTATACTTATTTGAGACATACTCATTTTCACTATACTCTCAAATATAAGACGCAACGGACCCGTCGCGCCTGTCGAGACGCCAAATCCGACAGTGGATTTGTACGCTTAACACATATTCTAGAAATAACAACATTCATACTGACTGGAGGCGTCAATTTAAATCTACACCCAAGACTAATCCCACATAAGTTTGTCAAATTAACTAACCGCCTCGTTTGTTCTTGGAGACATTATGTCACTAGGTAGGTCCATAGGTCCCGACTGTTGATTATCGCACGGCACTGAGTTTCCATTTGAGGAGAATGAAGGAGGCTGTTCTTAGCACCAGCACGAAGACCGTGAGCGCCAACACGTCCCACCAGAACATGTCGGGAGACATTGCCACCTCCGCCAGGAACTGACGTGGGTATCTGCAAATAAAGAAAACAATTTCAATAACCAAACATTACAAAATGTAGAGACGTATGTAGTATGACTGCAGTTGATGTTGTTTTTATAGGTCCGGCAAACGATCAAGCAGGTCACCTGATGGTAAGTGATCCCAGTCGCCCATGAACATTCATAATGCTCAATTAGGATCATGGATGTGCTGTCGCCCCATCAAATCGGGAGGGGAGCGGGAAGGAAAAAGGAGGGTTTGAGGGGAGGGGTATCGAGCACCCTCACCGAACGAACCGCGACAGTAAACCTGTCGCTTCACGTCGACCTCCAGTGAGTGGTACCACCGCTCCGGATGAGCCTGCTCATTCATGCTGAGTCATGATTGACAACAGCGTAGCTCTACCATTTTTAAGAATGCAAAATTTTACACTTGAGTGCCCACTGGGTGATCAGGGAACACGACAAACTTGGGACAGACACTGTGCTCGGTTTTAGGATAAAACGGTAGCTTCATAGTAGAACATAAATATTTGCAAATAGTTCACTAAATGCAAAAAAGTAGCGGGACTCTATGTGACAAGTTACAATACTAAAATTTTACATTCTATAAATTTTTCTCGCACGTCACTGTCGAAAGTAATGTACAGCAATTAACTCCTTCAGTATAGTTATGAATTAATACTAAACTTGATGAACCAACAAACTTCAAAACGGCCATCACATAATGAAGTTAGTATAGGTAAGTTGTGAATCAAAAAAAATAGAATTTTTTTTGTACTATGATGCAAAATTATAAATCAAATCTGACTTGTAATGGCAGTAGAGCGCTTGCTTGCAGTCGAGTATGGGTCGGTCGAGGCCGTAGATGGCGCCGATGAAGCCCTCCAGCCCGTAGCGCAGGTACGACACGTACGAGCCCCAGTACAGGTAGGGCGGCAGGTCGCGCAGCGTCACGCCGAACCCCGCGAACATCATCATCGGCACGGATAGTGTCGGGCCCAGGAATGTGCCGTTCTGAAATAACCACACCAGATTTAAATACGCACATACACCCAATAGTGACATAAATAGTGCTGATCTTACATAACGATCGAGCGTTATGTCATGGGTTTCAGAAAGTACGAGACGTCCCGGACTCATAAACACCAAAACCCGTAAAGCCGTATTTCAGTGGGGGATTCGAGCCCGTGTCGTCTCGTTTCACAGCCGGTGTCTAACCTACTAGAAATAGAAATAGACATAATTTTAGTGGGACAAAGAGTTTGTCATAACACTCATTCCAAATCAAATCCGAAAATATGTGCTTAATTCAATGTGTAAGATCCGTGTGAATTTAAAAAACAATTGACAGCCTCCGTGGCGCAGTTGGTTAGACGCCGCCTGTGAAACGAGAGGCCGCGGGTTCGATCCCCGCACCGAGAGAAATGTTTGTGCGGCCCACAAATATTTCTTTCGGGTCTGGGTGTTTGTGAGACCGAAAAGTCTCTCGTAGTTCCTGATACCCACGACACAAGACTCGATCTTAGTGTGGGGTCAGGACTATGTATGTGACTGTTGGGTGTTATTTATTTATTTATTTATTAATTATACAAAGCAGCTAATAGTAGAATGTGGTTAGGACGCGACAAAAAAAAAACCCTAGGAAAATGTAGACTGTGTTTTAAATGCGAGCCAGGATCAACTATACCACATAATATTTTAATGACACAAAGCAATTCGGTAATTCTCTGGCCTGTGGGAGTATCTAGGAGGCTTTAAGCCCGATACGACGGCTCATATTAAATAGTAAAATCAAACAACACCTTGAATTACAAAGCGAAATTAATTAATAACATTGAATTACTGAATTTATTATTATTATATTTTGACATAGTGGTCAGCGTGGCTAGCGTGGTGGACTATATGGTCTAACCACTCTCAATCGTACTGTCGATTGTAGACTAGGCCCGTGCTCTGTAGTGGGACGTATATGGGCTGATACAGATGCAGATATTTTGACATAGAAATAAATGAGCATGTTACTGACAACAACACTGAAGGCGGCGCCGATCATGAGGCCGAAGCTCTGCGCGACGAGCACGGTGTACAGCGAGATGGCGAAGAACATGGCGAACCGCGACGCGTCCAGCGGCTGCCCAGACATGCCGTACACGATCACGCTGAACACCAGGCAAGCTATGATCTGCAACGCGGAATAATATTACATGATTTAATGGATCAGTGCTTCCTAATATAGGTCGCCAGTCCACCTGTGCTGTTGTTAACTCGTGTCAGCTCTGGTATAAACCTTTGTGGTTTTATTGATGCTGTTCATGATATGATTTATGTATATTTTGTTTGTATACAATAAATGATTTAAAAAACCTAGTGGTGAGTCGCCAGCGTATATTAAGTGGACCCTGAACAAGAGATGCCCTTCACCCCTAGATTTCGGCACGATGAGCATTAAAATTAAATACTGAAATAGATTGTACGTATCAAACTTACTGCGATTAAAAATGATAAAAATGAATTATATACTATAGCAGTAAGGAACAGCCCTCTCTTTTAAAATTACACTTTTTGTGGGTTTAACACTTAAATAACTTTGTTGTGAGTATTATATAGTATTATTCTTTTGATTACATGCACTGATTTGCAGAGGAAATTATTTAGTAATACTAATCCGGGCTGATCGTGAAAATTAACCATTCGGAATTCAAAATGCGTACGAATAACGTGGGCGTGTAAAGTATGTCCGAAGTTAGATAAGTTTTCCACTTCTAAAAACAATACTATTTATTCTCTATGAGACTTATAATTCACTCCGAACTTAGTGTATGTATGTGTTACAACGTACGATAGAGAATTGGAACATTTTGTGAACTCCAAACATTCGTACAGTTTTACGTACTACGTCCGAACATTCCAACTTCGTTTCGAATGATAGAGAAACACCCTGGATAGGGACCCACAATGCAACAGACAACAGTTAGGGAATTATTTGATGAGAGATTATCATCCTTCGACCACAGGTCGTTGTAATCGGTCAAAGTAATATTTTCTTCGCTAATCTGGCCAGTTATTCAAAACAAAAGGTCTAAAATAATGTTTTGTTAAGTTTATTGGTGAATAAAAAATTATAAAATAAATAAATAAAATAGTTTCACTTACCGATATGGGCAAGTCGACGATGGTAATAGAGACATAATAGGACCCCAGAGAATACCATCTATTGAAATGCTCTTTTGACAGGATCGACATTTCTGACGGGACTGAAAAAAAAATCTCATTTAAATTTTCATACTTCAATTAACTCCATAGAGTCTAAAGTCTAGACAAATACAAAAGCTGCAGCTTAGGGTAATTAGTCGTTGATATAAGCTTTGTCTAAAATTTCGTCACCAGTCAGTAATTAGAGCAAAGTTCATCTGAGACTCATCGAGGTCACATAACAAGGCATATTCTGAGGGTGCTTAGCTGTTTGCACCCTGATAGCAATTTCAAGAGGGTCGATAGAGTTCGTGTGATAGACTATGTACGGTATAAACTCGTAATATACCTATACATTCCATTTAACATTTTAACTTACACGTATTTATTTATTTATTTATTTATTTATAAACTTTATTGTACACCAGAAAAAAACAAATACAATAACAGAAATTAAAAATAATATTAAAAATAAGTACAATCGGCGGCCTTATTGCACTAGGCAATCTCTTCCAGGCAACCTTTGGATGGAGATAAGACACAGGAGAGAGAAAGGGCAGTCTAGGGTATATAATGAAAAAGAAAAAAAAAAGTATATACTAACAAATTAAAAATACAAAATAAAAGTAATACATTCATATAAATATGTACAACATACATACATACATACATATTCAAAATAGACATAAAATATAATAAATATATACATAATAAATGCCAATGGAAATAGTAAAAGCACATTAATGAGTAAATTCAGTGAGAGAGATAGTGCTCCTTGACTAGTGACTTAAAAGATGACAATGTTCTAGCCCGTCTCACGACATCTGGAAGTGAGTTCCACAATCGAACAGCAAGTACGGAGAATGATTTGTCCATAAATGTCGTGGTGTGTACGGGCATTCTCAGTTTCATGTTCTCCGACGACCTCAGGGATCTTTCATGGGAATCATGAAGAAATATAAAACGGTCTTTGAGATAAGAGGGGGTGAGAGGGTTAAATAATATATTGTATAAAAGTGAAAGAGTGTGAGTATTCCGACGAAGCCGTATGGGTAACCACTTGAGCTTAAGACGAAACTCAGAAACATGGTCATATTTGCGTAAACCAAATATGAACCGTATGCAAAAATTTTTACACGTAATTGAACACTAAGATATTATAGTACAAGTATACAATTTGCATACCATAGCGATTAGAAAGAATTTCTATCGTTTATAAAATTTGTCAATGAGCACTAGGCTGGTGGGCTATATGGCCTAAACACTCTCAAACGTACTGTTGATTATAAAGGCCTGTGCTTCGCAGTGCGACGTACATATATGGGCTAATTAAGATACAATAGCTTTTAATCTTCCGTATTTCCACGGAATTGGAAATAATATGTATCCACTGATGTTACTGTTTGATCAACTTTGTTGCGGGTTCCTAGATACTCCCAGAGAATCGTCGAGCCTCAGTGCTTTGTGTCATTAAAATATGTGTTGAAGTTGAACCTGTGGGACGTATGTGGGCTGATATAGTATAGTTTACATCTACACATATACATACACGTGAGTATAGTAAGCATCATGGGCGACATCATGTGGTGCATGAGGATGGCGAACAGCAGATTGTAGTTCTCGAGCACGCGCGAGCCCTCGTTGCCAGCGTCGATGAACAGGCTGCCCAGCATCACGCCCACCAGAACATTCACCAGCAGACGAAGATGCGTCATCGTCTACACACAACACAATTTTTTATTACTTCATTTAAACGGTGAAGGAAACATCGTACTTACTACTATTTATTTACTTACTGGTGGTAGGTCACTCATATGTGAGAGGCCACCTGGGTGGGTATCACCACATTGTCTATTTGTCCCGTCAAAAAAGGATGGAAAGATGGAAGAATCATTGGGCATCCGGCTAACTCACTTACCGAACGAAACGTGACAGGCAAGCTGTCGCTTCACTTCAATCTCCTGTGAGATATTGGTACCGCCCCGGAAGAGCCTACCCATTTGTGCTGAGTCATGACTGACTACAGCGTTGCTTTACCACTTTATAAAGATATTCATTCAACAACTCATTCAGATTTGAGGTATACTGGAGGGAACGATGCGAACATTTTTTTCCCACATGAACAGCTAATCAGAAGTCTCACTATCTTCCTTCTCGTTTCCGCTATCCTCATTAGTACTAGCACACTCAGTGCTTGTAATGTAATTTGTGTCAGTAATAAATATTTATTATTATTTTTTTAATTTTTCGTTTCATTATAAATAAATAAATAAATAACACCCAACAGTCACATACATAGTCCTGACCCCACACTAAGATCGAGTCTTGTGTCGTGGGTATCAGGAACTACGAGAGACTTTTCGGTCTCACAAACACCCAGACCCGGAAGAAATATTTGTGGGCCACACAAACATTTCTCTCGGTGCGGGGATCGAACCCGCGGCCTCTCGTTTCACAGGCGGCGTCTAACCAACTGCGCCACGGAGGCTGTCATATTATACGAGTAATATATTTCTCACAATAGATTTAAAAACTGATTCTCAAAACAAACCAACTTTACTTAACATAAGGAAGACATACTATTTTTTTATTTTTATCAAATAAACAAAATGAATCATAGTCCATTGTATGCTAATTGATATATGTGCAATAATCTAACAAATTAAATAATTAAGTTTTTTTCTACTTGCTTATAATTTCAATAAGGAATAAAGAAGCAATATATAAGGTATAATTTTTATGCAGGAATTGTATTGAAAAATTACGACGGACAACTAATTAATGTTAAGTACTTTCCCAGTAGTAACCCCCCTCTATTTCTGTTTTGTTATTAATAACGACATTGTTTGATATACTACACAAGAAATTGATTCTTTAAGAGGTCTATGTTCAGCAATGGACTTCTAATAAAGGTATGAGTTTCAGTTCAATAACTAATCTATACGTTGCAATACCGGAGTGCGTTGGAAAATACCTAAATCCCAATATTGCTAGGCCGCTTCGCCGTAGCTGATCCAACAGCGCTGGCTAGGTGTATGTAAGCCTCCAAACCTGGTATGCCAAAAACAACATGAAGAGTTGATATCAGCCGTGATAATGCTAGACATAAAAGATACTTACGGCATCTCGCTTAGCCTTCAAGAATCCTCTCTTGATGAGCACTGATCTCTGGTTGGACTGCGGCGTCTCTTCCGTTCCCGGTCCCAAGTCCTGTTCCCGCATCACGCTCAGCGGGTTCTGCTTCCTCAACGCCTCCATACTGGGAATCGACTCTGGGTCATCGAACCAGTCCAACACTTTACCGTTCTCCGCCTTTGTTGTCAGCACTTTGATCTTGTCCTCTCCGTATTCACCGCATGCTAATTCAATTACTGTAAGAAACATTGTAACCTTTGTGATTTGGTTTTACGAGTATATTATTATGTCAATCATTACAATATTAACATACATTTTGTAAAGCTGAAATAGCGCAGATTATACGACACACTTGATATTTGTCAACATTAACGGTTTTAACGAGAAGATTTTATTCCTCGTATTCAATACATTCCAACTTACCATAATCAGCGGGGTTGTGGTATATCGGGCAGGGCACTCCCGCCTGCTCCAAGTACGAGACGAGGTTCTTGGTGGTTCCCTGGTACAAGCACTGTCCAGCCGCCAGGATATACACCTGGTCGAACAGAGCGAACAGAGACGCCGACGGTTGATGTACAGTGCACACTATCGTGCGGCCTTGGTGGGCTAGACTTTGACATAGTTGCACCACTTGGCTGCACGATGAACTGTCTAGACCACTGCAAGAAAAAGTATTGTGTTAGTTATAATACAAGTAATCTTCAGTCAACATCACTTTCTATAATTGTGCTTCCATACAGCAGTTTTGTGGAGCAGCATTGTGCAATAATGTTATCGATTGTTAAATAGATTAGGCAACGTTACGGTAACATATACTCACCAAAAATGACAATTGGTTGTCAGATTTTGCTGAGTAACATTTGCAAACGTAGCTTAACAAAAAGTAGCTGGGGTGTGGATGTATAATTATGCAATTTGATAAATATAGTTAATAATATACGCAGCTATTGGTATACTGTATAATTTGTTTGGTAAAAAAAAAGAGCTATCACAGAGCAGTATGCAATAGTTTGTAGAAGAAACGGGCAAAAGCCTTTGATGAATGTGTTCCCTTTATGGAACTTTGCTGCGAATTGCATTGAATATTTCAGTCACATAAAACAATAAATAAGAGTAGTTCGTTGAATATTTTTTTTTGTTTCTGACAATATTTACGGCGTTATTAATGGACAGTTTTAAAATCGATTTAGTCGCTCAAACTGAATTCTAAAGCCGTTCGAAAGGAACAAAACATTCGATAACTAAAATAGGTTTAAAATCTGTCTATGAATAAGGCCGTAAATGTATAGTTTCTGGCTATTTTTTTAAACTTACGTGGTAGGTTCGTCTAGGAACATAATAAGTGGGTTGTTGATGAGCTCCAGGGCGATGGATAGCCTCTTCCTCTGTCCACCTGACAACTGTGAAGCGCGCGTGTTCATGTGCTCGTACAAACCCAGGTTTGTGAGGATATCTTCAATCTTGAAAAGAAAAGCATAGCTAATTAAAATAAGTCATTTACTAGGAACTTATCTAGTCTTTTTTTATTGCCATGAATAGCGAGACAAGCATGCCGTTCACCTGATGGTAAGCGATACGACCGCTCATAAGCAGTAGCAAAACCAAACAACGTGTTGAATTGGATTGCAATGCTTGGCAGTTCATAGAGACATAAGATGTTAAGTCTCAATATGTCCAGTAGTTACTCTGGCTACAATGCCCTTCAATTCGAAACACAAGAGTGCATTTACACTGCTGTTTGACGGGAGAAATAGACATTGCGGTGGTACCTACCCAGATGGCCTCTCACATATGAGAGACCTACCACCAGTAAAATAAAATTTATTGCTCGGTCCTGAGTCCTGTCCCAGTATGAATACCGAGTTAGTTAGGTACGGATTATAGGTCATTTCTTAGAGAATTAGTTGTAGCCTTGTAGGCACGCCACGCCGATGCCAATGGAGATACGAAACGACAATTTATAATTTTTTATAATTTATTTAAATGGCTCAGTTGTTGGAATTTATGTTTTATGCTACAGCTTGAACAATGAAATGTCATTTATCACACGGACATCATAGTATTTAACACAGAGTACATTTGGTATTTGACAATGAAAAACAATTACTGGAACAGTACAGCTTGATAATTAGGTAACATTTACATATTACTTTTATGTTAACATTTTACCAAGTCTATTGAAAGGTAATATCTTTCAACCGAGTTCGTCTTTCCTTGGTGTGGTGGCAATGAACATATTTGTAAATGTGAATGAACCTTGCCAAAGCGCGCGTTAAGTAATTCTTTAGGTGCCTTTACATCTTAGTGCGTAGATAACCTTGCGTTAACCCAAGAGGCATGTTATTACGAGCCGCATGAACGGATATACTGGCGCAGCAAACTGTGTTATGAGAAAGCCGGTTTCAAGTACACCTTACTCGGTAGTTGATGGTTTCCATTTCTGTGAAGTTTATTAACATGCCTATATTAGCTTCGCATGTGTGTACATAATATATATTTAACGGAATATATTTGCACGCACTTAAAAACGGCGAGCCGCGTCGCGGCGGATTGATTAGAAAGGACAATGGCGAAATCGTATTTGCAAAAATATCGCGTTTAGAAATATCATACTTGTTAATAATAATATTATTATTTTTCATGAGTTTTCAGCATACTAACTATAATTGTGTAACGATGTTTAAGTTTCACAATAAAATAGAAAGCTTTATTGACTATTTTGTATGGCCATCAGGTTTTTTTCATCAATGGCGTAAGGTCTTTTAAGCCGACAAAAAATATTTTCTATCGAATCTCGCAAAATCTGTTACAAAAAATAGCTTTATTTGGTAAGACAAGTGCGGTAAATATTTATTTCATAGCCCTACTTCACCAAATAACATTTTTAAGAAAACAATAATATTTCAATTGGAAATGTCAAATAGAACATAACCTCAAAATCTATAAATTAAAAACGTTTAGTAAATAATGTAGACTTTTTCAATGAGTATTTCTTAAGACATTATTGTTTAGGAACAGCAGCGGAATTCATATATATTTTTTTCACCAATAAACGCTCCAAATTTTTATCAACTAAAATCATGTATGGAAACCTGCCATTGTCCTTTTGCACGCTTAGGAAGCCTCGATAACAATACAATATTTCAAATCGTTTAAATTTTTTGTAAGTTATGTTTTTCAGGAACCGTTAAATGGAGTTCCAAATCAAAGCTTGGACACAAGTCGGATGATGTACATACGCTGAAAGCAAATTGCGATATACTTATGTTCACTGTATTTTCCCTTACTGTGTGGTTAGTTTAGTGTTCTGTGGTGGGGTGGTCATTATTTTGCTGATACCAATATACCCAACGACCCACAGCAAAACTATTCTATAACTTCACGTTGGGTTTCGGTGAGACAGAGAGGTAGGAGGTAGTGGTGCTGGCTTATTATCTAATACTGAGAAAAGAGCAGTCTACCACCTTTATTCGGTCGCCGATATACCAATTTGATTAGTTTATGTGATTAGAATCAGAATTTTTATTGCAGAATTATTATACCAATAGATGTTCTTAATTTAAAAGGAGTTACGGAAACATTCTACCAGAAGATATCGGTGTGCAATATTTTAACAATAAATAAGTATTAGGTCTTATACAAACGGATTAATTAAAATCTAATTATTAACCTTAACAGCATGCGAATTCATAATTTTATCAGAAATGGCCTACTGACACCTAATTTAGCTATAAAATTGATTATGGTCGCTCGTAGGTGCTAACAGGAGTCGTAAATCATATCGTATAATGTAAAAAAAAAATACTCAGTAATTTATTATAATTATTTTAGCCGGTGGGCTGATGTCATGCTTATAAAATACCTAATTCCGACTTAATTATCCAGTCTGGATTAAACTTTGTAACTCGTTCGAAGTATACCTATATATTTTGTTTCTGCGATGAAAAAGATACTGTGAATTTTAAGTTATAATATTAATATAAAAATATTTATCAGTAGTTTTTATAGAGAACTTATTTGCATGTATTGTTTAGGTACATGGAATAAATTCACAGGAAACTTTTCCATTTTCACAAAATTATTTCTCATTGTAACTTTTTAAGTACTTATATTTCGACAGTTTTTCACGTAGGTAAAAAACTATTTCACAATAAAGGCGAATAGCAGGAAGTGGTAGAGCCACACTGTTGATATGAATTAGCATGAATGAGCAGGCTCGTTCGGGGCGTATGTCCAATACCCCTTGCTCTTCCCATCCTTTTTCCTTTCCGCTCCCTTCCCGATTTCAATGGTCCGACAAATCCAAGCTTCGTAGATGTTCATGGGCGGCAGTTATCACTTACCATCAGGTGACCTGTTTGCTCACTTGACGGAGACACGCAAAAAAAGGTAAAAATAATACATACATACATACATAAACTCACGCCTGAGTGCATTGAGGTGCCTGAACACATTTCGCCTTATATGTTCCGTCCCACGATGTGATGGCGAGCCTATCGCCATATCGGGCACAAATTCCTGACTCCGGGCTGATAATGAATAGAAAAATTCAATATCACTTTGCCCGACTCGGGATTCAAACCCGAGACCTCAGCTTTGCAAGTGTACCTTAGTACAACTACGCCACCGAGTCAGTAAAAATAATTGAATAAATAAATTCTCACCACTTCTCCCTTCTCGTATTTGTCTAGTTTGGTGGGTAGTTTGAGTTGAGCGGCCAGCGACATGTTCTCTGAGACAGTGAGGAGCCCTTGCAGCCGGTCATCTTGCTGGATGTAACACGACATCTTCTTGAATCTTTCTGTAATTTGTATTTTATTTATGGTAATTTATTGTACAACATGAAAACGACAGTAAAATTATAGAGACAGACTTAAATAAGGACACATTTTGTTTGAACGTTTCGTTTGAAAGTTTGAATGTTGTTATTGTATTTTTTTTCTCTTTTATACATTGTCTTTAATAATTTTATTATTATTTGTTTTAGAATGAGTAACTAAATCTAAATTTATGAAGGAGTAACTCGTTGTTGGAACAAATAAAGCATTTAGTCTTAGATTTATTAAAAATTTGTGCAAATATTAAAAATCATGTCCATTTCATTTTCATTAAAATACTATAGTAAAGTCCCATTTACACGAAGAGAGTTTCTCAAGGCGACAATCATATACCATTATCGCATGACATTACTGCCAAAGAATATCATATCATTACAAGGTTTTCCAATGTTTTAAGCAGTCGTATACATATACGATCTTCATCAAATTGGCAAATATGTTTACATAAACTATTATACTGTTGGGGTTTAGGTGTGAATATGTGTACACACAACTTTGTGTTTTTATGTACACTAATTACACAATAATGACATCAACTGTATCTTAAAAACTACACAGTAATTTAAGACGTGGTAAAAAATATTGCTTCCTATTTCCTAGTGAACCGGCAGAGGTCCGTTAGACACATTTTAACTCAAGCTTTATATTATTTTATGTTTATTTAAGGACACATACATAAGTTTATATTCAAATAAGCGATTATAGTTACAATTGACAAATACAGTCGATCTAGATTTAATGTTGCTTTGAGGTAAAGTCCATATACGTGGATTTAATGAGAGGTAGAGACGCTGTGGTGAAGTTGGTTTAGTTCAAGGCTAGGACATAAATTGCTGTCACACCGGTTGAGGTGGTCGCCCCTGTGGACCTAAGTCTGTTCATGTAATTTATCTGTGAATGCCTCTTATAGCCGCATATATATAAACATATAGTTGTCTAGGCAATTTATAATAATTATTTATTACTCACATTCATTTCTTAATGTATACATCAGAATCATAAGCCCTTGTGGGGCATGTTCGAAATTAATATAAATATACTTTAATATTACACATAATTGTTTAAATTATTAAATAGTTTGCATTTGCTTAAATGTTATTAAATAAAATATTTAAACAGTAGAAGGAATGGCTGCGGAGGAAAACCGCGCCAGCAACCCTTTAGCTGTCTAAAAAATACTAATCTATAACATATAACCGTACACTGGCCGGATTGAAAAACGCAACAAGGGTGCATCCTAAATCCGCTTTCATTTTTAGACAGAGCTCGTGTTAGGAACAATAATCTGATGTTATTTTATTTTTTTACTTAAATACCAAGAGCCCTTGGTTTTATAAAAGCAGAAATTTTATAAAAGCAGAAAGTTTGTCAGCGCATGCCTCTGACATAGGCATCACACGACTAGCTATTATGAAGTTCCGATCGTGATTGCTTTGGAAGTTATCAACTTTAATGTGTCTGGCAAGATGAAAGACCCATCAAAAGTGTGTTAGTACCAAGGAAATATTTGTTCATAGTAGATGCCTTAATAGCATATAAAATTCAGTTTTTATACTATAACTAGCGGCCCGACCCAGCTTCGCCCGGGTGCATATTGATTTCTTTACAATAATATGTACGTATTATACAGGAAGGTTTATATTCCTTTTAAATCACTCTATCTATTAAAAGAAACCGCATTAAAATCCGTTGCGTAGTTTTAAAGATTTAAGCATACAAAGGGACATAGGGACAGAGAAAGCGACTTTGTTTTATACTATGTAGTAAAGTCTGGCGACCACGGCGCGGGGTCTTGGTCTATTATCCTATTATCAGAAATGAAATGGGAATAAGTAGTGTTTGTCACACTGCAAGCATGTTAGTTGTTTATCGTGCTAAATCCGGGTTGTATTTGCTCGCGTTTAATTATTTATTGCTGATAACGGTGTCGTGTATCTAATCGACTGTTTTCTTGCTAACCTATGTATTAATCGTTGCTAATGAATATATATCCCAAGTACTAATTATACGAAAAAATCGAAAGTATAATAAGTATGTTCCTTCAATTTTTATATCGAATATTTACTGATATTTATTATTTGTTTGATAATCACACCAATTGCCGCCATAGATTATCGTGTTACACGATACTTTACACTATGAAACTATTTTATAACCTTACGATAATAGTTTTTAGATTTACGTGAATGTTACACAATGAAATATATTATTATTTTTATTACCACCATTTGTGTAATTATTGCATTTTTTATTTTGTAGACGTTTCGTTTTATTTCAATCCTTACGATAATCGTATCTTCGAGGCGGGAAACTCTACCCGTGTAAATGTGGTTTATAACTGTTGTAGTTGTAGAGTAAGTTTATGTAACTTCATTGATAATACTGTGCTTTCTAGATAGTCCAGCGCCCGTGACCCACAAAGGTCAATAATATGAGATCCGTTGGGTCTGCTTCCGCGTAGTTAAACGCTGATTAGCCTATAGCTAGTTTTGAGGGGCGATACTTCCGCGTACTGTTTGGGGCTATGTACGGAGGGAAGTGAACCAAAATATTTCCAACTCCTATTGGTTCGAATTATTTATTTATTCTTTTTTGCACGCCAAATTAATCTTAAGAACTAAATGAATGTTTAACATAAGAGTACATGAGTAGAGAAGACAGAATTCTCATACGTATAGGAAGCGTATGGCGGTTGTATCGCTCGAGGCTATCTCCTACCGACTACCATAGGTTGGACGTAAGGGAAGGAAAAAAAAAGAGAATTTTACTATTGTAATTAATTGTTGAGTGCTAAAAACAAGTCAGACATTCCCAGAGCCTCTCTGATTTTCACTGCTAGGTGTCATTGAAATATGTGCACATGTTCCTGGCTTACAGAGTTGCAATGGCAGTACAGTATTCAGTCACTAGAATACCACACAGGTACTATGGATTATGCACATTTACTTAATTCTTTTATTTAAACTTTTATTCTTTCCCATATTAGACTCTGAATTCCCCCCGCAATCCATAGACTAAGAAAAAGAAATCCTATCTGATCTATCAAAACAGTCATTATGCTGCGACTTAATTGCTCATATTGCAGCAATCAGAAAGTGAGGGCTTAATGTCTTTTACATTAATGCAGGGGCGTGCGCTCCTTGTAGGCAGAAATGCAGTGCTTTACTTGCCATTTACAGATATTTTATTATAACGTACGTACTTCTTAATGACTTTAATTAACAGTAAATAAATGAATAAACAAAATATAATAACTTAATAACGCCTAATATTTTATAAATAGCACCTATTTGCAAACGCACAAACATTATGTTTGCCACTCGAAAAGCAAAAGGCGCTGCAAAGCAAAATAATGTACCTAATCAACCAAGTAATGCCGCCGCGTCCCGCATGACATTTGTTTGCATGTGTGTAGTAATTTTGGTGTCCGTGCATAGTCGCAAACGCACACACGCATGAATATTGAAAGCCGCGACTCCTGCGGCAGGCCTCGGAAGCTCGGCAGTTGTCGGGAGTAATCGGAAATGTTCGTTGCCTATAATCCGAGTAAAAATAATAGACAGAAATCTAATAAACTGCGCAAAATGCACATTATGCATTTTTGATTGGTAAGGTTTTATTTCTTTAAATAGCACAATTTTTTTGTGTTTCGCGGGGGCCATTTTGCTTTTTTCATGTGATAAGCATTGTTTATTATTTTGTTTGCGTCAGTTTAATTATAGTTTTCTTATAATATTTTACATTTTAATATTTGAAAGTGTGTACATTTAACAGTTTATTTCTGAGTTTCTATAATAATTGTAGTGATTTGCTTTTACTAGTACGTTTGTTGATTTTTTAAAATGTTATTTGATTGTGAGGTTTGTGTTGAAAGTGTGTGTTTATTAAAAATTAAAAATAACAAGTTCTCACAATTGTCATTCAGTGAAAAGATTCAAATTTTGTCTAAAGGTAGGTGTGTACCCGAGTTACAACAATTAAATCAACAAAAAGGGAATGTAACTCGAAAGTTTCATGTTAAAAGTTATGAAACGTATAACTGGCTGTGTGGTTGTGTACACACGATTAAATTATATTGTTTTCCTTGCATATTGTTTAGTAATTCTAGTACAGTGTGGACTGATTCAGGATATTCAGATTTAAATAATTTCTATGCCGCGGCAAAGAAGCATGACCATACAGAAAAACATCTGGAGGCCTGCTTAAAATTAAATACTTTTGGTAAATCTCGTATTGAAATGAGTATCAACAGCCAGTTACGATTAGATATTGAGAGGCATAATGCTAAAGTTGATCGCAATAGAAACATTTTTCAAAGGCTGATCGATGTTGTTTGCTTTCTGGGAAAACAAGAATTAGCTTTTCGCGGTCACGATGAGTCAGTATCGTCGTTGAATAGAGGTAATTATTTAGAAATAGTAGATTTATTAGCCAAGTATGATGGAATTTTAGAAACCCATTTACAGAGTGCAAGTACCTCATTCACGGGCATGTCGAACCGTACGCAGAATGATTTGATCTCGAGCGTTGCATCTGTGATGATCGATCGCGTTAAAGCCGAAATTAAACAGTCCGATTTTGTCGCCGTCATGGTAGATGAGACTCCTGATGTTAGCGGCCGTGAACAATTAGTATTAGTTTTGAGATATTTTCGTGATTTTGAAGTAGTAGATCGATTTATCAAATATGTTGATGTCAGCGCGGATCGGACCGCTGTAACCTTGAGTTCTATTATTTTGGAAATTTTAGAAGAGTTCGATTGTGTATCCAAATTAGTTGCACAAACTTACGACGGGGCAGCAGTTTTATCCTCACAAATTAATGGCGTGCAGGCTTTGGTGAGACAAAAATGTCCACAAGCTATGTACGTTTGGTGTTCAGCACATATATTAAATTTAGTTTTATCGAAATCGTTCGAACGAGTTGCTGAAACAAAACGCTTTTTTAGTATTATAAAATCAATCGCGGCTTTTTTTCACACCAGTACAAAGCGAATGGCCCATTACAACAACTTTGCCGATATGAAAAAGCTGCCTCGTGTCGCGGAAACAAGGTGGACATAATATCATTCGCGCACGGTTAATATTATTAATAATGCGTCCACCCACCTCCTAGAATTGTTTGAAAATATGAACGAAAATACACAAGACTGGGATGGTGAAACACTGACACAAGTCAGTTCATTTTTATATATTATGAAAGAATTTGAATTTAATTTTCTTTTAAAATTTTTCGCTGATATTTTTGCAGAAACGGATATTCTGTACGATATTTTGCAAAAAAAAACTAGTGACATCGCGTATTGTGTAACAAAGATAAAAGAGTTAGAGTCATTTTTAGAACGTTTTAGAGAGAAGTTCGAGATCTATTATGATGCCGCCGTTCACATTACCGGACCACCTAAAAGAAAGCGCAATGTCGATGATGTAAAAATACATTATCGGCGAATTTTTGTTGAAATAATTGATAATGTAGTCAGTGAATTAAGAAATCGTTATAAAAACATTAAAGATTTAAAGTTTATTGAGCTACTTTCTTGTGAGAATTTTAAAAAATATAGTGAACGTTTCCCTGAAAATGAAATCAGAGAGTTCACCAATAATTATCAGGCACATTTTAATTTTGATAAATTGAAAAATGAATTGCGCTGTATTTATAGATCACCTCAATTTGCAAATAGTTGTGTATTTAGTATTATTCAAAATTTGTATAAGGACAATTTAAATAAAGTTTTTTCTGAAGTGTTACGATTAGCGAAATTCATTGTGACTATCCCAGCAAGCAGCGCATCGGCAGAGCGTTCATTTTCGTGTTTAAAACGTATCCACACATATTTGAGAAACACACAAAATCAACAACGACTCACAGAGCTTTCCATGATTTCTATAGAAAAGGCATTAATGATAGAATTAAAACGCAATCCAACTTTCTATGACGATATCCTAAAATCATATTTAAAAAAGGATAGGCGCATAGATTTAATCTATAAATGAATGAGTAGTTTTTTTTTACTAACCCGTAATTTTATTATTAAGTTTATTTATATATTTTGCGAATCACATGAAAATCGGTCTTTTTAAAGGCCACATCGGATATCTTGCAAGGGACGTGTTCTATAACCATCACTCACTTGGATAAGATATTTGAGGTGGTCGTTTATTTACATCGGGCTATAGTAATCTCAATTAACCGGAACCTTGAATATGTGAAAATTGAAGCTGACTCGGTGAGTAGTTATAATATTTTAGTTTATTAATCATTTACTTATTAGACTTTCTTCGGCCACGACAATCGATCGCTGGTTTTTCTGCGTTCCGTAGATGTATATGAATAGTAGTACATCTAAGACTTGTTCTGTTGGCATGGTTTCCGACTTAGAGATCCGTCGCGTGGCTGTGGCTATGCTAAACATCTATAAAAGAAAAGTTTTTGTGCCGAGTACTTCGCCGCATACCCAGTATCATAATCCTGTGCACGCCACTGCATTAATGTCAAGATTTAACCATTTAGTGTATATTTGAAACAAGTTCGATTGCGTGTTTGTTGAATTTTGTAATTAGGTATAGAATTACATGCAAGTATAAGCAACAAACATAGAATAATTCTGTATATGCAAAATGTATTTGTCACAGTGTAATTTGAAACAATGCAGCGCCAAAGTATTTGTCCATCCATACATCTAAATAAAATGAGACATCTTCATAATATTAGTCCATGCAATGCTTGTGTTTATTTTAAAAACAGTTTATAATTAATGAATTAGACGGGTAATCGTGTATGGTAGAAAGATGTTATTATGAATAATTATCCAATCGCAGTTAAATAATCATTGTTATCATTAGAATATAACACCTGTTTCAACAAGAATGCTGTGGTTTGTAATGGTTTCAGTTAATTATGCGAAATGCTTATTATAATATTAACGCGCAAGAATTGAATACAAATAACACGTTGGCCAAATATGACGTAACTACAAAATGTCGATTAACATTTTTATTTATGTGACATTCTATTAACTAAAAAATATATAATAATAAAAAAGATATCCAAAATTCAAATTAGACAATTTAGATGTATTTCTGACCTTTAGACATTGAGTAATTATTACTATGTAGTAATATTTTGGAATATTTCTTAATTAATGTGACAATAACCATCTTTATTTAATAAAATATATTTAAATCTCTGAATAATCCGGATAATATTACATACTTTTTAAATTATTTTATTCTCTCGTATTTGAGTCTTGATTGTGAAGTGCTCGAAAATCGAATTCGTTAAATACATACAGGCGAAGCTAATAAAAGCGTGTTTATATATGCTTTTTTTTGTTGCATAGGTCCGGCAAACGAGGTGACCTGATGGTAAGTGATCACTGCCGCCCATGATCATCCATTACGTTTGGATCATGCATGTGTTGCCAGACTATCAAATCAGGAGGAGAGCGGAAAATAAAAAGGACTGGAAGAGGAAATGGGTACCAAGCATCCTGTTAGGAAAATATACTACATTTTATTTAGTTATTTTGCTTAAGAGTTATTTTATTGCTATGAATGGCGGGACGAGCATGCCATTCGCCTGATGGTAAGCTAAACGACCGCTCATGAACAGTAACAAAACCAAAAAACACCTTGAATTACAAAGCTATGCTAGGCATTCCACTGCGTTCGGCATCCTGAGACATAAGATGTTAAGTCCCAATATGTCCAGTACTTACTTTGGCTACAATATCCTTCAAACCGAAACACAACAGTGCATTTACACTGTTGTTTGACGGGCGAAATAGACATTGCGGTGGTACCCACCAAGGCGGCCTCTCACATATGAGACCTACCAGTAAAAAGAGAGAGCTTGCTTAAAAGGGTTTAGCTTTTGTCGAACTTACTCATAATTCGTCCTCTTCCGTTGATGAACACCGCTCCGCCGACTCCAGTGATGCGGTATCCTGACAAGACGTCCAGTAGTGTGGACTTGCCCGCCCCCGAGGGCCCCATGATCGCCACCAGCTGCTTCGGCCGGAGACGCCCGTTGACCCCATGGAGGATCTGTTTGCTGCCTGGTAACAAAAATCAATATATTAGCGTCTGAGCATGTTCATTCTTTTTAGGGTTCCATACCTAAAAGGTAAAAACGGGACCCTAATACTAAGTCTGTCTGTCTGTCACCTAGCTTTTTCTCATAAACCGTGATAGCTAGAAAGCTGAAATTTTCACAAATTATGAATTTCCGTTGTCGCTATAATAACAAATACTAAACATAAAAAATATATCAAGAGGAAGTCCCCATACATTAAACGGGCTTTTATCGTATTTTTTGCACAGTATTAATAACGGTAACAGGAAGACGCTTAAATTTTCACAGAATATTTAGTTGTATATTACCTTTCAAAATAATTATTCCTTGCAGACAAATTGCTTGTAACTTAACTGTTGTTTGAACTCTATTTGAGAGTAAATAGGCACTACAACGGTGAAGGAAAACATCGCGAGGAAAGTATACCATAGCGATTTGTAAGAAATTCTATGTAAAAGATAGATAGGATATAGAGAATGGCCGTTAGTCACTGGTCAGTTCGTCGGTCGGTGCAATTTCGCTGATCTGTTTGAAATTGTAATGCGACACACTTACGGACGTCACTACGGCAGTCTTGACGCCTTGTCATCATCCGAACGATATGAATATCCTGCCACCGCAGCAAATCAGTTACTACGTATTCAATAAGTGGTTCTCAAATATCGTCAAAAGGTCACGTGCTACAACGTCCAATGTTTATTAAACTGGATGAGAAAAAAAAAATTGTCTATTCTTTTTATGTAGAATTTATATGCATATATACATGGTGATATTGACATATGACATTTAATTAAATCCACATGTTTTGTTGATCCCGATACCAATACTGCTTAAAATTCATTATAGATTTTTTTGTGGTTTAGGGACGACAGATTTTTATAAAATAAAGTGATTATAATCACATTTTACATTTTATTCGCAGGGCCGAAAACAAAAACATATTTTTTATTGGATTAATCAAATATTTTTGTTTTCGGCAAGTTCATTTTTCCAAGAACTCCGGGTCTGGGTTGCGATTATGCTTATATTTGTTCAAAATAAATATTTTACCCTACACGAACAAGTAGGTTACATCGAGAGACAAAAGTCTTCGCACCGATACTAAGTTTCATAGTAAAATAGACATTCTCCTTTGATATAAATCATAGAATCGCCCACAGCTTAGCAGGATACGCATCTACGCACTACAATCGAGATTGTAAGTCCTTGTTATTCATAGACATTTTATTAACCATTTTATTTATCAAATGTTTACTAGTCTAGACTTAGACTAGCACGCTGGGGTGTCGTAAGGCGGTCCATACCATCTTTGGTAATTCTCTAATAGATCTTAATGATATGCAGGTTTTTCAAAGCTGTTTTCCTTGACCGTTAAGTGCATGGACATTGCTTATCAATACGCATTATTAGAAGTGCGTGGTGGCCTGTTGGTAAACGGACCCGACGCGGATGCCAACATGTTCACGGTAGTCGCGGGTTCGAATCCCATCCTCTGACTTTTCGGAGTCATATGTTTATTGATAGTCGATCACCACGCACTATACCGGTGCAGGAAAACATCGTGAGGAAACCTATGTTATGTAAAGTCCACCAACTCACACCAGGCCAGCGTGGTGGATTACGTGGCCTAACCACCCTCAACTGTGCTTTCGATTGTAGAGGAGGACCGTGCTTTGCAGAGGGACGCATATGGGCTGATACCTCAGACTAACTAGAGCTATATTCAGTAGACGAGTCTTGTAGATAATATAGACATGACACATAATATAATATGCATATGCAACCGGCAACCGATCAATATACTTATTGACAACGAATTTCCACGGGTAGCAATACATTTACATAATTATACTTTGTGTAAAAGCCTAGGTGAGTTGAAGAAAGTACATAATATGTGGTGAATTATTTACTACACGTAATATAGGTATAAGAGTAAAAGAAGGTCTATCTATGAAGGGAATGATTACAAAACAATAAATTTGACCTGCGCTAGCGATTATTAATTATACACATATTGTTGATTGCGTACTATTAATAGTTGCCGCTTATAACGAGGTGAAGGCGCCACAGCAATCTTAGGAGCGGACTTGATGGATATGAAAAATACATTTTATTTTATGAACTTAAGTTTATTATACGCGAGGTTATTAATACATTTTTTTAAATTTTATTTCAATGAATGGCGAGACGAGCATGCCGTTCGCCTGATGGTAAGCGATAGTAGTAGCAAAACCAACCGACACTTTCGATTACAATGCAAAGCTTGGTATTCCCCTGCCATCGCCATCCTGAGACATAAGATGTTAAATCTCAATATTTCCAGTAGTTACTCTGGCTACAATGTACTTCAATCCGAAACAGAACACTGCTGTTTGACAGGAGAAATTGGCATTGCGGTGGTACCTACGCAGGCGGCTTTTCACATATGAGAGACCTACCAAAAGTACATCTACATACATCTACGTACATCTAAATAAAATTATAAGTAGGTCGTTGTGAAAATGTTTCAGATGTACTTGTTAAATTGTGTCAAACATCTTAAAAAAGCCTATCATGCATTTAAAATAATATATTTTGTTATTGTTTTAAAACATAATCGCTATTAGCTCTGTACTATAGGAATTTGAATATCAATCGCTTCGGCGGCCGTCACCGCGCCCGCTCGCGCATGTGTACGAGTATTGCTTAACCTTTGCCGATAAGTCATAACGCAATCATTAACAAACAATATTTTTATCGTAAACGGTAATTTAATAGCTACTTAACACACGTCATTTGTATTGTTTTTATTATACATATTGCTTATTTTGGTAACGAAGTGTCGATTTATTTACACATTGCATTAATCTATGTACATACATATGTATGTATATGCAAAATCATATTAGGCTTTTTATGCATTACAGAGCTATATTTACTACATTAGACCCTTGTGTAAAATGGCTTCGGATGTGAAATGGCAACAAAGAGGAGCGTACAAGACAAAGACCGCCTCAAATTGTTATTTATAAGATATGGCCTTGGGTCTTCACAGTTATTCAAATATATAAAATAACACTAAGATGACTGTTTGAGACGTTACTTAAAAATCTGTTATTTATTAATAGCCTCATTCATAGATAGTTTATAAACCTATTTTTATTGTTATCGGATGGTTTGTCTTCGCCGCTCAAAATAAATTCAAAAGCCGTTCGAAAGGGTCAATACATTCGATAATAGAAATAGGTTTATAAACTATTAATAAGGCCGCAGGGCATAATATATAGTGTAACGTACATGGCATTGTATTAGGCCATATATGTCCCATTGCATGGAACAGGCCTCCTCAACAATCGAGAATACTGAGAGGTGTTAGGCCATTCAGTACACCACTATAGAGTCCATTTACTATTTCAAAAAATATGCAATAAGAGATTGAATAGCTAATATACATTATTTATGAGACTTTCAAAAGGAGAGAAAAGAAGTACTTTTTGAATTGAAAGAATAACCTGGTCTTAACTTTCTAATACCGATAATTATAGCTAGAATAAGTAATTTTCTCAAGTGCATAGCAATTAGGTACGGTTGTGTACATCACTGACGTCAATGGAGGTTATCAGCCGCGAACTGCGGAAATATATCCATCAGATGTATCAAGACTTCGTGTCACACTTTAAGGGGTAACACGTAGTTTAAATACTTATTAAGTTTAAAGTACATATTTTAAAATAAAACCAATGATATTCGTATCCCATTCTGTTTTTCTTTGAGTCTTTGTTTGTGACATATCGTTTCGATAGTCCTAATATAAACGCGTCTTTCATTCGTATTTCAAATAACTTTAATTGAACATTAAGTAATTAAAAGTAGCTAAAGCGATACATTTATTTTGCGTATATCTACCAATTACACATACCAGGGTAGTTTACCGCAATATTTCGTTTCAAATCTTAGAATTAAATTAATAATAATTGATTAACGTTTTCATATATTTCACTTAACTTGAACTTTCTAATTGATTACTCATAAACATTATATTGAGATTTTTATATCTTGCGGTTCATCAGACTTGCAGGATATACATACACTCAAGACACAGGATATATCATATAAGGACTCTACTCTGAAAACTGATACAATGCATTTTGCTCATCATTCTGATCTTGACCTTATTAATCTTGGCAATTAGTCAGACATTGTTTTTTATATAATATGTATATATATGGATATCCTGCATTGCGCTTTATAGAGCCTGATGCGACGTTGTCACGTATATAGGCATTATATAAATATAGGTTCTATTTATAAAGTTAAGATTTGCCAAGGACTTCTTAATTATCTGATGTTAATGTTTTTTTTTCTATATTGCAACAATTTATGTATTTATTTTATTTTTATTCTTTATTGCACACAAAAAAGAACAAAAAGTATACAATATAATACAAATAAAATTAAAGAGTAGAGTTGGCGGTCTTATCGCCCTAGGCGATTTCTTATATACAACATTTGGATGGAAACAATGAATTTTGGATGGATCAATAATGATTACTAATACGTTTTGGAAATATTTAATTATTACTAATTATCAATTTTTATGGATGTATGTTGTCACCCACGACACAATATAATGGCAGGCTCTTCCGGGGCGGTACCACTGTCCTATAGGAAATTAATGGCGACAACTTCGCTGTTGCGTTTCATTCGGTGAGTGAGATTGCCAGATACCGGATTACCTCTTTCCTCGTCCCATCCCTTTTCCTTCCTGCTCCTTTTCTGATTTGATAGGCCGGCTACATATCTTTGATCGAAACTTTACGTGTGTCCATGGGCGGCAATACTCACTTGACATTAGGTGACCTGTTTCAAATATAATAAAATTTGGAGAAAAACTGTAAAATACCTGATTTTTGATAACAGTATGATAACCACGCATTCGCTCGCCGAAAGACCGTTGACTATCTATACGTTATTTTTTCTTTGTGGCTTTCACCATTCCGCTTTCTTGTGATTACACTTTCTTCACAATGACATTGCCTATGTTATTTTTAACATCCTAACCTAAAAGGTTACTAATAAATGAGAATATCTAAAATTCTCCGCATTTTTTTAAATCTCACTCCTTTTGCCACAAAATACACGATATCCCAATTTGTAAATTATACTTCTTTGTCAGATAACAACAAATATATAGGACGTGACCGATGTTCTTTCCTTCTTTGTCACTCGACAGATTTTTACCTATAATTATGCACATATTTAAATAAAGTGGTGGTTGCACGACTACAATTACTTCGGATGATGATCGACAAGGCTTTGTTCTAAAACTAATAAAAGAAATACAAATGTACTTATGATATAAATTCACGGTCAATAACTTGTGAAGATCTTTGTCCTCAACGCTTCTGAGATAATACACATTTGGAATGGCCGCATTTGTGCTCATTTCCATTCAGCGCATGGACTGTTATTCAATACGGATGGGACGTTGCACAAATAATCAGCGAATAACGTTGTTCCGGTATTCAAACCTTTGTCGTCAGTAGTAAACAAAAGAATGATGTATTCTTTGAGTGGTATAAAAGCTATTGAAGTGGTAATGTTACATTAAGGCGTAAGTGTCCGATTGGTATACATTTAGCTTAATTCGTGATTGGTAATTTTATAATAACGTGTGTCATTTTACTACGATAGACTAAGGATTTTACTTATAAATAATATTTTCGTATTAGTGATCAAAATTTATTTATAAATATTAAATATGTATTTTAATAGCTATTAATAGCGAGACGAGCTTGCCAACTCCTGATGGTAATTGGTAAGTGATTCGACCACTCATGGACGGTAGCAAAACCAAACAACACCATGACTTAAAAAAAAATCAAATAATAAAATTGATATGTCTTGCGAATACAGACGTATAGACAGATAAGTACCAACTGTTTATGTTTTGCCAAATTTCCTGTATGTCGAATGAAACTTGACAAAGAGTAATGTATTGAACCCTGGGTCGTAGAAGGGTCACGATAAATGTTACATTTGTGTTGTCTATATAGTATGTTTGAATTCCGTTAATAATATGTGTTTATTAAAGTATAGAATAAAGTCGTTTATTAAAATTTTTTACCCCATTTTTTTTTTCTTTACGTTTGTATTTTAATAAATGTATTTGTTCCTATCTTAATTATAATTTTATTTCGATAGTTTATAAATAACTTCTTACATGGTATATTACTCCTTATTGTTGTTATGTACAAGTGCATGTTGTGATCTTCTATAATTAAAGAAGCACTCAGGTGGACTCTCACATATGAGAGACCTACCACCAGCACATACTCGTAGTATATACTAAAAGAGGTTTTATCAAACCATTCGAGCATAAATTGCTTTGAGTCTATCTCTTCTAAATAATAATAACATTTATTTCAATATTCATAATTATAAACATTACTAGAGGCCCCCAAACTAGGCACAGCCTGCTTCTTGGTGTACCAGCTTAGAATTCCCACACACGTTTATATTTGCATGGCAATTAGCTGGCATTTAAGTTATTCATTTAATCCTATTTTATGGGAAGCATTTTTCGGCCGGATTTTCAGTTTTAAAGATGGCTTTTATCTTCATGTTTCACAGCGTTCTCCTACCAGGTTTGAAATTATTATCATAATATACCACGCCGACGAAGAGCAGGTTGGTGGACTTTACCTATTCTTTCTTCCTTCAAACATTTGCATTGGTAATATTGTTTGTTCACGCATTGCTTCATTACGAGCCATTGTTTCTGTCGACTTGCGTACTATTCACAAAACATCTTAATGCCAATGCATTATTCAGCGATGTTATTACTTCTATTTCAATAACATTATTTTAATTTAAGTTTATGTATATTTTAACTTCAATATTTTATTTAAGTTGTTTAAGTTTATTCTGTACACAAAACGATTTATATAAATTGACTGAATTTTATATAAAAATGATTTCACGTCTTTTTAACACGCTTATATTAGCTTCGCCCTTTGCCTTTACTAAAGCGTTAATTTTAGTTTTTTAAACTGTTATTTATACGTACTGCAAAAGTTAGTACAGGCTCCCAAGGTAAAACAGTTTTTTATTCATTGAAGTACCGGGTTAATGTTTGCCCGATGTGAACTTTTTATAATCCTTTTTTTCTTGTGTAATACATAAAAAGGTATGAACATATATGTCTGAATTTCGTTGTATGTTTTCGTTGTTTCCCGATCGTCAATATGACCTACATTCGGCCGAGTGATACGCTCTGATGTCACGAGGTCATCGACCCGGGTTCAAATAAAAGTTTGCATTGTCCCGTCCCGCGAGTCGCGAGTCGCAAGTCGTTTTGGTAATGCGAATCCGTGTCACGGAAAATGAATTTCACACGTTCTTTGTTTTAATTATAAATTCTTATTACGTGTGTATGAAAATCTTATGCAAAATTGGCTTATTTTACGCTTGTTACATGACACGTGCACCTTTGTAATGACTATTTAATTTTAGATATGTATTACGTGTCCTTTGTTCTAAGGCATAGTCATATTTCTAGAGTTACTAAACGAAAGAATAATTAGTAATTAAGGCTTAGTCGTATTTGTATATGCTGCGCGGCATATTATATTTATTTCATTTATATTGTTCAATGTTTAGTACCTACCTAGAAACTACTGGGATATTTGAGGGGATAACCATTTTTATATTGGAATGTGACATATTTTATTTTTTAACGCGGATTTAATTCAGGATTGGATTGAATGGGATACTTTAGTTTAAATTTAAAATAACATTTATTTATTGTTAATACATGAGACCTTTTAATTACTTTTTATGCAGTAATAAAAATAATACAAATCTAAAAATAAAATATATCCAAAACAAATCAACAACACAATACTCTTACACAAAATGTTGATATAGGAAACACTTAATCATTATTATTTTTATGTAATATATTTAAAAAAAATGCATTCTACAAAACAATAATGACTAAGCACCCGCAGATCATCACTAGCTCCACAGATATGCCTTCCGTGATTAAATTACCAAGCGGGCGAGTTAATTGCGGGGTATTGATAAACAAATGACGGTACAAAGTTCGTACCCAAGCGGAACAATCCCGCAATGCAAAACTATGGTTGCTGATTGAAAATTGCCACAGCTTATCCGCCGACGGCATAACAGGACGCGCCGATTAACAGCAAACATATTTAGCGTACTGTTTGTGACTATCACATGCACTTTATACTGTTCTATTCTGATTTATTATTGGTTCTATATTTTGTGTTTAATATTTGTAGTAATTAGCGAGCGATAGCCCAGTTTTGCGACTGGTCTGCCAAATCAAAGTTCGTGGTTTCGTCGACAGAGCACGCACCGCTAATTTTTCATCATTAGCGAAGGCAGTCAAAAGCTAATATTATATTATATTCATAGTCATTTTATTTAAATTTAATGATACTATTATCTTTATATATTACACATTTAAACAGTTATGACGTCAATTTAAAGACACAACTATTTCTCACTATCTGTAGTGATCCGATTTCTACTTCAACAATGTTTCACGGCAAAATTAAATATGTTTAAATGGATTATGCTGAAATTTCCGCTTAATCAACTAAACAAAATTGCCTTAATAAAAAAGTCTAATACTGAACATAGGATACCCTTTTAACATACGGATCTTCGGAAATTCTATAAGTGGCTAGTCTAGGGTCCGATTTTTTACTGAAAATATGATGTTTCCTCTCCCATTTGTTCATACCTACGACACACTAGAATTACTACCGCGAAAATAGTGTCTACAATAACTGAATGATCAACCTCTATTTAACCAGTGATCCTACAAGCACTCATTGGTTTAAATTTTTAAAAACTAAGGATAGCCCCTTCAGCACATTTGGAGTTTCAAAAAGATTACCGTGAAAATCACACTAAAATAATTATTACATTTAACTTGATTTCATAGATTTCGTCTAAACGGTGTTAAAAGTCCTATCTTAATTTTTATTACTAAACATTCTCTCAAAATACAAGCAATCACTTTCAAAATCGTTCCGAAAGACGACCAGTTATTTCAGTAACCCTCCACTAGAGATGCACTGGAGCGCGCGCACCACTTACGTCGGAACATTTACGCGATTTCCATCTTGTCCATATATTTTTGTCAATGCAAGCTCCTTTTGTTTTTTACCGCGTCCACTAGTATTGCGTATCAAGGGCGCGCCTGCCGCTTGCAACATGTGCTCGACCCATATCCCCTTATCTATTGTCTCCATTTCTCATATCATGCGTCGATTGCCACCGAATTTTAATTGAATTTCGTTATCTACACAATGTCACTATAAATATTTATTTGTTTTTCCTTGTGTTTTAGTGCGCTTGACGTCACTACAGCTGATTGGAGATAATTTGACCTACTGAACCTTGGGATACGGGGACACTGAAATGAGAAATCTCGGTTTTAGTTCCTGTTAAAATAATTGGTTGTGTCCATTCATATCAGTGTTACTATAAGTCATTGTTAGTTCGAGTTCATTCTCGGATCCAAATACTAATGATTTTGTGGTTTCGCTGATTAAAAAAAAGAGTGATAAAATAAAAATCAAAGATCACTTAAATAGAAATTAAGAAAAATATTGAGAGATTATTCTTGCTAATAGAATGCGTTTCTTTATGATGTATGATGCGAAATGATTGACAGAGATTCCTTCTTCCACTATTGCTTTTTTGGATATGTAGAACGGTCTTCAATTTCATATTGTTTTCATTGATAAAATATTGTGTTAAACCATAGATTAGACTCAAAAATGTAAATTGTTGCTGAACAAGTTACACCATCAATTATCTCATTATGACAAACATTTAAAAACAATGACGACGTCAGACCAATGTCACATCTATTAAACAATAACAATGAAACTTGGACTTTAATCCCTGCTTTGTGTTAATTATAATGTTTTACTTTGTGAATGCTGCTAAGTTATTGCTAGACCATATGTTAGTAACAGACAGATTCATTCGAAAGATCATTAGGGCACTTCGAAGCGGCAAAATTAATTACTATTTATCTAATACACAGAAATATTTGTTATCATTACATGAAGACATCCGCATGAATTATTATTATTTTCCGTGTAATAATATGGACATTTTAGATAACCATGTAATACAATTGAATATCAATAGTCCATGAGAAAACAATCCCATAACATATTTTAGACAATTATAAAACCTATTTTAGTTATCGATTTTTTTGTCTTCGCTCAAAATGTCAACAAAAGTCGTTCGAGAGGGACAAAACATTCGACGTGTAAAATAAGGCTGTATAATTAATTAAATAATTTTGACAGCTTCCGTGGCGCAGTTGCTTAGACGTCGGCTGTGAAACGTGAGACCACGGGTTCGATCCGCGCTCCGAGACAAATATTTGTGAGATCCATAGGTATATGTCTCGGGTCTGGGTGTTTGTGAGACCGTAAAGTCTCTCGTAGTTCCTGATACCCACGGCACAAGACTCGATCTTAGTGTGGTGTCAGGACTATGTATGAAGTCCTATATTACAGAGTTAACAAAATATCTACAAGTATATAATTTTGAGAGGAATACTGACGGTATTCAAGCAATTAAAATATCCCTTAAATTACTTAAATTTATATTGCGGAGTGAGTTATAGTATGCAAAAACGTTTGATAAATATACATGTTATTTGCTATTTGGAATTGAAATATTAAACATATTACACATCACGGTACAAAACCACTATAAAAAACAGAGGGTCGGGCAAAGGGCAAAGTATAGTTACTTGGCACGACGGATGAATAATGTGTTTAAAGTTAATTTTCCCACTCGCCTTTGAAATCAACCTTGAACAGTAGGACTTATGCATTTTAAACTATATATTATGCAAGAAATAAACTAGTTTTTGTTTCTTAGAAATCGTTAGTCAAAGGCTAGCTTGACTAGAAGAAACATTCGTTTTTATATTCATTTATTTACATATTAAGAACATTAATTAAAAACCAATTCATTTAATACCAATGCAAAGTACTCAAATTAATTTTGTACTTATTAGTTACTTTTTAGCTCTTTTAATATGGAGAAATGGGTACATTGAAATATATAAGTGCAAAGGATCATTTTGTACATGGTTCTTTTGAGAGAGATAATAGTCTCGGAATTGAATGGTTTGGTCACATCTTGAATATATACACTCCTAAAACGAAGTTGACATAGGGTGAACTTTTTTTATGGAATAACATACATAATAAACTAAACAAACTAAGGCTTTTTTTCACTAGAAGGGGTAGGCTGAGGTGCCAGGACACCCACATTTTTCCTTGTATGTTCAGTCTCTCGATATGATAGGAGGCGAGCCTTCCGCCATACAGGGCACAAAGTCCTGACTCCGGGCTAATAATGAATAGAAAAATCCAATATCACAACAGGATTACTTAATGCATCTATGGTAAATATGGTCCGGATAGTCGATAGAGTATTAATTACAACCGTAGTAGCAGATCAATATTACAATTTACGAACTTGTCCAAAACTAAATAGATACACATTGAGTCTGAAATGTATTTATTTATTCATTTTGAGCGAAGACAAAACATTCGATAGCTAAAATAGCTTTATAAACTGTCTTTGAATAATGTTATCTTAACGAGCTATCATTTAATAACATTAGTCTATCTGCGCGTTTCTCTACACGGATCTGCAAGTTAATTATTTGAGAACATAATGTAAACGACTCCCAGCTACGAGTATATTTTTTTTTTCCTATTTTTTCTTTCTTAATACCAATGCATATTAAATTATAATAAGAAAAGAATTTCGTTCCTCCGTACATAATGTATTGGCTCAATAACAATTTCTATTTGTCGTCGATAATTAGAGGTACAGGGCAAATACGCGGATAGCTTATCAAATAGTTCTAAGTTCAACAACAAAACATATTTATTGCTAATGTATAATATCTTGTATAACGCGACCTTCTACTACTTCTACTATAAGCTCTCAGTGGGTTAAATAAGCAGAGAGTTCTGGCCAGTTTACAAGTGATTTCACAATTATAAAATCGGCAAATATTTAATTTTGATTATTTATGAAATTGAGCTTTTATGTGTTTTCCAATATTTGACATTGGCGGAGTTGTCGCATCTAAGATAGAATATACATATATTTTAATAAGGCTTGAACATCAAACAGCTAAATTACCGAAGTTGCAATATTACAAAGTTATAGCGTCATTAAAATTTTGTAATCGTCCTAAACCAATAACTTTGTCTTCCTTAACCATGATCTATTCCAACATATTTTAAAGAGATTTTTGATAGTAACTTAGCATAACTATAGCTGTGTAAGCTGCTTAATTACTTGCTTAATTAATAATGTATAAGTTACAGTTGTGTGTCAAGTAGGTACATAAACTAGTCAAAGCTGATTATGTACGACAAATTATAATCTTAATTCGTAAAGGGCAATGGTTCAAGGATAAATTAATATTAGGTGATATCTGTCCAAAATAATCTTTTTTTGTATTGCTATGAATGTCGAGACGAGCATGGTGGTAAGCGATATGACCGCTCTAGAACAGTAGCAAAAAAAACAACACCTTGAATTACAAAGCTTGGCGAATGCCAATGCGAATTAAGACATAAGATGTTAAGTCTCGATATGTCCAGTAGTTACTCTGGGTACAATGTCCTTCAATCCGAAACACAACAGTGCATTTACACTGCTGTTTGGCGGGAGAAATAGACATTGCAGTGGGACCTACCTTGTCGGCCTATCACATGAGAGGCCAGGAATCGTGTGAAGATAATCATAAAATCAAATTGCCAACATCCTATTGCTTATAGGGGCATAAAACTATGGACGTATTGGGTTGAATGAACTGATCGAGTGCACTCCAATATTATGTCGTAGTCACTTATTGTATTGTAGATTCCATACGTGAATTGGATCACAAGATAAAGTTATTTGTATATTTATCCAATGTTAACAAAATTCGTATATTTTAAAGTTAAAATGGAGCAAATCAAAACCTGTCTAGAAATATGATCATGATCATGTCTGTATTCATATACTACATTTCTAAACACACACAGACACACGGATGGTCCACTCGGTCATTCGAAAAATGTTTTCTGCTTCTAGATTTTAGATTACTTTACTACATAATATTCATTGCGTATCGTACTCATTCTATTCTCTTTAAAGTATACACATGAATAGCCATCATACCGATAAAATAGGCAAATAAGTTTTTTTACACCGCGTCGCAAAACTAAAGTTCTAATTACGGAAGAGAGATTCCGTGGTTTTAATGATGAATTTAAGTACCGTTCGGTTGAGTTTTTTTTAGTAGTAGTCAAGTAGTTTAGTAGTAGATTATATCCCGTCAACATTCGTCACAATTATAACCGCTTGCTGAAACTGGGAGGTTTATTAAATTGGCGATCTAACAAGAAAATATTGAATACAAAAATCATTGTAAAATGACACAGGATGCCCAATACCCCTTCCCTCTTCCCGTGTTTTTTCTTACCCGCTCCCCTCCGTATTTGATGGGCCGGAAACACATCCATGATCAAAGCTTTATGGTTGTTCATAAGCGGCAGTGATCACTTACGATTTAGATCCTGTTTTCTCGTATGCCGGACATATGCAATAAAAACAAAATATGACTTTGAGGATAACCGAGAAGATTGGAAGGTAGCGCTCTCGCTTATTATCGTGAAAGCGTGATTAAAATGCACACGAACATCTCAGCACGCAGAGCAAATGTTTGAGGTTGTAATCGTATCTGTTGATGTTTATCTGCCAGCTGCAAGGGTCATTGAACTCAGCAGCTGATTGCGCGGACACAAAGATTGATGAATATGTGTCAATGTTTATATTTGCATTGTTGGTGTATATAGGTCGTGTCTCTACATCGTGGCTTATTGTCCTACAAAATACAATATAAGAAACCGCCTGGGTACCACCGCAATGTCTATTTCTCTCGTCAAACAGCAGCGTAAATGCACTGTTGTGCTCCTTTTTCAGGGATTGTAGCCAGAGTAACTACTAACATCGTATGTCTCAGGATGGCGAGCGTAATGAAATGCCAAACATTGCAATATTAATTCATAGTGTTGTTTGGTTTTGCTACTGTCCATGAGCGATCGTATCGCTTATCATCTCGTGAATGGCATGCTCGTCTTACTATTCATCGCATTTTTAAAAAACACAACCACGGGGAAAAAAAAAAGATGTAATTAGAAAAGAAAAAATACACTGTGTTTCCAAGCTTTCAAGGGTAATCCGAGTCCAGGCAACCAGGTAAATCGTAAACATATGTCAATACACAATATTTATCATTATTTGACCAAAATTAGCTTCTAGTAACTAATTTGTTGATATGCTTTATCGAATGCAATTAAGATAATGAATATCTGTAGAATTAAATGTTTCTTTACATGTGTAAAGCGATCACTTTGCAATAGTAGTAATTAAAATTAATTTTATAGAGCACTAAATGGAACAAAACTATTACTTAACAACGAGGCTAAACTGGTAGTGCGGTCGAATTATTATAATTATATTTACACTGGTGATGGTTCAAAATATGTTAGGTGTAATAATGGCGACAGGACAATACCGCCTTTTAATACCGCCATATTAAATTATTAATCGACATTAAACTAACGATTGTAATGATATATAACAAAAGACCAGATAAGAACACTACAAAACTAGCATTTGTTATTTCTAATATACAAAATTATCTCTCTCCTTCATTCAAATCCATCATATGGTTGTCTGTAAGACATTGTTGTTTAGCGATAAGACCACAATTTTTACCTTTTTTATTATATATTTTTCTGATTAGTGTTTTTGTTAATATCTCATATTTGTGTGCTATAGGATTTGAATAAATAAATACGTAACACTGTAATAAGCGAAAAACGAAGTTTTAAGAAAACCGTAGATTATAAAACAGCACATTTACATAATACTGTGCTCTACTGACTACTCTTAACACTACATTTCCTTTTTTTCTATAAAGCCACCAACATCAGGTAAAATCTTGCGCTACTGTATACTAGAAAATGACCAAAAATACAAAATTGCGATACCAATGCTAAACAAACGATGTCAAGTGTCAAGAGTAGGCCAGATAACGTGGATGAGAAACGTTAAACATTGTCGGTGTTATTACAATAAATAGTTTAAACACAATTTAAACACGTGTTTAGCTAAACAGTGCGTAACTCTAAGCACATCGAAAGCTTCATCGTACTCTCTGCATTCGCATCTCTCTCCCTCAAACAGTGCTTATCTAAAGACGAGTACCATAAACAACAAAAAAAAAACTACTACTACTGCTTCCAATTACTACTCAGTTTACACTGTACACATATGTACGTATTATCTATGGTTTTAAAATCAAATAAATAAATAAAGAGAAAAAAAACAAACATGCGTTAAACCACTTTAGGCTTGTTTTTCAATATAACCTTCAACACAATGCTTATGATAATTAACCAATGCTTAGTAATTGAAGAATTTTAAGTCACGTGTTCATCTTTCTTTTCTGTAATTACACCGTATGTTTTGCACGTTTCCATTTGTATGAATAAGTGAATCGCGCATGTTATCAGATAGTCACGCGGTAATCTCGATACCGTATCGTATATCCGGGTGCAGAAAGGACGGCTTATCGCACGATGTCGTAAGCCTTGCCAAAAGGTCAGTAAGGTGCATCTGCAGTCTACTTTATCAGAAACTAATACAATTCTAAGACAATTCACAATATTAACATTCCTATAAGCCTACAATTGCTGCAATGCAACTACTAACTACACATCATTTTTAATTACGAAAATACATGAAGAGAAAATAAAATACGAAATGTCGATTGTTTACCAAGGAACAAGATTTTCTACAGCCTTTCCTGACTAAGCTCGCCTGGTGCTAAGCGATCAAATAAACGTGTACCCGGTGTCATAGATAGATTTGAATACAAAGATATCTACATTTATATGTATGTAATTATCTCCTATGTTTAGACAGCACTACATTCCTACCTTCCTATTATTCAACATCCGATGCAATTCAGCCCTTCATTGTGTAGTACCTTATAATTTGTAGACAGAATAATCTTGAATCGAAATCCAAGTTGTATCTAATCGAAGTATAAAATGAAGTCGCTTGCCGTTGTTCCTATGAGGTATAAAACCATAGATATTCTATGAATGAAGACGGTGATTTATTAGTATAGTGTATTTTCATTATTAGATTTTCCATCGAATTAAATTATAAAAAAATGTATTTTACCGAGATGCTATTCGAAAAATTCGATCATAGTCAAATACCATATTGTAGATACCTACGATGCCACTTTTCAAATGGAGGATGAGAAATTGTAGCGTTATTGCGAATGACTGGAGTATTTGATAAATTAATTCATTTGTTACATTTTATAAGTATTTATTACTGAATTATTTGTTATATTCCGTGTTCAATTTATTTCATCATTCCATCAGGTGCATTGTGGTCACTATGCCGGGCCAGAATAAAAAAAAATAGAATAAAATTAAGGGCAAAGAACACTAAACATTAAATGGTACAATATTTTATGTAACCATGTCAAATATTACGTACAAGTAAACTTAAAACTATGAATATTAATAACAATGCGAACTAGTCTAAAAATGTTAATTAAGACCAGTTTCTTAACCTACTTCTCTAACCAACGTCTGCCTGACTGAAATTGCTCATGGCTTGATAAAATGATTGTATTACACCTCCTTTTTTACCCTGTGATTTGGGGGTACAAGAATTCCGCCACGGTCTCCTCTGCCCGTCGTAAGAGTCGACTTAAAGGGGTCATCGGAGTCATTGGGCACACGGCGGGGGCCGTGCGCCCTCGCGTATAACGACTCCGAGACGTACGGATGATGGAGCCTCGTCTCCGTCATGGACGCCCATAACAGCTTGGCGGGCGTCCGAAAGGAGGGTGTAAGTGGAGGTAATCTGGGCCTTCATAAGGCCCAGCAATGGTTTTGCGCGGGGTAGTTCGCGGACGTAAATCGGGGCGCCCTTCGCCCTGGGATGTCCGGTGCTGCCCACAATGCGTGTGAGGGCTATCGAGAGGTTTTTAGTCAGTATGCTGGTGTAGGTATTGCTAGGGACCCAGCTCGGCTACAATATCCGCGTTTGTACCGGGCTGGAAGGCCAGAGACACTGACATACCCCTTTCGGCCTCCCCCGGGGTACCGAAAGGGGAGCTTAATAGCTTTTCCTCTTGAAAACAAAAAAAAAAAATTACACCTCCTTTTGGGAAAAATCCATGAATATCATATAATATACATATTTAGTAACTAGGCTGGTCTCTGCTACTGGCGTTTTTATCATAGGTATGCCTAAAACATTTTGGCACTCACTACACTTAAAGCTTGAGTGTATATTTATTATTTATTAAACTTTGACCACATATGAACTTAAGGTATTTCAACCAGCGAGTATATTATGTAAGTTACACATCACAAGATTGTATTAATGTACATCGCATAAATGCGTTGTCGTATGAAACAGATTAAAATCGAATTCTTGTGATAAGGAATAATTACACAATATTCTACAAAATGAAACGATAGTGACATATTAATAAAGTGACATATCTACAAGATATCTGTGAAGGACTAATCCTTTGTCCCATATGTTTAGAGATAATTCACCAATAAGTATTCAATTTTCCACATTATCAAAAGGAATTTACCCAATATGAAACGTAGCATCTAATAAAAAAAAAACTACTTTTTATACAAATCTAGTGTCCGTGACCTAGTCCGCGATCTTATCATAAAAGTCTATTCGAGTGATTGGTTTATTATGACACGTGTAACTACTACAGTTTACATTTTTTCATTGCAATGAATACCGAGACGAGCATAACATTCGCCTGGTGGTAAGTGATAACGTCTGCTCACGGCAGTAAAACCAAACAACGCCATGAATTACAAAGAAATGCTTGGCATCCCAATGCGATCATCATTGTGGCACATAAGATGTTACATCCCAATATGTCCAGTAGTCATTTTGGCTACAATGTCCTTCAAACCGGAACACAACAGTGCATTTACGCTGCTGTTTGGTGACCAGTGAGAAGACGTCTCACATAATATGAGAGACTTTCCATCAGTGAACACATCCAACAGTGAATTCTAAACACAAATGTATAATATATATGATAATAAAAAAATAGTCACAAAGTTTGCAAAATTACGTTGTGTATAAAAAGTTAGAATTCTTACAGAAACTAACGACGCCAGTAAAAATAAAAACGCGCGTAATTATTATCTAAACAATTAAATAATACTTGAGCATAACATAAAATAAATGGAAGCTGCTAAAGATATAAAAACATACCATTATCTCGGTGTTATGTGATTGATCGACTATGCGGTTAAGGCTAAATGTGTGGTAATAATGGAGTCCAAAGTCTAATTAACAGACAGACGTCATCATGACTTTTCCGAGGAGGGATTTGTGAATATTGCATGATGCAAATTAATCACATATATGTATACGTATGTGTATGTTATCTTTATGTATGTCAAAATATACAAAACGAGTACAGGTAACAGGTAGTTTTAGTGTCTTCAGACACAGTGCAACTAAAAGTTTTGCAAAAAAAAAAGCGACGATTTTGTTCTTCTATTTTTCCGACCTTCGTATTAAAGTGGAAAATATATAGTTTTTCCTAAAATAATAATGTACACCCTTTTATTTTTAAAGACTCTATAGTATGCAAGGACCTAAATTAAATTTTTAGCAAAACGATGGATTTTCCACCTAAACACGATATTTAAAACATCACAAATACTGACGCGTTTTTTTACGAAATGTTTAGTTGCATTGTGTCTGTAGTCACTAAAACTACCTACCATCCAGCTTCAGTTTCGTTCGCAGTTTGGATAAATCCTGTATATCATGGCAAAATGTATGTATGTCATTTTTTTGGTCACTGTTGGGCGTTGGCATCTAAATCAAGGATATCTTAGGGTGGCAGATGAAATTCATACAACTTTTATCACAAATTTATAGCTAATCATAGGTAAAAATGAATGAGTTTGAATAGAATGATGTTTAAGAAATACAATTACGAAATGTAGGCGAAGGTCAATCGTTCACCTTATTAGTAATATGTTACTTGGGAACTCTAATGGGCAATAAATAAATCATATATATTTACAATCTAACAATGCCTCGGTAGCAATGTTTTTTTACGGTATTCTTGCAAAGTTGAGGTTCGAACCCTGGGTCAGGCAAAGTGATATTGGATTTTTTTATCAATAATTATCAACCCGGAATTGAGAATTTCTATTTTTTTTTCTTCCGAAAATGGCGATAGGCTCGCCCCCTATCACATCGTGAAACGGAATGTACAAGGCGAAAGGTGGGTATGTATATAAATATAGCACATCTGCGTACCTCTTCTATATATACAAGGGTAGTTATAATGGGTATGTAAAGCCGAAAGAGGGATGCTACACTCATCATAATGAACAACTATTACTACGGGAAAAAACCAGACATCGCGAGAAAAAATATAAGCTGTTCCATACATTTTGCAGATTGAAACGATTATTTTTGTATGGGACAGCTGATATTTTTTTCGCCATTTCAGGGTGGCCCGATAATACCTCATACTTCTATTTTATATAAACCGCAAAGAAAATGAAAATTCCTATGGAAGGGAGTCCCGAAATCTGTCCCACTGTGCGCCGCGCCGCGTCGGCTTCCTGTGCAACCCGTCAGCACATCCCGGAGACAACGCCGGCGCGCGCGCGCGGCGGCTCGTTTGTGCGGTTTTGGCGAGGGGTCAAACACCCGCCGGCCGAGCCGCCGGCATAGTGTGTACGAGGCATAAAGCGCATATATATATTTTATAGATGCCTATATCATTACGAGAATGGAAGCCGTTGCCTCAAAAGCAAAAAAAAACGAATTGTCTGGCTACTGGGCCAATGGACTTGTGCAAAACAAATTACAAGTTTAAAGCTAAAAAAAATGAAAAGTACTTTTGGCCTCCCACAAATTGTGTATTTTAATTCTTAATTTTATAAAAATGCAAATATTCACGGCAGAACGATATGATTATTGAATTGTGGCGTCAGGTCATTTTAAGAAGCAATCCAACGTGACCGTACGTCTAAAATATAAATTAAAGTTTTCCTTCTATTTTTTTCAAATAAGTTTTAAATTACATCAATTATAAAAGGAAGGCCGACAGGTTGTGCGTTGTAGGTACATACGTACGCTTCGCCGCGGATATTCAATATCAACGGCGGATCCAGGGGTAGGTCATGGGGGTCCTGACCCCCCCACTGGGTTGGCTCCAGATTGACAGAATTTATTTATCTTGTTGATAAAATTTATAAGTACAGATAAATGTCGATAAATAAAAAATAAAGCAAAAAGTGTGTGTGTTCACAAATCACGGCTGTAACATACTTTAAAAAATCATTATTACGAATTCGAGTATTGAAATCGTACCCAGTTTTCTAACAAAAACTATATGACCCCCTGGCTTAGAAGCTGGATCCGTCCTTGTTCAACATAATATACTACGAGTGTATATAATATGTTTCTTTATAGTAACTAGTAGGATTAAAAGATAAACACCTAAAACACGACTGCCATTTTTGCCTCGCTTTTGGGCATTATATAGACAATAGATGCTGATTCTGATTGTATCAGTATCTATTGCCTTACACATCCCGTAGTACCTATTAGAGCCTTTATAAAGTCGTGTCAAGGGAAGGAAAGATCAACAACTGTTGCTGTTTGTTGCATTGTTTTTTTTTTCTATAAAATTCTAGCCTGTTACTGGATACAGGATTATTCTATGCACAACAGGAGTTTGGCTATAGACCAAAACAAAATACTTATTTATAATTTGCACCTACTAAATCCTCGTAAATCGTGGATAACATTTAGGGACTTTGAATTAGCACTTTTAATTTTATTATTAGCTCCCCCCTTTGTTCTGAGACTCCTCACAACCCTCCTAAGTGTTGTGTCCTGAGAGAAACCAGTGTACCGCTGTGACAATTCCTATTACTGGCGTAGTCTATCGCTCACTTACTGATTTTTTGGTTTGGAATATGGTAATCATTATAAATATAATAATATAATGCTTTTTTCTTTTTTTTCTTTATTATTTAAATCAATAACTTTTACCAACTTGTACTATATACATAATATGTATATATTATATATGTATAGCATACAGCGAATTAGTGACACAAAATGTATTTTGCAATTAAGCTGTTCATAAAACACTGATAACAAATATAAGTATTTTTTTTTATTGATATAACAGCATCAAGAAATTCATATTGTGAGGAGCACATAAAAATTCTGAGAAGGGTAAAAGGAAAATTCACACGTTTTGACGTCATACGACAATAATTGCCAAGAGCTTTGCCCAGTCTGTGCGTGACATTTACTGTTGCGGTTTCATTATTTATGAAATATTATCATAAATATATTCATATTAATTATATTCCGGATCTAAAACGCGTGATGTTTTAATGATTTTACTAATCGCAAAATACAGATAGAATAGATAACAGGGTGTCGCAGAACTAGACAATAATATGTCAGATATTTTTCAAAAAACTTTGAACCACACACTGTAGCATTGAGACCAGAGATTGGATAATTTAATTCAATTGATGCTTTGCAATGTTAATCATACAAGCCCAACTAAATTAAATTAAAACAAGCCTCTTATGAAATTATGTAAATTTTATTTATTGATCAGCTTTGAAACGCCACGTAAAAATATTTACTTTTAATCCAACTAAATTGCTTAATAGGTACCGTTTGACATTTCATTCTTTTCGTATTTGTACAGGAATAACTCACACAATTACATTTTCCCTAAAACCATGAAATTGTGGCTTGTATGGAAGGTCAAACGGTACTCAATACCTATTAGTTTACTTGAATAGTAGAGGCCGTGGCAAGTTTTATATGGCATTCTTATACTCGACGAAGTATTTTATGAAATGGCACCTTTAGAATTAAACTGACCGAATCCAACAAAATAGATTAGATAGAATAGATCTTATGTTACAAATCTTTAAAGAACGTTTCCAAAAAATAAGATTTCTTAGTTAGGTCTCTTTAATTCTAAAGGTGCGAAATGATAAAATATTTCTAAAAAATCAAAGGTTGAGTAAGAAAATGTTAATCTTATTATAATAATTTATAAATAAAGACTTGTTTAAAAAGTAGGTCAATCGTAAGTAAAAGCTTTAAAAAACAATAGTGGAAGAAATAGCAAGTGTAGTAGAATTTTAGAATCTTGATTAATTTTTTTCAGAACGTCTCATCGTTCTCAGACGTTTCATTAAATAATGAAAAATGTCTACTTTGATGAATTTGATCATTTTATAATTATTTGCTATGCAGTTCTTAAGGTTATTTATTTAACATTGCAAAACGGCAATTAAACTAACAAATTATCCAAATCAATGGTCACATTGTGTAGGCGAATCTAGATTTTTACTAACTAGAATGGCTGTTTGTGAAAACTGTCTGGGATAGAGCTATAATTTTTATTGTTGCTGTGCCAGTATATTTAAGTCTCTCTCCCGTTACCAATTTCTCGTCTAGTCCTGGGACATCCTGTATGCAACTTATACAAGTACTAATCGATTTTTAAAACCAAAAAAAAAAAAACGTTTTTGAGCGAATATTAAATATGATGACCTTTAAATTTATAATTGATTAAACGTTCCGACCGATATATTTTTGTGTTCAAAGCTATTAATTAAGATATAAATTCTTACAAATCGCTATAGCATGCTTGATGCATGATTCCTCATGATGTTTGCCTTCACATATTGATTGACTATTAATAATTACGTGTTAGAGATGTGCTCTAGGATTAGAACCAGCGACCATCGTGAGCATGGAGATAGCCGCGTCTAATCTTAGACTAAGTTCCAAGTGAATGATAAGTTGCATATATAGTGTCATTGTATATAGTATTGTTTTTTTAGAAGTGGAAAACTTTTATGTTAATATTGACGTTCAACGTTCGAATATTCGAACTTCGTGTCGGAGTATAGAGTAACCCCCTAGTATAATAAATAAGGTTTCTTAATTATATATTTTGTCAATCGACATTGAGGAAAGCCTCATGGTTAATGACGATAAAGACTAAGCCAAGAAATTTAATTAAATGAATATGTGGCACAAAAATATAATCATTTAGAATATGAAATTTGTTGAAAAGAAGGACTGAATACCATGCAGGACAATAATATATTATGTATCATCACTACAATATTTTACCTTATTAATTCAATTTTAGTATGGTACTCAGTGGAATGTTATTACATTACGTATTTATATAGGGAAATCGACGTTAAGGAATGTATGTATACATTTGGATGGACGAGGGCTATTTCAAAGAAGAGTTTTGTATCATTTGTGTCCAAGTCCGATAGTTTCTTTCTTTCTTATTATGTTACTGCAAATTGTTTAGTATGCGAGATATTACGTAACCCAATAGATCTTTATTTTGTACAATATTCAGGGGGCTACTCTATGGTCAGAAACGAAGTACAAATGTTAGAGCGTGGTACGTAAAACTGTACGTGCCTAGGTATTCCACAAAATGTTCGAACACTTTATCTTACGTTGTAACCAGGGACTAAGTTCGGAGTACTTTATTGCTTTACTTTCAGCCCATATACGTCCCACCGCAGGGCACGGGCCTACTCTACAATCGAGAGTACTATGAAGAGTGGTTAAGCCTTTAAGTGCACCACGCTGGCCTAATGCGGGTTGGTGGACTTACATACCATATTCTGTATCAGAATATACATTTTTATAAATCGCTATGGTATGCAGGTTTCCTCACGATGTTTTCCTTCACCGTTATAGTGCGTGGAAGTTCCAAGTAAATGAATGAGTTGTCACAAATAATAGCATTAGTTTTTAGAAGCGGAAAACTTATAATGTACTTAGGACGTTGAACATTTGAACTTATCATTTCATGATCTTTTCGGATTATAGAGTTCCTCCCCGAATTTGGTGCTGTAATCAATAAGGATATTTCTATTTCATCGAGAAAATTACTATTTGATGATAAAAAAATACTGTTCAAATACATGAAAGGCGAATGACTAAAACATTAATCGCCTTATTTAGAAATAGTCTTAAAACCTATTTTAGTTAAGAATTTATTGCCGCTATAGACGATTGTAGAATTCAGTTTGAGCGGGAAGAATAAAGATAACTAAATATGTTCTAAAACTGTCTATGAAAAAAAAAACTGTTTTATACATTTTTTTATAAACAGGGATATCAAAAAAGGATAAGTAATCAGGGGTCTATAAAGAACTAGAACGTCCTAAGTAGGGATTGCAATCCAGAATTAAACGTTCACCGGATCCGGTACCAATATAATCCTAAGCAAGCAATTTCTTTATATCTACATCTGTAATGTCATTTCCTTGACCTGTATCAGTTATCACTCAGTATAATGAGCCATAATCCTTAGCGCCCAGTACATAGGTATTTACTGTCTAGTTTTCCGAGTTAATTAACAACTAATTAATAATAATTATGACTTATGCCGCTTGTAATGTAATCTAGGCTATCGTAGAAACTAGAAACAGCGCCGTGTAAAGTTCAATACCGCGATCATTTGACACGTTTGTGACTACTAAGGTCTGAGTAGCACGCTGACAACTGCTTTATCCGTGTTGATTGATAGCTATATCTAGTTAACCATCGTTATTAATGGGATATCTGATAGCTGAAGTGTCCATGTTGCTATGTACGTTGCAAATAATAATAAATACACCATACATAGAGATACAAGATAGAGTCTGGTGTCGTGAGTATCAGGAACTACGAGAGACTTTTCGGTCTCACAAACACTCAGACTCGACACAAATGCTTGTGGTTAACGCTAACATTTGTCTCGATGCGGCTATCGAACCCGCGACCTCTAGTTTCACAGCCGACTCTAACCAACTGCGCCACGGAGTTTGTCAACATTATATAACATCAACTAAGAGATGCGTTTTTATGTCTTCATAGTCAAATATAAGCAATAGTGGTATTGTGTAAAATTTTGACGTATGTATTACATGATTTCCCGAGTGTTGATGTTGCTTCGTATTTGAGCATATATTTAAAAATTGATTGTAGATATAAAGCTGCTTAGTACTAGTATTAATTGTGATATTATTTACACATTGCATAATTGAGAAGTCCGTATCAAATCGTGGGAATTTTTTATACTTATTATAATATTCCCAGCAGTATTAATTACTACACCATCCGTGCAACATTGTATTAAGTTATTTGTTCTCAATAATATACAATGTCATTGAGAAGTGAGAACTATTAGACTAGAAATGTAATGAATCACACTTTCTATACCTACGTACCTATTATATTCTATCTTTATCATATTAGTTTTCGATATTTTTTCATAATGTTTTAATTAGTAGACAATATATCTCTTTGTTTGCTCGAGTCGTAAATTAACAACAATAATTACAACTCATTTTATAGCATTCATTAGTATCTAATTATAATCATTTACATAGACATAAAATTAATAACGCTGTTTTCCGTAATCAATAGTTGTTATAAGTGTCGCCGGCGCGGCATATGCAATGGCGAAAACAATGCACCAGTCTTCACTAGTAAACAAACTATCAATGAATAATTGTTTACGTTTCGTTCCTCTTTATTGTTACTACAATACGCAGTGGTGTGTTTAACGTTACTGACACAAATTGTTTTTAAAACCTAAAAACTTACCTTTATTAAATCCTAATTTGACTGTACACGTGATGTTAGTGAACTGGATGTCGACGGGATCCGCTGTGGGAACCCTCGTGAGACCTTGTGCTGGGGTAATTTGCTTGGGTGGTTCCTTGGCGGCTATGGATACAGAAGCATTTTCAGGGGTGTAGGAAACACTTTCTTCGATTTGCGCGCCGGCCAACATCATTTTGAATAACGATAACAAACGCGCGTGCGCGGAGCTGAGCGTCGCACGACAATATACTCGCTCACCTCGCCAACTACTGCCGGCGGCAGAGCGAAGACTGTCGCGCGGATCGACTGCGCCCGCGCACCCTTTGTGCGATATTCGCGCATGTTCATTTGTTAGTAACACTAGCGTTAGTGAACAATGCCCTTTATTGTTGTGCGTTTTATGAACAAAGGATTTTTTTAGATTAATCGTTTGTAATCGAGTGAAATTATGTTTTGTTGTTCATGATAAATGATAATGCTAAGTAAGTGTATGACTATTCATGTATATATTGAAAATTATATTTTGGCGTTTTTGCAATCAAGTTCAGTCAGACAGTAATTTGGGGCAATAAAATATTCTATTCAATCAAATGTTTACTATTAAGTTCGACTTTACTTTGAGTTAGATTTGACTGGTCTATTTCTGCCGCTAAACTGCAGTGTAAATGCACTGTTGTGTTTCGGTTTGAAGGATATTGTAGCCAAAGTAACTACTGGACATATTAAGACATGACATCTTATGTCTCAGCATTGCGAGCGCAATAGAATGTCAAGCATTGCTTTGTAATTCAAGGTATTGCTACTGTTCATGAGCGGTCGTATCCCTTACCATTAGGCGAACGACATGCTCGACTCGCCAATCAGTGAAACAAAAAAAAACTTTTATGAGTATTAAGTTAAAAAAAATTCTTTCTTCGTCTCTCAGTTTCTGTGCATAAGGTAAGTAACCAAGGGCGGATCCAGCTTTTACGCCAGGGGGGAGGGGGGGCGGGGATGGGGGGGGGGGGGCATATAGGTCATTTCAATACTCGAATTCGTAATGATTTTTTAAAGTTTGTTACAGCCGTGATTTATGAACATTTTTACTTTATATACCGACATACAAATAATTAATTCGTAAATTCTGACAATCTGGAGCCAGCCCAGGGGGGGGGGGGGGTCATGCCCCCATGACCTCCCCCTGGATTCGCCCTTGTAAGTAACCAGTAGGCAGTGAATCCTCAAGCATTTCAGGTGCCTAATTTTCAGTTCTTTAAAATCTTCCAAATAAGTGGAAAACGATAAATTTCACAAGTACTAAGTAGGTACTGCATACTTGTCAAAAATGTAGTACCTACCTAACTCTGGGTTGGTTGCCCAAAAATATACCAAACAGTGAAAAAAAGTATTTTTGTGAAATTCATAGCGAGATGAATTGAATATTATGGATAGATGTTTAACTCATTTGAAACCACATTCACTTACCACTATAAAACATATTTCTTAAACCTAAACTATGAGTTGAGAATAGAAGCAGGAATTAAACTATTTTTTACATTCGTATCGTCATAAACTTCGATCGTCCGAAGTTTCGAACTTCGTTTCGGATTTTCAGAGTAGGGCCCCTGACCGCTCACGAAGATCAAGTCTTGTGTGGTGGGTATCAAAAACGACGTCAGACTTCTCGGTCTCACAAACATCAACTCAAGACAAAATGTGGGCCCCGCAATCATTTGTCTAGGTGCGGGGTTCGTACCCGCGACCTCTCGTTTCACAGCCGGCGTCTAACCAATTGCGCCATGGAGGCTGTCAATAAATAATGCTAATATTTTTTTTCTAAAAATACCTACTAATTTCGTTTAATACACATTCCAAAGCATCCCTTTTCCCCGACCATAGGAAAATCGACCATAAAAGGGTTGTATATCGACCAATGTTTTGGCATTTTAAATTTTAATATTTAAATATCCAGATAAGTCAAAAAACTAAGTGAGTAAAGTCCGTATTCAAAAAACCATAAACTTAAAAAGAATACACGATTCTGAGCACATGATTCTCCTACAACCCAGAGTTGCTGTTGCGAATTCACATACCATAGAAGATATTTTAATGTTTAAGGGATGCTGATTTTCTCCCTTATCTGCTTCAATGTTAAAGTGCGTGGTAATTGACCATACAAAAAGATTCTAAAAAGTCAGGCATGTCCCCTAGGATTCGAGTACCCGACCTTCATATCGACAGATATTCGGTCCGTCCCCAACAAACGCAATCTATAAATGGGTGTGCATTACCGGTTATAATTATTAGTTTAATTGGTCTTCAATTATCAAAAAATCCATATGTATAAGTAACTAGCGGCCCGACCCAACTTCGCCTGGGTGCATATATTTTTTGATACCACTCTACACCAGAAACATGTTGTTTTTCGTATAAATTGTTGTATATCTAAACTTGACGTAGATATCCTCCTGTCCGACTCAATTCCGTCTCATCCGCCTGTTCAGTCTCTTCCCAATCAGTCCCGTCCATTCTCTTTATTATCCATACCGCTTTATAACGTGCATTTACATTCGTCCTAACAAATCTGTCAGCTATCCCAGCCCTCTCCCGTACCTTCCATTCTATTTTATTTTATGTCCCTTCTCTCCATATACATCCATATATATATACATATAAAGATTGCCTTATGAATTTATGACATTAAAAACTTTAGCGTTTTTTATTGTCCATCCAATATTCCTTCCCTTATTTCAGCACCAAAAAGCTGTTTTTCCAAAAAATATTGCACGCCATTACTTTTTGTTAGTAATAAAGAGTTAAAATATTTTTTTTTTATAGACATAACTTCAGTGGTTTCGATTTTCTTAGATATAACATTTCAACCCTTTTTTACCCCCTTTAGGTATAATATAACCTATCTCAGTCCGATACGATGTACATTTCTATCAGTGAATTATAGCGAAGGAAAGGCCACTGTAAAAATTCGTGATAAAAATGGCATTCGATCTTGAAAAGGAGTAAGTATAACTTCTTATGCTGCATTTACACGCTTGGCCAACCTCAGCCAGCCTCCACCAATGCCAGCGTGTAAACGGAGTGTTTGGCTCGGCTGGCCTTATGTTTTTCATAGTTAATAGCTTGGAGTTGGTAGACGTTGGCCCAACCTCAGCCAACATGTAAATCCACCATTACGTGTGAACATTATTTATTTCATTGTCCTATATTAATGTAGCTAGATATATTCTCCTTAGTTTATACAAAATAAATTTCTGAACGCATGCATAAACAATTACAATCAATTAAAATGTCAATCCATTTTCACTGTCAATATTTTACTTCTATAAAATCTAAAATACGCCACTAATCGAATATTGTGGATATATGTTTTCGATTCGAAACCTTTATTTAAATACGTTCTTTAATTTGAGGGCAGAGTTTACCATATCGACAGGGTGAAAATTAAATGTTTGACAGTTACAAACCCATGAACATATTGTATGGGAAAATCACGCACATTGTTTTGATAGATATGATTGAATTTGAATTTTGTATAGCGGTAATAAAGTACAAATTGACTCTTTGACGTTAGGAACATACCTACATTGTTTAAACAACAGTGAGTGCTTGTTATTTAATATGAACCTTATACAATAGCAATAAAGCTCAAATTGACTCAACGTTTTAGTTAGAAAACGTTTGTATGGGGTAAAGAAAAGGACTGTTTTTAGGGCTTTTCCGGCAATTATTCGAAATTTTCTCGCCGTAAAAACCATCCTTGGAGTTTCACAAACATTTTAAAAAAAGAATCATCGAAATCGGTCCAGGCGTTGTTGAGTTATGCGGTTACCAACACATTTTGCGATTCATTTTTATATATAAGATAATTAAAAATAATAATTGAAACCCTTGCGTACCCATTGCGTCTTTAAAATAGAAGGGTGTACAATTATTGTACGTTATTATTTTAAGAAAAACTATATATGTCCCCACCCTAACACGACGATACTGAAAAAAATAGAAAAGAAATCGTGTTTTTTTGCGATATACCACCTGCCTTTGTTAACCGTTGCAGTATAAGGGATTACGCTATAATCTGAAACGTCCGTAAAACTGTACGAATGTGCCTCGGTACTCCACAAAATTATCGAATCGTATCGTATGTCGTAACCATAGATATATAAGATAAGTGTCATAGAGCATAGTATTGATTTGTAGAAGTCGTAAACTTATATCTTACTTCGGACGTGGAACGTTCGAACCTCGTTTCAGAGCGTAGAGTAACCCCCCTGGATGTATATACCCGGTAGTCAAAATGTAGTTGATTCTTCTTCTTAGCTTTAGCCGCTGAAAGTTCATTACTGAACACAGGCCTCCCCCAAGGATCTCCACGTTGTAAGCGGCCTGCATCCAGCGACTTTATTGCATGGATTGATTGCTGGAATGGTGGCAAGTCTCTGGATATCGGGCTACAACAAGCTGATTTACAGTGTATCTCCTACAGGTCGGAACGGGATTACCGTAGTGTTGTCTTCGAGCGTACGGGAGCGTATACTTGAAGTCGACAGACGGAGCGACCGACTTGTGCGGGTTAAAGTAAAGATCAAGGGGGTTATGACTGAACTTGTACCATTGTTGTTGAGAAAACAGCCTTATAGACCCTTGTTTATGCAACTATGCACAATATTCCATTTTTTAACTAGGTTAAAGCTCCTTAAGCCTTCCTTCCGATACCTCTTGGCAGATCGGAATGTCTGGGTCTACGCCTTCCAGCCTAGCGCGCGTGGACAATTGTCCGCGTAGGCCGCAGTTGTTACTGCCAGGCTGGGTCCCTACAGGGATCTAAGAAGATATTTTCCCGGCATACCGACTAAAACCTTTTGGTGGCCATGGCGAGTAGTACCCAGTAGTCTGGCGGTGCCGCCCGACGCACTACGATCATCTCAGAGTCGCTCCTAACACGAATGCACAGCCCCCGCTATGTGACCAGCGACTCCGATGACCCATATTAGTCGCCTCTTACGACAGGCAGGGGACACCGTGGTGGAATTGTAACGCCCCTTGACCACTAAGTGGGGCCGCAGGGTCAGCCGTTGTCATTCACCCAGCATGAGAAAACGTCAAACGCGCTGCAAAGATGACCGTGGCCCGACACAAGTCTCCGATTCCTCTGTATGAGAAGCGGGAGACTACGGAAGGACAAAAGACTGATGGTCTATCGGGTCGCTAAGTCTCGGGAAAAGGGGACATTCGATATTACCAAATGTCGAATCTATTTTAATATATTTATCACAGATTGTGATTGAAATATGAAAAACACATTTTAAAAAGTATTTTTTATGGTTTTCTATAGGAGACAGGAGCGCCGTATAAAATATAAATCTCGCATAGGGCGCTGATAGTGCTAAAACCGGCACTGATTATGCCATTTTGAAATAAACATCCAGAAATTCATAAAAAAGCACTATTTTAATGCCATTATTTTCGAGCATGTGCTAATTACAATCTATAAAAATAAATTATAAAAATTCATTTCAAAATTCATACAAAATTAAGATATATTTTATAAATCTTTTAAAGAAATCTTTTAGTCATCTAGCTTGTTACTTAGTACTCTACAGAAGCGTAAGATGTCGCTGTAATGAAATAACAAAACTATTACATACAAATGCAAAGAGAACTCTTTATCAAACATAGATGGCGTTACTAACCTTATTATATTGATTCTTGAGACTACATAAATTATGACTTGATCTTATCTAAATTCATACATTAATTAAAATTGTTACATATTGTGTCTGTAAGTAATATTATTATAATATATTTTTTGGAAGAGACGCAGGGGGTCCTTTGCGACGTCTTGCGATTGAAGAGGCTTAGGCCATAAGCTGATAATGATAGCTATATAGCATATCGCACCTTTAGAATTAAATATACCTAATCCAGAAAATTAGAACGAATTAGATTTTTGCTTTTAATCATATATTGGCTCAAAATGGCTATCTCTATCGACCCGTCATTCAAGAAGGACCTATTGACGCGTGAAAGACAGCTAAGTACAAAACTTATGTTATAAATCTTTAATAATTGTTTCCCAAAAAAATTAGATTTTTGAGTTAAGTCTCTGTAATTCTAAAGGTGCGATATACTTAACAATAAGAGCAGAGTTGGACGGTGACACACAAGTTTGAAGAACCCAATAAAGGTGGCCCGCAAATGGAAGGACGAGTTGGATGCATTCGAGCCAAAATGGCGAGATCTCTCCGAGGACAGAGTCAAGTGGGTGAATAGAGGAGAGGGCATTTGCTCAGCAGTGGCACAAAAGTACAGGCTCCACAAATCAAAGGTTACACGAAGTCACGAGATGCAGCCCGCTTCCAATAGGTCCCTGTGGAAATCTGCGGAGGAGCCCTGTTTTCAGTCTCCGAATGAAAGGTTCGATTCCCGCTATAAGGCAAATGTGTGACCCACGAAAATTAGTTACGACAACGTTTCTTTTCAAAATAACGCTTTCATCGAAACACATGAAGCGCTATGCACTAAGCTGTCAACGCCAACAGTCAGGGCGTGGTCAGCGTGACTCTAAAATCAGCCTTACAAAATGGACAGTAGGTATAGAAGAGACATTTGAAAATCGACAGACAATGGTCAAAGTTGCTTTTAATTTGCCTTGAAATTGTAATTACTAAATTACACCACATTTGCATTTGCAATTCACAACATTTGCTAGATACATGTTTATTAACAATGAGCAATCATTATTATAACCGGAAGTGCTAATGATTGAAGGTCTTCAACATTTCTACAGTATTCATGTCCACTTTATTCATTCAAGTGCGAATATACAAATTATTTTAATAAATATTGTTCTGTTATCCAGGCTAAATCAAAACCATTGCAGGAGACGGGACTCTTCTACAATTATACGCGATGAGGATGTAGTTGCTGATTGGGATATATTAGTATAATAGGTCGCACGTAGGGCGAAGAACTGATTGATGGCCGTTGGGGCCGAAAGGTTCTGGAGTGGAGGCCATGTAAAGGCAAGCGCAACGTCAGACACTCGTCTACAAGGTGGAAGGACGACCTTGTTAATGTTGCAGGAAGTTGCTGGGTGCCACTTCCAACAGGTCAATGTGGAGAACATAGGCTGAACATAAGCCTTCCCTAAGGATCTTAGGAAAGGCCTATGTTCAGCAGTGGACTTCCTGTGGCTGAAGAGAGACAGAGAGGGAAAGAGTATATTTGGGTGGCGGATTTTACATGTAATTGAAGATAATGTCAATCTTCACGAATTTAGTTTCCTCATGATAATTGTTATTATTGATAAATTATTAATTGCGCTGTTTCTAATGCTGTGAACGTGGTGTACAGCCGCGATAGGCGCATAAATCCGATTTAAACATTGATACTTTATCTTTTTTATCTTCATTATAATAACATGATGTCATTTTTGCAATAGAATATAATAAAAATCAGCAACGTCTTATAACTAAAAACAAACAAAAGAAATGTCCAAGGGTACCCAAATTAAGCAAAGCCTGTATTTTGGGATACCAGAAAACAAGAACTATCTTATTAGTGGGTCCGTTTATAGGACTAACTAATTAATATAAAAATTGCTTTAAGTAAACTAAAAAGTATATAATATATTTTTCAATTTAAACCATTTTAAGCTATTAATGTGTTTCTTAAATATTAAACAATAAATAGAGATAAAATTAAAAGGCGTCCTCAGTTGCGCGCACACTTGGCGCGGGGTCTATTTCGCAAAGTATAATTGGATTAGGTTTTTATTATGTCATAAGTAATAGCGGTCGTTTATACCTTCCATAAACAGGAATTGGACTTCTCCATTAGATCGTGATTAACATGATCAAGTTTTTTTATTGTACATTATCGAAACAGGTTTATATTGTAAAATTGTTTATGGGCGTTTTTTCTAAAGCTTACACTTACTAGATATCTCTAGATGGTTTTCTGTCTTTCGCCCTCTGTTGTAACGTATCGAAACAACCGCCAAATTGTATATTGTAATGTATTCTAAAAAACTTAAAGAATTCTACGTGGATTAGGACACGTGACACAAATAATGATGTATCTACATTTCATTTAATTGTATTTTTAATCTTATTCATATTTATTTAAACTTGTTCAGCCATTGTTGTCATAAATACTAATCGCAACATAAAAAATTTGCTTTAAAAACAGTATTTATCGTTGTTTTTTAACCACGACTCCAGAATGCCGTCCAACTAAAACCGGAATCATACATTTATACCATGTGGTTATAACGTGATATGCTTTAAATAAACACAAAATTTGTGGAAATAAACAGTTACAGGTTTTTAATGTACCTAATACTTCTTTTTGAATTAGTATTAATAATTCGTTTTAAAAAAATATGAGAGTATTTAAACCAAAATACAACGTGATGAAGTTAATAATTCACTACTACATAACTATATTCAAATTAGTGTTTTAAATATTCATAAGACTACAAAACGTGTTTTTATCAGTTGTGATCAATAATAATATTTATACACGTGTGTAATAATTAAACACACACGTTTATTATAGCCGAAATAAGTTTTATTGGCCTTTTAGATCCCACGGTTGCAAATTTTGAAGCCGGGCTAGACCACTAGTTGCTCCTACGCCGGCATACCTACTAACGGTCGGTCTCTATGCCCTATCTATCTTTAACAAGAGGTTAGGATAGCTATCATTACTATATCGATGCAATTCAATAAAAAATACATATGTATAAATATATCTTGCCTAGCTATGTAAATATACGTATATACACCATATCTATATGTCTCTGTTAACTGAAACATCGAATATTGAAATTTTATGACATACGGCACCGTGGTAGTTTTAGTGACTACAAACACAATGCAACAAAAAAAATTGCAAAGAAATGAGACAATTTTTTTAAAAATATATTTAAGTATCGTCATTTTTAGGTGGTAAATCCATAGTTTTTGCTAAAATAATAATTTAAACTCTTTTATACCTTAGAGTCTTAATAAATAAAAGGGTTTACACTATTATTTTAGGGGAAAAATGTATTTACCACCCAAATACGACCATATAAAAAAAATAACAAAAAAGCGTTGTCGCTTTTTTTCCAACATTTTCTATTGCATTGTGTCCAAAGTCGCTTAAACTACCACCCGGCTTCGTTTACGGTAGCAGTCTTGATATACCCAGTATATAACGTCGTACACCTTGGTTTTCTTCCACGTGACTATCTTATTTAGTTAGGTAGTTTTTTGGAAGAGATTCAACGCGGGAATATGCGGGGAAGTTTTCTTATAATATTGCGTTACATCAAATAATACTATACAGCTCCTTTCTTTATATAAATAATATTAGTTTAAATATGAAATCCGATGACTCTTTGTGGTGCAGTTGTACTAAGGTACGACGTCTTGGGTTCGAATCCCGAGCCAGGCAGTGATATCGGATTTTTGTATTTATTATCAGCCTGGAGGAGCTATTTGTGCTCGGTATAGCGATAGGCTCGCCCCCATCACATCGTGGGACAGAACACACAAGACAAAATGTGGGTGTTCTGGAGACTGTCCCGCCCTCACACCCGCCACTGCAACTCCTGTAAGCCAGGATCAACAGTGGCACGCAATGTAATGACACCGAGCATTGAAGCTCGGCGAGTCTCCGGGAATGTCTAACTTGTCTTTAACCCGCAACGAAATTAATCAGAAAGTTAAATGAATAGGAGGAGTTGGAAATAAATAATGTCCACTTCCCTCCGTGCAATGCGGGTGACAAAACATTGAACTAAAGAGGTAAATAACCTCACAAAGAGACTTTTACAGCCGGAGAAGCCAGCTGTAAAGCACCACGGAATTCATTATTACATATAAATGGGACCTATTGTGTGAGCTGTTATACTTGATTCCAGTAATATGTATGGCAAAAACGCCGGAAAGCACGGAAATTCGTCCTAGTCTCCACTAGGTCCATGTAGTATACGACTCCGGATGATATCTGCATACTATCAAACATGATTTTACGCTCATTTTGCCAAATACTACACTCCCAAAGTATATGATGCGCGGACTGTTCATATTCGCGATTAGGTGTTGAACATGGGCATGCAGGCGAATCAACGAGCTTAAAAGAGTACAATTTAGACTTAAAGTTACCATGGCCCGTAAGGAACTGTGATACGCAATAATCGACATCTAGCCAAGTCTTTGTCAAACGATCACGCACGCAAGGAAAATATTGGTATAAATGACGTCCCTTCAAAGATACCTCCCATCTATTTTGCCATTCATCTAATAGTTCGCTATATACCACTGAAGGCAGTTTAAATAATCTGTCAACTTTTAAAATTTCACGTGGAGTTAAAAATCTTCTATCCATATTCTCCCTAGTAGAGTAATACATGGCGGCGCGACGTTGCACCTCCAGATCGACTGGAAGTACACCCGCCAGGACAGGCAATGCTTCGGTACTAACAGTTCTATATGCCTTACACAAGAATATCAACGCCAAACGTTGGCTCTGGAGCAGTTTTCTTCGCACAGCACCGATAGTAGCCCTATCAGCCCATACGGGGGATCCATAACATATACACCCTAAGTAAGTTGCTCCATAGATGATTTTTAATGTATTAAAAGATAGTCCCCAAAGTCAAAGCGAAAAAGTTCCTTTTCGATTTTTCCCCGACGTTCTTAATATGCTCAAGAAAAGAAAAATTCCTTTCCAAAAATAAGCCAAGATAGCAAAAAGATTCCTTTCTCTTGACAGTTGTATTATTAAACTTGATACGTGGTGGCGATTTTAAGATTCCTTTAAGAAGTAATTGGAACGTTTTATGTGGTGCGAACTTTAAGCGATTTCGGTCACCCCATTCAGATATTAATTTTAAACACGTGTCAGCCATACTTTCCAATCCCGACCTACTATTAGACTGTATAAGTAAGAGGCCATCGTCAGCATAGCCCGTTAGTGAGCATCCCGATGGTAAGGGAATAGAGAGGAAGTCGTCAAAGCCAAAATTCCACAAATATGGACCTAGAACCGAGCCCTGTGGGCAGCCCATTGTAAGTGGCTTCGACACGGCATGGTGGCCAAGTTTTAATTTAGTTGTTCCATGCAAGAAATACGAGTAAATAAGCGAATAAATATTCCTGAAGCAACCTCGTATTTTCAACTTAAGAAGCAGCATTGGCCACCAGGCATTATCGAATGCACCGGAAATGTCAAGAAAGATACCAAGCACATATTTGTGTTCAGATGTGCTCACCGTCCTACGAACCGATATCGCCGCGTCAACGGTCGATTTACCGATAGTAAACCCGAACTGCTTCTCGTGGAAAGTTGGACCACCCGGTAACAGTCGAGGAACAATAAGGCGTTCGAGGAGTTTTCCTAATGACGGCAAGAGCGTAATGGGTCTGTATGATTTAGGATCTTGAGGGGATTTATCCCCTCCTTTAGGTATTATTCTTATAAAACCAAAACGCCATACGCGCGGAAATACACCCTCAACAATACATCGATTAAAAACGGCTAATACGGCATCACCGGCAGATTTGCACGCTTCTTTAATCATCCTATTAGAAATTTTTTCCTCGCCGGAGGCTTTGTTAAGAGGCAATAATCTAACAATGTTAATAAATTCGTCAAACGTTGGAAGACTCGAAATTGGAGAATTTGGCAATTCAGCTGCCCACGACCTAATGTGATTATGATATACTGTGTCATTTTCAACCGAATCGTCAGGTATTAACGAGTTTAACAGAGCTTCCGTTGTCTCCTCAATACCAGTTGTATAACTGTTGTTGATTTTTAAGTTATCTATGTAGGCTAAGTCGATTGACTTATTTGCTTTAAATTCATGGTATAGGGGAGACCACGGACCCTCTTTTTCCAACCGGGCTACAATTTTTCGCAATAAGTTACCCTTAATGTATGTAATGTATAATGTATGTGGGTGTTCTAGTAGCAATTCTGCCTACCCCTTCTGGGAAAGGTGTGAGTTTATGTATGTATGAATTACGGTCGAATTTCGATCGCCCGGCGACCTCTGGTACTTGTTGTTATACCTTGTTATTCATATATGTACCAGAAATATTATCATATAGCCTCTTTAACCTTTAGTCGTTTACAATTTATTTTATCTAATATATTGCAAATGTACACAAAATGAATGACAATCATAATTATTGTGTTATAGTTAGTATGAATTAGTGTTGGTTGCCTCGGTGGCGTAGTTGTACAACGGTGCGATAACAAAGGTAAGGTCTCGGGTTCAAATCCCAGGTTAGTATTTTGTCCGAGGTCGGTGATAAAAAGTGGTGCAAAGTGATATCGGCTCTTTCTATTCATTATCAGCGCGGAGTCAGGAATTCTTTTTCTATTTATTATCAGTTCGGAGTCAGGAATTTGTGCCTGAAATGGCGATAGGCTCGCCACCTATCACACCGTGCGTCACGTCGTTTGGGACGGAAAATACTAGGTGGAATGTGGGTGTCCTGGTGACACCTCTGCCTACCCTTTCTGGGAAAATATGTGAGTTTATAGATATATTTTTTATTTATGAATTAGTGTATGTACACTAAAATTACATAAATTAACAAGAATAGAGGAAATGATTACTTAATATTGTATCTAATACCCAATTAAGTAATTTCCTAGATAAATAATACGGGTGTATCAGTAAATCTGATCTGTATAGAAGTTACGGGGACTAAATATATAAACTTGACTTACTGTAAACATTGTGAGTTTCAATTGGGTAGGTACACAGGGTAGGTACAACTGTGGGTACAACGATAGACGATATTATCATACTTAGTTGCGCGGGGTTTTGTTTGATAACTTTAAGATATTAATTTAAATTATATTTTCCTACCAGAAACAGAAGAAGAAATTTTTCTGGCTTTTTTAATTACATTTTTGTTCATGTTTTTGAAAAATGGATCCATCGTGAATGATAGTCGAGAAGTTGTGAAGATATGACTTTTCTTGTTTTCTCTTGTAAGGCGTCGTGGGTTCCACAGCTCGAAAGGACGGCATCACACAATCTTGCATACTGATTAGTCATTATTTGACACCAAGTACACAACGTCCGTCATTTATCAAAAAAAAAAATGGATTTTGGAATATTTAACCTTCAAGTACTATGATATTTTTTGGGTCCTTTGGAATATAATGGCTTCTTAGATTTACGCGAATGTTACACATTTTCCCGACGTTTCGATCACTTTACAGCTTTCATGGTCACGGGGCGGCCAGTTAGCGATAAAATCCGTAAATAATCGTTTTATTCCTTTGGAATATGTCGGTAACCTTTATTCTTCTACGGATCTCGTAATTAAGTTAATTTTTATTAGTTTTTTTTAATTTGTTTTTTTTTTATTCATTGTAATTAGTTAGATACAAAACATTATACTTGGTTGTTTAAAAACATGCGTCACGAGTATCTCAACGCACCAGTTCACAAACAAAATAATTATGTTGAAATAGTACCATAAAATGTTATAATTATATATTACTAGCGGCGCCCGGGTGCAGATACTTTTTGAGCCCATTTTAGAAACATAGGAACTATTTTTATTTTGTGTGATAATTAATTAAGTATCAAATATATTTAAATTCCTTGCACTTTCCACGTGCACACTAGATTTTATTGGGATGAAAAGTAGCCTATATTTTAATCCAGGGTGTGAGCTAGTTTCATGCCAAATTTCATCAAAATTGGTCCAGCGATTTGAGCGTGAAGAGGTAACAAACGCACAAACTTTCGCATTTATAATATTTGTAGGATTTTGTACAACAAATGCAGATAATTATGTGTGTTTAATGACATTTAAGCGTTTTACGTTGCAATAAATTGTCTGTGCAAAAATAAAATTGAAAGAATGAAAATTAAAATTATAAAAAATAAAATTGATGATTAAATATGGCTGTAGTTTTATTAGTATTTATTTTTTAACATTATAAAAAGTTTAATTATCACTTTTTAACCTTTTGCGAGTCAACCTATACAATAAATGGCGACATAAAATATCACGTAAAAATCTGCATACTTGAAAATTCTGTGCAAGGAATTTTAGAGATTTGTGGAGATTTTGTGATAGTCGGTTTTGTGTGACTAAAGCCCCATTTACAGAGAGTTTCTCTCCTCGAACATGCGATTATTGTAAGGGTATAAAAAAGTTGAATCGTGTACAAATATTTTTTAGAACACGATAATCTTATGTCGGGTTTGTGATGTTATAACGGCATACAATTCTCGCCGCGAAACTTTTCCCGAGTAAATGGCGCTTTAGGCCTAAAACCATAGAGATATATTACTACATATAGAGAAGCTATCCTTTACAAATATTTTGCTCGATTTTGGTAAAAGTTGAAAGTAAATCTCTGCAACGTGGAACAAGTAATTAGTCGTCTAACTAAACAGTATAACTATGCAGCGCTAGACCGCTTTCGGGGTGTAGTTTTCTCGCAACCAAAAGGTCGTAAGTGCCCTGAATTTCATGGCGCCTACGTGTTGTTGGCTGATTCGTGTGCGGTGCATGCTCTGCACCTAGTGGGACATATTTTTCACATAGAACGTCTTATCTAGTATAACATTTATATCGATGCCTAAAACCCTCTCGAGAGTACTGTGCTTAAACTGCAACTGTAGGGCGTAAATAGGTTAATGCTTCGATCAAATATACACTAGATACAACCATGGGCGTAGCCACGGTGGGGCAGAGTGGGGCGGTTGCCCCACCCTGGCTCTGACCTGTAAGGTACCTAACTTAAAAAAAAAAAATATAATTATCTAGGTAAAGTACTATCTATTGACTCTATTAACTTATTAACAAACTGACATACGCCCAGAGCCCAAACGGGGTAAGAGAGCGGGTATAGTTTGCTAGATGCATATTATTTTAGACTGCTGCCCCACCCAGAGCCCATGGCTGGCTACACTTATGGATACAACATGAGCGCATAGAAAATGGCACCAAAAAAGAGTGCTTTAAGCACTCTTTCACCTTCAGTCACGCACCGACCGTTGCTTCTAAAACGTCGCATAACTTGAGACAATATTACGTGAAAAGCTACTTTAAGCTCCAGGAATAAGGTGGAATTTGTGTTAATATATTTGGAATATGTGATCTTTTTGTTTACTTTTTTTCATGTCATGCATCGGTGCCACTTTTTAACAGAACTTTTACAGGGAACTGTGTATCTAGTGTATATTTGATCGAAGGGTTAATGTTTTAGTTGAACCCATATGAACAATTGCGGGGGGATTTGAGCCTTGTTTTATATCCAACAATTACGTATTGGTGGATAGATGATCACATCAAATAAGAACTTAGTTGATTGTTTATTTCATATTTTTAATTTGCGATTGTCAGACATTAGTAATTACAACACTAGTTTCTTTGTATTGTAATAAATACAGGTTTCCTTATTAGGATTATAACGCTTATTATTGTTTTAAGAATCATACAAATACACAAGACAGCACAATTATTAAACCGGTATTTATTTTATGTATGTAGCAAAACTTATGGCTTGCTATACATTAATACATTATTTTGTAAGTTTTTCTATGTACTTGTATTTTTTTAATATTACATTTTAATGCAAGTGTCTGCGGCCGCCAGACATCCGTGATTTTATAAAAGCATGGTCTATCAGCATATTTCACCTAGTGATAATAAACAAATATAAGCTACAATGCATATTTAACCAGAATTAGTGTTATGCAATAGCAAGCCAGCAAAAACAATGGATGACAAAAGATCAGGCAAGCATAAAAACACCAGTCGGCGAAACAATACCCACGTATCATATTGCCTGGATATTTGTTACTTTATCTAGATAGTAGATAGCATTTGGGTTAGATTCAAGGTAACTATTTAGCAGTTATCACATTTACCTACCGATAGCGGTAAAAAGATAAAATTTAATGAAAGTCACGCCACGCTGTTGTCAATCACGACTTATCGTTTTGCAGGCTCGTCTCTGGCGGTACTACTGTCTCACGAGAAATCTAACTGAAGCGACAGCTTAGCTTTCGCGTTTCGTTCAGTGAGTGAGATTGCCGAATGCTCAATACTTCTTTCCTCTTCCCATCCTTTTATCCGCTCCCCTCCCGATTTCATGGGCTGGCAACACATCTATGAAGCAAACGTTGTGGATGTTCATGGTTGATCACTCAACATCAGGTGATCTGTTTGTTCGATTGCCGGTCCTATACAATAAGAAAATGTCTCAACCTTAGCTAAGCTGCAATTTGACGTTAAGACTACTTATGAGGTCCATAGTAATATTTCACCAAAATTAAAGACACCACAGCCTTTCGCCATCGGCCACGGACTTACTTGGGATAAGAAGAAATATGTAATTCCCGAATACTGTCCACCGGAGTTAGATTTACCGATTGACTTCCCCTCCCCTTCCTCTCGAAGTTGAAGCTATCTAAGTTGGACCTGACTAACCAGACTAACTATAATATATACGTATATTCTTCCATTAAATCGAAAGTGGGGTTTCCAATTGACTTTGGAGTGAACACAGTATGGACAATCAATATGATTTTGAAATTGTCCATATTAACTTGTTGAGAAATTGAATGAAGTTGTAGGCATATAATGACAAAACCTTCCAAATTTGCTGTGGCCTTAAACAAAAATATATGCCTACTCAGAAACATTCACCGTCTTCAATATTTTATTCAAGAGTAAAAATACTCCTCGGTCTTGTTACCACGAAAAATTAGTTTTTCAAAATTTTTAGTGGTCGTTTTTATCGCAATTTTTACATCTTTACTACAAAAATATTTTTAATATTCCATGGTTTTCTTTAACAAAATAGTGCCATGCAACTAGTAGAACAAGTCCGATTGCATGATTATCCACTTGAATAGGTCCTTGTGCACGATATCAACAAGAAAATTACACTGACGTCCCTTGTTTTACTCGGCAAATACAACTGAAACATCAATCGATTACGTAGTACATGACCTTATATCTATCACATTTATAAACGGAAGATTTAAAAAAAACTTAAATGAGAAAATGAAAAACAACTTTGTCAGGCGTATAACTTTTTTTAAAAAAGGGATTATTTTTGATACGATCACGTTTAAAAAAATATTAAAATGGTAAATGAACATCTGTTTCGCTATTGAAATACTGTTACGCGTAGTGGCGTGTTAGTCTTTATGCGAGCTCGACGCCACTCGCATGACACGAGCGGACACTACCGATGCTCAGTGATCGCGGATCACGCACTATTATTTATTTTTTTTATTTTTAATAATGTGCATTAGTTGACAGTGTTTTGAATTTTTGAATTTGGAACAGTGAGTGAAAGTTCAAAATGGCGAAAGCAATGGCAGTACTGCAGGGTCTTGGACAGAAAGTGAGCGGGAAGGAGCATCGGGAATGCCGGACCCTGCATGTAAACATGCCTGCGCCTAAATCAGTGGACATTGAATTCACTGATATAACCTTGACAGTTAGTGAAGGTTTCAGATCGAAAAGTAAGTAACAAAAAATGCATCGATTTATTTGCAAATATGTTTATTTTTTTTAAGATATTGTTATATGAATAGCTAAAACGATGATGTGAATGTGGCTGCCTGTTACCGATTAATTTATTTACTCAAATTATACAAAAATATTAATATTTATTCATATTTATTTTCGTGAGAACAGGTATCTATATTTATAATATTTAATATACAAATCGTAGGGTAATCAATTCCATCCGTGTTTACAAAGATAACAAGTTATAGCGAGTACCTACTTAGTATTGACACGTGTGTCATAATAACTAGTCAATCGTTATTTCAGGAAAACGCGGAATATGTGTTTGCGAAATACTATCTAATTACATTACACACATTATATAAAACATTTAGTTACACTTCGCTAGTGCATATCGCTGTGCTAACCAAATGTTTTTGCAAAAAATATTTATCAAAATATTTTGATGCACTTGTAATACGTAGATGTTATCACTTATTTATATTATCACGGCGGTCACGGGTTCAAATCCCAGAGCACACCTTTGACTTTTCGGGGTCATGTGAGTATTGATAAAGAAATGATTAATCACCACGCACTATAACAGTGGTGGAAAACATCGCGAGAAAACCTGCTTATCGTGACGATTTGCAAGATTATCTATGGCATGTAAAGGCCGCCAACCCGCGCTAGGCCGCGTGGTGGACTGTATGGCCTAACCCGTCTTAATAGTAATCTCGGTTGTAGAGGAGGCCCGTGTTCTGCATTAGACGTGTATGCGCTGATACATATATATATTTTTTTATTGATATGAATGGCGAGACGAACATGCCGTTCGCCTGATGGTAAGCGATACGACCGCTCATAAACAGTAGCAAAACTAAACAACACCTTGAATAACAAAGCAATGCTTGGCATTCCACTGCGCTCGCCATTCTGAGACATGATGTTAATGTCCAGTAGTTACTCTGGCTACAATGCCCTTCAATCCGATACACAACAGTGCATTTACACTGCTGTTTGACGGGAGAAATAGACATTGCGGTGGTACCCACCCAGATGGCCTCTCACATATGAGAGACCTACCACCAGTAAAATATAGTACATTTCTATTGAATTCAATATAATCTACATTATTGATTGTATCACGCAGTACACGCAATTTTTATCTTGTGAAACTATTATGAAAATAATATTTTGTAGGAGGTACGTCAACATGGTAGATAAAGTAGTGAGGTTAATTTCCAAGTCTAGAATATACTGTCATCATTTTATGTCTATACCCTACTAATATTATGAATGCGAAAGTTTGTGTGTCTGTTACCTAGCTACCTAGACCCATTTTGGCGAAATTTGGTGTGGAGCTAGCTGACACCCTGGATTTACACACAGGCTACTTTTTATTCCGACAAAATAAAGTGTTCCTTTAGAATTTGCAAGGAAGTTAAATAGATATACATATTCGATTTTTTGAACGGCAGTAACATTAAGCTTAAATATTTAAAACAATAATCATACGAAATAGTTCCTGATTCTAAAGAGGACTGGACTCAAAAAGTATTTGCACCCGGACGAAGCCGGGCCGGACCGCTAGTTGTTTATTATATAGATACATATTTTTATCAAAATCTTCTACCACGGACTTTATAATTACACGGCATATTAGTTGCTTATAATATGATTACTAATTGTTTTCATAGGTCTCCGTGATGTGCATTTGTTTGCATTTATTCCACTTCATATAAAAATAGCAGTATAATAATAAAAGTAACTTTTTATTATAACAGCATGTAAGAAACAATAAACAAAAGAAAACGAATAGAAAAAAAACTGTAATCACAGAAATTATTTTTTTTACATATTATGCAAAAATACTTGGAACGATATTTTTATACTTTAAAGAAAATCATACAATGTCTTTCGTAATGTACATACAAGCGGCGGATCCAGTTTTTACGCTAGGGGGGGGGGGGTCATATAGTCAGAACACTGGGTACGATTTCAATACTGGAATTAGTAATAATGATTTTTAAAGTTTGTTACTGCCGTAATTTGTGTTCATAATAAACAAAAAAACACACATAAAACAAAACACACATACTGTTTTACTTTATTCATCGACATACAAAGAATTAATTGTGATTTTTAAATTTTATCAACATAATAAGTACAATATGACAATCTGGAGCCAGCCAGCAAGTAACAAAAATTAAAGAATATGTTTTTGATCATTTTTTGACGGTCTATTAGACCCCACCTCCTTTTACAGACTAAAATCCATTTTCTGGCGCGAAATCAAAGATAAATGAGAATTTTGGTCCTTATTGATATAGACAGTGAATTGATGAACCCTAATCCACCGTCGCCCCGGGATCTGATGGCTAGTTTAGGAATTATTAGCAAAACAAAATATGGGATCTTATACACCTCGTAACGCACTGAAATAGGGCAAATTTTCGCTGCGATTAGTGATGGGAAAAATAATATCGACGTTTTTAAACTGTCTTACTACGCAACGACTTGACCGATTTTGATCAATTATATCTCATTAGATCGTTTTAAGGGCAAAACCTGGCAAAACAACACAAAGCTATCAAAGGATACATTTTTTTTTAAATAATCTAAATTGTGCTTGAAGGCGCCATAAAGAAAAAAAAACCGGCCAAGTGCGAGTCGGACTCGCGCACGAAGCGTTCCATTATATTTTTTTTTTTTTTTTTTATTTTTATTTTTTTTTTTTATAATGGCCCGGCATAGTGGCGGCATTGCACCTGATGGTAAGCGCAAATGCCGCCCAGGCAGAGTATCCATTGGCATCGGACGGCAGTCCCATGCCAATGGAAACAATTATGCCGGCCTGCTAAGGTGCCTCTTCACACCACGGCGGAAGGACCCAGGATTGTAGGAAGGAGGGAACACGTGAGATGGCAAACAATTCCACAGCCTGACGGTGCGGCACAAAAAAGAATTATAGAACCGTTTGGTTCGCGCCGGGATGGTTTGGACCGACAAGCTATGGCTTCGCAAGCCAGCCCGCGTGGTTCTGGTAAGGAATGGAGAGGAGGGGATCAAGTTATACAATTCCTCAGAGCATTCCCCGTGATACAGGCGGTAGAACACGCTTAGAGAGGCGACATCCCTCCGGAGTTGTAGCGACTCTAAGTTGCTCGTAACGTCTGCATCATTGACAATGCGGATGGCCCGCCGCTGCAATCCATCCAAGGCATCGAGCAGGTACTGGGCGGATCCATCCCAGAGGTGCGAGCAGTACTCCATACCCGGCCGGACCTGCGCTTTATATAAGCGACAAAGCTGATCGGGCGTGAAAAACCGACGCACCCTGTTCAGGACTCCAACCCTGCGTGATGTGGCAGTTATTACGCCCTCGATGTGGTCCCTTGGATTGAGATCACAGCGGATATCCACACCAAGGATACTTAGGTCATTCCGCATTGAGAGGGGAGCACCCTGAAGAATGGGGAGGGGAGAGAACGGGGATTTTTTGCACGTGAACGCACACACCTGGGTTTTCTTGGCATTGAACTCAACCATATTCCTAGAACCCCATGTAGAAATGAGATCCAAGGTCCGGTCTAGCTCAATGACAAGATCTTCGCGTCCCTTCACAGTTTCGACTCGGCAACCTGGAGGCCCGCAGTGGTATCGCCCATGAACCGGGCTGTCATCTGCATAGCAATGAATGTTGCCAAGCGACAACATGTCATTGATATGCAGAATAAACAAGGTGGGCGACAGCACCGAGCCCTGAGGAACTCCGGCATTTACCGACATGAGCGCCGAAGCGTGTCCGTCAACGACTACACGCATTCTACGCCCATGCAGAAAGCCGGAAATCCACGAACACAGGTTGCCGGGCAGACCGTATGCCGGAAGCTTGGACAGAAGACCTCGGTGCCAGACCCTATCAAACGCCTTGGCAATGTCGAGGCTCACAGCAAGAGCCTCGCCACGCCGGTCAATCGCCTCACCCCAGCGATGCAGGACAAACGCTAGAAGATCACCCGTTGATCGATTTTGACGGAATCCGTATTGTCGGTCACTGATCAACGAGTGATCCTCCAGGTAGCGGACCAATTGAGCGTTTATGATCCGCTCCATGACCTTACACATCACTGAGGTGATAGCGATAGGGCGGTAATTGGTAGGGTCCGACCGATCACCCTTTTTAGGGATTGGTTGCACATTGGCCTCCCTCCAAGATTCCGGCACAGCACCATCTATACCATTAAGAGGCACCTATTACAGACTTATTATTGGAAAATAATGGATTACGTCAATAATCGTTATTACCAATAATATCTTTAGGTATAATATACTTAAGTAATAATATCTTACACTTACTTTAGGTACATAGCTACCAAGATAAGAAAAAACTAGGTACTTACTGAAGATTTTTTCATTAAAAACTTACCTGTTTTGGCTCTGTTTCTGGGTTTTTTTTAAATTAACTTCTTCCGACATCGTTTAGACATGTTCGGCGCTGTAAAAGGACGTGCTCTCCAATCGACGTGATGCACAACACTGGTCGCGGGAAGCTCGCGTTGAGTGCGGTACGAGGTCAGGGGGGATATGGGACGTTTTAGCCTCGTTCCGCACTGCATTAAAATTATATTAATTCAGTGCGGCACGAGGCCTAAGACATCCCGTACCAAGGTAGGTACACCACCGAGTCCGGAACCATTAGTGATCTCAAATATATATTTATCTCTTTCCTACACTGGACCAAACCAAAGCTATGCCATTCGCACGACAGAGAAATTCACTTTTTTGCTTGCCGCACCACAGGGAAGTTGCATCAGGGGTCATTTAGGCCTCGCTTCGCACTTAACGTGTTAAACACGTATATTTTAAAGATCTGCGCTTTATTTATATTCTTTACCGCTTTAATATACATAAGATTGAGTAACAGATTAATATTTTTATTCCGCTTGATGTCCACATTGTACAATGTGGCAAATTGTTGTTCGCCACAGAATGTAACGCAAAGTAATACCGATTTTAATTAAGTGAACAACCTTCAAAACCACTTAATTTGCCGCTATAAGAGTCAGAAACCCACATTACCATTTTTTATTTAACTTACAAAAAATATATACATAGGTCTGTTACTCCATATAACACAAATATATTTCATTACTAAACACAATTTTTAAATTTTGCGAATCTCGGTTTTTGAGCAATATAATTTAGATATTTTAGTGGAGTCCTTGTTGAGGTTGTTTTGGTTTTTTTAAATGTGTTGATACGGGAAAAATTGGATTCATTTAAAGAAATATTGATATGGTTCGTCTTAAAACCAGGTTTCGACGCAAAAATGAATCGTAATTCTGATAAATATTTATGGTTTTTGATCTCCAGCAACGTTCATGAGCGAATTCGTTAAACTTATTGCTGCTGTTAGTAATTTATGAAAATCTCCATTATACAGAATGATAGTGTTATATAGTATTTAATTTAAACCACATGTTCCTAACCACCCTATATAACATTATATACACCCTAGACTGCCCTTTCTCCTGTCTCTTGTCTCCATCCAAACGCTGCCTGGAAGAGATTGCCTAGTGCAATAAGGCCGCCGATTGTACTTATTTTAAATATATTGTTTTTATTTCTGTTTTTTTTTTCTGGTTAACAATAAAGTCAATAAACAAATAAAATAAATAAACATTGTACCAAGTTCGAGAAAAACTGTCCGGTAGTTTTGGCAACTCTTTTAGGTGTATACCATTTTACGGCTCGGGTTAATTCCCAAAACAATAAAAATATTCGTATCTATAAGGCGTGGGCAAAAATCGTGAAAACTAAAATCACGATTTCTGACAAAAAAATCATCAGGTTCTTTTTATTTTTCTTTAGAACCTGGGGTGATGAGATAATATGTGAGTTAAATTAAATACCATATTTCAATATCAACCTGTATAACTGGCATAAAACATAATCCCGTACTCCGAAATAAACTCATTGTTTGTTAATTATGGACACGGAATGTGGGAAATATTTTTTTTGCTATGTCTTCATTATATTTTATTACTATAATAAGTAGGTACTAAAGTGTTATATAAATAAAATATTTTTTTAAATTTAATATGTGTTTTTGTGGGATATAATAAAAATAAAACTTCTGCAGCGTAACATTAATGAAAGAGTAAAATCCAATATCCATAGAGTTAATAAAATCTCACAAGATATTATATCAGTAGTCAGCTCTGTATTTACAAAATGTTTACAAAACGTTACTTTCGTCCAAAAAAATATTTTGGGAAAAATCTAAATTACACAAGGCTGGCTAATTGTTATTATTCGTAAAAAAGCTGTTTATAAATTTGGTGGAAAAGGAATGCTAATTATGATTTGATAATAATTGATAATTACAATAGACAAATAATTGCTATTCTAAAATTACATAATAATAATCTCAGTGACTTGACGACATTAACATGCTGTTGCTATGACTACAATTAGCATGCAATTATTAAAAGTTTATATAATGTGCAGTTAAACAATAATTGAAATAGGTAAAACTATTTTACACGGATTTTATAGCGGATTTGGTTAAAGAAGAATGTCCATTTTACGATGAAACTTAGTAGTTAGTACCGGTGCGAAGATTTTTGTGCCTCGATTAAAACAACTTTTTTGTGTAGGGAAAAAATATATTTTCAATAAATTTTGTGTTTTTTAGTTTCTCGTATAACAAATTCGTAAATTTATAAATTTTACGTAAAAAAATAAAATTCGGTACAGCCTGGTAACAATGTCGACCGATGGGAAATAACCATTTCTAGCCGGTCTCTAGTTTGTATACTCTTGATGCAGGTGCAGATTGCCCCTAATGGTAAGTTAACGGTCGTCAAAAATAAAACATTTAGAGGGTAGTTACATTCGTATCGTCATAAACTTCGATCGTCCGAAGTTTCGAACTTCGTTTCGGATTTTTAGAATAGGGCCCATGTACAGACCAGCTAGTTTGGCCAGACATTTGGTTAAAATGGCAGTACACCTGAACTTACTGAGGATTTTGTATCTCAGTATTAATACGACAAAAAAATGATAAAACCAGTCTTTTGGTCATTTCCGATGTGAGGTGGGGCGTGCGGGGTAGAAATGCCGATATGCCGCTCGCTCTTATGAACGCGTGATTCAAAGGTAAAAAGCCTAACAGCCGTACAAGTTGGAGTTAATTTGGCCGGATAAGTATTCAAAAAGCTTAACCATGTCCGGTTTTATCCGGGCACCTGGAATATACACCGTGCAATATAGTAATTTTCACGTGTTAGTATGAAAGAATACCACAATACTTCCATTTTTATTTGTGTTCATTAATATGCAATTTATTCAATGTTATAAAAAATGCTTACAGAGATAAAAGAGTCTTGGCCTAGTTAGTTCAGCTGGCGTAACTACATATGTAAACATTTCGTAGTCCGTACTTTTAAAGCGCAGTACACACCTAAGCCGCCGACCCGCCGGCACATGTCGACAACTTTAGTTGGTGGGCAAGCCGGTGCGGCGACTTCTGTCATTGCAAATCGAAATCTATGCAGGATAAGTCAATGTATGCAGGCGACATTTCGTTATTATGACGATGTTGAGTGTTGCCGAGTAACTAAGCAGAGCACATGCGGCCAATATGTCGGCGGGCATCACGTGCCGCCCCTTGTCGCCGACGTGATTATTTTCTTATAGGCCGCCGGCTTGACACGGCGCGGCGGATTGTGTCAGTGCAGGAGATCCACGAGCAGGAGTGCAGGACCCTCATCGCCATCCCGAAGTCGCCCAGTTTGCCAGTTTTTTATTTTAATTTAATCTATGCCCGAAATGTCCCTCCACTTAAACCAAGCAGCGCCTATAGGGCTTTGACATCAAGGTCGATGTCACCGTACTGACGCAGTACCGACCCAAGGTACTTGAACTTGTCCGTGAAACCTAAACATGTTTAAAGTACCTATATAATTTATACTATATACTAATATTATAAAGAAGAAAGATTTTATTGTTTGCATCGAATAGGCTCTGTAACTACTAGACCAATTTGAGATATTCTTTCACCATTAGAATTCTGTATTATCCTTGATTAACATAGGTAATAGAATATTTTCAAAAAGTGTATCTGGGAGGAGCCGGGCTGCGCAGCTATAACTTAATATAAACGTGTTAGAAATAACAATTACTTATAACATTTTCTGTAGGTTAAAAAAAGGAAAAAAAATATCTTTAAAATAAATCGTCGGGAACGTCTGATTGGATTGAAAAAGTATTGGTTTTTTAAAAAGAAAATTCCTGAGCGAAGCTAAACGAGGCGGATACCGTCAGAAGATAATCAAGGAAAATGTTGTAAGCAAATATAAAATATGTACAAACATTGTTGGTTTAATAATAAGTGCTGACGGAATACACATAACGGTAGAACCGCTTTAAAAATGACCTTTCTGATGCCTACATAACGTGTAGCTGCCTATAACTGTTCTTTTTAATTCGCTTCACATTCTCCCGGTTATTTTTGAGTTTTGACACATTTGGAGTTTTTTTACTTCTTCCTTGTTGTTTCTCATTTACTTAATAACATATTCAAGGTGATACTGGTTTGTGAGTTTATGAGTAGGTTATTTACCGATTCGATAAAACATGATTTTCTTGTCGAAATAGTTCTCAGAAGTTATTAGGTATCCAATTCACCAGTTTTTAAATTACGTGCAAAAGTTTTTACAGCAAATAGGTTCAACGTAATTGATCCAAATGTGTATAAAATATATGTTAAATTCTACAAATACACATACACAAACTCACGCAATCTTCCCAGAAGGGGTAGGCAGAGATGCAAGCCTATCGCCATATCGCGCACAAATTCCTGACTCGGGGCTGATAATGAAAAAAACACCAATGTCACTTTGCGCGACTCGGGATTCGAACCCGAGAACTCGGCTTTGTATCCGTAGTACAACTACGCCACTGAGGCAGTACAATAAAAAATATTTAAATATAGCCACCTCAAACCTATCTATCTATAGGTACTATACGTCTATCTCGCTATAGAAAATGCCTTTGAATACAAGTGAGATAAGCACATAATATTCGTATACTAAGTGCGTGGTGGCCTGTTGCTAATAGGTTAGATGCGGCTAGCAATAAGTTCACGGTGGTCGCGGGTTCCAATCTTAGGGCACACCTCTGACTTTTCGGAGTCATGTGTTTTTTGATAGTCTGTCACCACGAACTAAAACGGTTAAGGAAATCATCGTGAGGAAACCTGCATCTTATAGCAATTTGTAAGTCTTTCTATGGTATTTATCTGTGGTATTTATCGTCCGCCAACACACACTAATACACCGTGGTGGACTATATAGCCTAATCTTCAGTCCTCTCAATCATAATCTCAATTGAAGAGTGAACCATGCTCTGCAGTGAGACTTATGTGGACTGATACAGTACAGTACAGTATTACAAAAATATAATAAAGAACATCCATATTTCAATTGCTCAAATACATGTATGGGTGTGTTTACAAACAAGTTGCACGCCCAAACCCGGAACAAATATTAGCTGTAGACTATCCAAATGTTTGTGCGAAAATCGTAGCCGTAACCTTTTCGGTACAGAAGCCAAGTTGTTCGTTGCTGCGTCAATTGGTCGTCAAATATTTGGAATTCAACTACTATTGACCAAATCCGTGATGAAATCAAAGTAATTTGATTTCAATAACATTGGCGTAAATATAATGCCTCGTACACACAGTGGCATAGGCAACCAAAGACGATGACGGCTACCTTCGCCGATGTTTGGTGACGTCACAACAGGTTGTGATCCACGTTTGTGGTGTACTTTGTCTTTTTCCTTCAATAATTATTTTATTAGGTATCATTATAATTTAGTATCATTTATTAATTTACTATGTCGATGAGTACATTTATCTGGGCGAGTTAGTCTCTTTCCAAGGCGGGCAAGATCTAGAAATCCATCGCCGGATCGAAAATGCCTGGAAGAGCTACCGGTTCATGAAATCAAAAAAAGGGCAACTTTCCAATATCTTTAAACTGAAAATTTATCAACATGTGTATCTTGCCTATTCTGACTTACGGAGCTCAGACTTGGTCTTTGACCAAATCACAAAAGTCCCGACTTAAGGTTTGCCAGAGAGCAATGGAGCGCAGCATCCTGGGAATAAGGCTGAGTGATAGAGTGCGAAACACGGAAATTCGCAAGAAAACTGGCGTAGCAGACGTGGGAAGACGTGGGAATAGAAATATCTTCACCCAATGGATACCTGATGGTCGACGACGCCGCGGTAGACCTAAAAAACACTGGCGAGATGACCTGGAAGGTTTTGAGCCAATCTGGCCTGTAATTTCCTTGGAGCAAGAATTATGTAGAGACGGGGGGGAGACCTTTGTCCAGCAGTGAGATGAATTAGATTTAAAGAAATATATATATTGTTAAAAATAACTCTTGTAAATGCTTTCGCAAAGGTCAATCAACTTAATTTTTGATGCAAAAAACATTCCTGATTCAAGAATGTCAAAAGTAACGGTTTGTTAAATTAGGCTCGCTAAAAGTCTTCGCATATTTTTTTTAACCGACTTAAAAAAAAGTTGGAGGTTCTCAATTCGACTGTATGTTGTTTTTTTTTTTGACAAAAAAGATTAAATACTCATAATATCAATTGGACCGAAGCCTTTTTTTTAGTCTCGTGTTTTTATTTAAGCCCTATGGAATTACTTTACACAACCGTGTATGGGTACAAGCAGTATAAGTGGTTTGAACTGGATTGAAACTGGATCTGGATGTAGCAATGTCCTTGTCTCACATTAAAAGTACAATTGCCAACTGGAATATTTCCCATATGTGCGAGAGAGACATCGCTACATTGAGGTAGATCTTTACCGAACTTGTCTTTCATTTACGTGGACCACATAAAAAGCAAATTTCATGTCTTTTTCAACGGCAAGCTTTTTTAACGTACGATTTATTTTGCTTAAGATCCGTACCTCTATAACGAAATTCCGTCGTGTTATGTTAAGTATAACAATGTTGAATACCTATTTGTGCCAGGTAATACAAGATTAATATACATGTATTTGGAATGCTTTTGTATTTTTATGTTATTACTAATTATCATTATTATGACTATATGGCCTAACCACTCTCAATCGTACTGTCGATTGTAGAGTAGGCCCGTGCCCTACTGTGGGACGTATATGGGCTGATACAGATACTAATTACCATTACAAAATTAAACGTCACGGGAATCGAGTAGCTCAAGAATACGGGCAAGACTAGTTATTCGCCAGACTATCGTCATTCTATAAAAGCTGAATTTTTTTTCTGCAAATACCTCTTACAAAGGCATCTCACGATGTTTGGATCGTAATGGCTTTTGATGTTATCAGCTTCAATATGTCTAACAAGTTGAAGGAATCTTCCAAAGTGTCTAGTTCGCATAGTTGCCTAAAAACATATAACATTCAGCTTTTGTACTATAATGTATGTAAAATTATACAGAATTAAGGTTTGAAGATATCATTTGATTTAATAACATGTAATTTTGCCAGCGTTAAAGTATAAAAGATTAATTTAGGCGCAACCTTAAACATTTTGATATTCAAGGAAACAGTCAATCAATACAAATATTTATAAAACAGGTAGTTATGTATGTTTAGTTTTTTACTTCATGTCATGATGACATCTCCAATCGTTAAAACATAAGTGTTTGTATTTCGTACATCAGCTTAAGAACACTTATGACTTAATGTGCTATATTTTTGCATTAAATAAATTAATTAATAACGAAAAACTGAAATAGTGCAAATCAGACAACTCTTAAAGTTCATGTGTTCATCACTACTCGTTTTTCTTATAAGTTGTTACAATTAATTAATCTATAGATATAATAAATTCGTAATTTGGTAATAGCTAAACATCGAAATAGCTTATGTTTTTATTATCAACTAGCCGTAGCCGTACCCGCGACTTCGTCCGCGTGGAATTTAACAAAAAAGTTAATTAGTTTTTTTTCTTTGTTTTTGCATTTTTATTTTAATTGCCATTTATTTTCAGTTTTTTTGTATTAGCTTTATTGAACAATTTCTTTATATACAGTATTTTGTAATTGTGATATTGATTCGTTTAGTGGGAGAAGTGATGGGAGGCGCCCGACGTGACGGCCCAGTGGTGGCATGCGCGTGAGCTGCGCGCGGTACTGGACAGTAATTGGGCATTGCAACATAACTTTATTTTTCTAAAATAAATGTAGCCTAAGTTACTCCTTATTATATCAGCTACCTCACAATAAATGTCCCGTCAAAATTGGTCCAGCCATTTCAGAGATTAGTCGGAACAAACAGACAGACAGACAGACAGACAAAAAAACTTCTAAGGTCATTTTCGTTTTAGATATCGTGTATATAACGATATGTAATTGGATATTTTTTTTATTTTCACTTTACAAACAGACACTTCAATTTTATTTATATGTATAGATTTCAATCTATTACGATAGCATAATCATCCCGCCATATACGTCGAATAAGACTTGCTAATGGGCTATAGTTATAAGTGGAAAATTTACTGTATGTATGTATGTACCGTGGGAAACCAGTCTGAGTTTAAAAAAAACCGGCTAAGTGCGAGTCGAACTCTCGCACGAAGGGTTCCGTACCATCATCTATAAGACATACCCTAAAAACCACGTTTGTTGCTGTTTATTAAGATCGAGTTAAAAATTGCTTAAAAATTACGTTAGTTGTTTGGCATCTTTTTAATATTTACTTTATTTTTATTTAATTATTTATTTTGAAAGGTAATATAAAACTAAATATTCTGTGAAAATTTTAAGCGTCTACCTGTTACCGTTATTAATATTGAACAAAATAATACAAAAGAACATTTTTATTGTATGGGGACCACCCTTAATATATTCATTTTTTATTTTTCCTATTTGTTGTTATAGGCTACAGCGGCAACGGAAACGCATAATTTGTGAAAATTTTAGCTTTCTAGCTATCACGGTTTATGAGATACAACCTGGTGACAGCAGACAGACAGACAGCGGAGGCTTAGTATTTATTTAGGCTCTCGTTTTTAGCTTTTAGGTACGGAACCCTAAAAAGAATAAGATCGTAAAATATTCCTGGAATTTTCGAAGAAACCTTTAAAATATGTGTAATATTTTTTAAATTAATTTCATTTACGTCACATGCAACACTTATACGCACAGTTTATTATATTGAATGTGCCGGTAGCTATTGTGACGTCAATGTCATGGGAAGTATTCACAAGTGATTAACACTGGGTAGCGACGCAGTCAGCGAAAGATTGGACACGTGACATGCGCATATTCCCTAACTATTTCTCATATTAAAGTGCTGCAGTACACGCTACTGCTTTTATGGCTGCTATTGTATGGAATTTGGGACTTTTCACAAATTGCATTAACAAATATATTATAATCCTACAAACAAGTGTATTTAAACACTGCCACGGGTGTACTTGCAATATTTTTTTCAGTGCCGTACTGATAAACTTTATTTGTTTTGACAGCTTTTAGGGCGCAGTCGCTTAGACGCCGTCTGTAAAATGAGAGGCCGCGGTTTAGATCCTCGCACCGAGAGAAATGTTTATGCGGTCCACAAAAATTTCTTTCGGATCTGGGTGTTTGTGAGACTGAAAAGTCTCTCGTGGTTCCTGATACCCGCGACACAAGACTCGATCTTAGTGTGGATGGGGTCAGGACTGTCTATGTGATTGTTTCTATTTATTTATTTTAATAATTAACCCTAATGTAAAACGTAGTTACTTACTTCATACTAATTAATGTCTCATTTTGCCTTCTACTACATATTATTTCATGTATTGTTTAGAGCATGTGGTTCCAGAGAGCCAGATGAACACCATGTCGCACTTTTGTTCAAAAAAATATTTGCTTCTGGTAGCACATATATTTGTAATTATTTTTTTGCACTTGGAATTCGAATTATAAAATATATTGATCATTGTAGTCAACACTTAATCATTGTGTAATTAAAATAAAGTATAAAAAATGCTATACTTTATGTTTCAAAAATCATGAGAAAATGTCGCTGATGCTAATAAATCGATTACAGCAAATTCTTTACAAATTGACATTTTACAAACATTATTATTGTGTAATTTGGTTGAAACCTCGTTAGCATACTTTGACAAAAATTTTCATTTAATGTTGTAGGTCAACATTATAATTTGGATTGTAATCTATACATATAAATAAAATTGAAGTGTCTGTTTGTAAAGTGAAAATTAAAAAAAAAACCAACTACATGTCGTTATATACACGATACCTATAGCGAAAATAACCTTAGATTTTTTTTGTCTGTCTGTCTGTCTGTCGGTCTGTTTGCTCCGGCTAATCTCTGAAATGGCTGGACCAATTTTGACGGGACATTTATTGTGAGGTAGCTGATATAATAAGGAGTAATTTAGGCTACATTTATTTTAGAAACATTCTTTTATTTTAGAAAAATAAAGTTTTTGTTAAATTCCACGCGGACGAAGTCGCGGGTACAGCTAGTTTACAAATATGTGAAGCGGTCCGTGCTAGCTTCGCCTGGGTGCAGATGATTTTTGATTCCACTACACACCAGGTTATTTCTCTTACAAACTGGGACTCTGAATGTATTTTATACATATAAACGTATTTCTTGAATCACTCTATCTATTAAAAACACCGCATCAAAATCCGCTGCGTAGTTTTATAACTCTAAGCAAGTGGGACAGACGGGAAGCGATATCATTATTATACAATTTAGCTATGGTATACAGGTTTCTTCGCGATGTTTTCTTTCACCGATATAGTGCGTGGTGATTGACTATCAATACACACATGACACGGAAAAGTCGGAGATGTGCACTGAGATTTTGACCCGTGACCAACCAACATGTTGGCCGCCGCGTCTGGTCCCACTACCAACAGGCCACCATGCTTTCTTTTGTCTTTGTTTATGAAAAAGTTATTACAAAAAGCAATTATAAAAGCATATAAAAACTGGTCTGAGATTTTTTATATGTGAGAGATCGTCTAAGTAGATATCACCGCAATGTTTATTTCTCCCGCTAAAAGCAGTGTAAATGTACTGTTGTATTCCGGTTTGATGGACATTCTAGCCAGATTAACTACTGGAATAATGATATTTAACATCTTATGTCTCATGACAAGCCCAGTGGAATGCCAAGCATTGCTTTATAATTAATGGTGTTGTTTGGTTTTACTACTGTTCATGAGCGGGTATATCGCTTAGAATCAGGCGAATGACATGGTCGTCCAGCCAATCAGCGCAATATAAAATATAATAGAGCTACTTGTTTCATGTTGCTATTTGTAACGGCATTGACAACATGTTCATTTACTTGAGTCGTGATACCACTTGTATAAAAAAGACTAATTGTGGCGTATTCTATTCTGATACACACAGACACACGTCAGCGCTAGCCGTCTGTTTAGTCAGCTGTTTACCCTAAATCATAATAAATAATCGTATTACGAGTATACCATACCATGATAACATATTTTGACTTAATTATACAGGGTTTATCAAGACCGCTCCTAAAAACGACGCCGGGTATGCATGGTAGTTTTAAAAATCTTGCAATGAAACGAGTCAAGGATTTTTTGATTTTTTAAATATCATCGAGCTTGGATGGTAAATCCATAGTTTTTGCTAAAATAATAATTCAAGCTTGCTAAAAACTATCTATTTACCACACAAATACGATGATAGGAAAAAAATACGAAAAATCCATATAACGTGCAACGTCACCTACAAAAATTTTCCAATTCGGGAGATTTTATATGGTCCACAAATATTTATGTTGGGTTTGGGTTTTGTAAGGCCAAAAAGTCATCAATGATCTCGAATCGTGGGGGTTCGAACTATATATCTGTATCACTTCTCTATTCATAATGAGTAAAATAAAAATTAAGTAGATTGAGTTAGCTATTGCGATATACCTGTCTAGTAATCTCGTACAGATGTGCGAGTGAGAGGATGAAGAAAGGATCACTAGCTAACAATCATTTAAAACTACTATTATATAGCTATTCTGAAACTCACTCACTAACAGGGGGTGAAACTTCAATCAAATATATACGAGTACTAGATACAGGGTCCGAAACAAAATCACACGCCAAAAGTGGCCGAGGTTGCTTCTACTTATACATTTGATGATTTGATTTATACATCCAATTACGAGATGTAGCAAAAAATCTTAAATTATAATTAACTTCAGGTAACAAAAAACCTTATTCCTTTAAATTAAGATTTGTTATATTTTTGGACCATATTAAAATGAAATAACACCACACGCTTATTTGTGCTCTTATTTCTCTTGCCGTTTTTAAGCCGTAACTAATAATCTAGTGTATACAATTATTTAATTAGACACGTTTTATGTTCGATGCTACCCACCACACGCACTCGGTTCCGAGTCTTCTAATCTGAACTCCAAGGCAGGTTCAGACAACCAGGCTGGTTGATATGTTCATATAGTGATACTCAATATGTTAAAAGTTGAGCAGGACCCCTTGTGTGGTAGCCTACAGCCCACTTGCCGTAATTTTTCAACTAAAACCTAGGCCACTGATTGACATCTATAATTAATCTATTTACAACAAAAACAATGTTTGAGGCAAGTTAAAATTAATATATATTTTTTGAACTGCTCTGAATTTTGCTAAATTGTGACTGCTGTATGATCATTGCATTACGAAAGAGCAACGCTAGTGTCTTGCCCGTTCTTCTCTGGTGAAAACAGCCTTGTGAACCGAGTGGTAGTGGAAAAAATTGAATCTAAATAACGTATGACATTTTATGGATTCAATAAATATTTTCATTTAATTTCATGCACATACATACATAAACTCACGCCTTTTTCCCAAAAGGGATAGGCAGAGGTGCCAGGACATCCACATTTCGCCAGTATGTTCCGTCCCACGATGTGATAGGTGGCGAGCCTATCGCCATATCGGGCACAAATTCCTAACTCCGGGCTCTTAATGAATAGAAAAACCCAATATCACTTTGCCTGACTCGGGATTCGAACCCGAGACCTCAGCTTTGCAACCGTACCTTAGTACAACTACGCCACCGAGGCAGTTAATTTCATGTCCTTATTAAAAATAAATATTCCAAAAAAGACATGTCATTTTGGTAAGACAAACTGTCAGGCAATGGAGAAGGTTATATCATGGGCGCGCTAAGCATCCTTTTGAAAATTACCATTATTACAACATATAATTTCGAGTTCATTGAGCAATGTCGAGTTCATCGTTTGAGTTTGTAAAAATAAGATTGTTAACCTTTGCAAGTTTCCGGTTTTTTGAATACTGCTTCGAATCAAAACGAAAGATAAAAAAAATATTGTCCTAAACAGTTTAACTGATTTGAATAACATTTTAACAATTCAAAGAATAATAACATCATCTTTTTTTTCATATTATAAATATTTGATATTTGGCGACAAAGTATTCCAATAGTTCTTATCGATTATTATTTATAGACTCAAGTTATGATTGCCTACTCTAGAACCCGTATCAATTGAAAAATCTTTTGCCGGGATACTAACCAAATTGCATTAATGTAGACAATTTCATTTCGAAGATCAAGCTTAAAAGCTAACGTGGTGGCCTGAGGAGTAAAGTTCCATAATCTGACCTTTCCCTTATCACTTTCCTACCTTGCTCCACATTTAAATGAAGTCGAAGTAAGATCATTTCGTCGGTGATATTCTGAAACCGCGGAACTAACAGTGTTTAAAACCGCGTAAGGTAGGTGCAGTGAATTTTACAGGAACGAAGAAAAACATATTAATATTTACTAAACCACATGACTTTCTATTGTTTAAACTTTTAAATTGTCAAATTATAATATTCTTCTTGGTATTGTAGGCATTAGTTATGTTAAATATGTATTAATGAATTAGTAAATCGACTTAGCCCGCGAAATCTCGATTTTGCTAGTTTTGTAAATACGCGGTTTTAAACACTGTTAGTTCCGCGGTTTTAGAATATCACCGACGATTTCTTATCTGGAGTCACGGTTGAAGGTATTCACCCCTGCGAAGACGAGTCAAGCGAAACGCACTACCTGCCCTTTCTAGAAGCGGTTCGTTGTTCTTTTAAACCCCATAACTAACATGTTATAAAAATTACGTATCACGTTGTTTGAGATCAATGATCTCCTAAACTACTGAGCCGATTTTAATAAAATTAAGCACACTATGTGCAGTTTGATGCAACTTGATAGGATAGTTTAATCTCAATTCATATTCGCAATATTTTTATTGCAAATTTTTTGTTCAATAAAAAGTCGTTCCAGTTTGAAGGATCAACGAACGTAAAATGATCTGTCTTTGTATTGTTTTTCATTGACGGGTGACGAAATAGAACAAATTCAAAGACTGTATCTATGAGATTTTTTTATACTTTCTGTTCTATTACTTACGTAATCTCTGATGAAACGATAGACGATCGCAGCATGAAGATTATATTTTGTTTTATACATATATACTTTTCATAAATCTACACTGATGTATAAAACTGAAGAGTTGAAAGCACTAATCTCAGGATCTACTGGTTCTAATTTTCTTTTGTTGTTTAATATCATCAAGCTATAATTAAAAGAAGCGGAGCTTATTTCAAGTTAAAATCATGTATGGCGTATTTGTCAGGACAAAAATACATAGGGTAAAAAGACGGAAATGAAAAAATCTCCACTGAATGTTACTCCCGATTGTAGAAAAGGTCCTTGCCTTGCAGGGAGACCTATATGGGCTGATATAGTATAAATTGGGTATGGCACGGGTAGTATATGTACAAGACATAAAAAAAAAGAAAATTGACCACACACTTTGTAAAAAAAAAACAGGATGAACTGTAAAACGGCGGACAAGATGGGAAAGGAAGTGAAGAGTGGGGTATGGTACTTACATTCAGGTAAATTATATAAAAGTTAACACGACAAATATGATCTTTCTGGTATGAAGATAATTCAAGTATAAAGTTTGAATTTTTAGCTCTTATACTTTAGATTTTATTGATATCTAAAAAACCTTGGTTTGGTTCCGGACTCACTGATAGTCTTAAAAATTCTTAGGGTACTTCCTAATGTCCTAGAACGCTGAAATTTGATATGTAAGCTACTATTAGTACACATACAAAAAACAAAATGTAAAACTCGTGAATACAAGAACTGTTTTATAAAAGACAAGTAATAAACAGTGATATTTTATTAACCTTACGCCAATGTTAATGTAGCGAAATTGCCACATATTTTAATTTTAGTCAGCTTGCAAAAGGAGACGGGCGAAACTTCATAGAACTTTGGGCTTAGCCTTAAAGAGTTAGTTTATGCATTATTTTATAGGAATAAGATAAATATATCGAAATTTAAATTAAAAATCTTTGCGCCAAATGGGAGAACAGTGATAATCGGTATTTATTACAAAATAAAATTACTGAAACTGACATTTTTTCATGTGCAACTTTTTTAAAGTATATCGATGGTGCTGGCAGTAATTAATAATAAGAAGAAAAACGTAAACGTCAAATGTCAACGGCCGATGACAAGAGTGACTGAGTCAAAATATAAATACAATTTTATAAGAACAAAAAGAGCCGAAATATTATTATGTATGTCGTTGTTGTTCAAGATCATAGGCTATAGAGATTTTACATATTTTTATATTGTTATGTAATAAGTAACTGATTGGAATTTAACTTAAAATCTCCTCGCGGCTGTCATTCATGTCTACGCAGAATTCTGGAAATTGGAATACTTCGATGAATGCTTCGGTCAAATTGCTAGAAAAGACGGTGACAAGCTTGAGAAGCTCATTATGACCATTGAATACTTGACTCTATAGTTAAGAGCACCCTTCACATTGCCGTTCTTCTTCACAGAACCAAACGGAAATGCTCCTTCTAGACAAAGTTATAAATAAGGGCGGTCGCGACCCTCAATACTGAGGAATAAGATGCAGAAAGGAGGAGGAGGATTAGGAGTCATAATAAAATTGTGGTGTATGATAATTCAGTGAGATAAATAATGTACGATATGGCGTATTTTACTCATTAGATGTAATTTTTTGATATTGTTAAAGGCACCTAAAACAATAAAAAAGTATTGTCCGTTTCAATTTTATTTGTCATCTTCATCAATTGATCATTAGAATATCATCTTAAATCAATTTCGGATGATTTATTGTGTTCTGTGTTGAATAAATAAATATATAATAAATTATTATTACATGGCAACAGCAACGTGTAGTTCATTTTAGACAAATAATTATTATAATCATTTTTAATGGCTACTCTTTTTGCAGTAGTATGAGGAGATATTAGTCTACCCTTTAATCCAGGCTCTATTTTATAATTATATTCTCAAATATTTGGTATATGGTAAAACATGAGTCGGAAAACGTGATTCGTTCGACAAAATATTATTATTCGAGATATTTGACATTTATGTCAGTAATTAGAAGATGGCGTGATGACAGGCCGCTATGAAAATCTACTACATACTCTATGAATTATTAATTTAATATTCCCATTGTAAAACATCTTATTATGTTTCGATGAGAAACAAAAAATAATAAAAAAGAATATTAGTGAATCTTTCATAAGTGTAAGGTCAGGCCCAATTTCGCACGTCTCCTTTGCGAAGTTAGGCCTTGTAGAGTTAGAGCGTGAACAGTAAGAAGCTTGGCTCTACTATTGGCACTGCATAAAATCACAAAATGATTTGGCGGACAGACCTGACATTTTTTTGTTTTGTTTTTTTTTTTATTGCTATGAATAGCGAGACGAACATGGCGTTCACCTAATGTTAAGCGATACGACCGCTCATAAACAGTAGCAAAACCAAACAACACCTTGAATTACAAAGCAATGCTTGGCATTCTACTGCGATCGCCATCCTGAGACATAAGATGTTAAGTCTCAATATGTCCAGTAGTTACTCCGGCTACAATGCCCTTCAATCCGAAACAACAGTGCATTAAAACTGCTGTTTGACGGGAGAAATAGACACTGCGGTGGTACCCACCCAGATGGCCTCTCACATATGAGAGACCTACCACCCGTAGAACAGAGAGTAGAGTAGACATCAATTGATCTGGAAAATGTATTTCGATAAACTCACATCATACGCTGATTATAAAAACATTTTTTTATTTTTTATATGTATTTTGTTCTTTTCTTACATGTAAATTATAAAATGTAAAAAAAAGACATATGAAATGAAGGTAATATACAAATTACAAGTTAAGATTATGCATGTATGGATGTAATTATTCTAGTTGTATAGCGTTGTGCCTTTATAGGCCGACTTCATTGAATATTAAAGGCCAACAACATTTTGTTTGCATAAAAACTAAATGTGTTTAATAACATGATTGGTCTTAGGAGCATTTATTCCACCATAATTGAATTTATTAGCGGTAGTACAGGATAGAGGTCGAAAACTTTGATTTACATTACAGGTTTTATTCCGCTCTATATATATTACTAGCGGCCCGGCCCAGCTTCGCCCGGGTGCATATAGATTTCTCTACCATAATATGCACGTATTATACACATAAACCTTCCTCTTGAATCACTCTATCTATTTAAAAAAACCGCATCAAAATCCGTTGCGTAGTTTTAAAGATTTAAGCATACAAAGGGACATAGGGACAGAGAAAGTAACTTTGTTTTATACTATGTAGTGATTTCAATTTGAAAAGATTAAAACGGAAAGATGAAATAATTTAAGGATGGTCTTGTCACTTTCGTGCTATCGTAGATGGGATATGGACCGTAAAACCTATAGTTTGTTTCTAAAACGGTCTGCATCAATGTGAGTTGCGTGGTTGAAATATTACCAGGGTCTTCCTGGGCTTAGCGTCAAGAATTTAGTAATATCTGTACTGCCAAAAAAGATCGTGTGAAGTACTTAGTTTTCATCTTCTGATTAACTTCCAAAATCCATCTTCATATATGATTACTTGTAATTATTTTTAATAACTGTTTATTTGCTAATATATACATACATATTAACGTTACTTTCAACCTTACGTTTTAACTGTATAGTTAAAAAAGTCGTCGAAAAAAGGAATATTTTATTCTATTGTCTCTACCGTCTCTACATTAGCAATAACTGTAAAAAAAAACAAAAAAAAATAATGAAGACTTTACTATTCTTTGTCTTTATAACAGTTATGTTCCAAATAGATAAAATAATGTTTTGAAAGAACATGCAGTTATAATGGTAACTGGACTTAAGCTAACACACGAAGCGGTTAACCTCTGGTGACTCCGGAATAATCGAGTCATGGCGAATGGTAGACACACATATGGTGAACTTGCACACAGTATATATAAATATATTTATAATGTCAACCTTAACATGTAGGACATAAAAAGAAAAGTGAATGAAAATGATTGTTGTTGAAAGCGCTCTTGGTTGAACAACTAATGGAGTGTTAGATGTCAAAAGTTAAGTGTTATGAAAAATACAACCATAGACCATTCTTAAATACCTCAAACATTCTTGGAAAGCTACTAGTCTAGACATAACTGATAACACGGTCATGTAGTAGTTATTCCGAGTGTTGTTTGGCGACTATTATACTAGTTTTTGAGCTGTTTTCGTGTGCATAAAGTAATATTTTTATGTTACTAGTTAAAATCAGCGGTGGTCAAGGTTTACTCTGATAGCTTACTGATCATTAGTGTTTGGGCGAACATTCTTGGGGTATTGTATGGTATTTTTTTTGTTTTAATTTCTCTTTTCGTCTCAGAGGTTCAATTAATTAAGTCGAATTCTGAGATTAAATACTTAAATATTAAGGTGAGTGGAGGGAAGATTGAACAAATATTTGTACCCATGAGCGCAGTGCCCTTAACACTGGCTGGCACTAGATTTACCTTACACTGGTTGTTATAATAGCTGAAACAAAATAAAAACATTACTCTGAGTAAATATTTAAAAAATAGGATGTTGAACAAAATTGTACCTAATTAAGTATTCGAGTATTGCACCTTTTTATTTTTCATCATCTTACGTTTCCAACCTCCGCTTTAATGTACGAGGGGTGATCAAAAAGTAATGATAAACGGGTAATTCTAATGAAGATAAAAATTAAAAAAAAAAAACATTTCGCTTCTTCAGTCCTTCACCACTTCCCAGCTAAAAAATTGTATAAATAGGACGTCATTTGGAGAAGCTACATTCATTTGAATACCAGCAGTCGGAGCGACAACACGAAAATGGAGAAACACGAAGTGAGATGCGTCATCAAGTACCTCTGTTTGAAAAAAATGTCTACCAAAGAGGTACACGCCGATTTGGTGGAGACAATGGGGGACTCTGCTCCTCCATATTCTACGGTGGCACGGTGGTGCAAAGAGTTTAAGTTGGGTAGAACATCCACAGAAGATGAACATCGCGAGGGACGCCCAACTTCGTCCCTCACGGAGGAAAACGTGAAAAAAATCGAAGATATCGTGTTAGCAGACCGAAGAGTAACCATCAGACATTTAGCTGAGGTCACAGGGATCTCATATGGCAGCATCCAAAACATTTTGACCAGCAAAATGAATATGAAGAAGGTCTCCGCGCGTTAGGTCCCGAGAATGTTAACGGACGAACAAAAGAAAAAGCGAGTTGACATTTCAAGAGCCAATCTTGCAAAGTTCCAGGCTGACCAAGAATTATTTTTGTCACGATTTGTGACCATGGACGAAACATGGATCCATCATTTTGATCCGGAGACCAAACAACAATCGATGACTTGGAAAAGGCCATCCTCACCGACTCCTAAGAAGTTCAAAGTCTCGAGCTCGGCGGGCAAGGTTATGGCGTCCGTTTTCTGGGATGCTCAGGGAATCATAATGGTTGATTACCTAGAAAAGGGAGCTACTATTACGGGCTCCTACTACGCTGATCAAATAAGACGACTGCGAGACGCCATAAAGGAAAAAAGACGGGGCAAACTCCGAGCGAAAGTCCTGTTTCATCAGGACAACGCTCCTGCACACAGAGCCGAAGTTGCGATCGCTGCCATTCGAGAAGCAGGCTTCGAACTGGTCGAACACCCGCCCTATTCTCCAGATTTAGCCCCCAGCGATTTTCATTTATTTCCTAGGCTCAAGGAACACCTCAGGGGCAAGAAATTTGAGGATGATAGCGAGGTGATGGATGCTGTAGAGGCATTTTGGGATAGTCAAGATACAGATTTTTTTTTAAAGGGTATTTTAGGTTTGGAGAAACGTTGGACTAAATGTATCGACTTGTTAGGAGACTATGTAGAAAAATAAATTAAATTTAAACTACAATCGTTGTTTTTTTTATACTTATTATCATTACTTTTTGATCGCCCCTCGTACATTGCATTAAGCTTTGCAGTTTAAAAAAATCTGTTTAAGATTATGATTATGAGATTGTTAGTAGACAATGGCTCGGTCGCGTTTGAGTGCTTCATACATGTTTATTGTCATGTTTATTGCTATAATCTTAACCGACGTTGACTGCTCATAACCTCATATTATTTGATCACGTAGTGCTGTTACGATAAACATCGCAGCACGTGCCTCTGTTCATGCAAATATTACATTTTTACGGATTAAGTCTAGCTTTAAGTATGGTAAGCCACCGCAATGCCTATTTCTCCCGTCAAACTGCAGTGAAAATACTATTGTGTTTCGGATTGAAGGACATTGTAGCCAGAGTAACTACTGGATTTATTGAGAATTAACACTTTATGTCTCAGGATGGCAGTGGAATGCCAAGCATTGCTTTCAATTCAAGGCGTCGCGTTGTTTGGTTTTGCTACTGTTCATGAGCGGTTGTACCGCTTACCATGAGGCGAACGGCATGCTCGGCTCGCCATTTAGAGCAATAAAAAAAAATTAACATTGGCTGTTGAAAAGAATAGGATAGACTAGGGTACTGCCTTGGGGGAAGTGGTTTCGAAATAAGGTTTCTATAGCTAATACTACAATCATATTTTGCCACCTTCCTTCCTTATGATGATCTACGATTGCATTTGATATTCATGAACGGCAATTATCAATAATAAATACAATCTGAGATTAAACTATGTGAATAGTAAGTCAAATGACACGCTTGCATAATAACTATGAGTCAGAAGTGCTCTTAACGATAAATATCAATGATCAATATTTAATAATATAACTCAATCGAAATCAAAGAAAATAATCATTTATTTTACGCTATTAGATTTAAGGGATAGGATTTAGATTTATTAGGGAGATTAAGATAGGGCTTGAGTAGACATACTAATTAAATGACGTACTTGGGAATTAAACCAGCGATAACCGATTGTTAAAATTGAACCACGTGCTCAACACGCGATTACGCACTTACTTACATCCACTATCTGAATTCTTAACTCCTTTAGAATGGTTGAGTTTCTCCTCATCTACGTCAATAACTTTTTATGGCATTTAATGGCGAGATGCATGCATGCCATTGGCCTGATGGTAAGCGACACGACCGCTCACGGACAGTAGTAACACCAAACAACACCTTGAATCATGGTCTGAGGTCTGCGAAATCATGGTCCTGCGGTCACCATCCTGAGACATAAGATGTTAAGTCTCATTATGTCCAGTAGTTACTTTGACTACAATGTCCTTGAAACACAACTGTGGTTCTAGTTTACTATGCATTTACCCTGCTGTTTGGCGGGAGAAATAGACGTAGCGGTGGTACTTACCCAGGCGGCCTATCACATAATATATGACACCTAGCACCAGTTAAAAAAAAAAACACTTCAATTACATTGTTTTTTTTTAATATAATGGTTTCGGCTGGTTTATATTCTGTTTGAAATGCAAATTAGTTGCAGTGTAGGCACTTTGTCATGCTATAGTAGCAGCATAAAAAAACATCCTTATATGGTGACTTCTGACTTATAAACACGGCAATGTATACTCAGGAATTCCATATTCTTAGTATGGTATCCATGAGATTATGGAAGAAGGTTAAAACAAGTCTACATATAGTATAGTACAAGTATACACCTCGGCAAAACTTGATCTTAATGTCCGCATGTCACGAGATAAGAACACATTTTTTGCAGTTTTATTAGTAACTTGGTAAACACGTATCAAAGACCAGCAGGTTTTGTTGGGAATTATGTTTACGGGACTACATTAAATAATGATAAAATTTTAATGAATGTCTTAACTAATGACGTTATGGGATCTTTCCCAAGTTGGAGAAAATATATGGATGCAGTCAAGCTTACACAATAGGCTAGTTCCCTCAATTTTGATTATTGTTTACATCGAAAGGTTATCTTATGCATAATCGTATTAAGAAAGAATTTGTTAAATCCGTTTATTAATAAGCCAGCTATAAATATTTAAATTTTGTCGGTAGGAGTAATAGAAAAGGACGCAACATACACTAGCTGACATCACCTATATAAGGAGCTTGCGTGCGAAAGAGAAAACGAGCGTCCCTAACGCACTATTAAAAATATCTCAGCCATTTTATAACCTATTTTGTTGCTCTTTCCAATTTATGTTTTTTGTACACGTATATTTTCATTAACTATTAAGTTCTGCTCAAAATCAAACGTAAGTGCCACCCATGAACATCCACAACGTTTCGATCGTAGAGGTGTCGACAGCCGATAAAATCGAGAGAGAAGCACGAACGAAAAAGGATGGTAAGAGGAAAGAGGGTTTTGGTTATCCGGCAATGTTGTCAGCAGGTGATTTCATGCAAGTATAAACAACCTGGAAACCTGACGATTCACTGTTATCGACGAAGCCAAAAGTGAAGAGAAGTCTCGTCATCAAGCACGCAGCTCAAGATCGTGCGAGATGGAGAGTCAATGTGGATGCCCTTTGCCCCATCCGGGGATATTGAACTAGAATGATGAAGTATAAACAACAATGCTTTAGCTAAATAAATGTATTCAACCAACAACCCACACTCAGCCAACGTGGTGGCGTCGATACTACTCTCGATTGTAGAGAAGGCCCGTGCCCTACAGTGGGACGAATATGGACTGATACAGATATATTCAACTCAATACCAGTCTTATATTGAAATTTGAATTTAATTAAATCCATTCGTTCGAGATGTAACACTAAAATTTGACATATTGGCAATTTGGCATTAATTGATTCCGGTTCTTTATATTTTGGGTTATAAAACGTAGGTTGTATACTACCTACTAAACTTTATTAATCTTTTTTTTCGCATTTATTCCAATGTTATCCTCATGAAGATGATGTGTAGGAACACCTAAACAAAACAAAAATTAAGTAAACACTTGATTTTGGTGTATATTTTGGTAAAAAGAATACGATGCGGTCACAATTGGCATTAAAGAAAAACAATAATGACAAACCTATTAAAAATGTCAATGTCTTTCTTGAATAATGTTATTAGTAGGTATTTCTATACATTTTCGTACGATTTTTGTTTGTTTTGTGATATAAAACCAGCAAAGATCCAATTAATAGATAACAATCAATAAAAATAACAAGTTTATCTATCTTTATCTTTTCCATCGTAATATATCGGGTTGCCATATTAATATTAGTTGCAATCTTAGCGCCCTCACAGACCTTTTTTTGCCAAGCTATAATTATCGTAAAACCATTAAAAATGACATTGTCTTCGTTGAATAATTTTATACGAAGGTATACATTGTCGTATATATACTATACATTTTCGTACAGTTTTTGTTTGCTTTGTAATTTGAAATAAACAAAGAGCTTATTAACAACAATAAATAAAAATAACAAGTATTTAAACATTTTCCTTCATATCATATCGGGTTGCCATATTATTATTAAATTCGATCTTAGTGCCCTCTTTAGAAACATACTCTTTTTTGCCAAGTTATACATTAATGTTATATGAGTGGATATTTTTCGGATCGGATTTGTACCGAGCTTCTAAGGTACCGAGCTATACCAATTCCGGCATTTCAAAAGTCACGGCTCACGGATCAAACAGGCCACTACAGAGGTCTAACGCATATGAGTATTTAACACGTAAAAAGTAAGTACATACTTATGTTTTTGTTCTCCTAAAAATCTGGTTTTTCCAACCACCATATTAATTTTGATATAGGCCACAGTGGTCGTAAAGTATTTTATAAATATTTTTTTTGTTGTAAATGCTGAGCCAAGTTGTAAGTCTTTTTCTATGGTTCAACAAATTTAAAATAGCTTACAACATTGTATAAAAATTTCAATCAAATTTGAAATTGATCATCATCATCATCATCATCATCATATCAGCCACAGGAAGTCCACTGCTGAACATAGGCCTCCCCCAATGATCTCCACAATGACCTGTTGGAAGCGGCCTGCATCCAGCGACTTCCTGCGACCTTAGTCAGATCGTCCGTCCACCTTGTAGGCGGGCGTCCGACACTTCGCTTGCCTGTACGTGGCCTCCACTCGAGAACCTTTCGGCCCCAACGGCCATCGGTTCTACGAGCTATGTGCCCGGCCCACTGCCACTTCAACTTGCCAATCCTATGGGCTATGTCGGTAACCTTGGTTCTCCTACGGATCTCCTCATTTCTGATTCGATCTCGTAGGGAAACACCGAGCATAGCCCGCTCCATGGCTCGTTGAGTGACTTTGAGCCTTTTAATGAGGCCCACAGTGAGAGGCCAAATTGAAATTGATATGAGACTAAAAATAAAGACATTTATTTTATTAATACGAAGATAATAATTTTTGCATATCCCTCAGAAATTTACTACGACCCGTCCCGCCCTGATCGGTTTCATTTAGTTCCATGACTCAAGGCATTCCATCCGATCCTTTTATATTCAATTTAATCCCCCCTACATTATATCCAACATTATCCTTTTGAGTTTGTAAAGAGTAGCAAATATAAATATTTGAATATCTTGCTCATTGCCATTCTGTCCCGTAATTCAAGGCATGTAAGCCTGTAATCCATTGCTGCCCATCCCACGGGAATACTACATTTTTCGGGGTAAAAGGTGCCCATGCGTTAATCCATGGTTTGATTTACCACCATACCAAATATCATCACAATTGGTTTAGCCGTTTGAGCGTGAAGAAGTAGCATACACAATTTGTCGCGTTTATACTAGTAGTAGGTTTTTTCTCCTGTGTTTTATTTATTTGGGGAGTGATTTTCGCTTTCGTTTCGCTGCTGAGTGGTGTGAATGTGCATGTGGGGCGGATTAACCGACAAAGGGGTAGGGTCTCGCTATTTAATACGCCCCCCACCCCCTCCTTACCGGTTTAATATGTAGTTGTATGGGGAACTTCCGGAGAGGCAGAACTACGACATAGCAATGCCCCTCGTATACTACTAGGATTAGAGAAGGCTAGGAAGATATTAGTAGGATAAATAACTACCAGATACATGGTAGATTTAAGTAGCAACAACTACGACTATACTCGGTCAGTACAGTCCATAATCGCCTACTGCAGAGGTCGCCTCCACTTCGAACGAGACTTCGATTGAGAAGATAAGGTCATAGACCACCACGCTGGCCTAGTTACATATAGTCCATAGTCTATACTATATAGGATACAAAACACTGGCTTTTCTGTCTCTGCACAGTACGCACCCTGCGAAATATTCATTTGATATTTAATTATTTAATTAAAATGACTGTTAGTAGTCTATACTCTATAGTCTCTCACGTATTTTTCCTTCACCATTTGACTGCGTGGTTGTTGTGTCGACTATTAATATGCACATGATTCTAAAAATTCTCACAATAATAACGACAATTAAAATTAAATAATTGAATATCTTGTTATATCTAATGAGTATTTTCGGAGCGCGCGTAAACAACAATGTCAAAAAACCCGTGTTTTGTAGGTCACATTTTAAGACAACCTAAGGTACAGTGTCGCAGTATATTTGTTATGACTTAGTATTCCACATAAAATCTTAACCTTTTGATTGTATTTTTTTTTTGTTTTGTAGCTGGATCTACTTTAAGATTCATATATTTCATGAGAGTAGCAAGTTTTAATTTTTATTGACCGAGTCCTTGTTTTTACACATGTTTTTCACAAGTCCAACATTTAATATAATAAAAGCAACAAACTAAATATTTTTGCACGCTATTTTTTTATATTAAAGTCCATTTTCATTTGGCCAATATAATACATCTCATTACAAAATAAACGACGTAAAATGAAACTTGAATATTATGTATTTTTTTCTTCTCAATTCTGAATCTCACAAAAAAAACTGACGTTTACTGGCACGTTATTGGATGCGGCATTGTCATTCTTTGCAATAACTATAATGCAGAGAATTTGCACGTTTATTTTACCCTTATAATTGCAGTGAATAGTGACGAGCAATTACTATTATTCTACTTTTTACATGCCCTATAAACAATGCCCGACATAAGTGTAGATTCCACCACGAGGAAACATCTGGTACATCAATAATTAATTATTAGCAATTGCCACTCTTGCGTTAATAACCATGTGATGGTAATTTTCCTGCAACATTGCATAACCAATTGATATTAATTATAGTAAACATGTCGCAAATGCATGTCAGCTATTATTGCGTACTACTTTTTTATTTATGATGACGAAGGTTGAACTCGGCAGATGGCGACTAAGTTTAAAATCATCTTTCAATCATGTACTAGGGAGAGAAATGAGATTAAAGATTCGGACTGTACTGTAGTGTATCAGCCCATATACGTGTCACTGCAGGACATCAGCCTCCTCTACATTCGAAAGAGGGATTGAGGGGGGTTAGGCCATATTACAGATCATTTCCACGTGGTTTCACTTCTTGGGGGTGATCTGTGGGCCATATTGTCCACTGCGCTAGTCTAGTGCGTGGTGGCAGACTTTACATACCATAGAAATTCTCACAAATCACTTTGGAATGCGGGCAAAAACTCTTCTTAATTACGATTTGTATAACGCAACTTATAAATGCAAATAATTATAAAAATAGAGTCAAAATCCCTATTCCCTCCCTTTTTGGCTAGACAAAATTCCAATAGTTGCCACATTTTTTTTTCGAGTAGCCATTAATTTCAATAAAATAACGTCAAACATAATTACTATTCAATATTTTTTTGCTAGCATGTGCATAGTTTGCCGCGTATTTAAATACCCATGTCTTTAATTTAACATTACATGTCGTATTAAAATAATGATCACAAAAAATGCTGTATACATTGTCATTGTCCAATACAAAACAAAGTATCATACTAATACTAATACGATACTGAGTCATTTAGCAAGTGAACTCATGAGGTCGTTGCCTTTGAAAAGGGTCCCGCATCGCGAACTAAATTGTCAAATATGACTGTTTTTTTTTTGTAGTGTGACAGTCCTGTTTGTGAAGTTTCGTTTACATACAAGGCTGATTATCCTTTTTAAAAAATTCCATTTTTAAAACAAACGTTTTCTTCTTCATTTTGAATGACAAGATACGGTTGTTTAATTCTTTCATGATTTTCTATGTTAAAAGTTAACTTTGTTTCTATGCTAGCTAAAATTTAAACGATTTTTTATGCAGTCTAACTGATTTCCATTCTTGTAAATCATTATTCAATGTAGTTTCATTTTAATAAAGGTTTACAAGAATGATGTTAAGTAAAGATCTTTGAAGTTCGGTTGACCATCCCAATTCTAGAAACCTTTTGGGCATTTCAACGTCAGCCATCCTCGAAAACCTCTCTGTGGCTGATGATGTTTATTGATTGCATTACGAATCATTACTTGAATTGATATAATATATATTATACTAGGGTCCGGCCAAGATCCGCCCGGGTGTAGATACTCTTCAAAATGGCGGCCAAAATGTTCAATTCCGACTGTTAATTTACAATAACGAAACAAACGATATCGATTTTGAGACCAATAGGACCACGAAAGAGGAATAAAATTAACTCATATTTCTCGATAAATGACCTATCCAACACAAAAATAATGTTTCAATTCGAACCAGTAGTTCCTGAGATTATAGGTTGTTACCTATAAACAAACTCTTCAGCTATTAGTATAGATTATATTGAGTAAGAAAAACATACATCTATGTGTCAAATCAGTTACTTCTCCAACTATTATGCATGTATAGTAGAAGGTTATATATTTTTAAATCGGCGCGAATTATTTTGCTTTGATGACAGCAACTTTAGTTTTGGATATAAAACTTCGCGTCGGAATAAATTTGTTTTTATAGACCTATCATATCTCAGTCAGGAAATGACTTGTGGCAACATAATTGTGGTGGGTGACTGAGTGTTTTTTGTTCTTTGTGTAGAACTAGCAAATTGGTATGACGAAATTAAACCTATTATAAAGATACCAAAGTTTTCCAGAAAAGCAAAAAAAAGCAATACTCACAAGAAAAAATGTATGCTGTTTTAATCTAAATATATATTTCAGTCAATTTTGTATATCATTTACAGTATTGTTGACAGCCTCCGTGGCGCAGTTGGTTAGACGCTGGTTAAGAAATGAGAGGCCGCGGGTTTGATCCCCGCCCCGAAACAAATATTTGTGTGAACCACTGATATTTGTTTCGGGTCTGGGTGTTTGTGAGACCGAAAAGTCTCTCGTAGTTCCTGATACCCACGACACAAGACTCTATTTTAGTGTGGGGTCAGGACTATATATGTTACTGTTGGGTGTATTTATTTATTCATATATCAGATTTTAAATAAATGCATTACTTTAAAATATATATATTACATTGTGGTTGTAACAGGCGCAAAAGCTGTCTTATAACTACTTCGTATATAATTTAGGAACACTTTATTTTCCGACAGCTAACAGAAAATCCACTATGGAGTACGGACTTTGGCCCAACTAAACGTATTAGCCATTAGCCACGCATCGTAAATATAAAATCGCTTCGTCTGTGTTTGTTAAATGTGAAGCCATATTATTAAATTAAAGTTTAGGTACCTGTTTCTGATATATGAAAACCGCAAAAAGCGTGGAAAGAATAAATTAATAAATAAATTCGCCCAACAGTCAGAATGCCTAAATCATTCGTGGTTGGTATGGTCAGTACCAGGAAACAAGTTTTTAGTTTTTACTTTAATGTCATATTAAAGTTTATTAAAACTAGCGGTCCGACCCGGCTTCGCCTTTGTGCAGATTCTTTTTGAGTCCAGTCCACATCAGACCAACTGTTTTACATTTAAACTCTACGTGATTCCCGTTCGTTACTGCTTTTCTCCATGCCATGAGTCAAGGTGAATGATGCAGACGTTACGAGCAACTTAGAGTAGTTACAACTCCGGAGGGATGTCGCCACTCTAAGCGTGTTCTACCGCCTGTATCACGATAAATGCTCTGAAGAATTGTTCAACTTTATCCCCTCTTCTCCATTCCTAACCTCAGAACCACGCGTGCTGGCTTGCGAAGCCATAGATTGACGGTACAAACCATCCCGGCGCGAACCAAACGGTTCTCTAATTCTTTTTTGTGCCGCACGGTCAGGCTGTGCAATTGTTTGCCGTCTCACGTGTTCTCTTCTTCCTATAATCCAGGGCCCTTTCGCCGTAGTGTGAAGAGGCATCTTAGCAGGCCGGCATAATTGTATCTATTGGCATGGGACTGCCGTTTGATGCCAATGGATACTCTGCCTGGGAGGTATTTGCGCTAACCATCAGGTGCAATGTGGCCAGAATAAAAAAAAGGCGTGTAGTTCTGTCCTTTTATGTCCCACTTCCTCAGCCCTATATTCTATTCTATGCCATCCCTAGTAGTTTTAAAGATTAGTAAATACACGGTATAGTATTCCATGCTCATCCCATGAGAATACCAATTTTTCTGCAATTAAAAGTAGCCATGTGTTAATCTACGGTATCAGATACCTCCATACCAAATTTCTTCAAAACATGTCCTGCTGTTAAGCCTCAAGAAGTAACAAACACAAAAACTTTCGCATTTATAATATTAGTAAGATTCAGTATAAAAGTTCAGGTTATTGACACCGCGGTTTAATTGCCGATACTCTATACTCTATAGAGTTCCGGCTTTATTCACAGACAGCTCTAAAACCTATTTAAGTTATAAAATGATTTATTTTTTTCGTTCAAACTGAATAAAAAAGTCATTTTAAATGGACATAACATTCGATAGCTTGTATAGGTTAATCTGTCTATGACTTAGGCCATTCGTGTTAGTTGTTTTGTTTATTCTTGCACGCCTACATACATTCCTGTTTTTGTCCGGTTGTGCGAGGGTAATTCGGGAACTACCGTTTCGATCTATATCATTCTCATTCAAGTATTTAGATATTCTGGCTAGAATTTGTGTTGTTCATTGTTGAATTTGCAATGGGTATGGCTAAGCCGTAAGCACGTGCATCGCGTCCTGGGGGACTACTCTGTACTCCGACACGACGACGAATGTTCGAACTTCGTACGTCAGGGACCGAAACCGGTTGTACATAACGGTACCGGTATCGACCAATTTCGGTTACCTCTAAGATTTAGGTAACCCTTATGACGGTAACCAATGCAAATTATAAAGGTTACCCTTTTATACGGTAACCGATTTAATACCGGTAACCTAAAAAAGACCTTGACGGTAAAAGAGAGCGCATTGGAGAATAGTTACTCATTTCCAAATTGCATACCAAATAAAATATATTATACTTGGCGTGTTGTTTACGCAATATCCCTGGAATCGTTTCATTTTACTAGAAAAGGAAATGAGTAAAGGCAAGAATTTGGTGTAATGGGATACTGTATAGTAAAGACATTTTTATATCTCAGTATATTTAATTTAATAAATAAATAGATAGATACCTAAATTCACATAAATAATATTATTTAGAACAAAGCCCTAATTTTTAAATTATAAACCATTAAAATAAAATAAACCACGTCCCGAGCAAATGACCTTGAGCATTTATGTCTTTCTAATGCCTTCTATACACGACGTCGTATTCGGTTGCGTCCGCCGACGTATAAAGGAGGTTATTTGTGCGTCTGTTGTAGGTATTTAACGTCCACAGATGCGTCCGCCTCGAATCCGATTGTTGTCGGTTTTTGTGGGACAGATCAAAGGGTTTTGATGTGTACGTCCGACTTCTGTCCACAAGTCTTCGCTTTTTTACCATCGCACCACACTTTACCGCAGTAGAGTTCATTCGAGGGGGTTAACGTCACCCGCGTCCGTAGGCTTTGACTCTAGATTCCCTACACTTGACCCCTGGGTAGTGCCAATTGAGTGACACAGTTCGTGGTGGTAGGACTTAAGTGTCCGCCCGGGTAGCGACCACCGTCCACGCGGCGTAAAGGCCGCCATAGTGATCTCCATAAGGGGATCGCGTTCCGAGATCAGCCCATGGTTTTTCGGTTTTTTCGAGGGGCTTGAGTCCAGGCATGAGGTTGTACTGTGTGGGTATTTTCGGTCGTTTGTCGAAGGAGGAATGTTGATCCGCCGGCCAGGGAGACCCGTAGAAACGGTTGTCCGCTGGCCGCTCGCGGTATAGTACAGGGGCTAACCACCTCGAGAGGCTGCCTAACCATGCCGCGCATAATCTTGGGTGGGTCCGTCGTGCCGGTTGGTGACCGGAAGTGGGGTCCCGGTGGCCCATCCCGGGAGGGTACTATGGAGTTCACTAATATCCGCGGACGCCATACGAACCTTAATGCCGTCCATCTCGAGACGGCCCGGCCTGCTTTGCTCTTCCTAACGGAGATGCAGATTCGTTGTCCGGCCGATGATTCTTACCTGTTGTATCCCGGTTATTCGCTTGAAGTAAACTTCAAGCCTAAAGCCGGGGTATGTTTATGTGTTCGGTCGGACATCTGCTGTCGCCGTTTGCACTGCATGGAGGACCCCTCCTTCTCCGCTCTGTGGGTGTAAGTGGATCTAGATTCGCTGAGCCTTATCTACGTGTGCCTTTACAGCTCTCACCACGGGGACGATGTGGCGACTCGGCTGTTCAGGTATCTTAGCCAGGCGGCTGATGACGCGCAGGCGCAGTTCCCGTCGCCCGAAATGGTGGTCTTGGGGGATTTCAATGCTCATCACGAACTGTGGCTAGGACTGATCATGCTGGCAGAGCTGCCCATGCATTCGCTCTGACTCATGACTTGACACAACTGGTGAACTAGCCCACCAGTATCCCGGATGTGGCGAGTCATGCGCCTTCTCTGCTGGACCTTCTGCTGGCGAGTCACCCAGCCGGGTATCGTGTGACCGTTAGTGCGCCTCTAGGCATTTCCGACAACTGCCTGGTTGGGTCGTCATTACCGTTCGCATCACCACCACAATCCGTGCAGATTAAGCGGAGGGTCTGGCATTACTCGTGGCAGATTGGGATGGTATGCCGGAATATTTCGCATTCATCTCTTGGAGGCGGCGCTGCTTTGAGGGTAAAGATCCGTCAGCGAGTGTCAACGCTATTGCTGACGAGATTTGAGATCGCCAGTAAGGGCCGTGGACGCTCCTGGTTCAATCGTGCATGCGCCGATGCTGTCAGTGACAAACAGGCGGCGTACCGCGCTTGGATCAGGAGTCGTGCCATGAACGATTCCAATATCAGTTCCCTTAAATAAGCCTACAACCAAGGCTTGCAAGAAGGCCTACGTTAGGGTGGATGCCCAGCGCGTTAGCAGGATTGGGCGTGCGTTGGCCAATCACCCAACTAGCAGTCGTGCTTATTGGAGTTTGGCCGGGGCCGTTCAATCTAACTTCTGCCGTCCAGCGTTGCCACCGCTGAGGTACCCAGAAGGGTCGCTGGCCCACAAGCCGCAAGAGAAGGCTGCCTTGCTGGCAAATCTCTTTGCGGCTAATTCCCGCGTCGAAGACCGTGATTCCCAGACGCTGCCCACACTGCCTGATTGCAGTTTCTCAATGGCGGATATTCGCATCAGGCAGTGTGATGTGCAGCGTGAGTTACGGTCTCTCGATGTGCGGAAAGCCAGTGGTCTGGATGGGATGGGATGCCAGCCGTTGTTTTAAGAGCTTGTGCAGCCAAGTTGTCTCCTGCACTGACTTGCCTCTACCGAGCGTCCTACCGCACAGGTGTTGTGCCGGAATCTTGGAGGGAGGCCAATGTGCAGCTGATCCCAAAAAAAGTGTGATCGGTCGGACCCTACCAATTACCGCCCTATCGCTATCACCTCAGTGATGTGTAAGGTCATGGAGCGGATCATAAACGCTCAATTGGTCCGCTACCTGGAGGATCACTCGTTGATCAGTGACCGACAATACGGATTCCGTCAATATCGATCGACGGGTGATCTTCTAGCGTTTGTCTTGCATCGCTGGAGTGAGGCGATTGACCGGCGTGGCGAGGCTCTTGCTGTGAGCCTCAACATAGCCAAGCCGTTTGATAGAGTCTGGCACTTTGGTCTTCTTTCTAAACTTCCGGCATACGGTCTGCCCGGCAACCTGTGTTCGTGGATTTCCAGCTTTCTGCATGGGCGTAGAATACGTGTAGTCGTCGACGGACACGCTTCGGCGCTCATGTCGGTAAATGCCGGTGTTCCTCAGGGCAGACAATAATAAATATTAACAATGTGATTACCACAAGGCACAGACATCGTATTTTAAAATAGATATGGATTTGTGGTGATTACTATTACGTTTTCGTTATTAGTGTCAACTTTATTATACCCTTGTACATTACATTTAGATGAATTTGTTTCTTTTTGGTAGGTAAAATATGCATAAACATGATTTTTTCGCTTTCGTCCCATTTTCAAAGTATATAGGTAATCCGATTCCAAACCAAACAAATAATTCAACACTCCCGTGCGACGTGCGTACTGAATGAAATATCAATTAAGAGTATCAAAATTCAAAAATCGCAAAGAACGCGTCTGCGTATGGTCTGCGTCGAATCAGTGCAAGTTACAACATGCACCAACCGGGGTGACGGCCTTGAGGTCGTGTTTGGTCGACGCACGGCGCAGCGACGCTTTGACTTTTGCCGACAACGCTTGAAACATAGAGGTAATCCTTATTTCGGTTACCGGTATGATACCGGTTAAATTCTAGGAATCTAATAAAATTGGCGTATAGGGGTTACCTTTAAAAATACCGGTATTTTTTTTTCGGTTGATACCAAAAAATACCGGTATTTTCGTTACCGTTTTCGGTCCCTGCGTTAAACTGTACGAATGTGCCTACTACACAAAATGATCCAATCCTCTATTGTTTGTCATAACCATAGACAAAGTTCGGAGTGAATGAAAAAGATGAAAGTATCATAGGGAATATTATTGATTTTTAAAACTGGAAAACTTATAACTTCTTCGGAAGTCGGACATTGGAACTTTCGAACTTCGTTTCGTTTCGTTTCGGATCACGAGTAAACCCCATGAAGTACAAACGACTGCAAACATATTTATGTGTATGGAATATGGATATACACCTTACCGCCTTGACATTCAATTCAACAATCAATTCAACTTCATAACAGAAGCTAAATTTAGCTCACAGGCCAGTTGCCAAGTGATGCATTCAAATTACTGTTACATAAATAAATACGGTGCAATTTATTTATACACCCGACCATCACATTGATCGAGTCTTGTGCCGTGGATATACTACGAGCGGCTTTTCGGTCTCACAAACATCTTGACTGGAACCAACATATCTCTCGGTCAAACTTTCGTCACGATGTAGAATTCGAACTCACGACCTCATGTTTCATACCCTAATGGTTGCTACACAACCACTCTCACCCAACATTCCCTCACTCTACTAAGTGCGTGACGGCCCGTTGGTAACGGATCAGACGCGGTTGGCAACATGTTCACGGTGGTCGCGGGTTCAAATCCCGGAGCACACATCTGAATTTTCAGAGTCATGTGTGTATTGAGAGTCAGTCACCACGCACTAAAACGGTGAAGGAAAACATCGTGAGGAAACCTGCATACCATAGCGATTTGTTATTTCTATGGTATGTAAAAGTTGGTATGTAAAAGCACTAAAATTGCGCTTGCACAGTCTCTTTTGCTTCCTATCCTCGACTATGCCGACATCAGCTATCTCGATCTTACCGAGGCCCAGCTAGACAAACTTGAGCGCCTTCAAAATTTTTGTATTAGGTTTATATTTGGACTTCGTAAATATGACCATGTTTCCGAATTCCGTACTAAGCTCAAGTGGCTTCCTATACGACATCGCCGGAATGTTCATATTCTGTCTCTTCTCTACACTATCCTGTTTAATCCCTCAGCTCCGCGCTATCTTCAGGACCGTTTTAGTTTCCTCTATACTGCAAATTCTCATTCCCTTAGGTCGTCAGAGAATCTGATGTTGAAGTTCCCGGTACACAAGACATCATTCTACGATCGCTCCTTTACTGTAGAAGCAGTGCGATTGTGGAATGCATTGCCTCTCAGTATAAAACGGTCACCCTCCTTGGAAACTTTTAAGTCGAGAGTGAAAGCACACTTTCTGGGAAGCTAAAACTGTGTCCATACTTTACTATTAATATATTTTTATTATTATTATATTGTATGTATGTTGTTTTGGTGTATGTTTTTTTTTTCATTGCATCGTTATATATATTATTATTATCTTTGAATATGTATTTATGTATTGTTTATGTAAGTTTATCTTTTAGTGTCATAAAAAGCACCGTCAATGTTTACCACTTATCTCCTCTTCTTGCACGGTTGTCTGGAAGAGATCGCTATTAGCGATAAGACCGCCGTTTTTTAACACATATTTGTTTTTCTCTTTTTATTTTTGTAAATACTTTGTGGTGTTTTAAATAAAGAGTTTTTATTATTATTATTATTATTATTAAAAGTTATCCAACCCGCAATACACCAGCGGTGGACTATATGGCCTAACCACTCTCAATCGTATTCTCGATTATAGATTCGGCCCATGCCCTGCAGTGGGATGTACATATATGGGCTAATACAGACTCAGGGGGCCCGTCGAGGGGCGGATGGAAGGATGCTATGCGGAAGCTCTGCCACTCCGGAAGGTCCTTCTTCACTTACATCCACATGTACATTCACCATAATTTAAAGCAATACAATACAAACCCCTACATGACAAAACACAGGCAGGAAAAAAAAACAACTGCGCCTCGGACGCTGTCATTTGCACTGCCGTGCAGTGTGATATGCCCAGGCACACCAATAAAATTTGCATTCAATGAAATGCTATTTTATAACATGTTTTTGAATGTACTTTATATGTTAAGAAATACTGATGTATATTATAATGTCATGTTAAAGAAAGACAGCAACAACAAAAATAATTGAGACCGTGTACATGAACTGTGAATCGTGAGGTCATGGGCTCGCAACTTAGATCATATAGTGAATTTTGAATGTTTCTAAGTGAAAAATGAAACAAATATTCAAACAGTTTAGACAGCCTCCGTGGCGCAGTTGGTTAGACGCCGCCTGTGAAACGAGAGGCCGCGGGTTCGATCCCCGCACCGAGAGAAATATTTGTGCGGCCCACAAATATTTCTTCCGGGTCTGGGTGTTTGTAAGACCGAAAAGTCTCTTGTAGTTCCTGATACCCACGACACAAGACTCGATCTTAGTGTGGTTTCAGGACTATGTATGTGACTGTTGGGTGTTATTTATTTATTTATTATTATTTATTTAACAGAAGTTGATACTGGAAATAAAATTAATGGTAATGTAGAAATTCAATACATAATTTATAATACACTCGAAAATATGCTGTTCATTTAATTAACATATGTTTTACATGACGTATATTGTGTTAAAAAGACTAAGAAACCTACTGTAATTATTTATTACTACGAATATTTAATCATATTTTGTTTCGAATTTACTGTGTATTTTTGTTTTTCCTTACATATTTGCGTGCTTGTAAGCGCGTGGTGGCCTATTGGTAACGATCGCATTTTCAAATTGGGATTTGAATTTGATGCCCTGGGGGCACATCTCTGACTTTTCAGAGTCGTGTGTGCACTGATAGTCAATCAAGAAACCTGTACATCATAGTAATTCGGAAAAAATATATGGTAATTGAAAGTCCGCCAACCCGCGCTAGGCTAGCGTGGTGGACTATACGGCCTAACCCCTCTTAATCGCAATCTCGATTGTAGACGAGGCCAGTGCTTGTAGTATATGGGCTGATACAGATACAGAATCCTTACTTGTGCAGAAGCATCTTTTAATACACCATTATTTTCCTAACTTAATATTCATTGCGATAGTTTACGCTCATGCAGTACAATTACATACATACAAGTACCTAATTGAATATATAATATGCTTGTGCATTTTTTATCACTAGTTTCATTGTGTCTTTTTGAATAAATGTATAATATTATGACAAACTAGGTACTTAAATATTGCGAACGTTAAATATTGATAATAGCGAATTTATTTTTTCAAAAAGTTCCTTTACAATATTTTAATAAGTCATGTCTCCTTTTTCTGCATGCCTTAACACTACTTGACCTTTGCTTTTCCGGTAGCACGTACGTAGTTTTTGTTTAATATCAGGTACGTACAACCATTTGGATGACTGTCAAACTTGCTTATTACCCGCAGGAATGAGTTGTCATCTTCATTATGAAATTATAAGATTACAAAATACACCTTATTGTATTAAAAAATAGAGCCTTGGTATTAAAATAATAACATAATGAAATAATAACGGATGTTTGTTTCCGCTTTGCTCGAAATAAAAATAATAGACTATTTTGGTATTATTTCAAATTTTTTGTTGTGTTTATGTATAATTGAAATATGGAACCGAGAATATCAAATGAAAATAATAACATAAAAATTTGTATTAAAAATAAATGTATGTAGGTACACAGCACTACCTTTACTGGTGGTATGTCTCTAATATGTATGAGGCCGCCTGGGTAGGTAATGTCTCCGCAATGCAATTTCTCCCGTCAAACACCAGAGTGAATGCACTGTGGTGTTTCGGTTTGAAGGATATTGTACGCCAGAGTAACTACGGGACATATTGAGACTTAACATCTTGTGTCTCAGGATGGTGGGCGCAGTGGAATGCCAAGTATTGCTTTGTAATTCAAGTGCTGTTTAGTTTTGCTACTGTTCATGAGTAGTTGTATCGCTCAGGTAAATGGCATGTTCGTCTCGCCATACATAGCAATAAAAAAATACCGAACTACTTTTTGCAATAAACTGTATACGTTGCATGTACTAAATAATTATATTTTAGTTTTTATTGCATGAATTAGTTATTTTATTACTATGTTTTAAGATTAATGCATATATGTTAGAATATTTGTTTATGTATATATTGTATCTCAATTCATCTTTCATACACGACATGGTACCCAAATGTTATTGTCGTCTTCTCTTATCCAACAAACAATATTCATATCAACAAAAATTCTACATGGTTTTTTGAGATGATTGCAAGTTGCAACAGCTTTATAATAGTCCCGAATACCGCGAACTCTTTATGAACTCTCAATACTCTAAAGGAAACACTCAATGCCCTCCTGGACAGCGCACCAAGCGATTTGTTTAGATGAATGGAAGGTGATCTTGTCGGAATGCCTATGTTTCTGTGAGTGGAATGCGTGATGTATGTACCCCTGTTCAATTTTGTGATTGTAATTATTTTGTAATATTGTTTTGTTGATATTTTTAATTTTATATTTTATTTGTTATTGTTAGTCAAATATTTTATTTTAGTTCTTTTATATTAATCTTTATATAGAGATAAGTTGTAAATTAGTGTAATTGGTATGACCGTACTAATTTAATAAATAAATATATACGGTAAACTCCCTCGAAGCTTCTTGCCGAAGTACCCCAAAATGTTATTATAACTTTTCGTTTTCGTACAGGATATGCTTTTTGTAGTGATACTTTTTAGTAATACCTACCGATGGTCAAATTTAAATTTAACATCAGTGTTGTTTATAGCAATCAAAATGAATGAGGATGAGAAACATGAGAACATTCTATGGGAATATTTTATTCTTGTTTGAAAAACCACTATTCATATCTTATTTGTTCCATTTCGTAATATCACGTTTGTTTCTTTGCAGAACAGAAAACCATTTTGAAGAAAGTATCGGGATTGTTCAAGTCTGGACATCTGACAGCCATCATGGGCCCTTCAGGTGCCGGAAAATCTTCCTTAATGAACGCACTGACGGGATTCTCGTGAGTATCTTGTTCTTCAAATCTTATTATCTATCTATTCTCTCACATCAGTTTCATTGAAAACTCGAAGATCAAATCAGTCTAGACTGCAGGGGTGCCTATTGTAGAAATATAGAAAAAAAATTAGGGTAGAGCTATAAATCGACTCAAAATCGTATCCTACTAATATTACCTCATTGAACCTACACCCTTCAAATCGGTGATACCCTCAACAAGGATTAAGTCAAAAGTACCCTGAGTCGACGAAATTGCATGAAGAGGTTTTACTGGTAGTAGGCCTCTCATATGTGAGAGGCCGCCTGGGTAGGTATCCTACCGCAATGTCTATTTCTCCCGCCAAACAGCAGTTTAAATGCACTATTGTGTTTCGGATTGAAGGACATTGTAGCCAGAGTAACTACTGGACTTATTGAGACGTAACATTCTATGTCACAGGATGGCACGCGCAGTGGAATGCCAAACATTGCTTTGTAATTCAAGGTGTTGTTCGCTTTTATCGCTTACCATCAGGTGAACGACAATCTCGTCTTGCCACTCATTGCTTTGAAAAAAAAAAGGTTGATGAAAGTGGATGAAGCGAAAGTAATAATTCAGGAACTAGCAAAGTGGCGGCCTATAGTCTCTACCTACCCCTACGACACAGGCGTGACAGATTATGTATTATTAATATTAGATTGCGAATTGCGTGGTGGCCTGTTGGTAAACAGACCAGACGCGGCTGCCAACATGTTCACGGTGGTCGCGGGTTCAAATCCCAGGGCACACCTCTGACTTTTCGGAGTCATGTGTCTATTGATAGTCAATCACCACGCACTAAAACGGTGAAGGAAAACATCGTGAGGAAACGTGCATACCATAGGATTTTCTATGGTATGTAAAGTCCGCTAACCCGCAATAGGCCAGCGTGGCGGACTATATGGCCTAATCACTCTCAATCGTACTGTCGATTGTAGAGTAGGCCCGTGCCCTGCAGTGGGACGTATATCGTCGCTTATATCACAAAAGCGCGAATATGCATTTTCTTAACTTTACAGGAGAAGCAAAAAACTTAATTATTAATAATTGAAAATAAATAAAAAGCAGATAGATATTCTACAAATTTTGAATTCTAGCTCGTTATTGGCAAGTATCTTTGAACGCGATTGGTGCAAAAAACGCGGGTTTTTTTTCTATCCAATAACTTCAATAAGTCAATAACGGAAAAAATGCACATTTGCGGTGTTGTAATATAAGCGACGATATGGGCTGGTACTGAATATTAGATTCATATTTGATTGTTCTATGCTAGTTTTTGTTTACTAACTATTCTTAGTTGAGTTACGTATAGCGCTATAACCGTTACTAAAAAATAATTATCTTCCTTATACATATCACATCAAGTTCTGATTTTTCGACCATTATCTTCTGTTGATATTTAAGAACCCGAGTTTGCTGGCTGTAATGTCTTTTTGGTTTTACTTTTGAGTTAAAATAAAAATAATGAAGATTGAAATTATAATCAGACCGCAAAAAACAAATAACTGCGTAGGTTGATACATATAGGTACATTAAATATAGATATTGAAATCTTACTATATTATGTTTCGTTTTCGGTCTAATCGTTTGGCTATTCGTGTCGACACATAGATTTATCATATATATGTAATCTTATCGTATTGTTTGTAAAACTTGGCATATTCTAATTATTTATTATTATCATATTGATGTGCAGTCAGTTACATAATATTATGAAATCGTAATATAACTAGTCGAAACTCAATATAATTACAATATTTTATAACTGTTTGGCACAATCATGAAATCTCATCTCATTTTAATAATTTGTAATGACATAAAAATATTATCCTATTTTGTAATTCTAAAACATCTGTGGGAGAATACAATTAGAAATAATTTCGTTTTAAGTTTGTATATAAACAGATGATATCTTGCTTATTTTATCGTATTAGACAAGGTTGCTTCCGTTTTACACAACTATTTAATCGAAGGTCCTATTGCGGAACTTGAATTAATACAATTAGGTTTTGACTCTCTTGTAAATGGATCGTTTTTAGCAGATCCAAATAATAAATATTTGTTGTATCATTCATCTAAAGTCTATAGGCGTGTGGCGGAATTGGTACTACAATTACGGTTTTAGATATATCTATTTAACGCATTGTTTGTGAAATGTTTCATGATATAAACAACAAGCATTTATACTGATACATACATACATAAACTCACGCCTTTTTACCCGAAGGGGTAGGCAGAGGTGCCAGGACACCCACAATTCGCCTTGTAAGTTCCGTCCCAGTCTATCGCCATATCGGGCACAAATTCCTGACTCCGGACTGATAATGAATAGAAAAATCCAATATCACTTTGCCCGACCCGAGATTCGAACCCGAGACCTGTACCGAGGCAGTCAAGGCATTTATACTCGTAATCTAATAGTATTAACATATCAAAAATACAATGTAAAGAGAGAAAAACTTTTCCTAATATATGACAACAGCATGACAACAACACATTCGGTCGCAAACAGATCGTAGACGATCTATTTCGCTTTTATTCGGTGTAATTATTAGATATGTTAAAATTAAAAACAGCTTGTGGTCTCGTGTTTGATGTCAATACACTTGAATTAACTAATTAAGCTGCTGTATGTTTATAGTAGTGTAGTAGTAGTATACTAAGTGCGTGGTGGTTTGTTGGTAAACGGACCAAACGCGGCTACCAACATGTTACGGTGGTTCGCGGGTTCAAGTCCTAGGGCACACCTCTGACTTTTCGGAGTCATGTGTGTATTGATACTCAATCACCATACACTATAAAGGAGAAGGAAAACATCGTAAAGAAACCTGCATGCCACAGCGATTTGTATGAACTTCTATGGGATGTAAAGTCCGCCAACCCCCATTAGGCCAGCGACGTTTACTTTATGACCTAACCACTCTCAATCATACCCTGCAGTGAGACGTATATGTGCTGAAACAATATTTATAATAGAACTAAATTAAAAAATCACAGGTAGCACCGCGCCAATAAAAAATCCAATAACCAAAACAGCGCATATAATAATTATTAGTTAATGATCACGTTTTTTACCATAACAAAGTGACTTAGAGGGGAATTCACTAAATAGCAATTTGATTTAATTATTATCACTAACGGGAACTAATTTTAGCTGTGGATGTTGTTATGGCTACTTTTTTATTTTTATTATTATGTATTAGTTTCTTTATACTTCACGGTACGTTCACGTGATCTGTTTTATCTTGCCGCTGAGAGCATGTTAAGCTTAAGACAACTTCAATCCTAAAATGTGACTGTGTGGCTCACGGAAGAGAGAAAACCAAACATGTTTTTTCTACCCCGAAACCAGCGTAGGGTTGGCAGCATTTGTAAATGGCCTGAATTCTTTTACTTTTTTATTGCATAGGTCTGGCAAACGAGCAAAAAGGTCACTTACCATTATACCACCATAATTACCATTAATTATACCACTTACCACTGTTGCCCATGAACATCCACAACGCTTGGATTATAGATTTCTTGCCAGCCTGTCAAATTGGAAGGGCTGTCGCTTTCTATTGATTTCCTGCGAGAAAGTGGTACCGCCTCGGATGACCCTGACAATTAAGATGACAACTGACAATAAGAACAGCGTGGCTCTACCACTTTTCCATCCAATCGCAAAATTTCTCCTTATTTCATCCGTATCTGTATCAGCCAATATACGTATCTCAGCAGGACGCGGGCCTCCTCCACAATAGAGAGTACGATTGAGTGTGGTTAAGCATAAAAGTTCTTCTTTCATAGCATATAATCATTTGCTATGATTTCGACGCTACGTACGCACTTTTGGAATTAAAGTAATCTAATCCAAAAAAATGAAATGATAAACCCATTATTGAAGAAGGACTTATTGTCGCGTGAAAGACTTAAATATGTATGCTTCGGTCTTCTAGATGTATCTTCCATAAGTACTAGACTTATGTTACAAATCTTTAATGAACGTTTCCCAAAAAATATTTTTTTTTAGTTAGGTATCTTTAATTCTAAAAGTGCGACATGTATCATATTGTCCTTTCGTAATAAAACCATTTCTTTTGTTTCAGGACGCAAGGAGTCACAGGAACGATCCGGGCAGGGGACAGTGTCTGTCAATTTAGCAATAAATCCAACAGTCTACACTCCCTTAAGGAATACAGGGCGAAAACCTGCTACATCCTGCAGGACGATAGACTGAATCCATTGTTCACAGTTATGGAACTAATGAAGTTCGCTGCAGACATGAAATTAGGAAATACGCTTTCAGACAAATTAAAACAAACTGTTGTAAGTGTTTTTGATGTATTGATAAGTATGATCGGTAATGCTGTTTAACTTTTAGAAACCTTTTTAACCTTAGCATGTTACATAATGGCAATAAAATACATGAATTTAAGATTATTCATACCGAGAAAGAAAATAAATAATAAACAAATAAACTCAACAGTCCCATACAAAGTCCCGATCCCACACAAAGATGGAGTCTTTTGTCGTGGTTATCAGAAACTACGAGAGACTTTTCGGTGTCACTGAAACCCAGACCCGAAAAAAGTACCTGTAAGTAACACAAAAATCTGTCTCAGTGTGGATTGAACCCGCGGCCTCATGTTACACAGCCGGCTTCTAACCAAATGTGCCACAGAGGCTGTAAACTTACACTAGGTATCACGCTAGGTATATTATTTTCCAAAATGGTAATGGGTGTTGGATTTATGAAACAATTACTAATTAATAAATTATTTTTCACCCAAATTAGTATGTTCGAAACATATATCATTCAAGCATTTCCCGTAAATTATAATAAATACCAATTCTTCTGAATTATTTAATAATGAATTATTTTTAACGGTTATTTAAATTATTTCTATTCTTAATGCAACCATTCAAAATTTTCACGTTATGTAAACATATATAGCCACAATTATCGAATGTAAAACTAACAAGTAATCTATAATAATATCATCTATATTTCAATTTTAAATAATGCTTAAATAATAGTTGCTCAACCGGCTATTCTTGCGTTCCGTTTTTTTTTTTTATAACACGCATGTATTTGTAATTCATAGCATTTTAATTTCTTTGTTCAAGATAAACGAAGTACTCGTCACGTTGGGGTTAGTAGGGACGGAGAACACGAGGTGCGGAAACTTATCAGGCGGGCAGAGGAAACGGTTATCTATTGCCTTAGAACTCATCGACAATCCGCCTGTAGTCTTCTTGGATGAGCCTACTACGTAAGTAATTTATTATTTTTACATATACATATTGAGACTTCTCTGATTCTTGATCTTATGTCTCAGGGTGGCGAGCGCAGTGGAATGCCAAGCATTGCTTTGTAATTCAAGGTGTTGTTTGGTTTTGCTACTGTTCATGAGCGGTCGTATCGCTTACCATCAGGCGAACGGCATGCTCGTCTCGCCATTAAAAGCAATAAAAAAAAAACATCACACATATACATATTACGGGAGTCTGATTCTGAAAGGCCACGTACAGGTAAGCGCAGTATCGGAAGCCCGCCTACAAGGTGGACGGACGACCTGGTTAAGGTTGCAGGAAGTCGCTGGATGCAGGCCACTTTCAACAGATCAATGTGGAAATGTGGAAAGATAAATACATAATAATTAGTATTGTATTCTCTCTCTCTCTTCAGCTTCTGCTGAAGAGATTCCCCAATGATCTGCTGAAAGCATAGACATAACTCGTATGTTAAAAGCAACAACTACAACCAACAACTCGATATCTAAAGCTCAATTGCGAGAGAATATCGAATCAAAGATTCATCAATAAGCTTACATTTTACTCTCTTTTGTTTTTCGACAAGCATAAAACTTGCCATTAGCCAAGTTAGTCAAGTCAATGTTACTACCTAATTTAAATCTTTAATAATTCAAAATATTTCCACGATGGACTTCCGCCTATTTCCAAGCGTCAATTTATACAGATTACATATGAGTGTACGCGACATTCCTCTTTAACAACACATATTAACTAATGAAATACTCCAATTATAACGACGTTAAACATACCCAGCACATTATTACTGGAATTAAGGATAATGGCGAACATAATAGGTCTCATTTAAATGTAATAATGAATAATTGATCCATGGTGCTTTACAGTTGGCTTCTCCGGCTGCAAAAATATTTTCGCGAGGTTATTTACATCTTTAGTCCATTTTTTTGTCACCCGCTTTGCCACGCAGGGAAGTGAACAATAATTAATTTCCAACTCCTCCTATTAATGAAATTGTTTTTAACCCGCAATGAAATCAGGGTTAAAAACAATTTAGACGTTCCCGAAGACTCGCTGAGCTTCAATTCTCGGTGTCATTATAATGCGTACCACTCCGGGCTTACAGAAGTTGGAGTGGTAGGTGGGATGGTCTCCAAATACCCAGAATATATAAATATATTTTTATTGACAATATCTCATATTATCAAATTAATTATGAGTATAATTATGAGTGAACCAACCGGTTATATGAGACTAATGAAAAATTGTGGAAGGCGGATCACATTAAGAAACAAAAATTATAATATTGTACCTAAAGGGTTAAGATAAATTATTCATAAATTGTCTTTCGAAGAATCTCGGATGAGTAATGATACTATATTTTAGTTTTGTAATTTTATGCTTATAAAAGTATTTTCTTTTTGTCACACCACACGATGCAACACATAGGGAAGTTAAAAAAATGCAAAAATTAAACTAGAACCGCGATAAATACCGAAAAAATAGTTTTGTTTCAAAGTTAGGAAAACTTAATGAAGTCTGTGGCCTATCGTATCAAAAACAATGATTTCACGTCTTCTTCCTAGCCCTTTGTATCAGACACATTTCATAAAAATATATTTTTTATAATTTATTTTCTGCGTAAATATTTTTAATAATTGTTTTGAATTATTGTGCCCGATATGGCGATAGGCTCACCCCCTATCACATCATGGGAGGGAACACATAAGAAAAAACGTGGGTGTCCCGGTAGAACCTCTACCTACCCCTTCTGGGAAAAAGACGTAAGTAAGAGTGATTTTGATTAGTTTGTAACACATAAATGCACACATAATATGTTAATTAGTATCCATTATGTTTTGTTAAACGATTAAAATTACTAAAGCTAATGAACACGTGCTGAGGCGGTGTTTCTCGTTTTTTAATTCATCAATCCAGTTAGCCAAAAGTCCCATTAGACGTCTGATTGATGTCTTAAATTTGTATTAATTATCTACCAGTATGTTGCTTGGCATTTGGCATCGCGGTAAAGCTAGTTCTTTGCGCAGCACATCCGAGTTTTTTATTATTTATTTAATTATATAATTTATTGCACACCAACATTTATACAAGCAAAGGCAAACTTTGGATGGACCAGATGACTTCAATGAATCATTAATGGGCTTTTACGGATGTTGTTTAAGACCAGTTGAGGCTCTTAACTCTTTGATTAAAGGCGTTTGGACGTATCTGTTAGGTTTTGACCCAGGGAGCTAAATCCAAAAGGAAGTTGTACGGAGAAGAAAAATTCCCATAAACTTCCCTGTTTAGGTGCGCCTTAGTACCTAAAGAATTCAGGTCCCTCACTGTACCCAGATGGTCGATGAGGGACGGATGGAAGGGTTGCTACGCGGCAGTCATGCTCCTCTGGAAGATCCCCCTACACCTGCACTGGTGGTAGGTCTCTCATATATGAGAGGCCATCTGGGTAGGTACCACCGCGATGTCTATTTCTACCGTTAAACAGCAGTGTTAATGCACTGTTGAGTTTCGGTTTGAAGGATATTGTAGCCGGAGTAACTACTGGATATATCGAGACTTAACATCTTATGTCTCAGGATGGCGAGCGAAGTGGAATACCAAGCATTGCTTTGTAATTCAACGTGTTGGTTTTGCTACTGTCCATCAGCTGTCGTATCGCTTACCATCAGGCGAACGGCATGCTCGTCTTGCCATTAATAGCAATAAAAAAACCTACGCCTAAGCCTGTAAAGGGCAGATCATTGTATCAAATAGCGAAACCTTACCCCTTTGCCAGTTACATTCATCCCACACTAACACTCACCACACTATCCAGAAATTTAATTAACACTCCTACATGATAAAACTCGGGCTCTATCCATTGATTATAAATATTTGTATGTCCTACTGGCCTGGATTTTTATCCTCGTCACCTCATCCATATTATTTATGTTTAAGATAATACTTACTCAATAAATTGGCAGAATCACTGTAGACGTATTTTTCCTGTTTAGATATTATATGTGTATTATGTATGTATTTTTATAATATAATGTATTTAATAAATATGTATGCGTATCTTTATCTATGTATTTTGTATATATATATTTATTTTATCTTTTCCTAAATTTTCAATATTATAATTTCGTTCATTTATTATATGCGCATACGAATTCTCCCTCTTCACCATCGAAAGGTCGACTAGTAGAGAATGCCTCAGGCAAGTCCGCCTGTATACAATTCTGTATATAAAGCATACAAAATAAATAATTATATGTAAGTTATTTAATAATATTAATTTGCAGATTCCACATCATTTGTGTGCCTACCACAATGAATGCATACCCGTAATTGGCGTGTGACCTTTAAGGTTATCAGATCGGACGCTATCGCCTTCTCATTAGTTATTGACTCATTGACACTCCACCATACCTCCCATCTAGATAAATTAATATTAAATGTTAGGTCCCATACAAACGCACTTTCCTAATCACACCAGTTTCAGAACCTATTGCAAACAAGGGATCAAATCTTTCCTCGTTGTAATAGTTTGGATATACAAAAACTTATAAAATGTACTACTCACTAGAAGAAAAATTAATTCCTTTGAATTTTTGTTTCATGCATTGGTTGGGGCCTATTTATGAAAATAAACATACACACATCAAATATTTCGCCAGCTGAAACAATACAAGGAGATATCTGAATTATAGCTTACAGTTCAGCAACCGCGGTAATAGTATTATGTTTACGCAGCGACAATATACGGAGTTTTGTTTGCAGTGGACTGGACAGTCGGACGTCGGCACAGTGCATGAAACTGCTGAAGAATTTAGCGCGTGACGGTCGTACAATAGTGTGCACAATTCACCAGCCGCCCGCCTCAATATACTCCATGTTTGATCAGGTAAACATACTTTTATTGTTGCTTTCTTATCTTCCTTCTATGCGGCATTATCACTACCAAAGTAAACTTATCTATGTTTAAATCGGTTATGCCTAATTATCATTTTTTTGTGGTTATCGTTTTTTTGGCCCCTTAGAATATCAAAGTGCGTGGTGGCCTGTTGGTAAACGGACGAGACGCAGAACTCAGGGCACACTTCTGACTTTTCGGAGTGATGTGGGTATTGATAGTAAATCACCACTCACTGTAACCGTGAAGGAAAACATCGTGAGGAAACCTGCATTCCATAGCGATTTGTAAGAATTTCTAGTAGTTTAAACACCTAAGTGACTGTCTCGGTGGCACAGTTGTACTACGATATAATTACAAAGCTGTAGTCTCGGGTTCGAATCCCGGGTCGGGGAAAGTGATCTTGGATTCTGCTATTCATAACTAGCCCGGAGTCAGGAAATTGTGCCCAATGTAGCGATAAGCTCGCCCCCTATCACATCGTTGGTCGGAAAATACAAGGCGATCCATGGGTGTCCTGGTTACACTTCTGCCTACCCCTTCTGGGAAAAAGGCGTGAGTTTTAATACGTATGTAAACCCAAGTGATTATTGTAGGAGTAGCTGATGATAAAATACTCGCTAAACATATGGCAACGTAAAATCTTAAACCGTTTTAGACAATCCCGCATATTATGACCAGCAATATCTAGTCCAACGGTCAGCGTCAGGCGGACCGCCGCGCCGTCCGTTTGCATACTACGAAAGGTCGAACTTCGGACCGTCAAATATTGTAATGTAATGTATACCAAGTATAAATTAATACGTATGGTAGTAGGTAAGGTATACAGTGAAAACTCCTTCGTCACAGTTTCCGCATTCGTGTTTTCAGTATTCGCGGGTCAAATAATTGCGACCATTTTCCTCTATTCGCGGTCAAAAATATCTTTATTCGCGAATGTTATTGGTAATCAGTTTTTTCCTACAGTATCCGGACCCTACTTAAAACTACATGCCAACCACGGATCAAGCTAGTCGATGCTATAATTTCGTCCAATAAATTCGATCCAAATTTGATCACAAGGAATATCTTATTCGTGTTCTTAATATTAAACTGCTTTTAGTTTTTGTTATATATTTTTTTATATTCGCTATTAGTGTTTTTTTTTGTGTTAATATTCGCTGAGCTGTTTCTATGTCCGAGTTTTTGCAAAAATGAAATAAATGTGTTTGATTTGAATAAATTAATTTCCGAAATATTATATTCTAAATGCACCCTCTTGAAATGGTTAACAGTTGTTGTTGTCATGAGTAGACGTTAGTCAGATTAAACTATAATATCAGCTAATCTTTTCTGTTTCGGAAATACCTATGGTCGTTATGTCTTAAGTTGGACCCAAAACAAGCCCACTGAGTCTTATTCACTGGATATACTCAGATCTGGGTCGCGTTGCGTAGTTTCCAGTGGTAGTTTAAGCCCACTGAGTTTGTTTCGCTGGGTCTTCTCAGAAAGGGCCCCGTTAGATCCGGTGGTAACTATAAACCATTGCGCATCGTTTTAATAATACTCATGGTCTACTAATAAATGTAATTTAATTTGACTAACCTTAATTATGTATTTCTTTAAAAAACAAATTACCATAATGCAGTAACTAATAATTTAAATAAAATACTAATAATTAATTAAATAAATAAATAAAATTAATTAATTATAAATAAATTCCAGACAGCCTCCGTGGCGCAGTTGGTTAGACGCCGCCTGTGAAACGAGAGGCCGCCGGTTCGATCCCCGCACCGAGAGAAATGTTTGTGTGGCCCACAAATATTTCTTCCGGGTCTGGGTGTTTGTGAGACCGAAAAGTCTCTCGTAGTTCCTGATACCCACGACACAAGACTCGATCTTAGTGGGGGGTCAGGACTATGTATGTGACTGTTGGGTGTTGGGTGTAAATTAAATTAATTATAGATAACTAAAATAAATATATAAAATTAATTTTAAATAACTAAAATACATAAATTAAATGTATTTTAAATGAATAAAATAAATTAATTAATTATAATTAACTATAATATTTTTTTTTTATTGCAATGAATGGCGAGACGAGCATGTCGTTCGCCTGATGGTAAGCGATACGACCGCTCATGAACACTAGAAAAACCAAACAACACCTTGAATTACAAAGCAATGCTTGGCATTCCATTGCGCTCGCCATCCTGAGACATAAGATATTCTCAATATGTCCAGTAGTTACTCTGGCTACAATGCCCTTCAACCCGAAACACAACAGTGCGTTTACACTGCTGTTTGACGGGAGAAATAGACACTGCGGTGGTACCCACCCAGATGGCCTCTCACATATGAGAGACCTACCACCAGTGAATAATATAATAAATAAATTAGCAAATTAGTACTACTACTAATAAATAATACTAAGTATAGAAAATATTTTGTTTATTGAGATTAAGTGCTGTGTATTGACTTGTCATAAGAGCTGTTTAATTGCCTACTTGACCAATAAATCCATTTCATTTCATGTAATGCTAATAATAATTATTAAGCCAACGATGAAAAGCCAAGCACTAAAACGGTGAAGGAAAACATCGGAGGAAACCTGCATACCATGGCGATTTATAAGAATTTCTATGGTATGTCGGCCAACCCGCATTAGGCTAGCGTGGTAGACTATATGGCCTAACCACTTTCAATCGTACAGTCGATTGTAGAGGAGGCCCGTGCCCTGGACGTATATCGGCTGATACAAGCCAACGATAGGGGCTTTAGACCAGCTTTAGATATTTTCGTCAAAAATCGTGATTTTACTTAGTTGAACTTATTTTGCTTCTGGAGCCTGAGCCGCCAAAAGACTCGTACCTGTACGGGTTGATAAAAAGACTTGAAACTAAACACGCCTTTTTTTTTAAAAACTGCCAAGCAGTTTTTTCCCTATTTGGTACAATGTTATCTGGGGTACTTCGGAACGTGCGTTATAAATTAAAGACAGCCAGCCTTCGTGGCGCAGTCGGTTAGACGCCGCCTGTGAAACGAGAGGCCACGGGTTCGATCTCCGCACGGAGACAAATGTTTGTGCGGCCCGCAAATATTTTTCGGGTCTGGGTGTTTATGAGACCAAAAAGTCACTCGTACTTTCTGATACCCACGACACAAGACTCGATCTTAGTGTGGGGTCAGGACTATGGATGTGACTGTTGGGTGTTATTATTAAATACCATATGTCGATATCACCCTGTATACCTAGAAACATTTCACAGAATCGCAAACATCCATAAATAATTAATTCTTATATTATCCATCTCTGCGAAGCAGAGCCATCAAAATACACCTATATTTCCAAATTTAATTAAACAGAAAATAATATCAATAAAAACTTATTTGCAAGTAAAATTGCAACAACAGGTTCGGAATTAGTAATTACTGTAGTATCAAGGTCGGTTGACAAGTCTACAAGGTAACTGCATATGCGGATAATTGAATTTCATCTCTATAATGATCATAATAGTCATACACTTTATACAGGAATCTACAAGTCAATCCGTGGTTACTAATAATGGCTATAAATTCAATGTTACCTACCTACATGTACTATCCAACTAAACTAACAGGTACCGTTTGACGTTTATTCGTTCGTTTAGTTGGATAGTAGATCCAAATTCCAAATGTAATTTGTGTAAAAATTATTTCAACTTTACTAGAAGGAGATTTTTTTTATTGCTATGAATAGCGAGATTAGCATGCCGTTCGCCTGATGGTAAGCGATACGACCGCTCATAAACAGTAGCAAAACCAAACACCGTGAATTACAAAGCAATGCTTGGGATTCCACTGCGCTCGCCATCCTGAGACATAAAATGTTAAGTCTCAATATGACCAGTAGTTACTTTGGCTACAATACGTTCAATCAAACACAACAGTGCATTTACACTGCTGTTTGACGGGAGAAATAGACATTGCGGTGGTACCTACCCAGATCATAGTATCGGTAAAAAAAAATAAAAAAATTGTCCTTAAATGTTTTCCTGTTTTATCCCGGGTGACAGATTTTTATAAAATAAAATAATTATCATCACATTTTACATTTTCTTCACAGAGCCGAAGGAAAAAAATAATGTTTTTTTTGACTTCAAGTTCATTTCTCCGAAAATTTCGGGCCTGGGTCACAATTATGTTTATATTTATTGAAAATATATATTTTTCCCAACACAAAAAAGTAGGTTTAATCGAGGGACAAAACTCTTCGCACCGATCGCTATACTAAGTTTCATAGTAAAATGGACATTTTCCTTTATGAGTGATTGTCTATATACGTAATACAATGATAACATTAGTTGACAGTTCGTAAATGGTTCTGCAATTGACTCAACAAAGCATTATAATACATTTTGGTATGTGCCTCAGGTTTTATAGTTTCATCCGGTTTCAGGAGTTCTAGACGGCCACAGCACCTACGAATATGACACAACCCGTGCGTTCCCCTCGCGTTGACATTTGAAAATTCATCCAATTTTCTTAACGCTTACCACTACCACACCTGCACATGGATCGTCGTAAGCGTATGTCATGACGTCATCAGTGACGATTTCACCGCGACCGTGACAATGATCGTGATCGTCAAGTGGAACAACTAACGGCCGTTCTCTATATCCTCTCTATCTGTAACTAGAGGTTAAACTGGCTACCATTATTATGTCGGTTCAATGCTACAATTTATTAAACAAAGATAGAGATATATATTTATCATGCCTAGCTATCTATAAATATATGCACCATATCTATATTTTTGTATCTTTGTTAACTGAAACGTAAAATGCATCGAAATATCTAATGAAATCCCTAGTTAAAGACAGATAGATTATTGAGAACGGCTGTAAATGAGTGTTTTAGGCGTAGTAATGTAGTAATCGCACAATAGATCGCCATAATAGAAACGTAATTGGGACATTCAAGTTTTTTAAATAAAATTAATTCTTTGCGACTCTACAATACCGTGAACAAGAACCTTAACATATACTCAATGGTAAAATACAACTATAAAAATAAATGACGACTTAGCTATTTTGACATTTATAAGCTCTCTTGTAAGTTTTAAAATAGAATTAGTATTGAAATTATATTTAAAAGAAAATAAGAAAATATAATATGTAGATATCCTTGCGAGTCCTCGGCGCATTAAAATACGCCGTGTCGAAAGGCAAAAAACTCTAATCTGTCGTAATTAATACAAAATGGTATCTATTTTTAAACACTGTCATTTTTAATATCCCCTATGGAACTTTAACATTTGACAAACCAGGAAATTTATTATGTATTAAAGCTTATGCGGACCAAATAGAATGTCTATTAGAACATAGATGAAAAATATAGCCAACCGTATATATTTAAATTAATTATAGTTTAAATAAATATGTTCTAGTTTTCTATGCTATTATTATATTATTTGAATAGTAATAAAGTAAACAGGTTGCTGTATATATTATTTATAATTTTGGACGGAAAGCATGGTTTTATCAAAGGTTTTCCTGAAACAAAACATATTATTATTGTAACCGTTTAGTATTGAGTCAGGAATTTGTTACTGATATGGCGATAGACTCGCCTCCTACCACAGCGTGGAAGAAACATACAACTCGAAAAATTCGTGTCCCGGTACCTCTGCCTACCCATTCTGGGAAAAAAGGCGTGAGTTTAATATGTTTGTATGCCGTTTAGTATAATGTTATTTATATTGACACCTGACCTGAATTATGATTAAAGAATGTTAATAAATATTATTATTATGACACAATTAGTCACTGTACTGTGTCTAAATGTTGGTTATAATTATTACTTAACTAGCTGCCCGGCCCGGCTTCGCCTGGGTGCAAATACAGATTCCAGTCCATATTTTATTTAAAATCAACATGACTGCCGTTGTCTAAGCTGCTTATCCAATCCAATCCTATACCTATTCTTCTGTCCCATTTTATCCACCTTACATTCTATTCTATCCCATCTCTCCAGTAGTAAGTAGGTAGTTTTAAATTTGATATTTACAGACATACTGTTATGATAGTCTATGTCAAATATTAGGACTTTATGCTGAAATTTAATTTGTGACAAAACTTAAGATTTATTAAACTTATTAAAAAAATAATCGAACAGATTAACAACTGAAGTTAGCTAAAATTAAGTTTCTCGAGTTTAGTGCGGGTTGAAGGATTTTATTTAATGTAGAAATTACTCCGAAAAGTCAGAGGTGTGTCCTGGGATTTGAACCCGTGACCATCGTAAACTTGTTGGCAGTCGCGTTTGGTACGTTACCAACGGGTAACCACGCGATTCTGTGAATTACTTTTATTTATTTGAGAAGACTATTTATACATATCGACGGCGAAGTGCCAATAAATCCTAAGTGACAAAGTCATAAATTCACACAAACTGAAAAACCCCTAATTTTTTTGTTAAATTAAAAAGTAGTTACTATATTTATTAATGGGGAATAGTAATAATGTAAATGTATAGTAAAATACACTTAGGAGATTTCACTAAAACATCGGCATAATACCTTTATATTTAAAAAACGATTAGAAAGTTTATTTCTCAAAAAAATAGTTAGGAGGTATTGGTACTTCACCGTCGATATACAAATTAATAAAACCTTCATACTGCCTTACCAGGCGACGTAAGTAATGAAACAAATATTTAAAAATATAAAACTGCATATCGTTTCATTACAATGTCTAGATGCGGCATCAACGTACCAATACTTTTATTATTCTTGAGTCTGAAAACAATACAAATGCGGAATTTAAATTTGTCCCCCAACGCATCTAAAGGTATCAATTCAAAAAACAATGTCCTTTATGAAAACGAAAAATTATAATTAGATATATTTTGGTGAACTCCGGCAAAATGCTTCGATGGAGTATATCTTGTTTAAAACTGTTGCAATACTCTCAAAAAACGATGGGCTATTTTTGTAGATATGGACATCATTTAATTTTACATTTAACAAATTACGCGAAAGACGCCGTATCTAGATATTATATACACAATGTACACACTTTTTGAATTTTGTTCTATTTCGTCAGCCGTCAATGAAAGACAATGGAAAGATAGATCATTTTACGTTGGTTGGTAGTTGAACCTTGACCGTCGTTTACCTCTCCCGTCAACCAAACAAAGGTCATCCTATATTGGCTGGTCGCATCACGCTTGAACAATTAAAAAATTGGCTTTTTCTCGCAATTTTTCCATTTTTTCTCCCCCCTAAAACCTTCCCAGGACTTCCACGAATATTTCAAGACCAAAATCAGCCAAATTGGTCCAGGCGTTGTTGAATTATGCGGTTACCAACACATTTTGCGATTCATTTTTATATATAAGATACCATATTATTTAATGGGCGTGTATGCATAAGGCCGTAAGACTGAAACACCTTTGCATAGAGCCCCAATATTAAAAACCGAGGTGTCAAAAAGCCCGCCATTCAGAGACCCACTTCACGCCAAAGATATATGATAAAACGCGCAAAGTGTTTTGTATTGCATTTAGAATTATTTAGTAATGAATATGACAAATATAATAATTTCAAAATATAAGAGCGTTTAATTCCTGATTTCTAACAAAAAGACTACCTTTATCTCGGCTTCATTTGGTGTGTTTTGTTCAACAGGTATACATCCTAGCTGATGGTATGTGCATATACAACGGGACGAGTGAAAACACAGTGCCTTACCTCGCCGCCTTTGGTCTTCAGTGCCCGATGTACCACAACCCAGCTGATTATAGTACGTTGCATCATATTTTTACTTTTAATGCTATGGTCTACCTATTAGACACCTTTTTTTCTTTTATAGGAAACATAATAAGTTGTAAAAATATTTGAGTATATCTGGCAGACGTTTGTATATGGTGCTAATAACTTACTACTGAAACTTCAGCAATAGTCATATACAGTATGATTATTTTCAGCCGTGAGCTTGATTATGACAAAAAGTAAAACTGCATCCTTGTCAATCAATAGTCCTAGTAAGGATTCAACCCCAAGATTTACAATTTGAAAAAAAAATAATTGTCGCTTTAGTTATGTAAAATGTTTAGTTTCATTGTGTCTGAAGTCACTAAAACTACCACCTAGCTTCGTTTTTGGTCACAATCTGGATATACCCTGTATATTCTGACAATTCTGACAATCGAATGAACACTTGTGTATACAGGCTGGTTTATTTCCTCACACAGTGCAGTCTGTACGCAAACGGCAAGTTATGTGTACAAATTAAAATGTAGAGTGCGAATTGAATACGAAAATATTTATTATTATCTCAGTTATATCATGGAAACGTTTAAGAAAAGTTCCATCACGAGTGCGGCAGGTTAGCGTAAACTAATGTCTAAAGAGTATTAGCACTTTTTAGCAAGATTCTAATGTAACTCTCAAGTAGATATACTACAAATATGAATGTTTGTTCGTAGTGTGTCCGAAATGGCCATGTAAGCCTCGAATTATATTGGTTTTCAATTTGAATAATAATTGGATACATAAAAACACTGAAACACTAAAGTTGAAAAAAACTTATTTTTTAGCTTTAGTTCTTTATTAGGTTGTTTCATTTAAGTAATAAAAAAGCACGAAGCCATGACTTCTAATAACACAATATTCTTAATTTTGTAATAAATATTTTTACGAATTTTCGTATTATTTTTTTTCATGTTTTTGAACTTTCCGACGACGCGGCGCGGTGTTACGATTACTTTACAGCTTTCTTGGTCAAGGGTGAACCATAGATAATGCACTATGGGGTGGACTAAGGTATTAGTCATCCGCTTAGTGACTATGAGTTGTTACACTTTAACTACCCTTATTTTACAATTTATTAAATTAAAAGTTAATTTTAAAAGATAATCTCGTTTCAGTTTAGTAATACAAAATTAACTATGTATGTATGTATGTATATTTTATGGGCCAAGTGATTAATCGGCGGCTGGGCAATATGAATAATGCTCAATAAGAGCGGGCAATGTGATTATAACCAACAATTTATCACATTGCCCGGGCATTATAAATAATGCAGTGCCAATTGGGCAGAGTGATGTAAAGCGACTCGAAATCAAAACAATGAGCCGAAGTGGCATCGTGCGGCTATTGCAAGGTCACGCACCTCCCCTGGTACCACTCCCATGAATATCTAACGCACCATTCCTGAGAAAAATCAATTATAGTAACCTAACCTCAAAACACTTGTTGTCAATACAAATTTGCTTCTGCAACGTCTCCGGCGCTACGGGAAGTTCAGCCCCTTCGCCCTTTCGTAACAAAAGATAGGCACCCAAGCTCATCTCCGCCTATCCTTCGTTACATCGGGCGGGGGCTGCTCCCCCTCCGCGCCTCCGGCTTTTTATATATACTCTAGGGTCGGTAGCCAAAAGACTACGTGAAGTCAGGGTGTCCCGAGTCAGTTTTGGGGCACAGTCGACCTAATTGATCCATACAGTGGATACACTAATTTCCTTCTGAAGATAATGTTTCGGACGTTAAAAAACAACTAAACATAAGCAGATCAATTCAACCTTTCTAATTTATGGGTCTATCGCAGATGCGACATAACATCCAATCCAATAATGAATAATGCCCGATTAATCACTTGGCCCATAACATATATACACATGACATTGGTGTTTTATTTAGAGAATTTTTCGGTTGACCTTTTTATACAATATGTAAAAAGATGTTTCAATGTTGCACCGTACCCATTTTAATATTGTTTCTATAATAAGTTCTATATTAAAATATGGAAACTATATATTTAGCTCAATGACGTTTTAGTATTTAATTATAAACATGCTTTTCTATCATCATCATCGTCATCATATCAGCCACAGGAAGTCCACTGCTGAACATAGGCCTCCCCCAAGGATCTCCACAATGACCTGTTGGAAGCGGCCTGCATCCAGCGACTTCCTGCGACCTTAGTCAGATCGTCCGTCCACCTTGTAGGCGGGCGTCCGACACTTCGCTTGCCTGTACGTGGCCTCCACTCGAGAACCTTTCGGCCCCAACGGCCATCGGTTCTACGAGCTATGTGCCCGGCCCACTGCCACTTCAACTTGCCAATCCTATGGGCTATGTCGGTAACCTTGGTTCTCCTACGGATCTCCTCATTTCTGATTCGATCTCGTAGGGAAACACCGAGCATAGCCCGCTCCATGGCTCGTTGAGTGACTTTGAGCCTTTTAATGAGGCCCACAGTGTGAGGCCACGTCTCGGTGCCGTATGTCATCACTGGTAACACACAACTATCGAAGACTTTCGATTTTAGGCACTGAGGTATTTTGGACGAGAAGACGTCGCGAAGTTTCCCGAACGCTGCCCTTTTCTATGCCCGGTAGATATTTCTTTTGTATTTTATTTGGTGATTAGTATTAAAATAGCCCAAATGACGCAATTTTCTACTATCAAATTTATATTTTAAAATGAAGCTTGACCCTTGTTTGAGTATTTTTTGTGTAGTATCTATGCGTTTTTCCATTCAAACTATTTTTATACAATGTCTGTTTTTAAAACTGTATGTATATTATATACGTCTTGCATAATGGTTCTCAAAAAATTTACTAGAAATGCCTTAGCCTTCTAATTTTCAAGCCTAAACTCTCTGTATCTCACTTTTTCTTCCAGAGATATGCTCCCAGTTACTAAAAAAGTAGTAGGTATCTATTTTAGATCCCAAATTCGGTCTTAAAATCTGCCGGCCCTTACAAATGTATACCTATAGCTTGATCAGAACAATCCAATCAAACATGTACATATGATCTATAATTATCTATAATTTACTTGCCCCCTACCGACACCCAAAATATTACAGACATTGTGTCAATCACTATGACAGGTGGAAGTTTAATGCTATCAAGAACAAAAAAGCAACATACAGTCGAATTGAGAACCTCCTCCTTTTTTTGAAGTCGGTTAAAAAACACGCGGCCATCGTCAAACTGGGGAAACAGAGAAGATAAATAAGTGTAAATGCAAATCACATTGCAAAATGAGCAAAGCCTTGCTAGGCATTTACTTGTTTAAAACTCGTTATGATTATGATCTTCGCTTTTAAAATGGCTTAAGAATGAAGTATGTATAAATTTTAAATTAAAATAAGTGGATTATGACTGGTGACTAATAAATATTCTGAATGGGAATTTTTTGTTCATATGTTTTTATTTTAATTATGTTGTCGTGCGAAATACATGTAAGAAAAACAATAGAATCGAGGTTTTATAAAGTGGTTGAATATTTGTTTGTTTAATTAGTAAAATATAAAATACTAGCGGTCGGGCCCGGCTTCGCCCGGGTGCAGAAAACTTTTGAGTCCAGTTGATGTAGCAACAACATATTATTTCGTACGTGCGTACTAACTATATTTTCCGCGCGCCGTCGATGTTATTTCCCGTCCCGTTACATCCGGTTTATGTCCCGTCTCATTCAGTCCCATGATGAAAAGACTTGAAGACACATTTATTCTGGATAAAAATTAGCCTACCTGTTTATCCAGGGTGTCAGCTATGCCTTTACCAACTTAAAAATTGGTCCGGCCGTAAAGCTAATATACAGGGTATATCAAGATTGCTACTGAAAACAAAGACGGATGATAGTTTTAATGACTACAGATGCAATGCAACTAAAGTTGTTGCAAGAAAACCCTTTTATTTTTAAAGACGGTTTGGTACACATTAGTTTAAAATATTATTTTAGCAAAAACTATTTATTTAGCACCGAAACACGATGACATTTAAAAAACCACAAAGTAATATTGTCGCGTTTCTTTGTGATTTTTTTTACATTGTGTTAGTAGTCACTGAAACTACCACGCAGCTTCATTTTCGTTTGCAGTCTTGATATATCCTGTATATATTTTAATTCCTGACTCGTCCCACGGGAACACAACATTTTATGCGGGATAAAAAGTAACCTATGTGTTAATCCAGGGTGTCAACTATCTCTATACCAAATTTCATCCAAATCGATCGGGCCGTATTTGCGTGAAAGAGTAACATACATCCATCCATCGATACTTACAAACTTTTGCGTTTATTATATTAGTAGGATGATGATGATGATATAAAATATTTTTTCGTCATAAATTATAATCAGCTGTGGGAGCTGATAAAATGATTATGTTTACATAACAAATATATTTACCACACAGGTAAAGATAATATGTTATTTACTTAAGTATGTCTTCACTAGTTTTTAAATCAATGGTTATCGCAAATATCCTGTACTCTATATTAAAATGCGATAGTAATATGTAGTAAGTACCAGTGAAACTTATAAAGGAAGATTTAATTATTTATAGTTTACTAATACGTATTTACAATCATAATATCCGAGGGTAAAATAAAATAGATTAGTAGCTACTCTAATTGGTTGATTGGTCGTCAAATACAAATTATGGTTTATCAATACAAGTTATAAACGACGCGTAATTAACTTCTGTATCTGTATCTGTATCAGCCCATATACGTCCCACTGCAGGGCACGGGTTTACTCTACAATCGAGAGTACGATTGAGAGTGGTTAGGCCATATAGTCCACCACGCTGACCTAGTGCGGGTTGGCGGACTTACATACCATAGAAATTCTTATAAATCGCTATGGTATGCAGGTTTCCTCACAATGTTTTTCTTCACCGTTTTCGTGCGTGGTGCTTGACTATCAATACACAAATGACTCCGAAAAGTCAGAGGTGAGGCGTAATTAACTTAAGAAATAATATTTATGTAGGATTCAAATCAGATCCGTACCCAAGCAAAAAACCCTCCACGTCAAGACATGCATTTGGGCATCGAAATTGTAGTATTGTAATAAATATATATTAAAGGATAAAATATATAACAACATAATTATCGTAAGTTATAATACACATTTTAGTACCAATATTACCCTAAAATCTACTAACGTTTTAAACTCTGACAACACACATTTCTTTTACTATTCGTCACAAACGCGATTGTTAGCAGTGTAATGAGAGTGAACCAATTTTTTATTAACTTTATTAAGGATATTTTTATGATATTATGTGAAACAGATCTTTTAAATAGAACACATTTATGATGCCTGGTAACACCTTCATCGATCGTATAGAGTTTTTGATTATTTTTTTTTATTGCTATGAATGGCGAGACGAGCATGCCGTTCGCCTGATGGTAAGCGATACGACCGCTCATGAACACTAGAAAAACCAAACAACACCTTGAATTACAAAGCAATGCTTGGCATTCCACTGCGCTCGCCATCCTGAGACATAAGATGTTAAGTCTCAATATGTCCAGTAGTTACTCTGGCTACAATGCCCTTCAACCCGAAACACAACAGTGCGTTTACACTGCTGTTTGGCGGGAGAAATAGACACTGCGGTGGTACCCACCCAGATGGGCTCTCACATATGAGAGACCTACCACCAGTTTTTTTTATAGTTATGATATATTTCAAAGAAATAAACTTAATTGTTATTATACGTAATTGGCATATTATTATCATAGAAATCGCAAATAGTCTATAATATAAAGATTAAAGAGGTAAAATTGTTTCCCTGTAAGCGCTAATCTCCAGAATTACTAAGCTGCTGCTGAGCTAAAATACAATAAGCTATTGTATGTCATAATTTATGTTAGTAGTGTACAACCATTGCCAGAATAAACCGTTACTACGTAAAGTTATATTTCCGTCAACCCGAACACACCACCAAATTGGTGACCCCGACGTGGACACCAACTGGGTTTAAGCCTAATTCTTCTATTCAAAAAGCCTATTCTTCCAGTTTTAGAAATAGCAACGGGTGAATACGGGAAATTCAATGAACTCCTGGCAAAGGAGTGTTCGAGTCGAGGTCCAAGTGAGAAGGAGGCGATTCCAGCGGTGGAGATAGCCAGCAGTGATAAGCCCAGCAATGGCTTCTCTTACGGCAGGATGTCCATCATAGTCAGTCCCCCACACGAGATTTACAAGTTCACCCTGCTATTCAAACGGTGTGTCATACAACAGTATAGAGATTGGGTAAGTAATAACAACATTTTACTGTCTATTTTTGATTAATTCTGTTCATTTCCTTGGGGGAGAGAGGGGGTTACGTTCAGAAATGGACTTCCTTTTATTGAAGGAAGAGAAAGAGAAGTGGGAACGTATTCAAAAAGGTAATGAGATGAGAGCAAAAGTCCTATGATATGTTCTTTTTAAATAATAGTTATTTTCGTTACCTTATAGACTGCTTAGTAGATACCTAGATCAGCTGTTAACCTTAGGGCATTGATAATGGAAGGGTTAGCGCATATAAAATGTAGGGAATCTCATTGCTAATCTAGGTACACCAAGATTACTTAGTGGATGCCTATATGAGCTGTTAACGATTAACAATTGATAATGGAAGGGTTAGTGCATATAAAAGGAAGGGAATCTCAGTAACATATCTAACCTCAATTAAACGCTGTTGGTAACAATTTAAATTACTATTATTAGTAGTTCAAAACCTTGTTTTTTTCTTCCGCATTAGCAACTATGTTCCGTAAGACACGTGTGGACTAAAATGTTTACATTTTGCTAATAAATATTCTTGTATATTAATTACAAAGTAGCGACGCTTAAATTATCAGCTATTGTCGAGTTGTATCACTATGTTACTTTTATAATCTATAATTATCAAACATTTATGTAACATTTTATTGTAACCAAATGAAACAATGTAGCCAATATTAAGCCTGGCCCCACACATCCGGATTAGCTATCTGAATTTATTTATTTATTTATTATTGATATGTATCGTATTCCAGGCTTTCTGAATTGATAATATGAATTCAGATAGCTATTCCGGTTGTTAGAGGCCGGGCTAAGCCTCACATGACGTCCGCAAGCAGAATGCGCGGGAAACTCAAACATTAGCGCCCTTGCTACCATTCACCCACAGCATTCACCGGACTGAACGTGTATTAACCAAAGAGTACGAAATACTCTAATTGTTATAAAAATATCTAGGTTAGTAAGATTATCGACTTAGATTTATTATGATTCCTACGTAAGCATACCAACTCAGTCGTCTGGCCATCATGGGTTTCATGAACGACACAGCCCTAACCTTGCGTTGAAAATTTATGAAACGTTTGCATTGTAGAGTTTGACCTGCAATACTTTATAGACGGTTATACATTGAATCTTACTACATTTTTTATTCTCCCCATTTTTTATCTCGATTTCTACAACGACGTTCGAGCAAAACCTTATCAATCTCAGTAGATCAATAATTGTGATTGTTTCAGACTGTGACGCATCTGAAAGTCCTGTTGCACATAGTCATCGGCGTATTATTAGGTCTGCTCTACGAGAAGGCGGGCAGCGATGCCTCCAAAACATTCAGCAATTTAAGTTTCTTCCTCGTGTCTACTGCTTATCTGTGTTATACGTCACTGATGCCAGCTGTACTTAGGTGTAAGTATTTATTTATACCTTATGTTTTTAACACATGGAAGCCATGTAGCAGAAAGCGCAGCGTAGGAGGTCCACCCACTAGGTGGTCAGACGATTTGGGCGATCAATACCGTATAAAAGAGTATGATGGCTACTGACCAGTATGGTTTTACAATAAAAACGGTTATAGTCAAATACCGTATTGAAAAGTATAATCTTCGAGAGACGTCGAGGGATGCAGGCTGCCTTGAATAGGTCACTGTGGAAATAATTGGTGGAGGCCTATGTTCAACAATAAACTTCCTTTGGCTGATGGATGATGATAATGTTTTCAATGTCCATCCATGATAATCCACAAAGATCAGAGCATCGAGTGAAATCCTTTGTTTATACTTTCACGTTTAATTTATAAACTACGTAAAAATACAATGCTCCTCATTGGACGCAACCACCATCTTTAAAGTAGCACGTAAAGAAGAATACAATTAATCATCATTGTTTGGAATAACTAATATATATTAAAATTCCTCGTTTATCAAGACTGCGACCAAAAACTATGCTAGGTTGTAGTTTTTATAAAAAAAGGGTAGATTATTTGCAATTTTAAGTATCTCGTTTAGGTGTTAAACACATAGATCTGCTAAAATCATATTTCAAAGAGTACCAATTATTGTTTAAAACCTGAGCCTAGATTTAAGCAAGTGTTATGTCTATTTCAGTTCCTTCAGAGTTGTCAATATTGAAAAAGGAGAACTTCAACAACTGGTATCCTTTGCGGACGTACTATGCAGCCGTGCTGGTCACAGGAATGCCAATGCAGGTATTGAACATTTATTTAAATGAAAATCACTTTATCAGGGGCTCGTTAATAATGGGTTTTATGTCAACACATCTATATATACATATGTGTATTTTCCTATCCATAACAATGATGACTGGGATTAATAAGCCAATCTGAGTAGTATTAGTAGAATAATAAACGGTTTTAAATTATTACCAGTGAAATACAAACTAATTTTACAGGTATTTATTCAGCAAAATCTAAAGCGCCATTTACTCGAGGAAAGTCTCTTGCCTCGAATGCAAAATGCATGCGATTATCACAAGTATATAAAAAAGTTGCATCGTGTAAACGAATGTTGTAACCAATCTTTCTGAATACGCGACCCCTTTTAAAGTTGATAACTTCTGGTGAACCACTTGGGCCACAGACAAACAACAAGAAAACTAATTTAGAAGATTATGAAGACTGTAAGAATGACAACGCCCTGAGTAAGGTTTCGCGACCCGTACACATTAGTCAAACACGATAATTAACATCAGTCCCTATTGCCTTGCAGATATGGTTCAGTTTCGTGTACTCAGCGCCGTCGTACTTCCTATCAGGGCAACCGCTAGAGTTCTCTCGATTCTTCATGTTCGTGCTAGCATTGTCCAATGTGACACTACTAGCGGACGCCATTGGAAATGTCATCGGCTCCAGCGCCAATCCTGTCGTAAGTAATGTATTTTAGTTCACGTTTAAAATATGGCGGGTTTGATGCTGTTTTAGGCTTGATAGCTATTATTTTCAGAGACTAAAAATAAAAATAAAAATTACAGCCAGCAATCACATATATATTAAGATCAATTATGTCTTGTGTCGTTGGTATCAGGAACTACGAGAGACTTTACGGTCTCACAAACACCCAGACCCGAGACATACTTGTGGGCTCCACAAACACTTGTCTCTGAGCGGGGATCGAACCCGCAGCCTCTCGTTTCTCAGCCGGCGTCTAACCATCGGCGCTACGGAGGCTGTCATCAGAGGATGGATTTCATGTCATCAAAGACAAAAGGCCTTATTCATAGACTGTTTATAAACCCATTTTAGCTATCGAATGTTTTGTCTTCTCCTCTCAAACTGCTTTCTAAAGTCGTTCGAAAGGAACTAAAAAGGTTTGTGAACTATCTTTGAATAAGGCCGTAAGCATAGAAAACACAATCTCCTATAGAGACGCGTAAACATCCGTTGTGATTACCAGTTACCTCGTCTATTCAACTTAAAAGTGATATGAAATTAACACGTTTGTGTTTTTATTATCTTCATGCGTATGCTATACAAAAGATTTCAGCGCTTTTCGGCTACATGATACAATTTACATACAATGAATTACGCTCTCTGTAATTAAATAAATAAATAAATAATAAATAACACCCAACAGTCACATACATAGTTCTGACCCCACATTAAGATCGAGTCTTGTGTCGTGGGTATCAGGAACTACGAGAGACTTTTCGGTCTCACAAACACCCAGACCCGGAAGAAATATTTGTTGGCCGCACAAACATTTCTCTCGGTGCGGGGATCGAACCCGCGACCTCTCGTTTCACAGGCGGCGTCTAACCAACTGCGCCACGGAGGCTGTAAATGTTATTAGAAACCTTTAGGTAAACCCTAATCGAGCTGAATATGCCTAAATATGTCTTTAACAGCTGTATTGTATTGGTATAAAGAGCGCATGAAGCGACTGACTACAATATCACTTTAAATTGCGGCGAGCGCTCTACTGTTTTTCCTTTTGTATTTAAAAGTATGGAGTGTGGTTCGCGATTACTGAGTGAAAAAAATATTTACATAGATTTTTAGAAACTTTATTTAAATGTAAATTTAAGCGCATACAAAAGTTTTTAAGGCATGCTTACAGGATCTCGTAAATATTTTCTGTAAAATTTGAAAATTATAAAGACTCATTGAAAATGATGGTTAGGTTTTTATGTCGTCATTACTAGTATCATTGGCGATTATTCACATATAGCTGAGCATTATAAATAATGAGATATTCTATTACCATTATTGCTGTTATTTCCGTACATACAAACTTCGCATCAGTACGTAATTACTGAAACGACGCCAATGATACGCGATGTTCTCTATCCGTGATCATTGCTCGCTATTACCTATGTGCGAATATATTTATTTATTTACATGAACTTACCGTTTCTTTTGTGAGGACAAACATTTTAGCTTATGAATACTTATTTAAGGTACTAATGAAATAAAACAAAATAAATATCTTATAAAATTAAGTAATCAAAAGAGAAACAAATATAATCCAAAAATACAATAAACATATGAAAATTATATAAAGAAATCACAATTCAATCCCGCAGAAAACATTTTCATGTAAAATATTGCCAAGACTATATAGACTCGCACTGTCGAAAAATTATCTAGCTAAATAATTGTGAAATGTTTTAATCGACTTAACATGCTATTTGTGATTGCTAATTGCTATTTATGTTAACAACAACCCATCTATTAACATTTCAGAACGGCACATTCTTCGGCGCAGTAACAACGTGCGCTATGATAGTTTTCGCGGGTTTCCTCGTGCTGTTCAGCCACATGAGCCGCGTCATGCAGATCGTGTCGCACATGTCCTTCCTCAAGCACGCGTTCGCCGCCATCGTACTCTCCATGTACTCGTATGGACGGAAGCCTCTCTCTTGTCCTGATAGTATGGACTACTGCCATTTGAGGTAAGGAAGAAAGAAAAAAATACGATTTATTAGGTGGACACTCTCTTACCAGAAAAAAAGAAAGTAATATTTATTTGTTACATCTTTACTCATATTTAAAATTATATTGTAATAATTTAACAATGCTTGTCACAAAACGGCTCATGCTCAGCATATGCTGGTAATAAAACCGACGCTGGTCTTCCACAAGGCCGGTAGTGAAGTTACAGTCGCTTAAAACATAATAAAAATAAAAAAAGCATAATTATAATGCGTATTATCTTTGTTAAAAACCTATATGGTCGAGAAAATATATAAAAAATAAATTAAGCTAGTTTATCACATCAATGATCAAAGAAACATCTTTAAAACGACAAACACAATGACTCATGAAATAATACTTATTCAATTTAATTTTCATTACAGGTATCCAACAGAAATATTGAATGAATTCAGCCTGAACAACGAAAGCTACTGGATTGACATACTGATCTTGGCCATCGAAGTGGCAGTAATTAGAGTAGTGGCTTATTATACATTGCGCCGGACCGTCAGGAAATCAACGTAAAATATTAATTAGTTAATTGGTACGCTAGTCTTGTTTGTAACAAGCAATGTAAGGCAAACTTGTGTAAAGGTCATTGAAATAAGGACTGACATTCCTTTAATGCTTCGGATTTTGAGGGGAAAAGTTCCTACCCATACATTCGTATATGGGATACGAAGGGTATGTTGCATTCTAAGATGATTGCATTCGATAATATTTCAGTCTAAAGTTAGTATTGTTTGAATTAAGTCCTCAGTAAAATTGTATATACGCCATTTAATGCTCTTAAATCGAAATCTGGATTACTGTGGATCTGCTTTGGGTGTTAATAGGTTGTTCAGGGTAAAGTTGAATGCCCTGGCCAATCAATTTTATGAGTTTAGCACTTTAAGCCGTTCTTCTGATATCTCGGGGGAGGTTGGAAGAGGCATTTTAGGGCGACCCATGGCAGTAACCAACGAGTTCTACCACGAGTTCTACCACTAATCTCGGACTAGTTCTGATGCGAGCGAACCACCCTCGCTGCCTGCCCAGCGAACATTAAAGCCTTAGAACCTTAGAGCGAACTTTAGACTACTCATAGGCAGGGAATACCATCGCGTCGAAAAATTCTGTCACCCCTTGACCACTGGGCAGGGACACTGGATCATCCGTCGTCATTCACTCGGAGCCTCCTTCTCGGTTGGCAGCAAGTGGGATCCTTATGCTCACAACCTACTCCACGCTCTCCTTCTGCGAGGTGAGGTGAGGTGGTCTCATTCTTGAGGTTCTCGCAAAAGGTCAGCATGACCGGCCAATGGCCATGACCTCCGACTCCTGACCTTTGGAGGAATAATTGCCAAAAGCCACAGGTCGACTTGGATGGCAGAATAGATGTCTGCGTGCTCCTCTTCCCAGGCACTCCGGGAGAGTGCTGGGAAGTGGACGTTCCAAGAATCCAAGCTGACATAACCAGTGTAGTAATAATGAAATCTGCATTTAAATTTACATTGGATCTGAATTTAAAAAAGTATAGTTAATATTTTTTAAATACGTTTGCAATTAAGTAAGTGAAACTAACAGTTTTGGGTTAAGGTTTACATATCGGTGTGTAAGTTATAATTTTACTAAGTTATTTAAGTGTACAGGATCTGATGTTATTTAATACAAATGGCACTGCTAATTAACAGTTAGTTCCTTGCGATAGTTGGGTGTTAGTAGTCCGCAATCCGCATAGATCAATATTATTAGTATGGACTGCAAAGGTTTGTTCTTGATGTTTGTGTTTCCTAAAACATCTCATAATACAGAAAATACTCTATGTTTAAATTCTAAAATGAACTTTTATAGCAAATATTTTGATTGAAAAAAAAAATAAGATTGTTACTAGCAATATTCTTGACATGTTTTGTAATTATGTATTCGTGGTGCATATACCAGGGTGTTCCAGTAGAATATGCCTATTTATAATATCTCCAATATTAGAATAATATTTATTTTCAGATGTAAGCTCAATACATTTACGTCTTATTTTATTTGTGATTAATTTCGTAACAATTTAAGGCAGGCGTCCACATTTCCGCAATTTAAGTATCGGACGCATCGTATAGTATTCTTTGTATAGGAATTCATAGATTCGTGCGATCCGTACGATGCGGATCAGTGGACGCGCTTGTATGAATTCCTATACATATAATACAACGATCCGTTTGATGCGATGCGTCCGATACGTACGATGCGAATATGTGGACGCCTGCCTTTAGTAACTATTATCAGATTCGATTTTGGATGCTCGATGTTCTTTATGGCTTTTGGTCGTGAGTAATGACGATCGAGTTACAATGGTAAGTGTAAAGGAGTTTCTTGCAGTTGTGTAAACTTTAGCTTATCTCGAATGTGATATAGATGTATGCCCATAATGATGTAGGGCAAAATAAGTGTTTTGCCGTCTCTCGTGCTGTGATAAGGTTTATAAAGTGTCATTACTTTTGTATTAATACGGAGGAGAAAAAATACAGAACTTATTTGAAAAATTGTTTTATTTTGTATAGGAAATAGTACTTATGTACGAATGTGCTGTTTAGTGGAATAACATCCTAAGTGCGTTATAATTCACCTTAATGTTAATCATCACAGAAATTATTAGCGCTATGGAATGATTAAGAAGTATTTATCAACTAGGATTGTCGCTTGTATTTGGTTTTTTTTCGTCCGCGGGTAAAAACCACGCCACAGCCACGCCACCTGAAGATACAAACACGATTATTATCCGCTATAACACTTCACATTAGCATATCACGTATAATTTAAAAACGACTATATTAAATTTTGCAAATATTATACAACATAAATAGATAGTAATAAATACACCCAACACTTAGTGTGTGCCTTTCACATATGAGAGACCACCAGAAAAATAATGATATATTTAATAATATTAATTTACACACCAAAAAATACTTACTGAATATAAATATAGACCAGGTGAAGAATGTAATTCGGCAGTGATTGACGAAGCTACCGCCCACGAAGTTCACTCCAATCATACTCGCTATCCGCGCAGACATTGATCCAAGACTTGTCCCTAAGCCCCTGGAAATAAATCATTTATTTAAATAACTTATTTTATGTCTCAGATAAGATCCTACCTAATGCCTTTACTGCTCGATTTTTTTTAAATAACTGACTATTTATAATACAAAATGGCACCATATTTGTGTATAAGTCCTCCACATGAATTTAGAATGTGTGTGAAGTTTATCATCACAATATGACACTGTGGTTTACTAAACTAAATGCATGGCAATATGTAGAAATAAGCCGCTTGGATACAATTATGTTACGCCGACGATCTTACATAGGTAAGCAAAGGATCTAATTCCAAACATATTTTTTATAAATTAACCAAGTATAGGTTTAAGAAGGCCAAGGGTCTATTTATTTACTTTGATGTTAGTGTCAAGAGCAACAACATAATTATGATCAAACAAATAGTCATTGACAAGTATTTTTCCATCGTTCTATACGACTATTAGCTAGCGTTATGGATATATTTTGCGATTTCGCATGCAATGAGATTTATAAAATAAACTATAGAAATATTTAGTATGTATGTCATTACCGATAAAGGATAGTAGTTAGAAAACAATAATTGTCTACCAAAAACTTGATAGCTTCGGAAGACACATTACGTACACATCACACAAAAACAAGTCGCGATCATTTTGTATTTCCTACCAAATCCAGCATAGCTAGGCTGCCTCTCACATATGAGACCTACCAGTAAATTTCGTTCTTTAAATGTTCCTAGGATTATCCCAGACGGTGCCAGGGTTGCTTTCCAATTAATTTTTATAATTTCGCCTGATCTATGGTATTTACGGTTGCAGGACAATTTCTATTTGTTCTTCCTCTGATAGCATCTAACCTGTGCTATTTTAACCGACACCACGTCGCGGCGTCTAAAGCTTGAGTCAGCTTTATTGAGGCCCAGACACAATAATATATTTCGAACGTATTGTGACCAAACAATTCTAAGCAACGTCTGAGTTGAACATATTATGTTACATTTTTTATTATTTCAATGAATGGCGTGACGAGCATGCCGTTCGCGTGATGGTAACCAACACATGTACAGTAGTAAAATCAAACAACACCTTGGATTATAATGCTTTGCTTGGTATTTCACTGCGCTCGCCATCCTGAGACAGATTATAAATCTCAATATGTCCAGAAGTTACTCGGACATAACATAACATTATGTTATAATTAATAAACACGGGCTTACCTGTACGTAGTAGGATAAACATCAACGAAATAAGAAGCTACGTTCCCGCCGCTGACGCCAGAGATTTGTATCAGTATGAACAGCAGCATACTGACGACCGGCTGGTACACGAGGTCGGTGGTGGCGGTGCATAGTCCTGAGATGCTCAATGTGACGATGAGGACGGTCTTCCGCCACGTGGCGACCAGCGAGGTGACGTAGTTGATGAACGTAAAGAACACACTGAACGCCATGCCTGAGAATATCGTGTAGTTTGAGATCGTGCTGTCGCATTCCACCTGCAAATAGAATATGTGAAGTCAGCTGAAGGACAAATAGTTACAGTAATTTTAGTCACAACTCATATTAATATTGCTCAGTTATTATGTATTATAATAAATTTGGTTGTAGTAAAGGAACTTCGGGAGCTAAGTTTTTTAGAAATGAATAAATGGAATCCGCATACCAACTATATTTTGTCTGGATTTGTGAATGGGGTTTATAAATGCAAGAACCAGAGTCTATCTTCTTTTTGTCAAAAAATAAATGTAAGCTCAATAGATTGTAAATGTTTCTGTTAATAAATAACAGCCGCTAAAGCGAACTGCGGTCCAACCAATATCCACGTGTTCTTTTGTGCGTAAAGGTAGTAAAAAACTCACATCGCTATCTACAGTGGTGGTAATGTTAGATGTAATCCTGTCGCAGAAACTAGCGTCGGGGCTTGATAGTGAGTTGTAGAAGGAGTTCACCATTGTGGGAAACCACATGTAGAATACGTTGTTGCTGAAAAAACATATAGCATTAATGTTATTTAAATACAGATAAAAAGGGGAGGGACATAAAATGCTTGATTTCCATAGTTTCAAAAATAGTGTTCTACATTTTTCATAAAAATTTGGGAAATGCACAAACTAATAATTATAATGAATTGACCAACTATACTATTTATGTTGTCCATAGATGATATTTATTATATGCATATATAGGATAAGAACAGATAGATTACTCACGTGCTGCAGCATACAGACAGCAAGAAGAACAGCTGCACTGTCTTCATGAGCAAAGGGTATTGGAATATGGGCACTGTTTGCTGCACCACAGAGTTCACAAACGTTTGCTTCGTCTTCTGTACTTTTTTGTCAGCAGTCAAGAGTGATTTCAACTGAAATATAAGACTTGTTTAATCTTAATTTTGTTACATTTACTTAATTTCATTTCGAGGTTATTAAATCATAGACAGTATTTATTAACATCATACTGAACATAGGTCACCATTAGTTCGATTGGAAGCCGCCTGCTCCTATCGACTACGACCTACCAATAATTCCAAACAGTTCATACTAAATTTAAACCTAGTATAAATGGTAATATTTTAATAATGTAAGCCCTTAGTTCTTACCACATGCTCTTCAACGTCGCCTTTAACACCATAAGCGGTTTTCAATACGTGCAGCGTTTGGTCGATGTCCCCTTTATTTGCGAGGAATTTGGGACTTTCATGGAGGAAGAACATCATTACAGCTCCGGCAGCCAGTATAAGCGCCATGGCAAGAGCAAATAGCCTCCACGGTCGATATGTTATGGCCAGCCATGGTATTTCAATATTGAAGTCTAACTGAAGAATGAAAAAAGCTAGGGCTGAAAGCAGATATTTTAACATTAATATTGTATACCCTATTTAAACATACAACAAAGTAACAAAGTATCCAGATAGTTTACAACATCATCTTAAAGTTTAACAATCCAGACAAATCCATAACATCTGCTTTATTAATACAAGTACACCAACTTTTAAAATATAATAAAAGTTTAAAGAAAATAATGATGTTTAGGAAAACGATACTATGAAGTAAGTTATCATCATCATCATCAGTCCGTTGCAGTTCACTGCTAGACATAGGCTTCTCGCAAGGTACGACACAGAGCCCGGTCTGCTTCTATATTCTAACAACGTAATAAAATACATAATTACTGTAGCAAACGAAGTCAGAAGCTAAGTTGAAGCAGTTCAATATGAACATGTATCTCGTTCGGTGTTTGATCCCTGTACACTCCCCGAGGTATGTGATTGGTAGCGTGATGGATGCAGTGGAACTGAAACACGAACATTACATCTGACATTTTTTTTATCGAAAATTATACCCTAAGTATGGTGTTCTTAAATATCTTAATGGTACCTATATTTAACAAAACTGCTGAATGTATTTGACTCTAGATTTGTTTATAGGGATAACTGATACAAATTAAGTGCAATTAGCTACAATTACGACAGTTGACAAGATCTGAGAAAGCATATTATATTTATAAAAGCGTTTTGATTACATTCAACTTTCTCAAATTTTTAGGATAGTAATAATTAATAGCAGGTACCTCGAATTTTGCTCACAGATAGTTCCTTAAATCTATTATAAAATATATCGTAACTTACGCTATTACTGGTAGTGTTTGTTAAAATGTTCAAGTGATAATCTAGTTTTTAGTAAAGTTAATAACATTCATATATGTAGATAGGTATCTACTTGTTGTGTATTTTTAAATATTATCAAAGTTACTCACGAGAAAAGGTTTACGGATCTACTTTTGCTCCCAAAATCGCTCGAAGAAAATTTAAAAAAGTAAAATGTAAATTCTTCCAGATCTCGTTTGATATTACGTATCTGTCCAATCGAATCTGTCGATCAATCCGGGATACGTTACCTTGGCAGGTTAACTGGAACATGGCGTACCTACTTACAAAGTGCATCCTAGAAGTTTAAGCGCCAGCATGACTCTGAAGGAGGATGCGAAGCTGGTGATGATGGCCAGGATCGAGCCCACTGTCGCCGATATTAGTATGGCTTTCCTCCGACCATGTGTGTCTGCGTAGTAGCCCCAAGGTAGCGCGGAAATGTAGCCTGAAAATAAAAATAAAATATATAGTAGGTACGAGAGTGATTGTACTAAAAAATCCTGGCTTTTATGTTAAATATTAATTTTCTAAATAGGTAGTAAGCTATTAATCAAGAATACGTATAGGAACGCAAAATAATAAGGTACAATTAAATATGAAGAATTACTCAAAATATTTGAAGTTCATGCCATAAAAAAGTTGATAGGAGTATAAAGCTGGTACCACCATACTCAGAATCAAAGGTGCCACTCGTTACGCTTACAATTATTTAATACAATCCTAGTGTGTAATAAGGAACTAGGCTATCGTCATACCTTCCAGTACTCGGATTTGAGTCCTTCCAGCAAACTCAAATCCCAGTCCCAGGAAACTAGTATGACTAGGGAACCGAAACTAGGACCTTACAGTCTACAGCCTTTAAATAAAATACTTTCCAACGTCGACGGCTGAAGAGTGTCCAGAAAATCGATTTAATCGCTGAACACATATTGTGTATATGCAATGTAACTATGCTGGAACATTTGAGTAACGGAAGCCTGTAAAATACCTGCGAATGGCATGGAAGTGAGCATGCTAATCTCGGTCATGCCGAGCTGCAGGTCGCAGCTGGCAGCTGGTACTGTCACGCAGAAACTGAGCAGGTCGAGCAGGGCGGCCAAGTGTATCGTACTGCTCACCAACAGTATTATCACATTGTGGCGGCTGTGACCTGCAATACACAATGTTTCACATCAGCAACGATTTTGATCCAAAGCCAATTAGTCTAACATGCGCTCTTATTATTCTCGCCATCAAAAAACAACAACTGTTTCAAAGATTTATAAAGGTAGATTTATGATTCTGTATATCTAGGTAACTATGAAGGCGGAACATACTAGGTACTCAAACCACACTGAAACGCTACGCGACCTGACCCTACGCGACACATGTTGAGTCAAATTAAATTGTAGTATTATCTATGATCATGTAGTATGTTTCAGGCCTTAGCCAGCTTCCGTGGCGCAGTTCGTTAGACACCGGCTGTGAAATGTGAGGCCGCGGGTTCGATACCCCCATCGAGACAAATATTTGTGTGATCTTAGGGTATTTGTTTCGGGTCTGGGCGTTTGTGCGGCCGAAAAGTCTCTCGAAGTTCTTATACCCACGCCACAAGACTCAAATCTTAGTATGGAGTCAGCGATATGTATGTGACTGTTAGGTGTATTTATTAAAGATGTGCGCTTTTTAAGTTGGCAGGTATGAATACTATTTTAAGGAGTTAACGGGCAAACTTTGTGTTGGTAACAACAAGTGATGAGGCATTGTTGTGTGAGTGTGGGAAAAACTCTTCTTTCTTTCTGCAGTGATCTTTAAACTTTTTGCGTTTGTGATTTTAAAATATAAAGTGAGTAGGATCTAACACTGCATTGGGGTGGTCGGATACTATTTTGCCATGTAGCACATTATTGTATTTATAATTAAAATTTTTTTTTAGAAAACTATTTTAATGCTTTTGTACGAGATCCAACTAATACGTAGTAAAATCTGTGGTAAAAATAATTTAAGTCAATGAGTTTAATTAGAAAATGGCGTTCACACTTTAATTTTATTGTTAAATAAGCAATTTTATCCAAGAAAGTCCGACACTGTAAGGCACGAACGTCCTGTACAATCGAAAGTACGATTGAGAACTGGCACTAGGCCAGCGCGGTGGATATAGTCCACCCCAGACCTAACCCCTCTCAATCGTACTTTTTCATGTCATGGATCCTTAATACTTGAGCAAAATTTATAATTGAAGTGCTCGAAAATCAAGTTCTAAGATTGTATTACATTTCCTCAAATAGATACTTACATGACGTAATCAAAACACGTGTACTGACATGGTACTGACCGATTCCACTGAAACTTTGTAGGGTATGATAGTGCATAAATTAGTTAATGTTATTTTTTGACACACGTATATGTCTAGCCAAAGTTTCATCACCTAGACATAATACAATAATTCAACTGCTATGTAAACACATATCAGGATACAATTACCTTAGGATAAAATAAACAATGTCGGGTGCAATGGCACATTCGTCAAGACAATGTTGTTTTCATTGATTTTAAATCTTACTGAACAATTTGGCCTCGTTTCAATGATTCAATTGTCACAATGGGCGTCACGTGTAGAGGTTATATTAAGTGCTAGCCGCGGCGGCTGGTAGCCAGTTCATTTGGAATAAGTTTTGCTTTCGTTTCAGTATTTATATCAAAATGTTACAAGCATAAAACATTATCACCCCAAAGGGAGAAATGTGTAATGGGTAATTTCTGTAAATCTGTATCAGCCCATATACGTCCCACTGCAGGGCACGGGCCTACTCTACAATCGACAGTACGATTGAGAGTGGTTAGGCCATATAGTCCACCACGCTGGCCTAGTGCGGTTTGGCAGACTTACATACCATAGAAAGTCTTATAAACCGCTATGGTATGCAGGTTTCCTCACGATGTTTTCCTTCACCGTTTTAGTGCGTGGTGATTGACTATCAATACACACATGACTCCGAAAAGTCAGAGGTGTGCCCTGGGATTTGAACCCGCGACCACCGTGAACATGTTGGCAGCCGCGTCTGGTCCGTTTACCGACAGGCCACCACGCACTTCAAATTCATTTTTGTAAATACAAGAGATAAACTAAAATTGGTTTGAGTGTCAAGGGCTGTGTACCTTATCCCTGAAATCACAAATCCGATTGAAACCTACCACCTTATTGCGTGGTGACAAAGACACAATTTAATACAAATGTGTACCTACTTCTCAAAACAAAATAGAGACCACATTTGATTTGCGACATAATTGAATATAAGTATGGATTAAAGTACCAAAATGGATAACATATAAGAGAGCTGTATTAATTTAAAAGTTTAATTGATATTTTTTTAGATATTTACTTTTAAAACTTTAAAAATTAAGAGCAAATATACTATACTGTATTGTATCAGCCTATATACGTCCCACTACAGGGCACGGGCCTCATCTACAATTGAGAGTGGTTAGGCCATATAGTCCACCACGCTGCTCTAATACGAGTTGGGAAACTTCTAAAGTTCTAAACTCACAGTAATAAAGGAAATATCTTAACCTTAGCCTATAAAATATCAAAATCTGATCGTGCAGAGATCGTATCAACAAATTCAGACGCCGGTAGCAAACTTTGTATTAAATAGGTAATCGGTCGCTCTATAAATAAATTAATAGTAGACACGCGGTCATCAGTCAACAATACATGAATGGGTTAGCTCCATATAGACACAAGAATACAACTTTCGAACAAAAATCCGGCGTGAAATAGTTCCTAATCCTTGCGTTTTATGATCATGTTTACTCACTGCATAAACCAGACCAAGCTTAAGCATAATAGTGAGATCCCAAATCCCCCACCGTATTTGGTGCTCTATCACTCCTATACGTTTTTCGTATATACTATATTTGCTTGTCTTTATTTATTTATGGTTTATATACAGCGTATAAACACTGAATTAATGCCTGAAGCATTATTTGCCAGTGAACCTTTAGATGGTGCAGAGAGAAAATTAGTAATTAGTTTTTATTACCACTTAGTTCATAATTTTCAAATAAATAGACTATTTGTATACGTTGTTTTACTCACATCTCCTAAAGTGATTTAAAAGAAATTGCTTTGAAACTAATTTGTCTGGTATTCCCAATGCGGAAGGGAATCAAAACGTAAACATAGTATACACACTAATCTAATTTTAGACTATCACACGAGGTTACTACTACGGCTAGTAGTCGTACAAACGGGCATCTATTTGTACAAACAGCAGACATTTCACTATTTCACTAATATAGAGTAAGGCCTTATACATAAAAGTGGTGTTATTTTGCATAATAACCATAAAAAATTATGTAAAGTACTAGGGCCCATCCCAGCTTCGCTTGGGTGCAAATATTTTTTGATTACACTCCACGCGAGATAGATGTTATTTTTTGTTTAAACTCTTGTATATCTAAACTCGACGTATCACGTAGCTATCCTACGTTCCCCTTTTTTTCCCACCTGTCCTGTTCATCGGTATCGTCTTTTACCGCTCCGTCCCGTCGAATCTTGTCTCATCCCGTACCTTTACATTTTGTCCTGTCCCACCAAAATTATCTATCAGGTACCCCAGTAATTTAGACGCCCAGATATCGATTTTGAGACCAATCGGATCAATAAATAAAATAAATAAATAACACCCAACAGTCACATACATAGTAAGAATAACACTAAGATCGAGTCTTGTGTCGTGGGTATCAGGAACTACGATAGACTTTTCGGTCTCACAAACACCCAGACCCGAAAGAAATATTTGTGGGCCGCACAAACATTTCTCTCGGTGCGGGGATCGAACCCGCGGCCTCTCGTTTCACAGGCAGCGTCTAACCAACTGCGCTACGGAGATGCTACGGAGGCTGAAAAGCTCAAATAAGTTCATCATTTTTAATTATCGGATCAATGACTAAACATTATGCTTCTTTTGCAAAATGTTGCGAGTTGAAATATATTATTTTTTCTTACAAATAAGTTCTGGGTTTCGATTTTCGATAAAGCGTTTCACGCCTTTTAGAAAAATATAGCCTGTGTCCCTCAGAGCAAATATACCTTTATTCTTTCGCAAAATCTATGTATTTACCACCCAAACATGACGATATTAAAAAAAATCGCAAAAAAAATGTCGCTTATTTTGCATTTTTTTTAATTGCATTGTATCCATAATCGCTAAAACTATCACCTGGTTTTGTTCTAGTTAATCCCATGACATCTAGAAAGTGCAAAGATTATCTGCGAGTGGCTATTGACATTTTCATATGAAGCCACATAGATCTCTTAGTCGGTCATGTATTTTCTCTAGTAAAAAAACACACCACATTTTACGCACACGCAAGCGCACGTAGATTACCTATTCTTTTGTCCTTATAGCTATAGTATAAACTTTTATTTTAGTTTGTTTTAGGCGTAGTTCAATACGTCCCATTTATTTCGGTATTTAATTTGAATACGGATCGTAGACATCGTAGAAAATTTGGGGAAGGAAGTCTTTTCTTTCTCTAGTCCATCTCCTGCGAAGCACTACTCTAATATAAATTAAAAATATTAGTAAATAATATAATGACTAAATATGTAACTTTAAAATTTAATGTACTTCCAAATTTATCCACTCGTGAAAAGACTTTAGATGAATTATCTACACTAATATTATAAAGAGGAAAACTTTGTTTGTTTGTTTGGTTGTAATGAATAGGCTCAAAAACTACTGGACTGATTTAAAAATTCTTTCACCATTCGAAAGCTACATTATCCACGAGTAACATAGACTATATTTTATTTTGGAAAAAAATAGGGTTCCGTAAGATATTTGGATTTTTCGGACACAAACTGAAAAAAATCAACCTAAGAAGTTACTTATTTTGCGTACGCTGCCTAAACTACAAAAGATAGAACCATAAAATGTTATAATTAATTGTAGATCTTATAAATATCTACAAAAAAGTCCGCGACACACTATACTATCTATGTCGAGTGAGGCACAACAACCACATTTTTATTTAAAAATCTTGAATTTTTTTTGGACTACATTTAAACGCGTTTATTTTACTCATGCTATTAATCCTTATCAAAATGAATTACTTCATCAATAAGTACAGTTTATGTTGATTAAATTGGACGTTTGGTTTTGAAGTTGTGGTGAAATTAAAATATTACGATTTCTGCTGCACAAAAATTTCATAAGGCAATCTTTATATGTACATGTATATGGAGAGACGGGATATAATAGAGTGGAAGGTACGGGAGAAGGCTGGGATAGCTGACAGATTTGATACGACGAAATATAAATGCACGTTATAAGACGGGATGGATAATAAAGAGAAAGGACGGGATGGATTGGGAAGAGACTGAACAGACGGATGAGACGGGATTGAGGCGGACAGTAGGACAGCTACGTCAAGTTTAGGTATACAAGAGTTTATACGAAAAATAGCATGTATTTGGTGTGGAGTGGAATCAAAAAATATATGCACCCAGACGAAGCTGGGCCGGGCCGCTAGTACATTATAATTATAATATTTATCAAAACATCTATAGCATTTGACAGAACATCATCATTTTCAAAACACTGCGTAGATAATTCATTACGTTCATAAATATTTTAGCATAACTTACTCCAATAATATAATAGTAAAAAAACCGAAATCGCTCACCAATAACATCAAAAATCATTTCAAACTCAACGCCCATGGTTTCGCTTCAGAGTCAATAACAACACTGACGGTATAAATAACTTTTGTCATAAGAAAGTTCGCTGCTTTCCCCGCACTCCCCTACACCCAATACAACTATTGTTCATATATTGCTCTTAGTTATCTGACTATGTATTGCCTGCTGGGACTTATTGTTGATTGAGGCTTCTAATCATCATAAACGGTCGGTTAATGCAACAGAACACGCGACTGACGCAATACGTCTCCTCTTATAAGGACAGCCGCTTAGATCTTTTTTTTGTGACGATTTTGCTTTTTATACCGAAAACTGCTACCAATGTTTACTGTTTAGAGACTCTTCCATAGGGAATCGTCAATTAAATAAAGATTACGTTTCTTTAATTAGGGCGACCTTGCTCTAAACTATATTTACAGAGATGATTTTAAAACACAACTCCATTGCGTCATTATTTGTGTAGGTTGGCACGGCTGTCCTTACTGGGACAGTAACGGATAGTTTAATCACTTTAAACTCCTGAAATTACGCTGACATCCGTCCAGACCCAATTAATATGTACATAAGCTCACGCCTTTGCATTTGGAGGGGCAAGTAAAAGAACTTTATCTCTGACATTTCGCCTTGTTAATTTCCGTCCAAGTGTGATACAGTCCGAGACCACGGCCATACTGGGCACTAACTCCAGTCATGGGAAAACCATATGGGGGTTTGAAACTGAAACCGAATATTCACCCAAAATGGATAGACGGTATACATTCCACGGTATAACCCAAAACGTCTCAGTTCACAGCGTGAAGCGATGCAAATCCCGTCAAGGTCTGGGGATTTGAACCTTATAAATAAACCCGGATGAGCGACGGATTAACTTTAGTCCAAGACTGGAATTATTTTGATTATTTTGTTCATTCTTTTTATTTTTAAAATCAGGATTCTCATATTAGGCCGAAGTACATCGATGTTTATAAAGTCGTTAATACTTTGAAATTCAAAATAATCGTGTCAAATCTAAAGCCTTGGGCTAAAGTTAATCCCTCGTTCATCCAAGTTGATTAAGATGTAAAAGTAAAAATATTATTCACATTTTACAAATAGGCAAGGTATCAGTTAATATAAAATATAATTCCCTGCTTTGTTTTAACCATTGGAACTTTCTCATGAAATTGAAAAAAGAGCGAATTGCAGATTATAATTTCCTAATAATAATGACATTTAAAACAGTTATATCTTATTTTTTTCCACAGCTTTTGCCACAGCGTGGTCCTTTGAATAGTAAGCTGGCTCACAAGTTCCCTTCTACTCGTATATCTAATCCGAAATCCTTCTACAGACCGTTTAAAAAACAATTGAGTCGGTCGGAATACTTTTGTGGGAACATTATATTACATTGACGACTTCAATCGAACTCTTGAGGGACTTAACTACCATTATGTGCTCTTTGACAAGCGAAAAAGAGGAATAATTTAATTCTCGCATGCATGTCCAACATTTACCATCGTAAAAACAATTTAACAAAACTTACCCGCTAAGTCCAAAACCTTCTCCAAATCAGATTCCATGGTAGCACTTCTGAGTCCCGAAGAATACTGTCAACACTTCTTGTCACTGATCTTCAGCTCCAAGCGTCATTAGATTCGTCCAGACGTTCTACAACAAGCACAAAATATGAAAATAAATACGAAAATACTATAGTATTACCGTGGCACGGTGCATTTATCCCGCTAATGAAATTTTGAATAACATAGATTGGAATTAAGAATATGCATTTTTGATTTTAGTGCGTGACACAGATTTTGGCCTGAGTCTGCGAATTAGATAAACCTACTGTAGCAGACATGAGACAAGAATAGTTACATTTTAAATATGTTTTTATTTTCATTGCCAATATCAAAAATCGAAATATTCTTTATTCAAATAGTCTTTCACAAGATATTGTGAATCATCAATTTCTTCTACCACGTCTTCGGAACCGCTTCGCTTCGGTGTTGGAGCTGTGAAGATGGCGCAAAAAAATCCCTCAGTAACACAAACTGTCTTATTTTTTTATTTTTATTTTATTTTTATTTTACCTATCGTTGTTCCCATATACTGGAATTAAACTACAACTTGATATCCACGATATACTGTATTGAGTTGCTAGTAAACTTCAATTTCGCTCTAAAAATAACCTGATTCTTAACTCCCATCTTAAAAACTTTTACCTTTAAAATATTTGTAGGTTTTATTTGAACTTATTATACTCACATTTCCTTTTGAAATTCAAAGTATTCCGAACATTACAAATCGAGTCTACAGGTCGAGACACCGAAGTAATTTTAATGTTAAACATTTCCCAATCTTCTTTGTTGCACTAATTAACGTCATTTGCATTGCAATTAATTGTAATTGCGAACATATTAAAACTTTTCATTAGAATACACACGTCTACTCAACTTGGTCGTGATAATCTATGAAAGAAAAACCAATCAAAAAACCGAGCGAACCGAAGCGAGACGGAATCGATGTCCCTCATATTTTCGATAAGTCGATAACAACATTAATCTCTCCCTCCTGTATATAAGGACCTTGTCATAACAATGTATTTGTTATTGTCTATAATACATCAGTATTTTGATAAAACATTATAAAATAAAGACAATCGAGCTATATTTTTCTTGTGTAGTTCTGGCATAGGCTAGGAGCAAACGGCTAATTTGTTGATAAAGGCTTTATTTACAAACAATTTTAATTATTGAAACCTATTTTAGCGATCGAATGTTTTGTCTTTTTCGCTCAAACTGAACTATAAGTTGTTCGCAAGGGATCAAACATTCGATAATTAAAATAGGTTTAAAAACTATCTATGAATAAGGCTGCGAATGTTTACTAATGCGTTGCTGACTGCTTCAAATCGAGAGGAAAAAAGGAAGAACAATAGAATAGCAAGATGATAGGATTATTGGGCCTCCGGCAATCTCAATCACCAGACGAAATGCGACAGTAAAGCTGTCGCTTCATGTCAATTATTGGTAAGACCAAGGTAAGACAGTACAGTAGTCACAGCTAGGGTATTGGCTCTAATTTTTTCATTTTCAAAATAGTTTAATGTTAATAATTTTTTTTTACGATAATTAAGGATTTAATAACGTAATCATATTTTGTATCAAGTTTATGGTCTAACAACATTTATTTGGCTCAATAATTCAGCTTCTACCCTTTGAAACTGCAATGTTGTCTGGAGAAACGAAATCATCCATACAGTTTTTCGGGTGTATTCAACTTTCGCGGAAAAAATACTGGATATGATGATTGAAGACGCTATTTTTGCGTATGCTAACAACGGTATTAATGTGCTTTTATAATTAGTTTATCCATTCTGATGAGAAACAATCAAGGATTAAATAATGAATGAGGACAATTGTATTGAATTACCCATCTCAATATGCAATAACAATCTTAACTTATCTTATTAATATATTTGGACATTATATTGCTTTTAATAAATAACTAATATCCATATTGATAGTCACAGTGACATATTATGTTAAGAATGAATGGTTTTAGTACCGACAAAGGCTATGTCAAACAATAAAAAAAAATATGTTTTTTTTTTGTAAACAAGCTTTTACAAAATGCCCTGAAAAATGCCCTGAAAAAAATAAGAGAGAAGAAAAAAAGTTACTCAATGTTGATATTAATCAAACCAGTAATTTCCTCACATTGAATAATTATTTTATACTGTTACGTAAATCATTGCAAGTTAAATAACAATAATTTAAAAGACTCCTGTCCCAAGTAGCTAATTCTTTGGACTGCAGTTTTCCAAATGATGTTTTTGTTAGACGAAAAATGTGTAGTCATGTTACATATAATATATGACTCCCAAAAATATATTATTGGAATTCGAACCCGCGGCAACCATCTCAGACGATTGCTTTCGGTTTGGCACTAACAACCCACCATGTATGCAGTTATAAATATTGAAATATAAAAAAATGTTTATATAAAAATGGTTGCCTGTAAAGTCGGTTTTACGGGCGAAGATTTTACGTGACAACGTCTTTTTCTCGGTAGAATATTTATTGATATGAATATAATTAAATTAATCACTCAACTATAATTAGATCATAGTTGAGTGGGAGAGAGACGCAAGGCATTCGGCGGGCCTCTCTCTCGTTCGGTGACTCATCGTAACGTTACCGTGCGTTACACTTTTTCATAAGTGACTCCCAGCCGCAACCTAATTTAAGACGTTGTCACGTCAATAATATAATATGTTCAGCTCTTACCATAGAATAATGTAATGAAAAGGCAATCAGTATTTATAATATTAGGTACCGTTTCTAACATTATTAACCCCGAGGTCACTGTATTGCTCTAGAATTTGATCTGAGATTGATATCTGCAATTTAAGCGTCAGTGCCGTTCACATTGCCTCAAACTTGGATTTGTTAGTTGATATACCAATTATTATATTTTATTGCATTGAATGGCGAAAGGAGCATGCCGTTCGCCTGATGGTAAGTGATACGACCACTCATGAACAGTAGCAAAACCTAACAACGCCTTGAACTACAAAGCAAAGCTTGGCATTCCACTGCGCTCGTCATCCTGAGGCATAAAATGTTAAGTCTCAATATGTCCAGTATTTATTCTAGCTACAATTCTCTTCAAACCGAAACACCACAGTGCATTTACACTGCTGTTCGGCGGGAGAAATAGACATTGCAGTGGTACCTACCCAGGTGGGCTCTCACATTTGAGAGATCTACCACAAGTACAATTGTTCTACATAATATGACGCAAATATGGCTGTTGAACGGTCGTAGCCATGCTATTTAATGATTTATTGTTTTGTTGTGATAATTAAGCATTATAATATGCTTCCTAGCTGTCTTAAAACAATCATCTAAATATATACGTAGATAATTTATACCCCAATAAATTGTATACAAAAGAATAGGTGTTACAAGCTGTCGGGTGATTACTTCCCATCAGGTGAACCATATACTCGTTTGTCCCCTAAAATATTAAAAGCATAAAAAATATGTAGCTTTGATTGTACATAACTATAGCGACTTAGCTCAGTAAAATAGTGCACACTGAATTAGAACAAAGTAGAAGAAAGCCTCAAACCTCTAAGAAATAGTGTTTATATAATTATAATTCTCAATTCACATACAATTTAAAATTCTGAGTAAATTAACAAGATTAATTTACCATACTAAAGATATTTAATTTATACTAAAAAAAATACTTCACACTTTTTTATGATTTCGTCTGTTCTATAAAAAGATGTTATGTATTGTATATTAAATAGTTATAAGAAAATTATTTTTATCATTTACTGAAACATAAAGTAATAAATGTAAACCATAATTTATGCAGTACAAAAACATATTTTTAACTTTAACATTTAAATGTAATCAAAGAAATATGTAAAAAAGTAAGAACTTACATTTTCGCGGATCCTGATGCGGAACACAAAACTAACGCACAAAAAGCATAATAATGTATTGTATAAGTAAATTACCAAAGTTGGTAAGAATAAGAGTGAAATTGTATAATAAGATACCAGAAACGGTAAAAGATTTTGTATGTAAAATGTTTTATCTAAAAAACACTACATCACGTTTGATGGACAAGGAATAAATACTCCTATTTTAATAGTACGGGTATATGTGGGTACTTAAATAATAAATAATATGTCATTAACTGACTGATCTCGATTGCCATTGCAAATGTCTTATCAGACTGCTTAAAAAAGGCGTATAGAAATTAATCTTTCTATCGCACTAAATTGAAATTAATTTAAACTAATAGATTTCATCTTAAGGGTGATGAATTACTTATATTTTATTTAATAAACTTTTTTGTCATAATTCGTTACCAGCCCTCTATATATGTGCGTCCCTCTGTGGGGCACGGGCCTCCTCCATAATCGAGTGTACGATTGCGAATGGTTAGGCCATATAGTCCACCACGCTGGCCTAGTTGTGTCATAATACAAGCAAGTATTTCCAAAATCGTTGCGACGACGACAAATTTCCGTAACGCTCCACTAGAGAATCCAGTGCTTCTCTAGTGAAGGCCAGCACCACTTACGTCGTAACAATTTATGCGCTTTCCGCTCTGCCCATATATTATATCAATGCTTTTTTGAAGAACTTTTAGTATTTTTTGACCTATGCCTCGAAATCGAACTAAACTTGCAGTAGTAATATCAGGATGGGTGCCCATAACACGGGCTTACCTACTTTGGGGCCCATCACATAAATATTTTCATATGTGTATACTGTAATGTCCTAGAGTTTCTTCTAAAACATTGAAATGGTTTTTATTCTTAAATTTTTATTAAAGTTGTGATTACACAAATACACTTTTGCAAATAGTAAGAATCTTCAAATGAACTACCATCTGCCAAGTGTAATTCAGGGTTCTTGAAATCGTTTAAATATCGATTAAAATACCTACTACAGAACCTCTAACAAAAAGTGCAATACCCAGAAAGTGCAGTTGCAAAAAATGGCTGATGAAACTATTTCTTATTGTTGCAATTTATTACATACCTAGCAATATATACTGTATTGAAAATACAGATAGACATTCATAGACATGCAATATTGAAGGTCATTGCAAATGTCAAAATCGACCTTAAAATTGGGTCAAGACTCAAGCCGCAAAAATGAACGTGTTATTAATAACATATTAGTTTCATTATAAGTACATCTTTAGGCGGCTAAGGAAAGGACAAAAATCACTATCTTCATACAACATGACCTACAATTCTAAACAATATGATGCTTTACATACTTTGCGAGAGCAGTGTCTAGGTGTGGAATTACAATAGCTAACTGATGATAGTTTTATTTTATATCTATATATTATAATATTTAATCACGCAAAATCTTCTTCCACTTCGCAACATTGCCTACCAGCTATTTTAAGGGGCAAACTTCGATCAAATATTCGTATATTTGATCGAAGGGGGCAAACTTAAATCCATCCCATGGTTGTCTGTAAGATATTGCTGTTGAGCGATAAGACCGCCATTTATACTTTTTGTTATTATTATTTCTGTTTCGTTATGCTGTTGTTAAGTTTGTGTACAATTAAGTTTAAATAAATAAATAAACTTATGTATTCTTTTTTACATAGCCTAATTTCATTTTCAGAACGTGGCTACATTATACCATTAAGTACTGATATATACAAGATAAACTTCATTTATATTTCCTAATACACATCACAGTTAATATTGTCGCATTCACACCTTCCTTTAAAGTGAGATATGCTATAAAAGTGGTCATTCATCTTATTCATAGTCAATGATCATATTAACTTCCCTTACAGTTCAAATGACCTTGGTTAAATTCACGTGCAAAATAATACAAACTCGTACCGATTTATGATTAATTCATAATTAATTTCAATTTCTAATCTAACTGTTTGTTCCGGCTAATCTCTGAAATGGCTGGACCGATTTTGACGGGACTTTTATAGTCAGGTAGCTGATATGATAAGGAGTAACTTAGGCTACATTTATTTTAGAAAAAATATTTTATTTTAGAAAAATAAAGTTTCTGTTAAATTCCACGCAGATAAAGTCGCGGGTACAGCTAGTCTTATATAATACATACATATAAACAATTTTTCCTGTAACGAGCTTAATTATCCAACGTAATATCCAGAGTAAAGGTGCAAAAATAAGAGTGCTACAATAACATTTTTATTTTCCAACTTTTTTGGTAAAGTGTATTATAGATATTTTATATCTATATAAGTGTATATACTTATTCGTTCCACTGTCATACACAGGTCTCCAGGTCTCTCGGTTCAGTGATCCTCAACAACTGTCGAAATTACAGCGAACTACTTAAAGAGTCGGCACACAGAATTCCTTACCGTTATAGTGAGTAAGAAGAAAAATACACATTACTTCTAAAATATTTTTAATCTTCATGAGCAGTAACCACGGAAGACACTATCAATCATCATAATGATTCATGACAAACTCCCAAAACAAAAAACGTGGACATATTATGCATACAGGTTATATCAAGACGGCGAACAAAAACGAAGCCAATTGGTAGTTTTAGTGACTTCAGACTTTAGACATTGTTCTGAGCTTCAGACACAGTGCTACTAATTCTTTGCAAAAAAAAGCGACGATGTTTTATTATATTTTTTCCTATCTTCGTATTTGGGTGGTAAATACATATTTTTTTCTAAAATAATAGCATTACGCAAGGGTTTAAATGACGAGAAGTTGACACTGACTGTGGGGCTAATCCATAAGTTAAAAGTCGCTCAACTTGCTGTGGAAAGAGCTATGTTCGGAGTCTCTAAAGGACAAAATTCGAAACGAAGTGATCCGTCAGAGAACCAAGGTGAACGATATAGCTCTGAAAGTTAGTAGGATGAAGTAGCAATGCGCTGGCCACATAATATGTCGCAGAATGGATAACCGCTGGAGTAAGCGTGTTCTAGAAACCGCGTCTTAGCAAACGTAGCGTGGACGCCTTGGCGGGACGACTTGCACAAGAGGGCCGACAGTTACTGGATGCATAAAGCAGCAGGCCGGGCTCTGTGGTGTACCTTGCGAGAGGCCTATGTCTAGCAGTGGACTGCAACGGGCTGATGATGATGAAGGGCTTAAATCATTATTTAAGCCAACACTATGAATTTACTACCCAAACACAATAATATTTAAAAAATCACAAAAAGAAAATTGTCTCGTTTCTATACGAAATTTTTCTTTGCATTGTGTTTGTACTTTGTAGTCACTACTACCACCCGGCTTCGTTTTCGGTAGCAGTCTTGATATACCCTGTATAACTCATATAATTTATTTGAGCATTAATGACTTATCATTGTAGATAATGAATAGATTCAAGCAATCATCGCTCTATGAGATGAAGTCATCAGAAAGCATGATGCGAATCGATTAAACTGATAATTGACATGTCACTGGTCGTACCTCATTGAAGATAAATAATGTTAATCAATATGTAGTGTAAACACTAAACAATTGTGTCTTTGTTTATTCAGGAGCTAAATATTTTGGGTTTTTTTATTAAGTCAAACATATATTTGTATTTTGTATTTGTAGGGTTGACACAATAACTTTATATTTGGTGACCTGAGTTTTAAACTGAATTCTTACGGCTTTATTCATAGACATATCGATGTCCCTCATATTGTCGATAAATCGATAACAACATTAATCTCTCCCTACTGTATATAAGTACCTTGTCATAACAATGTATTTATTTACTGTCTTTAATATATTGCATTGTAAAATAAAGGCAATCGAGCGATAGCTAGTTATTAGTTTTGTTTTTCTTGTATTGTTCTGGCATAGGAGCAAACGGCTTATCTGATGCTAACATCTTTAATCATAGACAATTTTAATTTTTAAAACCAATTTTAGCTATCGAATGTTATGTCTTGTTCGCTCCGATTGAATTATAGGTTTTAAAACTGTCTATTAATAAGGCTTGATAAAACTAATAATAAAACTTTATACTATTTATAGTATAAATGTACTTTAGTACATATGGGTTGTTTACAGAAGCCTTAAATAACATTATCGAGAGTAAATAAAAAATATCTCCTTCGTCTTCCTTTGATTTCAGATGCTATGTTAAATGAAGATAAATAATCCTTAAGATCGAGCCTTTTGATTGGTGCCGTAAAATAATGGGTATTTTTCTTCCCAGATGGCGGGTTCAATTCCCGCTTCAGACTTGCGGTTATTTAAACATATTTAAATGCAGATAAAATTGTTATCAAAATTAAAATGATGTCTTCTTTCAATAAAATCTACAATATTTAAGATATTTCCTCTCTATGTGGCATCGCCGTAGTACGCCCTGTATATTGCATACATCATAGTGAAACAAACAGCATCTACATTATAAACAATGAATTATTATCCTACAGCATTGCTGCTAGTTATTGTATGTATGTATGTATCAGCCCATATACGTCCCACTGCAGGGCACGGGCTTACTCTACAATCGACAGTACGATTGAGAGTGGTTAGGCCATATAGTCCACCACGCTGGCCTAGTGCGGGTTGGCGGACTTACATACCATAGAAATTCTTATAAACCGCTATGGTATGCAGGTTTCCTCACGATGTTTTCCTTCACCGTTTTAGTGCGTGGTGATTGACTATCAATACACACATGACTCCGAAAAGTCAGAGGTGTGCCCTGGGATTTGAACCCGCGACCACCGTGAACAGTGCTAGTTATTAATTACTCATAAATGGAAGTAGATATAGATTTTAGATTATATAAAATATAGAGATTAGAGGGAGCGCTGCCATACAGATATTTACATATTTGCATCTTCAAAAACGTAGATATTTTGTAGTTCGTGATGCTGGTAGCACTCCTGTAGTAATGAAAATTGAACGAATTATATTATTTAACATCGAATTGTTGTGAATTCCGTTGGAAACCTACAAAATATTTAGTTATTTTCTTTCTAAAACGACTATAAACTATTTATTTTCATTTTTTCTTTTCAAATAATGCATGTTAAACAACTCTAAAGTATGTACACAAGTATCGGATTAAACGGTACGGTAAAAAGCATTATGAACGGTAGTTCATCTGTTGACGGGTATATCAAGAATTGAAATACACATCTTATACGCATAGCAGACTTCTATAAAGAAATCTAATCTCGCGCTTTAATTGGGCTGAATAAATCAATACCCTACATTCAAATACATAGTCCTAAAATAATTTTTGTGTTTCAAACAATAATACAAGAGAAATTGCCTTAAAAACTATGGGAGACCATTCCATAGCCATAAAACTACATAGATGCATCAAATATAACAGAAAAATTAATCACTGATTCAATGTCGTTTAATACATTTTAAGGATACTATTATGTATCTATAATATAATATTTATTTTCATGTTTGAAAACCAACAATCGTTGGGTAGACGTTCTCTAGTTGCACTGTGATACGGTTACATCGCTGAGGTCTCGGGTTCGAATACCGACCCAGGGAAAGTGATATTAGATTTTTTTATTCATCATCAGCCCGTAATCTTTGGGCCTATTTGGCCTATTTATTTAATATGGTGATAGGTTCGCCTCCTATCAAACCATAGAACTGAACACCCAAGGTGAATCGGGGGTATCCTGGTAGCACCTGCGCCTACCCCTTCTGGGAAACAGGCGTGAGTTTATGTATCTATGTATGTATAACTACTCTAATTGGATTCCGCTGCACTCACTATCAGGTGAACTAAGCCACTTTGTCGTTTTAGTATACTAAATGATCGTCAGCAATGCTATCCTTTAAGGATGGGCCCTTCAATGAAGGAGAGTAGATTTGGGGACGTGGTTTTGAATTTAGAACTAAAACTACTTTTGACCGTTTGTGAAGAAGGCAACAATAGAAATCAGATATTTTTGCAATGCCTTTGAAAAGTAATTGTTATACTTAGGCAACCAGCCAGACTTAGTTTGTTGAGTAACGGAAAAGATAACGTTTCTCTATCATAATAATATTCGGATATTACCTCTAAGATGTACTCTGCAAATACTTTTAAGTTTTCTGGCAAAAAAAGGATATCTGTCTAAAAATATATTGATTTAATCTTCAAGTTGCAAGAGTTGACAATGTGAGTCATACGACTCTGAAAAGTAGAGCTAACAATTCATGTAACAATTTAACTTCTAAGAAACAAAGTGAAAGTATTTTTCTAGACAGCCTCATTTTTAGCTAGTGCAATCTTAACAGAATAGTAAAAGCGATACTTTTTGTGCATACATGGAGAAGAACATTTTTAATAAAAAATATTTTATTTCACCACGTATCTTATTACGTGGATGTTTTTTTTTATTTAGCTGGCTTAAATCCCCTCGAAAATCAATTTTCATTGACATTGACGAGAATTGTATTTTATAATAAAGTTTTTTTCTTTTGTACCTGTACCTGTATCAGCCTATATACATCCCACTGCAGGGCACGGGCCTACTCTACAATCGACAATTCGATTGAGAGTGGTTAGGCCACCACTCTTTTTTCTTTTACTTTCATAAAATTAATAATAAATATAAATTATCAAATTTAAATTTACATATAATAAATATAAATTATCAAATTTATTATATGTAAATGTGCTATTTAAATTGAAAACTAATTTATAATAGAATTTACCTATAACCAATGACGAGTATATTAAATATTTGCGTAATTTACAATAATCTTTTTCTGGTTAACACAACTTCATTCATCGGAATTATTTACATTTATCTAAAATATTTAAATGTGATTGTAATTCGAACGTCTATTAATAATAAAAGATGTCACACCCAACAATTCGTGTAAGAATCAAAAAGCTTAAATCTTCAATACATGCCATAAACAGTAGTTTTAATTCAAAATAAAATATTAACATTTACCAACAACGTTCCTGGATGACGCCGCTATAAGTTTCAGTAGAACACCACACTTTACACATCAATTGAATTTTTTCTCACAATTGCACGTCATACAAAATCCATTCGATCATTGACTCGCGGTCGGACAAGCGAGCTGTTTTATGTTCTGTTCAAACAAAAGTAAATTGGACTCAACAGATGATGTCGCGGTCATACGCAATTTAAGCCACAATGAAAATGACCATTAAGTAACTTAACAATGTATTTTCTTAACCACAGTGAAGCTTCGCGAGGCTTGGATGTAACCTTGGAGGCAAAACCGGTACCCGTTTGTAGACTCCTTCTTTTTGTACTAGAACGCAAAGCAAGCGTTATCCATAGAAATCAAAATACTCAATTGTGATTTAAGCAATTTTTGCTACTTATACATATAGTTTTGTTATGATCGGTATCTCCTTATAAAATCAAACAAAAAACGTAATGACCTGTGGGAGAAGTTAAGTTACCGACTAATCCCAATAGATAGAAGCGATGAATTGAGGATCAATGGAGTTAAAATTCTTGAGCGGAGAACGCATACCAGAGAGCGCAGTATTGGACTTTTAATCTTAATAGGGATGAACGAAATAATAAATGTTGCTGAAAAATTGTGAATATTGTTATATTTCCGGTAAATCAATATTTTCTAGACAATTTGTATATTTCCTTACTCTATATTTCGCTACACATTTTAAAATTTCTGAGCAATAACTCGTACGTAAAAAATTAGATTTTACAGTATGCAGCACTCTTTTCAATTAAAAAAACATGCGATTTTTATTTTATAATTAGTATTTCTGAATCTAAGTGTTCATGAATTTTATTCGAAACAAGTAATTAAGTTTTAACAAATTGTGTTTATGGTGATGGGTCAAGAATAAATTAATTATTTAGTAAGTATGCTTTGATTTTCATAGAATGGATAAGGCACAATCTATTTACGAGTATATGGGCACTATGACAAAATCTGCTAAGGTTGTCTAAAGCAGTCGTTGGGAAAAAACACCAGTTAGCAAACAATAAACCTATTATGATAAAAATGTTTGTTTCAAATGGTCAATCCACTCATAGTTTTCTGACCTCTGTGGTAGAAACACCGGTCTCGAAAGCCGATAGCTTGAAGGTTCATGACCCCAACATATTCCATCACTTTCCTGCCCCTCACTCCTAGAACTAGCAGAAAGGGAGCCATAGTTAGCTTTTCGACAGATATGTATCTCTCAAATACTTCAAAAGCAAACTACACACTTTTACTACCAAAACCCGTTACTACTTCAAACACAATAATAACAAAGAAATTATAATAACAAAGATGTTACAAATGAATCTTTCAATTATATACGAGTACGCTATTGTTTTAGGATATATTAACTGAATAAGCGAGATTCAACTGTTTTGTTTTGAATGTTCCGTATTAAACACTTCGGAACAATAACAATAGTAACGTACCTACATTTAGGTTTTAGATTAAGGAAAGAAAGAGCTAGGAAAATAAGCTATCTCTTCCTGCGAAAAAAAAAGAAAAGAGAAGAAAAGAAAGTACAATAGAAACGTAGTCAAGTCAAAGTTTCTATTGTACTTACGTCGATGGTAAAAGTAAAATACAACTAAGATTTCACAATTTTTATAAACAACTGAAATTGTAAATCAAACTGCATCCCTAGGTATTTACAGGAAATGATAAACAAATATTTTTATCATTATGAAAAAGCATAAATACTGCGTGTGTTCCGCAACATTAAGCGCAATACACACAAAAGCCGCCGGCCCGGCGACACAGTCCGGCGGCCAATATAAATGTATAATGTCGGTGACAAGCGCCCGCCCGTGTTTCCCGCCAACATGTTGGCGGCAGGTGCTCTACTCAGTTGCCCGGCGACACTCAGCAACCTCATAAAAATGTTATTGATAAATTGTCACGTCAAGGCGCCGACTAGCCTGCCAACAAAAAGTTGTCGGTATGTGCAGGCGGTTCGGCGGCTTCGGTGTGTAGTACGCTTTACACGATCATTTTTTACAGGGAATGTGACACAACATCAACAGGCCGTCTCTCATATTTTCGCGTGTTAATAAGGTTGTTATGTTGTACTTTGTACTTCTAATCATTATTTTTTGTACTGTATCAGCCCATATACGTTCCTTTGCGGGGCACGATCCCCTCTACAATCGAGAGACGGTCCACCACGCTAGCCAAGACCAGGTTGACACTGGCAGACTCACATACCATATGAATTCGTACAAATCATTATAGTATGCAGGTTCCCTCGCGATATTTTCCTTCACCTTTATAGTGCATGGTGATTGACTATCAATACATACATGACTCCGAAAAGTCAGAGGTGTACTCTGGGATTTGAACCATCCCACACACAATACTATATGACCTAACCACTTTCAATCGTACTCTCGATTGTAGAGTAGGCCCGTGCGTTGCAGTGGGACGTATATGGGCTGATACAGACAGACAGAATAAATAATAATCTTTGTTTCTAAAATTAAATAAAAATAAATAATTAGATATAATATGTTTCCACATTAATTTAAATTTAGGCATGGGTCCAACGCATTGAGGTATTTGAAACAAGAAGAAGAGAAGTTTCCCTAATACTGTCCAACAAGTGGCGTAACAATAGGATGGCAGAACGCGCAAAATGCCACGTGCTCCCGACCCTAGGGACCCCGGCCTCGGCCCGAAAAGCCATAAGCACAGAAAGAACCTAACATTTACTATCAACGATTATTTTATTTCTTCTTTTTTGCTAGACTAGTTTTATAAAATGTGGCGATAAAGATAGGATTGCTCTCTTACAACATCTACGCTAAAAAGCCTCTAGAGGGGTGCCATACGCCAACGGGCTTCCCTGTGCATGGTCTACGTGGAAGAGTGGTGCTTTAGACTGGATAATTCCAGTGCTGGTGCATTGCCCCAATTAGTCCTGGGCGTTAGGCATAAGAATTCTACACGATATATTACCTGCAAAAAGTGCATCGTGGTCTGTTCAAAACGGACACGGCTGCCAATATTTTTACGATACTCGCGACTTTGGAGACATATCATATGTATTGATAGTCAACGTCACGCTCTATAATGGCGAAGGAAAACATCATGAGGAAACCTGCATACTATAATGAGTCGGAAAAATTTCTATGGTGTGTAAAAGTCCGAACCTGCATCAGGCCAGCGTGGTGGCTATACGGTCTAAAACCCCAGATACCTAGGATCTAGGCTTGTTGTCTTTAAAGAGACGTGAAGCGCAACATGCTAGACTTAGCACGCGTGGACAAACTGTCCCATAAAACCTTGCGCTCTATGTATATCCAGAATTAAGGATGTTGGACAGAAATCATCCGAATTCCGTACTCACTTCGGCGATCTAAACTTAATTACCATCCGTTCCACTTGGCGATCACAACACGCTAAGGCTGCGATTTTTTTCGTTCCACTTGTTCGTCAGCATTACGATCGCAAGACCAAGTGTATCAGGTTATCGGGCATTTTGAGTTTTGAGCGTTGACGAATGGAGTGTGAGGAAAAATACAAAATAAAAAAATTTCATGGTTGGCATTTTTCTTGCTTTGACGTCTCAAAATCCCGGCAATTTTTTTAACGCTCGCTACAACCCACGTATTGATATGGATCGTCGTAAGCGTCGTATGAGCGTATGTCATGTTATTTTCGTCGTGGCTCGCGACCAGTGGGCAGAAACTAGTGAGTAGTAAGTAGTGACCACAGGTAATGACCGACTGATCACAACGATCGTGATCGTCAAGTGGAATGGATGGCAGGGCGCGGGCGGTGGACAGTGGGTCGAAACGGCTATTTTTATGACATAGGATTTTTTCGGTTTTTTTCAAGCTTTTTTGACGCTAGCTAATTTTTTTTTGGAACTTTTGCTTTAACCTATAATTTGGGTTAAAAAATATTTTAGATTTTAGATGTATGGAATACACTATAAAAACCGAAATTTCTCCGAAGTCCTGCTAGATCCTGCGTTAAAACCTTATTTTTCTGAATCCTGGTTTGTTCTAATTTACCTGTACATTTCGAACGTCTGCATTAACTTGCAATTTTTCCAGTCACAGGGATGGGAAAAATGGTAAAAATAAAACTATTTCTAAATTTGTAACGAGGTTATCCGACAGAGAACCAAGGTGACCGACATAGCCCAGCGGATCAGCAAGTTGAAGTGGCAGTGGGCTGGTCACATTTATCGGAGAACCGACAACCTTTGGGGTAGACGTGTTCTCGAGTGGAGACCGCGCCTCGGCAAGCGTAGTGTAGGACGCCCTCCAACGAGGTGGAATGATGATATCCGAAAAATGGCTGATAGCGGTTGGGGACGTTGGTCTGAAGATCGAGCCCAGTGGCGTGCCATAGGAGAGGCCTATGTCCAGCAGTGGACGCGAATAGGCTGATGATGATGATGACAAATTTGTAACTGAAATTTTAAGTTAATTTAAGTACAAGATATTGAGACAAAAACATTGTGGGTCTACAAATAATTATTTAGAACCTAATATAATAACACAATAGAAGTAAATGAGTAAATATTTACTGGCGTAATTGGTTGTTATGCCCAGAACATGTGGTTACAAAATTAACTTAAACACAGTAATAAATCATAAACGCAAATGGACCACCAGATGGCAAAGGATTACCGTCAGCGCTGCACTGTGAAGCTAAGAGGAAACTGTTTTATGCTCCGTGAACGCTTAGTGGAACGCCCTAGTAATGAGCAATGACGTAGTCTGTGGATCGGAATTCCGCTGTCAATACCAATAGAATTTTACTTCGCCTACACAAAAAATAAACATAGTTATCTTGTTCTAATTATTTTCTGTTATCAGTACGTTAATATGAAGTGAGCTATAAATCAAATATTAACCGCATGCAAGTAAGTTTGTAAGTTATTTAAAATCAGTTTTTACACAGTTTTCAGTGAGATCTCCCGGTAAAATGTAAGTACATAAATTCATGAACTATGATGTAAAACCCACGCAGTATGAATTGAATAGCATTTCTTTTCATGTTGTATTTTAACCATAACTATTTCGTTACAGGTTTAAAGTGATTGCGCTTGTGTTCTTGCTGATTGGTGTCGTTAACCTAACAGATGTTACGTACTATGAGATCTTAGGTATATCGAAGCAAGCTTCAACGCAAGAAGTCCGGCAGGCTTACAAAAAGTTGGCTGTTAAGTATCACCCTGACAAAAATCCTGTAAGTATTTGTTCCATTTGAATTTAGTCAATCTTTGTAAACAATAAATAAATATAATAATTAGGATTATTCTGCACAGTAAATCATAGTTTATGGATGTACGTACTGCAGAAACCAACACTATGAAATGCCTAGGAGTAGATAATACCCTAAAAAGCATAATGACAAGGCAGGCAGTCCTAAATTCAACTTCTAACATACTTAAAATTGTTATTCAAATCTCTTAGTATCTGGGGGAAAGTGCTCAATGTTTTTTTACTTTATGCTCCCAAAACAATCTTTATTCATTATTAGGGTGCAGAAGAGCAAGAGAAATTTCTAAAAATCACAGAGGCATATGAAACTTTAAAAGATCCCGAGAAGCGAAGAAATTATGATGTCTATGGATCATATCCATCATATACAAAGAAATATGACTACAAATCACAATCTGAATATGACAACCTGTTCTACAATGGATTGTATCACAATGATCCGTTTGTTGATACTCTATCTGGTGCTGGATTTTGTAAGTAATATTTATGGTTAATATTATATTGGTATAGAAATTATTCTGGTAACAATCGCCAAAAGTTGCTAAATTTTTTGATAAGTTTATTAGATTCCAAAATGTTGATTAACAATATCATTAAACTTAAAAGAATGACACTAAGTGTAGACATAACACTGTATGGACATTTTTGGTGGAGGCCTATTATTTTCAAAGTAATTGCAGTGTCAATGAAATTCTAGGAAACATATTCTTTTAGGAAACTATAAAAACTGAAAAGCCATGGGCATTCATAATTATATCTATAAAAATAATATTTATGTTTTTTAATTACAAAAGCATAATTTAAATTGTGTTAAAAATAATTTCAGACAATTACTTGAGTGAGGGTTTCCATTTCATAAATTTTTACTCACCATTCTGCCCACCATGTCAAAATGTAGCTGACCATTGGAAGAAATTGGCGGAAATGTATAAGGGAATTGTAAGTATCTTAAATCTTATATTACAAATACTGCAATGCAAAATATAATAAGTTAAACATAATATTTATTGTACCTCTATCTGCTTAAAATTATGAAGGAGAATGTTTGTATATCCGTAAAATAATGTGTAACGTTTTCTGTTACCCTATGTTTCTAGACATATCCCTAATTTTATATAATTTAAGTCGGCCTTGTAGTTTTGAAGCTACATTTTTTTTAGTTATAGCATTATGTTCTATGTACCATAAATATTATTAAAATACGGGCCCACAACTGCATTGTCAGAAACGTCATTCGAACTCGTTCTTCGTACTCCCTTAGTTGTATCGAAGAATTTATGTACAATATTTTTTTGTTTTTAATAGTGCGTCTCATATCCCTATATTTAGTGGTATTCTCCATTGTTCCTATTTTAGTGATAAAGATTATATTCATGGAAAAAATATGTTTAATAATTTCAGATTAAAATAGCAGCAGTGAATTGTAAATATCACAATTCCTTCTGCTTCAACTCCATGAGGATTGGTAGTTATCCGTCTCTGCTCTTTTATCCTAATGTAAGTGCTTTATTATTATCTATTCTAAATATACTTTAGGTATAGATCCACGCACATAATATACCTTATATTATTTGTATTAGTAAAATACACTATGAGATTACCATACACAGAAAAATGTTTAAAATAATAAATACACACGCAACAGTCACAAACATAGTCCTGACCTCACACTAAGATGGAGTCTTGTGTCGTAGATATCAGGAACTACAAGAGACTGTTTGGTCTCACAAACACCCAGACCGAAACAAATACCTGTGGTTCACACAAATTTTTGTTTCGGTACGGGGATTGAACTTGCGGCCTCTCGTTTCATAGTCGGCGTCTAACCAACTGCGCAACGGAGGCAGTCAAATTAAAAAAATCGACAAGTTTATTTTAGGTTTAGATTTTTATAATAATGTATTTATTAGTTTTTAAATTGTGCTGCTTTTATTTCAGGGTAAGAATGGCAACTACATATATTATAGAGGTGATCGGACATTCGAAGCTCTGGATCAGTACATAATATCGTATGTTAAGAATAAGATTCATGTACCAACTATCACTCAGCTCAGAGGTACAGAGAAACCAATTGCTTACGTATTGGGCACCAATAGAGTTGACTGTAATTCTCTTACAAGGATTGCATATCATTTGGTGAGTCCTTTTTCTTTAGTCTATGTCAGTGGTTCTTTGGTCTTAGGAAAGATCCCAAGTCATCCCAGTGTCTGTCAGTAAAACTACACCCTCCCTTCATTTTCGTTCGCCGTCTGGATATACCCTGTATACACACAAAAAACCTTTTGTTTATTTACATTTCAGTACTATTTTAACATAAAACCAAACTCAATTACTAGACAGAAATGTTGTCAAATCAGTACTAAAAGACTAAGACTAAAAACCACTGGTCTATATGTTTCTTCTAGTACCTTTTTCATACTTGCATGGTTCAGTAACAGTTTTATTTCTCCTTCAGAATGGCCTGGTGACGGTAGTTATAGTAGATAATGACAGCCTAAGGGAAAAGCTGACTGACAATGATTACTCCACAGTGGTGTATAAATATAAAGACGTGACCAAAGAAATAGACAGCATGGATGAAAAGATAATACTCAAAGAAATTGTCGACGCTTTACCCAGCGTAGAAGTTATTGGACCAGAGAAGTTGAAGGTAAGTTGGCATGTTTTGCACAGTGATAATCTAAGCCATAGAATTGTTTCTATGTATTACATAGTTGTTTTTTTATTTGCAATTTATGGCGACACAAGCCTGTCATTCCCCTGATGGTAAGCGATACAACCACTCATGGACAGTAGCATAACCAAACAAAACCATGAATAACGAAGAAATGGATGGTGGGAAAAATAGACATTGCGGTGGTACCTACCCAAGCCGCCTCTCACATATGAGAGTTACACCAGTTTAATATTTCATTTATGTATAATTTGTCAGGATATAAGAAACCAGCTTCGCAGTGGTAGTAAGACGCCCTGGGCACTGTACTTCTCTACTGAGGGAGATGACAGATTAGAACTACATCAGATGAGAATTGCATTCCCTGAGATGAACTTTGGTAAGTATTCAATTAATATGTGAGTATATCTCAGTTAGCAGATTGTGTTGCTAGATCTATTTTTGGTTTTGGAACACGTGATTTATTAATTATTTTCTTTTTATGAATAAAAATAAGTAAATCAGTTATAGATCGAAATAGGTGGCGGATCTCAATTCAGTTAGTTGCCTATTTTCTATTATATCTAATGTGTTTTTAGACGGCTATTTTAGACGCTTATAAAGACACACACACGCAAACTTGAGTCACAATTCCACACTGAGATCAAGTCTTGCGTTCTTAGCTTGGATATTATAAAATACGATAGATTTTTCAGTCTTCAAAATACCCAGGCCCTATACAAATACATTCGTGTGGCGTACACAAATATTTATCTCGGTAGGGAATCGATTCCGCTATCTCTTTTTTCACAGCTGGTGTACAATCAACTGTCAAATGGAGGCTGTCATGATCAGTTATGACTATATCTACTAGGTTATTTTGATTAGAGTATTCAAATATCAACAGTACGTTAAAGATCAATAGTGTAATCCATTAGTAAGACATAAAATATAAATTATTTTCACTATATTCAGTTATATTTATCCTCGCAAAACAAAATACTTAGACAATATGCACAGCCATAATAAGCCATTCATAAACTAAACACACACACAAAGGTGCATGCGCGTATTTAAAGCAGGGACCGAAACCGGTTGTACATAACGGTACCGGTATCGACCAATTTCGGTTACCTCTAAGATTTAGGTAACCCTTATGACGGTAACCAATGCAAATTATAAAGGTTACCCTTATATACGGTAACCGATTTAATACCGGTAACCTAAAAAAGACCTTGACGGTAAAAGAGAGCGCATTGGAGAATAGTTACTCATTTCCATATTGCATACCAAATAAAATATATTATACTTGGCGTGTTGTTTACGCAATATCCCTGGAATCGTTTCATTTTACTTGCGATGTAATTGTGTTGAAAAGAAAAGGAAATGAGTGAAGGCAAGAATTTGGTGTAAAGGGATAGTATATAGTAAAGACATTTTTATATCTCAGTATATTTAATTTAATAAATAAATAGATAGGTACCTAAATTCACATAAATAATATTATTTAGTACAAAAACCCTATATTTTTAAATTGTAAAACATTAAAATAAGATAAACCAGGTCCCGAGCAAATGACCTTGAGCATTTACGTCTTTCTAATGCCTTCTATACACGACGTCGTATTCGGTTACGTCCGCCGACGTATAAAGGAAGTGATTTGTGCGTCTGTTGTACGTATTTAACGTCCACAGATGCGTCCGCCTCGAATCCGATTGTTGTCGGTTTTTGTGGGACGGATCAAAGGGTTTTGGTGCGAACGTCCGACTTCTGACCACAAGTCTTCGCTTTTTTTACCATCACACCTCACTTTACCGCAGTAGAGTTCATTCGAGGGGGTTAACGTCACCCGCGTCCGTAGGCTTAGACTCTAGATTCCCTACACTTGACCCCTGGGTAGTGCCAAATGAGTGACGCAGTTCGTGGTGGTAGGACTTAAGTGTCCGCCCGGGTAGCGACGACCGTCCACGAGGACGATGACGTAAAGGCCGCCATAGTGATCTCCATAAGGGAATCGCGTTCCGGGATCAACCCATGGTTTTCCGGTTTTTTCGAGGGGCTTGAGTCCAGGCATGAGGTTGTACCGTGTGGGTATTTTCGGCCGTTTGTCGAAGGGAGGAATGTTGATCCGCCGGCCAGGGAGACCCGTAGAAACGGTTGTCCGCTGGCCGCCCGCGGTATAGTACAGGGGCTAACCACCTCGAGAGGCTGCCTAACCGTGCCGCGCATAATCTTGGGTGGGTCCGTCGTGCCGGTTGGTGACCGGAAGTGGGGTCCCGGCGGCCCATCCCGGGAGTGTACGGGGGCCCTTCCGTCCGGCGGATCAATTCGCTTCTTGCAGATCCTTTCGTACCGGTGCCCATTCGGCCTTCTTAGTTCTCGAACTTAAGCCATTCGTTGCCTCTTCACCAATCCCATCCTTTCAACCATGACAGTGCAATTAAACAGAGCAGGTCCTTCAGCGGTGCATAACCCCACCACCGCGTTCACTATGGAATTCACTAATATCCGCGGACCCCATACGAACCTCAATGCCGTCCATCTCGAGACGGCCCGGCCTGCTTTGCTCTTCCTAACGGAGATGCAGATTCGTTGTCCGACCGATGATTATTACTTGTTGTATCCCGGTTATTCGCTTGAAGTAAACTTGAAACCTAAAGCCGGGGTATGTTTGTGTGTTCGGTCGGACATCTGCAGCCGCCGTTTGCACTGCATGGAGGACCCCTCCTTCTCCGCTCTGTGGGTGCAAGTCGATCTAGATTCCCTGAGCCTTATCTACGTGTGCCTTTACAGCTCTCACCACGGGGACGATGAGGCGACTCGGCTGTTCAGGTATCTTAGCCAGGCGGCTGATGACGCGCATGCGCAGTTCCCGTCGCCCGAAATGGTGGTCTTGGGGGATTTCAATGCTCATCACGAACTGTGGCTAGGCTGATCATGCTGGCAGAGCTGCCCATGCATTCGCTCTGACTCATGACTTGACACAACTGGTGAACTAGCCCACCAGGATCCCGGATGTGGCGAGTCATGCGCCTTCTCTGATGAACCTTCTGCTGGCGAGTCACCCAGCCGGGTATCGTGTGACCGTTAGTGCGCCTCTAGGCACTTCCGATAACTGCCTGGTTGGGTCGTCATTACCGCTCGCATCACCACCACAATCCGTGCAGATTAAGCGGAGGGTCTGGCATTACTCGTGGCAGATTGGGATGGTATGCCGGAATATTTCGCATTCATCTCTTGGAGGCGGCGCTGCTTTGAGGGTAAAGATCCGTCAGCGAGTGTCAACGCTATTGCTGTCGAGATTTGAGATCGCCAGTAAGGGCCGTGGACGCTCCTGGTTCAATCGTGCATGCGCCGATGCTGTCAGTGACAAACAGGCGGCGTGCCGCGCTTGGATCAGGAGTCGTGCCATGAAGGATACCAATATCAGTTCCCTCAAATAAGCCTACAACCAAGGCTTGCAAGAAGGCCTACGTTAGGGTGGATGCCCAGCGCGTCAGCAGGATTGGGCGTGCGTTGGCCAATTACCCAACTAGCAGTCGTGCTTATTGGAGTTTGGCCGGGGCCGTTCAATCTAACTTCTGCCGTCCAGCGTTGCCACCGCTGAGGTACCCAGAAGGGTCGCTGGCCCACAAGCCGCAAGAGAAGGCTGCCTTGCTGGCAAATCTCTTTGCAGCTAATTCCCGCGTTGAAGACCGTGGTTCCCAGACGCTGCCCACACTGCCTGATTGCGGTTTCTCAATGGCGGATATTCGCATCAGGCAGTGTGATGTGCAGCGTGAGTTACGGTCTCTCGATGTGCGGAAAGCCAGTGGTCTGGATGGGATGGGATACCAGCCGTGGTTTTAAGAGCTTGTGCAGCCAAGTCGTCTCCTGCACTGACTTGCCTCTACCGAGCGTCCTACCGCACAGGTGTTGTGCCGGAATCTTGGAGGGAGGCCAATGTGCAGCCGATCCCAAAAAAGGGTGATCGGTCGGACCCTACCAATTACCGCCCTATCGCTATCACCTCAGTGATGTGTAAGGTCATGGAGCGGATCATAAACGCTCAATTGGTCCGCTACCTGGAGGATCACTCGTTGATCCGTGACCGACAATACGGATTCCGTCATAATCGATCGACGGGTGATCTTCTAGCGTTTGTCCTGCATCGCTGGAGTGAGGCGATTGACCGGCGTGGCGAGGCTCTTGCTGTGAGCCTCGACATAGCCAAGTCGATTGATAGAATCTGGCACCGTGGTCTTCTTTCTAAACTTCCGGCATACGGTCTGCCCGGCAACCTGTGTTCGTTGATTTCCGGCTTTCTGCATGGGCGTAGAATACGTGTACGCTTCGGCGCTCATGTCGGTAAATGCCGGAGTTCCTCAGGGCAGACAATAATAAATATTAACAATGTGATTACCACAAGGCACAGACATCGTATTTTAAAATAGATATGGATTTGTGGTGATTACTATTACTTTTTCGTTATTAGTGTCAACTTTATTACACCCTTTTACATTACATTTAGATGAATTTGTTTCTTTTTGGTAGGTAAAATATGCATAAACATGATTTTTTAGCTTTCGTCCCATTTTCAAAGTATATAGGTAATCCGATTCCAAACCAAACAAATAATTCAACACTCCCGTGCGACGTGCGTACTGAATGAAATATCAATTAAGAGTCTCAAAATTCAAAAATCGCAAAGAACGCGTCTGCGTATGGTCTGCGTCGAATCGGTGCAAGTTACAACATGCACCAACCGGGGCGACGGCCTTGAGGTCGTGTTTGGTCGACGCACGGCGCAGCGACGCTTTGACTTTTGCCGACAACGCTTGAAACATAGAGGTAATCCTTATTTCGGTTACCGGTATGATACCGGTTAAATTGTAGGAATCTAATAAAATTGGCGTATAGGGGTTACCTTTAAAAATACCGGTATTTTTTTTTTCGGTTGATACCAAAAAATACCGGTATTTTCGTTACCGTTTTCGGTCCCTGATTTAAAGTTCTAAACTAATACTATAAAGAGGAAAGATTTGATTGTTTACATTGAATAGGTTGAATCACCAACTACTAACCACTCTCATTCGTACTCTCGATTGTAGAGTAGGCCCGTGCCGTGCAGTGGGACTCATATGGGCTGATACAAATACAGGTAGAATCTAGTGACTGACCGATTTAAAAATCTTGTTATATTTAAATTCTATGTTATAAACATACGCGATAGAATGGCGAAACCTTTATACATGCGATTATTTTCGGCTTACCTTATTTATAAACAGATTACTAATTAAAAAATATTGAGTCGAATTATTAATGTAAATAAAAACATCTAAACATAAAGTGTCTAAACGTTTTCCGTGGTTAGTATATCCGGTTGCCATATTAATATTAAGTTAGATTTTAGCGCCCTAATTAAAAACAGACTCTTATTTACCAAGCTATATGTGACTGTTAGGACTTTAGGTATATTTATTAATTATTTATTTTAACGCGATTTTCACGGTCATATTTTTGATACTCCAAATATACTGAAGTGTCTATCCTTAGTTTTGATAATTATAATATATATTTTATTGATGATGATGCAGGCCGCTTCCAACAGGTCGATGTGGAGATCCTTGGGGGAGGCCTATGTTCAGCAGTGGACTTCCTGTCGCTTAGATGATGATATAATATTTAATAAAGATGCATGGTGTCCGCAGGCCTGGTAGAGTGCGACGTGCAGGCGGCGCTGTGCGCGTCGCTGCAGGTGGAGGCGGCGGCGTGGGCGGTGCTGAAGCGCGGCGGCGCGTACGAGCGCGCGCATGCGCAGCGCCCCGCTCGTTTCCTCGCCACCGCGCCGCACGCGCGCAGCCTGCACACGCTGTCCGCGTCTGAGTTCAATCATATACTGGATGGAGGTAATATACTGTATTATACTACTGTTGTAATTGCTATATAGCGCCGTGTAAGCTATTTTTAACACTACTTGAGAAAATTTTATGCTGAACGGCTACCTACCTGTTTACTGCCTACTGCATTTTATAATTCTATTTTTTATGTCGTTTATACTGTATTATTTTTTACTTATATATTAATTTTATGATTTTTGTTATTTTTGTTGTTATTGCAATGAATGGCGAGACGAGCATGCCGTTCGCCTGATGGTAAACGACTCTACCGCTCATGAACGGTGGCTATACCAAACAACACAACGTATTACAAAGCTATGCTTGACATTCCACTGCGCTCGCCATCTTGAGACGTAAGATGTTAAGCCTCAATATGTCCAGTAGTTACTCTGGCTACAATGTCCTTCAATCCGAAACACAACAATACATTTACACTGCTGTTTGGCGGGAGAAATAGACAATACGGTGGTACCCATCCAGACGACCTCTCACAAATGAGAGGTGAGAGAAGTTATACAGTGTACAAAAAATAATAAAATAACACCAGTCGTGTAATAAAGGTATGCATAACATAATATTTCATTTTCAACTCTTCGTCCTTGTCTTACCGTATAGTTGTATGTATTGTTTGTGTATAATAGAGCGTAAATAAATTATTGTTTATTTTGTTGTCAGAAATGGGCGTGTGGGTATTGCTGGTGGTTCCGTACAAGTTGGCTTGGGACGGCCTCGCCGACCCGTTCACCCAGGCCAGCATGCATTTCAACGAAGACGAAGATATCAATGTACGTATCATTTGCGAAGTTTAATTGGATAATCGCTTAAAAACAAAATGTATGTAGTACTGGCGACAATGGGTTCACTGCCACAAATGAATTCGAATTAAAAAAGTGTTTTCCCCTTTTTCAGTTTGATTAAATATTTCCCATATATTAATAAGTTCGTTAAACTAGCGGACGACAGCCAAATTTCTGTGAAATATTATATGAAATAGTGAATTTATGACATAAAATAAATAGATAGAAATACATAGAGAAATAGACATTGCGGTGGTGCTTATCCAGGCGAGCTCTCACATATCGCACCTTTAGAATTACAGTGAACTAATATAAAAAAATGGCTTTTAATCATATATTGGCTCAAAATGACTATGTCCATCGTCCCTTAAAGAAGGAAGGTATTGACGCGTGAAAGACAGAAAGATGTATACTTCAGTCTTCTCGATGTATCTTCCATACAAAGATTAAAAAATCTTATTTGTTAGGTCTCTTTAATTCTAAAGGTGCGAATATGTGAGATCTTCTATTTTTATTCATATTCTTAAATAAGTAATATTAATTTCAGTTCGGCATAATGGTTTGCACGCTGAACACGGACAAGTACTGTCGGCAAGTGGCGCACAGCGAGCCCACCATTCTACTGCAGAACGGCACGAGGCAACACGTGTACAAGGGACCCGTGAGCGAGAAATATCTGCTCGAGTACATTCGCATGATACGCGACAGCGGTGGTAAGTATACTGTGTAATTTGTACAGCCAGGCTGTAATACTGTAAAAGTGCCAAGAATAGCGAGACAAGCATGCTGTTCCCCTGATGGTAAGCGATACGACCGCTCAAGAACTGTAGCAGAACCAAACAACACCTTCAATTACAAAACAATGCTTGGCACTCCACTGCGCTCGCCATCCTAAGACATAAGATGTAAAGTCTAATGTGATGTGTAAAAAAATCCAGTGGCATAACACTTTCAATATCCCCTGCTTTAGCGGAAAGGGTCTTTAACAGCTTTTCTATTATCCAAATGTAACATGACAAGGCATGCAGGTAATTTGTCTGATAGATGATATTTTTTTTATTAAGCTCTGGTATTGCATAGTAAATCTTGAAGTCTTTTAATGTTAAATTAAACCTACCTACACGGCCGGATGATATTTAGAATTAGAGAATTAAACTAAATGTTTTGGTGTTTTTTTTTTTTTTTTTTATTGTGGCCCGACATAGTGGCGGCATTGCACCTGATGGTAAGTATCCATTGGCATCGGACGGCAGTCCCATGCCAATGGAAACAATTATGCCGGCCTGCTAAGGTGCCTCTTCACACTACGGCGGAAGGACCCAGGATTGTAGGAAGGAGGGAACACGTGAGATGGCAAACAATTCCACAGCCTGACGGTGCGGCACAAAAAAGAATTAGAGAACCGTTTGGTTCGCGCCGGGATGGTTTGGACCGACAAGGTGTTTCGTTAATGTCGAAGTAATTGTATATTTGCCAATAATATATTAAGGTAGAAGGGAAACAGCAATAAATGAGTGTATCAAACACAATACCACACGCCAAGCTACTTCTGTCCTTGTCACTTCTACGCAGTAACACTATATTCCCTCTCGTTTTACGAATTGCCCGCAATCTTGGTTGGTACACACGGATTTTGTTCGATATGTCCGCTTTAGTATTTAACTATAACTTCCAGATTTGGAGCTGGACGAGCAGAAAGTGCTGGAGATCCTGGACCCGTCAGGTCGCGAGCACACGTGGTTGGTGGCATTCTTCCCGGAGCACTGCGGGACCTTCTGTGACGAACTTGAATACGAGATGATGCTTGTCGCTCATAAGGTGAAGATACTGGTCAACAATGTGGTTTACAATTATAATTGAATTGCTATCTTATGAGCTGTGACGTTTTTGACACTTAATTCCACGGTAAAATATTTCATACTTATCCTAATACAATGTTTATTTATACAGCGGTACAAGTTTGAAAAATACCGTAGCGCGTATATCTAAAAACTATATTTGTATTACTTTAAAATAAAAATTGAAATCTATCTAATTTTTCTGAAATCATATTTCTCACAGGAAAAACGAATTTATAAGAAAATATTTTAATTGATTAATCTTTGTTCCCAGTGTAAATCGATTCGTTATAATTCGTTACTTATCTTTGTTTGCGGTTTTTGCGAAAATTTAATTTTCTTTATGTCCGTAGTCACTATAACCATCATCCGGTTTAATTCCCGGTCGCAGTGATACACCTGTCTGAAGTCGCTTAAACTACCACCCGGCTTCGTTTTCGGTAGCAGTCTTGATACATCCTGTATATACTATTGCAGCTTCGCGCGTTGCCGTGGGTGCGCGCGGGCGTGGTGCGGTGCGCGCGGGGCGGCGCGGGTGGCGGCGCGGGGGGCGGGGCGCTGTGCCGCAACGTGCGCGCCGCCGCCGCGCGCCTCTACCCGCTCGCCGCCGCACACCACTACAGGTCACTACCACAATTGTTCAACAATTCACTGTGTCTACGTATACTATAGAAACTGAAAACAATAAAAAAAATATACACCACTACAGGTGACCATCATTCAACAATTCCACGGTCCCTCAGTACATTTATTGAAACTGAAAAAATAAAAATATATATTTAAAAAATAAATTTGTTGTCCCAAAGTCTAAAGTCCTACGGTCTTATTTATAGACAGTTTATAAACTTATTTTAATTATCGAATGTTTTGTCTTTTTTTTTCGGAATTCAAAAGTCGTTCGATAAAGACAAAACATTAGATATCTAAAACAGGTTTATAAACTGTCTATGAAATAATACCATAAGACTAAACCTTGGAACTAAAATTTTTTTTAAATTTTTTGCAACCTTGCAATATGATATTCACAGAATTTGGTCTTTATTAGTGATTTTTTTGGATAGGGTAATATAAAATATTTTATTCCAAAATCAGCAGGCTCAATACCTTGCTAGAAATATTGGTTTTTTAAATCCAATCTTGCTATTACACATTTCATTTAAATAGAGCATTTCATTAAAACTCCCCTTGAGTAATTTGGACTATGCTCCATAGTTTCAGATCCGGCCATCTACACTCGATTTTTTTCTCTGTATACTAGCAGTCTCACAAATCAAAACCTACATTTTATTCTGATCTATAATGCTGTTAAGTTCCATGTACATCTATTTACATTTTTTTTTATATGAAGAGCAACAAGCATTTATCCATGTCTATAAAGTTTAATTTATTTTAGGTTTTATAAAATATTTTCGTATAATTTCAGTGTAAGCCTTCAACAGCTATCACAAGCGCCATACATCTTGGAATGGGCTCTTCAGTACATAGACGACTCAGTGCAAAAGCTTAATTGGCACTCGTTCACAAAGACTGTCATAGCTGAAGAATTGAACCCAAGCAGGTCAGTTAATGTATTAATAGTTTGGCTACATGATTTCCTCTTAAAGTGTTAATTGTTGGTATAGGTGTACCAGAATCTCATGGCATAAAATTAAAAACAAACATAATGATTTTTATGTGGCAATACCAACGGTCAACAGCTGATTCAAAACTTGAGTTATGTCATTTGATGTGAATAATTTATGATTTCTATTTTTCCTTAGCGAAAATATACAAATTAGTTCTACAATCACAAGTGCGACATATTGTTTACAAGGTTTATTACCAGTCCCGTGAATAATTTGGCCAAATTTAAACAAAATCGTCGATTTTAAAATCGATGTCGTTTTAATAAATTAGTTGGATTGAATAGTTTTGATACTTTTTTTTTTTTTTTGTTAGTGTTAGATATGTGCATGTGTTTTATCGCATATACTTTGATATAATTTTTGATACTAAACAGTAATGCATTAAATACCTATTTATAGGAGTTTTCAGAGATTTTACATAAGGAACGGTTTATTATTATTCCTTTATCTTCAGCGTCTTCATCAAAAGATGAACAGAAAGAGTATGAAGAAGTAAGCTCTGACTAAAGAGTTAATTAAATAAAGAAGACTGACAATAAAATTATACGTTTTTTATTTTACAATCTTGCATCTTTCGTATAACATTTTTGGAATCTAATAATTATTTAAATAAAACCGACTCATAATCACACTACTTCCAATTTAGAAATTGAAAGTTGTTTATGATATGATTAAGTGAGAACTAATAAGAAGAGAGAATTACCACTATTTTTATCTACATTTTGGAAGTACCAGCGCTCCCTCTATATTATAAATACTCGTAAGGCACGTATGTATATTATAATTTAAAACTGAACAAATCTTATTTACCTATTTTAATTGGCTATTAATCTAAAAGTACAATTTTGAAGTCATATTAATGTTTAAATAACCTATATATTTATACTTACAACATTATGTACTTTATTTACAAAGTTGTACTAAAAAAAATCATGTCAATTTAAAATAATAATTAATTACAATTATTGAAAGTATCAAAATATGTTCATCCAATTACCCCAGTGTTGCAATGCGTGAATTCAAATTTATCAAAATGCCATGAGATTCTGGTAGACCTATATAACTTCTAACTGCATAATTGAGTTACAATAACGTTGAGAAAGATGAAATTCGGGTGAATTCATATTCGAATATGTTTTTTTAAGTTATATTTACTTTGAGGTGTTCAGAAGTTATGAGAGTAACTAACTAATTTTTCTGTTCACTGTTGATCATGGGTATCTGTGGTTGAGATGATGTGAAATACTAGATCACAGATGCGTTATAATACAAACATATTTTAAAAATAAAATAAATATGTTTTTCTCATTGTAAAGGATAATTTTGAATTCGGTTACTTTAATACTTAGCGTGGTAGGTTGTGTTCAAATAAATGTTCAAATTCTCAAAAACACAAAAATTCAAATGCTGCATTTGATTTCAGCGGGAAGAAACCTTGGCTCGTGTACTTCCATTCGCCAAGATGTTACCGGTGCTACGAGATGTACGCAGACTTCGCGATAGCCGGCATTGTAAGTAAGCCGTGTCTGAAGCCTTCAGAGCAATATATAAACATCCCTTATTTTATATAGTTTATTCTGGCCCGGCATAGTGACCACACTGCACCTGATGGTAAGCGCAAATGCCGTCCAGACAGAGTATCGATTGGCATCAGACGGCAGTCCCATGCCAATCGATACAATTATGCCTGCTAAGATGCCTCTTCACATTAAGGCAGAAGGACCTAGGATTATAGGAAGGAGGGAACACGCGTGACGGCAAATAATTCCACAGCCTGACGGTAGGGCACCAAAAAAAAAAGAATTTTCGAACCTTTTGGTTCGTGCCGAGATGGTTTGGACCACTTCAAATGGACTAAGCCAGTACGTGTGGTTCTGGTTAGAAATGGAGAGGAGGGGATCAAGTTGTCAATTCTTCAGAGCATTCACCGTGATACAGGCGGTAGAACACGCTTGGAGAGGAGACATCCCTCCGCAGTTATAGCGACTTTAAGTTGCTCGTAACGTCTGATATATAGCGCTCGCAAATTCTAATAGTCATACTATTATTTCAGTTACTAAACAATGCGGTGAATCTAGGCAAAGTGAACTGCCTCAACGAGCGAGGTCTGTGCCAACACGAACACATCAACGCTTATCCCTCGCTCAAACTGTACCTCGGCAGAAACCACCAGCAAAGGTTCAGCAGTGTAGTCGCAATACAGGTCGCAGACTACAAGAATATTTTAGAAGACATCAAACCACACCTCATCAAATACGATAAGAGCTTGCTAGCCGGTGTAGATTTACTTGGCAAAGTGTTTCACGATGAATTCTGATCTCATTGTGGTATGAGAACATCCAATACTCGTTTTAGGTAAGGGAAGCCATTTTTGATGCTTTGGAATATTTTAGTGCTAAGTAGTTCCGGTTTTGAGTTGGAATCTACCGCAGGAACGGTTTGTGGAATGTTCGAGAAACTTCATATCAAATAGATAATTCTGGTAGGTATATTTAGTGCTTGTCACAAAGGTCCGAATCTCTCCACATGATGATTACTCCTATCAGCAATAACTGTTCAAAAGTAACAAAAGTCACCTACACGAAAATAATGGACAAAAAATATATCGTTATTTTATTGAACAAAAATTCGCGTCTAGGATTTGATTGAATATTTGTATCCGATGTGGCAATAGGCTCACCCCCTAGCACATATTTATTGAAAGGAACATACAAGGCGAAATCTGGGTGTCCTGGTTGCTACCAGCACCTCTGCCTACTCCTAGGAAAAAGGCGTGAGTTTATGATTAAAAATTGGTCAACTTGAACAAAATCCTGGGGGGTTACTTTGTATTCCGACACGACGACGAATGTTCGAACATCGCATGTAAAACTACGAATATGCCTTAATTCTTTACAATATATTCGAATCATGTATCATACGTCGCTATCTTAAACTAAGTTCGAAGTGAATGATATGTTTCATAGAGAATAGTGTTGATATTTAGAAGTGGAAACCTTTTATCTTATATGTTGACGTTTTACTTCCGAATATTCGAACTTCTTGTCGGAGTATAGAGTAACCCCCATGTTTACGATAAGTGGTTACTTTAGCAACTTAACTTTTACTTTATTTTATTGCAAATGAACATATTTTATTTTATTGTTTATTGTCTCCTTTACAATCCAGTATTCATTCCGTACTTTATAACTGTCTTTCCACTAAGTGCATTTTTAACACATTTCTTGCACGCATTTTATGCATCACATTCCTTTTTTGAAACATTGACATAACGATTTTTTGGTATGAGAAAATGTATTTTGCCAATCTCGCTCGTCGATTCGATCGGTATTCATCTTTTTTAATTTATTTAATTTATTACTATACTTCTTTATGGCAACTGCTTTCCGTCGGACAACATGGATCATAGTAAAACCCTAAACTCCCAAACCCTGCCTATAAGACCTACAAGGGCTACTATAGCGGGTTTTGCGCCGTGTGTACTTCCACATTAGTAAATATTTATACCCAGTGATATTAACAATTATTATTTAAAAACCCTCGCATTATGAATCTAGGTAGCTAGTAGTAAAAATATATTTGTGTAGAATGTTGCCATTTAACAAGTCTAAAAGCCAGCGCAGACAGGGCCGGAATGTCAACATTATTTTCTTGTTAAAGGATATTCAAACTTATCTGGTGGGAATACAACATAAATTTCGTTGTTTCAAATGGATGTCGCGGTGTCGAGAAATGCCTTTCTATGTCTGCGCTGGCCCTAAGACTACATTGCGGGCCGATAATGCAATCGTCAAGTAAAATCCAACAAATAAATTATAACCTCGATGGATATAACTGTGACAAAAAGATAATTTTAGACCTTTATCTCAATTTAAAATTGTTTAAGATTAATTTTATGTTACAACATGTTATTTGGCGATTGACAAATCAGCTCATAGAGAATTATTTAGTGTTTAAACTAGTCTGTAAAGTTACGTCAAAAGCTTATGAAATGAAATTAAAGATGTTTCTTTCAATGCAAATTCTGAACAAAAGTTTATTTGTTTTTTAATCGATGACTCGTTCAAAAAAATGTTTGAAAGTCGACCCAAAATTACTCATCAGGAAAGATTATTGCGCCAAAGTGAAGGAAGCTTTAGGCTAGGTTGTTAATAATGCGTACAATTATGGAGAAGAATATCAACAAATTTCGATTAATACAACTTGTGTTTTGTCAAACGTACAAATATTATATTATAGATTTTCTACGATGTTTTTGCATGCGAATGCGTTGTTGTCAAGCTACTGTCAAAATATTAAAAACAGATTTTATTTCTTAACATTTTACTATTTGGATATATTCCATACTATTATATTAGATTACGAGTATAAATGCTTGTTGTTTATGTTGTAGAAACATCTCAAATAATGCGTCAAATATATGTATATTTTTAAAATTTTACTTACTTAGATGAATTATAATATTAATCTCTTGGAATGTATGAATCTTTTATAAACTCTCAATACATTTAGTAAAATTGATCAAATCACAACTTAGATGTAAGTAGAACGGTATTTTACGTCACAATTACAAATACCTTATAGTTCTGTGGTGTTATCGTTAAACTGAGTGAACAAATCTTTTCTAAACTAATTTATGATTATATAGTTTCCACGCTTATGTATTTCCAACATCCACAGAATTAATATGAACAAATCTCGCATTTAATTAATATTTAAAAATAAAACGTTTTTTTATGTAATATTTTTATTTTAAAATCAATAAACAAATCAATGAAATCATACATATGTTTCTTTTATCGACCACTTCAACTACCCTTTACGAACGTTACAAAACATACACGTAAATGAGTAATCTTTCTATTTATTCTGCATGGTAGGTAGAGGGCTCATTTTTTCATTGTACTACTGGCATTTTTACACTTAGTATCTGAAATTGAAAAATAAAATTTAAACATAAGGGCAGTGGTTTGCAATTGTTTAGCACACAAAATTGGGTCGTTGTCAAACCAATAGCTGCTATGAGCACTTTTTTAAACTTTCAACGTTTTGACTATTATAACTATTTTGTGACCCTAACTTTGGTTATTGGTAATATATAACGGCTATGTAATTCTAATAATTACGAGCCGAACTGTGAACTTTAAAAAATGATATGTGCATATAAAATTTACATGACAATGATCATAATTCAGTCTAACTCAGGTACATGGCAGGTATTGGTTTGACAACGATAAGTTGAAGGCACGGCGCCCCTGATATTTGGATGCTGATATTCGGTTAATGATAACATCAGTCCAGGCTTTGCAATACGTTTATGAAACTCACGAGGAAAATTCATATTCTTAAAATTATTTAACTCTAATTTTCGATATCTTTTAAACGATGAGGTTTACGAAAAAAAGTAAGAAACCTTGATTGTGAAGTTGTAAATGGCCTACAAAATCATAAAGCACACTAAACACTAAAGCCGCCGACCCGTCGACCTGTCCGCAACAAAATTGAAGTCGGAAAATTTTGTCGGCGGCTCGACATGAATAACTTTTTTAATAACTTTGTTGAGTGTCGCCGAGCACTGAGCTAAGCACCTGCATCTCGGACATGTCGCCAACATGTGCGGGCATTTGTTGCCGACATGATCCTTTCTTATATGCCGCCGGGTCGTGTTGGCAGACTGCGTCGCCAGATCGGTGATTTTGGTGTGTGGATTGCCACAGATTGACGCATAACTAGTAAGATAGCAACATAGATCTCATAGTCTTGTAGGTATTTTTTTCACTTTAAGATTTTAAATACTTTTCTTTTTAGTTATTAGATTATTAGAATGTAAGAAGTTTGGATAAAGTCTGTAAACTTACATTTATACTTAAATAAATAAATATTAACCATTGATTAGGAAATTGGGCCCTGTACTTAAATTGCAAAATGTTATGCTCCAAGTTAATAAGTATGGATGATTTGTGTGTTTCTGTTTACTTACATTATTGTTTCGGTCTAGTAAAGCATCAATAACATCCTGATCCACACTGCAGGGTAGGTAGAAATCTACCAGTTCATACATCCCCTTGCAATTCAACACCAATCTGTCCTCACCAACTTCTAGATTCAGATCTTTTACATTGATCTGAAAAGAATAATTGCTAGAAATGAGTTTGCTTCATTGTGGCATTGTGGTTTGAAATTCGATATTCATATTTCAATAATTACGAAGTCGTCTTTATATTCCAGATATTCAACATTTTGGATTAGCCAGTATCAGTTATTGCTTCAAGCTGTCACAAAAAACAAGCAAATTATTTCTAATGAATCACAAGGTGTAGTTTGACCTTTCTGTACACTTATGTTTTACTAGAGAAGTCAAAGAATATATCTGACAGCCTTTGTTGCCTCTGAGAGCCAACATGGGTGTGATACACAAGTATTTGTTTTAGGCTGGCTGAAAGCTATGAAATCAAATGTGATCTAATATTTTAATTGACATCCTCCATGACAAAAGGCTGCCTGTTCAATCCCCGCTCTGAAGCAAATATTTGTGAGGCCCTCAAATATTTGTCTGTGTTTATGAGACTGAAAAGTCTCTAGTTCCAGATAACCAAGGCACAAGAGTCGATCTTAGTGTGGGTTCAGGATTATGTATGTGACTGCTGGGTGTAGTCTTAAAAAAAGGCTAAAAGCTAACATAAAATTACCAAGAACAAAGAAATTACCAATCAATATACTTACAGAAGATGGTATTTGAAACTCTGCAAGTAAATATTCAATGTTTCCCTCCCGGGGTTCTCTTCTCAGTCTATGAACAATTTCTTCTTTTACAGATTTATTACTTTTCATTTTTGCAGCAGTATTTTCATTTATCTCCTCAATGAGGAGTGTCTTTTGTTTGGTCTCACTCTCTGAGCCTTTAATATCCCTTGCTTGAATCCTGTGGGATTGCAAACTACCAATGGATTTTCTGTTCTTAAGTATTGTGTATTTCTGAGCATCAATTTCATATTGATATTTATCCTGTAAGCCTTCAAAGACTACTGTAAGGAAGAATGTTTGAAATAGTTCATCTTTTTCTATTTTCTTAAAGAATTCAGGGTTAATTGCTATGTCAAAAGCTATGGCTGGTGCTCCCGATTTGTCCAGTTCTGGTCGGCCTTCTCCAATACTCATAGGAACTTTGTAACTAGATGGATCTTGGGAGCTAAGTATTTGCATCAGCTCATCATTGCTAATATCTCTTGGACAGGGTATGCCATCGGTTTGGCATATATTTATAAATACCTTTTTGTTGTCTGTTTTGGTGTATGTTTTAACGCAAAACCCTGGAAAGTAAAAAACCATTTTGGTAATAAAATTATGTATAAAACATAAACTCAATAAGACATTATTATTTGTACATTGCTTGGCCCTAACATCATTTTGACTTAATATGAGGATAATGGTATACCCCTTAATATAAAAGTTTGACATAATCATCACACCACATCTATCTTTCTATGCGATATCAAACGTAAATATACAACAAATTGAAAAGAATGTAAATTATTTATCAAAAGTAAACTTTGTAGTTTTCATTACTGCACACCTTAAGTGGATTTCCTTACATAAAATTTAATTATAATCGATGTGTTATGTGAGGTCCTCCTACCCACACTTGGCCAGTATAGTGGAATATGGCTCAACTTGTCTTAATTGGAGAGAAAGCCTATGCCCTGCAGAGTGCACTCTTATAGGCAAGAACTGTAAATTTTAATATATTCCAAAACCTTTTTTTATTCAATTTTATTTAAAGTGTTACTGTAGTGATTATTCATATAACATTGTAGTGTCTTAGTATGTTAAACATAGTCCAAACTCATAAACCCAAATTATTAGTAGTTCAAATAAGTAAGAGCCATACCTGGAAGTGGTTTTACAAGTCTTGAAGGAACAGGGTCTACTGGACCAAACAATTTGTTTAATTGTTCTTCTGCAGGAGTTTCCTGTAAATATGAATGAAGTATATATAAAATAGTCTAGAGTGATGACCTGTTACGGACCAGATGTGGTTGCGGAGACAGTGGTAGCTAGTTAAAATCCCAAAACCTTTGGAGTTTTGGAGTCATTTGTGTATATGTAAATATCCTGACTCATGAGGGAACCTACATACCATAGAGGTCATAGTAAGATTTTCTATAGTGCATAGTCATTTGAACTGTATTAGGCCAGCGTGAGAGACTATGACCTAACCCCTCTCAGTCAACTCAAGATTGTAGAGTGCTGGGCTCAATTATAAATTGATGCAGTGCAGTATTTTTTTATAATAATAGGCAAACATTTATTTTGTGCTTCTTACCCGAACAATCCTCATGTTTTTCTCCATTATAGACGGATCGACATCTAAAGTTATTGAATTTTTCGACATCTTGTTTTGATCCCTATGGCAACTTATAAACAAGATATTAAGCGAAAATCAAAATAGGTTAGTCTGTGATCAAAATAATATTGCCGGTGCGTAAACAGACTATTGGGAATTGGAAACCGTTATCAAACCCCAGAACTCGCAATCTCCCGTCAACAAAATGTAAATAATAAATAGACTCTTACGAATAGACTTCTTTTACAGTTTTATTGAATAGCCTTGCTGGACTGAATTAAATAATTAATGCTTTTTAATTAAAACAAAAACCTATTTAATCAATTTTAAAAATAAATTAAGTACTATTGACACTATTGATATTTGTTATTTTCCCGTTGTTGATTGATTCATCATTCATGTCAAAAATTACGATTCATGAAACAGCTGTTCCAAACATAAAAATATATAATTTATTTATCAATCCAGTGAATTCAAACAATTTAAAAAAATATAGAAATTTAATGATAAATAAATAACAAACTTGAAAATATGTATGAATTAAAAAACATTTACAGAAAATAAATTTAATTATGATAGTCGATGTTCGTTTTCACTAAAGATCTATCGATTAGATTCTTTTCACATTTTTAATTAGTGATATTTGCACAACCCTAGTTTAAACGTCATGAGAACTAGGTCGAAGGAATGGTTCATGTCTAACTTTTGGATTATTTTAATTTATTAATGAGCACTTCTGCTCGCGAATCTTATTTAATTTACACAAGCAAGAACTTTACTGACGATGACTATTGTTTATAACAAGTAGGTGAGCCTCATTAACCTCGACGAAGAGTGAACTGAAGGTAAGGCATATCAATCCGTCTTTACGATTTGTTTGCCATATTTTGTCTATTTAAACTTTCTTTTATGGATATTGCTCACAAATAACTTCATATTTATAATTTTTATGAAGCATACTTGCACTTAGAAGTTTATTTTGTGTATGAATTAGTTTGAGTAGCTGATTGTGTTGTCGAAATTTTTAGGCCTAGTTTTGTCAGCTGTAGCCGTAGTGAATGTAAAGATACGTATGCATAATATGTGGGCGTTTATAGCGTACTATGTTCATAATATCATCACTTAAATAATGTATCATTCATGTTAACAGATCATTCTAATTAATTCATTACTTATATATTTCTAAACACTTACTATAACCCAATTAAATTCCTTTTGATAAATTTCATAACTATACTTTATGGTGTTTATTAAATATTGCAAATAATTTGGTTTTGTAACTGTTAGTATAGTTGATTACACAGATACTAATTGAATTAATGTATTTAACATAAAATTGAGGACAAGGATGACTGGTACAAATACTACAGTTATTCCTACAAATTACAAAATTCTTTGTTAGCTTTTATATGTCTGTATCAAACCTCCACATTTTAAAATTTCACCCCAAGGAAAATTAAAAGTTTAATAAATCTTAATTAAAAAGTGTATTTAAGTCATGAAAGAGTGCTATTTCTATTAAAGATGTTACCCATACCTTAATGTCATAATGTGTAAGCTAATAAATAAGATTAACTACAAAAAGCTAAGTTAATAGAGTTATGGTTGCTTATATTTTATGTATAGTTGAGTTCTCTTACACAACAGTGAGTTTTGCTTTTATTCTTATTGGTATAAAAATCTAACAATGTCATGAAATTGAATGATTGTTACATAATTGTGCTTTCTCTACAGTTTATTTATTTGATCAGCTTTGCTTTATTTAAGATAGTGTGAATGAGTTTTTTTGTCCATTCAGATGTATGAATGGAGGATATAAAAATGCAAATATTGGCAAAAGTTAATGTATCAGCAAAAATATTTTATTTGTTTTATTCTACTTAGTATACACATAATTTTCTAAAATAATTTGAATTGCACCAAACTCACTATGGATGGTGGTTAAAATTCATTGTCTTAGTTTCAGAAGAGCTCAGACCCTAAAATATGGGTGCACTTTAAAATGTATTCACTTTAATAACATTATTTTCAAAAGATGCATGATTCCACTGAGATGATATAAGATGTAAAATTAATCTTTCATCATTGTACACTCATTATCATACATTGCCTCAATATAATTATGCATTTTCCTTCATAGAGAAATTTATGACACATATTTTATTACAGTCCTTTTGAGTTTGAGAATGTATATTTTAAGTTTTTTTATTTTAATTAATATCATTTGTCCATTAAGTAAATTATCAGTTTTTTTTTAATAAATAACATTATACTCAAAATTCTTGAAAGTTGCTGACCTGTCTGTCTTATACATTCAGGCTACCCATTATGCCTCATAGTATCTCATCTAAATGGAAACCATTAACAAGAGTAGGCATAGAATGTGTGCTCTTGAACACAAATCTAAACCAGAACATGTATTGTATTAATATATTATTCCAAAATATTGTCAGAATGAAGTTTTAAGAGGGTATTAATAATTAAGGTTATGTATTTTTTTATTTTTATAATTAAAAACTAACAGCACCTTTCAGATATAAATAATTAATAAACTGTTATATTTTTATAAAACTTGGATTTTTCTGCCTTTCCTATTTGGTCTTGATTATAAAAGAGTTAAAATGAGCTTTTACAATAAGCTACAAGGTTTTACTTGAAGTTAAAGGCAATAAATTAAATGTGTCTTGTGGATATTCCACATATTAATCATAATTGGTAATATTATAATACAATGTGGGGTAACTACTAAAATATGTATGTGACTAACTGATTATCAGCATTATAAAATATATTTTTTTTTGGCCTAATTATATTTTTATAATTTTTTTTGTATATTTGCAATTCATTTTTAAATACTGTAATTTTCTTTATTTACTATGTGAAAAAGACCACACACTAGATTATTGAATTAAAATTATAATAATATAAGAAACATCAATTTATATTTACATATTTTAATCCTGTACTATATGTAGAATTACAAGCAATTTGTCAATAAATTGCATACAATATATCCATTGATATCAAGTAACTCGTTGGAATACCATATTCACACACTATCCCAAAATATTATGTTGGTAAGAGTAGTAAATAGAATATTCAGTTTTTGAAATAAATAACCCCTTATGACTTAAAAGTTATTTTTGTTCTTTGCAGATATTATAATATATGGCATAGAGTATTGTCGTTATGGCAGATAAACACAGCCTGAATTATGATGTGAGAGAGTTGAAGCTGGGCGCCAGTTTTACTAACAATAAGGCCTCCCAATATCACACTATCAAATGTGAGTATTTTTTTTATTGATAATAGCATAAGGGAATTATGCCTCATGACTAAAGTCTCCATGGGATGTCGGATAGTCGATTATAACTTGCAATCGATACAAGTACGCCAGCCTGGTCAGTTACTTTGACTACGCTTCCTTTAAAAGTCGTGAGTAAGAAGGAACACGTGTTCCAGAAAATTATTCCTCAGCTTGATATTGCGGTGATGCTAAATAACAATATATGTATATTGTATCATTTTTAGTTTTTATACTGGCCCAGTAATACGAGTATATCCACAATCAAACTGATGATAAATGAACTACAGTCCGTATAGTAGATCTAATAACGAGAGATTGCGATCCCTCGCCAGCACACAAAATTATGCCAGGTTGCTGAAAACCGTGAACACATTAAGCCTATGTTGGATCTTATTTTGGCGCATAGGCCGGTGGCTTCACTCATTGCAAGTCGGAAAATTTTATCGACGACATAACATCGGTTCGACATGATATATGGAACATTGTTATGACTTTGTTGAGTGACTCCGACCCAATTGAGCAGAATGTTTGCGACGAAACATTTCGGCGGGCAACACGTGCAGGCGCTTGTTGACGACATCGGCAGATCGGGCATAAATTCCTGACTCTGGGCTGATAATAAGTAAAAAAACCCAATATCACTTTTACGACCCGGGATTCAAACCCAAGACCTCACCGTTGTATTCATACCGTAGTACAACCACGTCATCGAGGTGGTCACTTAAAAATATACTTAGAGCAATAATAATCCTATGATAATTATTGTCCGTCAAATGACCTAATCATTCTCCTGTTAGGATCGAAGCCTGTTGGTAAATGTTCACCGTTGCCCATATAAATCAACAACACTAGGACGGTAGGCGTGTTGCTGGCCGCTCGAAAGGAAGAGGAAGGCTTTATGAAAAAACAAAAATGAAAATGGGTTTTGGACCTCCGATAAACTCACTCACAGCACGACATACGATAGCCAAGCTATCGTTTCAAGTCGTTTTCTGTGAGTTAGATGTACCAACTCGATGGAGTCGACCCATTCCTACTATAATTCAATGCAATTACAATGCGGCTCTTTGTAATTTGTAATAAATACATTTTTGTAATAGATGTGGGCTTCCTTTGTTTTTTTTTTATTGCAATGAATGGCGAGACGACCATGCTTTTCGCCTTAGTTTAGCAGCCGTCATGGCACAGTTATGACAGTTATCCGAAGTGGTGGTCAGTAACACAAATAATTGTTTAGGATATGATTGTTGGCGAAAAATTCCTCATGATTTCATTTACTCTAGAGTCTAGGGTAGGTACATAAAAACCTAGTCCAGAACTTAGACACAAAATTCGTCTTATTGTGGGGTCAAGAGTGAAGTCTATGTTTGGGGCTGTTACTATTTGTGTTTAAAGCTTAAACAATGAAATGAACAAACTACTAAAAGATTTTTTAGTTCATTATACAAAATAAACTCATTGTTTTCTAAGAGCCCTTCGTATACATTAAACTATTTAACAATATGTCTTGTTAAGGAAATTCTCTTTAAATAATAATAATTATTAATAACGAAACAATCTCAAACTAATCAGTTTTTAATAACTTGCACTTCTTACAAAATCTATTGGCTGTCCTGGGAATAAGAAAAGAAAATGCAGCTTATGTATATTGTGGACACCCTTGGCTAGTTTACCCAACACTCAAAAATTTATAATATAGTTGTTAACATGACATACTTCAGTATGGTCCAGTAATCTACCAAAATAGAGGCCTCAGTACCGTCTGTATCAAATAGCAATTGCTCCTTCTACATTTAATAATATTTGCCGATCTCGCAAAGTATTGCACTAGAATCGAACCAGGGATTTCTAGTTTCCCACCCACCTTCTATCATATTACGCCATGTAAATCAAATACAATTGTAACTTCAAGAAATCTAGTTACATGTCTTCACGATGTTACATACTCAGATTTTATACTAAAAACTAGGAAGTTGTATGATTCTAACAGGTCATTACTAGTGATTGCAATGATTTGATGATTGTTGATTACGTAATAAGTTTAGTTAATTTGATTTTTACTGTAAGAATTCATATTTCAATTAAAATCATTAAGGTTTTATTCCATAATTCGCAACCGACCGCATAGAAGAATTATGAATAGAATTTCATGTCCGTCAAATGAATACGTAGATTGTTTGGATTTTGATTGAAAGGCTCATGGGGTAGCTCACAACAGCTCATCCAAGTAGTGAGAGAGAGGGACGGCACGTTGACAATTTGAATTTAAAGTGTGAATAGCTTAAGTATTTTGGGAAGTGGGATAATTCTACTGGTACTTGGTACTGGTACTGGTGGTAGGTCTCTCATATGTGAGAGGCCATCTGGGTGGGTACCACCGCAGTGCCTATTTCTCCCGTCAAACAGCAGTGTAAATAAACTGTTGTGTTTCGGATTGAAGGGCATTGTAGCCAGAATAACTACTGGACATATTGAGACTTAACATCTTATGTCTCAGGATGGCGAGCGCAGTGGAATGCCAAGCATTGCTTTGTAATTCAAGGTGTTGTTTGGTTTTGGTACTGTTTATGTGCGGTCGTATCGTTTACCATCAGGCGAACGGCATGCTCGTCTCGCTATTCATTGCAATAAAAAAAAAATACCTATGAGAAAGTTAAATTACGAGTGGCCTAACCTTGTGGAATTTCTCACAGGGTTAGGACACTTTTGAATAGATGTCCTAATCTATCTGGACGTAATAGTTTGGCTGATGGATGGATGGATAATTCATGTTATTGGATATAATATCCTATATTATACTACACCTGTAACGCTACTATGAGATAGTATAGATATTTATAAATTTATTGTTGATTTCAGATGATTTTAAACCTGCCTCTGTGGACGTGAACAAAATGGCGACAGTCAGCGTTGGTACAAAAAATGAAGTTACAGTTACTGTACCTCATTTAGGTGAGTTACTTCAATCTAAGTTAACACAAAAAGAAAATTACATTTAATTAAGATGTTTCATGTGGAATACTGTTAGATTTTGAGTCGTCAAATATAAACTAATTTGACAAAGGTTAAAGTAACATTATTTTATTTATTTATTTAATGTAACATTGTCTTACAGTATTTTCACCCTATGTGATTGTATTTGCACTGTTATATAAGTAATTCAGATACAGTCAGATATTTATATGTATTTCATACAGTCGATAGTCAATATGTTATAAGTTAGATTTTCTACAGTCGTCCTTATGAATTCCGCCAGTGTGCATTTAAATGGGGGTGTACATTATTACCATAGGGAAATCTATGTTTGTACCACCCAAATACGATGATAGTTAAAAAAAATATAAAAAATATCGTCGCTTTTTTGCTGTATTTTTAGTTGCTTTGTGTCTGAATTCACTAAAACTACCGCCTGATTTATTTTTTGGTCTCAATCTGTATATATTTGGTATTATATTGTTAATATGTCCTTTATATAGTGGACACTACATTTTGGGCGCTTTTATTTTGATATGGTTGTGAAGTTGTTGTATTAATTCGATACTGAGTTTATGTAATAGGTTTTCTACATTGAAAATCGAGGTTTGATCTCGTCACTTTCAATTACGGATATTTGCCCTTGTATGGTCAAAATTAAAATACATGATGAGTGATTTACGTAATTATCTGAAATTATTCATGACTGCTTATGTATAAGGCTATTAAATACATGTCATAATAAAGTGACTGCCTCAGTGGCGTAGTTGTACTAGGGTACAGTTACAAAGCTGAGGTCTCGGGTTCGAATCCCGGGTTGGGCAGTGTTATTGGATTTTTCTATTCATTATCAGCTCAGTCAGGAATTTGTGCCCGATATGGCGATAGGCTCGCCACCTATCACATCTTGGGACGGAACAGACAAGGCGAAATGTGGGTGTCTTGGCACTTCTGCCTATCCCTTCTGGGAAAAAGGCGTGAGTTTATGTATGTATAATAAAGTGCATCGAAATAACAGAAGCCTACCTAAAAGAAAATAAAGAACAAAATGTTATTCTGACAATCTCAATCATCAATCTGCCACTTTTGTGTCAGGCTCACCGTTTTGCACTATTTCGTCTACACAGTTTGTAAAATAACACGGGACGTAATGAAGGAGTCTATTAAACATTCCATTCTTGACCTGAATATCTATTAGTCATATGAATTTATAATATTTTTTCAAAGGTTTATCTGTGCAAATAAATTATTTATGAGAACGTTAGTTATCATAATGTTATAATTATTCTGTATCTGTATCAGCCCATATACGTCCCACTGCAGGGCACGAGCCTACTCTATAATCGAGAGCACGATTGAGAGTGGTTAGGCCATATAGTATAATTATTCTTCTTCTTCTCATAGTGCCTCTCCAACTAGTGAAGGTTGGCAGTCAGCTTAGCATACTGTTCCTTGTCTCGTGCAAGGCGAAATAGTTCTGCGGCGCTCGCAATCCTTGTCCACTCTCGGATGTTTCGTAGCCATGACTTTTTCCTCCGACTGACTTTCTTTTTACCAGCTACTTTTCCCATCATTATAAGTTGAAGGAGCCCGTACTTATCATGTCTAATTATAATTATTAGTTATAATAATATAGTCCTGCAAGACTGCATTTTCGCACAAGCTTCACCGTAGTCGTCTATGTTGTATGTGCCTGCCTTTGATCAATGGATACGTAAGAGTGTGTCCGCACCTTCGATCAAATATACACTAGATACACAGTTCCCTGTAAAAGTTCTGTTAAAAAGTGGCACCGATGCATGACATTTAAAAAAGTAAACAAAAGATCACATATTTCAAATATATTAACACAAATTCCACCTTATTCCTGGAGCTTAAAGTAGCTTTTCAAATAATATTGTCTAAAGTTTTACGACGTTTTAGATGCAACGGTCGGTGCGTGACTGAAGGCGAAAGAGTGCTTAAGCACTCTTTTTTGGTGCCATTTTCTAAGCGCTCATGTTGTATCTAGTGTATATTTGATCGAAGGTCCGCACGTATAGAACGTTGTTACAGTGATGTAAACAAGTTCAAGTACAAATGTACGCTATGTGCATACGCCTTTACGAGTGTCTTTCGTAAAATATTTTAAAGTTTTTGTCAGTGATTATGTCTCTACATTTTAATAACCTCTCGTTTAACCTACATTTATAGGTATACATTAAATTTACCTAGATGTGTCATGTACGCAGAAGACTGCATTTATTTAAATCAGGGTAATTTTTTAAATATATTCCTAATGCATTTCGTGTTTACCTATTTCATGAGTCATCATCATGAGTTTTTATATTATAGTATACTTTATATATTATTTACTAGATTATAGTATATTTAGTATACTTCATTATGAAGTTTTTATTACAATACTGAGACCAAAACAATTAGTTAGCGTTAATTAAACCCTATTATAAATTTTGTGTACCACGCAGGCAAAGTCATGGGCATCAACTTCTTATGATGCTATAATGAGAATACAATATTTACCCACGCACTTTCCTATTACAGTGTCATAAAAATTACACATATAAGAAAGATATTACACGTGTAAAATGTTTAGTATTGCCCTGCTAAACGTGTTTGTGGGAAATCCCGATAGGCACATAACGGTTGATATCTTTAAAGTTAGATTTCACATCGCAATTTAGTAGGCCATATTGTTTGTTCTATTTTATTCAAGAAATAAATTATTGTTATTTTATTGTGGTTGTGAAATGTAAAATGCAAAATTAAATAATTCATGTTTTGTATTGTTCTGGGTGGAATTTATTTTGTGTGATTTCAAAATAAATATTGCAAACTTTTAATATAACAGTAAAAGCTATATAAATAGTATTATGTAACTTATATTATGTATATTTATATTATAATGATTCTAGTTATTAAGTAAACAAATTGAACAAGATATTGAAAGGAAACTAACCAAGATGTGTACTCGATGCCACACAATTATTTTATAAAAAATTAAGCGCACAATATATTTAATGTTCATTAATTTGTTTAGACTATACATACATACTTGCATTAAATACCTGAGGCATTAAGAGTGGTTAGGTCATATAGTACACTATCCTGGCCTAGTTTGGGTTGGTGGACTTTACACACCATAGAAATTCTCACAAACCGCTATGGTATCCATTTCCTCACTATGTTATCCTTCACTGTTATAATTAATTTTCAGAATTAAAAAATGTCTTTATTTGACAGTTGGCGCGGGGGTCCCGCAAACCGTGTTCAAAGGCAACCAGAAACCCTACACTAAGGAGTGTGTGTTGATCATCGACAAGGTCACCGGAGAGATCACACTCGAGAAACTGTCAAGCAATATACAAGTAAAGAAGACTAGGTACGTTATATATTTTTTTATTGCAATTAATCGTGAGACGAGTTTGTGGGTTACTCTATAAAAACGATAAGAACTTTGAATGTTCGGATGTTCGATACCCGACGTAAAATATAAGTTTTCCACGTCTAAAAATCAATACTATTATCTATAATACTTGTCATTTTCTCCGAACTTAGACTATGGTTATGACGTACGATTGAGGATTCCAACATTAGTGGAGTATCTAGGCACATTAGTGAAGTTTTACGTACGGCGTCCGAACATTCGAAGTTCGTAACGTTTTTATAGATTACGACTCTGAAATCTTCATGGATGGCACGTATTAGGCTAAAATTGGGACCTTGGTTCGTATTAATAGTAAACTAAAAAATAAAAAACGCCAGAGCCAAAAAGTCCTTAAATATTTTTATTGCTAATTTAGTGATTATCTCACCTACTTTCCTGGAGGATGGGGAATTTTATTGTGTTTACTAAAATTAATTTACGACTTGTGATTTCAGTCCTAATTAGAGCTATATTCAAGGAAAACGCGTATCCAACAATAACTCATAATGTGTAATCAATAGCCATTGCGTTATATCCATATTGCATAAACAATAATTTTGCTGATTGAAAATTATTTTCTTTGATTCAAAGTTCAAGATAGCAACAATGTTATACTATTTGTACTTATAACAAGTACTGCTTATGTTTATATGGTTGAAAAGTAATTATGTAATTCCTATGTTTATCGTATTATAAATATTTTTTAAAGAATGTTGAATTAATAACTAATTTGAGTAATTGAATATTATCGCTTTGAAATAAAATACTATTTACGGTATATAATTCATATTCAATAAATACATCGAAGCTCTACAGATAAATAAAAAAAAAATATACCCAATACACATAGTGTTGTTTCCACACTAACATCGAGACTTGCGTCGTGGGCTTCGGTAACCACGAATAACGTTTCGGTGTCACAAACACCCAGTCCCGAATCAAATACTTGTGGATCTCAAACACATTGTCTTGGTCCAGGGATCGACCCCGCGGCCACTCGTTTCCTAGTCGGCTTTTAATCAGCTGCACCATGGAGACTTTAAATTTTATCCCGGGAAAAGTATAAAAAGTGTTAGAGCCATGATGTTGTCAGTCATGACTCAGTATGAATGGGCAGGTTTGTCCGGGACGATAACACTGTCTCACAGGAAATCAACGTGATGCGACCGCCGAATGCCCAATACCCTTTCCCTCTGCCTATCCTTTTTCCTTCCCCCTCCCCTCTCAATTTGATAGGCCCGTAACACCTCTATGATCCAGGCGTTAATGATGTTGATGGGAGGCAGAAATTACTTACCATCAGGTGATCAGTATCCTCCTTTACCGACACTATTCTTTACTAGTGGTAGGTCCCTCATAAAGGTGAGAGGCCGCCTGGGTAGTTACCACCGCAATGTCTATTTATCCCGCCAAATAACAGTTTAAATGCACTGTTGTGTTTCGGATTGAAGGACATTGTAGCCAGAGTAACTATTGGACATATTGAAACTTTATATCTTATGTCTCAGGATGCCGAGTGCAGTGGAATACCAAAAATTGCTTTGTAATTTACAGTTTTTGGTTTTGCTACTGTCCATGAGCGGTCGTATCGCTTACCATCAGGCGAACGGCAAGCTCGTCTCGCCATTCTCTGCAAAAAAAATATCTATGATATTTAAAACAAAGTATTTCACGCTGTGGAATACGCAACCAATAATAATAGTAGTTAATTAATTTTATGTTATAGTTAATTTTATTTTACGTATATTTATCATTCATTTTATTGTATTATATATATAAATATAAATTATATTTAATTTTATATTCAAGATTTTACCTTAACTCTTTCTGTTTTGTACGCCTACCATGTTTTCCATGTACCACCCAAAGGTTGACTGGCAGATAATGCCTCAAGTATTAAGTCCGTCTTTATACTGTGTATAAAAGCGTAATAACATAAAATAAATAATACGTGTTTTTGTGTGTAGACAAGAGACGGCGCAGAAGCCGCGGCCGCTGACGCCGGTGACGACGGACTTCACCAACACCACGCAGCGCTCCACCTCGCGCACGCGCGTCGCCACCAACCGACGCACCAACCCCAATGCAGGTAACTTTCCAAACATCCATACTAAATTATATTTCTTTGTGATTTACGCACTAAAAATAATTAATCATCAAGTAATGTACACGTGATGCCTCCTATACAGAAAAATAGATGGTAATTACTATCATTATATTTTGATGGCGGTTCCCAGTAACTTCCCGCATCTCTTCTACCCCTTTGCAAATCACTTAAAAGTAGTAACAGTTTATAACTAAACAAAAGTGGTCTAACACAGTAAATAAATGATTTAATGAAATGTATGTTGTTTCCAGGCCCGCTGCCCAATACTCAGGCTCGGTTCAACGGCGCCGGCGCCCCGAAGCCGCCGCCCACGATGGTGCGCTCCCCGCCGCGCGTCAAGACCTCGCCCCCGCAGGCGCCGTGAGTAACAACTACTATTTCAATAATTTATTTCCAGCCACAGGAATTTCACTGCTGAACATATGCCTTCCCCAAGGATCTCTAAATCGACCAGTTGGAAACGGCCTGCATCCTGCGACTTATAAAGTTATATTTATGTGTTTAAAAGTAATATAATTGGCATTTCAATGGTTATTGTCCTACATAGTAAATAACAACATTAAATAATTATTAAGTTTACGATAATAAAGTAATAGCGAGCAAAGTCCCTAGCAACTCCTTCAATACAAGTATGTAATTTGTAATGGATGTATTACAGTTGGTCAGCCGGCGGCAACAGCACATTGGCGTCGCTGCCGATGATCGGTCTGGACGACAGCCTGGGGCTGTCCGCGCCGGCGCCGGCGGCCGCGCCCCCCGCGCCCCCCGCGCCCACGCCCCCCGCGCCGACGCCTCTCGCGCCGATGCCCCCCGCGCCACCCGCGCACCCCACGCCCCCCGCACACAACGGCTACGCGGCGCGCGCGCACTCCCTCCACGCGCCGCCCCCCGAGCGCACGCCCCACGTACCGCACGTACCACACGTACCGCCCGTGACGCACGCCCCACCAGCTGCGGTATTTATTTATTTTGTTTTATTTTTATTCTTTACTGCAGACAAAAAGAACAAACATACAATATTTTATAACTATAATTGAAGAGTACAGTTGACGGTCTTGTATTGGGTTGGCGGTTCATTTACTTTGTGACTTTCAAGGAAAAACCCTTAAGCTTTATGTTTGAGGAAATAGCTTCTTGGGATCCCTACTGACATGTCAATTGTCAAGCAGGTGATGGCAAGGAAAGTTTATTGAACTCCCCGGGGTAACTGGTAGTCTAGCCGCTATACGCAGTTGGTGATTACAGTACACACACATGTTTGTGCGCAACGCTTGTGCGGCCATCACACATGTGACGTGTTATGTTCCTAGACAAACGTAACGTTTGACTGCTAGTATGAAGACTAGTGCTAATGTTATGTGTATGCGCAGGCGCAGTCGCAGGAGGAGGAGAGTTCGTCGAGTTCGTCGAGCGATAGCGGCAGCGACTCGGATAGCGGCAGCGATTCTGATGACAACGACTCCAGCGCACACCACTCCGCGCACAACCACGGTAACCACGCCGCTTATATTCTTAGCTTTATTCTGGACGGTGACAAGGCTTTCTGTCTCAGTCTTCATCATATCGTCCAGTCTTTAACATACTCAACTCGCTTATCATCAAGCGAACGGCATGCTCGTGTCGCCCCATTCAGTGCAATAAAAAAATAATAATATTACATGTACATATTATATCGCACCTTTAGAATTAAAGTGAGCTAATCCAAAAAAATAGATTTTAACGTTTAATCATAATATATTGGCTCAAAATGATTATCTCCGTCGACCTTTAAAGAAGGTCCTATTAACGCGTGCAAGACAGAAAGATGTATACTTCGGTCTTCTCGATGTAACTTCCATAAGTACAAAATTTCTTATGTTACAAATCTTTAAAATACGTTTCCCAACATTTTATTTTTTCTTAGTTCTTTTTAATTCTAAAGATGCGATATGTCAAAAATGAACTCAGAGTGTATTGGCATTAACAACAACAATGCTGTGTGTTGCGTGCAGTGTTGCCGGTGGCGGGCGGCGCCAACCCCGCGCTGCCCAGCGACGTGCTCAACCACGACCTGTGCCTCTCCGAGTCCGGCAGCGACTCCGACTGACCTCACGTCCACCCGCTTCACCTCGGCTCGGGTATATCACACGGTCAACTCCACGCGCGCGTGCGTGTGCGTGTGCGTCGATGACACCGGCCCACGTCTCCGCGAATATACTCACACGTCACCGAACTGAATTGCTTACCAGCAATGTACGGAATTATAGCAATCAAACGCGTACAGAAACCTACGCTGTGATACGTTAACCATGCAGCCTTAGTTTTATACTGTTCTTATTTATAATGTGGGGTGCAGATTCTATATACACGCCGCTGTGATGTGATCGGGCCGCGCACGCTCAGTACCCGACTGATTGTTCCAACAGTGTGAACTGATTTGGACGGAAAGTACATTTTAAATAATATGCTAGCCTTTGTCTTTGTGGTATGAATTAGTAGTATATAAGTAATATTCTGTACTGAATAAAAACTCAACTGGAAATTTAAATATGTCTGTGATAGAATGATGAACAGAATGTTTCTTCCTTTTCTGCCAATTTCCTTACTCATTAGTACTTAATTAAAATCTTTTCAATATGTTGTATATTGATCGTTTCTTCCTTTCTTGACTCCTATAATTCGCTTATTCAACTGTTTACAGTGATGAAGCTGTTTCTTGTTTGTACAAGACTTTACTTACCAAGCCGTATGTAAAGTAAAACTGTCAATTCGAACTGACGGTGCGCGGCCCGCAAGGGAGAGTGTCGCCCGCTCCCCACTGTCCCTTATCGACTCACGGTGGCTTGCCATGTTAAAAATATATTTACCATGTAAGAGATGTTTACATTAAAGTATAATATTTTTTTATGTCACAATTTATTTTATCTATAATTTCGAAAAAAAAAGGTTTAATGTAATAATTATTGTTACGTGGTAATGAAACAAATGTAATAATAACGTGCCTCATGAGAACACATATTTTTTATTTTATGCCAATATTGTAAAACGTAGACGTAAGTACGTAATGATTGTTCTATGGAGAGACGTAGGTGTAAATTAATTTTAGTTACAAATGCTGCAATAATAAAGAGTTTTCCTTTTTGTACAGTAAGTGATTTCGTATGTTACGTTAACTTTGATGGATTGTGTAAAGTTCGTCGGAATGTTTAGTTTTGTAACGCTTGTATAGAAATTGTCCCATTGTACATATATGATACACGTAATAGAGAAATTTTTATTGGGGTTATCTAGCGAAACCTGAAATTGTGTGCCTTCAAATCACCTACTGCTAATTTAATTTGAATTTATTACGTGTCTACTATAGCAGACATACCTAATCAAGCTCTTTTTACTTTTGAAAATATAAACAAAATAAGCAAATGAATGTTGCCTTTTATTTTTACATATAAACCACTGTAATTTTTACTTATTCATAAAACGTGGTGCGTGTAAGAAGGTTTAGTATCGAAGGAAGGTGTTGAATATTCTATTTCAATAAAACATTTTTAAATATAATTTTATTTTATTGGGAATTTATCCATTAAATAACGATTCGCGGACTCTGCGTAATCTTGCATGCTCACGCAAATGTCATAAAACTACCATGAAAACTACAGAACACTTGACGGTCCCTGAAACCCATATGAAACGATATTCCTTTCGTGATTGCGACCATGGGTGTAGATTACAAATATGATTGCCGCCCACTGTGAGATGCATAGCTTGTGCACAGCAATACATGTTTAAAGAGGGAGAGTTATGTGTTATGCCTACGGTGTAATGGCGGAAAAGTGTTTTTGAAACCCAACACAACCTTTCTTCGGGTGTTCGTGGTGTGGTTCTGGTCATAGAAAATAGTACGATTTATTACGTGTGTATTTTCAATAGTAGGTACCTATATTTTTGCCATATTTAGATACTGGAGTGGTGAAATTAAATAGAATACATACCTAACAGAACGCTTTCAGAACTGGTGTAGTAAACGTGGAAATTGATTACTTGACTCATATTTATACAAAACTGGATGTTAAGATTTTTTTTAAATATGTAATTTTTAAAACCGTCTGGGGCTCTGAATGTTTATTGTAAGTTTTCTTAGTAACATGTTGACACAGCAGTACCTACCATGAAACACCGCTTTGCAATATAAGGCTGTGTTTCCATTGAGAAAGCGAGGGGAGATGAGTGGCGACGACGTAAACACGTGAAAAGAGGTAGGTCCGTAGGTATTATAGCGGTGGACCGGATGGTAAATCGTTGCGGGTACTGGCTGCCTCATTATGCTCGCATCTAGTACAATTTGCTTGTTTTAATGTGAAACATCTATAACGGCGGATCGCCGCTGCATGCGTCATCACGCTATTGAGATTGTATCTATGTTTAAGTTTATATATTACGTCCATGATTAAGGCGGAAACATAAAATAGTACAAGCTGGGTCAAAGTTAATTCATTTTGATTCAATTTTTTTTTACCTTCCGATTCCGAACGAGAAACGTCAGTCAGCTTTAACTGTCAAACTAATGTCAATGTCAAATGTCAGTAAACTTTTGTGTGAGGTGAACGCTGATTACTATTTTTGTTTATTCCAGTTTATTTTGCATGATTTAAATAAGCTTTACTTTATGAAGGCCTTTGCCAACGGTCATTAATGTGTTTTGCGTAGCAGTATCATGTTTTAGTAGGGTTATAAGCGTGTTACTAAAACAAAATGTCAAACACCCCATCGAATAACAAAAATCACCTGAAGAAAGCTAATAGCAGTCGAGACCGAGATAAAAACAAATCAGTTACATCGGAGTCTGGCGGTTCTAGCCAGTGTGATACGCCACCGTTGACAGAAAAGGTAATAATCCCTAAAATATTTTTTTTTTCAAACAATTGCAAGTTTACGCCTTATGGGGCCCACAATAAAATCCTATAAAAAATACAATGTGTGAGTTTGAAAGAGTAACAAAAATATTCAATTCTTTGCTTGTCCTATGCAACCACTGTAATTTTCTGGATCAAAAGTAGCCTATGTGTTAATCCATCCATTTATGTGGGTATCAGCTACCTATATACCAAATTTAGGAGAGATACATTCGAACGTTTTGGAGTTTAGTGCACTCAAAGTCACACAAAAACATCTAAATATCATTGTTTTTGATAGATTTAGATTTTCTCATTTATCTCCCATGTACAGTAAAATCATTTATTATATGTATAGAATAGATTTATGTTGGTTTGTCCCAGGATGGAGGTCCTTCACAAGGCAGGTTTGCCGGTGTTGGTCCCGATTCAATCCTCTGCATGGCGGAGCAAGTTGGTGCAGAGTTAAACATGGAGGCGGCAACTAATTTAGCTGAAGATGTCAGCTATAAACTTAGACAAACAATTAGTGTAAGTGTTTGTAATTTTGTCACTTCACATTACTACATATTTCTATGTAATATAATAAAAATAAAATTATAAATATTTCAAACCAAACAATTTCACAAAAGCAAATTCCTAATCTGAAAATCAAATGAACAAACATTTCACTTTCACAGTTCATACGACAATCCATACACAACATCAGATGAATCTTTCATTTAAAAGGACGAGAGGAAGCTTACCTCTTATGTAAACAAAAATTCCTGCTATTCGAAATCTTTCATTAATTGTATAATGTGTCCCATTACAATTTCCAGAATTTAGCATTACACAGTGAGATGCTAAAGAAATCCCGGGTTGACTCGTGGGATGTGAACTCAGTACTTATGCTCTCTGACACTAGTCCTGTGGTCGGGGCGTGTGGTACAATCTACACAACATTTAGCGATGAACGACTGTGCTGTCCTGTTGTGAGTTTCAATTTATTCAGTCTTTACTATCAATTTAATACAAAATAAAGCTTAATTTGTACAGATTTTATACCAGATTAAGTTTAATTTAACATTTTTAAAATTCCCCACTTTCGAGTACTTTACAGCTTTCGTGGTCACGGAGCAGACTTATGTATTAGTTGTCTGCTCAGTGTAATAAAATCCGTAAAAAGTTGGTTTTATTTCAATTTTTAACAGTCGCAAATATAAAAAATACCATTGAACATACTATGAAATTTGATTTCCGATCTTATACATACTGTTATTATTATTTTTATTTGCAGGAAAATGTTTTGAATGTAACGGAGTTTGCACTGACGACACAAAGCTATGTGTACTCGACACTACCCACTGTATCTGTTGAATGGATCACAGACGACAGGAGTCTCAACAATAGTAATAATATCAGTGTAGCATTGCAGAATTACTACACTAAAGTAGCTAGAGGTAGGTCACTATTTTATGAGATATCAATCATCATCATCATCATCATCATCATCATCATCATCATCATCATCATCATATCAGCCACAGGAAGTCCACTGCTGAACATAGGCCTCCCCCAAGGATCTCCACAATGACCTGTATAGAGATATCACTACGTAAGCGTTATTAATTTATTTAGTCTTTGCAAAATCCACTTAGCAGAAAAATACCAGCTTAAAAACTTGTATTTCCCGAGGATATTAATAATTTTGTCGATGAATATCTCGACACATTTTACTAAAAAGATACACGTTCAAATCTAACGACAATATTAAAGCTTGTGTATAAAGTAGACTACTACTACTACTTGACTACAAATAGCAATGTCTCGTCTCCTCGCTGGTACACCCATACATCAAACACTTCAGTGACTTATTCGAACATCAAGAAAAAAGTTCACGTTAAATGATATAGCCAGTTTAAATCGCGGATATTTTCGCAGCAATATTGAACCTTCGCAAGAAACCGAAGGAGTTGGCTGTACAAGATCTGATGACGAACACGCGCATAGGGCCGATATTCCCGAACCTGTTCAACTTGGCCGTACTGGTTCTCAATGACGACAATCTCAACGCACTCAATGTGCCGGCCAAGAAACCGTTGCAAGCCAATGTACTGGACATGGTCGACGCTCTCTGCTCCAACCCTTGTAGCTCCGACACTAATATACAACAACAGGTAAGATTACTACAATAATTAATTAAATAACTTATTATGTATACACTTTGATTTTTCATATTTAAGCTCTATTCTCCTAACTTAAGGTCAATAATCCTATACATATTCTAAATAGCGTTAAAATAGCGACTTTTTTCCCATTCAAAACAACTCTTTTATGTCCAGTAATTTTCAGACTATATTTATCTATAGAAGTATATATAATATATGTGTGTATTAATATTAGGTGTATGTATATAATTATGTATCATATATTGTGTACATATTAATTACAAATCATTCGTCTATTATTATTTTATTGGAGCTTGTATCCTTTATTTTCTAGACTGCCCTCTCTTCTTTTCCTTTTCTTCTATCCATCCAAAGGTTGTCTGTAAGAAATCGCCTAGAGCGATAAGACCGCCATCTGTACTTTTTGTTCATTTGTAATATATTTAGGTGTTTATCCTTTTTATGTGCAGTTAAGAATAAATAAATACTAAAATTTTTTGTCACAAGATAATAACTAAATAAGGTTATAAATGCGGAATAAAACGATTTTTTTCTTTTCTATTACAGTTCCAAAGGTTATTTCCAGTTATGGTATCAAATATTCTTGGAAATGGATCGCTAGCGGAAAAAATGGTAGCGATATTGACAAAGATCACACGAACGTGGCCATCATTCATTGCCATAGGTAAAATACAATGTATTTTTTTAAACGTTAAATAATGTTTATAGCGGGGATATATGAAGACGAGACGGTGGTATAGTTACCATATTTGGCGGGATAAATCCAGGCAATATTTATCTTACGAGATCGCCCACTAAAATTATATAAAAGATTGTGCTTAAATATGGAAATGTCTATGACAGTTAAATCCCAGTTTAAGCGTAAGGGAATCGGGAATTAAATTGCAAAAATAAGAGATATTTACAAAAAAATCTATGAGTTGTGTTTTACGATTCATAAGACCAGCGTGGCGGAGTACAGTTTAATGAAAATATTATGTAAATAAAAACAATTTTCAATCCATATAAATGAGAGAAGCCGGTGGGAAACGGGATATAATGTAAGTTGATTCTCAATCATAGAGGAGGTCTGTGGGTGACAGTGCGATATTGGCCTATACATTGTAACTTGCCGTGTTATAATATGTAGCATCGTTGAGCCTTATAAACATATGTATATGTATAGGGCTAAAAAGAGAAGTTCATTCAATATGGCTGCGGTTGTAGGTAAACTCAGAACTTTAACAAAATTATGTTTGTATTTTTAAAAATTAAATACTTTATCAACATAACATATCAATGCGAAATACCGACTATTTAAGTGGCAACATGTCTTACGTCGGATAGGATACGGACTTTACGTTTAGACACGTGATCAACAGTCAAATATTTGTTTCGGTGCGAAGACCGAAGAAGTGCGGACCCTTGGCCTCGTTCATTCATATAGTTGCCCTGGTGGTCGACAGGTAAGGGCATCCTGTTCGACTACCTGTCGCAGGGCACTAAGGAGCGGCTCACGGCGGCGATGATCAAGTGCGTGTGCGCACTGGGGCGGCGCGCGCTCGTGGAGTGCCTCGCCGACCAGCTCGACCACCTCGACGCCGCCATGCACACCACCAGGCCGCATAACCATCCGCTTGCTCATCTGAGGGAGGCTATACTGGTGAGTATATTGATCATCTTATCGACCGCAGAAAGCAATCTTGTGGTATTTTGTGGTATCCTATGGTTGTCTGGCAGAAATTGCCTTAGAGCGATGAGACCCCCATTTGTACTTTCTTGTTTTATATTATCTCTAAACTGGTATTCCTTTTTATTGTGTACAATAAATAATTAAATAAATAAATAAATATCTCGAAAACTTCAACTTTACACCGGAGCCAAAAATAAAATATTTAAAAAATTTATCGCTTCTAAACTTAGGAATACAATTGTTTAGTAATACAATTTTAAAATAAAACCTTCCTTTACACGAGCCCATTCAATGCGGTATTTTTTTCTGAATTAAATGGTGTATAAAAGTAAAATTCGCATTTTTTCGAGATACGACAAAATCGCTTTACTGCGTCGTTATCACGGTTAACACGACTTCATTCATCGGAATTATTTACTTTTTGTTAAATATTTAAATGTTTCGAACGTGTATTAGTACAAAATGTCACAACAAAAATTGCGGTAAGAATTAAAAAGTTTACATCCTCAATACACGCCATTAACAGTAGTTTTCATTCGAAATAAAATGTGTATGTTTACCAACAGCGCAAGTTATAGTAGAACACCACACTTTACACATCAATTGATTTACAAAATTCTTTGTCTGCTAAATTTTGGATTAAATACATAAAAATAATTGAATCGCATACCCTATTAAAAGACATTGGTTGAACTCAAAAAGCTTTATGAATGCACACACGGGATATTAATTCATAATCTGAACACATTAATATAGACGCAAGGCTGCGAATGCATTGCACGACCCATTGGCACCACATTCCGCTGACAAAATAAAATTCACACTTACATTGTCCCTACACACTGGAAAAAAACCGTAGTCGAATTGGTAACCTTTTTGAAGTCGGCCAATGAAACAATTTTTTTTACTGAATTGCCTTGATTTTCCCAAATAATACATAAAGGTTAAATAATATTTATTGTAATGTAATATGTTCGCCACGGTGCAAACCACTCTCAATCGTACTGTCGATTGTAGAGTAGACTCGTGCCCTGCAGTGGGTCGTATATGGGCTGATACAGAATATGTTCGCAGGACGCATCGACGTGTCTGCTGAGATCTGAACCCACTACGTACCTGGAGGACTACGTCACAACAGACTACACGCTGTACGAGATGTTGGGAGACTCCATCATGCCCAGGCGGCTGCTGTTTCCACACGCTGGTATGTTTTAGTATTTTCTTTCTCTCTTCAGCTACAGAAAAACCATTACTGAACATAAGGTTAGGTTCTCCACATCGATCTGTTGGAAGTGGCCTGCATCCAGCGATATTGTTAATATTTCGACGACGACGTGCTAATAACACCTATCTGATAAAGTCACAAATTTACAAGAACTGAAAACAATATAGATTTGTTGTAAATTAAAAAGTAGTTAGTATATTTTTAATGGGGAATAGTAATAATTTAGGCTTTATATGTTATATTGTATTCGTGTATTTTATGATAGTGTAGTAGGTATTACCACTCTCAATCGTACTTTCAATTGTAGAGTAGGCCCGTGCCCTGCAGTGGGACGTATATGGGCTGATACAGACAGATACAGTAGTAGGTATTCAGTTCGATAGGACGTATTGCCATAAATAGATACTTTGGAAAATGACATTTAAGAGGTATTGGTACATCACCGTCGATTTGAGGATTGTACGTGTGTTGTGCTTTGAGAATAGATAGGGGAGGACTTGACTGAATATCAGCGTTGTTCGGTACTGAGTTGCCCGTCAGTAGATTTAATTAAAGAGTATTCTGTAAGACATTCAAGCTGGTCTATTTATACAGGAGTTGGTCTTCTGTTTACTAAAGGACTAGGGATTTTGGAAACCAGACTTAGGCTATCTTTATCGTGGATTGCAACAAAGAATACATTAGATACCCGTGCTATTTGCATTTGTCTGTACAATCACATAATTTGTTATCTAAAATTAATCTATATGTTTCAGATACCTCAAAACAAAACAACGTAGACGCGGACAAATCACCCGAAGAAGAATTCTCATTCGTGATGCCAGTGAGGCCCATGATCAGGCGGCCGAAGCTCCGGCTCATACCCCCCACCACAGTGCGAGTGCCCCTTAACAGAGACTCAGTGTTCGAAACCACCAACTTTATTAGTGAAAAGTGTATACAAATAAAGATTAGTAGTTGCAGGACGCTAGTGGCTCGGAATAGAGCGAGACAGCGACAAAATGAGTACGCGACGGTGCGTCCGTGCGAGGGCGCTGTGGTCGCCAGTGGATTACTGCATAGGTTTAGGTACAGACTGAAAGATACTAAGCAATTTCCAATATTTGGAGCGTTGTTACTGTGAATATAAGTTATTTTTTTATGTAATTTTGTGTTTTATTTTTTTCGTTTGGTAATACTTATTCGATGACGTCATTAAGCGTCATGGAGAACTGATGAGATAGTACTATAGCGATGTAATTAAGCGTCATCTATTTTATATTGGCGTGTGGCGAATTTTGGAACTACAAAAAAATAAAAAAAAATATCCAAGTGTTTATCGCATTGATTGAGATACGTTTTTTTAATATAAACAACAAGCATTTATACTCCTGATCTAACTTATAACATGTCCAATATAATTAATTATTGGGAGAAAAACCTTTTTTTAATATATTGGCATGACAACGTATTCGGACGCCAAAAGATTGTAGCGGATCTATAAAGTAGTCAAGAGTAGTAATGTGTGAATAGCCAAAGAATTGTAAGTTCATGGGGAAATAAAATTTAAATATAATCATTCCCTATGAGAGCGAGTTTTTTTTATTGCGAGACGAGCATACCGTTCCCCTGATGGTAAGCGTTACGACCAGTCATGAACATTAGCACAACCAAACAACACCTTCAATTACAAAGCAATGCTTGTACTGCGCGTACAATTCCACTGCGCTCGCCATCATGGCACATAAGATGTAAAGTCTCAATATATCCAGTAGTTACTTTGGCTACAACGACCTTCAATCCGAAACACAACAGTGCATTTAAACTGCTGTTTAGCGGGAGAAATAGAAATTGCGGTGGTACCCACCCAGGCGGCCTCTCACATATGATAGACCTACCACCAGTAATAACCCTAGTACCCTAATATAGATTTATTATCAAAACATATCTATGGCGTATCATAATATAGTATAATAATTATAGAGGCCTATAGACCTATAACTGCCGTCTCTTTTTCTTCTCTTGTATCCATCTCATAGCAGTCAGTACACTGATGTAAATTATTGTTAAGATTCATTGGCGTACAAAAAGAATAAAATAAATAAATAACTATGGTTTTTTTTAACGAACTTAATATTTGGGTTGAATTCAGTATTTAGCAAAGCATAAATAGTATCTACAAAATAGCTCGTGCTAAAATTAACACGTGTTGCTGTTAAATTGCATAGACTTTCGTTTTAATTACAGATAATCGTAGATAACTTATAATGTTTGGCTTATTTATTAACTTTTTGGGTGGTACAACTTTATCATTTAAAACCGACTTGTAGTAAGAGTTTTGTAGAATGTTAGGTTACTTACGTAAGATTAGGAACCCAAAGGGTGGTAGGATATTAATTATCTGCTGGATATGAATAATCACAACGAAACAGCCAAATATGTAAGTAAGACGCGTTTGGGTTCACAGCGACGTATGCAAATTTACTGCGTTTTGGACTCAATCCGAGCATGACGCGTTGCAAACAAGTCGACATCATTGTGATGCTGTAATGGAATTGCAGTGCTCACTCTAATATTCTACCTACGTTGGCGAGTGACAAAATTAGGAACTACAAATAAAATTGTTTGGCATAATTTTCATAATGTAAAGTGCAAACTGTGAACATTTATTACTTGACAGCCTCCGTGGTGCAGTTGGTTAGACGCCGGCTGTGAGTGTGAAACGATAGGCCGTGGGTTCGATCCTTGCACAAAACAAATATTTGTGTGAACAACAGGTATTTGAATAAAGCTATTATTTACGGATTTTATCGCGGAATGGGTTTAATTTTTAGATCTTTTGACTTCCCGACGTTTCGATTACTTTACAGCTTTCATGGTCACGGGGCGGACTGACCGTCCCGTGAATAGTTTTATTCAATGTGTAAAATTCGCGTAAATCTAAGAAACCATTAAACAGGTATTTGTTTCGGGTCTGGGTGTTTGTGAGGCCGAAAATTCTCTCGTCGTTCCTGATACCCACGACACAAGACTCGATCTTAGTGTGGGGTCAGATCTATGTATGTAACTGTTGGATGTATTGAGTTTAGTTATTAATTACGGGCCTTATTTATGAATGACAGTTTTAAAACTTATTTTAGTTATCAAATGTCCCTTTCGAACAGATTTTGAATTCAATTTGACCGAGGAAGACAAAACATTCGATAACTAAATAGGTTCTTTTTAAAACTGTTTGAACAAGGCCGGTAATGTTCAATGTAGTTGAAAGAGAAGAGAGGAAAACATCCGGGCGACAGAAGATCGTAAATCATAATAATGAAATGAAAATATTTATTGAACCCATAAAAGTCATACATTATTTAGATTCAATCACTTTTTCTTTTTTTCACTACCACCCGGTTCACAAGGCTGTTTTCGCCAGAGAAGAACGGACAAGAAACTAAGGCGGTGCTTTTTCAAAACAAGTTTAAAATACACTAATTATATATTTATTTACTTTCTCGTGCCAGTGTTAACAATATTTAATTGCAGTAGGTATATTCTGCTAACGAATTCCGGATAAATTCATCATATCGGAACATTCTAATGCCATGTGTGTACTCTTACAAATCAAGTTTTTTTTCTCAGAACATACTACGATAGTTCTTATATGCGTCATATGGTTTCCCTTTAGTTAAATGAAACTGGTGAGTAATTACTGGTTTCTCAAAGGCACGGCTGTGAGGATACTTTGAATGGATCATAATACTTTTAAAATTCTGATTTAAGAATCTCAAGTATATTTAGGTTTCTTTAACATATTTCCTTTATCTAAAAAGCGAGGGACAATCAACTTTGAATTTACAATATCGTCACGAGGGGAGAGGTTTGTGTCTTGGATTAGGATTGGGATCTTCGCTTTGTCCGATTGCCCCCTAACAAGCTATTGTTTGTGTAGGTAATTTATTTAAAATGAAATCGAAAATAAATGATTCTAATATTATTCGATAAATTATTACTATTACTAAGGGTGTGGTGGCTTGTTGGTAAACGGACCAGACGCGGCTGCCTACATGTTCCAGATTCCAGGGCACACATCTGAATTTTCTGAGTCATGTGTGTATTGATAGTCAATCACCACGCACTATAAAATTGAAAGAAAACATCGTGAGGACACTTGCATATCATACGGATTTGTATGAATTATTATGGTGTGTGAAATCCGCCAACCCGCACCAGGCCATCAAGATGGACTATAAAGCCTACCCGACCTAAATCGTACTCTCGATTGCAGAGACCCGTGCCCTGCAGTAGGACGTATATGGGGTGATACAGAAAATAATTACTGAAGAATATCACTGTCGCGGAATTTACGGAACATATTGTTATTAGAACATTCCTAACGTAGTGAATAACGTCTAAGTGTAGGGAGAACGATATCTTCAACTAATCAATTAACATAAGTGGTTCAGGAAACTGACCTAAATACCATTTAACTGAACTTGTGGTACGTAGAAATGTGATCTAATTATGATTGATTACATGCCTCTGATAAAGAATCTGATTCATTTATCATAGACACTTTTATTATTCTATCGCATCGTTTATGTACTTTTTATATTATATCAATTAACGGAGCGGTTTTGGCAGTAGGTGTTCCATAATTATTTTATATATACGGTTGTAAGAAGAGGTCGACACTTTTTTATATGGTCATAATATGTCATCAGTTGGGTATAAGCTTCTCACTCATAAGTATTTTTCCGAAATAAAATGTGCATAATTGTTTACGTTGTATTATTTAATCAAAACCATATGACCGGAATATACTATAATTATAAATATAACAATCGGTATATAATAAAACACAAATAATAGACACGGCGTCTTGGCCACACGTTGAATAAAAGACTCGTGTGGATATCAGATATTACGAGAGGCTTTTTTACACCGAGACCAAAATGAGTGTAACTATATGGGCCACACAAAAATAAATTGTGTTGGTTTGGGGATCGAACCCACGGCCACTCGATTCATAGCCGGCTTACCCATGCGGTACCGTGGCAATAAAAACTACTATTCATTTGAACTATGAATGGCTAAATTGTTTAGATTGAGTCAAGGGTCTCCGGGGTGAGATTTCCATAGCGCCCCTATGAGTTATTACTTATTAGTGATTGCCATACATTTCCACGCGAAAAGCAGTAAAACATGGCCTGGGAGACCCCTTCTTTTGCAATGTCCGGCAACCATGATTATTTTTTATGATATTAATTTCATTCCGAGTTGTAAGGAGAACATCCAGTTTACTATGAATCTTAGTATCGGTGCGAAGACTTTTGTGCCTTGATGAAACCTACTTTATTGTGTAAGGAAATATATATTTTTTTCAATATATATAAACATAATTCCGACCTAGGCCCGGAGTTGTTGGAAAAATGAACTTGAAGTCCAAGGTCTGTGAACAAAATGTAAAATGTGATGATAATTACTTATTTTATAAAAATCTGTCGCCCGGTATGAAACAGGAAAACGTAACCATAAAAAATGCTATAATGAATTTCAAATAAAGTCGGCATCGGGATCAACGAAATTTTTTACCGATGCTATGAATGGGCGTCCTTTCAAAGTATGATTCAGGGACGTAGCTTGAGTGCCTCTTAACATCTTCTTTGCACATTTAACCCAAAACAGTGAGTCAGCGATACCAAATCGATCGCGGGATGAACGTGGGAAAAGGATGTAAGCGGAACACAGCTCATAATTATGCTGTGCATGTTTATCACAATGTTCGACAATACAACGTTGTGTGGCGACGGCTGAGGCGCCGACACCTGTCGTCGTCGCGACGCTAGCCTAGACGGCGCAACACTACGACCTCAAACAATTTAATATTCGGCGCCGGAATATTTTATAAAACGGCCACGTACGCGACCTCTACGGATTTTATAGTGTATCTGATTTTTTATTATCCTTTTACAACTTTTGTTTTTCATGCTGTCACGTTTTTGGTCGTTGCAAGTTTTATTAATGTAACGTGCTGAAAATCCCGCTGTTGTAACACTGTATTAGTTAGTATACGTCCTAATACAGGGTACTGGCCTCCTCTACAATCGAGAGTACGATTGAGAGGGCCTTGTAGTCCACCACATAGACCTAGTGCGGGTTGGCGGACTTTTACATAGAAATTATTTCGAATCGCTATGGAATGCACTTTTCATTACGATGTTTTCCTTTACCGTTATAGTGCGTGGTGATTGACTATCAATACACACATAACTGCGAAAAGTCAGAGGTGTGCCCTAGGATTTGAATCCATAACCGTCGTTAACATGTTGGCAGCTGCGACTGCCTAATTGTCAGGAATTTAACGCGTTAAATGTAGAAACTATTCGTATGCCGAGAATATTCATTATCCGTAAAAAATGTTAAGACATAAAATTAAATTGTAGGACATTTTCTTTCGTTTGATTTATACTAAGAGATTTATGTCCATACTTTCCTCATAAAATGAAAGAGAAAAGAAATGAGAAAAAAAAGGTATGCTCAAAAAAACTGCGGGAAGGCTCTAACTCCGGCAACTATTTTTCACTTTTTGAAACTTCGAAATCTGAATTTAGAGTCTATACATGAAGTTTAAGGATAATCTTATATCTTATATAAATTATCGATTACTCTCATTATATACCAAACCAAACTCTACATTTATCTTCTATTCAGAGGGCCGCTTTTCAAAATGTTATAAAAGTGCCAATCACTTTAACCTAGCATTTTTAATACTGTCATTTACTCCCTACGAAAGCACCCATATTTATATAATATAATCTATTGATAAAATAATGACCAAAGACCAAACAAAATCACGGATTGCTATACTTGTATGATATCATTGATTCGATATACATATAAGGCTCATGTTATATTGACGTTATATCAGACTATGTGTGTGTTCTAATAATAATCAATGTAAAAAGTTAATTACCTACACACCCATCGGCTTCCTGACATAATTAGTGGCGTGAGTCATGTAATGTTTGTATATTTAATAACTTCTATGATTATTTCCCGCGTCTGCGAATAATTTTATTCACATTAATAAAACTTTGCGTTATAAACATTAAAACGAAATATGATTCGTATTACCGACCTTGACGGTGCTTTTTCAATTTCAATTTCAATGTGTTAAATTTTTATGTGAATTCATTACAACTGTCATGGCATTTCATGCGCTGGCGAGAAACATTTTTACCATAACTGATTTAAAACCTAAGGATAGATCCTTCAGTACATTAGGAATTTAAAAAAGACGACTGTGAAAATCCCGCTAATAATAAATATTTCATTAATAGATTTGATTGATAGATGTACATATATGATGTTTTTTATAGTTAAATACCGAATATGAAAGTATCAGAAGTCCATTTTCTGCCGTTAATGATGATCATTCAATAAATGATTATTAATGACATAGCTGTCGAGGGATACATTTGACATTTAAACGTTTATGAAATCGGTGTTATGCCAGACCTCAGGAATCCGGCTCCAGCGTTATTTATTTCATTTACAACATCCAAATTCCAAACAAACAACTTGTGATAGCTGAAAAGAAAATATAATTTCAACGTGGATATTAATATAATTCAGCCTGTGTAATGTAAATGTGCCAAAATATAATAATGACACGAGTTTGTTATTGTAAGTACATTTTTCTTTATTAGCTGTAGAAAGTCCACGGTTGATCTGACATCATCGTTCGGTTTTGCTGTACTGAGAACTCGCAACGCGCTATTTCAGTTGCTAATAACTTATCATTTAGAAATATTTGAAATTCCAAACAATTATATTGATTTTTTCTATACAGTATTAGAAATTTGTGCCCAATATGGCGATAGACTCGCCTCCTATTACTTCGTGGGACGAAACATATAGGGCGAAATGTGACTGTCCTGGTAGTAACTCTGCCTCAAGGGCGGATTCAGCTTCCAAGCCAGGGGGGCACCATATAGTTCTTGTCAGAACACTGGGTACGATTTTTTTAAGTCTGTTACAGCCGTGATGTGTGAACATACACACTTTTTACTTTATTTATCGACATTTATCTGTACATATAAATTTTATCAACAAGATAATAAATAAATTCTGTCAATCTGGACCTAGCCCAGAGGGGGGTCATGACCCCCATGACCTTCCCCTTGGATTCACCGGTGCTCTGCTTATCTTTCTGTTAGGAGGAAGTTTATGCATGCATGAAACATTACATATACAATCAGTTAAGCTTGAATATCACAGGTAACAGGAAGGGTTTTACTAGCTGTTTCATACCGCTTTCCATTTTTTTGTTGAGAGGAATGCTTCGTAAGCTATCTTCCGGCATGCCATTGAGCCTATGGTTGGTTGTTGGATATATTACGAAATCTATGAGTTTTTAGCTCCGCGCGCGGGATTCTGTCCGTAGAATTGAGCATTCTGAATCGCCTCACCGGGACAAATGTTAGTGGGGTCTTCCAATGATTTTGTTCGAATCTGCGTGTTGTGAAATTAAAGAGTTTATAATAAGAGTTACGACACAAAAATGTTAGCTTAGTGTAGTGTCAAAACTACTTGAAGGTAATGTTTTTATTATTGCATTGAATGGCGAGGCGAGCATGCCGTTCGCCTGATAATAAGCGATACGACCGCTCATAAACAGTAGTAAATCCAAACAACGTCTTGTATTACAAAGCAATGCTAGGCATTCCACTGCGCTTGCCATCCTTCTTGCAGTGATTAGTTTAAAAAAATCTTGCATTCAGCGATAATCATTATAATCAGACATCCATTCATGGGTGGAGGTGTAAATTACGATAGCCGTTAACCAAGTTAATAGTTGCCTGATTTATAAATTATGTGAACATTAATTTGCAGACTTTACAGTCTGCGTTTAATGGAAATTACATTATTGTCGACCATTTGTCGATACATCGACGAGGGCCGTTTGACACTATAACACTGGCTTGCTCGAAACAAGATATTACTATATGCTTAATATTTTTGTTTCTTAGTTGTATTTTTTAAATTATAATGTTACTTCATACGGTGTCCAAGTACCTAATCACGAGAAGCCATGGCGGAAGTGTAGTTTAAAAGAGAGCGTGGTTATAAGGTCTTCGCATCGGATTTGCGGTCGCGGCCCGTATACGATTTTGCGGTTATGCGATCGCCTTATGAAGGGACCAGCTGTGAACGGTCGAAGACGTGGGACTTTTTATCATTTCGCTCACTTATCTATTTGCGGTGACGTAGCTAAATAACTTAATTTAGTTAATCAATAGGAAGCAATCATTTATTCATTGAAATTGAAATAATTGACATTGTAGCGGCAGTGGGATGTTTAGCGGATTAGAAGGCAAAGTGATAAAAGCGAGATACTTGTGGATTTACACTAATTAACGCAAGAAAACAAACACCCAAAACAATGGATAGGGCGGAAAACTCGTAATACCCTTTGTCGATGAAGTCACCTGTTTCCATAGGGAATAGACACAGAAATATGTTTATGGAGATATATATCTGTCGACATAGATATAGTCCATAGAGGTTAATCTAAAGAAAGGTTTGATGTACTTGTAACAGTTTAGAACACATTACTACTTGAGGTCGGAGATTTTATCGAGATACAAATTACATTCACAAACTGATTTTGCTTTGAATCATGAAGTATGTACCATGATAATCTGCTTCGATTTCCAAGACAACGAACGTTGTATCAATTTTTCGGGATGTGACTCTCATATACATAATATGTAAATGTGACAAATATTGGGCAACAGGAACAATAATTTTTAACGCCTTGTCTCTGGGCACAATCCCAAAATGTGATTGATGTAATCCCCAAATGTCACCGCAGGCTTTTATGAACTCATACTAATATCCATATTTATGAGTCGGCTTTTTGTTTGCGAAAATTAACATGGTGACGAATTATCTCAGTGCGTTTAAGACGAGTGTTTTCTGTGGGTGGCTGTCGGCGGTACGTCCTGAGATCTCTGGACTCATCGTTTATACAGGATGAATTTTTCAAATGAGCGTGGATAGCCAAATCAGAAACAATTAGATATGTTTTTATTACTATGTATTGCGAGCGGAACAATACCATGAATTACAAGACAATGCTGGGTATTCCACTGTTAACGCCGGGACCGGGACACAACAGATGACAACAGCTGTCTGGCGGGAGAAATAGATATTGCGGTAGGACCAACTCAGGCGGCCTCTAACATATGAGAGACCTACCTAGTGTTGCCAGGTGTCCCGCTTTACGCGGGACGTCCCGCTTTTCAGGGGTTTGCTGACGCGTCCCGATTGAACCTTCGGCGGGACGCCAAATGTCCCGCTTTTTGACCACCCCTCTCAGAACGAATAAAAAACTAAATATTACAGACTTTTATTTATAATCCGTACTGTATTTCGCGTTTTCCTACAATTATGAACCTACTTAGTATTTTATTCGATTCAAAAGTTGTTTCCATAGGCTGATTCTAAAAAAATACAGGACTTATGACTTATTGAATAAATTCTCGCGGTTTGTTCACGAATTCCTAGCTTACTTATTTTTTTAGTGAACTTATGTCTTCGTGAATAATAGCTATTATCAAATGCAAATTCCTTCGTAACAATTTCAAGTTTCATACCGCTTAAAGTATTTCTGGCGAATTTTACTTTACGACATGCACATGTAGATGTAATTTAAAAGAAAACGCATGTTAACTTAACTTAATTCTCTACGAGCATTATAGCGAGCATAATTTGCCAGAATTCGTGTGTAAAGGCGTGTCGGGAAATATCAATTTTCATCTTGAAAATAAAGATCGCTCTGGTAAATCGAAAAAGTTATAGTCTGAGAATTTAAGGAATAACTAGATGAACACCCGTGGCAAACGCTACAGGAAAATGCATTTTTTTTTAAATATTTGGAGTAAGTTAAGAAACCTCTGCCTATCCCTTTTGGAAAAAAGGCGTCAATTTATGTATGTATGCATGGTATGAAACCATGGCGCCTCAGGAATTGAAGCCTCGAGAGATATGGTACTTGGTCTGGTTGAGCTGCGCTTCCATTATTATAATAATAACCAAAAACGGCTATTGTCCTTGAGAGCCTCCAGAGACGCGACGTTTTTCGATGTGATAAGTATATGCTGCTAGAAAGAGGGATAGTAATAATGTATGAAAGCAAAAAAATATATAATGCCCTCTTATTAATAGGCGTCCCGCTGAAGAACTCATAATCCCGCTTATTTTAATGTCCTGTCCCGAATTTTCAAAACCTAAACCTGGCAACACTAGACCTACCACACGTAAATAGATATAATGAATAAAGCTAAAAGGAGTAATGAGACCGATTTTGATACTTTTTGGTGTTCCTCATAGTTTCGGATTTGGCCATTCACGCTCAATTGATAAAGTCAATCTGTATATAAAACTCTTATATTTACTTTTATGATGTAGATTGCAACTTGTCGTATCGTGTTAGTAAAATTGTATAATTTACGATATTGTTTTTTTATTATATCAGTGGACCAGCTTTTGTTAAAGGTATTGTTAATTCCGTATTTATTAGTTTGATATAAAATTCATATAAAATACGCATACACATAATAAAAAATAAAAAAAAAATAATAAAAGGAAACTTACAAATTTCCCATTTAGCAAGTTACTTTTGAAGTGTGTCGGCTTGATGTGGGAGATATCATTGTATACCCTGTTACCACGAAATCTATCAAGTGCTCGAAACATTGGACAGCAAAAAATTGAACCATGCCCGCGATAAAATCGGTAAAAATTAGTTTTATTTCAAGATTACACTGTCTCCAAAAAACCGTAACGGTTTTGTGAATCTTTTGGGACCGGCTGCTGTAGGATGTTGCGATCTAGGCCCAAGCGACGAACTAGCGACCTTCAAGAAACGAGCGTATTTCCACCTTAAAGGCCGGCAACGTATCTCCATGCCCATGGCCGGCCGTGATCACTTACCATCAGGTGAACTGCATGCTCGTTTGCCCTCTGTAACATAAAAAAGCCCGTGTTTATCCAGTTTTGACGAGACTGGCATAATTGTGACGATAATCTTTTTTGGATCTTTGCACTCACCACCAGGTGCATTATTACTTGTAGTGTCTTTATTGTCCTGTTACCAAAACTTATTAATCCTTAGTCAATTAAGCGATCCTTAGTCTCTGTCTACCCAATTAAATCTTGTGTTGTAGATATCAGAAACTACGAGATACTTTTCGGTCTCACAAACACCAAGAGGCTTGTGGATCACACAAACATTTATCTCGGTGCGGGGATTGAACCTGCGGCCTCTTGTTTCACTGCCGGAGTCTAACCCACTGCGCCACGAAGGCTGCCAATGTTTAGATGTAGTTCGTAAATCGTTGTTTCAGGGTAATCTTTGATACAAATGGCGAAATTATCTTTGTAAAATTGTTTTTATTTATTTGTACTATTACAAAACTTAAATACATTATAAATTGAATAATACTTCTTATTTTCAATCTTACAGGACGATCGTAACAAACATTACGAACAGGCTTGTGCTATAGTTGTTACCATTCTACGTAACATTATTATCATATCAGTTATAGGAAGCTTCTGCTGAACATAGGCTTCCATCAAGGATTTTCACAATGACCTATTGGAAGCCATTTAAATCGTCCCTGTGTGTGGACTAAGGACGTTTCGCTTAGTAAATGTGTACAAATGTAAAGTGTATTAAAAAGTGTAGGAAAATTAAGAAGTATATCTATTCAACAGGCCTAAACAAAAAATCAATCAAGCAGCGTGGTATTAATTATTGTGGCGTGAAATCCGAAAACAATTCTCTAAATTGATACAATTACAATTGCCCCTACTACGTGCCGTTGCCATTAGTCGCTTCATACTATCACAACTGTGAATCGTCTCGACTATTACACATTCAGGCAGGTCCTATATCTATAAATAGACGTCCAATAGTGAGGATAACCGCCAAATGACACCTAACAATAGGGCTGTCGTGTTGTATGTTTATGTGAATGAATGGAGGGCGGCATGGCCATCGAGGTGCGTATTGCGTATTGTACGTGCGTCATTCACGCTGCCATCACACGGTGCCCTCCAGGACCGCCAACTACGAGACGGAACCAAGAATAAAATACTTTAGGAATATTAATTAAATTTAAGTTATTAGATATTCTTCATTTTCATGCGTAGAATAATGGCGTCCATTGATCGTTTATGTGGTTGGATGAATAACATTTTGATCCATCTTTTCTTAATAACTAAAATGTGTTTAAACATCATAATTCCACAAAATGATTGATATCTAGTCTTCTTACATGTAGTAAAATTAAGAAACAAGAATTGAACTTAAAACCATGGTTAATACGAGGTGTCGTTGAATAAAAAGTTTCCAACAAATTGAGAACTTCTTCCTTTTTTTAAAGTCGGTCAAAAAGAAATAAGCATCTTTGAAATTTCTAACTTAATTAGAACACTAAATTATGACAACAAATCAAGATGGAACCTGTTATATAACTAGAGTATTAACGTGATTCATTCGACAAAGTTAATTTGGCAAGTGTTCAAAAGTTTCGCAATAACATCAGTTTGTTATCAAATAATTGAGAGTTCATTCAATGTAAACAAATTATGTCGATGGCAATTAACTCAGACTTAGAATAATAATAAACAATTCTTCATTTCAGGGACTTGGAATTAACGTGTTTAATAGAAAAATATCAATTGGTTGCTTAGTATAAATATCATCATACATACATGCATAAATTCATATCTTTGTTCCCAGAAGGGATAGGCAGAGGTGCTACACCTTTAGCCTTGCGTGTTCCGACCCACGAAGTGATAGCGAACCTATTACCATATCGGGCACAAACTCCGGTCAAAAAGAATGACAATAATGAAATACCTAATAATATTAACAAAAATGAAAATAACCCTAAGTTAAAAATTTAAAAAAGGAAAAAAAAATTAAGATTTATTAAAAATAAAATAAAAATAAAGCAAAAAAATACGTCCCAAAAAAACGCACCACACTCCGCGTTTGCTGGTAACACCAGCACTGGTCTTCCGTGTGTCTGTTTGGTGTAGTCACGGGCGTCAGAAACAAGTCATTATAATAACCAGGTACCGAAGTCATATTGCACGGAGGGAAGTGGACAATAATTTATTTCCAACTCCTCCTATTAACTTAACTTTCTGATTAATTTCGTTCCGGGTTAAAGACAAGTTAGACATTCCCGGACACTTGCCGAGCTTCAACGCGTCATTACATTGCGCGCCACTCACTTAATCCTGGCTTACAGGAGTTGCAGTGGTGGGTGTGAGGGCGGAACAGTCTCCTACCGAAGTAATATTAATTTACAGTAGTTGTTAAAGTAATTTGTAGTTACTATCTATAAACATGAATAAAGTATATTAGCTCGTGAAAATAAACAATTATGAACGGTTATCAACCAACATAATCCAATCAAATTGTAACACACAAAAAAGTGAAATATATTTTTTAAACATATTATAATTGTTGATGTATGATAACATAATGCCATCAATCTATTAAAAAGAGGTTCGTTTTGACGGTCAAGGCTGCCACTGCGATCGAAGTGTCGAGACGAGAGGGTGTCTGGGGAATAAATCCAACCCCACGCTTCGTATTATTAATAGCAACTCGTCGGCATTTAGTATATATATTATAAAATATTTATTATAATAGACAACTGTCGGACTAATGTGGATCAGGCGAAATGGTGGAAAATTTACCGGAAGGTGGACCCTGGCACCGGCCGGGATAACGCCAGGTAGAAGAAGAAGAAGAAGAATATAGACAATTGTCTCGTGGCAAGTATGTAGGTATATGAATATAAGAAATGTTATGGGATCATATAAATTTCATTATGGCGCTAACATAATATTGAAACGCGACGAGACGCGTATTAATTCAAATCAAATAGTATTGCATCAGCCCATGTACGTCCAATTACAGGGCACGAGCCTCCCCTACAATCGAGAATACGATTGAGAGTGGTGGTCATATAGTCCACCACGCTAGCCTAGTGCGGCTTGGCGAACTTTAACATACCAAACAAATTGATATAAATCGCTAAAGTATGCAGGTATTCTCACGATGTTTTACTTCACCATTTTAGTGCGTGGTGAATGGTGATTAGCTATCAATATACACATGACTTGGAAAAGTCAGAGGAAATACTCAGGGGTTTGAACCCGCGACCACCGTGAATATGTCGGCAGGCGCGTCTGGTCTGTTACCAACAGGCCACCACGCACTTTTATACTTATAATTAGTACTTTTTATTTTCAATGATTAGAACCACTACGTTACGTCGGCTTTTCGTAGTGTGGTCTGTTGACTCATCATCGTATCATACCTAATTCCTGAATTTTTGAAAACAAAGCCGCTTAATGCTATTTCCGTTAGCTAAAATATGATCCACATGGAGACCGTTTTGTTTTCTATCATGTCACTTTTTAGCCTTTGATCTTGAGTAGTTTGAAGTCAGTTAACATCGTTCAAACATTATCGATTGCGACTGCTCTCAATTGTTTTAACTGTTGTAATCAATTTTTCCTAACTACCAGTAGTTGTAGAAAGGCGTAAATATAAGTATAGTTAGCTAAAAACTATTATCATCTTTTACCTCTTTCGATTAGAGGGAGTGCTTATTTATTGATTTAGGACAACCAATGTTGGTTACAAAACTTCCACTAAAAAATATTAAAACAAAAGTGACACCTTTTACGGCTATCATAACATATAAAAATAACAATTTAACTAAAGTTAAAAAAGAAAGAAGAACATAACAGAAAAAGAAAATAATTAGTGAGCTAACTACTGGTATCTATAACCTGGTGTTACTAACCATATTATTACAAGATTTGTCTGTATCTGTAGCAAATGGTCGTAGGGTTTCCACTACGGTATGTCCTGTAAAAAGTAACAAATAAACGTCGCCAAGTACGGCGGGTACCGTAAGCTCTCATCGTAAGTGACATCGAGAGAAGAGTGGCACGGTTCTCTAAAATAGCTTTAGGGACAGATAAGATCGCCTTAATATAGTTACAGGGGGCGCTGGGTCAGTGTTCACTTTTTTATTGCTATGAATGGCAAGACGAACATGCCGTTCGCCTGTTGGTAAGTTATACGACTCATGAACAGTTGCAAAACCAAATAATACCTTGAATTACAAAGCAATGCTTGGCATTCCACTGCGTTCGTCATCCTGAGACATAAGATGTTAAGTTTCAAGAATATGTTTTATATTTCATAATACAATCAATGAGCGATATAAAGCGTCCACTGGTCCCGTTTTGGGTGAACGCGGTCGCGAGACGCTATCCGGAGATGATATTTTGCGGTCAGGGTAAAAATAGAGGAAGCACCGTGCGAACGTTCAACTCACAGGATCGGCAGGCCGAGCCATCACACCTATCTACAATACTATTGCCAACAGACACCAACTGCGGTGTAAGTTTTAACCAATTGAAAAAAACAAGATAGGTACTCATTCAACATTCAAGATCTTTGTCGGGTAAGACATCCCGCATTCAATCATATCTCCAAACAGTTATATTTTTCAATACATTATGTATTATGACAAATGATAAAAAATCGAAATCCACAGGGCCCATGTAAATTTTAGCCTATGAAGCTTTACACCTCGCTCCTCTAGTAGTTTGTCCATAGCACTGGTTCAACTGTTTCAGTCACGCCGGCTCATTGGACAAAATTTCTGTCTAGCCATTGACCAACCAGTTGGTTGACTGGTCTGGTTGTATGTTATGAAATGTAAATAATGGTAGGGCCTTTCTATCTACCTATAAATAGGTTGGTTCCGCGGACCATATAGGATGCTTCCAGGGGTCCCCGGTGGTCAGTATTCCAAGGAGCTCCAGTTAAGAATTGAGCTATAACTTAGTGCAGTATTCGATCTCTCACGTTATTTGATTCCCCCGAATTAGAATCGACTTCCTTAATTCAAAACATGGTGAAGCCATATATTAGTTTTCCTGGAGTTCTATGGGAACGACTGTCACGTTTCGGGCATCGCCATTGTATCACAAGAAACCGCAGACATGAAGCGACGGTTTTGCTGTGTTGTTTTGTTCAGCGAATGGGATTGTAGGAGGCCTAATATCTGTATTAGGCCAGGAGGAAGACAGGAGTATTCTGATACTCCTGTCTTCCTCCTGAGTGTTTATCTTCATTTTAACTTACAGTCCAATGTTGTTTATGAGCAACAGTAATCAGTTACCGTGAGGAGAAACGTGTAAACGTTTGTTGGATGTAAGGAATAAAAACATAAATATATCTTATGTTTTTAGCTGTAAATAGTAGCAGATATAAAAATCTTACAATGTCGTCATAAGTCTGATATGTAAATTAAGCAAATTAAATAATTGTCGTATCAAGTTCATGCATATTTATTCGATATATTCTTAGATATAGAGTTTAATTACCCATTAATCGTCAGATAAAGTTGTGTATAGAACATCGATTTGTCTGAAAGAAACCATGACCTATGGCAATACTTTTAAAGAAAGAACTGTGGATAATAACTTCTACGGTAGAGTTGGTTTGGCATTCTATATGTGAGTGATACGACTGCTCATGGACAATAGCAAAACCTAACAACACCATGAATTATAAAGTAATGCTTGGCATTCCACTGTATTTAGACGGAGAGCACCATCATCACTACATAGTATAAAACAAAGTCGCTTTCTCTGTCCCTATGTCCCTTTGTATGCTTAAATCTTTAAAACTACGCAACGGATTTTGATGCGTTTTTTTTAATAGATAGAATGATTCAAGAGGAAGGTTTATATGTATAATACGTACGTATTATTGTACAGAAATCTATTTGTACCCGGGCGAAGCTGGGCCGGGCCGCTAGTATATTTATAATATGTATTTAATATATTTCTCGAGATCAACAGGTCCCAAGAACATAGTCGTGTCTAAAATGCTATTTAAAATAAAGATACATTTAAAATATTTACCTTCAGCAACTTTGAGAGACTTTTCGGTCTTGCAAGCACCCACATACTGTCACACCCGGAACAAATACTTGTCGATAACACAGACATTGGTTTTAATGCGGGGATTAAACCCGCAACCTCTCGTTTCACTGTCGGCGGCTAACAAACTACGTCACAGAGGTTGTCAAAAATCGGAAAATTTATTTTTCAAACACGTACGTATTCAGACAATCGATTTGTTATGTCGTAAAGTAAACACAAATGATTTAAATAAACAACAAATGTAGATCGCCATGTATTTTTTGCACGCATATTGCATAAATATACGAAAGTGCATCGTGGCCTGTTGGTAAAGGAATGCACGCGGCTTCCGAGACGCAATCCCGGATTCGATCTTAGGGCACACTTCTGACTTTTCTGAGTTGTGTAGGTATTGATCGTTAATTTGGCGGAAGGTCTCTCGTATGTGAGAGGCCGCCTGCGTAGGTACCACCGTAATGTCTATTTCTCCGCCAAACAGCAGTGTAAATGCACTGTTGTGTTTCAGTGTGAAGAACATTGTAGTCAGAGCAACTACTAGATATATTGAGACTTAACACCTTATGCCTCAGCATGACGAGCGCAATGAAATGCCAAGCATTGCTTTGTAACTCATGCTGTTGTTTAGTTTTGCTACTGTTTATAAGCAATCGTATTGCTTTTCGTCACGCCATTCAGTGCAATAAAAATACGTACTTAAACACAAAAGACGTTAAATGCAAATAACAAAGACTGCGAATTGCGAATAACAAAAACTGTTGCTCTGACGTTAAAGAACAGACAGGAGAAAAAATTGCACTTAATCTATCATATAAATAAATAACCAGCCGACTTGGCAGCGAAGTGATTAACACGCATCACACGTAAGGAACTAATCCCCGCCTACAACGCCCGTATAGGCATTACCCAGTTGCCTTTGCCTAGTTTCGTGTGGAACAATAAAACGATAAATTTCAAAAAAGTAAAAAAGGTGTCTGCGCCAACGGAATTAATAGGTTCGGTTACGTAACGCGCGAGGCGCCGTCTCACGGGCCGCCGGCGCCTGCAAGTCCGTCCGAATACCTACTCCACGGTAAAATATAAACGTTTGCGCGATAAACTAGACTTTACTACGTCGTAAGCTTGAGCTACGACCACGTGATCGGTTTAAAACAAATGTCTGATAGTACACACTGATGTCGTGTGCACAGGATGTTCAATCATTGTGTTTTTGAATTTGTGTAAGGTTGTACGGTCTTCAACGCATTGGTTGTCTATTTGTACTGGCTCATTTTATTTTATTTATTTTTATTTCTTATTGTACACAATACACATAACAGTATACAAATAATATTGCAACGAAATGTTAAATACAAATGGCAGTCTTATCGCACTAAAGATCTCTACCAGAAAACTTGGATTAATGAGAAGGAGAAAGAAAAGGTATTTTAGTTTGATTTAAAATATTTCATTTAACTGTATAGTTTAGAAAATCCACTACATTGGTCTAGAGCCGTTTTGATAAACAGACATACAATTACGTGGGTCACGATGATAGGTTTCCCCCATCTTTTACCGTGAAAACAATAACAAAGCATAACGTTGATTTTTTTCGACAATACATTTGATTAGAAGAAAAAACATTGAAACTAGTCTAGAGGACGTCTACCATAGATAGACGATCTAGCAAATTATGCTGGACTTCGGCCACGTTCAACAAGTTGCCTATAAAATATTTGATATTCTATTAAGACGAGGTAGGAAATACATACATATATGCTGTGACAACGACCATCGTACAAGACGGTGGAAAGTCGTCGTAATGACCTACACAACTGAATCGAGTTTCGGGTTTAGGTAGGGTATATTCAGTTTCAAACAGGTCAATATAATTTTGTCGATAATTGATAGTGCCTGTGGCGTAGTTGGTTAAACGCCGGCTATGAAACGCGCGGTCGCGGGTTTGATCACTGTATCGAGACATTTGAGAGATCCACATGCATTTGTTTCGGGTCTGGGTGTTTATGAGACCGAAGAGTCTCTCGTAGTTTTAATATGTGACTGTTGGGTGTATTTATTTATTTATTTAATTACCATCAGGTGCTTTGTGGTCATTTTGTCGTGTCTATAAAAATAAATCATTGTTACAATTGAATACCCTGTATTCGGTGTTTACGTAAAATAAGTATAGTCCAACAAATTGTTTTTCAAAAGTATTATTATAAGAGATTGATCACCTAAAACAAAGCATTATCCAACAGCCGGATAATATAAATAAATATGTGTATATTGCATTAGAAATATTTTTATAATGCAAATGTTTCTCTTAAAATAAAATCAATCAATCCATCATCGTACTATTTTCTTTGGAACGGTGTACCGTATTGTGCTTTATGATAATAAACATGGAAATTTTACATATTATTACAAAGATGTGGTTTTTCTTACAACATTTTTGTAATTAGTTTTTTTTTTGCATTAGTCTGAAGACTGTGATTGAAAATTATTTAAAAATTACAAACATATTTTAGAAAGATTTTTGACACCACGTTTTGGTAGGCGGGGATAGCGTAGGTTATACTTCTTAATTTCTAATATTGCTAGCCTTTGATTTATTTAGTAATGATAAATACTTTTTTGGGAGTGTCTTTCGCCGTTCGATACAATTATGTCGAACCTTGCGCTGGCCCTTATGAATAGACAAATCAACATAATAATTAACACTTTAACTGCTAACGCGGTCAATGTTTTACTGGTGGTAGGTCTCTCATATGTGAGAGGCCATCTGGGTGGGTACCACCGTCCGTCAAACAGCAGTGTAAACGCACTGTTGTGTTTCGGGTTGAAGGGCATTGTAGCCAGAGTAACTACTGGACATATTGAGGCTTTACATCTTATGTCTCAGGATGGCGAGCGCAGTGGAATGCCAAGCATTGCTTTGTAATTCAAGGTGTTGTTTGGTTTTGCTACTGTTCATGAGCGGTCGTATCGCTTACCATCAGGCGAACGGCATGCTCGTCTCGCCATTCATAGCAATAAAAAAAAAATGTTGTTCGATGCCTAACTTTCCTATCAATCCAACGAAAAATAACCTATTCTTTTATTAGTTAGAATACATTCTTAATAATGGGTTTAATTAATGCGGAATAATATCTGACTCTCCATCAAGAATTATTAATCATCGAACATTGAAGAGTATACTCATTTTATTAGCTGTTAACGTGTTAAGCGATATTACAGCATGATAAACCAGTAATTTAGCTTACTAAACTCAACGCAGAAAATTTTACCAAACTACACAAGACCCCTGTCCTACCTTAAAAGTTTAAACGCAGCCAAATATAACACCAAAACGCGAACGAACCGAAGTAACCGTATCAGAATGGAGTTTACACCCATTACTGGAATTTAGTTCAATATTACTGCAACGGGCAATCAACAATATATTTCAATTGGTGCTAGATTGGCAATTGAAAATATCACACTCGGTTTCTTATGGAACTACGTCAAATATTTTAAATGAGAAATTAAAATAGTTCAAAATGAGAATATTTATTTTTTTATTTTTTTGCTGTGTATGGCGAGACGAGCATGCCGTTCGCCTGATGGTAAGCGATACGACCGCTCATGAACAGTAGCAAAACCAAACAACACCTTGAATTACAAAGCAATGCTTGGCATTCCACTGCGCTCGCCATCCTGAGACATAAGATGTTAAGTCTCAATATGTCCAGTAGTTACTCTGGCTACAATGCCCTTCAACCCGAAACACAACAGTGCGTTTACACTGCTGTTTGACGGGAGAAATAGACACTGCGGTGGTACCCACCCAGATGGCCTCTCACATATGAGAGACCTACCACCAGTAAATAATATACACAACGTTTGGGTATACATGGCTATAGAATATTCTGTCCATACAACCATAAGCGTAACTTCTATAAGGACCAACAGAGGCACGGAAAGAATTGACATCGAGCGACGAATTATCTGAGGTATGTACTTGCTTGGATATTTTATATTTTTTACCTTTTCGATCTAAATTATACAAACGTTAATGTTATTATGTATTAAAATATATACGATAGCATCCATGGCGCAGTTGGTTGGCAGTTGGTAAAACCAGAGACCGCGGGCTCGATCCCCGCATCGAAACAAATATTTATATGATCCACAGGTATTCTTTTCTGAGTCTGGGTGTTTCTGAGCCCGAAAAGTCTCTCGTAGTTTCTTATATCCGCGGCATAAGACTTGATCTTAATGTACCCCACATTAAGATCAAAAAGTCTTGTGTTGTGGGTATCAGACATTGGGAGAGACTTTTGGGTGTCACAAACAACCAGACTCAACATAAATACTTTTGGGCCTCACAAACATTTGTCTCGGTGCGGGGATCTAATCCACAACTTCTCATTTCTAATTAGTAATTATTATATGATTTCGTAGTCGAAGACTAGTCAACTGCACCGTGGAGGCTGTTCACATGCTTTGCCTATCCTTCAAAATGAAGGGGAAAGAGAAGAGAAGGTCGGAAGGAGAGAAAACGAAAGGATGGTTAGGCCTCCGGCACTTCCCCTTAGGGAACCTTTTATTTATTATTTTTTTTATTTTTTATACCGGTACATAACAGATTTATACAGACAGCAGACACAATGCAATTAAAAATTTTCGCAAAATAAAGCGTATTTTTTTTTGGTATTTTTTAAGGACCATCGCGAATGGGTGGTAGATACATTGTGTCTGAAGTCACTGAAACTACCATATGGCTTCGTTTTCTGTTTTTCTTTCTGTTCGTTTTCAGTCTGGAATCTGGATATATCCGGTAAACCAGACATTCATATAGATTTATAAACTCATGATTTTGTAATACTTGAACGCAGAAGTCCCGGGTTGCGATACTTCGTTTTCGTCAAGGTATTTTGAAATGATCATTTCATAAAATAATTTATTGAATCCATTTAAATGTTCAACATTCAGATTCCAGATTCCACACGGTTCGGAAAGTGGTTTTCACTAGAGAAGAACGGGCAAGAAGCTCTAGTGTTACTCTTTTCAAAAGTTTACAATATACTGATTATTACAAAAGCTACAAGTGGTTGAATTTTCAGACAAAAGATGTTAAAGAAGGCGAGCCTATCACCAGAAACAATTAATAACGAAAAGCCTTGGATGTGTAGTCGGACCCTTTGTATTTCTTTCGCAGATTTTTCGTTTCTATCTAGGATATAAGTAATATTAATGTGTTATGTTGTCTACTTATAATTTCAATAAGTGTACAATGAATTGTTAAATAAATAATATTAATTTATTGGCGACAAAAACAGTTATGAAATGAAAATAATTTATTGAATCCATTAAAATGTTCAACATCGTTTAGATTCAGTCATTTTTTTATCTACCACCCGGTTCGGAAAGCGGTTTTCACTAGAGAAGAACGGGCAAGAAACTCTAGTGTTGCTCTTTTCAAAACCAGTTTACAATGTAGTGATTATTACATAATTTACAAGTTGGTTTAAATCAGAGCAGTTTATTAATAATTTGTTGTAAATTTACAATAAATATTTTTAATACGAATATGTTTACGTTATAATAAATATGGCTGAGTGAAGCGAAGTCGCCCAAAACGAAGAATCAGTATACTCTTTTTCGCTAAAGCAGTGAATAATTGCGAAAGCCTTATATACTCGACATTACATTATATTTATCTGTTAGTTTTGAACATAAATTGAAGTATTTTATATACTTACCACCTACGCCATTGTCCACAGATTAATATGCCTGCCTGTGCTTTAAATTTCTGTCCTTAAATCGGCGTGGTTCTTGTTTTAGAATGATTGATAAACTTCACGCCACCGTCAGATCACAGTCAGTAACAATTTATATTAATATCAAACTGCTATTAAAGGTCATGACGAAAACCTAACGACAGATTGATTGATAAGGCATTATTATCTATTAGACACGGCTCAGTAAATAACAATGTGCGCGGTAATTGAAAATTATCATTTATTATACAATTAATATTTAATCCGGTTCCTATGACAGCATTGCTGAGAACACGTAAAGTTCACTTCGGTCTTTTTAGCATGTTAACAATAATTACTGCTCTTTATAAGGATATTTAAGTTTTACTGTATAATGATTTGCGTAAGACAAAATATTTTAAATTCATAAAATCCGCTTTGTATGTTTAATTTTGGAGGAAGATGCGATTTGTGAAATAAAGAGTAGATATAGGTGAATTAAAAGTTGCTTCCAATCAAATGAATTGTTATTATTCTAACATTTTTTTCAAAGCAGTTTATTTTATTTCTTTATCGTTAGCGCCAAAAATAGCACATATAAATTCATGAGAATTCTTGAAACGTACAGTTTTATTTTACAAAGGTCTTTGTCGCGATTTTGTACCCAACTGTCGGATCATTTTATTGTTTTTCGCAAGAATCAGCAAACATGTATTTGTCGAATAACAAACAGGATTCTAAAGTTTTAATTTTTGACTTTGTTTAGTGGGAAACATTTCGATAATGAGCACCTCAAACAGTTACTTAAAATTATATGGCTTCTCAATCATACTCTCGATTATAGAGGAGGCCCATGCCCAGCAGTGGGATTTATATGAGCTGATAGAGTAGTAGTATAGTAGAAGGCTTAAACGTTATATGCCTTGGCCTCCTTACCGTTTACATCCATGTCTTGAAGAGAGTGTGACTGGAAATTTCTGAACGTAGCAATAGTAAAATTACAAACTTAAGATGAATTTTGCTGTTTTCCTGCCCGGTCGATAATTTTCCCAACAGATAGTGAGAATACACGGGAACATTATCAGACAACTAAATACTATAATATAACAAGATATAAGTACTAAAATAATATTGGGATCCGCGGCAATCATAAAAGAATGTCAGGAATTCGACAATGAAAATGTTTTGAAATAAATGATTAAATTAAGAGAGCTATAATAGGTTGTTTACTTATTATAGTTTATGGCATCGTAAAACTGTAAACCAAAAACTAGTTCAGGAAAATAATGACAATATGGTTTCAGAAAAAAAAACAGTCACACGCCACACATGTTTTCAAGTAATTAAATTGCAATACCGGGTTGTTAAAGCCATAAAATAATTAATTTATAATGGTAATAAACATGTAAAATATGATCATGTTTACTTATTACACTTATACTTGGGTTTGCTATTAAATATGCCATTAAAGTACATAATTCTGTAATTATAATTATTCTGTTCGAAATATAAAGACTATTACTATCATTATGGCTTGTGATAAAGAAGTAAAAAAAGTTAGATATATTTGTCAGTCCTCTGTGGCGCGTTTGGTAAGATACCGGCTGTAAAACGAGAGTTAACGGGTTCGATCCCCGCACTGTAACAAATATTTGCGTGAGACCGGAAAGTTTCTTGTAGTTTTTGACACCCACGATACAATATACGATCTTTATGTGGGGTCATAACTGTATATGTGACAGTTGGTTGTATTCATTTATTTATTGGTGATGGTGGTAGAATAGTTAGAGGCGCCCGCCTGATGGTAAGTCATCGCTTATGGGCTTTTGCTATGTTATTGACTAGCCATACATCTTATGACTTTGACAACCACTGCAACATACACATACCTGGCAAAAAATGCAACTAAAAGGTAGGTATATTGTAGCTACTAATGCAAGTATCAGAAAACTGAACGGCCAATCCAAATTAAATTGAACCCAATAACCCCACGATTCCATGTACGCTACCACAACATCGATGAGGCGACAATGATTGTTATCATATTAATGTGAAATGCAGAAATAAAACAAAAACTAGCGCCTTGTTTTCAGAAGGTGTAGGCAGAGGGCTGGCCATCCGCATTTTAACATGGCTGTTACATCCCACAATGTGATAGGGGGCAAGCCTATCGTCATATCGGGCACAAATCCCGAAATGATAATGAATAGAACAATCCAATATAATTTTTCCCGACCTGGAATTCGAACCCGATACCTCAGCGTTCTAACCGTAGTGGAGTACAACTACGCCACCGCGGCAGTATGTCAATTTATTACTAAAGTAAAGAAAACGAGTTTATTAAATGCAAGTCGAAAACACAGTGAGTTGCGAATCCATAGTAAAGTCGTAGAAAGTTTTCCCGGCAGATTTGGGCAAGACAGTGCAAAGTAGCCGAGTCCTCAAGCCTCAACGAGTCATTATTACCGTACTGTAGTACAACTACGCCACCGAGGTAGTATGTCAAACATCTGGAGACTGTCCCGCTCTCACACCCACCACTGCAACTACTGTAAGCCAGGATCAACAGTGGCACGCAATGTAATGATACCGAGCGTTGAAACTCGGCGAGTCTCCGGGAACGTCTAACTTGTCTTTAACCCGCAACGAAATTAATCAGAAAGTTAAATTAGTAGAAGGAGTTGGAAATAAATGTCAAACATCTATAACAAGTAAAGAAAACGAGTTCAGGAAATGCAAGTCGAAAATACAGTGAGTTGCGAGTCGGTAGTAAAGTTGTAGAAAGTTTTCCCGGCAGATTTGGGCAAGACGGTGCAAAGAAGCCGACGGATCGGCCGCGAACGCGCGTCCGCTAGGCGCCGCCCGACTCGCGATATCACATCACTTGTACATACAACATGAACTACGAGTAGTACTGGACTGTGTTATATCGGAAGGAGGTGAGTTATAATCAAGTCTTTTTTCGCTTTAAACCACCTGTATTTTTGTTTTTAAATGTCATATACACATACTAACACCGAACTTCCTAGGTTGATGTAACTTTCCTAAATTATCCAAAAAAGATAATCAATAGTTTTTTTCTCCCTTAAAACCATATTTTTAGCCTAAAAAGCCTATATACTATGTTTTTAAAAGTAACATCAGCCTAGGAAAGGTTGGTGTAACATTTCTAAATTATCCAAAAACGTATTTCGTAATCGTAAAACGTATCAATAGTTTTTTCTCTCTTAAAACCACCTATATATTATGTTTTTAAATATAACACCGAACTCCTAGGTTGCTACTTTTCCAATTTGTCTAAGTAAGTGGTATTCTCGGGTCTTGTTGAACTAGTATTAAGATTTCGATAACAATGTATGTGTATTGCTTTTGTTTTAAGCTTGTTTAATGTAATTTATGATTTAGTGTTCCTAAAACTTTGTGAGGTTTGATGTCCGATGCTTATGTTTTTGAGTTGTTAGGCAAGGGTGTTGACGGAATAAGACAATTTTCAATATTTAGGTATTTTATATATTCAGTCATTTAATAGGTGGTAGGTCAGCCCGTAAAGTCTGAAAGTACTGTTGCATTCCTGTTTGAAGGATATTGTAGCTGATAATTATTGGGCATTAAACACCTAACATCCAATGTCGCGGGCCGGTAAGTTAATAATAAGTTGTGATTAGTGTTGCCGATGTTTATTGGTAGGCGTGACATAGGACATTTCACCTCAAGTGAGCGATCTGGCCAACTCATAATTTTCATAATTCAAAAACTTTTTAGACCTAAAATAAACTCTATATTGATCGATTTGTATAATTAGATCAAACTCGGTAGGTCTAGTTTGCAAAACTAACAGTATTACAAAATTATAGATATCTTAAATCATATAAAGAAAACCTAAAGCATATTTATCCAAAACTGCCAGCGATATAATATATGAGGGCGGGAAATATGCAAAACCCTGTTGTATTATTAGAATACACATACATATATAGTGCTGACCCTGCACTAAAATCGAATCTTGTGTTGTGGGTATCGGAAACTATGAGAGAATTTTACTCCTAATTTTAATACCTGTGGATCGCACTAACATTTGTCTCGGCAGGGGGATCGAACCCGCAGCCTCTCGTTTTATAGCATTGAGGATGTCATAATAAGAACTTAAGAACAAGCAATGTAGTGTTTTTAGCGAAATGTTCATTGAGTGAGGTGCTTAGAATTGTTGTACTAACGAATTGATTAAAAATGACGCATAAGAGTCTGGCCACTAGTCACTACAACGTGACATATGACCGTGTTATGAACATATTAGGCAAAAACGTCTTGCCATGGATTACTAGGAAAGTGACCGGTCGGTGACGGAATGGTCTACTTGATGAGAGCGAAGATCCGAAGGTTGGTAAATTATAATAATTTTCTACCAGATTTGCCATTAGGTAATAAGATGTTGTTGCAACATAGGGAAATTAAGTTAGAATAATGCATTTATTAAAAATAAATAATAAATAGTGATTTTGTTTCTAAGTTAAAAAACTATAATTGATAGCTTAGTTAGATATTGTCTCTCATACGTATCTCGTTCAGTGGCAAATTCGAGTAAACTGATAATTATACTAGAATTCTCAAAAGCAAATAAATATGTACTAAGGAATCATGACTAGTAAGAATGACGTAGAAGCGGCGTTAAGTAGAAATATATTTGATTTGTGTAATTACTTCTGTAATATAGTTCTAGGAATCTTTATAAGAAGGCGGTTATTTAGTACTTTATGAAGTTGAGCATACGAGTATTTTATAAACGGAACTAGCACTAACAAAATAAGAGGTCCCATATATAAAAAAATCATTAATATCGCCCAATATAGGTTTTACAATTCGGTATGATCTCCCATATATTTTTAACTTATTGCAAAAATTTGAGCAATGGTATCAACCCATATACGTCCTTCTGCAGGGCACAGGCCTCCTCGACAATCGAGTGTACGATTGAGAGTGGTTATATAGTCCACTACGCTGGCCTAGTGTGGGTTGGTGGATTTATATGCCATGAAATTCATACAATCGATATGGTATGCAGGTTTGCTCACGGTGTTTTCCATCATTGTTTAGTGCGTGGTGATAATCAACCAAATTCAACCTGTTTTCGGCTTGTCGCATTCAACATCCTCATTTCTACTCATCTACTAGTAATGATGCGGTGGATTTATTGAATTTATTTTCAGTCATTTCAATTCTGGGTAAATCAAATATTCAGTGTTTTGTTAGTTGATAAGCGAACATTCTGGCATTAACCAATGAAAAAGTCATCAAATGTTTGGTGTAGTGGAGAGTACGAAAATTAAAATTAATACTATTAAATTATTACACACTGAAAGAAATCTATTATTTGCGAATTCCGCCCCGTGACCACGAAAGCCGTAATGTAATCAAAACGTCGCGTCGCATCGGGAAGTTAAAAATGTAAAAAATTAACCAGATCCGGGATAAAATCCGTAAATAATACTTTTATTTCAATGATTATTGAATCCTTAAAAGACTAATAAAATATTACACTGTCGCCTCTTTGTTCTACTGGCAGTATGTATGGGGACTGGGGAGTGTATAATTTGTTACATGCAACATATTAAACGTATAAGGAGAATCGTGGCAATCCAATTTGTTTGAGTGATGGCTAATACGAGTCAACAAGATAATGAGAGGATCATCTTTTCTCATAGAAAGGAAAAAGCTGGGCGATATACGGTTCTTCGGGGAATACGCGTGAGCTTAAGTTACTACAGCTCAAACACCTTTCCTTTGCCAAAAAATAATAGAAACAAATTGCAAAACAATAGTATGATGTGTGTCACACACGGGGGAAGCCCTGACCTACAGCAGTCACTGATTGACCATTAAACCTGGATGAACAACATGACCTGACATTACCCAAACATGAATCACGACAATTGTCGATGTTCATAGTTTCAACCGCACAAACGATACCATTGGCGCCACATCCAATCAATTTAGAACTATCGTCTCATTTCAATAAACATATTAATTATGCACATTGTATTTTGTTCTCATAAAATCAGTGTAAACGGTTTCGCCTTGGTAATTAAGAGAATAAATTTATTTATGTGTTCTTTATTGTTCGCATAATCGTTTGCATCGCAATCGGCGCGCTCTCAAATGGATTTATGTAATTGTTCTAACGTTAAGATGTGCTATATTTAGATGTGTGTTTGTAAACTTCGCAGCTTTGGTGTGTTGCTGTGCGTAGATATTGCTGCGCTAGTCATAGGTGGATGACCTAATTTCAGTTATGTTTGTCTGCGTCTTGATGAGAGAATTCGTCGATGTCGGACAATTTAATAATGCGTAACTCAACACATCACTGAGATTGATGTTTTGTATATTCGATTCGACTAGTATACTATGCTAATTTGTATTACATTTTAAGGACTGCCTCGGGGCCCTACTATATTCATCGAAGTTTATATACGATACGAATGTGCCTACATATACTTATGGTCGTTATTGACTTATGGTCGTAACCATACACTTATGGTTACGATGTAAGTTATACAAATTCGAACTTTTACAGAGATACATTCGTATCGTATAAAAAAAACTTCGATCGTCCGAAGTTTCGAACTTCGTTTCGGATGAATATAGTAGGGCCCTCGGTGGTGGCGCAGTTGTGCTACAGTATTATTGTAAAGCTGAGGCCTTGGGTTCGAATCCCGAGTTAGTTAAAGTGATATTGGAATTTTTTATTCATTATCAGCCCGAAACTAGGAATTTGCTATTTATCATAATATCATATTTTGTTTTTTTTTTGCAATATGATGTAGGTATTTTATTTTCTTGTGAAACGATAATTTTAGTATAATAGCCCGAATTATTTTTATGATAACATACTAAAATATTTATTTTTATTGCAATGAATGGCGGGACTTGCATGACATTCGCCTGATGGTAAGCGATACGACAGTTATGGATAGTAGGAAAACCAAACAGCACTATGAACTACAAAGCAATGGTCGCCATCTTGAGACATAAGTTGTAAAGTTTCATTATATCCAGAACGAAACAACAGTGCATTTACACTAGTGTTTGGCTATTGAACTACACTCCCATTAAAATACTATACTGATAACTGAACGCTAAAATACAAGCCGAGCTTAGCTCAAACAAGTTAAAACAATAATACTGTAACTAATTATAAGTAGCCAGAAATAAATTGTTATTATTTTCTGGTAAATATTATAAATAATTATTATTCCATGTAAAAGATTGGGTAATAATTATGTTATGTTAGGTAACATATGATATCAAGCTACGTAACAGGAAAACTCCCAGTTATTTTCTTTGTAAATCATAATACGTAGAGGAAGGAAAAGATTGATGTATTTATACTTGAATGATCGAAATTGTCACTACTGTTACAATGTAAAAACAGATTTCCTTTAATCCTCCAGAATTGTGGACATTTTATGTTATGTCTTTCGTTTGCGGAAATTTTAATCTCGAACAACCTACAAGATCCTGCATTTGTGAGAAATATCTGTGTTTTCAACACGGATTTTCTATAAAATGTACATCTTCTTGTCTTCGTTGTGTTTATATCATAGAGGTGCGGCGACATCGTATATGAAAAATATTGAAAATGATTATATCGATTCTAGCGCCACGCTCTCCAGTTCGAGAAATAAATAGATTAAATGGAATTGTTAGATGACCGTTGTGTGCCCCTAAACCTAGAAATTTGTCTGTATGTTGATATTATAAACTTTCGTAAATTGAACCAATGTTAACTTGATATTAGTTAAAATTACGGGAGTTTATGCATGTAAAAAAAGGTTGTAACATTGACGTAACACATTTGAAATTACGCGCGTTTGCCTGGCGCTCACTCTGATGGTAAAAAAAAAGTAGAGTTGCGCATCTATCTTTGTATACAATACTGATCTATGGTTTATACAGGATATATCAAGACTGCTACCGGAAACGAAGCTGGGTGGCAGTTTTAGTGACTACAAACACAATGCAACTAAAAATTTCGCAAATAAACGCGACAATTATTTTATATGAATTTTTAAATTTCACCTTTTTTGGGTGGTAAATCCAAAGTTTTTGCTAAAATAACAATTTAAACTCTTTTATACCTTAGAGTCTTTATAAATAAAAGGGTATACACTATTATTTTAGGACAAAATGTTTTTACCATCCAAATACGACCATAGGAAAAAAATAACAAAAAAAAAATCGTCGCGTTTTTTCGCGAAATTTTTAATTGCATTATGTTTGTAGTCACTAAAACTACCACCCAGTTTCGTTTTCGGTAGCAGTCTTGATATATCCTGTATTTCGCTGTTATTATAATCCAACTAAATTAGGTACCGTTTGATGTTTCATACTTTTCAATTTTGTTTCATACTTTTCAACAATTTCCGTAAAACCACGGAATTGTCGCTTTAAGTATCAAACGCTACCTATAAGTTTGGTTGAATAGTAATAAATAAAATTATTTTTGTCATAAGTTTCGTATTGTGAAACAAATGAGGTGTTGAATATTTATAATTATTGGAATTGTTTTTAGGTGTATGACTAATGGTAATTTGTTTGAAGCCGTTTATATTCCATGTGGAATTACTATACGGAAAGTCACCATAGTAATGTGGTTTTCCTTACATAATAGTTTTAATATGTTATTTAAAATGCCATGATGAGCCAACAGCAAGTAAATTAATACTCAATAAAAACAAGTCCTCAAAGATGAAAACCACTTCGTTTCATGATCGAGTTTTTGCTTGAAAAAAGATTGGTGGAATTGTTGTATAAAAGAAAAACATACCGTCATTATCACCCTCGCAGCTAACAATGCTTTTCCCGAACATTTTGTACTTGAAGTTACAGTTATCCGCCAATTCCGTGAAATATAAATAGTAAACAGAGTGGTAGCACAGGTGCGGTAAACAGAATGGTGAACAAAATCTCGGCTGCAACTAGAATCAACACAGATCCGATTTTTTTTTGTGTTGACAAAATAAATCTAATGCGGTTGATGGTAAGATAGAGTAGACAGAGTGTCAGCCGGCGTGAGATGTTCATTTGAGTCAATAAAATATATTTAATACAATTTGTCCGGCAAAAGGGCAAACAAGTTAACATAAGGTAAATGATCACTACCGCCTATTTATATCCAAAATCCTTGGTTCCTGTGTGGCTGGCTAATCGATTCGGGAGAGGAGTGGGTAGGAATAAGGATAGGAAGAGGAAAGAGGTATTTGGCACCCGGCAAAACTCACTTACGGAACGAAACGCGACAGCAAAGGTGTCAGTTCACGTCGATCTCCTGTGAGACAGTAGTACCGACGCTGCCGAACCTGCCCATTCATGCTGAGTTATGAGTCATGACTGACAACAGCGTGACTCTACCACTATGTCAATTAATTCAATATTTCAATTAGCAAAAAATTCAAGTCTTTTTTATTGTACTGAATGATGGCAAACGATACGACCGCTCATTAACAGTAGCAAAACCAAACAAAGCAATGCTTGGCATTCCACTGTGCTCGCCATTCTGAGACATAAGTTGTTCAAGTTCAATATGCCCAGTAGTTACTCTGGCTGACCTTCAATCCGAAATACAACAGTGTATTTTCACTGTTGTTTTGTGGAAAAGTACCCAGTAGTGGGATGAAATCGGAGGCTCATGTTGAACCATTAGACGATAAGTATTCGCAGGTTGTTTTTGTACCGAAAATCTGAGAGGTCGAGACAATGGCAACAAGAGCTTGCCGTGTGCCATGACGTAATAACGCGTTATCAGATATTCACGGAGTAATAGGGTTGTCGATAACGAACTGTTTTAAACCGACTTAAATAAATGGAGGTTCTCAATTCGTAGGAATATTTTTTTATGTATGTAAAGTTGTAAAATTCTTTTTTTGTTTTAAAGTGTATACTTTTTTAATTGTCAAGTAAATAGCAGTGTGATAACTGTAATTCGTTTAAGGAAATATGCCGCAATTGAAAAGATTTTCGTCAAATGTTTATCAAAAGATTGAAAACGGCACTAAAATTTTGTTTCTAAGTTATCTTCGTTATAATTGTGAACTTAAAGCATATCTCATCTGAATCTTTTATTTTGTTAACAGTGCTATCTATTCATTTATATTCTGTTTATATTAATGCATGTAACCAGTAAGTAGCACCCTTTTTACATGTACGGCGCGGCGGCGTAGCGTTAGATTGTAAAAACTATAATATGCTTTCTTATAAAACAAAGTTTGACAACCCTGACTCGTAGCGATCAAAGGCTGCCGCTTACTGTCGCGTGACATAATTATTATGACTAACGCGACCGAATAAAAAATTGCACACGATCATTAAATAATGTTCATAATGATTTATTCCAATAATAGACATTATATCATATCAACACGCGGGCACTGCCCATGTGTCCCTCCCCCCTCCCCCCTCGCGAAGAAATGACGAGTACATGTGGTAATCAGTAATGGGTTATTTATTTTTATGAATTGCTGCTTGTAATTACGTATATTTCCGTTGGGAATGTTAATGTTATTTTGTTTGGCATTATAAGTTTATTTAACTAGCTAGTAAAGATAAAGTTACTAAAACAGTATAAATAGGGGTTTAAACCATCCGTTAATTTAAACATATTAAATAATGAATATATTTCTATAATGCATAGTAAAATATACAGTTATTTAAAATATATAGGGTATGTCCAGACTGCAATCGAAAATAATACCAGTTTTAGTATTTTTTTACTTATAGTTGTGTTTGGGTGGTAAATACGTAGTTTTCACTAATATCAGACACAATAATGATTTTATAATAATAATAATTTTAACCCATGCGTGCTGGGTTAAAATTATTATTTTAACAAAAACTATTTATTTACCACCCAAACACATTATATATTATTTAAGAGAATGCAAAAAAAAATCGTCGCTTTTTTAATTAATATTTTTAGTTGCATTATGTCTGAAATCTATAAAACTCCCAACTAACTTCATTTTCTGTCGCAGTCTGGATTTAATCGACTACGGTACACTAAGCATACATTAGTCCATGGTATAGGTGGATGTGGTGAAAAACGATCTAAGTTCTCACCATCAAACTCTTGGCTGTTGAAGAGCCCCGTTAGTAGGTGACGTACATATACTGATATATATAAATTCTACTATAGTGGGATACATAAAAGACTACCCTGAAGACCAAAATATCATGCAAGTTAAATATAATATGAAATCCTCGCGCAATCTGGCTCAATCACGCCACATCACACCGCTAAACATAGAGTGCGGGCGGCAAATACAAACATACGCGTGTTTATTGTGAACAATGCGTGCATAGGAGCTACTTCCATAGTATGTGAAATGCACGATGCGAATTCGCTGTACAAAATCCCTCGTACAAAATCCATGTACTTACATATTTATTTATAGTTAAAATTGAAACAGCGTATTTATATCGCGAACTGGTGATACAACTCGATGATTCATGATTATTATAAATTATAATTATTTTTTTAAACTGTGTCTTAACGTCCATAATCGAGAAACTGAAGCTAAAGGATGATTTAAATGCATTGTAAGAGTTAGATATGGATGTTAGAATGATGTTTAAAGTGAACATAAAATGCAATTTCTCGGCATAATGTGACTTGTTTAATATTTTAATAAATATACCCACAGTCTATCAGTCACATACATAGTTCTAGGCCGATTTAAGAGTCACGCTGACCGCGCGACTGTCGGCGCTGACAGTTGAAATGTATGAGCTCCTAAGGAGCGTTTTAGAACAACGCCTAGTTGTCAGCGCTGACCCCGTCGGTAAGCTACGCGCTGAGCTATCAGCGCCGACAGTCAGCGCGCATTCAGCGTGACTCTAAAATCAGCCCTAATCCCACAGTAAGATCATGTGGATATCAGAAACTAATAGAGACTTTTCGGTCTCACAAACACCCAGATTTGTTCAATTCAAAAGAAATCAGAAGATTTGTGAAAATATGTATGATTAGCTAATGAAACTTGTCTCTAATAGCATCAGTAGTTTATGTGCTGCAGACACTTATGTAGTACATGTACTTATGTACTATCGTGGTCAAATTTAGTATGTAAAAATTCCTAAAATTAAATTTACATAAATCCTAAAGTAGTAGTCACCATTTCAAAATTTCATCCATAAAAAATCCTTTGAGTCGCCATGTTAGTGATTCCTCCTAAGTTGTAAATTTGATTGTGGTCTTTAATATATTGTCCATTATAAGTGTCGAGAACGCTAAAATTGGGCGCTATAGCGAAGGTTGAGGAAGGAAACTAACCCATGCATTGTTCGAAGCACTTATTAGAAAGAAAGAAAGATACTTTATCTGTTCCAATGATCAAAATAAACCCAAATTACGTAGCAATTACCAGGATGACATAAGACTAGGAGCGTTCAACTCAGCAAGAAGGTAGGTCAGACACGTTAAATGCCGATAAAGCGGCGATTACATTTTCAACTGGTTTTATAGATGGCGATCAAAACAAATATAGTAGAGGTTTATGTTGTTGAGAGATTTTATAGCAACGCTTTGAGTCATTGCATCGTGCGGTCACGAGGGTGTCTGAGTACTGAACGCGTAATTTTATAAGCACTTAAGATTAAGGTACTTTGAAGCGATCTTCATACAACCTACGTCAAAATATAGAAGGATCTCGTTTAACAATTTCCGTAGTGCAGTTGTTTGGGACGCCGCGCCGGGTTAGAATAAATTAATGACTAAATAACACCCAACGGTCACATACACAGTCCTGATCCTACACTAAGATTGAGTCTTGTGTCGTGGATATCAGGAATTACGAGACGGTTCGGTCTCACAAACATCCGGAGCCGAAAGAAATGTTTGTGGGCTGCACAAACATTTATCTCTGTACGGAGATCGAACACGCGGCCTCTCGTTTCACAGGCGGCGTCTAACCGCCTGCGCCAACGAAGTTATTAAATAAAGAGAGGCTGCGGGTAATTTTCTCTCACCGAGATTAGAAAGAAAGAAAAAGATTTATAGTCACAATAGGTATACGCCACTAAAAGTGTAATAATAAATACCTAATAACGTTTAGTGAAATAACGATATTTAAAAACACAAAATTGCACCATCATATTTTGACAACTAAGTGGCTATCTCAGTATAAAGCTGTGAAGTGACTCTGAGGTTTTCATTGGCCACCTAAAGTAACGTAGGGAAGTACATAATTACTGCTTATTAAATAATATATTAGATTAATGATAAAAACATGAAATATAATATTTTCTGGTAGGTAGGTATAATTTTCATCAATTCCATTCTATTTGGCGGGAGAAATGGATATTACGGTGGTGGCAACCTCACACATATGAGAGACAAGTAGTAATATAATTTCAACAGTGTTTCGTAAGAACGAGTATGCGCCAATTTTAGAACTACAAATATAGAGTTTACTAGTCATTAAGTTATTATTGTTTAAAGTGTTGACATATTATTGTGTAGTGTGAATCGGTTTCTGGCGGAATGCCCTGGCAGGCAACAAAGAGTTTAGTTCCTGTTTTCTTCACTCCGAAAGATATGAATTGCGTAACCTTCATTGTAAGCACTTTAAGTTTGTACATTTTAAAATGATTTGTACACTCACACTTTAAGATAGTAAAATTAAAACGGTATTTATTAGCATTTAATGTTATTTTGTAGATGTAATAAATGATAATGATTTATTATGTTTACGCGAATTTTATTATATTTTACTATTCCTTGGTTTATTTTTCAACTTTATAACTTCCCTACGCTTCCAACACTTTACTGTGACTACGAAGGCTGTAAGGTATTCGAAACATAGGGTTTATTTAATATAGCAGATTTTTCACAGCCTCCATGGCGCTGTTGGTTAGACGCCGATGGTGAAACGTGAGACCGTGGGCTTCGAGACAAATATTTGTGAATCCCTCAACTATTTGTGTGTTTGTGTTCTTCTTGTATTTCCTGATACTCACGACACAAGACGGGATCTTAATGTTTGGTCAACACTATGTATGTGAATGTCGGGTGGAGCAGCCTTCATGAGATGACACATCTACACAAAGTGCAGACTTTTCCTACACGTCAATCTAATACTTCGTTTAGTGCTCAGTAAAATCAATTAATGCACTCGGGCGCGGTATTTTCCAGTTCGATTGTTAAATGGCCATTAAAATAATTAACTACTGGGTGTTTTACGGCGGCTTGCAGTCAGCGATCACGATTGCGATGTAATTGTGAACCATACGTGTAGTCTTGTCTATGTTATTTATTTGATAGGTTGCCTAACATTTTCATTTCTCCCCTTCTCATGTTCATTTTACTGGACAGTAAATTCTTAATCAACGTAATTTGCTTTTGATTTAATCATGTTAAAATTAATATAGTTGTACCTTTATTTGTAACCATAAATATTATCATTGCTCGGTAAGAATGTCTTCTACTACTAAACGATATATGTTTTCATTTACTACATTGGCCCCAGACTATTGAAAGTATAGTCTCGATTTGCGGAGCTAAAATGAACATTTTACTATTATAAGATACATTTTTATAACTTAGGTGACAATTAATTATACTGATTCCCTTGCAAATTAAATCATAAAATTCTTAGAAATGTAAGTATCTTATTAACTATCATCGTAATAATATATTATTATAAAAACGAATATTAAATTAGGTACGACCTACTAGCATAGTTCTCCTTCCCGCTTGGTTTTCTTTTTGTCCAGTTTAATAAACGTCGGCAGTGTGTAATTAATTGAAATAAATCATGCTTTTAAATGCTAACAATTTATATTAATATCCTTGTGTGCTGCCCGAGTCATAGAGTTTATTATATCGGATGCTTCTGAATTTTATAAATAAAATTAGTCTATGCTACAATTATGACTCAGTCGTCGAAGTATCAAATACAGCCTTGTAATACGTGGATGATTACTCACACGAACTAAAAAAAACATAGTCGTGCGTAGTCCTGACATTACGTTTTCACCTGATAATGTGTATCAAAGAATTGTCTCAGAAAACGCCAAATAAATCCAGTTTATATAACAGTAAACACAATTCATTAGGCATGCACACAGAATTACCATAGATCAGCATAGAAAGGCCTAAATTACAAACGCCGGATTCTTTGCGTCATTTCAATATTCCGAACGCGTTTGTTGGATAACTAAATGGCGAATAATAGTGGCATTGTCAAAGGCGTGTGATAAAATACGGCCGGTGCCACATATCTTGATGCCATGCAATTTGTTTGAAGGCGTTATTTTGACAGCGCGGGGCGCGTGGCGCGTGCGTCGGCCGCGCTCGTGCTTGGCCGAGGTCGGCTGCATACAGATCAACTGGAAATATATTTATGGCAGAGATGTTTTAATTTGAATTTAGAACTTTTGGTTCAATTTTTGATTTGTTCGAAGGAGTTTGTCAATTGTTTTTTATTCAAGTAATCTCGTATCCTGGTCCGAATTTTATTTTAATTTGAACATGATACCAGTACTTATTTGGATCTTCCAGTATGTAACTATCATCTATAAACAATAACATTTCTCTAGACTTTATGCCATATATTGATATAGTAGTATTAATTTAACCCACATATTTCTTATCACCCCAGGTAACAAAATTGGAAAAAAAAGCTGAGTGATTTTCCGTCAAAAATCCCGATTTTAGTGTTTCAAGTTTTTTAGACACACGCCGTATTAATGCCAATATTTTTGCCACCTGAACATTGGTTCAGTTTTTAAACTTACCTGCAAATATGTCAATATCACACAATATATCTATCTATTCATCGCCGTTTTTCTTATGTCGTTAAGCCTAACTCAATTAGTTAAGCCTCTATAATATAGATCACTTGACTATTATATTTTAATAGTCTTCGAACCTTAGAACGGTAGTTTACACTATATTACACATTTTTCATATATTTGTCAAAGGCCTTAGTACATTGATATTATGTACTTCCAAAGTGGAGCAATTTATTATAAGTTCAACAGCCTTTTTAGTAAACATATACATTGGAGCTGTGGACGGATGATCTTCGATGTCCATATTTGTGTAACAACAATAACACAGAAATACTTTCATTGATTTTTTTCTAGAATATTACAAAATTAATTTAATAAGCACCAAATATCTTACACAGTCATAAATTTGCACGTGTGTTCAATGGTCAACGGAATACACGAACATATTTCATTTTTCACCGTCCATCGTCATCACCACAGTCATCACACTCAACAATCTCTTTAGGAATAAGTAACTGCTCTAAAATTAACAAACAGTACTCGTAATAACCGCTATATAATTTACAAATCGCTCATAGACCACATTGATAACTTAAAAATGTGTGTTTAGTGAAACCATTTAATATATATCGATAGCCTTCGTGACGCAGTTGGTTAGATGCCGGCTGTGAAACGAGAGATTGCGGGTGCGATCCCCGTACCGAGGCAAATGTTTGTGAGGTTCATAAGTATTTGTCTCAGGTCTAGGTGTTTGAGAGACTCAAAAGTCTCTCGTAGTTCCTGATACTCACAACACAAGATTCGATGTTAGTCTGGGGTCTGGACTATGGGTATGTGACTGTTGGGTGTATTTATTTATTTATATTTACAATATTAATATCAATGCGTGGAGAACTGATGGCCGATGGGGCAAAAAAGTTTTCGAATGGAGGCCACCTAGCGGAAAATTCAGCGTAGGACGTCCACCCACAAGGTGGTCAGACGACCTGGTAAAGGTCGCGGGACGTCGCTGGATGCAGGCTGCCTCCAACTGGTCACTCTGGAAATCATTGAGGGAGGCCTATGTTCAGCAGTGGACTTCCTTTGGCTGATGGATGGATGGATTAATATCATATGAATTGTACTTTATAGATTACTAATGGAAACTGGGAGAATCTTTCCGTAAATATAATGAAACGGATGTAAGTAGTTGTTAATACGTTATAACTAATCTTGATTTAGGAGATTGCTATAAATAATTCTATGAGGCCTTTGTCACAGTCCATTTAGTTACAGTAATTTAATATTTCTGTAGATTGAAGTCGAGGCCTAACCTTTGCTCTTTACGTCAAATATGTCATTCAAGTTGAGATATGCTTTCAACTGATTTTATAAATGCTAATTACTTATGGATTATTTATGTTCCATTGGTGGTAAATGCCAGTTAAAAATCATATGATTTATATTTGATTTCAATAAAATTTTATTAGTATTGTAATCTACTAGTGTTTTTAAAGGTTGATGTTATTTCTTCAAAGAAAATTAATTTCTATAAAATTGTATAATATTCTCAAACCGAAAGAGCTTTATGTATTACATTATATTTAGTAGTTTCTTAGTTTCTTGTTTTCGATTCATTTCTTCCATATTATAATCACTCACGTTCATCTTAAGGTTGTCTGGAAGACATCGCTGTTTTGCGATAAGACCGCCGATTGTTACAGTTATTTTTACATTTAGTTTCTAGTTTCTTCTTGTCTGGTGTACTATAAAGTATAAATAAATAAAATATCCTGTATAATTTGTAATTAGTATATACGACAAAATACGAGTATAGGCAAAATCTATAAATTAATGATTAACTATATTGGGGACGGTAATGCCGACTGGTATCTTAATTAATATTGGTGACAGGTGATCAATCTTAATTGGCAATAAAAACTCATCTATTTATGTAATTGCATTTATAAATTGCGTATATGACGTCACACTGAACAATTGTATGACATGTCATATTTCAAAAAAATAAGTTAAATACAATTTCGTGGAAACTGGTATATTTTGGTCGAAAGTGTGATCTTCTTCAGTCAGTAGACACTATATTTGCTTTGCACTTCCCGCCAGGTAAATTGTAGTGAGTAATTGAAGATTTTGTTGGTTAATTTGATTATAATCCCATTGGTAATCAACGTAATAAATGTCGTCGGAAATCTTTGGATGCACACCGTTTCCAACAGAATGTAAGAAAAATCCTAAGGAGAGCCTTATGTTCAGCAGTACCCTTCCTGTGACTGTAGAAAACTCACAGTGACTATGTTTTGACTCTATAAAATACCATAATTTATCGTCTCAAGATTAAAATACTGCTCGGTAATGCTACCGACTGCTTCGGTGGCGCAGTTGTACTATGGTACGATTACAACGTCGAAGTGTCGGATTCGAATCCCGGGTCAGGCATTCATTATCAGAACAGAATCGCTATCGATAGATTCGCCCTCTATCACATCGTAGGATGAAACACACAAGGCGAAATGTGGATGTCCTAGTCATTGTGGGTGCGTGACGGCTATCCAAGGGTTTTTAGTCAGTATACCGGAGAAGGTATTGCTAGGGACCCAGCTCGGCCATAATATCCGCGTTTATACCGGGCTGGAAGGCCAGAGACACTGACATACGCCTTTCGGCCTTCCCCGGGGTATCGAAAGGGGAGATTAATAGCTTTTGCTATTGAAAAAATAAAGTGGCTAGTAGCACCTCCGTCTATTCATTATGGAAAAAAGGCGTGAGTTAATGTATACGTAATATTAAATATACTTGTAAGTTTGCACAGAGCATGACCGGCGTATCATAATTATATTATGACACGGTGATACCCGAGTAATTGTTTCCCTCGCCGTCTCGACTTGTTAATGTTACACCTTATTTATGATCGTGGATAATAGTGCCAAAGTAACAAGCCTCAACATTACTGTGCAATTTGATTTAATAATGTTTGATAGATCTGCAAGAGCTGGTTAATTATGGCTAATGAATGACAACCGACGTACAAATATTAAATAGTATTTTAAAAGCCTCTGTTGCGGAGTTGATTAACGGCCGTTCTCTATATCCTATCTATCTTTAACAAGAGGTTAAATAGTTACCATTACTATGTCGGTACAATTCTACGCTCCATTAAACAAAAATAGATCTATATATTTATCTAATCTATCTATCTATACATATATGCACCATATCTATACCTCTATCTTTCTTAACTGAAACATAAATTGCATCGAAATATTTAATTAAATCTTGTTAAAGATATATAGAATATAGAGAACGGCTGTAAGACGCTGGCGGTGAAACGTTTGGCCACGTGTTCGATGCCGTTTTCATAATTAGAAACCTCCAAAATGTTGTTTGTTTTATGAAGAAAATAAATCATTTTAATGTTAATGAGCGTGGGATCTTCCTTCAGTTTGTACTTGTAATGTATTTTCAGGCTTAATGGGAACTGCCGGACCAAAGGGTTTGAAAAGGGAAGTGTAAAGTAGACTAGACGCATAATAATACGCCACGCTGGATATCCATTCATTCCTATTTAAATTTTAGTATTTATGTAATTTTTCGTTGTCATTTGCTTGAGGTTTCATCTGCCTATAAACAAGAGCAACATCAGTCATAATCATTATAAGCTACCTTATATACCTCACCTCACCTCACCTCACCTCACCTCACCTTACCTCACCTCTTCTTTAATTGGAATACGTTTTCATCCAATGACCCGCCACGCTGTCCTAGTGAGAGCTAGTGGACTTAAATCTTGCAATTTATTATTATTTAGGTTTACGTGGTACAACGATAATATCTATACCACGATATTTTTGAAAACTTATACATTATAATAAACAATACGAGTAGTACATTTTACAGTCTTACTAGAATTTGCACAAAAAATACTTATAGTCAATATACTTCTCACAACACTATCATTGAGAGCTATTATTGACAGCCTCCGTGGCGCAGTTGGTTAGACGCCGCCTGTAAAACGTGTGGCCGCGGGTTCGATCCCCGTTTGTGCCACCCGCAATATTTCTTTCAGGTCTAGGTGTTTGTGAGACGGAAAAGTCTCTCGTAGTTTCTGATACCCACGACACAAGACTCGATCCTAGTGTGGGGTCAGGTCTATGTATGTGACTGTTGGGTGTTATTTATTATTTTATCCACAATATTGGATATAAAGTATTACTAAGTCCAATGATCATTGGATATATTTTCTTAACTAAATCACAATAGTATTTACACAATTCTGATAGAAATAGACGAAGCCACGGTAACTCCCTGACAACAGGATGTTGCGTATCATAATATACTCTTTGAAGTGCTAGGAAACTTTAGCTACTGTGGTAATTTTTTCAGATGATCTCATCAAATTATGTGAATATTGTGGTGTTATACCAATTTAGTTACGAATCATTAAGATTATTAAGCTGTGGTTAGTTATTATGTTGATTTGATGTTTTACTTTGCCCGTCTTAAATGATAATGTGTTGTAAATAGTAAATTAATTTATTTAGTTGCATGATAATTTATTATGAAAATATTTATTCAATCAAGCATCAGCTTTGTTTGAAACTGAGAATAATGAAAGCCTTACCTATTTATTCTACCTACTCTGCATCACTCCGACCTTATCTTTAAAAGTTAATATAATTCCCGCCATAGTTTAAACTTATGCAGGATTGTGGCGTCAAAACATCAAAGAAACTTCTTGACACATACTTCCAAGTGCAAGTTACAACGCCTGAATACGTGTCAATGTTTGTATGTAATGATTGCCTTCGTGGCGCAGTATATTAGATGCCGATTGTGATTCATGAGGACACGGGTTCGATTCCTGCACTGAGACAATTGTTTATGAGGCGCTCATGCATTTGTCTCGACTTCGGGTGTTTGTGAGATCGCAAAGTCTCTCGTAGTGTCTGATACCCACGACACAAGACTTAATTGATCCTAATGTGGGGTCAGGACTATGTATGTGACTGTTGGGGGTATTTATTAATTTAATGTATAAAAATAGCCCTGGCTGATTGAACTGTGTACCTTACATTAAAGCATATAATGCACTTCCATGAATGCAGACATCATTTCACGGTTTGGTGGTCTGATGATTGTGACGTCAGCACTCGGCGGAAAGTATTGAGCGCGGAACAGAATCACTGTGATTGGCTTTTAATGATTATCTGGCTTCGTCTGGCGAGTCACCTAGCCATTGTCGTGAACAGATAACCGACCGAGATAACAGCTATGAGATCATGTCCACATTTATCTATTTAAGTATCATGTACGGAAACATGTAACTTCATACATTTTTTATATGTTTCTATGGTAGCGTCAATGTGCTGTCTGTTCTCATTTACATCACATGTTAATGTGACTATTATTAGCAGTTTATAAACTAGTAAATTGATTGTTTTTTATTGTTTAAATAATTTAGAGATTACAAACGACACTACTTACTGGTTACCAAACTTGCGTGTGAAGCCTAAGTGCGTTGTATTAGCATAATGCGGAGTATTATCTAGACTTTGTATACCTTTGTATACTTGAGATATCTTTATAGGTCGAAAAATCGTACAACAGTCGAACATTATGTTAAACTGTCCGAATATCCATAAATACTTTACAAAATGTTCAAATCCTGTATCGTAAGTCGTAATCTTAGACTAAGTTTGAAGTGAATGATTAGTTTCATAGAGAATGGTATTGATTTATCTTATATCTTGACATGCGACGTTCGAACATTCGAATTTCGTGTATAGAGTAACCCCTCTAGCTGCCACGACACTGCTATTTATAAAAACTCTGCTGATGTAAATATTTACGCTACGTCATGTGAGCGCGCTGGAATCACTTTAGTCATTTATTGTTATCCCGGACCTACCGTAATTCACTCTATGCATCTCAACATACTATGTAGTGCCTGTTAGTTTGTTACAGCTGGCTGTGAAACGAGAGGTTACGGGTTCGATCCCCGCACCGAGAATTGTTTGTGTGAACTGCAAGTATTTGCTTCGGGTCTGAGAGTAGTGAGATCGAAAAGCCTCTGGTAGTTTCTGATATCTACGACACAAGGCTCGATCTAAATCGTTTCAGATCTATGTATGTGACTGTTGGACGTATTTATTTACAAATAAAATACAGTCGTTAAATGTACGAATTGTAGGATTTTGTTTCAAGCAATGGCGAGATGAACATGTTATTCGCCTGATGGTAAGCGATACGACCGCTCATAAACAGTGGCAAAACCAAACAACACGTTGAATTACAAAGTAATGATTGGCATTTCACTGCGCTCGCCACCCTGAGACATAAGTTGTTAAGTCTCAATATGTCCAGTAGTTACTCTGGCTACAATATCTTTCAAACCGAAACATAACATTGTATACTGCGGTTTGACGGGAGAAATAGACATTCTATCAATCTATAACATTGTATATATTGTTACTAGAATAACGATTTATATATTCTATGTTAGTGTTTGTAAATATTCTGTAACGTTTGCTTCGATTATTACAATTATGGTGGTTGTGGTGTACTATTAACGTAATTTTTAATTGCGTAATTCTAACCGTATGCTACTATTAAATATTAATTGATTATAATTTATGATATATTGTTTCCTTGTGGGGAAATCTGAATAATGTTTTTATTAAAGACAATTAGAGAATTAACTTCAGTTTTCGAGTACCGACACGTAAAGGAGTAGTTGATTGGTTGTTAGTCTAATGTCTATTCCGATCGATTTTAATTCATTTGAGGATTAGTAAGTACTAAACTTTGGTCGTATTCAAGATAATTTTCGAACCCAACACTCTTTTGTGGTCTATGTCGGGTTTTACACCTTGCACAATGGTCGTTTCCAACCACAGAAAATTAAGATATATTTTTTAACTCCAATAAATCTTAACAATTAACCAATCATTTACATCAGTGGAAAAATGGCGACCGTATCGCACAAGGCAATCTCTTACCGATTACGAGAGTTTGGATATTCATTTCAGATCTGGATGTTATGCTATCGACAAATCTCTTGGTATTTTATATACCCACGACACACATTCTCTTTCAATTAGCTAGGTGTATAATTTGTTCAATTAAATATGGGATGTGAAATACTAAGCCTGATGCAATGTGATCGCCGCTACATTTGTATATTTAGAATACTAAACTGATTGCACTTGAGTTGTGTTAAGGATGTAACGTAGGCGACTATTTTATGGTTTATTTGAGACAGTTTGTGCCCCTACCGCGTTTTTTTATTCTGACCCGGCAAAATGATCTCACTGCACCTGATGGTAAGCGCAAATGCCGTCCAGGCAGGGTATTGATTGGCATCAGACGGCAGACCCATGCCAATTGATACAATTATGCCGGCCTGCTATAGGTCTACCAGAATCTCATGGCATTTTGGGAAATTTGAATTGACGTATTGCAACACTGGGGTAATTGAATGAAGATATTTTGACACTTTCATTAATTGTAATTAATTATTATTTCAAATTGACGTGATTTTTTTAGTACAATTTTGTAAATAAAGTACATAATGTTTTAAGAATAAATATATAGGTTATTTAAACATTAAAATGACTTCAAAATTGTACTTTTAGAATAATAGCCAATTAAAATAGATAAATAAGATTTGTTCAGTTTTAAATTATAATATATATACGTGCCTTACGAGTGTTTATAATATAGAGGGAGCGCTGGTACTTCCAAAACGTAAATAAAAATGGTGGTACCGAGCCACCAGTTTCGTTTTAATTCTCTCTTCTTATTAGTTCTCACTTAATCAAACAACTTTCAATTTATAAATTGGAAGTAGTGTGATTATGATTCGGTTTTATTTAAATAATTATTAGATTCCAAAAATATTATACGAAAGATGCAAGATTGAAAAATAAAAAACGTATAATTTTATTGTCAGTCTCCTTTATTTAATTACCTCTTTAGTCAGAGCTTACTTCTACATACTCTTCCTGTACATCTTTTGATGAAGACGATGAACATAAAGGAATAATAATAAACCGTTCCTTATCTAAAATCTCTGAAAACTCCTATAAATAGGTATTTAATGCATTATTGTTTAGTACCAAAAATGATATCAAAGTATATACGATAAAACACATGCATAATATATCTAACACTAACCAAAAAAAATGAAGTATCAAAACTATTCAATCCAACTTATTTGTTAAAACGACATCGATTTTAAAATCGACGATTTCGTTTATATTTGGCCAAATTATTCACGGATCTGGTAATAAACCTTGTAAACAATATGTTGCAGTTGTGATTGTAGAACTAATTTGTATATTTTCGCTAAGGAAAAATAGAAATATTAAAATATTCACATCGAATGACATAACTCAAGTTTTGAATCAGCTGTTGACCGTTGGTATTGCCACATAAAAATCATTATGTTTGTTTTTAATTTTATGCCATGAGATTCTGGTACACCTATAAGATGCCTCTTCACACACGGGCGAAAGGACCCAGGATTATAGGAAGGAGGAAACACGCGTGATGGAAAAGAACCAACAATATAATTTTATCGAATATACACTATTAGGTGGGCACATGATTACAGATCATTTTGAAATGTTTGCGGAAGGATTATGCCTCCGCATAGACAATACATACTGTAAACATTGACGTATAGAAAAACACAGCCCGTAGTATGTTGATTTGAAAATAAAGCTTATAATATTTAAACATTACCCACGCTCCAGATTCAAACTTCCGATCTATAAGAAGTGTTTACGTCAGTCACCTTTGTCCAAATATCTATTTCACGCGACCGAGCCGATGTATCCAGTTCTTTTTTGCTCCAACGCGAATTATCGAGGAAAAAACACTCGCAAAAAGTTAGCTCTCTTTTAAATTGATTGCACGTGGCAATATGCCGTCATTTATGGTAAAAACTATATGATGTCACTTAGTAAAATAACTGTGGTCAAAGGTTTGAAAAAAGTGGACAAGGCCACTTCGTATGTTCTGCGTTGTAGAGTGTCTTGTTGTTCGTTGTTATCATTTGGCTTATCCAGTATTCCCTGGTCGAATTTAGTTGCGTAATTATTTTGCAATATAAATAGATAGCGGTTACTGACATAAGTTATAACACTAAATACTTACGTCGTTTAATGACATTGTAATTTTTAAGAAAATGGAGAAACCTGGTATGACTTTACTTAGTAGCGGCTTCCAGCTTGTCACTGAAATGTTAAGAAACATTTTGCTCATGTTTAAACTTAAATTACGTTAAGAACTCTGAATTTCGCACTTTAACATAATGCCTTTTATGATAATTATTAGTCCGTATGGGCGGGGGAGATAGTGACATGTTTTATCTAACTGCGGTAAAGGCCGAGAACGAAATTGGTTACTAGTGATATTTTTTTTATTACCATAATATATCCTATTTTTATTGACTTTAGGAAAAGGAGTTTATCTATTCGGTCTGCATGAATGTAATATTGTCCGAATTGCATAGGTTTGGGATACGTTAATCTACAAGTGCGTGAAATTTTATGAGTGTATGTATATTTCAAAAGTCAAATCGAGTCAAACATACATATTTAGAAAAAGAAAAATAAGTTTTGCTAATTATTTACTATTGTGTCTTGGTGCTCTAATCTAGCTTGTCGAAATAATAGAAAAGTACAATGATAGGAACTGCTTTAAGGTAAATAAGCACAAACATTAAAATTCAAGAGAAATAATTTTGAAGGTCGTATGTCTTTTAATTTTACGTTTGAACATGATGACTGCTTGAAGTCAAGGGCTTCCCCGTCGCACTTCACAATTTGAGACGCAATAGGAAAACTTAAATATAATAGTAGTTTCCACAACTTACTAACGCCTTAAGTAGCCCGGCGCTGATTAATGGGCTCGTTAGAAATTAGAATGGTGTCGAGTAAAGGAGAATGAGCTTATAAATTTATACAAAACAGTTTGTTGTTCGAGTATTTATTGCGGTGGCATGAGTGCGGTTTTGACAAACACTCACGCGTCCATTATCTCGGATCGAGAGCTAATTTAATCATTATTGACTGCTGGACACGAGCCACGGCATTTTAAGGTGTGCTGACATTGTCACGTCCAGAATCCGTCAGGCACACCGAACGCAGTTCAGTGCAGTGTTGCCATTGTTGTGACAACGCTCAGTGTGCCGTGTCGAAATTCATCGATACCCGTTCTCGGTTCGACTGTGATGGAAATTTTAATTATTACAGAGTATTTTATCGAAGATTTGGTTTAATTTTTTGTTTTTTTTACTATACCTAGAGTATTTTTACAAGCCTTGCTTTAGACCAAATTGATTTGAGATTTTATTCGCTGAGCAAAGTTTAGTGGGATACGTTCCCACCGCTTGCAACTTCAAAGTGGATCACAGCGTGTGATATAGTATCTGGTGCAGATGCCTCTAATATCTTAAACAGGCGTCCAAATAAAGCTGTAAACGGGGAACATTCATATCTTTCAAATAGATAGACCAGTATAGGTATTTAGCCAGTCGATTACGTAGAAAATATTTTTTTATATACAATAAATCCAGCACACGAGCAGTCACCTGATGGTAAATGAATGAACATCCACAACGCTTAGATCATATATATGTTGCCGGCCCATCAAATTGGGATGGGAGCGGGAGGGAAAAAGGATGAAACAAGTATCAATACCCCTTGGGGATACTGAAATTACGCACACCGAACGAAACGCAACAGCAAAGCACGTTCACGTCGATCTTCTGTGAGACAGTGGTACCGCCTCTGACGAGCCTGCCAATTCATGCTGAGTTGTGACTCACATAGTGATAGCGCCTTGCTCTACCATTTTTTAAAGTACTCTACCACTTTTATTAGATAATAATAATATTGCGTTGGACAGTCGCTGACAGAGAGTATTACCGGTATGCCGATGTAGGATTTTTAGGAAGCCACCGCGACCGCCATTTCCTTAACTAGTGGCCCAACCGGCTCTGCCCGGGGTGCAGATAATTTTTGACTCCAGTCTACATCAAAACATACATATTATTTCGCGTACTAATTGCTTTATGTATAAACTCAACGTGACTACCATCCCTGCTGCTGCTTTTCCCATGCAAAATGATGTCAATTACAAATCAAGAACTGAATAAAACAATGTATTATTAAAAATGATCTAACTCAATCAAAATCTGACATAATTTTAATTAATATCCCTTTACAATCCGGTAGCAAATAAATGTGAACGGCTTTCAATTATTCGTACGCTACGTTATAATTATTAGCGCGATGTACACACCTTAACAAGGACGTTGTATTATGACTTCACCCGGCAAAAACGCGTGTCCGAACAAACGGGCCGCGCCGGCCGCCCGCCCCTCCGACACGAGCGACAGATTTGTCGTAATCAATTTATTTGATCGATTGGATAATCGAGTTGGATTATCGATTATTCAATCGATCATATATACACATGCGCTGATGTTGGTATAGCCACTGATTATGGTTACGCGTAGATTGGATTTAGATTTTTAATTATTATAGCTTTTTTGTTACATCACGGTTCTGAAGTTCTAATGCCAGTGTGTTAACCGCGAGTTTGAATCTCATTTCTGAAATTTTCACATGAGTTTTTAGATTCTATATTATGTCCGTGGTTGGCTTATATTCTAAATTTGTTATCATTAGACGAGGCGTCAGGAATACAGTTAATAAAACAAACGTGAACTAATAATATTATTAGTATTTGTGAGGAAATGTCAACATATTTGATTGTTTCCTTATGTTGCTGCACTTCCTCATCGAAAAGATTTATAAAATTGTGAAAAGTCGCAGGTATGTGCGTTGGGCTCGATCTCTTAACCTCACTTTCATAATCTATTTTGTTTGTGTATGCGTCGTATTGTTGTGTTATCGCGTGTCTTTGAATTAAGTCAAGGTAATGGAAAAGGGATACTGATGTAATAACATCGTAGTGGTAGTGGCCTTGTTTACTCGTTTGTGGTGGTACCACCGACGTTACGTCAAATATTCTAGATATCGTCTCTTGTTCGATAACAACGCTGTAGTATGCTTCGAGTATTTACTGTGACAACATTGCTTTGATTAAAAAACGTGAAGAGTTATCTTTCTACTCTGTGCATTGAGATAGATTTTCAGAAATCCAAGCAAGGGGATACTTGCCTGCCAGACGAGGCGACTAATGGGGGCAATAGTGTTCGCAGGCAGCGGGGCCTAGGTAGCGTTCATTATAGGTTACCACTGATTAGACCCACCCGGCACTGCCTCGCCTCGTGCGGTTAATATTCTTTATATGAAATTGTATGGACATACGCTCACAACATCAACTCCGTAACGTCACCGGATCGCCGCCGTCTACGCCTGGACCACTCAGTGACAATTCGTTGCTCGCATACTTGACTTGCGCTGTTGCGCATTGACAATTCACAAGCCTCGAATGGACCGCGCGTTGCCACCCAGTGGACCAAGCGCAGCCCACGAGTGGGCCGCGAAGGCCGAGGTGGTGCCAGGTGGGTCTAATGAGCAGTAACTGTAAAAGCTTCTAGGTGGGCGTCAGGATCAGTGTTCCTTTTCATGCTACCGTGGACACTTCTTTTTCGTGCCTCTTCAGTGTTGAAGGTTGGCCGTCACCTTCTTGTATTATTTTTTATCATTAGCCAGCTGGAACTTTGGTTGTTTTGCAATTAACATTTCGCAGGAGCGGTTCTGGCGAGGCTATGGCGTTTTGCCTCAGGGTCCTGGAGCCGTTCCAATGCGCTGAAGAGGATCATAAAATAATAAAAAATAAAGAGTTGTCTTTAGTCTCGTCGCATTATGTCGCTACTGAGGGACGTTATTGACTGTTGCAGCGAAAACACAGTAGTGCGCGTTTTGAATACTATTGTTATCATATGTGTTCAATCATAATAAACAATCACGCATGCCCTAATAAATATTACCCAGCTATCGTCCTATTTTGGTGTTTGTGCCCTAAAAAAACTCAAAGCTTCTACATTCAGAAAATATAATTTCCGTTATTCTTATATCAATTATCACAAATAAAATGGTTTATTATATTGAAGAAAGAAGGTATTGTAAAACACTCAACATTATAAACATCATCTCAGAAGAAAGATTACATGAAAGAAAATACTTATGGATCACACAAATATTTATCTTGGCGAGAGGATCGAATCAGCGGTCTTTCGTTTCATAGCCAGCGTGTAACCAACTGGGCCACGGAGGATGGCATGTCATTATTAAATATAAAAAAAATCAAATCCAATATCACACCACGGTCTGTCATAAACATAGATATACACCATTCCTAATGTTCGCTCTTGTTTTCTAAGTTTCACTCGGAACAATTTGTACAATATCGTTTAGTATACACACAAATAAATAATGTTGTGCCACACATACGGTATAACATATTTATAACATTTCATAGAAGCGGTATATATGATTTGAACACGATGACTAAAGTTCAGGGGATTCCCTACGAGAAGCATTGTAGGATAGTTTGATTTACTGCTGATTGTGTGATGTAATGACAGGCAATCAATAGGAAAAAAACTACAATTCAATGCCAAGTATTGGCTTTCAACCGAATTCATAGTTAGATTGTTGTTGTAGGTATAGTTTCGTATCCCACCGCGATATCCAAATTTTCTTAAACTTTCAAGAGCTATTCGATATAATTGTCAAATATTATGAAGATACCGCTATAAGCTTTTGCAGACATTCAGCCATAAATTAATGACTGCGTCTTAGAATGTTGGTGTATAGCGAACCTTGTCTAATCGTCGTATAGGAAGCAAGAAAGCTTTGAGGCATATAGAATGTTTATCAGCGAAAAATGTGATATAAACTTGAAGTTGTTATAGAGCAAGAGCAAGCAAGCTGAAAGTTTGTCCGCGTATGATTCTGAGTTCCGACATAGACATCACACGATCCGTTTGATCGTGGTGGCTTTGGAAGTTATCAGCTTCAATGTGTCTGGCTAGATGAAAGAACCGTCAGAAGTGTTTGACTACTAAGCAAACACCTTTTGATAGTTGCCTTAACCAAATAATAAATATAAAATTCAGCCTTTATACTATGCCGATGGCAAAATTAAATTTTATTAAAATTAAAAAATATCTTAATATTTATATTTACTGTAAATGATGGTCCAAAAACATTGAAACATTTTTCTAATTTTTCTCGTATTCATCAATGATATTTGTCGCCTCTGCAATGAATTATTCATTGTAAAACCGCTAACGGGGTGTGTTCGCAAACTGATTCGTTCGGCTATAAATCGTGCAGCCGCTCTTTGATAACAGCGACTCTCCTGCCAAATTTCACTGCGCGCATTATGACGTTCGTACGCGCATCGTTCTCATACATGTGATGGTCACGATACGGCATCGCCTAATGGACGGCCTTGGATCTTGACACCGTTATAGTGCATTAATATGATCGGTAAAATCTACAAACACTTGAGGAACGTTGGATAATTGGTTAATCTTCTAGAACAGTTTACTTAGGTACTTATTTTTCGTTTTTTGTATTAGCCCTTTTACCCTTTTACCTTTACTATATTATTGAGTTTTAGTATCTATGGACGGCGCGGTGTCACCCAAAGAACAGTTACCCACATAACTGAATATGGTTGTAAGCGTCTGACGCAACGAGTATTCCCGAGCAGTACTCATAGTTGCCGCGGAACAGAGTTAGTTGGAGTCTAAATGGTTTCAAGTAATTTACTCCACAGAAACGGAGTAAAAATACTGATTCTAACAGTACAGCGTCGAACATCACGAAAGAAAGAATTTCAAACCGAAATAATTATATTTATATTCAATTGCATCTCTACAAATTGCGATTCTTAATTACGACCTTTTAAAGTAGTTCGATGATGTCAAAGACGACTTATCAAAAATATGCATTGCTGATTTCGCGTACATACAATACACGCGAGTGCAAAGTTCGTAGGCATACGCAATGCTTATCAATCATTTTTGTTCCGTCGACAGCTGAATTTGTCGCACGTCACGTAGTGTTGTAGACATGTACATAGTTGCCATATCGATGTAGTTAAATCGTATAAATCAGGTTATCATAAGAGTTAAACAAAGAAAACTTAACCAAACCCTTTAAGCATTTACATTGTTGTAACGTTAGATAACCTTGACGACCTAACCTTAAAATATTAGCTTGGGTTAGGTTAGTAATAATATCATTAATCATGACTCCGTTTAATTTGAGGACAATAAGTGTAAGTGAGTGCGTGGTGGCCTGTTGGTATACGGACCAGACGCGGCTGCCAACATGTTCACGGTGGTCGCGGGTTCAAATCCCAGGGCACACCTCTGACTTTTCGGAGTCATGTGTGTATTGATAGTCTATCACCACGCACTAAAACGGTGAAGGAAAACATCGTGAGGAAACCTGCATACCATAGCGGTTTATAAGAATTTCTATGGTATGTAAGTCCGCCAACCCGCACTAGGCCAGCGTGGTGGACTATATGGCCTAACCACTCTCAATCGTATTGTCGATTGTAGAGTAGGCCCGCGCCCTGCAGTGGGACGTATATGGGCTGATACATACATACATACAAGTGTAAGTGTCTGAATATACTTTAGAATATAGAAGGTCGCATTCATTTATAGCTTTCCAAAAGTGAGTGGATAAAGGCAATAGATAGCGAGAACTGGATTCCCACAAAATCCAGCACGATTTGTTCTATTCAATTTTGTGAAATAGATTATGTAAAAAACAAACAAACGAAAAAATGACGTGTAACAATCTTTGAAATAATAGCAGGGGGGCGAAATAATGAAATGTATGGAAAGCTTTTGATGTAAAAAATCATAATTTGGTTCATTACCATTAATGAAAAAGATTGTCATACATACTCATAGTATTCTTTATTGGCCCTGAAGGAGCAAAATCGAGTTTGCTTTGGATGATAGGATAATTTTATTTATATTTATTTATTTATGAATGCAATTTATAGACGATATTTGGTTAATTTATTTTCTGTCAACCGAGATACTAATATGTATACTAATAGATAGGCTGTATCAGGCATAATCATTAAGCATATCGATAAAATAAATTGGCGAAAACGATGTCACTGTTTGCGCTACAATTTGACGGTTAGTATTAGCCGTCTATCTTTTGAACTATATTCCACTTTTCAGAGGTTTTATGTATAATTACATATATACAATATTCAGATGGACTTCAAATGACATCAGATGTATGTATCAATTGGCACAATAATGTCAGCCTCCTCGTAGTATTTGGAGATATATATCCTAAGTGTTAGAAAGGATAAGAGCACAGAATGCATACGGTTGTAAACAATCCTTCACAGAGGGTCACAGACAAAGCATTACTCTTTAAGGTCATACAGGGATTTTTAACAGGACGATTATATTTTGTGGTTTGGCGTCCAACCCTATTCCTGCCCTTAGGTAGGCTTTTTCGGTTAGTCCAATAACCTATCTCTTTTTATAGAGCTATTTACCGTTGTATAATGAAAACAGTGAATTTAACATTGGTAGCATCGGCATCAATACGTCCATGTAGACGGGTGAGTCACAATGTTTATTCGTTTATCAGCTATCGTATTTTAGTGCGATTCCATACATCTCCTTGATGGATAGTAAATTGTATAGCTCAATGGTCGGCGCGTGCGCAGTCTGCGGATTACAAATGAGTGGTGTATGCGGAATTAGAGGAGATAAAAATATCATTTGCGAATTCATATCGAAAATAGGAAGGTGAGCGCCTAGTACCAATTCCGTAAGGTTCACAAGCAATTTAATTTGGTAGTATTTTGATTTTGATCGATATGAATCTAGATCAATTTTTCCATCTATACATATAATTAAGGGATTGGTTTTTCGTGAAAGACCATTTTTATATAATTATTATGTCACACTGATGAGTACTCTAATCGATCTCGCTTACGATTCAAAGGGCTGTACTAGACTTCATATACCTTTGAAATTCTTGCGAACGTTTTCCTTTGCCATTAAAGTGACATATAATTTGCTAAGAACCAAGTTTAAAAAAAATATTGATATTCTTTCCATCGTCAATTAAGGACTTATCAATATATATTTGAAAGGTGTTTTGTACCCAAATATTTGGGCTATAAAATCATTATTATTCGCATGTACTATAGGTAACTTTCACTTATACATAGCTTTGCGTGTTACGGCAATTAAATAATTGATTGTACATTTATCTTTGGCTATAATAATTTGCAATTTTTATCGGCACCAAAAACTAACATTAATTTTGCGTATAAATATATTTCTAGAAACGGTGATAAACTTGCATTTTTTTATGTAGGTAGTTTTTTTAATAAATAATTGAATTTGTGATAATGGAATATTCGATTATTTTTTGATACAACTATTTTAAAACAAAAATGGTATAAGTGTAGTGTGAAAGGGCAGCGTGATAAAATTAACGCACTAGGAAAAAATTGGGGTAGTTCTTATGAAAGTATTTTTTTATGAAAATAATTTTCAATAGTAATCAATTCGAAGTCTATGTTCAGGAGTGGATTTTCTGTGGCTGAAGAGAGAGAGAGATAAATTAATAAGCACAAAATCGGCTCGCACTAGAATATTCAACATCCCATATCTATGCTGTTACATTAAGCCATGAAACGGCACATGCTTGTTAACAGCCGATTAATTGGCCGGCATAATTGTGTCGAATGGCAAGAGATGATGATCAGTTGCTAATCGGCGTTTTTTGCACGGCATCTCGCTTAACCCCAGGTACGGTGCAGTGTCTTCGCCGAGGTAAAAAATTAAGATATACAGGGTATATCCAGACTGCGATCGAAAACAAAGGCAGGAGGTAGTTTTAGTGACTACAGGTACAATACAAACAAAAAATCAGAAAAATACGACATTACATTATTGAAAGTTTTCAAAAGTCGTCATGTTTAGGTGGTAATTGAATATTTTTTGCTAAATTTAAAATAACCTTTGCGTTGCTACTATTGCGTCTTAGGAAAGAAAAAGGCGCCCATTATTATTTCAGGACATATTTTTACCACCCAAACATGACGATAGGTAAAAAAAATTTTGCTTTGTGTCTGTAGTCACTAAATCCACCACTCGGCTTATGGACTTTTTTGACTTAATTACATAGTAGAAATAATTGACTTATCTGGAAAAGTGCTAATTTAGATACATACCCAAACTATTATGGTCTGTGTGTCTGTGTAATAAATCAAAGTTTTTGCTGCGTAACATAAATTGCACTTGTCAAAATGATGTAATCTCTAAAAGCGGCAACATTGCGCCGTGAATAAAATTACAACTTTATTGATATAAGATATTAAAATGAACATGATATAAATTATATTCATAGGGTTTAGCGTAAATATATTGAAATTCTTCATCATTCTATTCGAAACCATATTAAGTGTTTCGTGATTATCCCTGGTAGTGAATGTGAAAGAAGAAAGAAAGAAAGAAAGAAGAATTTATTGTTGGACGGTGACATAGAAATACAAACAAAACAGATAACACAAGTGAGACACAAACACTAAAAATAATTATCACTGTGCCAACAACGGACCTCGCATTCAGCTAAATGCTTCGGTAAAGCATAAGCAGTACCGCAGCGCTGATAAAAGTAAACAAAAGTGAAAGATAGAAGTCTTCAAGCCTTACAATTATAATGCTGATAATAAAATAATATTAATAAATAATAACACCCAACAGTCACATACATAGTCCTGACCCCACACTAAGATCGAGTCTTGTGTCGTGGGTATCAGGAACTACGAGAGACTTTTCGGTCTCACAAACACCCAGACCCGGAAGAAATATTTGTGGGCCGCACAAACATTTCTCTCGGTGCGGGGATCGAACCCGCGGCCCCTCGTTTCACAGGCGGCGTCTAACCTATTATATAACCGTCTATTATAAATGAAGCAAAACAAATAAATATTAAAAAAACTAAAAATAAGTCATAATTTTCGTAAAAGATCGGACGAAAAAGTAAAATCATGGGATGCTTGCAATGCTTTTAACAAGTAGCGCTTATCATCAAGCACTCTAGCTTTTTAACCATGAGTGTATGTTACTCCATTATATTGAATTCTTTATCTATTATTTTTATTTAGCATTTCTTTTATTTATAGTAAGTCAGTATATAAAAATAAGTAAGTAAAATAATAATTTATTAGGCCAGGACTCTCATAACTACAATTTTCACAAAGAGTATTCCGTTAATATATGAAAAAGAAGGGAATTTTTAATTATACTTTTTATTACTGTTGAGATATAATATAGAACAAAAACTAACTTCTATTATTCTTCTACAAACGACGCTGAAATTGCACTGGCGCTTGAATTCTACCTGACGTTGTAATGTGCTGCCTTCCACTTTTACTATTGGTAGGTCTCTCATATGTGAGAGGTTGTCTGGATAGATACCACCGCAATGTCTATTTCTTCCGCCAAACAGCTGTACAAATGTTGCGTTCCGGTTTGAAGGACATTATAGCCAGAGTAATTACTGGCCATGATTAGACATAACATCTCATGTCTTAGGATGGCGAGTGCAATGGAATGCTAAGCATTGCTTTGTAATTCATGTTGTTGCTTGGTTGTTCCACTGTTTATGTACGGTCGTATCGCTTACCATCAGGCGAATGGCATGCTCGTCTCGCCAATTGCAATTAAAACAAAAATCTAACTTGAAAACCAATGTATGTGCGGTATTATAATTCAATTAATATTAATAGTATTAATTGCAACAAACAATGCGCAGTAAGGAGTGAGGACATCCATCAATTTGTTTACATCCATCCGGATGCATTCCATTCAATCGTGTCGTTTAGTGAAGAATGTCGTATGCCTGTAATTTGCTGTGCTAAACCGAACCGACGCTATTAATGCTATGGGAAACTTACGACACCACATCAAAAGACACATTGGCTGAAAATTGTGGTATTCCAATGGACGTTTATAAGTCATATATCTTCTATTGGCGCGTGGCGAAATTGCACATAAAATGAAAAATATCTATTGAAATAAAACTATTCTTAAGGATTTAATCGCGGATTTGGTATGATTTTTAAAAATTTTGACTTCGCGATGGTTCAGTTACTACTCAGTTTTCGTGGTTCAGGTTTATTTCAATGTGTAACATTCGCGTACATATAAGAAACCATTATAAATAATATGAGTATATACTTAAGATATATTATAACGACCTATAACTGGATGTTCTTCGCAGAAGTTCACTTATTTTTCACAAGGATCTTGAATGTTAGACATAAAAAAAGCTACATCACTTCCGGTTTGTAAACTATTTCTATCTGCATGTGGTTGAAAAATTAATAAATTAAAAAATATATTTTGTAACTGGTCATTATACATTTCGTCTAGTTCTTATATGAAAATTTACTTGCAGGATAGACCAGTTTCTCATTTATAGACAAGTGAAAATTGTCGAAATTAGCACGGAGAGTTTCTCGTGGCGAGAATCGTATGCCACAATTGCATGACATAACTGCCATAGAGTATCGTGTTCGGAAAAAATTTTATACGATGCAACTTTTTAAAATCCTTACGATAAACGTATCTACGAGGCGAGAAACTCTCCCTTGTAGATGGGGCTTGATAATAAATTAACCAATTTAAATAAATACACCCAACAGTCATATACATAGTCCTTACCCCACAAAAAGATCGAGTCTTTTGTCGTGGGACTTTTCGTTCTCACAAACAGCCAGACCCGAAACAAATACCTGTGGTTCGCACAAATATTTGTTTCGGTGCGGGGATCGAACCCGCGGCCTCAGCAGCCGGCGTCTAACCAACTGCGCCATGGAGGCTGTCTTGGTCTCCCTTACCCCATTAGACTGAGCATCTACCCCTTTTTTCTTAAAGGGCAGCGCTTATGAATTTGTTCCATAATTGCAACAATGTTGCCCCGCGTGGGATGTTCTAAGTGTGTTGTCACTTTAAAGTCGTGACATAATGACACCGTGTCCACGTAATTCTCTAGCCAGCTACACAAATTACAGGTGTAAACCAACAGCGGACTGTTTGTAATGAATTAATGATGTGGAAACGGCGGCAAGCACTAATTATGCAGATGTTATGAGGAGTCAGACCGCAATAAACCGTCTCTCTTGCCATTACGTTAAGAGCCAGCACTAATATATGCTAGTCATTTGGAATTATTGTATGTAATGTGATTTTATTGGATGATGTGGTGTTTTAAGTGACCATTATTGTTAATAGGTTTCACAAGCGCGAAAAAAAAAGTATAAACTCACGCCTTTTCCCTAGTACCACTTCGCCCGACCTGGGATTCGAACCCGAGACCTCAGCTTTGTGATCATACCGTAGAACAACTAAGCCATCGAGGCATTCAAAACGAAAAATATATCAGAAATGTATGTTGTTTACGTTTAAGACTAAACGCTTTTATAAAAGTGTTATAAATCTCACGGAATTGCTAGTTCGTGAAGTTCGTAAAGTATGGTATTTTTAAAGTTGACTTAACTTTTACACTTTAGCAGTTCTTTATGAATTATACTTTGCTGAGGAAAATATATGGTTTTATTTGACCTTATTTTAGCCGGGAATCTCTCTATATCACGCAACCTTATAGTATAATAATAATTTCTAAAGGGAACGCTAAAATTAAAAAAGCGAAGGTAAAATTGGTGGTGCCGGGCCACCTTTTCCTGCCCTTATATTAGCTGACATTTTGACAGTGCTGGGAAAAAAAAAACTCATGGCAATAGGCTGTTTCCTATCACATCGTGGGACGGAAAATACAAGGCGACACGTGGGTGTCCTGGTTGCACCTCTGCCTACGCCTTCTGGGAAAAAGGCGTGAGTTTATGAACGTATGTATAATTAGTTCAATTTCACGAATATAGCAGAGCTACCAACATTACGAACAAAGAAATATCCTAAGTTTTTGAAGACACAAATGTCTGACAGCATTCTCTTTAGACATTAAATACTTTAAGGCTGACTTGTACAAACTAACTTTGCCAATACCTTTGCCTTAGAAAATGTCATCGCGATACATTTGAGACATATTTGACTTTGCTAATGTATGGGATTTACATTTTCAAGGTCAAAGGTATTGGCAAAGTTAGTTTGTGCAACTGAGCCTAAGCTTATTACATTACAATTGCAGGCATACTTTGTAATGTCCTTGTGGTGTATTGAGCACGTAATATGATTTCAAGATATCGTAAGGATATTTTTGGGATGTCGCCCTCATATTACAGCATATACAACACGGTTATAAGTATATTGGTAGATTTGAAATCGTATAGGAAAAGAAGTGACCCGCGGAAGAAGGTTCAGATTTAGAGTTTCGGTTTCTCTTTTTCAGCATTTATACAAAAGTGTTGGAAATTCTATTAGAATTTATTTCCCTTTACATTTCCCATTACATTATCCCGGTCAGGACAACATCTCTTTTGGCTCAGCTTTCTTGATTTCTTCTCATTATTGGTTATTGGTATATTATTGGTAATTTCGTAGCTTCTATGAAATGAAGTAGAGCTTTTGTGACGAACCATGACTCTGGCCTAGTATTTTCGAGTGTGCATACATATTTGTGATCTACCCACCTACATTGTCCTCTATAAATGCTCAATCAATCCTGTACTTTACTGGTACATATATAAACTCACACCTTTTCCCCAGAAGAGGTAGGCAGAGGTGCCAGGACACCCGCATTTCGCTTTGTATTTTCCATCTCACGATTTGATAGGGGGCGTACCTTTCGCCATTGTAAGTACAAATTCCTGACTCCGGGCTGAAAATGAATAGAAAAATGCTAGTAATATGAATGCATATAGTATAATACTGCTATTAATGTAGCTACATTGATTTGCCGATGTTTATAGAAGCTTGTTGGCCTGATTTGATATCGGCTGCACATGTCATTTGCAGTTGTATACCGTGGGAGGTTTATGTGGGCACAATCACGAGGTTTTATGCAGCTTTTAAGAATATATCAGTAGATTAATCAAAATAGGCTACTTGGCCGTATTATTAATTAATTACGGTGCACATTAGATTGTTTATACTATGTTGTATTGTGGACTAGTGAGTAATAAATTTTGCAAAGAATAGAATGAGACTGCTGTCGAATGCTATCAGCATCTCTATCTGGTCGGCATTTGCACTTACCACTAGGTGCAATGCAGTCACTGAGCCGTGCAGGAAAAAAATATTTATTTATTAACAAAATATAGTTCATTGTAAATAAAAACTAGTAGCTGGGCCCGGTTCCACCTGGGTGCAGACTTTTTAACTCCAGTCCACATTAGAAACGTATTTTTTAAGTATTATTGTTTCAAATAACGTGACTGCTGTTCTCTAGACCGCTTTTTTCATCCCATCCTGGCCCGTATTACCGTTTATTCCGTATAATAAAAATGAAATTAACTTATTGATACAAATTAAATCATTCTAATGAATAACTTTCATTTTTGGATAAAGGTCAATGACTTAAAAATAAAAAAACGCAGTCGCAAATCCTCCCCGAAAAAATATGATATTCAAATACGATTTTTTTAAATTCCAACCAGTCGTTCCTGACATTACCATTACAAACATAATTCAGCCATATATATGTGTGTGTGTATTATATGCATGGAGAATGTGCGATAGCAAAAACATAGTAATCAACATTACACAGAAAAAGTAAAGGAAGGTTTTACTTTAATACGGTGCTTGAGAAATAATTTAATAAGAATAATTAAAAATTGCAACTCGACTATGAATAATAAATACAATAAAAATACATTGAAAATTGTGTAAATCTGATTATTATCACTAGATGTGAATTCGAAATGCATTTGAGAAGACACTCCACATTACGAAAATAAATTTAATGTCTCAATATTTACACTAACGGGCTTATAATGTGACCAACTAATGAAAGAAGGACAAAACAATAAAATATAAACTTAATTAATTTTAAGTCTGAGTTTTGCCTAGTTGAGGCTATATTCAATAGGTTAAAATATCATAAAAAGAAAAGTTGATACTGAAAAGCGACACGCTTACAAAGGACACTATGCCATCACTACATAGTATATAACAAAGTCGCTTTCTCTGTCCCTATGTCCCTTTGTATGCTTAAATCTTTAAAACTACGCAACGGATTTTGATGCGGTTTTTTTTAATAGATAGAGTGATTCAAGAGGAAGGTTTATGTATATAAGACATACATATTATTGTAGAGATATTTATTTGTACCCGGGCGAAGCTGGGCTGGGCCGCTAGTTTTTAATAATTGTGTGAGGTGATCACCATTCTGGCGAAGAGGAATGTTCTATTATGGCTAAGATCTCCGGCAATCTTACTCGCTGAAGGAAACGCAAAAGCAAATATGTTACTTTTAACTTTACGTCATGATTTTAATGTAATATTTCCTCTATCCTTATCGAGCTGATTCAGTCGTATTATAGATCTAAGTAGCAAAAATCTTTCACTTCTAACTGATACTTGTTTAATGGGATAATAATAATTTCTATAATAATTATTCCATAACCAAAATTAGAGCTCTCATTGCAAAAAATGTTGATTAATTAATAATAAATATACCTAACAGTCACATACATATCCTGATCCTATACTATGATCGAGTGCTGTATCGTAAGTATTAGGAACTACGAGAAACTTTTCGATCTCACAAACACTCAGACCCGAGACAAATACCTGTGGATCACACAAATGTTTGTCTTGGTGCGAGGATCAAACCCGCTACCTAGCTTTTCACAGCCGGCGTCTAACCAACTGCGCCACGGAAGCTCTCAAACATGTAGTTGACAAATGAGTCATATCAGCTAAAGCAGTAGTCGTTTTAGTTAGTACTTCTAGAGGTTAATACAATATCCATTAGATCGTTAATTGTGTCGCCAAACTGTCCTAGTTTTTACAGACAGCGCGATAAAACAGATCTTTAGTCACGCCTCGTACTGGATGCACTTAGTTATATTTGGCCGTTGGTTAATTGTCGGAGGTCCTCTTTAAATTAACGATGATGACGCAACAGGACAACAATACACAATGATAAACGCGTCACTCCTACATGTATGGGAGATTGCACGTAGCATTACGTCACAGAGATTGAATTGGAACCGTTTCTTTACTCAATGTCAACTTCAATTGCTATCCTTGCAACAGTAATTCCTTAGAAACCCTTTGATCTCTCAAAATTAATTTATATATGGGATATACGTCCTACTACAGGGCATGGTTTATCTCTGCAATCAAGAGTACGGCTAGGCCTTATAGTCCACCACGCAGGGCTAGTGTGTGTTGGCGGACTTTACAAACATACGCCCGAATACTGGAACGCCATTCAAATAATAAGTTGCTCTTAACAGCGCAAGGCCCACTTAGCCAGAACATTTAAGCGGGATTAACCTAGTTAAGCTCAATTTATATTTAAGTTGTGTTCCAGTATTTGGGCGTTACACAATTAACTTAAGTCAAATTAATAATTGTTAAAATTTTATCTGACACAATACGAACGGTCTCCCCATTAGTTTCTTTCTTATCACTTATCCCACAGTTTCATGGAGTGGGACTCATTACGTACTTATTATATTCATACCCACACTGCAGAATTACTTGGCTTATAGTTATTAATTTGATCAGCTGCATGCTCGATACTTCGATCAATTCCGATTTCGACATCGCTACGCTGGCGTAATGGTGAATCGGAGACATGACTTTTAAATTTTTTATGCATTAAGAGATCTTATGCGTATTATTATGTGTATTTCTTCCCTACTTTTTGTGGTTAAATATATTAGAAATAACTCAGGATCGACAAATTCTGTAGTATGTCTGAGAACGCAAGTCCTTTGGTTTGGCAGCCAAATGTTTCCAGACTGGACCATTGCTCACTTTGTGAATTGTCCTCTAATTTTCCTCTCTTTAATTAACTTGATTATTTGTATGTTTTGAGAGTTTACTAGAGTGATCCAGTAATATTAAATGTTACTGATATATCGTACGGCAGGGTAGAGAAACAGAATCATTTCAATCTCGTTCCTAATCAATTAACAAGCTATTAAATTGCTCCTAAATAATAGACTAGTGGTATTAATTCATATGCGACCGTTACAGCTTGTTTACTGTATTGACTGATTCACTGGCACTATGATTTTAGACATTTTATTTTGATTGGCCCGCCGCTCACCCACCTTTGCAACCCCTGTAAACCAGGATCAACAGTGGCACACATTTTAATGACATCGTTTATATCAGACATAGTTTTAATATCTTATGTCTCAGGATGGTGAACACAGTGGAACGCCAAGTATTACTTTGTAATTTAATGTGTTTGATTTATCTACTGTCCATGAGCGCTTGCCATCAGGCAAACAGCATGCTCAAAAGACAATGCAATAAAAAATATAACGCTTGGTTCACACGTTAATAGATATATCTTTTATGTACAACATATAAACCGTTGCTTTTATTGTTTGAATGACGCTTGGTCTAGACAACAGTCTAGTACGGGATCGCCATATCAAATTTCCAAAGAATCGTATGTGTTTAACCCTCTTACACGCGCTGGTCTTTCGTACCCACGGTAACAAATGATTTTAAATTTGTATCCATGGAGTGGATAATAGACTGTCGTATTATGATTGAATTTATTTCTAACAGCCAAATCGATTGACTCAATGCGGGTTGAATGAATTTTTTGGATGAGAATACAGGTAAATATTTAATAGGCCGTCAGTACTTTGTGTAAAAGAAAGAAATGGTTTTACGTATAAAAGATGCATTTACTGCAGAAGAAAACAGCATCAAAATTGTGTATTTCATATAATATTTAGATGCGCGCTCTAAATGCTTGTTTCAAGGATTATTTTGTCAGTGTTACCGATGTTTATATTGGAATCGGAAATCGCCATAATGTTAGTTGTTTCTCGTTTCGATCTTTCTTATTTATGTTATGGATTTGATGTAAATATTAGCAAAAATACATATGCATATTTTTAAGCTGACTTAAAAATATTGATTGGATATTATTTTCTTTTTTATTTATTCAAAACTTTATTTAGTATGTACAAACGGACTTAAAGCCGTCGGCATTTTTTACTAGTTAACCTTTAGGAGATACAGAAATGAGATTAAAAGAGTATTAAATATATTATTAAATATATATATTGGATTTTTCTATTCATAATTAGCCCGGAGTCAGGAATTTGTGTCCGATATGGCGATAGGCTCGCCACCTATCACATAGTGGGACGGAACATACCGGCGAAATGTGGGTGTCCAGGCACTTCTGCCTACCCCTTCTGGGAAAAAGGCTTGAGCTTATGTATGTTAATATATTATATTAATTTTATTGAATATAAAAAATGCTTTATACTTTAGAGGGTCAACACATCTTAAAATATAGAATACGAGACGTCTTTATTCTCCGTGGATAATCTTGCCGAAAATTTAAAATTCGGTTAACGAATAGAATAAATGTCCTAGATAAAATTAATTGTTATTGATTCGAATGCTTGTTTTTTTGTGCGTCATTCGTGCCCTTGTCTCGTCCATTTGTTAGTATTGTTTGATGTGTGATGATAGTTGACTGGAAAATATAGATGACATCGGACTGACGTGGATTTTTGATACTGACTCGGCAAGATGACGGTATTATACTTGATGACCGTATTCATGATTCAGTATCGACAGATCTTCACTCTTGTGAATAAATGATAGCTGTTCGATAATTATATCGGTGCAGTCAATTACATCTATGAGTTTTCAATTCATGTGATTTCTTATCCATGTAATAATATTGGACTTATTCATTGAAAGTTTATAAAACTATTTACATATCAAATGTTTTGTCCCTTTCGAACGACCCTTTCATTTGGTTTAAGCAAAGAAGACAAAACCTTACATACATAAACTCACGCTTTTTTTCCAGAAGTGTAGGCAGTGGTGCCAGGACACCCGCATTTCACCATGAATGTTCCGTTCCACGATGTGATAGGAGGGAGCCTATCGCCATATTGGGCACTAATTCCTGACTTCAGGCTGATAATGAACAGAAAAATCTAATACTACCTTGTGCGACCTGGGATTCGAACCCGAGACCTCAGCTTTGTATCCTAACTGTAGTACAACTACGCTACCGAGGCAGTCAATTCCTTATTAATAAAATGTGATGATTGTTTGACAATTATCGTTTAAGTTCTAATATTGCGGAACTGTAACCGGTACTTATTAGGGGAAGAAATGAACTATTGCATTTGAAAAAATATTTGAAGGTAATTTTATATTGATACGAATTATATTTGTTTAAGTAAAATAGAGACACTGTCAAAAAAAATCATTTGATTATGAATTAGGCTTGATATGAACTGAAATCGGTTTTAAGGAGCGTTGATCTAAATTCTGTGATTTACATTATCTATCACTCTTTCATAAAAATAGACACGAAATTCGGATATCATATAGGTATTGCAGGTTTTTGATAAGGCAGGGGGAACAATATGATGTTAATATTTTGCGGCATATACGGCAATCTGCCTGACTGAGCGAAATTCTACAGCAACTTTGCATCGAATTCATGTTCTATCATGATATCACCGACCGATTTCAATACGTACTATAATTTAAACAAACTAAAGCGATCATTGCCACATCTATAATTTGATTTATAACTTGAGTTCTTTCATGTATCTAATACTAAAACAGGTGTGAAAATCTATTCTTAAATGTTACGATATAAATAACACGTTCATTTTCCCTCAATTGATCGCATCCTGTTTGTATCTTCTTGAATAACCAATTATTTATTCAAATTTTATTTTTCATTTATTTATAGAAAAATACATTGACGCAATACAAATTTGATCAAAATTAAATAAACACTGACGTCTCGCATGAAACTTTACATATTTTTAAAAAATTGATTCGACCTAATTTATTTGATTATGTAGCGGCAAAATAATTCGCGCAGTATATCCGAATTACGACTTTGCTGCCCGACTGGACAGACCAATAAGATACTCACAACAAAATCAGGGTTAAGCACGCCCTGGAATATACAGTCGCCAATCGCCAAAGAACCAACTAGTATCATTGGATCTAATAGAATTGGAATATTCTCATTCCTTATCATTTTTATTTAAACGACCTTTCCGAGTTATCCTGCATTAAGCAATCTTTGTAAGGTCACTGATACACTAGTGACACAATAAAAATATAAATCAAGCAATCAGTTCAATCAAAATAACGCATTTTTAACGAAGCATAAGTCATTTTTACAAGAATATATCTTGTCTTTTTTATATATGTGTAATTGGAATTTAATTAAAAACAAATCGCATCTAATCTGGAATGTCAAAAAAAAGTTGAGCGTGAACATAAAACTAAATGTTTATTCCTTTTTGAACTTGAGGATTATGACTTGACAAAAAAATCTAATCGAATTCAAAAAGTCACAGAATATTAACGACCTGTATACAATTTTAATTTGTTACACTCGATTTTGTGGATGTTACAGTTTTGTGGTCAAGCTGCGTCATAAAAATATGTTGTTAGTCAGAAGCTGTCCTAACATTCTGATGGTTTTTTGCGTCCTAATCAAGCGTTATTGTTACGCTCCACGAACCCTCCTCAACATTCATAATATAAATCATTTTCGCACATTAGTTAATCCAGTTTCCAAGAAACATTCCCGGCGACCTCTGTTATTCGGCGCATTGATATAAACCCAAAAAAGTTTAAGATATTTTTTGTCATTGCTATCACGTTTCTAATTGTTCCATACAAAAAGAGAATAAAAGTGCTTTAATCCTATAATGTTATTCGACGCTGGCGCGGCCCGGCTGACGGCTGTTCATATAGATTTTTTATTGTGTGAATAATAAAGGATTTTATGTCATAAGTTGTTAGAGCCTTCGGTTTGATTTATGCGTCTGCTCGCATTAACGTAGGTACCTGGTTTGACGTTTTGTGAGTTGTGAGCAGCAGACTATCGACTTACTGTCCCCCGCTATTTCTTGTCTCGACTAAAAGTTGGACCGGTAGGTATACTTTCAATTCGCAAATATTCAGAAAAAGTAAATGTACCAACTATACCACGATATTTAAATTGCTATGACATCTGATTGACAGTTAAATGTTTTTTTTAAATAAAAACCTGTTAATTAGATCTATTAACAAGGATAATTTAGATTTATAGTGTAACTAACATTTCGCAATGGGTTCTAGCGCATTATAACTTTATTTTTATGCTAATTTGTATAATTTAAGCCTTCAAAACACTTTAATATCTGATGAAACTTTTAGTCGAACACAACAAATAGTAGCGCAGCAAAAAGTCGTGGGTGCGCGGCGGGCTTGTGATTTTTTTTGGTGGCACAACGCGGTGCGCCGGCGCCGCGCCGTGCTGCGACCGATCAAAGCGATTGGACGCGATTAAAGTTAGTTGATGTAGAGACGGGCAACAATACGTCGAGGCGCCTCCCTGTCGCGGTACACATATGAAACGAATGCCCGGCGCTTGTTAAATTGTGCCTTGTTATGCAAACGTCGCTGCACTTACAGAATTTAATGCAACGTGGACGGTTCATGGAATTGTTCGATAACATTTTTCGTGCTTTAAATCCCGGTCATGATTTGTGCGGAATAATTTTCGTCTAATGACAAAAAAGTCCGTTTGTCATAAATAATTTATCTTACGTGTAAATAAAATGCAAAGGAGATACGGTGTCTATTCAGATGTTTTAAGATTACGTGTGTATGTTTGGGGCGGTACAACATATTGAATTACAATGGCTATGTAAAGTATTTTGCAAATGAGCGTATTCAGATTTCGATTGTTTCTTTTTGTGTATAAATTAATATTTATTGTCTCTTTTCTATGCAGCAAATGATCAATTCGCCCAGTTGATTGTATAATAAGTAGTAAGAAAATTATACTAGACGGGAATCGCGAACAAATGACTATAACAGAAAAGAGCAATACCGTACTGCAATTTCTCTTACGTTCTCTGTCACGCCCACGTAGTACACTATCTTGCCTCTCTATGCATAGGTTACTTATGAGCTTTATCGACGTCCGAATATACTTGTTATAATAATTCATCATCAATCCATAGCATTTCATTGTTAGAGAAGGATCTCATAAATTTGACGTGAATTCTCTCTATGTTACAATTATTTTTCTCCTGGGCGAAATGGAGCTAGTAATTATTGGACCAACAGCTATGGAATCCTGCAGGTATGGGGTGGGAAAATGTATATCTGCTCCGCTGGAATTTGAATACTATTGACCTATTTTTATGCCGGCTATGTAAAAATAGTTTGTTAACGAAAATGCCTTATTTCCCAAACAAAATTATCCCGGGGTTCGACAGCAAACGTGTCTTTAAGACGGCGTATTCCTGAGATTCTTCTTAGAAGCTCGGCGGCATTCTTTACTAAACACCTTTAGGGAGCGGACTCCATACATCACGGCGACAAGATTCTTATACAGGCTGCTCCTAATGTAATTTTTGAATTCGTATCATATTAGGTTAGTGTGGACAAATAATTAAAAACCAAAACATTTTTTAACATGGGTGAAAAAAGCGAAGGATAAAATCAAATAGAAGATTTTGTGTATTTTTTTATGTGCAATAAGCAACACATAATTCACAACTAATATGTTATGAGTAGTAATATTCGAGACCAGTAATTAATGTTGTACCGCAGTTGTGAACTTTTGTAATTGTTAATTGTGCGATTCACGTCTTGTTTGAATTTTTATTTGAAATGTCACATGGCGTATGACGCAAGAGAGCTATTAGGTATACATGGGATTCCCAATTATTCACGGGAGCAATTTGGTTTGAATGTGGCATTAGGCTGGCTCGACCGGTATATACGTTTGTCACAGAGAACTGACGTCAAAACTCAGGTACCCGTTTGCAGTCGTGTACCTTCCAGTAGATCGCTATAAGCCCAATGATATCCAATCTTCTTTTCCCCACCCTATCGGCGCTACATTCTTAAAAGCCCAACTAAGCTCTGATATTTGATAGCCTCCGTAACTTGATGAGTTAGACGCTGACTTTGAAACGTGACGTAGTGGGTTCGCCCAAACAAGACAAATATTTGTGTGATCCTCCACAAGTATTTGTTTCGGGTCTGGGTGTTTGACAGAGCGAAAAAAGTCTCTCGTAGTTCCTGATACTCATGACATAAGACATCTTGATGTGGGGTCAAGACTATGATGTGACTGTTGGGTGTATTTATTTATTTCAGGCCTAACCACTCTCAATCGTACTGTCGATCGTAGAGTAGGCCCGTGCCCTGCAGTGGGACGTATATGGACTGATACAGATACAGATTCAATGAAGCTGTAATTACTTTCCCTGAACTATCAAAATGCTACCTTTTTCTGATGAGTACCCATTTATGTATTGCTAATATGATGTTTCTGAGTCAAGGAATTATTTACAACAATTATAAATTGCGAACTTCCAGCCAATTTAAATTATATCTTGAGGTTTACGTATTTTCACGTCGGTATATAGTGTTGTTACATCAGTGAGTATTTATAAATCCTACACATGATGTAATTATTATTCCCAGACAGGATATTTGTTTGTTATCCTTACTACGAGTCGATGTAAATAGTACTATGTGTATTGTTTGTAGTTTTGGTTTAATAACATATGATTTGCCTTTGAAAAATAATAGTCGTAATCTTCTATTAAATCCAACTATGTATTGTGTGAGGAAGTGCGATTGTAGGATGTAAAGATAAAATATTTTTTTAAAAAAAATTCATTCATGGATATGGAAAATGACAGGTGAATGATTTTCAAGACGAACAAGAAAATGAAAAATGGGAGGATCGAATTTTAGGAAATACTAGCGGCCCGGCCCAGCTTCGCCCGGGTACAAATAGATTTTTGTACAATAGTATGTACGTATTATACATATAATCCTTCCTCTTGAATCACTCTATCTATTAAAAAAAACCGCATCAAAATCCGTTGCGTAGTTTTAAAGATTTAAGCATACAAAGGGACATAGGGACAGAGAAAGCGACTTTGTTTTATACTATGTAGTGATAATAAGTGATAAATAAAAAAGGGTAGAATATATAATATATTTCAAGGTTAAAATGCTTCACGAAATTCATAATGAAAGTGTTTAAATTAAACAGATCGAGACAAGGCAATTTGTTATATATGAAAAAGCCATAACAATTTATCAAATCCGATAATGAATAATTAAATAATTATACATTATAATAAAGTCGACAGCGTTGGAGCACGCTGTATACGGCGTGGGCGAGTAGACGGCCTGTCGGCTAGGGCCTCACAGGCTCCTTTTTATCGCTTATATTACGGTTTAATTTTTTTGACAACCCTACGCGAACAAAACGAATTTTGAATGAACGCTTACTGAATGAAATTCCTTTGCCAGCTAAGCGCCCCTATAGTAAAAAAATACAACATCGAAACGACTTCCTATTCTCGTAAATTTACGTCTTGCGCTAAAGAATTTGTTAACAAAACAATTGCACGGATTTAGCCAGGTAGTGTGGTTGCTAGCTCCGGCTCGCAGGTTTGTTCGCTTTGGATATCTTTACCGAAATAATAAAATTAACAATGAATAATTATTCCTGCTAATTTTATTAACAATAAATTAAACTAGCGTGATGAAATTTCTTACACCTTTCCCAAACTTGGGTTATATAATGGAAAAAATAGTTTTTGGATGTCTTAATCGTAGCTCCATTGATTTGCGCATTCAAACAAGCTCTTTTACTTTAATTTGTTAAAGCAGATATGCATCAAGTAGTAATCCCTCATCCCTCGCGGTTATTTCTGAAACTACTAGATATACATAAAATCCAATATTTTTTTTCAACATTTTGTTTTTGAGTAAATATTTTTATATTCATTACTTCCTGACTTTTTGAAGACTACAGTTTTCGTGATATTGGCGCGGACGGTGAATGTTACAAAAATTACTTTAATTTTATAATTATAAAAAAAAATACAAAAAGTTAATTGTCCATGGGCCGATCTACGTAGAAAGAGCACACTGGGTTCTAATTGAATTCAATTTACAATTATGTCTGACTTAATTATCTTTACATTTTTATCATCATAATTTCCCATAAATGTTCCCAACGTTAGAACAAATACATTAAGGAGACAACGTTAACTTTAAAATCGCTGTGTTATTAACAATACACATTTCCTTGTCGGATAAATAAAAAAAAAAGTAAACATATGTATAATAATCATACCTCGCAGACGATGCTTATAATTTTGGTGTTTGGTGGCCTATGTCCGGTAAACGAGCAAACCATTCATCTGATGGTAAGTGATGGCTGTCACTCATGAGCGCCTACAACGCTGGAGTCATAGATGCATTGGTCTCTTATAATAAAAGGCAAAATATTAATAAAAATAATGGTAGTGGAAAATGATTATTAAGGGTTCGGCAATCTCACTCATTTGACATAACAATTTTTATTGCAATGAATGGCCGTTCGCCTGATGGTAAACGGTACGACCACTTATGAACAGTAGCAAAATCAAACAAATTACCAAGTAATTCTTGACATACCACTGCGCTCGCCATCACAACATATACACTGCTGTTTGGCGGGATAAATAGACGTTGCTGTTGTACCCAGGTGGCCTCTATGAGAGACCTGCCATCACTTTCCGTTGGTTTTCTGTGAGACGGTGGGACCATCCCGGTTGAATCGACCCGGTCCTATTGTCGTCAAAAATATAGTAGTAAAATAATTAAAGTTATACAAACACCTTTATTCATAGACAGTTTCAAAACCACAGCTCTCGAATGTTTTGTCTTCTTCGCACAAATTGACTTTTACTGGTGGTAGGTCTCTCACATGTGAGAGGCCGCCTAGGTAGGTACCAACGCAATGTTTATTTCTCCTGCCAAACAGCAGTGTAAATGCAATATTGTGTTTTAGATTGAAGGACTTCGTAGTCAGAGTAACTACTGGACATTTTGAGACTTAACATCTTATGTATCAGGATGGCGAGCGCAGTGGAATGCCAAGCATTTCTTTGTAATTTAAGGTGTTGTTTCGTTTTGCTACTGTTTAGGAGCGGTCGTATCGCTTACCATCAGGTGAACGGCATGCTCGTCTCGCTATTCATTGCAATAAAAATAAACTGAATTCTAAAGTCGTTCGAAGGGAAAAAAGTATTCGATAACTATATGAAATAGGTTTTACAACTGTCTGTTGTTAATGCAGTTTATTACGCACATTATGTAATGGGGAAATCATGGATCAATAAACAATAAACATGTACGTAGCTCTATAGGAAACTGGTTTGTTAAAACGTGACAAAAATAGTTAATAATATATTCAATTAAATTTCCTCATATTATGACGTGGATAATACAAACTATATTATATGGAAGGAAACAAAAAGGCGAAATTGCACCTATGGTATTTCCAATATGTGATACAAATACAAATTATATATACTATAAATACATAGGAAAGTTTAAAGGTGGCCCCAGTACATATACTCGTATTATGAACACAATTCCGTGGGCTGGTAAGAATTGATTATTACTTATATTTACAATTAATAATTTTTATTTGGTCTCCCACATGTATCACATCCCACATGGTCAGATTTATGTATAGCTTAAATGAACGATTTATTTAATTTTTTAAGCCCCATTTGCACGGGGTTAGTTTCTCGCGGCGAGAATCGTATGCCATTTTCGCATGACATAACTGCCATAAATATAATAATTATGAATATGACATAACTAGTTCTGTCAATTAATGTTTACACGATGCAACTTTTTGTATCCTTACGATAATCGTATCTTCGAGGTGAGAAACTCTCCCTATGTAAATGTGGCCGGTAACAATCGATTTGTTGTACTTTTATTTTTATCGTAGCGCGTTATTGTAACAACAATTTAATATTGGTGTGCATAATCTGAAATGAGTATTAGATATGAGAGAAATCGATATATTTCGTCGCTGGAGTCAATTACGCCGCATCTTCAATAGACAAGGCGAGTATGTAGAATAATTTAATGTTTTAATTCCACCTTACCCATTCCTCTTCTTCCTTATATCGTGAATTTACCACCATTTTTTTTTTTTGGCCGAAATGGTTTGCGTCTTCCTTCATCATGCGCACGACGAAGGAAGGAAATGACTTCTCAGTATGTAAAGTTTACTTTATGGAATGGCTTATCAAAATCCGTGTTTCCTGAAAACTGTGATTTAGGGATCTTCTAGGATAAAGGCGTGTAGGCATCTTCTAGGTAACTGTGTAACAGCGTAGACTTTTCACTACAAGACTTTCACTCTTTTTGAGAGCGTAGATTTTTTAAATTTACATTTACAAAATGTCAGTGTGACAATACCAGAATTAGTAAGTTAACAATAATTAGCATATCTGCGTCGATCATTACAATATTATCAGGGATCCCCAAACTAGGTCATGCTTGTATTTTGCAGTACCTTATAGACGATTACAAAAGCCGAAAATGTTTCAAAACAAATAAACATTTCAGTATCGCTGCGGCATTCGTTCCGATCGGTTGCTTGTTGCGCAATACTTATCACGTACGTGAGCGAGTGGTTTACAATGCGGTATATTTTTTATAAATACCCACTGATAACTTTTTAATATAATGAGTGATAAAAATTGTAGTAGTTTGTCATCTGGTTTACCGGGACTGTTAAGTGATTCTACTGAAGATGAACCCGAGATGATGGATCAAGTCGAGACGTGTCGTAGTAAAAGGTTGAGGAATGAAAGCGAGGGCTGTGAAGGAAAAGAAGACGATGAAGGTTTTATTACCGTCAATAGAAAGGCAAAACGCCTACATCGGAGTTCTTCTAAAAATAGTGGTACTCAAAGTCTAATTTTAAATGAGCCAATGAAGATGAACAAACATGAGGTCTGTGTTACCTCAAAAGAGCCGCTACCTAAACAAATTGCCCTTGCTAAATTATTGAGAAAACATGATATAGGTGAGATTGATAGAATTAAATACAAAAGTCAGTTCAAAGTATTAATTGCATTTAGTTGTCAAGAAAAAGCTGATAAGTTATTGAATTGTAAAGACATAACAAATATGGGCCTAAGATGTCAATTGACTTTTGAGACTAGTTTATCATATGGAATAGTCAAACAAATAGAGGTTGACATTGAAGTTCAAGACTTAGAAAATAGCATAAAATGCGAGTGTGATATAATCTCCATAAAACGGTTGAAAAGACTGAACATCGAAGGAGTATGGGAAGATAGTGAAACAATTAGAATTGGCTTTAAAAGCTCCTCCTTACCACCGTATGTCTACGGATACGGCTGTAGGTTCAAGGTTGAGCCTTATACATTTCCGGTTTCACAATGCTCAGGATGTTGGAGGTATGGACATTCAAAAAAGTTTTGCCCCACAAAGAAAATTCTGTGTCCCAAGTGCGGTTTGAGCCATATTAATTGTGAGACCAAAGAGTTCAAATGTTTAAATTGTTCTGGGTCACATATGTCACTTGATAAAACTTGCCCAATCTATCAGAAAGAAAAGAATATTCGTAATATTATGAGTAAAGAAAATTGTTCATATAGAAAAGCGTTATCTATGTATTTGGAAAATAAACAACACCAAATGGCGGTAAATATAACTAATGATCGCAAAATAGTATCAGAAAATTTAAAACCTTCACAAAGGAAAAGCTTTCGTGATGTTTTGCAAGCAGACAACAATTTCAATATGGAGGTAGATATAGCTGAAAATGAATACGAAACATCGAATGAAGAAGGTTTTGAGAGCACAGAAAAGGCACGTAAGAATAAATTGAACAGGAGACACCATAAGGATAAAGAAAGTAAGGCAAAAGATGAAAACGACAATTATTCAGTCCAGGACAAAAAGACGAATGATAAGCATGTGAAAAAACATAACTTTAATGTTGAGAAAATAATTAAAAAGTTTAAAGATATTTTGACATCTGATATAGATTTGGAAGAAAAATTTGTTTGTTTTTGTAAATTAATATTCGAAGAAGTTTACTCTTACATATTGGATGTTTTAAAAAATGGAGACTTATTAAAAAATATATTACTGGGGCTCAATAATGGATAGTAATCGGGATATTTTAATTAACATTCTGCAGTGGAACTGTCAAAGTTTAAGACCAAAACTAACAGAATTTGAAGCATTATTGAACAAAGACCAGATTCATATTGCAACAGTAGCTGAAACATGGTTAGAGGAGTCTAGCCTCTTGAGAATATCGCAATACAACATTTATAGAAAAGACAGAGCGGATTCATATGGAGGAGTCGCCATCATCGTACACAAATCGATACAGTCGGAAATGAAAATGACTACTATTAACAATAGAGGTATAGAAATGATACATGTGAAGATTTCAAATTGCAAACATTTAGAAAATATCATCTCAATTTATTGTCCTTCATCAACTCATACAAGATTGCGGGACTGGGAAGAGCTTTTTTCTTTATTCTCACACAAAACTCTCATAACAGGTGATTTTAATGGGCATCATTCCACTTGGTCTTACAAGAATGATGTTAGAGGGAATCAGATCAGTTCCTCAGCCTTAGAGTATGGATACATACCCATTAATGACGGCAGTCCCACTAGAGTAAAATATGTGAATAACATTCTTCAACAAACATCCCCTGATATCTCGTTTTCTTCTTCAGATATTGCCGTTTATTTTAACTGGAGCGTGTTAAATGAAAGTTTAAGAAGTGACCATTTAATGATAAAAATAAAATTGAGTTATCAGGATACGCCACAAATTTCTATGAAACGGAATTTTAAGAAGGCCAATTGGGGGAAATATCGTCAGAGTATAGAAGAAGACTTTAAAAATATAGTTACTGAGACAGGCAATGTTCAGCAAAATTACAATATATTTACATCCATCATTAATAAATCGGCAGATAAAAACATACCATCCATTAAAACCTGTAATGATTCACTAAAAGCATTTAAGGCTAAACCTTATTGGAATCCTAATCTCTCTAAAGTAGTAGCTGAGCGAAGGCTTGCTTTACGTAAATTTAGGCGTAATCCTACCCCAGGAAACCTGTCTATTCTTGAAGATAAAATTCATAAAGCCCGGCACGAAATACAGAAAGCAAAAACAGAAAGTTGGCATAGTTTCTGTAAGTCTATTGATGGAACTATAACATCTGGCGAAATGTGGCGTAAAATGAGATGGATTAAGGGCTATAAAGAAATCAGACAGTTCGTGTCAAATGATGCAAGAAAAGAGCTTTTATGTAATTTAGCCCCAGATTCTGCTCAGCCTCCTAAGCCCATATTTTCTTCGAGCAACCATTTATTAGAGTCAGAATTTACTATGTCAGAATTAGAAACATGTATCAAAGTTAAAAATACTGCTCCTGGTGAGGACAATATCACATATTCAATGATATATAACCTTCCCGACGTGGCTAGAAAATACTTATTATGTATATACAATAGTATATTTCAAACCAGTATCATTCCTCTGGAGTGGCGTAACATAAAAGTCATTCCAATACCTAAAGTCGGAGTAGGTAATACATTTTTGAAATTAAGGCCAATCTCTTTAATATCTTGTTTGTGCAAAATATTTCATTTAATGTTGGCTAAACGGATTGAATGGTTCATCGAACATCATAAAATCTTATCCCCTTTCACTACAGGATTTCGGAAAGGTCAATCTTGCTTGGATTCACTGGCTCAATTGATTACTAGCATCCAAATAGGTTTTACAAAAAATATTCCAACATTAGCATGTTTCCTTGATATTGAAAATGCCTATAACAATGTCTCAATTAATAAGGTTATCCAAACGTTAGACAAGTTAAATATAGGAAGTCGTATATGTAATTATTTTTGGCAGTTTTTAAGTGAAAGGCATTTATCTATTAACGTCCAATCGAATAAGGGATGCAACATTGAGAGATGGACTCACCGTGGTCTGGGCCAAGGAGATCCAATTTCACCTTTGCTCTTTAATATTGTTACACATGATGTTTGTAAAAATAGTATTATACAAATTTGCCAATACGCTGATGACTTTGCACTATTTGTAAGTAATGAAAGCTTAAACGATAGCATAGATTATATGCAAGTCTCATTAAATAATATAGTCAAAGCTTTATTCAATATTGGCTTAGAATTGTCAACGAACAAATCAAAAGTTTGTTTATTCAGCAGAGGAAGAAGATGCCATCAATTCCAGTTATGTGTAAATGGGGTGCCTCTACTTGGAGCTCAAAATATTAAATATCTGGGTGTCTGGTTGGATTCCTCTCTTAGATGGAGCAAACACATTAATGAACTCTGTGAAAAATCCCAAAAAATGCTTAATATAATCAAAGTATTGGCTGGACCGGGGTGGGGAATACATCCATTACACCTAAGACGTATTTATATAGCGCTAATAAGAAGTAGGTTAGATTATGGATGCTTCTTTTACGATAATGCTACAAAAGCGAGTTTGTCTAAAATAGACAAGATTCAAAATCAGGCTTTGAGGATAGTGGGCGGTTTTGTTAAGTCTACTCCCATTCATGTGATGGAGAGTGAGCTATGCTTACCTCCGTTACATTTAAGACGAGAATTTTTGTCATTTAAATATTGTGTTAAGGCTAGATCATGGTCCAATGGCATTATAAGTGGAACGCTGGCTCAACTCGGTGATCTTTGTACTCACAGATATTGGGTAAATAAAAATAAGCCCCTTTTAATGCGTACCTTTAATAAGATGCGTGTGGAAAAAATATATTCTTCTAACCCTTTGGACATGTTTAAATTAAATATATGGTGTAGTAGTATTGAAATTAATAATATAGTTAAACTTACATTACAGAGCATAGACAAACCTAAAAATAGTTATGAGTTGAATTCTTTAAGAAATGAAATACTGCAAGAGTTAAGTCTAACGTATCAGGGTTGGTACAAATTATTCACGGATGGTTCAAAGAGTACCGAAATTGGTGCAGCGTACTACGACCCTCAGTCCAATCTTTCAAATAATGCCTGTGTTAAGATAGAATCCAATGTATCTATTATGACGGCAGAATTATTTGCCATCTATCAAGCAATTGTTTATGTAGACACTCTGACTGTTTCAAAAGTTGTAATCTTCACCGATAGTAAGAGTGCACTTGGACATTTGGCTGGATGCGTCTCTGGACACAGAGGTGTATCTATAGCTTACTCCATTCTAAGTAAATTATATAATTTACGCATAAACAATATCAGTATAATTCTACAATGGATTCCGTCACATATTGGGCTACAGGGCAATGAGGTAGCAGATAAACTAGCTAAATTTGCGGGTTCTGCAGGTACTGCTATTTACATCTATCCAATGTATACGGAAATAACATCAAAATTTAAAAAATATTGTTATGACGAATGGGTAAAAGAATTCAACGAAAAATCTAAATTGAAAGGTATTTGGTATAAAGTTATACAAAGTGAACCACCTCGTTTCCCTGTGCTTTGTAAATATATTGTTAACCGTAAGTTATTAGTAACTGCTTTCAGGATTCGTTCCGGACACATGCCATCGAAATGGTTTTCTTACCTTATGAGGAAAGTGGAATCTCCGAATTGTGACTTATGTGGAAAAATAGATGACGTACAACACATTTTGATGGAGTGTGTCAGAAATGAGCCCAGAAGGACACAAATTATAAGAAAATTAAATATAAATAAGCTTGATTTAGGAATATTCCAAAGCATCCTCTCTCGTCCTGTATCACTACAGGCCATCATGCTGTACGAATTAGTTATTATGTAATGTTTAAGATTTATTATATTAATTTTGTTTGTGTAGCTTCGACTAGGTTACAATGGAACCGGTATAAACTTGTTTAAAGGTTCCTAATAAAAATAAATTAAAAAAAAAAAAAAAAAAAAATAAACATTTGTGAGAATGATAATAAAAAAAAATATCATTCAGTTTATACCCAAAAAGTAAGGCAAAAAAACATAAAATGCTAATAAATTAAAATTACAATCCTCTCATGTCACTAATTAATCAACAATATCTACTTATAATTTACTTATAATTTTGTTACACACATAAATATTTCATAAACACATTATATAAACAGTATTATTAGACTGTATCGTCACTTTCCATCAGGTTTGATTATGGTCAACGCCTAACCTACAAACATTAAAATAACAAATGCCTGCAACCAACACATCAATTAGTGTATACGGGCGAATACGGAAATCCCATCACTCGCTTTTGTTTTTCGGCAATATCACTCACCGAACGAAACACATCAGCAAAATTGATACTTCGCGTCGATAAGATTTATACTATTGTTGTTTCTACTAACAACAAATAGTTGTATGAGCATGTACATCTGCTTTAGTTTTATTACGTCACAAACATGATGATTACAAATCTTTATTGCATTAAATAAGATTTGAATACGTGACCGTTTTTTTAAACTTATAACTCTACATTTTAATGTTGGGAATTTTTAAAACAATTATGAGTTTAAAAATAATGACCCTAATCAAAAGTAGTTACGACATAATATAATGCACTGCGCTGATAATGATAATGTGTTTTTGATTATCTTAATTTTACATCTAAGTCATACTTGTATCATATTTTCCTATTAGTATTCAGGAAATTACCTAAAAGTCCTCAATTACTATTTACTAGCTTAAGAATCAAAACCAAATGTAAAAACGTTTAAATCTTTAAGTACAGTATTGAAGCATGTATAGCATATATTTCAAAATACGTGATCGGAATTGTAATATCTCACGAATAAATTGTTAAAAATGTAATTGAATGTGCTCCCACACGTCGCCTACATTTCGCAGAAGGCTGCGGACGCGAACGTTTTCACGCTATTGTGGGAAGCACAAATGGGCGGAAACACGGTGTTTCGTGATGTTGCTCGCAGCACATGCGCCGGCGCCTCGGCCGCTCCGTTGGCGCCGGCACGCTATAGGTGAGAAAATCTCACCGCCTTCGCTATGGGGTATAGACTAAGTAGAAAGCACGCGCGGTATTGTACCTACGCGCTGAATTTCTCTTAGAGAATGGATTTTGAATTTAAATTGGAGGTAAAATATGATATCTTTTGTACGTATTTTGGATTTATATTGACGTAAAAAATATAGGTTGTTTTATATTTATTAAATAATAATTATCAGTGAAAAGAAAAACGATTTTATTTAATTTAATTCCAGTTGGATACTGGGCTTTCTCTAAAATGAGTAGGAGTTTTAATTCACTATTAGCTATGTGCCGGTTTATTAATAACTACCAATGATATAAGTTACATATTTGAATACCTCTTCTGTTTGAAATCACTTTAAATCTGTAACAAGCCGACATATCGGATTGCGTATAATGTCAATAAAATACATTGCACCATTGAAGAAAAACTCGAATACTAGTTTAAAATGGCATATAACATACCTTTAAACTCGTAGTCTCCTATTGCATGATATCTTCAGTATCCCGATGTTTTTTTTTTGAAGAGCAATAATTACATAGTCAATGGTTAATTCGCGCGAATTTCTCACGGTTTAGGGTACGCAGATGGTGCGACACGCGTTGTTTCTAGATGCTGGCAGCACATGCCTGGCGCCCAGGCAATCGGGTGACTTGGCGCCATCGCTCTGTAGGTGCAATCCTTTTTTGTTTTTGCTGTAGATAATGGGCCGTGTTTTCGTGTTCACTATAAGAATAGTGATTACACTTGCTGAATCTAAATAATTTGTTGTGAATGTAAAATGTTTTTCTGTAACATATTTAAGATGCAGGTGATTAGATGGGATGGAGGGTATAAAAATATGACGATTTGCAATAAATAATTGAAATATGTTTTCCCATAAAGTTATTTGTAAATAGTTATAAAAACACAAAAATATGTCCTAAAATTAAAAAATAACTATATCTGACAATGCTGCTATTGTTTAGCTTCCTTTAAGAACTTTGGAATTTGTAGGAACTGCATTACTTACATATTACTAAATAATTGTAAGCTCAACTTTTCTTAAATCCAGTGTGTCTAAAGAGGATTAATATATTTGTTATGTCTTTACCAATTCTGTTCCACTATTGGTACATTTTTATAATCTTTGATACTAAACAGGGATAAAAACGAGGTTCGGTTACTAGGTATTGTTTTTAAATCCTGATAGCATTATCGCATTTACGACACTGCTTGCAAACAAAAGGCTTCAGTTCGGAAAGGGATTTACGATAATATTGTGGTGGTAATACAAAACACATGTGCGAGAAGTTGTCGGCTCTGTTAATCACGTCTGAGTAGTAACGGTTCTATGAGGGAGGCGCGGTGCGTGAGTCATCTCTCGTTCATTGAGCAGTGGTCCATTGAGCGGCGCTCGCGCTCATTACCGCTCCGCCGGCCGCAGTCGCACGCCGCGCCGCTCACACTCCGCGCCGACGCACCGCCGCATCGCCGCACAGCCACGCTGCCCGCCCGCTCCACCACACGACGTGAGTCTAGCCTACGACATCCGCTCCGAAGCCTACGACTCCAATTACAGCGAGCCTTATTTGAACAGACACGACCGCTGTTTTGATTTGTTAATTATTTTATTGACATCAATGTATCTTTATTGCAGATGGAGAACTTCTCGAAATCTCACATTTGGTTCGCCGCTGCGGCACTTCTCGCGACGTGCGGATTCTGCGCCAGCGCCGGCGTCAGCGGCAGGAAGCCGTTCACGCCGTCCGACTCCATCCTGGACATCATAGACACCAAGCAAGTTGAGAGGTTTTTGGCGGAACGCAGGCGCGCCGAGCAGGCCACCTCCTCCTCCACCGCTTACGTACAAAGGAATGAACTGGGTGACGGCAGCTCCGAGGCAGGTTTGGTAGTTTCGGTGCCCGATCAGGAAGATAATACCGAATTGCCTCCGGGAGTGGAATTTCGGAAAATATTGAAGTCGTCCAAAAACGCACTGCTTGTCACGAAAAAAGAATATTTAAAAGAAGATTGGTGTAAAACTGAACCTCTAGTGCAGAAAATCCGGGAGCCGGGATGTTTACCGGCGACTGTGATCAATAAATTCTGTTACGGACAGTGCAATTCGTTTTACATCCCGAAAGGCCCCCGTCGTCGCGACAACACCGATAGGCCTCAGCCCGCGTTCAAGTCTTGTTCGTTTTGTAGGCCCAAGAACTTTACCTGGATAACTGTGACACTACGTTGTCCGGGACAAAACCCTCCGTTCAGACGGAAGCGTCTGCAGAAAATCAAACAGTGCAAGTGTATATCAGTGGGTGTGAATTGATATTGATGTGGTGATCGGTCCTCCGTACTAGCAACGGTTCCACCGTAGAGGCTCGCCAGAGAGGTGAGGAAGCAAAGTGTAAACCCAACTGACGCGTCGGGAACATCGACAAGTAGACGATTCGTTACCGTAATGTTTTGTTTTCGGTCGCCTCTATCAGACTGCGCGAACTAGTTTAACAGAATGAGATAGTGTGCTCTCATACGTCAGTGCAGATGACGTAATGTGATGCACAGGTTATATAGCTATGTAGTGACACTGTTACAGCACGGCTTGGAGTGCAAGTCGTCGGGCGAGAGCTTTAATTGTTCATAGCGAAACTAATTAGCTAGTGTGTTAGATGTAACGTCGGCCTTCCATTCGATTAAGAATTTGTTTTGGTACAAATGTATATATTCATTAATGGAATTTTATATTTTTTATTCTGTGCCTACGTGTTGATAGTGAGTGCGGAATAAAGTGTGATATTAGTTATAATTTCAGGTATTTTTTTATATCATTTTCATGTACATTAATGTTGTGAATTTAGGTGTATGTACCGGATTATATTTATTTAAAATCTCACGATTTACTTTAGATATAACAAAATACGCTTATAAGTTGATTTATAATAATATTAGTTTGTATAGTTCACGTATTTTAGAGCTTTAGCAATGTATGTAATTTAATTGTTGTCGGTTCAGCGTGATGGTGTACTTTAAACATGTAAGATATTCTGATCTCTAATTGCTCTCATGACACGTGCATTTATTAACATATGATGCAATGTTGCCCTCACAATATAGTTATTCATAACATATTATAAATTATTTATACTTATAGGCATAGCTGAAGCATTGTATTATAATATGTTAAATATTCTGGTGATCAAAATATATAAATATTACAGTTTGAATCTGAATACTGGATTACCCATAGTTAAAGGAAGGATGACTATATGTATTATTCAATCACGGTATTTCCATGTAATTACACATAAATTTAATTGTGAAAAATGTGCGAACCATTTGTTATTATTAATATATATTTATAATTAACACAATGGCAGCTGCTTTTTGAAAATCTTGCCATTAAACACATACATGGGCATGCAAGTTCAATGCATTTTTTAAATCTGTGAAATAGCATTTGAGCGATTTAATGTTTGTATTCTACGCATCTTATACAAAAATTGTCTCGTACTGAAATATTTATTGATTAAAAGCCCATATACACGCGGAGAGTTTCTCGCCCCTAAGATGCGATTATGGTAAGGATAAAATAAAGTTGCATTGCGATAATCTATGGCGGTTATGTCATTCGATTCTCGCGAGAAACTCTCTCCAAGTAAAAAGGGCCAGTCACCAAGTGTCAAATAGTTAAAAATTATCTCAAACATCCTTTTGCATAATGGGGTTTCTTGATGGACAAGTAGCCTTTCAATATATTTTTTTCCAAAAATCATGGAACATTTAATATTACAGAAACAAAGCATGGCTTTACAAAATTAAATTGACGGTCATTACTTAATTATAATTTGTTGAAGCACTGTTGTATTTTAGGCCATAACATAGAATTCTTTATTTATGTCACAAACAAATAAATAAACATGATTCCGTTAACCTTTTGTTTTTATTTACATATCAGAAATAAATTTGTTCCGATTTTACTTTTACTTGCGTGGACCTTTTTTATAAATGATTGTAGAATCTAGACTAACGGTAGGTATTCTATGGATTTATTTTATTGATTTTAAGACAGCCTCCGTGGCGCAGGCGGTTAGACGCCGTCTGTGAAACGAGAAGCCGTGGGTTCGATCCCCGCACCGAGAGAAATGTTTGTGTGGCCCACAAATATTTCTTTCGGGTCTGGGTGTTTGTGAGACCGAAAAGTCTCTCGTAGTTCCTGATACCCACAACACAAGACTCGATCTTACTGTGGGGTCAGGACTATGTATGTGACTGTTGGGCGTTATTTGTTTATTTTCATTTTATAAATAAACATAGTAAAGGTGGACTTAATACCTGAGGCATTCTCATATGGTCGAACTAAGGTCGATTTACTTCCGAGTTTTAAAATAAATTCAAAATTCATTGGTCATTATTATTTATTATCATCTGTTTCATTGCACTGCCTGCCTCGGTGGCGTAGTTGTACTACAGTACGGTCACAAAGCTGAGGTCTCGGGTTCGAATCCCAAGTCGGGCAAAGTGATATTGAATTTTTCTATTCATTATCAGCCCGGAGTCAGGAATTTGTGCCCGACATGGCGATAGGCGCGCCACCTATCATATTGTGGGACGGAACATACAAGGCGAAATGTGGGTGTCCTGGCACCTCTGCCTACCCCTTCTGGGAAAAAGGCGTGAGTTTATATTTTCTTACCATTTGATATTCCCATAATAGACGGAAAAAGAAGTGATTTAATAAGTGTTCCCGTTTTCTTCTTAGTCGTGGAACTAAAAAAAATCATACCAAAATGCTTATGTTTTTAATTTAAATTGTTGACACTTATGTCTCTTTGGAGTTACGTTTACATTAATAATAATGAATAAGAATAATTATTATCGCTCACTTTAAGGGTCAAGGAAAACATCGCGCGGTAACCTTTATAATTGATAGTTATAACCAAGAATTTTAAAGGTTGGTGAATTTAACCCCATTGCTAAAGAGGACTAAATCTTCTCGATTGTCGATTGTAAAGAAGTTACGTGATCAGCAAAGGCACGTATGTGGGTCGATTTTTTTATAAAGGTAGGTTAAAGTGCATTATGTGTTATTAAGTGCGTGGTGGCCTGTTGGTAAACGGACTAGAGGCGACTGCCAACACGTTTACGGTGGTCGCGGGTTCGAATCCCAAGGCACACTTCTGACTTTTCGGAGTCATGTGTGTATTGATAGTCAATCACCACGCACTAAAACGGTGAATGAAAAACATCGTGAGGAAACCTGCATACCATAGCGATTTACAAAAATTTCTACGGTATGTAAGTCTGCCAACCCGCACTAGGCCAGCGTGGTGGACTATATGGCCTAACCACTCTCAATGGTGTCGTCGATTGTAGAGGAGGCCCGTGCCCTGCAGTGGGACGTATATGGGCTGATACAGAAAGTGCATTATTAATGCAGTGCAGTATCCTCACTGTATATCAAGATATGACTATCTCTGACTAATCAACACAATTATAGCGGTCTAATTGTAACCAGATATGTATAGGACGCACTATAACGGTGAAGGAAAACATCGTGAGGAAACCTGCATGCCATAGCGATTCGGAAGAATTTATATGCTATTTAAATTAATAATTTAATGACTGATTAGGACCTCGATGGCGTAGTTGTACTATGGTACGATTATAAAGCCGAGGTCTCGGGTTCGAATCCCGAGTCGGACAAAATGATATTCGGTTTTTCTAATTATTATCAGGACGGTGTCTAAAATTAGTGCCTGATTTGGTTATAAGCTTTCTCCTATCATATAGTGGAATGGAAAATAGAAGGCGAAATGTGAATGTCCTGGTAATATCTCTACTTACCCCTGCTGGGAAAAAGGCGTAAGTTTATGTATATGTGTATGTAAATCCGCCAACAGGCACTAAGCTAGACTAGTTAACTATACTGCCTAACCCCTCTCAATCTTACTTTCGTTTATAGAGGAGGCCGTGCCTTGTACTCTGCAGTGGGACGTAAATGGACTGTTACAGATACATAGGGTGACCTGAAACCAGACACTTCTAAGTGGTTCACTACGACGAATCTTTGGCTGTGTTCCGCAGTCGCAATCTGAGCATGTAGGGATAACGTTATTACTTCACTATTATTACTAGCTGCTATCATAGTGTTAGAAATCATATCGATGTCTACAATTTCGCTATCAAAATCGGAAGGTGTGCGCGTTTTTAAGGTTCGATCAATTTTGCCATTGATGCCAAGGGCCAGTTATGGGTGGGTATGAAATACTGATACTACTTTTGTTTTGGATAAGCCAAGAACTGTATTACATAAAGTACACTGGAGGACAATCCGCATCGCGAATGATACAGATATTACGAATGATATGGAGTTACTACAGTTCCTGAAGGACTTCCCATCTTTAAACTTGTTCTACTCTCTGTATCCCAGGGAAAGTTCAGAAGAATTATTTTAAATTACCTTTCCTCTCTTGTCCATCCAAAAGTAGTGTCCCGAGAGAGGAGAGAGATTTCAGAGTTTTAGGGTTTGTCAACAAATGGTCCAATGATTCTTCCTTATCATTAAAGAGGGACAGGCCTGCCCCTGTTCAGTCATGACTGACAATAGCGCGGCTCTACAAGTCGCAAAGATCGAATTCCTCTAAAACTCGAAAGGTTTATTAACTTTCTAGCGGTCAATTTGTACCTAAGATTTATTATTTTCATAAAAAACTCCAGTCCGTGTACACTGTACATAATACATGAGATGGAAAAAAAACGCACATATTTATTTATACTTTATTTATTTCAGCAAAAAATAATTCAAAATACAACAATATTTGACAGCAATTAGTATTCTAAATCTTTATTATAATAATACAATGTGAACATACTGCAGGACGTAGCTGGATGTATCCACCTCGTGGTTCGGGGGCCTAAGAATTCCGCCCCGGTATCCTCTGGTTATTGATTAGTGCGTTCATGTAGACTTGCGATAATTTAATGTTTGATGACTTTTGTGATTAATTGAAACAGTCTAAAGGTTTTCTATCAATAAAATATTGCCAGGATTTATTTTATTTAGTACAAAAATAATTATTAATAAAATATAAAAAAGTCATACAAGTGCACAAAAACCATCGTAGCAGTGGAATTACTTTTATATTGTTTCCTAGTAATATGTATAGTTTACAAAGCTATAGGTTGTCTAAATAAACAATTTAATTGTTCCTAACATTTATTATGAGTATGAGTTTTCCATCATAATTTCAGAAGTGTATTAACTCTACAAATTAAACCAATGATGTAAACTTATATTTGACCTTTTTAAAGGTGTACCATGTTCCTTAAATGAACTTAACAATTTTTTAAAATTTGATTTCGCTCTGGGTTGCAAAGATACATATGAATAAGTTATTGATTTTGGTGTTAAGCGCCATTTACACAGGTAGTTTCTCGTTATTTCTCTCGAGAATCGTATTCCATTATCGCATGACATAATTGCTATAATATCGTATTTGACAAATGTTCACACGATGCAACTTTTTTATATCCTTACGATAATCGCATCCTAGAGACGAGAAACTACGTAAGGGACAATACAAGAACTTGTTTTGTCACTCTTTCATTAGAAAAACTCTCATCATGTAAATGGGGAACTCCGCGTAAGAGGTCATATGGGTTTTTAAACTTACATTCTGAGTTTTTGTTTGGAAATTACACATAGGAACTCCATACGCTGATATCATTGCATGTGTTTTTTAGGGACGATGGTGGAAAGGGAAAGTGTAATAAAATGAAACGAACAGTTTACTGTCATTTTTTTTTATTAGTCATAATTTTTTTATTGTTTATCTGTGTATTTGTTTTAATCATTCAGTACACAGTGGATGTTCGATTATGAATGACAGATTTTATTTTTATATAAGTTGATCGAAACATTTTTTAGAAATATAATTTCATTCAGTTCTAAATTCATTTCCTAAATAGATTTTCAACATTTGAAATTCGTTAATGTGTATAAAATTACTAGAAGTAGGATTTTATATAAGTAAAAAAAAAGTCTCAAAAGAGAATATTCAGTTGTTTTTGAATTTTGTCGTCGAGAAGTTTTACGTCATGACAAGATCATTAGGTGCAAGTCGATCTGAGTTGTTGACAGTAGGCAAGTACCAAGTACTTTAATCGTGTGATATGTACACCGATTGATGAAAAATATCATTCATTATCGTCCATCGCGTTACGGACAGATATCTGTTACAACCTTATATGCTATAGCTTAAAACTACGCGTTCTGTTGTGCGACATAAACATGGTAGCTTACTGACTAAAGGCTGATATTTGTTGCAGTTTACTATTTATTTTGATGTTATATCCCCCTTTATATAATTGTATAAGATCTTGGTATTATGATTGCTTGTTTGATAGCTGGTATTTCATTTTTTAGATACTATTTGTTTTGTTATTTCATTACAACAATTATAATTCATTTCTGGGGACCGTAAACCGGAAAAGGATTGAATGGTAAGTATCAGCCAAATTACGTCTTATCATAATTATTATTCTAAGCATTACTTTTTATTTCATTTTCAATACTCAGATGGTTTCCGTTTTACATTAAAATCATTTCAAATTCCATGGTATTTTATTCTCATTTAACGACTAAATTTTCCTCGACATTTAGATTGTTCACAGAGGTTCCTCATTCTAAATATACAGTTTCACGTACTATCAGATGGTTTCGGTTTGACATTACATAATTTCAAATTCAATATTGTTTTCTTCTCATTACAATTTTTTTTAGATATTTAGATTGTTCACAGTGGTTCCACATTATAAATACACAGTATGACGTACTAGATAAGATGGTTTTCGTTTCACATTATAATAATTTCAAATTCAGTATTGTTTAATTCCCATTACAATTATTTTTTTCGACATTTAGATTGTTCACACTGGTTTCTTATTACAAATATACAGTTTGGCGTTAGTACTATCAGATGGTTGACATTATAATAATTTCAAATTCAATATTGTTGCATTCTCATTACATTTTTTTTAGATATTTAGATTGTTCACACTGGTTCCTCCTTACAAATATACAGTTTGGCGTTAGTACTATCAGATGGTTGACATTATAATCATTTCAAATTCAATATTGTTGCATTCTCATTACATTTTTTTTAGATATTTAGATTGTTCACACTGGTTCCTCCTTACAAATATACAGTTTGGCGTTAGTACTATCAGATGGTTGACATTATAATCATTTCAAATTCAATATTGTTGCATTCTCATTAATTTTTTTTTAGATATTTAGATTGTTCACACTGGTTCCTCCTTACAAATATACAGTTTGGCGTTAGTACTATCAGATGGTTGACATTATAATCATTTCAAATTCAATATTGTTGCATTCTCATTACATTTTTTTTTAGATATTTAGATTGTTCACAGTGGTTCCACATTACAAATATACAGTTTGGCGTTTGTACTATCAGATGGTTGACATTATAATCATTTCAAATTCAATATTGTTGCATTCTCATTACATTTTTTTTTAGATATTTAGATTGTTCACAGTGGTTCCACATTACAAATACACAGTATGACGTACTAGATAAGATGGTTTTCGTTTCACATTATAATAATTTCAAATTCAGTATTGTTTTATTTTCATTGCCATTATTTTCTTCGATTTTTAAATTATTCACAGTGGTTCCTTATTACAAATATACAGTATGACGTACTAGATCAGATTGTTTTCGTTTCACATTATAATAATTTAAAATTCCATTTTGTTTTATTCTCATTACAATTATTTTCTTCGACGTACATATTACATTATCCACAGTGATTTCTCATTACAAATACACAGTTTGTCGTTAAATTTTCAATGGTTTCTATTTTAAGTTATATACTAAAGGTGCACTCATCTGAACACTCTCATGACCAATCCCATTTAGAATATTTTACGATTTCATATTGTTATTGTTCTTATTTCCCTTTAAATTTAGTTACGAGAGATATTGAAATTGTATTAAATACATTATAAATTTTTCATGAATATTGTAGTATAAGAATATTGTAAGTATCATTATTGGGATCAACCCGGCGGCACACAGTGATGATGGTCAAGCCACTGTTTCTATTGGTGCCTACATCTATATTTACAATATTCATCGATATTATACTTAATTTTTATTGTTATAATAATTATGTAAATATTTGATTTTAATGAAGAATATTATTTAATAGGATATACGAAGATAGAAGAGAATAAAGAAATTGCCCACGTGATATATGAATAGAAGGGATAATGTTTTAGGGGAATGTGATGAGATTTTTAACTACCCACGTCAAGAATACGAATCAACGGTTTCCTTGATGGTAATTAGTACTGCCGCCCATTAACACCTTTAAGACTTAGACTGTAAGTTGGCAAATATGAAGATGGATAAAGACTTTTAGATATTGCTAACTGTTGCTCATTTGAATTCTTCTCCTTGGCAGACACATTGGGTAATTTATAGTTTTACAGGAGACTGAATGATGGTTGAAATAATGGTATCTTCGATTTATGCAAATGAGTGCATTGAAATAAAATTATTTTTTACGGATTTTATCGCGGATTGGTTGTACTATTATTTTTTAACGTTTTGATTGCTTTACAGCTTTCGTGGTCACGGGGTGGACGTCCACTAAATTCGCGATAAACTCTGCAAAAATAGTTTTATTTAAATGAATGATGGTTGGTTAGTTGCTGCTTTGTATAGTTGTTTATATTGGATACGTAGTTGTCAGCAGTGCCGTAGTATGTGATGAAGTTAATGATAAACATGTAGATATGAGAATTAAATATATGACGCTTTCTTTGAATTAAGTGATGACAATAAAATGATATTCATGAAAGAATCACGTGGGCAGAAGCCTGCGTACCATTCCGCATAGTTGCACACGAAGACATAGTGAATCAAGACAAGAATTGAGGGATAGCAAAGATTTTCTAATGTTCCTACTGGTATCACGCAATCTTCGATTTGTTATCCTATATTGTATATACCAAGTTCGATATTTATTCACTCACAATGATTACATCTGAACGTGCATTTGTCCTTTTTCCTCAAACATGGGAACTTCATTTGAGAAAAAGAGACAACAATTCTTCTTCGAATATATCTTTGCAAGAGAATAAATATCGACGCATAATAGCTATTACTTACAACTATGTTTAGCATGTATGCTATAAATAATAAAGTTATACGACTTTACCGAAGCGCAACGTCATCTAAAACGAGGGATGAAAGATATTCATTATCAAAAGTACAGCTCTTATTTATTCATGAGGCGTAAGATTCACCTATAGGTAGATGAGTCTTAAATTAATACGACCGTAAGTATACGAACATGATACATCTAAACGTACATTAAAATGCAATAGAACATAATAAACAAGGTTTACAACAAACTACAATAACATAATTTATTAATGCCTTCGTTTATGTGCGAAACCTCTACAAAATTATCATTAGGGATTATTAAATAGGTACGTAACAAATTTGGCACACAAAGAAAATATACAGGACACGAATAAGACCCGACCACGTTTATTAGAATTTTCTTCATCCTAGCGCCCTCTGTCGCAGTGACAAGGCACTACCACAGGACTAGCTCCAAAATAAACGTAGACGCGTCTTATACTTTTTAATCGGCAAAGGGTTAGAAACTGAAGGGAATTTTATAATAATACACTCAAATGTGATTTCACACTGCAGCATTCAAATTGGCGAGTGCCTTTCCTATGGGTGTTATTTCATCGTTCTTGATAATTAAAAAAAAAATATTTACATATTATGAGAATTTGTATTCAATTTTTAAATATGGTTACAAAAATAAGTTTAATTAAAATAATGTCGTATAAGAGACATACTTTCTTTCATTCAACCCTCGTGCCTACTGTTTCTTTGGTTCTCTGCGTTTTGTTTCCTTACAATCTATTTAAACTATGTCTTTAAGACTTATACTAACACGATTTTACACAAGACTATTTAATTTTACATAATCGCGGCAAACGCGGGCTAGCGGGTTCCCTGATGGAAGATCATATTCAGCTACCAAATTTTGGTAGGTATGTTGACGATTTTATAAATCGTTTATGGAGTGGAAGGAGAAATGGGGAAAGGGTAGGATATAGAACAGCTGGGCCTCCGGATATCTCACTCACCGAACGAAACGCGACAGTGGAACCGTCACTTCTCGTCGGTTTTCTGTGAGACAGTGGTACTTCCCCGGTCGAGCCGGCCCATTCGTGCTGTAGTCACTAGACTACAGCGTGGCTCTACCACTTAAAAAGTTAGATTATGCTCACGATGTTAAAGGAAATTTAGTAAGTTTATTTGGAAACATATATTGATGTTGATTACTCTGTATGGTGTTTATTGATGAAAGTTGGATGTTTCTCAAGATGTGCGTTATTTAATTACTGACCCTTTGTGATTTCATTACTGTTCTATGAGAACAGTTCATAAGGACCTTTCAAATGAAAAATAAAATGAAATATAATAGTTATAGTAAGATGTGCACTGGGCTATGAACCCGACTTATCAAGATGGCATGAATAGAAGAAAGAAATAGATAGAACAAGACATAGATATGAAGTAAGAGTATAATAAGTTTAAACAAATGAAAGAAGATAACGAGATCCTTGCTGTGAACTCCAATTATTGTGCGATTATGAATATTTTGGTGTGTTTTATCTCCAGTTGGTTTTGAGGCTCGGATGATTCAATGCAGTCATAAAATTACGATAGCCGAGGACTTGGTCATTCCTCGTCTATCGTTATAATTCAGGCCAACGGATACCAATGTTACGTATTGGAGATTTGTCGAAGTTGGTGTATGCTCGCGTACAGAGGTTACTAGTGGCCAAAGAGATGATGCAAATGTTCGTAAGCAAACCCCGGGGACCGAACGAACAAAAAGTGGCAACTAAGCAGACGGGACAGAAGAGGTCGCCGTCGCTTAAACGCGCTCTCAATACCGGTTACGCTAGACGCATTGCGAGCGCGTGCCTGGGGAAACAAAAAAAACGAGCTGGCACTTCTGCACTGGTGTCAGAACACGCCGGTTAAGACGACATTCAGCGACAGACTTTAACAGAAGGGTGGTAGCTAGCCAGGCGGGCCGAGGATGCGACCCTACCACCGTTATCGGGTTCATCGACTTCTACGATTCGCTTTCCCGACGGCGGGGAGGAATTGTATTCTTTCTCCGTCCTCCCACGGATAGAATACATTTCTAGCATTGGGCGCGTGCTAAAATTAATCCTCACTTATTTACACTAGGACTTAACTTTATATGCGACTGTGAGTGTTGTTTGTCGCATGCGAGTTCGCAAAATTAAACATTCGCAACATCCTTGTAAACTTACTTAATTCCGATCATAATCTGAACTTTTTTTATGAGTCCGACAAGCGGGGTAGCGGATCTTGTGACGAAAGGTGACTACCGTTAATAATACCCATCGTAAGTGGAGTTGCGTGGGTGCGTTGTCGAGCTCGGAAATATTGAAGAAGGGGTGGGGAGGGGAAAAGGAAGGGGAAGGATAGCTGGGCCTCCGGCGATCTCACTCACCGAACGATACGCTACAGTAGAACTGTCACTTCTCGTCGATTTTCTGTGAGACAGTGGTACTTCCCCGGTTGAGCCGACCCATTCATGCTATAGTCTACAGACTATAGCGTGGCTCTCCCACATAAGTCCTAAAGCTACATTTAATTATAATATTATTACGATACTTATATATCTTAAACCTATATTAAAACATGCTACTAAATTAAAGATCTTTCTCCAGCTTTGACTACACTTAATAGCTATCATTGACATTGCATAGACAGTTGGCGTAATTTACCGTTGTGAGATGTACAGGGGAAGGGGAAACAGATGAAAGATAAATACGAAGATAAAGACAAATCAGACAAGATGTGCTAAATAGTACAAAAAATTCAAGTTAATTCATAAATTAATTAATAAATAGATCGATGTAATTATAAGTACAAAAGTAAAAATCAAGGATCAAGAAGGGTACGATCAAAAACGGTAAATTCCACAGATCTTATTTTCTAGGTTAGCTTTAGGCCTCTGATTATATGGTGTGTTATCCTACAAGATATATAAAACCGCTTACACTACGGTTACTCCGTGGATTGTGTTACTATAGCCACAGGCCAGAATTTACATACCGTTTTTTAAGTCTCTAATGCCACACGTTGTCAGTTATTCTACTACAATCTAATTAGTACCCCTTATTTAACGATATATTATGATTTATCGAGTGTCACTGCATTAATCCTATTAACCGCTTAAGCTATTTATTTACGAGTATTTGCTTAAGTCCAGAATTCATTATGTATATACACGATCATTATTTGTACTAATGTCGATCTATTGGAAATAGAGTTTCAAGCACCAATGAAAATATTAATTATTATTGCTCATGATGTACGTTAGTTGTAGACACCGTTTGATTTCTGTCTGTATTACCATAAATAATCATTACCAATGAAGTAGCGTGTGTTTGTGTGTAGAATGTAGATGGCGTGTTCAGCGCAACTTCTTGGTAATGCCAATCGAACATGACACACATTTGATCTGTCTACTAATGCAAGTTTTGCAAACAATAGTAGACAAAACAATGTCGAGATGTTAACGACGACTATCCATGTTGATTGGAGATGTTCAAGATTGGTAACAAGACTGAACAAACAGACACCGATTGCGACCACGTTGGTGCAAAGGAGATGTTTACTCATGAGACCTACGAGTTGTCATGTATTTCGGTTTGAATGTAGTCAGATGTCATATTTTCTTATGCAAGAGGTATTGCGGTTCTACACTATACGTAAAACAATGTCGGCATAATTCTATGATATTATCGTGTTTTTGACTAGCACTTATGTCCGTAATATTATCCTTATACGCTCCTAGGATACATACTCCTTGGATTACTTAATTAATATAGTTTGCCGTACATAACATAAAAAAATAATGAAACGTGGAAATTAATGTAATATGGGACAAATATGACGGCGATAAGGAATGGGCACTAATTATAGACTGTATTTTCATAGACTTAGGCGGGTATTGTGACGAAACATGACTAGAAATACCCGTACAATTCGACAGTGCCATACGTGCGTGACTGCTGCAGTCAGATCATCTCCACTCAAAGTAATTTCTCACTGCCCAGTAAAAAACTTTGTTGGAGCCTATCTGTCAGTCAGCAGTCAGCTGGTATTAGAGTAAATCTTGTAGGTACAACGAACCGGAGTTTGGAGGCACTCATTACGCTGGATGGAACGCGCGACCAATAAAGCAAGCTTACGTCGAATTGGATGCAAGTGTATAACTAGTGCCCACAAATTAAACATAAAATGGAGGAGCGGCAAATGGGTGAGCGGATCACCTGTTCAGTGATCACGGTCACCTCAGCACACTTACAACTCCTTCGGAGATAGAGTTGTAGATGCGTTGCCGCCCTCATGAGCCCCCGGCTATCTCACTCACCGCACGAAACACAACAGCATCGCTGTTATTTAACGCCGATCTTCTGTGAGACAGTGGTACCGCCCCGGACGAGCCTGCTCATTCGGTTGTAGTCGAAACAGACTACAGTATAGCTCTCCCACTTTAAACTAAACAAACCGTCGATATTTAGGGGAAACTAAAATAATTCGTTTAATTTAAATTAATTTGAACTAATTGTGACTAAATTATAGAAAAAAATCTTTGATGCAAACAATGTGTAACAACATAATATAAAAAATCTTTGTTGCAAACAATATGTAACAAAATAATATAATAATAGTACATTAGCCTTAACTAAGCACACTATGCTAGGTATTTTTGGGCCCTGTACGAAGGATTTAACATTTTATACAAAAATATACTTTTTTGAAAATATATTTACACATACGACTCTTCCTGGAACTCTGTTTCGGTTTTGGTGTCGCTGATGGGTGTGGTAACCTCGTAAAGTTTCAGGGAAAGTAATATGTATCTCTGCATTTATGACTATTTTATATACATGCTACTCAGTTGACTAGAATGACTCGTTACCTCTGTATTGTTACCTTAAATTATGACTAGACTACGTGGCAGTTTCCCGCCCAGGAGGTAATATCGTGACTCGTGTAATTACTTATCGCGCACTTAAATTAAGACGACTAATCCATATTTCGTGTAGTTAATACCAATTTTCTATATCTAAATAATAGTTATACAGGAACGTTTAAACTCCGATCAATTTTGCACAATGTATTATTTATTATTCCAATATACGTAGACAATACGGTAGTGAAAAGAGTTGTAGGAACTTTTATGGAATTTTATTGATCTGTTTGAAATGTTTGGTTCAACCGTTGCTGTGCTCTCCTTTACTACCGAGTTTAGTTTAGTTTACTTTGTTATAATTTTGCTACCCCATATTAAAAGATCAAAGGACTTACTCGTAGTTGATGTTTTTTTTAGTCAAATCCGTGATATTTGTATGTCATTGTCGTCATGAATTCGATGACGCATTCGTAATGCTTTCTCAATGCGTTTTTGGTACTACATTTTCAAGTTCTCATCAAGTGCTTAATAGTCTTCGTTGTGACGTCATGCCCTTATGGTAGAAATTAACTGCTGATGTTTTGCCAGTTCCACAATATATAAGTATTTGTTCTCAGAGACTTGACGCCTCAGCGGAGACCAGTTTATAATTTCTTTATCGCCTCCCAATGACAAAAATCCTCATAGGGGGTATTTGAGGAATTCTAAAATCCTGTTGGTAGTAAGGATTCACTAGCGTTGTTCTGAATGCCATGTTATGTGTCATTTGAGGCGTATAAATGAAACTTTCTAGCTTTAACCAATAAGAAAATAAGGGTACGTTATTTTGTTGATTGGAGAATGGTTGTATTTCTTTATCACAGAAGTTCTACGCCACTGATGCTTTCGCAGCGAAGTGACATATCTAAATACTCCAATCAATAATTTATTAGATTAGATGTTTTATGGACCTCATCCTCGAATGCACGGTACATCTTATTGATCTTTCTAAACGAATCTGAGACTTGATAATGAGAAAACTCTTTCTGAGATTTTAAAAAGCATGGCCAATCAATTTGTTGCTCTAGGTGTTATTTTTATTATCAGATAATCCTAATGTAATACATGTGTACATCTTGCTAGGTCTTTTTGCAATGGCGAACGGAGTCGGTTGAGCCAAATGCCAACGAATTTCAGAAAATATGGGAACTTTAAACAATTTCAGCATCATGGTTTTAGCCTAAGCAGGTTTTAGTAGGCAGATCACTTGGTATAAATAGCATCAAGCCAAGATGTGTTGTTGCTTAAATTGTGCTCACAAAGTCATGTTTTCTAAAAATTCAGATGTTTATTGTATTATGTATCTGCAAATTAGCTCTACCTACTCTGTTGCTATTGGAGACATCGTAAGGAAACTCGGTATCACGTTAGAATTATCTATGACTTATGTATCGAATTTTGTGTTTGTTTAAGCCTCAGAAGGTTACGGTGGGATTTCTAATTCACAGATGATGTGTAAACGAAGAATGATCCGTGCAAACAAATTTAGTTGAGGTGTGGTCATTGATATCATGGGCAAAGGTAGAAGGGCCCTTAGGATATTGATTGATACATTGTCTTCCAAACCGTTCAGTATAAACGAGACGAGGTGTATTTTAACAGTTGCTCGTTGGTCCGAAGTCTGATGTTGATTTGTTGTTAGCTATTCGATTTGTAAGTCCTTATCCGGTTTTGTTTTGGCAGTTTTTAAATTGGGTAGCTGGTTGTTTATTTTCAAATGCGTACCTATCATCTACAGTGTTATACCTGTATTTTATTTGTAAGTTTGATGGCGAAAGGTCATTCCGTCGAGGTGTTAAGAATTTGTCCGTTTTCTTCCTGGGGTTTTGTTTTATTTTTGTGCTATTTAAAGTTGACTGAATCGCGACAAAGGATAAACTGAGCTTTAATATACGTACCCATTTAGACTGGACCAGTTAATTGATCTCAAGCCAAAAGCGTATTTTGAGCCCTGTTGTCGCCTTGTTGAGTTCAATTCACTGGTATAGTCTATTCGGTGGAATAGCATGTTACAAGCAGCTTGTTCCTCTTTCAATCGACTCTAACATATGATTTTGTCCGGATACGCCTGTTTACGTCAATTTAGCTTCTATATATTTTCGATAAAATTTTGTAGTACGCCATTATATTATAAATACTAAGGAAGACCTTTATGCGAATGACGATCAGAGGTTGTTTACATAATACTTTGGAAAAAAATACTATGCAAATAAACCTCTAGATTGCCAAGATACTTATTTAAAGGAAAGTTCGAGGGCAGATAGTAAGTCCGAGTGATTTTATTTATCGTTTAACATTTTTTATACCTCTGTTTTATTATTTTCAGAATCATGGATATTTAACATTCATTTTCCTTCACGTACAAATAATAAATAAACTATAAAACTAAAAAGTTAATTAAAATTATAAAAATAAAATTACTTAAAGTAAAATTAGCTAATTAGCAATTAAAATAATACTATAACAAATATCACAAAGCTTTGAAAACCAGCCCTGTCCTCAGCCCTCAGACTTTCCTCTTCAATTTCCGGCGACCAGACTCAAAAAAAGTAACCCTTTACAACTTAGAGTTTCAAAGTAACTATTAATTTAGTGCTTTGGGTGGATTTAAATTTATTTTAACCATTTATCGATTATTACATTTTCAGTTGAAAGTTGTAAAGGGTGTCTTAAACCTACCTTAAAATAACGAGATATATGAAGTGTTTCAGGGGTATAATACTAGTAAATTCCTAGCATCGTTAACGTGTTCTACTTTTAATTTACAGATCTTAAGCTACTATTATAGGTGCCGTCTTTGTCGCGTGTCTGCAGCGCAGTTACAGCGGTGCTGCCCGATCGAGATGGTGTCTTCAGACTAGTCCAATAACGACAGCGACTGGTGAGGGATACGTTAGATGCACCAGTCGTAGTTGCTATTCCAGCTTCAGAACTGGGTGTACACCGGCTGATCCCGGAACGCGGCTCGCCGAAACGAGTCACTATGGCGGGTTTTCCACCAAGCATACGGTGGTAGCCACCCAGGCGGGTACAAATTATCTGGTACCCTCCCACCAGGCTTTAAATCTTGTAATCGCTTGGCAATTGGTGCCGCCAGAAGGCTGTAGTCGGGAAGCCCTTAGAAGTACGGATAAACTGTGACGAAAGTTTATTCGTGACTAAATTGGGCTGTCCCGCTACTTCCTGGTGGCAGCTGCGTTGATGCTGCGGTGAGACACGAGGCAAAGGAAGGCACCGTATGGCATGACCGTCGCAGGTGGCGCGTTTTTCTGCGCTCTTAAGCTCTGCAGCGACCTACGACCTAGAAGCGTTGTATGCATCACTTTACTATCCACACTGTCTCGATTGAACGCTGTGTAAACTCCTAAATATAACCTTTTTGTCTCTTTTTATTAATTCCCCGCGATGGGATCATGATACGAAGTATCCACGGTTTCTTACGGACTCGCTATAATTACGAATCGTCGATCGGTCCAGTCGTCTCATTACTAAGCAAGAGCAGAAAAAGGTTCCATTTTCTGCTGTTGTCCTGAAGGTTGACAAAGAATCTCTTTCAGAACGTGGCAGCTCTATCTGCAGGCTTAAAGGCGCCTCGAGAACTAAAGGAGAGGTACCTGTAGCACTCTGTATTTATAGCCTTCAATTGATAAATACATAGATGTTTTGTTAATTGCAATGAATGGCGAGACGAGCATACCATTCACCTGATGGAAAGCGGGACGATCGCTCGTGGACAGTAGCAAACCAAGCAATACCATGAATTACAAAGCAATGCTTGGCATTCCACTGCACTCGCCATCCTAAGACACAAGGTGTTAAGTTTCAATATGTCCAGTATTTATTCTGGCTACATTGTCCAATGATCTAGAGTATCCTCGAGTTCTCGCCGGCGCCCATGACTTTTAGTACGCATTCGGCATCTCTTGGCGGAATGGTTTTCAAGGTCTCACGGTAGCCCGGTGGTCAGAATTAGCTATGGTGAATAGTGAGCAATAGCCTCGTTGGTAGCGAACCAAACCACCAAGACGGCGGTTGCGGTTCGTGGCAAGGCACACTGTGACTTTTCTGTTATCTGTGTATTCATTGCCAAATATCGCTCACTTACGATAAAGGAAATCGTAATGAGCGCAAATCTGCACTATGCCAGCATATTAAACTTAGGCTTAGACGTTGATGGTGTAGGTCTTTGGAATTCCATCTGTGTTTTTTCGGTTTTAACCTGGATAGAATAATAGTGATAGCTGATGAGACATCACTAGTAATAAAATATGCTTAACCACCGGGTTGCCGCGTTTATCAATGCGTCGAATTCAAGATTCGTCACTCAGAATTCGATGCCATAAACAAACACCGGCTCTCCATATTCAGACTAATTATGCCTCGATTCAGTTGAATCGACAACCATTACAACTCTCGCCTGTCGCACTAAGGCAAAGGAAGCAACGGTTGCAATCCCGTCACCTCGTTCTGCTAGCATATTGTGCCGCGAAAGAGGTGCCGGGATGGGAGACAATGAGGATCATTAGTAGCTCCCACGGACAGTCTGACTTTGGAGAGGCAACTGGAGACCTTTAAAGCTGGCCTGAGGAAGACGGGTGCTCGGAGCCACTCGTCTTCTATCCACGCGTCCAGCAAGAGGGACGTTGCAGCAACCAAAACGTGACTGAGGTGGTTAAGTTTATATGTAACGTTAGGGGGACGCCACGCTTGCTTGCTGTCCCGTCCCGCTCACTGGTGAAAAGATGGGTTCACATACAAACACTATGAAGTATTTGTTCCTGTACCTTATTATCACTTAGTTATCGTGTCGTATAAAGCTTCTTCTGCTACGGTGTATTCAGAATATCCTCGATGACGCGAAAACTCCTTAATAATGGAATAGAATTCGGTTAATAATATGAAACTGGTCGTGTAGCGCGTGGGCGGAAAGTTTTAAGCAGTATGCCGACTCATTGATCGTATTCGTTTCGCGAAAGGATATCACGACCGCCTTGGGAAAAAGATGGTACACGTTCGGGATACACAATCTCGATACGCTGCTAACGACGATACATTACAAGTTCCATGATATCAAGCCGTAATTCGTCCGAGTATTAAGAAGACCACGGAGAAACGTCATCCTGAAAATTCTAAAGCCACTTAGTATATGAGAAGAAGCTTTCGCGAAGCTTGACATGACACGTATGGGTGATATATTATAGGTATTGTGGGCCAGACGAAAGTGAACCCAGCTTCTCAATGCATCATATCGCGACGTGCACTAAGACGCGTCATCGATACAGATGCGATGTTCGGCCGGTACAACTGCGCATATAATTACAAAACTTAAACACCAGGTAAGACAACGACGGTCGTTTTGAGTTGAGAACGTCACTCTATTCTCTATGAAATGGTTCAGTGAATATTCTAATGACGTACCTAACTCAGCACAACTCATTTTTGTGATGCGTGATGTTAGCAGTTAAGTAAGGATATGTACAGCTGCCAGGACTCCGAGACGTGGGCGCAGTATTCTACGCAAGCTGACTGCACGTACTGAAGAGAACCAGCCTAAGGGACCACTCGTCCGCTGCTAGGGGCGCGGAAATATGCCAGCACATGACCCATACCCCTAGCGATCTGAGTGGATCCACCGCGGGGTGTGCTCAATGAGACGGTCTGCTTGTTGCAGGTAATTCTGGTGAGTCTAAAATCCTGTTGTATTTTGGCATTTCCAAGTTGTTGTTGTTGTTTCGAAGATGTTGAGTCGCAGAACAAACCACGCGTAATAAATAAGGCAAACCGTCATATAGGTTGCAACTGATAAGAGTTGGTTAAAGTATCGATACAGATGTTGCATGTCCGTTTGCGGAAACCAAGACTGTGTCAACGTGTAAAGTGTGCATACTTCCTAAACTTAATTAAATACAATTTCACTACTTGATTACTGCACTGTTAGCCCACCGATGTCAAGTTGCTCATTTGCTGATTTGTTAAAATACACTTAAACATATCGTCGCCTTTTATATTTACAATGGCAACGCTTCCCTTATACCCTGATGTAATCTATGAAGTTTCGGTCACGACGCAATTTCATAAACAATGTACATTTCAATATATAGTTGCGGACATCGCTAAATCAGATCACATTACTCTTGTCGCGCTTCTGCTATCATGCTTTGAAACATAGAGTGCAGTAAGAACAAAAGTAGTATACGCAATTGTCGCATTTAAAACTTTTGGCAGTAAGTGCGATTTTGGTAAAAACGTAAATTTGCCCTTACTGCCATCTTTGTCACAAGGGCGGGTTTACATCTAATTTTAAATCTACGTATATTACTGATATCATTGCCGCTTCACTTAAAATCATCATAAGCTATTTATGAGCTGTCATTAACAATATACCTATCCGTAAATATGTCACTAAATCTATTTATTATTATCTTAACACTATGGTTTTTTATTTTTTGAATTTTATATCAAAAAGCCTATCTAGCCTTACATTATATTTTTGTCTGAAATAGAGATGCGTTTTGAGATTTAGAAGAATTGTTTCAAATTAAATAACAAAACCTGCCTGGTCAAATGAAGTTATGGACGATAAACTTTATATATGCCCGCGGTATATAATGTAAATATAAAAAAAAATACTGTTCAGATATTAATTTCATGTATCCTGTTACTGGTGGTGAGCTTTCCTTTGCCAAGAACAATATTTTAAGTATATGTGATAGCCTATTTGCTTTGTTAGCTCACAGCCTAGTCATTACGCAAGCTAGTTGATTTAGGATAAGTGTTCAAGAATAATAAAGTTATAGATTAAGCCTTTATAAAGCTTGTCAATTTGTTATTTATATTTATGCTCAATGAGGAAGTTTATGTTTTTTAATGGTGTTATTGTTAGGGGCATATTGAAGTATTAATGAAGAAATTAGCAAGAAAGAGAAGAGAAAATGACAGAAAACTTATATAAGTTTCCTGTTAAAGGGAAGGAGAATATTAGGAAGTGCTTATGTCTATATTTCTTAGCTATTTTATGTATTAAGTTGTGATGTTCGATTAATACCCGTGTTAACGAGGAATTAAAGTTTAAAATATTATATTAGTAAAGTATTATACGAGTATCGATTACTATAATATGGGAGTAAGTCACAGCGTCTATTTTGCTCACGACAATCCGTCACATTTGCAGTTGTACGACATATTCTCTTCTTACTTCTGGGTTCTTATTTGCTCCAGCATTAAGTGGTGGTATGATTGGTATAACTTGAAGAAGATACGGTCTTTAACTTCTTATGCATGTAAGTTCTTCACATGCTAGGTATTAAGGTGTTAATTTCTTGGTTATCAATTCTTAAGAAGTTTATAGACTAAATTCGTTTTAACAGATGTTTGGTGACATGAGGTGGTAACATATTGTGACGAAACTGTTTGTCGAAAGCAAATTAGCGTTCGCTAAATTTAAATTTATAAAACTTGTAATTTGCTTGCCCCAACAAACAATGTGACGTTTACATCGAAGTTCCCATTTTTCGATGTATTATTTTATTCATTATCAAAGTGTCAACATTTCTTATCGCTTTTTGGTGGTATTAATTCGTTAGCACAAAATCAGTTTACCTATTCCCTTTGCGTTCACATTATTGGTGGGGGAAGCCAGTAAAGTAATAATTATGTTTTACTTAAAATACGCTAGAAATCATTATGTCAGATAGATCGTGGATATTAATTAATTTGCCTTAACAATCGTAGTAACCCAACTCACAGCTTTCGCTTTATATTATTATTTAAACCTAAGGAATGATTTACACTTTCATTGTTATTAGCTCAAGTGAATTCAATAGATATTTTAAGACATTGAGATAATTTTTTCTAGGCGCCTTATTATGAAGAGGTTGTTCTAATTTAGTTTCATGTGCGTGTCTCTTAGTTTTTATTGATGGAGAATATTTGTTCACGAAATGATGGCGAGTGTCGTGTGCTTCAACAAAGACGACTAGCCATGAAAACATTACTGATATCCCGCGACTACTGAATGGTCGACTGGTACCTGGATGCCAGGCCGTGAAACAAGAAATTTCATCAGGAGTTTCATTGGCTGATCATAGTTTTGTCGCAGGAATTGAAATGATAAATAACTAAATACAAACACGCACACACTCACGAACACACATACACATGTACACAGCTACACACACACAATCAAACACATCCACACGCAGTTACATTCACAGGCAAACACACATTACATATACACACACAGGCACACATGCATACACATTACACACACACGCACAAAAACTCACAATTATAACGGCAAAAAGGAATATAATGTGAAAAATAACATTTCATCAGGTGATAAACATTCTGAAATTCGTAACCAACAATATCCATAGTTTTGTCAACTGATTTAACTGTCTGTTAAGGTTGATGTTTTTTGCACGCAAGATGTAGCCGGACAACCTGCCAAATATTTGGGTGAACACTGTCGAAACGGGTGACTATGAGGTTCCATCAAGCGTACGGTGGTCGCTACCCAACCGGGTCAAATATGCGTTAAGATGGTAGTCCTGAAGGTCATCACTCCTACGGTCATAACTTTCTGGTGCTCAGGTAAAGGACGATGATATGGTATATGTCGCAGCGATGTATTAAATAATTTCTCAAAGCTCTCAGTGTAACGATACAGCATGCGAAGCGACCCCTCCCTCCCTTCGAACGCTCAGTTATATCAGATCCATTGCAAGAGCCGGAATGGCAATATTTTAATGTGACACGTTGTTTTAAGGAGCCTAGTGGAACAAATTGTCTTTGGGGGCCCAAAACTAGAAAGCAACCAGTACTCCAAGAGAGGCCACGACTGTCCCATAGCAAGGCTCACGGCGAGAAGTATTGCTTGCCTCGGTTTAGGAGCCCCAAAAATGTTGATGTTAATGTTGCCTGTTTATGTTCCAAATGATTCCTGAACAGAATGCTACAAGAAATATTTGCCCGACGCTTTCTAGGCTCTAGAAGACCTGCAGAGAGGCTTCTTGAAATTATGACGCTGCGACAGATTTTCATCGTCAAGATGTAAAATCCCTGAGAAAACGTTATCCTGAGCCACATCAATCTGGATATTGCCATCGATTTAAGTTTACATTTTCATTTCAAATAGCTCAAGACAAGGATCGGGATGGTAGGCATGTGTGTCCGCCGGAGAAACAGAATAAACACCCATGTCGGCATGCCCGTTAGTGTCACCAAATTGTTATAACAGCAATAGTGGATTAGCTTAGCCCAAAACCCTGTTTGACCGCAGGTTGAGAGGACCAAGATAGCTTGGTGTAACACACCTTAAAAATCTACGCGTAGGCTAAGGGACCCAATGGAGGGCATATTACCATACGACTGCGCGTAGATCACCCTTAAGGTGCGGGGCACATCTACTACATGATTATTCCTTCACTCTCAGCAAATTACAACTCTTTCAGAAACTTGGATTACCGTCCCTTAATCTTCAGATGGATTTTGCCTTGGTGAGTGTTGCGTGCGTTTCATTAAGTCCTACAATGTAAGAATCTGTGCTGTCCATTAAGCGTGCTGGTTTGCCGAATAAGTAGAGGTGAAACATCAAGTCCGTGTATCGACTTGGCAAAATATGGTCTTGTGTGAGAGCTGATGGTTACGATTTGTACTTTGGCTGTTAGTTACACTCCAATGTAAAAAATTCTTTGATGTATTTCGATCTTATTATACAATAGACTCCTGTGCTGACTTTTTCCTTTTTCTTTTGGATGTGAGATCGTCGGATTGCTTTTTGCCGTTACATTCAAGTCACACACACACACATTAAACATACACACATTTGAAACAATAAAAATCACCTTTCACTGATTTGCAAGTTTGATGTTTGGATGTTCAGTTTTATGACCGGATTCTGACCTGATATAAACCATCTGTTCTATCAAAAATGTATCAAGTACATCAACTTATCCTGGCGCGACATAGCGACTACAACGACCTTAGGGTTATTACAGTTAAGTCTCAAACAATTACGATCAACGAAGTGGATCCTCGTCGATCGTGATTATTATGTCGGCCTCCATTGTAACTGGAAGTACACCGGCTGATCCCGGAACGCGACCTGCCGAGGCTGGCCACTATGACGGGGTTAACACCAAATGTACGGTGGTCGCTACCCAGGCGGGTTAAACACCCTCCCACCGCGTTGTCAATGGAAATATCTCGGTCTAAAACGGTTTAGATGAAGTGGTATAAAATATTCCAAGCATCTGATTAGCTAAGCCTTCATTTATGAAATAAAGTTGTCATTAAAGATAACGAAGAGACGAGTAGGAAGTCCGCCTGATGTTAAGCGTCAAGATTGTCTAGAAACAGATTCACCACCAATCAGATGTTTGTATCGTAAAGCACTGTTATTGTTGCTACACTGATCCTAGACATTATGTGTGAAGTATCTTAATAGCTAGTCATCATTGGATTACACACTGCTGCGGCACGAATAGAAAAACCTCGACTATTGCAATTTTTACCAATTACTTTTAGCACTTTCGTTCTAACTTTAAATGCAATATCAATGCAATATAGTGTATTTTTACACTAGTTTATCTACGACGCATATTCGTTGATCTTTACAATTCATTCCGCGCTCAATTTGGTTGTTTGAAAAGTGTGAAACCTTTGGCTGTGTATTTTTAGATAGGTTTCTATACGGTGTTACTTTTTTAAATATTGCATTACAGATGTTTTGGGGAGCACTTTTGTTTATTATTAAGTTCGTAACAATTGCTTTGAGCCTTCGAATATTGTTTTGATTATATTGAATATCACTTGAGCCAATACGATTACGTGTATTACATCCCTGTCAAACAGGGACGCCTTAACCTATTACCTGCTGTATATCTCGCGACTCGATTACTATTATACAGATTTCCTTACATTACAATTTAGTGACCAGCATCATCAAAGTCATAATCAGCGTAAAGCTAATGTTGTAACAGTTTTATCTTAATTACCCTACTTATATAATCTCGTGGTATATTTATTATAATATACACCACAATTTTTCTACTAAATATGTCATGAATATTGAATTATAACGTACTTATAATACGAAAATATAATGAAACATATTTTATCGCTTTGAAATTTATTAATAATAAATATATACGGCGTTATTCATAGACAGTTATAATACCTAATTAAGCTATCGATATGTCTCTTTCAAACAACTTTTGAATTCAGTTTGAAAGAAGAAGACAAAAAATCGAAAACTATAACTGGTTTTTAAACGGTCAATGAATAATGCCGATAGTGTAAAAATAGAGCCTGAAATAATACATGTTGTAAAGGGAACGCTCTCGAAAACCAAGATCTAAGTTAGAACTGACGATTTTAGATAATATACACTACAGTGATAAAAATTATATATATTATTTTACACCAATATTTTTAGGATGGTCACAATATAAATAAATCATTATAATTTTTTAAACACCATAATATGACCCTAATTCTTCGATGAAATATATACATTTTATCGAAGCGCTAATTACAACATCAGCACACCCTAGTTCACCGACACGCTCGCTACAAAGATTTTTTGTGCGTTTTCAATTGCGGGTTTACGAATATATATCAAATTACTATAATGATACGTATAATGTAAGTGAAAATAGTTTTATGTAATTGATGATGACTATGTTTTATGATCGTTTCAGATTTGGGAGCATCCCCTAAAACTACAGTAAAGCCTTTTATGTATGTTTTCATTTTCTAGGTTTCATGGAAGACCTATTTTAGTGTACCGGAAAGTTCTATGTATATACGGCGTCTGTTGATTGACGCTAAGTACACGCTATGACTGGTATTTTTACACTGTATGTTTATTATTAAAAGTAACCCGAATATATTAACCTAACCAATTATTGCTAAAATAGCTTCCAGTTATGTTCCTATTATTAATCACAAATAATTGGTTGTTACCTATAATATGTTTACCACAAAGTAAAGTGTTACTTATAAAAGCGATTAATTATACTTAATAAAAATATTTCGATATTTACTTACTTATTATAGCGTATTGAGAATGCACATAGATATTATTCAATATTTACATAACTTCATGCCATTTTCCATTCTTCGGTTTACCTATTCTAATTTTAATGGTTTGAGTTGCATCATATCTGAGTATTGCGGGCTGAAATTATCCATACATTTGAAATGTTTAGTTTTTGCATGGAACTGACAATTACCTAGGTGATAACTGCCGGTAATTAATTATGGAAGGTAAACTTTTATGATGGTAACGTGGGAAGAAATAGGAATAGAGGCCATGAGATGTAGTTGATGTTCTGTAATTAGTCTGACATTTTATTTATTAACAGTGCCAGTATTTTAATTTATTTATTTACTTTCTGCATATATTTATACTATTAAAATCCAATATACGAGTATACGCTGCAATATTATGAATGGTTCTTCTTAGGTTAGAAGAATTTTGACTTTATTGATATTAAAAGTTAATTACATATATCTTGTTTTTGTTTACGTGTGTGTAATAACATATGGCCTAACCACTCTCAATCGCACTTTCGATTGTAGAGTAGGCCCGTGCCCTGCAGTGGGACGTATATGGGCTGATACAATACAATACAACAATACAATACAATAACATAAGTGTTGTGTACTCCTTTAAGTGGTGCATGCATCAGAATGTAACTGTAGTAAAGAATGTCTTGGATGTGATAATGTATGTATCGTTGGAGAACCTAAATTTAATAATAAAAAATAAAATAAAATTCGGCAATTTTGTATCAAATATTGAGTTTAAACCGATCATTTTGATATATTTTCATAAGTTATACTCACATCTTCAGTTTAAGAACAACAATTGACCGAATTTAATGAAGTAAATCTAGATGAAGTGAGTGAAGATAAGACACGAGTAGAAGGAAGGTTAGAATGAGTTTTAAAGATGTCTAAAGATGGTTATAGAGTGAGTCTAGACAATACGGTCTGTGTTGTTCATTAAACATTCAAATGAAAGCCTAGATTTAAAAGGCTGTTGTAAAACTTATGCAATTTTATATTATTTTATTTATTTGTAAGTTCTACAGTGAAACCAATGCATATCACAATTTATATAGATTAAACAATTACGTGCACTCATTATGCAATATTAATTTGAAAAGAATAGATTAGAATAATTACGTGTGTGTGCGTGTTTGTGGTGTGTGGTGTGTGTGTATGTGTTTGTGTGTGTGGTGTGTGTGAGTGTGTTTGTGTGTGAAATCATGGTAACGTATATAGATTAAATAAAGTGTCTGAAATGACTGATATGAATTCCTGGTGCCCATAACAACACCGCTTAAGCCTTTGTTTCTTTGCATCAAAGTTCAGTCTAACATTATTTGCGCTTTAACGCTATTTTGTTTCTTGTTTTACGAGTACTTTAGTTTTAAGCATTTTAATGTTTGTGTATGTATTCTTTTGTCCAAAAATTATTATTATTAAATACATACATACATTCATGATATGTATCCCGATAACTCTAACAGCTTTGAAAAGCAGTCACATAAAAATATGCCTCATTTCGTATAAAATGAAAACCCACATTATTTATTGGCTCATGTTTGAAATGCTGAATTCAGTACGATTATGAGATATGGCTTATTGATGGCAAAAAACCTCAAATAACAATTTGAGGTTCGCTTTGGTAGATATAATTTAAATGCAAGGATAATTCCGGACCGCATACCTCTTGATTAACTTTAATAAGCTTAAAACTAATCTTTGGTATAGAACGCCTAAGTTATTTACATAACTGGCAGTTTAACTAGACATTAAATATAGTTTAGAATTACTATTTATGTAGAATATGCAATATATTATTTTTAGAGTGATAGAAAAGTGTTTCAGTGGCATGTGAATGATAAAGACTCGTTTAGTTTCTGTCAATATTGTCCGATGGTATGTATTGAATATATTATATCATGATTAAATGACGCGATGAAATATTCTGGTATAAGTTATGGATTTGAATTGAAGAGTTGACTGTAAATTGAAGAATAGTTTTAGAATATTTTTGGTATTATTGTCTTTGTTTTAAGAAAACGTTTTATTGTCTCTTCAGTATTGAGAATAGTTGATGGATGTTGTTAAGATGCTTCATATCTTTCTGTTATTATTTTCCAAAAAATATTTAATTTATAAATGTCTTATGTATCTCTTGTATGTTGTAAATATAAATAAATAAATTAACACACCCAACAGTCACATGATGAGACGATGAGATCAATTCTTGTGAAGTGGGTATCAAGAACTACGAGAGACTTTTTGGTCTCACAAATACTCAGACCCGAAACAAATATTTGGGGTTCACACAAATATTTATCTCGGTGTGGGGACCAAACGCACGGCCTCTCGTTTCACAGCCGCCTTCTAATCAACTGCGCTATGGAGGTTGTCTGATTTAGCAATAAGTTAATCAATTCAGATGTTACTGAGTATAGATTTACAATTATTTGGTTGTTATATGTTATAACGGATAGCAGAGAGTGTTCACGAGTGCACTATCATTTTATAACTTAACTGTGTCTTATCATTACATTTAATCAGAGTGGAAATATCGCTCGATAGATTTTGCATGGTGACATTGCAACCTGTCGCTTATTATTATACTACAATATTTCTATGTCCGAATGCGTTGTTGTTGTGCTCTTGTCAAAATATTGGGAACCACTTTTCTCTCTTCACATTGTATTATATTGGATATGTTAATATTATTAGATTACGAGTGTAATACTTGTTATTTATAATATGAAAACATATCTCAAACAGTGCGTTAAATAGATCTTTTTGAAATTTTATTTGTATTTCCATATTTTGTCACACACGAATATAATTTCGACATACATACTGTTTAGCTGTAGAAATTGGAGTTTAACCATTTAACTGGTGTTTCTGGGACTGGCAAAAGATGTTAGGGAAAAGAACATTATAGATCCAGATGAAGGCAAAGTTCTACTGCATCCCAATGTAGCTTCCAGAGTCTCCGTATGACGGCAAAGGTTTTAATTACGGGTGGATGGAAACCAGCAGTAAATCAATTTAATTCCTTAATTAGTGATGGATTTCTCCTTGCAATTTTAGTACCCTGATGATAGATAAACTATTTTTAGGTATTTTGCCGATTGGACTTTCTTGTATCCAAAAGTTCGGGTTGTGCCAAATTGCAATTTTGATGGAATAAGATATTTGGAAGCAAAGGCATACGGTGAGCTGGAAGGTCTTGACGTGTTTCTAAGAGTATTCCACGGAAAATATTCAACATGCTTTTTACGATTATTTTTTTGTTCCAGTGTTGCAGCCCTGATACCTCAAGTTCAAGGCTTAAGTATCTGATAAGTGATCTTTACAATGGGATCGTAGGAACGTTGCCTCCGTGAAGAATTTTGCAGGAGAAGGAGAAGAAGGAAGAGGGGGAGAGGGGAGAAGAGTTTGGGCTCACGGATATCTCACTTACCGAACGAAAGGCGACAGTGGAACTGTCACTTCTCGTCGATTTTCTGTGAGACAGTGGCACTTCCCCGGTCGAGCCGGCCCATTCGTGCTGTAGTCAACAGACTACAGCGTGGCTCTACCACTTTAGGGACAATATCCATAGGGATATTGCCATAGGGCAAAGATAGAAAGTCCCAGACACCAGTGATATGGGTTCTTCATGATATGATGTAATTGCTAGCGGTCGACGCTAGAAATATCGTGATGCTGTACCCCTATACCCTATACTATGAAAGGTATGTTATACATGTATTATAGGAAATCCTACTATGTCAAAGGTTAACGTTCATTTCGATGGTACAGAAGTCCGAATTCAGCTTATAAATATTATAGTAAATTTTTGTCAATTAGATGTTATTCATTTTGTTTTGTAATTCGCTTATAATGCCTGCGGGAGTTAGGGGTTGCGTGGATGTATTTCTTACTAGGGAATTATCATGAACATGTATCTCCATTGTTAGTTTAATTTCTTATACATACATATGTACATATATACGTCTGTATCCCCGAGAGGTTAGGCAGAGAGCGCCAATAATAAAACCTATTCTTAGATGTTATTTCTATTCCAACAATTATAACGCTTTTTGTATCACTTTATCGCTAAACTTACTTTGATATTTTAAATTGTCTTCCATATAAAATTGATTCTGTAACCTGGCCATCGATACTAGGATTTCACGATTCACTGCCCACATACTCTTCTTCTAGAATATTATTATGAATGAAGTTGAAGTTAAGCCGAGACACAAAATATGCCTATACACAGTCAGGTCATAAGTATTGCCACACAGTAAAAACTTTTCTTTTAGAATGCTGGCCACAAAAAAGTTTATTAAATAAGAGTTTCGTATTGTTCATGAATATAAAAATGTATACTTTTTAGAATTTTACTCATTTTTAAATATGAGGTGAACGCTTAAAGAAGACCGTGTTGCAGTTATTGCGTTGCATCGTTGCGGTTACGCGCCAATTCAATTTTTTTGAAAAATTGTAATATAACCAAAAGATTCGTTTATCGTACCATCAAACGATACAATGAAGACTCTAGTGTAGATGACAGGTCAAGAAGTGGTCGCCCTCGGTCTGTTAGGACTCTAGCAGTGATAAAAGCTGTGAACGCGCGAATTCAAAGAAATCCCAAACGTAAGCAGAAACTGTTGGCCCTTCAGATGGGGTTAAGCAGAACCACGGTGAAAAGGGTGTTAAATGAAGACTTAGGGCTTCGGGCATATCGAAAAAAAACAGGACATCGTTTGAATGCTCGTCTAATGGACCTGAGACTGAAGAGATGCCGCGCTTTGTTGAAGTGGTACGCGGGAAAAAACGAGCAACCGTATTCCGCGTCTCCAACGAGGTCATTTTCCATCCTCGCTCATGGTATGGTTGGGAGTTTCTTATTGAGGCTTAACGGAGGTACATTTTTGTGAGAAAGGTGTAAAAACGAATGCAGTTGTGTATCAAAATACAGTCCTGACGAACCTTGTGGAACCTGTTTCTCAAACCATGTTCAATAACAGGCACTGGGTATTCCAACAAAATTCGGCGTCAGCTCATAGAGCGAAGAGCACACAAGACTGGCTGGCGGCGCGTGAAATCGACTTCATCCGGCACAAAGACTGGCCCTCCTCCACTCCAGATTTGAATCCATTAGATTACAAGATATGGCAACACTTGGAGGAAAAGGTGTGCTCAAAGCCTCATCCCAATTTGGAGTCACTCAAGACATCCTTGATTAAGGCAGCCGCCGATATTGACATTTACTTCGTTCGAACTGTGATAGACAACTGGCCGCGCCGATTGAAGGCCTGTATTCAAAATCACAGAGGTCATTTGGAATAAACTTTAGTGTCATAAGAATCTATATTTTGTTAAGTTTATTTTGGTATATAAATGGTTACATAATGAATAAACTTGTTTCAATTATTTTATATTAAACAGGTGACAGAATTTATGATCTGACTAGGTATATATTCTCATAAAACACGGATTATTCGTATCTGATTTGATAAGAGGTATTTTTGGACCTTGACAGATTGTAGTTGGTAGTCTGCCTACCTCGATGGGACAAAGGCTTGAGTTTATGTATGTATACATATATCTATAAGTCCTCATGGTAGATGTGAGTAATTGATGGAATTATTATTATTATTTTATTGCAATGAATGGCGAGACGAGCATGCCGTTCGCCTGATGGTAAGCGATACGACCGCTCGTGAATAGTAGCAAAACCAAACAACGCCTTGAATTACAAAGCAATGCTTGGCATTCCACTGCGCTCGCCATCCTGAGACATAAGATGTTAAGTCTCAATATGTCCAGTAGTTACTCTGGCTACAATGCCCTTCAATCCGAAACACAACAGTGCTGTTTGGCGGGAGAAATAGACATTGCGGTGGTACCTACCCAGATGACCTCTCACATATGAGAGACCTACCACCAGTTCAAAATGTTCCGATGCCAGACACAATTATTATTTCAAGTTAATACCTTTAATATAGTAACACTATCAGTATCTCCAAAGATCTAGATCCTACCGACGCTTTACTATTCTGATAGTTTTCATTATATTCTTTGGATACATGTTCAAGCTAATTACCTTTTCGACTTACTTACCTTACTGTCCCGTTGATTCCCTTCGTCCATCGTCTCGACTTCGGCTGCCTGTCTCTCCCTACCATCAATCTACCTACACCCCGCAGGCAATATAACACATCCTACCTATTTCAGAGTACTATAAGGTTGTAACAGATTTATCATAAATATAATAAATAGTACACTTATCGAAGTGCGGGCTCAAATTCTTTAAGACAGCTCGCCTTCTGAATATAGACATAAATACTAATGATTATCGAGTTATATTAGTAAACGTTAACATCGAAACCTTTTTTGGCCGCGATCGGAAGACGCTCGCCCATCAAGAACGGGTTGTCTACCTAGAAAGAAGGAAAAAGTATTGTGAAGAGAAGATTCTTTCAAAATAATATTTTGGAATCGAATGCTTGGTTTAGTTGGCCATTAGTTTCATATTTATAAGCTGTAAAAGTTTTTAATACTCTAACAAGAACAATATTCGAGAGTGATCTTTAGAAGAGTTTCGAGGCTTAACTCTTCTAATAACCGCAGTAAGATATAGAAAGAAAGAAAGAAATACGATTTATCAAAATCAAAGAAATACGACTGATCAATATCAACTCTTGTGCCATCAATATCAGAAAACAATTCTCGGAGCGGTTATTGAATCCGAGTTTTCATGTTTCACATCTCGCTGCCTATTTGCTAATTCGAAGCTGTTCAACTTTACAATGTTAAATCTAAAATTCGTTTATACTTCGGCAATATAAGCAGATACCTACATTTATATCGTAAATTCAGTATAACTGTTAGTTGTTACTTTTATATGTTCCTTTAAAGAACTTTCAAATTAATGTGTTTCAAGCTAACAGTAGGTAATCGGCTTCATGTCTCTGAAGGCTTCTACTGGAGAATCAAATTCTGACAACTGTCATTCCAACTTCCAGCAAGACCCGAAACCTATTCAATGTAACCGAAATTGATCTGACAGCTTCTACTGGAGAATCAAAGATATTCTAACTTAAACACCGTAAACCTAGTCAATGTAACCGAAATTAAACTAAGCACTTACGTCGGGCTTGTACTTCTTGGCGACGAGGTTCTTGTGATGCTCGTTGAAGGTCAGGCCGATGTCGGAGGCGGCGTCGGGAGGGCAGCTGAACATGTGCTCTCCGTCGCACATGCAGCGCTGCGACAGCTGGTACTCGCGGGAAAACGCCGCCGTATTCTCGAACTCGATGATGCAGCCTTGATCCTCTGGGATATGAAGGTTAATGTTACCTTTCATCGATTTACCATACCAAGTAGTATGACTACTTGTTTTGCTGACTGTTGTTTTGAATCGTAAACTTATGCTTAATGATAAGATCTATGGGAAATCCCGCAAAGGTGTACCAATCAATCGAAAACTCGATAAAAATGTAATTATGGCTCTAGTAATCCACAGACGGTTACTCTGTTATCCTTGCCTTCTGCCACAAGTGGTCAAAACGATTTAGATTAAGCTAGATAGACGAAGGCCGTTTATCCCCGTAGTCTAGCTATCATTTTATTTTGATTTCCCCGTTAAATTTTAAGGAGTCAGCTACACATCTGCTCCCTAAATGTTACAAACATTTATGGGCGTTGGTAATCACTTAACACCAGAAGAGCCCTGTGACCAATCTTATAAAAATATAAATAATTTTACAACACCCAACTTACCGGTGTAGCCAACGGGGCAAGGGTTGGGAGGGTTGCAGTATGCTGGCAGCACAGCATCTGTCTTCACCATCTGACGGTTCGGTACCACTCCAGAGGGCTGCAGACGCTGCTCGCCCTCGCCAGCTCCTCCAGTCACATACTGATGACCCCACAGAGAGCTGACGACAAACGTCACGCTTGATACATGGTCTCTAAGTCATTTTAACTAAAGTATCACATTTTGACTACGGTACATTTATAGGGTACAATAACAAGTATGATCCAGTGTCAGGCACGACTTAAATACATCTGAGAATAAATGCGGTGCTTAAGAGGGAATAAAGATGATATATTTAATCTATCACCGCACTAGTTTCAGATATTAATAAATCAAATATTTTTAACTGGCTATTTGCAGAACTTGTTTTACTTCTGAACAAAAGCCGCTGGCAATTTGAATAAAGAACTATCAATGAACAATACAATGAAGTAATAATTACCTATGCTGCAGATATTCTTGATCACGTAGGCTGGGGTTGGGATTTCCGTCGATCAGAGAGTCATAGTCGAGTTGCTCATTTTCCAAGTCCTTATTGGCCCGAGCCATGAGAGCAAGATGGCGGTCGCTGGCTGGAAAGTCAAGATAGGAGATGGCCGCATCGTTGAACTCCTTGCCCATACGCTCCACCACTTCACGGAGTAAAGCCTCCGTTAGTGTAGGCGGCTGCAAAGAAGAAATTATAAGTACATACGCTCTCTCTTTGTCTTTCTTTTCAGGCAAAGGAAGTCCACTACTGAACATGGACCTCCCCCAGAGATCTTCACATCGACCTGGTTTTGATGGAAGTTTATCTGTATCAGACCATATTATATGTCCCACTGCAGGGCACGAGCCTCCTCTACAATCGAAAGTACGATTTAGTGTAAATAAATAACACCCAACAGTCACATACATAGTCCTGAACCCACACTAAGATCGAGTCTTGTGTTGTGGGTATCAGGAGCTACGAGAGTCTTTTGGGTCTCACAAACGCCTATGTTCAAAAAAAATATTAATGGGCCGCACAAACATTTCTCTCGGTGCGGGGATCGAATCCGCGGCGTTTAACCGACTGCGCCACAGATGTTGTCAAAGTGTCTGCGAAGAGTGTATTCGATAAATGTTAAAGTGTCAAATATTCGCACAATTTGTCTCGCACAAAACATAGGTGAGATATTATAAAAAATATTTTATATCAATTATTAAGCAAAAAATGGCGTCATGTTTGCGTCCCTACTTTCGATGGTAATGCCTATTTTCTACACATGACGATTACAAGCTTTCGCCTTGAGTGAGTTATTTGTTTATATATACATTTTAACATTATTTACAATTTAACATTGGAAATTTTATTTCAATCTCATGTTTGTTTACAATAGTCTTTGTTTTGATATCGCAGATGGATACGTAATTTTTATCTCGTCATAAACTTTTGTTGAATGATATTTATTGAAAAATACCTGCTTTAGGACTTTGTGTACCTACTCGAGAATACTTTGTAAAGACTAACAGCTGGTTGACCCACTTTCAATACCATTAGGAATAAATATTGCCATAAATCTCAAGATATCTCGCACTCGGATGGATTGTCGATAATTCGATGACTTTATTGAAAACGAAAGTGCCAGTAAAAGTTAAGAGCACGGAATATAAGGCACTTGGCGATTTTTATACGGTAAATAAACCCAGTTATTTTCGGTCCGTATCTCATAATAAAGTTCATTAAAACGCATTCAACTTTCTGGAACATAGTCCTGAGATACAAATATTATATCGGGTGGATCAAAAAATACGAGAGATGTAAAAATTTGGTGCTGCGCTATGGGGAAAGTTTTCTTTTACTGTAATAAATTTGTTGTGTATGTGTGTGGTTACGCTACTTTTAAGTGTTTGTGTGTGACCCTTTAGTCTTGAATAAATGCTTGTACAGAACGCACGTCTATTATTTAACAGTGGCGACGAGGATTAAAATTAAATAAAATGTCGATCGGTAAAGTCAGTGAATTCGTGGTGAAAGACGGAAAGTGGTCTAGTTATGTGGAAAGAATGGAAATGTACTTTCTAGTAAATAAAGTATCGGACGAGCTTAAGCTACCCACTTTGATCTCCTGCATGGGCGAGGAAGCATACGAATTATTATCCACTTTATCTAGTCCCAAAAAACCGTCCACATTAAAGTATAGTGCAGCAGTGGAATTACTTGCAAACCACTTAGAGCCAAAACCCTCTGTGTTAGCGGAACGATATAAATTCCGACAACGCCGGCAACTCACGAATGAATCCATAGCGGATTATACATCAGAACTGAGAAAGTTGTCCAAACATTGCGAGTTCGGGTCGTCGCTGGAGGAAAACATTCGCGATCAACTAGTGTGCGGCCTAAAAAATGAAGTTATCAGGCAGCGACTATTCGCAGAAGAGAACCTACAATGCAATCGGGCTATCGCGTTAGCATTGTCATTGGAGGCCGCTGAACGTGATGCTAATGCTGTGGAGCGGAATAACGTGGAGCTGACAGGAGAAATGCATAAATTGAACTTAGAGGGATGTCCGAAATGCGGGAACGAACGACATACCGCTAAAGAGTGCTCATACAAAGACTTCGTGTGCAGTTGGTGCCACGAAGTCGGTCACCTGCGAAGAATGTGTCCAAAAAAGGAACATTGGAATGGCGCGTACAATCACACAAGACGGATGCAAGTGGCGGAATCTTCCACACGCGGAGGGCGCGTGATGGGCCGCGGTGAGGGCGGCCGTCGAGGAAGAAGGGCATGGCGCGGGTCGCGCGGTGCAAGCCGAGGGGGCCGGGAGCGGGCTCCTTTACATTTGTTGGACGAGAAGGAACCCATAGGCGATTACAAGAATGAGCATGAAGAGGACGAAAACGAGCCTATGTATCAAATGTCACTAAGTAATTATAAGCCGGTATGTATAACTGTTAAAGTTCAAAATTGTTTGCTTAGAATGGAAGTTGATACTGGATCTGCCTTATCTTGCATAAGCAAAAATGTTTATAATGAATTGTTTAGCACCCTACACTTAAAGCCGTGTTGTTTAAATTTAAAATTTTATGACGGTTCAAGTATCCAGCCTGTGGGTTATATAAAGACTATTGTTACTTACAAAGGTATAACTAAAACTTTAGATTTGTATGTAATAAACAAAGGAACAACAAACTTGTTAGGAAGGCAATGGTTGGCTGAATTAAATATACCAATAAAAATATTTAAAGTTAATTCGCAAAACAACTACATAATTGACAATAAAAGTAATAACAAAATGTTAATAAATGAAATTGTTTCTAGGCATAAACTGTTATTCGACGGCACGTTGGGTAAATACACGGGAGGCACGGCCGAGTTGTGTGTGCGCGAGGGGGCTACCCCCATCTTTTGCCGCGCGAGGCCACTGCCATATGCGCTGCGCGAGCGCGTCGATGCCGAGCTCGACGCCATGCTGCGTGCCGGCATCATTGAGCCGGTTGATCACTCCGACTGGGCCACGCCGCTGGTCGTGGTGCGCAAAGCCGACGGCGGTTTGAGATTATGTGCCGATTATAAGGTAACCCTCAATAAAGTCTTAGCGATCGACAGATTTCCAGTTCCAAAAATGGAAGACCTATTTAGTGATCTTAGTGGAAACGTTTTGTTTACAAAACTAGATCTTTCGCAAGCTTATAATCAAATTGTTTTGTCAGAGCAATCTAGAGAATATACAGTGATTAATACCCACAGAGGATTATTTAAATACAATCGACTAGTATACGGGTTATCGTCGAGTCCAGGGATTTTTCAAAAATTGATGGTAAAAATGTTTAAAAACGTCCCAAATGTAGTTGTTTTCTTTGATGACATATTAATAAAAAATAAAGACTTTGATGGCCATTTAAAGTCCATTAAACAAGTATTAGAAATTTTGGAAAACAATGGTTTAAAAATTAAAAAGAGCAAGTGTGAATTTTTGGCAAAAGAAGTCAAATATCTAGGTTTTATAATTGACAGAAATGGGGTAAGAGTAGACCCGGATAAAATCAAACCAATTATAACAATGCCCCATCCCAATAATGTCACAGAATTAAAATCGTTTATCGGAATGGTAACTTTTTATGGAAAATTTATTAAAGATCTAAGCACTCATTTAGCTCCTCTTTACGATCTTTTAAAAAAAGGTAAACATTGGCAATGGAAAACCGAACAAAATTCTGCTTTTGTTCGAGTAAAGAGTTTTTTGTGTAGTACAAAAGCACTAGCACACTTCGACATACATTGCGAATCAGTAGTAACAGTTGACGCAAGCGGGCGCGGGCTAGGGGCGGTACTAGCCCAACGCGAGCCCGGTGGCGAGGAGCGCGTTGTTGCATACGCTTCTCGCTCACTCACATCTCACGAATTACATTACAGTCAAATCCACAAGGAGGCTCTAGCGATTATTTTCGCTATGGATAAGTTTCATCAATACTTGTACGGGAGGAAATTCGTATTACGCACCGATCATAAACCCCTCGTGAGCATTTTTGGCCCTAATACTGGTATTCCTAGCGCGGCAGCCAGTCGTCTGCAGCGATGGGCAATAAAGTTGTCCGCTTACGATTTTATAATTGAGTACATTAGTACCGATAAAAACACTGCCGACGTTCTCTCGCGGTTAATCGAGTCCCAAAAAAATGAGGTGGCTTCTGAAGAACAAGAGTTACCAGAGCAAACATATTTACACTTTTCCGCAGAAGCGCTATTGCTAGATTACAAGGTTCTAAGAAAAGAAACGGCTCGTGACCCAATTTTAAGTCGCGTTTTAAGCTGTTTAGCGGATGGCTGGCCGTCGGATATCGAAATTAAGGAAATGATACCGTACTATAATAGGAAGAATGAATTATACTGTGAACTCGGATGTATCATGTGGGGTCATCGCGTGGTTATCCCAGCTTCATGTAGAAACAAAGTTATGTCAGAACTACATGACTCCCATATGGGAATAGTGAAGACAAAATCGCTAGCTCGGAGTTACGTATGGTGGCCGGGGATAGACGAAGCGATCGAAGCGGAATGTCGCGCCTGTACCATATGTAGCGCCGTAGCCGATGCACCGCCCGCGCACACGCCGCGCTCGTGGCCTTGGCCGTCCCGTCCCTGGTCTAGGTTACATTTTGATTTTTTAGGACCTATATGTGGCCTAACCTATTTAGTAGTTGTAGATTCATGTTCTAAATGGATCGAAGCGATTAAGATGAAAAGTACTACAGCACAGGCGGTTATATCCGTACTTCGAGATTTGTGGTCAAAATTTGGTCTGCCGAAACAAACGGTCAGTGACAATGGGCCACCGTTCACGAGCACAGAGTTCCAAAATTTTTTAAAGTATAATGGCATCGAACATATTTTCTCAGCCCCTTATCATCCAGCTTCCAATGGGGCTGCAGAAAACGCGGTCAAAATCTGTAAACGCACTATTAAAAAGGCATTTAAACAAAATTTAGATGTAGACACGGCACTGTGTAGATTTTTGTTAGCCTATAGAAATACAGAACATGCGACTACCGGTGATAGTCCAGCTTTTATCTTACAGGGTCGTAATCTCCGAATGAGGTTAGATAACCTAAAACCAGAGAGAGAAGGGCGAGTTATCATGCGCCAAGAGCGCAGTGAGAGGGACGCGGGAGGGGCGCAGCGTCATCTCGAGCCGGGAACTTTAGTCTGGTATCGCGATTATACTAAAAACTCTGATAAATGGGCAGAGGGTACAGTCATTAAAAAGTTAGGTAATAGAGATTACTGCGTAAGATCTAGTTTTGGAAGTGACATTCATAGACACGTCGATCAGCTGAGGCAAAGGGTAAAAAGCTTCGAACACAGCGAACTGCCTGGTACGATAGTGAGATCCGATGCTTTAGCGCGGGAATTTGAAATCAGTAGGCAACCTCGTAAATCATTGACAGTTCCCATGACCAGCGAGCGAGAGCCAGAGCCGAGTGAAGACAATTTAAGAGAGTGTGCCGGCTCCTCACCTTCGTCCTCCTCATCTTCGAAAACCACCACGTCAGCGGTATCAGATAAAGTCGCGACCATTTCTTGTAGCCCTTCGGTAGAACCCAATGTGTCGCCGGATATAAAAATAGTTACTGGTAGTACGAGTCGTCCATTGCGAAACCGTAAACCTCCAGTGCGATACGGTTTCGAAGAAATAGATTAAGACTTGTTAAATTTAGTATGTTTAGTTTTTAAATATAGAATAAGGAATCTTGGATACGTATTTGTTAATTATAGTAAGCTTAGTGTAAATTGTAATAGTTCGGTAATTTATAATCTTTTTTTGTGTATTTAATAAGGGTGGAGGTGTTGTGTATGTGTGTGGTTACGCTACTTTTAAGTGTTTGTGTGTGACCCTTTAGTCTTGAATAAATGCTTGTACAGAACGCACGTCTATTATTTAACAAAATTAACCAACAAATAAAGAGTTTATTGACAGTGGAACTGAGCAATGAGAGTGAAAATAGTTTCCCAAAAAGTATCAGTGCCTTTAGAACATAAAATCATAAATGCAATTCATCACAAAGTACGCCGCCCATTGTAATATATATATTTATATCAGCCCATATACGTCCCACTGCAGGGCACGGGCCTACTCTACAATCGACAGTACGATTGAGAGTGGTTAGGCCATATAGTCCACCACGCTGGCCTAGTGCGGGTTGGCGGACTTGACCCATTGTAATAACAGTCTTATATTTAATTTGTCTGATATTATGTTTCTTTTTGTATTTTGTTTACAATAAAGAGTATTGTATTGTATTGTACGTACCCCGTCCCCAATAGAACCATGGGGGATAAACCCCATTCCGCCGACGAAGCTTATCGCCAAAATTATGGCAGCGAAGTGGGCCATTACGGATCTGCAAAGAAGGAGAAACAGTTTAATAAAATGTTCATATTATTCAATAAACTAATGATACGATCATTCTTCATGGTTTTGTCTCTTTAAAAGTGAAAGGAACAGCTAAAGTTGACGCGATTTTGAAGCTAGGAAAAATCTTTGTATTTCCAACTCTTCATGCAAGGGTATATTCTTAATTCAACCGTTTTGTGCAGTAGCCAGCAATTATATATAACACTTGGTATCTTGGATGCTGATACCCTTGGCACCTAGTCAGTAGATTTGGTAACTACTATGTCGTTTGTGGGTGTATCAGAAACGAACATTCTAGACCTGACACAAATATTTTTCTTTTTACGATTATTAAAGCCGCGGGCTTTCATTTGATAGCAGGAGTCATAACCAACTGCGCTACAGTTTCTATACATTATCTTCAAAATACTGGCAACCATGATTGGTTTTTGTCCTAATAACAAAACATAAACGAATATAATTTAAGAAATGTCTTAAGCGCCTCCTGAGAATTACACATCATAAAAAAGGCTCCCATATAATATACATAATATATTGAGATTTTGACTGATACAACAAATCAATCAAACAGTGACGTAACATCATTGTTCGAGCTTTTTGTTTGAGTATAATATTCTCGGATCGTCCCATTGTGTGGGCTAGTGTGGGCGTGGGCATACAATTGGTTTTGACGGTCGGCGTCCTTTTGATCAGCGCTGATAGGCGATTACTCTAATGGCTAATTAATTTATGTTTCATGTTATGACGGATGAGACGTGACAAGTTGAGCAAAAAATATTTTAGTATGAATTATTCAAATGGCAAAGCTTTATATTAATAAAAGAAACAAGTTGTCTGTTTACATCTTAATAATTCACCGACACTGATAAACGAGTTGGAACTTATGATCTTACATAAATTTATTGGCTGGTTCGGAAGCATTTTATTTAGCATTGGAATTTTTGTACATCGTCTATTCTATTTAAAGTCATCCACATTTCGCGATGCATGTTCCGTCCCACGATATGATTGGGGGGCGAACCTATCGCCATATCGGGCACTTGACCCCGGGCTGATAATGAACAGAAAAATCCAATATCACTTTGCCCGACCCGGGATGCGAACCCGAGACCTCAGCTTTGTAACCGTATCGTAGTACAACTACACCACCGAGGCAGTCAGTTTCATACTATAAACAATTTAATCCAATTACAAATCACGGGTGAAAGCCTGATATATCCAAGGCGATACACAGAACAATACAGTATTGTAAGTAACGACCATAGCATCCTAGTAATGTAGCAACAACATCGCTGTACATTGTACTCAACAAAATGCACGAAACTTGTATGCGTATAAACTGAGATTTTAAACCTCTAATAAAATGAGTTGAAACGCTTCCGTATATTCTATAGGTTAAGAGTAACAAAATGGTTTTGTACTGTCTAGTAAGTCGGTTGAACGCGTATTGAGAGTCAGATAAAGTACCGGTTTCTGGAGCCCTGCTGCTCAATAAACATGATCCAGACATCGGCTAGGCACCCTGGGATATACATGCTGTCCATTCACTAACGTTCATTCAAGCTTTCTAGTGCCAAAGATTAAACAGTTACAGATAGGTCAAATGTTTTGAAGAATTTTTCGATTAATCATTTATTGCATTGTTAAACTGTTGTCTCATTGCCTTGGTAGATAGTGGCATGAATTTCGTAAACTAGGTTCTATTCATAGGTCGGGTACCTTTCGGTTTGATAAATTGTATGATAATATGACAATGAAAAGTGAAAAAATATTAAATATACAAATGAGTGTTTTCGTAATCAATTTGAACTCGATATGACAATAAGCTCACAACCTGTGACATTTTAGGTCGGAGATTGAACTCGGTGAAATGTGGCTGGCGCTAGTAGCACCTCTGAGTACCCCTTCGGAAATATTTTCGCATCGCAAAAAGGATACAATGCATATGATAGAAAATCCTATGCAATCCAAGTATACAATATGTAGTGAAATAATATATTTTTGCAATGAGTTACTTTCGACACTATCAATCTATCAATCTATTCTATTATTAATATCTACCTATATCTATTTAATAATTTTGTTGATTGTGTGACTTATTTATTAAAAAATAAAACTCACATGGTTTCTTAACGTAAAACTAAATCACTTGTTAATTAGCACTTGCAGAATGAGTGTGTTGGCCTTACAAATATATTTCCTTAAACTTGATACTTTCATTCGAGTATTAAGTACTGTTTAATAAACGCGGTAATCTATGCGTGGCGACGGAGGGGGGGACTCAGGCGGCACCTGCGAGGGCGCCGGTGCCCGGCCGTGGGCGGACGGTCTGTCGGCGCGTCCGCGACCCACGCGCCGCGCTCGCGCCACATCGCCGTGCAACCGCGAAAATAATCAAATATATTATTACAAAACACAAGTTTTCACTTTGTTCTTTTTATAAGAAGCAAGGCATATTTTTCTACTTAGAGTATTTATAATATAGAGAGGTCGCTGTCATACATTTGCGTCTTCAAAAATGTAGATATTTTCTTGTTCGTAATGTTGGTACCGATCCAATATTACTGAATATTGTACTTATTATTTAACATCAAATTGTTCTAAATTCCTATGATAACCAAAAGTATTTATTTTTTATTGCAATGAATGGCGAGACGAGCATGCCGTTCGCCTGAAGGTAAGCGGTGCGACCGCTCATCAACAGTAAGAAAACCAAACAATACCTTGAATTACAAAGCAATGCTCTCCACTGTACTCGCTATCCTGAGACATAAGATGTTAAGTTTCAATATGTCCAGTAGTTATTCTGGCTACAATGTCCTTCAATCCGAAACATAACAAGAAGGAGCAACAAACTAGAAACAATACTAAACATTAAACATTTTTAACAATCGTGGCTACAATTTCCAATACATATAATTATTATGAGACGGAATACCCAAGTTATAGTTTATTGGACGTGTTCGTGTTTTATTGTTAGATTTGATATCACTGTTGTGTAAATACGTCCATTTTCGAGCCACTGGTCTCTTATTTACTGATATTTAAACGATATTTAATTTAGCTGTGTGTTGTTAGCGTTATCACCCAACAATGGCTCGATCTAATTTTACGTATTAAGAAACTATAACTTGTTGAATGAATTGGCGGTGTAAAGATCTAACCCAAAACCTCTACTTTCACATTCAGTTCCTAGACCGCCTTATCGCAAAGTATATTGAGTTACGTTTATGCTAGTTATGCAAAATACGAAAAGTGCAAGTCCTACATACGAAACCGTTTAAATATTCAATATATAAAGGATGCGACAAGTATCGACTCTGATGTGATATCGATAAAATATTATAATATCGATAAGTCGGTGTTAGCAGCGTCCAAAGCGTTTTGTACGTGGCTCTAAGTATACCGACGGATAGTGCGGGGGCGCAACTGTACTATAAAGTATTTCTAATTTTATATCTGTCGACGGGACGGCTTAAGGGTATTGTTGTGTGGGCAAAATCAGATCAGTTGAAATATTTTTTTGGAAAAAATTACGTCATGACTTAAACTACATTAAGGAATAATATTTTGTTTTAGAATTCATGTGGTTATAACCCCGTGTTTACGATATTTTACTTTACTTAAGCTTAGAGATCTTGCTTCTTGTCAAATATTAAGTCAGTTGGATGTACCGTATGGGCTTTAATTTACTAGTGAGTATTGTTATTGCGTTGATTTAGAAGCTGTTTTTATAAACTTCGAAAAAAGGAGTGTATATTTACAGGTGGTTCAATAAAAAAATATGAAATATCTGATGAATATCTTCTGACCTAAAAAGTAGAACCTCACAAAATTGGTAAGAATTCCAATGGTTATTTTTGCAATAGGTTCAGTATATTGAGATACGAAATTTTAAAAAATCGATCAAAGTTGTTCAAACGGGTGTTGTGAGCCCCCGAGAACTCGAAACTCCGGCCCTGTGAAGGAAGTAAAACGTGGGGGGTGTTTGATGGGCCACCGGTTCCTATCTTATACAGCCCACTGACAAGTCTGATTATCTCTTCAAAGTGTTTGTACAGTATATTGTATGAAGAGCTGTGAATGTTGTTTGCACCGTATGGTTATTTGATGAGACTGTTGCGAAAATATAACAATCATTGCGACAACTTCACCGATCAAAGGTAGCGGTTTCAATCCGCGGAAGGAGAGAAAAAAAAGTCATTGTTTTTAACTACTTAGTACCCATTATCCAAGGTAATAATAATAATAAATAAATAACACCCAACAGTCACATACATAGTCCTGACCCCACACTAAGATCGAGTCTTGTGTCGCGGGTATCAGGAACTACGAGAGACTTTTCGGTCTCACAAACACCCAGACCCGGAAGAAATATTTGTGGGCCGCACAAACATTTCTCTCGGTGCGGGGATCGAACCCGCGGCCTCTCGTTTCATAGGCGGCGTCTAACTAACTGCGCTACGGAGGCTGTCAAAAACCAATATGAAAGTTATTGTGTGGGATCGGAACTATGTTTGATACTGATCAAGAATCTGATTTAATAAAAAAGTGCAACTAAAATCTTCGAATTGCACTGATAAACCTTCAGTTATAAAATATTGCTCAAAATCATTTTATAAAATTAAATAAAAATTCTTACAATTGTTTTTTCCAAAACGCGAACACTCGTGAATGTGGCCGGCATGCTGGCTTGATTATCAGATCGTCAGCTTTTTGAGCCACCATGGTTCACATAGATTGTTTTCGATAACCCCTATTTGTAATTCGGTCGCGTATTAAGGCACGGGCCAACGAGCTCCGAGATCCGGGATCGATTCTCCTAACATTGCTCATTATTATTTTCGGTGTACAATGTATGACAATTGTTATCTTTGAGTAATTTGTTATTACGTATATCAATGTATTAACAATTTAAAGTATCACGGATGTTATGGGCGATACAAACAAGAACAAGATTATTATTGTTGCTGTATATTAATTTAATTTATATTAAAGAACATCACTAATGACTCTATTAAAACTCTATTTAGAACTCTGCTTCGAAATGCAAAACACAAGTCACTTTACTATTTATACGAAACATCGAAATTAAAAGAATATCATATTTAATTCATGAAATTCAATCACCCTCCGACTAAATACATATACAAATGCCGTAAATAAAATATCAACAAAATAAAAAGTAGAACCTACTTAAGTCATTTGAAATTTTTAAAAGTCTGAAAACTAAGACAAGTTGTCGTCTCAGATTATTTGGTGAAAATACAAATGAAAAAAATAAAGATTGTATCCATTAAAATTAACATCATTTAGATTCAGTCATTTTTGGATCTACCACCTGGTTTGGAAAGCTGTTTTCACTACCGAAAAATGGGTAAGAAACTCAAGTGTTGCTTTTTAAAAAATAGTTTACTGTGCAGTGATTATTACAAAAGCTACAAGTTGGTTTAAATGGGAGCAGTTCATTAATAATTTGTTATAAATTTACAAAACCAATTAACTTTTGAATTTAATAGTTTAAAATAAGGGTAGTTAAATAATAAAAGTCACTGAGCGATTGACTAATACCTTAGTCAGGTCCGTAACTGCGCAAGCTCTAAAGTCGAAAAATCGAAACCGCGTCGGGAAGTTAAAAATTGTAATAATCAAACCAAAAGTAATAGTTTTATTTCAATGTGTAACATTCGCGTAAATCTAACAAACCATTATAAATTTACAAGTATTAAATATTTTTGATTCGAATATGTTTACGTCATATTTAATATGGCTGCTTGAAGCGAAGTGACTCAGAATGAAGAATCAGTACAAGTCTAATATATAGAGCAAACTACGAGTATAACGAAAGTAGAAGGTAGATTGGGACAGGATCCAACCGATCCAACCCGACGACACCTAAATCTATAACAGAGCGTCGATATTGCGCAAGTCTGGCTCGGAAGCTCGATTGATTTTCCATTTATCAACTTTATTCAAATGGTCCGACCATTATGTAAAATGACAAGCAAGTAATATAAATCAAAACTTTCAGCGACATAATTTGTCTGGAGTCGCTGTAAGTTCATTTTACAACTGTTGAAAATCAATGTTCATTATCACTAATAAGAGTCATTAGAAAATATCAAATATTCGAAGTTGCCTATGGGATCTAAAAACACTTAAAACTGAAAACTTACCCTCAATTGAAGTATCTACGTATAAAATTATTGTCACAAAAATTAAAACAAGACTTTATTATTTAATCACTTGCAAATAGTTGTCGCACTGAAATCTGGACACGTAGTGACCGGGTTGCAGCGAGATGCAACGCAGAAGGGGTGGCTAGGGGGTAGTTCCGCGCAGATACTGCCTAGGGATTTAGTACCAACAATTACGTCGTCCGCGCAAATCAATATTCCGGACGTCCGAACTGCGCAGGTCTAGACCCCGCCGAGCGAGCTCGATTGATTGGCTAAATTTTCGTTTCATAAATGAGGAATTAGCTATTAGCTACTCACAATTACTTTTAATAGATTCCAGATAAAAAAATACACGTAGAATTTTAAAGAAATACAAAGTCATGTATGAGGAACAATTGATTACGTCGATCACAAGTTGACTCATCATCAAGTGTTGCATTATACTGGGAAATTTGAACAAATCAATTAAATATATGAAAGGAGAGAAAGAGTCTTACTCGCACGATGCAGTGTCTTCTTAGATCTGCTATGTTCACTATCACTAAAAGTAGGTTAGTGAATTTTACAACAACTTTCAATTACTAAAACAAATAGCTCTCACACTGACAGTTGCACAGGTAATGACCGGTGCAAGTGCTGGATGCAGCGGGCGGAAGAGGAGAGGGGGGATAGCGGGACCCAGGACACCGGAACTGCGCAGGTCTAGACCCAGCCAGATAGCTCTATTGATCTGTGAGTATCTGTGAGTAGGTCCGAGCTAACTACCCGGGCAAGCGAAGGGCAAAGGCAACGTACATATTATTATGTTACATAAAATTTAAGTTGCTAATTATGGGTGTGACATATAAATCATTAAGACCTACATAAGTTTTTCCCACATATCTTAATAAATTCTTAATAATCTACTGAGAGAGAGAGAGAGAGAGAAGTGGTAAAAAAGGAAAAAGTTCGTACCCTAGTGGCAAGATGCACACAAAGTAAAAGGATTTTTCTGTTCGGTAAGATTTTAAGTTTTTGTAACATAGTCAATGCTTTATGAAGGCCAGCTAAATGGAGTGGTTTTTTTAAACTTATATGGAGAAAAATATATAAATACAAGTGATAAAGACTTACTCACACAATGTAATCTTGTATTATCACTATCACTACTCAAATATGATTAATTGAATTAATTAATAAAGTTTTAATCACTAAAACAAATAACTCTCACACTGACAGCTGCACAGGTAATGGCCGGTGCAAGTGCTGGATGCAGCGTGAGGAAGAGGAGGAGGGGGACTCCAGGACACCGGAACTGCGCATGTCTAGACCCGGCTAGAGAGCTCTATCGATTTTGTATTATCTATTAGTCCCAACTAAATGCCCGGGCGAGTAAAGGTAAAAGGAGAAAGGTAATATATTATGTTTTCGGAAATGGACCATGCTAAAGACAAAAAAATTTAACCCGGGGATTTTTACTCCTGGATCTTCAAATGACAAAGTTATACCATGTGAGAGACTTAGGCACAAGTTCTAAGAGAAAGGTACACACATACTCGCGTGCCAACCTTTTGCGCGTCGTAAAGTGGCGAGCTATCAATATGACAAGATATGCAAACAGTTTTGTTTTGATATAATATTTTTAAAAATAAATCAATTATTTACAAAGGCCACTAGACTGTAACCATAGGATAGTTTATAAAGTAACGAGAGAAAAAATATATGGATATTTCTAAATATAAAAATGAGTTCAACAAAACTTACTCGCACGTTGCAGCCTTTCTAATCACTATCACTATTATTACACAGTTTATTAAATTTAGTTAAACAAAGCTGAATAAAATCAAGACAATCTTCATTCATTAAATGAAATAGCTTTCGCTCTGGCAGCTGCACGAGTAATGGCCGGTGCAAGTGCTGGATGCAGCGTGCGGAAGAGGGGAGGGCGGGGGACTCCAGGACACCGGAACTGCGCAGGTCTAGACCCGGCTAGAGGGCTCCATCGATCTGTTACTATTTATAGGTTTTTAGGTCCGAGCCAACTGTCCTGGCCAACGACAGATACAAGCCTTGTATGCCATACATATGGAAGGCAATATCGATAAAATTGTCGAATCATTTTTACCCGGCGTATGGTTCTTTTAAAAAAAAACAAAGTGCTGTCATCTTAAGTGCGAATACACAAGAGCTCAGGAAAAGACACGGACGGCTCGAGAGCCGACCTGTTGCGTGTCGTAGAGCCGGAGAGCTCTATCGACTGTTAGTTTTTATAGGTCCGAGCTGGCTGCCCGGGCAAGTAAAGGGTATAATAAATTAATCATTAAGACCTACCTATATATTGTCCTTACATCTTAGAACATTCTTAACAATCAAGAAAAGAGAAAGAAAGAGAGAGAAGTGGCAAATAGGAATATGTTTGGGCTCGCAAGTAAGAAGATTGTTCTGTTTGTTTGTTTGTTTGTTTGTTTTGATTTTTAGGTTTAGTAACGTAGTCAATCCTTTATAAAGGTAATCTAGATGGAGTGATTTTTACACTTATAGAAAAAAAAAAAACAAAAGATGTAAATACAAGTGTTAAAGACTTACGCGCACAATGCAGTATTTTGTTATCACTATCACTCCTCAAATATGATTAACTGAATTCATGAATAAAGTTTTAATCACTAAAACAAATAGCTCTCACACTGACAGCTGCACAGGTAATGGCCGGTGCAAGTGCTGGATGCAGCGTGCGGAAGAGGGGGAGGGTGGGGGTAGCGGGGGTCTAGGGCACTGGAACTGCGCAGGTCTAGACCCGGCTAAAGAGCTCTATCGATTTTGTATTATCTATTAGTCCCAACTAAATGCCCGGGAGAGTAAAGGTAAAGTACAAAGTTTATATAAGTTTTCGGAAATGGAACGTGCTAAAGACAGAACACTAAACTGAGCCCGGGGTTTTTCACTCCGGCGACCTCTTCAAATGAAAAAGTTATACCATGTTAGAGGCTTAGACCCAAGATCGAAGAGAAACGAACGAACAGATTCGTGAGCCAACCTAAAGCGTATCGTAAAGTAGCGGGCTATCAATAAAGTGACAAGACGTATAGTTTTATTTAAATTTAATTTTATGGGAACTAAACCAATGATTTTTTTATAAAGACTACCCAACTATAACCATATTAACTATTGAGAGAAAAAAATATATTTCCAAACATAAAAATGAGTTTAACAAAACTTACTCGCACGTTGCAGCCTTTCTTATCACTATCACTATTAACACACAATTAAACAAAGCTGAATAAAATCAAGACAATCTTCAATTATTCAACGAAATAGCTTTCGCACTGACAGCTGCACAAGTAATGGCCGGTGCAAGTGCTGGATGCAGCGGGTGGAAGAGGGGAGAACGGGGGACTCCAGGACACCGGAACTGCGCAGGTCTAGACCCGGCCAGAGAGCTCCAGCGATCTGTTACTATTTATAGGTCCGAGCTGACTACCAGGGCAAGCGAAGGGCAAAGGCAATGTACATATTATTATATTACATGAAATTTAAGTTGCTAATCAAGGATGTAATAAATTAATAATTAAGACCTATATATATATACTTCCCGTATATCTTAATACATTCTTAATAATCATGAGAAAAGAGAGAGAAGCGGTAAAACAATAAATAAGTCTGGGCTCGCGAGTCAACCTGTTGCGTGCCCTAGTAGCGAGTTACGCACAAAGTAAGAAGATTTTTCTGTTCGGTATGAATTCAAGTTTTTGTGACATCGTCAATGCTTTAAGGCCATCTAGATGGAGCGATATTAACAAACGTGTATAACAAAAAAATAAAAGATATAAATACAAGTGATATAGACTTACTCGCACAATGCAGTCTTTTGTTATCACTATCACTTCTCATATATGATTAACTGAATTCATGAATAAAGTTTTAATCACTAAAACAAATAGCTCTCACACTGACAGCTGCACAGGTAATGGCCGGTGCAAGTGCTGGATGCAGCGTGCGGAAAGAGGGGGGGGGGGGACTCTAGGACACCGGAACTGCGCAGGTCTAGACCCAGACAGAGAGCTGTATCGATTTTTTATTATCTATTAGTCCCAACTAAATGCCCGGGACATTAAAGGTAAAAGGATAAAGTTAATATATGTTTTAGGAAATGGAACATGCTAAGTGAAAAAGTTATACTACGTTAGAGGCTTAGACACAAGATCTAAGAGAAAGGTACGGATATCCTCGCGAGCCAACCTATTGCGCGTCGTAAATTGGCGATTTTTCAATAAAGTGACAATATATATAGATTTGTTTAAAATTAAGTTTAAGAAAACTGATCAATGATTTATAAATGCTAGCAGACTGTAACCATAAGGCAAATTATTAAGTAGGTAGAGAAAAAAAATCGTCTATTTCTAAACATAAAACTGAGTTTAACAAAACTTACTCGCTCGCTGCATCCTTTCTAATCACTATCACTATTAACACACAGTTAAACAAAGCTGAATAAAATGAAGACAATCTTCATTCATTAACTAAAATAGCTCTCACACTGAAAGCTGCACAAGTAATGGCCGGTGCAAGTGCTGGATGCAGCGTGCGGAAGAGGGGAGGGGGGGGACTCCAGGACACCGGAACTGCGCAGGTCTAGACCCGGCTAGAGAGCTCTATTGATCTGTTACTATTTATAGGTTTATAGGTCCGAGCCAACTGCCCTAGCGAATGAAAGACAAAGCCATGTATGTCATATAATATGGGAAGCGAATTCAATAATAATTGTTGAATCATTTTAACCCGGCGTATTACTCTTTTACAAACAACAAAGTTTTACCATATTAACTGCGAATACACAAGAGCTAAGAAAAAGACACGGAAGGCTCGAGAGCCGACCTGTTGCGTGTCGTAAAGTGCCAGATTATACACGTTCTAAAATATATGTTAGTTTGTTAGGATTTTAAGTCTTGAAATCATAATGATGCGTTATTCAGACAAATTAGTATGGCGTGATTTTTTATTCTTTGAGAAGGAAAATCTAAAAATCATAATTCAATTGAGATAAACATACTCTTACGGTGCAATATTTGCGTACTACTTATTTTCACTGAAGTCGAGTTAAATAATTTTAGGAAAACTCTAAATCTCCACATGTAATAAAGAGGGGAGGGCGGGGATAGCGGACTTCAGGACACCGGAACTGTGTACGTCTAGACCCAGCCAAAGAGCTCTATCGATTTGTTACTATTTATAGGTTTATAGGTTCGAAAATTTATTTATAGATCCTCAATGGAGCGATATTGACAAACTTATAGAATAAAAAGACAAAATATATAAATACAAGTGATAAAGACTTACTTGCACAATGCAGTCTTTTGTTATCACTATCACTTCTCAAATATGATTAACTGAATTCATGAATAAAGTTTTAATCACTAAAACAAATAGCTCTCACACTGACAGCTGCACAGGTAATGGCCGGTGCAAGGGCTGGATGCAGCGTGCGGAAAAGGGGAGGTTGGGGTAGCGGGGTCTAGGGCACCGGAACTGCGCAGGTCTAGACCCGGCCGGAGAGCTCTATCGATTTTTTATTATCTATTAGTCCCAACTAATAGATAATAAAAAATCTCACACTCGGTAACATACTCGGGTGAGTAAAGGAAAAAGGAGAAAGTTAATATATGTTTTCGGAAATGGTACATGCTAAAGACAAAAAAAATTAATTGAGACCGGCTTTTATGCTCCTGCATCCTCTTTAAACGACAAGGTTATATAATGTTGGAGGGTTAGACACAACATCTAAGACAAAGGATCGGACAGGATCGCGAGAGAACCAAATTGTGCGTCTTAAAGTGGCCAGCTATCAATATGAAAAGATACATCGTTTTGTTTAGATATAATATTTTGGAACATAAATCAATGATTTATAAATGCTACTAGACTCTAACCATAGGGTAATTTATTAACTACCGAGAGAAAAATCGTTATTTTAAAACACAAAAATGAGTTCAACAAAACTTACTCGCACGTTGCAGCCTTTCTTATCACTATCACTATTAACACACAATTAAACAAAGCTGAATAAAGTCAAGACAATCTTCAATCATTATCTGAAATAGCTTTCACACTGACAGCTGCACAGGTAATGGCCGGTGCAAGTGCTGGATGCAGCGTGCGGAAGAGGGGAGGGCGGGGGACTCCAGGACACCGGAACTGCGCAGGTCTAGACCCGGCTAGAGAGCTCCATCGATCTGTTACTATTTATAGGTTTATAGATCCGAGCCAACTGTCCTGGCCAACGACAGATACAAGCCTTGTATGCCATACAAATGGAAGGCAATATCAACAAAAATTGTTGAATCATTTTTACCCGGCGTATTGCTCTTTTAAAAAACAACTAAGTGCTGCCATCTTAAAAGCGAATACACAAGAGCTCAGAAAAAGACACGGGCGGCTCGAGAGCTGACCTGTTGCGTGTCGTAAAGCCGGAGAGTTCTATCGACTGTTAGTTTTTGTAGGTTCGAGCTGGCTGCCCGGGCAAGTAAAGGGCATAATAAATTAATCATTAAGGCCTACCTATATATTTCCCATACATCTTAGTACATTCTTAACAATCAAGAAAAGAGAAAGAAAGAGAGAGAAGTGGTAAATAGGAATATGTTTGGGCTCGCAAGTAAGAAGATTTTTCTGTTTGTTTGTTTGTTTTGATTTTTTGGGTTAGTAACGTAGTCAATCCTTTATAAAGGTCATCTAGATGGAGTGATTTTTACACTTATAGAAAAAAACAAAAGATGTAAATACAAGTGATATAGACTTACTCGCACAATGCAGTCTTTTGTTATCACTATCACTTCTCAAATATGATTAACTGAATTCATGAATAAAGTTTTAATCACTAAAACAAATAGCTCTCACACTGACAGCTGCACAGGTAATGGCCGGTGCAAGTGCTGGATGCAGCGTGCGGAAAAGGGGAGGGTGGGGGTAGCTAGGGCACTGGAACTGCGCAGGTCTAGACCCGGCTAAAGAGCTCTATCGATTTTGTATTATCTATTAGTCCCAACTAAATGCCCGGGAGAGTAAAGGTAAAAGGAAAAAGTTAAAATATGTTTTCGGAAATGGAACGTGCTAAAGACAAAAAAATTAATTGAGACCGGTTTTTATGCTCCTGCATCCTCTTCAAACGACAAAGTTATATAATGTTGGAGGGTTAGACACAACATCTAAGACAAAGGATCGGACAGGCTCGCGAGAGAACCAAATTGTGCGTCATAAAGTGGCGAGCTATCAATATGAAAAGATACATCCTTTTGTTTAGATATAATATTTTGGTAAATAAATCAATGATTTATAAAAGCTACTAGACTCTAACCATAGGGTAATTTATTAACTACCGAGAGAAAAATCGTTATTTTAAAACACAAAAATGAGTTCAACAAAACTTACTCGCACGTTGCAGCCTTTCTTATCACTATCACTATTAACACACAGTTAAACAAAGCTGAATAAAGTCAAGACAATCTTCAATCATTATCTGAAATAGCTTTCGCACTGACAGCTGCACAAGTAATGATCGGTGCAAGGTCGGATGCAGCGTGCGGAAAGGGGGAGGGCGGGGGGCTCCAGGACACCGGAACTGCGCAGGTCTAGACCCGGCCAGAGAGCTCTATTGATTTATTACTATTTATAGGTCCGAGCTGACTACCAGGGTAAGCGAAGGGCAAAGGCAATGTACATATTATTATATTACATGAAATTTAAGTTGCTAATTAAGGGTGTAATAAATTAATAATTAAGATCTTTATATATGTACATCCCGTATATCTTAATACATTTTTAATAATTATGAGAAAAGAGAGAGAAGCGGTAAAACAATAAATAAATCTGGGCTCGCGAGTCAACCTGTTGCGTGCCCTAGTAGCGAGTTACGCACAAAGTAAGAAGATTTTTCTGTTCGGTAAGAATTTAAGTTTTTGTAACATAGTCAATGCCTTATGGCCATCTAGATGGAGCGATATTAACAAACTTATATAACAAAAAAATAAAAGCTATAAATACAAGTGATATAGACTTACTCGCACAATGCAGTATTTTGTTATCACTATCACTTCTCAAATATGATTAACTGAATTCATGAATAAAGTTTTAATCACTAAAACAAATAGCTCTCACACTGACAGCTGCACAGTGCTGGATGCAGCGTGCGGAAGAGGAGGAGGGGGACTCCAGGACACCGGAACTGCGCAGGTCTAGACCCAGCCAAAGAGCTCTATCGATTTGTTATTATTTTTAGGTTTATAGGTCCGAGCCAACTGCCCTAGCGAACGAAAGACAAAGTCATGTATGTCATAGAATATGGAAAACGAATTCAATAGTAATTGTTGAATCATTTTGACTCGGCGTATTACTCTTTTACAAACAACAAAGTTTTACCATCTTAAGTGTGATAACACAAAGGCTAAGAAAAAGACACAGGCGGCTCGAGAGCCGAGCTGTTGCGTGTCGTAAAGTGCCAGGCTATACACGTTCTAAAATATATCTTAGTTTGTTAGGATTTTAAGTCTTGAAATCATGATGATGCGTTATTCAGACAAATTAGTATGGCGTGATTTTTTATTCTTTGAGAAGGGAAATCTAAAAATCAAAATTCAATTGAGATAGACGAACTTGTATGTTGCAGTATTTACGTGTTACTATCACTGAAGTTGAGTTAATTATTTTAAGAAAACTCTAAATCTCCATACCGTCGCACTGACAGCTTCACACGTAATTACTGCTGGATGTAGCGTGCAAAAGAAGGGATGGCGGGGTTAGCGGGCTTCAGGATATCGGAACTGCGTAGATCTAGACACGGCCAGAGCCTCTATCGATCAAGTTCTATTTAGAGGCCCGAGCTTAGGATTACATAAAATTTGTTTAGACATGGCAATGGCTTTCTATACTTTTCGTAATAAACAGAAATAAACATCTTAGTTGTGATTCCACAAAAGCTAAGTTAAGAAAAATATATGGGCTCGCTTGCTAGCCAACCTGTTGCGTCTCGTTAAGTGATAACCTACTAAGAAAGTAAGGACACATAACTTTTATTCACACTATTTTTTACACGCTTTATATTAGTTATTATTATTATTCAAATGAAATCGGGAGGGGAGATGAAAAGAAAAAGGATAGGAAGAGATGGCACCCGGTAATCTCGCTCCACGTTGATGTTGTGTGAGCTATGCTATCGCCACGGAAAAGCCTGCCCATTCATGCTGCGTCATAGCTGACAGCAGCGTTACTCTACTTTACCCATTCCAATAAGATTATTGAAATGTAATTCCTTCAAAAATTAAAGTAAGTCAATAAAACTATTTCGAAAAGCATAAAAGTGTACCTGTTAAAGACTTACCCAAGCGGCGATGTTTCTTCTTATCCCAGCCACATTTAATACACACTTATCTCAATAAATAGAAAAAAATATATTCGCTTAGTGAAATAGCTTTCGCACTGATAGCTGCACAAGTAATGGCCGGTGCAAGGGCTGGATGCAGCGTGCGGAAAAGGGGAGGGCGGGGTACTCCGGAACTGCGCAGGTCTAGACCCGGCTAGAGAGCTCTATTGATCTGTTACTATTTATAAGTTGGAGCTATAAGCCAGGCGAGCAAAGGACAAAGTTCATCTGTTTTATAGGAAATGGAAGGTGTTTACAAAATAAAATTAAATCATTGAGACTAGGCGTTTTGCCTTTGTATTTTTCATAAACAACAATGTAATACTATCTTTATGGCGGAATCACAAGAATTAAGAAAATGGTACGAACAGGCCAGAACGCCGACCTGTTGCGTGTCGGAACCCAAAACATTTATCTTTGCTATGATGTATTGTCTTAAAAAAATCAAATATTATGCTTTGTAAAGGCAGGCGTGGTGGTTAGCGCGATTTTTATAAACTTAATTTTTTTTAAATCTTATTTTTTTAACCCTTAAGTAAGTAAGTATTAAAGACTTACTCGGTCGCGATCCGTAGTTCCCTTATACCACTATTACTTGTAACACATATCTCAATTTAATCAAAAAAGCTTTCAATCGCTAAGTAAAATAGTGATAGCACTGACAGCTGCACAGGTAATGGCCGGTGCAAGTGCGGGATGCAGCGTGCGGAAGAGGGGAGGGCGGGGGTAGCGGGGCCCAGACCAACAGAACTGCGCAGGTCTAGACCCAGCCGGTGCCTCTAACGATCAAGTACTACTTATAGGTACGAACCTACTGAAAAGTTGTCAAGAAAGTTAGAAAACATTATGTGATTTTATAATATTCCATGAATTGAAAACTTAATGATTTTTTAACAAAACCAGTCAAGGGATTTACTTGAAATTTTAGAATGTCATTGATATTATTCCTAAAAATGTAAAAGTGCAACTCTTAAAGACTTACTTAAACGATGCATTCTCTTCTTATCCCTGTCACTGTAATTTATAGCTCACAAATAGAAAAACTTTTATTCGCTTTGTAAAATAGCTGTCACACTGACACCTGCACAAGTAATGATTATTGCGAGGGCTGCATGCAGCGTGCGGAAAAGGGGAGGGTGGGGATAGAGGGCTCCAGGACACCGGAACTGCGCAGGTCTAGACCCAGCCGGAGAGCTCTATTGATCTGTTACTGTTTATAGCTGTCGGTCCGAGCTGTAAGCCCGGGCGAGCAAAAGACAAAGGTCATGTGTTTTATTGAGAATAAAAGGTGCTTAAAAAATAAAACTAATCAAAAATATTCCCTCACTCATCCGAGTTTATTAATGAGATCCATAGTCGCGCTTACAGAAAACCCAAGTTATGATAAAGTAACGAATCGCTCGCGAGACAACCTGTTATGGTTTGGTAAGTAATAAGCTATGAACAATGAAAGAAAACATTACGTGATTTTATAATTTTTAATCAGTTGGAAACTTCAATTTCGTATTAAAACCAGACAAGGGAGATTTTTGAAAAATAAAAGGATATAAAAAAAAATTACAGATAAATTAAAGTTATTATTAAAAGTATAAAATTGCAACTGTTAAAAACTTACTCAAACGTTGCAGTCTCTTCCTATCCCTGTCACTTTTAACATAATATATCTCAATAAATAGTCAAACTTTTATTCGTTTAGTGTTATAGCTTTCGCACTGACAGCTGCACAAGTAATGGCCGGTGCAAGTGCTGGATGCAGCGTGCGGAAGAGGGGAGGGTGGGAGTAGCGGGCTCCAGGACACCGGTACTGCGCAAATCTAGACCCGGCCAGAGAGCTCTATTGATCTGTTATTATTTATAGGTTAGAGCTATAAGCCAGGCGAGCAAAGGACAAAGGTCATGTAAGTTACAGAAAATGGAAGATACTTATGAAATAAAATTCAATCATGGAGACTAGGTATTTTGCCTAGGTACTTTTCATAAACGACAATGTAATACCATGTTTATGGCGGAATCACAAGAGTTGAGAAAACAGTATGGATAGACCCGAAAGTCGACCTGTTGCGTGTCGGAAAGTGCCATGCTCTCAAAAATCCCGATTATAATATATTTATTTTCTTAAAAAATCAAGGTTATGCTTTTTAAAGACAGGAGGGATGGTAAGTGCGATTTTTAGAAACTTAAAATTTTTACAACAATTTCCCTTAAAGTAAAAATGCAATTATTAATGACTTATAATGACTTATGAAAATGCAATTATTAATGAATTATTAACGACGGCGATCGGTAGTTCCCTTATACCACTATCTCTTCTAATACATATCTCAATGTTATCTAAAAATCTTTCTATCGCTTAGTGAGATAACCGTCGCACTGATAGCTGCACAGGTAATGGCGAGTGCAAGATGCAGCGTGCAGAAGAGGGGAGGGCGGAGGTAGTGGGGCCCAGGACACCGGAACTGCACAGGTCTAGACCCAGCTAGATAGCTCTATTGATCTGATATTATTTATAATTCCGAGCTGAAAGCCCGGGTCAGCATACAAAGGTCATGTATTTAATGGAAAATGGAAGTATTCATGAAATATAATCACGGAGACTAGGCGGTTTGCCTTTGTATTCTTCATTACCGATAATGTACGGTAAGGCCTGAAAGCTGACCTGTTGTGTGTCAGAAAGTGCTGAGCACTCAACAAACCCATACAGTTTTTTCTTTTACATTCACATAAGCGAGGGATGTAACTTGAACCCAACACTTCAGAATCGACTCGATTATTTACTACATCAAGGCCGTTGTTTATGTTTATTATATTTTGAAGAAAAACATTACTTTTTTCACTTATTCGTTAAGCGATGCTTGTATGTATTTTTGATAGTAATCTATGGATAGAATCGCTAACATTATTTCGGACTATTCTTTGTGGTAAATTTTAGGATGTGGGTTATGTGAACGGTTCGGATAATTATTTTAAATTATACATGTTACATAGGCAATGTATAATCAACGTGATAACTAATCTATTTTTAAATTAACGGCTTATATAATAACTTAATTATGAACTTAGGTGTCTATATGGACAAAAATCGGTTTTTTAGTATGTTTCTTAGACCCGATTTGATTTGATTCGGTTGAGGATTGTCATGTTAGGCCGAAGTACATCCGCGTTTATTAATGAAGTCGTGAATACCTCGTTATTAAACATAATCGAGTCAATTCCAAAGCCTTGGGCTTAAAATAAACCCTTGCTCATCAGAGTTTATTAATGAGGTCCATAGTGGTGCCTACAGTAAAGCCAAGTTATGATAAAGAACGGAATCGCTCGCGAGCCAACTTGTTGCGTCTCGGTAATTGATAAGTTATCAACAATGAAAGAAAACATTACCTGATTTTATAATATTTCATGAATTGACAGCTTAAATTTCTTATTAAAACCAGGCAAGGGAGTTTTTTGAAAAATAAGAGGATTTAATAAAAATAATAGATCTAATTAAACTAATTAATATTTAATAACTAGAAAACTTACATTTCTTAGTAAATCCAGAAAAGGGAGTTTTTCGAAAAAAGAGGATATAATTAAAATAAAAAATACTAGATATAATTAAAATTATAAAATTTAGAATTGCAACTGTTAAAACTTACTCGGTCAGTTATCTTAATCGGTGCAGTTTCTTCCTATCCCTATCGCTGTTAACATGTAACTCAATAAATAGGCAAACATTTATTGGCTTAGTGAAATAGCTTTCGCACTGACAGCTGCACAGGTAATGGCCGGTGCAAGTGCTGGATGCAGCGTGCGGAAGAGGGGAGGGTGGGGGCTCCAGGACACCGGAACTGCGCAGGTCTAGACCCGCCTGGAGTGCTCTATCGACTGTTAGTATTTATGGGTCCGACCTGGCTGCCCGGGCAAGCGAAGAGCAAAGGGCAATGTACATAATTATTAGTATGTTACATAAAATGGAAGTTGCTAATTAAGGGCGTAATAAATTAATAATTAAGACCTACATGTATATTTCCCGTATACCTTAATAACTTCTTAATAATCAACTGAGAGAGAAGTGGCAAAAAAGGAGTAGTCTGGGCTCGCGAGTCAACCTGTTGCGTGCTCTAGTGGCAGATACACACAAATTAAGAAAAAAATTCTGTTCGGTAAGATTTTAAGTTTTTGTAACATAGTCAATGCTTTATGAAGGCCACCTAGATGGAGCAATGTTAACAAACTTATGTAACAAAAAAATAAAAGATATAAATACAAGTGATATAGACTTACTCGCACAATGCAGTCTTTTGTTATCACTATCACTTCTCAAATATGATTAACTGAATACATGAATAACATGAAAAAAGTTTTTATCACAAAAACAAACAGCTCTCACATTGACAGCTGCACAGGTAATGGCCGGTGCAAGTGCTGGATGCAGCGTGCGGAAGAGGGGAGGGCGGGGGACTCCAGGACACCGGAACTGCGCAGGTCTAGACCCGGCCAGAGAGCTCTATTGATCTGTTACTATTTATATTCGTAGGTTTAAGCTGTAAGTCCGGGCGAGCAAAGGACAAAGGTCATATGTTTAATAGAAACTGGAAGTATTAATTAAATAAATTATGAAGACTAGGCGTTTTGCCTTTGTATTTTTCATTACCAGCCAGACAGGACAGGCCTGAAAGCCGACCTGTTGCGTGTCAGAATATGCCATGCTTTTAAGAAACCCAAATATAGTTTTTCGTCTAAACGAAATAACGAATTTAAATTCGGATAAGCGAGGGATTCAACTTTAACACAATGCTTTAGACTCCACTCGATTATTTTGTTTATTTTTTATACTTTTTAAATCAGTCGATTGCCATAACAGGATTGTCATGTTAGGCCAAAGTACATCATTATTTATTAATAAAGTCGTGAATACATCGCTATTAAAAGTAATCGAGTCAATTCTAAATCCTTTGACTAAAAATAATCCCTCGCTCATCAGAGTTTATTAATGAGGTCCATAGTGGTGCCTAAAGAAAAGCCAAGTTATGATAAAGAACGGAATCGCTCGCGAGCCAACTTGTTGCGTCTCGGTAATTGATAAGTTATCAACAAAGAAACAAGTGATTTTATAATATTTAATGAATTGAAATCTTAAATCATTTATTTTTATAAAAACTAGACATGGGAGTTTTTAAAAAAATAAGAGGATATAATTAAAATTAAAATCATAGATGTAATTAAAATTATTATTAAAAGCATAAAATTATAAAATTGCAACTGTTAAAAACTTACTCAAATGGTGCAGTCTCTTCCTATCCCTGTCACTCTTAACATAATAAATATATATGTGTATATATCACAATAAATAGTCAAACTTTTAATCGCTCAGTGAAAAAGCTTTCGCAGTGACAGCTGCACAAGTAATGGCCGGTGCAAGTGCTGCATGCAGCGTGCGGAAGAGGGGTGGGGGGGGGGGACTCCAGGACACCGGAACTGCGCAGGTCTAGACCCAGCCAGAGAGCTCTATTGATCTGTTACTATTTATAGGTTGGAGCTGAAAGCCCGGACGAGTGAAGGACAAAGGTCATGTAAGTTACAGAAAATGAAAGATATGAAATAAAATTTGTATTTTTCATAAATGACAACGTTACACTTCATAATAGCGAAATCACAAGATCTGAGTGAAAAGTACGGACAGACTCGAAAGCCGGCCTGTTTCATGGCGGATAGTGCCGTATTCTGAACAATCCCAAACATTTCATCAATTAGGTACCATGATTTAATCTCTTAAAAAAATCTAGGATTATGCCTTGTAAAAGCAGGTGGGATGGTTAGTGCGAAGTTATTATATTCTTAAAAATCCTACAATACTTCCGTTAAAGTAAAAATGCATTTATTATTGACTTAAGATACTTACCCTCGGTCGGCTATTCCCTTTTACAACTATCACTTCTAATCATTATTTCAATAAAATTTAAAAAAAACTTTCATTCGCTTAGTGAAATACCTATACCCTGACAGCTGCACAAGTAATGGCCGGTGCAAGTGCTGGATGCAGCGTGCGGAAGAGGGGAGGGCGGGGGACTCTAGGACACCGGAGCTGCGCAGGTCTAGACCCGGCTAGAGAGCTCTGTCGATTATATAGTATTTTTAGGTCCAAGCTGGCCGTCCGGGCAAACAAATAACAAAAAGTATGTATTGTATTGAAAATAAATGGCGCAACTGACATACAGACATTACATAGATCTATCTTTTTGGACTTGGGTTTTTTAAAACCTAGTCTTTTAATGATGGAGACACAGAAAGTCAGAAAAAGATGTGTAAAGGGTAGCCAGCCGGCCGAAGAGATCTTTTGATCGGCTACAATTTGCCATATGTCATCACTCCCGAATTAATCCTCGTTAGCAATATTATTGAACGGCTATATAATACAGCAGGAGGTTTATTTTTGCAAAACCACAATGTTAGATTCATCGCTAAGAAAATTAATTTGTCAAAAAACCAAATATCAATTGGGCTCATGACTTCTTCACTTCAATTCACTCTTTATGGAATAACTGAAGGGGTTCTATGCAAACTTCAAAAAAATAAACAGCTGTTGCACTGACAATCACATATGTAATGGGCGGTACAAGTGCTGGAGCGTGCGGAAGAAGGGAGGGTGGGGGTTGCGGGGTCTAGGGCACCGGAACTGCGCAGGTCTAGACCCAACCAGAGAGCTGTATCGACCTGTTACTATTTATACATTTAAACTGGTTGCCCGGGCGAGCAAAGAGCAAAGGTCATATTATATGAAAAGGATAATGGAATGTACTTATCGTGAAATAAAATTAAATTATCATCGTCAATTTAAATAATCTTGATGGCGGAATAACAAGAACTTAGAAAAGGTACTGATGGCCCTGAAAACCAACCTGTTGCGTGTCGGAAAGTCGGTCCTATTATAAAACCCAAAAGACGTGTTCTAGTGCTAAGATTTAGTTTAAAAATCTCTTTTGTAGATACAGGAAGGATGGTGTGAATTTTACAACCTATTAAAAATATATTAATAATTTTCCGTAATATTCAAACAAAGTTATTGAAAACTTACTCAGTGGGCTGTGCTCTTGTTTCAGTGTCACTTCTCATCACACTTCAATAGAATCTAAACAAACTATCAATCGCTTAATCGTGAAATAACTGTCGCACTGACAGCTGCACAGGTAATGGCCGGTGCAAGTGCTGGATGCAGCGTGCGGAAGAGGGGAGGGTGGGGGGTAGCGGGGTCTAGGGCACCGGAACTGCGCAGGTCTAGACCCGGCCGGAGAGCTCTATCGATCTGTTAGTTCAATATATGTAGTTTACTCCCATAGGAAATGATATAGGATAAATCATAAATTTATTTAAAAAGGAAGAAATAGATTTCTTTGTCATGACATTTATGCATATATGCATGCATATTTCGATGATTTTGCCTAATTATTATAAAATGCTACTTAAATTATAAATAAAAGTATGAAGTATTGAAATAATAAAAGTAATAAAAGTATCAAACAATAACATAAATAAGGTCATCACAAAATCTGAGTTGCTCACGAGTTGACCTGTTGCGTGTAAAGTAGCAAAATCTCAATGAACTCTCTCAACTTGTAATCTAATCTTGGAAGCATTTTTGGCGTTAATATTAATTAATATATTTTTCTATATCTCATAGTTAAAAGTTAAAAAAAAACTTACAAGTAGAAACAGCAACTTCTGAAACTCTCCATAGCACTAGAATTACTCATGATTTAAATTATCAAACTATTTATATCAAAGACTTTCAACTGTATTACAGGTGTGACTAGATGCTTCTGGAACCTTCGATGGCCAAGCAGATAATGATCGCGTGCAGCGGGATGCACTGAGGGGTAGCTAGTAGGGATATGGAGTGGGAGGGAGGGTAGTTCCGCGCAGCTATTTCCTAGGGTTTTCACAAAAGCTATCTCGCAAATGGCGCATAAATCAATATTCCAATCACACAGCGCATGTTCCAGCTCCGCCCTAGGGATTTAATAAATGTTACCTCATGTATGAATCTAATGAATAAGAGAAGAACGTTTAAAATTGCATGGCATTTTATTTTTTAGGTTTGTAGTGAATTTCGTTTGTTAATAGTGGGTTATTTACCAAAGTACACGTGACCCACGTGATTATACTCGAGAGTCGACACCTGACAATAAGGCAGTAATTAATTAATAGTTTTATTTTTATTTTTACACGCTTTATATTAGCTTGACTTGTATGTTTGTTTGTATGTTTGTAACCGACTCCTTAAGACGCGATTTTGACCCACTTTAAACGGACAGATTTCATTCAAATTTTGCACACCTGTCAAAGACCGATGACAATACAATAATTCGATTAAAATATATGATTATCCTGATTAGATTCGCCAGGATTAATTATTTTTTTAATTGATGACCATTGCCACTGACCACTAGATGGCGTGATAACGTCAATAATGAATGTTTGCACTATTCATCGCTAGATGGCGTTAACATTGTATTCTTCAAGTGTCAAATGTTACTACTGACCAACAGATGGCTTTTATTTTAAGATTTTTTTATTGTAAAAAAAGCGTGGGGTGCATTTTAAGATATTATCAAAATGATAATCCTTCTACGTATATCTGTCGATAAAATAATTATATCTATTGAAAACATGCACGCCACGCTTTTTTTTACAATAAAAAATATTTTTTTCTTATATACAATATTCTTAATTCAAATTTTTAAAAATTTATTTTCTATTTTTTAGTTGGGTTTTCTATATAAACCGTGTTTTTTAGTTTTTTTTTTTAAATATATCTTCATGGTAGACGTAATTTTGATCTTCACACAGACATACAGATACCATGGTGACAAAGTTTATCGGTTTTTTTTTTCAGAGAGAAGTAAAATAATAACTAAACATATATTCACCGGGGAATCTATTAGCTATATGATTGTGCTCCGAACATTTCTTGTGTCGTGAAAGATGATCAGTTTGACGAATATAAGATCGAGGAAAGGCAGAGCTAACAAGAGGTAATTCGCTGTGTGGAAAATGATAACACTGCGCAAAAACAAGAGGAGCCTATCATGTTGCGCAATGTGTACCAAGACGACATACCAGTGGCTCAGCTAACAAGACGGATTTCAAGATAGTTGGATGATTTACAAGAGGAAAAGGAAGAAAACTCTAAATTGTTTTGTATCTGGATATTGTGTATTTAAGATGTGTAATTTGTCATTTGTTTCTTAAGATAAGATGTTTTTGTAAGATGTGATGTAAAATTAATGACGTTGTATTTAATTGTTGTATATTTTGTGTTGAAAATGACTGAGGGCAGTCAGATATCAGTATGGCCGAGGATGTAGGATTTGAATGTTTGAAGAAAGATGAGTGGAATAAAACGTTATACGAATGACTAATATGGAACGTAGTTTGTGTGAAAGAGATGACTAATGAAAGTACTTAAGATGAAAAGAGTTAGAGTATGAATGATTAAGATGTTGAAGTACGGAAGGACGGAATAAGAGAACAGTCTGGAAGACGATGGAAGACGTGTAGGACGTCTGAAGCGACGACTGAAGTTAAGACGATAACATACTGAAGATTATTCAAACGATCTGTGTGTGATTTGACCCGCAAGCGTAACTATTCCCACATGTATTTACGTAGAAAAATATAATTCTGGGGCATACAAAAAATAACAATTAATTTTGGACTTAATTGTAGAATTTAAATAAAGAAAATAATTAAAGATTTGGATTTGATATAATGTTTTTTTATTCCTTTTATATTTTAATGAATTTCGAAATTTGATTTACTAAAACTCATAATATAAGTGGCATTGGACTTAATTTAATTTGGCATTGAGTAAATTAAGCAAAAGAGCCGTCTTTGGATATTGGATATTATTTTAAATCGACTTCAAAAATTGGAAATAATCAATGGAGTTGTGTCCAAGGTTTGTTTTTAAGCAGTATTTAGTGTAATATATATATATAAATATATTTGTAACTTGCTTGTTATTAAAAATTGTGAACATTCTTTCCGGTTTTGATTATGCATGAAATAACCTTTCGATATGAAAAATAATAAAAATTGATGACTTTTCGATTTGAATGTATGTAATATTATTAGAATTGCACAGTTTGTGTCCCAAATTAAGCGTATATACTAAGTAGTATAGGTCCACTTATAATTCAAAAATTAAAAGTCGATTAGTGGATTAAAAATGGATGATGGATTAAAAGTGTACGGAAACAATTAGCTACTGTGGGTAAATCTTTGTTTCAGAGAGCACAAGTAGTCTGCGACGAGAAATACTTGGCTCCTGAATTGAGAAAAGTAAGCAAGTAGTGCGAGACAGTAACTGCGAGACAAATTCCACGTCATCGTAATAAAAACAAAAAACTTAACAAAATAACGATGTAATTTGAAATAAAAGTTATATTAATTCTAGAAACGTGATATATAAATGACAGAAATTAATACCACAGAGAAATATGGCTTTATTCCACTAAAAGCATAATATGAAGTATAGAGAATATAGAGTACATAATAAAGTATGAGCCGAAAGTGGCCAGTAATATATGTCAAAACGGAAATTTTGGTTTTTGTAAAAATGTACTATTCACGCGGTAAAACATTCGCCGGAGAGCTATATTTTAACACAATATTATAATTCATTATTGCTCCTGGATACAAATTTTAACAGTACCAAATATGTTTTGCCGGTGGCATTGCGCGGCGGGTTTGTGTCGCGCGGGTATGCCGGCACTAATATCAGGCCGGCGGCATTTGCTACATAACTTGTGGAGACATCCCTGTAGAGCGCTAGTAATTGTATACTTCGTATTTTTAATTATTTATGATAGACAATGAAGCCGTCAACACCGCTGTTGTGATAGTCGTATTAATTTTAATTGAGTACAGAATCAAAAGAAGAAGGTAATTTTTATTATATCCAAGTTTTTCATATCTGGCGGCTCGTTTTTGCGACATTGCCGGCGGCTCAAACACTCGCCGACAATGCCACCGAGCTAGTTGATGGCATGCCCAGCAACCAGGCCTTTGGCATCTATTTGGCATAATGTGTAGAGGCCAGAATGTCTCATGTCTCAACGAATGGACTGATTATGTTACGGGTTCTTTTTTTTTGAAAGCTGAAGCAATCGAAATGGTTATTATCTACAATTAATGAATATTTATTTGGGGGTTTCAAGGTCATCCGTTCTTTTTGGTAGCTGCAGTAGTGGCGTAGAATATTTAGGAACTTTCGGTACTCTAAAATATATTTTTATATGTGAACTAACATTTGACCAAAAGGGGGTCTTTTGAAAAGGATATAAACATAAAATTTTCAATTAACTGATGAAGTATAATTAGTTACATCTAAGTATGTACACTGTAATAATATCTAACAGTATTCTGTCTTCATACAAACGTTGGGAACGTGAGTTATGACTCACGCTCTGATTTCGGTACACACTCGGTACACAACCAGTCGCGAATGCGCCGCGCCGTACCGCTGCACAGTGCATTGTGACGAACCGACGCGACGGTGTGATAATTAATTGAAATAAGTACAAGTACCTATATTTACCTAATATGACAAAGTCCAATTATAGACTATGTTATGTAGGAAAAATGGAGGAAATATTCCGAACATAATTTAAAACAAAACACATCAAATGTAAAGTAGCTGCAGGTATCTACACTACAACCAAGTGAAATATATTATTACTTTTTCTCCTCCTTGCTCATGTTTCCCAAAAGCGTTATTGATTTAACTTTTCCAAATGCTGATTTTTTTATACAATTGGATTTAACAATAAAGCTTTTTGTACATCTCAGTCGAAAAGCAAATATTTTTCGGTTTCAAATTTATAAAGCTGGTATTTTTATTATATTAATAATAAAACAAAACGTGTATTTTCATTGAACACTTTCTATTTAATTAACAACGAATTCATTTTTAAAAATAAAATAAAGCAAATAGATTAAATTAAAATACTGTGGATAGGCAGCCCTAACACGTGTCTGAGTAAGGTAATTATTTCAAGGACAGCGCCGAATCGCAATACTGTCAGATGTTATTACCGTGGTATGTATAACGAATAGAAGTTAAATACTTATAAAGTTGTGTGTACAGAAAACTTACCTGGTGCGGACAATAACAGCAAACCAAGCCAGGACACTACTAATATGCTATCAGAAAATCATAACTTGCAAACTATTACCCTCTTTGACTGATCGGAAGCAAATATGCCTTATACCCTTGCCTAGATGGGGGAGGGGAGGCGGAGGGATGAAGAGGGTGGTTTCGCGCAGCTTTCTCTTAGGGCGTTTGTGAGAGCTTTTGCGGATGCTGCGCAGATCGATATCCGCGACGCAGCAAACGCGCATGACTAGGTTTAGGGCGTGGCTTTTATATTTGAGACCTAAAATACCAGGGTGGCTTAATCGGAAAAGTGTGTTTTCAATTAAAATATGAGATTTAAAATAAAATTAATTTCATTTTTATGAATATATTTCATATTGTTATGTTTAATAACTTTATTTACAAGGAATAATCCATTTCCGTGTGATTGAGATTTAAAACATGGAGGATGTTATCAAAATGGCGGACCACAAGTTTGCGCAGAATCGTGACTTATTACGCATCTAGCCAGTATGTCAGTGGTGGAAAATTTTTAAAGCATGCCATCCTGTTCTCCCCTTTCCCATTTCATCCGCCCTATACTCTATCCCACTCCGTCTCTCCACATCCTATTGTTATTTTGCTGCGTAAATATTTTAAAAATATTATAGGTAATGTCTTTATTGAAATCCAAAGCTATAAGGATAACTGGGATCAAAATTAAATAACTGTGATCAATAGACATCGGATTATGCACTATCAAAATGTCAAATGATGAATGGAAATACGCAGTCAAATTATGCTATTTATTGTTTGAATTCACCTTAATTTTAACAATATTTAAAGGTATTTATATTATATTATATTTTGTCAATTTTGGACTAAGACATTTTTTCTTAAAATAAAATAAATGGTAACAAAACCAAATTAAATTTAAAGACTTCGAAGGCAAATGTAAGTTATTGAAAAAATATTTTAAACATTACACCGACTTCAAAATTGTCATAAAAAGAGAAAAATATAGTATAGTAGTATTTCCCTTATTTTTACAATTAACAAGCCGGTAATTTTTTTAATCTTTTTTTTAATGTCTGTTCTTAAAACTGCTTACTACCAACTTTTTTATTAAACCAACTAAAATTTTTTCTAGATAATGATTCATAGTACCTATCTCTGGGGTACCAAAATTGTGCGCTGCGGCATGGCGCGGCGTGGCATGCGACGTAGATATTATAGGAGTGCGCTGCGTAGTAGTTCTCTATGCCTAATTTCAATTTTCTTTTTTCAAATCCAGCAAAGCTAAGACAGTCAACTTGCTTTCCTCCATGCCTGATCTGATGCCATCTGTTATAAGTAGAAGTCGTACTATGCCCAGGACGAAATCCAGATTTAGAGCAAGAGCCCTTAGCCGCCAGACTTTCGTAATTTTATAAAAGCTGAAAGTTTGTCTGTACATGCCTCTATCATAGGCATCATACAATCAGCTATTATGAAGTTCCGATCGTGGTTGCTTTGGAAGTTATCAGCTTTAATGTGTCTGGCGACATGAAAGAACCATCAATAGTATCTGGCTACCAAGGAAACGACTTTTGAGAATTATCTTAATAACATATATGAATTTCAGCTTTTATTATATAACGCTGGTAAAATTACATTTTATTAAAGTTTGAAGATATCGTAATATTTAATAACATGTAATGTTGCCAGCGTTTCAGTATAAAAACTGAATTTCATATATGCTTTTCTAATTAGAGAGGATTTAGAAGGTTATTTTTGGAGAGGAAATAATTAAGTTGTGTATGGATTAGACATTCGAGGAATTTGGAGAGACAAGAAGTATTAAAATAGGAGGATATTCGGAAAGTAATGAAGCGTAGGATTATTTTCGGAATAGGGATAATGTGGGCTTCTTTCCAGACATTAGGAAAAATTCATAGTAGAAATTGAATGGGTACTTGACGGCCATCTTGAACTTTTTTATTTATATTAAACTATTTTTAGTTAACAAAAATGAGTTGTTTGTGAATTATTTGCTAAATAAGTATAAAACAACAATTCGACGCGAACGTAATCGCAAAAACAGCTATTAGTCCAGTAATAAGAGCATTTAAGTATGCATTTTGGGAAGGAAGCCAGTTTATGATTTTATCAAAACACATCGCCGTGAACTTAAATTTGAGTTTTCGGGGTCGGGGGTTGTGTCCCACGGCCGCCATCTTAGAAATAAAGGTGCAATTGGTTTTCTACTTTTATCTCGTGAACTATGAAGGTTATGAAAATGTTGTAAGAAAATTTATTGAAGACACTAATATTATCTACAACTGTCATTCAATACTTTTTATTGTAAAATTTATAATAAAATGGAAAAGGAAAAGGGATGAATTGGTTTCAAGCGCAATAACTTTTTTTATTGTTTTTATGGAAAATATACATCAGAGCTTTATAGAGCATTCCATCATTATTTCTAAGATAGCGGCCGCGGGACACAACCCCCGACCCCGAAAACTCAAATTTAAGTTTGGTTAAGGGCCTGTCGACGAGGCTTAATATCCACGTGTAGTTAAAATTGATGTAATATGAATATTAAAAGAACTCGGTCAAAAAATTGTGTAATTAAAAATGTAAAATATTTACAATAATTATGAACAGTAAAATGAAATAGCTGAGGCCAAGAAACGATAAAGAATGAATAAACTGAAAGGTAAAATTTTGACACGAAAAATCTAGAATTAGTCCGCCCCGTGACCATGAAAACTGTAAAGTGATCGAAACGTCGGAAAGATAAAAATGTAAAAATTAAATCAATTTCGCGATAAAATCCGTAAATAATACTTTTATTTCAATTTATTTCAAATCTAGAATTAATTAAATATCGAATACCAAATAGGAAAAAAAAACTTATAAAAAAAGTTTTATCCGCCACAAGTTCACGGCGATGGGTTTTACATGATAAAATCAATCAATCATAAACTGGCATCCTTCCTAAAATGCTAAATCAAATTTGCCTTTTTTAGACTCTTTTTACTGGACTATATATTTTATACATAATGTAGGGATTGTCAATTTAAACGCACATTGAAATAAAAAGCCGTTTTTAAATTTTACTATTCATATTTCGTTCTTTGTAAACGCATTGTAAGCATATTTCGGCATTTTGGTAATAGATGTAATCCAATGTGTATGTTGTCCTTATCCTTATCTTTTGATTTCAATAACCGTCGTCGAAGTAGAAACAGTTTAATAATATCTCCGTAGAAAAATAATGATTTTAATCTGGAGAGACGGAAATATAAGGTGAATAAAATGGAACAGAAGAATAGAGGATGGATTGGATAAGCAGTATAGAGACCGGTTGTCAAATTGAGTTTAATTAAAATATGAAATGTTATTATAATAATATTGAATCGTATCTGTACCCGGGTGAAAGCCGGGCCGGGCTGCTAGTGTGTAATATAATGTATGAATAAAATATGAATAAAACAACAGCAAATCAAATAACCATATGTACCCCTACCTCTATCATCTCAGCACCATCTCAAGGTAGACTGGTAGATAATGCCTCTGGCATTAAGTCCGCCTATGTACAATACATTTGTATGTAAAGTTAAATAAATAAATAAATAATGAACGAGGCTATAGCTATTGCGAAATCTAAGTGAGCAGTCGCGAGTACAAGACTGAAGTGTGCGGTAAAGGATAGTATCGTGAGGAAATGTGCATACTTGAGAGGTTCAAAGATATGTAAAGGATAAATTAAGGAACTATCGTAGGCTGAGGCCTAACTCTTGCTAGATTAATGTACATCCGTATAGTAACCACCGTGCATAATGATAACCGTGGCGTGCATGGTAACGTACAAGGGTGGATCCAGCCTTTACGCCAGGGGTCATATAGTACGATTTCAATACTCGAATTCGTAATAATGATTTTTTAAAGTTTGTTACAGCCTTTATTTGTGAACACACACACACACACATTTTCACTTTATTTATCGACACACAAAGAATTAATTGTGATTTTAAATTTTATCAACAATATAATAAATACATTATGTAAATCTGGAGATAGCCCAGATGGTGGGGGGGTCATGACCCCCATGACCTCCCCTCTGGATCCGCCCTTGGTAACGTATGTGTCCAGCTTACGCATATCCAGTTTCAGACGTAATCAAAGGGTGAAAGCACTCTACTTTTCGCAATAGATTCATTACCGTACACTATTATCATTATATTATTGGTATGTATATATCTATGTATATGTATTATATTGTATGTAAGTTTGCCATACTTTGTATTTATTAGTTAATATCGGTATTAATATATTATATTTATACTGCATGTAAGTTTCTTGTTAATAATAAGCAAAGTCCATAACTATTGGATCTTTTCTCTACTAACCGGTTGTCTGGAAGAGATCGCTTAAAGCGGCAAGAGCGCCAGTTATATCACCAATTGTATATGTTGTGATAACAGTATTTTTTTCTATTTGTTTTCTTTTGTTTATATTTTGTTTTACAGTGATAATATAATTAAGAGTTATTATTATTATTTTTAATTGTATCGGCTGACAAGAGAAGGTAATCTTTAAAGGCAAGAAATATACATCTACATCAGCATACCAAACTATCCAGGGGCGTCGCCAGCCGATGGCCCAGGGAGGGGCAAATAATATGGAGAATGAGAAAAGTATGAATTGTAGTTAAAGTCAAGAGCACATGAAGCTTTTCACTTGTGGTACGAGCCTTACATCTACGGCAATATACAAAAAAACATACCGTAGTAGCAAGTCAAGTCATAGATTTTGATTGGCATTTGGCATTTTTTTAAATTTCTTGGGGGGGGGGGGGGGGGGGGGGCAGTTGCCCCTACCTGCTCCCCCCTGGCGTCGTACTTGATTATATTCTTAACGTTAATCACATATACTACTGGTTCGAGTTGAAAAAATATTGTGTTGGAGAGGTGAATAAATGCAGGTATGCATGTAGAAAAACTGATAACATCGCAGTTATGTCCAAGAAATTTTCAATAACACACTTTTAAAATAAAAGTTTATTATTTATATTTAATTTCTTTGTAACAGTATATGGCGAGACGGGCATATCATTCGCCTGGTGGTAATTCGACCGCTCATGTACAGTAGCAAAACCTAGCAACATAATTAATTATATAGCAGTGCTTGGCATTCGACTGCCTCCTCCTGCCTCCAATCCTGAGACTAGAGATGTTAATTCTCATTATGTCCAGTAGTTACTCTGGCTACAAACAAACTGGAACACAAAAGTGTATTTACATTGCTGTTTGGCAGGAGAAATAGACATTCCGGTGGTAACTACCCAGGCGGCCTCGCACACATGGGGACCTACCACCATTTAATCTTAAACTAGTGAATATAGAATAGTACTTACAATAGGATTCTTCTTTTGAAATAACAACACTCAATGCGTATACATATGTGTATATATTTATTGTTCTCGTAAATTAAGTTACATTAACAATTATTACAATACGGAAGTATTAGTTCGTTTGCTGTTATCCTAATGTATATTACAAGTTTTACTTGGCCGTGCACTGGTGCCATCGGTGGGCAGCGCAGGCGTATCCGAACACGAGCGCGCACGAATATTTGTACGTGTATCCGATCGCGCATTTGTATTCGCGACCAAACGCGCACGCGCGCCTTCACCGAAACGCGAACAAGAACATCAACAAGTGTTCGAACACGCAAGCGCACCCACATGTGCACCTCGCACTGCGAGTGATACATCATCAAATATTTACACACAGCAACTGAATGTCACCATTATTTCACACAGTCTTCGTATTTTTTTCTTGTATAACTTCTGCGATAACCGTTTCTGCGGTTACTTAATGGGGTATTTCACCCCCACCCTATCTGTTTAATAGTGGGTATGCGGCAGAATATTCTGGATGCATCGAACAGTTAATGCGCATGACTGCGTTTTCCACGCACTCCATACTTAGGCTTTTCCTGTAAGCTCTACTATCGGCGCACATCGATATCCGGGATGCGGGAACTGCGCAAGTCTAGATTCAGCCGGGAGTCTAGGCCACGCCCTGATTTATAGGGTTCGGGAGAACAAAGGGATTCCGCCATATTGGAAATGTTCTAGATATCGCCATATTGAAAAGTCTTTAATGTCACCATGTTGGATTTTTTTGAGATTTCTTGATAATCATTTCTCTTTGATATTTCATTAACTCACGACATATCGTTGATAAAACAGATTTTAAAAAGTCCGCAACATTAAAACTGTAATTATGTAACATTGTTTCGAAACATCAACTTCACGAAAATAATTAAGATACACGTGGCAATTTACCGCTTACGAGATAATTTAAAAATTTCCTTCATTCTTATAATAACATGGAAATATTATAATAACTCCGTTCATTAAACGTAACCCGATCATTTATTAAAGAAAAATCCGTTAAAATTCAAAAATACGACTTAGCATTACAATTTAGGTATATGAAGAGATGAGAATGAAGTAAAACAAAATGGAAAAGTATAGATCGAAAATGTGAAATAAATAATAAATGAAATAATATTTTCTCAAAAAGCAAACTTGTGGCTTCGAGAACAGCTCTTTTTTGTAAAATATTTGTTACGACTTTCATTAACCTTCTTTAAAATCTTTCTCTATGCAAAGTCAGCCTTAGGGCTATACAGAAAAAGAAAATAAAAAATAGAACAATAACAAAGAATGTAATAAAAAGAATGACTTACATTCAGGCGAATTAAACTCGCTATTATTATAATCAACGCCACCGCCAGGTACATGCATGCACTTTTATGCCAATTGGTTGCAAAAATTTTATAATCGTGATGAATTGTTGCTTTTTGATAAATTTATAAAAATACTTGGATGACTCTAAATTTTGTGTACTCACCGAAGTAGTTTCGACGAACGAATGGGCCCTGGTGGAAGGTTCTCCGGAATCAATATTATCGCGCATGCGTTTCAGCTAACTACGCAATTCTTTGCGATGTGGCCAAAACTGTATCCTACTACTAAGTAAATAAAAATTTTCCATCGTTTAATGCATTATAAAGACTGTAATTATTTCGATTCTAAATTTTAGATTTTGAAATAGTCAAAACAATAAATTTGAATTGTTTGTTTTTAATTATGTCTCATCGATGTCGCTGTTATATTATCACATTTAATTGTATGATATTTATTTTGTATTTTTTTTTTATTTATAGTTAAGTTCAAAGTGTTATTCGTATATCGAGTCGATGGATACAATATTGCTTGCTTTTCATTTGTTGTATAGCGCCCTCTTATAGAAGTTACATGAACTTTGTGTATATTATTACGCGTGCCTAATTTCTAGATGAATTCACAGATGGCGTTAATAAAGCAGAAATATTTTTAAGGCGTATTCGTAATATATTACTAGGGGTCGCCCGGCGATTGAAATTCGACCGTTATTCATTTGTCTACCATTATTTATAAAAAAAAAAATATATATTTCTGTATACAAATAATCAAGCCTAAAAAACTGCCTTTACAGAGGTCGTGACTAAAAAGATAGAAAGATAATACTTTTACTATTATTGTGATCTCTAGAAACGGCAACAAAGTACTAACATTTATTTATGTTTTTTATTTGCTTTATCCAATATTGATGTTTAATTTGAATTTCTCCTCCAGTGCATCTAAAAAGTATCACTTCCAAAAGTAATGTCGTATATGAAAACCAAAAATTGAAATTACATTTTGATATACCTACTCCGGCAAAAAGATTCGATTGAGTATACCTCATTTAAAATTATAGCTACCATTTCAAGAAAGCATGCGCTATTTTTTGAAGATCCGCAACATATTTTTATTTGACAATAACTAAATTGAGCGAATGACGCCGTGTCTGTATTTTTCATAATCAATGTACTATTGTATAGGCCTGAAGTCCACCAACCCGCACTAGCTTAGGTTAATTTTTGGTTGACCAAGTATAAACCCTTTGGAATAGCAAATAAGGGCCCATGCTTGGCAGACGAACGGATTTTAGAAAAAATACACAGGGGAAGGGCTGCCAAAGGAGGTTTAACTACATGGTGCAGAAATACATCAACAAAACGATCAAAATATTTTATTTCTATCAGGTTTGAAAGAGACCTATCAGAGTAAAAAAAATGTCTAACTAGAAATAAATATACAATCTGTAATGACACAACAAATAAAACTAGAAAAACGCCATCTTGACCTCTCCTGTGGGTAAGATGGAATTTATAGGATATTCCTATACTCGTATTACTATATTTTATGTCTGTAAATACTTCATGTGCTCAAACTGTTTCGAACCTGACCCAGGTTTTGGATTTTGGCTGAGAAGTAAACTTCTGATAGGAATTTCATATTTCATTCACGCTGAGCTTAATTATATAATTTCATCTCAGAATGTCATCATTTGAGTCGTTTCTGCAGTCCAACAATCTCTTTTACTTCATCTCGTGTACTTAATGACTATCAAAAAACAGTTGAGAATTTAAACAAACTATATTATCTTGCTCTTATACCTGTAGGTAATACAACCAATAACTATTTAAAAGATCTTTTATATCTTTGTCATTTAGTATACATCATACAATGTATGTATATTGTATACCTGATAGTTAGTATGTTTAAAAATATAATCGCAAAATTACTTACCTACATACATAGTTAAGTAATAAAGGTACTATATTTAAATAATACTTCTTTAAATAATATGACTGCAAATAGTCATTGCTAGTGTAATAATTTGACGCAAAACCAAGAACCACCTGCACAAGTCTTTAGTTGACTTTTTTGCAATGAATGGTGAGACCATGTCGTTCACCTGATGGTAAGTGATACGACTGTTCATGAACAGTAGCAGAACCAGGCAACACTTTGAATTACAAAGAAATGCTTGGTATTCTACTACGCTTGCCATCCTGAGACATAAGATGCTAAGTCTCAATATGTCCAGTAGTTACTTTGACTACAATGTCCTTCATACCGAAACACAACAGTGCATTTGCTATTTGGCGGGACAAATAGACATTGCGGTGGTATCAACCTAGGCTGCCTCTTACATGTGAGACCTACCACCAAAGAGTGAGTGACTCCAGCAGGGCTGAGTTTCTCTTCTAAAATATGTAAAAGAGCCTTGTAGTTGCGAATGGAGACAAGGTTGCTCCACGGTTTTGGGATATATGGAAAGCTTCCATCTTGCCGGGCCTTCCATCTTGCACTCCTATACATAAACCCAACTGTGTAATTACTCGAGGGAGTGAGCAGAGTTATCACTTATGGCACTGGCATGCATGTCGCGCATACTATTTCCTTCACAGAATGTGATAAAGGGGGACCTAAATATAGATTATAGATTGCATATTGTCTTTATTTCTAAGACTTTTTCATTCATCTGATTTCTTATCCATGTAATAATATTGGACTTATTCATTGAAAGTTTATAAAACTAATTTACATATCGAATGTTTTGTCCCTTTCGAACGACCCTTTCATTTGGTTTAAGCAAAGAAGACAAAACCTTACATACATACATAAACTCACGCCTTTTTCCCAGAAGGGGCAGGCAGAGGTGCCTGGACACCCACATTTCGCCTTGTATGTTCCGTCCCACGATGTGATAGGTGGCGAGCCTATCGCCGTATCACATTAAATACATACAAAACATTAGGTAGCTGAAATAGGTTTATTAACTGTCTATTCTACTGTGTATGAATAAAGCCGTTTGAAATTACGTTTGTAGCCACGTCATTGATATACTAATTATATAATGAATGAAATGGAATCCGATACGGGCCCTCCATTAGCCTAATTTTCAGATAACGTGGACTAATGTCATTGCTTGAGATGGGAGTGGAGAAATACACATTTTAAGATTGAGGATTAAGTTGTATCTTGTAAAGTTTTTACATGGTATTTTGGAATTTGTGGATATTGTGTGTGTATATATGTCAGTGTGTGTGTGTGTTTTTGCACTTTACTATATTATCTCTAGATGTATGACCCTCAGAAGTTTGCATAAATAAAAATTCACAGAATAATTAATAGCATCTGTATTAGTCACCATTTTTACTCGTATAATGATTAAGTTACTACCTAAAGTGTGCACGGTACCTTAGCGGTCTAGTATGGCTAATGTGGCGGGTGTGGGGAACTCGCGCAGCTATAAAACGCAAATTCATAAAAAGACGAACTCTAAGAAGCAGAAGTAAGTCTCCAAGAAGCAGAGTATCTATACCTTGACGGCATTTGCGTTTACCATGAGGCGCAGTGCAGTCATTATGTTGGACCAGAGTAAAAAACCACTGCAGGGACACATAACATCTAAAATATACTTCAATGAAACAATTATTATATTTATGATTTATCCAGTTGTATACATGTAGGTTCAAGGTAATAATTCCGAAATAAATTCTGCTCTTATTGAACAATACACGGCTTCAGCCCAGTTATTAAAAATATATGTAATTTACTTTTCCGCAATCCGTTCCCAGTTCAATGTAGCTCAAAATCTCGTCAAACGAACGTGCACAGTACCTGATTCAAATGAAATTAATCCGATTACTACTATTGTACAGGTCTTAGTGTATAGGTACAATTTCGCGATTGGTCGAAATTAACTTGTACTGTAAAGCGTAACATAATATATATTATATTTTTACGTTTGCCAAAAGGTTACACATTGAAATAAGATAATTTTAACAAATTTTATTGCGGCTTTTGTCTGTAGGGCTTGGCTTTATGTCTGTACGGTGCGTGGGAGTAACACCGTAATAGTAGAGCGAGAGGGTAAGGACCTAAACTCACGTAAAATACTAGCGGTCTGGCTCGGTTCCGCCCAGGTGCAGATAAGATTTTCAAAAGGGTGGCCAAGATGTTCAGTTCCGAGTATCATTTTAGAATATCGACCAATCGGACCACGAAATATGAATAAGATTTCCTCGTATTTGCTACATTTTTCAGCAATGCTCCCATAGGTCATAGCGTGATGATATATAGCATGTAGCGTTCTTTGATATACGACCTATACAAAACAAGAATATTGTTTTAATTAGAACCAGTAGTTCCTGAGATTAGAGGTAACAAACAAAATAACTCTTCAGCTTTATATATTAGTATAAATAACAAATAGATACTTATTTCAATTTATATTTTAACCATTACCAAATAGTGGTGGTCAAGATTTCATATTATTTTTACAGTTAAAACACGCTGTTCGCTCGCATACAGCTATATTTTTACAAATCCTGAACTGTCAGCTGTCAAACAGAATTGTTTTTATTTTATGCTGCGTTTATAGGCTGCGTGAATTCCGCTGTAGCGTGGATGAGCGGAATAGAGGTGTATAAAACCGACCAATACATGACATTGTCGCCATCACAATAAAGACATATCGATCTATAATGATATCTGTATCTGTATCAGTCCATCTACGTCCCACTGCAGGGCACAGGCCTACTCTACAATCGAGAGTACGATTGAGAGTGGTTAGGCCATCTAGTCCACCACGCTGGCCTCGTGCGGGTTGGCGGACTTACATACCATAGAAATTCTTATAAATCGCTATGGTATGCAGGTTTCCTCACGATGTTTTCCTACACCGTTTTTAGTGCGTGGTGATTGACTATCAATACACACATAACTTCGAAAAGTCAGAGGTGTGCCCTGGGATTTGATCCCGCGACCAACGTAAACATGTTGGCAGCCGCATCTGGTCGGTTTACCAATAGGCCACCACGCACTTTTGATATGATGATATTGATTGGCAAAAAAAGGGTCTGTTTTCAATGGGAGAGCTTAGATCGAATTTATTTTTAATATGGCAACCCGATCTACTACGAGGAAAAAAAAAATTAAGATGCGTGTTATTTTTATTATTCGCTTTCAATAGTCTCTTTGTTTATTTTAAATAATAAAACAAACAAAAACAACATGAACATAATGAAATTCTTAATAGTGTTGCCATATTTTTTTTTTTGATTACTAATTATCACTGCATTGTAATCTTTTTTGCCAAGTTACTTTGTTGAATCCTCAGTTGAATCTGTGATTGGGCAATTTCTATACAGTCATGTCTACTTTACTGTCAAAATGTTGTTTGCTTTACAAACTAAAGAAAAACCCGTGAATAAAAAGTATATCGCATAAATCTGCATAACGAAAACCGACATTATTTGAATAAGAGTATTTTACATAAAAGTAAAGTGCTACTTTTATGTTTAATGACTTTTAACGCTTCATAAACAAGCTATTTTTCGCTACAAAGTGTTTCTGGAAATATATTTTTTAGGTTGAAATTTGTAGTATCATGCAATGCGCTAGAATTTCCATCCATATTTATTTAAGGTTTATTTCATTACATTTATTTTGTCTTTATTTAATAAGTATTTTTTCTTCATTTTATATACGTATGCATATTTAAAAATACAATATAAATAAATAAATAAATAACACCCAACAGTCACGTACATAGTCCTGACCCCACACTAAGATCGAATCTTGTGTCGTGGGTATCAGGACTTTTCGGTCTCACAAACACCCAGATCCGGAAGAAATATTTGTGGACCGCACACACGTTTCTCTCGGTGCAGGGATCAAACCCGCGGCCTCTCGTTTCACAGGCGGCGTCTAGCTGTGCTACGGAGGCTGTCAAATAAAATATATTATAAAAAAATAATTTATAAAAATGTATTGACTCTTAGGTAAGACGGCTCAAGACGCAAACTACCGGTGGTTTCGCTTCTGTCCATGAGTGCTTGTATCGCTAACCATCAGGAGGATGGAATGCTCCTCAGTCGTCTCGATATTTATTGCTTATAGAAAAAACATTTTTGCGTAAATCGTACGAATTACAAAATACCGATAAAAGCGTATTAGAATGAGTCCTTTAACCAACCCGTATTAGGCCAGCGTGGTGGACTATATAGCCTATGATAGGAAACCTCTTAAGGCAGCCTTCCTACGATAGAGGCCGATGATCGCAGCCTGCTTGCTCATCACGCTCTAACTAATAAAGGGTGTGACCACGAACGTCAAGTTCTTGAGTGGATATAATAGATATTGCAGGGTAAGAAGCACTCTCTACGTCTTTTCTGTGTCTACTATCACAGAAGCATGCTTGGAATCAAAGTAAAATGTTAGCAGCCACTTCTAGTCCGTTACCAACAGGCCACCACACACTGTTAAGATAACTAGGTCCTAAACTATTTAAAAACATATTGTACGACATAGAGCTTAAATTAGCAGTACATATTCAAAAACATTTGTAAACTGAAATACAATGAAGGTAACAAAATATTTCTAATTTCAAGTTATAATTTAAACATAACAAACATGTTTCATCCAAAGGCGTGTGTGAATTGAATAATGGCTATGACGTAAGTAGTGCAGAAACAGATGAAGTTCAAAGGCAGCGTCATATCCAGTGGGAAGGCGCGGAATACTGTCATCTGCATCGGTAATATCTCCATATATGTCAGCGCATCTTGAATACAGATAATATCGTTTCGATCTACAATTAATCGTAATTTTTAAACTGTATGGTCATCCTTTGAAAACAATTTTGTCTTTTAGGCACTCATATAACATACCTTGACACAGCAAGAATTCCTTTATCATGAGTAGTTTTAAATGATTAATTTCTCGCTTTATACAACCGGCTATTAAAACTGGTAAAAAAGTTAGAAAGCAAAAAAATAATATTGCAAAAGATTGCTGGAGTATAACCTGCAAATATAGAGAGATAGAGTTGTAGGCCCTATGCGTTGTAAGCGCTAGTTTTAATGATGAAATTGTTGGAGACGAAAATTAGACCGAAAGTTTTGGTATGGCATGACTTTAGAGATGCAAACAAGACTAATGTTTGACTGTTTAGCTACAAGTAGTACTTTCAGTATATGACCATAATGGAAATACAGTCCGTGCATCCGGCATTTTATAAAATCTGAAAGTTTGTCTGCGCATGCCTCTAACAAAGACATCATTTAATAAGAAATTTTGAAAATTGGAATTACCTTGTAAATATCATGTTCAATGTGTCTGATATGTTAAAAGAACCAAAAGTCAAAAGTGTCCGGCTGCCAAGGAAACGTAAAAAAATATTTAATTATTTTCATATTTATATTCTACCAGCTTTATGAAACATTTTTGATATCTACCACGATCCAAACTACATAGTTGCTGATCGTGTAATTCGTATGCTCGAGGCAGGCTACACAACATTTCAGCTTTTATAAAATATTAGGTGGGCTGAAAAGTTCGTAGGCTGACACATCTATAGTGCTACTAGTATTAAATCCACATGATTTTAGTTAGCCATAACCTTGAAAAGTCACGTGTACTAATTTAACGGCAGTTGCACTATTAGTATGTGAGTTATAGGATTTTTAGTGAAGCAACTTTTGTTAGTTTGAAAAAAATCGATAAAAAGTAATTTCGTGTGTTAATAAAACATTGCTTTTTGACGAAAAAAAAAATACTATTGAAGCCAAGGCTTGGCTTGATAAACATTAATTGGATCTTGCACCAGGGAAATCAAACGTAGAGAAGTGGTTTGGTACATTTAAACGAGGTGAAATGAGCACCTAGGACGATGCACGCAGTGGACGCCCCAAAAAGTTGTTATTGACGAAAACATCAAAAAAGTTCACAAATTAATTTCTGATAACCGTAAAGTGAAATTGATTAAGATAGTTGAGACCCTAAAGATTTCAAAGGAACGTATTGGACATATCGTGAATATTTGGATATGCGAAAGCTCTGTTTAAAGTAGGTGCCGCGCGAGCTCACAATCGACCAAAAATAACAACGAATTGATGTTTATAAGTAGGGTTTGGAGCTGTTCAGTCGTACCAAACGAATTTTTGTATCGATATGTGACAATGGATGAAACATAGCTCCATCATTTTTACACCGGAGTCCAATCGGCAATCAGCCGAGTAAACTGAAGCCTATTTTGAGGCTAAAGATAAATCGTACTATAAAAATGGTATCGAAAAATTCTATGACCGCTATAATCGTAGTATCGCCTTCGAAGGTACTATATTAAATAATAAAATCAAATTCAATAATAAAAAAAGAATTTTTATATGTTAGCCTACAAACTTTTCAGCCCACCTGTTAGACGAAGGTCTGGCGATCGCTGGCTATAAGGCTATAAGGTATAAGGTATCTATATATCTATAATACTCACTGACATGTTCATTTTAACATTTGCCGTAATTTGTAAGTAAAAAAATGCCAATGTTGTACAGTAACGTGAAAACAATGACACTAGCATCTGAAACAGAAAAAGATAAAGTTAGAGCGACGCAGTTGTCAGTTGACTCAGCATGAATGGGCAGGCTCGTCTGGGGCCGCTGTCTCACAGGAAATCGAAATTAAGCGACAGCTTAGCTGTCGCGTGTTGTTCTGTGATTGAGATTGCCGGATACTCCTTTCCCCTGGCCGCCCTTTTTCCTTCCAATTTGATGAGCGGGCAAATTATCTATAATCCAGCGTTGTTCATGGGCGGCTGTTCACTTGTTTGCTAAGTGTATGCAATAATAAAAGTTAATATTGTGATTATATTTTTATCAGCTACAGCCTACACTGGAATGTTGCGGTAGCTAGAGTAAACGATATTGTTATATTTATTGTTGTAATGCTTAACATTATTTTGACCTGCACTTGGTAGAATGTTGCGTATTTCGTCAAACTTTATATTAAACACGGTATATCCAGACTGCAACCGAAAACAAAGCCAGTCGGTTGTTTAAGTGACTGACTATACACACAATGCAACTAAAAAACTCGACATTATTTTTGTCATGTTTTTAATATCATCATGTTGGGGTGCTAAATACTCAATTTATACTTAAAAAAATATTTAATCCCTTGCGTGCCATAGCTTATTTCAAAATAGAAGTGTGTTTATTATTATTTGTAAAAACAATATATTTACCACCCAATTACGACGACAGGAAAAGAATACTCGCGGCTTATTGAATTTTTTTAGTTGCTTTGGGTCAGAAGTCGCTTAAACTCTGTAGATATACCCTGTATACTGTGTATTTTCATCCAATAAGTTCTTAAGAGCTCTGTTATTTGTCAGCTTACCGAGTATTGGATAGGTGTTTTAACACGCTGTAGGATCATTGAAAGTCTTTGATACGTCATCAAGTGTTTGGTTATTATCTTATATTTTGACCGTCCGTCTTCAATGGTTTGCGCTTTTGGTGCCAAGTCCATCTTTAATGCCTTCCCAAAAGATTTTAATTGCCAGTACATTAATTCAAATATAATAATAATATCCATGATAATAAAATTCCTACTTATGAAGAATACACGTGTAACCACTTGATTAAGCACAGTTTTAATATTAACTCCACCACTATAATATATGTGCCAAAAAAAAAATTGACCGGAACTAATGAATAAAGCAACTACCATCGACGCTGCAATAGGAGTCTTGAAATTAAAATGACGTAGTTCAGCGTCTATGCAACGAATCTCTCTGATATATTGCAATAAGTACTTTTGTCCAGTGACGACACACAGGAGGACACAAAATCCTACTTCGAAAAATTGGATGAATACATTTATAAAAAGAAAATATAAAAAACTAGTTCTGGCACCGTAAACAAAAAATAGTTTAAGAATTAATAAAGTTAAGGCGTAAATTCTCCCTGCAACCAGCACATAATCATTACTTGTTACATCATAGTAGTATCCAAAAAAGAATCGTATTCTCATGATGATATTCACCGCACAAAATGATTCGTATCGTTTCATTATCTTTATGATTTTCCCAAACATCTTGTGCAAAATACACGACCAACAAATTTTTAGGCGTTGAACCGTCGCGCTCCAATCAGTTAATGCTGGTAACGTTGAATGTCGTGACTGACATTGAGCAGCTGGTATATTTAGAAGTCCATGTTTTTACCGAAGTGACCATTCTCGATAATCTTTAGGATTCCGTAGAAAAGATAAAAGAACTCTTGTAGAATTTTGAACGCGGTGTACAGATTTTAGAAGTTATTTTGCTCCACGCACCCGACGCTTAGCTTTTGCGCACATTAAATCTTGCCATACACAATAGCTAGCTCCAGCATTGCTGGCTTTCTGCTTATAATGAACATAAAAGGCCCCTGTGTCTCTGTGTACTTGGAGCTACGGATACTGGTTTTGGAAAATTATATTATAAAGGAGAGCGCACATTCATAGTCTGTATCCGCCCATATACGTCCCACTGCAGGGCACGGGCCTACTCTACAATCGAAAGTACGATTGAGAGTGGTTAGGCCATATAGTCCACCACGCTGGCCTAGTGCGGGTTTGGGGGACTTACATACCATAGAAATTCTTATAAACCGCTATGGTATGCAGGTTTCCTCACGATGTTTTCCTTCACCGTTTTAGTGCGTGGTGATTGACTATCAATACACACATGACTCCGAAAAGTCAGAGGTGTGCCCTGGGATTTGAACCCGCGACCACCGTGAACATGTTGGCAGCCGCGTCTGGTCCGTTTACCAACAGGCCACCACGCACACACATTCATAGTATCGGTAAAAAATATCATAGATCTTAAAATTTATTATAGCATTTTTATGATTTGTTTAAACGTTTGCCTGCTTTATCCCGGTGACAGATTTTTATAAAATAAGGTATTATTTTGTTTACAAAGACGAAGCAAGATTTTTTTTATTGGACTTCAAGTTAATTTCTCCAAGAACTCCGGGCCTGGGTCGCAATAATGTTTATATTTATTGAAAATATATTTTTCCCTACACAAAAAGTAGGATTCATCGAGGGACAAAAGTCTTCGTACGTATACTACGTTTCATAGTAAAATGGGTATTCTCCTTTTCCAACTTGTTCGGATCTTCTGCGTTACCATGCATTTAATAAAATGTAATATATAATTATTGTAGATTAAGTACAAATAATTTGTGGCTATAAATTGAATAACTTTTAAATGGAATAGATAATCTCATATATTGTGTAATATTTTAATTATTAATGAATTAAATATTATAATGGCCTATTTAATCGTTTGAAATTAGGTTAAGCCCATTTCATTAATTACAGAAATTACTGTAATGTCAGTAAACAACAGAATAGTGGCAATTATGTACTGATTATCTTTTATCTAATAGTAGAAGTATATTAAAATGAAACATATTTTTCAATACATTGTTTACATAATGTGTGTATGTGTGGTGGTGTGTGTGTATACTGGTGGTAGGTCTCTCATATGTGAAAGGCCATCTGGGTGGGTACCACCGCAGTGTCTATTTCTCCCGTCAAACAGCAGTGTATATGCACTGTTGTGTTTTGGATTGAAGGGCATTGTAGCCAGAGTAACTACTGGACATATTGAGACTTAACATCTTATGTCTCAGGATGGCGAGCGCAGTGGAATGCCAAGCATTGCTTTGTAATTCAAGGTGTTGTTCTGTTTATGAGCGGTCGTATCGCTATCTATCAGGCGAACGGCATGCTCGTCTCGCTATTCAACGCAATAAAAAAAATGTATATTTACAGTGTTCTATTTTGGTATCAGTTGGTATAAGGCTGTGATTCAAAGAAAATAAGTATTTCATAATGTACATATTTACATTGTAAAATGCATTGTAAATTCTATTTTCTATCTAAACCCGTTTAGTAGTTTTTGCAAGAAAGAGCATTCATAATACAATCTATAATACCATCTTTTGGCGTCTGAATTCGTTGTTGTCATGCTGTTGCAAAATATTACGAGTATATACAGTTTTTCTGCCTTTACATTTTATTATTGGGCATGTTTATATATCAGATTACGAGCATAAATGCTTGGAGTTAATATTATGAAAACATATCTCAAACGAGTCAATAAATATAATATATTCTTTTAATTTATTTGCAGTTTGAAAATTTCCCAACGTATGTTTTTTTTTGCGTAATGTCGCCTTATCCTGATATCTGAGTCTGAGTATAAATCGGCGACGGGCAACCTCCTATTGGACAGAATAATGCCAGCCTATAAAATGACATATTATATTTGCTCGAGTGATGATAATTTCAACAACTTTTCAAAATTGCAGCTTCTTTTATTAATTAGTCTTTAACTTTAATTAATTGCTATAAAATACAATGGACTTTGTGAGTGCATGGTGCCATGTCGGTAAATAGAACAGACGCGGCTGTTAACATTTCCACGGTGATCGCGAGTTCGAATCCCAGGATACACCTCTGCCTTTTTGGGTCGTGTGTGTATTGATATTGCATCACTACGCACTATAACGGTGAAGGAAAACATGGTGAGGAAAAAAACCGATTTGTAACAATTTGTATGGTATGTAAAGTCCGCCAACCCGCACTTGGCCAGTGTTCTGGACTATATGGCCTATAATAACTGTGCATCGTATTCTCGATTGTAGATGAGACCCGTGCCCTGTAGTGGGACGTATATGGGCGGCTACAGTACAATAAACTTTGAATAAAAATATAGAAAGACACATTACATAGAAGTGTTGGAATAAATAGCAATAGCAATCACAAAATAGCAAATGAAGTCAATATTAACATTTCACAAGTTACAAAAACAAGCTAAATGTTGCAATTTGCGATTGTTATTCACAAAGTCGATCGGCTATATTTATATACGATCTTGTGTAATCTATGAAGGAGTGAGTCTATTTTTACAAACCCGTTTAAAGAAAAAACTGAACAGTCAATTTTGTGTCTATAATTTTAGACGTGGAAATGGTTATAATATATACCTAGTTTTTTTTTGTACACGAATTTTGAGGCAATTAGCAAAAGTAGAGATATAGAGTAGGCTAACAAAATATGATAAAAATACCAAGCCATTTCAATGATTTTAAATACACAGTGTTTAAAAGAAATATTTATAGAAGTCATCTATAAATATTTCTAAGTATAATTTTTATATCATAAGAGACTTTTTGTCTGATAAAGAAATAAAAAAATATATACTTAATATATAAATGTTACTAGGTTAAGTTTCAATAATATATTGCTTGCTATAATAATAGCAAAACATGTAGATTCTACTATAATAATTTGAACATCTGTTAATAATATTTTTAATGCAATTTTATAATAAATAAATAAATAAGGCTTCAAAAATAACAAGGTGGTGATGTTAATAATAAATAGCAATAATTCCCATTACTAAATAGGTTGGGTAGAACATTATTACCGGTCGGCGGGCGGTCAGGTTGGGAGCATACGGATTAGTGACGCTTAGGATTTAGTTTGCCGGCGTAAAATTTGCGAGAGGTAATAGTGACTGTGGAGTGCTGTAAACTAAAGATTATTTAACTTAATTTTGGTACATTATTATGTATTTTTCTTAATTATTTTCAGGCCATTGCTATCCATTTTCACTAGTCATAAAAGTCGTTCATGTTTGTCCACGTTTTTTTTTTTGAACTAATCTTATCTCAATAATTCCAGGCATTGGCTTAGAATCTTAAAATTATTTAACTATGTATAAAAAACACATCGGTAAAATGTAATAGAATGATCAATATATAGACGATAAATTTTAATATTTAAAAATGAAAAAAAAAATGAATATTTTCTATTTCAGTTAAAGTTTTCGTCAAAACTCTTGTAGACTTAACAAAGGAAAGCTTAGTGCACTTTAATTTACGCGGTTTTTGTTGGCAAAACACACATTTTAGGTATAAAATCAGATTAGTTTTGTTTATTTATTTATTTTACACTTTTTGTCTTTTATTTATTTATTTTACATTGCCCTCTCTTTGTCTTTCTTTAAAATCTATCCATGCTTGTTTGTAAGATATTGCTTTAAGCGATAAGATCGCCATCGGCCATAGTTGGAGTTGTGAGAATTTACGATGAACATATTTGCTGTTATAGGAAACCCTCTTAGCGGGCTCAAATCCGGATACTAACGCGCTTATGAGAGCGAAGACAAAATGTTATATGTTTACGTTCTACATTACTATTCCACCATAATTAGAAAAAAAAAAATATTTTTATATATACGTCATTCACTTATCAATTTAATGTATAATAAATATTGTAAAGTCGACTGCAAAGCGCACAATACGAAAAAATATTCTCTCCAAAGCGCAATTAATTTTACTCTCACTCCCCGCCTTCAATTTTTACACTTTTCAAAGTTGGGGGTTTTTATAATTTCATTCTTGTGAGTTATTACTGCTTTGAGGTTATATTTTTTTGTTTTGCAATGCTTGTACTTTTAGTACTAGATATTTTAGATTAATTCGGTGCAATCGGAGTATTCGAATCTGATGGACCACAAAGAAATAAACTGTCAATGGTATTTTTATCACCTCTTTAGGCCCCTTAACGTGTGCCCTACACGTCAGCTTGTTGAAATTATGTATTTATATATCTTCAATACAACATTTTTCATCACATGCGTATGCAAAATACTGAGGTTCCAGTATATGAAAAATAATTAAGATATTTACTTTTAATTTATTTGCATTAAGTTAATCGACTTTCACTCTTCTCTCTCGTGTAAAAAAATGTAGGTATATGGTGCTAGTCATCAAACATGTTAACCTCTATGTCACATATTGTTTTTTTTTGTTGCATAACGTATTTACAATGCATCTTTTTCTAAGAATTATGATAATTATAGTATGTATATTTATATCACTAAGGTGGCAAACGTGTATAAGGACCGCCTGATGGTAAGCAGTTACCTAGTCTATAGACGTCCACCACCAGAGTTGTCATTCGCGCGTTGCTACACTTACTCAAGGGGACTGAATTTCATAATAGTTAAAACCGACTGCGATATCCATATAGGAAGCTTTAAAAGTCTTGCGGGGTCATTTACCTCTTTGGTTCATTGTTTTGTCACCCATTTTGTAATAGGGAAGTGGACAAAAATATTTACAACTCAAATTTATTTTAATTTTATGTTTGATTTCGTTACATCCTTAGACATTACCGAAGACTCACAGAGCTTCAATGTTCGGTGTCATTACAATGCGTGCCATTGTTGATCTTGGTTTACAGGAGTTGCAGGTGTGGGGGCAGGACAGTCTCCGTCCAAATGAGAAGGTTTGAACCCCACCATGCGTCAGAATATAACTGGAAACAAGAATGAAGAAATATTAGTTCCTGGTCTCGGTTGGTATTTTCTAAACAAATATTATAAAGTGGAAAGATTTGATATTTTATTTGCATTTAATAGGCTTTGAAAGTAATGGATCGATTTGAAGAATTATTTAACCACTAGAATCCTAAATTATTCCTGATGAATATAGGTGATACAATATTAAAAAAAAAGTGTATCTGCACTCGGGCGAAGCCAGGCCAGAATGTTAGTACCAAATACGTATGACAATTCCATTGTTAATTAGAAGAAATCTGATAAACCTAGTTCAGATAATAAAATAGCTAAACAAACATAGTCACAAATAATACAATTTAGATATTTAGAACCATGACTTTATGATATTCCCGGAGTTGCTTTTGCCTTCAAATCTCATTACGGTGGAAAAAAGTTTTCTAAGCTCAATCATAAAGAACGAAAAATGCGATCTACTTTGACGAGATTTCTACAAACTCACTTTCAAACTTAATTTAAATTTGAAATAGAAATAAATAATGCGAAAATATGGTATGAATATGGTGCTGGGCCTTTTGAACGTAATTGATTCTACTAATGGCAGACCTTTTGAGTTGTATATCTTTAAGAAGAAGTCAAAATACATAATATGTACTATTATTATAAATTGATGTAATATTATGTTCTTATCAAATAAAAATAAACATGAATATATTTATGTTTAACTAATTTTGTTAAATACTCGTTGGACTGGGGGCTATTTTTAGAATTCCACCACGGTATCCCCTGCCTGTCGTAAGAGGCGACTAATAGGGGCAATGGTAATCACGGGCATGCAGTGGGGGGCTGTGTAACGTCCACTGACAGCGACTACGTGGAGAAAATATGTGGGGTGTGTCGTGTCGCGGCATCGTTCAGGATCGGATCCGGCGAGGCTAGGGCGCTTAAACTTTAGGATCCCGGACCCGCTCCAATACGCTGAAGAGGATCATCGTGGGGTTTTTGGTTGGTATGCCGGTGTAGGAATTTTGGTAGGGACGCAATTCAACGGTCGCCTGGATGTTAACATCCTTCCCGGTTGGTTCAGCGTTGAGTCGTAAGACCGGTGAAACCAACATAACCGCCCGCCTTTCCCCAGGCAGCGGTAGCGATAAACTGTTTTCCCCGCGAAAACAAAAAAAAAATACTCATAATACTTAAAAATTCACTGTTATTAACGTTTACTAATTGTTGTTTTTTTTTCACATAAAAGAGAGCATTGAATGTGGTAGACAATTTTTTTTTATTATGTTTTTATTCTTGTTTAAACTTTTGGCAAATTTACACCATGTCAACCCCATCATATCCTAAAATTATCTTTAATCTTAATCTAAATGATTCAAAAATTCAAAAATTGATATAGCTGCTTTAAAGAGAGGCTCTGATAGGATGGTTTGAAATATCCCAACATCTAATAAATTAATTTTGGAGGCATTTATCAGAGAATCCCTTACGGTTTTCGTCTTGACACACTCCATCAACAAATGTTGGACATCTTCACAATCTGCACAAGTGGTAGACTAAAAATCCATCTTATACTCGTACTTAAGTAACACACACATTTTTACTGGTGGTAGGTTTCTCAAATGTACGAGTAAGACGCCGCCTGGGTAGATACCACGGCAACGTTTGTTTCTTCCGCCAAACAGAAGTGTCAATGCACAGTTGCTTTACGGTTTGAAGCAGGTCCAGAGTAACTACTGGACATAATAAGACTTAACATCTTATGTTTTGGGATGGTGAGCGCAGTGGAATGCCAATTATTACGAGTATTATTACATAATTTATGGTGTTGTTTGATTTCGTCCATGAGCGGTCGAATACCATCAGGCAAATGGTAAGCTCGTCTCACCATACACTAATATAAAAAATAAAAATAAAAATTGTTTATGTAATAATGTGTGCACATTGGTAAAGAGAAGTATTATTTTTTTTCAAAACTGCATTACTGACGAGTGACGACCAAAAATATTTTAATTCATTTGTCCAGTACATGTCAGCTCTTAAAAATAAATTACAAAAATATGAGAATAAATTAGGACCTGAAAGGGTTGTTTATGTAAAAGGGTGTGAGACCGTAGGTTATGTTTGTGCGAGTGCATTGCGTGCTCATTGTAAGTGCTCTTATTGTCTTTCCTGAGAGCAGGATGAGTTACGTTTCAGGATATGGTCACGAAAATAGCGAGTCATATCGCGAATACTGTTGAAAACAGTACAGAATGTGTTATTGCTTAAGGTGTTTTGGGAAATTTATCAGTTATCACTAAAAGTGCGTCGTGGCCATTTAATTCCGCGATATCAATTTAAAATAATGGAATTTATTTCGTATTCCCACTGGATAAGTTTGAATATCCTTTGGTCAAAAAAGAAATCCCTTGCCATGCCGTACCTTACTGATATGTCAATGAATTTGAAAATAGAACTTAACGTTACTTCGTCAAAAAAAAAAACGTTTACCTTCTAGTTGCGCTTAAAGAAGTTTTACTTCAGTTAATATCTGAAGTTATGAGTGCTCTGCAATTGAAATCCCTTCTCATAATGAAAAAAAAACTGACGTCAAAACTTTTTGTTAATTGTTTGAAATTCCGATAGAGTTTCAGTTGTTAGTAAACTCGTATAGCGTTGCAGAAACTATGCGCTCACTTTGAAATATAAATGTAACTAGCGTAGAAACGAGCATGCATGAAAACGGATTATTTTTTGAAAAAAAAAAGTATTTAAAATTCGAATCACGTTAGCTTTGACTATGAATTTATAGTTAGTCGGTTTCATCCGCGGATTAAAATCGCCATAAAATGGACCGAATCCGTACAGTTTTATTGAAAGAGTGCCTTTCACTTTACAAGCGCGTTTTTCATTTGCTAAAGAACCGACGCGTTGTCCTCCAACGTAAGTATTCATTTACTAAGAAGGATGTCTCGCCAACTTGCGTAGCTAACAGCCCTTTGGTAGTGTTATTGACGACTACAGAACTGTTTGAAATTTAAAAGAGACCTATTATATTTTTCGAACTAAGAACACACAACTCACACCTTTTTCCCAGAAGGGGTAGGCAGAGGTGCAACTAGGACACCCACATTTTGCTTTGTGTAATCCGTCCCACGAGGTGATAGGGGGCGAGCCTATCGCCATATCGGGTACAATTTCTGACCCCGGAGTCAGAAATTGTATACACATATAACATACATATAATGAAACATAACATACATACATATAATGAATAGAAAAATCTAATATCACTGCCCGACCCGGGATTCGAAGACGAGACCTCACCTTCGCAATCCATTCCGGAGTACAACCAAGTCACTAAGGCAGTCTTTATAGCAGCAGAATTTCATTAAATTAGTAACTCCTAGCAATTTGGTTGTACCTATTCTAAGGCTGGCGTCGCATACGATGTGGTTTAATGTTTTACTCTATGGTTTTACTAAGTTACAGTTTAAAAACTATTTGATATTTCCCTATAGCATTATTATGTTCGTATTGCTTAGAATTAAAGCGACCAATTCCAAAATAATAGTTTCATTGGAAAGATTAAGGCATCGGCTGTCAAAAAAAAAGTAAAAAAGTCATAGGTTTAAGAAAAGCACAGTGTCTATACAACCAGTTTTAAACTAGTTTTGGATTTATTCACTTTAATACGAAGCTTGTTTAATTTACCTAGTAAATTATAGAAGTGAGATGGTAACTCAACGCCAGTAGGGTGGCTCACACTCGATCGCCCCCGAACCATAACCCGTTATTACGGATCACTGACCTATCAAAAGTTACCTCTCCCTCCGCTCAATTTATATTATCAATGATAATTATATTGTTATATGCTTCAACTGTAACTTGGCAATATGGCTATACCACATATTGACCGCTGAATCAAATTTTATGTAATTTTTTTACTGGTGGTAGGTCTCTAATATGTGAAATGCCGCCTGGGTAGGTATCACCGCAATGTCTGTTTCTACCTTTAAACAGCAATGTAAAAGCACTGTTGTGTTTCGGTTTGAAGGATATTGTAGGCAGAGTAACTACTGGATATATTGAAACTTAACATCTTATGTCTCAGGATGGCGAGCGCAGTGGAATGCCAAGCTTTGCTTTGTAATTCAAGGTACTGTTTGATTTTGCTACTGTTCATGAGCAGTCGTATTGCTTACCATCAGATGAATGGCATACTTGTCTTGCCATTCGCAAAAATAAAAAATATAATAATAATAATATGATGTAATCTCTGTCATTGTTGAAAGTCAAACAGCCACAGCCTCAGAGAATTAAATATTAATTAAATTATATTAAAGTATTTAATAACACTATTTATTAATATTTGGACACATTAATATATGAAATACTTTTCGGAGTCATGTGTGTATTGATAGTCAATCACCACGCACTATAACGGTGAAGGAAAACATCGTGAGGAAACATGCATACTATAGCGGGTTCTATGATATGTAAAGTCCGCCAACCCGCATTAGGCCAGCGTGGTGGACGATATGGCCTAACCACTCTCAATCGTATCCTCGATTGTAGAGTAGGCCCGTGCCCTGCAGTCGGACGTATATGGGCTGATACAGACAGATACAGAATAGATCGACCCCTCCCACGCACAAAGGCGTATCGAGATTATGACAAGTTTTCAGTACGGTCATTTGAAGATTAATTATGTGATTATTAAATATTGAGTATAAATATTTAGTTTATTTCTAGTTTAAAATCAAAAGTTCCTCTATATCTTGATTAGTTAGAGACTATTTAATAAATCAAAACATTAATTAGTGAGAAAAACGATAATTACATACTTACGACTTTGTGCGTTGGAACAATACTGCCACATCACTAATATACGACGACTTACAACGATATGCGTGGTGAAAATTTTCTATGCCTTTGAGTTACAACGGGTTACAACTTTATGCGTCGTAAGAAAATTTATGTATCATAAGTACCATCAAGTTTTAAGACGTTGTTTTTGTAGGTCATCATTATTATTTAGTTAAAAAGTTCGCCAATGGACAGGGTTTTAAAATAAATAATAGATTATACAACATATTATGTATATTTGAAGTTGGACTAAACATAAATCATATTGGGGTTATTTTTATTCTATATATAAATGACTTGCCTTATGCTACTCCTAATCCAATATCGCTTTTTGCAGATGATAGTACTGTTTCTGTTAGATGCTCAAATAAGTTAATATTTGAACAAGATATTAATAATGCCTTAAATTCTATAATAGATTGGTTAAATGCAAATAATTTGAAAGTAAATATAGAAAAAACCAAAATTATGAATTTGAGTCAAAGGGAAACAAAACAAAATCTAGCAATAAATTATAATGGCCAAGCTGTGGATGAAGTAAACTGTACTAAATTTCTCGGTATAACCATAGATAGTAAAATTAAATGGAAACAACATATTGAATCGTTGGCAAAAAAAATATATCAATCTGCATATGCCCTGCATGAACTATCTACTGTTACAAACATGAGCACAATGCCGGCTGCATATCATGGAATGGTCGTATCCAATTTGCGGTATGGTACAATTTTCTAGGGATATTCTAAAGACAAAGAAATCATTTTTAAGGCGCAAAAAAGATGTGTTAGAGCAATGTTCGGATTAAACAGTAGTGATAGCTGTAGATTATATTTTCTAAAGCATAAAATACTTACGCTACCATCACTGTATTTATATGAAGTCTGTATATTTGTCAAATCGAACCAAAATTAGAAAGTGTACTCCAGTCCATGTAATTGAGTACGAGTTGCATCTCCCTTCGCTACGTTTGAGGCGGCGATATTTAGACGGAAAGTAATGGCTTAAGGCAAAGTCTTTCACAGAGAGTGGAACTATTGATATAATTGACAGTTTGACCTCTTGTAAACATCTATATCGGAGATGTAAAATCAAGCCTGTGATGGGGTAAATTCATAAATCCCTTAAAACAAATAACATACATTCAACCTCTCAGCAGTTGAAGCAATTTTCATTTGTAACATAGATACAAAATATATAAAATCTTCTATTAAATGTGTGACAATATCCAAACATCAATACAATCCAAATATTTTAAAACTTCTATGCAATAAGTATCTTACTATTCACCACTCAAATTTATATTCAATTTGCACGGATACGGTTCAAAAGATGGACAAAATTTCGGTATGGCAGTATTTGATCCTCAGACCAATACGTTAATGAAATTTATATCAAATGATGTTTCAATCATGTAAATTGAATTAATGGCAATCTCAGTGGTTGTTTCATATGTCGAGTCTTTTAGTAGCATTAGCTTTGTTATACTGACGGACTCAAAGAGTGTGTTACAGCATTTGGCTCGTTGCACCTCGACTTTTCGAGGAGCATCAATAATAATAGTACAACGCAGATAGTCGTTACTCGTGATTGGGCCATATGCGCCGGCACTTTGAATAGATACGACTATAGGCGTTTCAAAATCTCGTTATTTATTAACAATATGAAGATTTTGATTTCAGGGATATATAAAGCTTTTGTGCGTAATAACAATCAGCTAAAAATCTGATTTTGAGTAAAAATGTGGTTAAGACCTTATGCGTGGGAGGTGTCGAGATGACTGATGTAATGGAAAGTTATCCGAACCGCTCATTTACATCTAAAAATAGGGAAACGTAGAAACGTCACCGGCCTTAGATAAAGGAGGTAGGTAAGAAAAGAGGAAGACTTACGAATTGTTGACCGTCCGAATAAACAACTGATTAGTGGTTACACGTACATACTGAGCGTACATACATATATAAGTTTGACATTTGTTTATGATGTTTTGTCTATGCGTATTGTGGTCGACCAACACCGCCCCGTGGCATCAACTAAAAATTAGTTCACAATGCGTCCCATATTATACTTTTATTTTCAAGTTATTTTTGTTTTCTGGTGCACGGTCTGTTTCTGACATTGTGTGATCGAATGCTCAGAGTACGGAGTTTTGTTACTCTTTTTAGTTTAAAGTTCCTAAGTATGAACTCCGTTGCCTCATTGGTTAATAACGTGTGTAGACAGTAAAACAAGAGATGATGTTTTCGATTCTCTCTCTCTCTCTCTCTTCAATCACATATTTTCGATTGCCCGATTGAAAAAATATGGATTAATAAAGGAACTCGACAATTTCCATATTGATGGATTAGGGTCTTAATTTGACAGAAAACCACGAGATCACTTTTGATTTGTATCATCAGTCTCTTTTCGGCCAGAGCAAGTTCATTGCTGAACATAAGCTTCCTCCAAGGATCTTCACATCAACCTATTGGAAGAAGCCCGCATCCAGCGATTTCCTGCAACCTTTTCTCCATTTTTAGTAGTTTTCAATATCGTTCTAATTTTTTCGATAAAACATATGTCACAGCCTCCGTGGCGCAGTTGGGAAGACGCTGGTCGTGAAACGTCGGGTCGCGTCATCGTCCCGAGACAAATATTTGTGAGATTCACTGGTGTTTGTTTCAGATCTGGGTGTTTGTGACACCGAAACGTCTCTCGTAGTTTCTGATAGCCACGACACAACGTGGGGTCAGAAATATGAACGTGAGTGTTGGATGTATTTATAATTATAATTAATTCATCAAAACGTTTTATTAATAAGCCTACACTTTAACGGATCAACAGAAATTCTGCAAATATTTACGTATGGATGGATAATATCCTTGTTATTGCTCCGTTACCAGTCAACTGTACATCCATAAACAAAGGAATTCAAAGTGAATATTTTAACATATTGAAACTACATCAAACTAAACTTGTTAGTACTGATAGCTCCATTTAAATTTGCCCTGAACACTGAACAGCTTTGTTGTCTTAGTAAAGTTTAACTTACCGTCTGTAAGTTCTTGTTTTCGCAAAATTCCGTGCAGTAAGTTTTATCAATTAATTAGCCACTTCAGTACGGCATAAAGTGCAGTTGATAGGATGATTATATATGAAATCTATAAAACATGCACCGGTGATAGTTGATCCCGCCTGGGTAAATACCACCGCAATATCTATTTCTTCCTCCAAATAGTAGTGTAAATGCACTGTTGTATTACGGGAAGGACATTGTGGCCAGAGTCTACGTTTAGGATGGTGAGCGTTATTTGGATTGCTTGTCCATGAGCAGTCTTATCGCTTACCATCAGATGTATCGCATGCTCCTCCCGCCATTCCTTGCAGTAAAAAACCGTTGTTTTGAAATGGTATAAGTCAGAATTTTGAGCAATCGTGTCCACTCTACAATCACTCCACTCATTGCTTTTCCCATTTTGAATTGTGGATGATATAAAATAGGCTTAAAATTAATAAGTTTATACTTGGTTTCATTGGGGTATTCCACCTTTTTTTGAAGAGTATTTTAAGTTGTTCCTAAGGTAACAAAAACAACAAACTATTTAAAAAAATATCAATTTTTTATTCGATCGGCAAGACCCATAAAAACCCATTTGAAATTGATATTTTAAGTTTATGTGCGCAAATATATGAAAACGCTAGTCGCCATGTTCAATAAAATGATACGTCACACAACGAGTAAACAACTTTTCTTTATTAAACATGACTTACTCTAATTAAACAGATTACTTACTTTTTTCGAGTTCAACAGGCATGGTCCGTCGACTTTTTGTATCAAAGAAGTTGATGAGACCACTGTGCTTGGTATTATAAAGAAGATTTCGACCAATGCTCAGGGAACGGACGGCATTACCAAGGATATGATTCTACTGACACTTCCTGAAACTTTACCCGTTATAACAGCAATTGTTAACACCTCCATTAGAACCAATACTTTTCCCAATCTTTGGCGTTGTGCGATCATTCGACCAATACCTAAAACCAATAATCCTCAAAATTTCAAGGAATTACGCCCCATAAGCATTCTCCCTTGGCTGTCTAAAATACTAGAGCGGGTAGTATACTTGCAAGTTATAGATTACCTTGAAAGTAACAACATTCTCCCGGATCTCCAGTCGGGCTTCAGAAAAGGACGTGGCACTACAACTGCCTTGTTAGATGTAGTGGGTAATATACTTGAGGCACGGGATCGGGGGGAAGGAACCATTCTCACTTTGCTGGACTACTCGCGAGCGTTTGATACAATTAATATTAATTTATTAATATGTAAATTACGATATTATGGCTTCGAACAAGAAGCAGCGAGATGGTTTCATAGTTATCTTACCAATCGCTCGCAGTGTGTTGAACTGCGGAGGGAGGATGGGTCCTCGATTTTCTCATCACCCCGACCTGTGACAAGAGGTATACCCCAGGGATCGATTCTTGGTCCGCTATTATTTATTATCTACAGTGCAGACATTTCACAATCTTTTCATGGTTGTAAATACCATATGTATGCCGATGACATACAGTTATACACATCGTTTAAGCATGAGGACATGGCATTATCGGTCAATAAAATGAACGAGGCGCTTCGTGACATAGTGGCGTGGTCTGACCGCAACACTCTTGTTCTGAACCCCACTAAATCAAAATTTATGGTTTTAGGAAGCAAAGCTCAAATACACAACATACTGTCGGCATCGCCGCAGATAACACTCAAGGGGCAAAGTATTGAACGGGTGGAAACAGCACGCAACCTAGGACTAATTATTGACCCAGAGCTACGATTTGAGACCTATATAAATAACATTGTCAAAAACTGTTTTTACAGACTCAAGGTATTATATCGTTTTAAACAATATTTCAATATCAAAGTAAGAAAAATGCTTGTTGACAGTTTAGTTCTCTCAAGGTTGCACTACTGCGATACGGTGTATGGTCCGTGCTTACTGTCCCGCACTGCACGACTAATCCAACGAGTGCAAAACGCATGCGCTAGATTTTGTTTCAACATTCCCAGTCGTAGTCATGTCTCACCGTTTCTAAATGAGGCCAATATTCTTAAAACTAGTGCCCTTCGGGAATTACACATGGCAACCTTACTTTTTGGCGTTATAAAAACAAAAAAACCAAAGTACTTATTTGATAAACTGACGTGGAGACAGGACAGTCACTCGTATGGCATGCGTTCTACCACCAAACCATTAACGATTCCACTACACCGGACTGCGGCATTCAGGGGATCCTTCAAATATGCCGCCACTCGCTGCTGGAACAACATTCCTCCACCGTGTCGTTCTAAAAATAATAAAATTGGATTTAAAAATAGCTATAAACAACATTTAATATGTATCCAAAAGAAAGGTTATTGAACATATTTTACTCACTTACCTTCCTGCTATAGAACGTATCACGATCAGGAATGTGTCCCCTCCTCCCTCCCAGCGTTATTGGCGGCATCCCCGTGTGGGAACATCCACAGTTTACACTTTGCACAACTTTTATCCTTTTAATTTATCCTGTGTAAATCCTCTTGAAACGTGATCAGTTATGGCGGGGTTTGCATGTTATGTATGTTTTGTATTTGTTTGTTATTACTTTTATATTTAAATGACTAAACTCGAGCAACGTGTGCGATATGATTTATGCTATGTGTACGATGATAATGATAGAGTTTGTTAAGCCTTTCAGTGGCTGCGCATTCCAGCCGCACATTGTAAAAAAAAAAAAAAAAAAAAACTATGCGTACCCACAGAAAAGAATGTAATTATTAGCAGATATTTATGATAATGTTTTGTCAGCCTACCGACTGGATATTCGTGTCTCACCAGGGCACCCCGTTGAAAATCAGCGCTGCAGTTTGCTTTCCCATTCTGCAGCATAAAGCTGAATGGGAGGCCCATTGTCGGCGCAATAGTTTAGCCACGTAATTTTTTTGCATAATTGTATATTTTTTTCATGTTTTTTATTTTTTGTATATTTTGTTATTTTATATGGCGCAAACATACCTACCTATGTATGTTTGCGCCTTCAATAAATGTATTTCTTTCTTTCTTTCTTTCTATCATGGCGGCTGCCGTTTCGAATTTTTTTGGGACGGATAAAAAAAATGAAATTTTCAAAACGGATTATAAAATTCATTCTTTAGAGTTATAAGCTGAAATTAACTTATATTCATTGGTTATTGCTCTACTATATAGATTTATTGTTTTTTGATTTTTCTCTCTTATAGTAAAATACCCCATTCTGTATCTATTATAAATTAGTAAGACGATATTTCTTCGTATTGAAAACTCAAATGTCAAAGCTATTACAATAAATAAAGGGACGAGTAGGGTCCACCTTAAATCTGAATTGATGGATGAAGTTCTTTTATGTCTTAAGTCACTCATAAGGCCTTAGGGGTTCACCGCGGCTGCTGTTTGACAGCAATAGGGATCAAAGGCTAAACACTGTCGATAAAACAGACTTTGGTAACAAAATGTTTATGGTTTCAGTTTCGATTGCCTTGTGCTCATATAAATCCTACCTAGAGCCTTGTTATCGATAATGGAAATTTAAAATAATAGTATAAAGAGTGCTTCGGTGGCGTAGTTGTACTAGGGTACGTTTACAAAGCTGAGGTCTCGGGTTCGAATCCCGGGTTGGGCGAAGTGATATTGAATTTTTTTCTTCATTATCAGCCCAGAGTCAGGAATTTGCGCCCGATATGGCGATAGGCCCGCCACCTATCACATTGTGAGACGGAACATACAAGGCGAAATGTGGGTGTCCTGATACCTCTGCTTACCTCTTTCGGGAAAAAGGCGTGAGTTTATGTATGTATGTATGTATAAAGAGGAAAAAATATTAATTCCTTACATTGAATAGGCTTTGAAACTATTGGACCGATTTGAAAAAATCTTTCACTATTAGAATCCTATATTATGTAAATTTATAGAGCAATGCACAATTCCCTGCAACCACCAACCTCTTCCCTCAAACAGTTTTGAAAAATGCAGTAATATCATTTTCATAAAAATGTACCCACCCTATTTTAAGAGTTTTATGCTCTGTAATATGATACTAAATATGGTAATATATCCTTTGACAACGGCTGCAAAATAATAATTAAATGAATGTACTTTAATAATTATCTTGCTCATTTTCAATAATTAACGCAACAAGTAGTATACTAAAATTATTATCTTGCTCAAGCATCTTTGATCTAAATGTAGGTCAAATTAATTTCCATTATGTTCTTAATTTAAACATTACTCGGGTAATTGCCAATTAAAGACTAGCTTTCCAAAGAGTTCTTTTGAAAAATCTTTGAAGGAAGGATAATTAGTAGATTGGGTAAAACGATAGCACGCTATATACTCCTTAAATGGAAACTTAATTTGTGTATTTTTTAATTTATTCGTACAAATGCGTTGTAGGCTGTTCGCAAGATATCGAACGATAACTTACGTAAAGGTGGTCGCGAGTAAGAATTCCACTTACATTTGCATCGATAAGCAATATTATTAACAATTCATTGAAGATAAAGCATAATTTCTTGAATAAAACAATACTTTAAATACGGAAAGTGAATGTTGTGCAAATGCTTAAAAAGTGTCCTTCAGTAAGTTTTGTACCACATCTTGTACAAGTTGGTCACTTAACGGATTAATGTTACTACTACCTACTTACTATGTTACAAAATATATTGAAAAACATGCAATAATTTTAGTTATTTCTAAACAGTAATACAATATCTTATAGGTATTCCATAGAAACGATTAGGACATTGTTACGGATCAAATCTCACTGTAAAATACACATGGTCTAATGAAAATGGTTACAGACCACAAGAGATATATCATGGTACTGCTTCGCGATCGACATCTTCGTTCCTTTTCATGACGACATGTGTGAATGAAAAGAAAGAATAAACAATAAAAATTGAAAAGTATTTGTATTCCCAACTGCGTATAACCGCAAATATAAACAAAGAATGTATAAACTACAAAACAGACAACAATACAATCATTAAAAACAAACTTTGTAAAACTAAAAGTGTGGAAAGAGAATTAACATTTTTATTGCACTTTTGAACGGAAAGTTTTTTCATATCGAGCGCTTTGCAGTGGAATATACAAGATGTTGATTTGCATTCGCATTTACTGTGACAATATTTATACAAAACACTAAGAAATACAACTATTTTTATTGAACAACTTGTGGGAGCTGGCACTCGTAATATTTTATTTTTCATACTTTTATTTTCTCGTAAAGGTTTATCGTATTATCGATAACAATGTCTGGGTAATAGCAGAGACTTTTTGTTAAAGTTTCAGTACCTTTATGTGATAGGGTGGATAGCCGATAGCCATGCCGGGAACAATTTGTAATGCTTGGCAGACTATATGAGATTTTTCAAGCCGGCACACAAAACAAGTGTCCTAATTACGAATCTAACCAGAGATTTGAACTAATGAAAAGACTTTTCGTGTCCTATTAATGTAAAGAAAATGTACATATCATAATTTTTCTTAAGCGTATAAAATAAAATATGTTTCCTCAAGCGTTTCAGTTATACAAGAAACGAGCGTTTGATTTAAGGTACACACGTCGGCACAAACTTCGGGAACGTTAATAAATAATAAACAGAAATAGCGGCCATTTGTATGCGTCCGAAAACGTCGGGAACATTCCCGATGAACGAATTTCTGTAATGAATTCGAAGTGGTTACTTTTACGGGACGTTTACGATATTATTCAGTAATCAGGGAGTTTTACCAATTTGTGGGCTTCGCGTGCATTTACTTAATTCCGTGTATACTTAAATGATGAAGGAAACCATAGCAACCTTCATACCTTAAAGATTTACAAGAATTTCTATAGTATGTAAATTCCCGTCAAACAGCAGTGTAAATGCACTGTTGTGTTTTGGTTTGAAGGATAATGTCGCCAGAATAAGTAATATATTGATATATTGAGACTTAACATCTTAAGTTTCAGGATGGCGAGCGCAGTGGAACGCCAAGCATTGCTTTGCAATTCAAGGTGATGTTTGGTTTTGCTACTGTTCATGAGCAGTCGTATTGCTTATTATCAGGCGAATGCTATGCTCGTCGCGCCTTTCATAGCAAAAAAGAAAAATAGTCAGACAAACTACGTAAGTTAGCATGTTGACCTATAGCCGAAGCCCTCTCAATCCTAGAGATAGCTCGTGTACTGCTACGGGACGAATATGATGATACAAATAAATACTGAAGATCTCTTAAATTAAATATTTTTTAAGTAAGTTTTTTATATTTTTTTGTATCTGTCTTTAAATTAAATTGTTTACTCCATACAACAAGAGATGGCTCTGATCAACTCGTATCGTAAGAATTTCCTTATCGGAGGAAAGAGCTGCTAATTATAAACGACTGTATAAAGTAGGGCATGTAAGATGGAAGGTTTAACTTTGTGATGCGTAAAATACATAAGCAACACGACAAAAATATTCCATATCAATTCTTTTTAAAAGAGACTTTATTAGAGTTAAAAAATGATAGGTAATTATAATTTATACTAAATATAAAATCTGTAAGAACTTAACAGGTAAAACTGGAAAGAATATCCCTACAGTTTACAATGGACACATTATATTACCATCAACTGATATGTCGCTGACCTTCTTTCCATCCCAGAATGTTATAGAGGAGGACCTAAACATAAGCGCGAAACAGTGATGTCATTGCATATAGTACTCGTAAATGCAATTCAGTCCAAAAAAAGTCAGATAGCCCCTGTGGTTGGTTAGGCGCCGCCTGTGGAACGAGAGGTCGCGGGTTCGATGCCCGCACCGAGAGAAATGTTTGTGCGGCCCACAAATATTTACTACCCTGATACCCACGACACAAGAATCGATCTTAGTGTGGGCTCAGGACTATGTACTCAGGACTGTTGGGTGTATTTATTTATTTATCTAAAGCTTAAATTACAGAAATTATCTGGCTAGTTTCAGTGAAACATTTTACATCACCGCTGCCAAAACAACGTCTCAACTTACATTTTAGCCATCATGTAAATAACGACGTGTATACCAAAAATTGGCTAGGTATTCTATTAGATTTCTAATAATCGACAATGGTACATATTTCAAACATGTTAAACACAATCTTGTGGTGTGCTCTGGATACTCACTCATTCAGTTCCAAATGCCACAGCAATCAATTAATACTGTACGCAATCACAGCACTCACTAGTACTAATATGACAGGTTGTGCATTGTTATGCTAATTTTCAAACGAAATTGAGTGTCAAATGTAGGTCTAAAGGTTACAGCTCATTAGACCCACCCGGCACCGCCTCGCGCGGTTAATATTCTTTATATTCATTGTACTATGATCAGATTGTTTAGAGAAGAAAATTTGCATGTCGGAAATGTCTAAAAATGTTTTTGGTGGTTTAGCCATATGTTAAGAAAACCGTATTTTCAATTAAAATAACAATATATATTAATAAAACGACATGTTTCATCAATGGCTGCCAGGAAAAAAAAGAAAGGAAAAGGAAGTTTTATTTAATTAATATTTTGACAATCATCACACCATAGACAAACATTACACCACAAACAATTTGACACGTTTTGGAATTGACATTACAAGTTAGTACACAATATTTTCAATAGATGTCACTACTGGTTTCATTTGATGTTACAATTACAATAATATATTTGTAGAGCTGCGCTTAACTGTACTCGAAGTAATATCCACTTGATATTGTTTTCTAGATAAATTGATGCACAAGCTGCGGCACTGAGGTGCCCTGGATGATATAGGTGGCCCAGGAGCGTATTTTGGTATAGGATACACATCCCACAAATCATGATCATTATGGCTTCCCTACACATCCGACAACATTTAAGATAATGTTTGTGTGTTCGTCTTACACATTAATGCATCGTTCGTCATACAGAATATGGTTAAAGTTGTTGGCATTTGCGTGAAAGTCTTAAATATATTACTTAGCAAAGAACACTAACTAGCGGAGTTGCAGTAGGGTGACAAAGTTTATATGGCATTAACGTGTTTTTTAGACTTGATATAAGTCGTTTATCAAAACAAATACTTTTCCACACAAAAATAGTTAGCTAGAGAAAATACGCCGTGAAATGTTTTAGAATTGTTTTGTATATTTTCTAGAAATACCGTATTTATTACAATGTATTGTATAGGAACGGCAAATGAGCAAACAGTTCATCTAATGTTAAGTGACCACTGCCATCCATGAATATCCACAAGGTTTGGGTCATAGATGTGTTGCCAGCCCATCAAATCAGGACGGGAGCGGGAAAGAAAAAGGATAGGAAGAGGAAAGGGACATTCGACATCTGAGAATCTCACTCACCAAACGAAACGCGAGAGCAAAATTGAACTGAGAAACGTGACTCTACACCTTTGAAATTACTTTTAAGATATATTTTTTCTTCTATACATATAGATTTGTACGCCAGATATAAAAACGGATGTAAACATAAATAGAAATCATATAATAGTTTTGAATTACCCTTTCATTCGGGTAGGCAAAGGAGATGAAAGAGAGAATACGCTTGTCATGAAAAAATACATTGATCCGATTATGTCGAGTCGTGACTAGTCAACTACTTACGAAAACAGACGTAAATAAACGTTGATAAACCATTATGGTTTAAAAGTTCAATAATACTAATCTTTATGAATTTTATTTTCCGTGAAAAGTACATATTTTTTGTACTTTACTACCTATAGTTTTAAAAAAGACCCAAAAGCGAATGCAAGTTCGTTTCCGTTTTCTGTTTATTCTTTTATCACACTTACTCAATATCTTTATTGCACACCACATGTTATAAAGATGTTAAACATTTTTATAAAAGGTACAATGTGGACCTTGTTGGGCACGGCAACAATTTAGGAGAGAAGAGGAAGCCATATTACTAATTTTATGTATTACTTACGTAATACGATCTACGTAACATCACTTACTGCATAATGATTTGCCTTATCGTTTATAGGATTGACTTATAAACATGGCGAGCGCTGTGGAATGCTAAGAATTGCTTTTTAATTCATGGTGTTGTTTGGTTTTGCTACTGTTATTAGCAGTCATGTCGCCTACCATAGGCGAACGGTATGCTCGTCTCGCCATTTATTGCAATAAGAAAATATCTTTAGTGTATTAAAGTGTAGTCGGTATTGTTAAAATACTTTCCAAATTATTGAGGAGAACTCGCACTGTTCAAATAAACAAATTAAAGCTCAAATTGCCATAAAGCTGGCGGAGCGCCTATTATCCATCATGGAAGGCTGTAATTACTGACTTTCAATTCCCATTTGCCCGACTAGAGCCAAAATAAGTACTAAAAAGTTTACTATTGTCTGACAGTATTTACTGGCGACAGGAGTTAATTCCTAATCATTCGACACATAACATCCGCATGACTACGAATACACGCCAAGTAGGAATATTGAAATTGATTAACAGCTTGCTAAACCAAAAGAGCCTGCGGCCGTGACGCTTCGAGATAATGTCGAGCAGGCGATTATTAATTAATCTATCAAAATACAGGTGCTTTCGGTATACATTTGAAAACAATTGAACCGCACTGGACTGAGACGAGACGGCGTGTTGGTGTATTGTTATATGCATATTTGTTAAAGAAACATTACACATACACTGTTTTAGATGTGTATTAAATACATAAAGACAGCGTTAAAAAGTTGAGTAAAAATTAGAGACCTTAATTGTAACATTATTTACTAGTGATTTATTTGTTACATTCTATTAAATCTACAAATGTTATGTCTATAAAGACAAAAATTGTGAAAAAAACTCAGTATTCACAAGAGTATCTGTGGAATGTGAAGTCCGACAATCTGGAAATATATATAATCATTTTTGTGATGGCATATGACCTGATCTCTCTATACCAGTGTTTCCCAATTAGTGGTACGCGTATACCTTAGGGTACGTGAAGTTACTTGGAGGGGTACATACAGAAATATTTTGTGTTAGAAGACTTAAGTATTTATATATTCAGCCTATCGCCGTCCACTGCTGGACGAAGACCTCCCCAAGTAAACGCCAACCTCTCATCTCACTGCTCTCATCCATCTGCTTCTCGCCCCCCTTTTCAAATCGTCGGTCCATCATGCAGCAGGACGTCCTACACTACGTTTATCTAAGCGCGGTCTCCACTCCAACATTTGTCTGCTCCACCGACCATCTTTCCGGCGGCAGACGTGGCCTGCCCACTTTTACTTCAGGGTGCTAATCCTTAGGCATTTCATAAATAATAATAAATAACACTGTCACATACATAGTCCTCACCCCACACTAAAATCGAGTCTTGTGTCGTGGGTATCAGGAACTACGAGAGATTCTTCGGTCTCACAAACACCCAGACCTGGAAGAAATATTTGTGGGCCGCACAAACATTTCTCTCGGTGCGGGGATCGAACCTGCGGCCTCCCGTTTCACAGGCTGCGTCTAACCGACTGCGCCACGGAGGCTGTCTTATTTAGCACGACATATTTCTGCGAGGCCTGATTTTAAGCTATGACAAACATAAAAGCATAACCGTTAACTTTAACTCCCGATAATTTGAGATTAAAGCTGACGAAAAGCCAGCCAGATTTTTCTGAATGATGAGAAATACGCGCAAACTTGTCTCATTAAAATTAAATAGCATAATGTTACTGTCGTTGTTACTATTATGGTTTTGGGAAACGGGAAATAATGTTCAAACCTTTTTTTGTTATTATTTGCTATGATGACCAGAAATGATAGATACTAGTATGCTAGCAAATAGATACACGGTAATGATGGGACAGCACAGCGCGATTACTTCTTACGATGTTGAAATTTATATGAATTTGTTGTTTATTTTTCTGCTATCCGTTAGCGTATAGTTCTTGGCATATGGGGTACGCGACATCGAGTATTATTAAGGAGTACTTAGAAAAAGCTAATTGGAAAACAGTGCTCTAAACAAACCTTTCGATAGTAGAGCTATGAGCGTAATAGCGTATATGAGCTAAAATCATAAAAATAACATACAGTTGAGTTTTAAAGAGTTCAAAACAATGCAAATTAAAAATAATAATATAATTAGTACAACATTGTATTTAATGAAGTCCTAATCAAATATACGGGCAAACTCGAAGGCAACATAAACACTCCATCAATCTGTACTATTAGATTTTCATTCATTATTTATTTTGAAAGGGAACGAGGCGAAAAATGCCACTTCAGTCGGCTGCGAGTAACGAAATGTAAATTTTATTCTATTAAATTGTACCCGAGGCTCGTATTTACGATACAATTTACTCATAATAGGACACGCGGCAACGCGACCGCGATGTGTTTTGCTCAATCTCCGCTCGGCGTAATTGAGCACTTGTTGCCTTGATTTATATTTTATTTTTAATTATTGTTGATTACTAGCCAGGTTTAAATACTTTTAATTTATTTTAATAAACGTGTTCATTGGCTTATAAAAATATTAAAAGCTCGTTGATACAGAACCGACTAGGCAGATCCATTTTATTTTCAAATGAATGAGCACTATAAGACAATTTCGTAAAATATTTTGTAAGAGAATCCTATAAGTCGTATTAAGGCTTCTGTGATGCAGCCCACGAAAAGCCCGCTAAAATACACAGTTTACATGTAAGATTTTAATATATTCTGACGTATAAAGCTGAGAAATTTGTTTGTTACCGCAAATCTCAGGAACCACTGATTCAAATTGGAAAAATATTTTTGAGTTTGATAGCTAATTTATTGAGAAAGACGGTAGGTATATTTACTTTTATGTATTTATTTTATTTTATGTGTAATTCCAATAGCATGTAGATTAAATATACTTGATTGTACTAAATGTAACTCACACGCATTTTATATAAACAAGCTTGACGAACACACAGGGCGGCGAGCCAACATGAAATAAAATATCTGTAACAGTTTTAAAATATCTCCACAGCAAAATAATAGACAATCGCGTGCGCATTTTTATTATGCGGAATAAATAAGACGGGACAGAACGGGATGTAACGGGATGGGATGGGTAAAGCAGTGTAGAGAACGGCAGTTACGTTAAGTTTTAATGTTCGAACGCGAAATAATATGTTTCTGATGAGGACTGGCGTCAAAAAATTATCTGAACACGGGTGAAGCCGGGTCGAGCCGCTAGTTGATTAATTAAAAGAGTATTTGGCGAATTCAAACCACAATTATGTAAAAACATTACATTTACAAATGAATTTTACAATAAATGAGCACCCGATTTTTCAAATGACATGATGACATACCATCAACAGGCATTTTAGGAATACCAACAGGTAGTTCAATTAACAACGCTTAGGGGACAAATAATAATTACAGAAATTGGGTTGGTTTTCATTTCGTGAAACAGCAATTATAATGTTCTGTACTCTGCCGTCCCTAAACTTAAAGAATTCACAAGGGAGACATTAAGCTGTAAGGGATCTGATAAATACAGGTTATATCAAGACTGCTACCGAAAACGAAGCCGGGTCGTAGTTTTAGTAACTAAACACACAATGAAACTAAAAATTTCGTAATAAAACGCGCGTATAAAAACCATCCCAAAAATGTTTTGGGATGGTTTTTATATTATTTTGTTTGGGTGGTAAAGCCCTAGTTTTTGCTAAAATAATATTTTAAACCCTTGTTTACTATAGCGTCTTTGAAAAGAAAACGGTGTAAATTATTATTATAGGAAAAAATATGTATTTACTATCCAAATACGAGAATAGTAAAAAAGTAACAAAAAAAACGTCGTCACTTATTGTTTGCAAAAATGTCTGTTGTATGAAGTCACGAAAACTACCACCTGGTTTCGTTTTCGGTCACAGTCTTTCATATTCATGTAAAAATACGCCCTCGTATTATTTTAGAAGAAATAACTAAGCATTGTTAATATCAGTACACAAAATAATAAGGCAATGAGATACAGCCAAATTTCTAAGAAATATGATAAATATAAAATCCATTTTCTTGAATTCGCTAAAACGCCCATGGGGCTATTCCGGCTTATCTTGGTATAATTGATATAAATTGTACCTATATCTGCCTCGGTCGCGTAGTTGTACTAGGGTACGGTTACAAAGCTGAGGTCTGTGGTTCGAATCTCGGGTTGGGCGAAGTGATATTGGATTTTTCTATTCATTATCAACCCGGAATCAAGAATTTTTGCCCGATATGGCGATAGGCACCTATCACATCGTGGGACGGAACATACAAGGCGAAATGTGGATATCCTGGCACTTCTGCCTGACCCTTCTGGGAAAAAGGCGTGATTTTATGTACATACATATGATGATACATACATAGACGAGTATATGGGTCTATACATACATTATAAACCCATATACTCGTCTAGGATTGTGCAAGTTATTGCGTTAGTCTATAGATATCTGGAACCACGTCAGTCAAGATCTTCATATCAGAAAACGATATGTGTAAGATGCAACACCTGGCAGAGCGGACGTGCCTGAGCGAATGTGCAGTGATAAGGAATAACAACCCTTATATACGCTGCGGCCCATTTGTCGCACAGAAAATATTCTTATAAACGCAAATGGATGGCATATTAATTTATTTTAATTTGACTATTGCAGCGCTTAACAACGCTAACGCTTGCTACTAACGTAGCAGAGGTAAACAGCGTCCATGGAATTAATGAGACAGATTGCAACTACATACAATTATTCCCTATCCTTCTCCTATTCAGCAGTGATAAGAAGTAAATTACTAAACACTGGCTTGCCAAAGACCTCCAGTCTCTACATTGACCTGTTGGAAGCGACCTACATCCAGCAGCTTCCTGTAACCTTACCTTGGCCGCCCATACTCTTTGTAGGAGCTAAACTAAACTAAACTAAACTAAACTAAACGAAACGTCAAAAGTACGTAAGAAGCTCGAAAAGGCGCACAAATAATGATTGTAATTTGTTAGTATCCAGACAGGCATAAAGAGTATACACTAATATTAGATATGAGATATTAGATATTATGGCACAAAGCATAAAGAACTAGTCACTAAAGCCGAGACTGACAATTTTTTATACAGCAAATTTAAAATAAAACAAAAACATGATGGGTAGACATAATATTATGACATGTGTGACATGTCTTCATAATATTACTACATTTCAGTTACTTCGGCATCTATCGGGATTTTTCAATGGAAACTCTTTGAGCAGCCATAAGCATTTCGACGAATACTTTGCCGTGCTATCTTCCCTTTTTACTACATGTAAGCGCAAACCTTTAGGCTCTCGACTACCTTGTACAGCGTAATGAGGTCGCAAAGATCACGGCTTCAATCTTCTCAGAAAATAAGGTAAGCTGCTTTAAAAATAATACAATCATAATTCACGTCATTGAATTCTACACAATAGTGATTATCCTCTCACATTTCATTTTGGTTGTTTTCCAATTTTCCTTCGAGTAAATAGCTTTTACTCTTAATTATCCCTCGTAATTTCATTTCGGATGATTAAGTAGATGGTGGGGTATTTGTGGAATCGTTTTGTTGCCATTCGTAATTTAAATTATTATGAAGTAGATTCTTGGTATTTTTTTATATTTGGACTATTCTGTATTAGGTTTAAAAGCGTAAACAGTAACAGGGAGCGACGGAATTATTGTGTATAATCTATACTAATATTATAAAGCTGCAGAGTTTGTTTGTTTGTTTGTTTGTTTGAACGCGCTAATCTCTGGAACTACTGGTCCGATTTGAATGATTATTTCAGTGTTGGGTAATCCATTTATCGAGGAAGGCTATAGGCTATATATCATCACGCTATGACCTATAGGAGGAAAGCAGTAGTGATATTTCTAGCATATACGAGGAAATTTTGTTCGTTTCCGTGGTCCGATTGGTCGATATTCTAAACTGATAGTCAGAATTAAACATTTTGACCGCCATTTTAAAACGTGTATGCACCCGGGCGGAGCCGGGCCCGACCGCTAGTTGTGTATATTTTTAAATGTTACTTAGACAACATTACTGCAACGCACCTGATGATAAACAGAGAATAAAAGGTACCGTTTTTTATGACTAGACAAAGTGCTTTACGATAAGAGAAATGCTGTGTAATAAGATTTTTGATTGGCAATTAATGATAAGTATAACTTTCAAAACTTTCCATGTAAAAACTACCAAATGACTAGATTATTACACTATTCAAAATTATACAAACAGTAGAACAACTTGACACGAAAACAATAACAGTAAGTCGTGTTTCTCTTTCGGTGGTTTATTAGAGTAAAACTACTTTCACCGTGGTATACTGTAATTTGAAGGGTGGTAAAATGAAGGGGTCACGATACTTAGTACTAAGTCAACGATTAGAGAGAGACGGTGTAATTTACTGGGGAATTATAAAAAAATGTAATGCGTTCGTAGGATTATGTGCCAATATATAATTTGTTTTCTTCATCGCATTTTTACACGTATTTTATTATGGTAGTCCAGTAAGAGTATCCTCTGACGCGGGATGTCCTTCTCCCGCCGTCGGTACAATAGGGTTTTTGACTATCATCGATTTTTTAAGTTATTTTGCGTACAAACACATTAAAATGAAACATTTCATGTCACAATTCAATAAAGCAATAATATCCACTGCCGAAATTTGAATGTAGCTTTCACCCATTGATTTCCAGAAATTATTTGAATCTACCCGAATTTAAAAAATATTATAAAAGGTACAGACTTAGTTACCTAGTATATATCACTATTTGTTTTTCTAGTATAAATAAAGTTTTACTGGCATGTTAAAGACGAGATCCATCTACGCGTTAAAAGGTAAATAGGTAGTTCAAGTGAAACAGAGCTTACAATTGTGTTTCCAAGAAGTAATTCCATTAACAAGATCTCGTTCTTTGTACGGCGTAGTTAATAAAAAAGGAATATTAAATGATCGTTTGTGCTTTAACGGGGTAATTTATTTACATACTGAGAAATCAAACAGCGAGCAATTCTTTCATCGCATTTCTTATTTGCTTGTATCGTGCACAACAGTCCTCGACCAAAGACTCGTATAGTTGATTTATTCATTTTAAAATGTGTTCCCTGAATAACAATTAAATTACACTTTTATCGGTGAAGTTTATTCAGGCCAATTTTGTCATTAAATTCATGCATTATTGTGCTTATATTTGAATAATGTTTCTCCAAACTAATATTAAAAAGAGGAAATATTTTTTTTTGCATTAAATAGGCTCTGAAACTACTGGACCGTTTTGAAAAATTATTTCACCATTAGGATCCTACATAATCCTGGATTAACATAAGCGATCTGCCCGGGCGGAGCCGGGTGGGCCGCTAGTTTGATATAAAAATATTTATTGCAACGAATGACAAGACGAGCATGTCATACGCCTGATAGTAAGCAATACGACCGCTCATAGACAGTAGCTAAACCAAATAATACATTGGAAAAAAAAGCAAAGCAAAGCAATGCTTGGTACTCCACTGCGCTCGACATCCCCAGATATATTAAGTCTCAATATTTCCAGTAGTTACTTTGGCTACAATGTCCTTCAAACCGAATCACAACAGTGCATTTACACTGCTGTTAAGCGGGAGAAATAAACATTGCGGTGGTACCTACCCAGATGGCCTCTCACATATGAGAGACCTACCATCAGTAGTATATAGCTGGTCCTAAATAATTGCTTAACATTTCATTACAATTCATACCATATAAGTATAGGTGGAGGATATAAAGATTCCACGTCGGAAATTACATCGTTTGGCGCGAGATTAGCAGCAGGGCCCCGGGCTTCCGTGGGTGAGGTAAATCACCTGCGCTGGCTCCCACTGTTTATTACTGAACGACGAAACTCAATAAAGACAGAGGAAAACTTATTCAATTGTACAAGTCAATTTGGCGAAATGGTAGTGAGAGTAAAAGACTGTACTAGAAAACATTTTTGCATCATCAAAATATTACACCACATTTATTTTTATTTCAATGAATAGCAAGACGAGCTTGTTATTTGCCTGATGGGAGCAAAACCAAACATCATGAATTACAAATCAATACTTGGCATTCCACTGCTCTCGCCATCTTGAGACATAAGATGTTAAGTTATATCCAGTAGTTGCTCTGGCTACAATGGTCTTCAAACTGTAACACACCAGTTCATTTACACTGCTGTTTGGCGGGAGTAATAGACATTGCGGTGGCATCTACTCAGGCGGCGTCTCTCATATGAGGGACCTACTAACGGACTATAAATGGTGTCAGATATTTTAAGTTCCTCTTTTTTTTGATATCTACTGTGACATCAGAACAGATTCTGTAGCCACTAAAACTAACACCGGATTAACTTTCGGTCACAGTCTAGTTTCAACCGGTGTAAAATAGTATTGCGTCAGTGCAACTTAATAGTTAATATGCTAAAGTGACCTAGTTCATGTTTTTAGTTTTCAAGTTAAATCGATCGATGGACCGCAGTCACTATTATCTTGATGTGTGGCGTCGATAAAACTCTTTAGATTTAATTGGGTGATAAGTTTTGCTCTGCAACGTTTTCTTTAGCAACCACTTAAAACTTTACTTGGCGCGTTAACAGTTTCTTAGGCTTTATTTCAGCTTTTTTTGTCTTTAACTGATTTAGTGAGTTCTTAATTTGAGGTTTAAAAGTATGTTTGCTCAGTCGAGAAAACCTAAAGATTGTGAATGCTGACAGAACTATTGTTTTTACTTATCCTCTCTTTTCTTTAACAGACCTATCTGTGAGCACAATTGATGTTTATCATCCGAATTACAAATGCGAGAAGCTAGGTCCTCCGCTCACTAACCTGCCTACGGAGTGTAGCGCGTATCGGTCGATGATCCAAGGCAGAGAGTTGTGTTCTGCTGGTGGATTTTGAAGCTGAAGAGCATAATGAATATTTTAAAAAAATCGAGTTAATGCCATTGTTTTTTTCTTCTTCCATATTATAATAATCAATCATAGGCGATCCAATACAAACATAGGCCAACCCCAAGAATTTACACAGCAACTTGTTGGAAGCGTCTAGCATCCAGGGACTTCTTCCAACCTTTACTACGTTGCCTGTTCAATTTGTATTTACATTCTGAGTGTATTTTTTTTTAAGTCCAATCTATATCAACGACAATACTTCCCGCACTGTATTATTTATATTGAATCTCAATGTGACTGTCCTCTAAATTGCTTTTCCCACCCCGTCTTGTTATATCCCGTCCTGTTCCGTCTTATTCTATCTCATGTCTCAAGGCATCTAATCCTGTCCCCTCCTGCCCTATCCCATTCATCTGAAACTGAAAGAGTAACAAATATATTTAATTTCCTTGCGCATCCCACGGGAACACTACATTTTTCGGATAAAATTTGCTTATTTGTGTTGATTCAGGGTGTCAAACTACACTAACAGTCACATACATAGTCATGAGCACACACTAAGATCGAGTCTTGTAACTTGGGTATCAGAAACTACGAGAGATTTTTTGATTTTACAAACACCCAGACCCGAAAAAAATACTTGTGGATCGCACAAATACTTTTGTTTCGGTGCGAAGATTGAACCCGCGGCCTCACGTTTCACAGCCGGCGTCTAATCAACTGTGCCACGAAGGATGTAACTTTAAAAGGTCCGATGTATTTACTTCAAGATTAAACTCGAATCTCGAACCTAATAGACTGTTCTGTTCCTAGTTTGGTGCACTAAATTATTTTGTATACATACAAATTTATTACCAACAAAACAACATTTTAACAATAGCTCACGAGGCTAATGAGTTTGAGGAGCTAAAAGCACCCTCAGTGGCTATAATTACTGCAGATATGATATCCATTACCACTGATATATGCTCAGGGACGTATTGCGTGTGATTACACGACAATTTATTGCGGTGCGTTTATACTTGGATGTAAATTACCATGCTAATGTACAGATGTGTTTTCTAAATACGAGTAGATGAAGTCGTTCCATATACAAGACAAGAATTATGTAAATATATATGTATAAAGTACCTTGAGGTAACCTTGCAATATAAGGATGGAAGGCGTAAGAACATAAACACCTATATTTTATATTAATTTACATTCTTACGCACCACTAATACGGTGTTACCCCATCGCACCTTGTAAAATAGTATCGTAGTAGGAATAATTTTATTTATAGTTTTTTACAACATCTTTTGTATCGATAAATTACAGTAGTGCCGCTTTGAACGTGATACAGCTGTGAAGAACTAGCGGCGCGTAAATTTCATCAGTTGAACAGTTTTGTATATTTTTAAGCGATTACGGAGAAGCAAAAGAAAGGGCTATGTTGTTTACAAATATTTTGATGCAAAATATTGCAGAAAGCTATATTTTAAGATTATTATGAAAATGTATTATTTTATTCAACTACAAGCTGCGACGAAATCTGTATACCTAGGAGATGTCCAACAAAATTGGGGGTCTGTAGAGTCTAACATAGATAACTAAGCAAGCGTGGTTCACTACGTCCCCTGTCATCCTGTCCGTCCAATCATTGGATAGTTGATTTACAAAACTGTATAACATTGTAATATTTGCAATGTCTATTTTTCATTGAATGTTTATTTTTACAAAGGAATGGTAGATGGAAGTCGATTCTTTGATAGCCGCTAAATTCCGGGAATCTCAATAACCCTCAATACGTTTGAGCAGAGGTAACAAGTCCATGAGGTCTTGTTATAACAACCGTCCCCTCTTGTCAACATTTCAAACACCTACATTTCCACGAAGCTGATATCGACCTATTCATGGGTGATTCAAATTTAGGTCACTCAGCTAGTATGTCTAATAAATCTAGAAATCTGAAAGCGGTGTAAACACCATGTCGCTTAAGTTAATTCCATATCAGCGCGTTCATAGAACATCACTGCTTATCTACTTGAACGTCCACCCAATGTATTTTTTTTAAATTAAACCCTATTTCTATCAACTTTAAGACTGTCATTATCTTGGCATTTACAGTTAAAATATATATTATTAAAACTTACATTACATTATTACTTTTTGTTCGAAACGAAGTCGAAAAATTGAGATAATATTCATAGGAATGAGGAATATTTAATTCGATTCTGTCTGATCCCCGTTGGATAACGTTAAATCCTTGCACAAATATGTTATGTTAGGTATTATGAGATGCAGCGGTAAATAGTTTTATATGACGTGCCCCAATGGGGTGATATAAATATTTATATTTGAAACCCTCTTTAAAAAATAAAGAGAAAAAAATATATATTACATTGAAAAGTCTCTAAAGGGGCTGCGATGTTAGAGTACTTAAATATTTTTTAGTTTAGGGGGCAAAAGCACACTGTTCAGCCGATGGTGAGTACCGCTGCCCGGAAATATTTTTTTACCATCGGCCCGGCCCAGCTCCGCTGTGCTGGTGCATTTTTGATGTTTTTTACTCCAGTTCACATCAGAAACGTATCATTTTACGTAATAACTATTTTGAATTGAAACTCAACCCGACTGACATAATTATGTTAGGATAATTTGATTCGACAATTAATACTTGTAATGAATATTGATTCAAAAATGTCTTTACTTTATTACATTGGTTAAGTTAATACTATTATATTTTTTTTTATTGCTATGAATGGCGAGACGAGCACGCCGTTCGCCTGATGGTAAGCGATACGACCGCTCATGAACAGTAGCAAAGCCAAACAACACCTTGAATTACAAAGCAATGCTTGGCATTCCACTGCGCTCGCCATCCTGAGACATAAGATGTTAAGTCTCAATATGTACAGTAGTTACTCTGGCTACAATGCCCTTCAACCCGAAACACAACAGTGCGTTTACACTGCTGTTTGACGGGAGAAATAGACACTGCGGTGGTACCCACCCAGATGGCCTCTCACATATGAGAGACCTACCACCAGTAATTACCAGAATAAAATAATTAATGCTGTTTTTTTATTTATAAAAAGACTTTTTCAATCAATGCTTTTAATAAATATTTTTAATTGTATTTGTGGTTTTTGAGTTTGTGATTACGCAATAAACACAATAGATTTTGAATGATCTGTATGCATGCATGTAATAATTTTAAGCTAATTCCATGATATCGGTTACAATATGTGTTTTGACACGGTCTGGGTGGTTACATTATAATAGGCGTTGAGCCATATATTAATTAATTTTATTTCAGTAATAATATAATATTATTTTATATTCGGTCTATGTAATCATAAAAGATGTTCAGTGTCAGATTGTGTTTATTAACAATGTAATTTAGTACAAAGGAAATATTTCCACTGAGTTGTGAAAGGACATATTTGAATTTGAATTATATTACACAAAAGCTGTTTTTGATATGGTGCAAATAATTTTATAGAATTTATATTGTTTTTTTCTTTAATAGATTTTGTATTATGTGAGCTCATATATTTTGTTTGTTTACGAGTTTATAATGTCATTTTAAGAATATTTGGAAATGCTCTTGAAAATACTTGTTGCTTTGCTATGTCGTATTTTTAGCATTTGTGTTCAAATAATAATAAAAATATAAGGTTTTGAGATAAGTGGCTATTAAAATATATGATGGTAAGTGCAATTCAATATGAGAACAAACGAGGAGCAACGCATGTATGGATCTTGTAACGGGTTTACTACTATCATGTACCTACTGTGATCGCTTTTCGTGGGAACACGGATATTGTATGTCGTACGGATCTTGCAAGGACTCTGCAATCTGAGTCATCGATTGAAACGCATGGCTATTCCTAACCTGTTGGTTTATTTTTAGCTGTTTTTGTGTCATATTTTGTTGATACAAGTTATTTATATGTTGTCTTGTTGGCTTCTAGTTTTTTTTTAAATTGCAATTATTGGCAGCCGTTCGCCTGATGGTAAGCGATACGAAGCAATGCTTGGGATTCCACTGCGGTCGCCATCCTGAGACATAAGATGTGAAGTCTCAATATGTCCAGTAGTTACTCTGGCTACAATGTCCCTCAAACTGAAACACAACAGTGCATTTACACTACTGTTTCGCGGGAGAAATAGACATTGCGGAAGTACCTATCCAGGCGGCCTCTCACATATGAGAGACCTACAGCCAGTGGATTGTACCGCCATTTTTTTGTGAATAATGTACATTTCTGTGTACATGAAAATAACATACACGTTCATTTACCTGTCCTTTATGTCTATTTCGTCTTTGCAATGATAGGTGTATGATTCAAAACGCCTTAGCAGTCAATTAACTACCACAATCGCTGCTGACCGCATTTGATTTACGCCATTATCGTATATCCATAGCTGTGATTCTGATACTCATATGTGGGCAATGAAGTGAAGTATCTGTATACTCCCACGTTGTGTAAATCTAAACTACATGTAGGATTAGCTCAATGTGTCTTTATGAATTATTCTTATTCTTCCAACGCAGAAGGAATTCTAATTGAACTCTGTTTTACTTCCGCAGGAAAAACGATTTATCGCTACCGCTGAGGAGGGGGAGAGGTGATGTTAGTTTCACCGGTCTGACAACTCAACGTTGAGCCCGGGAAAGATGTTACAATCCTGTTTACTGACTCAAGTTGCTACCAAAATCGGCATACCAACCAAAAACCTCACGGAGGTCCCCTTCAGTGCATTGGGCTAGCTTCAGGATCCTGAGGAAAAACGCCATAGCCCCGCCGAAACCGCTCCTTCGCGATGTCGTACTACGGAATCCACGTATTTACACCTTGTAGTGGCATTTGATGGACGCTACGTAGCCGCCACTGTGTGCCTGCGAATACCATAGCCCCTATTAGTAAAAATAAAGAAAAGAAAAATAAGCTGATTAGTCAGAAACCTTAAAAAATACGTACATCTCATCAGATAGCAAAAATAAATTAACAACAAAGAACGGCCATTACGTACATCTAGATTATTTAGTCGCCTCTTCCGACGGCACGAGATACTGTGGTGAAATTCACAAAATAACAGTCCACAGGGTACTATAAATAGAAGAAGTATACTTGTAATAGACAGACTCGCAATACTGCTTAAAGAGTTAAAAAATCAAGCATATTTATAAGCCGTATAGAATTTGATGGTGTGTTATCTCTACCTGACCATAGAGTATTAGAATTTTAAATGACATGAATGAATGAATGAATTTTTTATGACAGCCTCCGTGGTGCAGCTAGTTAGACGCCGGCTGTGAAACGAGAGGCCGCGGGTTCGATCCCCGCACCGATACAAATATTTGTGTGAACCACAGGTATTTGTTTCGGGTCTGGGTGTTTGTGAGACCGAAAAATCTCTCATAGTTCTTGATACCCACGATATAAGACTCGATCTTACTGTGGGGTCAGGACTATTTATGTGACTGTTGGGTGTATTTATTATTATTATTAAATGTCCTCATACAAAATGAATCACAAAAACTCTACATAATTCAGTGTCAAATAAAAAATAGGTTTGCAATATATTTTTTCGTCATCAATATGATAATGTCACTTATCTTCCATTATTCCATTTGCCAGAAAAATAAAAAACTAAGTAGAATAAAAGGTTTTTGCTTAATAATACAGTACAAGTTGAATATTTAATTTGTATTTTTAAAGCAGAGTTAACTTCGCTCTTGGTATTATTAAACATGAAACGAACAAGCGACGGGATTGAGTGTCTTTCAAATATTGTCAATCATTCGTTGCCGTTTTCCAGTTCCTAGAAATAAACCAAAGGCATGGTATTGGTTATCCGAAGATTTGTTTTAGGATCTTATAGTGACTGATTAACTTGTTCTGGTATCCCTGTTTTGATAAAAATATGTGTTCAAATGCTAATAAATAACCAGAGCAAAGCCTTAAAATATTTTTGCGATAATATTGCTTTAACTACAATAATTATAGCGTGTGTCAAAATGCAATTATTGGAAAACATAAATCCCATACTAGCGGCCCGGTCTAGCTTTGCTCCGGTGCAGATACTTTTTGTCCAGTCCAGATTAGCAACGAATTATTTTAGGTACTGTTTAATATTTCAATTAAATTATACCGAATGTGAATGCCATCTATTTACAGCTTTTCTAGCCCCGCCCTGTCCCGTCCATTTATTCCCATAACTCAAGGCATGATATCCTATCCTCACCCTTTCTTTGAGTTTAAAAGAGTAAATATTTGAAATTCTTGCTCACCCCACGGGAACACTGCATTTTTTGGGATATAAATTATAATTGTTTTTCTGGAATATCTTTCATATACAGACCTCGGCTACAAATTCATTACAAACATATTATAGATTCATTGCTTCCAAAGAAAAATGACAAGCATAACAATTAAAGCATTTGCATTCGGAACGCAACGCTTGCTATTGGTTAAATACATTCGTGTGCTATGTTAATTTTGTTTGTGCTATTTGCTAGAGTCATGTCAATATTTATTCGACGGCTTCGCCATTCATTTATGCTTTTAAAATGAATGAATGTACTGCATCTTTCACTGTATTTTTACGATGCTTACATTAGTCAGCCTCACGTTTTAGATTGTTTTGGTGTCTATATAAATAAATACACCCAACAGTCACATACATAGTCATGATCCCACACTAAGCTCAACCCTTGTATCGTGGGTATCAGGAACTACGAGAGACTTTTCGGTCTCATAAACACCCAGACCAGAAACAAATAATAAATAACACGCAACAGTCACATACATAGTCCTGACCCCACACTAAGATCGAATCTTGTGTCATGGGTATTAGGAACTACGAGAGGCTTTTCGGTCTTACAAATACACAGACCAGAAACAAATACCTGTGGTTCATACAAATATTTGTTTCAGTACGGGGATCGAACTCGCGGCCTCTCGTTTCACAGCCGGTGTCACCCACTGCTCCACGGAGCCTGTCAACAGATCATTTTGCTCTATTGCGAGTTGCGACATAGAAAATAATTTGACTTACTCAAGTCTTTACCGTCTTTCTATCGCTGGGCTGTGTCATAGCAATCGGATGGAAATACGAGTAGCTCTGGCTGATTTCAACAATTGAATAAATTATATGGAGTAGGTAGTAAGTTGGCTTTTATCTAATGTGGTAAAAGCGCAATCGTCTCAACTATCATACCCTTACACAATAATCGGCTAAATTTCCTAGTACGAACATTTATTAGTGAGTGGGGGCAAGATTGAAAATAGGGTAACACACAAATTGGTATATAACACTAGTCTTAGCGCATATTTTAAATGACTGATAACATTGTTAAGAACGCCTTTTCTATAGAACTCAAACACTAAGCTCTCCATCGGGTTTAAAAGTATAAATAATTATTCATTAAATTTCATACACTCCTTCATTTACTTACATCCCTTTAACGTATACATGACTATGATGACGAAACTGCCTGACATCAAACATTTCGGGAATACGCGGGAATACGCCTTTTCATGTGTCAGTTTGGACTAAAGAGGTTGATTGGCTTTACATGCCTTGGAAATAGATCCGAGATCGATCCGGACCGAGATAAATGTTCGAGTGATCGACAGGTGTTTGTTTCGGGTATGTTTGTGCGACCGACCAATATGCCGTAGTTTTTGCAACCCAGCATTGTAGCCAGAGTAACTACTGGACATATTGAGACATCTTATGTCTCAGGATGGCGAGCGCAGTGGAATGCCAAGCATTGCTTTGTAATTCAAGGTGTTGTTTGGTTTTGCTACTGTTCATGAGCGGTCGTACCGCTTACCATCAGGCGAACGGCATACTCGTCTCGCCATTCATAGCAATTAAAAAAAAAAAGAAAACCCACTACACAAGATTCGATGTCGGTACGGGGTCAGGACTTTGTACGTGACTGTTGGGGGTATTGATTTATTGTTTATTTATTTAGTGTGTACACTTCACTACGAAAAATCTCTGTTTGCTGTCAGCCAATAAGAAAATATAAGACATACGAGTTACATAAAAGAATGCCTGCCTACATCGAGAATGCACAGTTTAAATTTGCATTCATGTTAGGAGCAGCGATTTAAAATGAAGTCAAAGTAGTGAATTAAAATGGTTCTGTGGAATTATTATACGCCTAGGTCATTGATTTAAAAACTAAGGATGGGTATTTCCGAACATTCAAAAAGATTTCAAAAGGTGTTTCAAAAAGATGACTGTGAAATTCCGGCTAAAAAATATTAAATTAAATTAATTTAATAGATTTCGTCTAAACAGTGATAAAAATATTTATTTTAATCAAACTTTCTGTCATAATACCAGCAAGAATTTCCAAAATCGTTGCTAACGACGACTAATTTCAGTAACATTCCACGAGTGATGTACTGGAGTGCGCGCACCACATAGTCAGAACTTAACGCGATTTCAGCACTGTGCATATAATTATGTCGATCGCCCAGATAGACGAATTGATTATTTTTCATACAAGCCTGTTCACTGCAGTTTGCTAAAAATGACCACACTAAGTGGATGCGGTTTTCACCACCGTATCACTGTTGGCTTAAGTTTTCATTTGACCGATGTTTATTTTTAACACGTCGTCGCGCCGCTTTAATACCGAGCTATTATTAATACACTAGACTTTTTAACTGAGTTACCAGTTTGACATACATACAAGAAAACTGACTAAACGTATAACAGAATCTAAGAAATAATTCTTGAATAATTTATGTTTTAAAGAATGCATTAACTTCTAACTCTTAATATCACTGTCGTAATGTTTATTAATAACCTCATTTTCAAATGTTAGCATAAATACAATGATAGCATAAATTTATATTTATTTAATTTAACGGTTTAAACCGTAGTGAACGTAGTAAACGTACCGTAGTTTTATTTCAATATAAACCGTAGTGGATTGAAATTCAAAGTGTTGTTTGGTTTTGCTACTGTTCATGAGCGGCCGTATCACTTACCATCAGGCGACCTGCATGCTCGTCTCGCCATTCATTGCAATAGTAACAGAAAATGTATTAATGAAGATAGATTGTGGTTTCACGTAAAATAGTGGGAACAGTGTAACCTTATCTAGCAGAAATAATTTGGAGAACTTCATTGCGCATATAAACACAGTTTACGATTGGGCGCTGAAATAAATATGGCCGTGAATTAAGGTTTCTCTCGAAGTGATGTAATTACTTGGTTTATAGCTCGTTTAGGGCGCTGGCTGTTCGATTTGATGAACTTGGAGTTTATTCCCTATTCATTACTCAGTGTAGGTATCCTATAAAACAAGTACTTGTATTTTAACGTCTTCAGAATGGGGTAGTATGCGTAGTATCCGATATATGACGACGTTTAAACTATTTATTGGTTTAAATATGTTTCAGGGACACGTCATTGCTTCATAACTGCTTTATGTAGATTTGCAGAAAGAATTAAAATGTTTCATATTTTTTATCTATCTGCCCACAAAATATTTTTTTCATACTTTATATAATATACTTTTTCATACCAAATAAATCTATTTTGTGCCTTTATTTTTGTTCTCATAAGGGATTTTTTTATCTAAAATTAAGATTATGAAAAGTTTGTTAGAATCTTCGCGTTATGGTTTCTGTTGGTGAGAGAAATTGCGGAGTTGTCCGATCAAAGGCTATAAATTGATTTATATCTGAAAACAATATTGTTTGATATATTACTGGCCGAAACTGTTCAAATTTCATAATACTAGAAAAATATTAGTACTTGAAATTGAGTTTTAAATAAATACGAGGAGTTTAAATCCAGATTAGAAGTATTATCGAAAACACATTGAATGTGTATGTATATTTTTAAATCTCTTTACGACAATCATTAACTTTTACTCAATATTGGTCGAAGTAATAATAATACTTTATACAGTAAATTATTACACAAGAGAAAGTTAAAAAATCAGCTATTTTAATCTTTTCTTTCACCGATATTTTTACAGAGGGGGCTTCCATCAATCACATTCCTTTTTCAACCGACAGCGTTTGTAGTGGGATCGAGCGAGCATAGCACAGGGACTGTAAACTTCTTTTATATTTTTTAGTAAACATCAAAACATTTCAGTTAAAACATTTACAGCTTTAGTCACAGATAGAAAGATTCGTTTGTATTTGTTTGCTATACTTTTGTGATTCTATAGTGGCTGTTAGTTCAAATATATACTTTTGTTATCATTGTAGAAGATAGTCATATTTTCTAGTTTCTATCTCGAATCAAAAGCAGTGCGTAATACATGTGTTTTTTGTATTCAATTAGTGGAATTACTGGCTATACATTGGCTTCTTCGTATTTCGTGTGAAAGGCAGCGTAATTTGACACAATATTGATACTGATCTTATTATTAAGACTGTATGTCCCATTACGGTACTAAGGCTTCGACGTAAGCTTGATATAACATAATATGAAGGCCTCTTGCCACCAATATTCATTATTAAGTGTGCTGAAAAATTGTTGTAATAATTTAAATCGTTTTTAGGTAGATTTTAAAACCCGATAGTAGCACGTTCAAAATAAGCAACGTAGCTAAGCGATACAATCGCTTATGGACAGTAGCAAAACCATACAACAGCATTAATTACAAAGCAACGCTTTGGCTATCCACTGCACTCTCCATCCTGAGACATAAGATGTTATGTTTGTTGTTGTTAAGTCTCAATGTGTCCATTAGTGACTCTGGCTACAATGTATTTCAAACCGGGACACAACTGTGCATTAATACTTATGATTTGCGGAAGAAATAGATATTATGAAAATAGATATTGTAAATATGCGTGCGATGCACAAATATATTTTTAAGTCAGTGTGTGAGATCAAATAATTCGTCACTGTTTAAGATATTTCACTGTTCTGTAGTCTTGAGCTACCCACGCGACAAAACTACTTAAATGCAAAAAAATGTGTGTATTTGATTTTTGTTTCAAAATGCATAAACAAACTTATGGGACATATTTCGTCCTCCCACAACTATCCAAGCCAATCTATTACAAAACCCTATTAAATTACAGTACTAAGCAAATATTCATTTCTACAACATGTTCACACACAATACGGAACTCCGAGTGGTCACATTCCGGCGCACGTGGCCTCCCTCTCCGTTCCTATTTCCTCCCGGCTTGTCGTATTTCACAATCTAAGTCAGAGGTTCTCAACTCAAACATTGCAGTTTAGAACAACACTAGTCCACCAATGAATTTCACAAAGATTTTCCGGTGAATTGAAACCAGATTCAATTTAGAATTAGAACAATTTAGAAAAATAATCTAGGTAGTACCGGACAAGAACCTAGTACCAATATTATAGAAAATGTTGAGTACCTCTGACGACAGTGGACACTTAGCACTAAGCGAGGGAAGCGTCTAGGTGGTTTGCTCCTGCGGAATCTTAAAAAGTGACGAGAGTAACTTTTTATTCACCTTTTCAACACGTTCTGAAAACGTGAGATTTTTCGTTCCATTCGAATATATTTTTTGTTAGTCCGCGTTGTGTTGGTTGTCACGTGTGCTTGTAACTTTTAAACTTTTTTTGCCGGAATTTCTCCTTTGTATGTTATGTGTTTTAATAGATCTGCTACATACCTATCTTAGCCTATAAAAATAGAAAATAGGTGACTATTTTCAATGTCACGAGACACAAACTTGCATAATCCTAACCTTACACTACGAGTAATAACTTCAAATATGCTCGAAAACTTGATGACAATGTAAATTCAAGATCAATGATATTTGTTCTATTGATTAATTGTTTGTTATAATATACCCAACAGTCACATATATTTGACAGCCTCCGTGGCACAATCGATCACACACCGCCATTGAAACGAGAGGCCGCGGGTTCGATCCCCGCACCGAGATACATGTACGGCTTTACGGTTTGTACAGCTTAGAAATAAATATTTATTTCGTGTTTCGGAGACCAAAAAGTCTCTTGTAGTTCCTGATATCCACGACACAAGACTCGATGTCCGTGTAGGGTCAGGACTATGTATGTGACTGTTGGGTGTTATTTTATTTATTTCATGGAATGGCGAGACGAGCATGTCGTTCTCCTGATGGTAAGCGATACGACCCCTCATGAACCAAACAACACTTTGAATTACAAGCTAAGCATTGCTTGGCATTGTACTGCGTTCACCATCCTGAGACATAAGATGTTAAGTCTCAATATGTCCAGTAGTTAACTTGTGTACAATGTCCTTAAAACCGAAACACAACAGTGCATTTACACTGCTGTTTGACAGGAGAAATAGACATTGCGGTGGTACCTACCAAGGGGGCTTACTACCTACTAGTAAAGCCAGTATTAACTTACAACCAAATATTGTGTTGTGGCCTGTGGGCATTTGAAACTACGAGGGCCATTTTAATAAACTCGGATGAGCGTGGGATTAACTTTAGCCCAAGGCTTAAGAATAACTTAATTATGTTGTTCATTTCTTTACTTTTAAAATCAGTGGGTTGTTATAACAGAATTGTCATGTTAGGCCGAAATATAGCTTAGAAAACAGTCTGTTTTAATGTGGGCGCTAACATCAAAATTAGGATGAACATGGCAACCGAATACACTACGACGGAAAATGTTTATATACTTGTTATTTTTATTAAGTGATGCTAATGGTCTCTTTGTTTATCTTTAATCAAAAACAAACAAAACCGTACCAAAATATATAAAAAGACCTACGTATAAAATTATTTAAGGAACTCAATGATATTTTTATAATTCAGTCAATTAATAAAATCGGGAATACCTGTCTATTCAAAATAATCGAGTAAATTAAAGCCTTGGGCTAAAGGTAATCCTTCATTCATCCGAGTTTATATAAGTAAGACCGCGAGAGATTTTTGGTCTCACAAATAGCCAGACAAATACCTGATCACACAAATAGTTTTGTTGGTGCGGAGATGCGCCACAGACGCTGTTGACTATTACACTATTAATATTCCCGAAACCGCAAATGAACTTGCGGTTTATTTTATGAACGTGTTAACCGCTGTTTATGAACGTCTATGACACTGGGGAATTATAAACGCAATGCCGACCTGTTATGATACAGTTGATGGGAAAGCGAAGGAGAGGTATGAAGCTTATTGTTCCAGCTACTATTATTAATTGGGTGATTTAGTGGGTTCTTAGATTTAAGCAAATGAAACTACTGGACTTATATCAGATTTAACATCTTATGTCTCAGGATGGCGAGCGCAGTGGAACACCAAGCATTGCTTTGTAGTTCAAAGCGTTGTTTGGTTTTGCAACTGTTAATGGCGGTCGTATCGCTTACCATCAGGCGAACAGCGCCCGTCTCGCCACTCGTTGCAATAAAAAATAATTTAAAAAAATTGTCTCTTACAGATACAGACAAATCCAGTAAGGAGTACTTAACTACTGCTATTAAAACAACGAAAGCTTGGTAGGAAATAATCACTAACAAAAACTAAACAATCACTTAGTAACGCAGAAAATTTGGTCGACTGGGGTCACCCTTAATTTATTCGATGGCCGCCGTCCACTTAGCGAGAGTGCACCGAATACGATCACCCAATTAAATTTAATTAGGTTACACTTGCTCGTTTAATCGTGTAATTATGGTTATCAAAGGCCATTGTTCAAGTCGGTCCATGAATCAACATCCATTAGACCTAATTAATAATAACCAGTTTGTTTCATAGTTTAAGAATCGGTTTTTGTAATTTGACAGACATTTCAGGTTGGCAATACCCCTTCCACCTTTCCATCATTTTCTCTTTTTGCTCCATTACCGCTGTAAACCGTTCTCTATTATCTATCTATCTTTAACAAGAGATTTCATTAGATATTTCGATGCATTTTATATTTCAGTTAACAAAGATGCAGAGGTATGGATGTGGTGTAAATATTTCGACAGCCTCCGTGGCGCAGTTGGTTAGACGCCGTCTGTGAAACGAGAGGCCGCGGGTTCGATCCCCGCACCTAGAGAAATGTTTGTGTGGCCCACAAATATTTCTTTCGGGTCTGGGTGTTTGTGAGACCGAAAAGTCTCTCGTAGTTCCTGATACCCACGACACAAGACTTGATCTTAGTGTGGGGTCCAGACTATGTATGTGACTGTTGGGTGTTATTTATTTATTTATAGATAGATGTGCCATCTCTGTTTAATGAAGTGTAGGATTGAACCGAATTAGTAATGGTAACTATTTTAACGTCTTGTTAAAGATATATAGGTTATTTATAGATATAACTAGGCTATTTCAAAGTAAAAGTACCTCCACGAAATTTTCATCCACTAATGGCAAACCTAATGGCCAAATAACCTAATACCAAAACCACTAATGGCGAAAGGTTCTCGAGTGGAGGCCACGTACAGGCAAGCGAAGTGTCGGACGATCTGACTAAGGTCGCAGGAAGTCGCTGGATGCAGGCCGCTTCCAACAGGTCATTGTGGAGATCATTGGGGGAGGCCTATGTTCAGCAGTGGACTTCCTGTGGCTGATATGATGATGATGATGAATGGCAAACCAGTATACCCCTTTAAGGATGCAAGTGTGAGCATAATAATATGTATTATACAAGTTTGAATAAAATACTATGGTTGTCTGAAAGAAATTAATTAATGTTTATTTTTGACATTTCTAAAATGTTTGTACATGAACTAGAATTTAGTTCCACGCACTAATTTCTACAGACCACTAAAATAAAATTATTTTTCTTCAAAAATACTTATTACTCCAAAACATTTGTTAGCCCAAAAACAAAACAAAAAAATCAGACTGATTTATGTTACATTTTTTGTAAAAGGAAACTTTCTAGAAGCGAGATACCTAATTCGAAAATTGAGTTAAAACTTTCTGATTAAAACAAACTCAAATGACGGTTTAAATAAAATATTTCGTAGGAATCTTTCTAAATTGAAGAAAAATATCACTGCGCTGGCAAATCAAACCATACTAATACAAGTAATACTTACAGCAAAGAGCTGAAGATGGGATATACGCATTCGCCAGGGTAGAGACCGCCGTACACGATGGTGGAATATCATTGAATCGTGACGGGATAGGGATGGAAAAAGGATGGGAAACGGTAAGTGGCATTGGGCCTCCAGCAATGTCTGTCTTGGTATCACCCTTATGACCTTATAAGCTTCCTATTTAAAATTGAAAAATATGCCCAACAGTCACTTACACATCACTGACCCCACAATAATGTGTTAACCAGCCAGTGTTGTGGGCATCACAAACCACAAGAGACGTTTTGGTCTCACAACATCCAGACTCGACACAAATACTTGCCTCAGTGTGATCAAACCCTCTCGTTTTAGTTTAAATGACAATATAGCTTACTTCTTGGCAGCAACAAGTACGTCAATCCCAATCTACATAGCAATTTGCTCTGTCCACAACGTACGCCCTCCAACATTAGCGTTCGCAAATAGACACATTATCGCACTATGTGTAGCTAAGGCGGGCAACCTGTTGGTCCCAGTTTGGCCTCGTGCCGAATCCTCTGTGCCACCCTCGTAATGTAAACAAGTTCATAACTCCACGATGTTACGAGTTAACAACGCTTGGTTTGATTTGAAAAAAATACACATAAAATCTTGCGTATTTTCGAATTGAGAGCCTTTCGACCCAAAAGCATTGAAATATAACCAGATATTTGAAGGGAATAAAAGAATTTAGTAACGAGAGTTGAAGGATCAATTACATGCGTATTTTTACATGAGTAAAACAGGATTTTTTTATTGCAGAGAATGGCGAGACTAGCATAGATATATCTGATGGTAAGCAACACAGCAGCGTACAGCTCATGGACAGAAAAACTAAACAGCACCAAGAATTACAAAGCAATGCTTGGCATTCCACTCGCTCGCCACCCTGAGACATAAGATGTCAACTCTCAGTATGTCCAGTAGTTACTCCGCCTAAAATTTCCTTGAAACTGGAACCGAAAAGTAATTTTGCTAGAAATTCATTTATACAATTATTTATATTTCAACAACCAGTACGGTTTGTTTTATATAAACGTAAGTAGTACAGCATTTAAGCTGTTGTTGTTTTGAAAAGATAAACTAACAATTATTTTAGATCTTCATTCGCCCGTCTCTAGTCCTCTTGTCTAGTCAGCTTTCGTTCCCAATGTCAAAATTATTTGATTCAACTTGTGATATTGATTAAGTTATAAATAATTTACTTGTTTAATAAAATGTTTCGAAAAATTATAATAATGTTACAGAAATTAATTAAAAATGTGGACATAACATTTTAAAGTTAACATTTTCGTATATTCGACTAACCTTCAATATTTTAATATTCTGGTCACAGAGTAACCCCACTAGTACAATATTCACGAAAAAAGTCTCAGTCAGTTTATCACGGATAGAATGCTATATACTTAGAGAAATTGCTATATATTATTACCATCCTGCCGACGATACTAAGATATTCCCAGCCATAAAAGATTCAAAAGATTTTTTTAAATCCTTCTAATAAATTCTACCTTTTCATATTGTATTTTGTACAGTTTCAATTTATGTTATTTAGATGCGAGTGTTTGTTACTTAGTTCGATATAAAATTATTTTTAGTCCTAAAATTAATTTATATACTTAAGTTGTTTTAAAACGCTGTGTTCACTATTTTGGGACTATGCATATATGTATGTGTAGCTCGAATGTTACTAGCAATAAAATTGTAATATCTAATTTTGTGAAATAAATAAATATATTAATATTATACGTTTTGTTAATGTAACGTGACATATTCTCAAAAATTTGGAATGGGTTTCTTGGGACTGTGTTCGTTGGTTGCGGATTTAAATCCCAGGGTACACCTCTCACTTATCGGAGTCATGTGTGTATTGATAGTCAACACCACGCATTATAACGGTGAAGTAAAGCACTGTGAGGAAACCTGCATACAACAGCCAATTTGTATGAATTCCTATGGGATGTAAAGTCCGCCAAAACGCACTAGGCCAGCGCTGTGGACTATATGGCCTAACCATTCTCAATCGTACTCTCGATTATAAAGGAGGTCCGTGCACTGCAGTGGGTTATACATATATGGCCTAATACAGTCATCACTATTTATAAATAAATAGTGATAATTCTAGCAAAAGTAGAATGTAATTATATCAAATGTTTTTTTTTTATTATTATTCTTTCAGTTTGCCTGTCCCAAAATTAGAAATGGTTTACGTGCATGCCCAATTTTTTCCTCTCCAAGGCATCAGAAAAACTGGGTATTAAATGTGTTGTTTGCGAGATAACTGAGGAAGAAAAAAATTGTAGGATGTGCCGAGAAATAGGACGGTAGTTTTTATTCTGATGGAACTAATGAGATAATTTCATAAGAAAAAATCATGATCATTGAATCGTGACGGGATTCGCCTCGTCGACCGTGATTGCCCTGATATTTAAAGATCAATCACGATCTCTCTTAGTTTCTTCACCAACAACAGGAGATCCCTTGTTGAATATAAATAAAATAAATAATAAATAACACCCAACAGTCATGCATATATAGTCCTGGCCCCACACTAAGATCGAGACTACTCGATGGAACTACGAGAGACTTTTCGGTCTCACAAACATCCAGTCCCGAAAGAAATATTTGTGGGCCACACAAACATTTCTCTCTATGCTGGGATTGAACACGCGGCCTCTCTGTTCACAGGTGGCGTCTAACCAACTGCGCCACGGAAGCTTGCCGTGAAATAAAGGTAAAAATCAATAAATTCGGGATTAATAGTAGTATGGAATTCCTCCTCTATTGATATTCGATGCTTTACTATAGGAACTGTAAGATAAAATATCACAAATCTGCATTTTTACTCTATTTCACCTGAGCACCACGCTCCAAGGCATTTCGACAGCGACTGATTTGACAAATCATCCGTTCCGCGGCAGTGATTCTTTTTATGCACCACCGTCCGACTCGTCAAACGCCTGTATTTTCCTTCTAGCATTCATTTGTTCTGTGGTTTGAACATTCTAGTTTTGTTTCGGATCGTAGAGTAATCCCCCATAGCATTAAACACTTATGAAATTAAACAACCGTACAATATTTGTAATGGCCATTTTGGGCCACGATGATTATAAAATTAATCGTAATGCAATGCGTTTGCGCTGCGAGGTTTGTTGTGTGTTATGAATTTATGAATATTTTACAAATAAAAATAAAGAATATTTTTGTCCTCAAATATACTGTCTGTTTTGTTTGAATATGAAGTGTGGCAATATCAAACATAAAAAATAAAAATCACTTGTCAAATCCATTTTTCTAGGAACCAGATTGGAGATAAAACAAAAACTCACTTTCACAGTATACCCTTTTTATAACACGTAAACGTCCATTTCGAGTCAATCAAATAATTTGTTTGTATAAATCATAACTATCTTTTTTCTAGTTTCATTGCACATGGAACAAAAATGATAGGTGTTTCCAAATAGAGTAAACCGATAACTTTATTGCCTTTTTGTTTTTTCAAGTTTTTGGTGCTTTTTTATTGCCTCTATTGGCAGCGGCCCGCCCGATGGTAAAGGCTACTGCTGCTCATGGACCGCTGCAGTGCCAGGGGACCAGCACAACATAGTCGTTGCCTACCTTAAGGGCAGTGCTCTCTTTAAGTCTCATTTAAGAAGGACATAGGTCATAGCGCTCAGGAAATGCCGATGCAGGGAGTTCATTCCAGTGCTTACACGTACGTGGTAGGAAAGAACGTACTATTTGGAAACGGTACGCATCTAGGTGGTGTAAATTAACTCTACTGTTTCATCAAATCGAGCCAATAACACGATGCCGTAGTTGTTACTGATTATATGGTCCTTCAGAAGAACGTTGATAAGTAATATTTTGCAGATTCCTTAGTTTCAGAAAGTGAAAGCTGGCTAAAGCGTAAAACTCCTATTTCGCGCTTTGTTCAGCTTCCCCCCTTTGCTCTTCATTTGCCTGACGTTCTTTCTACTCCGATATATAAAGATAAATTTATGGTTTATCCAGTGTTATGATTTGATTTTAAAAACCTTTTTATTACGCATAAACAGCCCTACACAGCACACCGATACACCTAGTCTTTGATTTTTTGTTACACTGTGGACCAAACACGGCACACACGTTTGTGAATTTCGACGGTTCCTACGTATATAAAGACATGTCAAAAATGCCATTTTTTTTTTATTGTATCATTGGCTTTAGATGATTTATGCGCACATACTGACATACTCATTTTTATTTTATTTTATTTATTTACCTTGTTTTACAAATCGTATAAAAGAACAAGTATTATAAATACAACAAATAAGTGTCGTAGATACAGACATCTATTACATATCTTTTTGTACGGTGTTTTAAAATGTGCGCCACTCGGTGCGAACGCGGTCTTGTCAGACTTGTCGCCATTTACGGGAGTTCCCCGGACGAGACAAGTCGATGCTAAACACACGTTAATTATTCTTAATAAGTATCACAACTTCTATAAAAACCTTAAGCATAATGAGGAAGAAGAAGAACAGGGCAATGATAAATCGTATCGTATCGTATCGTATCAGCCCATATACGTCCCACTGCAGGGCACGGGCCTACTCTACAATCGAGAATACGATTGAGAGTGGTTAGGCCATATAGTACACCACGCTGGCCTAGTGCGGGTTGGCGGACTTACATATCATAGAAATTCTTATGAACCGCTATGGTATGCAGGTTGTTTTCCTCACGATGTTTTCCTTCACCGTTTTAGTGCGTGGTGATTGACTATCAATGCACACATGACTCCGAAAACTCAGAGTCAATGATGAATAAGATTGTTAAATTTATCATTACGTTTTTATAAATATTGTTTTGTAATTTTTTTTCCTTTTTTTATACTGGCCCGGCATGTTGGCGGCATTGCACCTGATGGTAAGTGCTAATGCCGCCCAGGCAGAGTATTCATTGGCATCGGACGGCGGTCCAATACCAATGGAAACGATAATGCCGGCCTGCTAAGGTGCCCTTTCACGCTACGGCGGAAAGACCCAGGATTGTAGGAAGGAGGAAACACGTGAGACGGCAAACAATTTCACAGTTTGACGGTGCGGCACAAAAACGAATTCGAGAACCGTTTCGTTCGCGCCGGGATGGTGTGGACCGTCAAGCTATGGCTTCGCAAGCCAGCACGCGTGGTTCTGTTTAGGAATGGAGAGGAGGGGATCAAGTTGAACAATTCTTCAGAGCACTCACCGTGATACAGGCGGTAGAACACGTTTAGAGAGGCGACATCCCTCCGGAGTTGTAGCGACTCTAAGTTGCTCGTAACGTCTGCATCATTCACAATGCGAATGGCCCGCCGCTGCAATCCATCCAAGGCATCGAGCAGGTACTGGGCGGATCCATCCCAGAGGTGCGAGCAGTACTCCATACCCGGTCGGACCTGCGCTTTATATAAGCGACAAAGCTGACCGGGTGTGAAAAACCGACGCACCCTGTTCAGGACTCCAACCCTGCGTGATGTGGCAGATATTACGCCCTCGATGTGATTCCTTAGATTGAGATCACAGCGGATATCCATACCAATGATACCCAGGTCATCCCGCACTGAAAGGGGAGTACCCTGAAGAATGGGGAGGGAGAGAACGGGGATTTTTTGCACGTGAACGCACACACCTGAGTATTCTTGGCATTGAACTCAACCATATTTCTGGAACCTCATGTAGAAATAAGATCCAAGGTCCGGTTGAATTATTAAGTTAGTAATAAGATGAATCAGTCTGAATAAACCTGTGATGATTGTTAAATTTTACCAATTAGGTGTTAAAATGAGGCGCATACTCAAACAATGCTGTGATGATTATTACATTTTACTAATTAAGTCGATAGGTAGTTAATTAAGCTGGGGAACCTTCTTAATCAAACTGTGATGATTATTGAATCAATCAATTAGGCACAATCTTCAAATTAAAATAGTTAATTACTAATAAGTATTAGACAACAGTGATTTTTTACGTTTAGTTCCTACTTCAGAGAGCCTTTAAGTGCCTTTTATTTATATGTTAAGAAGATTGTTGCTTAATAATAAATAATGTTGAATTTATAAACCTTGTTTAATTAATAAAACATAAACCGAATCATTTTATTTAAAGACATGTCTTTGTATACATTAAAAGAACATATTCCTACCCCGAATTACTAAATCCACGTATAAAGTGATAAGTTTACGTTGGAGTACTTATTATATACATGGGTGATGATTTAGGAATATTTAACGTATTAGTTTAAAAATAGTTGATTAATCCTTTATTTTCATTAAAAAAAATATTTAAATTCTATATCAGACACAGTTTTTTTGTTTCCTGCGTATAAAAAGATATCATAGACATGACTTACATGCTTCTATTTTATTATCGGCGTAGAAACAGTCATCTATCAAGTTTTCTAAGAAAACGTAAAAAAATAAAATATGTGTAAATGGCACTATAAAGCTCTTAAAACAGTGAAATGATTGTAGAAAGATGTTTTCTATTTTTGGTCATAGAATTATTTCTAGGGCGAATTGAACACAAATTACGCTCTCCTGTAAACCTCGGTTTTTGACTTGTCCTTATATACGTAGGAACCGTCGATTTATTTCATGCCCTTATTTTCATGCACACACTGTGGAAGACTAACTTTTGATGTCTTTAATATGACATCGAATTCTTGCAATCTCAGTTTTTAGTAGACATAACAAATGTAACCTTATGGCCTTTTGATCGTTAAGATGTCTGCTAATTTTTGCAATATAATTTTTTTAGAACGAATTTAACAAATTTTGGATGTTTTTGAGGGTAACCTAAATTTTTCGAGTTGGACGCTCCACCTCTTCGATGGTTTATTGATGGCGTTTAAAATTCGTTTACCATAAACAAACATTGATTCCGATGAGTATTGTTGCCGGTGATGATTTCTGAACGATTATTTTGCTTCAACAGTGTTTTTTTTAATTACAGAACAGTTTTGAATAGAAACAAGCATTTCTTTTCTGTCCATCGCGGAAACAAACACAAATATAGCATCACATAATCCAACATATCTAGACATATGGCTGAACCGAATTTCATGAAATATAAATTTTTATTTTTGAATGTTAATATTGCAAAATAAAAACTGCCTGGCATATCTGAATTAGTCCCGGGATTTAATGAGCTACGTAGATAACATGGAACATTCCAGTATTAATGGTACAGTAACATACTGGATAACTTTCTTTATTTACTTTCGTATTTTTTACTGGTAGGTCTCTCATATGTGAAAGGCCATCTGGGTGGGTACCACCGCAGTGTCTATTTCTCCCGTTAAACAGCAGTGTAAATGCACTGTTGTGTTTCGGATTGAAGGGCATTGTAGCCAGAGTAACTACTGGACATATTGAGACTTAACATCTTATGTCTCAGGATGGCGAGCGCAGTGGAATGCCAAGCATTACTTTGTAATTCAAGGTGATGTTTGGTTTTGCTACTGTTTATGAGCGGTCTTATCGCTTACCATCAGGAGAACGGCATGCTTGTCTCGCTATTCATCGTAATAAAAATAAAAAAAAATTACGAGTTTATTGTAGTAATTTACGCCTTTGCTCAATTAAACAACTTAAGTCGACTACTATGCACGATCTGGTCTTGGATACCAAGGTCAAGCAAATCAAGGTTAGTATTAATTACTGTTTTAATTGTACGTTGCTTTGTTCATTAACAAAATTGTTATTAGTTTTTATACCATTATGTAGTCAATAATGTTACAGTTATCAATTTTGTAATATAAAATAAATAAAAATTATATCGAAAGTTTTATGTTTTGGATATGTTTCAATTGCTTGTATAATAATATTGTATTAGGAACAACTGTGTATAGGTACTTAGTAATTCTGAGCTACCCTCTGATTTAAATACATCAATTATGATCCTATTATGCAAATACACGCATGTGTAAGCACAGAGTTTAAGCTTGGTTTATGTATTTGGTAGGTAAGCAAATTTATAGACAAAAAAGTCTTGTGACTTATAAAAATAATTGTTTGAAATTTACATACATCTGTAATTTTAAAATACGAAATATGATAAGCAAAACATGAACCCCCTGTATAACCCCGCAAATTGCTAATACGCCTGGCGGCCATGTTGGTGACGTAGTGTCGATACAAGTATCGTTAGCAACGGCAGCCAGCACGTACGCAAATCGAGTTGTGATCACGCACTTTTTTACTATTACTCATATTTTTGTTTTGACCGGTCAAATAAAACCAAAAATATTGGTGAATCTACAAAAAACCACATAAAGCAAAAAATTACAAAAATATTAAATCATAATATTATGTGAAATCTGAAAAATACCACGAATCTCGTACCTGAAAAAAAGAAGAGTTCACAGTAAAATGTCATAAAAATGGCTTATCTACGATTTTTAGCAAAATGGCAAGTTTAACCAAAAATTTACATACACAAAAATTTGGATCATAAAATGATCTATAAAAATGTGTCACAAGTACTTTTTTTTCTTAAGAGCCAGTGTTTCTATAATATATCATTCGAACAGTTGCGTTTTTCATAATATCTGTGATTTTTCTTAACTGTTTCGTTACTTTCGAATACAGGGTATTTAATGCAATAAACCAGCTAATTATTGAGGCTGGATAAAACAAGAAACTAACGGAGAAACCTTAGAGATCTAGTTTTACTGGCATTGACATAAAAATATGGACGGGGTGGAAAAAATATTCGGTGTGGATAAAATTAGTCATCGCTCGCAACGATTTTGAAAATGCTTGATTGCAATTCATCTTTCATACAATCAACTCAAATGTATTTAAAAAGAACTTTGTTATATCATATAGATTTAGTTACATCATATAGTATACTCGTAGAACTTTCAGTGCCGACTCGCACTTGGCCGGTTTTTAGTATTTGGTTTTATAATGAAAATATAATTTTCTAAAAATACTTTTCTTTTTGAATTTTGCAAATTAATGCCTAATTCATGATTTTGAAACCCCTGTTAAAATTTGAGTACTCTAAGCAAAATAACCAAGTACGCATATTGAGTGAAATATTACTTCATAAATAGTAGTGAACAGTGATTAATTTACAACTTGCACAACAGTATCAATTATTATCAAATACGGCGGAGTGAGTTCAAACCCTAAAATTGAGTCTGATAAGGTTTTCTCAGAGGAAGCGGAGTATGAAAACAAAAGGGCGCAATTTGCCCTACAAACGCGCCTGACTGATCCGCTGGGCAATCCTGCAGAGAATCCCGGTACAAAATACGAGTGTTTATATCAGTTAGAATCTGTTGGGACGATCTCCGATGAAGGTCGGCAAACTTAACGACACGGGGTAACAACTTTAGTACTTAACTTGGATTGTTCTGGATTTATACTAAAGCTAAGCCGCTTCGAGTGGCTATCGGCCGTTCTCTATAACCTATCTGTCTTTAACAAGAGGTTAAAATAGTTACCATTACTACGTCGGTACAATTCTACGCTTCATTAAACAGGACACATTATACCTATATTTGTCTTACCTAGCTATCTTTAAATATTTGCACCATATCCATACCTCTCTATCTTTGTTAACTTAAGCATAAAATGCATCGAATATGTAATGTAATCTCTTGTTAAAGATAGATAGATTATAGAGAACGGCTGTAAATGGTTACATTTAGAAAACTACGAATAGCTTTTTTAAATGCTCCCTAAAAAACTACTCGCGGATTAAGCGTGGAATTTCGAATTTTAAGCGAGGATACAATGTCATAAGTGGAATTATGTAAAAGTAGTAAAAGTGCTCGTGAAAGACTTTTTATAACTTTTCATATTTTAGCTTCCATGCCTGGTATATGAGCGCTTAGTTGTTACTTTATAAGTTTTGGGAGTGCTAGTTGTCCGTTGACTATAAAAGAGACGTGAGTAATTATTTCTACATACATATATACAAACATAAACACACCCTTTTTTCGCAGAAGGGGAAGGCCGAGGTGCAACCAGGACACTAACCTTCGGTTTGAAGGTCATTGTAGCCAGAGTAACTACTGGACATATTGAAACTTATCATCTTATGATTCAGATTGGCTAGCGCAGTTCATGAGCGAGCGTATCGCTTACCATGATATTACTATAGCTATCCTCGTCAACTTCTTATATTCGAGTGGTATATAAAATGTGAATAAAATACATAAATAACAATATGTATCGATGACGAATATGACAAGTTATTTCTAGTCATCCTAGTTACACTATATATACATAGATCTTATTCAATACACCGCTTTGGTCTAGTGTAAATTACAAAAATTATATGCGACGGCAAACGTCAACTTAGTATTATATTCCGTGCAGGTGAAGAGGATTTATGACGTTGTCATGGCAGTTCCGATCACAAGATCAAAGCTTTAATCATCTGTGCAAGAACGGCGGGTATAAAGTGACCTATATGTGCCCGAAATTCTTCATTCCTTAATTCACATTTGCAGTATAAAATCTATATTTTATCACCTTGTGCGGGAATGTCCAGTTTTACTTTCAATTACAGAGGCTGCTAAGAATTAATTATTTGATATGTTTCAACAACATTGCACAGTATACTTTGGTCGTACTAAGCAAGATATTTCTTGAAATTACCAGAGGAATGGATTACTTGTTTCACAAGGAGTACTTCTTATTCCGACATTTTCTGATCTTGTTCTATAGCAGCTGGATTAGTGATGTCACATAACACAGATTTGTACGCGGTATATTCTGTAAAAAATCTACTTAAAATACAGCTACAGTTAATTTTGGGAGTGTAAAAGATTTTAAAATGCGGTACTTTTTTCAATATTATATTAATTTAAGTTTTCAGTTTATTTTAATGTAAAAATATTTAGGGTTTGCGGCAAAAAAGGAATTGAAACGACTGAAAATTGAGGCCGATGTTATAGTTCAAGTTTCGAACCGGGCAGGAAAAGTTACTACGTAGGGGGTAAAACTTCAAAACATAGTTTTTTTTTTTATTATCTTATCACAAATCAATAATAACGTGCATCAACGTTTATGGATATCTTTACCTTTTAGAGGAGAGAGACGGGGGTAATATAGATTATTTAATAACAACTTCAAATGTTATATTAATTATTATATTTTTTTTAATAAGTAGGACTGGTAAACGAGCTTTTAGTCGGTAAAAATCCGGCATTTCCTCCTAGTGCGGGAATCCGAGAGGATATTCCCCATGAAAAAACAAAAAGGTTATGTGATGACAAGTGGTCACTGCCGCTTCTGAAAGTCCACAACGCTTAGATACAGTATAGATGTGTTGCCGGCTCATCAAATCGTAAGGGGAGCGGGAAGGAAAAAGATGGGAAGAGGAAAGGGGTATTGGGTATCCGGCAATTTCACTTACCGAATAACAGGCGACGGTAAAACTGTCGTTTCACGTAGATCTGTGAGACAGTGGTACTACGCCAGACAAGCCAATGAATGGGCAATTCATGCTGAGACATGACTGTTCAGCGTGGCTCTATCAGTTCACATATTTATAGCCAATTTTATGCGGAGTAACAGGTATAAGCAACTTTCAATTAAAATGTATATGGGTTCCGCACAAAAAATACGCATAAATATTGATCGTTCTTCAGAGTTTTAAAGGTTTCCATTTGTGGGACAGGAGAGGTGTGATGAAATTTGAAACGGGAGTGCAATTGAAAATTTGATCTTAATAAAACTAATCGTATCTACTTATCGTAGAAAAATAATGACGATTGAATGATTTAGGATTTTTATATTTTAAGTAGAGATTAGAGTGGTAATCGTTATTGATAAAGTTAAAAATAAGTCATATAAATTTGCCAACGGAATAACCAGAAATAAATCTATCATGACGAGATTGGTGGTTATGCGTTTGTCTCATTTTCAAGGGAGAAATTGGGGTGAAGTAAGGTATAGGGGAAAACCTATAGATTTTTTGAAGCCTATAAAACATATTAAAAATAAAGTAAGTTAGACAGATGAAGTTTGAAGGCAAAAATTCAAATGACTTCTAAATTTTTACTTACCAGTATCGATAGCGTTGCTGCACTGATTACCTGATTAATTCTCACCAGTTGATACAACAATGCCGATCTTGGAACCAAATGTACACAGTCTGAACCCAGAACAAGACGCTTGCGTCTATCAAGAGAATTGATTTCTCACTATAGATGGTGATTGCAAATATCCCGCCACTGCACCGGTGACGACAGCATATATATATTTTGCTATGAATAGCGAGACGAGCATGCCGTTCACCTGATGGTAAGCGATACGACATTCCACTGCGCTTGCCATCCTGAGACATAAGATACTCCCGTCAAACAGCAGTGTAAATGCACTATTGTGTTTCGTTTTGAAGGATATTGTAGCCAGAGTATCTACTGGACACATTGAGACTTAACATTTTATGTCCCAGAATGACGAGCGCAGAGGAATGCCAAGCATTGCTTTGTAATTCAAGGTGCTGTTTGGTTTTCCTATTGTTCATGCATCATCATATTCATCAGGCGAACGGCATGCTCGCCTCGTCATTCAACGCAATAAAACAATAAGATGTTAAGTCTCATTATTTCCAGAAGTTATTCTAGCTACAATGTCCTTCAAACTGGAACACAACAGTGAATTTACACTGCATATGGTCTCACAAAAGCAAAATATAAATTAAAAATCACCTTACATTTTCCATTTAAACTTAATACATTGTCCGGACTTAATCTCATTGGGTCGTCGAAAGAACTCTTTATCTGTTTCGAAGACATTATATTAATCTAGACGGACTTTACCTTTTATTCCACTTCGCATTTCTTTTTTATGAAAGGCAGTGAATTTAATTCGGTACCTCTATATTGTATTTTTGTTATGAAATAGTAATTCTTTTTCTGTGGTACTTCATCTTTTATGATATTGGTGGAATATTTTTTAGAGACGTCAGCGAGATTTTTTCTGTTAGTTACGAACACAAAGCGAAAATCTCTGGCTAGTTGAAATTTGATAGTTTACAATATATTATGTATTGTCATAGTTACAAAATTTATATGTATGAAAGTTACAATATCAATGTTCAAAGCCGATATGTGCGCCTATCATAAGGTGTAAGTACTCATTTTTCACAAAAACAGAAACAGCTCAATTAATAATTAATCAATGTTATTATAATCTAATACGACATAAACTTATTAGAATATAATTAAAACAAATTAACAAAACATGTGCAGTCTTCTATTACAAAATAATAAAATTACGAGAAAATAAACAAAGACTAATAAACACGTAAATAGAAAACATTTCGCAGAAATAACTAATGTTTACTAAAAATCAAACAATATTTTTTTCAAGGCATTCTAATATTTTACGTTTGAAAAGACTGGCGGAATCGTTAAATATATGTCACTACTTTTTATTGATCTCATTGTACTGGTAATCTTTTATCACTTAATATACGGTTTGTGTTATAATCAATCACGCTAAACATACCTGCATAATATACGAGCTGTAAAAAGTCGAAAATAAAAAACCATGTTATTTGTAAATCGAACGTGTAATACATTTATATTATAAAGAGATAAAATTCCACATCTTGTAAATATTAGACATTTCCATATAAATTCAGCACGACAATAGGTTGTTACAGTGACACATATATTATACCAATTATCTACATTCAGCTTTGCACGTAATTGTAAAAACAACAAAATATGCTCCAAAACTCTATACAAAGACAATAGAAATGAACCGACCAAGCTAATGATTACATTTATGAACAGGTGTTGATAATGTCAAAAACTTATATTATGCATATAGACTTAGCTTACAAATACGCCTAAAAACAATCCCAAAAATGATATTCAGCTCCCACAATTATTTTACATTTGACTATCAATATAAAATCTAACTTACTGTAATCACTTAAGATTTATATAAAGAGTGTATAGCAATAAGGAAGACATCGATAGCCTGCATGAATTACATCATTAGTATAGAAAATAGGGTTAATGATATTTTACCATGCAATTCTGTTATATGTGTGTTAAAACGTATCGACCTAGATCGGAAATAAGGATTTATACAAATGAAAGTTCTATAATAGGGACAGGCTGACAATATGCAAATTACAAGTATACATCTGACGACTGTTGTAGTTCAGATCGCGATATCTGAGAGATTTAGCGCCGGGCTTCAGAAATATATCGGGAAAATTACAAAAATGAAGGAAGCATAAGTAACGTTTTACATCTTCCAATAGACTTTGAATGCTCCCATTTCAGTTTTACATATTTCAAATAATTGTTATTACACTTGGAGAACCCCAGAACAATGGACATTTTTCCGTCTCTGTAATCATAAATTAAATAGATTTAAATAAAATGAACAAAGCAGTAGCAAAAACAGTGCTATAATGAGATGCAGTGTATAACAACCCATACAATAATGTAAATGTATGTTTCATAACAATTCTTTTGACGACTAAGAAAATACAAACACACAAAAATGTCCAATGTTCATGGACCCTCATTGAAAAAGTTTTCAATTAGGAAAATGTATATCGTTCAGTCTATGCTATTGAATACGTTTGTTAAGCCCCATTTACACGGAGATAGTTTCTCGCGGCGAGAATCGTATGCCATTATCGTATGACAAAACCATAGATTATCAAGTTTTGATAAATCTTTACACGATGCTATTTTTATATCCATACGTTAATCGTATATTCGAGGCGAGAAAGTGTTCCCTTGTAAATGAGGCTTTAAGTTATAATACCAGAAAATCAAGGTCGAACGCTGTCCCTGTCTAGAATATCGCTCTACACAGTACATCAAATATCTTAGATAATGGATGTAAACCATACAAACGAGGGAGATATGGCCCTTAGGCGAATACTGTTTTTAAAACATCGCGAATACTTCTTGTTTATGGTGCGCATTGCACAACAGTAAAGGCTAGCAAAATTATCAAATTTTGTCATCAATGCCAAGTTAATAGGGCATTTTCTATGTAAATGTCAACAATTTGGATGGCAATTTAATGATTGTCAGTCAATAATATTGATTCCGAGTTGCATTATATCTGTTAAAGGAAGTTAAAAAAAAAATTGTAACCCATTAGGCGAATCTCCCTTGTTTTATAATTGTTCACCATAAAATGGTTCAGTTGAGAATTTTCTACATTGACAATATATATATTATTAATTTAAAAATATAAATAATATAAGTATACTTTGTCTGTTGCTCTCTTTTATCTAATACTTTCACATATATTTTTTTTCACATAATGAATGTGTTTAATTCAATTTATACACAAACGCATATCTACTTACATTATGCTTTAAGCACAGCTTCTAATATTACACATGTAAAAGAAAGTATTTTTTCGAAGCACATTAATTACATTCTAAATTAGCTTTGATGTTTTAAAGTGAGAAGACTTCTTGCATCAAATTGTGTTCAAAGTAAACAAAATCCCCTTTTACAAGGATCCAACATTGACACAGTGTATTACGTTTTTTATTTTTTTATATCTGGTTTAATTTACACTTAGCTTAATATTGTGCAACTGTTCTTCAATAAATATTTTGGTAATATTTTATCGTGAGTACTTAAACATAAAATAATTTATCCCCGACTCGATAACACTTATAAATTGATATTTTTTACATATACTCACTCCTAATCATGATATGTTTTTGTTACACAATTGCTCCTAAACATTTTTGTTTGCAAACGAAACTTAGCCTTCACACAATACGCAGGCACATCATTCATAAAATTCTAATGATTTAAGAACATCGTTGAACCATCATAAACTTTCAAAGACGCATCAAAAGCCTTGTAGTTCTTAATTTCTTTAATATTTTTTGGTATTTCATGTATAAAACACTAATTCATAAAAATAATTAAGCAATGTTTAGTGTATGGGAAAATGTAAACTTAGATTGATGATACGCCGCTTATATCGCTATAAAATTTATAATTATTGACTACAAATTTAAAATACAACATGGAATTGAGAAAAATAAGGAAATTAAGTCACAGCGCATTTCTATAATATTTTTATTTTTAGTATTTTATCGCTCTATATAATGTTTTTCATTTTGTTATCAAAAGTGGCTGTCTCGTTTACACCTTGAAGACGAAGTAACTCGGCAAATTAATTACGTTTGCGGACCGTTCACATGGAATTAAGTAAAGTATTAAATGTTGAAGCGGCGTATATTTCAGGTAAGTAGTGTTGTGAGATCCGATTATAACATTGTTATTGCGAATTAGACCGTTCAAATTAATTCGGTACTGGATATTCGTATACAATATTTTTATGTGCGTGACGCCCGAATACTCAAACGCGACTTAAACATTATGTTGCACTAACAATGCCAATCCCGCTTAAATATATTGGCTAATTGGGCCGTGCGCATTTAAGAGTAATTTAATATTTGAATGGCGTTTGAGTATTCGGGCAGAGTGATTTATATGGCGATAAACGAATATGTCGCGCTGTTCGACACAATTATGTCGGCTTCCGTGAAATACCGCCAGTATCCTAGGAGTCAGTAATATCATCTCGGTAAAGCCAATGCAATCTGACAACACCTAGCCTGTAATGGACAATCTGCTATGTACAATTCTGGAATTCGAAGAAATTCGATTAGGTTTGGACCAATGTCTGTTTCGGACAAGGAAATAGAATTCGACATTCTGTAAAATTGAAATAACTGCAGAATGCACATGTACTATTTAAATGTTCAACGTTCTGCAATACATTTGGAATATGCACTGTCAAATGCATGTTTATCGAGTATTGCAAAATATTGCATTATTTTTGTCCTCAATTTCATCAATTGCATAAAAAAAAATTGCCAGTTATTTTGTGATTTCATATATTTTTTAAAATTAAACGATTGTCCACGTAACATTTTTAAATTAACGTCATGGGTATAATAACTAAATCGTGACTCATTTCACAAATTCATGACGTAATTCCACGCTGCAGAATTGAGTTCAGCATGAATGAACCGGCTAGATTGAGGCGAAATTCATGTCTCACTGTAAATGGGTTTGAATAGCTTTGCTGTCGCATATCGCACGATCAGTGAGATAGTCTAGGCCGATTAACACCTACGCCTCCGCTCTCACACCTGTAATAGTCTATTTTCCACCATTTATGGCCAGCAAAGTACAAGCTTCTCGAAAAATTGTGGATGTTAATCGACGGTACTGGATTTTTTGAGCCCAGGCTTTTGCTCATTACTGTGCTCATCTTACAAAAGTAAAAAACTCATTGCATTTTTTAAACAAATTAATGATAGGTATTATTAACCACGTACTATATTTTTATTGGCGAATATAACATTATGTTTTGATTATTAATTGTGCAATCGCAATATTTTAGATTATTAATGATACATTAGATCATTAGTTGCTTATATTCTGATATGACCAGGAATTTTAATTAACCTGACGGTAAGCGCAATGCCGTTCAAAGGCGGAAGTCCACATATTTGCATCATTCGTATTGGACGCATCGCATCAAACGGATCGTAGTATTTATTATTTGTATATGAATTCATACACGTGCGTCCACTGATCTGCATCGTACGGATCGCACCAATCTATTAATTTCTATACTATGCGATGCGACTGATACTTAAATCGGAAATAAGACGCCTGCCATAGAGAATCCAATGGCGAGCTGCGGTTATCCTGTTAGTCCTCTTTATTTAATATATATGAATAATCCGTATAAAATGAGACGAAATGTAAATGTTGCGTGAAAATTTCACAACTAGAATCCAAATCTACATCTTGTGCACACATGAACCGCAGAGGCGGCTGTCACGTGTCCTACGGACTATGCTCGTGGCAATCCGAAGCGAAATTCCGTTCCAATTACGGTTTGCGTGATGTTTATCTTTGATTTTCCCCGTATGCTTCTTCGTTTGCTAAATGGGGTCGTGTGAAATCGATGATAATGCACACAAATACATACGTACACAAGTATGTTCATGTTACGAATATATTCGTTTCACGAGAAATATATCAAGCAGATATAAATTGTTCGATGTGGCCTTAAATAATTGTGGGAAATGTGATACAAAAAAAAACCGTTTTGTAACCAAACATTATCCAATTTTTGGTGAATTGGAAATCGTTCAATTTTGTATTTTCAATTTAAATACACTCTTTGAAAATTATTTATGAATGCTATTTTTTGTTTTCGGATATCAGTATCATTCGCAAAAATCCTTTGGTGGAATCTAGTTATCACTGGTGCTTTTCAGTTTTTTTTTTAAATAGTTTGCATCTAGCAAATTACTTACTTTGTGAATGTGGCTCCACTGGCGATTCTTTGTATATAAATGAATTGCGTATGTAATGTGTGAAGGCTAACAAATATCATAGCTTAATTTCTTATTCTATTCCTCACCTTAACATTCTTTTTACGTTATAATTTTCGTCGCCTCGCTCATGTTGCAATATACTACACTCGTGTAAATACTTGCTCCGTTCACTGTATCGAAAGTAGAATACGCCAAATGTTTAGAATTTAAGGAATTATTTGATTTCATTCAAGGATTTTTGTCATGTGAAGTTGTTAATTTTGATTTTGATTTATTATTCACAATATTTGCTACCTGATTGACAATGTTCGTTTTGATCACTTTATTGAGCTTTGAGTTGCTTCTTCAAAACTTTTACTTTGGATATATTTAACTTGCTTATAATAAAACATTATTTATGGAATGTAATTCACATTTTATTTCTTCGTTTAAGTATTAATGGATTTTTAAAAGCGTTTTATTCTTGTGAGTATTGTTATCAAAAGAACGAATTTTTTTTATTCGTATAAGGCTGGCCAAATCTGGCATGTCAGCTGTGGGCGATAAAACATATTGGAGACCATACTACAGACCTTAGTAGCTCAATTACACGGAGAAAGGTTCTCGCGACGAGAATCGTATGATTTTATCGCATGATGCAACAGCCATAGATTATCTTGTTCTGAAAAATATTAACACCATGGATAATACACAAGGTAATTTAACACGATGCAATTTTTTTATATCCTTACGATAATCTAATCTTCGAGGCGAAAAACTCTCCTCGTGTAAATGGGGCTTAAGATACCGCGGTAGGCCTGGGAAAAGATTGCGAGACGAGCTAGATAAATGTACTGAGGCACTGGCCGAGTATGACACTCAATAAGAAAGAATGAAAGGAGAGTAGAGACGCCTTTCCCCTGCAATGGTACACACATGACTGATATTTAAATATGTAAAACAATGTGATACCGGTAACATGTGTTACAAAAAAGCCATGCAATCCTAACTTCTACACAAGTAACATTCTTTTATTAATTATAACACCTAATTTGCAATTTGTAAACGTAAGATATTCGCATTTTGCTCATATTTCTTTATGATGGATACGGATCGGTTTCTCGAAATGCGAAGATCTTTGTAATTACGAATTGTTTTGTTCATATTACCTATTTCTTATATTATTTATGTCCTAAAAGTTCAATTGGTTTCAAATACATCCGATAAAATAATAATATCCATCAAATATACTGAATTTCAGTAAGTTACGCTATTCATAAAACACTCAAAGCAGCCATCTAGTAAAATTTCATGAGTACTTTCAATGGCATTGTTTATCATTTTCAAAGAATTTCCATAAAGCGATTATAATACAGTGAAACGAAAAACTACATTTACCTACAAATAATCTTTTCTTTTTACATCAGTTGATACAGGTATTTTTTTAAATTTTCATTTCCTTACCGGATACCATTTATTCATTGATACATTTAAAATGCAACATAAAATTAATAATTTGACTAGTTTCTAAATCGTGTATTGGTAAAATATATTTTAGTTAGACTAGAAGCCGGGTCAGTTTTTCAAAATATATTAAACCACGTGCAGATTTACCTACGATTCCTAATAACAATAACTATTCGCCATCGCCAAAACGACGGTCTTAGTTTCCCTGAAATTGCATGCAGTATTGATTTTGCCACAAAATATACTGCATAAGCCACAGATATATAAGTAGAATATAGTACAGTAAAATATATTAGAATAAAATAACTGTTCAACTGTGGAATGGTAAATACTTTAACGATTATTATCCATCTTCTATCCTTATCAGTATCTCGTTTCTGAAATAATTTGAAAGCCTTAACAATGTCGCTTATTTACTTGACGTGATAGTATCATACATTGCGAATCTTAGCTCCTCATTACTTACGTTAACCGTGTTTACACTACGGTAATGGACATTTCTTGGGACTCCTAGCATTTTGGGTTGGGGTCGTTGGGTATTTATCCCTAATTTTCTAATTCAGTCTCATAATTGCGCACACATAAGTGAAAGGTTTTTACAAAGAATACTTACAAGTAAAAAGCGGTTAGCAGCTCGTTTGCGTGATAGAAATAACATGATTTCAGCTTTTATGTTATGACAATTTTATAATGTAGCTCTAGTTGTTTCATCTCAAGAAGTCCGTTGCGACACAAATACTGATATGTATAATATTTTGCGCGTGAATGTCAGCTATTGGAATGACGTCAACCTAAAATGCTTTCTTATATTAGTTCTAGTATTCAAACAATAAATTGATTTCACTTAAACCGTAAATTGATATTATTACTATAAGTTTCCATAAAATATATTAAGCCAGCGCTTTTATTTGGACAAAGAAGCTTGTCTAACATTTACGCAAAAACATCGACTTTCAAACTGGTTATTTTTATGTCGCTATAATCCTTTTTCAATTGAGAATTATAATTAAAACGATGTAAATATCTTTATTTGTTGGACAGTTTTAATAGGAATTCTCGCGACCCAAAACGTAATAATATTGGAAAATATTTTGTACTTTAAATAATATTACCACGTCAGTACGATAATACGTGGAAAAATTATCTGGAGACAAGAAAACGATTAATATTTATGAATATACGCTGCTGACGTCACGCAGAGTGTATATACAAACGGACTTCATGAGATGAATAAAACTATACTTAAATTTTAGTTTCCGTTATTAAAAGTATTTGCTTACAAATCAAAATTATAAGTAATGTATCAATGTACATTAATATTATAAATTCTTCGTATTAAATCTATGATTATAATGAATTTTCTATCGATTCTTAACTCGAAGCAAAGAAAAAAAGGGATTATTTGGATGATAATAATTTTCGCCTACATTATTAAAATATTAGCGATAATATCATCTCAAATTCATGAGGCAAATAAAAAAGACTCGGTAATAGGTTGATAAACTTTTATCGTATAACTTTCATCAGCGTTCCATTAAATTATGGAATATTTGTGTCTAATATTCAAATATCAATGTTGCTCTTGTTTCAAGCTTATACTTCGCAGATGTTAACCTGAAACGACCATTACGTTCAGATTTTAATTGAGTTGGTTTACATAAATCAATTACGAGTATTTTCCCAAATACCGTTCCTTATTTTGTTACAAATATAATTGTATGAAAGGAAAAGTCTTAGAAAATAATTGTGTTTTAAAAATAAATATATTAAATAGGTATTCTCAACATCATTTGCGTTTCCAGTTTGTTACATGTTAAATTTTTCTTTAGCCAAAATTAACATAAATCTGAATTATTTACAGGGGAAGTAAATAAAGTGTCTACTGTATTTGTTTTAAATATCAGGGGTATTAAAAGTGACATTACTTACCAAACGTTATTTTGTAACATAAGAAAAAATATATACTTCAAAATGTTTACTTTTACAGTAAATTATGCTGATTTACCTCCCATAAAAAATACATTTACCTAAAAAAATGTATTTCTCGTTAGTTTTTCTGAGACAACAGTACACAAAAGATAAAACCGGACACATCATGATACCTAATCATAGATATGATAGTGGTAACGATGGTTTTAATAATAAAATCGACCACATAATTACGGTCCGCTTAAGAGCTAAAATGGCACACACATAATATAATCAATACGATTAGTATACGTTTAGGTTCATAACGATGCGATGAATTGAATTCGGGACTGATGATTTTGACTGGTAGCTGAGTTGGCGGGGGCTCCAAACGAACCACGTTCACTGGAAGACAAAGTTCTGTTTAGATTTTGGAAAAACAAAATAAAATACAAAGTGTTATGTATAAGGATTTAAAGAATTAAATTAAATATGATCACAACCATAGATATTATTATTATTAATTGTGTAATTTTACAATTGTGCAACGACGGTGATTTTTATCACATTGGGATGACTGATACCTAAATCTCTCCCGGGAACACTACAGCTCAAGATAATCAGGACAATCACACAATTAATCGAAACGTCGAGAAACTAAACAACTTAAATAACCCCAAATACGCGATTAAATCCGTAAACAAAATAGTTTTATTTTTAATATAGAGACTAATGAATAATGTCGTTGGGAGGTTCGAAAGTTTCGGGCATTCTATGACCACCGACTACTGCCACGCAACCTTCATTCAACCTTTTGTCCCCATTGTGGGCAGATAGATTAGAGTCCTAAAATAAATAAATAAATACACCCAACAGTCACATATAGTCCTGACCCCACATTTAAATCAATTAAGTCTTGGTTCGTGGGTATCGGAAACTACGAGAGACTTTTCGGTCTCAAAAACACCTCATTTGTGCATTTCTTAGAATAGGTCTTAAATTAAATTTTAATTTAAAATGATTTATGCAATACCTGGTCTGACTCAATGACCTTTCCGATCTTTCTATTTATCTATTGCTGCGAATGCAATCCATTACACAATTACTTAACATTTAATACCCAAATGAAATGTCACATTAAAGAATAGTGCTTTTTACTACGAGAGACTTTTCGGTCTCATAGACACCTCATATGTCCTAATATTTGGGTACTATGCTAAGCTGTGTACACTTACCAGAGACGGTGTGGTTCTGCACATCCGCGAAGCCCTCGCCGACGCTAGCGTAACTGGGAATAGTGCTCAGGCAAGTAATGTCGACGGTCTGGTTGGGAAACAATTGAAGGCTGGTCAGAGGGAAGTGAAGCGAGGAGTTGGTCATCGAGAGCTGGATGCCGTGGTGGTGACGGTGAGTGGTCACCGCACCATGTGGTACCGTCAGCCTTTCGTCCACCTGTAGACAACAATTACTAAACTAACATACCGCTTACTGGCCGTTTTCGCAAACTACAATAATTATAGTTGGGTGTTTTTTTTGGTCCGTTTGCCTGATGGTAAGCGAATACGACCGCTCTTGAACATTATGAAAACTTAACATCTTGAATTACAAAGCCATACTTGGCGTTCCACTGGGCTCGCCATTCTGAGACATAAGATGTTAAGTCTCAATATGTTCAGTAGTTACTCTGGTTACAATATCCTACGCAGAAACAGAACAGTGCATTTACACTGCTGTTTGGCGGAAGAAATAGAAATGACGAGTTGTGTCTAATGGTACAATGGGTACAAATGAACCGCAGAAATTTTTGCAACATTATGCAACAATGTTAACGATTGTTAATGTTGGACAACATTACTTGACATATAAAATTGTGTTATTAGATGTTGCTGAATAACATTTCAAAACTTTCCTCAGCAAAAAACAACGTCTGGATGCACTAATAAAATTATACAATACTGCACTATAGTAACCAAGTATAGCAATTAGCGTATTAGTCATAGTTAAGAAGAATTACCAAACTTGATATGCCGACAAAAGTCAAAACGGCCATCAACGTCAATCAAAATTAGCCATTGCCAAATCATCAGATACAGGACCTCCACTAGTCAATTTATAGAAAGATTTCCAAAGAATGTGGTTGGCATTCACTGGCTTATTACTCCCCAATTACTACGAAGATGAAAAAGTGGCATTTATTCGAAATAGAAAAAAGATAAGTAACTAATTATTATCAGTTTCAATTAAAATCATTTCTTAGTAATATCATGGCTCGTTAATACAAAACATCAGTTCACCGAGTAATATCTTCTTTTTTTCTTTTTTACTGCGATAGGTGGCGAGAAATTTGTTTGAATCTACAAAGCTATAATTATCCGGCTTTTCTTAGAATACTGCTAAAGCATTATTATTGAAGTGATATTCCTCCTTCGTGAAGCGCTTTGAGTCTGCAGTAATTGATTTCTTAGAATAGGTCTTAGATTGATTTTTAATTTAACATGATTTATGCAATGTCTGGTGGTGTGATTCAATGACCTTTCCGACGTTTCTACTTATCTATTGCTACGAATGCCATACATTAAACAAATACTTTAATTGAATTTACATTGAATACCCAAATGAAATGAAGCTTTAAGGATGTATTTATCTACAGATACCATATCAGATACAAAAAGGAAAAAAATAGTATAATTAAATATAAGCGTTAAAAGGAAAATGGAACGCGCGCCCACATTACTACCCACAGGACACCATATTGTTATCAAATGGAACGAAATAAAAAATCTATGAAATTCGAAGCATGAACTACCTCATTATTTACACTATAGTACATGTTCTCCATTTCGATTTCAAATGCGCATTCGGTTCTCGTTAAAAAAATACAAATGAACATACGAGTATATATAAATTCTGACAATTCAATCCAAAATAAAGGACCCTCGATATTGACAAGCATTAACATTGACAGTCTTATACAATATTTTAACTTAAAGCTTTCAGATAATTCAATATTGAATTTATATTCCCGAGGCAGAAGGCTACATTTACAAATGAGTTAAGGGCAAAACATTCAATGAGATTAATATATTTAATTAGATGATAAAACTAATACATAAAACCATATCGACTTCATTTGACGAAGAAGTACATGATCTCTCTTGTGACACGAACTAAGCTGCAAATATCCAAAACTCAATCGCCCCAACAAAAACTAACAAGAAGTTGGGTAACAAAAAAGGAACAAAATTCTATTTTGTGCCGCTGCATTGCCAGCGACGCGATGTTAAAAGGGTACCTACCTCAGTCAAACTAATGGTTTTTCTTTTATTTCATACACGACTTGAATAAACACAAAAAGTGAAAATCTCAGAATCCATGAAAGCCATTGTTGTATGCAAAAATATCGTATTTTTGGCACGGTGTACCTAACCCGTGACTAGATTTATTCAAAGAAGACGAGCAGAACTTTTCTCGTTTGCAAGCGTCAAAACTGTTGCACATTTCATTTATCATATCAGCCAGAATTTATCCACTGTTGGATATAGGTCTCTTCTCTATCGCACAACTTTTCTCAGTGCTACGCATGTCTCATTCACAATTTGCCTTGAACCTAATGATGTCCATCCATGTAGTGGGCGGTCTGCCTATCTTCCTATTGGCCTCTCTAACCCATCATTTTGTTACCGCGTTAGTCCACCTGCAGTCCATTCATCTGGTTACATGTCACTCAAGGCAATGAAAATAAAATACAATATCATCATATATCATGGTTGCCTGTAAGAAATTACCTAGTGGGATAAGGCTGCCGCTTGTACTATTATTATTATTATGCGATTTCTTTGTTGTTTCTCTGTACAGTGCAAAAAATAATTAAATAAATATATAATAATATTGTTATATCGAGGCAGTTATTCATTATTCATTGTACATACCTTCATATTGTTTATGAACCAGGTGAGATGCGGGGCGGGGTGAGCCGGCGCGCTCTGGCAGGTCGCTTCCAGGTTATCATTCGACGATAGCTTCTTGTGCTTTATTTTAATCTTTGGACGGAATTTTTGACGAACTAAAACAATAAATATATATTAAAACATCAGCGCTAATTATAAACGCAAAGGTAGTATAAACTGTAAGCCTGAAGCCAATAAATAGACATAATTCCCAACGTATTCTAAATTTTGAAATATAAGATTCCTTAGTTTCAGTAACAATTATATAATTATTTATTTATTTTGGTGTGTGTAATAAATAAAAAGATAATTATAACGTATTCTGTATACAACACGTCACGTCATGTGCATACAATCATCGCTATAATATATAGAGATGAGATAAAGACCTTCGAAAAAGAGGACCAAAAGTGGTATCCAAATAGAGATGTTATGAAGTAATAGCTGATGTAAAAAATCCTTAAGTTGTCATTTAACTCATTTTTAACTTTTAACGGAACAACTACTAAGAGATTATTCACACAGAATACAAATTGAAAAATTTAGCGTAACTTAAATCATTATCGCGTTCGCATGTAAAATTCAAATGCAGATACATATATATTACGCTCCGTGTAACTCTGGAGCACTCAATCTACCCATCTCCGCAATTTTAAATGTGTGTGAGAAGTGGCCTCCAGTTTGCCTCGGAACAAATTAGATTAGCAAAGTAAAGCGAACGTACGACCGGTCGCGATTCACCATAGAGTACGCGGAAGACTATGCAAAGTGGATTACTATTAAGTCGACCCTAACGCGGCTCCCTGTAAAGTTGGGTGGAATATCAAAAGCTTTGAAAAATCCCCATTTTTTATGCGCGAGTGATTGTATGGAATACACTCTTCTACCGTTCATTTAATATTAACTGCTAGCTTTCACACATCAACGTTAACTTGAACAACATTCTGAAATGTAGGGTTTGTAAATAAATAAAGTTGGAAGTTGCTTTCAAGGAATCATTAATTATTATTATCTCATTTAAACATAATAATACAAATATTTAATATTATTATATCAAATGTAATTCTAGAACTCTAGCAACTAGAATGTTTTATATTCATCTGTGACTTATCTATTTGTAATACAACCGCAACTTATTAGGACTGAGCAGATACTTTCACTAAGGTCTAAAATTTAATGAATAATTAACATGAAATTAAGCTGGTATGCTTAGATAATATTAAATATTCTTACCAATAACAGTGATTTCATGTAATTTGGAGACTTTAGAGTAGAGAGGAGTTTCCAGAGCAATCTCGCAGGCGTAAGTCCCAGAAGCGGAGAAATCCAGCCTCTCAAGCATCATAGACGTCGGCGCCAGTCGTATTAACTGAAAGTTTATTGGTTTTATTAAAATACTCATTTTATTCTAAATCTTCAAGAAGTTTCATTTGTGTCGCTTCCATGTTTGTAATTACAAAGCTGTAAACCCGGAGTTTAGTTAGTAGAAGACACGCTAGTCGCTAAAAATATCTTTTTTTAGTATCTGAACCTACATTTACTAGCGACGGTCGTGTTAAAAATATTCGTTCAAATCTCTGATGCATAATTTTAGTAGATTTTCGACCATTTTTATGATCTTGCAAACAAGGAATGAGATCACCGACTCTATATTGATTTTCGTGATGGTGAGAGGTTACTCCTGCTGCTGCTCATGAACATCCACAATGGTTGGGTCATAGATTTGTTGCCGACCTATGAAAACGGCTGGGGAGCAGGAAGGAAAAAGAATAGAAATAAGAAAGGGGCATTGGAGATCTGGGCATTACGATCATGGATCTAAATCCAGCAGTAATAATAATTTTTAAATGTTGACACTACATCGATGAGGAAACAAATAAAACTTCTTACTAAGAAAAATTCAAAGTTACTTACAACTCATACGAACAGTATCTACAGTACTGCGCGAGACGTTACCGATGGGAACAACAATAAATACCAACATGCAATCTCGACAGTCATCCTGTTAACCAAACACATGTTTAATCTTGTTCAAGTCCGACTCTATATTGATTTTCGTGAATACACTCATCGGTTGTACAAATAACGAAATGAAACGTGTTTTTGCCACGTCGTGTTGCCTCGCCAGATATTTCTATCTATTGTATCTGCTATAAGTATTTGTGTTAAATATACAAAATTCTTACACAAGTTCTGACTCGATAAAAATATTTAGTAGATAACATGTTGACGGTCATAAATAAATGTGACTTAACGGGTTCTAAGGTAATCAGAAGGGAATGTTTTGAAATACCGACCAACTGGTGACACTGACAAGGGGATTTTCTGTGCTTGTATTTTTAGGTAACATTAATGAATCTTTAGATGCTGTCCAGTTAGAATTTAGAAGAGAGATAATAACACGATGGTCTACTTAATTAAGCCGACCTGATCTAAACAAAATTATCAAATGCCGAACCTACAATTTATGAACGTTTTATACATGTTAGTCGTTATGAAGGGATTTCCTTTGCAATGTACATTGGTCAACTTTGGGGATAGTACATAACTTTTTGTCATTAAAAATACTTCAATGCCAAAAACTAAAGTCTTCAAGCGTTTTGAGTTTCCAGAGAACTATATAGACTACTAGAATATGTGACACAAAGCCGATCGCCGAACGCGACGGTTCTGTGACATGTCCAAATCCAGCAATACAATCGCTCACGTCCCGTCACCTCCAGTGAGGATTTTATGAAGATATATGTATCTAAAAGATCTATTTAACATTGTTATTGCGCCAGTAAGGCTACAATAGTTAATTAAATTCACGTAATTTAAATTTTAAATACAGAGATAATTTCGCGATTGAACAGTAAACTTGGCGCAATATCCTCTATTTTCTTTAATATAATGGAATCCGGGAAATTTGCCGCAAACCAGGCAAAATTGTCGAATGTCGTCGATCTCTCAAATTAACTTTGGGCGATATGGGAATAAAATACGGTGAGGCAACGAAGCCAATCAACGTGGCTAAGACTCCAGAGATCGGGTATTCTGCGAATAATCTGACGGACTGCCAATAATTGACTTTATGCACGTGCTCTGTGGGATAATCTATAATTCTGATTGTGTCCTAAAGTTACGTACAAACAAACATACATATATGCAGAGGTGTACCAGGATACCCGCGTTTCGTCTTGTGTGTTCCGTCTCATGATGTGATAGGGCCCTATGTCCATATCAGGAACAAATTCCCGTCTCAGACTGTTCATGAATAGAAAAATTCAACTTCGCTTTGCCCGATCCGCGATTCGAACCCGAGACCTCAGCTTTGTAATTGTATTTTTTTTTTTCTTTTATTGCTTTAAATGGCGAGACGAGCATGCCGTTCGCCTGATGGTAAGCGATACGACCGCTCATGAACAGTAGCAAAACCAAACAACACCTTGAATTACAAAGCAATGCTTAGCATTCCACTGTGCTCGCCATCCTGAGACATAAGATGTTAAGTCTCAATATGTCCAGTAGTTACTCTGGCTACAATGCCCTTCAACCCGAAACACAACAGTGCGTTTACACTGATGTTTGACGGGAGAAATAGACACTGCGGTGGTACCCACCCAGATGGCCTCTCACATATGAGAGACCTACCACCAGTGCCGTAGTATAACAAATTGTACCGTAGTATAACCAGGGCAATCTAAAAGTTATCCGTTTTTCTCTTGTTCTTTTTTTTATCTTATATTGCGTCTCCTTTAACTATCTAGTTCATAGGCCTCAGTAGTAACTAATCACTAAGCTAGCAATTTGCTCGGTTGCCGAACCTGTCTCTTAAAAACATATCCACTGCAATTTGATCGGATGTAATTTCAACGTGACCTCTCACTATGGGCCTCATGAGACGGCTCAAGGTCATTCAACGCGCCATGGAGCGGGCTATGCTCTTTATTTTCCTACGAGATCGAATCAGAAATGAGGAGATCCGTAGGAGAAAAAAGGCTACCGACATAGCCCGTAGGATAAACAAGTTGTAGTGGCAGTGGGCCGGGCACATAGCTCGTAGAACTGATGGCCGTTGCGGCCGAAAGTTTCTAGAGTGGAGGCCACGTATAGGCAAGCTAAATATCGGACGCCCGCCTACAAGGTGGACGACCTGACTAAAGATGCAAGCCCTTTCCAACAGGTCGATGTGGAGATCCTTGGGCGAGGCTTATGTTCAGCAGTGGACTTCCTGTGGCTGAGATGATGATGAGGTATAATTTGCTATAGATATTTATTGGCTCGCGGCTCTATATGTGCGTGTGCTTGTAAAATTTGAAGATTTTGGTGTCAGGGATAGTTGTCGCCCGAGCAACACGTGTTCTTCCCGCTTTCTTATACAGGTACAGTCAACGATAACAATGGTACGTACCTTACGGAAAAAATACTTAATAAAAAATATTTTATTTTAAAATAAATTATTATTGTTTTAAAATTACATAATGATTTTTTTAATATTAAAAATAAGATTTTTATGTTATTCTGTTTGAATCATAATTTTTCTTGTGGAAATATTTTGTTTTTAATTTATTGTATTTATAAGTTTGAATTTATAATTTTACTTGTAATTGGTTGAATATTATTTATTAGTAATTCCTAATAAAATAAATTCCTATTATTAAATTGTATATAAATATACTATTCTATATTAAATGTTTGAACACTATATTTGAAGTAATTGATTTAAAAAAAGAAAACTATGAACTAGAACATGTTACAACCAGTTTGGAATCCCCTTTTTAACACACACAATTTGTAATATTGAAATTAGGTGAGCGAACAGAAGAATAAACACAAAATAAGAGTGTACAAAAAATAGACATCAGACTTTAGTTAAACATTATCATAAGTCTCTAATTGTATTTTAATGAGATTGTCCAATATTTTAGCAGAAAAAAAGAAAACAAGGCAATAAAAATAATCAGTACTTTATCATGTAAATATATATAATATCTTATTTATTATAAATATTCCAAGTTGTTTCTCACACTGTGAATATGTTTATTACATCTTTGGTGGCGGTATGAGTCTACTTTCGTCATTTTGAACACCAGAGTAATACTACGTTAGAAGTTGTGAATATTTATAGTATAAATCATAATAATCAAGTCTTATTTGAAAGTAATATTCAAACAAAAAACTGTTTCAATCCTATTTTATAGACGTGATACAGATGAAAATCCTAATTAATGCTGGCAACGATATCGAATACGTAATGATATGATATTTTTGCAAGAAAATTGTGTATTAAATTTATCACTAATATTACGGGTCTAAACTGGACGGAGACAAATAAAAATACCTATCACATTCTATCTACAAGTAAAATGAATCAAAATACATAAACATACGAATAAAAAGGAAGTCCTGTAATCTTTGGCTCCCTGGCGTTTTTACAGCCCGCAACTATGCATAATATTATTGCATAAAAAAATAATTACCGACAATAGAAACTTCACCTTGTCTTACTACACTTTTAAATATAAATTTAAAACCTATAAATTATCACATTTCACATGCCTTTTTATAAATTAATCGTACTCGATTGTACCATTTGTCACGCACACACCCCTATTGCATATAAACAAGCTTGACGCACACTTAGAGCGGCGCGTCAACACGAGTTGAAGCATCTGTAATAACAAACATTATTAACCTAATAATTATATATCAGCCTCATTTTTTGTGGACATATTTGTGTTGTTTATTTTTATATCAACCTGTTTGAAATTGGCCGTTTTTTTATAAGGCAGTCAATCTATCTCATAATCAATTTAATGTCACAGTATTCAATGGAATATTAAAAATTAATGACAAAATTAATCAAAGGCCAGAGACTTTATGAAGTAAACGTAAAATTAAGCCATAATGTGCCGATTATGAATTTAGCTTATAAAGTATTCATAGTCAAAGTTCATAAGTTAATTATTTAAACATCATTTGGCAAAGGCTGTTTCATAAATTCGAAGGAAAATTATTAATTAAAGCAAAGAGTGTTGGTTAAGAAAAGAGAGTTCGTGATATCAGTATAATTCGATATTTTAGTGGTGTGCCGTTGGCAAAATGTAGGATGTTGTTTATTTTTTATAATTTAGATATAGATTTTGCCCTTTTTATTTTTTAAACAATTATTGTACCAGTGGTTGATGTTACATTGACCAATGTCTTCCAATGTCTATCACAGCATTTCAAGATAGGATGTTTAAAATTAATAGCTTGAAAATTGATAGGGAACGGGGGAATGAAGTATTCAAAAGGCCGTCTGGGTTAGTACTACCGCTGCGTCTGTTTCTGCCGCTAAATTACACTGTGTTAGTACTATGATGTTCCGTTTCGAAGAACATTGTAGCTAGAGATCACTGCGCATTACTTATTCATTTTCCAAACATCCAATATCTATGGGGACAAGCGCAGTGCTAAATGTGCCAATAATTATGCCACACAATCAATTCTTAGTGGTATTTTTGGTTTTGTCTATTGATACTAATAGAAATGTTAAAGAAATCTGGAATGAGGCTTAAGTAATTTAAGTGATTCAAATAGGTAGCTCCAAATTTAGAGGTACACCGTGTTTGTCTCTGAGTGGCACAACTGCGATCAAACTGACAACTCACTGATCGACTCACTAAACTGACTACAACGTTTCTGTGCCACTCCTTGAAACACTTTCATTAATATTTTATGCATAGTATAGAGACGTGTTGTATCTTCTTAAAATTAAAGCAAAAATAGTACACCTCTATCAGGCGATTTTTATACTGTTCCAGCCTAATGACTGCACTGTACCTGATGGAAAGCGTAAATGCCGTCCAAGCAAAGTATCGAATGGCATCAGTCGGTAGACCTATGCCATTCGTAAAGGTCACTGACGCCTGGAATGTATTACGTCAACTAAGTAGCTATCACAAGGTGTCCAAATGTGACGAGACTAAGCCAAAACATCAACGAGATTTCCTTTGTTACTTATCAATCAAAATCACAATATTCTTTCTTCTAAAAATCTTTCATAAGATCTTTTGAATCGTTAATTTCTGCTATCACCGCTTCGGAACGTGTTGTAGCTGTGAATTCTTTTTTTTTTCATAAAAAATTACAATGATTCATGTCACAATCATCGTTTCGTTTTTTGAGAATATTTTTAATTACTTACATGTAAGCATGAACTACTGCGTTTTATTCATTCCCCAAAATTCATTTAACACCTGGCATATTAAAGTGCATTTCGATGAAGCATTCCTTGGATCTTTCATAAATCGTTTTAATATTTACACGTGCAAGCAATAAATACTCGATATTGAATGCGAAATTCATATTACGTACCAAATTCCGCTACAATATGAAAACGATATTATAATAAACTAGCTTTACCCGCGACTTCGTCCTCGTGGAATTTAACAAAAACTTTATTTTTCTAAAATAAAATACTTTTTTTTAAATAAATGGAGCCTAAGTTACTCCTTATTATATCAGCTACCTGACAATAAAAGTCCCGTCAAAATCCGTCCAGCCATTTCAGAGATTAGCCAGAACAAACAGACAGACAGACAGAAAGACGGACAAAAAAAAATCTAAGGTCATTTTCGTTATAGGTATCGTGTATATAACGATATGTAGTGGGACGTTTATTTTCACTTTACAAAAAGGCACTTCAATTTTGTTTATATGTATAGACTAGTGGTACGCACGGTTACGCCCGGGTGTATACTCTAAACTTTTTGAAATTATTCTATCCACGTACGGACATGCTATAATTATGAGCATAGGCTCATCAGGAATAATGTAAGAGTCTAATGGTGAAAGAATTTTCAAATCGGTCCAGTGGCTTCAGAGCCTATTCAATGCAAACAAACAATCAAATCTTTCCACTTTTTTATACGACAAGAAGAAAAATTTATTTCGGATCTGAGTATTTTTGAAACCGAAAAGCGGCTCGTAGTTCCTGATACCTAAGACACAAGACTCGTTCTTAGTTTATTATTTCAGTTGTTAGTTTATGTGTTCAGTATAGTGTATGTGCGTTACTAGGCCAGCATGGTGGACTATATGGCCTAACCCCTCTCCATTGTAGAGGAGGCCCGTGCCCAGCAGCAGGGTGTAAATGGGCTGATACAGATACAGTCAATATGTAATTGGTTTATTTGAAATTGTCTTCAATTAGTGTATCTTTGATATAAATTATATCAATGATTCCAATTGTTTCAGGCATTAGACAATACGAATTTGTTCCAACAAGAAAATATTACTTAAACAAATTACACTCTTGCAAAGTTTCTCTTTTATCAGTGTTCGACCCTCCATTACTAGGGTCGCAACAAAAAAGTAATTAACTTGTCATAAAGTTAATTTCTTGCGGTCTTTAAATAATCTGATTTAGGCCGAAACTTTCCTCACAAAACTCACGGAAGGGCACTGCGAGGTCAAAGGGATCGGGTGATTTTTTTCCTGTTTATACATTTTAAATATTTTTATTATTAATTTTGACGCAGTCGGTTTATTTTTTATGGCACGTGATGTCCGCTAAAACAGACTATACTTGTATAGTAAAGAATAGCCTGCCACTTCTTAAACATTACGGACTGATATAGTAACAGACGAAAGATATTTACTTCTCGCAGGTCACTTTTGGAAATGTAAATATTTCCCAACACATGCTGTGGCTGAAACAACACATACTTATACAATTCAAAAATCCAAAAATTATGGTATCCCAAAAAAAACCTCTCGATATCGGTTGCAGTCTGTATATACCGCGTATAGTTGTCGCAATCTAACCAGTTATGAATATTCTATCACCATTTCATCCTGCTCAACTTAAATAACGCATCAATTAAATGTTAAACGTTCAAGTTTATGCCATATTCGTCTTCCTTTCAAAGTATGATACTTTGCAAACTTATCAAAGTGTCGCTACCTGCGCACAAGCTTTAGAAAATTCCAGTGAAATGCACAAGTTTTGTGCCCGAAGTGTTTCTTAGAAATAAAAGTTTTAAACATCGTATGTCAGGTCTTATTGCAAATATTTTAGAGAGATTTACGCTTCTCGGTATTAAATATTATTTTAAACCTTATTAGCAATCATTATAATTATTATTTTTTAAGTCAGAAGCCAACCTGCACTAGGCCAGCGTGGTGGACTATAAGGTCTAACCACTCTCAATCGTACGATCGATTGTAGAGTAGGCCCGTGCCCTGCAGTGGGACGTATATGGGCTGATACAGAAGTCAGAAGCCAGCTCTAGGAGTAGACCGAAATAAATTGGGTTTAAAACTAGTAAGCCGCGTTAGAATATCAAACGACAACACACAAGGCGATATCAACCACCTAATGAACCCATGTTACATTATGCAAATTCAGAGCAACAACTGCATTTAGTTGTAATTATACCTTGATAACCAAAAAGAAAAACAATGTTGAATAAAATATTTTTTTAATTATATTGAAATGAAATTGGTGTATTGGTCATGTAAGCAATTAAACAGCTTATTCTATCTTTACAAAATTATTGATATAGTATAAGTTTTAGTTTTTGCAGTCGTATTATTTATAACTATTTATAGTAAATAAAATGCTATTCAAGGAAATCCATTATTTTTATTTAATCCACATTTTACTGAACTATAACTACGCGGGGCAATTTAATGTTAACACCGGACCTAACGCGGCCCTGTCTGACAGTGGGCTTACATTACCACTGGAATTATGCAGCGCGACCCAGTTCTGGGTATATTCAGCGCATAACACTCAGTGGGCTTGTTTTAGGTCCAATCGATGAAATAACGACCATGAGTATTTCCGAAACGTCACGTAATCTTAGACTTACTACCGGATCTGACGCGACCCTGACTGGGAAGTCCCGGCGAAACAAACTCAGTGGGCTTAAATTACCACTAAAACTACGCGGCGCGATCTAAGTCTTTGGGCTTGATATTGGTTAATTTCTTTAAAAAAATATATGACTTGTCTTTCAAATGTTGCCATATTATTATATATTATTATTCTCGTTATTTCATCTATCATATTTTTATTTTTACATATATAAATTATAAAAAATAATATATATTATATAAATATATTATTTATTATTGTTACTCGGCTGGTTTGTTATTAGTTTAATAACCGATAAGAACATTAAAATATTAATAATACACCTCTCAAAAAACGAGTATTTGACATTAAATGCATAAAAATATAGCCTTGCGAAAGACCACCCTTTCCGTAGACAGAGAATACCACCCTTTCATAGTAATGGAATAAACACATGACGTCTATAGTTAAGAGTTAAACGGAGGTAGGAACTCGAAAATGAAATTACACTCATGATGTTGATATTTCTCGGAATATAGTAACGTGAATTCAGTTGGAAATTCATATAATTCATAATTTATTACCCTACATCATTTCGACTGATTATATTTTTAATTTCGATATTTACATGTAATTAAAACATTTTAATACTTATGTTTACTTTCAAAATAATTATAAAGTGTTATTTAACAGCAATATAAATAAACATTGAAATTAAATAAGAAATCCTGTTCATTCCAGTCCAAAGGTTGTCAGGAAGAGATCGCCGTGAGCGACAAGACCGCCGTTTGTACTGATATTTAGATCCAAGTGTCTAGTTTGTGTTGTTCCTTTGTTTATGTTTTGTGTACAATAAAGAATCGTATCACTAATATTAAAAAGTTTGTTACCTCTTCACGCTCAAACCGCTGGACCAATTTTGATGAAATTTGGAATAGAAGTATGCATATCACATAATATGCTACTTTTTATGTCAACAAAGTGCATTGTTTCCGTGCAAGGATTTTTTTAAATATATTCTATACTCTTTTAAACTCAAAGGAATGTGATGGGAAGTTTAAAGTCCGGTAGTAACGTTGAGTTTAAATATTTAAAACAATTATCACCTGAAGTAGTTTCTATGTTTCCAAAGAGGACTGGACTCAAAAATATCTGGACATAGATGGCTGGGCTGCTAGTTATAAATAAAAATAAAATAAATAAAAAATAATCGGCAGCCCATCTTTGTTCTCAATTTCGTCTCGTTGTGAATCTACAGATAAATTTGAAACAACAAATAAAATAAAATAAAATAAAAACTGTTTAAAGCATTTTTGAGTTCCTTTTAAAATTTAAACAACAATCATTTACACTCGTGACCTAATATTATTAACATGTGAAGATTAAAATGTAAAAAGAGGAAAACTATTCTTATTATTTAACAACAGCGCTGTCGGCAATAGATGATTGTAGGTGACCTACATACATATAATCTGTAACTCGATATCTGTTCAAGGAACACACAAGTACTTTTTATCTCGAAAATATAGTCACAGAGTACTTTGATATATAGGAAAATATAGTGTTCCCGTGGCATGAGCAATGAGGTATACACGAATATGGACTGCCTATTTTACCGAACAACTTATAGTAACTTTATCTAAGAGTAATCAATAAGTTTTCAATTGTGCAGGTAGTCAAAGCTTCAGTCAATGTTCATCGGTTCGATCGATTTATGAAAACAATATTAGCATGTTTGGTAAAGCTGGACAAAATAACTGTCTGGTTGCTTCGTTAATTCTTTCTCCTATTTTTATAACAAAACTCGGTGACTGTGGCTGTTCCACTTTTCACACAACTTTTACTTTTTTTCAACATTATTTCGAACTCGAATTTCGATCTATTTTCGATAATTAGTCTACGCAAACTTTAAGGTTGTATGTATTTTTATCAGCTTTATACAAAAAAAGTTTATCAACCACCTTCATTACCGTCTGCGAGCTACGGCTGCGTCTTACACAGATTATTTGCCGAAGGCATGGCCTTATCACCTTAGACGAAAAACCCAAATTAATGAATGTATGTTTTCTTTACGATATTGTTATCCTGACAACCTTTGGACTGGAAATGCCCACCCATGTGGCTGCTCACATATGAGAGACCTACCACTAAGATATCCGAAAGTTAGTTTATGAAACCAGGCCTTAGTATCTGATTGATAGATTGTCGTCCCAAAGATTGTCTACTTGATTATTTACGATCTTTTGGCGTCCGGGTGCATTGTTGTCATGCTGTTGTCAAAATACTAGGAACAGTTTTTCTTTCTTCACATATTATTAACATAGGACCTTTTAATAATATAGCCTTCGTGTATAATACTTGTTGTTTATACTATGAAGATATGTCACAAATAATGGATTATATAGATATTTTTAATTTTAATTTTAGTTCCAAATGTCGCCACACGTCAATAGAATTAAGATGAAATATACATTATTCATGTTAACACTTGTCGATACACTGAGATTACTAACTAATAGTTTCAGGAATTTGCTATCAGCCACATGAAGATTCCTGACTAGTATCCTCAAGGATTTCCTAGAATTCCATCAGTAACGTAACCACCATAAGACTATTTGCTGTGCTTTTAACTGAAACATCACTCACTTCAAGTGTTTGCAAGAAAAGCTCTCTAGCAAAATTCAGTCGGCATTATTAAAGATCCGTAATTTCAGTACTTACGTTTAGTTTTTTAATGCGAGTAAAAGAAATAGCTCTGTTAGTTTTTTTTAGCAAATAGACTAAATACACGTTTTAATCCTTCCATTTTGTTATACACCGTTGTTCGATATCCTTTCGGGTTTGCGGTTGTGAACGGTACAACCGAATCCACAAAAACAAATTGCGTAATTAAATACATTGTTTCAATGTTTTAATTCGCATTTAATTATGTGTATGGTATCATTGGTAGGACGCCCACCCACAAGATAGTCCGACGACCTGGTAAAGGTCGCGGGACGTCGCTGGATGCAGGCTGCCTCCAACAGGTCTCTGTGGAAATCATTGGGGGAGGCCTATGTTCACAGTGGATTTCCTTTGGCTGATGGATGATGATGGATGATCATTGGTAGATTGGCTTAGCGAACGAGTATGTTTTATTGTTTATTGCAATCGTTTTGAATAAAAGGTGAAGATATTTCACGAATGCCCAGTCGCGTCAGGTAACTTTGACCATATTTAACCATAGCAACACCATATATAACAATATTTGAAATGCCAAATCGTCCGCAAGCTGCAAATATCTCCTAAGTGCTTTGAGGTCCAATTGGTAGTAGACAGTAAAACTAAATATAATATTAAGAATATCACATTTATGAAACCAAATTCAAGTTTATTAGTTTGATATTGTTTATAAGAAAATATTAACGATTGTTTAATATCGCTACTAAGAAAATATTATTAGGAATATTAAACAGATTGCGAGAAAATAATATTTTAATAAAAATGTTAGTGAGGTATTGGTAGCAAATTAACGGCACAATTAAATAAAAATGATACGAATATATTATATTAGATATGCGGGAATATACTTACGTTTATATCAGCTCCCGTCATGTTGTAGAATTCGTATGGCGGATCTCTCCCACGGACGAATTTCATGAACCGGTGGCCATTCTTGTAAAACACCACCTGAAAAGAAAACCCAGTTAAAACTCACTTCTCTCTCTATCTATCTAGAAACACTTCTGCCACAGGAAGTCCAGGGTAACCCCCCCTGGGTTACATTATACATTGACACGAAGCCCAAATAATCAACGCCTTTGACGATTAGAATATACCTTCTCAACAAAATGCTATAATTCTCTATCGTATGTCGTAATCATAGACTAAATCAGATTAAATGATAAATGTCGTAGAGAATAGTATTGGTTTTTATAAGTGGAAATCATATTAATTGTTCGTGGACGTCGAACGTTCCAACATTCGAACCTTGTGTCTGACCTTGTGGATGGGCGTCCGACACTTATACAAATATAGCTGAATCCAAAACATAATACTGTTGTATTAACAGGCTTGCCACCATCATATGCGATGCTTATTATGCAAGAGAAATGAACATCCTACTAAGCTAACATCGATATTGACGACCCAGTTTTCTATATAACAATAGGTATTTTAAGCGTAGGATAGTAAACAAGTCAATGACTCAATTGACGGTAAGTGATCGCCGTCGGTCATCAACACCCACGTCACTTAGTTACGCCACTGGATTTGATACTTAGGGCAAAGCCACACGACGCGGCGACGCAGTGCTTTGCGGCGCTGCACTGTAACGCATTCGGAGTATAGGGTGCAACACGCACTGCAACCCTCATAATCCATACATCACATTAACCCTCCCCGCTTTATCTCTTAGCTCGCAAGTGGGGCGCTCGTCGAACAAACACATCTTGTGACATGGTATAGTAATTTGTATAACTTGGCAAAAAAGAGTACGATACAGTGACAGTTGGCTTTATAGAAAAAAAAATATGACAACGCTATTAAAAATGTAATTGTTTTCGTTGAATAATTTTATACTTAGGTATTTCTATATATTTTCGGACGGTTTATGTTTGTTTTGTGATTTAAAATAAGCAGAGAAACTATGACTATAGGGGGTTAACGTCACTCGCGTCCGTAGGCTTTGACTCTAGATTCCCTACACGTGACCCCTGGGTAGTGCCAAATGAGTGACACAGTTAGTGGTGGTAGGACTTATGTGTCCGCCCGGGTAGCGACCACCGTCCACGAGGCGTAAAGACCGCCATAGTGATCTCCGTACGGGGATCGCGTTCCGGGATCAGCCTATGGTTTTCCGGTTTCTTCGAGGATCTTGAGTCCGGGCATGAGGTTGTACCGTGTGGGTATTTTCGGTCGTTTGTCGAAGGGAAGAATGTTGATCCGCCGGCCAGGGAGACCCGTAGAAACGGTTGTCCGCTGGCCGCCCGCGGTATAGTACAGGGGCCCAATCGGGGCTAACCACCTCGAGAGGCTGCCTCACCATGCCGCGCATAATCTTGGGTGGGTCCGTCGTGCCGGTTGGTGACCGGAAGTGGGGTCCCGGCGGCCCATCCCGGGAGGGTACGGGGGCCCTTCCGTCCGGCGGATCAGCTCTCTTCCTGCCGACCCTTTCGTGCCGGTGCCCATTCGGCCTTCTTAGTGCCCGAACTTAAGCTCCTCGTTGCCTCTTCACCAATCTCATCCTTTCTACCATGACAGTGCAACCAAACAGAGCAGGTCCTTCAGCGGTGCTTAACCCCACCACCGCCTTCACTATGGAGTTCACTAACATCCGTGGACTCCATACGAACCTCAATGCCGTCCACCACCATCTCGAGACGGCCCGGCCTGCTTTGCTCTTCCTAACGGAGACGCAGATACGTTGTCCGGCCGATAATTCTTACCTGTTGTATCCCGGTTATTCGCTTGAAGCAAACTTCAAGCCTAAAGCCGGGGTATGCTTGTATGTTCGGTCGGACATCTGCTGTCGCCGTTTGCACTGCATGGAGGACCCCTCCTTCTCCGCTCTGTGGGTGCACGTGGATCTAGGTTCCCTGAGCCGCATCTACGTGTGCCTTTACAGGTCTCACAACGGGGATGATGAGACGACTCGGCTGTTCAGGTATCTTAGCCAGGCGGCTGATGACGCGCAGGCGCAGTTCCCGTCGGCCGAAATGGTGGTCTTGGGGGATTTCAATGCTCATCACGAACTGTGGCTGGGCTCCTCCAAGACTGATCATGCTGGCAGAGCTGCCCATGCATTCGCTCTGACTCATGACTTGACACAACTGGTGAACCAGCCCACCAGGATCCCAGATGTGGCGAGTCATGCGCCTTCTCTGCTGGACCTTCTGCTGGCGAGTCACCCAGCCGGGTATCATGTGACCGTTAGTGCGCCTCTGGGCACTTCCGATCACTGCCTGGTAGGGTCGTCAGTACCGTTCGCATCTCCTCCACGTCCCGTGCAGGTTAGGCGGAAGGTCTGGCATTACTCGTCGGCAGATTGGGATGGTATGCGGGAATATTTCGCATCCATCTCTTGGGGGCAGCGCTGCTTTGAGGGTAAAGATCCCTCAGCGAGTGCCAACGCTATTGCTGACGAGATCAGACTTGGAATGGAATATTACATTCCATCCTCTGAGATCGCCAGTAAGGGCCGTGGACGCTCCTGGTTCAATCGTGCTTGCGCCGATGCTGTCGGTGACAAACAGGCGGCGTATCGCGCTTGGATCAGGGGTCGCGCCATGAAGGATCCGAATGTCAGTTCCCTCAAAAAAGCCTACAACCGTGCCACCAAGGCCTGCAAGAAGGCGTACGTTAGGGCGGATGCCCAGCGCGTTAGCAGGATTGGGCGTGCGTTGGCCGATCACCCAACTAGCAGCCGTGCTTATTGGAGGTTGGCCAGGGCCGTCCAATCTAACTTCTGCCGCCCAGCGTTGCCACCGCTGAGGTACCCAGAAGGGTCGCTGGCCCACAAGCCGCAGGAGAAGGCTGCCTTACTGGCAAATCTCTTTGCGGCTAATTCCCGCCTCGAAGACCGTGGTTCCCAGACGCTGCCCACACTGCCTGATTGCGGTTTCTCAATGGCGGATATTCGCATCAGGCAGTGTGATGTGCGGCGTGAGTTACGGTCTCTCGATGTGCGGAAAGCCAGTGGCCCGGATGGGATACCAGCGGTGGTTTTAAGGGCTTGTGCAGCCGAGTTGTCTCCTGTACTGACTCGCCTCTACCGAGCGTCCTACCGCACAGGTGCTGTGCCGGAATCTTGGAGGGAGGCCAATGTGCAACCAATCCCTAAAAAGGGTGATCGGTCGGACCCTACCAATTACCGCCCTATCGCTATCACCTCAGTGATGTGTAAGGTCATGGAGCGGATCATAAACGCTCAATTGGTCCGCTACCTGGAGGATCACTCGTTGATCAGTGACCGACAATACGGATTCCGTCAAAATCGATCAACGGGTGATCTTCTAGCGTTTGTCCTGCATCGCTGGGGTGAGGCGATTGACCGGCGTGGCGAGGCTCTTGCTGTGAGCCTCGACATTGCCAAGGCGTTTGATAGGGTCTGGCACCGTGGTCTTCTGTCCAAGCTTCCGGCATACGGTCTGCCCGGCAACCTGTGTTCGTGGATTTCCGGCTTTCTGCATGGGCGTAGAATGCGTGTAGTCGTTGACGGACACGCTTCGGCGCTCATGTTGGTAAATGCCGGAGTTCCTCAGGGCTCGGTGCTGTCGCCCACCTTGTTTATTCTGCATATCAATGACATGTTGTCGCTTGGCAACATTCATTGCTATGCAGATGACAGCACGGTTCATGGGCGATACCACTGCGGGCCTCCAGGTTGCCGAGTCGAAACTGTGAAGGGACGCGAAGATCTTGTCATTGAGCTCAACCAGACCTTGGATCTCATTTCTACATGGGGTTCTAGGAATATGGTTGAGTTCAATGCCAAGAAAACCCAGGTGTGTGCGTTCACGTGCAAAAAATCCCCGTTCTCTCCCCTCCCCATTCTTCAGGGTGCTCCCCTCTCAATGCGGAATGACCTAAGTATCCTTGGTGTGGATATCCGCTGTGATCTCAATCCAAGGGACCACATCGAGGGCGTAATAACTGCCACATCACGCAGGGTTGGAGTCCTGAACAGGGTGCGTCGGTTTTTCACGCCCGGTCAGCTTTGTCGCTTATATAAAGCGCAGGTCCGGCCGGGTATGGAGTACTGCTCGCACCTCTGGGATGGATCCGCCCAGTACCTGCTCGATGCCTTGGATGGATTGCAGCGGCGGGCCATCCGCATTGTCAATGATGCAGACGTTACGAGCAACTTAGAGTCGCTACAACTCCGGAGGGATGTCGCCTCTCTAAGCGTGTTCTACCGCCTGTATCACGGGGAATGCTCTGAGGAATTGTATAACTTGATCCCCTCCTCTCCATTCCTTACCAGAACCACGCGGGCTGGCTTGCGAAGCCATAGCTTGTCGGTCCAAACCATCCCGGCGCGAACCAAACGGTTCTATAATTCTTTTTTGTGCCGCACCGTCAGGCTGTGGAATTGTTTGCCATCTCACGTGTTCCCTCCTTCCTACAATCCTGGGTCCTTCCGCCGTGGTGTGAAGAGGCACCTTAGCAGGCCAGCATAATTGTTTCCATTGGCATGGGACTGCCGTCCGATGCCAATGGATACTCTGCCTGGGCGGCATTTGCGCTTACCATCAGGTGCAATGCCGCCACTATGCCGGGCCATTATAAAAAAAAAAAAAAAAAAAATGAACAACAATAAATAAAAATAACAAGAATCTAAACATTTTCCTTCGGAGTATATCGGGTTGCCATATTTATATTAAATTCGATCTCAGCGCACTCATTCAAAAACACACTCTTTTTGCCAAGCTAATATGTAGGATGCCGCAGCGGCACCGCTCCGCTGCACCGTCACCGAGTCTTGTGGCTTCGCTCTAAGGGCCACAGCACATGGCGTACTTTTTACGCGCCAATAACGCGCGTATTGCGATCGCGCGCTCACGGCGCTGATGAAGAGCAAAAGTAAATTTTATTTAACTGTGCTTTGTTGTTAGTGGATATATAATTAATTCATATTATTTCCATTTATTACTGTATCTGACAAAACAGGCTAATTGTTTACTACGTAATACAATATTAATGTTATGTGTATTCCTCGTGGGAAATCCTTCTAATAAATAAATAGATTGTATGCACTTTGCGTTAAAATTCAGGTTTAGACTTGCAAATACGTTTTGCAAATGGATCGAATCATTTCGTGTGCAAATCCAGGATTTAACAATCATGTACATTTAACTCTAAATTGTTGTAAGAACGTAAAAATAGGCACGAGACAAAAAATGGTGTGACAGATGGATTGGCACAACAAAATTAGTGGGTTGTGGTTGCGGTAACATAAATAATATATTATTATTTGAACACCGACAAAATCTTTTTTTGGAATTATAAGTTTGTTAAATATACCAACGGCGCAGAAGTTATTCTGTGCCAAGACAAGAAAAAATGACAAGCAATACAAATCTCTTATTTTGTTTTGCGAAATAAATCAAATAAAATTCAAATTACTCTATAATATTTCTATATATTTCTCTTATCAAATATGTGGTTCAGTAAAAGCTTTTAGTCATTAACATTAGTTCAACAAAGTTCAAAAATATGGAGGTACTAAAATAAGACAAAATTAACCATTCAAAACTTGTGGTCCATTTCACAACTTCGAATTATTAAACAGACGCTTTGCAAAGTTTGAACATTGAATGTAACTATAAATAGTTAGCTGTAACTCTAGATAAGTTGTAAAAGATAAAATAGAGCGACATTTTCGAATGAAGATGAAACAAAGAAAGTTCACTGAAGCGATCGAGCACGCAGTTGAAGCAACAGAAGTTGAATTATCTCATACATACATAAACTCACGCCTTTTTCCCAGAAGGGGTAGGCAGAGGTGCCAAGACATCCACATTTCACCTTGTATGTTCCGTCCCACAATGTGATAGGTAGCGAGCCTAATAATGAATAGAAAAATCCAAATTATCTCAACCTATAGATAAATACCAACTGTCTGATTCATAGACAGTTTTTAAACCTATATTTGTATATTTTGTCCCTCTCGAACGACTTTTGAATCCAGTTTGAGTGAGGAAGACAAAACATTATAAAATAGTTTTAATACAAATTAAGAAATCACCTTTTAACATTTTCCTTGTACTAGCCTTAGGCATATTTACTTTTCTACTTTGATTTACTTACAGTTTTTTGTTTATTACAATTTTGTGTAGTTATATTTTCTGTTTTATTTTAATCTTATAATTATACACGTTTAGTAGTGATGTTTTGTTTTCTGGTTAAATGTTTGGAAGTGATATTTTTGTTTACTGCCCCGATGGCGTAGTTGTACTATGGTACGCCTGCAAAGCTGAGATCTCGGTTTCGAATCCCGAGTCGGGCAAAGTGATATTGGATTATTGGCCCGGAGTCAGGAATTTGTGTCCGATATGGCGATAGGCTCGCCCCCTATAACATCGTGGGACGGTACATACGAAACGAAATGTGGATTTCCAGGCAGGTGCCTGGGTAGGCAGAGGTCTGCCTACCCCTTCCGGGAAAAAGGCGTGAGTTTATGTATGTATAAATATTTTTGTTTAATATTATTGTTTAAAGTGATATTTTGTTTATTTTTAATGTGAAAAGTTTCATTTTGTTTTTTGTTTAATGTCTAATACGAATGTTATGTACATTTATGTGTAAATGAGACTCACCCACCTCCAGGGTCAAACTGAAGCCCGGTTTCGTAGGACCAAAATGTATTTTTGGTTTTTACCTTGTGTTTTTTTTATAAATAAGTAATAATTAGGCTAAAATGGGTTTTAAAACTGTCCTCGAATAAAACCGTAATTTCAGTTAAAGCTTAGCTGATTACGGCGCGTCACGTCAGTCGCGATATTTTATTTTATTCACTTTGGTAAGGCAAATTTACTATTCGCTGTGCAGTCTAGACAGAGTATCCATCGTTGGGAAAGATCATTGACTATTTACAGCCGTTCTCAATAATCTATCTATCTTTAACAAGAGATTTCATTCGATATTTAGACGAATTTTGTTTCAATTAACGAAGATAAAGAGGTATAGATATGGTGCATATATATAACTATTATAACTATTTATATATAACTAGGTAAGATATATATGTCTATCTTTGTTTAATGAAGCGTATAATTGTAGCGTCATAGTAATGGTTGCATTTTTAACCTCTTGTTAAAGATAGATAGGAGAAAGAGAACTGCCGTTGGAAACAGCTGATGTTATGCAATGTTATTTAGCCACTGTAACTGGCTGTCCATCGCTTTGTACGGTTGTCATAATCCGAGCGGATATTAACATCCTTTCACCGGCAGTTATGGTTTAGTTCATCATCACTAATGTCTATCTCTCCCGGCAAACTGCAGTGTAAATGCACTGTTATTTTCCAGTTTGAAGGAAATTGTAGTCAGAGTAACTACTGGATAAATTGAGACTTAACATCTTATGTCTCAGGATGGCGAGCGCAGTGGAAAGTGGAAACAACACACAACTGGCTTTTTGGTGTCATTCAATTTCTACGTACTAAAACGACGAAGGAAAACATCGTGAGGAAACCTGCATACCATAGCGATTTATAAGCGTGGTGGACTATAGGCCCTAACTAATCTCAATCATACTCTTGATAGTGCGCTGATACAGTACAGTCATTAAAATACTCATAATATTAGACTCACCTTGCTTTGTTTATTTTTCTTAGCCTTAAAGTGGCTGGCATGGTTCCATATTAATTTATACGTATGCGAAATGGATATTCCGTGGACTTATTTAGAGAGAAAATGTTTGTATGCATATTAATGAACATTCAGAAATGCATAACAGACTCTAATTTATTCGGTGAAATCGTATTTTGGATCTGACGTATTAAAAGCCATTTGTGGATTAGGTTGTTAAATCAGGAATCACCGCCGCGTATTTCAAATATGTATCTGCATTGCACTAATCACAACGAGTACAAACACTACCTTCAATTTATTCAAGTCCCTCGGCGATTTTGGCCTCCCAGCCTTTGATCAAATATATATTTGATCTAGTATATAGTAGTTTCTAGTATATACTAGATACAGGGTCCGGAACAAAATCACACGCCAAAAGTAGCCGAGGTTGCTAATACTTATAAATTTGAATTTCGAACTACGAGATATAGAGTCTTAAACTATAATCAACTTAGGGTAACAATAAACCTTATTCCTTTAAATTAAGATTTATTATGTTTCGGAACATACTAAAATCAAATAAGACAACACGCTTATTTGTGCTTTTATTTCTCTTGCCGTTTTTAAGCCGTTACTTATAATCTAGTGTATATTTGATCGAAGCTCGGCGACTTTGACTTCCCAACCATTAGTTAGTATGGTGAGATTGATGGAAGTGGATGAAGCGAAAGTAATATATCAGGATCGGGCAAAGTGGCGGTCTATAGTCTCTGCCTACCCCTATGGGATACAGGCGTGTCGATTATGTGTATATGTTTACATTTAGTTGATATTGAGACAACATACCTTGTACAATGAGTCTATGTCGACGTTGTGTTCGCAGCGTAGCACCACGCTATGCCGGTGTACAACGAACCGCGGAGCGCGTAACTCCACCCACACATCTGCCATACCCGCAACTGTCAAACATATTGGAGCTATTGTAAATTATGTTCGCAATATGCCGGCGAGTGTTTGTATAGACAACTTTAATTGTACTGAAGTTGTACTGGGTGTATGTGTTTGTACATGTTTGTAGATAACGTTGAGATGTATATTACATGTTTTATGTTTAAATGTATGCATCTTGGTAACGGTTGAGTTTAGACTTAAGTTAACCACACAGGTCTACTAAGAGTTGTATCACATCGTAAACTTAACTTATTGCAAAAAATCGTCCATTTTGCAAGTGAACCCATTGTTTTGTTTGCCGTTAAAGTGAAATATAATGAGAGTTGACATGAAACTTAGAAAGTCCTGGGTCGAACCAATGATAACGTTCCACAGAATATTTCACTACCTTAACTAACATTCATTCGCTTCACTTGAAGAAAAAAAAAAAAGGAAAATACAAAAATATTTATAATCTTACCATTTATACAAGCAAAAACTTGAACAATATAATATCAACAATATTGCATTTGAGCAAAATTGCAAGCGTTTTGTTTAAAAAAATATAGTGGGACGGAAAAAACAAGGCGAATTGTGGGTATCTTAGTAGCGCCTACCTCTTCTGAGAAAAAGGCGTGAGTTTATGTATGTCTGTAACTACAGAGTTTCCTGCTAGTTCTTCTCTTCAGGAAACAGCATTTCGATCTAGTGGTCAATAGATAGTAAGAATTTATGATATTTTGCTTTAATTTACCATTATAAATGAATCAAGAGTGCCGTTACAAGGAAATTCAAGAAGACATACACGCTGGTTAATAAACTTATTGAGATAAAAAAAAATACTATGAATAGTGAGTATATAACTATATGGCCTAACCACTCTCAATCGTACTGTCGATTGTAGAGAAGGCCCGTGCCCTGCAGTGGGACGTGTATGGGCTGATACTGATACAGCGGATATGTATAAATAAACAATATAAGTTAAAACGTTCGGCAACGTGGTTAGATATTGCAGGTGTTCGTGAAGACAGGTGCTCATATTAATGCAAAGGTACTTCGATGTATCTGAATGCAGGTAATCGAGTTTTCGAACATGGACGATTTTATCCCCATAGAATTGTGTGTAAGTGGAGCCACGCTGTTGTCAGTCATGACTCACCATGCAAGGACAGGCTCGTTCGGGGTAGTACCATTGTCTCACAGAAAATAGACGTAAAGCGACAGCTTTGCTGTCACTTACATTTTTACATTCAGAGAGTGAATTATCCGGTTGCCCAATACCGCTTTCCTATTCACATCCATCATCTATGCTTTGTGGATGTTTATGGTTGACAGTGATCGCTTACCATCAGGTGGCCAGGTATGCTCGATCGCTGGACTAACGCAATGAAAAAATGGCTGTCACTTGACATTAAATATTAAAAAGAATTGTCACATGATATTTCTAAGATTTATTATAATCATTTGAAGGGATTGCGTTTTAATATTTTTATTCAGATAAAGACCACGTGTAAAGGATTTTCGGTAGATATTTTCCCAAAAATATATGTAGATTAAATTTCGAGAGTACGTTGGTACTAATGAGACTTTAATTCTGCCGGTTTTTGCTCTGTATTTTGGCTATGTGTGTCTAAATTGAACGAAAAAATTCATTTAATTTAACGAGGTTTACGATGTTTAACAATCATTCGGCTCTTTACAGAATATAATTATGTACAATAAATTGTTCCCGAAATTTATCCTGAGTTGGGCAACGTGATATTGGATTATTCTATTCATTATCAGCCCGCAGTCAGGAATTTGTGCCCGATATGGCGATAGGCTCGCCACCTATCATATCGTGGGACGGAACATACAAGGCGAAATGTGGGTGTCCAGGCACCTCTGCCTACCCCTTCTGGGAAAAAGGCGTGAGTTTATGTATGTATGTACAATAAATTGTTATCAGACCGGGCTCTGTGGTGTACCATGGGAGAGGTCTGTATTCAGCAGTGGACTGCCACGGGTCGATGATAATGATGGTGAAATCGTTACTTTTGTCACAATCAAATATCCGAAATTCGATAAATTGATATTTGGTACTAACAACTGAAGTGTTACAAAATAATTTAATGGTGATTGGTTTATACAATACTAGCGGTCGGGCCCGGCTCGGCCCGGGTGCATATACGTTTTAAAATGGCGGTCAAAATGTTTAATTCTGACTATCAATTCAGAATATCGACCAATCGGACCACGAAAAACGAACAAAATTTCCTCGTATTTGCTAGAAATATCACTACTGCTTTCCTCCTATAGGTCATAGCGTGATGATATATAGCCTATAGCCTTTTTCGATAAATGGACTACCCAACACTGAAAGAATCATTCAAATCGGACTAATATTTCCAGAGATTAGCGCGTTCAAACAAACAAACTCTGCAGTTTTATAATATTAGTATAGATACTCGTAGTATTTTTTTAATTTCTATAATTAGTTATATTTTGGCCGTGAAAATCGCGCCATCTATTAGATGTTCCGTAACTACGTGGAAATAGAAATGCTATAATAAATGTTAACTTAATGCAATAGATTGTTACTTTAAAGGTGATAAGAAGTGGCCTGAGATTCGAACCAATGACCGACGTTTGGCAGTTGCCTTAGTTGCGCCACCAACAGGCTATATATTTTCATGGGTTTCTTCATCATTAAAAAAAAAACATAATAATAAATACGAAGCAATATTGCATTGAAATGAAATTTTCAAACCAAATAATTTTATTATTGTTTTTGCATTTTTATGAGATTTGGTTTTAAGTCACGTAGAAGTTCAAAGTGTGGGCACATTTCAAATTCATAAACCGTACCCTTTTATATACGTTGACAGTCTCAACAGTTTTTACTGCACAAGTAACAATATACCTCCATCACGTCGTGAATTTTAGAGTTCATTATAAATGAATGCAACATACATAATTCATTTCGCTAATAGACTTCAACTAAACCACTGTGAAGTTTATCCACGACAGGCTATGTACGTTAATTTTAATAACTAGACTGCTAAAGTGTCAAATTACAATGGAGTATTTCGCAACTTTGAAAAACTTTAAGAAAAAGATAATCGTTAATTTAAATCAAATCCTAGCTGTAATTTAAGAATAGCGTCTGGGTGTTGACTGAAAATAATTTGATACGACACCGGGCAGTCTTACAAAGCTAAAAACAAAGCATACTCATATTTTTGTTGGATTTCAAGACGAATTACTGTTGTGACATGACTCAGCATGAATGGGCAAGCTAATCCGTGGTAGTACCACTGTCTTACAGGAAATCGACCTGAAGCGATAGCTTTACTGTCGCATTTCGTTTGATGAGATAGATTGCCGGATGCTCAGTGCCCATTTGATATTTTTATGCTTTTTCTCTCTCGCTCCCCTCCTGATTTGACAGGCTGGCAACACATGTATGTTCCAAATGTTACTTAAACGGTGTAATAAGAAGGTAAACTATAAAATTCAAATAAATATCTGTAGTGGTTTCCATTTTCCTTAATATTTCAACCCTTTTTTCAACCCCTTTGAGAAAAATATAAGCTATGCTACTCAAGAGTAATGTACTATTGTAATATTGAAACAATATTTCAAATTTGTTCAGTATTTTTTGAGATTATTCGTCATAAAAGTGCAAACATTTCCTCTATTACTCTTCGTGGCCGCACAAGAGACAGATATATAATTCTTCAGTGTGACCATGTTGGGAAAAATTCCTACTTTTGGTGGGTACTAACACAGGCCAACGTCAGCGTTGCCAACCGTACGAATTAAATAATTTTTTAGTTGGATATTTTATGAAAGCTTGTTTTATTAGTTTTTAAACTATAATTTAATTGCTTGCACTAAAAACATCTATCTACGGCTGTTTTATCAAAGAAAGACAACTGCGCCCAAATTACCAATTTTAATATTTTTTTATTATTCTGGATAAGATAATGTCATATACTTTTTAAATTACTGCATCGTTCTCGGTCCTGGATATGTATGCAAAATTTCAAGTCAATCCGACGTTTTGAAGTGCTCAAAAATCGACTTCACAGATTCTGTTACATACATACATACTGCTTTTGGTTTTACTATAACATTCGTCTTTTTATAATGAAAGAAATCTATCTCGAAATGTATTGAACAAATTTTAGAATTATTTGTTGGGTGTCAATTTTGGCGTAGCTTCCACCCATTTAATTCTAATTTCACTGTTAGCAGGAGACCTAAAATAAAAAGTAATTTTATTTTTTTACGTATGAATAACGCTACGTATGCAAGCTATAATATGTAAGTATTATCTAGTGTAAATCAATTTTCATAACAAGGTAACACTAAACTTTTAAGAAATTAAGGTTATTTAATATTATTTGTAGAAATTCTAAATGTAATGGATATTTCTCAAAGTAAAACAACTTGAATTGACATTAAAATACAACATTATGACCAACAAACGACAGAATAATTATAATGTAACTTACGAGTGAAATGTTATTCCACAAATTTTTCGTTCACTACGGCTTTTGCAGCCCAAAATACTACAACCCACCATTGCACATACACTATAGTCACTAATATTTTTATAAATCGCTACTTTACACTATTCAAAACTAGTAAAATCTCGGATAACCGAATGACGTATATTTGTTTGGCAAACTACGCTGTTTGCCAAACAAAAAAATCGACCACGGTGACAAGGACATAGAATAAAGCTCTCTGTCTCTTTTTCGTACACTATTTTTTATCTTGCTGTCTCACTCTTATCTTTGACGTTTCAATCATGGATACGTCTAGAGAGTATTTAGTCTGAGACTCTTCTATTAATAGTATTCTTCCTCATCATTCCATCGTTTTCCTTATTGTTGAGGATCGTGGTTTCCTAAACATCGAGTAATCTTGATTAATAGTTATCATTTATAATTTTAATTACCATAATTGTTTTTTCATAAATCAGATTTTGTTCCTTCAATACTGCTTTCTATACCAAATCTTTGATTCACATTAAGCCATTAGTATTAGTAGCCTATTGCCAGTTATCTACACGAAGGTTGAAATGAAAGCAAACGTCATAATGATAATGGCATCAATTCCGTAATGACACGACGAGATAAGTGGCCTCATAACCCATTATTAGGATGGATGGCCTAATGGAGCACGGTACTATAACGCTGTTTATGAAAGATTCCTACTTTAGCAACTTTGATAGTCATTTTAGATTTTGATTATTATAATGCACATTTTTCCTCGATACCTAGTTGTGACTTAGATCTCAAGGAAAAGGTTCAAGTTTTCGTTGAACTAATTAGCAATAATTTAGCAATTAATACATTTTGTTCGAGCTTTTGGCTTAAGTAAATTGAGTGCAATTATGATCGAAACTCTGGTTTTCAATTCTTTCCTTTCCATCATGCAATATATTGCTTTTCTAAATACTTTTACAAAAACTGGTGGTAGGTCGAACAGTAGTGTATTCTGGCTTGAAGTAAATTGTAGCCAGAGTAATTATTGGACGTATTGAGACTAAATATCTTGTGTCTCACGATGGCGAGTGAAGTGGAATGCCAAGCATTGCCACTGTCCATAAGCGGTCGTATCGCTTACCATCAGGCATTGATGGGAATGGCATGCTCAACTTGCCATTCACATCAATAAAATAAAATAGTAATGCAAAAAATTCTAGAATTAATTTGTGAGTTGTTTCAACAATTTGGCGGCGAAACGTCATTGAAAATGTTTTTTATGTTGATTTCGTTATATAAAGTTCACATTCGAGCTAATAGAGCTTGGTGATCTAATTATTTCTATGGTATGTAAATTCTGCCAACCCGATGCTACACCCCATGTGAACCCAGCCTAATTTCTTTATTAAATATTTTCTGTACAATATTTCCAAACGTTATGGAGTTCTTAATAGTATTCGAATACTGAAAAATACATCGAGATATAGTGTTGCGAAACCATAATATTAATTTTGCAAACCAGGCGCGCCATTTCTCAGATCGCTATTTTCGTTTGTTTTTAAATTCCAACTGTAATCGACTTCACGGTACAGAAGGTTGTTGTCGACTACTTGAAATAATACAGCATTGGAACGAGTACTCTTGTTTCGTTATTTCGAGAAAAGAATTCGATATTTTTGTACCTATATTATTATTAGTTTTTTATATTGGGTTATTTTGATCTAAGTATCCAAATTTTAACAGGAGGTGCAGAATCAGGAATGTAGTCTATTAGTAAAATACAATGTGATATGTCTTTTTTTTTTCAAAATATTCTATGCTATCCTCACAAAACAAAAATTTTGACAATACCCATGACCATAATAAGCCCATTGATAAACCACACACATATACATGCAGGCGTGCGTGTCTGTATATTTAAAAATTACGAATAAAAATCATTTAAAAAATTAAACCAACTTCAAAATTTTAATTAATCTATTAATAGATCTAAAATACTCAAAATAGGCCAACAATTTTTTGACGTCGGTATCAGCTAGACGACTATTAAGCTTTATAACATCACGCTACGAACTATGCGAGTGAAACCGCGGGGCATCGATGATCTCAAATATTAAGGCCGGCACCGACCTCAAAAAATTGTTGGACTATTTAGTAGCACGAGTCCACATCGGCCGTGGTTATCGATTTTTGATGATAAGTGTAGTGAAATCCAAATAAAGCATTCGCCGTCGAAGCGATTATTGAGTCCTGATTCAAACAGAATGTACACATTATGTTGACGATAAGAGGGTTACCCTATACTCTTATACGAAGTTCGAATGTTCGGACGATGAACGTCATCATATAAAAGTATGCCACTTATAAAAATCAATACTGATCTTTATGAAACTCATCACTCACTTCGAAATTAGTCTGAGATTACAACGTACGATAAAGGATTCGGACATTTAGTAATCTATTTAGGTATATTCGTGCAGTTTGTATAATACGTATGTACTCGTATATATGCTATGTTGCGTATGACTGTTGGGTGTTAAAAAAAGAGTTTTACGAGCGGTGTTCGAACATTCGTCGTGTCGGAGTCCAAAGTAACCCCCCTGAATCGAAACGCGCTCCATTTGCGCGAGTCATTATGACGGATTTCACGCGATCGCAACCGGTGATCACTATCCGGGGAGAAAAAAATATCCTGCCATCGGTATTACTTCCGTTAATCTTGTATTTTCTATTGACGCTTTTTCTACGTGTTTACACTAAACATTTGAATTTACAATAAGTGACGCACAAGCATTTCCCGCCTACGCCCAATATTGCATCTCCTATTAGCTCGAATCGATTGCATACAAAGAATTACCCTTAGGAAGTCCTTCGGGACCTTAGGTAGTCTTTCAACTTCTTCGAAAATAATCAGAAAGAAAAAACAAATAGGAGTCATGTGAGAGGTCATCTGAGTAGGTACCACCACAATATCTATTTCTCCCATCAAACCGCAGTGTAAGTGCACTGTTGTGTTTCGGACTGAAGGTTATTGTAGCCAGAGTAACTACTGGACATATTGAGACTTACCATCTTATGTCTCAGGATGGCGAGCGCAGTGGAATGCCGAACATTGCTTTGTAATTCGAGGTGTTTGGTTATACCAATGTTTATGAGCGGTGGTAGCGAACGGCATGCGCGCCTCACCGTTCATTGCAATAAAAAAAAGTTAGAAACACCGTGAACACGGTATCTATCCGAAATTTTTAAGTAAAGTTTTACTTTGAGGCAAGTGATTCCATTACATGCGTAGTTTCAATCATCATCATATCAGCCACAGGAAGTCCACTGCTGAACATAGGCCTCCTCCAACGATCTCCACAATGACCTGTTGGAAGCGGCCTATCAATATATTTCTCAAATCGATTTCTATGTGTAACATTAAATACAAACAGCACGAAGCGTCTGGCTATGTTTAAATGTAATGGTTTCTTAGATTTAGAATTATTTTAAAACTGTAATCATATGTAAAAGTAATCGAAACGTTGGGAAGTTATAAATGTGAAAATTAAACCAACTCCGCGATAAAATTGTAAATAATTCAATAATGATATGTGTTTGTTGTGTTAAAATACCACTATAATCGCGGATTATTTCGTATTTGCCTCAATAACTGTAATGGTGGGAGCATTGCGGACCGTGATTAACTTGTTTTTCAGGGCATAAGTTAATTTCTACTGTAAATAACCTACATAAAAATAATGGTTCAAGTGTTTTTGTGTATTCTAGAGGATTGTTCATATATTATTGGAAAAAATGTAATGCATTCCCGCTGATGTCATAGGTTTATTTATTACTAAAGACACTGCCGTTATAGCCAAATCAAAACTGCTTTGAATTTAATGCAAGAACAACCAACATGTTATTGAAATGAAAATCGGAATAGTAATAGGTATATGTATATCTGATACCTACTTGACCATTGATTAGTTACTTTTTGATTAACGTTAATTACCAAGTAAAAGTGCCGAGAATCTTTTGTCTATTACACCAGTGAAAATAACGTTTCGACTAACAATGAACTAGTTTAGTGAATGACATACCCCTTTTTTTAAATGATGGGATGATAAACAGGGTAAGCCGGATTTTTACAGGCTAAAAACCCCATGACCACCTTCAGCACAAATTAGTAGTGAATGACACACCTAATAAATTGAACAAATCATTAATTCAATATTCCGTCAAATGTCCCCCGTCCTACCACCCGCTGAAGAGTCAACGTATATTTTTAAAAAGGAAAGTAGGTGAGATTTTAAACTTATTTGAACAATAAAGTAAATACGCTAATTGACAGACGATGTGGCTAGTAAAGTACTGATTAGTGTAATCGTAGCATAAATCGTAGGATTAGTGTTACTGGAGCGTCGTGAATTTGACACCTATCAAGTGACTCTTGATCAATTGAATTTGACTACCCTACTTGACGTCAAGCGTCAAGTAGGGTAGTAACTTGAGGGTGGTGAACGAGTCTTTAAGCGTTCCTTCTCAATAGACCTGTGCTGTGTCCAGTGCTTACTGTTCAGTAGTGGGCATAGAACAGATGAATATAGCTAGAAGGGAAATATAAGCGTTTGACGCGTCGCAAGGTGGTGCATAAAAAGCATCACTGCCGCGGAACGGATGATTTGTCAAATTAGTCGCTGTCGAAATGCCTTGGAGAGAGGTGCTCCGGCGAAATAGAGTAAAAATGCAGATTTGTGCTATTTTATCTTGCAGTTCCAATACTAAAGCATCAAATATCAATAGAGGAGGAATTTCATACCAATATTCAACACGATTTTATTGATTTTCACCTTATTATCAAAAATTGCGGTTATTAATTACGACATTTTGAATTCGATAATATGATAGACGACAAATCAAAAATATACATTGCTGATTACGCGTACATACAATGCTCGCAAATGCCAAGTTCCCACGCAACGCATACGATTCATTTTTGTTATGTCAACAGCGAAAATTGGCACATGCCACGTAGTGTTGTAGTCTTGTACATAGTATATCGATGTAGTTATAGATTTTGTATACTCGTAAATAAGGTTTTAGTCATTTTAATTTGTAGTAACGTTTGATAACGTTGACGACCTATCCTTATGTTCTAATTTCATACCTCTGCCAACTTGAGAACAACATATTTTTGTGTCTGAATATACTTTATATTATAGTAACTTATTCATTTATACCTTTCCATGAGTGAGTCGATAAAGGCAATAGGTAGAGACATCTGGATTCCTACAAAATCCAGTACGATTTGTTCTAAGTATTCATTTTCGTGAAGCGGAAGACTTTAAAAAATTGGGATCTTAAGTAATATACAAAACAAAAATAATTACGTGCAACGCTGTTTAAAAAACTGTATCATGGCGATGAAATAATTAAATATTGAAAAATCAAAACCACTGAATCTATTGACGTAAAAAATCGTAATTTTGTTATAATAATTGCTCATATGTGCCTATCCAATAGTAAAAATGTTAATACCTCACACACAGCTAAAAATCTTAAAATCCTGTACATATAGATTTGTGAAATAGTATATAAATTCAAATTAATTTTCAATACTAGTCTCATTTATTTTCTGTCTATTGACATAATAATAATTTAATAATTGTATCAGAAAAAACTATGAAGCATTTCGATAAAATTAATTTTATCGATACTTTAATTCGACTATTGCAAACTTTTTTATTGCCTTTGTTGAGGTTTTGTGTTCCGAAAATGACGACGCTGGTTTTCATACAATTTGACGGCTATCGCCTTTCCAACCATATTCAACTGTTCTGTGGTAGTGGGTATGGGGTCATACAGAGGAAACATTATTGTGATCAAATATAAATAATTCATAAAATTTGGCTTTATGGTTTTGCAGTATTGTTAGCCGTTAGAAGTATAGTTAGATTTATTAATTGCGATTTGAATGATATTTTAATTTTTTAAATCTATACTATCTCTCTATGATACTTATCATTCACTCCGAATTTAATAGACAAGATGACATGACATGACCCGCCGAGACGGTAGTCGGTGGTATGCATCCCAAGCCATTAAATGTTATTAAATAAAAAAAAAATACCCTGTGATAAAAATGTTCCCAAAAAATTGCAGTCATAGTTACTAACAATTTATGTTTAATTCACATAAAGATATTTTCATAGACTCCATTTAATATATTCAATAAAACCTAGTCCAAAAACCATCTCCAATAATATTTTAATGAGTAAACTCATTAATAATAATGTCAGGCCAGGCTGGCTGCTTGTCGACATGTCACGAGGCCCTAAGTGCCTCCAAGTATTTACTTAGCGCTGCAAGTACGTATACATGTTTTAATAAGGCACGTACTAGCTCGCGAGCATTAACGCTCGCTACGGCAACTTTACGATGATCACATTCCTTCTCAGCCTACCTGCGCTAAATTATACCATATTTCAAGGGTATATACGAAGTCGCGTGCCGTGCCTGCTCTAAATTAATCTGCACCTGAATTTTATGTTCCTTGTTAATCTCGCCGATTTTCTTTATACGTTTCCTCGTGATTGTTGTTTTGGATGGACTTTAGTTTATCTGTCCAAGATATCAGGGTTGGGAGGGAGTGGGGGGGGGGGGGAGGGGGAAGGTGACCCATGTCCCCTGGTACCACTCCCATGAAAAGGTGACGCACCATTCAGGAGAAAAACCAATTAATGTAACCTAACTTTAGTTTATTTGGCCACGAAAAGAGTGGCGAAAGTGATCACAGGTGGTAGGGATTGAGTCCCTGATTACAACAATACCACTCTTATTAAAAGGTGGTGTATAATTTTCGAGAAATTAATGAAAATATTTTCTAACCTCAAATCACATATTAGGTAAAACGGATGTTTGTTGTTTTATTTGTTTTTTAAACAACTTGGAAATCATGTTCCGATGGTAGTTAGTGTACCCACTTTGTGGGAAAAATAGGTCGACTTTGTCTCAAAACCGACTTAGGGCACCCCGACTTCACGTAGACTTTTGGATACCACCCCTAGAGTGTTTATAAAAAGCCGGAGGCGCGGAGGGAGAGCAGCCCCCGCCCGCTGTAACGAAGGATAGGCAACGTGGATGCCTATCCTTTGTTACGCAGGGCGAAGGGGCTGCACTTCCCGCAGCGCCGGAGACGTTGCAGAAGCAAGTTTGTTTTGAAAACAAGTGTTTTGAGGTTAGGTTACTTAAATTGGTTTTTCTCGGGAATGGTGCGTCACCTTTTCATGGGAGTGGTACCAGGGGACATGGGACACCTTCCCCCTCCCCCCCACTTCCTCCCAACCCTGATATCTTGGACAGATAAACTAAAGTTTTACCGTTGTTTTATCAGCCAGTTCATTCGTCGAGATCGTATTTGAGCTCTGTGTTGTAGCAATGTTGACAAACTATATGACGTTTGTGGTGCGCAGTCGAGTTGAGTAACACAAAATTGGTATCAGTTGAAGTGAGTTAGTAGTTTGCCTTTTTTGTCATACATAACACTAAATTGTTAAAAAAATAAGAAATGGATATGTTCCTCATTAACTTTTCATACTAACCCTAATTATTAAGATAACCCTTATAAATCATTCAGTACTATATAAAACCAACGCGCGTGAAGAATCTGCTTCGCTGTTGCGTTTCTTTCGGCAATTTACGTAAGTTAGCCTTTCAATTTCGCTTATGTATAACATGTCTTGTTGCAAGCTAACCGGCACAATTGTGTCGACCTACAAAATATGATAACAATATACCGCCAATGTACTTTTTACTTGTAACACAATACCTTTAGAAATATAAGTTGCATTGTATTATTTTAATATAGTTAATGGACATCAATTATTGCTAATCGAACAACTATTTTGTTACAAAAACTTCAGAACAATAAGATGTTGATACTTCGGGTATTTTCAATGAAATTTATTGAAACATTAATTTTATTGCCTCATGAATATTCATGGCCAATCATTTGTAAAGCTAAATATTTATTTGAATTTCGAATAAACAACAACTCCAGAATATAAATCAACGCTATAGGAACTGTTTATTTTCATAGTATTTCTTTATTAAGCACACTACACAACTGACGCCAACGTCGCCGGCCCGGCAACATAGACCGCCGGCACAACCCGGAGATCTATAAGAAAATAAACATGTCGGCGACAAGAGCCCGCACGTGTTGCCCGCATATGACATTTAGACAAAGCAAGCGCTCTGCTCGTCATAACGTCAAAAATGACATGAAAATGTTCCGCATTATGAAGAGCCGCTGCCATGTAGTCTATAAAGATTTCCGACTTGTAATAAGTAAAGCCGCCGGCCTATGTCGCCAACAAAAAGCTGCCGACATAGCCCGGCGGTTCGGCGGCTTTGGTGTGTAGCGCGCTTTATCAAGAATGAAATATGTAAATATTTATTCACGAAAAAGGTTCGGTGTGAGTACATTGAAATGTGACCTTGTTATTCACACATTTTTATTGGCAATTCATAAAATAAAACCGGGTAAAATCGCAGCGGGTTTGTTGGGCTTAATAAATTCGTATTCGCGACACATTTCACGAAAACAAATTGCGTATCGTTATAATTTTTCAAATTACGCGTATGGTTTTTCAATGAATACGGTGATTTAATTAACTAGTGTTGACGTAGTTAGCTTTTGTAACAATGTAATAGTGTTTGCATGGTTATAAAGTGTTTATTTGCTGGTTTCATAATTAAGTTTAGTTTTGTGTTTATACGTACATTTTGGGCTGATATAATAGTATGGCCTGGTCTCTCTTTTTTATCCTACACCGAACACGCATGGTTTGGTTTGGTTGTGCGAATGGCATGCTCGTCTCACCAATAATTGCATTAAATTTAATTTATTCAGACTATTTATAGTTAACCGATAAAGTGACAAAGTATAACTGATGGTAAATGTAGTGCATTCTTAATTTTTATTCGCGTATTACAACGTATTGGCCTAAAAATGGCAATCTTTATACGGTCGACCGTCGAGATAACTATGTCAAAGTAATCTAGAGACGTAAAATACTGAGATGTGAATATGATGTATTTTGTACCATTGTGTATGATGGCCACATGAGCCAAATTGATGACAAACACCATGATGCGCGGACAGTACGATCTTCATAAAATAAATATCACTCAAATGTTTACCGCTGACATTTCTCTACCTCAGGTTTTATACTACTCTGTATCAGCCCACATACGTCCCACTGCAGGGCACGGGCCTACTCTACAATCGAGAGAGTACGGTTGAGAGTGGTTGGTGAGAGCGCGACCACCGTGAACATGTTGGCAGCCGCGTCTGGTTCGTTTACCAACATGCCACCACGCACTCATCAATTCATCTAAATTCTACAGGGGTATGGGGAACATTTGGAACTACAATAAAAATTAAAAAATATGAAATTTTTTTTTATTTTGGATATATCACCTTGAAAAAGATAGCATAAGGAATTCATGTTTGCACAGAAGTTTATCATTATCAATCACAATTTATTTCTTAATGTATGGGGTGGAATTTTTATACAGATCATAATATGAAACGCATTAGTTTAAACAAAATCACTAACACTTAAAATAAATAAAAATAATAAATAATTGGTGGTCTGGTTTATCGAGGAACTCTTAAACAGTCTACTGTTATATGACAGAAAACATCCCTCTCAACAATTTCAAAATATTTACCAGACCATTTTGTAACTCCATTTCCTTTGTTATTCTATTAAATCGATTGCTCCTCAGAAATTCGTGGCTATAAAGGACTGTTATTTAGTAATTACATGACATTTTGTCCCGAGTCCGACCCGACTGTCGTAAAAGGGTCAAGCAGGCAACTTGAGTCCATAAACAGACGCCGCCCCAGAAATCCGACAGGGGACAAAACGGCAATTCCACTTTAAACTAGTAATACTTTAATTTGAAATGGGATTTCAAGTATTTTGATGGTACATGGATGTTATTTTGTCATTCGGATTTAATGTGTTGTTAAAGAATGTTTCCTGAATTACTTTACTGGGCTGTATTGTCCATATACTTCCTACTGTAAATCACGGGCCTCCTCTAGAATTGAGAGCATGATTGAAATGGGTTAGGCCATATAGTTCACCACGCTAGTGCTAGTGCAAGTTGGCGGACTTTATACACTATAGTTACTCTTTTAATCGCTATGGTATGCAGGTTTCCTCACGATGTTTTCCTTCACGGTTATAGTGCGTGGTTATTGACTATCAATACACACACAACTCCGCAAAGGCAGAGGTGTGAGCTGGGATTGGAACCCGCGACCACGCTGAACATGCTGGCAACCGAATCTGGTCCTTTACCAATAGGACTCCACGCACCTTTTTTTCTAATTACTGATTCGATTTATTTGCCTAACGTACGGTTCCTAGATTTCAAAGATATAGTATGTAGAATTAATTAACTATTATTGTACCTGAAATACTAAATAATAGTTAAAGGAATTAATGAGAATTACATTGATTGAAGGCTCTTATTTGGCTTAAATTTGACAGACATGATTACTTCTAACGTATGCTTATAATAAAATTATTCTTTTATTTGTATCTGCTTTTCCATTATCTCAGTAATAAGTAGTAACAGGGGTTTAACCACAAAACTGGGCTATGAGTTAAATATAAATTAAAATTGTCTAAAAAGTTCTTTAGATTATTTCAATCATATTGATTTTTTTTTTTATTTTATACAATTTATTCAAATTAGAATTTATATGATTTGAGGTGTAGTGCTTGGAATTGGAGTTGTTGCTGCACTAATTAGTCATATGCGGTTTTAATTGCCTAGTTAACAAATAAAGTATATTATTTCGCCATGTTAATTGTTATTTTCAGAATGGGCTGCTATTAGTTAATTGAACGATTTATTCAAATAACAAATCCTTCAAAGCCTTACGAAAAAGGACTTTAATCAATGCATCTTACCCATTACATATCGCAGTATATGGCGCAGAGACAGGGAAGTAACAAAACAAACTATGCTCAAAATCAGCCGTAGCCGAAAGATAAATTGAACGTGTCATGCTTAGGATTACACTGTTCGATCGAACATACAATACAGAAATACAACGAAGAACAAAGTTTGTAGACGTTGGAGAACGCGGGAGTGGGACATTCGGCTAGACGTTTCCACGGTAGATGGGCTAAAACGTTAACGGAGTGGTGCCCAAGAAAGGTGCGGCAGTTAGGAGGAAACCTCCTGCCAGATAGTCGAATGACATTGACGAAGTGAGAGTCGCAGGAAAACAGTGGATCCGCTTGGCACAGGAAAGCTATATGTGACATGCAAATGAGGAAGCCTACACCCAACAGTTGTACATTGATGTGGAATGACATAAATAGATAGATTTGACCCAACTCGGGCCTCATACGAGCGTTTCTTTCACACTAACTCTTATCTTGGTGATGCCACAGAGATTTTACAATAATTCTAATGTTATGTGAAGCCACCAAGCCGCAACAGGCTGGTGTGGTGGACTATGTCCTAAGCCATACCAATCATCTTGATTCCAGATGAGTATTGTGTTTAGTAGTAGCGACTGTACTGCTATATGACAATTAAATTTATATCATCACGCTGATTTCATACAAAACTCTTGGTCTGATTCTATATAAATTATGTTGCTTGTGCTCGAAAAATACTCTCCCAAAGTTTGGATGGTTGTTCCGAACTAATTGCCAACGCCGACTCCAAAGTTGGTTACTCAGTATTGAGCTGAAGTATTCTGCAGAAACGAGTTGTACAATAGTTTTTGTACAGTAATAATTGAGACAAATACTTTTGATATTCTACTTCTTCAGTCTATATATCCACCTAATGTTGAGTGTAGGCCTTTTAATGCACGCCTGGTTATTCTGTCCAGGGCAGTCCTCATCCAAATATTTCTTTGATATTCCTAAAGGCTAAAATAGTGTTTGTCTATCGGGTAGTTTATGTCGATGGAGATACAAAGGCTCAAAAATACTTTCTCATAGAATTCCTATAAATTGTAAAGGCTTAGAAAAGAGGCGGTTTTCTGTATCTTAAGTAACCATTAAACGTTTAATCAAAACTTATTCTACTCAATAAGTGTCTCCGTATTTATAGTGGTAACTGAGGAAATGTAATTAGGATAGGTAATGTAGGTCACGAAAATTAAATCAAGCCCTAATATTGTTCCTTGCATTTTTCCGTTCCTACTATTCAATTTCTTTGAACATAATTAATAATTACAACGCGGTAATAATTATTGGTTTTTGGTTTTATGACAGGCCTGGCTATCGTAAATTTATAATCATTACCCAATATACGTACTCGGGTTTCTATCCATAATTTTCGGAGTTAAACCTACACAAAACAGGTGCATTCCGCGAATCAAGTCTGGGTGTAATCTCTATATATTCATTCGTAAAGAAATATGTTCGCCCGCATTTTTACAAAAAATACGCGTATAGAGCAGCATTAAATAAGGGAGATATAATGGAGAAGAAGGGAAGATACCTAAAATTTCATCAAAACGTGTGCTGGTGAGGTGACCGTACTACGTACGTATTTTAAAATGAATTAATATCAAATATCAATAGAATATAGATGATTATGATAGATGGTGCATGTATTATTCCATGCATGCTTTGACTTGTACCTTTATTTTAAAGCCCGTAACACAAAGTAATTATAATTCATTCTGTAGCAAGAACAGTGAAATCCAGGTATAGATTTTCATTTCGCTGGTGGCCCAGTTTCAAACTGGATATACACCGGCTAAAACCAAACTGCCTCATAATTACGTAATGTAACACTATGAGCACTAAGCATCATAAAGTATGGTTTTTGGTATCGAAGCTGATTAATTGAGCTAATGATTTGATCCGTGGTGCTTTACAGCCGGCTTCTCCGCCTGTAAAAGTCTTTTAGTGAGGTTATTTACCTCTTTAGTTCATTGTTTTGTCACCCGCGTTAAAAGGAAGTGAACAAAAATTTGTTTCCAACTTCTATTAATTTAACTTTCTGATTGATTTCATTGTGGGTTAAAGACAAGTTAGATTCCCGGAGAATCGCCGAGCTTCAATGCTCGGTGTCATTACAATATACGCCAATGTTGATCCTGGCTTACAAGAGTTACAGTGGTAGGTGTAAGGGCGGGACAGTCTCCTAGTCTCCTATCAGAGCTGATACGATCCTCTCACCAACAAAATGGAAGTGATAACATATTTGCTGAGATTCCTTGGCGGTTTGAGTACTTAGCCACTCTGGAAATTTTGCTGTTAGCTCATTAGCGAAAGGTGCAATTAAAGTTAGACTGCACTTTGAAGCTTGCAATGTCGTACTGTTGAGAGCGGGATATTATTAATGTAATTTGTCTCCAACTTTATTACAGAAACATCAACATCAAGCAAATTGTTGAATTTAGCCCGTAGGAATTCTTATAATAGGATTTATTCTTTGTTTAGTTGTGATGTTTGACGAAGGTTTGTTCTAGGTCTAGTCCCAACAAATCATGGGAATCCAAAAAGGACGCCTTCTATTCGATGGTGATGTTTTGAATAGGTTTAAATTTTGCAATTAATTAACATTCAATCATCACCATTTTATTTAGCTACAATAAATCTATTGCTGATATTAACCCACATTTCTCCTCCAAGGATTTTAATACTAGCCAGTTGACTGTGTCCTGCAAGCCTTAATATATCATCCGACCACTCGAAATTTAAATGTCCGTTACCAAAATTCCTTTTGTCATTATTTGGTTGTCTTGGATGAAATGTTGGTGATGTAAAATTATGCAAAGGTTATATTAACAAGACATCATACAAATTAATTGTAATACTATCAGAATCAGTAAAATATAAGGTTACATGTTCGACTTATGTAACATTTGGGTAAATATTGACTTGCAGTTTCGGACGAATGAATCTTAATCAAGAAAAACTCACAAACGCAACGGCACACACGACAGCTTTACACTAATATTTGCAATAATTAGTCATGACTCTGGCGTTATTCATAGATAGTATTAAAACCTCGTTTAGTTATTCTTTGTCTCATTCACTCCAATTGAATTTAAAAGGCGTTCGAAAGTGACCAATCATTATTAATATGACCGTTAATGTTTAAAAACTACTGTTTAACCTTACTTTTCAAAACTTGAATTTTATAAAATATTTTTTTCATAGTATTTGAAACCTATTTAATATATATATAATTATTACTAAATTATTGTGTAGTTCTGCAAAAATATACCCGAATATTTCGTAAATTGATGCTGTTTAAAACGTAATATCATAGTGTTAGGTATATCCAAGTTGAGTGAGCTCACTTTTCATTCAAGTCGCCTCTATCAAGAGGGTTACATGAAGCTATCAACAAGGTTAATGTATCAATGCATTGCCCTTTGTGCTTGGTTTACTGTCTAATATTGTGACATAGTTTGCCTTCAACCCTAAATGGCGTTTTAAAATATTAACGCGTTGTGTGACCTCCGTCGGTATATACGACCCTTGGTTGTAATGTGTTCGATCACACACTATTGATTTAGGAAAGCAATGCAGGGTTTGGGTAATTAGAATGGGATTTGGGTTTATGGTGCTAATTGACAATTAAATCACCATTCGATTTGTAGTAAAATGCTTTAACGCAACAAAATATGTATAAATAATACTAATTATAACTTTATAGACATGAGAATACTCCAATATCTTCGCCAGCTTTTAGCCGATTTTAGTGATTTCAGGCGGGCCGCCAAGTACCAAACATATGCTTATGCCTATGCCTTATATTAATTTAAATATCTAACGCCCGAATACTGGAACGCCATTCAAATAATAAGTCGCTCTTAACCGCGCACGGTCCACTTACCCAGTACATTTAAGCGGGATTAACGTAGTTAAGCGCAATTTATATTTAAGTTGCGTTCCAGTATTTGGGCGTAAATGTTTGGTACTGAGCGACCCGCCTTGAATATGTTACGCATATATTTTGATTTGTTGGCTAGTCAAGTCATTAAGCAAATTAATTAACATGCACAAGTATAATGAAATAAATATTATTTTTGGCTTTGCAGTGGTACTTAAAACGTAGCATATTTCCTTTTTATTTGTAATGAATTAAATAATAATAAATACACCCAACAGTCACATACATAGTCTTGACCCCACATTAAGATCAGTTAAGTCTTGTGTCGTGGGTATACCAAACCAAGAGCGACTTATCGATCTCACAAACACCCAGATCCGAGACAAATACTTGTGGGTCTCACAAACATTTTGAAAAATTGTGGAGTAGATATATTTTCTTCAAGCTTTTTCATTACTTTATTCGTTCCCGGAAATTCAAGGCATCTGCAGTGTCAGTATCTTAAATCGTTGGCATCGGATATGATTTGAAGTATTTCATTAACTCCATCACTTATTTAGGTTTTAATTTAACGTTTCCAACTTGTTTAATTGTGAATGACTTTACAAAATTCAACATATTGTTGATCGAAGATTCTTTTTAATAAAAAAGGAGAGTGAAGTACCCATTCGTTAGTGTAACTAAAAAGGGAGATAAAACTCCAGAAAAAAAAATCATCTAAAATATTTAAAAGTTAGTATAAACTGGATGACCTTATCTTAGTCCTAAAATGTGTCAATATCTTCATGATGCTCAAAATATGTGACCGATGGACGTATCCATATTATTTTAATATCATTCTGACTTGTTCTTGCATTTTAAGTTTTTTATATTGCTTTTGCTGCTATTTCAAGCCACACCCTATGGAATTTTATAGGTAGATTGATTTCCCTGCGCAAGCACAAACAATAGATTGCACATACTATGCTTTGTGAGCTTAATCGTTGATCAGATGAATGCAACGGTATGTAAGCAGCGCCTCAGCCTCTTTGCTGCAATTTCTGTGCCTTTGCTATAACAATTACTGGAATTTACTAGCTTTATGGCCCGTATAAATGTTTAACTGTTGCTATTTACAGTATCTGTTCCCATACCAATATTATAAAGAGGAAATTGATTGTCTGCATACTGGTCACTCTTTTTCCTTCTCTTATGTCCATCTCAAGGGAGTCGGTAAGAAATTGCCTCGAGCGATACGACTGCCATTTGTTCTGTTTAATTTTCGTCTAGTTGTTAAGATTTATTTGTTGTACAAAAATAATATATATAAATAATAACATAAATAAATGAATAAACAAGCTACAATTCGATTTAAAATAATCGGGTATTTCCCTCCATCCTGAAACAAAGCCATAGCCACAGGAGGATTACGTAAACACGACAAGGAAATAAGAATATCGTATACGAAATTATAAATAAACCACTTCATGATTTCCAGCAGAAATGGGCGAAGTCACAATCTAAAAAAACTAAAACAGAAATGGCATGGCTTCACCTAATATAAATGTTGACTTAGCAAGAAGCTGTTTGCTCTCGGCGAAGTTTGTTCAAGTGGACGTCGCCTCGCTTCTTTAAGCGGACCGAATGTACATAAATTTAGTTCCGCCATGCTCCCTTAAGTTGAATGACGTGACAAATGGGATTTTAGAAGACTACTGTTCGTCATGTCTATTTCTATACGTGCCGAGTATATTAAACCGCCGTAAATAATATAAAAACTTACGTACTAGAGTTTTACAATTGTCTGAATTAATTTAAAAGAAAACATCTCGTTAAAAGATGTCCAACGTATCATTGGAAGACCGTGTTATGCAAATGCACATGTCAGGAAAGATTATAAAATGGCGGAGTATACTGTGTACACCCGTAGTATTATTTTATATCAACATCTTATTATTATATCGATATTCACCGTTTATGCTATGCGGTGCACGTTTGTGATTATCATCTCACATAAAATACAAAGCGGTTTTTTTCAAGGATCTTTTTGAAGTTATACGTCTTTTAGGGCGTTTGGAAAAAAATATGATTGTAAAATTATGATACGCGCGTGCTTACTGACATCCAAAAAAGCGACATCTTTAAGTTCTCAAAATACCAGGATCGCAGTTAGTTCGCAAAAATACTTTTGTTCTAAGCAGATAACCTTTTTATTAGCGATATTGCCCAATTTAACATTTTAAAATTAAACATTTTACACCTTTCAAATACTAGGGACGTATGAAGTTGGTGACTGGCCAGTGTCGAGAGTTTGAGTTTAATAACACCGATTAAAATAAAACAACTTAATATTCGGTTTTTCATAATTACGTGTATGTAATAAATACTCATATTTATTTTATATTTACGTAATAACTATATTTACATTAATAAATACACGTAATAATAAAAATATCTTTAAAATAATAATTAAAGTGCAGTTTATAAATTTAAATCGGTGAATTGTGTCGATATGTAGTCTTTTTTTTCTCCACATAAACAATCATGTATCATTTTATATACTGGCTCAGCGGAATGATTTTACTAATACCTGATAATAAATGCAGCACAGTTTATGTAAAATATCGAACGGTGAAACAAATAAAACTATAAAAAAGGCAAATTGTGCACGAGACATGCGCAGGACCGAGAAAAGTGATGCGATAGAGAAGAGGCCTATATCCAGCAGTGGATAAAGGGCTGATTTGATGAACTGATGATTATCATAATGAGTACAATGTTGAGGTCTCTAGTTCGAATGCTAGGTCGGGTGAAGTGATAGTGGAATTTTCAATTAATTATCAGCCCGGTGTCAGGAATTTGTGCCTGATATGGAACACACAAGGCGAGACAAGGTTGTAATTGTTGCTACCAGAATCTCTGCCTACTCTTTTTGGTAAAAAGGCGTGACTATAAGTATGTATGTATGTATGTAATTTTTTTTCAAAGCCGTTTATAGTACGGTCATGGCATGATACGTTACAGTAGGCGGATGCCTTCAAATACACGTTTAAAGTCATATCAAAGCATTCTTAATATTGTACAATGCATTTCTCATATATACGTCCAATTACATTGAATGCAGGCTCTCTATATTGATTTTGATTTGTGCTCTCGATATGAGGATTCCGTTTCATCTTACGGAAACGGAAACTGCTTTCGCGGACAATACTATTCTCAATGCTTTTATTTATACTGATAGACGATACTCGAAATTCGTACTGGATGGCACCAAATGCGGGCTCAGCTCCCCGTTTTATTACAGGTTTTACGATCCACCTTCAGGAATATTTAAAGCAGCTTCGTTCGAATCTCGAATATATTTATTTTAACACTAGTGGCCCGGCCCGGCTCCGCCCGGGTGCAGATTTATTTTTTTTGAAATTATGCTGTAGCCTATATTTATTCGGGGTATTGCATAATTCTAATGGTATAGAATTTTTCAAATCGGTGCATTAGTTTCGGAACCTATTCAGTGCAAACAAACAATCAAGATTTTCCTTTTTATAATATTAGTATAGACGACGTCTGAGTTGTAAAATATTCTGAGTACAATGAACTGTTGGTATTTAAGCATATTTACGATCACGTTTTAAAGGTTGGGTTGTGTTTTTATTGCTCTAAATTTTGAGATACTATAAATAATAGATACTTTCTTTCATCGTTTTTAATTTTGAATACAAATGTAACCCCAAAAAGTCAGCACTGTTTTTAATGCTTGAGATTTAGGTACCACCGCAATGTCTATTTCTCCCGCCAAACAGTAGTGTAAATGCACGGTTGTGTTTCTGATTGATGGGCATTGTAGCCAGAGTAACTACTGGACATATAGAGACTTAACATCTTATGTCTCAGGATGGCGAGCGCAGTGGAATTCCACATTGTTTTGTAATTCAAGACGTTGTTTGGTTTTGCTACTGTTCATGAGCGGTCGTATCGCTTATCAGCCGAACGGCAAGCTCGTCTCGTCATTCATTGCAAAAAAATGAACCTAGGATTCCTAATTTGGCCGTGAGATTCTCTCCCAACTTCCCGCATACTCACTTAAAAATGATACATCCCACTTACAAACAATAAAATCAGTTTTATTATGACGAGTTTATGCACGGTTCGTGACTCCTTTGTTCAATCATTATAATCTAAAAAATAAAACTAAATTGTGTGTAGGTGTTGCGAGCCCACAATAATGTAAATTAGGTGACCAAAGAACAATGGATATTAATGAAGTCAGTGGGAGTGGCTGAGAAATCGTTTGGCAGTGAGAAAAATTTGCGCTAGGAAGCCATTGCATTGCCACGGTCGTATCTATCGATATCGATATGTACATACATACATTAACTCACGCCTTTTCCCCAGAAGGGGTAGGCAAAGGTGCCAGGACACCCACATTTCGCCTTGTATGTTCCGTCCCACGATGTGATAGGTGGTGAGCCTGTCGCCATATCGGGCACAAATTCCTGACTCTGGGCTGATAATGAATAGAAAAATCCAATATTACTTCGTCCAGCCCGGGATTCCAACCCGAGACCTCAGCTTTGTAACCGTACCCTAGTACAACTACGCCACCGAGGTAGTGGTATTATAGATAGGAATGTTTTATAAAACGAACTGTCAACAGTATCATGAACAGTTGCGTTGTAACATCAAAGGTAGTGAGACGACCGATTACATCCGGCTGTGTGAATACATTTTCAGAATTATTCATGCATCCTTTTCATGATCAATTTGTATATGTTGACGGAAAAGTATGTGATCCGGTATTGTATCGCGCGTGATTTAGTAGCTCTATCTATATAAAAATAATAAAACTAATACAAAATTACAAATAATAATTGTGGTGAATTTACAAAAGGAAATACTACTATAATTATTATTTAATTTATATTTAAATATTTAAGTTTAAAAATTTTTGAGCTTTATTTTATGACTTATCATAATATGAAAAACTGGAACCGTCTATCTAGAATTAGTAAACTTCCATTGAGAACTATTTTCTTTATCTGGTAATGTTAAAATTATTTACCCTGTGGTTTGGGGGTACAAGAATTCCGCCACGGTATCCTCTGCCCGTCGTAAGAGTCGACCTAAAGGGGTCATCGGAGTCACTGGGCACACGGCGGGGGCCGTGCGCATTCGCGTATAACGACTCCGAGACGTACGTATGATGGAGCCTCGTCTCCGTCATGGACGCCCATAACAGCTTGGCGGGCGTCCGCAAGGAGGGTGTAAGTGAAGGTAATCTGGGCCTTCATAATGTTAACAAAAGACCCAGCAATGGTTTTGCGCGGTGCGGTTCGCGGACGTAAATCGGGGCGCCCTTCGCCCTGGGATGTCCAATGCTACCCACAATGCGTGTGAGGGCTATCGAGAGGTTTTTAGTCAGTATGCTGGCGTAGGTATTGCTAGGGACCCAGCTCGGCCACAATATCCGCGTTTGTACCGGGCTGGAAGGCCAGAGACACTGACATACCCCTTTCGGCCTCCCCCGGGGTACCGAAAGGGAAGCTTAATAGCTTTTCCTCTTGAAAACAAAAAAAAAAATGTTAAAATTATGATTAGACATTGTGATGGATTACCATAATTATTTCTTAAATTATTAGTTATTTTTAACAATGTAAGCTTCCGTCATAATAGTTGTTTTAATGCAAATTCAGTAACGTGATTGACTGTATACAGAGAGTTTATTAAAATAGCGCGGCAGACTCGCCGAGTCTTGTCGTGATTCGATGCGTGTAAAACACAAAGTTCATTGAATTGTTTAATGAATAGTTAGACTTAAACAAGTATAAAATCGTTGTTATTAGACATTATTGTTGTGCTGAGTTTTCAAGGAGCAACTCCAGAGTTTCTTGGCGGTTCTTCTCTATGTTTTTTTTGGGACAAATATTACGTATAATTTATCAAATATGTATATAAATATGTAACAATATTTTTAAGACACACATAGGTCCAATTTTATAGAGTGCGCGTTGTGTTCATGTTTTAAAATGTTCACTCCCGCCGACGAACACTGGCAATTTATAAAATAAAATATAGAAAAAGAATGCAGTTCGTAGCGCAGTTTATTCAAAACTATAAACACTTAATATATTTTTAAAAAGCGATAATTTCCGTAACCATGAATAGAATAATTGGAAAAACACTTGTCTGTACTGTACTATACTAATATTATAAAGAGGAAATATTTTATTTTTTGTCTTGAATAACGATATAAAAATCGCCAGTACATTCCTTCGTTTTCCCTGATGAACATAGGCGTTAGAAAATTTACAAAAAAAAGTTTATCTACACGCAGGCGGAGCCGGCCCAGACTGCTAGTTAACTAACATTGGTTTTAAATGCATCTCTAGCTGTTTACATGAATGAGTAAATGAAACATAGAAGTAGGTAACACGGTAGCGTTTATTAAACCATCCACATTCACCATATGAATGAAATCATTCTCCATATGCAATGTGACAATGCAAAAGAGTAATTACTGTATGTTTTCCTACTGCGAGGGAAAATCACTACGGTCGAATCGGCCCATTCATAGTCATTACAGTCAAGCCAATTTGAAAATTTTGATTTTAATTACTACATACATACATACATAATCTCACGTCTTTTTCCCAGATGGGGTAGGCAGAGGTACCAGGGCACCCACATTTCGCCTTGTATGTTCCGTCCCACAATGTGATAGGTGGCGAGCCTATCGCCATATCGGGCACAAATTCTAGACTCTGGGCTGATAATGAATAGAAAAATCCAATATTACTTTGCCCAACCCGGTATTCGAACCCGAGACCTCAGCGTCGTAAGCGTACCGTAGTACAACTACGCCACCGAGGCAGTCTAGTTTAATTACTACTTAGTATAAAACATAGTCGCTTCCCGCTGTCTAACCCTGTGTATGCTTAGATATTCAAAACTATGCGACGAATTTTGATACGGTTTATTTAATATATAGACTGATTCAAGAGGAAGGTTTATATGTATAATACGTACATATTATTGTAGAGAAATCTATTTGCACCCGGGCGAAGCTGGGCCAGGCCGCTAGTGCTCTATAAATTCAGAATTGCAAACAACTGGTTAATTCCAATTACAACTAGATACTGAAATAGATTATAGTTCTATTCCCTTTTGTGCGACAATAGTTTATATGACCTCGCCCACATTTAAACCACTCAAAATATTATTGTTTGATTACGTTGTAAAGCAAACTAGATGTGTCCTTTTTTGGGACCATACTTGAAATAATTTGTCTCTTTGAGCTCTGAACCGCTGAATATTATTGTTAAATTATTACTAAAATCGTTTTTAATAGGTAACATGAAACAATATTAGACAACAGAAATGATTTAGTGAAAATTTAAGAAAAAAAATATCAATCGCAGTAGGATACTTCAATCTGAGGACTAATGAAAAACATAAACGTGATTTGTTTTGATTTCCGCGTTACTAAAAGTCAAATATTTTGCCCAAAAGCACAGCTTATCGCTGAACTACGGATAGTAAAATTATAACGGTTTCTTAGAGTTATGCGAATCTTCTTCTTCTTCTACTTCCTGGCGTTATTCCAGCCGGTGCCAGGCCAAATTCTCCTCTATTTCGCCCGATCTTCGGCATCCTCAATAGTAAGGCCATTTACTCTCATATCTTCCTTGACGACATCTAGCCAGCGCGTCTCTGCGGTCTACCTCGCATGAATATTACACATTACAGTAAAACTATTATTTACGGATTTGTTTTGCTGATTTGCTTTAATTTTTAACCACCTTCAAAAAAGGAAGAGGTTCTCAATTCGACTGTATGTTGCTTTTTACATTTTTTTACTTTCCGACGCGACGTTTGGATTACTTTACAGCTTTCGTGGTATATTATTCCAATAGTAAAAATAGTATCATAATGTCCATTGTAATAAAACGACAACTGTATTTCGGTATTTGCTCATCGTGGCAAAGGCTTTCGGAGTATGTACCACTACCACATAGCAGCGGCTATGTATACTAAACTGGTATATGCACAATTGAACTTTTCAACAAGAATCAATGTCTGTGTCCGCAATGTCATTTTCTCCCGCCAAACAGCAGTTCACATGCACTGTTGTGTTTCGGATTGAAGGACATTGTAGCCAGAGTAACTACTGGACATATTGAGACTTAACATCTTATGTCTCAGGATGGCGAGCGCAGTGGAATGCCGAGCATTGCTTAGTAATTCGAGGTGTTGTTTGGTTTTGCTGCTGTTGCATGAGCTGTCGGACGCTATCAGGAGAACGGCAAGCTAATCTCGCTATTTACAGCTATAAAAAATAAATGAAATCTAAATCTCAGGATCATTGTTAAATTATTTAAATTCTGCTACATGTTGAACATAATCTTACGACCGTTCTCTACATCCTACCATTACTATGTTGGTGCAATTATAAGCTTCATTAAATGGAGATGGACATATGTATTTATCTTACCTAGCTCTATACTAATATATTCACCATATCAATACCTCTTCCATCTTTGTTAACTGAAACATTAAACGCATCTAAATATGTAATGAAATCTCTTGTTAAAGACAGATAGATTATTGAGAACGGCTTTAAATGGTTTTCAAAGGTGTCCAAATTGAAAAAAATCAATTTATACATAAAATATTACTAAATCCACTACTTCCATCAGCCTTTGAGAGCAATTCCCAGTGATCTGTTCTTAGCACTCTGCGTCTAGCGACGTCATGTAATATTTATAGTATTAATGGCAGTTCTATATCCAGGGTATATACAGACTGCGACCGAAAACCGAAGCAAAGTGATGGTTTTAATGACTACAAACACAATCCTACTAAAATTTTGCAAATAAAAGCGAAATTTTTTTGCCTTAAATAAAAATATACTCCCGTTAATTTTTAAAGACTCTATGGTACGTAATGGTTTAAATTTTATTACTTTAGCAAAAAATATGGATTTACCACCCAAACACGATGATATTTAAAACCACAATAAAGCGACATTTTTAGTTACATTGAGTTTGTAGTCACTTACCCCGGCCTGTATATAATCACAACCCTCTCACCCTCTTTTCCCGATCACTTTTTTTTTCAAAATTCGCCCTATTTCCCATATATTTACGTGGGAATGAATAAGCTACGTTGGGTACATACCGTGATCCGATTCCCTAAGGCTTGCACTTATGTGTATAACAAAAATCTTTGAATTATATGTTGATACTAACTATATCAGCCCATATACGTCTCACCTCCTCTTCAATAGAGAATACGATTGAGAGTGGTTAAGCCATATAGTCCACCACGCTACCCTAGTGCGGGTTGGCAGACTTTACATACCACAGTCCATAGAAATTCTAACAAATTCGTTATAGTATGCAAGGTTTCCTCCTTATGATTTCCTTCACCGTAAAAGTACGCGGTGATTTACTATCAATACACACATGACTCCGAAAACTCAGAGATGTGCCCTAGGAGTTGAACCCGCGACCATCATGAGCATATTGGCAGCCGCGTCTGGTCCGTTTACCAACAGGCCACAGGTTTACAACTCCATTTTAACACGCTTATATTAGCTTATGTAATATTTTCTTTCTTCCTATTTCGATTTTCGAGTTCTACAAAATGTCGAATTGATATAAAATTTTACAATACGAGTAATTTAAAATTTGGTTGTATTGCCACTGAGTTTTTTGTCATTATTATCATCATCATCATCATCATATCAGCCACAGGAAGTCCACTGCTGAACATAGGCCTCCCCCAAGGATCTCCACAATGACCTGTTGGAAGCGGCCTGCATCCAGCGACTTCCTGCAACCTTAGCCAGATCGTCCGTCCACCTTGTAGGCGGGCGTCCGACATTTCGCTTTTTACATTTTTTTTAAAGTAGTTAATTTGGACGCCTGTTGCCTTCTACCTTAGATACTCAGCGTATGTTGCCAACACACGACAAGAAAATAAAATTAGTTTGTAAATCCTGTCCGCGGGTAAAGTTAATTATAGTGAGCTCTCTACATCTATTAAGTCTAGTATTTTTTTTATATCATGTAATGGCGAGACGAGCATGGTCGCCTGATGGTAAGCGATATGACCGCTCATGAACAGTAGCAAAATCAAACAACACCTTGAATTACAAAGCAATTCATTCCACTGCGCTCGCCATCCTGAGACATAAGATGTTAAGTCTTGTGTCCATTAGTTACTCTGGCTACAGTGTCCTTCATATCGAAACACAACAGTGGATTTACACTGCTGTTTGCCAGAAGCCCTCTCATATATGAGAGACCTACCACCAGTAAATTATAAATAGGTCGGTCCGTACATGTAATTAACTGGCTTTTGGTACTTGGTCTGAAGTTAATACAGAAGGTATTGAAATGTGTTTTCGTTAAATTTGTACCGCGTGTTATATTTCACACAGGCTTTCAATTTATTCCGTGTATTAATAGCTGCTGTTTCAGTTAATTTGTAAAATAATCAATGGTTTTGTGATGAATATTGCTTGCATTTCACAAATCCCCATGAATGCACAGTATGCATCATTACACTTTACAGAATTCATTGACATTACAAGAATAGGAAAGTGTCATAGCCCGATCACAATATTTAAACCATATTAATGGGGCTATACAATAACATACTCTAGGCGAAACTTCAAATATAGGTGAGCAAGCGATTGAGAAATTTGATCAAATATTTGGCTTTGGGCACACGCCCGGATCTCATATTACTTCTCTCATAGATATTTGTGTTCTGCATATTCCATAATTAATAATTCTAATAAACAAGTAAGAGTCGCATACATAGACCTGATCCCACACTAAGATCGAGTCTTGTGCTGTGGGTATCAGAAAGCTGATTATTAAAAAATCCCTCGATGCCTTACTTCTAGCCATTAAAAAAAATCCATGCGCCCACTATTTAATGAGACTTAAGCCAAAACCTCTCACATAATTTAGAAGAGGTGTATTTGAGATTAAAAGTGTAGCTTTCATCTCGGTGACACCTGGCGACTGAATTATAAATTAAAACGTCTCGTTTGTGTTCCGTCCTTCATACGACTGAGGGAGCACAATATGAACGTTTAGTACAAACGAAATGAGTAATAAATAACTCACTCAACTTGCGCACTGTTCATGCATACAGAATCAAGGTAAAAATAATAACTTCAAAATGTTATATGATAATAAAGTCTTCATCTTTTCTATGATTTTATTTCTCATACTTTGTACTACACTATAATTCGAAATCTTAGGTTGCGATAAGGATGCTCATTGTAATCATGTCTAGGTTAAAGAGTTTTATTTGTTTTATAAGTTTCTTTCATTTTTGTGTACACTAAAGTATATTTTATTAACGGTGAAGGAAAACATCGTGAGGAAACCTGCATACCATAGCGAATTTTTAAGATTTTTTCTATGGTGTATAAAGTCCGCTATCCCGCACTAGGCCAGCGTAGTAGACTATACTAACTACTCGCAATTGTACTCTTGATTGTAGAGGAGGCCCGTATCCTGGCATTAGGACGTATATGGGCTCATACAGTACAGTAAAAAGTATATGAATAAATTAAATAAAAAAGCTTAAAACCTAATAATACAAGTCAATATATTTCAAACAATGTTAAAGCATTTTAATAACGCTATTTACATTATAAAATAAAAATGTGCTCAAGAATAATGAGTAGCCAAAAATAACTATTCTATAATAAATCCTGTGATACTATCGCAATATAATGAGATTTATTGTAACATGAAAATGCCATTTCTTGCGTGTAAATAAATAAAGTGGCTTTCTAAAGTAATAAACTTTATACTATATGTTTTAATGAACAATTTGCTGTATAAACATATTTATGTAAATTCTTATACTTCGTTTACCACTTCCCGAAGTATTAAATAAAAGTAAGACTTACTTTTGTGTAAAGATTGGTTCACAGTGACTGAATTACAGTGACATCTTAGTTTAAGTTTTACTTGTGTTTTTAGTGATACTACTCATATGAAACTGGTAAACTAAAATAGATCTATAAACACCTCTCTCTGTTTCTCCCTTAAGCCACAGGATGTCCGTTGCTGAACATAGGTCTTCCCCATGGATCGCTACATAGAGCTATTGGACCCGGTCTGCATCCAGCAATTGGCTGTGACCTTATGGAGTAAGGCCACATCAATTTCTTGTACTTCGACTGACACAGGATGTAAATCTTTTACGAAATGTGGACGGAATGCTTTAGCTAGCGCTAGAAAGTATACAGACTAAATTAGGACTTTTTCAAGTAGCCTCATCCCGGTTTGTATTAGGGTCAATTTGCTGGCTCAGTTTTTGATCTCTTGGTTTTTGATTTCATTCGTAATTTTCGATTATTGTAAGAGGATTGACTAATATAGCCTCTTCTTTGACGAAATCCAGTTAGTGCTTTTTGTTCTATCTTGGTACCTAAATCTATCTATATGGAGGCCCATATATATGCCGGCAAATTATGTTGGTATACTCGACATATGACCAAACTATCCGAAGCATTTCTGAAGCTTATACTTCAAATTGCAGACACCAAGGCTACTGCGGATGTACTTGTTACGAATGTAAACTAAGAGCTTGGCGTTGCATGTCCACCGTGTATCTTCATCTCTTATGGCCCTTTTGAATAATTAAATCAATAGCAAACTAGAACAAAACAAAAAACTAGTATCTCCCACTTTTTTCTGTGAGTGTACCTTTGTATATCAAATTGGTCTCTATAAAACCACCTAAATTGTAGCAAAACCTTATGAAACAAAGAAATTACAGCTACAGTAAATAAACTCGTAAAACATTTGTGGAACAAAACAACCTTAATTACTTTTATTACTTCCCAGCTTATCGTTTCTATTCCCCGTCATTTACATCGCCCGCCAGCCTTGAAATGGACAGTGTTGGTCGATGGCAAGATATAGTTCAGAGTGCTACTATATACATAGAAATTCTGCGAAGAAACGTGTCTCAAGTATTGTAAAGACATAGGGGATCTATAACTAAAGGATCAGTGAGTAAAACACGTTTGCCACGAGTCATGACTGTGTATTGATAGTCAATCACCACGAAGTAGAACGGCGAAGGAAAGCATAAAGCTTTTGAAAATTAATGAAATCTCAATTAATTTTTGTTATTGTTATTAAAAAAAACGGCATTTTTACATATACTGCTATAATCAAGTATAACAAACAACATAAGAGGTCCCATTAAATATAATAATGATTTGATACGTGGTGCTTTACAGCTGACTCCTTTGGTTGTAAAAGTTTTATCCGACGTGATGGTGAAAACTTTAGTTTATTATTTTTTCTCCCGCTTTGCTACAGAGGGAAGTGGACAAAAATGACAGACTCCAATTTTCTTTAAAGTTATTTAAATTGGTATCGAATAATTATAGTTACGATTATGAGCAATCATGATGATTCGTGTATAAATGATTGTTGTTTATATTAATAACAACATATCTCAAGCGACGTGTTAACTTTAAATTGATATTTGAAAATTGTATTTGTATTTTCAAATTTACACACACGCCGATAGAATTGAGATGATTTATTTTGTTTTAACATGTTTTAATTAATAACATACGATTCTACTTTAAAGAAAACTCAAAAGGTACTTGCCCATTGACTCTTCAATTTAGAATTTATGTAGATACTAGCGGCCCGGCCCAGCTTCGCCCGAGTACAAATATATTTCTTTACAATAATATGTACGTATTATATATATAAACCTTCCTCTTGAATCACTCTATCTATTAAAAAAAACCGCATCAAAATCCGTTGCGTAGTTTTAAAGATTTAAGCATACAAAGGAACATAGGGACAGAGAAAGCGACTTTGTTTTATACTATATAGTGATTTTGAAATCAATCGATAAGGTTGGAGGGTGCACAAATGAGCTTGGAATCTCTTTCTACGAAATCAGTGATTTTAAGTAATTTATTGCAAATTCTGTTGAAAATGTGACGTTTTTCTCGTCATATATTTTCACAGAATTCTATCACTGCGGATCCCGAGAATGTTGTATGTAAATGTATAGGTATTGAAATTAAATATTGTAATATAGAAGAAGATATCAAAGTACAGTATATTTGTCATAAAACATTTTGCTCTCTGGCCGAATCGAAAACAAAACAGCCAACATTTTTGTGTATAAGTTACTTTGTAATGACTAAATTAGAAAACTTATATCGATAATACGTATTCTCAGTACAAGGTCACCCGATTAATTAAGTACTTAATCTAATTTTTTTATACAAATGTACCTATGAATTAGTTTTACTATATTGAAGTTGCACGAAACAAGAAGTAGATCCATATATTTATCATTCAGTAAGTTTTACATTCATACTCGTATCATCACTTATTAAAAAGGGCTATACGACGTATCAATATTACTTTTATGAAAATCAAACTACAAAATACGCATAGAAGTGGCCATATTAAACATCCCCTTGGTTAAACCAATCAATTAAGCTCGCTTTTGTGTTACGCCATTGTTAGTGTTACTCGGCCAAATGACGGAGCTCTGATTTCTCGTCAAACATGCTTAACGCCCACGATCAGCTCAATTTGGTAGCATAATCAATCATGTATATGTTGTCATTGGATGCGTGGCTTCAGTCTCTTTTTCATACTTGAAGCCCCATTTACGCAGAGAGAGTATCTCGCGCCGAGAATCGTATTCCATTATCGTATGATATAACCGTCATCGATTATCGACAAATATTTATACGTTGTATATTTTCTATATCTATTAGATGATATACCTAACAGTCATAGATTATGGTGTTCTGACAAATATTTATCCGCTGTATCTTTCCTATATCCTCACAATAATCTTATCTTCGAGGCGACAAACTGTCTCTGTTTAAATGGGCCTTTACATGCTTACAAGTTTCATAAATTATTTGCATAAATATCACGATTTTGTGACCGCAAGCAGGACTCCAAACCTTATATTTACATCCAAAATAAGACTTTCATAGATAGAGCCAGAGTGTAGTATCAGTAGTATATTGAATTACCGTGGTATTAAGTGACCGGGGTAGTACCGTTGTCTCACAAAAAAACGACATAAAGCAACAGCTTTGATGTCATGTTTCATTTGGTAAAGTAAACTTTTGGAAGTCCAATACCTCTTTTCCCAAACCGTCCTTATTCTTTCCTATTCCCTCCCATTGTGAGATGACGGTAAGGCATCTCAAATTAATTTACTGTAATTGCGTAGCAACTTGTGTTGTGTAACAACATGGTTATGATTAGGTTATTATAGGAAATGGTTATTACGATTACGTTTAGATCAACCTGACATTGGACCAATAAGCGATTCCAGCGAATATGTGATTTAATTATTAATTCCCTGGAATGATTTACTCAATTCTAAACTTAAATAAAATAAAAGCCACAATGTTGTGAATTTTAATAGTGAAACCAATTAATACTACAAAAATAATGTAAATAACACTACGAATATAATATGTTTATGGTGATTTTTTTGCGAGACTTTTCTTTCGTGTTTTATGTAATATTTATATATGGACATAATTAATTTCTACATAAACAGAATATACACAATGGTGGAATATGTATATTTTGCTGATGCACTTCAAAAATACATTATAATGTAATGTTTAGTGGATCAATTCATTGTTTGTTCAATGGATGGTCGGGGAGTGGATGCTCCGCACACCCCCGCAACACCCGCGTCGTTCCAGCCTCAGTGCTGCACGAGTTCGTATCGACAGCCTTTATCGATTTCGATCCCACTCACATTGTTCTTTGCTATTTAATTTAGCTGAAAGCTAAAACAAAAAATAATTCATTCTCATTCTTACGGTTCTATTACATTTATGCAGTGCCCCCTATGATAATAGGTTTTTTGTTTGAACCCGCAACCTCTCGTTTCACAGGCGGCGTCTAACCAACTGCGCCACGAAGGCTGTAATAATAGAAGAGAGAAGTGCAGATACAATAGAGAAATTTATAACAATTATCATGTAATATGAAGTCTGCCATCTCTCAATAGGCCCATGTGGGGCATATGACATAAGAAAAGAATACCGTTTAATCGTCTAGAACGCTCTTGTTGAATCTTGGATACGGAACGGGAAAATAGGTAACGTGTGTGAAATCAACCATGACTTAATGTTAGGCCATATAGTCCATCAGTTCCATCACGATAGTCTATTTCAGTCTGGCGAACTTTTCATACCATGGAAAGATACTAATTATATTATCTTAATTATAGAGGAGGGCACAGGGTCCTGTAGGGGGACATATATGGGGTGATATTTATACAATTTATATTATGTTAAACCAAAACATATCAGCACTGTAATTCAATGAACTAGATTTTATCAAATACAAATAAACGAGTAATGGTTAATACAATTGAAACAAGAATTGATCCAACCTGTAAAATTATTTACAGTAGAAATAACGACAATCCCTTTGTCTCAATAGGAACCTATTATAACTTCGTTAAATTGTAACTGGAGGAATTTATAACTGTCTTTAGATTTCAACTTTGTCAAATTGCTTGAGAATTATTACTCTTTTGGGAACAATGAATAGATATCAGCAAAACCCGCCTTGTGTTCATAAAACCAATTCAGTAGTTCGACGCTTATAGCTGTTATTGTGTCATACGTTTTTATAAAGGTGATATAACATATGATCATTTATTTAATCCACATGTCTCTTATCAAATCAGGTGACATTGCATAAAATTAAAATAAAAATCAACTAAAAATTACGTCATATTTTTCAACGAAGCTACATAATTATTACCGTATGTTAATAGTATCGATTTTGTATTTTTTCACACCGGATGTAGTTTTGCATAGTATTTATTTTATCATCAGTTAAGTTATGAAATTATATTTTGTAAGTATTTGTATCAATAATAATATTGACAAACATAACTTTATATTTAAAGATGAACTACAAACATCGCCTTTTTTCTGATTTTTCCTATATACGCCATGTTTTTTTTTTCACTATAATGCATAGTAATTATTTATTAACGCCCATTGAGTAGACATATTTTTTTATCTATTTTAGGTATAATTATCGTATCCCTATAAAATATTGCATAAACTAAATTTGTAAGGGTAGGCCCAAGGTTCTATAAATTTTCGGCGGTCTCCTTTTTGGATTAATGTGACTCGGCCATCGTAATATTGATGCGTGACTTATTGACGTTACGGCTGATTTTAACTGATGATTAACCTGCTTGACTGTGTACTTTAAGGTAGTCAACGAGGTCCAAAAGGTGACTGAACAAGTTATCTAAGCTAAATATCTAGTACTGATAGCAAATATAGGTTCCGATTGCAGTGAAAACAATGTTGTCAGTGAATGTAACCGTCAAAACGGGCCTTGATGCTTGATTGATGATTCGCAGAATGATGTACTATGACAGATATTAATTTCCCACTACACGTGAAATATTCATATTCATGTCTGTATAACCGAAAAGGTACATACATTCAATACACACATTTTAGTCTCAAGAAATTTATTTAGTTTTCCAAACTGACAAAGATTCCTACGAATAGAAAACCTCCTCCTTTTTTTAGTTGGTTGAAAAACATATAAATTAAGTTTTTCACTGGGATTTCAAACTCATTAAATACTTATGTATGTTGTCAATAAAACAAAGTTTTTTTTTACTTCCGTGAATAGCTAGCCGTGCGTACGTTATGTGCATAAAACATGGTTTATAAATTGATATCAGAAGACATCTATTTACCAATATCGCCTGTCCTCTCATAATACTTGAAAAAGTTTTGAAGACCAAAATGGCGCCTGGTATTATTTCGCGACATGTCCGAATTACATATTCGGGTCGCTGATGTGTGTGGCCTACTCCGTACTGTCGTCTTTGCTACTTGTTGTTTGGCCACGTTTGTCAGCCTTAGCGTGATTTTAATAATTCTTGTACAAACCTTTGTTTTGCGGATGAGATTTTTTGGAGCAGCGGGAAATGCTTTTATGTTGTATTACACGGAGATTTATTCGTGCTATTTTTCTTTGTGTAATTCTTGTGGATTTGAATTCTCGGGATCTAATTCTAGACCCTGTTTTGTTTATGCAACAATAATGCGAATTATTATAACAAACGTGAACCTGAAATTAAAGTAATGTAAATGAAACTATGTCGGTAACCTTGGTTCTCCTACGGATCTCCTCATTCCTGATTCGATCTCGTAGGGAAACACCGAGCATAGCCCGCTCCATGGCTCGTTGAGTGACTTTGAGCCTTTTAATGAGGCCCACAGTGAGAGGCCACGTCTCGGTGCCGTATGTCATCACTGGTAACACACAACTATCGAAGACTTTCGATTTTAGGCACTGAGGTATTTTGGACGAGAAGACGTCGCGAAGTTTCCCGAACGCTGCCCAACCGAGTTGGATTCGCCGATTGACCTCTCTCTCGAAGTTGGACCTGCCTAACCGGACCACTTGTCCTAAATAGACATATTCGTCTACAACTTCGAGAGTCGAGCCCCCAACTCCAATGGGGGTGGGCACAACATGGATATTCGACATGATCTTCGTTTTATCCATGTTAATTTTAAGACCCACCTGTTGGGAAACTCGATTAAGGTTTTCGAGCATAGTGCTAAGGTCTTCCAGCGATTCTGCCAAGACTACAATATCGTCGGCAAACCGAAGGTGAGTGATATACTCGCCGTTGATGTTGATGCCGAATCCTTTCCACTGCAAGAGCTTGAAGGCATTTTCCAGCGCGGCAGTGAACAGTCTCGGAGATATGACATCTCCCTGTCTCACGCCTCTCTGTAGTGGAATAGCCTTCGTGCTCTGATCTTGTGAGTACAAGGTCCGAGTGGACCGACATGGTGGCGTTGTTGTATATACACCTCAACACTTCGATGTACCGATAGTCTATGTGGCACCGCTGAAGAGACTGTAGCACAGCCCAGGTCTCGATCGAATCAAAGGCTTTCTCATAGTCCACAAACGCTAAACAAAGCGGCAAGTTATACTCCTCGGTTTTTTGTATAACCTGCCGTAGCGTATGAATATGGTCTATGGTACTAAAGCCTTTTTGGAAACCGGCTTGTTCGGGAGGCTGGAAGTCATCAAACCTGCCTTCGAGACGATTTGTGATGACCCTTGAAAACAACTTATAGACATGGCTCAGGAGCGAGATGGGCCTGTAGTTCTTCAGCAAAGTGTTATCACCTTTTTTGAAGAACAGTACCACCACGCTCCTGCTCCATGCCTCCGGCGTTGAGCCCTCGAGGAGAACGGAATTGAAGAGCCTCTGAAGGACTTTCAGTACCGGCGTTCCGCCCGCTTTCAGAAGCTCTGAAGTGATTCCGTCCTCACCCGGCGCCTTGTTGTTTTTAAGTTGTTTGAGGGCCATCTCAATCTCAAACAGGCTGATGTCCGGGATATCATCGCTAAAGTGTCGGATTAACTCGGCTCTCGGGTCTTCGGCCGAGCTAACAGTAGGTTCGGCAACCGAGGTGTAAAGCTGTCCGTAGAACCTCTCGATCTCTCTTAATACCTCTGCCCTCGTCGATACCACGCGGCCATCATCCGTTTTCAGCCTAGACAACTGGCTTTGCCCAATAGACAAGTCTCTTGCAAACACTTTGGAGCCTCCGTTCCGCTCAATTGTCTCCTTAATGCTCACAGTATTGTGAGCACGGACATCGTGTCGCAAGGACTTCCAGATCCATCTATTGAGCCGCCGATATGCTTCGGCGTCAACGGAAGACTGCAGCGTCAAAGATCGACGTTCGGCCATGAGGTCAAGAGTCTGGATCGAGAGTTTTTGTGGTCTATCTCTACGGCGAGGTCTAAAATACTTAGATCCCACCGTATGGACAGCTTCTACCAAACCGCTGTTTAACTCGTCCACTGCAAGGTTTTCTTTTAGACAATCAAAGCGGTTTGTCAACTCGAGTTGAAAGCTCTCGGGGTTTTGGATATGGGCGCGAGTAGGTCGGAGCGTAGACTTCATCAAGCGGCGCCTTTCTAATTGGACGTTGATATTCAATGTGCCCCTAACCATTCGGTGATCACTACCGGTTTTCACCCTGTTGATCACAGAGACATCACTGAACATCCGTCTATTCGTCGTCAAGATGAAATCTATCTCATTTCTCGTAGAACCGTCAGGACTCAACCAGGTCCATTTCCTGTGAGGCGGCTTCTGGAAAAAAGAGTTCATCGCGAAGAGTCCCTCTTTTTCCAGAAAGTCGGCCAGCCTCTGACCCCTGAGGTTCCGTTGCCCATGTCCAAATTGCCCCACTTTCAACTCTTCATCGCTTCTCTTGCCCAACTTTGCGTTGAAGTCCCCCATAACAACATTGAAGTAGGTTTTGGAAGTATGTATGGCCCGACTTATGTCCTCATACATCTCCTCTACTTCTTCATCTGGGTGTGTCGAGGTCGGCGCGTATACCTGTATGACCTTCAACGAATATCTTTTAGATATTCTGAGTATAAGGTATACTACCCTGCTCGACACACTTTCGATGGATACGATGTTGTTGATGAGAGACCTGTGGACGAGAAATCCGACACCTCCTCGGGACTGTTGGTCGTCCCCCCGGTAGAAGAGCAGGTTACCAGACTTCAGGGTTATCGTATCCTCCCCGATTCTTCGGACTTCCGATAACCCCAGAATATCCCAGTGTAACCCGCTCAATTCTTCTTCCAGTTCGACAATCTTCTCGTCTGTCCTCAAAGTGCGTATGTTGTGTGTTACCAGGGCCAGTCGTCGTCGGGGGTGGTAGCCGGGGCCAACCCAGGGATTCTTAGCACCCCCTGCCCCACCGTAACCATGGCTGCTACCATCGCCAGGAATAGTGGGGCTGCCGGGGACTGGGGGCCTGGTCCATTTTTGTGTCGCCATTGAGGGGTAATTTGCCAGTACTCGCCACGCTTGGCAGGCGGGTTGGCGAGCGCAGGAGGGGACTCGCGCTGACGACGCTGCTGCCCATCATCAGCGGGGGAAAGGAAATAGGGTTAGTGAGTAGAGGATATAATGGGAAAGGAGAGTATGGCCTGTAGGAGTGGATACTGCAGTCATGGAAGGGAATGTTTGTAGTGACTGCAGTAGCTCGGGGGGGCCGAGGTCGCGTACTCGTAGCGCCTATTCTAGGACAGGCCATGACCACTAGATAGGAGCACCCCTGACCCAATAGCCCATAGGATTGGCAAGTTGAAGTGGCAGTGGGCCGGGCACATAGCTCGTAGAACCGATGGCCGTTGGGGCCGAAAGGTTCTCGAGTGGAGGCCACGTACAGGCAAGCGAAGTGTCGGACGCCCGCCTACAAGGTGGACGGACGATCTGACTAAGGTCGCAGGAAGTCGCTGGATGCAGGCCGCTTCCAACAGGTCATTGTGGAGATCATTGGGGGAGGCCTATGTTCAGCAGTGGACTTCCTGTGGCTGATATGATGATGATGATGATGATGAAATGAAACTATATATAATTGTTAATAATTCAAAACGACTGTTGTGTATCTGCATGTGTTTGACAATATTTGCTCCCTGTGCATCATTAGTAATGTTTGGTTTACGCCAACACTCGCGCTCATACAGAACGCATACAATATAAAAAAGAATAGTTATACACAGTACCGGTGAATAGAATTTATAGTGTAAGATAGAATTAGAAAATATCATGGAGTTTATCACCCAGACACCAGGAAACATATATTCTAAGTAACTGCGAGATTGACTTATACTAGAGTAACAGCTGAACATATTGAGACTTAACATCTTATGTCTCAGGATGGCGAGCGCAGTGGAATGTTCATAAGCGAACGTATCGCTTACTATGAGGCGAACGGCATGCTCGTCTCGCTATTAATTGCAATAAAAATATACTAATAAATAATTAATAAATAACACCCAACATTCGCATACATAGTCCTGACCCCACACTAAGATCGAGTCTTGTGTCGTGGGTATCAGGAACTACGAGAGACTTTTCGGTCTCACAAACACCCAGTGTAATGACATCACGTATCTGAATTAGTAAATCACTTATTCTGTCAGTCTGAACGTTCTACTATAGGACACAGATTCCCTGTGCGATGGAGAGTTAATCCATCAAATTTCGCAGAAATCTGTTAAATATTTATGAACCTGATATACCTTTGAGACATTATCTAGCTAAAGTACCCTGAAAAATGTTTTATTATCTATCCGGCTTAATAAATACAACTTATAGTTACACGAACACAACGAAGCCAGGTGGTAGTTTTAGTTGTGCAAAAAAAACGGTTGTTGTTTTTTTTCTGTTTTTATATTTGGGTGGTAAGAAGAAAGAAAGAAAGAAAAATCATTTATCTGGATGCATGCATGCATGGCTACCATAATAACAAAACAGTAATATAAATATACAAGCATATATAATATATTGTAACAATCGCGCGACATAAACGTCCCCAATATTATTTTTAATTCCCGGAATATTGTATCTGTATTTGGCGCTTCGACGACGAATTTTGTATATCAAATAATATAGTGCAAAGTATAAAATTCGTAAGTTAAAATATGTCGCACTTTTATATTGCAGAGAAAAATGTAGTGTTACATTTTTCTCCATTATTTTAAGAGAAGAACAAAAATGAAAATGACCAAGAATTTTACATTTTTCAAGCTGAATAATAATTGGAATTGAATTTAAGACGTGAGAAAAAAAGCAAACGTTCATTACTTTGCTTCCGTTTTGTTATAATGGCTAACGTAGAACTCTGATAATCTTCGTACCTCTTGGAATCCAAATATTAATGTCACAATATTACAGACTCTAAATCACTGGTATAGTATTCTATCGAAATTTTATTGAAATATTTTTAATAATTTGTAGCCTTACACAATTACTATAGGGTGTGCCATTTTCTTACAGAGTTACGGCTTTTAAAAGATTACGATATTTTTCTCATTCTTATCAAATTTAAATTAGATTATTATAATAGTGTTAAACCTTCGTTTATAGTTAGAGGTTTCTAATTTCGTTTCCTAATTCACGTTGAGGCAACATTCAAAATTACAAAAATGTTTAGGTCGTCGAAATATCCTTTAAAAGCTTCGTTGTGAAAATTCCTCGAAATATTGCGAGTAAAGTATACCATGAGTTCCCCTTTGAAAGTACAGTCGTTTTGTGACACTGTAATGTAAACATTTTTCTTTTATGTTTTTCTTTAATTTAGTGAATTTTACTGTTATTTAACGTTTCGGGAGCAATTATGTTTTATTATTTTTCAAAATTTGTAACTTGGCTTTCTTGGCACCGTAAGGCACTTATTTGACGATTAAATTAATATTCTTTTGATTTCTAAGTCACTCATAAAGAAAACTTTAGCTTTATTACCATTTTAGTGCCACCATTTATTTAGTAGTGCATAGTTGATATACGATTACATGTATACTTTATAGAATTATTGTTAAATTAAGTTTTATAATTATAAAAATCCGCAATTAACACCTAACGTTTTTGCCGTAAACAAAAATATTTCTTTATTTATTAAAAAAAAAGTGGATCCAAGCTCTAAAGTAGTTTGTAAAGCAGAGACAAGCCATAGTATAATGACGAGTACATAGCTTTACGTGAAAACATAATATGTTATCTGGATCATTGTTATTTGTAATGCATTGAATATTGTCTATTAAAATAACAGACAAGTACATAATAAATATTCAACGCATAAGTGTTCACTATTCAGTGGACGCACATCACTCGGACAAAGCACCACAAAATGAAAGCATTAGCGAGCCTAAAGTGAAATATGACGAACATACAAGGAACGCTATCACCCAGACGTCATTTCGCCACTGATTAAGCGTAAAACTGCGCATAAATTCGGTGTGCAACGACCAAGAAATATTTCTATTATAATATTGCGTGCAAGCCAACTATTAGCCTATATCAGTATTATTTACATAAACACAACACGCCAGCCTCGGCGGCGGAAAGTTATTTTAACTTTTAACTACGTGTAAAACTTCCTTAGTAACTTTAATGGAAATATAAGTTTATATTTAAGGAACAGTCGGGTTCTATTTAAAAGTTGCGTCGTGATTACAGACAAAAAATCGAATCGAAATTTTGTTAATGCCTCATCTATATTGGACACTACTTGCTGTGTTGTTCTAGGGCTTCGAGTTTCCGTACCTTAAAATAAAACTATTATTTTATTTTTTTATTTTATTGCTATGAATGGCGAGACGAGCCTACCGTTCGCCTGATGGTAAGCGATACGACCGCTCATGAGCAGTAGCAAAACCAAAAAACACCTTGAATTACAAAGCAATGCTTGGCACTCCACTGCGCTCGCCATCCTGAGACATAAGATGTTAAGTCTCAATATGTCCAGTAGTTATTCTGGCTACAATGCCCTTCAACCCGAAACACAACAGTGCGTTTACACTGCTCTTTGACGGGAGAAATAGACACTGCGATGGTACCCACCCAGATGGCCTCTCACATATGAGAGACCTACCACCAGTAAGTATTTACGGATTTTATCGCAAATTTGGTTTAATTTTCACATTTTTTAACTTCCCGACGCGACGTTTCGATTACTTTACAGCTGTTGTGGTCACGGGGCGGATCTAAGAAACCATTTTCCGTGCCTTGTTTTCAGACTTTTCTTAAGCCACAAGACGCGTAAAATACTATAGATATTTTTTCTCATATTGGTTATGGATCATGGATGGCATAAGCTTCGCATAGCGCGAGTTGGCGGAATTCACATACCATACAATATATTTTTATAAAGATTCTTATTTCATGCATGTTTTACTCTTTTTTAAGTTTGTGATAACACATGACAGCGAGAAATCATTCGTTACCAATAGGTTACCTAGTATTTGTATCAACCCTTTTACGTCCCACTGCAGGGCCTCCTCCACAATCGATAGAACGATTGAACTGATTAGACCAAATATTACATTCCACAAAGTTGGCCTAGTGTGGGTTAGCGGACTTTACATACTATGGAAATTTTTACGAATCGCTATAGTATGCAGGTTGCCTCACGATGTTTTCCTTCATCATAACAGTGCGTGGTGAAATCAATACACACATGATTCCGAAAAGTCAGAGGTGTGTCCTGGTATTTGAACCCGCGACCACCGAGAACATGTTGGCATCCGCGTCTAGTCTGTTTACCAACAGGCCACCACGCACTTATCAAGCACTAGATCAACTAAATTACCTATAATCAAACTAAAAACCCTGCTTTGTTTATTCGTACTTTTAATACATTCTAAGCATTAAGGGTTATATAATAATACAATGTTGTTTTGATTTATTCGTTAACCACCATTCTGAGATATATATATTTTTTTTATTGCTATGAATGGCGAGACGAGCATGCCGTTCGCCTGCTGGTAAGCGATACGACCACTCATGAACAGTAGCAAAACCAAACAACACCTTGAATTACAAAGCAATGCTTGGCATTCCACTGCGCTCGCCATCCTGAGACATAAGGTGTTAATTCTCAATATGTCCAGTAGTTACTCTGGCTACAATGCCCTCCAACCCGAAACACAACAGTGCGTTTACACTGCTGTTTGAGATTCGACAATATCTCTGTTACAAGTAATTAAAACTGATAAAGAATGGATGTTATAAAATAAACAGGATATATTTTAAATTAGGAACGTGAAAATTTAATAATGTTATCCGCATTATACAATTTTGATTAACTTGTCCAAAAATAGGATGTAATGAGATAGCCATTAGAATATGTTACAACGTGGGTGGAGTGAAATATAAACTAATCCTCTCACACCCACATTATATCGCCCACATTGTGACGTCAGAACTCTTGTTGAGAATCCCTCATCTTTTATTTAACAATTACCATCACTTTGAAATGTTAATTTATGCTTATTATATTCATAACACTAATTTGGAACAGATCTTTGTGCAGCATTCATTAAAAATAAATAATATAATTCATTGGTGGTAGGTCTCTCATATTTGAAAAGCCACCTGAGTACCACTTTTAAGTTTAAAGACAATTTTGGCCAGATTAACCACTGTACATATTGATACTTAACACCTTATATCTCAGGATGGCGAGCGCAGTGGAATGTCAAGCATTGCTTTGTAATTCATGGTGTTTGGTTTTACTATTGTCCATGAGCGGTCGTATCGCTTACCATCAAGAAAATGACATACCAATCTCTCCATTTATTGCACAAAAAATGTTTTTTACATGAAACCTAATGCCTTTAAAGAGAGCATTTAAATGCAGTGCCTCTTAAGCTACGGAGGCATTAGTGGTGTCTGTTACGCCAGTTGTCTATTATCGTTTTAACATAGCAACCGCGATTGCCAGTTGCAGTTACTCCTGTGGTTCCGTAATCTGTCGACATTCGCAACCACTCAGTTGTTCTATGAATAATGAATAGAAATTCTAAAAGTGATTTTGGCTGGTTGGTAATTTAATCCGACGGGTTGCGGAAACTTGGCAAGTTATATACCACCGGTTGTACAAAACTTGCACGATATACAAGTTGGTGTTCAAATGTTTTGCAATGAAACGTCTTCATATTATTGTGAAAGTTTGTCGTAAGAGACTATAATACTACATTGCGGTTGTAACATTGTTTTGAAGTGGTTGTTTGTTTATCAGTATGTAAGATTGTAGTAAATATTTTCAGAAAAATCACTGCAATGCTCAATGTTTATAGAATAAGGAATTGTTTTGCTGGTAGCAGGATGTTTTAACTCCATGTTTTTTCGTCAGAATTATCCAGGCTGGCATAATTCTGACGAAATGTATGATACAACGTTTCAGTAGAGTTACTATCGGCGAGTAACTCTACCTGGACCGCATTACACTAACCGTTAGGTACAATAGTCATTGGTAGTCCCAGTATTAAAAAAGTTTTTTGTTTCGTAAATATATAGCTTTTATCTTTGTTGCAAGCCCTTAAGTACTCAGCAGCCAATACTATCCCATCAAAAACATCCTGTAAAAAAATTCCAAGTCTCGCAGCTCAGGTTTTCTACCGCAAAAAGTTGTGAGATGCATGTAATACCGAGTCGATTCATTTATTTAGTCCTTAAGGGACTTATTTATTTAAAACGTAAAGAATTTTTAATATTGATATGGTAATAACTAACGTAATAACTTTATATAGAAGGTCCCTTAAGGACTAAATAAATGAATCGACTCAGTATTACATGCATCTCACAACTTTTTGCGGTAGAAAACCTGAGCTGCGAGACTTGGAATTTTTTTACAGGATGTTTTTGATGGGATCTCACGTCTTTTTGTAGAGTCCTACTTTTTTCCTTTTCGGTACTTTTTACTTCTAGAATATCACTAACGATTTTTCTTAAAGCCTCTGCCTTATGGCTTTATCTTATTTTTATAGGTATCAATTTATCACAATTATAGCGGATTTGATTATTAATGTTCTTTCTTTCATGGTAATTGATTGATATTTTCGAGCTATTTAGTTTACTATTTATTTGCAAGTTTTTTTAGAGGTATGTTGTACAATTTCATGGGCTGAATACACCTTTTTCCTCTCTATACCTCCCTCCCGTTATGCTTCATATATCTAGGTACATCTACTACTATTATTCCATTATATACGGGTACAATGATTCATTAACTGCAAACTGTAACTTTGTAATCCTATACATTTATATGGGATTACAAAGTTATTCACGCAGTTGGTGTATCTAGAAAACTAGACACAAATTATGAAATGTTTGAATTTTCCCTTACTTTAGACACTAAACACTAATTATATTCTAAATTTGAAGGTTCTATGTCTGCTAGAAGTGCCTTAGACTTTTGATGATCGGTCAGTCAGTGAGTGACAAAATCAAGAAAGTTTGACTAGTTACAATTCTTGAACTACTAGTTCAAATTGAATGAAATTTTAAATATACCGTGTTTACACAATGCCTGCTTAGTAACTGAAAATTCAGGCTTCATGCTTTAGCCACAACGAAGTTATAGGGGGTTGAAAATGGTCTGAATTGCTTCGAGAAAAGGATGTTACGGCCTATAGCTCGACTTGGAGGGGGCTCGGCCGCGCCCCCAGATATTTTGTGCTAAATAAAACATTAATTTCAGGACGTGATAATCACATTTTGTAAAAATATTTCATGATGTGAATAAAATATTTCAAAGGTTTCACAAAACCGTTTCGATCGTATTCATTATAGAGAAATGGTGTACTGCAGAACGACTTGTTGATGAAAAGAATAACAAAGGAAATAACACTGAACTTACATGTATTATATCTCAATTGAATGTTACCATGTAAACAATACGACGCACTACAAAACGCTCGCATTTGACAACAAGTTTATAAATGTAGATGATACTAACAAAACACTGAATCGCAAATATACAGACACAGAACATTCCCAACTTTATTACACCGGGATTTCCGCACCAAATTTCATTTTAAACCACGCAAACTGGCTGTCCGCTCGCAAAGGCGGGCTCTTTTGTGAGACCCGACCCTACCTGGGGCGGATTCAAGAAAAAACATCAAAGTCTCACATCACGGAAATTTAAGGAAATCTAATTACACTTAACACAGCCGCCTCTGCGAGAAAGTTTCGTAAAACACGTCCCGCCACCGGCGATAACCGATACGATCTCCAACGTATTGGTATTTAAGCAAGCGCAGACTCTTAATTGAATTGGAAGTATTGATATTTAAGAAATAACCACTCACTCCTAATTGAATTTATAGTTGGAAATTATGGATGTGTATCAACTACTACATTTACTGGTAGGTAAAAAAAAGATAGGTAGATCTCTCATGTGTGAAAGGTTGCCTGGGTATGTACCACCGCAATGTGCCTATGCCTCAAGACAGCAAGCGCAGTGGAATGTCAAGCGTTGCTTTGTAATTAATAATTATATATTTTTTGTTTTTACTACTTTCCATGAGCGATCGTATCGCTTACCATCAGGTGTATGGCATGCTCGTCTCGCCATTCATTTAAAAATAAAAGTGTTAAACCGAATTGTCAACCTTTTTTTTAAATCGGTTATTATTTATATTGTTGTAACAAAGACAAATATTTCAATGGTATTACATATATATTGAAATATTGTGCAATTACATGACGGCTATGTAAATTGTTATCTTTCAGGCTGACAACTCAATAACATTAATCCAATTTCTGTCAAAATAGTAATTTATTTATTCAAGTCTTCAGTTTAGGCACTATATACTATCACAGTACCTGTCACATTTAATTTCCTGCTATGAACGATTCAACCGCTTGGCTATCTAGAATTGTCAAGGCCGAGCTATTGTCAGCGTAAATGTCAGACGATTAAAGATACGAACAATTTCCGTCGCTTAACATTCTTCTTTTACGCTTTATGTATTCGGTTTATTCAAACCAAACGACCTGCTTAGCATTTGATGGATGACAAAGCATTTAAATTTGAAAACTTATCGTCGTGATTCAAAAGACCGTAAGATAACAATTTTTGTTACGCTTGATTATGTAGGTTGTATTATTTTTTATAACTTTAAGAATAAATCATAGCTATTATACAAGATATACCAAAACGTAAATGAAACATTTTTTTGTAAAAAGAGCGACAATTTTTTTTTTGTTATTTTCAGGGACTGGGCAGGCTCATCGGTTCCTCGTCATTCATTCGGTGAGTAAAATTCCCGAATCCCCAATACTCTTTTCATCTGCCAATCCTTTTTTCTTCCCGCTCCCTTCCCGAATTGATAGGCCGGCAACACATCTATAATTTTTCAAGCATTAAGGATGTTCATGGGCGGCAATGATCACTTATCCATCAGAGCATCTGTTGCTGTTGGCTGAGCCTATTATATATATATATATACATACATACATACATAATCGTCACGCCTGTATCCCATAGGGGTAGGCAGAGACTATAGACCGCCACTTTGCTCGATCCTGACATACTACTTTCGCTTCATCCACTTTCATCAACGTCTTCATGCATTCTCGTCGGTTCAGGGTACTTTTGACCTGACCCTTTTTGAGGGTATCACCGATTTGGGTGGTGTATGTTCGGTGAGGTCGACCCCTACCGACTCTTCCATCCACACTCGCATTATGTACTTGTTTCGTAATTCTCCTTTCATCCATCCTCTCTACATGACCAAACCATCGTAACATTCCTTTCTCAATTCTCGTCACTACATCCTCTTTCACTCCACAAGTTTTCATCACCACGCTATTTCGCACTCTGTCACACAAGCTTACACCACACATTCCCCTTAATGATCTCATCTCTACTGCCCTAATTTTACTTTCATGCTTCTTTTGCCATACCCAACTTTCACTACCATACATAAGCGTTGGAAGTAACACTCCTCCATGGACAGCCAGTCGTGCCTTTTTGGAGACCTTCCGACTACCCATAAAGGAATGTAGCGCACCATTCACTCGATTTCCTGCATTCACTCTTCTTTCAATATCGCTATCATGCTTTCCATCACTTGTGAAAACACAGCCCAAATATACGAATTCATTCACTTGTTCTACTTGCTCATTACCTATCATAATATCGCACTTTGTCATATTTTCTTCCCTTTCAAATACCATAACTTTCGTCTTACTCACATTTATTTTCATTCCTTTTCTTTCAAACGCTTCATGCATAATTGTCACCATATTTTGTAGCTCCTCCTCTGATGATGCAAGAATAACCTGATCATCAGCATAGAGGAGACATTTTAGTGACAACTCATTCATTCTTATCCCATATTCACTATCTTTCAAATCTTTTAGGCAACCGTCCATGAAAAGGTTGAACAGCCACGGGGACGCTACACATCCCTGTCTCACACCCTTATTGATGCGAAACCAATCAGTGTATGCTCCGTTTATCCTAACACAAGCACTAGAATTCTTATATAGAGACTGTAGTGCTCGAATTAGGTTGCTGCTCAACCCAAACTTGGACAGTGCTGCCCATAACTCATTCCTCATCACTCTATCATAGGCCTTTTCTAAATCTACGAAGGCGCAGAAGACTTTTCGACCTTTAGCTAAGGTCTTCTCAGCAACACTTCGTAGAGAAAATACCTGATCCGTGCATCCCATACCCTTCCTAAATCCTGCTTGCACGTCCCATATCTTGTCATTCGTCTCTTTTACAACTCGCTCAATCAATACCTTAGCATACAATTTGCCGACAACACTTAGAAGGCTGATACCACGGTAATTCTGACATTCCTGCTTCGACCCCTTGCCTTTGTATAACGGAACAATAACGGCGTTACACCAATCTGTTGGCACAACACCACCTGTCCAGCACAAATTCAAGAGATGACAAAGCAGGCGTGCCACCACACCCTGTCCAGCCTTCAGCATTTCGACTGTTACTCTGTCATACCCAGCAGCCTTACCCATTTTCATACTTTTCAACGCTTTCACCACTTCCATCACATCAATCTTATCTTCATTTTGTTCACTTTCATCCGTCACTGCACACTGCTGTGTTTCCTCTTTTTCAAACAACCCTTCAAAGTATTCCTTCCATCTTTTCAGCACACATTCTTCTCCATTCACTAGTAGTCCATGCTTATCCCTCACAGTACTAAGCTCCGAGGTACTTAACTTACCCCGGACACTTTTGATTGCTTTCCAGAAAAACTTGATGTTTTTCTGAAAATTCTCATTCAATTTTTCGTCAAACGTATCTTTTTCTTCATGCTTCTTCTTTTTTACTACTATTTTCACTTCATCTTTTATCTTCTTATATTCCAATTTTGCCTTGTATACATCTTCTTCACTTGCTTTTAGCATTCTTTGATCAGCTCTAATAGCTAACCAATCTCTCCACGCTTTCTTCTTTTCACTAACTACTTTTTGCACATCCTTGTCCCACCAAGCATTCTTCATCTCTTTATACTTTTTCCTTTTACTCACTCCACATGTTTCAATTGCGCCATTAACAACTACCTTTTTAAACTTGTTCCATACTTCTTCTACCTCATAAACCTCATTCAAACCTTCAAAATTTTCACTCAGTATCCTTTCGTACTTCTCTCTTACATCTCCTTGCAGTTTTTCCACTTTTATCCTTTCTAACACACTAGACTGTTCGGGGATGCGGCTACGCCACTTTTTAAACAGGTCTTTTATTCGACACACGACCAAAAAGTGGTCAGTATCAAGACCCGTTCCACGAAACGATCTAGTATCCATAACATTCTTCTTTAATCTTTCGTCTACAATTACAAAATCAATCATACTCTTCATCGCAGCATTTTCCCAAGTATATGTGTGGATCATCTTGTGTGCAAACATCGTGTTTGTCACACATAAACCCATTTCCACACATATTTCTAGCAAACTTCTTCCATTAGCATTCACTCTCTTATCACCGAACGAACCTAGTACCCTTTCGTATCCTTTACGTTTCAGTCCTACCCAACCATTAAAATCCCCTAACATCACTAATCTTTCGTTATGATTACGAATTTGCAGCACATCTCTCACTTTCTCCCAGAATTCTTCTCGTTCTTTTAACGCACTCTTAGATGAACTCGTACCCACATCCGTTGGAGCATATACCCCTAGGATAAAGATACGAGTTAATCCCACTTTCAATCTCACCCAGACAAGCCTTGAATTAACACATTCAAATTCATTCACACATTTTGCCATTCTTTCAGATAATATGAGACCTACACCTTGACTGCATCTGGCCTTGCTAGGCACTCCAGCCCAGTATGCTGTGTAGGCACCATATCTTATGGTCTCACATTCCTTCCGTTTCGTCTCATTCACACACAGAACATCGATTTGTCTTTCATTCATCATCTGACACACTTCATTAATTTTTGCATCCATCCCTCCTCTAACATTTATAGTAGCAAAGCGGCTTTCTTCAGTCCGCTTTTCGCCAGCATGGGATACGAGACGTGACGGGTGGCGAACCGCGTCGCCGCCATTTTGACAAATTTTGTTATATTTATTAATCATCATTGCGTTCCCACGAGTAGCAAGGGAAAAATGATTGTCGAGCCTGGCAGAGCCCCGCATGCCAGACCAAGGCTAGTCGTTATCTGGGGGCGCCCAACCCCAGGACAAAACGGCTCGCTAAAGACTAGGCTCGCCCCTAGCCATGCATCTATCGGCGCGGCAGACCTTAGATTGGCAGTTAGGGATAGGATAAGGACTAAGGGCATGGATTGTGTGATCGGGGAATGAAAAATTATGAACTTGGGCAAGGAAATGGTTTAGTGGGACACTACTAACACGGAAGGTGCAAGGTGAGAGTTAGTAGTGGCTCGGGGAGCCGGGGTCGCGTACCCGTATGTTATGAAATTACTACCGGACAGGTAGTTTCTCATAGTCACCCCCTGACTATATATATATATATATATATATATATATATATATATATATATATATTACCGGCTATTGGCTAAATCCAATTTTAGGTTGAATAACTAGATTATCTTGTTGGTAACAGGACGAACGAGTTTGGCCTAGGCACTATTCTGGTTTTTCATATCACGTGTAGAGAGAACTGATTTGGCCTAGGCGAAAGTAGTTCATCCCAAAATTAGGTTTGGCTAGTAATATATATATACAAATGAAAAAACATTATACGTTTGGCAAATATCTACGATAGACTACAACACAAAACGGTTGTTAAGTTCAAATAGCACTGGTATTTCCTGTACAGACGCGGGAAAATTCAGTTTCACACATGAAAACGGAAAACTGACAGAAATATGGCACGATAAAAGCAAAACATGATAATGTATTTTGCAGTTCGCAAAGTCAGATGTACCGTATGAAACTAACTTTTGGATTTTTTTAAACAAAATATATTTATATTTATTATAATATTGTGCATAGTTGACTATATCTATTATGTCTCACAAAAAGGAGTGCTGTTGCCTGTTGTATAGTATTAAGTTTTAATAAATCCTTAGTTCAGTTTTCGCTACATAGTTTATTTGTGCCTTAACAAAAAACATATAGTTGTTGTTTATTAATAACAATAATTAGTTATGAGTGGAGACTTGTAGCAATGAATATTTTGTGATTAACTTTGATCATATTACATTAAATATTAATATGACTTCAAGGCGTTGATCTATCATGCTGATTGATGACCTAATTCCTTTTAGTTCACTTAATAACGAATTAAAAAAGTTATTTACCTATTCGTTATTCGTCATTCGAAAAAAAAAATTGCCCAACTCTTTACAACTATACGCACGGAACTTTAAATGGTTAATGTTGATTTGAAAACCTCCTGTATATATGAAACCAACCCCAAGTACTTTTACCAAACACTCACTGTGCATATAAAGCTCGATCTTACATAAAATACAAGAAATAAAAATAAACTTACGAAATTTATTAGGCACCTCACCAAATGAAATCCTAAGAGTGTGCGTTTCGTAAAGTAAATGTCCAATAATCATATATCATTTTTATGGGGCAAGATAATGTTCTTACTCTTTTTGATTGAAACCACGGAACCCGCGATTCTGCCCCGGTATACTGATTAAATTTACACTACATCGCTACAATTTATAGCTATTGGAGCATATTAAATAAAAGGTAAAATAAAGCGGAAATTTATTTAGGCGCTCTATAAACTTATTGTAGACAACAAGTCAGCATTGTAGTTTTCTAATAATATAGTGATGTATATATCGTCAGATTATATCGATATTTTTGATACCCAATACAATAAGAGTAAAAATAATGAAGTAAATTATATTATAAATAACATGAAAAAATATATTTTTCCTTTCAATGTCACAATTTTCTATCACTTTTCTCGCTTGTTCGCGTGCTTGAGAATGAACGAATTGTTTTTATCTTTTCTAACATGAGACGAAGAATTAACTGAAGTTATTTCAATATACAACAATTTAATACACAAAGAAACATTACAAATGACATATATCTATATTGCGCGACATTCAAAAGCTGTCCAATATGCGTATACATTATTTGTCAATATTTCGTCAAGACTACATACTGTTACTATGCGACTAGATGAAATTTGCCGATACACCAATTGTCCGAATTTGAACGCCTTAGTTTCGAATTCTTCTTTTTTGTTGCAAAAGCATTTGGTTTAACATATTGTGGTAATCGTAACTTCAGATTATCTATACATACTTATTTTACCTCACGTACTTAACGTACATTCGTCATAAAAAGATGACTGCATATTATTCAAAACATATTTTTAATTTAAAAAAAAAACAGACTATTGAAACTTGTAAATAAAACTAACACAAACATATGCCTCAGTGGAAACTCAAATCTCCTGCGTAAGGTCCCGATACTAAGAGTAATAGCATAACAATTAACTGTAACTAAAGACATACAATTAAATGGAGCAATCACGATGAAAACAAAATGACGAAATATTGTACACATTAATGTCCATTAAAGGAAATACTGCATTTCCAATGAAACAATTGAGCCGAGGCAGCAATTGTGTTATTGACACTTTATCAGTCGAATGAAGGATTCCAACTAGGTTTGTACATGATCATCATTTCAACATCATAGTCATCTACAAGAACTGCACATTATCAGCCCACAGTTGCCCACTGCTGGGTACGTGACTTACAGCCTCTCTACAGCCAAGAGTTCGTTTGAGAGGGCCTAGGTCGTAGTCCACCATACTGGCTGGCCATCAACAATCGTGCTTAGGTCATAGTCTACCATGCATTCTAGATTCAATACTAGAGTAGAGTCCAGGTTCCTAAAAATGTAATGTGTGTCAAAAACGACTCAAAAGCTCGTAGTCACAAACCAAGAAAACTTAATCACGTTTCGAGAACCTTGTCGGAACTGGTATAATCTACTGCATTTCACAAGTCAAAATTTCATTCCTACTTTCTTCAATCACAGGGAGTCTATTGCTGAACATAGGCATCACCAGGGATTTTCAAAGCAATTTTTTGGAAGCGGCCTACTTTCGGCGACATCCTGAATCTTTAACGAGGTTTCGCCACCTTGTGAAGGACGCTCAACGCTTCACTCTTACGTTATTAGTTATTCTTTAGTCCTTTGATCTGATTAAAAAATAAAAATATCGCGACGACGAATAAAATATAAATAAATGAAAAAATTACGAGTCATATCAAAAAAATAAAAGGCGATAGATAAGAAATTAATTTTATAACCATTGCACCTAACTACAGTAACTATGGTAAACTACACTGATTAAGCCGCAGGTATCAAATAGTAAAATAAAAAGACGAACATCTTGCCTTGATATGCGACTATAAACAAATGAGTTGTACTTTAGATTTTAATATAATGCGGTGAAGCCGATGCTTTTAAGGTATTTTTATAAGAGTATAAAATTCTATTATGGAAGATTTAGCGATACTTATACTAGATTCTAGAAGCTAATGCCTGTGTATAAATTTATTTAAGAGTTTTCTTAAAGGCATATTTATGCCACGTACTAACTCGTGGCTCTATTGTTAAAGTTTAATAACTACACATGACGTAAGTAAGAAGGTAAAAAGGTTGTTGATTTGACAAATAACACTATTAAAAGTGTTTCTATATCTGTATCAGCCCATATACGTCCCACTGCAGGGCACGGGCCTACTCTACAATCGACAGTACGATTGAGAGTGAAAAAAGTGTTTGTCAGGCTAAAAATAATTGATATTATTGCTGCGTTCTTGTCACAATATGAAAAAGACTTTAAGTTTAAAGTTCATTGCGCTACCCAGGTGTGGATTAGCGGAGAGGTCAATTTAAGTACAGTAGTGGTAAAAGTACCGTAAAAACTTTCCAAATTACCTATAATGTAATGTTATTGAGACCAATCTAGATCCTTACCTCTCTAAATTCAGACCCTCTCGAAACCAAAGCAAAGGCATCACAAAGAGCACCAACCAACTTATCTACGTGTCTTGTGAGCAGGATACATTAATGCAAAATAATTTCTCAAAGTACCACATTCCCACGTTACGTAATACCGTAATAATTCCGACGAAATTTTTATCACTAAAATTATACGTGTTGGTACCGAGCTTACACGTAACAACATAAAAATGGTAAGAGCCTGAAGTAACGTCTCAACGCTCCGAATGAGTTGAAGAGCATGTTTTCTCGACGCCCTCAGGGAAAAAACGAGTTGTGATAAACTCGTCGAGGAAATGTTTAATATGTTTATAAAGAACAGTATTACGTGCATTTTTTCAAAGCATTACACGAATTAGGGGCTAATAAAATCAAGTTGGAAATCTTGCATTCGGAATACATTGTTGGAGCTTCGTGGGATTGAAATGAAGTGAATTTATTGGTCATGTAGGCAATGTAGGCAATTAAAAAGCTCTTACGGCAAGTCCATACACATACATACTTAGTATTCTTATTATTCTTGTATAAATGTCTCTGATATGGATACTGTTAATTTTCATATCACGTTTATGACAAGTCTTGAATCGCAAATGCTCGATTGAGCCATAACATCGCACCTATAACGTGTAATGATACATCTGGAGATACAAAACACAATATTCCGCCGAAAGAAACACAGGAAACAGCCATACACATAAAAATATTTAAAAAAGAAACCCATTTCAAAAATGTGAATATATCCTGAAATAAAATCGCAGACTGATACATTTACTTTATTAGTGTACTTGGGAACGCTCGGGCTGGGAAGATTCCTTCCAGGTCCCAGTACAGCGGCCGGGTGTTGCAAATGACCCGGTCCGGGCGAATAAATTGGGCGTTATTTTATCACCCTTCTGTTCCTTCGCAGAAGTTGTAGTGTGGGAACGAGGGGCGGACTGCGGCCGATCGACGATATATACCGGCCATTTGTCTGCTGCCCTACTGACTTTGTACATTTAAGAAACTGTGGGCGTAACGTATTGTATATATTTGGGAGATAAAATGCGGCACGTATGCAATAGGATTTTATTTTGAAATAAATTTTCAATCTATTTTTAAAGTTAAAGGCGTTTGTCCACTTCAATGCATCATGCTATAAACCCTCTTTAGCATAAATATAAAATATATTTTTACGTCTCAGCCTCCGTGGCGCAGTTGGACGCTGGTTGTGAAACGAGAGGCTGTGGGTTAGAACCCCGCACCGAAACAAATATTTGTGTTAACCACAGGTATTTGTTTCAGATCTGGGTGTTTGTGAGACCGAAAAGTCTCTCGTAGTTCCTGATACCTGCGACACAAATGAAATGAAATGAAAATGAAATGAAAATTTTATTATTTATTTACAACACGCGTTTTATATCAGTGGAGATAAACAATAATAATTCATAAATATACAGTTGTGTGAATGTGATATACTTATGATAAAATTATAAAGGGCTGTGAATGATAGACCATTGTGAAGATTCGTGATGAAAGTTTTTTTCATAAATCTAATGGGTCTAAAAATCAATGTTTGAGGGACTCTTTTTCGATAATCTAAATTCTTCAAAATGGAAAAGTGCGGTTGCCATTCCGAATTTTTTATTTATCGACCTTTTATGAGTTTAAATTCAGACTGAATTTTAAATAATAGCAGAGGAGACAAAAAAATATTTAAGCTTTAATGCACACATTTTAAATTTTAACTCTAGAAAGTTCGTAGTTACTTTTCAATATAAATCTCTGTCATGCATTTTGTTCTGGATCCTTTGACATTATATAGATCGTTGCTTTTATGGTCCATTTACTCGTTTGGCCAACCTCGGCTAACCTTCACCAACGCAAGCGTGTAAACGGGGTGTTTGGCTCAGCTGGCCTTTTTTGTCTTCGTTGATAGCTTGGAGTTGGAAGACGTTGGCCCAGCCTCAGCCAACGTGCTCTATTAAAATTATAATACGCGTAATGGTATTGCGAGATAAAAGCAGGTGGAAGAAGTATAATCAGTATCTATAATTAACTATCTTTAAAAAAATCGGGTTTAATAATATTATAAAGTGTATCAAGGAATAACCAAAAATAATAAAACCATTTGATATAGTATCGTCATTTTATAACTTTTTTATTATCAAAAGCAAACAATTCGTGCCTGAAATGGGACCTGTTGCTGTTATTTATTGCTCTCATATGTTATTTTTGGATGCTTGAGACACTTATATAAAAGTCCGTTCTTAGAGAGAAAATTTAGCAAATTCGACGCGTTTTGTTGGCATTTTAGGCCATCATTGCCACCTATCTTTTTGTGCCATAAAGATCATAAATATGAACACAACCGTAAAAACTTAAGACGCGTTGAAGTAATTTTTAATATTAATTAGCGGAACGAAAACGGGATAGGTGGCCAATGTGGAACATATATACTCCTACAATCCTTACATAACTTGGTCAACCCATACTTATGGGTCTTATCGACAGGTTCGTAATTATCGTGGACAAGGTCTAAGACTTCATATTGATACACGAAGCGGTTTAGGTTGGATGATTTTATTAAGTGACATTTATGAGAAGAGAAGTATCTTTTCGATCTAGTCTCCACTCTCACTAAAAGGTATTTTAAAATGAATAGAAGCGCACTAGCGGCACTAGTCTCCACCATCGTTACATCGTATCAAACAACAGAAGGCTAGGTCTCTATGTTACAATTTTTTCATCAAACATGGTCCATAAACGCTATATTCGAAACTTCATTATTTCAGCAGAAAATCTTGAATATCTGTTATGAGCGCATCGTCCCAGTCTCAAAGCTATCATAGGTATGAACATTTTTTGTTCAGCATGAGATCTAAGGTTGATAGTTGTTACAGCGACAGTAACTAAACGCTGAACGCTTGTATGGAGACTAATTAGTTTCAAACTAATCTTATAATGGATAGGTTCAGTGGATATCGGGCACAACTTACGTAATACAGTTTGAACTTCGACTTTTTACGTTTCCCAGTGGATTGGCAGCTGAATCAAATCGGATCAATTTGTTACATTTGAATCTAAAACAACAGATATTTGCTGTATAGTTTGTACACTTGAACGATTATAGTCAGTTAAAGACCTCAAGGAAAGATTCACTGAATTTAATATGTTTGTTGCGTAAAATATTACAAGTACTGGTGGTAGGTACCACCGCAATGACTGTTTCCCCCACCAAACAGTAGTAGTAATGCACGGTCGTGTTTCGGTTTAAAAGACATTGTAGCCAGAATAACTACTGGACATATTGAAACTTAACATCTTATGTCTCAGGATGGCGAACAGAGTGGAATGCTAAGCATTGCTTTGTAATTCATGGTGTTGTTTGGTTTTGCTACTGTTCATGAGCGGTCGTATCGCTTACCATTAGGCGAAAGGTGTGCTCGTCTCGCCATTCATAAAAAAAAAATAATGGGCGATTTGTTCTGCTATGTATGTGTACTATGGAGTTATATTACCAATCAATAAAGTAATATTTTTATCGCGTGGTGTGACGTATACACGCACCGCGCCGCGTCGGCAAACATTGTACATGTGTGTACAGTCGAAAGGCGGGAACAGTACAATTGCCCAACTTCATTATATTGGTGCGTTTTGTTGCTGGTAGAATTTTGATATTTTTTCATTGCTTGCACATGTTAGCATTGTATAATTCAACTTCTTAAGAACTTTAAGTGCTTGCCGTCACTTCAACATGATGAACTTATTTTAATATTTTTTCCCCTCTTTAATCATAACCATTTCTTTGGTAATATATCATGAAGGAAAACACTGTGTGTGGCGAGACTACTTCGATAGATTTTTTAAATTAGTTGTAATCATAAGATTTTGCAGGAATAGAGGGGAAAGCCTACCCTAATAGTAATACGAAAAAATGGTAGAGTCACGCTGTTGTCTGCCATAGCTCAGCAGGAATAGGCAGGCTTATTACCACTGTCTCACAGAAGATCGACCTGAAGCTTTGATGTCACGAAATGTTTGGCGAGTGAGATAGCCGGATGCCTAATTCACACTTCAGCTATCGCACACTTCGACTATCTCACATTCCGACTATCTCAGTCTTCCCAGCCTTTTTCCTTTCCTTTCGATTTGATGGGGTAGCAACACATTTATTATCCAAAGTTTATAGATACTCAAGGGCGGTAGTAATCACTTACCATCAGGTGATCTGTTTACTCGTTTGCCGGACCTATGGTATAAAAAAACAGATACAAATCGAAATAATTGGCCATACGAATTCGTAATACTTGTGCTTGATGCCAATTATTCTGGATAACTGAACTATTAATAGTTGTTCCAGATAATAATATTAAACTGCAATATGTGCACGATACTCAATGTTGATTACAAACTTCGCTATTATATTGGATCAATTACTACCTCAGGTATTCGTAACAATTGAATTGATCTCAATAATAACAGTTCTATCCCTCGTAATCCTACGAGTGTTCTCTTAATTTTGTCAGGACTCAAAACTCGATTACTATCATAGTTACCGAACACTTTTCTTTTAGGCGGAGTGAGCCTAAACTTATTTAATGTGATTTGTCTTTTGAACTATCTTTCCTGACTAGGCAGAATTATTTCAATTCATCAATGGAAAGCACTAAACCGTCCGGATACAAATTCAAGTGATGAGGAATTATAACCTCTCGCCAATTGAAATAGTTGCACTTGATGCGCAAATGTTGTCGAGGCAGAGTATCGGATGGTATCAGACGGCAGTCCCATGCTATTCGATACTATTATGTCAGCCTGCAAAGATTCTTCACGGTACAAATACTACGCTTGTTGACAGTGATTCTTTACAGAACAGTCTCTTTTATTTTTATTCGTGTCTCATACGTCCATGAAACAGTCATGGCACTTCCATATAAAAAAACACCTTAGTAAGAACAACATGACATAAACAATCAATTCTTTAAAAAAATAATACTATATATATATATAAAATAATACTAGAATATTCTGTATGTAGTCTAAGTCTAAAGTGAATACTAATCTATATTTATAATCTTTTGATAACTACAAATTCCGAGCCCCAATCACATAAACGTAAACCTAAAATTAATGTTAAATTAATAAGGTTAGGTTCAAATGGATCTAATTTTTGAATCACAATCAATATATTAGCAGTTACTATGAAACGATGGGTATGGTCGCTAATGGATTATAGACTAGACAACTAGCGTGGTTAGTGTTGCTCGCCTATTATAGCTAGTTTTAATGACTTGTGGATGTTTTTGTGGAGCATTACAAAAAATATTGAACGGTTTGTCTGTTGAAAAGTGTACTTTCCTGTGCATGCAAACTTGATTTTGGGATTCACAATTCGATTGTTATCCATAAAGGTGTATTTTATTGAAAGTCTGGAAGTCTTTTTAGTATTTAACATGGCCTAAATAGGCTCTAACTCAAGACACACCACTTATACGGAAATACCACTTTGTATGCGCAAGTCTTGTCTCTTTCCTTCGTGGTACATGCGCCGCTAGCTGATTGTGAGAGCACAAGATTGTGCCGCACGTAAAGCTTATTAATACGCTTATAGTTGCGAAAATCTATTTTAAAAATTTGCGATTATTCTTGCATATCATTGATTAACATTCAATACATACATACGTATTTGGTGCATAGACTAGAACGTTTTTAAGTAAGTCCTGCGTTTAATTTTGTAAATTGAATATCGGTATTCAAAATAGTAAGCTTTCAATAAAAAAATAATAGTGGTGACTGTCGAGTCACCTTGTTGTTGTGAATCTACTAGAATAATAGTGATCACTCATTAAATTAGCGGGTCGTTTCAAATTGCCGATCCCACCCTAAAATCGTATAGATACAGAAGGTCTTACCTACGTTAGAATACTATTCTGTTACATTGTACTAATACATTTGAATAAAGCTTTACAGTCAAAATTACTTGGTTCGTTTCAATTAATTACCTGGGTAGACTAGAGCCACAATTCTCACTAATTGCAAAGGGCATTTAAATTGTCAAATTGTTGCAGTCATATTATATGAGGCCTGCATTGCTAATGAGGGAAGCAAGCGGCATAGGCACTTATACGTCTGGGTTCATTGTAGTTTTGGTTTACCGTCGATCATAATAGAAAGAGGTCTAGCCATCTTAATCATCCCACTCCACTACAATAAATCTTCTGCTATGGTATCTAGGCTGGCTAGGCTTCTTAAAGGTTCCAAAAAAGCTATTTCCACGGTCTTAGCCAAGTCGTACGTCTATCAATAATAAGTACGTATTTTGACTAAGTAAAAATCTTGTATATACGCTATGAAAATAGAATATGATACCATTTTACAACATATTGTCTGCGATTTACGACGAATCACTATCAAACCTTAAAATACCGTCTAGAATGAGAATATAAAACCAAAATCGCTCACCAAGTACAATGCCGGATATGTTGATAATGAGCACAAGCAACCTGATGTTGCGCAGTAGCTGCATGTTGGCTGGTTAAATTCAACGTCACTGACAATCTTCACTGTTGCCGGTAATCGAATATTATCACTATAATGCTGAAGTAACACATAGCTGCAGCGCACGTCAACCTGGAAACGAGAAAATAACCTTGTAAACGGATTCGACGGGGTATATAAGACCGGGTAATGTAACACAAGACTTCGGGGGTTTTAGCTGCGCTTAGTAACACTACATGCAATTTTGCTGTCTACACGAGGGATCATGATTTCAACAGCACATTGTGTTAGAAATTGATCTATTATTTTTAAACTCAAAATATTTGTTTTATTTGTTTATTTATAGACACTTTCTTGTACACTAATAAATTGAATAAAACAAAAAATATCAGAAGTCATTAAAAAATAAAAGTACAATTGGCGGTCTTATCGCTCAAAGAAAATGTCTTACAAATAACCACGGGATGAATATAAGAAAGGATAAACAGAGGGTAGTATTAAGTGTAAAGGAAAGAAGCATATTTTTAAATCTAAGATAAATCCCTACCAATCAAACTCTAGATTATAAAAGTGGCCTGTATCCTGCATAGAATATAGCATATATACAATGCAGGATTATTTAATTATTTTTATTTGAAGAAAATCCAGTAATATTCTTGGAACAATTATGACGGCCTTTGTATGGCAATTAAAGACAATACCGCCCATTAATCCACTATTAAAATTCCTGTCAGTAGAACACAAATTGACTCCGTATTATATCGAAGATCCGTGAGTCTATTAGGAAAATTTACCTGTCTTTAACCATCAAAATGATAAGAAAAAAAAACAAATGAAGGGATAATAAAGCCGAGGATAGAATAATTGTATCAGCTCGGATACTACCGTTCTCGATCGTGGAAATATGATATTTATCCAGTTCAGCCTATGTATATCAAATTTATTATATATTTTGCCCCGGCAGTTATTATTTGCTTATCGGTCGTCGATCAACGCAATTATAACTGTTTCGGAATACTGAATGTTTTCTACAAGCATTAAACCACAACGAAATTGAGTTATCACGTAAAACTTAGTTGAATTGTAACTTATCTCCTTGGTTAACAAGTGTACTAGAACTTTGCGAACAACACATTTCATTAATATAAATAAAACTTTACTGAACTCATTCCTATTCAGGAATACTCTACGTGAATAAATGCTTAACTTCTTCATTAACCCTATTGTACCCCAATTCTCAATTCTCGCCAACTCACCCCAAACTATCCGCATTTTGACAGCATTTACAGGTGTGGTCGGAAACATTCGCAAACGCTTGTCATGACGCTAACAACATCATCGAAATTCATTAGTTATTTAGGCGTCTAAATAGTGTTATGGTTGATTTCTATGAGCCATGAGTAAAGCAACCTATTCTAGTATGACGATGGTGGTGGCTGTTATATTAAGAAGAATAAAAGTACATACAGTGTAAATGCACTGTTGTGTTTCGGATTGAAGTACATTTTGGCCAGAATAAATGTAATATGTCTAGTACATATTGAGACTTAACATCTTATGTCTGATAACTGTACAAGAGTAGACATCGCAGGCACTTAAATATGCGAGTTTTATGTTTTTTATTTTCATTGTAAGTGATACTGTTAGGAAAACTTGCAGCTAGACGTAACAATATAAGCTCAAAAATAGAAGGCCAATTACAAGTTTTCACATATTACAGTCTGAATTTATAAAGCAATACAGTGGTAGTCATATCAAATAACATAAGTTGCGTAGACGTACATGGGACACAAATACTAAAAAAAATAAAAAGGTTTTTTTTTTTACTTAAACTGATTTAAAGAAAAACCTTATTTTGTTTTGTTGTAGAGAGCCTTGAGATGATGTACGTGATGTTAGAAAAGAATAGAGAAAAGATTGCACTACCGGCGTAATATTTGAAGTTTTATAATAGTATTCCTCTCCTTCCTCCTCCGTCCTTGGAATACGGCTTTTAAATAACGAAGTAATTTCCTCATTTCTATTGACTCCGGAAATGTTAAGGGTTTTAAATTGCGTCACAATGTTCTGCCGCGTAGACAATTTCAGTGTAAACTTTTGTTATTTTTCCATTTGGTATCCCATTTCCTATTACTTTTATTCGCCTCGTTAACTGCGACGACGTGGGAGATAATTCTGCTGGGAAATGAGAGTCGATTTTATCAAACTATAGGAAATATAGGAAATGTTGTCGTGATCAATAAGTTATATTTTAAAATGAATCTTATGCTACAATTTAACTAGTAGTTTCTATATCTCAATATCATGACTCTAAAATTATACTCTATGTAAATATTGTATCCATTTATGTCTTTTTATTCAATTAAGATAATTCCATGCCTCGACTGCCTCGGTGGCGTAGTTGTACTAGGGTACGGTTACAAAGCTGAGGTCTCGGGTTCGAATCTCGGGTTGGGCAAAGTGATATTGGATTTTTCTATTCATTATCAGCCCACAGTCAGGAATTTGTGCCTGATATGGCGATAGGCTCGCCACCTATCACATCGTGGGACGGAACATACAAGGCAAAATGGGGGTGTCCTGGCACCTCTGCCTACCTCTTCTGGGAAAAACGCGTGGGTTTATGTATGTATGTATAATTTCATGCTCGAATTTCCGAAACGAGAGGCCACAAGTTCAATCCCCGCAACGAGACAAAATACTTTTGTGTGATTCACAGGCATTTATTTCGCATGTGGGTGTTGCTGGGACCGAAAAGTCTTTCGTAGTTTATACGCTACACAAGACACGTCCTCATTGTGTGGGATCAAGACTATGTATGTGATTATTGGATGTATGTCTGTATGGGACCATATATGTCCCACTGCAGGGCACGGACCTCATCTACAACTAAAAGTACAATTGAGAGGCGTTAGGTCGTATTTTCAATTAGGTGAATTTATTAATGATTTATTTACACAGATGAAAAAAAAATCGGTATCTTTACCAATAATCCCATACCAAAAATTGCATGTTCCCAGTCATATGTGGTAGCAAGGTATAAAAGAAACAAAGCTGTTTATCGTACATTAAACAGATTCTCATCTCATAATAAAGCGTACCAGGCTGCAACGAGATTGCATTTTTCATTCCAGATTTCACCTGCAGACATTCATTCCTTTAAAATGTAATTAGTGTGCCTCTAAAGACCATGAAATTAAACGGCATATAAAGGAATTTTTGCAAAGGATTTTATTTTCTACTTCGATTAGAATTTAGTAATAATAACTCTGTTGCAATTAACATAGATATGTTTAAAAATGTTTTTTTTTTGGCAGGGCACACTAACTTCATTGTACCTAATAGTACGTACATGAAGATTGGAGGGAAGAGGGGGAGGGGGGGTTCTGCACTTAAACGCACAAACCTGGGTTTTTATTTTGTAAAAATGAGATCCAATGGTGGTTGAACTCGATGACGAGATTTTCGCGCTCATTCTCAGTGTCGACCTGACAACCTGGGGGCCCACGGTAGTATCGCCCATGGAGCATGCTTTCATCTACATAGCAATGGATGTTGCCAAGCGACAACATATCTATGATACGCAGAATAAACAGGGTAGCCGACAGCACCGATCCTTGTGGAACAATTGCTTTAATTTGCTTTACCGACCGTTAGTTTTTTTTTTATTGCTATGAATGGCGAGATGAGCTTGCCGTTCGCCTGATAGTAAGCGATACGACCGCTCATGAACAGTAGCAAAACCAAACAACACCTTGAATTACAAAGCAATGCTTGGCACTCCACTGCGCTCGCCATCCTGAGACATAAGATGTTAAGCCTCAATATGTCCAGTAGTTACTTTGGCTACAATGCCCTTCAACCCGAAACACAACAGTGCGTTTACACTGCTGTTTGATGGGAGAAATAGACATTGCGGTGGTACCCACCCAGATGGCCTCTCACATATGAGAGACCTACCACCAGTAAAATTGTAATTTGAAGACTTATGGCCTTATTCAAGGACAGTTTTAAAAAATATATTAGTAGTCGATTGCTTTGTCCCTTTCGAACAACTTTTAAATTCAGTTTGAGCAAAGGAGACAAAACATTCGCAAAGTGAAATAGATTTTAAAACTGTCAATAATAAGGCCGTAAAAAGCTTGATGAAAGATAACAAGAATAGTAGCGTAAGAATCTAATTACTCGAACGGAATGCGACATCGGAGCTCTTGTGTGATTTTATCTGAGGAGTGGTGGTATCGACCAGACTAAGCCTTCGCAAGATGTTATTAAGATTAGCTTCATAAGCGCTTAAACATTCAAGGCTTGTATAAAGTAGATCCTACAAATGAAAGGCTTACCCGATATTACGTTCTTATCCAATTCCATAAAAACCAATGAATATTTGCAATCACAGTTATTTTTTTTATTGCTGCCACCACAATAATTGACTACATTTATACAAATATCTAAATCCGTTGTAATCCAAATGGGGTACCTTAAAGTATCCACTAAAATAGGTCGATACAATTACGCCGGCTTATTCGAAACAATTTGGATATACACAGACTAAACGAAACGCGTCCCTAATATACATACGTAAGTACATGCACGTACCACTAGGTACAATGAAGTTACTGTGCCGTGCCAGAATAATAACATTTTTAGACAAATCTCAGTACGTTTTTTCTAGACACTTTCTCCCACGTACTACAAATTTGTGGAACCAGTTGCCAGCGGCACCATTTCCGGACAATTAATAAGACCTAGCGACCTACAAAAAACGAAATACCACCTTAAAGGCCGGCAAGGCATCTCCATGCCCTACAGCGTTGCAGATGTTCATGATCACTTACCATCAGGTGAACCGCATACTCGTTTGCCCCTTATAACATAAAAAAAATGAAACACTATGACAGTTATCTTACCATTGCATAGAATGGTTGCGTTCCTAGAGAATATTATGAACATCTGACTACCAGCTACAGGTACAGCTACAGGGTGTTCAGCCGATCTATTGCTATTGTCGCTTTGACGAGCTACAGTATGGCTCCACCGCTTAATGAGAAAAGCCAGGGACAAAGAAGGAAAAAGTAAGTGTTATCTGAGCTCTAGAGACCTTACGTAATAAACGAAGCGCAACAGTTACTTCACTTGGACTTTTATTTTCCATTTGTATTTCGATCAATGGACTGCATTTTATTTGTATTATATTTTATTCTGTATGGTCCCTTGAGAATATATTATACTATAGGGTTGAAATAGTGCTTTAAATTTACCCCTTAAATTAATAAAATAAAGAATCAAAGTATTACATTAATTGATGGCAACCCAACTAGCGTAAGGTCTGAAGGACATAGACGAGAATAAGTGAAAATATTTATAAAAGTTGACGAACGGAAAGACGTACGTATGTAAGTGAAGTGGAGATAAATAATATTTGCTTACCCCTTTGGTATGCAGGTTGTGGGATGTATGTACATTGTATAATATATATTAATTTTATTATATTGCGTTATTATAATATAATGAAAAGTATATCAAACGAAGCGGGGTAATTTTTTGTGAATATAAGAATGCTTTTATAAGCTCCCCTTTGATACCTCGGTAGAGGAACTGGTATGCGGAAGTCATTGGCCTTTCAATCTGGCAAGATTGCCAATATTAGCAGCACACCTAAAACTCCTCGGTGGCCGTCGCACACATTATTGCCAAACTTCTATAACCCAGGGCGAGATGCTGATATTTCAACTCTGTAACCACTCGACGCAAAGCTATTCGGTATATGGTATATATGTGTAGGGTTTGAATGTTACGAAGAAAGATGAGTAGAATGAAACTCTGGTTCTGGCGTTCCTCAAGGCGGTATTCTCTCTCCATTATTGTTTTCTATTTTTATTAATCTCATTACCAAAGACCTCCGATACGCGTACTATCTTTATGCCGATGACTTACAGCTTTACTCTCAGGCAAGTATCGATCGTGTATCCTCGGCAGTCAACGAAATTAATAGTGACTTGGATCGTATTCGTAGATTGTCTCATAATTTTGGTATTATGGTTAATCCTGCTAAGTGACAGGCCATTATTATGGGCAGCCAGCGTATGATGAGTAGGTTCGATACAACTATTATTCTACCAGTTGTATATGATGACACAATTGTAGGATGGTCACCCATAGTTAAGGACCTCGGGCTTCTCATCGACGCTAATTTAAACTGGCGCGCACCAAATCACTTCTGTTTGCCAGAAAGTCACTGGTATACTTCGATCTCTTTATCGTCTTAAGAACTTCCTTCCCTCCAATACCAAGATAATGCTGGTGCAAACCTTAATCCTTCCGTTAATCGACTATGGTGATGTGTGCTATTTTGACCTGAATGCAGATCTGCTCAACAAACTCGACCGTCTTTTAAATAACTGCATTCGATTCATCTTTAATCTCCGTAAGTACGACCATATATCTTCCTACCGCTCTGAACTTAAGTGGCTACCTATTCGCCAGCGACGTACCTTGCGTGCTCTCACAACACTCTTTTCTCTTCTCACTTCCCCCTCCCCACCTTCTTACTTAATATCTCACTTCCGTTTTCTGTGCACCAACCATGAAAGAAATCTTCGTTCGGCTACGAATCTCTTGCTCTCATGCCCCTCTCACATTTCTGACTTTCTCCACTCTTCTTTTCACATCCAAGCTATACTTCTGTGGAATGCGCTCCCCCTTGGAATCAGGACGTCAACTACCCGACACAGATTTAAAATCAGGTCCGTGAAATGCTGCTCAAAGAAGTTGCAGAATCCTCTTAATGGTAATTTGTATATATATATGTATAGTATTGTATTGTATATAGTTTATATGTTTATCTATATATATATATTTTGTAAATCGTATAATAATATATGTAATAGCATTTGTATTTACTTGTATAATTATTATTTTTTTTTTCTCTTCTGATCTTTTAATTAAGTATTCATACACCTACTTCTGCTCATCTCTGCATCACCTTAAGGTCGACTGGGAGAAAATTCCACAGGCATTAAGTCCGCCTCGTAAACAAAGTATATGAAGCTTAATAAAATAAAATAAATAAATGAAACGTTAGCCAAATGACTTGTATAGAACGTGGTTTGTGTGAAAGAGATGACAAATAAAAGTACTTAAGATGGAAAGAGTTAGAGGTTGAATTATTAAGATGTTGAAGTACGAAAGGACGGAATAGAGGGAACAAACTGGAAGACGATGGAAGACATGAGGACGACAGAAGAAGATGTTAATAAAGACGTATTAAGAAAACATTACAATATAAGAGATTATTAAGACCATCTGCGATTCATTTGACCCATTACGGAATTAATCCCACATATTTTAAAACGAAGACCATCTTAGTAGTCTTCAGTATATTTTCGTCTTATTTTAAAATACGTATTACGTCTTCCGTACTATTTTATGAAACTATATTATAAAGACAGAAAGTTATCTCTAACCTACAACTAATTTGGATACCCGTTTAAGGTATTATGGGCGTTTATGATAGACAAGATACGCTTTGTCGTCCATCTCAAAATCATAGTTAGTCACAATCACCTCTTACAACGAGCAGGAGATACTGTGACAGAATTCTTACGTATCCAATGTCAAGGCGGAGGGATAGCAGCACTATTTTATTTTGCGATAGATATTTTAATAACAAAGAAACTAGAACATTCTTTTCACTTATACCAGCTTTTGCTGTGTTGTTTCAAGTTTAGTGTTTTCATAGTAACACAAAGGAACTTTTCCAAAGGACTCTCAAAGTAAATATAGTGTATTAGTTTTATCAATGCGACGGGACATGAGTGGATGTTCCAATCGCGTGAGGTTTTTAGTAATTACTTTGCTATAAAAATATGAAAAAGTAAGCAAACGCATAGTAATATTAAAAACCATCGGCCTTATTCCTTTTTCATAAAGGTTTTGAACAACAAGAGTACGAGTACTAAGTTTATCAAATTGTATTCGAATTAATTGTATCTGTATCAGCCTATATACGTCCCACTGGGGAACTCCACTACAATCGAGAGAACAATTAGAGAGTGAATTAATTGTATTATTGAATAATTCATCAAATAAAATCAACACTGGGTAACGCAATTAACATTGTTTTCAATGAATCTCACAAACACACGCACGATTCAACAGCCTATGCCTGCGTAAAGAGTGGCTTTACGTCACAAGTGGTCCTGATTGCGGATACCACAACTCCATACCGAGCCATTGCTTGATGATAAAGCTTTTTGTGCTGTTGTTAGGCTGTTTTTTAAAGACCTGGCAAATGAGAAAATTGCTTACTTGATAATGATTGTTGTCTCCCAAAAACGTCTAAAATGCTTAGGATATATTATACGTCACCGATCTCTCACAACGGGGGAAGAACAGTAGTATTACGCTTGATGGCAAGCGATACGACCGCTCATGAACGGTAGCAAAACTATAAATAACACCATAAATTACAAAGCAATGCTTGGCATTCCAGTGGCTCGCTAAGACATAAGCTGTTAAGTCTCAAGATGTCCAGTAGTTACACTGATTACAATGTCCTTCGATTCAAAACACAACAGTGTATTTATACTGCTGCTTGGAGGGAGAAATAGACTTTGCTGGTGGTACATACCTAAAAGGGAGATGCTACAGTAGTCATAATGAAAATCTTTTACGATGGAGCCAAACCTGAATTCGCAGCTTTTCCATACATTTTGCAGATTTAAACGATTATTTTTGTATCCCTTTTATGACTAACATTCTATACCAAAGCTTGGTTAGCAAACTAGTTATAATAGTAAATATTTGAAATCTCAAAAATGTGCACACAGGAGATATTGGTTTAACAACGACACCCGATATAACCGTCATATTCGACGAACAACATGATGCATAGTAAAAATGTATACGCTTTACACGCCGATAGCTACTGTCGGGTTAAAATACTATTCATGAAATTATTGACAGATCAACGACAGCTGTATGAATGAGGCTACCATGTTATTTCTAATACAAGGTATTTTAAATTTTAATAGAGCCTGGGAAAAACAAGCGATGAATGTACACAAAACTTATTGGGCCTTATAATTAAACTCGGATTAGCGAGGGATTAACTTGAGCCTAAGGCTTTAGAATTGACTCGATTATTTTGTTCGTTCTTTTTACTTTTAAATTCAGTTGGTTGCCATGACAGGATTTTTATGTTAGGCCGAAGTACATCCGTGTTTATTAATAAGTCGTGAATACCTCGCTATTCAAAAATAATCGAGTCAATACTAAAGCCTTGGGGTAAAGTGAATCCCTTCCTTATTGGAATTTATTCATAATGCTCGTTGAGTAACTTACCTATTAATTAAATTTCACAGCCGCACAAAAATATTTATTTTTTACTTAGTCCTTTATTTCACAAAGTAGAAAAAATACAGTGAACAATAATAATAATAATAATAGTAATTTCAAAAGTACTAAGCAGTTTTTTGTCAGGTGGAAACAAGATTCGTGCTTTTAACGGTTAGGTTATGCCTGTACTCATGTACTCTTTCGGCATACTCAAATGGACTCAGACCGAATTGGACGCCCTGGATCGTAAAGTCCGAACTCTCCTGACTGCACATCGTATGCATCATCCACGTTCATCAGTGATGAGATTGTACATCCCGCGGAGATGTGGGGGCCGAGGCATTCTTAATGCTAAGGACTTGCATAATCGCGAGGTGTGCAATCTCAGGGATTATTTCCTTCACAGTAACATGGATATGCATAGGATTGTAGTTATGGTGGATAAAGGATTTACCCCGCTCTCTTTGGCGATTGAGAACTGGCGGAAACCTCTGGTGGTAGGCATTAAGGATCGCGAGGACATATGGAAGAGCAAAGAGCTGCACGGTCGGTTCTATCGAGCCCTTCATGGGCCTGATGTGGACCGACTAGCGTCTGTGTCTTGGCTACGCTTCGGTAACCTCTTTGGGGAGACCGAGGGTTTTGTCTTTGCAATTATGGACGAAGTTATTAAGACGAACAACTATAGGAAATACATCCTGAAGGACGGTACGGTCGACATCTGTCGGGCATGCCACCGTCCTGGCGAGTCTATCAGGCATGTTATTTCCGGTTGTTCGTATCTTGCTAACGGTGAGTATTTGCATAGACATAACCTAGTAGCCAAGATCATACACCAGCAAATTGCCCTTCGATATGGACTTGTGACTCCTGAAGTGCCATATTACCAGTATGTGCCCCAACCAGTTCTCGAAAATGGTCATGCGACGCTGTATTGGGATCGATCTATTATCACAGACAGGACTATTCTAGCCAATAAGCCTGACATTGTGATAATAGATCGATTGGCGCGCCGGGCTATACTTGTTGACGTCACCATTCCGCATGACGGTAACCTTGTCAAAGCTGAAAAAGACAAAATGTCTAAATATTTAGATTTGGCACACGAGGTTACCGACATGTGGGATGTCGACTCAACAATTATTGTCCCGATTGTCGTTTCTGCTCATGGGTTGATACCAAAGAGCCTCGACCAACATCTACAGAGGCTCTCAATCGGCTGTTGGGTCAGGAGTCAGATTCAGAAGGCAGTATTGCTTGACACGGCACGTATTGTGAGGCGGTTCCTCACTTTGGGCTCCTAACCGCCGGTGGCTTGGGTCTCAAGCCTCGCCACCGTTGGATAACTTTTTATATTTTTATATGTATTTTTGTATATTAATATTATATATATAAAAATGTAAAAAAAAGAAATTTAAAATAAAGGTGAATAATAGTAGTACAAGAATTACACAATAACAAGAAGAAGTACACAATAATAATAGTACAAGAGGCGGCCTTATCACTCAAGGCAATTTCTCCAGGCAACCTCTGGATGGATATTGGAATAGGAAAATGAGAGGGCAGTGTCTAAAAATATCTATTCTCTTCCAATAAGCACTACTATCCAAATTAACTTATAGGTAACGTTTGATGTTTTCTGTAAAACGATGGAATTTTGATTTTACGGGAAATGTTATTGGATTTGTGTGAGTTACAAAGTTGAAAAGTATGAAACGTCAAACGGTACCTATTAGTTTAATTGGATTATAGTCCATTATTTACTAAAGTCTTAACAATAATGTGTTTAATTGCATTTTTGGCCTTGTAATTGGATTTAGTCTGTTAAAATCAAAAGAATAGAAAGACTTTGTCCTTGTAACAACCATTAATATTCTATGTTTGAGTATAAAATCAAGTAACTGTATTTTTGGACGAATTGAAACTATTTTTGTCCGTCACATTTGTATTTTATAAAATTTCCAGAAATGTGAACATTCGTAAAAGATTGCAAAATGTTTAAATAACTGTTTTCGTGTCTGTCAATCTACGCTTTCATACCGATTCATTAAATGGATATTCTCTTGTACTGCAGGTGGGTATCAGAAATATCAACTTTCAAATATTATTTACACGCAATTTATAGTCTAAATAAATAATAGTTTAAAAAACTAAAAAACACGCTTTGGTAAAATACTCATCTAAAAATATTAAAATTTCATATTACAAAATGCTTTTCACACAGCAATACATCTTCTAACTATTTTATGGCTGTCTTCTCAAAGGAAGGCCGCTGAACGCAAACTCCCCACTTTATATTTATTTTTAAATACAATATCGGACGACTTTGATTATGTTAATATCACAAATTGTAAATTACAAAATGATTGTATAAATATTAAATTATTATATTGTCATCGGTACCCTACAAGTATGCAATATTTCGAGTCAATCCGACGTTTGGATGTGCTCGAAAATCGACTTCAAAGATTGCATTACACACATTCAAGCGAAGCTAATAAAAAATTGTTAACAATAGTAAATCGCTAAGTAATTAACACGATATTATTAGCTTTGCCTGTATGTACGTTACGTAATTTTTAAAGTCGATTTTCGAGCACATCCAAACGTCGGATTGACTTGAAATTTTGCATATTTATCCAGAACTGAGAACATGAGATAAGTTCATTTTATTGTTTAAAACCGTGGGGTGCTTACAAAAATTAAGTTTATCCTCAAGCACCCTAGTATTTTGCCTTAAATGAATGAGTTTCACTCCATTTTCTAATAATCATAACCAATTATTTTTCTTTTTTTAGTTGAGTCTTTTATTTAAGCGTGTTTTTTTAGTTTAAACCAGAGATAATCAAACTTATTTCTTTTACCGCCCCCTTTGAAAGTCTATTATTTTTCAGCGCCCCCAATTGATACACTCCTAACAAAAAAATCATGTCTTTAATTTATTCAGTTATAATGTGATATATTAATCGGCTCTGGTGTTTAAACTTACAATGAGCCGATTCTTACCCAAAAAATATATTTACAACTTGATTGTACTTGAGTATTTTTAGTGATTAAACCATCTTATAGGACAGAAACATAAACTAATTATTCGATATTGAGTAGTAGGTAGGTTATAATTTTAGTGAATTTTAAAATATAAAGTAATTAAAATTACAAATCAACCATCGCCCCCCTTTTTTTCTGGAATCCTTAACGCCCCCCTCTAAGTCTCCATGCTCACAAGGGGGCGATATCGCCCACTTTGGGAAACTATGGTTTAAACTATTATTTAATTAATCAAAACAAGGACCTATCACTCTATTTCCTGGTAGAAGATCATAAATTAATAGTATCAACGTTACGTGACATTTCTATACATAATTGGCCTTCAGTTACACATAATAAATTTACATTTAACTATTAATAACCGTTTTGCCGTTAGCTCTAACCAATTATCATAAATGGATTGTTTATCGATTTGCTTAATGGTAAATGTAATTTCGTGACACCACGCCATATTTTTATTAAATAATGCTTTCAAAGTACATGGTTTCCTGTTAGTAACTGAATGTACAAGAGTCCAGACGGTCACTAGGTTGAATCTCAGGGTAAAGATCCCTGAAAGTTCCTGGTGGTAGGTCTCCAATATGTTAGAGGCGATCTGGGTGGTTACCACCGCAATGTCTATGTCTCCCGTCAAACAGCAGTGTAAATGCACTGTTGTGTTTCGGATTGAAGGGCATTGTAGCCAGAGTAACTACTGGAAATATTGAGACTTAACATCTTATGTCTCAGGATGGCGAGCGCAGTGGAATACCAAGCATTGCTTTGTTATTCAAGGTGTTGTTTGGTATTGCTACTGATCATGAGGGGTCGTATCGCTTACCATCAGGCGAACGGCATGCACGTCTCGCCATTCATAGCAATAAAAAAAAGGGTTCGAACTCATAACTCTTTTTTAATTTCATCCTTAAGGGTGAAAGAAAACAAGTTAAAGAAACCTGTATTTTTAATTTTTTTACAGTTTTTTTTAATTATTATTTTAAATTCCTCATAATTTTTACATCCTTTATTATCTTTATTGTCTTTCTTTATGTTCTGACCATCCATTTCTTCCGTGCCTTCGATTACAATTACACTCAACACATTAATAGTGACTGCTAACACCTATATTGATTGGACAGAATTTTTTGTCCCCTGTATAATGCTGGTTTAGATTTTTATAATTGACTGTATTCAAATTTAACGGAAATGGGTAAAGTATGCTTAGTAAATTTTATACAAATGAACCCGTGAACTAGATTTTTTATGCACTCATATAGAAATCATGATGGGTGTAGAGAACTGCTTCAGTGGCGCAGTTGCACTACTGTAAGAACGCTGAAGTTTCGTGTTCGAATCCCGGGTCGGGTCAAACAACAACTTGCATTACAAAGCAATGCTTGGCATTGTACTGCACTTGCCATCCTGAGACATAACATGTTAAGTCTCAATATGTCCAGCAGATACTCTGGCTACATTGTCCTCCAAACCAGGTAACGTGATATTGCACCTTTTTATTCATCATCAGACTGGAATCAGGTATAAGTGCATAATATGGCAATAGGTTCGCCCTCTATCACATCATGGGACATGGGATCATAGCAAATCTGCTTACTCTTTCTTGGAAAAGGCTTGAGTTTATGTATATATGTAGAGAGCACGCATTAAAATTTAATGGGTTGGTAATTGTGCATAGACTGTATCAGCCCATATACGTCCCACTGCAGGGCACGAGCCTACTCTACAATCGACAATAGATTGAGAGTGGTTATGCCATATAGTCCACCACGCTGGCCTAGTGCAGGTTGGCGGACTTACATACCATAGAAATTCTTATAAATCGCTATTATGCATAATTATGTATATATTTTTTGATAATTCTTTGTATTTTCAATTATAAACTGTGGCAATTATTCTCGGACAAATAAGGAAGCATGTACGACTTTTATTTTCTGCCGCGCTTTCATTATGAGAGGACCAGTTTTAATGACTATTGTGGAAAGATGAATTATTTATTCAAAACAGAAGGCCTGGATGACAAAGGCGGTAAATGTGTTAAGGTTTTTTTCTTCTTTTAATGGTCAAGAATATTACGTATTTTCTGCTAATTTCGTTTTCATACAGAACCAAATTTATTATTATTATAATGATGGCGCTTTTAGTATGCATTTGTGGTTGTTTTGTTACCAAACATACCCACAAAACATTTACATATTTAAGTATATATATTTTGATAGCAAATCCTCTGCAGCTTAAAAAGTGTTTTTTTTTGTCCGCCCATATATTAAAAAAAAGAAAAAAGGGATTTTACGGAAGATGATTGAATTATGATACAATATTATTGTCCAGGTATTAAAAAATATAGTTACCTGGTTTAAATTACATTTTAATATTAACTGACCCAAAAAGCGATTTTTTTTGTTTCTAGTCCAGATCTAGTCTTTCTAGCTTAATGATCTATAACTATATGAATTCTACGAAGATAAAAAAATAAGAACATAAGCACGAACAGATTTAAACCATTTTAATAATATGACATCCCGTTTAAAAATATAGCAGCCTAATGAATTTCATTACGCCGCGATAATTTTATTTAAACTTGAAAGGCAGGTCATGTCATAAATTTTATGTCCGATTATTTTGACGTAGCCGTCGCACTATCTATACAGCTCAAATATTGAATTACTAATAGATAAACCGCTAAAATTATTTTATCCATCAATGCTTATTAATAAGATACACCAATAATAGTAACAATAAACAAACACAATCAGTGTAAATGCACTGTTTGAAGGACCTTGTAGACATTGCAACTACTGGGAATATTGAGACCTAACATCTTGTCTCGGGATGGCGAGCGCAGTTGAATGCCAATCATTTTTTTTTAATTCATGATGTTGTTTGGTTCTGCTACTGTCCATTAGCGGTCGTATGGCTTACTTCAGGCGAATGACAAGCTCGTCTCACCTATAATTGCAATTTAAAAGAGCCGTCGATACGAAAATCGTGAAAAAGTTACTTTATACAGCATTCCTTATGATTCACTTTGAAGGCATAACATTAATTGAATGTTATAATAGGCTATTGTCATAATTTTTTATTATAATTTATATCGAAAGGTTACAGTATGTATAATAAAAATAGAAGTATTTTTTTAAAAATCTGTTTCGTAATAAGCAATTTAAAAATATATAAAAGTTGGTGGAAGGTGTAATAAAAAAGGATGCAACATGCCCGGCGTGACGTCATCGTCTATAAGGTGCATACGTGTAAAAGAGACAATGAGTTTCCTCACCGCACTATTAAAAATATTAATATCTAAGTCATTTTACATCCAATTTGATGCTGTTTTAAAATTAATGTTTTTTATAAGTGATAATTTTTAGGGACCATATTTTTAAAAATCAAAACTTGGACACAAGCCAGTACTTAAAAAACCAGAATAAACATTATTTAAGTTTTCAAAATACTGGGCAGAATTTATTATTAACTTCAGTCACATTAAGTTAATTTGCTAAACAAAGGCTTTTCCACAGGATATCCAGAATTTAATATAACTATTATGAAATGTCGTATGTAAATGCAGTATGATTTTAAGCTCATATCTACTAGACAACATAAACATCATAATGCTCTACTGAAAGTAGACTTCACCTGATGAAGTTAAGCTTATAGGAGTTAGTTAATTGTTGTAATGGTTTCAGGTGTGAATGGAATAAAACTAGTAAAATAATTCATAAAGTTTTGTGGCGTGTGCCCTACTTTCGTGTTACGTTCTTTGTTCTTTTCAAATTCGATTTACAATCAGGTTGATTTTTGTAAAAATCTTTAGGTTTTATCCGGTTTTTTTAGCCAGCGGATATTCGTTAGTTAATAAGATTGTAGTTCCAAGGAGTTTCATGATATTTCGTCTAATATTCTGGATGATTTTGTTGTAAATCTTAACTTGGTAATTTCAGAATTTTCTTATCCGTTTATTCGCGAGTATTATACTCAATGGGTACGATAAATTTCCGGCAAAGGAGTCCAAAAAAACCATAAGAATTTTTGCATATTTATGTGGTAACGCAAATGTATGTAATGACGGGTTACATTACGTATTTAAAACATTAAATATTTTTAATATTGATACTGATACCGATATTAATATTAATATTAATACCGATGGCCGTTGGGGCCGAAAGGTTCTAGAGTGGAGGCCACGTACAGGCAAGCGAAATGTCGGACGCCCGCCTACAAGGTGGACGGACGACCTGGCTAAGTTTGCAGGAAGTCGCTGGATGCAGGCCGCTTCCAACAGGTCGATGTGGAGATCGTTGGGGGAGGCCTATGTTCAGCTGTGGACTTCCTGTGGCTGAGATGATGATGATGATGAATATTGATATGGTCACTATATGGTGTTGTTAGGTTAGCTAATTACGGAATAACTTAAGACACCTCACAAGACACAGTCTCTTAAGTAGGGACTGAATTAATTAACCGACTTGGTATTACATAGATCTCCCAAGCTTTTCCGCTGAAGAACTGAGTTACGAGACTTGGTTTATAAGTTTTGTTTTTGATGGGAGCTCTTTTCTTTTTGTAAATTCAACATATTCACTGATTCATTCAAATGTAACTTTGTAATCCTATATATTCATGTACATATATAAAAAAACTAAATTTTTAAAAACAAAAATTATGGCGAACTATTCAATCGGAGATACAGGCATTAATATAATAATATATTAAAGTTATATCCACGTATGACAACAGAAAAGTAAAAAGACAATGAGTAATCAAATCAAGAGCCCAGTGAAACACCCCGTATCACGGTTAAGCCTACATACTTACGTAGGCTCGCAAAAACCCACTATACAAAGCATAAAGTACAACAGCCTAATACAGGGGGATATCTTTGAATCCGCCCGAGATTGGATCGAAACGGTATAGCCGAATGTGCAGGCCTAGTTACTTAGAGCAAATAGCCCGTTTTTGATCTCAATGTAGACGGGATCTTGATATCCAATGACTCCTGCGGCGAGAGAGCGTATAATTTACCTATCTAGTAAAAAGAGCCATAGAGATTTTTCTATCATAGATAAATAGGCAACGAACGTTGTTAAGAGTGGGCCGTAGATTGGATTTTTGTAATATTGCCCTAGAAATGAACTCATGCACCGAAATTCTTAAATAGTATTAGTTTCTACCCCTGATTTTCTTTTAGAATTACGCACGGGCCTATCCCGTAGTAAATGAGCATTTTATGTTTCAATACTTTTCAACAAGTTTTTTTTTTAAACTGACCTGGCATAGTGGCGGCATTGCACCTGATGGAAAGTGCCAATGCCGCCCAGGCAGAGTATCCATTGGTATCGGACGGCAGTCCCATGCCAATGGAAACAATTATGCCAGCCTGCTAAGGTGCCTTTTCACACCGCGGCGGAAGGACCCAGGATTGTAGGAAGGAGGGAACACGTGCGCCAGCAAACAATTCCACAGCCTGACGGTGCGGCACAAAAACGAATTCGAGAACCGTTTGGTTCGCGCCGGGATGGTGTGGACCGTCAAGCTATGGCTTCGCAAGCCAGCACGCGTGGTTCTGGTTAGGAATGGAGAGGAGGGGATCAAGTTGAACAATTCTTCAGAGCACTCACCGTGATACAGGCGGTAGAACACGCTTAGAGAGGCGACATCTCTCCGGAGTTGTAGCGACTCCAAGTTGCTCGTAACAAGTAAATTAATGATACTGATTTTTATTTATTTATTTATATCCTTCATTGTACGTTAACTAAACTGAATAGATCATTATATTACATAGTAGTACAAAAGGCGGTCATATCGCTCGAGGCAATCTCTAACCGCCTACCTTGGGATGGACAATAAGAGATGGAAAAAAGGAGATGATTTATTATTTAAGAGAGCGATGTTTGGAGTTGTATTTTTATTTGAAGGCAACTATCTGAATCACTAACACTAAAAAGTGAAACTTTTAAAATGTACTTTATTTTAGACTAAAATGAAAATAATATCAGGTACAAAATAAGCTGAGTTGTGATGTTATTAGTACATCAATCATGTCTAGAAAAGTTGTGCCTGTTCAAAATTTTCACGGCGTGTGCTTCGACGATAGTTCAAGTTCCACGAAAAAGATTTATGCCCGAATTGATCCTCTTGAAGATTTTTAAATACGTTTGCGGCAACACAAATCTTTCTTAAAAGAATAAAGGCAACTGTTTATTTTTTAAATCGGAATTTCAAGCAAGTGCTTGGTTGCTTGTTGGCAAACGGACCAAACGCAGCTGCCAACATGCTCACGGTGGTCGCAGGTTTAAAACCCAGGGCACACCTCTGACTTTTTGGAGTCATATGCGTATTGATAGTTATTCACCACGCACTATAACGGTTAAGAAAATCATCGTGACAAAACCTGCATGCCATTGCGATTTGTCAGAATTTCTATGGTATGTAAATTCTGCCAACCCGCAATAGGCCAGCGTGATGGACTATATGGCCTAACCACTGTCAATCGTACTCTCGATTGTAGAAGACGCCCGTACTCTGCAATAGGACATATATACAGAATTTAGAATGCCCAATAGAAAGTCGTTTTAACCGATATACTTCCTTAATTTATATATTATGAAATCAAGGAAATGTAATTAACTATTATTCTATTTGCGCTAAAGTATATAAGCTGAATTTCATATTATTGTATGTTTTCTTAGTAGCCAGATACTTTTTATGATTTTTGAACTTACCAGACATATTAAAAATGTTATCAGCTTAAGCCAAACTTCAAAGTCGCTCGTGTTAAGCCTGTGTTGGGGGTATACGTAGATAAACTTTTAGCGATTATAAATGATGTAATAGTTTTGGGCTCGTTGGCTCTTTCTGTACCCTATTTCGACATTAAATTTGAGCCCCGTCCGAAATATGTATGGTAAATATGTTACCACTTGTATATAAACAATCAAAAGTTAGGTACAAACTGACACACGTAAATTAAATTACCAAATTTCAGTTTAAACTTCGCACGAACAATAAATTGTGAACGTACGTAGCACACAATGCAAAGCCTTCAAACTCTCCTATATATAACCAACTTAAAGGGTATTTTGTGGGATTACGGACGTAAGAAGGATATGGTTTAATAATTTATCAAAAAGTCCGCCCGAGTTTTATTTGTTTCAAACCTTGAATGTGAATAATGAATTGTGTGTGTGATTAAGACCAGGCAAAATAACGCGGAAAGTATATAGCTTTGTAGAGCATTAATTTTACAGCTACCAAATCGCAATTTTTGTGGAAGTAGGCTACCGATAAGCCGCGAGTTCGATCCTCTCACCGAGTCAAATGTTTGGCTGATATTGGTTTGTGTTAATTGTTTCGGGTCTATCAATTTGTGAGACTGAAAAGTTTCTAGCAATTTCTAATGCCCATGATACAAGTTCAATGTGACTATTGGGTGTGTTTACCATACTCAACAAGCATTATAACAAGGAGTGTTCCCTTATACCTATAGTATTAATGGCGTTGATCATACCTCTCGACTGTGTTTTGTTTTTTGACAGAAGAGCTGTCATGTCCGTATACTGTGTAAGAGGCTCCTCGGCTTCAAGCAAAAAGCAACCTACTATCATTGAAATAGGGTTTATTTTTATTTAAATAGGGTATGTTTATAGACAAGAGCCGCATTACGGCTCTCGCCGGTTCGCGGCATCTTTTATGTTTCTTTGAGGAGCCGTAGTGCAGCCCCCCTCACAGGCCAGCGGTTAATACTCGTATAGACCTATTTGATTCTCGAATATTTTGCCCATTTCGAACGACTTTATTCAGTTAAAACAAAGAGGACAAAACATTCGATAGTTAAAATAGGTTTATGAACTGAAATTGATTTCGGCCGTTAGTCTTTAAATTGGGCGATGTCTGACAACAAGTCGATGCCCTATCTAGAAAGCATTGTAAATATCAAAAGATCAGACACATAATTAAGTCTACATGGACCTTGTAGAGACTAGGAAGAACTTCCGTGCTTTCCGGCGTTTTTGCCATACCTATTATTGAAATCAAGTATAAAAACTCACATAATAGGTCCCATTTAATTGTAATAATGATTGGATCCGTGGTGCTATACTGCTGGCACCACGGACCAGTGGTGTATTACACAAATATAATTTTATAATTTAAGATGCCTTTTGTACAAATGGAATAAAAAAAAATCCTATTTATTCTTTTTATGACTGATTTTATTTCCTCCCCTCTAATATTAACAAAACATTTCCAAGCTGGCTTAATTAAATTTTGCCGCATACAATGAGTGTATTAAGACGAAATAATCCGCCTGATATTCCTTTACGTGAATAAGATAAGCCTATTATGACAACATAATACAGCATTATTTAAACGAGATATCACGTTGATGCGGAATGATTCAAACCTCACTGCACAAACTGTTACTTGGCGTTAATTAGGAATAGATAGACATTGATACTATCCTCGGAAATCACAATAGCAAAAGGTAGTTAAATTAGTTTGTTCAGTCGTAGGTATAACGAGGAATTGAGCGGTTTAGGTACGTTCAACAATAATTAAAATAAATACCTACGGTTTAGTACATACATGGAACATTTTGCCATCCTACATGTTAGCTCCTTTCTATAATATTTCATTTCCTGGATAATTTTCTGCAAAAAATAATTTTCTGTTGTAAATATTTTTTTGTGGTGGTCTAATTAAGAGTTTATTATTACTATATGGGCGGCGTTGCATTTACTATCATATGCAGTTCAATTACTTTGCCAAGATAGTATAGACTAATAAAAAAGATCGTACACAAAATACTTCTGCTAAATATCATCACAATCTGTCTATATCAGCCCATATACGTTCCACTGCAGGGCACAGACCTACTCTACAATCGACAGTACGATTGAGAGTGGTTAGGCCATATAGTCCACCACGCTGGCCTAGTGCGTATTGGCGGACTTACATACCATAGAAATTTCTATAAACCGCTATGGTATGCAGGTTTCCTCACGATGTTTTCCTTCACCGTTTTAGTGCGTGGTGATTGACTATCAATACACACATGACTCCGAAAAGTCAGAGGTGTGCCCTGGGATTTGAACCCGCGACCACCGTGAACATGTTGGCAGCCACGTCTGGTCCGTTTACCAAGAGGCCACCACGCACTTTTCATCACAATACCACACTTTAATAAGGTTTGGCGTAAAGAGGTCGGAGCCAGTTTTGTTGTTAGTTTCATTCAGTCAGAGAGATTGCAAGAGGCCCAAAAAAAAATCTACTCTCCTTTCATCCTAGCTGCTATATATAAATATATAAAGGCTGACGATATACTTGAAGCAATATACATTGGTATAGGCCACGGTGATAAATAACGAAACTGTAAGCCACTTGCTTATTCTCCACGTAGGCTATTCCTACTAATATTATACATGCGAAAGTGTGTATGTATGTGTGTCCCGTATTCACGTATATAGTAAATGTTGTTGTAAATCACTAAATTTATCAATAAATATATTGTAACTTAGAGCCGGACATAGACTACTTTTTATTCCGAAATGTATTGTTCCCGTGATATGATACTCTTTCAGAAAAGATGAATGGCACGGGACAACAGAAAACAAGATTGCATGCTTTTTATTATGGAACAGAATAAGATAGGACAGAATAGCATATAACAAGACGGGACGGGAAAAACAATGTAGTCAAAGGCGGCCTAAGTTTAAATATGTCATTGATTTGGACTGGACTCAATAACTATCTGCACCGGGCGAAGCCGGGCCGGGCCGCTAGTAAACAAGAATTATGTTGACGATAGTGTAACCATATTAGCCCATAACCTGCAGCGAGTACAGGAAACCTCTATGACCAAGAGTCCGATCATGGTCCCCGCTGGCTTGGTGCGGGCTGACGCAGCTTACAAACCATAGAAAATCATTTTAAGATCTCTTTGGTGTGGTTTCCTCAGTAAGTTTTCCTTCACCGTTAACTTGTATGGTAAATAACTATCAATCACACGACTCCAAAAAGTCCCAAAAATCGAACATGCGACTACAGACTACGCCAACATTAATTGACGATGAATTAAAACGCTTCATGCATACGCAGTTTTTAAACTTATTTCAGATATCGAATGATTTGTCTTCTTCGCTCAAACTGGATTCAAAAGTAGTTCGAAAGGGACAAAACATTCGCTAATTAAAATAGGTATTTTAAAGTCTCTTTGAATAAGGCCGTAAGTCGTTTTATAATCCCTTGCAAAGCATATATGGTACTGTTGCTCTTATCCGTTGAGTGCGCACAAGCCAACCCAATGAACTTAGCACTTGCTACAACTTTACTAATTAACTTGTAACTAGCTTGTTAAGACTTTGTCGTTCCATCAAAACATGTGTGTCAAGGGACGTGGGACAGGAAACCCGAACATAAAATCATCTTATAATTTCAATATATCTTTACATTTGCTAAGTAATTTTATTTAAACATGAGATGTAAAAGAAAAAAAAAAAACAATAGATTTACTTAAATTAAATAGAATCGGTTTAAGAATCTGTAGAAGTGAAATACTGAAGCTTAGTCAATTAGATTAATACATTATTAAGTACATTACCTAAACAATTATCATATCATTAAGAAGAAAGATTCAGTTGATTGTTTGTTTGCATTAATTGGCTCCGAAATTACTGAAGCGATTTAAAAAAAAACATTTACTGTTAGGAAGCTAGACTATCCCCGCGTAACATAGGCGGTATTATATTTTAAAACATAGAGATCCTTATTAAAAGTCCAATAATGTAACTCAAGATGTAAAAAAATACCTTAAATATTATGGTTGTCTGGAAGAGATCGCTATTAGCGATAAGACCGCCAGTTGTTCACTATTTGTAAGCTTTTCTATTATTTTTTGATATTTTATGTTATGTGGTGTTTAATAAAATGTTGTGTATCTGTAAATATTCTTTACATCGCGTGCGCTGTGAAAACTATATGTTGTTGTTGACTGAACTCAAACTATATGCACCCGGGCCGAGCTGTTAGTATATAATAAAAGACTCGAGGCAAGTATACTGATTAGCATAAACGTATGAATAAATTGATGAACGTACAAATATACGTACACGATGAGCAAAGTAAAAATCCATAATATCTACTTTGCTTGTAGAATATAAACGTTAATACATGTGCATAAAATAAATAATAATAAATGCACCCAACAGTCATATATATAGTCTTGACTCTACATTAAGGTCTTGTGTCGTGGATAACAGTAGCTACTGGAGACTTTTCAGTCTCAAAAACCATCAGACCCGAGACGAAAACTTGAGGGCCTCACAAACATTTGTCAGAGTCAATAATCAGTAAAGTAATCAGTACTTTAAATGATAGGAAATGAGATCGAAATCATTGTTAGTGTTAAAGTTTGTGTCAGAATATCTGTTTTTTGCGACATTTACTTCACTACTAATTGTAATTGTACTTGCTTATCATAAATAAATAATGACCTAATTCTTAGTTAGTAAATATCTAAATTTTAGTGAGGCAGACGCCACGAAGGCTATCGAAGTGATGACTGCTTAGAATACCTGAATGCACGTATTCTGTAATTAGACTAATACGGTGAATAATATTTGACGATTTGAAAATGCAACTCTCAATAAACTTTGAACAAACTAGACAGACGCTACGTCATAATTTGACTGAACATTTCAGTTGGACTACCAACGTTCCAATATATCTCTGAGATTTTCGAGAGTCCTATCAGAGGACCATTTGCTATATCTCTAACATTTCGTTTTAAACAGTCTTTATCATAAATCAACATAGTGGGGAAAAATGTAATTTTCTTTTTGCAATTCGGAAGTACTTGTTATGTAAAATTTTATTAAGATATTCGGCTTTTCGTTACAATTAATTTACGGGTTTCTTTGTAACCTGTAAACAAATAACAAGATTACGAAATTCTGAAAATAATTTGATTTCTCAAAAGTACATCTGATGCCACGGTATTAGTTTAAACGATGATTTATCAATCCAATAAATTTACCGATATCTTTATGACGTGTACACAAACAAGATTGTTACGAATTTCTGAAAATCATTTGATTTCTCAAAGGTGCGCCAGCAAATTCGTTTAAACAATGAAATTCATACAGTAAATTGTATTTGCAATTTGCTTTTTTCTCCAAACGAAATAAGCTTGCGAAACATCTCTTGAGGTTGTTCGTAAGGGAATTTCATCACAAAGAATTCGATAGACATATTTTTCTTCATTCAATTTACTACAAGAGTATGAAATCCTGTATCAACTTATATACCTACATCCCACTGCAGGCCATGGGCCTCCTCTGCAATCGAGAATACGATTGAGAGGGATTAGGCCACATACTCTACGCTGGCAGAGTTCGGGTTGGCGAAATTTATATATCATAGAAATTATAAATCCCAATAATATGCAAGTTTTCTAACCATATTTTCCTTCAACGTTATAGCGCGTGGTGATTGACTATTAAAACACATTTGAATCCGAAAAGTCGGAGGTATGCCCTGGTCCGTTACTAACAAGCCACCATGCTCTTACGAAATACAATGTTCCTTCTAACAAAAATTCTATTCAAAAAAATAATATGTTTTCGGTGTTTGGTAGATCGGTGGAGATGAAACAAAAAGTTAATATTCGAGTATGAATTTGATTTTAAAATATGTATGGCGGTGAAGTTGTTGTAAAAACAAAGCTAAAAATAAAGGTGACTTTTATCATAAAATAACTAAAAGTGCATTAATATTAATGTTTTGAGTCGATAAATTATGTAGATTTTTTTTATAATTGTACGGAACTTGTCATTCCTTTTTCAAATAGGTATACGGGATGAGCTATATAACTATTTGTTGTCACCCCAAGGAACTATAATTATTTCTTACGTGAGTTTTAACATATTATTATGTATACATAACAATTTCACCTAATATTCTCTATAATATATGATCATGTAATCTTATGATCTATCAGATACTGAGTTTTACATCGCTATTTCCAATACTGTATAAAACTCACGTTTGTAGTTTAAAAGGAGATGTAAAGGTGTTAGAAAACCCCATTTGGCTAGAAGAAGTAATTATAATCCCCGATACATTATATTTATGCATAAGATACTAAAACTTGCAATACCTACGTACATACATACATTTGTACATATATACATAAATTCACGCCTTTTTGCTAGAAGGGGTAGGCAGAGATGCAACCAAGGACACCCACATTTCCCCATGTGTGTTCGGTCCCACGATGAGATAGGGGCGAGCGTATCGTTACATTTTGCAAATTTCAATACGATCTTGCAGAAATCGATTTTAAATCATTCACAATCACAATTTTGACAATAAATGTTTATAGTCAATTCTGTGAAAATCTAAAGAAATTCGCTTTCATGTGCGGTCGTTTTAAAACAGATTCTATTTAAGTTCCACTTAAACTAGATAATAGAACCGACACATCTTAGTAACCGGTGTCTAGAATGGCCGTTGGAAAGCTCGTAGACTGTTATATTGTGAGTTACAGTGGCATTTTACATTGAGAGGGTGTTCTAATGTTAAATAGGTCGTTACTGGCCCGTACTTGTTGCTCCACACGGCCGAACAACGAAGCAAATAGCTGTGGGATATGTGCCAGTTTTTGCCCTCCTCTTTACGATTTCAGTTATTTCAAGTCTTGTATTTATACCAAACATTAGAATGGCTATATTTATCCTGGAACGCCAGAGTGATTACTTTGCCTTTTCATCAGGTTAACTGAACTAACTGTATTGCGTAAAGTCCAATATCAACCAAAGGGAGTCGGGAGTATCGATTGGCGACAAATAATATTATTTAGACGATTTTTAAAATAAAAGATGAGTCAACCCTCTGACTTTTGATTACAATAATAATGAATCTACAAGATAATTTAATACTGTTATTGTCTCACAAAACCAACGTGAAGTAGTAATAGTCGATATTTTAATTCGTTCAATGATTGAAATAGAGGCTCAGTAATTCCTTTCTTTCGTATCTTGTTTTCCTGGTTTATTATCCCGTCGGATATCAAAGGCCAGCAAAGCCACTCAAGTGAATCATTAAAGCCTCCATGGCACAGTTAGTTACACGCCAACTGTGGAACGAGAGGCTGCGGGTTCGATCCCTGCATCGGAACATATATTTGTATGATCAACAGGTATTTGTTTCGGGTCTGGGTGTTTTGAAAGCGAGAAGTTTTTCGCAGTTCCTGGCACCCACGATGCAAGACTAGATCATAACGTTGGGTCAGGGCTATATATGACTATTGGGAGTATTTGTTATATATAAGTATGATGGTTGTGTATGGGCCCATCAGATTAGTCGCTTGTTCGATTACCAATGTAATAAAAGTATTTTAATTTAGTAATTTCTATGCTGCATAATGTATGTCTGCGGCAAATAAAACTTTTCCTATTTGTAATACAATCGCGTGACATTTGAAAATTACAATTTTGTTCGTACTTGTAACTTTAAATTAGTATGTTTGATAAGCTTTAACAATATTACCTTGTGTAATACGATCGGAAAATATTGCAAAAACATCGGTGTTCACCCATTACTCTTTACTTTTTATACCTTTTCTCGTGCGTTGGACGTAGTTTTAACTTGTGCGAAAGTTAAAAATTGAAAAAGCCACCTCGCGTTCTAGTCGCAATTCTCAAGAAGCTAGTGTAGTAAAGATTAAGACGTTTAATATTGCACCGTTGAGAATGAAACTGTGAGAAAAATAACAGTAGCAAAACTTTGCAATGTCATATTAAAACTTTAAAATGCTCCTTGCACGGTTATGGCGCCCATAATAATCTATTTGACAAAGTAAGTTTTTTACGCAAGACGCTCTTCATTTATATCTTTACTTATATATATATATATATATATATATATTATTGTTAATAATTTATTTTTATTTAATTAAAGCGGCTTGCACCAACTACATAAAATCCTTAATCTAATTATATAATATACTAAATCTAGACAAAGCAACAAAATATAAACAATATTCATTAACAAAAATAATGTAGTAATAAAAATATATGGACTTTAACTAAGTTCATATAAAATAAATGAAATTAAAATATTACTAAATATTTAACAACCATCTAAGTTATATATCTATTAATTATAATCTAACGTGAAAGGTTATTCACATCTCCTCTCACAGTATTCCACACACGCCGACAAGATGACTGTTAGAATAATATTCAGTAGCTAGATACAGGATGTTTTCTCATCAAATTATTATTACATCCGGATATAATACTTTTCCACTACCTACCTACTACCCCGGTGGCGTAGTTGTCTCGGGTTCGAATCCCGGGTCGGCCAAAGTGATATTGGATTTTTCTACTCATTATCAGCACGGAATCAGGAATTTGTTAGGATGTTATCACATCGTGGGACGGCACATACAAGACGAAATGTGGGTGTCCTGGCACCTCTGCCTAACCCTTATGGGAAATATACCGTGGGTTTATGCATGTCACATTTTTTTTCACATTCATCATTGCTATAGATATAGATTCATCAGACATTGCTATACAGCGATAAGACCCCCATTTTTCCTTTCGTAATTATTTCTCTATAGTAGTTTAAGTTTGTGTAAAATAAAGATTTAAATATATTTTTTGAACAGTGAAATCGCTAACTGTGTGACAGATTATTCTGTCTCTCGTAAAATCAATTTGTGTGTGAATCGAACTATACACACGGACACGTATCCCGCAGTAAGTGTACTCAGCCACACATGACAGACACCAATCAAGTTCGGGGACCAGCTTTCAATTACCGTCCAATTTGTGCGAGAATTCTTATGTACCGTACGTTAATTGCACGTGAATTATTAAATGAATAAAAAACAATAAAAGTTGTATATATTTATTTATTTATTGACCACACACACATAATTAATGATGGTAGATCTCTCATATGTGAGAGGCCATCTGGGTACGTACCACCTCAATGTCTATTTCTCCCGCCAAATAACAACGTAAATGCACTGTTGTGTTCCGGTTTAAAGGATATTGTAGCTAGAGTAAATACTGGATATATTAAGACATAACATCTTATGTCTCAGAATGGCGAAAGTGGAATGCCAAACATAGTTTTAAATCTTGGTGTTGTTTGGTTTTGCTACAGTTCATGAACGTTCGTAACGCCTACCATCCGGCAAATGGCATACTCGTCTCGCCATTAATCGCAATAAAAAAACACAGACACACATATACATGTTGTAAATAATATAGTGTTATGGGAGGTCGTTACAGCTTATTGGGTAGGTGTTACTGCCTCACAGAAAATCAACCCTAAATACCAGTTTTCTTGTAGTATTGGTTTTAGTGCGTGATTTTGTCTAAGCCCTTGAACTGTTGTCGGAATATTAATTCGACGATTAGAGCAGCCACAATCATCGTACATGAAAGTAGATAACCCGAGAAAATGAATCACTCGGTTGGGTCGCATTTCAGATTCAAGTTGTGTAAATTAAGTGTCGGCCAAGCCAGCATTATTGTGTCGACAGGCAAGCGTATTACCCGGCCGATATTTTAATTAGATTGCACATCGAAATGAAAAGAAAATAATTTATTGAATCCATCAAGATGTTCTACATCATTTAGATTCAGTTTTTTTTTAATGTACCACTCGGTTCGGAAAGCGGTTTTCACTAGAAAATAACGGGCAATAAAGTCTAGTGTTGCTCTTTTCACAACCAGTTTACAATTTAGTGATTATTACAAAAAATATAAGTGGTTAAAATCAGAGCTGTTCATTAATTATTGTAACAAATTAATTAATTTGTTATAACATTCATCATATCATCAACATCAAAAACCATTAATGTAGATTGTCGTCACCTGGCCGTTCAGTTCAAAAACATAACTAAGAATATACATATAATATGCAGTCAATACTTTTTTCTAGGAGGAGTACTAGGAGGTGCTATCAGAACACATATTTCGCCTTACGTATTCCGCCCAAGATGAGGCAGGGGGCAAGCCTGTCGCCATAGCGGGCAGAATCCTTGACTCCTGGCTAATATTGAATTGAATCTAATATGACTATGCCCGACCCGGGATTTGAACTCGAGACCTAAGTTTGTAAACGTACCGTAGTAAACTGATATTGGAACTATGACTAGACATTATAAAGTTACATGCATTTTCAATGATAAAACTAAACGTGTTCAAATCGTTACTCGCTGTTGATTTCTCATGGGTAGTACGGCTCTGCGATTAGAGACTGTCCCGTCGACTACCCTGCCGCTGCAACTCCTCTTAACATGGATCGATACTAGCGCACAAGTTAAAGATACCGAGCACTGTAGTTTACTGTAAACGTGGGATTTTTGTCTTATTATTGGCCCCAAAAAAGAAATTATTATCCACTTAGGCAAGTGAAGTGAAGTACGGCATTTACTGTTCTGTGAAAATAAATAAAATAAAATAAAAAAATATGTGACAATATGGCGATAAGTTCATCTCCTATCACATTGTGGTGCGGAAAATATAAGGCAATACGTGGGCGTTCTGGTTGCACCTCTGCCTACTCGTTTTGGAAAAAAGGCGGGTTTTTTTTTTCAGCTCATGAACAGTAGCAAAACTAAATAACGCCTTGAATTACAAAGCAATGCTTGGCATTCCACTGCGCTCGTTATTCTGAGACATAAGATAGTAAGTCTCAATATGTCCGGTAGTTACATTGGCTACAATGTCCTCCAATCCGAAAAACAACAGTGCATTTACACTGCTGTTTGGTGGGAAAAATAGACATTGCGGTGGTACCCTACCCAGGCAACCTCTCACGTATGAGATACCTACCATCAGTGAATGTATTTTATGTATTAAAATATCTGCCCCAAAACCCACCAATTCAACAATAATTATTTACAGCAACCCGAACCGTATTTAGACTCACGTGACACAGCAGACTGAGGCCAATTAAGCCACCGCGGCTTGCGCTAAGTAATTTTAAATTAGCCCGTCCGATAACAAATTCCAAAGTTTTCGCATTTCCCTCCACGTTATGGATGCTCGCGAAACTTATTATAATAATATTATTATCTTCTTTGCACAGCAGCCGGATTTAAATTACAAACACAGAATGTATTGGTAGAACAAATTATGAGCATCCCCGCAGTGCAAACGGCACCTGTCTTCGTGCACATTTCGTTCAATTGCGGTGATTTGTTACTTTAATTACTGCAATAGAATTGCGTACGTTTCGAACGTGAAATGTCGTTGGTCTTAATGTCTTTATTTGTACCAATCCCTTATCGAAGTTGAGAAATGGGTTCAATTGATATAGATTAGAGGGCCGATATACAAAATTTTGTTGACAATCCTTATAATAAAACAATAGCCTAGCCTGGAGGGCAAGCGCATTTTGGTTCAAGAATATCGGCTGGCGAGAAGCGATTATTATCTCTTCCTAGTAAACATAATTCTGCCTGCTCAAATCTGTATTTTGACATCCAGCGTCACGCCTGCACGAATAATTATGACGGGTTTAATATTCTACCAATCTCAATTTGGCAATCATAAACGCTGAACGAAACATTGCTACAGTTTCTTGTGAAACAGAGAGACAACTTTGGCCGACGTTTTCTATTCATACCGCAGTCCTAGCTGCAGCGTGGCTGTACCATTTGACAGTTATTAAAGTACTAGCGACCCGGCCCGGTTTTGTCTGGGTGTAGATAGTTTTGAAGTTCAGTCCACACTAATAAAATATTGGGTATTTTGCGTAATAACTGTTTTATGTTTAAACTCAATGTGACCGCCATTGACAATATTGCTTTTCCCGTCTTGTCCTGTTATGTTCTATTCAGTTCCATCTGATTTTGTCCCATAACGAAAAACATGCTATCCTGACCACTCCTGCCCTGTGCCACCTGTATTTGAACTTCTTACTCTTCCCACGGGGACACGCACTATGAGAAATACATTGAGAGTCTCTCCTACTCTCTTCAGCCATAGGAAGTCCACTGCAGAACATAGACCTTCTATAAAGATCTCAACATTAACCTGTTGGAAATGCCTGCATCCAGCGACTTCTTGCAAGCTTAACCAGGTCGTCCGTCCACCTTGTAGGTGAGCGTGCGACACTACACTTGCCTGTACGTGGCCTCCCCTCTAGAACCTTTCAGCCCCAACAGCCATCAGATTTTCGTACCATGAGCCCGGCCCACTGCCACTTTAACTTGCTAATCCTTTGGGTTATGTCGGTTATATTTGTTCTCCTATTTCTTTGATCTTTTGATACCCTCATTCCTAAGTTGATCTCGTAGGGAAACACCGAACATAGCTCTCTCGATAGCGCTTCAAGTCACTACTTTAGCATAAAACTAGTATATGTGTTAATCGAGAATGTCAGCTACTCCTCCTATATCAAATTTTGTCAAAATTGGTCCAGCCGTTTTTGTGTAAAAGAGTTACAAATATCCATATAACCATACCTACATTCATACATAAACGCATTCACGTTTAAACTATAATTTAGTATTCTCTATTAGAACCACTGTAGAAGACCGTTAATGGAGTATAAAATAATTTACCGGAGAAATTGAAATAGCTCACTTTGTTTACTATAAAACGTTATTATAAACTAGATTAACAAACCACATAATTTATCCTTGTGTTGCTATTAAATTGGGTATGGAATGTTTGCTTGAATGCTATTACTATTTAACTGCCAACTGTAAAGACACCTAAAACTGTTTCTTTTAAAAAATTAAATAGGTTGAGTTAAACGATGATATGACAAAACATAGAAACGATTTTAACTATCGTTTCGCATATACTCGTAGTTCAGTGAAATAAATGTAAATCCGTTGTAATATTTTTAGTCTGAAGCTCACACAAAAGGCATGAGAGAAATGATACAATCCACAGCGCCCAAAATTAATTTACACAACTAACAAAAAATACATTTCTATTCAGTTAAATATACGCATATCTGTACTACATAAAAAATACAACGCAGATGAAAAGAATATCTTTTTGGGGTTGTATTACAAAAGGCTGCTTTTGTTCTGCTTCTTATCGAATCATGTTTTTTCCTTGTAAATTGACGTGTAACTGTATACTGTTTTTAAAGATTCTGAACATCGTATTATATTCGTTTTCATTTTTTTTATATCATAAACGAGCGAATTTATCAGGTAAGTGAAGCGAACATCTATGTAAAACGCCTTTTTTGTCAAGGGGTATGCACCTTGCATTCACATCGCAGTAACTTTTTGTTGAGCAACGTTACTGAGTGTTACTCAGCAAAATTCTATAGCAAAATGCTATTTATTGTTAGCACATGTCGCCGTGCTTTTTTTTCGTACAAGAGGAAAAGCTATTAAGCTCCCCTTTCGGTACCCCGGGGGAGGCCGAAAGGGGAATGTCAGTGTCTCTGGCCTTCCAGCCCGGTACAAACGCGGATATTGTGTCCGAGCTGGGTCCCTAGCAATACCTACGCCAGCATACTGACTAAAAACCTCTCGATAACATATAAATTGCTATTCAGATCGAAATAATAATATTGAGGGTTGAAGCCCTAATATTTACAGTCGTTGTGGTGGCACAGTAACAATGAAGATTCCAATTATTCAATACCTATTCTGATAATATTTTGGTATCGTTTATATTATATCGGGAATGGAATTTAATTTCCCTAAGGGTAATCGATAAAGTTTATCACGCAAGCTAGACCGCGCCCAGCATGTACTAAATATTTTAGTTCTAGAAAGTTCTTCTTGATAGAGTATTTTTACTGAAGGTTTTGTATGAATTACTTTTGTTTATTTTTTCAATTTATTGTGACAATAAGCAATTATACATTACATTTACAAGGTTTAAAGTAACTTAATCTAATCTTACTTAATATATAATCAACAAAAATGTCCACAAAACACATATAAATACAATTTACTATATTATAGTTTAAAGAGAGTGTCCCTTAAAGTGCACCCAAACCGCAGTTACTTTCGGTGGAGCAACTTTCCAAATGGTACTCAAAAGCACCTGATAGCAAAAAAATATTCGTCGTAAGTGTATGTTTATGTTAAAAAAAATCAGTAATATGGCCTAGTTTTTGAAATTCAAATTATTATTATTCTTTAAATCTTTATTGTACACAAAAAAATACAATATACAGAAACAAAAAGAATAAAAAAGTACAAGTGGCGGTCTTATCGCTTAAAGCAATGTCTTACAGGCAACCATGGGATGGATTTAAAAGAAGGAGCAAGGAGCGCAACATATTGTGGTAACAATCAATATATTTAAAAAAACATGCGGTGCAAATATCTTGTTGCTGAAAGGTATTTGTTGTTAGGTTTTGTTTATTTTTACTGTTCAATAAATAGTAAAAAGTAGTCACAAAAGTGACGGATAGTTTTCTCATGATACCGTGTTGTACAGTCTTGCTCCACAAGAAATAACTGTGGTGTGGATACACCTTTACCCTGTGTACACATATACTATACGACCTAACCCGTCTTAATCGCACTCTCGATTATAGAGGAGGCCTGTGCTCTGCAGTGCGATGTATACTATGAGCTAATATAGATACACACGTCACCGTATCTTTTTGATTTTTATGCAATCCTTAAATTACTGAGTAGCTTTTTCGCTATTTAAAATAAACTAAGTAAATTTAAATTTTACTTTCAATCTTTAAAAGCAAATAATAAAAAAAACTACACTACACTAACACACCACAACGAATTTTAATAAACACATTTAAAACTAAAATCTTGTTTATTTTCCTTTACCTACGGTTTCCACTTACCCGTTTCTATTAAAACAAGTCTCGCAACCAAACGACTAATTTAAAAGGGAATACCATCTACATACTACTTACGACGAGATTCCTTTTTAATCTGTGTGCATAGCAAGTTTTCAATTCCTCTCAGAACGGGAGAGCATGAATATATTTAGCATATGTTATCTTTGTTTACTTTGTGTATTCAACAAGTCCTTGTTGGCACCGTTAAGAGTTTTTCGTACGAGTTTAACAGTTCCCGAGGTTTTAACGGCTGGTTATTAAGTGCCCGATCGGGAAAGTTTGTATATACTCCGCTTTAACAATAAAAGAAATGGTATTTTCGATTCATGTTTTGTTTCGCGTAGAATAAGGAATAACTAGAAGGTATTAAACAAAAGCCTTGTTAGGCAGGAATTAATTTGTAAACATGGGCTTCGCTTACGATTCCGGGAAACCGTTCCTTTTAATTTAGTATGTATGTATAACAAATGTATGTTGCTTTAATAATGAAAGGAAATATGGATAAAGGAAATAATACAAAATATGAAACAACGGCGTCGCGCTCTCAAAGCAACTGGATATACTTGCTGATTTTGAAACGCGCCTCAAAAGGGTCACTCGCAGGCAAGTTTTTCATCTCGAGTGTGCTTTCCTTGCCACTTTTACAAATGTACCAAAAGGGTTTATGTCTGATTAAAGTGGAAGGGTGCACTGTAGGGCAGAGGCCTCCTCCACAATCGAGAGTGGTTAGGCCATATACATGGTCCACCACGCTGGCCAAGTGCGGTTTGGCAGACTTTTAAACAAATCGCTGTGATATGCATGTTTCCTCACGGTTTTCCTTCACCGTTATAATGTGTGGTGATTGAAAATGAAATGAAAATGTGAAATGAATGATTGACTATCAATACATATGACTTCAAAAAATTAGAGGTATGTCCTGAGATTCGAACGCGCGATCATTGTGAACATGTTGGCAGCCGCGTATGGCTTGTTCACACGTCACGCACTTCGTGTAAAATTACAGAATAGGTATTGTAGAAAACATTCCCAACGCTATAATTTTTTCTTTACTGAAGATTCACCCAAGTTGATTGGAAATGTAAACATTCCCGATATTAAAATAAATAAATAGAAATATTTGTTGGCACATCTCCTACAAATATTTTATTTTATTACAATGAATGACGAAACCAGCATCCCATTCGCCTGATGGTGAGCGATACGACTGCTCATAGACAATAGCAAAACCAAACAACACCATGAATTACAAAACAATGCTTGACATTCCACTGCACTCGCCATCCTGAGACATAAATTGTGGAGTCTCAATATTTCCAGTAGGTACTCTAGCAACAATATATTTCAAACCGGAACATAACAGTGCGTTTATCGTGTACTTTTTTGCACTGATTCATCTCAAGTGTAGATATTTTAAGATTATTTTTTCATTGAATAATAATCACTTGATATACGTTACCAAAATCTTTATATATTTAACCATAAAATAGCGTAATGCAAAAAAGAAAATGGTTTGACCAAGCTACTCGATATTTTTATACTTGTACGGCCAAGTCACATAATTTTATAGTGCAATGTCCTCTCGAAACTTAGACTGGTCCTTTAATGGTCGGTTTCTATAATCTATCTATCTTTAACTAGAGTATTCATTTCATATTTCGATTATTTTGTGTTTCAGTTAACAAAGATAGACAGATATAGATATGGTACATTTGTAGATAGCTAGGCAAAATAAATGTATACGTCTATCTTTGTTTATTGAAGCATAGAATTGTATCGCCATACTGATCGTATTTTAACCTCTTGTCAAAAATAAATAGTAAATAGATACCGACTGTTAGAAACATAAACTTATAGTCTCGATATATCGTAGTTGTGACCGGCCACCGCTATGCAATTAGAGACAAAACGGTTGTAAAACAAGAGGCAACGTGCGCGGTCACCGCAAAATAACAAATATTTGTGTGGCAAAAAAGGTTGTTGGATAGTAAATTCGTTATGGGTTTTGTGGTTGGCACCATTCAATCAATACATGATTGTATAAATTGTAGCTTTTTTATTATATCAACATGTTAAAGATTTGTTAAATAATACTAACAGTCGTTTTTTATAATCTATCTTTTACAAGGGATTTCATTACATATTTAGATGCATTTTATTTTGTAGGAAGCGGCCTGAATCCAACGACTACCTGCAACTTAAGCCAGGTCATCCGTCCACTTTATAGACGGGCGTCCGACATTTCGCTTGCCTACGTGGCCTCCACTCTAGACCCTTTCAGCACCAACGGGATCAGTTCTGCGCGCTGTGTGCCCATCAATGCTTTATAAAAATTCTCAAAAATGTATGTCGGAAAATCTGAAAATTAATATATTGGACTGGTTTCTGAGTATTTATGAAATAATCACTGTTTATTTTACAGCCGTAAAGTTTAATATCGTTTGTCAATTTAATCCTGAAGGTGAAAGCGCAACAAATGTTTGTATAAATACAGTAGGCTTAAGTAGCGATGGCGGTAAGCTGAAATGTAAACAACTTTTAATCTCAGTGCGCCGGTTGTAGTCTCATAGCTACTTCGTCAATTCATTAAAATATTGTTCAATAATTACTGTGAGAGAATAAACATGTTATTAAGTCTGATAAAATTCTCATTCAATTTTCTTTTTTTTGTAATGAATGGCGAGACTAGCATATCGTTCGCCTGATAGCTATATAGCGCTCATAAACAGTAGCAAAACTAAACCACACCTTGAATTACAAAGCAATGCTTGGCATTCCACTGCGCTCGCCATCCTGAGACAGAAGATGTTAAGTCTCAATATGTCCAGTAGTTACTCTGGCTACAATGCCCTTCAACCCGAAACACAACAGTGCGTTTACACTGCTGTTTGACGGGAGAAATAGACACTGCGGTGGTACCCACCCAGATGGCCTCTCACATATGAGAGACCTACCACCAGTGTTACCAGTATTATGTAAAAAAGTGTTTTATTTTCTTTCTTAAATCATTTAATGTAATGTATCTGCCCATACACGTCTTACTGCAGGGCATGGGCGTCCTCTACAATCGAAAGTACGATTGAGAGACCCCTCACATTTAATGTAAGAAAGTTAATATGTATTAATTTAAATTTCTTGTGTAATGATGTTTCACTTTCTTACGAGTTATGATGTACTTGAAGTAATGAAACATGGATATCAAAAGCAGGCTTATAAGATCAAGTTTATTAGTAGGTTAAATTGGCACGTAATGAAAAATCGAAAAAAAAAAGGGATAAAGTTCGGTAGGTATAAAAAAATCATTTATCATTGCGTCCTCATCGGTACTTAACAAGTATTGATACAGCTAATGACATACCATACACAATTACAGACCAGTGGAAAAAACCATTAAAGTTAATATCAACGAACACGTAATAGAACGCGCGCGTGGGAGTGCGTGGTGGTCTGTTGGTAAACGAACCGGATGCGGCTGCCACTGTTCACGGTGGTCGCGGGTTCAAATCCCAGGGCACACCTCTGACATTTCGGAGTCATGTGTGTATTGATAGTCAATCACCACGCACTAAAAACGGTGAAGGAAAACTTCGTGAGGAAACCTGCATACCATAGCGAATTATAAGAATTTCTAAGGTGTGTAAGTCCGCCAACCCGCACTAGGCCAGCGTGGTGGACTATATGGCCTAACCACTCTCAATCGTACTCTCGATTGTAGAGTAGGCCCGTGCCCTGCAATAGGACGTATATGGGCTGATACAGACGTAATAGTAATCACCATACATTATTTCTTTTTTTATTTCAGTGAATGGTGATACTAGCCTGTCATTCGTCTGAAGGTAAGCGACACGACCTCTCACGGACAGTAGCAAAACCAAACAACACCAACTTATACACTTCTGCGGGAGATAGGGTGGGGAACGTTGACCATGGAATTATTATAAACGAGTACTTTTGTACACATTTACACAAATTTTTTCGTAATATTGAACGAATCCTTCGTTCAATTTCTTATGTTATTCACTTAATCAGCACGTAGTTACATGATAGGTACTCACTTGTGTTATCGACGGAAGACACTCGACACTTTTACTTGGCAATTAAGGTTAATAAAAAATGAATGAATTAGATTACATATGTATTACATATGAATTTCAATGCAATGCCCCTTATGAGCTCATATACGTTTCCATATTGAGCATGGGCCTCCTCGATAATCGAGAGGACGATTGAGAGAGGTCGGGACATATAGTCCACCACGCTGACCTAGAGCGGGTTGGCGGACTTTACATACAATATAATGTGCAAATCGCTACGGTATGCAGACCTCCTTACGATTTCCTTCCCCATTATAGTGCGTGGTGATTGACTATCAATACACACATGACTCCAAAAAGACGAAGATGCGCCCACAACTCCGGGATTTCAACCCGCGACCACCGTGAATGAAGCTGCGTCTGGTCTGTTATATTATTTATAAACATAAAATAAATAAACAAAAACCACAGTAGTATGACGGCAATACAATAATTCTAAGAATCAACTTAGCGAGAGAGAGTTCTGTGTCGGCATAAATTCATACATACATTTTATTTGAACGATATTTTGAGAATCAATGATGATATAGATATTCTTTTAAATACAGTTGAAGAAATTTATGTAGGAAAGTGGATCTTGGCACCGTACAGGAAAATAAAAATTACAATACGGCGAATCCCTTGAAATATGTATTTACATATACGTCGTAATTATCCCATTCAGGACATTATGTTAAACAAAAAGTATATCACTTTTTCAAAAAGATTAAATAACTCATTGAACTTTCAGTGCGAATTGTTAATGTTGGTCTGAATTGCATAGGAATTCGAATAAAGTGTTTCGTAGAGTGGCTTTGATATTTACAAGTATATGAATATTTAAAAACACGTTGCTATAAATTCACTGCATGCGTTAAATTCCCAAAATCAACAAAGTAAAAAAAGTTTAGTACTGACACTCCTTTATTTATTAGCTAGAGTCTATTAACAACACTCCTTAATATCAGATTACTTAGTTTATCTACGCCGTAGCACAACGCGTAGGCGTGCAATAATGGTGTGTAATTTTACTGGTGGTAGGTCTCTCATATGTGAGAGGCCATCTGGGTGGGTACCACCGCAGTGTCTATTTCTCCCGTCAAACAGCAGTGTAAACGCACTGTTGTGTTTCGGGTTGAAGGGCATTGTAGCCAGAGTAACTACTGGACATATTGAGACTTAACATCTTATGTCTCAGGATGGCGAGCGCAGTGGAATGCCAAACATTGCTTTGTAATTCAAGGTGTTGTTTGGTTTTGCTACTGTTCATGAGCGGTCGTATCGCTTACCATCAGGCGAACGGCATGCTCGTCTCGCCATTCATAGCAATAAAAAAAAAAAAAAAAAAATGTCGTAGCATAAAATGTAGAAGTTTCTTTAATTACAAGTTTGACGGTCTCGTGTAGCTTTAATTCCATCTACGATTAATACGTTTCGAAGGTAACTCAAATGACGGATTATTTTAAGTACATTCGACAAAAAAACGAAAATGTACGACGGAGTCAAGCCCCGATGTTAATCGATGCTTACGGAATAAAATACAGATTGATGGGAAAAATAAATGTGAAAAATGACTCTGCCGAGTGTACGTGACGCATTGGTTGCAAAGTTCCTTTTTAAAAATAGGCCACTATCAGAAATGGGTCAAATAGGTCGTGAAGTGTGCAGCCGATGCTCGGACGAACGATGGGCAAGACATGGTCTGAATCCGCAAACGGACTCGCGAAAAACACGAAATGGTCGAGGATAACCGAAGAAAAAAATAAACGATATTAACGTGACAAATAACACTAGAGGGTGAAAAAACATCCGTATTATAGATATTTATGGGCAATTGTGGCCGCATATCATCAGGTGGGACTGCCCGCCCGGGATTACAGGCGGTGGTAACGCACTTTTATTTCCTTCATAATTCCGACGCGGCTTTTATATTTGATGTGGCGAATACATTGTTGCTATAAACCGGCGTCTTAATAATAGAACAATAAGACTAATCACTGATTAATAATCAAAATAAAATAATACGCTATATTCCTCATCGTATACGTTGGTTTAAAAATTCAACACACTTACATATTTCAGCAAACTTACGACGTCATTGACATCATCATAAAAACTTTCCGGAAAACTTTTATTCAAATTACGTCACACATTTTCGAAATTCATAATGGGTAAAAAAAATTATTACCGGTTAAATCCGAAACAATCGCACGCACCACTCAACGTCCGATAAACGTACAACTGTATCAATTATTTCACCGTATCACCATTTAATGTAAGTTACAATAACGACCTGTTGAAATGGACGTGCGTGGCGTCCTTGTCTCACATTCGTACGCGTTTGTCCCTCTCTGTTGCGAGGTTGCGCGAGACGCGTCCGTGCGAGCCGGCACTTCGGTACTCACTGATCGCTCGCCCCCCCGATCTATAAGCGTAGCGACGCCCCCATGGCGTGCGGCATTTGAATAAGTAGAGCGGTAAATAGCCGCGGACACCTGTCCTGTGCTGTGACGCACGCGAATCTTATCAATGCCCCATGAACCGAACCTTCACGGAAGGAAAGTTGATATCTTTTGATGCGCCTATATCACTATCGTATCTAACGGAATCATTGACATGTGTATTATTGAAGGCGGCTCAGAAGATAATATACATTATTATAGAGAGTAGATACAAGGATGCTATTGTGAAATAAATAGGTAAGGAGCATTGGGGTAACAATATTATATTAGTGCGTAAGGGGTAACGTAAACTCATACAAAATATAGGAGCTTATGTTTTTACCCCTTTCATCCTTGTATTACGATGTTAAACCAGTGCACCTTATTTAATTTATAGAAGTTTAATTAATCTATCTTTTGTGTTAAATCACCTGATAATAAGTTACTGTTTGTACATCTCAAGATAAATAAAAGATATACATATATATATCTTTTATTTATTCTTTTATGTGTATTTATTATTTTATATATATATATATATATATATATATATATATATATATATATATATATATATATATATATATATATATAAAATATATCCCAATACAAAATACACCTGTCCAAATTGCTAAAAATTTTGAATCATTTGTCACCGAAATTTTAAGAAGCAATAAAATTACTCTACGTCTCACAGAAAACTATTAAGAAAATCAATTCAAAATTATATAATGATCGGAAAAAATACAAAATATTTTAAAGAAAACTGTGCGTTGATCGAAAAACAACTATTCCACTTTTTCTTAGTGTTTAGCACATAGTAGAACCACACGTCTCATTGTTTTACATTTCATGCTGGGTATATCAACAATGCTACCAAAACCGAAGCCAGGGGATAGCTGTAATGACTTCAAACACAATGCAAACTATTTTTTTCCAAAAAAATGCGACTATTTAAATTTGATTTTTTTTTCTATTATAAGGAGCATGCCCGTTCATAGCATCGGTAAAAAATATCGTCGATCCCGATACGGAATACTGCTTGAAATTTATTATAGCATTTTTATGGTTTGCCATTAAACGTTTTCCTGTTCTATGCCGGGCAACAGATTTTTATAAAATAATTATCATATTTATTACAGGTTTAAGGCTGCGGGGTGGGTGACTTCTTTGATTCTTTTGTGTTTTTATTGTATTCCTATAATATTAATTATTTAAATATAATTGTAATGTATCTGTATTTAATAACGGAGGTGAGGTTTTCATAATTGAAAAAACCTGTTTAAAATAAAGGAAAAAAACTCATTTTACATTTTGTTCACAGAGTTGAAGGCAAAAAAATATTAATTGTACACGCTTTTATTTTGAAAGACACTATGGTACGCAAGAGTTTTAATTATTATTTTATCAAAAACTACGGATTTACCACCCAAACATAATGATATTTAAAACATCACATAATTTTTAGTTGCATTGTGTTTATAGTCATTAAAACTACCACCCGCCTTCGTTTTCGGTAGCAGTATTGATATACCCTGTTTATTAATTTAGTCATCAGCATTGTGCATTATTGGGCATCAAAATTGTGCCTACACATATGTATATACATATAAAACGTGCCTACTTACGACTACCTACTACCTACTCAGATAGATATAATGAAAATATATAACTTTTAGAATTTGTAGAGCCATGCTGTTGAGAGTCATGACTCAGCATGAATGGGCAGACTTGTCCGACGCGGTACCACCGTCTCACAGGAAATCGACGTGAAGCAAGAGCTTTGCTGTCGCGTTTCGTTTGTTGAGAGTAATTGCCAGATGCCCAATACCCTTTTCCTCTTTCCGTCCTTTTTAGTTCCTGCTCTCCTCCCGATTTGATGGGTTAGTAACATATTTTGTTCTATGATCCAAATGTTTTGGATGGGCGGCAGTAATCATTTATTATTACTATGTGACCTGTTTGTTATATTACCGGACATTTTCGCCTTTTTGTTATATTTACTGTGGTAAAATCACGTTGTATTCAATCGTACCTAAGCTGGGAATGATTTATATTCCGGAGCCGTACCGCCATACTCTTAGAGTATAAAACAATATATCTTTAATACAGCCGAAACTGTAACTGTATCAGCCCATATATGTACGGCCCACTGTAGGGCACGGGCTTCCTCTGCAATCGAGAGTACGATTAAGAGTGGTAAGCAACCAATAAAAGAAAATAAAATCAATTAAGAAACCAATAACAAAAGGTTGCCACAGGTAAACAGTAAACCGAATTGAAGTAACAGGTATGCTGTCGCGTTGTGTTACTTTATAATTATCGAATCGGATTATTCACCCATAATCCATCCCCTCTGTTCCACGTAGCTGAAAGCGTATTATGATTATTTTAATGGCTGTTGTACTTACAACAACACTGCCCGTCAACACTCATTTAAAGGCAACGGTCATCCCTTTCCATTAACTGACCCAGATTCTTTGTCTCTTCTGTGGTATAAAATCACTTCAAATACAACCACTTTGCTTCACGCAACGGAAGTCATCGATAAGTCATTAATAGGAGGGATAATTTCAAACAATAATTTATCAATACATACAATAAATTTGTAACTGATCGGTATCTGTACATGGAAGATATGTATATGAGAATAACTACATATTAAGGTAAGGGGGGCTACATGAACGCAATAAAACCTAAATAATACTATTTCAATTTTTGTATCTTTCTCTGTGCCTTCCTAAAACTAATTTCGCTTAAATTTGGTACGGAAGTAGCTGATACCATGAATTAAGAAAAGAAAAAAAAGAGAACAGTTTTACATTGAAATAAAAGTATTATTTACGGATTTTATCGCGGAATTGATTTAATTTTTACATGTTTCAGAGAGCACAAGGAATCTGTGACGAGAAACACCTGGCGACTGAGCTGCAACACGTCAAGCAAGTACTGCGAGACAACAAGCTCCAAATTCCACGCCGCCGTCACAGAAACCGAGTGAAACCAGCCACAGTTGAACGGGTCCCGGTTGTATTGCCATACATTAAAGGAGTCACAGACAAGATTGGCTATATCCTGAAGCGTGCTTCTATCAAAACCTACTTCAAGCCGCCCAAGAAGATAAGCCAATTTCTACCACCTGTCAAGTGTAATATACCTTTGCAAGAACCGGGAGTATATAAAATAGATTGCGACTGTGGCCTCTCCTACATTGGTCAAACCAAAAGAAGCATAGGGACCCGCGTAAAAGAACATATAGCTGACGTCAAACATCGACGCTCAACGAAGTCTGCAGTTGCTGAACACATTGAAGAAGGCTCCAAGCATTACCTTCGTTTTGACCAGCCCCAAGTCCTCGCAAAAGAACACCGTTTCCTGCCCAGGATGTTTCGCGAGGCTATTGAAATTAAAAAACATCCAAATTTCAATAGAGAAGATGGCTTGAAGCTTGCACCAGCATGGGATCCAATTCTACATTTAATTAAATCGGAACCCAAAAGACCAACTGCCGGACCTCAAGACATAGTGAGCTCCTTCTGCGTAGATCGGAACGCTAAAACTAATTAACTTTTTAAATTAACTTTTTAATTTAATATTTGGAAAATTAGGGTAGTTAAATTGTAACAGTCACTGAGCGGATGACTAATACCTCAGTCCGCCCCGTGACCATGAAAACTGTAAAGTGATCGAAACGTCGGGAAGATAAAAATGTAAAAATTAAATCAATTCCGCGATAAAATCCGTAAATAATACTTTTATTTTAATGTGTAACATTTGCGTAAATCTAAGAAACCAGAACAGTTTTATTTATTTTATTCGTCACAAACAATTAACATATAGGCTAATCCAAAAATATGGTGTTTCACTAGAATGAAAAGGATTTCAAATATTCTAATATGTGTTACTCTTTCAAACTCAAAGGGATGGGACTGGGCAGGGGAGAATAGGATAACAGGACTAGAATCATCAAAGCACGGAATTTAACGGGACGGTAAGTTCTGATTGCTTCGGACAACACAGATCAAGCTACAGCATATGCATTGGTAAAATTTAAAAACACATATTAAACTGAGTAATTAGTGATAATGGTGGGGTTCGTAGAAACATTATTTATGGTTTGTAAACATAAGCAGGTCAGGAATTTTACAACGTTGGTATTTTTTCGGTCCTGCAGTCTGTTAGAAATACTATATAAGTTCCTACAAACTAAAATATTGTCGTCTTCACTACCTTCAGAAATATTTTCTTAAAGGCTGTAATGTCAATATTTTTTATTTATTTTTACCCTTTGTACAATCAAATAGTACAGGGGACTTAATGACTAATGGTATTTTCTACCAGTCGACTTTAAGGTAGTGGAGAGAGTCGGAGGCTGGTAGTATAAAGGGTAAGGAAGTAAGAAAATCAAACAAATCAATAAAAAAAAGATAATACATAAAGATGATAGCGCGTAATATATATGCTGATATATATGCGATTATACATTATTTTTCACTATCAGGCGTATTGCATACGTGTTATCTTCTTCTTGAATAAAAAATATTAGGTGTCATGCCACGGCTACATATTTTTATAAAAATAAATTCACAAGTCACATTATTATTTACACTAAAGCATCGTCAGCTGTATTTATAAAACCGAAATTAAATAATTTAACATTTTAAATTTAAAATGCTTTTTTGTGAAAGTAAATTGCTTGGCGCCTTTGTAGAGGTGCTTTATTTACTGGCCCGCCGTCCGTTCGGGCCGGCGTTTAACCTCTGAAATTCTTCATTAATGGGCGCCTATTCCAAGGGGGAAGTCGCACAATTTGAAGCAACAATGTCGTGCGGTTTACAAAAGTGAGTTGTTTCATTGCGCCTTCCAACTTATAGGTGTAGTTGGAATTCTGAATTGAAACTCGGACCTATTATTTAGCCTGGCTGGTCGTTTTGTAATGCTTACTGTTTGCTCTTTTCTTCTTGTTAATTAAATTTCGGATATGCAACTATTTATAGAATAAGAAAATCTATACAATGTGTACTTGTATAACGCGTAATAAATAAATAACCAAATAATAATATATATCTTCATTAAAGGTTAAGATCAAGAAACTACATTATGTTCAACACAGCTTAACTTATGAGGAACATTTTAAACTATAAGTAATACCCGTAAAATATAAAACAAAAATACAAAAATTCACGCCTTTTTCCCAGAAGGGGTCGGTAGAGGTGCCACTAGGACATCCCCGTTTAACTTTGTGTGTTCCGTACTATATTGTGACATGGTGCAAGCCTATCGCCATATCGGGCACAAACTCCTGACAACAGGCTGATAATGAGTAGAAAAAATCAATATCACTTTGGCCGACCCGGGATTCAAATCTTAAACCTAAACCCGATTGTCTTATACACAGTTCTGACCCCATACTAAGTGAATATAGGGATCTAATACCTACTCACTATTTCCATATTCTCATTCCTCTGACATCATCGAATAAAAAACGCCAACAAATCTGTTGTTGCACCTCGGCTTATATTACTGTGCCGATTTTATTTAAGATAAGAGAAACTATCTCACAGACATTTAAAAAGAAAACTTAAAATTCCATTATTGTGATTGTACACTAGCTCAGCTAACTAGTAACCTGGCAAAACTACGTCTAGTCTTAAGTGCAAAACATGAAGTATTTTGATACTACTCGTAACAAGCGGCGATTAATTCTAGTTATTCTACACAATTTTATTCTATATATGTGCGAAAAACATGATAAATACAGTTCGCAACATTATCTTTATCACGTGTGTACCGGGCCTGGTTTAGCGACGTGTTCGCCGTCACGCTGTCACGTCAAAAAGTTATTTAAATAAAGTGACGTGTCAGACGCTGGGGAAAAGGGGAACCCGCGTGGGTTTACAACTGTCGAGATTCAAGGATGAAAACTCTTCTTCGGGTTTACATTATCGAAGAATTACTGCTTTTCGCATTTCACCCTATTTAGTAAGTTTTAAAGGAAAAACGCCCAAATTATGTAGAAAGGATTGCGAAATGTGAATCCGCAAGATTAATTTGTAAAACAAATACTATATTTTTGCACTCCTACTACTCGATGGCGTAGTTGTACTGTGGTATGATTCTGCAGTATGGTTTCGGATTCGACACCCGGGTCGGGCAACGTGTTATTGGATTTTTCTATTCATTATCAGCCCGAAATCAGGAATTAGTGCCTGATCTGGTGAGAGACTCGCCCCGTAGCACATCGTGGGACGGAAAATACGAGGTGAAACGTTGGTTTCCTACGTCTACCTAACCCTTCTAGGAAAAAGGCGTAAGTTTATGTGTATCTAAGGATCTTTTGTCTTGCGAATTAGGAATTATGAGAGACGTTTCGCTCTCACAAACACTCAGACACGAAACCTGTGGATCACACAAATATTTATTTCAGTGCGGGAGTCGAATCACATTTCTAAAGCCGGTGTTTCAAAACAAATAAATGAATGGATGAAAAGAAAGCACCTGAGGGCGATGAAAGTAGATAAAGAGAAAGTGGTGTTAGAATTGAACCAAAGAGAGATTTATATTATCTGCTTAACCTTATGGGATACAGACGTGATTTCATGAAAGTGTTACTGGTGGTGGGTCTCTAAAATGTGAGAGGCAACCTGGGCAGGTACCACCGCAATATCTATTTCTCCCACCAAATAACAGTGTAAATGCACTATTGTGTTTCGGATTGAAGGACATTGTAGCCAGAGTAATAATTGGACATATTAAGACCTAACATCTTATGTCTCAGGATGGCGAGCGCAGTGGAATACCAAGCATTGCTTTGTAATTCATGGTGTTGTTTGGTTTTGCTACCGTCCAAAAGCGGTCCTATAACTTACCATCGGGCGAATGGCCTACTGGTTTTGCTGTTCATGGAAATAATAAAAAATGTGGTGTTAGGATTGAACTAAAGGGAGATTTATAGTATCTGCTTAACCTTATGGGATACAGACGTAATTTTATGTAAGTAAATGAGTAGGAAACGTGGCTAATATACCATATACACATCCAATTGTCAAAAACTAAACTATATATTCGTTAGTCATACACTCGAATCATAATAATATTATGCTATCACACATTCGTTATTCTCAGTGCGGAGGTAAAATATACAAAATAAAAATATATAAGATAAAATCGCCTCTCATTCCGCAGTCTGCGGCTTTACCAATATCATAATGTATATCCAAATGAAAAAAATATGATGTAAGCAAATATTCTGTGTAATTGATGAATTGTAGGTAAATACGAACAAAAGACTTATTCGAATCGAAGGTATTCTCTGTTCACATTTTATTATTACGTATCTTGGATTTTATATGGTTGCCTTATTGTCTCACTTTTATGTTTTGAAACGTAAAACGAGAAAAAACTATATTTGATATTAGAATAATATTATTTTCTCTAAAGACTATGTAAAAAACACAAACGTAAAACTCTACATATCTGTGTCGAAATTATTATTATCTATACCAGTGATTCTCAACCACTGTGCCGCGACACTTTTGTGTGCCGCCAAATTTCAAAAGTGTGCCGCCAAATTTTGCATTCCAATAATAGAGATTTAATTTTAAAACATTCAGAAGAATCAATTAATTCATTTTGGATTAACATCAGGTGCGATTATCCAATATTAGCCAAAAAAGCTTTATACATATTATTTTCCACATCTTATTTGTGTGAATTCGGATTTTCAGCATTAGCCAACATTAAAACTAAAAAAAGATCAAGATTGTTAAATGTAGAAGACGATATGAGAGTAGCATTGTCATTTTTACGACCAAATATAAATGAAATTATCAAAAAACATCAAGCTCAAAATTCGCATTAAAAATATTTTTATTATTAGCTTGTAAGTAATTAATCCCTTAATAAACGTTTAGTTATTATTGTAGTATATATTAGTTTATTTCGTATATTTAAAATTTTTGTTATAAACTATTTATGCAGTGTGTTGTAGTAAGTAAATAATTTTTATCTTTTTCTTTGTGTGCCGCCAAATTTTGAAATCGTTAAATATGTGCCGTAACAAAAAACAGGTTGAGAATCACTGATCTATACCTATCTTCTTCTATACATATAGATAATAATCGATATATGTCTGTACATGGAAGATAAATGAGAAAAACTAATATGCGGGAACTGTAATAACGTAATATAACCCAAAACCATGATTGTTTGCATTTTTATCTGTTTGTCTGTTTGTCTGCGGCAGCTGATACCCTGACTAACAAATAGGCTACTTTTTATTCGAAAAAGGTAATGACCCTGTGACAAGAGCAAGTAATTCCAATATATTTGTCAACTCGAAAGGTATGGATTGGGACAGGATTACATGTCTTGAGTGAGAATGAGACGGGATAGGGCGGGATAAAACGGTATGAGACGATAAAATCAGTCCGGAGGTCGTCATTGAGTTTGAATAAAAATAAAATAGTACGAAATTATTATGTTGCTAATGTGGAGTTGACTCAAAAAGTATTTGCACACGGGAGAAGCCGGGCCCGCCCCTAGTACTTGCTATAGAAATGTACTTACAATAAGAATAAAATACAAAAAAAGATAATCGAACAACACATTATGAAGTATCATTCTCATGACATATTTAGACCTGTCTTATAAAAGATTTATCTAATATCCTTTTTCACCTTCGACGACAAAAGAGGGTTATTTGTTCGGTACATATTGTGTATCAATGAATGACTATAGCGTTAAAGGTTTCCTACAGCTGAATCTATCATAATGCGATTTAATGATCTTAATTTAACTGAAGATTGTAGAACGATTTCTTTTTGTTAATACATCTTTTGAACGGCCGATTTTAAAAAAAGTTATCTAATAGGGATTAAAAACCCATTGTTCTTTTGTTTAGGGATGCCAAGTATTGAACAATTACCCGCTAATAGTGGGTATTTGAATTATTGCAAAATTGACAAATAACTGTAAGTAAAAATAAAATACAACAATTAGCAAGGATTGATTTTATTAGTTAGTATGTACTTCCAACGTAAAAAAATATAATCCGTTTAACAAGCTGGTACTACATACGACGGCAACGGTTAATAACACCCAAATAATAATAACACCCAACAGTCACATACATAGTCCTGACCCCACACTAAGATCGAGTCTTGTGTCGTGGGTATCAGGAACTACGAGAGACTTTTCGGTCTCACAAACACCCAGACCCGGAAGAAATATTTGTGGGCCGCACAAACATTTCTCTCGGTGCGGGGATCGAACCCGCGGCCTCTCGTTTCACAGGCGGCGTCTAACCAACTGCGCTACGGAGGCTGTCAATAATAGCATCGGGATACTAAGTATAACTTTATTTTTAGTACAAGTTTTTTTACTAAATTGCTGTAAATCCTTTAACTTAGTTTTGGAGCTTAATTATCCCTACCAGCTGTGCAGCTATTCACTTGGATCTAATTTGGGCATAACGAAATCCGCTTTCACAAAATATTTAATTCATTGATGAGAAATATTTGATTTACCTTTTTTCAATGTAAAAACTTTTTTGGGCTCAATCCACGAATTATTAGCAAAAACATTAAAACATTATTTAAGAGATGGTTAATTATATTTTAAACAGTTGCAACACTGACTCGGAGAGTTTTAAATTATATTAATATTGCATAATCACATAGCATAACAATTACCACTGAATCACTCTGTCAATAAATAGCTAGGTAAATTATAATAAATCTAATAAAACATTGGTAGCTCGTACGAGTTGATAAATTAATTACTTACGTGGGAAACCATAACCGGGCAATCTTCATCAAACTATCGCTTTCACGGGTGATTACACTGCAACCCACTATACACGATTGTAAAAGGTAATAATATTGTAGCTACCTCGATTCATACAATTGCATCAACTTAGCATTCCGTTATCTTATAATAATTGAGGTCAGATTAATAAAGGTTATCAAAGAAAACTTTTTTAACTGATTGTCACATGATAATAATTAATAGCAAGAACTTTATTATTTAAACCAGTCTCTCTAACAATCTTGTAACTAAACGAAAGTAGTGCAATAAATTGTCACTTCAGGAACCCTGGACTTCTCGCTCTGCAACCCGAACATAATCCTTCACCGACTTACAGAACACGCATTTTATTACTCACATCAAAATATCTTCGAATAAAACATTGGTCACGAAACGTACTTTGATGCAGAATGAAATCAAAATGTTCAGTTAATAGGCTGACTGCCGTACTCAGAGACATTTAATGTCAACTGGTGGTAGGTCTCTCATATGTGAGAGGCCATCTGGGTGGGTACCACCGCAGTGTCTATTTCTCCCGTCAAACAGCAGTTTTAACGCACTGTTGTGTTTCGGGTTGAAGGGCATTGTAGCCAGAGTAACTACTGGACATATTGAGACTTAACATCTTATGTCTCAGGATAGCGAGCGAAGTGGAATGCCAAGCATTGCTTTGTAATTCAAGGTGTTGTTTGGTTTTGGTACTGTTCATGGCATTGACGTAAAATATATGGACGGGGCGGAGTGCGGGAAAAGTGTTGTCACGAAAGTGGTCTGCAGCACCAGTGCAGTGGTTGTGACGTCACAGCGCACCGGTTTATAAGTCGTTGACAAATGCCTAATTTATCGTGCGTGGCTGCAATAAAGATGACCCAAAGTTAACAAAAAAAAGATAATATTTTTTATCACCGCTAAGTAAATATTATATTACTTTAAGTAAATATAACATTTATTTTAGCATTATTGAAAAACGATTTCATGGCCGCCATTGACGTAAAAATCTGACAGATGGCGCGATTTTCACAGGTATCTTTTTGACGTACCCAATGTACTGAAGGGCCTATCCTTAGTTTTTAAATCAATGGTTCATGGGCAGTCGTATCGCTTACCATCAGGGTAACGGAATGCTCGTCCCGCCATTCATAGCAATAAAAAAAATTATATTAAATCGTTACTTAGTGTAAATTTTGCGAACAAAAGCTTGATACACAATACAGTTATTAAAAATATTCATATTTTACAATAATCAGGATTTGCATATTTTGATTTTATTTAAATGAAATAGTTGCGCGCACTTGCCTTCTTGGACTTGACAGCCATTTTTACTAAAACACCAATAAAATTTTACAAACTTGACAACCGTGTTTTTTACATTATATACTATACAGAAATCTATTATTTATATTGCTCCTAAATTACTTTTGTTTCAAAATCAGTTTCACTTTTCTATCCGTCGATCATTATAAAAATGCCAAGTTATTACAATGAACAAGAATGAACATTACGCGTACATAAAATGGAATATTCATATTTGACATTACAAGTATTTTCTTGATACGTAGAAATATCCTTAGTTACGCGGAGCTAGGGCACGTACATCGGCAGACGCACGGGGCCCTACGTGAACTGAATAACGTATCTTCCTCTTTGAATTCGTGTATTATCATTATGTAGTGTACAGTTACAAAGACCATTTCAGATGAATATAAATCCATCTTTATTTGACAGACAACTGTGGAATGGCTGGTGGGCATAAACAGTAATTATTGTTGTAATTTTCAAATACGGTCCTTTAATTAAACGGGAGAAGTGTCTTTTTGTTAACTTTAGATAATAATGGCCTGTGGGAGGCTCAAGATTTTAGCAACTGTCCTCCCCGCGCACCTGTTTCTACGACCTCCGTAAACCGGGATCGATAGTAGCACCAAGCATAGAAGCTCAGTGAGTCAATAGAATATCTAACATTCTAATTGAAGATTAATTCGTAACAAAACTATTCAAATATTTAAATGAAAAGTAGGAGTTAGAAATGTTTTTTCTCTCATTATCTTGTTATTTTTGGCTCGCTAATGGGTCCCAATTTAATTCAGCCTATCGCTTTACATTTGACTTTTCCGGCTGTAAAAGTATTTTTATCCGGGCATATAACCCGTCTCTGGTTTTAAAACTTTCCATTTTACTACTGCGTGGGTTTTGATTTTAGCTGAAAGTAGATGCCCAACAATTAGGACGAACACATATAAACGCGGTGTAGGGTAAGTTGGGGTGCTCCAGCGTGGCGGAATTTATTGTACGATCGTAGACATTTCTAGCCGTCGTCTTGATCACACGATAATTTTCTAATCAGTTTTTCTATTACCATGACTGGCGAGATGAGCATCCTATTCGCCTAAGGTAAGCGATACAATTGCTCATAATTTACATAAAAATCACAAAACTCCGCGAAAAATATTATTGAACAGGTTTTCGTATTCAATATCGGTACATAAATTCACGCCTTTTCTACAGAAGCTATCCCTTCTGCAGAGATGTTACCACCAGGACACCATATTGCATTCTGTGTTCAGTTCCACGATGCGACAGGGTGCGAGCCTACCGTCTTATCAGGAACAAATTCTTGGCAATGGGCTAAATATAATAGAAAAATTCAATATAATTTTGCCTGGCTTGGGATGCGAACACGAGACTTCAGCGTTGTAATCATAGCGTAGTATTTATGAAACTTCTGAAATAAAGTATTTAAATCGCAACCAATGATCGCGACCTTAGATTTATTGAGCCATTAAAATTGGAAGGTATCAACTTGAATGTGTCTGGTAAGATAAAAGAACCATCAAACGTGCCTGACTAGGAAACATACCTCAAACAATGCGTTAAATAGATATTCTCTGAATTTCATTTGATGTTCCATACTTCAACACACGCCAATAGAAGATAAATAGATGAAGTTTACTGTAAAGTTTCACATTTTACATTTTCCATGGATTTTTCATCTACGTTCCAATCGCAATCTCTATAGCGAAGTTGAGAGATAACTTCTATTCTGTATCTTTTATCTCTTTCATACACGTATAAAATAGTAGCAATCTGTCTCTTACTCACGCTTAATATATGAAATACACGAATCTTAAGACGGTTGAACGTAATTTGAGTTTGACAAATGACATTTAGATATTTTAAATTTCAATATCAACAATTTGTTAAAATTAAAAAATGTTTGAGGATAATGAAAACTTGAAATTTAATAAAATACGAGCTTGTCGAGTTTGTCTTGATATGGAATGTGAAAACAATGTATTACTAAGTGGTAAAGATGGTTGGTTTGATCTTTTAGAATATTGTATTGGAATAATTGTAAGTACTATTTCATAAAATCTATATTTACAAGGTTTCACATACTTTTGTACCTTGATTTAAATTAATTTAATATGGCCTTGTTAATTGGAATAAATTCTAACAAACAATATTTATGTTTAAGCCTTGCAAAACAAGAAATTAATTTGTAGATGATTTAAGACAAACTGGATCCTAGACTTTGAATTAATCAATGGACCATGAAGTTTATATCTTATAAATACATTAAGTATTTGTTACCTATAAAATATAAACAAATAAGTCATTATTAAACACAGTTATTGTACAACACGGGCTTAAACTTTAGGTCACATATTAAAAAATATGTTATCTGTTTATCTATTGAATGTTTAAACTTATTAAGACTAAATTGATTGTATTTATTATATTATATAAAATTAGTTATCTCCACTCTCAGACTGGTTGAGTAATTCATCAACACATAGCTTAAGCCGCTGATGCTGCAAACTCAAAATATAGGCACTTAGCATTCACTTACTTTTAAATTGTAATGTGTTATTAATACTTATTATTATTCACCAGATCAAAGACCAAGATGAGCCACAAACCATATGCACTAAATGTGCAGGCAGCATATGCAATTATGTGGAATTTAAAAAGAAATGTCTGGCATCTAATATGTTATGGAAATCTGTTGTTAATGATAATATGGTAAGTTTTATGATTCATTTTAGATCAAGTTTGTAGTGGATATAGATTATAAAAGCCTTATTTTTCGTGACAGATTATAGATTTGTAAATAGATAAGTTAAAATAGGTAAATATAAATGTGACACCATAAAACAATTTTATATTCAGTCTGGTTATAATTTATGTATGGATAACTTACTATGATGAAAAAAATCTGGTTAAAGTTGTATCAAATATTTTCTATTAACTTTCCCTAAGCAATTTGCATTTATCATATTAAAGAGCATAGAGATATTATGCTAGAAGGGACACTGCAAACTAAATGTATGCAATAAAAATGAACGGTATCATATCACTCCTTCTATTCTCCGTCACCTTTCTGCGGTAATATTATCTTTGCTCTTGTGTCACTTGATTCCTGCACCAGCACAATGTCCAGAGATGTTCTTCCCAATGACTTCTTTAGTATAATACCACAATGTTAAAAGGTTCTTTTGTTATACCGTTTTAAAGTTATTGTGATATCTTTTTGAATACTTTATGATTCAAGCAATTTGTGTAACTTTTAAATGATAGTTTTGAATGTATATTATACATAACTCAGTAGCTGTAAGTGGCTTAGCAGTTAGAATATTAAAACTTTTACTTATTACATATTTATTTTTATTTTATATTTTAGGTATGTATAATATTCAACATATCAATCCATTTTTTTTAAAATATCTAATGGAAAGTTAGTGATTACATAAGCTTAGAAGTATATTGAAAGCATGTCACATGGTAAATTTTGTAGAGCTACTATCTATTCCCAATAATTTAATACATTAATTGATTTAAGTATAGAGCATTAAATCAATTGAAGAATTAAATATAAAATATATATAGAGCAATCATACATATTATAATGGGTAATAATTCAACACAAGAAAAGTGCTTTTCAATAACAGAATGTTGAGCATTGTTTTGGTTGCTATTGTCCATAAGCTGCCATATTGCTTACCGCCACAATATTGGCTTGCTCATCTCGCTATTCATTAGATACTATAAAAAAAGATTAAATCCAAAGTTCTTATTCATTAATTCATTAAAATAATAAAAAAAAAAATTAAAACCAAGTCTGCAGGTATGGCACTCTATAAAAAATATTGAAGAACATTGGCAGTCTTTAATTATTTGTTATCGTAGAAAAACTTCATATTTAATCACTTTCGTTCATATTTACAATTTGCAAACAACTTAATTAAGCTCTCAAAATAAATCGTAATACAACCAATTACTGGGGGATTTAATTTAATCTGATTTGCATAATTGGTGGCTAATTGATTTATTTATATGCAACAGCATGTTTTAAGCATATTGGATAAATACATGTTCACATGTAGGCAACAAGTTGTAATTATGTAGAAGCCAGTAATAATATTCACCAGAGAGTATACATATATATATATATATATATACTTACTGGTACTTCAGAAACGTAGATAAAAATGGTGGTGCTGTGCCACCTTTCCTACCCTCCTATTGGCAGATATTTGTCAGGTTGTCCAACATGCACTAATTACTTGGAAATGAAAAAAATAAAAAATAGTTTGAACGATCAAGAAAATATCTACGTTTTTGAAGACGAGAGCGCGCCCTCTATATTATATGTACTCTAAGATATTCACTGGAATTAGATATACTAATTTTTAGAAATGTCAAATTCAAGATTATACCCAAGATATTGAAAGGAGCATGAAAAAGCAGCTTTTAAATAATTGTAATGTAATTGACACACCACCTATAAAAGATGGTCGAAAACCTATTGTGAATGTTAAATTAGAAAACGAAGAGAATAATATTGATGATGCTGGATGTGAAGATTTTGTAAGTGACAGTAATAATATCAATGAGTTTAATAGTTTACTAGATAATCATGATACTTGCGATAGGCTAGATACTGATGAAAACCATTTAGCAAGTGAAGATTATAATAATGACGAAAATGATAGCACACCAGTGAATGGTGTACTGAAGTGTCACAAATGCAACAAAACTTATGGTGAGTTTCTTTTTATTTTTAATATATAACTTGGCAAAAAAGAGTACGATGCGGTGATAATTGACATTAAAGAAAAACAATTATTGCAACACTTTTAAAAACGTCATTGTGTTCGTCGAATAATTTTATACGTAGGTATTTCTATACATTTTCATATGGTTTTTGATTGTTTTGTGATTTAAAATAAAGAAATACAATTAAAAAGAATAACAAGTATCAAAACCTTTTCCATCGTAGTATATCGTGTCACCATATTAACAACAAATTCGATATTAGCGCCCCTTTAAAAACTCTTTTTTGCCAAGGTATAATTAAATTTTGAATGTGGAATGAAAATGTTCTTTTTTGTAGGAAGAAAAGGCTGGTTGGAAATGCATTTGAAACTTTGTGGTAAAACTAGAGATGAGAAAAAGAAAATACGTAGGATAAATAAAGAACAATTTTTGAGTCAAGATTATATTTGTGGTAAGTTGGTAATGGAGCTATTATGTTATTCAGTGTAGTTGGAGGCCTTGGGTTAGTAAATTACAAGGCCTATAAACCTAAGTTATTAAAGTTATGTATGTGTACATAATTGATTATTAAAGCTTTAACTACGAAATTACTTTATTTAGGTAGTTTACAATCAATGTGAACGCTTATTCGTGATAAAAATATTATTTGTTGTAATATATATTTAAATCTAGCTCATTGTGGCGGTAATTCCGTGGTTCTAAAATAACGACCTAAAAAAATTATTCCGCCGAAAACAGGCGTATCGACCTCTTGCTTCGTTGTTTTATCAAAAAGTAAACTACATAGTTTCTCATAATGATAGAAATATATTATCAAAGTTCTCAGAAATAATTTATTATTCATATTTAAAGTAACTTAAGGTACAAATTGTCGGAGTCAATATTATGATTACGAAAGTTTTTGTGAATACAATAATGGGTTTGTTTTAGGCCTTTGTAGATTTACATCCACTTCGGAGGAGTTAGTAAGTAAACACTTCGAAGAACATTATTCAAGAAATGATTTAGAATGTGATCTTTGTGAATTCGTTGGCAAAGATTTTGCCGACATGGTCGGACACAGGTACGTCAAATAGATTATTTATTTTTATCTTTATTTCTGAAACATGTATTTAATGGGCATATCATTGAATGGTGTCCTAATATGTACACTAGTTGTTTGTAATGTATTACATTTGGCGACAAATATAATAAATAAATAAATACACTCAACAGTCACATACATAATACTGACGTAACACTAAGATCGAGTCTTATGTCGCGGGTATCAGGAACTACGAGAGACTTTTCGGTCTCACAAACAGCCATAAAAAATACTAATAGGTATTTCCTATATTAATTTTATATTTGTGTATGTAAAATATTTCCGTATTAAATATATAAATGATATAATCTTGTAAAACGGTCTTGATATATAATGTGGTATAATCTTTAAACAATAACTAATTTATTTCCACTGCGCTATAGTGTTTAGAATTATATTCATATACTAGCTGTACCCGCGACTTCGTCCGCGTGGAATTTAACAAAAACTTTACTTTTCTAAAATAAAAGATTTTTTCTAAAATAAATGTAGCCTAAGTTACTCCTTATTATATCAGCTACCTGACAATAAAGATCCCGTCAAAATCGGTCCAGCCATTTCAGAGATTAGCCGGAACAAACAGACAGACAAAAACAATTCTAAGATCATTTTCGTTATAAGTATCGTATATATAACAATATGTAGTTGGACATTTTCTTTAATTTTCACTTTACAAACAGACACTTCAATCTTATTTATTTGTATAGTTGTATAGATTATTTGTCATCCGGCCTAAGCCAATCCAATCTCGACAAATCTGCGTCGACTAATTGGCTGGTCCAACCAAGGTGAACTGTTCTCAGAGACGAAAGGGTTCATGATAGCTATTCAGGACCAAGTCCTATATTATGCATAATCGTACGTTTAAAAAAAAACAACTTCTGCGCAAAACATCAATGTAATTTACATAAATTTTATCACAGTACTTATTATTTACTTTTATACTATTATTTTGTGAAAGAAAGTATTAACAAATTAATTGGTCGCTTTCTTTTTAGATTTTCACACAGCACTAAGGAGTATAAAGTGAAAAAATCCTGTCCCACTTGCAAGAAAACTTTTATATCAAAACTGTCGATGCAATTCCACTATAGATCAGCGCATTTAAACAAAGTCGGTGGTTATTGTTCCAAATGTGATCTCGAATTTTCCGTGTACAAAACTTTTGAATCGCACATACGCTCTCACGGTGGGAAGAAATACGTGTGCGACATGTGTGGACTAAAGTAAGTTTGATTCTTTTTTAATCTGGTATTGGTTAGGGCGTATATTTATAATACTAACGGCCCGATCCGGTTTCGCCCGGGTTCAGAAACTTTTTGAGTCCAGTTCACATAAACCACATTTCGCGTACTAACAGTTTTCTATTAAAACTCAAAATTACTACCGTCCTTACTACATACATACAAATTTTGTCGTCCCGTGCCGTTGCATCCTCTCCTATCCCGTCTTAATTTGTCCCATGACTCAAAAGCATGCAGTCTCTTCCTCTTATATCCAATTTCATTCTGCCTGTATTGTGTCCCAAACCCTTTGAGATTAAAATAGTATCAAATATACATATTTGAATTTCTTGCTCATCCCACGGAAACACTGCATTTTCGGGATAACAAGTACCCTATGTGTTAATCCAGGTTATCAGCTACCTTCATACTAAACTTTATTAAAATTGGTCCAGCCGTTTGTACATGAAGAATTAACAAACACACAAACTTCCACCTTTATAATATTAGTAGTAAGTAGGATATCTTAACTAGTTCACTAATAACTATAACTAATCCCCGAAGCAACATAATGTATCGTATGCATGTGTTTTTATTATGAGGAATTAATAAGACTGGACAGGAAGGGATTTAACGGGACGGAACAGGAAAACCATTAAGGAGGACGGCAGTCACATTCAGTTTTAATATAAACCAGTTGGTACACGAAATAATATGTTTCTGATGGGGACTGGATTAAAAAAATAGGAGAAAAAAACGAAATTGGTACAGTAAAAGCACTTTATTCGTGGGGAATATGTTCTGAAAATATGCCGCGAATACAGAAACCGTGAATATGGTATGGTATTTTATTTGGGATTATAGAGGATATGTTCCTAGGTGACAAAATAAAAAACAAATATATTAAAAAAAAAAAATGTTGACCGTACTTATTAATTATTATCTTCAGGCTTAGGCAACGGTTTAAAGAATTTTGTAATTTTTTCTAGCTTGGCAGTTTTTAAAAGCTCTTTCAAATAAAACTGATATTCAGCTGTGGCATTAGCTATTTGCCTCTAAAAAATAAGACTTCGTTCCATAGACGGATCAATTTTCATAAGAAATCATAAAGCTCATTTGCCATTCTTAAATTTTCACTATTTTAATTTTTTATTAGTCCATTTATCGGCGTGTTTACAAAGGATATTTGGTTGGATACATATTGAAATTCTCTTTATTAATATGCATGTACTGTGAACTGATTAGATCCGCGAATAAAGAAATCTTTAGCCGCAAATATAGAAATTGGGTCATAATTTTTTAATTCGCTAATAGTGAAAACGCGAATAAAGGTAGCGCGAATAAGGAGCTTTTACTGTATAAGCTTCATCATACATTTAACTAGTTTTACAATCTAAATTCAGCTTTAGTGAAATGTGTGGCAATTAAAGATGATGTACTCAAGCAAAGTGAAGATAATCTGATTATGATATTAAGTATGTAAATTCGTAAATTATTGCCTACAATTAGAAATGTGACCACTTCTAGATACCGTGGAATGGTGTCGCACGTCAAATTGTTCCTCCGGGCGTGAACAGTCTCTTACAATAGACGGTCTATTTTCTACCACTTTATGCTCTAAGGAACTTAATGCTCAAGTTGCCGTGTATTTATGTGAAACATTTTCTAAAAGCCCTTTAATCGACAAGAAAACAGGAAAGTTTTGAGTTCAAAGAACAAAATCATGATCATAAATTAAAAAGGCGTAAAATTACAACAGAAAATCTATTTAATCTAAATTTAAACCTACTGGCATTTAACTATTAAAAATATTGCATGGCCATTAAATGACTATAAAATTGCAAAGGAGTCATTAAAACGATATTTTAATTGTGCAAAGAGTTATAAAATTATTTACCAAATAATTCCAACGACGTATGTAAATATGGGTCAATTGTAGGCCGAAGAAGTTTAGTGATGTCACTATAATCAATGTCATGAACGATTTGTGGCTCGTATATCAAAGCAACTGTACCTTAGATATGGAGCCACGCTCATTTTTACGCATTAATTTAAAAACTGGAAATGGAGAGGTGTTTCAGTACCTACTTTAAGAGGCGCCTTTTTTATATTTTTTTGTAACCACATGGAAATAAAAATTTAATTAACTTTATGCTATATATTTATTCTTAAGGGTGATAAGATATATCGATTTTTTATATTTTTTCTGTCGTAATAAAAGCAAGCAAGCAAGCAAGTGCGTGGTGGCCTGTTGGTAAACGGACCGGATGCGGCTGCCAACATGTTCACGGTGGTCGCGGGTTCAAATCCCAGGGCACACCTCTGACTTTTCGGAGTCATGTGTGTATTGATAGTCAATCACCAGGCACTAAAACGGTGAAGGAAAACATTGTGAGGAAACCTGCATACCATAGCGATTTATAAGAATTTCTATGGTATGTAAGTCCGCCAACCCGTACTAGGCCAGCGTAGTGGACTATATGGCCTAAGCACTCTCAATCGTACTGTCGATTGTAGAGTAGGTCCGTGCCCTGCAGTGGGACGTATATGGGCTGATACAGAATAAAAGCAAGCAAATTCCAAAATGTGTGCGAACGACGACTCGTCTAGTTGTAAAGGAGCGGCGCACCACTCGGAACATTTAATGCGCGTTCCGCCATGTTCCATACACACACTCTTATTAATCTCAACGGTTTTACGATACTTGTATTATTTTACTTCTTAGATTTAATAACATAAGTGTTGTGTACTCCTTTAAGTGGTTTATACATCAGTATGTAACTAGAGTAAAAAATGTCTTAATTGTGATAATGTATAAACCGTTGGAGAACCTTAATTTAATAAAATAAAAATAAAATAAAATAGATTTATGTATGGATCTCAGATTTCCGGTACAAACTATTGACTATGTATGACAATTACAAGTTAAATGACATCTTTTTTGGGGACATGTAATTTCAGCAGTAGGGAACCGGATAATGTTGTCTAGTTATCTTTGTTTAAGGTCGTAATAAAAAGATAATTATTGCATTTCAGGTTTATCGTTAAAAGCAACATTATAGAACATTTAAAGAACCACAAGGCAATTGAGCATTACATTTGTCATGAATGCGGGAAGGGATTCAAGCGGCACAATAATTTATTGGTGAGTTTGGCTATTCACTCCTCAGATTTGGCCGTCATGTCGTTTTCAATGATTCGATTTGTTCAGTATGTTTTTGTGTATTAATAAAGGTATTCTTTGTAGGGATAAATGTCTGCTCATTCAATGCCATTAAGTTGTTTGGAGGACAAGTATATTTGCTTTTTATATTCATTATCTTTACAGGGTATTAAGTTGTTAGAAATATTATATATGGTAAAAGTTTCAATCGAGAAAATATTATTCGAATGTAGGGTTAAGAACTAATTTCCTCCAAAAGAACGTAATGTATATATTATATTTGAAGAACATTATGCCATCAAAATATTAAATACCGACTAGCAGATTATGCACAAACTAAAGCTGTATGTCTAGTAGAATGATATTTTACAAGGGAATTGTGTTTGCGATCCACTATCGGGATTAAATAGGCAGTGAAAGTTTATCATTTAAAAAGTTTAAAATGTGGAAACTGGTTTGGCTTTGGGGATTATAGAGAGATATCGGGTCTAGGGTTGTAAAATAGTATTTAATTTATAATATTTTTTTCAGTATCACATAAGAACAGTTCACGTAAAAGATGAACCGCTTAAGTGCACTCACTGCAATAAAATGTTCAAAAACTACTACACGTTAAAAACGCACAGGAAAAGACAGTTGGGGACGAAGAACTCATTGAAATGCGAATTTTGTGGCAAATGTTTTGCAACGCCTTACTTGCTCCGGAACCATAGATTTTGGCATACAGAAGAAAGACCGCATTGCTGCGAAATTTGCGGATCTAGATACAAAGCCAAGGGGCAACTGAAGATCCATATGCAAAATCACACGGGTTCTAAGCCTTTTGAATGTAGTCTTTGTTCGAAGTGCTTCGCTACTGCAAGACAACTCAGGAGACATAATAGTGTTCATACTGGAATACGGGCTCACAAATGTCTGCATTGTGAAAGAACATTTCACTCCAAAAAGTTGATGTTGAGTCACTGCTTGTTACGTCACAAAGCGATTGAGGCGGGGAAAGAAGAAAGTACAAATTAATGTTTTCTTAATTTATGTTTAGTTTGATTTTTTGAGATTTTTTGATGATGTTGTCCATTAAGTAGGAGGGCTTTTGAAATTTGTAAGTAATCTACGTTGTTTTAACTGTCGTAGAAATTGATGATCAAAATATAAATTGAATTTATTATTATTGTTCTTTTATTTCACCCTGAATTTGTTTGTCATACATTATTCGTTCCTTACTGTAACAGATTCTAATGAGAACTGTGATAAGATACAATTATAATAGGTGTATCAGCCTTAATATAGGGTATATTAAGACTAAGACCGAAACCGAAGCCGAGTGGTAGTTTAAATGACAGACACAGTGCCACTAAAGGTTTAACAAAAAAGTTTCTTCTTTTTTGTGTTGCGATAAATGTCATAGTTTTTGTTAAAATCGTAATTTAAACCCTTACGTATCATAGCATCTTTGAAAATAAACGGGTATACAATATTATATTAGGTAAAACTATGTTTTTATCACCAAATTCGAGGAATATTTTTTTATTGTAGCCTTTTTAGCAAAAAGTTTAGTTGCATTTTGTCTGAAGTCACTGAAACTAACACCTAGTTTTGTTTTCAGTCGCAGTCTGGATATAATGCATAGTGGTACTGTTGAGGAAGGACATTTACATTGAAATATGTTTAAATCTTAGTCAGTCTGTCAGTCTAATCATGACGACAGTCATAAGAGACATATAGACAAACACAAGAGCTTTAAATCACCTTTTTAAATTTATTATTCCATAAGTGGGGCTAACGAGCAAGTAGCTCTTCTAAAAGTGCTCATGAATATAATTATTACACTTCGATCGTATGTGCGTTGCCGACCTCTCGACATGGGAGGGTGAATAAGGCGCCTCGAAAAATCTCAGAACAAAGACAGCTAAGTTGTCGCTTCACTTCTGTGTTTTATGAGACAATGGTAACCATAATGATAGCCTCTCGCCTATCAGACATAAATTCCTGCGTACGGGCTGACTAATAAAGTAAAAAAATCCGGGATCTGAACCCGTGATCTCAGCTTTGTTATCGTACCATATTACAACTACGCTACCGAGGCAGTCATGCACCTTTCATGCAGTAGTCAATGTTAAAATATGCAGTTATAGGTACCTAATATAAAACTTATCAAGGGAAATGTTATCACTGCCACCCTTTGACATTGACATGTGTGCTCATATTTGCAAATCCGCGTGGTCGTGTTAAAGTAGTAAATATTTAGACGATTCCAAAAATAACAATGTGTACCCATTTATTTTAAAAGATGCAATGGTATGCCAATGTTTAAATTATTATTTTATCAAAATCTGTGTACTTATATATACCACTCAAATACGGTGTTATACCTATAACAACTGGAAACATTATTCTTGTTTCAGTATGAATAAATATTTGTATAAATTTTATGAATATTAATCTAATAAGTTGTCCAGTTCCGACTGGGATTAATGAGAAAATAATCATTACTATGTCTTTCTTATTTATATATTTTATATTATAATCTGTGTATTATATACCTAAATAATATATGTTAGATGTGAAAATAACAAAGTAATAAATTCAATGAATATAAATTATGTGCCTGGATAAAATCAGAAATTCAGCTAATCTTTAAAGAAAAAGAAGTGGCTACTATAAAATTACAGATATTCCGATTAAACGTTATATGCAAGCGAAGTTACATGGAAATGCAATTTTCTGTACGCAGGGAGCCTTGTACGTCCCCATCTCCCTCGCTGGGGGACGAAAATATCAATAACCTAATATTTTATGTCGATAGAGCTCCCAACTTTTGCATACACTGTTATTGGTCCATTTTTTACGCATTTCGTCGGGTCCTAGCGTTTATACGAAGGGGAAAAAAGTTAATCCATCACCGTCGGCGCCAGCATGTCTCGTTAGCATAATGAATTAGTGCCCGTCGACATTTCGACGCAGCCGCCGTGGCTGTGATCGTGTCGCACTCGATTATACCTCATTATTGCGTGGTGTCCATAAATAAACAACATAAAGCCTTTATGAAAAAATATCTCCCTATAAAAACGGCGACTTGTTTTTTATGTGCGCAGTTTTCTTTTGGATGAACTGCTTTGTTATTTTTTCTTTTTTATCGGACGTTTTAATGGCCACCAACCAGATCCTGCTAAGAAATTAATAAATAAAAAAAAGATTCCGAGGAATTGACAACCTCTTTTTTTAAAGTCGGCTCAAATATATAGTATGATCATCAAGAAGAGGCCTATGTCCAGCAGTAGATAAATTCAGGCTGATATGATGATGACAATGATGATATTATGAAAATTATTTAACTACTGAAGTAAAATTAGGTACTTTAAATGGATGTATTCTTTGTTGAAATTAGATGTTAATATAATTCAGGTGAATGTGAAAACTTTTTTCACGCAGAGCCCACGGGTCTTCCATCTTCGTAACGACAATACAATGATTCTAAAAATATCTGCCTAAATGCTTCTTTATTTTAAATTTTCCGAAAAGTAAATTCTCTTTTCTTAGATAAAATTATATTTTGTATTTTATAAAGTTTATGCTGTATAAAATAAAAAGATGTGTGTTAGAAGCATAGTAATTACGAATCTGTATAACCCCATATACGTCCCACTTCAGGGCACGGGCCTCGTAGGGGTTAGGCCATATATTCCACAACGCTGGCCTAGTGCGAGTTGACGTACTTAACATACCATAGAAATTCTTGCAGATATGTAGCATACTAATTTGTAAAGTACATTTGAGGCATTGTTTAGTTGCTTAAAAATGAAATACGATGAACACCTACGTATAATAATTTGCACTTGACAAACCTACTTAACAATACAACATAAATAAGAGTGAGATATTTATTTGATACTTACATGTACTAAAATCGTATTTTTTTGTCTCTAACTACCAATAAATAAATACACCTCACAGTCAAATACATACCCGTGACCCAACCCTATGAAATTGGATCGTGAGTCGTGGGTCTTGAACTACGAGTCTTTTCGGTCTCGCCAACACTCAGACCCGAAACAAATACACATGGATAACATAAATATTTGTTGAAACAAATGCATGCATTGAAATACAGGGATCGAACCCGCGGCCTTTTTCACAGCCGCCGTCTAACCAAGTCTGCCACGGAGTTCGTAAAAACAAAAGGTAGGTATAATCGAACGGGAATTGAAATAGTATGTTTTTACAAAAATATACAAAATAATAGTGCTTTTTTCGTGCTTTTGAACGGCCTATATTCGGTTCCGCGTGTAACCACAAAACATAAAGATAATTGAATTTTAAAAAGGCATAAAAACCACGCTTTTATTTTGATATTAAAATTAATCATTTGAATTCAGATATATATTTTTGGCATCAATATTGTTTATTTTAGTAAAAAAATATTTCATGTAAAATTGGAAAAACTGTGGAAATGCGACGCGATGCGTGTTAAGCTTAAGTAAAATCAAATCATACATACAGATTATTTTAAATCCATTGTGCAATTTGAACCGACAAATAAAATTTAAAAAAATATTTATTCACGCATTCTTTCAGAATACGTATTCAGTATATAAATAACAAGCATTTATTGAAATAAAGCACATTTTTACGGATTTTACGGCGGATTTGGTTTGATTTTTACATTTCTTCACTCCCCGGCGTTTCGCTTAATTTTAACCTTTAGTGGTGCACTAATTTAATATTTAAGTTATAGGAAAATTATCACGCTAATTAGTATTCCTCTTGAAAACTTAAAACACAAATGACATCAGGTTTGTTCGCAATAATCTGTTAAATCTTTGAAACATAAAAAAAGTTTAATTTTAAGAAGGTATGTCTCGTAACCGACAGTCATCTAACACCGAAGTACCTACCGTTTGATACCCGAAAATAGTATTTAGTGGGGTGGGCGAAGTAATTTTCCATATCAGAACGTAGGCGCTAGGTAAGCCAATCTTGTTCTAATCTCGCCAGCTCACACTTAAGTGGGGGGTGAGTGGGGATAATATTATGAACCGTTAAAATTATTAACGCCAACACTGCTTCCTACGCTTGACGTAGTAAGGTAAGCTAAACAGGATCTTAAGGATATTATATTTCAAGGCAAGAAGACAAGTACTTAGGACAAAAAATAAATATATAGTTTGGCAAAAAAGAGTACGATGCGGTGACAATTGACATTAAAAAAAACAATTTTGACAACATTAATAAAAATGTCATTGTGTTTGTTGAATAATTTTATACGCAGATATTTTTATACCTTTTGTGTACGATTTCTGTTTGTTTTGTGATATAAAATAAACAAAGAGCCTATTAATAACAATCAATAAAAGTAACAATTATCTAAATCTTTTCCGTCGTAGTTTATCGGGTTGCCATATTAATATTAAATGCGATCTTAGCGCCCTCATTAAAAACAGACTCTTTTTTGCCAATCTATACTTATATAAAATCATCATATGATCCAGAAAGTTCAAGGTTGTACGAGGATATGTTCTAACGAAAATATTTCACAGGAATGTGAGATTAATTTTCCTCTTCGTGTCCCGATTCAATAGACAACGACATAAAAATAAAGAATAGATGTACCTACCTATTCAAAATGAAAAGTTACTATTTACCTGTGTTATATTAAAAGATGAACCCAGTAATACGCATTCACGTTTACTGATTACATATATTACCTATAGTTTTTTTTATTAACCTATTTCATCCCACTGCTTGGGCAAAGGTCTCTCCCCTATCATACTTGTTTAAAATTGACAACAAAGTAGACCTAAAAGCGTAGAATTCAAAGTAATATTACTAATAACAAACTCGAGTACTCATGTCTTTAACAGTCAACATTTTGAACATTATATACGAAAAATAAACGATAATCGCTGGTGATATCCAAAGCTTATCAATACAAAGGAATTCCTCTCCTAAATACATTCGCGAAAAACCTTCAAAATATTTAACGACACACAACTAATATGTTTAGGGATAGCCGGTGGCCTTTACGATACGACAAAAACTTTTATGAGACCCTATCATTACCATATAACGAGACAGATAGAGAGGCACCCGCATAACAATACAATAGAATATGCGCGGCCAACCCCTTGCGAGAGCCCGGCTTTCCGGCCATACAAAGGTCAACTTTAGAAAGAGCTGTTGCGAGTTTGGTATTGCGATGCTTCTTAAGATAAACCGTACCTTCAGGATGACAACATAGATCCGGACGAGAACAGAAACTGTTATGATGAATATTATTTATATTACTGATTACTGACTAACTAACAATGTCGTATGCTACAATTTTGCTACAATGCTACGGTGCTACAATTTTTGTAGCTATGAGCAGAACTCCAGTCGGCAATATTTATTAGTTAGTATTTCAGTACCTGTTATTCATAGTTTTTGACTTTCAAATTGTGAATCATTTTTTATCTAATCAGTAGGTTATTTGTATTTTTTTATATTATTTGATTGGTTACCTAATTTCAAATGTTATTTACTGAAACAGGGAATACAGGATCTTCATAGGATCATTATCATCAGTAATGTGAGTCATTTTATAGTACAGAATCCGGGTGCCCGAGACCAACTTGCGCCTGGCCGTTTTTTATGACTACACCGTTTGATAAAATACTATGAATTTATATTCATAAAAATTCCTACGTAAACAAAAAAAATTCAACAGATCGTCGACATCATATCAGTTTGCTGGCCACTGTAAAATTGTCAGTATAAAAATAAACTATGTCGAAGCTTGAATTTTTCAGGTATCACCTGGGTTCATGCGATCGATTGCTCGTTTATTCTACGTGCATCGCCGCAAAATTCGATGTCGTTACCGATACGACACCGCACGCTGGGAACTTGGCGAAAATGTTGTGCACACTAATTACATTTTCACGTAGTTGTTTGACACAGGGAGTGTTATTGCTTGCGGCTTGGAGTAATGGAAATGCATTTAGTATGTCTGTCTGAATGCTCGTAGTTCATGAACTAACCATAATGTTTTTGGTGATGAAAATTGATGTTTCGTTTCTCTATCATGTTTAGTAAAGTTTTTCTGCCAAATCTAATGAATTTGTGTTTAGCACGTGGGGATTTTGTTGTGAATGGTCATATCTTAGTCATTTGCTAAGGAATCAACCTGGTTGCATATTGCAGGTGGTATGTCATTTTTATATCCTCTATTTCCCTAAGGTTCGACAGGCTCAAGACTAAGCCACAGGAAGTCCACTGCTAAACTTGGCCTTCCTCAATTATCACCACATCTAACTGTTGGAAGCGGCCCGCATTCAGCGACTTCCTGCAACCTCAGTATATCTAGATTTTTTAAGTAGATAATATTTATAAAATACTTACAATTATGATTTAAAGTTGTCGTTTATACCAATACGCTTTGCCATGTAGACTTATAGCCACAAAATATGTATAAATGGGGTACCGAGGTTTAAAGGTTTATCGGTTTATTTTCTAGCCAGTGCATATATACATAAACTCACGCCTTTTATCCCAGAAAGGGCAGGCAGAGTTGCCAGGACACCCACATTTTGCCTCGTATTCCGTCTCACGATATGATGGGGGACGAGCCTATCGCCATATTGGACACAAATTCCTGACTCTGGGCTGATAATGAATAGAAAAATCCAATATCACTTTGCTCAATCCGGGATTCAAACCCGAGACCTCAGCTTTGTAATCCTACCGTAGTAAAACTACGCCACCGAGGCTGTATTTTCTAGCCTGTTACGTTAAAATCATTCTTAAAATATGTTTTGTGAATACATACACTATCTAAATGTAAAAATGGATTTTTAAGACCTTCAATCGCCCAGTTAGCCAGATTCAATACGAGTTTTATCGTGTTCCACACCTAATGGCCCATTTACATAGGTGGATACTCCCACCTCGGGTTATCCAAGTTTGCAAACGCTTATTCAGGTATTTTTATGCCATTTATTTTACGACTTGTAAAATATTTTACGAAAAATCTTTCACCTTTACACTAGACGAAAATTCCTTCTATATTGTAAAGATGGAAGTCCTTTATCAAAGTTCATTCCAGTAGGTACTATGCTACAAAATCACTTTCATTAGTAGTCGTAAATTTTTTAGTCAAATTCTATTTCGATATCATGAATCAGCCAGGTTGCAGTGTCGGGAATGGAGAAAGCAATGTTAAAATGATTTTTTTTTTTTTTTTTATAATGGCCCGGCATAGTGGCGGCATTGCACCTGATGGTAAGCGCAAATGCCGCCCAGGCACAGTATCCATTGGCATCGGACGGCAGTCCCATGCCAATGGAAACATTATGCCGGCCTGCTAAGGTGCCTCTTCACACCACGGCGGAAGGACCCAGGATTGTAGGAAGGAGGGAACACGTGAGATGGCAAACAATTCCACAGCCTGACGGTGCGGCACAAAAAAGAATTATAGAACCGTTTGGTTCGCGCCGGGATGGTTTGGACCGACAAGCTATGGCTTCGCAAGCCAGCCCGCGTGGTTCTGGTAAGGAATGGAGAGGAGGGGATCAAGTTATACAATTCCTCAGAGCATTCCCCGTGATACAGGCGGTAGAACACGCTTAGAGAGGCGACATCCCTCCGGAGTTGTAGCGACTCTAAGTTGCTCGTAACGTCTGCATCATTGACAATGCGGATGGCCCGCCGCTGCAATCCATCCAAGGCATCGAGCAGGTACTGGGCGGATCCATCCCAGAGGTGCGAGCAGTACTCCATACCCGGCCGGACCTGCGCTTTATATAAGCGACAAAGCTGACCGGGCGTGAAAAACCGACGCACCCTGTTCAGGACTCCAACCCTGCGTGATGTGGCAGTTATTACGCCCTCGATGTGGTCCCTTGGATTGAGATCACAGCGGATATCCACACCAAGGATACTTAGGTCATTCCGCATTGAGAGGGGAGCACCCTGAAGAATGGGGAGGGGAGAGAATGGGGATTTTTTGCACGTGAACGCACACACCTGGGTTTTCTTGGCATTGAACTCAACCATATTCCTGGAACCCCATGTAGAAATGAGATTCAAGGTCCGGTTGAGCTCAATGACAAGATCTTCGCGTCCCTTCACAGTTTCGACTCGGCAACCTGGAGGCCCGCAGTGGTATCGCCCATGAACCGTGCTGTCATCTGCATAGCAATGAATGTTGCCAAGCGACAACATGTCATTGATATGCAGAATAAACAAGGTGGGCGACAGCACCGAGCCCTGAGGAACTCCGGCATTTACCGACATGAGCGCCGAAGCGTGTCCGTCAACGACTACACGCATTCTACGCCCATGCAGAAAGCCGGAAATCCACGAACACAGGTTGCCGGGCAGACCGTATGCCGGAAGCTTGGACAGAAGACCTCGGTGCCAGACCCTATCAAACGCCTTGGCAATGTCGAGGCTCACAGCAAGAGCCTCGCCACGCCGGTCAATCGCCTCACCCCAGCGATGCAGGACAAACGCTAGAAGATCACCCGTTGATCGATTTTGACGGAATCCGTATTGTCGGTCACTGATCAACGAGTGATCCTCCAGGTAGCGGACCAATTGAGCGTTTATGATCCGCTCCATGACCTTACACATCACTGAGGTGATAGTGATAGGGCGGTAATTGGTAGGGTCCGACCGATCACCCTTTTTAGGGATTGGTTGCACATTGGCCTCCCTCCAAGATTCCGGCACAACACCTGTGCGGTAGGACGTTCGGTAGAGGCGAGTCAGTACAGGAGACAACTCGGCTGCACAAGCCCTTAAAACCACCGCTGGTATTCCATCCGGGCCACTGGCTTTCCGCACATCGAGAGACCGTAACTCACGCCGCACATCACACTGCCTGATGCGAATATCCGCCATTGAGAAACCGCAATCAGACAGTGTGGGCAGCGTCTGGGAACCACGGTCTTCGAGGCGGGAATTAGCCGCAGAGAGATTTGCCAGTAAGGCAGCCTTCTCCTGCGGCTTGTGGGCCAGCGACCCTTCTGGGTACCTCAGCGGTGGCAACGCTGGGCGGCAGAAGTTAGACTGGACGGCCCTGGCCAACCTCCAATAAGCACGGCTGCTAGTTGGGTGATCGGCCAACGCACGCCCAATCCTGCTAACGCGCTGGGCATCCGCCCTAACGTACGCCTTCTTGCAGGCCTTGGTGGCACGGTTGTAGGCTTTTTTGAGGGAACTGACATTCGGATCCTTCATGGCGCGACCCCTGATCCAAGCGCGATACGCCGCCTGTTTGTCACCGACAGCATCGGCGCAAGCACGATTGAACCAGGAGCGTCCACGGCCCTTACTGGCGATCTCAGAGGAAGGAATGTAATATTCCATTCCAAGTCTGATCTCGTCAGCAATAGCGTTGGCACTCGCTGAGGGATCTTTACCCTCAAAGCAGCGCTGCCCCCAAGAGATGGATGCGAAATATTCCCGCATACCATCCCAATCTGCCGACGAGTAATGCCAGACCTTCCGCCTAACCTGCACGGGACGTGGAGGAGATGCGAACGGTACTGACGACCCAACCAGGCAGTGATCGCAAGTGCCCAGAGGCGCACTAACGGTCACATGATACCCGGCTGGGTGACTCGCCAGCAGAAGGTCCAGCAGAGAAGGCGCATGACTCGCCACATCTGGGATCCTGGTGGGCTGGTTCACCAGTTGTGTCAAGTCATGAGTCAGAGCGAATGCATGGGCAGCTCTGCCAGCATGATCAGTCTTGGAGGAGACCAGCCACAGTTCGTGATGAGCATTGAAATCCCCCAAGACCACCATTTCGGCCGACGGGAACTGCGCCTGCGCGTCATCAGCCGCCTGGCTAAGATACCTGAACAGCCGAGTCGTCTCATCATCCCCGTTGTGAGACCTGTAAAGGCATGATGTTGTCATGTAGAGAGAATACTTAAAGGGAGACTTATCGAACAAATATACAAGAGTGGATGGAAGAGGCGGTAGGGGTCAACCTCAATGAATCTATTTCTAGTTTTATTTTGTAATACCTGATTAGGTATGGTACTTAATTAGCATTTGTTAAATTTGATGAATGTTGTATGCGTCTTTAATTGGAATATTAGTAATTTTGTTTGCTTTTCCTTATATCTGTAATTCTATTGATGTGTTTGCTGTTGATTTACCTATTTCAAATAAATAAATAAACATACACCAACCAAACCGGTAACTGCCCAAACAAGACTCAGCACAAAAGAACTATGAATTAATGACTAGAATGCATGAAGGAGTTGATGAAAATGGATGGGTATAGTGAAAATAATATATCGGGATCGATCAAAGTAACGACCCATACCCCCTCCCTGCCTACATAGGGAACATGCACAACTATTATGTTTATATATATAATGTTTTTATATATAACTCAACCTTACTTTGGTTTCTTTTCTAAACTTCTCAATTTCAACAAGAGTATTATTGATAGTTGATTCTGTCTAGGTAAATACCTATCATGTAACATTAGTTGATACACAACTTGAGTACCCCTCTTGACATTCAAATAGGCGTAGGTAGCTAAGCTTGATCGCATGAGTGTTTCGTATGTAATAAGAAAACGGCTATGCAAACAAAAAGCAAGGTCCGTTTGTGACGGAGATTACAGGGGTCATGGCTCCCTGAACTTTATAGGTCAAAACATACTGTTAGGTCTCTCGTATGGGAAAGGACGCGTTGGTAGTTACCCCCACTATGTCTATTACTTCCACCAAACAGCAGTGTTTCGGTTTGTAGGACATTGTAGCTAGAGTAACTATTAGACATATCGAGGCTGAATATCTGATGTCTCAGGATGGCGAGCGCAATGGAATGCCGAATATTGTGCTATAATTCATGGTGTTGTTTGGTTTTGCTAATGTCCATGAGCAGTCGTATCGCTTATCATTAGACGAATGACAATTATCTCGCCCTACTTTGGAATAAAATATAATATAAATATAACAATGAATTACTTCTTTCTTGAATATCTAGATAAATAATAGAGTAAACATTTGTATTCAACTATAACACGTCAACTCTAATCGATGTAGTAGATTGATTGATTTGTTCCAAGAAATTGTAGTTAATGTAGGTTAATTTACTTAACATATATATGATTCATTAATCATATTTATCTAACATAAATAAAGGTAAAGCTACGGTACGCTTATGCCGCTGTGATCTCGGGTTCGAATCCCGGGTCGGGTAAAATAATATTGGATTTTTCTATCCATTCACATCAGCCTAGAGTCAAAAAGTACCTGATAGATAGGCTCGCCTTAAGTCACATCATGGGACGGAATGCACATAGCGAAAAATTACAATGGCACATCTGTCTAACCCTTTTGCGAAAAACCGGTGATTTTGTGTATACAAGTATTTTATTCACATCGCATTTTATTGGGTTTTCAGGCGCATTTTTAACAGCAATATTTTTATTCGAGACGATCTATAATTAATTATCTATCTCTCGCCCGCCAGTATTCTATTTGCCTAGCCATACCATTAACCGCACTACAGTTACTTTGTCGTGAGAGCATAAATCTTTTTCTCGTTCTCTTATATTAATCCCATGCTTGTATGTAAGATATCGCTTAATAGATACCTATATTGTTTGATTAATATTACGATATGACCGCCATTTTTCTTTTTTTTTATTGTCTCTGAATATTGTTGTTTTTTGTGTGTACAATAAAGACTAAATAATAACAGTAATCAATTTGTGCTAGGCTAGCGTGGTTGAACATATGATCTAAATACCCTCAATCGTACCATCGATTGTAAAGGAGGTCCATGCCCTGCAGTGGGCGCCTTGCAATAGTGGGACATATATAGGCTGATACATAGTGACATTAAGGCTCAGTTGCACAATTAACTTTGTCAAAACCATTGACCTTGAAAATGTCAATCCGACACATTAGCAAGGTCAAATACGTCTCAAATGTATGGCGATGACAGTTTCAAAGGACAGTTTCAGAGCCTAAATGTATGTATCATTTTTCTCAATACTTACTTTAACAGAATTGTTATTCAGCTCATGATATATTTGTATCATCCAGTTATTCTCGTCCACTGAGTTCATTGCGTGGGTGTTATGGGGGCGTTAGCGTATCGCCTTCGGGAATATTAATATTGAGCTTTGTTCAGTGTTTTTTTCTTAACTTTTAGATATTGCCTATTCATCTAAACTACAGATGTCTAGACATTGATTTATCTAGAGTGTTTGTTCTACTGTAATAGATTATAATATTCAATAAACATGAAGGCTGACTTAACGGGGTGGATAGCACAGGGACACAAAAAATTCTACTAAGTACCAAAGTCCTTGCATTTTTTATCTATGAGATATTTTGGGGCATCATAACCTCCACTCTGCTATGCCATAAATACACTTTCTTCCGGTGCTTTCAAAATCTACTGCATCAAAGTGCTGGTAAACTTCTTAGTATTTTATACTAGAAGAAACGGACACCTGAAAAAGCATATTATGGTTCCGCTGCTAGATTTAACTTCCCAATGTAATATAATGTACAAACAGCCGTTCTCTATAATCCATCTATCATTAACAAGAGATTTCATTAGATATTTCGAGACAATTTAAATTTCAATTAACAAAGATAGAAACGTATAGATATGGTTCATATATTCATGGGTAGCTAGATTACTACTGCCTCGGTGGTGTAGTTGTACTAGAATACGGTTACAAAGCTGAGGTCTCGGGTTCGAATCCCGGGTTGGGCAAAGTTATATTGGATTTTTCTATTCATTATCAGCCCAGAGTCAGGAATTTGTGCCCGACACGGCGATAGGCTCGCCACCTATCACATCGTGGGACGGAATATACAAGGCGAAATGTGGGTGTCCTGGCACCTCTGCCTACCCCTTCTGGGAAAAAGGCGTGAGTTTATGTATGTATGTAGCTAGATTAGAGAAATATATAGATCAAGTTTTGTTTAATGAAGCGTAGAATTGTACCGACATAGTCATGGTAGTTATTTTAGCCCCTTGTTTAAGATAGATAGGATATAGAGAACGGCTATTATTCTCAAGAATTTTGATCTTAGCAAACCATTGTTCGCTCGTGTATAATAGATTATATTGATTACCTTTCAATAGAGTTTCTCTCCATTTCACAACAAATTGGATGGAGTGACATTCGTTCTCCATGATTAGTGACGCTTTCGACAGCTCTTTGTGTGTCAGTTCGGTTAATTCAATTAACTGATTGTGGCAAGAACCTTTGCTTCCTTCTGCAACATGACTTGATTGTAGAGAGAGAGCATTGCTTTGATACTTATCGGCATCATTATCGAATTGTGTAATAATACAGAGGGTTTATTTTTAAAATAATTGCGATCGCGTCCTAGCTAGGAACGTATGCAGTTTTATTTTCATAAAAAAGCGCTCGTGACTTGTTTCAGCTTTTTTCGCTATTCCTCATAGTTTCGCACTTAACCATCCACACCCACTTCAAATATTCACCCTGTATACTACTGTAAATAAACTTTCAAAAAATAATACTTGAGTTTTGTTTTGAAACATGAAAAAAATGTATTCCCAAGTTATTAATTTAATTTTACGGACACTTACCGATCTATTGACGCAGCGGTTAATAAGGTGGATTTGAGCACCGAAAATCTAATTGAAAAAGTTTGTTTGGTCCTTAGTTAACATTCCAAATTTAGGTGTTTTTGCAAAAATAATGCATGCATGGATCGCATGATATAGTCATAATTGCTGTAACAATTTTTTTGAAACATCATAATTCACAGTATGTCGAGAGATAGTTGTTGTATAAAGTTTCAAAGGATGATAATGTCATCTACAATTCCCCTGAGGTTATTGTTTTTACGGACAGCCAAGCTTAAAATGTTTATTACAAAGAGAAAGTTATGGAACGAAAACGAGCGAACTATTTTCAAACTGCCTTCTACATTAAAATATTTCCATAAGGTGGATTGTTGAGATTGAACTAGAAGCTTCGCCGGTCACAGGTCATAGCCACTGCTATAAGACTATGTCCCAAAGGTGCTTTATTCACCCACCTCACATAGTCCTGACTCCACATTGAGATCGAATCTTTTGCTATAGGTATCAGAAACTACGAGAGACTTTTTCGTTTCACAAACACCCAGATCCGAAACAAATACTGATGGATCATACAAATATATGTTTCGGTGCGGGGATCGAACCCGCGCCTTTTCGCTTCATAGTCGGCGACTAACCAATTGCGCCACCTAGACTAATTTAATGATGCGATTAAGTATGGCTGTATTTGCAAAGCTTTTGATGGCAATTATATCCCATGTACATAAATGACAATGATTCGAAATAAAAACAGGTTATTATACCCCCAATTATAATAAAAGCTTAATGAGTGCCTAAATTATCATTTTCTTTATCAATTGAACATTGGACACCATTTTCGGAATTTAACATAAAACGTGACATTTTAAGATTCAATTCTATAAAGGATAATCCGCCCGTATTTCCTGTCCTTTAACGACGTCATTTGTTGTCGAGTAATAAAAAAGTTTAATAAGACGGACACTGCAGTCGGAAGTGAAGCGTTCACGAACCTTCATTAAAATTCACTTTATAAAGGTGAGTTTTTGAAAAAGAAATCAAATAAAATGTTGCTTTGAAAAAATATTATAGCTGCAAGTTGGTGTCCATCGACAAAATAATTAGGAAGGTTTTTATAATTGGCCATTTGAGTGTATTCATTAATTCCCTTCTTTTTGACAGAATACATAGTAAAGCAATTAATTTAGCCGATTAATTTGAGACAAATTGAAGTCGATAAACGTATGTATTCTATATTTTGTTTAGATAGCTTATCACTGCCCATTTAATTCAATCTACTTTGTGTAGTTACTTTAAAATGTAATTCAATTCGTTATGGTATTTGAACTTAGGTAATATCATTTATGCCTGAACTCCTTTAAGGCCGAAGCCAGCATAGCCGAACCCGGCAAGGATATACTGGAGCTCCGAGATTCGGGATCCTCTAATTATCTTTAACAGTGCATAGTTAGTTGCAGCTCAGACACAGTACTGTCATCTTCCCTTGTCATGTTTTGTTTTCTCGCCCCGCATAAGGTGGATGACCCAAATCATCGCATTTTACAGCTCTTGTCAAGTGCCACTAGACCAAAAGCGAGATAATGATAAAACGACACAAATAATTGCGGTTCTCATCACGGACGGCAACTGAGGCTGGCGATACAAACATGCTCTCGACCCTACGCTCATTTTCAAATCATCGTTCTTTGTACAGATTTTTTTCGTTTTGAATAGAAATGAAATGAGCGTTCGTACCGGTATGCATGCATGAGGAGATATGAATAAAATGTCGTTGTTAATGCCTTTGCGGGAACGTGCCATCCGCACGCGTTCCACACGTCGTCTATGAAAGAGAAAAATCTCCGTCCGGTGCGTGATTTATATAAGACTCACTCCGCTACGCATGCTTCGTGGCTAATATATGTTTTTTAGATTACTTGTAGAAATATATAATCTTCATTCTTACCTTTCTGACTGAATCTATAACTTGGCAAAAAACAGTACCATGCTATGGCAAAAAAGAGCAAGAAATGGTATCAAAAAATATATATGGCAGCATTATTAAAAATGTTATTGTATTAGTTGAATAATTCTATATGCTAGTATTTCTATATATATTTTATTTGTTTTGTTTATTGTACGGTTTTTATTTGTTTTGTGGTTTAAAATAAATAAAGAGATTAATTACAACAATCATTAAAAATAACAAGTATCTGAACATTTTCCGTCGTAGTATATCGGGTTGCCATATTAGTCTTAAATTCGATCTTAGCGCCCTCATTAAAAACGGGCACTTTTTTGCCAAGGTAAAAATTTCCTGAAACAAAAAGCTGACAAAAAATCTTAATGACGGGACAATAGCTGTCCTATATTGGTTTTATAAAGTACTAGCGGCCCGTCCCAGCTTCGCCTGGGTGCAGATATTTTTTGATTCCGTTCCACACCAGATATCTAAAATTGACGCATCTGTTCTACCGTGCCATTCTTCCATGATTTGTCCTCATCACGTCTCATCCCGTGCATTTTCATTCCATCCTATCTTATTCTGTGCCGACTTTCATCAAAATCGGTCCAATAGTAAAGCCGTTAAAAATTAACAAACTGACAGAGAGACAGATTTACTTTCGTATTTGTAATATTATTAAAAAGTAATTTTTGTAATTTTTTTCTCTGACTGAAATTTTAAGGAGCTATCTAATTACCAATTTGAATGCATCATTCACGTGCGTTTGGGGTGTAAGAGTTAGCAATCATTTGAAGATCTTCGTTCGTATCAATGGCTCAAATTATAAAGATACACTGTAATTTAAACCTTTACAGCATCCCGGCCCAGTAGGTCGCTACATTACTGGCAGCATCTGTTGCTTCGATGATGTTCTTCTAGTGACAGGGCATAGTGGGCACATCAGCAAATGAACTTACTTTGTTCTGGAGAGCCATAAACACAGTCGGATTTTGACCATCTTTTTTTTATTGCAATGAATGGCTAGACGGGCGTGCCGTTCACCTGATGGTAAGCGATACGACCGCTCATGAATAGTGCCAAAACCAAACACCTTGAATTACAATGCATTCCACTGCGCTCACCATTCTGAGACATAAGATGTTAGGTCTCAATGTGTCCAGTAGTTACTCTGGGTACAATGTCCCTGCTGCTGTTTGGAGAAATAGACATTGCGGTAGTACCTCCCCAGGCGGCCTCTCACATATGAGAGACTAATCACCAGTAAAATTTTACCAGATTTGTCTTGCAGCGGCCCACACCTGTGCGAAGGCGGTCCAGATACGCCATTGAAGTTCTTTGCCAGGGAGCAGGTGTTCCGAAGGTGGGTTGAAGTCCGACGGGACGGAATATTTCAAGCCCCAGAGATCATTCCAAGTGTGAGTACTTGATCTGCTTGCAGTGCGATCTGCGGGGTGACCGATCGATGATGGTATCATCGTCAAGATATGGTGTAGTAAAATTTTAAAATTACAGGCTGGCATATTGATTGACAGCAGCGTCAACAACGCGTAAGTCTAATAGCTATGACAGGTAAACAAAGCAATAATTTGGAGCAGACTTCTACTTAGCAGCAAACTTCCTTCGTTGAAAACCAAGTCGTAATGGAAAATCTTTACTATTTTTTCGTGTAAAGCGTGAAGTAATGTCGCCGTTTCTTTTATTCCACATGAATGGTGGAGCAATAAAATACAATATATTCCACCTAAACGTCTCTATATAGCAAACATGATATTATTCCGTAAACACGCCCGTCTTATATCTTTATAACACAAAACTCAAATAAGAACATTTACAGGCATATGGCATACTTAAGGCGTTTATACGCAATGACAACCGTGTCTAGAATTATATCTGTTTCACTGAAGTTTTAGTTTACCTACGCTGTAAGATGATTATTCTGACTAGTTGCTTTAAATTAAAAATTTTCGATGTAGTCTAGCAAATTAAAAAGTTGAATTTGCAATGGACACTGATTGTTATATATCGGTCTGGTCACCAATAGGTCTGGCAACTGAGCAAACGGCCTCATCTGATTGGTAAATGAAGTGATACCTTGATCATATGTATATTGCGAGCCTCTGGAAGTGAGAAGGGAAGGAAAAATGACGGGGAGAGGAAATGTATTTGAGCATTCAATCTCACTCACCGAACGTAACATGACAGCGGAACGGACGCTTTACGTCGGTATATTTTGGTATGGAGGTAACATCAATCGATCATGACTCAAGACCCATCCAAGGTTCTGCCTAGGGTATTTCATGTTTTTTTACTTGGTGTATTCACTATGTACAAGACACGAGGTATTATGCATTGTAATGTTGCAGCATACAGGCGACTTCTAATAAATTTACGCTTTGAATTTATTTGAGCAACTTTATGTTTACGCTGTTATTGTTTTATATTTATAAAGAATAATAAAGTTATTAACCTACTACAAGAACAGTGTGACTGTGGGCGAATAATGCAATATTAATTGTAAAATAATAGCAACTATGCTGTAGCCAAAAACACACCATTTTCCTTTATTGTTCTCGTCTTGAAATCGTTATTTCAACTCACTTAGCTTTGAATTCATCATAATGAAATAATAATATTTTGAGTTGTAAAGCTACGCTTTTGCCAGTTTTGTATAAGGAATGAAGGAAACTGGATCTGAATTCTTTGAATTAACGTGAAATTACAATAACGTTGCCGTGTTTTGTTTCGCCAAGAAGTTGACCCCTGGGCCAACAATCTTAGTCAAGCCACCCCTAAAACTTTACTCAAACTAAAAAAAATGATCGACAATGCATCCATCGCATCTTAAGTTATTAGTTAAAGAAGTACAGTTTTTTTACAGACTAAAGGATACTTGACATAATATGTATAAATATATTTATAAAAAGTAAACTAGATGCTAATTAAAAATTGTATAGCAACACAATAGATAGGCTATATGGCCTAACCACTCTCAATCGTACTCTCGATTGTAGAGAAGGCTTGTGCCCTGCGGTGGAATATGGGCTGATACAGATAACAACACAATAGGCCATTTGTCGAATGTTTCGGAACTCGTACCTGTCATGTCAGAGTAAGACGTCTATCTTGGTCGGTCTGGTGTCTATTCTGGAGTACCTAAATACAGCAATTATAAAGGAATTTAGAGGAGAGATAGCTTAAAGTCTTAAAAAGGAGTTATAGTACTTTCAATAAATTGCGAAGATTCCGAAGGATTATAAACTTTTTAATGTGAACGTCGCGTCGGGTCTAATGGATCTACTATCACCGTCGTGGTTTATTCGATTGCCTAATTGGATATAGAAAGAGATTTATAACAACTCGATTTCAACTCTGTTTGCAATGAATGAATTGCTGTGGATAAAGTGAGCAGTGGCTTAAGGCGTTTCGCAGTTTCCATTTCCTCAGCACTGTTTGTGGACGTTAACGGTTGAAGTTTGTATTGCTGTCGGGAACGGTTCTTGTGATAAACATTGCCATCGGCAGTGGAGTAAAGTGGAATGATGTGTAATAGTAGAGATTATTTCGTTTGACACACCGGAAATCTTTATTGGTAGATTTTTATTATACGAGTACTGTTATTGGCTGCTTGTTATTGGTTAGATGGTTGTATGAAGTCGCTAGATGCAGACCACTTTCAGCTATTAACTGTAGATTTTTTTGTGGAAGGTATATCATTCTAAAACGGCGAAGAAAAACATCATGGGGAAACCTGCATATTATAGCGATTCATAAGAATTTCTCTGGTATGTAAATCTGCCAACCCGCATCAGGCCAGCGTGGTGGACTTTGTGACCTCTCAATCGCACTCTCAGTTTTGGAAGAAGCTCGTGCCCTGCAGTAGGACTTAAATGGTACAGTATCATCCGCAGTGGACTTTCTATGGGTGGTGATGATAATGATGTTAAAGTGTGTCGTGCCGGTACAAAAAAACGCATTTATATCTCACACTGAACAATGATACCTACACGCAAAAGTAAGTAAAGCAAAACTTAAAACAGTCCTCAAATAACCATGTAAACATTGACCCCCTAAAATCTATTTAAATATACACTCAAATAAAAGACCCTGCTATCTGATCTGCCTAATCTACTGCGTCTCCGAGCAAATCCAATTTTAATACGAATTTAAATTAAAACGGCTCCCCCACGTTTCCACTTATCAGCGGTTCACTCTTAACGCGTTTAACGCGGAGTTTTTACCCCAAAGCATAAATTACCCTGTCGGTAGATTGCCTCACGCAACTGCTGATGTGTGTAGTTTGATATGAAAGTATCGACCCACGTATCTCGTGCCTGCACCCTTTTCGCGAATAGAATAGCGTTTTTGACTATGATTTATTTTTTCTTTAATTTTGCGTAGAAATACAAGTACCATGAAACAGTATTAAAGTAGCTTGTAACATGAGGCAAATATAAGTATTTTAAATTAAAGAGTGGGAGTGTAGCGGGGACATCTTACCGTTTCTTTCAGACTCGCACACTACACTACAACTCTTAAAACGTTTGTAACTTGTTTAATTCTGAATGGATTTACATTTTTTTGTTTGCTGGATTTTGTATATACCTTTTGATAATTAAAATAAAAAATGGAATGCAAAATTCGTAGCGAAAATACACTACTAATACCACGTCATGTTTAGTAATAAAGTCCACTATGTTTGAAAAACACGATATTGATTCAAAATTGGGACATTCAATGACAATAAGTTAACGAAGTTATTTGTAATTTGCAACTGTCGTAGGTGCTCTGCAATCAAGTGATTTAGTTTCATAGTGCCATAAGGAAGCATGTTACGATTGAGATAAAGCGGTTATAGACTGAATGAATACGCTTAAAATCTTAGTAAATGTCTCAACATTCTATCTATGTATCTCAATACAGGATCCATATACCTTAGGAAGAAGCTTCCGCCGCTCCGCTCATTTCATTCGAACTAACGCCTTGTATCTACACATATTCTGTATCTTTTTTGTATCAGCCCATATACGTCCCACTGCAGGGCACGGGCCTACTCCACAATCGAGGGTACGATTGAGAGTGGTTAAGCCGTATAGTCCACCACGCTGGCCTAGTGCGGGTTGGCGAACTTACATACCATACAAATTATTATAACTATTATTTAAACATATTACAAGTCATTAATTCTTAAAATACTCTATAATTATGAATTATCTATAATGATTATTGTAATGTAGAAAACAATACTAACCTAATTATTACTACTAATGACATTAATGTATTAGCTTAATATTATTTCTTTTACAACCAACTCAACAAATATTTTAAGGAAGTCGCAAAATAAGCAAAAAGAAAGGAGCAAAAGAGCCCAAAATACTAATAAGTAATACAGCATTACCTCTTTGGATGGCAAATGCTATTCTTTGCGTCAGAAACCACGCATAGCGATAGTCCCAATCATCTCTAAGAAAATGAACAAAAAATAAAATTTTATTTACCATGGATTAAAATTGTATGTCTCAATAACTCCGTTATTTAAAGGGAAACAAAATATATCAGGTTAAAGGTAACTTTATTCACGACAAAAAATATATAATATCCAAGCCCTACAACCATATTTATTATTACAAAAGATAAAACAACCTTAACGACGAATCAATCTCTTTAATATGACTGTAAGTAGATTTGAAGATTATATTGAGAGCAACTATTTGATGTAATCTTGATCTAATTTTCTCTCAATAAGAGTACAAGGATCCAATAGAAATAGGCAACTCTATTGAAGAACAAAATTTCATTTAATCTAACATTATAAGAAGATTCGAATTGAGTAAATTATGACCACTTAATATATTTTTTCATCTTACTAAATTATTATTTAAATAAAATTTAGCTCGGTATTTTGTATCCATTTCCATTGTTTGCGAGGCAGGTTTCAGCGATCAAGAATTAAAAGGCTTATTATTTAGTTGTTTTTACAAAATTCATCACATTGTTCTCTGTGAGTCTATAAATTTCTTTTCTATACTGCCACTACTATTTTTTTATAATACACCGATGGCAGTGCAATTCAAATATACGATTCAAATATCCACAGGTGAGAGTAGGCTAACAATTGTTGACATAATTCTACCGGTCTTTTCGAAATTGAATTTACATAGTACAGAACACGACACACTGAGCTGCCTAAATAAAATAGTTCTATTAACCTACATGTATTTTATCTTCTTTTTCTTCTTACGTTTTTACATAATATATTTAAAATTAACACCCACCAATGGCGAGGTTTAAGACCCAAGCCACCGGTAGTCAAGACCTCTAAGTGAGGATCACCTCACAATACGTGCCGTGTAAAGCAAAGCCTTATGAATCTAGTTCTTGATTCAACGGCCCCTTATGAGCCTGTGGAGGTTCTCATTAAGGCTCTTTGGTATAAACCAATTGGCAGAAACGACAACCAGCACAAGAATTGAATCGACATCCCACATGTCAGTGTGTTAAAATGTTGTTATTTAATTTCGAATATACTCAAAACTTATTTTGTAAAATAAACCATTTTTTACTATATAACACAAAACTTAAAAAACTCAATTTCAACAAAATTTTGTGTTGTTTTTTGAATAAAATTTTGTACGCGGATACACAAAAGTGCTTGAAAATGTACGATCTTGGAACAATAGTAAGTGCCTGGGCTACAATTTTGCTTAAATAATGTTTAAAACTACAATGCAGACGCGAATAATAAAAGATTTGCATTCTAGTCGCTTCCTGCACGTTTGTTGTAGGTGTTTCTTTAATAACCACGTTATAGAGAAATAAAGCTTCCTTAAAGAAGTTAATTTATTCCTTTTACCCATTTTTAACACAATTTACGGGTTGACGGTATAATGGTAAACAAAAGAATTTAATATTTGGTCTCTCTCAATGTTTATAGTATTCATCAGGTACAGCCTCCGTGGCGCAGTTGGTTAGACGCCGGTCGTGAAACGTCAGGCCGCTTAGACAAGATCGTATACGATAATGGTATACAATTTTCGCCAGAAATCAGAAGAAGGATTCTCCGTGTAAATTGGCACAAAAAAGACATCGTCAATATTACGCTAAAAAGTTGATAAACGCTAAACTGACTTAATTTTTCATAAAACCCATTTACGGTCTTATTGATAGATGGTTTTTAAAACTATTTTAGCTATCAAATGCTATAAATTCTTGCCTCAAACTGAATTGAAAAGTCTTTCGCTGGGATCGAAACATTCGATAGCTAAAAAGGGTTAATAAACCGTCTCTGAATAGGGCCATATGCATAGATAATACACTATATCGGTATATATATGGCGGTATGTTTCATGTTTTATTTAGGTACTATGCTACCAAATGTAAGCACAAAGTGGACACAAAGGCGGGTATCCGTGGAGTAATATTTACTTTATGTGACCAACAAAGCAAATTGAATGGCCGTAAATGTTCGCAATACGCACCCAGCGAACTGTTGCTCTGAAACGAAAATATATGTTTTTCGCACCGAGACAAATGTTTGAATGACACACAAATATTTGTCCCGGGTCCGGGTGTTCGTGAGTCCGAAAAGTCTCTCGTAGTTTCTGATACTGAGACTTAATTGATATTAATGCGGGATCAGTTGAGTGTATTTATTTAGTACTATCGCCATGCCACGCCCTAGTGCCGATAAATTTAAAAATAATAATCTATCGCCAATGTTCATCAGAAATAATGTAAGATTGATTGGTGGTGCATGGTGAAATCAGTTTTCGAATCTGTCCAGTAGTTTCTGAGCCTATTCAATGCAAACAAACAAATGTTTTTTTTTTTCTATTGAAATGAATGGCAAGACGAGCATGCCGTTCGCCTGATGGTAAGCCATACGACCGCTCATGAACAGAAGCAAGTCCAAACAACACCTTGCATTACAAAGCAATGCTTGGTATTCCACTGCGCATGCCATCCTGAGACATAAGATGTTAAATCTCAATATGTCCAACAGTTAGTCTGGCTACAATGTCCTTCAAACCGAAACACAACAGTGCATTTACACTGCTGTTTGGCGGGAGCAATAGATAATGCGGTGGTACCTACCCAAATGACCTTTCACATATTCGAGACCTACCACCAGTAAAATGTTTTATCTTTATATATTTGTTCCGATTATTTATTTGCTCTTTAGTTTTGATGTGGCTTAGATTATTCAGTTACTTATAAATTGTGTTTGATAAGTATAATCTCAATTACATACGCGTATTTATTTACTTAAGGATAAATCCATTCTACTGATCTAAAAAGTAAATAATATTCGAAGATTTCATGAATAGTAGAATAGGATAACAAAGGTCAGGTATGCATTATTTATGTAGTAAGAATGTTCGATACATTTTCTATTTTACTTTCATTCTGTGCTTAAGTAGGGTCGATGTAATATGTTATTATGCTAATGTACTGGTGGTAGGTTTCTCATATGTGTGAGGCCGCCTGGGTAGGTACTTACCACCGCAATGTATATTTCTTCCACCAAATTAAATGTATTATTATCATCATCATCATCATCACATCGTCACATCGACCTGTTGGACCACTTTAACAAGGTTTCAAAAGACGTAATATTAAGTTCTAAATCATTAATAAATTAAAAAAGCAAATATGGGAGGCTCTATCTGTTGACTTTTGTTGTTATAAATTATTATCCAACTAAACTAATTCATCTCACTAAACTGTCGCTCAGTAATAAAATATCTGAATTAAATTAATGAAACTTCATATCCATTAGTCATCCATATTAAATAAGGTAAGGGGTATTTGTCGAAGGTGAACTTGTAAAAGTATTTCTTTACCTGAACTTGATAGTGATTGATTACAACCACGTTTTATTGAAAGGCATTCACGGCGAACGTTTGACGGGAAATAATGTCTCCTAAAGACCTTTGTTGGAAACGCTATAGGAATATAGACATTTGGTATTGGAATTGTAAATGAATTTAGTTTATTCAACAGAAATAATAATATATTAGGAACGGATTTGTTCAAAACCATGCAGAAACTAGAGTGAATTATCTAAAAGTTTCACCGTATTGATATATTTTTGCCACAGAATACTATCTTGCAGGTCCTGTTATGTTGACAAATGGGATCACTAGAAGCCAATGTTATCCAATTTTACTTCTTGCATTTTCCGTCGTCTTTTAACCTTCTATACTCGAAAACCGTAACGCAAATTCAATTTCCCCGTCATGTGTTTATGCGCGACGGGAATCGCTTACGATCAAATGAGGTATTCTATGGGCATTATTGTCAAACTGTAGAGATTTTAGTGTTGTATCAATTTTGCTACAATAATAATAGTAGTCGATATTTTATGATTGCTATAATTGTGTGAGACTATACATTTCTACAATGTTACAAAAGAAAAAAAATATCTGCGAATGGGCAGTTCAAATTTTCATTTTTTTTTATTGCATATTTCGGTAAATTATTCATAATTTTTTATTGCAATGAATGGCGCGAAGAGCATTAATTCGCCTGGTAAGCGATACGAACGCTCATGGACAGCAGCAAAACAAAAAATCATCATTTATTATAAGGCAATGCTTGGCATTCTACAGCACTCGTCATACTAAGATATAAATTGTGAAGTATGTTATGTCCAGCAGTTACTCTGATTAGTCTGAATGTAAGTGATGACCCCTGGACACAATTTTCTAACGATCTTTTATATCACGCTTCACGCAAGTTTAGGAATTATTTCTCTCCTTCGATATATCCCAAGCGCCAAGATCCAGAATTCTTCAAGCGAAGTGTATAAGGGTTTCTTTCACATGATCGGCCAGGGTCTGAGATTGTGAAAACTTATATCAGAGCCATATGGTAGTGACCGCTATATTTAGGCGAACGGTTTTTCCCGACCTCGACACCTAATTATTTTATGTTATTACATATAGTGTAATATCATGTAAAATTTTAGATATATACATAAACTCACGCCTTTTTCCCAGAAGGAGTAGGCAGAGGTGCCAGGACACCCACATTACGCCTTGTATGTTCCGTCCCACAATGTGATAGGTGCCGAGCCTATCGCCATATCGGGTACAAGTTCCTGACTTTGGGCTGATAATGAATAGAAAAATCATATATCACTTTGCCCAACTCGAGATTTGAACCCGAGACCTCAGCTTTGTGACCGTTCCCGTAGTACAACTACGCTACCGAGTCACCAGATGTAAAATTTTATTTTATTAAATATTACTCACTTGAAATTATACCACATTGCGCCCAAATAACATTTTCAGATTTCAAGGTATCGTTGAGGACCTAAGCTCAGTATTGTTAAGTGCCACTTTAGACCGAAACTAATTTTCAGTACACGACTTCAGACGAATTCAGATGTATCAGCTCCGGCTTAAAAATACCAATACGGGCTATACGATTTTATATGATAACATTAAAATAATGGGAGTGGATACCACTCAGAGTACGTATAATAGTATCAAACGGTTAGTGTCCTTTGTTCATAGCTTCTCTCATTTCAAGACAACTATAGATTTGAACCTATATTTTATTTTTTTATTTTGTTTAGCTTCATATACTTTGTATACAAGGCGGACTTAATGCCTGTGGCATTTTCTCCCAGTCGACCTTAAGGTGATGCAGAGATGAGCAGAAGTAGGTGTACAAATACTTACTTAAAAGATAAGAAGAGAAAAAAAAAGATAGTATATCTATCGGTGTGCGTTATTTTTTGATTGTTCAAACAATAATGTACCGGATTAACTTCTATGTAACTTGTTATGATATAGGCAATATAAGCTTTGCCTTATTTGTTACCCAAAAAGATTATATGGTTTATGTTAGTCACAGGGAATTTTATTGCGCTATAAATTCGAACTGAATTGTGAGAGACTAACATTACGTTGTTTTTTAGACAAATTAGGTAGCACGTTAATTAACAATTATACAATTATATACAACCTTTCATAATCTACGAAGTGTAACTTAGATCAAATACCAGCACAGACGCTTTAACTAAAATAACGTTTAAAACAAATTGTTAGGAAACTAAAACTACGTCCCAAAAGAAATGAAAGTAGAAATGCGCCTAAAACTACATTATCTATGAGACCTTAATCGTCAAACTATTCGGAATCAATTGCCCGGGCTTGGACCCCTCTAAATCCTTTGGAAACTGTCTCTCTATTTTATGTTATGGGACTTTGAAAAAGTTTAGGCGACCTTCCCGGGTTAGATGGGATTTGTACTGTTAATAAGTGCTTTTATATGTTATGAATACGGCCTTACCCATTGATCTGCAAATATTCAGCCATTTCCCACGAGTAGAAGTCAGTCGTTCGCTGGCATTGATTGAATTTGTAAACGTAGGTAGGTCTTGGTTTGACATAGACTCAATGAAAAAACCAACGTGATGATTCGGTGTTCAATAACTAGAAGGGCGCATAAAGATATATATTATTATTCTGGGAGGTATGTATAGGTGCATCTTTTTGAAAATGCACATGTATGTATAAGCTGCAAAAATTAATTTATACAATTAGTACTGATTATTAAACATGGAGCTATTTAAATGTAACATTTGAAATTGCTTTTATTCTATCAGAATTAGTAATCATCTGTTTTAATTGTGATTGACAAAATAACTTTCCGGGCTAATCAACACAAAAAATAAAGAGAAATAAGACCTGGCAAAAAAAGGAAAATTAATGGTCTAATGTCGAGCATGTATCCATTAACGTGAGACGATTGATATATAAGGCCGATATGTGAAGACAGTAGGTACGTAACATCAGAGAAAACTATTTCTTAGCTATTTTTAGGATTATGTTGTTGACCGTTCATAGCTTTCATAGTTTAACAAAGGCTTATGATTTCACAAAAATGCTACTTTTTATTTATTCTCTGTATCAGCCCATATACGTCCCGCTGCAGGGCACGGGCCTACTCTACAATCAAGAGTACGATTGAGAGTGGTTAGGCCATATAGTCCACCACGCTGGCCTAGTGCGGGTTGGTGGACCTACATACCATAGAAATTCTTATAAATCGCTATGGTATGCAGGTTTCTTCACGATGGTTTCCTTCACCGTTTTAGTGCGTGGTGATTGACTATCAATACACACATGGCTCTGAAAAGTCAGAGGTGTGCCCTGGGATTTGAACCCGCGACCACCGTGAAAATGTTGGCAGCCGCATTTGGTCCGTTTACCAACAGTCGAGCCAATACTTTGTCTGAGTACTTCTGTCTATACTAATTAATTATGATTTAAAGCTTGGTCATAAATATATTTACAACAAAGCCAAACGACAAGAACGAAGTTGATAGCTTGATATGATTATCAAAGTCTGAAAATGTTCGTAAACATAATTACGTGTTATACCAAGTTGTGCTTATAGATACTGTGATAAAGCTTTAGTTACGCAGAGTATTACTTTTCAAAGAGAAACTTTTTAATAAGCGCTTAAAGATTTTTGATAGAATTTCATGAGTTCATCTCAAAGAGTTAGGTTCGTAATTTACAACAAACGAAGCGTGAAGAGTCGCTGGAAATGATACGGCATCTGTAATGGAACGTATTTTAGTTTTATCATCCAATTTGTACCTTCTAAAACTTTTAAAACTTCGAACTCGATAAAACAAACTGGTTGTGTTTCGTCCAAGTAAAAACAAATAAAATATTTTATTTTACTTTTTCACATGAAACGTATGATATTTATTGATCACACATATGCCTTACTGACTGATTGCCTCGGGGCCGTAGTTGCCCTAGGGTATGATTACAAAGCTGAGGTCTCAGTTTCCAATCCCGGGTTGGGCGAAGTGATAGTAAATGTTTAAATTCATTATCAACCCGGAATCAGATATTTGTGCCCGATATGGCCTATCACATCGTGGGACGGAAGACAATGCGAAAAATAGGTGTATTAGTTGCTACCTCTGCCTACCCCTTCTGGGTGATAAGCGCGTGTTTATGTATGTATGTACATATTATGCGTCAATGCAAGGAACTAGCAGTCTCTCATTTCACACCTCTTGCCTCGCCTACGGGCTGTCAAGAGGGAAATGTCCCTACCACATTCATTATCAGGCGTGAAAAGGAACGTATCTCGGACACAGTATAAAACAAGGTGCGGACGCATTTTCAATGCTTCACGACTCGAGAGTGTCCATTCGTGTCTCGATTGCTATCAAAGAGGTTCTTACGTACGCTCATACAGGCATCATGTTTTCGTTACAATATCTGTGATATCCTTCTACGTTATAGTGCATGGTTATTGACTATTAATACATATATGAATCCGAAAACTCAGAGGTGTGCCCTGGAATTCAAACCCACTATAACTCATGCATTATAACGGTAAAGGAGAACATCGTGGGGAAACCTGCATACTATAGCGGTTTGTATGAATTTATATGGTATGTAAAGTCCGCCAACCAGCACTCGGCCAGAGTTGTATACTATATGGTCTAACCACTCTCAATTCTACTCTCGATTGTAGAGCAGAATCGTGCCCTGCAGTGGGGCGTATATGGGCTGATACAGAATCTATAATATAAATAATAGTTGAGTGGTAATATTACTATTATAGAAGTTAATTTTATTAGATATTCCTACATTTTCGTTCACTTAGATTCATGCTCCAGATTTATGCTACAGGAATTGTGCATTTTGCAAGATAAAAGCTTTTTAGCCGACTCCAATGGGGGAGTCTAGAGGGTACTCAATTCGTCTGTACATATTTTTTCTCTGTTTCTAGATCATTGCATGAAATGACCCAATATTTCATAAAGATGTTGATATGGAACGGTATAGGTTTGTCAGGTCGTATATTCTTTCATAAGTTACCATTATAAACGGTTAATGCATGAATGTTCTAATGCATAGAAAAAAAAAACAGCGAGTATGTTGTAAATAAATTATACGTTGTGTTAGTAGTGGATAAGAGGATCAATAACATTCGTGAAAATTCATCAGCTTGCCTTGGACTACAAAACATATAATAGAACTCCTTAATGCACATATAGGAAAATTGTGGCAATAATTCTTAACACCTACATGTTTACTTGTAATCAATATAACGCCTGTTTAAAAACAACGGTCCTATATAATAACTTCTAGCAAAATGTAAAATAAATAGAAGAGAGAATCATAACAGGTATTTAATCGTAATTTAATATTGCTATCAAAATTTGACATGAAGAATTCTAATTTCACTGAAACTGAGCTCAAATGCCCTACGAGAGGGACAAAATATTCGATAACCGACTGGACGTCTGTGTGTCATTTGAGCTTCTCTTTGAAAACCAGTGTTGCTGTATTATTCAGGTAAATTGGTAGCATATAAGCTGAAAGAGTAGCTCATTGTTGGTACAATAATTAGGCAGAAAAATCTATTTAGTTTTATTAAAAAGTAGTGCCAATAATAAAAAAAATATAATTTCATTTCACAACTAAAATAGGTTTATTAACTGCCTATGAATAACGCCTTTATACTAGGTTTAAGAACCAACAGCTACTGAAACCAATAAATAATTTCCTAGCAACATAAAAAACACGATTAATTCCTAAACAAACTAAGAGAAAACAGCGACATAAGATGCAGTGCTGTTAGAATACGAATAGCAAAAGTACTCTGTACTGCTCTCAGAGAGAATCAATAGGTTAATCTCGGGCATTTATCGGTCCGTCGGGTGCAGTCAAAGTCAATTTAACTTTTTGTGTGGACCCTGTTTATTCTTCCAACTTCCGGACACATTTTTAAGAGCCACTATATCTTCATCTGCAGATGTAATTTAATTAAGATGTATCATCTGGACTTATTAAGTTGGAGGTTTTAGAAAATTGTTTTTACGTAATTATGTGAGAAAATAGCCCCTTTAGACTACTAGACTTTACAATTATGCTTGCACAGTGTTATATCGTCACGCTTACATCTCCTAGGGTAGGCAGAGATTTCGGATAATTTTGTTCGATTCTAAAAGGAAATTCGTTTTCTTCACAATATTATTAAGAATGTCATATCTCCAAGAATCTTGTAGACTTGCCATTTCTTAATTTACGTTCATAAGCGAAGAACAAAGAATTTGAAATAATTATACCTTTTGTAAGACGTGCTTGTATTTTTAATTAAAAGAGGAAGATCTTCAAGGGTATCTAAATTACGAATGTTGAAGGGTTATTCCGGGTTTCTAATGGCAGCGTACCCCATGGTGTTAGTAATGAGAAACACACAAAGGTACTTTGTTACCTGTCTTTTAGACACGTTACCAAAACAGCAAATCAGAATGTGATAAAAAATAATAGTAGTTTACTTCAACAAAAACATATTTAATTATGTTTTTTTAGATTTAAACGAATGTTACACGTTGAAATACAACTATTTACGGTTTTTATCACGGATTTGGTTTGATTTTTAAATTTTTTGACTACCCGACTTTTCGATCGTATTACAGTTTTCATGGTCACGGGGCCGACTGAGGTATTAGTCTCAGTACTACCTTCATATTGTCAAAGATGAGAATCTTACAATCGACATCTGAACCTCCGTGGAGGTAAAGGAAAATATAAAGGCTCGTGAGATGTGGCCGATTACGCACTATATAGCGATCGAAAAATTTTTAAATGTAAACATCTAGATTGGTTTTTAATTCTCAAAATTAATACACATCATATCCTCATTAAGAAACAAATTCTCAACCGAAATGTTACTTTCCTTAAACGATCGTAAATCCACCATCTCCGGTTGTAATGAAGTAATTATCGTCTAATGCGTCTGTGTACAAGGGGTACGTTAACTTTCGCTATAAATCAATTTTAAGTGCGGCTGGTCCAATATTTTACGTTACCTATTAATGTGAAAGTTCCAAATGTCTGAAGGGAGAACTAGGGAATTTCAACTTGGACGTCTTTTTCCAAGTTGGAGTTTTGTTTGAAAAGCGTTTAAAGTTTCTTTGTGTTTCAAGAGTTTGGAAGTAATAAAAATTGTGTTATGATCGACTGGTCACGTGTTCCATTTTATTTTGTTGAAGTAAATATACATTGAGTGGTATTGATTTTAATATTTTGTAGAATTTACCGATTTGGTTTGCAATCAAATATAAAGCCGTTTCGTTTTATTTTATAAGATCTATGAAGTCTAAGTAAGGTGGATGTTTATATTAGAAAAGCCGATGTTAACTCAACGCGAGGAAATCTGATAAGCTGCTATTCCGTTACCTGAGGCCAGAGGGCTTCTCTATGATCCGATACGAAGTTCAAATGTTTGGACGTCGCGTCACAAAACTTCACTAATGTGCCTAGATACTTTAAAAATAATACTTTAAAAATAACTGCGTGGTGGCCTGTTGGTAAACGGACCAGACGCGGCTGCCAACATGTTCACGGTGGTCGCGAGTTCAAATCCCAGGGCACACCTCTGACTTTTCGGAGTCATGTGTGTATTGATAGTCAATCACCACGCTCTAAAACGGTGAAGGAAAACATCGTGAGGAAACCTGCATACCATAGCGGTTTATAAGAATTTATATGGTATGTAAGTCCGCCAACCCGCACTAGGCCAGTGTGGTGGACTATATGGCCTAACCACTCTCAATCGTACTGTCGATGGTAGAGTAGGCCCGTGCCCTACAGTGGGACGTATATGGGCAGATACAGATACAGACTTTAAAAATGTTGGACTCCTTTAACGTACGTTTTAACTGTAGACTAAGTTTTGAGACAATGATGAATATCACGATGAGTATGATAATAAAGAATAGTATTGATGTTTAGAAGTGGAAAACTTGTGTCTTATTTCGGACGTCGCGTGTCGAACATTCGTACATTCGAACTTCCTGTAGAGTCATATAGAACCCTCAGGAGGTATGTTGCCAATGTTACCAGTCTACCCCGGCAGGGTAGTAGTCATTGCAGCCGGTCTGGGTACCCAACATTACTATCCCAGGCACGCTGCTTATTCGAATCTCCGATCCAAACATAACGTTTACATTTTTAATGAATAAATTCAAAATACTCGCAAGAACCTTCTCCTGAGTTAATAATAAAAATAATTTCTGCCATAATATCTCGCACACGCCTAACACTTAACATGTTTTTTTTTTACTAGTGGTAGGTCTCTCATATGTAAGGGGCCGCCTGGGTAGGTACCACCGCATTGTCTATTTCTTCCATCAAACAGTAGTGTAAATGCACTGTTGTGTTTCGGATTGTAGGACATTGTTGCCGGAGTAACTGGACATATTGAGCCTTAACATCTTATGTCTCAGGATGGCGAGCGCAGTGGAATGCCAAGCATTGTTTTGTAATTCAAGGTGTCGGTTCTGCTACTGTTTATGAGCGGTCGTATCGCTTACCATCAGGCGAACGGCATGCTCGTCTCGCCATTCATTGCAAAAAGGAAATAAGTTTGAGACTGATAAACCGTGGCGTATGATATTAAACACATTTAAATCAATGCAACCAGAGCGTAAAATCGCAGTGTAGCAAGTTGCCTTGCGTTTGATAAAACAGCTTCCTTTTAGGATTACATTATGCTAGAAACGGTTAATAAGCTTTCATAGCGCTCGCTAAGTGCATTACCGCTTGATGTTGCCATTTTAAAGAATTTTATGTTAAAATTATGAAATAAATGAAAATTTATTCATATTAATGCCTAATAATAAAATAAATATGCCTAATAATAAAACTTTTTTTCTGTATGATAACGCGGTTTAATTATCAAGACATAATTTTACTCTCGTTATATTTTCTTAATTTATGTTAATATTCTTAGAAATCGGTTCACGTCATAAAATAAATTAATGGTCGTCTGTAGGTACCAAGTAATCCGAATGCGAAACTTTGTATGATTGCTACATTTTCGCGGTCAAAATTGGACGAATGTTGGGTAAATTAGGTTTTTTTTTGGTTATTGCGATTAATGGCTAGACGATTATGCCATTCGTCATGGTTAGCGATACAAAGGTTGGCATTTGACCTTTATAACGGAGAGTTTGATTAAGAGATCAAAGAACAGTTTTTGTTGGCAGTGCCACGCTGTTGTCAGTCATGACTTCGCAGAATAGACAGGTTCGTCGGGGCGGCACCACTGCGTCCCAGGAGATCGACATGAAACGACAGCTTTGCCGTCGCATTTCGGTGTTAAGTTTTCCTTCCAGCTCCTCGATTTGATGGCTCGGGGAACACATCTATGATCCCAGCATTATGAATGTTCATGGGCGGCAGTGATCACTTACCATTAGTTCACCTGCTTGCTCGTTTGCCGGGTTCTCGCCTGTGATTAAGCAAGGCTCTTTCTGTTTTAATGAGGTTTTAGATTAACCACGACCGCGTATACTATAATAAAATCATTTCTACAACTTATATTTTATTATTAATAATTTTTTAACAATAGTTTTTAAAGCCTTTCGATTTCGGATGAGATTAACCCGACACAATATATTATAAAGGTATAATATGTGTTTACATCTCCGAGCCACATGTGCGACCAAAATAATATTTATGCACGAAAACTGGAAACTGTCGCTGTAAATCTCTTTAAGAATTCGATATAATACCGGCGATCCTCTCGTCGCAGCGAAATATTCGCAACTTTTTACTATGTATTTCATTTTAACACATATTTTTATTTTTACATTGTTGGATGTACATTCAATATACATAAATATCCTTTGTACCCATGATGTTTTGGGTTCGACTCTTAGATTTCAAAATATATTATGTTTGTGCTTGCATGGCAGTCCTATTAAAATTAAAATTTCGGACATAATAATTTCTTTAATATGCTGTATCTAATTTTTGTATTTCATGATTATGCCAAGTTCAACTTTCAAGCCTTTGTGGTTGTTGTTTAAATATTATAAAATTGTTTCAAGAATTTTAACTAAATGGTTTTGTACGCTTTCCGTTTTCACACCTAAACAACTTGCAACATTACTGAATACAGTACAGACACGTAGCCACTTAATGGCTTTTATTTCTTGTTGAAGTAAATCCTTTAAATTCTCGATAAGAAGTTTTGAAGTCTAGCTTGAATTTAAAATATTATTAAAATTCGTTTACACGGTTACCTCTTTCAATCGCACTCTCGATAGTAGAGGAGGGCCTCCTCTGTGCCTTGCAGTGGGACGTATATGGGTTGATACAGATATAGAACCTAAATTTTGTTACAATAAATTACTTTTCACGTCAAAAAACGATGGAAAAGAAATGAAATCTGCCATTTTTAAAACAATTAAACTGGTACTATCGTACTCTAGGGAAGAACAGAAATAATAAATGTAAATATAATCAGGCGAAGTTGCAGATGTTGCAACCTGGCCGGTATCTTGAGAAATCTAACAACGACGCACCGCTTATATCCCCTCGTAGAAATCGTGCAATTTAGGATAAGGATCTTAATTTTCCTGTAGCTTCTAAAACCGGAGTTTTTATTTTATTTCATTGTATAGGTTCGGCAAATGAACAAACAGATCGACTGATGGTAATTGATCATGGCCGCCCATGAACTTTCATAACGCTTGGATCATAGATGTGTTGCCTGCCTGAATCGGGAGGAGAACGAGAAGGACAAAGAAGAGAAAGGGGAAGGAAGGGGTATCGGGCGTACCTTGCTCAATACAAAGTAACGCATATAGATATAAGCAGCCCACACTATATCATAACTTTGGCATTGTTCTTTTTAATTGTTGAGGATACCAACCAAGAAATGGGACGTGTGTAGACCAAATAAACGAGTTATTATTCATTTTATGGATCAAACATAACTATCACGCCTATTTTCCCAGACGGTGTAGGCAGAGGTTCTATTAGGATACCCACGTTTTGCCTTGTGCGAGCTATGATGTGATACAGGGCGACCCTATACTGCCCTGTGTTTCGAAGGTGCAAGAATTCCGTCACGGTATCCCCTGCAAGTCGTAAGAGGCGATCTTAAGTGGCCATTTGGGTCGCTGGGCAATGGGCACCGAGACCCTTATGTGGCAAAGTTACCCTGACTGCGGAGACAACTTTCCCATATTCATTATAGTTCTACAGTACCCGAAGCGCGATCGATACCAACATTGCGGTTTATTTAATTTAACCAAACCTAAACTAATCCAATTTAGTTTAACACATTGGATAAATACGTGCTCATACTAATGAACCGAGGTTACAAGTATTAATAGAGAACGTCATATAATTATAAAGTGAGATTTAAAAATAATTACTTATTTAAATTTTATTGTTAACCAAGAATAATGAAACAAATGATATGATAATGATATGATTGTATATAAAAGTACAATAATTTATATTTTTAAAAGGTATTTCTGACACAATTAGGGAATAGATATAATGGAAAAAGAAGACATAAAAAATAATCTAAAACGTGTAGGATGGTAAGACATAGTGGTCGGTCTCTCAAATGTAGGAGGCCGCATGGGGAGGCATCACTGCAATGTCTATTTCTCCCACCAAACATCAGTGTAAATGTATTCTTATGTTCCGGCTTGAAGGAAATGTAACCAAAGTAACTATTGGGCATATCAGAATGGCGAGCGCAGTGGAATGCCAAGCATTGCTTTGTTATTCAAGTTGTTGTTTAGTTTTGATACTGTTCTTGACCGATCGTATCGCTTACCATGTGGCGAATGGCATGTTCGTCTTGCCATTAATTGCGATATAAAAACAGACGGTACTATTACTACGGCACATACTATGTATATCATGTTCATAAGAAATAATTGAGAGTCCTTGTTTTAATAAAAACATAAACGCTGGTAAGTCCTTGTGTGTATAAACATAGAAATACTGTAGTGAGACGTAAAATAAACGTGTACAAACGTTAATGATGCGCGATGAGAGAAATAAATTACCACAAGAAACGAAAAAAGCGTCTACATTTTATTTATTCGTATACGTATTCACATCAGTATCTCACTACAAGCGAGAAGAAATAAATACAAACCGTTGTTGAATGTAGTAACTTTTGTCTAAATTGTATTGAAGTGTGGGGAAATTTGGATCTCAAAATAAAAGTTGAAAAATATCTACTTAACGCACTGTTTGAGATACAGATACACACATCTCAATCAGTGAGATATGTTTTCATAATATAAATAAAGAGCATTTATACTTCCAATTTCGTTCACATGTCTATGATCAAATTTGAAGAGAGAAAAACTGTTCCTAATATTTTAACAACAGCATGAAAACAACGCATTCACCAAAAAACGTAGACGATCTATCGTATTATGATAATCTGTTGAATTTATTTTAGTTTCAGTTTAGTTCTAGGCTAAGAACAACTCGATTGTATTTTTCACAATAACAATCGACAAAATATGATGACGAAAATGCTACGGCGAGACTCTGAAATTCTCAATATGACTTTCTTACACTCAACAGTTAATCATAATCCAAATAGTAAACAAATAGTTTCAAACTGCAAATAAGCATTTCGAAAATATTCAAAACTCACAAGCGTATTCGATTTTAGAGCGCCAAATTACGTTTTGTCCAGCAAAAGTTTCAACAATTCGAACACATTGAAACAGAACGCTACCCTGAGGGAATCTAACATAATTACGTTAGATTTGGATAACTTAATTAAGTTATCCAAATTAATCTGGATTGTCGACTAGTTTCGTCTAAATACCAAACGTTAAACAGTAATGTAATGTATGTAATTATATATAATTATGTATAAGTAAATAAGTGTTTATCAAACTGTAACGTCGGAGTATTGACTTTCTATTATGCATAAATGACAAATGGGTGCGTGGTGGCCTGTTGGTAAACGGACCAGACGCGGCTGCCAATATAATAGGGTTTCAAGGGCGCTGTTGCCTTAGATTATTATCTAGGCATCAAGAGAGTTACTCGTCTGATGTCTCGATGTGACGAGCGCAGTCCGGTGCCAGTACAACCTAATTTTTGAATAGTATTGCTCCTGTTTATGGGCAGATGTACATTGGACGAAGACGTTCATTTTCTTCAACCTACATACATACATAATCGTCAGGCCTGTATCCAATAGGGGTAGGTAGAGACTGTAGACCGCCACTTTGCTCGATCCTGACATATTACTTTCACTTCAAACTCTTCACGCATTTTCGTCAGTTCACAGTACTTTTGTTATGCGCTGGCGTTAACACTCCCCCATTCGAGACAACCAGTCGAGCCTTTTAGAGTCCCTTTTTTTTATTCTTCTACAATGTAAATATAATATAAAAAACACAATATTTTTTAATTAACTAAACAGATTTTTCAAGCTTGTTTGTGGTCGTTGCTCCTATGGCCATCAGTTTTCCGATCTTTGTTGGAGATACTTGGAGGAAGCCTATGTTAGCAGCAAACATAGGCCGCCTACATGGTGGCTGTAGAGAAACTCTTTTTTTAATGTTAAGGGTATTTTCCAGCACTTTATTGAAGTAATTTAGGGATTTTTTGGGCTCCAATGTGATTACCCCTAATAAGAAGGTCAGATGATATTACAGCGGTTTCGGTCAATCAACGGCCATCAACGGTTTAATTCAACGGGTTCGGTTGCATTTAAACCACATCCACGCGGTCGCTTTGAGATTTAATAGCGGACAGCCTGTGTTCAGCGGATATGCTTTTATTCTGATTTATCCTGCCTATTGCACAAGAACCATGTTCCATCAACACATCACATACGTAGATAAGTAGAAAAATTCGTAATATTATCAAAATCCCGGGTAGCTACCCTATTAACGAATGGGTGGCTTTTTATATTGAGATCGTGTTCGCGTAGGAATGATTCAAGGTATTTAAGTGTGAATTGGTATTTGCTACTCCGTTAAACTGAATGAAATGGGACATACTATAGGGCGAATTAAATGAGATATTAGAGGACAGAATTGGAACAAGTAGACAAACTTAATGAAAGGATGTAGCGCAACGGGACGGAAGTAGTAAGTAGTATAGAGGACGGTAGTCACGTTGAGTTTGAATATCAAACAGTAAGTACGCGAAATTATATGTGTCTGATGTAGACAAATCTCGAGATCTGTATCTGCATTCTGCTCCCAGGAGAAGCCGTGTCGGGCCCCTAGTAAATAAAATACTAAACGCACCCAACAGTCACATATATGGTCCTAATCCCACACTAAGGTAAGGGTGAGTCTTGTGTCGTGGGTATCAGAAATTACGAGATATTTTTCAGTCTCACAAACACCCAGACCAAACAAATACCTGTGGTTCACACAAATATTTGTCTCGTTGTGGGTATCCAACCCGTGGCCTCTCGTTTTACAGCCGGCGTCTACCCAACTGCGCCACGAAGGCTGTCGAAATAAATCAGATGAGTAGTGATGAGTACTATAGGAAACTACCTACACAACAAACAAGCGTCTAGATTCGTAATAATATGTATTTACTTGAGTCTCCGAATACAGGAATTCTCTATATTCTATTAATGCAGCTGCTCCACGCGTTTTGTCTGCATGAAATTATAGCAGTTGTGAAGTAATAGAAGCTATATATACTCTTAGTTCACATTACAGGGCTAGTGATAGCAAGTATGTGAATAGTGTGGTATTAGATTCGATTCTAAGATCAGGCAATCAACTTCGTGTGAGATTTCCATTTGAAAAAAAAAAACTTGAGCTGGACTAGAATTTGTACTGTTAAGGCGATATGCTTTCTCCCTGTCAGCTCTTAGGATGGATATAAACTTGGCATACTGTGGATGACCCTAGTTGGAGATCTGCCAGTTCCTTCGGATATACAGCCGAGAGCATATGAAGAATTTTATGGATGGCTTTAAATTTTAAATGAGTAACTAGTCTAATATCGGTCAACATCTCAATAAATTTGTCCACCAAGCCTCATTAGGCTTGAGTTAAGATCTATCTGAAAATCCCTTCAAAATTCCCGTTCAGAACTGTCAAGTATGTCATTTTAGAAATATATATTCCATTGCTGTTTGAAGTATTCCACGTGTGATCTCTAACAGAGAATGCACGAATGACTTCAACAAAATAAAGCTGATTTTAGTAGTGATTGAACCAAGTTGTTGTTATTTAGGTTTGAGCCAGCTCGACTGAAGTGATGCCACACCGCAAAACCGACGTTAAGCAACGGCATTAGCGTATATCGTTCGGTGATCAAGAAGTCTAAATACTCCTTTACTCCTCTTGTCTTTTCCCTTTTTCTCTACATTTCAAGTAACGAGTAACAGACCTACGATAGACGTGATGTGGATTGGTGGATGTTCATGGGCAGTACCAATCACATGTTATCAAATGTGCCGTTTTCTGAACCCATCCAAAATATTATATGCTTAATGCATAAATACATGAACTCGCGCCTTTTTTCTAGAATGGTACGCAGAGGTGCTAACATGACGCCCACGCTTTGCCTTGTATTTTCCGTCTCACGATGTGATATGGGTCGCTATGGCCATGTTGGGCACAAATTCCTGGCTAGTGGATAGAAAAATCCAACATCTTCTAATCCGACCCGGGATTCGAACCCGAGACTTCAAATTCGCAATCATACCGTACTACAACATCAACACCGAGGCAGTAAACTTTATTAAATTACTACTGAAAAATCAAAGTATTTGTAAATCTCGCATCGTTCAGAAAGTTGACTAGATAATGTCGTATGAAACGTTTCGAAGCAAGTTGAATTATAAAACTTTGGTATGAAGCTGATGTAAACATTAATCTAAATGTATTACAATAATGGTCCAGGATGAGAAGGAACAGAATGGGATAGAATAATCAGTCAAAGTCCGACGGCATTCAAATTGAGTTCTAGTATAAATAGTTCTTAACCCAAATAATATGTTGTTAATGAGGAATGGACTTAAAAAGTATCTGCACCTGAACGAAGCCGGGCTTGGCTGCAAATCATTTATATGAAGATATAAATAAATACACCCACAGTCACACACCTAGTCCTGACCCAACAATAAGATCGAGTCTTGTGTCGTGGATAGGTCGTATGAATTTATCCAGTGTCCTTCACGTCAACTCAACTCTTTATTCAATTCATCTTAAAAAATATAATATGATACTCAAATAACTTCTTACAGTCGCACAAACTCTAAGAATATTTAAAAGGAAAGTTATTCCAGGCGAAAGGAATACGGTAGGCTTGAATACTGAATTACGACGTCATTCATAAATCTTATCAAGAGCGAAGACAACGGCATAAGCGTTCTTATTAAATATTACAGGCCGATTAGTTCGCGACGCTCCTCTGTCGATCAATCAGCCTTGAAGCACCTGCGCCTTAAACTGCTTTGTTCAAATTGGTATTACCATCCCTGAAGGCCTGATCGAATAGGTAGTTTTTCAGAATTCATTTGGGAATACTTGGGCCGTGTGTTACCTGACTAGGGTATGCTAATTTCGCGTAGTTCCTCGTGGAAACTTGAATATTTGTGATATATTTTTCATTATTGAAATAAAGGTGAAAATTGGTTGAAAAATCTTTGTTACAGTTCGCACTTGAATGTTGAGTTTGTTTTAGATTCAAGTTGGAAATATACAAAAACATGTTTACAGTAATTTCGGTATTAAAATTTGTTTGTTGGTCCCAAATATTGCCTTAATCTGCCACAACGATTCATGTTTATCCAATCAAAACTCGAAACAAGTATGTACTTGTGGGATGCACCGACAAATTTAGTTTTGGTTCGGGAATCGAATTTACAGCATCTTGTTTCAAAGGTGGAATAGATTAGTTTGTAACTGCTCACATACCCGGCAAAATAGTCATAATACTTCATATCGGCTGTTTCTGGGTTTATTTAATCCTATTGTAATTCTATGGGCAGATTAGAAAATTGTTTTTGTATAATCAATTAATACACTACCTTACATGTGACTACAGCCTTTGGGTACATCAACCGTAAAGACACAAAAGTATGGTCTCCTCATCCTCCATCTTAAATTAATCATAAAAGATTATATGGAAAAATAAAAATACCTACATATATTATTTGTTTAGTTAAATTATTTTTATTCATATTGTGTTAAAACCTGAAATGAGGCAGCGCTACTAGACATATTGAGACTTAAAATCTTATGTCTCAGAATGGTGACCGCAGTAAAATGCTAAGCATTGTTTAGTAATTCATGAGTTGTTTGGTTTTGCTATTACTTTCCATGTCCATGTATCACTTACCATCAGGCAAACGGCGTGCTTGCCTCGCCATTCTTGCAATATAAATATAAGAATCTATAATGGCGTTGGCGGAATTCATAAGGGGGACTATTGAAACTCTAACCGATAATGTATCGACCTATAAAATATTTAAGATAAATATTTATTTGTATGTGAATTAGTTGTAATAATAAGTAGTAACAGTAATTTATGTAAATATCTTTATATTAATGTAAAAATATAATCACTTTAGTCTTCTCTATGGTTCCGTTTAGTTTAACAAAATAAATAAAAAAAGCGCCAGAAAGATTGAACACGATTTTAACCGATTTATTTCCTATTACCCCCTAAGAAAATGTGTACACCGATGTTTTGCGCCAATTACCCACTCGCGATACGAAGGTACTACGTAATCAGTTTAGAGAAATGCGAATAGCCTTAAAAAACAGCCAAAACACACATCAAAATTCGCAAATCCAGCACTGATTCATTAAACTCACACAATACCCGTCAGACTAATTTAAATAATAACTAGTAGAATGTAATACGGTAGTGCTCCAGAGGCTGTTATCTCTCCTCCCGCACGCGAGCTCAGAACATCATTTCCCTGCAACGTGACTTGGCTGCACTGTGTATTTTTATTGCTTTAGAATATGTTATTTATAATAAGATTTGGAAGACGTATGGCTGGATTAGAGAAATATATCCTTTATTTTTCTTAGGAGATTTATTTTAGGTTGCTCTTTTATGCTGCTGCACGTTAAAATCTTATTGCACTGACCTCCTAAAGATGGAGATTATGGGCGTGGCATCATGGGAAATAGTAAAATAGGTTTAAATAAACGTTTTATTTTTATAAATACAAAACATATTTTTCTAATACTTTCAAAAGTTTCAAAGTACAACATACACTTTTAGAAAAAAATGTGCATGTCATTACGAGCAAAGCCGGTGGCAGTACCTTTTTTATATATCTAATAATGCTACAATATCGTGGACTTCAGAATATTATCACTCAAGATGTGTATCGAACATTAACGAGATTACTTTAAGTAGTTTTCAAAACTTATATTGGTTCTACGTAATGTAGCTCTATAATTCCTATTCGCTACGTGATGTGCTACGCACGCTACGCCGCTCTTTTAAAAAATTCAATAACGTTATAGGTACTTTTATATTTTTTTACAAGCCTGAGTATTTAGGCTATTTATATGTGCAATGGTTTTTTAGATTTTCAGAATGTTACACATTAAATAAACTAGCAAAAATTATATTTTTCAATAAACTTTTTAATGTTAATACCTATATAGTTGAAAGAAGGTAGTTTTCGTAATATTCACAGAGCGGATGATCAACAACTCCGCCTCGTGACCGCGTAAACTGTAATTAAAATCTCGAGAAGTAAAAAAAATAATTCAATTAAACCACATTCGTGGTAAAATTCGTAAAACATAGTTACGTTTCAAAATATTCAACTTTGAATGTTTAAAATCATGTTTTGTTTTTCTTGTGTAAATGAAAACTCCGCATGACCTATGTTCTATGATTGAAGGAAGAGAGAGACAGAATCATACAGTTCTTACCTAGATTTTCAGAAGGGATGGTCTGGATTGATCGGGATAGTACCACTGTCTCACAGAAAACCAATGTAAAGCGACAACGTTATTTCTTTTTATTATAAGGGTGGGATTATCGTAAGTCTAATATCCTTTTCTGACTCCTGTACATTTTTCTTACCAAATATTTTTTTTAGCGATTGATGCATCTAGTATTATAGTGTCGTAGAAGTTTATGGGCAGCAATTTCCATTAGAGTAGCCATTTGCTCATTTGCTGGTTTTAAAAACTGAAAAAAAAAAAATGACTCGGGTAGATTTATAATTATTAGTTGTAAAATAGACCAAAATAAAGTTCTTTCAATTATTTTTATTTAGTAAACCAATGTTAGAACTAGCTGACACTGAATTCGCATTTATCAAAAGGTTACGTTTTTTGGTTTTATCTCAGAATAGTTCATGCGGTGAGGTTTCGAGTCAAATAAAGCCTTCGTTTATTTCTAATATGTTAAAGGTCGAGGGCGGTATCAAAATAGTGTGACCTAAAAGTATGGATGTCCAGAAGAAATAAAGAATTAACTAGCTGTGAAATTTTGTAATCCAGACATCATCCTATTTCACGGGATAAAAAATGCTACCACAATCTAGAAATTAATTAAATTCAACCGCCAAACTGTCGCAATGTACGAACAATTGCACGCGACTGACGCAGCTTGTAGTAATTAAAATTTGTCAATAACGTTACGAACAACTTCAACATACTGTGTTCCACTTCCAACATGGTAGTAGCGATGTAGTTTCGACAAGGTGCATTACCCGCGCTTCTAGCGCCTCCAAACAAAATCAATAAACAAATTCTGCACGTACGAAATAAATATTCCGATACTAAATGGTTTAATTTCCTTACAAATGTTGCACTAATCGGCAACAGGTCTACGGGCGATCGTGTGGAAATTAATTTTACATTTTATTCCGAACCCGCCACGTTAGCTCCGATATGAATATTACTTCACTATTTTCCAGGCGCAAATGATTTTAGTTTAAGTCCCTTATAACTTTTAACAAATAATTTTATTTTAGTTCATTTACATAGATTTCAAGTGAAATTGCTCCTTAATACCGTTATTTGTTTATTGTAGGAAAGCACGAAAATTCACGAGATAAATTCAAATTAGATTTTGATTTTAAGAGATATCAAGTGAGATAGAATAATGGTCATAAAAGCCTTATCTTTTGAAGCGTTCAAATCAGGCTCGAGAAGTAGAACTCGATTTGGAAAAGTTGTCCGTGGGAGGCTTTCTCAAAAAGGCTCAATTGCATTAATTGTCTCGCGAGTAACAAGGCCTGAGCCGCGGGGTCGGCGCGGTCGATGCGGGGCGCGGGTTGCGCGGCTCAGTGTGCCCCAAGCAGCCGTGTCGCCCGCGCGCTCTCTCTCACGAACCCTCGCGAAACCCGCGAAATCGCGCGCGTGCCAAAAAACGCAGCCACAGGTGCCTGGCATGATAAATGGCAGTGTTTTTCGGCCACAGTTAAGTGGTAGACTGTACGTGTAAACAAACTTTTTTTGCTACGTATGTTGTGTTTTGTTACTTAAAAAAACGTATTGTTCTTTAATCGCTTGTTATTGTACTCGTAATGTAATTTTTTTGTGTTGTTTCTACGTGATTTACATTAAAAGTTTTTCATAAGATTCAAAATTGCGCGTGTCCGTACTGCGCATGAGCTGCGCAAGAGAAACTGAATGCCGTCTATATACCCGTAAGGTGAAAGACGAAATTTCCTGTGACCTAGATTTATCTACCTGAGGATAATGAAGACATTTTCTTACATCAAAGTTAAATGTAAAACTTTGGTATATAAAGAGTAATTTTGTTAATAAACTATTCGTGAGGTACATTTCGAGAAAAGAATTTCTCGTAGTAACAAGTTTGGGGAAACTTTTGTAATTATTGGCGAAGTACCCTTGAAAGTTTTTCCTTTACGTGTTTACCGTAGAGCTAGGGACGCGTCAAAAAAGGAAATTTCATTTTTTTATCGTTCTTGATGCTAGTCCTTACATTTGAAGCCGTTACGTAAAAGACTTTTGTCATACACAGTAATGGGATTGCTTTTTATTCCGTCCCAATTTATTTCAAATAATTTTCAGACATTTTCATTACTAACAGTTCTCTCATCATGACTTTTAATATTATGAATACTTTGTAGTTTAAATTTTCGGTGGTAATCATTTAATCTATGGACATAGCATGGCTTATGAAGATAATAATATTGATTAAAAGGGATTAAAAGATTACAACTGATGACGGTTTATGTGAATAATTTCCGTGGTACCTTTTAGGATTATCGGGAGCAAATGTATATACGCAGCTATGTACCAAGTTCAATTAACGTGTCTTATGATTCACAAAATTCGATATTTCAGAGAGTGGGTGTTTTCCGGCAGAGTTTGCATCACACCACTCCCATTTGGGGGGTGCGGTTGAAAATACGTAATCTTACTCTCATACGATGTTTAGGTGTAGGATTCTAAAACACCAACTAAAACAAATATTTGTTAATCGCATACACTAAAAATGTATGTGCGGCGAATAAAGTTGAGGCTTCTCTTTTTACATTGAAAAGACATTTAGATACGTTCATAATACAGCAGCATGATAATCTTAATGCAAGTTTTACACATCCCCTTTCCATATAAATGATTTGAATGTAAAGAAATCGAAGGTAAGTTGGAATAAGGCGGATACTGCCATTTCATCGGCGTTAGAGCACGTTCCACCGTAGCTTAGGTAATTCGACCCACGTTTGCACGTTGTAAATGTGTACTTTGGGGTAATAAACGTTTACAACCTTCAGCTTTGTCAATCGGGAATACCTGAAAGGATTTTCTGGTGCTTTTTTATTGACAAATCTTGGATATTCTGTTCTCATTAGTTACAAAACTGAGACGTAATATCGGCAGGTTTGACTGGTTGAAAACTGTTGAGACTAATAGACCCTTTCAGCCTCTTCCAGGGTATAGCAAGAAGATTTCCATAACCTTCTTCTTGTTTAAAAAAGTGAAATTCCAACTGCGTCTAAATTTAGGTTCGCCTCGGACGTCCTTGACCGAGGCTGCCACTCAATTTCGCACTAAATATTGAGTAATTCTTCTGTTATTAATTTTTACGTGGTTAAATATTACAAACAGATTTAAAAGTATTAGTGTAGTAATTAAATCGTATTTACTAATTTAGTCCCACGGCCTTTGCGTTATGGACTAAGAAAAATATAAATATTTTAACTTAGAAATCAGACCAGAAAAACAAACTTTGTTGCTGTTCTTTCATTCGTTGTTTATTTAACAGATCAAATGTTGGTTGACAAATTGGACATTTATTATTTTTCCTTCCACTTTCATCTGATGTCAATAATTGTAAAATAAATATTTGGTAACTTAATGAAAATAAGCAAGCACATTTCTGGCCTAGTTTTGACTCGAATAGGTCTTGAGATTTAGATATATGTAGTTGGCAATAATATTTATGGATACTTTCAGGATATTTCATAAATCTAGCTCAAGTAACATTCTAAAAGTTTATCTGTTATACTTATGTAACATTAGCACTATAAAGCTGAAAACATCGTGAGGAAACTTGCATACAATAGGGATTTGTAAGGATTTCTATGGTATTTAAAATCTACCAATACGCACTAGGCGAGCGTGGTGCACTAAATGGCCTAAACTCTCTCAATTGTATTCGCAATTGTAGAGGAGGCTGCAGTGGGACATATATGGATTAATACAGTACAGCATTATATTACGTTATTCAAAGATCTTATTATATGTAAAAGGTTTTCCTATAAATTATATTTTCATTACAAAATCATTACAATAAATGTCATAATGAAATATATTTGTAGTAATTTCAATTGAACACATTCCCTCAAACGATTTTTTGCGGTTTCCGCTCGACGCAATATAGGCGATAATAGCCGCGTCGAAAACGCATTCCGCTTCCCACAAAATACCCATAATCACAAGAATAAATTTTAAAATATATCATGTACTGTATATGCCAACCCGCACTAGGCCAGCGTGGTGGACTATATGGCCTAACCACTCTCAATCATACCCTCGATTGTAGAGTAGGCCCGTGCCTTGCAGTGGGACGTATATGGGCTGATACAGATAGATAGACTGTATATACCACCATATATTTATCTCTATAACTCTCTCTCTCTTTTCCCATTAATAGTCGCTCATGGTGGGTAATCAGCCTTTTTCACATTCCTGTTACACTGCCCCCTTTTTATGACGTCATAGTCAGAAACATAGCGTAATATCACGACTCTTGTCCCTGTTGTCCCTGCGGTTTTCGATTCTTTATTCTAAGTATTTTTATAGATCCCAGCAAGTCCAGTAATTGACAATATCCCCCCTCCCTTTTTACTTCGATCCTTATATAGTATGTCAACAACGAGACTACAATTATCCGGTTCATGAGCGGCGTGGATTACTTTCCCTCAGGTGAACTGCTTTCTCATTTGCCGCAACTACACGGAAAAACAGCAGGCCAATGTTTATAAACGTTTTATTATATTGTATTATATGTTTGCCATGAATATTTTATGTTCCTAATGGTGATATGTAAGTGTAAGTAAAAGCATTTAAGTGTTGTACACTGACAGCTGTAGTAGTCAGTGATATTAAATAGTAAGTATCTCATTTGTGAGAGGCCGTCTCATATGTGGGTAGGTACCACCAAAATGTTTATTTCTCCCGCCAAACAACAGGATACATGCACTATTATGTTCCGGTTTGAAGGACATTGTAGCCAGAATAACTACTGGGCATAATGAGTCTCAGGATGGCGAGCGCAGTGGAATACCAAGCAATGATTTGTAATTTATGTTGTTGTTATTAGATTGTGACATTGTTTACGTGGGTCTGTTGATGAATAATTGAATGTTTTACTCTTATTTGTTCAGGACTCGTGAAAGTTGTTTTAGCTATCAAAACAACTACATAGTTGGTTTGCTCAAAATTGTTGTTATATTCGCAACATGTTTATTAATTCAGCGTGATTGATTTACGGGAAGGTGGTACGTATGGAGACTTGTTGCAAATGATTTAACGCTCCCCCAGTGTCATATTTGTTTTGTGTTTTTATTAATGGAGTTCGTGTTTCGTTTCATGGGTTTTTGCTCGTTCGTTATACTGTTTTGACTACATTTTGCTGTCACAATATATCAGTATCTCAGCGGGTTATACGAGTTTATATTCACATCGTGAAACATTCTGAAGCTCCATCACTATGTGTCAGACTTATTGAGCATAATATATTTATAAATAGGTTTATAGGTCGCATATGACTCATTATGAATAATTGATATCTGAAGTCAAACCCGTCATGAGATTTTATCTTGCTTACGACCGCACTTAGAGACATTTAGGATAAGTTCGCGCGGAACTATCAACTGCGCGGTACAAGATCAAGTTTAACAATATGTATCGTTCATATAACCTGTGATCGCGCTGTGAACTGCGCGCAAAATTTTGTACCGCGTGGAACCGCACGTCGCGTCGACCGCGCGGTTTAAGTTGTACAAACTTCTATCGACCTGTTTAGTTGATGCGCGCGGTGGCACGTGGTTATGTGAACAATACACATTGTTTAGTTTGATCTTGTACCGCGCGGTTGATAGTTCCGCGTGATTGATTAATCTCAATTAAATCATTACGTAGTGTGGATTTTACGAAGTGAATCTTTACTAAGAAACAATTTAATTGCCTAAACGTCTTTCAGTACATCCCTTAGACACCCAATAACGCGGCTCTAATGAGCGAATAACACCTAGCTTGGAATTTCAACAAAACATTTTAAGATCAACTAAATACTTGTAGTCTGGCGGTTTGGTTTTTCATCTCTTGAAATATTACTTTAATAATAACATTTATATTTCGTTCCTTTTATATTATATATTTTTGTAACATTACCTTCATATGTTATGTTAGTAGTCGGCTATTTTAATGCGCACTTTTCCACCCATACCCAGGGCATTGAATTGAAAAGTGATATAGTTGGCATCTTAAGAAAGCTTACAAACAAGGTAAAAATGTTTGATAGCTTAAGTATCTAATAATCTCATTAAATCGGACCGAGCATGACAGCAAAGTAATTACTTCACCTCGCCTGACAGTTGACATGACCCTGACCGAACAGCAAATTCGTGGAGCTACCAGTAATTGCCTAATGGCCGAAGTTATTAAATTTTCTTGATCGCATATCAAAATTGATTCCAAGTAGAGACCAATCTGTACAAATATTTATCGAATGCCACACATTTTCCATATTTTGAATGGGTTATCTTTGGGATCGATCATTATATGAAAATTATGATTGAAATTAATTTCGACAGTACAGTGAGCGGGTATTTTAATTGTAATGAATACGTTCCGTTGTTACATACATGGGCATGTACATACATAAATAAACTCATACCTTTTATCTGAAAGGGTAGGCAGAGGTAATACCAGGACTCCTACGTGTCGCCTTGTTTGTTCCGTCCAACGATGTGACAGGAGGCGAGCCTATCGCCATATTTGACACAAATTACTGACTCCGGGCTGATAATTAATTGAAAAATCCATCACATGGCCAGACCCGGGATTCGAACAGGAGACGTCAGCGTTATAATCGTACCGTACTACAACTGAGCTACCGGGGTAGTCTATTCCATTCCATTGTTATTTTCTGAAATTTAATTGCCAATGATTACGGTAGCTATTTTACTAACATGATCGAGATCGCTTTGAGCGACAAAACCAATTATAGCTTGTAGGCTAATTTTCCATTGCGTCATTATATTGTAGAACTAGTTTACAGTTTGTCGCAATGGCTACTTCCTTTAAAACTTTTATACGAACGGAAGGTTGCTGCAACTATTTTATATCGGAAAAACAATTTGCCGTACAGTTTTATTTCATTTACAATACGAGAAATAATTCAACTGTTAGTAAATTAAATTTCTTATAGGCAACGCACTTTAATTCTTTTTGAGTCGAAGGTGCTTACATAGCTTAACACTATCTCATTAGTTTGCCTCTTCGATCATAAACAAACCCTTAATGGAGTATATGCCGAAAACCTCATAGCTCACATATTATAAAGATTTCACCAATTAAAGGTACATAGTTTCTGAGGTACAGCAATACGAGCAAAAATTAGATTCACTTGGTCATTGCGTTGGGAATTGTTTTATTTCAAATATAAAAGATGTTGAATATTGATGTGGTCACTATATGATGTTGTTAGGGTAGCTAATTACGTAATAACTTGAGACACTTCACAAGACAAAGTCCCTTACGTAGGGAATAAATCAACTTGAATTAATCAACCGACTTGGTATTCTCATAACTTTTTACGTTAAAAGAACTGATTTATTATTTATTTATTATTTATTTATTATATACGCCCCACTACAGGGCACGGGTCTCCTCTACAATCGAGAATACTGAGAGTGGTTAGGCCGTATAGTCCACCACGCTGGCCTATCACTTTATTTTATATCATCCTCTCTTAATTAAAAATCATGCGTTCATTTTATTACAGCTACAACTATTTTTATGACCGTCAATTGTTTATTTTCCGCGACTTGTCCTCGTCCTCCGCCATAAAATATAAAATGGCCGACCTTATAAGTTTTTTATGGACGCTGGCAAGTTATTGTTGTGCCAACCGTGTTTAAGCGAGGGTTCGCAGGTGCGTTACTTTCGTACTTGTGGACACGTTAATTAAAAAGATAATACCGTCTGCTATGACAAATTGTTGCTTTTCATACTGATTACAGGACTTTAAGTTTAATTAAATATTTTTTTTAATGCTATCAATGGCGAGACGAGCATAGATAGATAGATAGATAACACTTTATTGTTCACCACATATTACATACAAGTAAACAGTTTACATTTTTGAAATAGTGTAACAACTGGCGGTCTTATCGCTATTAGCGATCTCTTCCAGACAACCAAACGTACGATGGATCATCCGTTATATAAGATTATATGTAATGTGGGGGGGTTTGAAAACCTAACAAATAAGAATATATATACATTATAAATACAAGGGTAACAAATATTATATATACCTAATCCTAATCAATAAAGTTTTAATGAACAAAAGAAATATTATTATTACTTATTTATATATATATATAAATAATAATAATATATTTTAACCAAAACTACAATTAAACATTAACATTGACTGTCACGATAGGGTAGAAAGATAGAATTTTTTAACTTTGTCTTTAAAAACATTAAGTGATGGCGCTTGTCGGATTGTTGACGGTAATGCGTTCCAAAGGCGAACAGCATTAACAGTAAAAGAACTACCATAAAAAGTAGTAGTTAGTAGCATACCATTCGTTTGATGGTAAGCGATACGACTGCTCATGATTAGTAGCAAAACCAAACAGCACCTTGAATTACAAAGCAATGCTTGGCATTCCACGGCGCTCGCCATCCTGAGATATAAGATGTTAAATCTCCATATGTCCAGCAGACACTCTGGCTACATCGTCCTTCAAACCGAAACACAAAAGTGCATTTACACTGCTGTTTGACGGGAGAAATAGGTATTTTTTTAAAATTAATTATCATTTGCTCAATCGGTGAAGTAAAACTGCCTATTCACATATTGTATGCGGAATTATTTGATCGATCGTAGCTTCCAATATTATTCAGGTATTTGAAGCTCTGAATAATTATTACTTATAAGCATTAGCTTACCGTTGCCGAGTAAAGCTTAGCCATACGTAATGGTTTCCTTGAAGTAAAGTTGTTTGTAATGTCTAAGTTGCAGACGAAAATAAAATATCGATCTTTCCCTACTTGCTACTCGGAAGAAAAGAAAATCAACAAAGAAGATAGCAACGCAAATGTTTTTGTGTAGTTGGGTGTCCATGAGTGTCAAAGATCAGTTACCATCAGTAAAGCGCTTGCATTTACTCTCGGAATAGACGCGGCTAAACATGATCACGGTGGTCGCGGGTTCGAATCCCAGGTCACACCCCTGACTTTTCGGAGACATGTGTGTATTGATAGTCAATCACCACGCACTTAAATAGTGAAGGAAAACATCATGAGGAAACCAGCGTAGCATAGCGATTTATATGAACTTCTATGGTATGTAAGTCCGCTAACCCGCACTAGGTCAGCGTGATGGACTATTATAGTATAGGCCATGTAATATGGCCTAACCACTCTCAATGTTACTCCCGATTGTAGAGGAGGTCCGTGCCCTGCAGTGGGGCGTATGTAGGCTGATATAGATGTTTACTTCATCAGCCATAAAATAAATAATATATGTCATTATATTAATATGAAAGTAATCATTAATTATTATTAAACATGTGTTTCTTATCTCGTCACTTTCATTAAACTATTAAAACGTAGGACAATACTCACTCGTTTTTGGGGTCACGTATTGTGGCCGAGGCAAACAATGCTCTCATTATGTACGATATTCCGTGAGCTTAACATTAAAATTGAAACACTCGAATAGCCCGCAATATATGAATATGAATTTTACAAAAGCGGAAGGTAAAATTTACCTCCCGCGCACACTCGACCAATTACATAAAATTACCCGGCTCAGGCGTGCTGTATCCTCGAAAATCTTTTATAAATGTGAATCTATATGTCGTGATACAATTATTATTTTCAATTGTAAACAAACATACTTAACGTTCCTATTGTGCTTCACAATGCAAGGCAAGAATTGATCCAAAATTTTCTGTGAATCAATATCTTCATACTTTTTTGTGTATTATTTTCGGTTCAGGACACTCTTTTTAGATTTCAATGTCCTATCACACTATGCACAGTACTATAGTAATATTTTCTCGCAAAGTATGGTATTACAGATTTTACATCATATTCTTCATTTTAGTAACGTATTATCCTGTTAAACTTGTAAGTCTGCGAAGTTTCACGCATCGCAGTCGTGAACAAAAATAATTTTGGTGGAGCGGCGCAGGCTTATATAAGTAGACTCAGCGTCATCAGTCGAGACCATTGTGCGAATACATCGCACGCGCTACCCTCGACAGGCATACAGGCGTGAGTTAAGCGCTTTTCACAGTTTGTTCATTCCTCCTCGTGTTTGGTTTGCTAGGCTCTTTGCGAGTCGAGTTTTTCGCACTTCAATTTTTTTGCGCAATTCATGTTGTTTTTACGTTGCTGTTGTTCTTGGTGATTTTTCCTTGTGTAAAATACTATGATGGAACAATTTTTAATTACTTAAGGAAATGAACACAAATTGTATTTTTTGTGTTATCATTATTATTGGATCGACCGACGATCGAGGGTTGCAGGAGGTACACGAGCCACTTTCAACAGGTAGCTAAAGGGTGAGGTCTAAGTAACTTCCTATTGTTGAAGAGTATCAGAGAAAGAGATACTAACTGCCACATGTACTTTCGCCAGCATACTGACTAAAAACCCCTTAGTAACCGTTACACGCATTATGAGCAGCAGACATCCCAGGGCAAAGAGCGCCCCGAATTAAATCCGCGTAACTGCCCCGCGATATCATTACTGGTACTTCCATTATAAGGGGCCTGGATGACCCCCACTCACCACTATTTTTGGAAACTCATTATGGGCGTCCATGAGAGAGAAGTGGCTCTATCGCACATCTCGGAGTTGTTTTCCGTAGCGCGCCGCCCCCCAAGTGTGTTCAGCGACTCTAATGACCCCTTTAGGTCGTCTCTTACAACAGACAGCGGATACAATGGGTATAAAATGTGCCCTTCTTGGGATTGCTACCACCAATAACATTCTGATTGTGTAGCTGTGGTAATTTTTACTATCACTGGTATCACTGGTGTTAGGTCTCTCATGTGTGAGTGGCCACCTTAGTAGGTACCACCGCAATTTCTATTTCTCCCGTCAAACAGCAGTGTTAATGCACTGTAGTGTTTCGGTTTGAAGGATATTGTAGCCAGAGTAACTACTGGACATATTGATATTTAACATCTTATGTCTCGGGATGGCGAACGCAGTGGAATGCCTAGCATTGCTTTGGAATTCAAGGTGCTATATGGTTTTGCTACTGTTCTTGAGCAGTCGTATCGCTGATCATCAGGCAAATGGCATACTCGTCTCGTCATTCATAGCAATAAAAAATGGATATTGTCAAGTAGTCTTATTGGTCGTATGGAAGTATGTTTGTATATACCGAAACTACGTAAATAACCAGTAAAGTCCTTAGTTTGAGACCTATGTGGATACCTAAATCTAGTCTACTTTGCATGGGTTTTTCGAATCGTAAATTATATTAAGTTTTGTCTTGAACGGTATATTTTTTTGCAAAGGTTAAATAACAAATACACGAAAACATTCACACACAAAGATATACTAAGATACAAGTAATTTTTTGTGGTTATCAGAGACTATAAGAGCTTTTTTTGTTCTAATAAGCACCCAGGTACGAAAGAAATGCATAAATCGTAAATTAAGTAGGAAAAATATTTTTCTTTTATAACACCACCTCTCATTTCGCTCCTTGAGAGTTCAATTTAATAATAAAAGTAGCCTAAGTGCATCTCCAGATCCGAGACTAACCCGTAGCTAAATTTCATTGCGTCCGTTTTATTGAATTAGTCAAGGAAAGGTGTAGACTATCTTTTGCAATTATAAGTTTCCCGAGAACAGTATTTTTTTATGTACTCTATATACTTGTATACGAGTATACCGTTGACAACGTCTATGCAAAATTTCATGTTGATTTTTAGATTATTTAAGTCTTGATTCCCTAATAAACAAACCTAACATTCTCATCTATAATTTGTACTATTAAAATAAACTAATTGAAGTTCCCTTAAACTCGTGCAAGTACAGAAAAACAGCTGTCTGCTAAGCTCTAAATACACCATTATACTTAAGAACTTAACACCCGCCGCGTTGTGCTTCGCGTATTTTCGTTTTTGACGACCGTCGGGGGAATACGCTTTCACGGACATATTTGATCTCACAGGTCTGTATCCTAAAATATCAAGAGTTTGCGAAGTTAGATTTGCAAAAATTGGCATTGAATGTGGTTAGAATGGATGAAATTAGCTGTAATTATGTTGAAATAGTAAGGAAGGAGTGACTAAGTTGTATACTTCCCATAATCTGCCTTTATTGCAAGCGACATAGTTGAACGGGCGTGAAAAACCAGCGCACCAACGCACACACAGATATCATGGCCTCGGTGTGAATTCTTGGTTTTAAATCACTGCGAGAATCCACATTAAGTACACAGATACCTCAAGTCTTTCTGCATTGAGAGGGAAAAACCCTGATCGTGATCAGGGATCGATGATTGCGGAAGGGAGAGAACGGAGATTTTCGCACATGAACGCAAACACCTGTGTTTTCTTGTTATTGAACTCAACCATATTCCTGGAACTCCATGTAGAAATAAAATCCAGCTGAGCCTAATGAAAAGATCTTCGCGTCCCCTCACAGTGTTGAGCAACCCGGAAGCCCATAGCAATATCGCCCATGAACCGTGTCATCTGCATAACAAATGATAAGCAACAATGTTTTATAGATGTTGCCAAACGACAAGAACATACCAGTAAAATGTAGAATAAACCGGATGTGGAGCTCCGGTATTTACCGACATGAGATTCGAAGAGCGTATACATCAAAAACCGAGAAGCAGAAATCAGAAATCCACAAGTTGTCGGGCAGACCATATGACGGGCATTTGGCGAGGAGACCACGGCGACCCTATCGTATGCCTTGGCTATGTCTAAAAAAGATGGGTCTATTATATTACAAAATGGATAGAAAGTCTTGTAGCACCGACCTCATGAAAGTCAGAAGATGTTGTATTAACGTCAAAGTGCTGAAACGTTTTCAACTTGCGCAAACATTTCGGTTGCTCAACATTCTCCATTTAAACTTTGAAGAACCGGTTTATGAGTATACAAGTCATGATCCTTCTACATGTTTCAAAGTGTATTAACTTGGGATTAGCTAATCGTATATACGTATGAGATCTTGAAATAATTTTCAATATCGGTATACATAGAGGGTTTTTCAAAACTGCTAAACGAATCCGGGTGGTAGTTTTAGTGACTTCAGAAATTCAAAACTTTGCTGCAGAAAAAACCGTATAGGTTGTGTCACCACAAATAGATTTAAATTACTCTAGACGACTATTGATAACTAATATAAACCTTTGGTTTCAATGGCTCGATATATCAAATATTATTTAACGAGTATCAACGCCGGAAAATCACAAAATTCCTCATGCTCTATAACAAAATCGCAGCCAAAGCTATTAACCAACATTAAATTCCCATCAACGAAATGATTAAAATTTAAAATTACTTTCACGTAACGTATGATAGATTACATGCAAGTTGCAAATGGTTTTAAAATATCCTGGGCGTTTCCGAACGCGTCTCGGGTATTTTATTGCAAGTCTGGTAGGGTAGAATACATTCACGTTATATTAATGGAACTTGGCAGGCCATGTGACTCGAATGCATCCAGATCTTTGGGCAAATACAGCAACAGAAATAGATACCTGATAGTCGACGACGCACGGCAGACCTAAAACACGCTGGCCATACGACCTGGGAGGTTACTTTGTACTCCGACACAACCGAATGTTCGACCATCGCACGTAAAACTGTACGAATTTGCCTTAATATCTTATGCTGGCACTTCACATGGCTATTTGTATTTGTGTATTTGGCATATTTAGCAAACAATTTAAGTTTAATTGAGAAAGTGTGGCCTTATTTGCTTATTTGACAATCAAGGCCAATAACAAATACGTAAGTATAAATGGTCATATTTGCCTCTATTTGCATGTTTGCTTTTAACGTCATTTATTTTGCCAAATACAACAAACACCCAATAGCAAATACAAACAGCCATGTGAAGTGCCAGCATTACAAAATGTTCGAATCCTGTATCGTATGTCGTAATCTTAGACTAAGTTCGAAGTGAATGATAAGTTTAATAGAGAATAGTATTGATTTTTAGAAGTGGAAGAGGTTTTATCCTATATAATATTCGAATTTAACTTCGTGTCGGAGTATAGTACTCTATATTCCGGTTACTACCTTCCTGGATGCTTTTCGCGGATTTTGGACAGCCACGGGGGAGACCTTGCACTTTAACTAAAAAAAAAAAAAAATCCGCTGAGCCCAACATTACCTGGACGCAGATATCCTTTTACTACACCTCACACAAGAAATTCCGCGAAAGTAAATTTCCCCGTTTTTTAAACATTTTTAATTATGTTTTCTCCTATTAGTCATAGCGTGATGTTATATAGCCCACAGCATTTCGCGATAAATGGATATCTAACTATAAAATAATTCGAACCATTAATTGCAGACATAATGAGCGCGTTCAAACAAACTCTGACTTAATTATTTAATATTAATATAGGTTTGTAAAGAGGATTTAACATTGCTACAATAATTAGAAATTCGTGAACGAGTGGAATTTCTGTATTCTTTTATGGCTCCATAATTAAAGTGGGCGGGATGTTGCTCAAAGTTGCCGCAAATACGAGTAGATAAGTAAACATCACCCGAGGTAGGGCTTTGTTCGTCTACAGTACTTGTGACCGGCGGAATCGGTCTGATATAAATTCACATTAGGTATTTAGTAGTCCATTGTGTATCACAGAGGAATTATTTCGATACAGGCTAGTAAATATTATGTCTAAGTCGACAGAATTTCACATAACCGTACAATCTTATGCTTACTTTGACAAAAAAACCGGAAATGAATGCCACATTACCTAATTAGGTTAAATTCTCGTAAATAGTGTGTCCAAGTCGATAGAACTGCACATGACCTTACAATCTTATACTAGGCTTACTTGGACACAAAAAACAAAAATAAATGCCGCATTCCCTAATTAGACAGTGTACAAAGGTATTTTAGCAAAGTTTAAATAATTTTGCATAAATTACTTGTTTTTCCTATCTCATTGCGTGTGTCAACGAACTTTAAACACTTAAAGTTAAACAAGCAACACCACGAAAATCATAGATAGAATCATAAGAAGAATATGGACGGGATGTGCGCAAGAGATCAAAAGCGAGTATATTTTATACGTGTCAATTAGCTATATTTTATTTGATACTTTCCTTAAAAATGGAGATCCAGAATATGTATTTCGTTAATTCAGGCTAAGCATAAAAAACACAGTAATTAAAAAAAAACATAAGACTTAATTAACTTACATTACGAATAGAAGCACATAATATTTTTGCAGATAGAAAATACTGGAGAGCTACAAAAATATCGAAACAATTGCTAAGAAAAGCCTATTACTAAATATTAACAATAACTTGCTCTTTCGTAATGGTGTGCGGTGATGCACTCACAGTTCCGTATATAAATTCCACGTAAAACGTGAAATATATCCACTAGCGCCCACAATTTTGTAACACAAATAGGATGTCGCTTTGCCCTAATGTGAATTGTAGTGCCGGAACAGATTATGGCGTTAGTGCTACAGTATATCGCCTAGATTATTTAAATTTATACTGGTGGCAGGTCTCTCATATGTGAGAGGCCATCTGGGTGGGTACCACCGCAGTGTCTATTTCTCCCGTTAAACAGCAGTGTAAACGCACTGTTATGTTTCGGGTTGAAGGGCGTTATAGCCAGAGTAACTACTGGACATATTGAGACTTAACATCTTATGTCACAGGATGGCGAGCGCAGTGGAATGCCAAGCATTGCTTTGTAATTCAAGGTGTTTTGGTTTTGCTACTGTTCATGAGCGGTCGTATCGCTTACCATCAGGCGAACGGCATGCTCGTCTCGCCATTAATAGCAATAAAAAAAAATATTATGTAACTTTCACGACAGAAATTTAGAAGCGGGTCAAATTATACTGATATGGATGTAACTAGTAACCCGTTGAAATTTCAAGCTCGTTTTTATGATTTGAACAAAGTTATTATATTTATACGACTGCCTTGGTGGCATGGTTGTACCACAGTGCGGTTACTAAGCTGAGGTCTCGGGTCGGGTAAAGTGATTTCTACTTTACTGTTCATTATCAGCCCGGAGTCAGGAATTTGCACCCGATATGGCGATATACATAATATCTTATTTAGGGGAGTGTGTATCGGTTATTAAGATATAAAACATTTTGTCAATATAGTTAATCACGCAGACAAAGTTGCGGGCAAAAGCTAGTACCAAATAATAAAACATACCTAAGTAGTACTTTAATTAAAATACATAGTGGACTGTCATTATATTTCTTAATTGAGTTAGGTTGTTCCAAGAAGTGGTATTGCTTCTGTATTATATAATATTCATGTGAAAGAATTCGTCATTAGAACTAGTCTTTGGATCATGAGGTTCCTACAAGCAACAACAGTTTATCTTAATTTAGCTAAATACATATTTTCCACCGTCGAGGCTCTTATAAACAAACTATGAACCAACATAAATATGTATACTCGTAATACAATGTTTGTTTGTTTGTACGTTGCGACGCTTTCATTAAATATTTGTTTTGGTTTTAAAAATACCAGCGTATGAACTTATGACAACATTTATTTTAATTTTAAACACATATCTTTTTAAACTCTCGAGGCAATGTATGCGTAGAAATAATCCTTATTTTCATTTGCCGTTTCTCTAATTACACTAATTTTCCTTTCTCTCTTTCCCGGTGACCTCGATTCGAAAGAGTTAAACAAAGAGAAATACCACGAATTTAAATTCACAAACCCTGCCTCATTAGAATATAATTAGAGTTCCGCAACGCGAAATGAATAAAACGGAACCACTATTAGGACTCGCCCGGCCGTCTGTCGATCCCTCGTAGGCCAGCATGTTATGCTGAATTTAACAAACCTGCTGATTTGAAATTTGACTGACGTAAAATACTCATTACTGGCCTGAAATGTTCTGTTAAATCATTTAATCAACTCATTGAGGACTGTTTGTTTCCAGCAATATAGGTAATAAAAAAATTATTTTTAAAATATGTTCGAGTGTGTTTACATAGTAAACGATAATTATTTGTGATAATATAATATATGGGCTGATACAGATACCTAGCAATCCATCAGTTCTAGGACGTTCGAATCACAGATGCATTTTACAATCACAAATTCTGATTTCGAACACGTAACGATTCACATTCAACCGTAGGATAAATATTTGTTTTTATTCCGGCTTATCGACGCGACAGTTATAATGGTAGCGACATAGAACATCGGTTCGCAACTCATAAATTTATCTTTCCATTAGGTACAATTAACACCTACACACCTGCTTTTTTGTTACGGCTGAACCGGAAGGTAAATATTTACTCGTACGAGTATCGAACGCACAACACATGACGTCAAGTCTAGCTTCCCTCTCCCAGGGAGTCGCCCGCTAATTCTAATAAGGCTATTCAATCATACTAAATAACTTTGAATAATTCAGCCTTCTGAGAACTTTTGTGTAAACATTTTCTAATCGCAACAAAATAGGGAGGAAAAAATTATCATTTAAAATGTTGAACTTTATTAGCAATTGACATTACATTAGGTATTTATGTTAGTTATTAGAAGCTAGTGGTTGAATATTCGTTACCATCTGGATACCTATGATGGTGGACTAAAACCAAACCATCATTGTGCTGTTGCTCGCGCCTCACTGCAACATTATGCTGAGTGGTCACCCAAGTGTCACAGCGATGCGACGCACAAACTTTTTTTTGTATGTTATTGTATATTTGTACGTGTCCTACGCTAATAAATGTGTTTTTGTTTTTTGTTTTTTAAATAGCCGTCATAAACACGCAGGTGTATTGAGCTTAAGATTCTGCCGGTGGCATCTAGACGTAATTGTGTTGACCGACGCAATATGACTTTCTTTCTCAGAAAGATAATCTATTTGCAGTGCATTGCTCCTATCACCTTGAGGGCTGCAGGCACTTTGAAGTGTCGGTGCTATTGGAAAAATATCGACAGTATAAATCGTCTACGACCTTTTACGTCCGAATGCGTGGCTGTCATGTTCTTGTCAAAACATTCAGAACAGTTTTTCTCTCTTCACATTTTATCATAGCTTAGCAAAAAAGAATGTGTTTTTAATGAGGGCGCTAAGATCGAATTTGGTTTTAACAACCCGATATACTACGACGGAGAATGTTTAGATACTTGTTATTTTTATTAATTGTTGTTAATATTCTCTTTGTACATTTTAAATTGCAAAACAAACTTAACCGCATGAAAAATGTATAGAAATACCTGCGTGTTAAATTATTCAACGAATACATTGAAATGTTAATGGTGCAATACCATGTGTTATTGTTTTAATGCTATTTGTGACCGCATCGTACCCTTTTTTGCTAAGTTATATATTTGATATATCTAATACTATTGGAATGCGAATATAAATGCTTCGTGTTTATAAAAACATACCTGATTAATGTGTTATATACACATATATATTTTTTAAATTCTTAATTATAGTTCCAAATTTCGTCACACACCAATAGAAAATAAATGGCTCATATTTTTTTTTATTGGAATTGGAATGGCGAGACGAGCATATCGTTCAAGCGGTACGACCTCTCATGACCATAGCGAAATCAAACAACGCTTTGAATTACAATGCACTGAGATATAAGATGTTAAGTCTCAATATGTCCGGTAGTTACTCTGGCTACAATGTCCTTCAAACCGGAACAAAACAGTGTATTTAAATAGACCTTGCGGTGGTACCTATCCAGGCGGCCTCTCACAAATGAGAGACCTACCACCACTGAAGGAAAACGAAGCTTATATGTAAACTTAGAAATTGCAATCTGTCTTGTGGGCTGGCTTGTCAAACGACGTAATAACAGGGGCAGGGCGCGATCCATTCACTAGATTAAACAATATAAACATTCTTATGGTCCTGCGTCACTGCTATGTACCAGTCTATATAAGTATTATAAAAAAGTAATGTTGTACTCGTATGTAGGAAGTTATCGTCGGAACTACTGAACCTATGTGAAAAAAATCCTTGCCATTTTTTTGACGCCTTATAACACATTACTATAGGCTGTACTTTAGTTTAATAGTATAGTACAGCCAATAATATAATAGGTGATGATAATTATACTGTTGATAATAATGATAATATGTAAAGCTATTTGATGTGTTAAAACAAAATGAATTGTAACTAAGTGAAGCTGGAACAGCTTATATACTATATAATATATTGAACTGAGGGTATTTATAATATAGATGGAGCGCTGACATACATTTGCGTCTTTGATAACGTAGATATTATTTCCTTGTACGTATTGTTGGTGGCGCTCCTATATTTGTGTAAATTGAACCAGTTAATTAACGACAAATTACTATGAATTCCTTTGATAACCGGAAAATATTTAGCTATTACAATTTTAAAATTAGTTTTCGTGGAATTAAATAGCCCTAAAGTAGTTATATTCTTTTGTTTTTTTAAATAATTCGAGCATGTAGTATTTACTGGTGGTAGGTCTCTTATATATGAGAGGCCGCCTGGGTGGATACCACCGCAATGTCTATTTCTCCCGTCGAACAGCAGTTTAAATACACTGCTGTGTTTCGGATTGAAGGACATTGAAGCCAGAGTAACTATTGGTCACATTGAGACTTAACACCTTATCTCTCAGTCTCAGGATGGCGAGCGCAGTAGAATGCCAAGCATTGGGCGGTCGTATCGCTTACCATTAGGCGAACGGGATGCTCATCCCGCCATTCATATCAATAAAAAATATGTAGGACAAATATCAGCCAATAGGCGGGCAAAAAATATGGCCCAGAACCATCATTTTTATATAGTGCCGGTACTTGAAAAACGTATTAAGTACCGGTAGGCTGTGTTATACTCTAAGATATTCGAATACCAGATTTTTGCCACAGATTTCATAAAGTAGGCTTACTTATAAAAATCGTAAGGACAATATTTTTTGCTCAGAAATGGGTCATCTATATGCCAAAACATAATTCTTTTCAGTAATAAGTAGATACTAATACGAAATCTATGAAGACCTTAAAGAAAGATATCACAATGCAATATGTCTGAAATAATGTGTTCAAAACTTTTTCATAAATATTAAAATAACAAGGTTTTAAATATTATTTATACAAGTCTGAAATAAAGCTTATTATAGTTTAAAAAAAAATATTATACTTTTCTCTGCCTTTCATATTACGAATTAATACATATATGTATAAGTTTTTAATTCGCTTTAAATCGATTCCGGGCATAATTATATAAATAAGCAAAACATTATAAAATAACAGTAATCTCTTCTTTTCTAGTCAGAATCTGACTTCAATCTGCGGTTTCAAAGTTTTTCGTTTCCTCCTTAATTGTTTTAAAATTATCAAAGAGAGTAATTTCAAATATCGTATAAAGATGTTGCTTATTACTGTGGTAAATTAAGTTACTCACGTCACTGAATGACTATCCAAAATATTGCTATTTATATAATAATTAAATACCTATTCATTTGAAAACGCCGCACCCGAAAACTGCCATTCACCGATAACGTTGTCATTAAGCTAAACTATGGATATTATCTAAAGTTAATTAAGCTACAGCGTAATGCCCTACATTAAAACAGATACACATTAATAGGTTATTTTTCGCAGTGACGTAATAACTTAAATGATTGTTCATTAACGTCACAACTGTCACGAGAGACATAACATGAATGTTGCGCGGCTTTCCGCTAAATTATTTACTGGACTTCAAATTGGTAAACAAGAAACATTAAACGTAGTTATGTTATTATAATTTATACTGTAAAATTATATATAAAAGATTAGTAAAATTATATTAATTATTCTCAATCGTACTGTCGATTGTAGAGTACCCTGCAGTGGGACGTATATGGGCTGATACACTAAAATTATATATGGGATGTATAAATATATTATAGGTTGCCTGTTGATAAGGGACCAGACGCAACTATCAACATGTTCACGGTGGTCGCAGGTTCAAATTCCAGGGCACACCTCTGACTTTTCGGAGTCATGTGTGTATTGGTAGTCAATCACCACAAACTTAAACGGTGAAGGAAACATCTTGAAGAAAGTTGCATACTACAGGGATGTGTATGAATTTCTATGGTATGTAAAGTCCGCCAACCTGCATTAGGCCTTACCAATCTCAATCGTTTCTCGATTGCAGCGTACGCCCATGTCTTGCTCTGGGACGTATATTGGCTGATACAATACGATACTACAGTATTGGCCAACGAGTATGCTCTTCAATTTGTTCTCAGCGAAAGAGACCGGCATATCTTGTTTGGCACTGAGATACTTAGAAAGTAAACTTAACAGCTTGCAATTCGTTTAAAATGTGTGATTCTCACTGCCACATGCATTCACAATGCCCGAAAACCATAAATATGTTGTTGGACTTAATGGGAAAACGAATGAGTAGACATTATTTAGTCTATGAATTTTGATATAGAAAGAAACACAACACTAAAGCAGAAAGACTGGTACCGTTTCTCTTATCGTTCTCTTTAAGTCTTCTTTCATTACAACGTTGCGTACCATTTTCGTTCTATTTGTCCAAGCGTATCTACCAAAAACATATTATATGTATGTGTCTCTATTATACGACAAGGCAGGTAACGACACGGTCTAGTCTACAGCCTATGCTGTCCAAACATGCGCAGATCCATCACTTTAAATTCTTAAAACTAGCACCTCTTTGCATACTGAATTTCAAAACCATTTTTCAGCACCGTCTAAACGGAAACAAAACCAATCCAACGCTGACTGAAAAGTAAACATCGTACGATATTCCGTTGGTGCGGATAAAAGTTTTATAAATGTGTGTTTGCTAGCACCGAACCGTGCGCGTTGATTGGCGAGTCTGACTGGCGCGTCGTTTGACTGTGTCTATAATAAAACATCCCGCGGTTTCATCTGGCTTTTGCAGAATCATTTTTTACAGATCGAGCGGGTTCGATCCCCGCACCGAAATATTTGTGTGAACCACATACTTGTTTCGGGTCTGGGTGTTTGTGAGACTGAAAAGTCTCTCGTAGTTCCTGATACCTACGACACAAGACTTCGATATTAGTGTGGGGTCAGGCCTATGTATGTGACTGTTGGGTGTATTTATTTATTATTTATAGGTGTGAATGGATATAAAAGATAGTAGGATATTTTATGTTTCTTTTATATTGTTAACATGCGGATTAGCGTTTGTAGCTTGTCGTTTAGCCATATATTATTATTTTGATAAATGTGGAAAGAAATTTCTTAATTGTGAAGGCTCGTTAAATAAGATTAATTCCCGAAAAGTCCCAAGAAATTTTCATAAACGTATAAATTACTCGTGATTTTTCTTCACTAGATCATAATTGTTAATTGGTAGATTAAGTAATCTTTCGCCAAAAAGCGTGGGTTAAGCTCGCTAATCTAAAAAACAGCAGCAAACTAATCCTTTTTGTTTGTAACAAATGAAATATGATACCTTTTATGGTGGCTTATTCCACCAAAATAAAAATAATTTATTTGCTTAATCTTGTTTGATCCCACAACTCTCCTTGTAAAATACTTATACTACAATGTAGGTTTCAGATAACAGAGAAAAAAACTTAATATTTATAACGTTTTATCGTGTCAAGAGGCTATTCGAGATACAAATCCCAGTCCCGGGCAACACACATCAGCTTTCAAATAAAAAAGCGCTCAAACTCGTTTGCTTGTTCTGGGAATAGAACACGATTCACATCCAATCGATTCTGAATACAATGCAATAAATTGAATTAAAAACCTGTTGATACTTAACTTTCCTATCTGTATCTGTATCTGTATCAGCCCATATACGTCCCACTGCAACGCACGGGCCCACTCTACAATCGAGAATATGATTGAGAGTGGTTAGGCCATATAGTCCACCACGCTGGCCTAGTGCGGGTTGGTTGGGTAGTTGGGTTGGTTGCGGGTTAGGTTGGGTTTTAACTTTCCTAGATTAACGGCAATTACTAATTTGGGAGTGTGAAGTATGCATTCTAAATAAAAATAATAAAATAAAGATTAAAGATACGATGCCACAGAGAGACACACAAATGTCAGACTTATAACACTGCAATTAAATATTTAAAGGTATCTGTCTGGCTACTGTTGTTTTAAGTATTGTCTGTCCAAGAGTTTATTTCCAACAATAGCTTCTAACATTAGAATTTACATTTTAAATGTTTTGGCTATTTATAAAATTAAATTATTTTCACTAGTAATAGGGTTTAGTTATAATTTATACCCTGTTAACGTTGTATTTGTAATGCCATTTTGAACCTGGTAAACTACAATCTGTCTGTATCTGTATCAGCCCATATACGACCCACTGCAGGGCACGGGCCTATTCTACAATCGACAGTACGATTGAGAGTGGTTAGGCCATATAGTCCACCACGCTGGCCTAGTACGGGTTGGTACTGGTAAACTACAAGTGGCTTGCCAATTAGTAAATGATTATTATAAACTACACTAAAACAGGAAACTAAACGATAATCACAAGTTAACATAGTTGCCCATTGTAAATATTCGTGACATTTGAATATCTTAATGTGAGAGGCCGTCTGGGTAGGTCGCACCGCAATTTCTATTTCCCCCGCCAAACTGCACTAAAAAATATACTGTTGTGTTCCAGATTTAGGGACATTGTAGCCAGAGTAACTACTGGACATATTGAGACTTAAAATCTTATGTCTCAGGATGGCGAGTGCAGTGGAATACCAAGCATTGCTTTGTTATTCACAGCGTTATTTTATTTGATTTTGATCATGAACAGTAGTTCATGAGTGGTCGTATCGGTTACCATCAGACAAATGGCATGCTTGTCTCGCCAATCATCGCAATAAAATAAATAGATTAATAAGATTTTTTGCTAAACTTGTTTTTAACCGCCACCTTTGTTTCATGTAGAACCTAAAATATTTATAGTGGGATTTGATATCTTGTTGTACTGGTTTCGATTGGAAAACAGTCGCTTTTTAGTAAATACGTTTACGTTTATTTATCTACTGATAGCGCGCGAGTTGAATGCAGTCGGGGCCTGAGGTGAAGAGCGGGAGCATCTCCCTTCGCCGTCCGCACGTGTCCCCTCCCGGGCCTACAGCTTAGTGCAGTGCTTCCCGAGTTATCGTACGCTTGTTACGATACTCAACATATTATAGCTCGTGTTGTTATTTTTTTTTTAATGATTCATTATGACAAATTGTCCATCAATTATGTTAAAAATAACGAATTTTTATTCATGGCCAAGCACGAGAAATAGCGAAAATTGTGAATAAATAATTTGTTTTATTTGATTTTGGCGTGTAAAATAATTACTTATTGAAAATGTGTGATATTTACTAACTTGTTTATTTTTTAAATTATGTTTATCTAGTTTTAAGTGACAAACTTAAAACAATGTAAAAATTATCGATATACCCACTATGGCCATCAATAATTAGATCACCGCACTACCGCATTCCTAAGCTCTGCATTCAACTCGCGCGCTATGAGTAATCAAATCTTTATTGCACGAAATAGAAAACAAAAATACGGTGAAGAAACAACACATTAATAATAGTTTACCCTTATTTAAATAATATTGGTAACACAAAGTACATTTCAAATATTGCTACATTTAACTAAAACTGTGGCTGTTCCTGTATCAGCTCATATACGTCCTACTACAAGGCTTGGGCCTCCTCTACGTACGATTGAGAGAGGTTACGCCATATAGTTCACCACGCTACGCACGCCTAGTGCAGGTTGGAGCATTTTACATACCATAGACTTTCTTATAAATGGTGGTAATTCTCACATATGTGAGAGGCCGCATTGTCTATTTCTCCCGTTAAACAGCAGTGTAAACGCACTGTTGTGTTTCGGGTTGAAGGGCATTGTAGCCAGAGTAACTACTGGACATATTGAGACTTAACATCTTATGACTCAGGATGGCGAGCGCAGTGGAATGCCAAGCATTGCTTTGTAATTCAAGGTGTTGTTTGGTTTTGCTACTGTTCATGAGCGGTCGTATCGCTTACCATCAGGCGAACGGCATGCTCGTCTCGCCATTCATAGAATAAAAAAAAGAAAAAAAAGGATGTTTTACACCACTTTTTTTATACTGCCCCGATATAATGACTATACTGCGCCTGATGGTGAGCGTAAATGCCGTCCAGGCAGAGTATCGATTGGCAACAGACGCCAGTCCTTTGCCATTCGATACAATTATGTCGGCCTGCTAAGATCACTGTTACAGCGCGTGGTGATTGATTTAATTTATCAATACACACACGACCCCGAAAGTCATAGATGCACCCTAGAATTTGAACCAGCGATCACTGAGAAAATGTTGGCATCCTATCAGTTACCAACCGGCCAACACGCACTTTGACTTTGCTGCATGACCCGAAAAATATATTTTTTTTGTTTTGTTTGGACTACTGTAGGAATTGGGCGGTTCTATCACGGTATATACTCGTACTGCTCCACTGAAAATCGACGTGAAATGAAGGCTTTGCTTTCGTGTTTCGCTAGTGAATGAGATGGCCGGAAGCCCAAAACCCCTTACCTCCTGCTTTTTTCTTTTCTTTTCCTCATATTTCGAGCAGCGTCATTTATCATGAAATGAAGCGTTTGCTTGTTCGCCAGAAGTACTTAAAAATAAAAATCTGAGTACATTCTAGTTATTTCACAAAAAATAAATTGAAACATACCAGTCATCGGAGCGCAATGCAACCTTTAACAACCAATACACCATTTAATAGATATATTTATTGAAGTAAGTAACATAACTGCGCGGGTTTTTATTGTTAAAAGGTGTAATTATTGACTTCTTTTGAAATCACATTAAAAAATACACTCTCGGTTATAATCATGTTTAAGTTAAAGAACTTCAATTTTTCTGGCGACATCTTTCCTTATTCGAATTGCATAAATATGTCTTATAAAATTATTTTTTCGAGCCAGCCAACAAAGCCAACGGAATTCAGAACAGTTTGTTGGAAGAAACTGGGATGCAACGAAAGTAAAATACTCGCCAAGATTATTTTATTTTTCACTGTACGTAATCACAGATTAAATGAGGAATGATTTCTCAAAGGAAACATTTTCAGAAGCACTTGAAGTGTTTTCAAGTGTCCGCTTTAATACGCAGACTTTTCGATAGAAACAAATAATTTCAGATAAATTAAAAATGATCCGCGTTAACTAATAGATTCGGAGTTTTTTTAATTTTATTTCAATGAACGGTAAGACGAGCATGCCATTCATCTGGTGGTAAGCGATATGACCGCTTTTAGACAGTAGCAAAACCAAACAACACCATAAATTCCAAAGCAATGCTTGACATACCACTGCGTTCGCCGTCCTGAGACATAAGATGTTAAGTCTCTACTATATTATATCCAGTAGTTACTCTGGATACAATGTTCTTCTTACTGAAACAAAAAGTGCATTTACACTGCTGTTTGACGAATTGATATTATTGAATTTATAGTATTCCGTCTGTTGTTTTCATTTATAATTGACGTATATTTTAAAAACCAAATATATCATTGTTTTGATAGCCTCCATGATGGAGTTGATAAGATGCCGCCCGGCTGTGAAACGAGAGGCCGCGGGTTCCATCACCGCACCGAAACAAATATATGTGTGAACCACAGGTATTTGTTTCGGGTCTGGGTGTTTGTGAGACCGAAAAGTCTCTCGTAGTTTCTGATACTGACGACACAAGACTCGATCTTAGTGTGGGGTCAGGACTATGTATGTGGCTGTTGGGTGTATTTATTTATTATGGGTTTCACAATTATGGAGTTACCAAGCCACTCATACTACTTACTTACTATAAAAGAAGTCCTTAAACAACAAAAGTATTGTTAACTCAAAAACACAATAAGTAACCGTAAAAATGGAAAATGATTAAAAAAGCCCGAAAGGCACGTTTTACATTTTACTGTTTTCCATTCTTTTGATATTATTGTTATTGCAGTGTGTGACCGTTGTTTGTTGGTTTCACTTTCTAATATTTTACTTTCAAAAGAACAAATATCTTCGCTTTGTTCGCTATTCTTTTGATGACTCCGTAATGTGGATTACAAAAAGCTAGAAAGGGAATTTGTAATGATGAGGTACTGTTCCGAATATTATATAAAAATATTTAAAAAGATCTCTGCCTTGTCAAGCTTTGTTAACTTAAGAGCCTGTGAATGATACTTTTCTGAATTGGAGATTAGCCAATCCAAACATATTATTAGTAATAGGAACTGGCCACAGCCTCCGTGGCTCAGTTGGTTAAATACCGGCTATAAAATATCCCTGCACCGAGACAAATGTTGAAGTGGTCAACAGGTATTTGACAAAAACTATCGATTTATCATACACGATTACAATATTTAAAAAAGTGTATTGTCATGTCTGTCGTCACTAGAATAATCACCGGCTTAATCTTCGGTCGGAGTCTTGATATACCCTGTATAAATAGCAAAAAATAAACATCCATACCCATATTTTATGCAAATTAATCATAATAATCCTAAACGCGTACCATTCAAATGTAAATAAACTATGAAGAAACTGCCATTGTTATGAGAAAGTTGAAACGAAACGACCAAAGTTTAGCGCACCTGTTTGTTAATTGCTTATGCTTTCCGAAGTGGTTTAACGAATATTTATTTTTTAAATATTGATTTTACATTGGGCATGGTTTCCATTCTACGGTTGTTATACCGGGTATATCAAGACTGCTACCGAAAACGAAGCCGGGTGGTAGTTTTAGTGTCTACAAACAAAATGCAACTAAAAATTTCGCAAATGTGACATTTTTTTATCATTTTTTAAATATCGTCATGTTTGGGTGGTAATTCCATAGTTTTGTGTAAAATAATAATTTGAACTCTTTTATACCTTAGAGTCTTTCTAAATAAAAGGGTATACACTGTTCTTTTAGCCAAACCTAATCCTTCTGGGAAAAAGGTGTGAGATAATGTATGTACCTAGCTTACCGTTACTTATGGTGACCGAACAATAACAGAATGTTAAATTACTTTTAAATGTTGGTAACTCTGATCATAAATAAATAACAACAAACATTAAGTATATTAATTATTGGATATACTGTGTGTTTCGGTTTGAAGGATAATGAAGCCAGACAAACTACTGGTCATAATGAGACTCAACATCATATGCCTCAGGATGGAGAGCGCAGTGGAATGCAAAGCATTTCTTTGTTATTCACGGTGTTGTTTGGTTTTGCTACTGTCATAAGCGGTCGTATCGGTTACCATCAGACAAATGGCAGGATGGTTCGGCATGTGTCGAAATAAAAAAAGTCCTGAAAGTATTTTTCTCGGTGCGGAAGTTCTATCAGCGGTCTCTCGTTTCACACGGTACAGACTTACAGAGGCGTTTACATCCATCAAGTGTATTTCCTTCCCAATATAGAGGGGCGAACATATCTCTTTGCCCGGCAGAAATTCTAGTCCTTGTCAGCTTGGCATAGAAAATAAGACTTTACAACTCAAAGCCCATACGTTGTACCCTAAACTAATGAGGATACATAAAATTTAATAATTATAGTGGTGAATACACGAAGGAGGATGTCTTACTGGTTGTCATACTGTTATCAAAATATTAGCAACAGTTTTTCTCTATTTAACGCATTGTTTGAAATATATTTTCTTAGTATAAACAACAAGCATTTATACTAGACTAGTAATATATTAGTATTACCACATCCAATACAATAAAATGTGACAATAGAAAAACTGTTCCTAATATTTTAACACCAGCATGACCAAGTATTGCACGCCAAAAAACCGGCGACGATCTATACAACTCATTACTAACTCTGATTTTTATGTACAATTCAATGCTACTGCTCTCGTCGTAAATCGTGAAGAATCTTTTGTTCAATAAACAATCCTTCATTGCACCTCATTGCACGTATAAAGAGAATAGCATCTTATCTAGAAAATAATTACTCTCTGTCTCAAGTATTTAGCTTAGCAGAAGTTAATTAGTTCGAGCAACAGCTGGGACGGCGCGCTTAAGGTATCTACCCTCCTATAAATTTTCTGTGTCTATAACGCCAAGAACAGCTAAGTCACAGAGGCGACGACTACCGTCTTGTATACGAGCATTTATATATTTTTAAAGTTGATTACTACAATTTTAATTATTTGAAGTCGGTAAAATTTTGTATGTATATCGCGAATGAATGAATAATGCCTTCTTAAATAGCTCTATATGTACGTTTAATTCCATCTTGTTATACCATTTATCTGTAAACTATTTTCGTCATTTTTAACTTCAACAATAGTAAATCTTACGCCGCTCTGTGCGCGGAATAATCTTAATAAGAGATTCGAAGCTTTCATTTCAGATTTTTTATGTTATTTTAAGAAGACTTACACACTAATATCAATAATAGTTATACAACTAACAATTATTACTAATAACAAGTCCCAAAATTAATATTATTATTTAACTAGACAACAGAAACAAAAAAAGCAGTTACCATGAGAAGAAAAATAAAAACATCAACATAATAAGAGTAAAAAGCTTAGCAATGACGGTTCTGTGAAAATATTTATTCTATACGACGTAAGTACCTACCTACTGCATACATTACGCTGAATGTTTTACACAGTGATGCCTTCAACAGAAGACGTATTTGCATATATTAAAATATGGGTATAGGTGTTGAAAAATGAGCCGTCTTACACCGCGGCGTAATTCATTTTGTGTTGAAAATATGGAGAATTGTGATGCAAGCTTAAAAATCTCTTATTTACACCACCAAATATGAATTCTTACTGTACTCGTTGTATGGAATTGAAGCAATGGTAAGTAAACACGTCGGTTCTTAGGTTAAAATAATTGATTAAACATTTAAATATCTGATTACATTTTTGTCTTAATCTTTTGTACAAAAGTTTGGTTGCTATTAACATTTGTTAAATCGATGATGATAAGCAATTCAGTCAGTAATGCCATGATAATATTTTACTATGATGAAACGTCAGAAAGACTTTTTAGACTGATGTAATAAACACATACGAATCTCGCAAAACTGTATATAAAATTTGTATTGCAGCGATCTAGTCGGCTAGGGTGTAGTGGTGCAAATTCGCTCTGGCGCGGCGTACGTGTGCAAAATGATTTGTTTCACCAGGATCAGGTCAAGTTATACCGCATTTATCATTGTTTGTCGGCGCCAGCACTATACCGCATGATGGATGAACCAACCACCGTTAAACTTTGCTTTTCTATTAAACATAGTGATTCATGTACACATTACGGCGTAAATAAATTAGATTAGCTATTACTCGCACGCAGACGGATGCGTGGGATCTTAATTGAATCTCCGAATCCTTAATTAGTTTGGGAATCTTGTCCCTTTCTACGGTTCTAGAGTTTTGGGCGTTGGTTGTAAATGTTTCAATTTACATTTTTTATCAACATTTTTCAAGTTTTTGGATGAGTGTAATAATTATAGCGTTTTTAATTAGGAACTTAACTATCCTCTCGATTTTAAAGCATAATCGACCTAAACGTCCATCTACATACATCTATTGCAAATATGAAAAACTCTCGCAAAAAGCCATTATTTTCTCATCTCTAAAAAATATGTAATACTGCTGAGTATTTTAAAGCGGGGAAATAAAAACCTATTAATCTTGGACTGACGGCAGCGTTCGTGCATAAAACCGAGAACATTCTCCAAAATGCCGCAGATTGTTTTGTAATTTTGTTTTGATAAGAACATAAATATTACATAGTTTTGAAATACAAAAAATATTTTCTTTTAAAATTATAAAACTATAGTAAAAATCATTTTCAAATGCAGTATTACGCCATATGTAGAGCTGATGAAAATGTAAGGATCATTTTTAACTTATGACAATGATGATTAAAAACGTATATTTAAGACATACGAGTATAATCAACGGAATTTATAAGCCTGGTAAGTAGTAATATCTTGGTTTATAATTATTTTTCAAACCTTGTAAATTCTTACAAAAATAAAATTCGAAGCTATTGACAATAATATTTGATTCAAACAGCCCAATTCTCCAACTATAGTAGTAATTTATTTAGTACCGAGGAAAAGGGTTTAGGAAGTAACATTTTCTTAAAGATATATCGAAGGTTCATTGAATAAAACGTCGACAGTCTAGGAAGGGACCGGGCCCTTTATTATCATGTCGGGACTGATGTAGGACGATAGGATCCGGCCGCATTAGACAAATACTCGGGACGCTTGATACAAACACGTTGTCCCATCGACTCAGCAATTTTGCATTTTGACCTGACAATTTCACTCACCTGTGTTCTTTAGAAGTACATTTGGTCAGCAGAAAGAGAATCTTTGGTTCTATTTTTGAAAGGGATGGGAGTAGGTTTTGATATTGGTGAAAGTAATTTACGTATATCAGTGTAACATTTGTAAGAATGTTCTATTGTGTTTTTGATAGTTATTTCCAATAAATTATATTTATTTGGAACGGTTAGTCAGTAGATAATTTAATTGTTTTTTTTTAAAGTTGTTTTATTGAATCAAAATTATGTTATATTGTTTTTTTTTTTAAATGGCGTGATGATCTATTGGAAATTGGAAAACGGAATTCACGGTCTTCGCGGGTTCGAATCCCAGGACAATTAATTACCACGCACTTAAACGGTGAATGAAAACATCGTGAGAAAATGAGCATATATTAGCGATTTATTAGAACTTCTAAAAAAGGAAGTCCGTCGAACCATACTAGCTCAGGGTGCTGGACTATGGACCAACCCTACTCGATGAATCATTTCGTTATTGAAGAGTTCCACGCCCCGACGTAGAACTTATATGTGCTGATATTATTCTTAGAATTAGGTGAATGTTTAAAGGAAATATTATAACGTATAATTGCGCATGTCGTTTGTACATGAAAAGCCACTAAACAAGAAATAAAAATAACTTTTATACACTATTAAATTATCATGTAAACAACAAGAAACATCTATAAACGAGTCATCGCCCAGTGCTTGCAAAATAAATTGTTAATGAGACATATTTTCTCATTTCCTCAACGGTAAAGCGTAGGCAAATAATAAATTGCAAAGGAAATTTTTAATAAAGGCGGCATAAGGTTTCACTTTTAATTATAAAGGTTTGTTTTTCATTAACCCTTAAAGTGTTTTGAGTGATGATATAATCATTTGATTTAACCCATTCTTGACCACCGTGCCAATTTGGGAACACTTAATAAAAGAGGGTAGATAAAAAAAGCTTTGACAATAGTTAATATTATGTTACTTTGTTATGCAGTCGAAGGAATATTCTTTAGGTTAAAACATCGGGATATACTAATTTGTTCACAAAACTTTTGTTTTGGATACATTCAAGTTCGTTATTCGGAGGACACTACAGGTAAGTGTAATTTTGTTCTTATTTTTTATTACAGATGATGAATATCATGAATATTGTTGATATTTTTGTAAAATAAGTACCTAATCTAACCTCTAAAGTTATTTTATTGCAGTTATTTTACATGTATATAAAAACATAGGGACATAAATATTGGTGTGCCAATTTGGGTACAATGGCTACAAGTGTAGTAAAAATAACCATTTTATTTACAGAATCAATATGAATCGCAAGCAATATTTTAGTGGTACTTATGACTTCAGGGGCTTAGAAGAAGGTATCAGTACAATAGCTGAGGATAGTGACGAAGGCTGGGAGTATGATTTAGCGATTGTTCCACCAGAAGAAGAAGAAGAAGGAGATGATGATGTGGCACCTAGTACCCGACCAACCGATGTCTGAGGAAATATTGAGGTATTTGTTTGCAACGTGAGTTACTCTAGAATCCAAGGATAGCAGTGATGATGAAACTTTAGCTACTAAAAGATCACGACCTTTTATAGATCGTCCCAACCAGAGCAGCCCACTGTCTCTGCGTGCCGACAGTCATCCAGTTTTCCGCTTTGGCGAAACTGTTCACCTAATTACTCGACAATCTTTGGACAAACTGGCGATATATTAGCTCTCCAAAATCGCGCCAAGCAGGCACTACAAGGTTTGTCAGCCATTGCAAGATTTGAGAAGCTTTTTGATCACGGAGTTTAGCATGTTGTGTGCCAATCGAAATAATCGGCATAACTTCATTGTCACTGCAGACTGCTTCAGAGCTGAAAACTTTTTTGGAAATACTGATATTGTCGGGGTATCACAAACAAACCCAAAGAAGAGCCAATGTACCAATTACCATACCGCCGAAGTGTCGCCAGACATGACCTCAGAGTCAATATTGAAAGTTTACAGTTGGATGGGGTTGATCACGTCCCTGAAAAGCTTCCAAAATGATGCTATCTGCTGTGTGATGTGTTGTGTGATGTGCTGTGTGATCACAGGCCGCTGAGGTTGCAAGAAGTGCAAGAAAAACCTGTGTATTGAAAAATCGTGTTTCGAAAATTTTCACTCATAAGGAGCCGTTGTGCCAATTTGGGAACACCCCTGAAAATTCATGAAAATTATTTCATTCGTGTTTTTTTGTGATACTATTTTCTCTCGCAGCTACTAAATTTCAATTAATAAAAGAATTTTAAAAATCTGGTCTGTAGTTTTGATTTGGCCACTAATGGGTTAAGTTGGTGCAAATGAAATATGTTAATTTGATTTTGATAATAATGTGTTAATTGTAACAGACAGTTGTTTAAGTGATGGTGTAAGAATACAGGGCGATGCTGTGTCATCGAGGTTTTTGGCCATGGTGTGTGTGGACACTGGTCCTGCTCTGCGCTTTGGGACAAGGTGAGAAATGTTTGTATTACTAAATATTATTTATATATGTTTATCTGCCACAATTACTGAAAATAGTCGTCGAAGAGGCGTCTTTATAAATTAATTTTATAACATTCTATTTTTATACATTTAAAAATTTGTTGCCGAGTCTCCTAGAAAATGGAAAAGACAATTAGAGAGCTTTTCTGCAAAGTAAAGTTTTAATTTGTTTCAAAACTCGTTAACATTGGTTCCAATTTTTTCGTGAAAAGTTTGTAGAAAAAGCCTATTGTATAAAACATTAAACATATTTGTTTGTTCTTTACATGCTTTAAAACATTTTGTCAATAGAGAAAATTGGCTTTGTACTTGCAAACAGTTTGGTTACAGATACGAGTTTCAAGAATATATTTATTGATATGACATTTTTGTATAGTTATCGTGTACAAATACTCATAATCAGTTTCAACCACGGGAATTCATACATACATAAATTCACGCCTTTTTTTCCAAAAGGGTAAGCAGAGGTACTACCAGGACACCCACGTTTCTCATTGAATGTTGCATCCTATGATATAATAGAGGGCGAGCCTATCGCTTAATGAATAGATAAATTGAATATAACTTTGACTGACCTTGGATTCAAACCCGAGGCCTCAGCGTTATGATAAATAGTATTGCAGTAGAATTGCACCACGGACGAATTCACTGCGTCATCAAGTCAGTCAATCCAAAGGAATCTACTCCTATAAGCTTCCTCCAATGATTTTGAACATAGGAAGGTTTTGAAAAAAAAAAAAGACCACTTTTCAGGCCAGGATAAAAAGTGATAAAAAAATAAAGCTTCTCGCAGAAACTACTGCCTGTAATTAAATATTGACGTAGCTAAGCTGTCTCTTCATTAGTTATCTCGCTATTTAGTGATGGCCGGAGTAAGTAAGAAAAAAGAAAAACGATTGATTGTTCACAGTCACAACATAAACATTGTTATAAAAACACAGAATAGAAGAAATAAAGAATGGCAGGTCGCGGCTGAGACCGGTAGGTGTCAGCTTATACTATGATGTGGTGCCAACCAAAACACAACCATGATTTTCCAAAGTATCGTCTGTTAGCCAGGGTTCACCACGAGCAGGTGAAGTAGACATGGGTTCTGGAAGATGTTGGATGGAAAACCTCTTGCAAATAATGAGACTTATCTAAAATGCCTTAACTAATTTTTTTATTGCTATAAATGGCAAAACTATCATGCCATTCGCCTTAAGGTAAGGGATACCTCTGTTTATAAACAGTAGCAAAACTAAACTACACTATGAATTACAAAGCAATGTTTGGCAGCCCACTGCGCTCACGATCAGGAGACATAAGATATGAAGTCTTAATATGTCAAGTATTTACTCTGACTACAATGTCCTTCAAACCGGAACACAACAGTGCATTTACACTGCTGTTGACGGGAGAAATAGACATTGCGGTGGTACCTACCCAGGCAGCCTCTTATATCAGACAACTACTAACAGTATTCTTTTTTTGTTCTTTTCCATAGACCGGCAATGTACTAGCAATTATCAAATATTTATAGTAATATATGTCGCGTACGGTTTTAATCTATACGATAGGAAATATTAACAGTTTTTTCAAACATATTTAATTCCAACAACAGCTATCGAGTGTTATATAAACAACTTTGAACGAAGTCCCTAACAATAGAGTGTATTCAAAGCGATTCATGCTTCGCTGCCACCATCAAAGTATTACAAATATAGAGAATGTGAGGCAACAAAAGCGCTACATTAGTGGAGAAAATAAAATTCCATACATTTTTAAGGTTTCAACATAATTTTGTTTGAGCAACATTTTCTAGGAAAACAACGTATATATGCCAGTAAATTTTAATTGTAAGCAATTTATATTATTACGACGGCGTGAACTTCATAATAGGGCACTCTTGATTCATTTTTATGTTAAATTAAACCACAAAGATAAAGTGATAATTTTTTTGGACCACGTATTTTTGAACAACTTCTCACAGAGAATCACAAACAAGAATCTGTGCAGTTGCTTGTTTTAATGTTATCTGTATCAGCCCATATACGTCCCACTGCAGGGCACGGGCTTACTCTACAATCGAGAGTACGATTAAGAGTGGTTAGGCCATATAGTCTACTACGCTGGCCTAGTGCAGGTTGGTTTTAAAGTTAGTTCAACAATAATTATAACTTCACAATAACTCTTTTCTACTGATAACCACGCTAAACGTGTTAATGTCTTACTAATTAATAAACGTTTCATTGCACTATAGGTTAATAAGTATTGAATCACGACATGACTTTGCGAGTCTGTCGCGCTTTATCAAAGATCAGTCATTATAGTCAATAACAAGTTTGAATGTACCTTAAAACGTCTATTACAACTGAATCTTACATACGTATTACGTACATACATAAACTCAAGCCGGTTTTCCCAGAAGGGGTAGGCAGAGGTACCAGGACACCGATATTTCGCCTTGCATGTTCCGTTTCACGATATGTGGCAGAGGCGAGCATATCGCTTTATTAAACACAAGTTCCTGACACCGGATGATAATGAATAAAAAAATCTAGTATCATTTGGATCGATTCGGGATTCGAACCGGAAACTATAGCTTTATAATCTTACCTTAGTACACCTTCGCCACCGGGGCAGTTGATAACTGAATCTTACATTGTTAAAAACATATGTTTAGTAATAATTTCATTAAAACTTATCTAATCCCGATGTCTTAAAAGATTTTGAACAAAATGAGGCAAATTATCAAATAATGGAATGGTTCCTGTTCTGAATTTGATAAAACGTAAGTTAAACTCAAATTACAGTAGTAAAATATAAATTAAATAATAAGTTTATATAAAATCCTTTTGTAAAATTACCACAATTTCAATATAATATTTCACGTTGTAGCCAGAGTAACTATTGGATATAGTGAGACTTAACATCGTATGTCTCAGGATGGCGAGCGCAGTGGAATGCCAACTGCCACGCATTGCCTTATAATTTATGGTTTTGTTACTATCGATGAACGGTCGTATCGCTTACCATCAGGCGAATGGCATGCTCGTCCCTCCATTTTTTGCGGTTCACCGGCCTTCGCAATCAACAGGTCGATCGAGAGGGATTAGGATTTAATACACTTACAAAATAAATTTTTTTGTTGTTTCGTTTTTCTTTTTAATATTCTTATTGCTGGATTAATGAAGAGCCTCAGTAAATTAATGTGTCAACTAACATGCTAATATTAATAAACTAAACGCTATTCAGTTAATCAGAATATATTAAATGGCTCAAGGGGGAAACGGGGAAAGAGCTGTTCTATATTCTCTTATGAATACAAATTGAAATAATGAAAACGCGTGCTCACGCAGAATTCTTTTGTAAGATACAGGAAAAATAGAAAGGCTAGTTACATATGCTGTTCGCGTATATGCCAGGAATATGATAATAATCTCCAAATTTTATTTACAACTGAGTATTTTTTAAATATATTACAAATTGAAACAAAACAAATGTTTGCGGATTGTATCGCAAATTTAAGCTCATTTTTACATACTTAAACATCCTGGTCAGTCGATACTGCGACCACCAAGGTAATCGAAACGTCGTAAAGTTAAAACAAATATTCGCACGTTTACCATACGCGAGGTGTTAAAAGCTTCTGTACCAATCTTAAATATATTTAAGCCTTAATTGATCCGTCTTTTACTTATACACAGGCGACGTTAAATCGAGCACTTCGGTAACCTCATTCATTGAGGTGGCGAACATTAAGAAGAGCTTCTGTAATTGGCACGCCACTGCAATCTAACGCGAACTCAGTTGCATTCTCACATTCACAGACTATTTGCTACATACGTGCGCTGAACCCAATTCAATTATTATAATGATTCTAATATCCAACATTCTTCGACTTTGTGAAGCAATGAGTACAATTGTAAACAATATTAAATAGGAGCCCATATAATAATAATACAATTATGAATTAAAAACAAGGTTTGAATTTGAAGTGTAGGAGATTTTTTTAAACGCATAAATAGTTTAATCCACGTTTTTTGTAACAAAAATATGATTCATTGTTTATCTACGTTTTGAAACATCAAATAAAATACGATTGAAATGAGCACACATCAAAACTATGTTTTTAATACTAGTCTAAAGAGTAAAAAAATATATATGATGCCAAAAATATTATATTATTATATTCACCTCACAAAATTGTATTTAATAAAATCAGATCTATGCTAACACAATTTCAAAATTATCTTGTAATATTATTTCCAAGCCAAGGTTTGTTAAAGCAAACATGAGGAGATCTCGGATAAAGAGAAAGCTCGCAACAGGCAGCGTTCGTGCAAATACGACAATCTCCCTTTAATTAACTGTAATTGGCGCCTTTAAAACTAAGCTGCAAGTGGATTAGTAACAGTAGGTCAAATTTAAACTCGTCTTATGTTAATTGGGGGCGCAAAACGCAATTGACGGAATACATTTACAGAATGTGTTATTTGTACGATTTCGTAAGTAACTAATGTGACTATATGAGATTAGAATTTAGCAAATTAAGTTCTTTGGAATATTTAAGTCACTCGAATACTATTATAGAATGATCTGGATCTAAAGGGAGAGTTGAAATTTTTATATAAACTCGAAATTAAATGCTATTCCGTTGGAAATTAACAGAAATTTGAATTTAATATTTTTTTACATCGAAGGATTTTTCCCACGAATTTTAATTTTAAGAAATATGATACGAATGGAATTTTTATATGAACTGGAAATTCAACAAAATCTGTTTTATCATTTTTTTATTTTAGAATTTTTTTAAACAAATATTAATATATAGTCGAATTTTGATAAATTCTATAACGACAGATTTTTCTCCTAATCATTGTAAGATGCAAAATTACTAATTAAAGTAGCTAGCCTAGGTTCTTAGACGATTCAGTTTCGCTCTTATTTGGCAGGAAAATTTATTGTAGGTATCCAGCAAGCCAGAGCTGTGCTTGCGGGCAAAACCGTACTAGACATAAAATAATATTCCACGGAGGAACGAACTTAGGTCATACATAACACACAGCTGCTCCCGTGCTAAAACGCAATAAAACAAAAAGACTACTTTACAACCACTCTGAAATATTTAGCATAAAATTAAAACCCATAAAGTCTTACCCCCTTTTAAGGACTTAGTGCAGTTTTCAAATGCCGTTAACATGAGTTGAACAAAAACGTTATCTATAGACGTCTAAATCACTAATCAGCTATTTAACAGCTCATTAACTTAAAAATAGCCGAGACCCTGGTTTAAGCAAATTTGAAGCATTAAAATGGCTGGACGGGCGCTACGTTTGATACTAGTGTTAAGTGAATTAAATCACTTTTTTTACATTATCTATACATATAAATAAAATTTAAGTGTCTGTTTGTAAAGTGAAAATAAAAAAATGTCCAACTACATATCGTTATGTACACGATACCTATAACGAAAATGACCTTAGATTTTTTTTGTCTGTTTGTTCCGGCTAATCTTTGAAATGGCTATACCGATTTTGACGAGACTTTTATTGTCAGGTAGCTGATATAATAAGGAGTAACTTAGGCTACATTTATTTTAGAAAAAAAAAAAATTTTAGAAAAATAAAGTTTTTGTTAAATTCCACGCAGACGAAGTCGCGGGTACAGCTACTATATTATACAAGCCATTATGAATAGAAAAACTTAATGAAAATTTTAGTCCCTCTTAATATGATTTAACTAATTTACATTTATATGGTTGATAAGAGATTTCTTACTAATAAGACGGTTAAAATAAAAACTTAAACCCAATCATGCCTTTTCTTCCTTCTCCTATGTCCATCCTGAGGTCGTCATCGATATGACTGCCATTTGTACTCGTATGTAAATCTCATTAGAATCTATTTGATTTACTATGAAGAATATAAATAAAAAACAATTTCATTGTAGTTAACACAGAAAATCTTTTATTACAAAGTGTTAACATTCTAGTTCAGATGAGAATTCCACGTAACGGACTCTCTGAAAACTCGAGTTTAAATGAAATTCTACATAAAGGACATTCTTAAAACCCAAGTTATTGTAATTTTTCCATCAATTTACAAATGATTATAATTCAAGTTTATGTATAAAGTCCATCGGTATGGATATTATTTAAAAATTAATAACCAAAACATTTTTATAAATCCTTTATTGCCGTCTTGATCTTACAGTTCCTGTCTTATCCACCGAGATATTTTTAAATTTATTTATTTATTCATTTGGTACGGTCATACCAATTACACTAATTTACAACAAAATAGATGAAAATAAAAGAACAAAGATAAAATAACTCGCAGAAACTCAAACATTCCGGCAAGATCACCTGCCATTATTTAAATGATAATGAAATATTAGCTACAAATGGAGCGGAATCGAATCCAACTACTGTCCAATGTCCAGTTTGTGGTAACGGGGCCGGCTAAACACAGGCAATATAATAGTTTCGTGTCAGATGCAGTGTATCCACCGGACCGCGAAGCATATCGGTCGACCCCAATCGGCCGCTTTGGTCGGAAAAAAATATATTACTCTTCCGTTTACTCCTACGATAGGGTCGGCAGCACGCGAATATTCCTTTTTAACTTTTTAATGCTCTTCCTATCAGTTAGTTTTACGCTTATCGGCTGTCCGGTGTGTCCCTTTACCTTCGCTTGTCACCTTTTACGCTACAATGTTTCTTTATTGTGCTACTAAATCCTAGATTACCGTATACGTTGGTTTAATTTAGTAAGGCTGAGTTGACGCAATCTGGGTTTGCGGTAGGTTAGTTTTACATCGTATATTTGCATGTTAATGTACGTTATTTGCGTAGATATCTTTATTACACGACGCTTTTAGCGTTCGTGCTTCTAAGGGAAGTTATTTTTAATTACGTTCGTGTTAGAAGCCTCGGTTTCGCAGTCTTTTAAGAGGATGTCAGGGGAATTTAAAAAGTCAGTCTAATATTTTTTGTAACTGTCTTGTTTTGAAACATCTGGCTTTTTATATTTTGTCGATGATACATTATACCGACTAGTGAAATAATATGATTATTAGCCATAATGTGTTCGATGTATAAATATTATTTTACGAAGCGAAAGTTACATTTTTCCACCATAAGGAATTGTTATCAATAATAAGTTCAAATACTACATCAATAAATATTTCTCGGGACAAATTAAATCGTAATCTTGAGTGTTTAATGTTTATATTTGATGATCCTATCCTACACTAAAGATAGCAGTCAAACCGCATGACATCTATGCGAGTATGCAACTACCTTCCAATCTATTTAACAATATAGCCAATTTAATGTGCTTCTATAGAGGAGAGCTAAATGGTTAGATAAGACATGTGGCTGCTCTCCGCTTGTATCTGTCTAACAACGATGGTGCACCGAGCGTCTATTATGCACCAGAGCTATAACGAACTGGTATTGTACAGAATAACTCCTTACCATCGTATTTGTTGACTAGAGATAGTATACCTATATATATAATTTGTTCATATATTTAACAGTTTGATACTAGGTTTTAAGAGTGGAGAGGGAATAAGGACTGTATTTGGAGTATCTGAAGCAACAATAATCATTTTTATAGGTTTTCTGCAGTACTCGACTGTCGTAAAATCGATACAGTTGGAGCTAATTAATAAATTATGTTCCTTAACGGCTGGTCCATCGTATTATTGTCTAAAAGAGATAGCTAATAGCGATAAGACTGCAAATTATTACAACCTTTCAATATAAATATTATCTGTATTTATATTTTTTATTACGTAGTACAAAATAAAGTGTTATCAATATATGGAATAAAAATAAAACTTGAGAACGTACAAGAAACATTTATCATATTTCGTAATAATTCGCAAACACCCATTCAATTCGTACCATAAATAATAAACAGATGTTGAAATTCGTGTTTTAACATTGTGTATTAAATAAATATAAAATGGAATAAAAAAATCATGGAATTTTCTATTTAAAATTTACTGATCATTTTATTTATCCGTTTCGGGTTAAGTCAAAAGCATTAACAATATACAGAACATTAAGTAAAAGAGGTTACAATACATTTAGAATTGTTACAATAAATTTAGAATAATGCTTCCGTGGCGCAGTTGTTCTAAGGTATGATTGCAAAGCTGTGGTCTCAGGTTCGAATTCCAGGTTGGATAAAATTATATTGAAGTTTTCTATTAATTATAATCAGTCCGGAGTCAGATTTTTGTTCCCGATATGGCGATAGGTTCATCCTTACCACACCGTAGGATGGAACACATAAAGCAACACGTGGGTGTCCTGATAGTACCTATACCTAACCCTTCTGGGAAAAAGGCGTGAATTTATGTAAGTATGTAGTAAGTATGTAGAATATGGAAAAGTAGACTGATATGAAATTAATTGTGTAGGTATTCTAGCTTTTATCCGCTACGTCATTTGCGTAATGTTAGGGTTCAGATCTATCCCGCAGGAACAGGGCTTTTTCGCAGGATAATTGGTAGTCTATGTCACACAAAAGTCCTATTTAAGTTACCACATCGAATCATTGTTAAGTAACAGAAGTACAAACGACCGAACATACTTTAGCACTTATATTATTCCCAAATTTTTAATGAATTAAAATATATAGAAAACTGTATCAGCTCATATACGTTCCACTGCAGGGCACGGGCCTCCTCCACAGTCGAGAGTACAATTGAGAGGCCATATATAAAAATATATAGCTGCAATAAAATATAATAAGGCTATTGTATTGCTTGTTTGTATATGTTTATCTAGTTTAATAAAATAGATACAGCTACCGTTTATTTTAGTAGAGTTAAACTAACTTCAACCGAGTTCACTGAATGTGGTTGTAAGCAATTATTCACAAAAGAGAATGTATTCGACGTGCATCTGACAGCCGTGTGAAGACGGATATATCAACAGCGGCAACAGTACGTGTATAAATCATTCAGCAGCTCTGTCAGTACTACAGTAGAGTTACTTTTCTAAAAACAATACAACATTTATTATCTGGGCGTTCTTTTGTGAAGTCTTTGTAATTGAAACCACTCTCAATCGTACTGTAGATTGTAGAGTAGGACCGTGCCCTGCAGTGGGATGTATATGGGCTGATACAAGTTATTGAAAGATTGTTTAAATTACAGCTACATTGGGATAAATCCTGTAAGTGGTACTGGTTGAAAAAAATTATATCCTTATTAAAATTTTCGAGCGCGCCGTAATATAGAGTAGAATAATAAATTATTCAAAGGTAACTACTGTCGACTACACGGCTTTGCTTTCACACTAATAGCTGAACAATAATTTGGGGAATGGAATAAAGAGTGACTCAAATTACTTCAATAATTTTATTGTTATTTTCACATTGATTTATTAAGTAAATACACCCAATAGTCACATACATACATACATACATAAATAGCCCTGACTTCACATTAAGATAAATTAACTCTTGTTTCATAGATATCGGGAACTACGAGACTTTTTGGTCTCACACAAACAGCTAGACCCGAGACAAATACTTGTGATGTGGTGGGGTATTCACGGAATAGTTTTACTTTAAAACTAATACTCTGTTTCAACGTATTTCGGGCTCGTCCATAAAACTGCGATTTAACGTTGCATCGTAAAAATCTACGACGACGCATCGCATGAACATGCGAATTGATTCGCATCTTGCATTCCTGCTTCTTAGTTATCCTTCAAACTGAAACACAACAGTGCATTTACACTGCTGTTTGGTGGGAAAAATAGACATTGCGGTGGTATCTACCACCAGTTACTTATACTAACATTACTGTAAGGAAGACGTCTTGCCGCACAAAATCGCATCCCAGCAATTTGTGTCGCAGTTGTCTGCGTTGCGAATTCGCATCGCGCCTCTTTGCAGTTTTGTGTATGAGCTCTTCAAATATTTAACAGTTTGATCGGGGACTTTATAATTCTGGCTCCTTGCGTCGTTGCGTAAAAACGCATTGTGTATTGTGAGCAGCATTTAATGATAACAAGACACAACAACAGAACAAACTGTTATCCACCAACAGTCTATTTGGATGGCATTACGCTTATCATCGGATGTGCAGTCAGTTAGCCCAGCATTTCATTTTCTCATAATTTATTGAGGTTATCTATCTACATTAATATAAATTCGAATTTCGAATTGAAAAAAAAAATTGAATTGGGTAGGTCATTTATCAAGGAATGCTATATGCAATATAACATCTCGCTATGACTAATAGGAGGGAAGCAGTAGTGAAACATCTTGCAAATACCAGGAAATGTTTTTTATGGTCTGATTCGTTTCAAAATCGATATCTGAGGGATTCTTTGCTCTTTTATTCTAAATTGATAGTCTAAATTGAACATTTTGGCCGCCATTTTGAAAGTGTATCTGCAATCGGGCGGAGCCGGGCCGGACCGCTAGTTTAAAATATAGCAACTCCATTACTAAATGCAAGACGTTTACTGCCAAGTCCGAGTCTTCTGCTTGTCTTGTTAATGCCAACTAACTTGAGCATTCCTCCTAGCCTGACGAGGTCTTAAGTAAATTTTCACTAAGTTTTCTTGCGCTTGTAAACTGTTTACTTGGATAAATCTTATCGTGACAGCCATTCTTGACATTTCTACGTAAAACTTGGCTCTATTACTTAGTGACCAATTACTCATACAATAAAATACATGGTACTATATAATTATGCTTTAGTGCTCCCAAGCACACCATTGTAGTTAATGGCGTAACTTATTTGTCGCTTGCCAAAATTGTTTATTTGTTAAGGACTACTATTATAACATTTTATATCTTATTGTTAATAATTATGTTTTTTCTCAATTTAAATACTAAACAAAATATAAATCTTTTTTTTCAATTACACACGTATATAGAATGAGATGATTTTACACCGGGAGTCTAACAGAAATAAAGTATTATAAAAAGTATTAAAAAAATAGGTAGGTGCATAAGATAAATAGCCTTAGAATAATCTGTGATTATTAAGTTTGTATTTTAGTTTGTAATTAACTTTGTGCATAAAAATACAAATCGTTACTTTTTCTGACCGCCATAACAACAAACAACCTGTTTCGCCTTTAAGATAACTGAATTGTAAAAATAATGAGTTTTCCTGAATGTTTTTAGGTTAGTGCCCAGTGTAGCGGTGGCCTCTTAAGCCATCTTCAACGATTCTGAGACGTAATAAATAGTTCTTCTAAAGCGTATTTCATAGAAATTTACCACTGTCAATATATTCAGATTAAAGAAAGATTTTTGTTTTGAAATATGCTAGAATAATAGAGGGGATCGGTGAGAAAACGACATCTGGGCAATCGATAGTAATTTGTCTAATTAAAATATAATTACTGTTTTATTCCTCGAGCGAATTAGGTATTTACGATCATGTAAACTGCTGCCTAGAGACGATGGGTTTACTAAATTTTTAGAAGATATAGATTAGTTAGTTTTCATGTGTGCAAATAAATACTTAATTTAATGATTATAATATTATGTTTCAAAGATAATTTAAGTAAATAAATAAATAACACCCAACAGTCACATAATATGTACATAATCCTGACCCCACACTAATATCGAGTCTTGTGTCGTGGGTATCGGAAACTATGAGAGACTTTTCGGTTTCACAAATACTCAGACCCGAAAAAAATATTTGTGCGCCGCACAAACATTTCTCTTGGTGCGGGAATCGACCGCGGCCTCTGGTGTTACGGGTGGCGTCTAACTAATTGGGTCTTGGAAATTGTCTTAATAGAATAAGAAATGAGTTAACTCTCTAATAGTTGAATTAATATTATTTAATAATACTGAAATACTTTTGTAAGAAATTTGTTATCGCTGCTGCGCCGTGCAACCGTTTCATTTGCGACAAGGCTGAATTATTTCCGACTCAATGTTACTTAACAAATTTGTGAAGTGTTAAAATAAAATTGTGTACTATACTGTATTAGCCCATCTACGTCCCACTGCATGGCACGAGCCTTCTCTACAGTTTATAGTCCACCATGCTGGCCTAGTTGGGGCGGGTTGGCAGGTTTCACATAGTCTTTACATAGTTTCGGCACTTCTACTCCTCAGGCGATGTTTCTTCTTGGAATATAGCTTTAGTGCATCTAATATCTAAAAAAGGCGACCGCTGAGATACGTCCAACTACAGGCCCTTCTTGTTATTACCACCTTGCTCTCGAAGACAATGGAATCCATTGTCTACTGCCAGATCCTTAGGTGCCCAGAGGATCAGCAGCTAGTAAGTGACCACCAATATGATTTTCGTAGCGGCCGCTCGGCTGGTGATCTTCTAGTATACTTAACGCATAAATTGGCTAAGACGATCGAGACTATTGGGAAGACGCTGTCCATTAGTTTGGATTTATTTTTCGGCCTTTGATAGAGTTGACCACAAAGCGTTTCTGTCGTAGCTTCCTTCCTATGGAGTTCCCAAGAAATTGAGCAAATAGGTAGCCAGCATTCTAACGGCCAGAGCATCAAGGCCGCTGTCGATGGTCCATGCTCAGATCTCAAATCCATCAACTCTTCTATCTCACAAGTCTGTGCTTTCGCCTATACTGTTTCTTCTACATATTAATGATATGCTGTAAATTAGCTGCATGCATTACTATACAGATGCCAGCACGGGTGATGCATTAAATACCCGCGGAGCCAATATCTCTCGGAAAAATGTCGATAAATTCCAAAACAAACGTGTGTCTGAAGTCGAGATTTTGCTGTGTAGTCTTGGATTAGGGCAGACACAAATGAGTCCAATTTAAAACCACAAAGACCCAAGTTTGAGCCTTTACCGCATTTACCGTAGAATACAAACAGTTTTCAATTACTGAAATCAGATTTAATAGTAATTTTCAGACCTCAGACAGAAAATCCGGCTAGTAAACACAGAAATCCTGCGTTGGTGGACTGAATGAGGCACAGTATTCACTTAAGGACATAAATTCTCAGCTAACACGTTTAATTAAGTGCACTGGGAGCTTGTTACACGAATTAAAGTGTGCACGCTTGAGATATCTTATTATTAATCAGGCTTTGGGCAACACGTCTCCAGACACTAGGCCAGATTATCGGAGTTACGCAACGCGTCCCGTCGGGACCGGCCGGCTTGTGTTGGGAATAATAATCTTGTTATTGATGGTTGGCCAAATCACCTGTAATGATACTTTACGCACAATATATATTTGTGCACGGTTGAATTATTGGCTCTATTTATTTATGACTAGAAATCTCTCGGAATCTCTCGGAAAGCTTTTCAGGGAAACGTTTCTCACGTTAGGTTAAGTGAATGTAATAGCCAAACTATTTTTAGGTTTACCCAGTCTTTATTTAAGTGAAAATTTTCCCGGACAGATACACCCTGGTGGCCTTCAAAAACGAGCGTATTTCCACCTCAAAGGCCGGCAACGCATTTCCATGCCCTTTGGTGTTGCAGATGTCCATGGGCAGCGGTTTTCACTAACCATCAGGTGAACCGCGTGCTCGTTTGTCCCCTATAACAAAAAAAAAGGAAAGTTGGTGTTAATTGGCGGCGGTTTTCAATTGCCATCATTAGGTGAACCGTTTGTGCGTTAGCCAGGTCTGCGTAACAAGCAAATAATTCTGAATTTAAGCGAATCTAATCAAATAATATATTTTATTGTGGACGTAGGTTTATATATGCTATTGCAATTTGTTTATTGGCCCGACTATAGCCCGCCAAATTGGCATAATATTTAAATCGAAATTTAAGAGACCTGTTTACTTAAACATACACGCGTCTAAAAATCTCGGGTCAACCGTTCTCAACCGTCGACATATAGACGGTGTCTTTGGTTCAATTAAGTATTTTTATCCGTTATTTACATTTGACAGAGAAATTTCCATTTCACACTTTTCACAGTAAATTTAAATTACATATATATATATAAAGGTCCAGCAACACCAAATAGTAATAGCACCCATTTCTTCCTTGCTTCTTTTTAGTCCAGTCCATTTAAAGGTTGTTTGGAATAAATCCCCGATAGTGATAGGACCACCGGTTATTCCTTTAATTTTAAGCGCTTTTCATTTTTAATGGTGTTTTATTTGTGTTATAACAATAAAGAATTTATAAATAAATAAATAAATAATATTAAATGATCGAGTCACTAACATGCGCATCAAAAAGGGTGCGCAGGTTAGCTTCATCAAACGATCGAAAAATACACGATAATACTCCTTGACGCACGTTTCGGAAGTCAAAAGGAGTCTACATCGATAAGACGTAACATCTTATGTCCCAGGATGGCAAGCGCAATAGAATGCCAAGCATTGCTTCGTAATTCATGGTGTTGTTTGGTTTTGCTACCATGAGCTGTCGTATCGCTTACCACAAGGTAAACGGCACGCTCGTCTCGCCATTTATAGCAAAAAACAAACTGCAACAAAACTAAAGCATATTAGTCGTCGATTAAGAATACTTCGATACCGATGTCTTTCGTATCGTAGAACGATTTATTGTGTTCACAAATAAATCAACAATGGTTTTCCGGATGGGACAGTACAAGGCTTTCAGAGCCATTTAAAGGCTTCATTGTCGTGAACATCTGTTTTAAATCCGATTCCCTTTTCCTCAGGACGTCCGGGGAAATCTATTGAGCGTGTTGCAGCGTTTCGGACAATATCCGAGATTAGCCATCCAACGGCTTAAAGAACCTCTTGCAAACTGCTAACTTGGAATGTACCATCGGGTTGCTATGACTTGCTAACATATTTATTTATGTGCTTATTATTTATTTATGGGTATGCATTTTTACTCACATTTTCATAATATTATTTGTCTTTGTTCAAACTAAACAAGAAATAAATAACGCGTTTATGTGAAATACGGTGTGATGTCTCATTATTCGTAAAACGACTATTAAATGAAGGCAATTTCTAAAGATTAAATGCATGTTCTAATTATGTGGTAACTTAGTATTTCATATTATTAGTTTAGTAAGTAGTAGAATCATAAGCTGATATGTGCGTTCCACTGCACAGGTTTCCTCTATAATTAAGGCTATATTCATTTAAGGCAAATAAAAATCGCTTGAACTAATTAGGTACATGAATATGAACTGCAAAATCTTTTATGATTTAAAATTCACGAGAATAATTCCTCGCAGAAACATTTGTATAGAGGCAGTCTCCTTTTTGTTGCAGAACTATGCATTTTATCCACATAAAATTCCTTCCAAGTTTATTCAATTTAATTTTCGTGCATAAAGAGTATATTTTATCTCCAACATGTTCCCTAGCTTCTTATTTAATTTTACGTAGCGCGTCGCATCACCCGACTGTCCTTCCGGCGAGGAGACACGCTCATTGTCTGCCTCCGGTGATGCGAACGCCGGATGTATGTATCAGGATGTACCCCACCCCCTTTATCCCTACCTCACCCCCTCACATCTCCGAAGACGCTTACCTCTACGGAGCGACCGTCTTACTGAAAATTAATGTAACAGAGTTCAAAATGTGACTAAACGCTAGCAGTGGATTTTAAACTTTATTCAATGGTAGTATGTTTTAAATTTGCTTGGGTGATGGTGGCAAAGGTTTAGTGACACTTACCAAGCACAACATTTGTGTTTGTCTCCAAAATACAGAACAATGCTTATAATTTGTTCTCATTAGGAGCGCAGTCGCTTAAGTGCGCTCATACGAAAAGGTATATTCTTGCATGTCTCAGTATTTAAGTCGGCCGTATCAGCACACTTTTGAAGATTTTCACCACACAAAAATACAATGTTTTATGTTAGAATGTTACGTTGTACGAATTACGTAAATCACTAAATATTTTCTCTCAAGAATTTCTCTGCTTTGCGAAAACAAGAATAATAAATACTAGAATTTAAACATAAAAAGCCGTGGTGTAAAACTAGGGTTTCATATTTATATAACCAAGTGCGTGGTGGCCTAGTAATGGACCAGATGCGACTGCCTACATATTCACGGCGGTTGCGGGTTCGAATTCCAGGGCATACTTCTGACTTTTCAGAGTCATATCTATTGATAGTTAATCACCAAAAGAAAACATCATGAGGAAACCTGCATACCATGGCGATTTGTAAAAAATCTTTGATATTTAGAGTCCGCCAATCCGCACTAGGCCATCGAGGTATATGGTCTTATCAGTCCTAATCGTATTCTGGATTATAGAGCAGGCCCGTGCCCTGCTGTGGGACGTGTATGGGCTGATACCGATATGTATGTATAGCATATGAAAAAACGAGTTTAAAAGCATCCGTAATTAAATCCCATAATAGATGCTAAACAAACATTTCCTTGGAAACTTGAATCTTTGAATCTTGTGCCGAGATTATGTCGGACACGTTTACGTATTGTGCGGACGTCACCATCGGTCGGGGTCCCATTGTGGGTACTCGTAGATGTGATTGGTGGAGTGTGTCCCTAGTCCATCTGCGTAGAACTTTTCGCAGGACGCGTAGGCGGTTTAACAGACTTAAAAAACGCTGCGTTACTGATGAAGTATTTACATCTGCTTTTAATGCACTGAAAGTTGCCAGGTCACATTATAGAGCCGCCGTCCAAAAATCTAAGGGTAACTTATTGCGAAAAATTGTAGCCCGGTTGGAAAAAGAGGGTCCGTGGTCTCCCCTATACCATGAATTTAAAGCAAATAAGTCAATCGACTTAGCCTACATAGATAACTTAAAAATCAACAACAGTTATACAACTGGTATTGAGGAGACAACGGAAGCTCTGTTAAACTCGTTAATACCTGACGATTCGGTTGAAAATGACACAGTATATCATAATCACATTAGGTCGTGGGCAGCTGAATTGCCAAATTCTCCAATTTCGAGTCTTCCAACGTTTGACGAATTTATTAACATTGTTAGATTATTGCCTCTTAACAAAGCCTCCGGCGAGGAAAAAATTTCTAATAGAATGATTAAAGAAGCGTGCAAATCTGCCGGTGATGCCGTATTAGCCGTTTTTAATCGATGTATTGTTGAGGGTGTATTTCCGCGCGTATGGCGTTTTGGTTTTATACGAATAATACCTAAAGGAGGGGATAAATCCCCTCAAGATCCTAAATCATACAGACCCATTACGCTCTTGCCGTCATTGGGAAAACTCCTCGAACGCCTTATTGTTCCTCGACTGTTACCGGGTGGTCCAACTTTCCACGAGAAGCAGTTCGGGTTTACTATCGGTAAATCGACTGTTGACGCGGCGATATCGGTTCGTAGGGCGGTGAGCACATCTGAACACAAATATGTGCTTGGTATCTTTCTTGACATTTCCGGTGCATTCGATAATGCCTGGTGGCCAATGCTGCTTCTTAAGTTGAAAATACGAGGTTGCTTCAGGAATATTTATTCGCTTATTTACTCGTATTTCTTGCATGGAACAACTAAATTAAAACTTGGCCACCATGCCGTGTCGAAGCCACTTACAATGGGCTGCCCACAGGGCTCGGTTCTAGGTCCATATTTGTGGAATTTTGGCTTTGACGACTTCCTCTCTATTCCCTTACCATCGGGATGCTCACTAACGGGCTATGCTGACGATGGCCTCTTACTTATACAGTCTAATAGTAGGTCGGGATTGGAAAGTATGGCTGACACGTGTTTAAAATTAATATCTGAATGGGGTGACCGAAATCGCTTAAAGTTCGCACCACATAAAACGTTCCAATTACTTCTTAAAGGAATCTTAAAATCGCCACCACGTATCAAGTTTAATAATACAACTGTCAAGAGAAAGGAATCTTTTTGCTATCTTGGCTTATTTTTGGAAAGGAATTTTTCTTTTCTTGAGCATATTAAGAACGTCGGGGAAAAATCGAAAAGGAACTTTTTCGCTTTGACAAGAATATCGACATCAACGTGGGGACTATCTTTTAATACATTAAAAATCATCTATGGAGCAACTTACTTAGGGTGTATATGTTATGGATCCCCCGTATGGGCTGATAGGGCTACTATCGGTGCTGTGCGAAGAAAACTGCTCCAGAGCCAACGTTTGGCGTTGATATTCTTGTGTAAGGCATATAGAACTGTTAGTACCGAAGCATTGCCTGTCCTGGCGGGTGTACTTCCAGTCGATCTGGAGGTGCAACGTCGCGCCGCCATGTATTACTCTACTAGGGAGAATATGGATAGAAGATTTTTAACTCCACGTGAAATTTTAAAAGTTGACAGATTATTTAAACCGCCTTCAGTGGTATATAGCGAACTATTAGATGAATGGCAAAATAGATGGGAGGTATCTTTGAAGGGACGTCATTTATACCAATATTTTCCTTGCGTGAGTGATCGTTTGACAAAGACTTGGCTAGATGTCGATTATTGCGTATCACAGTTCCTTACGGGCCATGGTAACTTTAAGTCTAAATTGTACTCTTTTAAGCTCGTTGATTCGCCTGCATGCCCATGTTCAACACCTAATCGCGAATATGAACAGTCCGCGCATCATATACTTTGGGAGTGTAGTATTTGGCACAATGAGCGTAAAATCATGTTTGATAGTATGCAGATATCATCCGGAGTCGTATACTACATGGACCTAGTGGAGACTAGGACGAATTTCCGTGCTTTCCGGCGTTTTTGCCATACATATTACTGGAATCACGTATAACAGCTCACACAATAGGTCCCATTTATATGTAATAATGAATTCCGTGGTGCTTTACAGCTGGCTTCTCCGGCTGTAAAAGTCTCTTTGTGAGGTTATTTACCTCTTTAGTTCAATGTTTTGTCACCCGCATTGCACGGAGGGAAGTGGACATTATTTATTTCCAACTCCTCCTATTCATTTAACTTTCTGATTAATTTCGTTGCGGGTTAAAGACAAGTTAGACATTCCCGGAGACTCGCCGAGCTTCAATGCTCGGTGTCATTACATTGCGTGCCACTGTTGATCCTGGCTTACAGGAGTTGCAGTGGCGGGTGTGAGGGCGGGACAGTCTCTTTATTTCCTTGGAAACGCAATAGAACCTAGATCTTCATATAAAGTTTATCGCATATTTGTATATGGTTTATTACTTAAAATGTAATTATGAACATGAATTAAATTTTACGAAGACTACCATTTACAAAAATATGGTACAGAACTTCGGACCCGTTCACGCTAATGAATACTATAAAACTTCACCATATAATTGAGGTCCGTCTAAAACAGTGGTTCTTAACCAATGGTCCGTGGACCACAGAGTCATCCTAAGGCATGTTAAAGATAATTTTATGCATATTTTATTCATGGTTACAAAGAAGTCTTTATTTATTTACATTTCGGTACTGTATTAACATAAAATCAAACCAATGAACCAACTGGGTGTTCAATAGCTAGACAGAAGTTTATTTTTTTGTTTTTTGTCCATTTATTTTTAATGAATTGTTTACGTACAAATGTACCTTTTCTCATTCCTGCATCTCCTTAGGTTCGACTGTTAGAGAATACCTCAGGCATTAAGTCTACCTATACAATAAGTTATGAAAATAAATAACAAATGGTTCCTCATGAGTAAAACGTTAAGAGCCACTGGTCTTAAACGTAAATGACGAAAAGGAATTCTTTTGTTAATGCAGCTGCCCGTAGAACGTAGAACAAAAATCGATTCAATGCTTTGAGAGTTATCTGGAGCGAACAAACAGCCCACGACACGTTTGAGCCATCAGTTAGCAGCATTCGGTGTGGGTACCCTGTACTGAGCGTTCACACTGGCGCCACCTAAATCTACAAAGAATAAGGAAAATCCCCAAGGACTGGAATCAGGCAAACACCAATCCACTTACCTTAGGATTATTGGACGTTTGATTTCCTTTGTCTTAACGTTCACGTCAGCCGTAAAATTCGCCAACTTTGTTTAAGGAATATCATTTAAATGCGACAGAGATTTTTCTTTTCTTTAATACTTTTATTGTTTTGAGGACTCCGAGGCGTGTTGTGCGATGGAATCTTTTATCTTTTAAACTGGAATGCGATGTTTTTTCTTTCTGTTTATCACTTGTCGTATGTTTTCTTATTTCTTTCAAAAGTGTGCATGAATTGAAATGGACGGAAAGATTATTTTATTTAAATATGAAATTTTTTTAGACATCGAGTATATTGTTTAATATAATAGGTTATTTAACATACGATATAATTTTCTTTTCATGCTTTGTTGAATTTCCATTCTTCACAACAATAATTGATGTACATCTTATACGAAAAGAAAAAAAGAAACCTAATAAATTGTCTTAATAATAATACATTTTCTCACGCACTCACTCCAAAACAAATATAGGATTATTGTTAAAATGTACTAATTATTTACAGATAGCGATTAAATGTTCCAAATATACGAAAGCAAATATACCCAAGCTCATTTATAACTTGTTTTATTTTCCTATAACAGATTAGATTTACGGCATGTACGGAAAATAATTTGTGAATATTTTCGCTACCACCTAATCAGCTCGTTTGCAGGGCTCTTGTGCAAACTTTTTGGACGCGGGCCAATCTCGGATGCTGGCTGACCACATTAAAATTATCTGTTAAAGGAAATAAACAAGTATATTCGCAGAAGAAAAAGTAATATTACAATATACATCGTTATCTTTGAAACATGATTTTATTAGCTTCGCCTGTATATACTCATAGTTATGTATAAATGTACATAGGGGAGTCTTTTGACTCAATTTTGAGCACTTCTAAATGCGAGTTTAGTTGAATTTATTGCATATTTATCAAGATTTGATGACAATACAATAACGAAAAAAGAAAAGTAGCTTTATTTAAGCCAAAAAAAGTCGAATCTTTTTCCATTTAACATAAATAATTCTTACATTGGATAAAGAATGGATAATCATTAAATTGATGTCACTGCATCGAGAAATGCCTTTTTATGCCAATACATAAAAAACATTAGAATTACTAATACTGCCCATCCATTGTTTAACCGCTTTTTTGTTTTACTTAAAGCTATTTTCTGATTGTGTATAAACAAGCCATGTATTTGATGATAGGGCTACTACGCGGGCGAACAAGTGATCCAGGGGGGCTACTCTATAAAAACGATACGAACTTCGAATGTTCGGATGTTCGACGTCCGAAGTAAGGTATAAGTTTCCCACTTCTAAAAATCAATATTATTCTCTATTATACTTATCATTTTCTCCGAACTTAGTCAACGTTAGTACGATTGATGATCAGTGGCGTGCCTAGGGTTGTGGACTAGGGCAAGCCCAATATTTTTTTTAGCAAGAATATGTATTGGTTCAGGAGCAAAATGGTATTAAGAAAGAAGAACGTGTTCATCATGCGATAGGGGGCGAGCCTATGCGATAAAAAATATATAGAAAAACGACCCGAGATTCGAATCCGAGACCTCAACTTTGCGCCATCGAGGCAGTCCTAGACCTACCACACGATCTATATAAGATTAGGATAAAAACTAATAAAATAATAACTGTCTTTATCACCGTTATGAAAAAATCTATTACAATAAGTTGTTTCGAAAAATCTAATAGATGGCGCGATTTTCACAACCAGCTATTTAATATTGCCAAAATACTGAATGGCCTATCATTAGTTTTAAATAGATGAATAAAACAAATGTGTAAGTCAAATTACTTTTGGGCATGCATACGTAACTTTATATTGCAATTATTTTGTAAATTAATTACAATATAAAGTTAACAATAAAAAGCCACTACAATAGCACAAGTACGGCGCCGTGTTTAATTTCGCGGCCAGAAATTATTGTTATTAATACATTCATGTTATGTTTTTGTGTATGCATGTGATTTTTTGATTCATCATGAGCCCTGAAAGGAAGCTCTTGATGAGCTCAATGGCAAACAGTGTCAACTAATATCTGAAAAGCACTACGATTATTACTTTCTACGCGAGCATAATGTTTTGAAATCTCATCACATATGTATCTGACGCATAAAGAGGTTTCTATACGCTGTTTACCGGAATTATGAAAATATATTAATGCATAATATAGTTTTCTGTACTTTGAGAAATCACAACAAATCAGGCGTAGGTTTTGGGCCAGATACGAGTAGTTGTTTGTCAACGAAATGTAATGAATTTACCTTTTCCTCGCCGATCAACACTTGCGCGCACTTCAAACCATCACAAGGCACATTTTCACCCATTATTATACGTAATAAACGTAAAATACTATAATTAAACGAAAACTAAACGTAGATGTTTTGTGATTACTGGTTAATCGTCCGCTCGAAAGACATAATAATAAACGTGAAACTATCTACATTCCACAGGTCCTAAATTATGTACAATTCCAAATTATATATTAATAAACATATTTAAAACATCATAATACGGTCTCAAAAAATATCAATTTATTTTATATATTATCCAATATAACTTATAGCAAAACATAAATATTTTTCCATAAATTTGGATCATAATATGACGCGTCAAGTGCACAACTTCACTACGCGAAGCCGGGCATTTTGCTTGGTACAAATTGCATTATAGAATAGCTATATGTATAGGTACGTAGTGTTATGGTAGTAGCAATTCACCCATAGGTGCGACTGAGAGGGCAATATACGCCAAAAGCCAGGTAAAAGCACACGAGAGAGAAAAAGATAGATAATACTTTGGTGTGTTCCGTATTTTTAAGATATTGCGTCACGACTCACGCGTGGACCAGCGTTGATTTTGAATGAAATATTTTTATGTTAGTTTTAGACCGCGGCGCTCGCTTAGGCGAGTTGCCAGGCGTGGCGCTGCGGGCGCGGGTGCTCCGTCGCAGGCGCGGGGCTCCATTATGGCCGCCGCGACGCGGTAAATTTAAAAATGATAGACGTTTTGCATGAAACGAATGTATTTTATTTATGTTACTAATTTTCCTTTAAGAATGAGTATATGCGTATTAAGTAGGGCAAGCCGGGCTTTTGGGCTTGTATGGAAGTACCGCCACTGTTGATGATTCCAACATATTGTGGAGTATCTAGACACATTAGTGAAGTTTTACGTACGGCGTCTGAACATTTAAGTTCGTAACGTTTTTAAAGAATAACCTCCCCTAGTCGTCTGAAGATTACATTCTTGTCTAACACATTAATTATTTGTACTAAAGCTTCGCCCGTCCTCACAGTTATACACTCAGTCGACTCCGAAGTGCAGTGTCATAAAGTATTTCTCGAAGAAAATCGGTAAGACGTTTCTAACTTAATGTGTGCTTTTAAAAATTGATAAAATATTTAAGATACACTGAATGGTATACAACGAGTTGCTTGACTTGAATGGTAGGAAAGACGGGGAAGATTTAGACAAATTTGTTGGTACAGAAAAGTATACAATATGGTGTACTTTCCATACGAATGCAATTGCCTGACTAAAACTTGGGTATTTGAGGTATTTATCTACATAGATATTGATCATTTTGTCAGCTGCTTACTGGCGACTTCATATTTGGTTTAATCTTGTTTATACCCCTGCGTGCCTATATAGGTGTTCAAAATTTACATAATATGATATGAACAGTTTTCGCAGCGTATTTTTTGGCGAAATAGATGTAAAACTATGTCAGATGCAACTGTCATATGGAGTAGAATGCAAATATCATCTTCTACGAGTACTTGATTCTAATAGTAGTTAATATACATATAAATAAATCTCTCGTAATGCTAAGTGGGGATGTTAACCAGAATATTTCCAAACCCTCCTATAATTTTACTAGTTGGTTAATTTAATTGCGGGTCAAAGACAAGATAGACATTCTCGCTGAGCCTAAATGCTCGGCGTCATTATAATGCGTGCCACTGTTGATCCTGGCTTATAGGAGTAGCCACTTCTACTTCCGCCACTGCGGGCGTTAAGGCGGGCAATAAAAAAGCTATTTTTAAGTAGTCACGTCGATATCCGATTAAATCTGGATCCAGGACTTTCACAAAATACATAAAATATCGCACGTATTCAACAAAATACACAAAATGTCTTCGTGAAGAACAAACAAATATTTAAAATTATTGCAGTCAAAACCTTGTGGCATCATGATTCTTATTGTTTACTAACCTAAATGTGCTCTTTTGCTAAGGCGTTCATTGGATGAATAATTGAAATACATAAATTGATAAATATATGTATTTCTACAATACACACAAAAATTTGACAGCCTCCGTGGCACAATTGGTTAGACGCCGGCTGTGAAACAAGAAGCCGCGGGTTCGATCCCTGCACCGAAACAAATATTTGTGTGAACCACTACCTGTGTCTGTGTGTTTGTGAGACCGAAAAGTCTCTCATAGTTCCTGATACCCACGACACAAGACTCGATCTTAGTGTGGAGTTAGGACTATGTATGTGACTGTTGGGTGTATTTGTTTATTTATTTATTTATTTATTTATTTGATATAACAGGAAGCGCTCAGGCGACAGACGTGGATGTAAGGCTGACTGCCCCGAGCTGGGTGGCGCGCGGTGGTTCAGCCACTCTTCGCTGCCTCCACCAAGTACCGCCCCAGCTGTTGTATAAAGTGGAATTCCTGACATCCGAGGCCAAACTACTGCAGTATGTGAGGGAAAGAGTGCCACCGTTTACCAACTACAGCTTCCCTGGAGGAAGAATCAATGTGAGTAAGAAGACATTAAGTTTTAATGAGAGAAATGTTAATAATATAGCTATAATATAGTTAAAAATATATAGCAATGTTGGCAAGATATTTTATTATACTATTTAACTGCTGAACATAATTTATATTGAAATGCACGATATTTTTTTTATTTGACGAATGTTCAAACTTATGGACAAGCAATGCTTGGCATTCCACTGGGCTCGCCATCCTGAGACATGAGTTGTTAAGTCTATATATGTCCAGTAGTTACTTTGGCTACAATGTCCTTTAAATCGGATCACAATAGTGCATCTATACTACTATTTACGGAAGAAATAGACATTGCGGTTGTACCTACACAGACAGCCTCTCATACGAGTATATGAGACCACCAGTAATCCATCAAGATCCATCCAATACGAAGCTTTCATACGCGATATATACGGAGCCGCAGTTTTTTTACTACATAATAGAAACATAAAGAATAAAATTAATAGTTATATCTGTAAATAATGTTTTTCCACAGTTTATAGAATATTGTGACACTCTTTGATTTGTCAATTTAGAAAACATTTCTACTAATAAAGTAAGTTTTAATTTCACCTTTTTTAAACGCTCGAATTACTCTATAGTTTATACGAAAGTATCACGGTTATTAATTATTATCATTTGTGTCTAGAAAACGCGAAAAATATTACGAACAATTAACACATCATCGCTATAGTAATATCATTATTATATATATGTTCCAATGTTAAAAATAACCATGTATTCTCTTATTACTACCTTATACGGAAACTTCAGCCCGGGAACAAGGGAACAGTTTTCGTGAGTTGCTATAATTATTAATGTAATTCATACGGAGCGGGAGCAAATATTATCTTTCTATATAACAGCAAACCCACGTAACTTTTCCGTACATATTGCCGAAATGTGTAATAACTTCAGCAAGTACGGGTAGGAAGTATTGGTACTTTAGGAAGCCATATTCTGTTACATTTCAGGGAAATTACAGCAACATATATATTCCAATATCATTCCATTTCGTTTCCCATCATACTCTAATAAACCACTGACTTTGCATCGAACAAAAATATTACTATGTTGCTATTTATTTGTCGTTTATCGGATTATATAATCACTACATAGTATAAAACAAAGTCGCTTTCTCTGTCCCTATGTCCCTTTGTATGCTTAGATCTTTAAAACTACGCACCGAATTTTGATGCGGTTTCTTTTAATGGATAGAGTGATTCAGGAGGAAAGTTTATATGTATAATACATATATTATATTATAGTAGAGAAGTCAATTAGCACCCGGGCGAAGCTACTTAATACAAAATGCGACGAGACGCGAATCGGAAAGGGAAACTTCAAGATTTACGTGGATTTGGAAGGGAGACAAAACTTATTTATAGAATGATTTCCCTTTCGCACAAATTTCAATGACAATACATAGTTGAGGGCACTGCAGAAACGGGAGGGTCTAACTTGTCTTGATGAGGCCCTTTACTCAAATTTCCTCCCGAAGTGTTCTCACGTTCTTGTTTCTTTATAAGAAGTTAGTATGGCCTTTATGTAAGAAACGGAATCTCTAATGTGACTGCAGTTGCGTTGCGACACTAACTAGAACAATAAAAGCACCTGGATGCAAAAGGAGAATGCCCATTTTGCTATGAAACTTAGTATCGGTACGAAGATTTTTATCCCTCGATGAAACCTACTTTTTGTTTAGAGAAAAATATATATTTTCAATACGTATAAACATAATTGCGAATCAAGCCCGGAGCTCTTGGAGGAATTAACTTGAAGATAAAAGTATTGTTTGCCTTCGGCTCTGTGAACAAAATGTAAAGTGTGATGATAATTACTTAATTTTATAAAAATCTGTCACACGGGATGAGACAGAAAAACGTAAAGGCAAACCATAAAAACGCTATAATAAACTTTAAGCTGTATCAATATCGGGATCTAGGATATTTTTTCCAGTACTATGAAGGGCATTCTCCTATATCTACTATTAGAAAATGGGTAGTAATTTAGTTCAAAAGAATAAGGGTCATAAACATTTTTAAAGCCTGTTATAATTTTCGAATATTTTGTCCCTTTCGAACGACTTTTGAATTCAGTTTGGGCGAAGAAGACAACACATTCGTTAGCTAAAATAGGTTTTAAAGCTATTTTCATTCCATATACTTTTAGGCTAAATTCTTACCCATTTTCTAAAAGCTTTATTGAAATAGGGAAAGTTTTTCGCATAGAAGATATATAAATTACGTTACATACAATAATTGTATGTAACGTAAGCGATACGACCGCTCATAAACAGTAGCAAAACCAAACAACACCTTGAATTACAAAGCAATTCTTGGCATTCCACTGCGCTCGCTACCCTGAGACATAAGATGTTAAGTCTCAATATGTCCAGTAGATACTCTGGCTACAATTCCTTCAATCTGAAACACAACAGTGCATTTACAATGATGTTTGAAGGGAGAAATAGAGATTGCGGTGGTACCTACCCAGATGGCCTCTCACATATGAAAGACCTACCACCAGTTATAGTGGTTTACCATGGTTTCTTTTAATCCACAATTCGGCTTTATCGTTACGATATAAGAAATAAAATTGTGTCTCATCCACCAAAATCTACTTTAATACATACAAATTTATTTTCCGCCAGATGTCTCTAGCGACGGAGAACTCGATAACCATAGAAAATCTGGAACCATCCGCATCCGGGCTGTATTGGTGTGAAGTGTCCCTGGAAACGCCAATTTTCACCGCAGCATCCCTTCCACACAGATTGACTGTCGTATGTGAGTATTTAATATAACAACAAAACATTCTCGAACAAAAGATATATTAAAATGTATGAGAAATTTTCAGTGTTTACTCGTATACGACTCTATTGAAAATTCTACAAAAGATTCTCAGAAACGTGAAGCAAATTCAGATTATGTATGTACACGAGGAAATTGTATAATTACAATAGGCTATTTGACTGTATAAACAATATTGACTTATTTGTTTCCATCCGTGTAGATAATTTAGTTTTAAAACAAATTTCATCATCATACATTAAAAATATTGTATATTTTGGCTAAACCACAATTAAAATTTAATTTATTTTGAGTTCGCGCCACGTGATCCTAAACGATTTTGATTGGCTATGACGTCACGCATTAGCATGAACTACTCACGTACAGGAAATGAATGGGATTGATGACGGGATCGATACAAATTAAATATTAAAAATACCTTTAAAACGCATTATTTGTCATTTATACCCGTGAATTAATAATATTAACATGTCCAATGTAATAAAATGTGAAGAGTTTCTCTCATCTAATAATTCTATTTTTTTGACAAAAACTCATTCGGACGATTGATTAGATTAATTGATCTATGGTTGATTTGAGAATGAGGGACATAGGCGAACGAATCTGTGGAACGGATGTTTACAAACTGGACGCCATATTGTTCGTCAGAGCGTTTTGACAGTGAAATTATTCAGTGTATTTTGTAAATTTATTTTTAAATGATATAGATATAATAATTAAAAATAACTTTGATTTGTAAGGTCTATAGACCCCAGTTCATAATGTGGCATGGTTTCCAGAAACTAGTCAAATAGCCTATTATAAAGACTACTACTCATTATTTAGCTATCGCGCCTAAGTGTGAGAACGCCTGTAAGCTAAGTAATAAGTTAGAAAATGTATATTGTACGGTATGAAACATAAGATATTCGAGTTGGCTTTCTCCTTCAGAGTTCTGCGGTCGTAAAGTTCGTTATTTGCTCATATTATACTTGGTATACGACCCGTATTTGTCTCCAACTATGCACCAGCCTTACTTTATATCACACGTGCGAAAATTCGGGGGTTAGTTAACCATTCAATTATCATATTGTTTTTCTTTCTTTTTTCTCACTTATTTTTTTTCATTGACGTAAAACAATTATTTACTGACTTTATCGCAGATTTGGTTTAATTTTTACATTTTTAACTAGCCGACGTTTCGATTACTTTACAGCTTTCGTGGTCACGGGGCGGACGGCGCGCTCTAGCGCCCCGTAACCATCAAAACCAAATTCGCGATAAAATCCGTAAATTATAGTTTTATTTCATTGTGTAACATTCGTGTAAGTCTAAGAAACCAGTATTTTTTCCATGTTATTTTTAACTTACAATCCTGGACCTTCTTTGAACGCAGCTGTGTTAGTTAACATGAAACCTCTCAAATATTGACTTTTTCTCTCTTTTCCATAATTCTTGATTAAGCCACTGGTTCATAACACAATAAAAAAATTATTATATTAATTAACACCGCTGCACTCGTCAGCTATTCTTACTTATATTTACTGCGCGGACATACGTATAAATAAATTGGATTAGTTCAGTCTTCTTGAGAATTTTATGTTCAGTCTGCTAGCACAATAATGGATACCTGGTAGAAACGTTTGTATTAAGATTAAATAGCTTTTTTAAAGTACTCGTGCAATCAGTCTGTTTTATATAATTTTATGATATTCAATTTAGAAATTGCTCCTGTTTAAGCCGTATTGTTACAATAAATTTCAATAAAGTAATTGTAAAAGTATTATTATAAACAATAAAATAAAATTACTTTGAAAGTATATTATTATTATTTAATACTTTATTGTACACCATTAAACAGACAAAAAATACAATAATACAGAAACAGGCTTAAATACATATTCTCGGTAGTACGTAGCTAACGGCGGCGATTTCTTCCAGACAACCTTTGGATGGAGCGGAAAGTCGATATTATTGCTCCAAACAGGAATTTCAACTAAATTATTTTAGTATAGAATTTGATATTAGCAATATTATGTACGCGTATACTAGTATATACGAGTATAATGCAGCGTGTGTTAATTTTTGTCAAAATTATTGTGCTCAATTCCTAGGATATTTATTGTTATTCCTATTTTATTTTGCTTAGGAATATTTATTTTTCTAAATTCAAGTATGCAGTAGATATCAGTTTTCATGAAAATCAGGCTCGTGATACCTTTGATTATTTTCACCCATTCGTCATTATTTTGAATTTGGGTATCCATGCCTATTGAGAAAATCACTCTGTAAAATTATACCTGTATGTTTAAAGCAGTTGGCAGACAAATATAGAATGTACTCATCTAAATGAAACTCTTCTTCAAATATAGTATATTAACTGAAGTCAGTAAAATTAGGGCGATCTCAATTTTCTATCTATCTTTAACAAGAGGTCAAAATACCTATCATTACTGGGTCGATACAATTATATGCTGCAATAAACAAAGATATACATATATGTATATCTGTTTAATCTCGCTGTGTATAAATATGTGCACCATATCTAGATATCTCTTAATATCTAATGAAATCTCTCGTTAAGGATAGATAGATTATTGAGACCGATCGATATTAGTCGAAATAGTGTGGACGCAAGGGTCGATAGGCGTCGGCCGCACCAAACCATTCTAGATAGTAACATCCTAAGTAAGGAAGAGGTCAAAGATACTCTGAATTGAATACAAATAATCCATGAAAAGATTGACGAGAGAGGATGAAATGTTGTCTATGGGATATACAGAGGTCATTTATAGGCATGTGTACATCTACTTTTGCAAAGCCATGAACGTAATAATATTTTTTTCTAGGAACAGAAATCCCGATTGTTATTTTATACCGACATGGCTGAATGACCGCACTATCACCTGAAGCCATTACGATGTCATTAAGTGTATTACGATCTAAACGGGGTATAGACCGGCAAGAAACTACCACTGCCTCTCACAGCTCGACACATATATGCTGGCATTTATGAAATCAGATATACAATTATACACACATATATTCCGGAATGCGACACAATTGCATGGGGAACTATAAATAAATATATACACCCAACAATCGCATACATCGTCCTGAACATACTAAGATCCAGTTTTGTGTCGTGGGTGAAACTATTAGAGACTACGATCTAACAAACACTCAGACTCGACACTAACGTTTGTCTCGGTGCGGAGATCGAACCCACGGCCTCTCGTTTCACAGCCGGGGTCTAACTAGCTGCGCCACGGTGGCTGTCAAATATGGTGGATTTGGCATTTATTTTTTATACAGATACATAACACAGCGTATGAAACAACAAAAATAAATTAAGAAACACTCTGAGTGTAATGGTTGCCATCAGGGCAGGTTAACATATTCTATTTCCAACAAATGTCTCCTAATTAATAAGTATATCCTTTATACGAAAACAAGGCTGATCAGGAATAACAATAAAACAAGCAGAGCTAATTCGATTGTCAGTACGTTCTTGTCATACCCACGCAATGTTATATTATAGAGAAACGTGGTTTTAGTAATAAAAATTGTCATGAACGTCAATATATTCATTGCGTATAGTATTTTTCTACTCTTTATTTTTTCATCTTAAATCTAAAATATCTAGATGTATCCTTATCAAAATATATATTTTACCAGCTAAATGCTTAGTATTACAAAAGGTGAAAAAGTAATTGTATTTTTGAAGCAATTATTGAATGACTATTTAATATAAAAAAGTTAATATTCGTCAAGCAGAATCATAAAAAGTAAGGCATGCAGAGATGAAGCGATTAATAACCACGAAAGCGTATTCTATTCACAAAAATGACAGTAAAATTGTAATACCCGAAAAAATAATCTGAGATTCCCTTAGAATTATACAATAGGGCCCTTACTCAATATAATGGCTCGATTAACACAAAAAAACTTAATGGAATCTTGACGGCACCGCCCGCAGTAGTCATGAATATAAATCGTTCAATTTTCCAACGTTTTAGAAATGATAGCCATTCGGTAACAAGCACTGAGGAAGATAAGGCTTGGCATTTTGTGGTATCAAAATGGCTCCGTTACGAATGTACGAGTTATATCATGATATTTTAGAGGAAATGCTCGTTGTTTTGAAAGTGGGAATGTATTAAGAGATTTTGCAAGTGTTTATCATCTTGTATTGCGAGTGAAAGATCGTCTGTTTTTAGTTGTTAAAATATGAACTATCTACCGTAATAACTTATTTTATTTTACTTTACTGTGGACCCACATATTAGAAATAATAATTGTAAAATGTGTACCCTGTATTTTTATTGATATTTACCACAATATTTATTCTTGAAATAAAACTATTATTTACGGATTTCATCGCGGATTTCGTTTAATTTTTTACATTTCTAACTTCCCGACGTTTCTATTACTTTACAGCTTTCGTGGTCACGAGGCGGACTGCGGTATTAGTCATCTGTTTAGTCTGCCAGTCGCTAAATCCATGAATAATAGTTTTATTTCAATATATAATATCGCGTAAATCTAAGAAACCATAGAATTTATTAATCTAAATACTTATATAGTAACACACACCATATAAAATTTTAAAGTACCTATTTGATATAAAAATGTGTAAATTTATCATTTAGTCCTCCTTTTCCCACAGATTCCCAAAAACACCCACCCATTATAACGTTTGGCAAGCCGGACGTGGTGGTGGGAGGTTTGCTGCGAGCTAATTGCACCAGCGCGCCGGCCGCACCTGCACCCCGACTTACCTGGTACATCGACAATGAAAAGGTACTTTATATTATGTACTTATATACCCACCTACCATTACAGTTTATTTATGTATATATGCTTTATTGTACACCAAAATGAAAGACGCTTACAAAACACTTAAAAACTAAAGGCATGGTTTATTGTATAATCTGAAGTAGTTTGAAATTTTCATAACTGTTTACCACAATTCCTTGAAGTTTTAATCAATTCGTAATATAAATAAGACATATTTACAGTCATTATTGCTATTTTTATCGCAAAGAGTCTTGGGAACATAGTATTTCAAAGCGACCTTTTTAAAGTTCCCCAAAATACATTTATATACTAACCTACAATTACCGTATATTATAGAACCTGAACCCTTTTCATATTTTTTCTTGTTTTTTACCATAATTTCGTTCAATATTACTAGGGAACGTATATTTTCAAAGCGACATAAAAGCTCCCGATAATAAATTATGATTTAAAAAAATATGACAAGTTCAGGACAAAATTGAAATACGTCAAATAATTATAATTTAATAATACTATGCTTTGATAAAATCTTAACTTACGCTTAGCAAGTCAAAGTTTAATCAAATCTTTCAATAAATCGACGAATTTAGCGCATTCTTTAGACCTGTCCAATACCTTTCTTCGCTTTGAATCTGAAAATTCATTCGTGTCGAAGCTTTCTCGAGTAAAAATATAATTTATGACCTAACACTAAAATATTTCTGCTTTCTATAATATTATTATGTCGACAATGCTAAATTAATCCCAGGTCCTCTGACTTTTCGGAGCCATATGTTATCGATAGTCAATCACCACACACTATAATGGTGAAGGAGAACATTGTGAGGAAACCTGCGTGCCATAGCGATATGTAAGAATTTCTATGGTATGTAAAGTCCGCCAACCCGCACTAGGCCAGGGTGGTGGATTATACGGCTTCACCACTCTCAATCGTATTCTCGATTGCAGAGAAGGCCCGTGCTCTGCAGAGGACATTTATGAGTTGATACAGAATATTAATTTACGCAAATTATTTTATTAACAGAAATTTATTCGTTTTTTTGTTTAACCCTAGGTCCCGGAAGATTCCGTCAAGTACTTCTCCTATCGAGTCTCCAGTTCTACCAGAACCAAAGGCGGAGGTGGATATCGTCACAGGAAGCATCAACACCGCTACATCGCTCCAGAGTTCAACTATACAGCCAAATATTGGGCATTAATCAGCGAGACCACTTCGTCACCACCTGTCAACCTTACCAAACACCACAAGTGCACTTTAAAAGAGGCCCAAACGGAAGAAATGGCTAAGGTTTGTTGTCTTCTCCTCTTTAAAATTCCTGGAAAATTTATACAGCTGATTTTATTGGTGAGTTTATTCGTCCGTTGCTTAGGTGTTGATCTTGGATGTCTGTTTTGGGATTAATTCCTGATGATGGATATGGTGAACCACAACAGCCAGCTATTAGTAAATTTTCAGACGTTTTCTCTAGTCCAATTTAAGTAGCACTCGGGAAAAATAACAAGATATTCATAGATTGCGAGAGTGTGCGGTAAGGAAGGGGACGCAAAAGTTGATTTAACCATGTCCTACTTTTCAAGAAGTCAAATAAGGGAGTTCACTTTATGCCACAAAGTTTTAATGTAATTTACGTCGTCTTGTGGTTGCCACACAAAATTTTGGCAAAGTGTATAAAGAAATAAATAAGTAGGTACTTCGCCGTTTATCTCATTTTCATAATTACACACTAATAATTTTAGAATTATTTTCTATTTTCCCCAACATATTGGTGTTCTTCCATGTATCTGAATTTATAAATATATATTGGAATTTAGATTTCTGTAAGTAGGTACTTATTGACTTTAGTATCACCTACAAGTATAATAAATAAATAAATTATACAAGTGTATCATAAGCACCATTAACTATTTACAGTAAACTGTGATGTGTTCTTATTCTTCTTAATATACAATATTAAGATTAATATAATAAGGTCAATGATAAAGCGATACGACCGCTCATGAACAGTAGCAAAACCAAACAACTCCTTGAATTACAAAGCAATGCTTGGCATTCCACTGCGCTCGCCATCCTGAGACATAAGATGTTAAGTCTCAATATGTCCAGTAGTTACTCTGGCTTCAATACCCTTAAACCCGAAACACAACAGTGCGTTTACACTGCTGTTTGACTGGAGAAATAGACACTGCGGTGGTACCCACCCAGATGGCCTCTCACATATGAGAGACCTACCACCAGTAAATTTTCTTTCTGTATTTGGATTTCAAATAACTATATCGATATATCAAAGCGGATAAAAATGTTTCTGGAAGCGCAAAATAAAGTACACGATCCCGTCAACAAAACAGACGATTTTATACTGAAGTAAATTTGCTTCGACAAAGAATTAATTCCGCCAATGTTCCACTGGAGTCGGTATTTATTTTTCGTATTTTTAATAAGACTGGCAAATGGCAGTAGACCTAAATCAACAAATGTAAATGTTTTAGCTGTTTAGAACCCTTTGGACTTACATTTTACCGACTTTTTTGGATCGGAAAATTTGAAGAGTTGACCTTTTGTCATGTCACCATTTTGTTCTTGTTTGCGTATTTCCTGGCAGTTTACATATAAAGAAAATTATTGTTGTAATATCTACCATGAAAACAATAAAAATAGGAATATGAAACGTATAAATGAAAAATACCAGACACTCTGGAATGAATTGGGTATGTTTTGAAGTATCGTGAAGATACCAAAAAATACCTAATCAAGGTAAAGATTTGATACTGTTGACGTGATATAAAACAGTAAATGGGTTATGTTTTATTTCCAAGTAATTAGATTGTCTTTAGCCTTGGATCACTCTATTTTTACAAAGATAGCAGCTTATCTAATTATTTGTTCTGATATCATGCAGATTTCCACCAATTCATGCTCTTCCCATCAGATGCAAGAGAAACCTCGCCCCCCTCCCGTGACCCCCATATCTCTGTGGGTATCGATAGCTGAGCTCCGAGCTCCGGCGCACGGCAGGCTGCAGTTGACCTGCACAGCTACCATACCTGACGAAGTGGGCCCTGGCGAGAAATACGCTGACATCAAGAAGCAAACTGTGGCTGGTGAGCATTATTCAAATTATATAGTATTATAACAAGAGGCATCACCTCTAAAATCATTGATTTTCTACCCGCTTCAGGGAAATAAAACGTATTGTAAAGGCTAAAAGCCTCGTAAAGATTTATTAAGTAAGAGCGACGGTATTTTGCTTCATCTAAATATTTCTGAGAAGGTTCTGATAACTAATGTTTTATGTTATTGGCCACGAATTTTAGTTTGCGAGGGTTGTCGTTAGTCAGTACATCTCTTGAAAAGGAATCTAGATAAGCATGTAAATAAACGAACCCAATTTGAATAAGAAGTTGGAGTAACTTCTGAATGTGCTCGAAAAACTCAACAGCAATACCAAACTACCTTCGCTGATTCAATTCATATAGTTTCCCAAACAAGAACTTTGCGAATAACATATATTTGAATTAATGTGTCTAGGGTGTGTACGCGAACTTCCGAACTTTAAAAGTGAAAATAACCAAGTTCGTAATACTTTACCCGCAGTGGCAATGAACGAGTTAAGTCTGAAAAGGCCACATTCAGAAACGAGCCAAGCTAACGCGACAGCTGCCTGCACCCAAAATTACCACCCACTTTGGCTTCTCGGCTACGGAATCTTACTACATGAGTTCTCGCTTCAATTACTTTAAACACAGCAGAAAAAAAACAACAAACTCTCGCCAACGGACGCCACTCTTCGAATACCCATAAATATTTAATATATAGCTTAGAATACAGTTTATTTACACTATATACAATCATTGTTTACCCATTGTTCTTGCGCTTTCGTCTCACTTTCAAGGTAAAATGGTTGTCCCTAATTGAATTTGTTTTGCTAGAAATTTTATGAATATCCATTTAGATGTACTTATAGGTATATTCCTGTTAATGTAAAACCTTCGGCTTATAGAAATGTATAATAAAAAATAAATTTAATAATATTTTTACTGTGTTCATACAATAATGTTCAATAATAGTGAAATACAATTTATAATTGTTACAGAATTTTATAATTTGTAAATGTGAAATTAAATTTAAATTGTTACAGAATTTTATAATTTGTAAATGTGAAATTAAATTTAAATTGTTACAGAATTGTATAATTTTTAAGATGTTACAAATTGTCGGACACGCAGTAACCACTTATCTTCCCGAGCTTCTGAATCTAAGTCAATTATATCTTGTCTAATCTGGTCGCACCTACAGGGTATTGTTTATTTTATTTGCCGTTATATCAGTTTGAATTCCATGCGACATCTATTTCAATTCCCACCGCATTGCCATCCGACATGCAACTATGAGATATTATTGTGCACTCCGTTTCTCATTCCCCGCGAGCATCTTGTTCCAATAAGATTAAATTTACGTCTACTAAAGCATTCATTTGTACAGGAATCGTTATACACAGAGGTATTACTAATACCGTCGTGCTACAAATGTTTCGCTTAATGAGAAATACCCTTTGCTTTATGACCCGCTTAATTACTCCATAAATGATACTGTTCTGACATGTACAGAATATTTAATTATAATATGATCTCTATATCCTTTATCGCTACCGCTTTAAATGTTGTCGAAATAGATATTAAAATCATCATGAAATATTCGGAGTTTGTAGTTACCTTATTATGAAAACTATAATAAGCTAACAATAACAAAAAATCTTATTCATTCTCTAGATGGTCGAGTTTTGTTAAGTTGACAGAATATTTCATGTTGGTAGGTGATTTCAAAGTGAGATTGTATTTTGTGAGTTATTGTCTATAATATTTCAGCGGAATATTTTCTATAATAAATTAGTGTTAACGCTGTGAAAGCAGATTATGGTATTTAATCGTAATTACCAAGAAGAATTCGATTTACTTGCGCAGCGGCGAAGTTACATTCGGTCACTTTTTTGGTTCTTTCTCGTTCACTTCAGCGAGTTTTCAAATTGACTTTTTCTCTCATAAATCAATTATCGGGCCAAACAGTTCGGAATCTAATTCGCCGGCCCGACCGGAGTGTGGGTGCGCCGTTAAAGTAAGTCGAATCCTTTCCTTTGGTGTGGAAGTCTTCCTGCAGCTCTTTACACTGACTATAGTAGTTGTTTGTTTGTTAGGCTAAATGATGTGATAAGTTAAGAAAATATGTATATTGACGCAAAATATATTTTAAAATAGATTAATATTTATGAGCTATTGTATAGAAGAAAATGATTATGAATAATGTATAGTAGACAATTTAGGATTATTAGATGAATAATAATTAAACGAGATGTAAGTGACAATCGCTTTCTTCTTTATCTCAACGAAGGCAGATAATTACCGTTCATACGGTAAACTGTTACTTATAATAAAAACAAATCGCCTATAGAAGCCAGCAATTCCAGATATTGACAAAGATGTATATAAAAATTATATTTTTTTGTTCTTTCTATCTGATGTGTAGTGCTCGAATTTATATCGTTTAATTGTAAAATAAAAAAATATTGATAAACTGTTTATTTGGATAATTGACACAAAGTTCATAGTGCGACAATAAAAGCATTCTTTAATAAATACATATTCACATTAAGATTTTTATACATTTGCAAAAAGAAACACATGAATCTGAAGCTTATGAAATTAATTAAATCGTGTGCATTTTGTAACGCAAATATATCTTTCTTAATCATTTTAAACTAATTTGATAACCATAATAATCCATGCGATATTTATCTATCCTTTTCAATGTCTAAAAAAATGTAAACTATTGTAACTACACCAAGCTAGCTTTTTTCCTCAATCCATTCAGAAAAAGAAAAAATCCAAATGACTTAATACAACTACTTAAACACAAAACAGCACCGTAATTTCCCTCGCTTTATTTTTACTGCTCAACTTGTTCCATTCAGACATTGTTATAAAGAACAGATGTCACCCTAATGCAAGCACAGAGTTTAACTTTATCAATAAGAGTGCAATTAAAGAAAATAATAAAATAAAAAAGCAGATTGTCTCCGTGGTGTAGTTGGTTAGAAGCTGACTATAAAACGTGCGGCCGCGGATTCGATCACAGCACCGAGATTAATGTTTGAGCGATCCACAGGTATTTGTTTCGGGTTTGGGTGTTGGTGAGACCGAAATTTGCTCGTAGTTTTTGATACCCAAGAATACTCGATCTTAGTGTGGGGTCAGGACTATGTATGTGACTGTTGGAAGGAATAATTTATTAATTAAAAAATAGTGTATAAAGCGAACAAATTAAATTATATTAAATGGTTATATTTTTTATTTAAAAAATGCAAGAGTAATTGATTCTTAGAAGTGCTTCGGTGTAATTGGAAATAGCTTTAGCAACTAAAGCCATACAATTGTGTTATTACATTTCCTTTCATATTCCACGGTGATCATTTTCTTATTATGTCGCGATTTGCATTGAATAATTATTTACTAGACATTTATGTATTTTGATGAAATGTAACTTAATTAAAATATAAGTAACTAAGTATATAATTGTACAATCGAAAATAAATACATCGTTTTTTTATAATTATCGAAGTTTAAGCACGGAGAATAGGAGGGCTGGACTTACAAAAGACAATAATTACAACTATATGAACAAACTGCAGATATCCTCAAAAATAATAAAATTAGAATTATGAATTAATAAAAACAAATGAATATCCTTGACGCTGAACATACAAAATATATTAAAATTCGTTAATTAAATTAAAATTCATTCATTTTTATAGACATGTATTTTATATATCCGATCATTCGTAACATAAGAAATAGAAATCAAGTGTTGATATCGAACAAAAATAATGTCTAAATCATTGCTTTATAAGTCTGAAGTCGACCGGACACTTGTAGTTTCCCTAGTGAAAAATATTATACTGTTATCGATTTTACATTGTGTTGGCTTTGTAGTATGGACAATACTTAGCTGCGTGCATACATATTTAATAATACTGACAATATATTACGACATTTGCAAAATATAATTGTAATAGATAATCTTTTCATAATTAAAAAATAATTAGTTAAAAATAGTACTCGTAATGTATGAATATGTTTTGAAAAGGAAGCGATTGTCAGCCGACAGCCTATAATATTTTTTGTTAGTCCTCTGGCCATTATAAATTTTAAATCAATTGTGTACATGGTCCTAAAATGTGAATTAAAAATAAAATGCTGGATATAAGCCAATGACTTGTTTTATTTATTCTGTACTCCTGTAAATTAGTTTATGGTGGAATATATTTAAATATTGTGTGCAGAGTATAGTGTGATAAATACTAATACAATAATTTCGGAATACCTCGCATATCTCTCCTGTTACTTTTGTATTCTCTTTCCCACTAGATAGCTTATTTAAAATAGGATTAAATATTCTTTATATCCTTATTCATAGGTAGTTATAAAATAAATTTTGACTATCAAATGTTTTGTCTCTTTCGTACGACTCTTTAATTCAGTTTATAGGTTTTCAAACTGTCTAATAATAAGACCAATAATTAATTAGTGTTTTCTTCTACAAATCGCTTCCATCACCCTTTAATAGATCGATAATTCTGCTAATCTGTCTTTTCTTAATGTTTTCATCTATAAATAGGTGCTAAAGTCTAAACTTATACAAATAAGTCGGCATAGTATAGCTTGGCAAAAAAGAGTCTGTTGAGTGAATTTGAAATTGAAGTGAATGAGGGCGCTAAGATCGAACTTAGTATTAATATAACAACCCGATATACTACGACGGAAAATATTTAAATACTTGTTATTCTTATTGATAGTTGTTTATAATTTCTCCGATTATTTTAAATTACAAAACAAACAAAAACCGTACGAAAATGTATAGAAATCACTACATTTAAATTATTCAACCGACACATTGACATTTTTAATAGAATTTCCATAATTGTTTTTCTATAATGTCAATTGTCACCGCATCGTACTCTTTTTTACCAAGTTATTCCTGTCCCGAATAAATACACGCAAATAATAATGTCGACGCGAGAGTTTTGTTTCCCACGTTTAAAATTTATGTAACAAATATGGCCAAATGTCACATGAACTACGTTCAGAATTCACAAACTGGGAGTTCTGATTTCGGCTATTGTTTCACGTGTGTAGTGAACTTTGTAACCAGTGTGCTGTTTACAGAAAGAGGTTTGGTTTAATGCAACGATTTAATAGATTTTTTTATATTTTTACGCAGTTGTACCTACTTTTAGAAAGGGCGGGCTGGTTATAGGAAGTATTTTAATAATCTGTATCTGTATGAGCCCATATACGTCCCACTGCAGGACACGGGCCTACTCTACAATCAAGATTACGATTGACAGTAGTTAGGACATATAGTCCACCACGCTGGCCTAGTGCGGGTTGGCGGACTTACATACCATAGAAATTATTATAAATCGCTATGGTATGCAGGTTTCCTCACGATGTTTTCCTTCACCGTTTTAGTGCGTGGTGATTGACTATCGATACACACATGACTCCGAAAAGTCAGAGGTGTGCCCTGGAATTTGAACGTGAACATGTTGGCAGCCGCGTCTGGTTCGTTTACCAACAGGCCACCACGCACTTCATAACACATACACTTCAGAAACAATTTTAATAATACGCAGTAAAAATATCGTAATTATGTGTGAAATATATACGGTTCAAAAGAATACATTTCGGTTATCCCACGCAAGTAAGGGAAATAACCACAAAGTTATTTATATCACGAATGTCAAAGTTCAAATACAATCAAATGCCACTCTGGTTGTTCAAGTATCGGTTGGATTATTCCTCCCGAAATACATTTCAAAAACTCTCGTATTGATCGATACATGAATAATTCAAAAGCTTCGCACTCACTTGTTATCGTTCATAATTCGATGTGGGATCTCGCAATAACGGTTTCCCCATGCGTGCTAAATTTTATTACCAATTCCAAAATAAAAAATCTTCCTTCCGATTGCCTTGTACAGAGAATTTAATTTACGTTCATTAAAAATGTAGAATGTTTTATCTGAATTTTCTGTTCCATAAGCATATTTTTTGCACAGTGTAGGTCTTCTCAAGGTAGTGGACGACCTAATTAAGGTTGGAGGAAGTCGCTAAATGCATGCCGCTTCCAACAGGTCAATGTGGAGATCTTTAGAGATGCCTATATAGGGATAGGAGTGTGCGGACTTCCCGTGGCTGAAGAGAGAGAAAGAAAACTAAAATGTTATAAAAATAGAGTTTAAATATATTTGCCATTCTTTTAAACTCAAAGAGATAGAGAATAGGGCGTATGAAATAGGACGGAAGAGGACAGAGTTGCTTAAGATATCAGAACATCAGAATTTACCGGGACGGGGCGGAAAAAGCAACTCGGGCGCAAAAGGACTCCTGTCACGTTGAGTATAAATATAAAACAGTTAAAACGCAAATTATATTTTGTTTCCGATGTGGCCTGGGCTCAAAGGTTTTGCACCCTGGCGTAGCCGGCCCGGGCTGCTAGTAATTAATAATATAATGGATTTTATACAGCAGGAGCCAATATTAATACGTTCAGATCATCGAGAGAGGACCTCTCTCGACTTTACAATTAATATTCAGATTAACAAACAATTACATTTTCCTTTATGTTGGCTTCGTTATTTTATCAAGCTAGTTTTTATTTCTTTATTTATTTATTAAGCTTTATATATAAATGTATACAAGGCGGGTTCAATGCCTCTGACATTTTCTCCCAGTCGACTTCAATATGTTATAAAATTAGTTTATACCGACGTTTTAAAATTCAACAATAAAACTAAACGATTTTATAATGCAGCTCTGTAAAAGATCTTTCCACAATGTTGCCACTAGATCTACATAATATATTTATTTTCAAGTTTACACATAAACATTTTATAGGTTTTGTAAACTTGAAACATCGGATCTCTTTGTGTTTTTACTCACATTTTTACTATTTTACAACGGCTTCGGATGAATTTGCTCAAACAAAAATCTAGAACGTGTAGAACAAATGTGGATATCTTCTTTATGTAACTGTATATACGTCTTTACAAACTGAAGTATTTTCTCATAGAAAATATAATTTAATAACTCATGTCGTATATCTATACGCAATATGCAAGAAACCATGCAAATAGATGAAAATGAAATAGGTAGTGCAACGCCATACATCACCTGTTTTCATTAAAAATATCCGTTGTTACCTCACACGCTAAATTACCTTTGTATGCCTGCGGTAGCATGTACTCGTTTTATATGAGAAGGATAAAATGAATAGATTCTTTGGTTGCCTATGGTTAGGCATCTCGCCTACCTGTAAACGTGAACAACAAAACGCAGAATTTAGTATTTAGTTTATTTTATAACACTTTGTTGTAAAACAATAAAGGAAACAAAAAAAAAATAATACGAAAAACTTCGCTTCGTGGTCTTATCGCTGTCGGCGATATCTTCCAGACAACTTTGGATGGACTGGAATGAATTATTATTTTATTATTTTGTTTATGTCCAGATAGCCCGTCACACAGTCATTAGATTTTAATATTAACCCTAATCCGTTTATTAGGGCCAAACAAACTTGTAAAAGATATCCCAAAACTAACTCATACTCATCATGTAAAAAAATAACTTATATCAAGGTGAAATCTACAAGAAATATTTGTGTTCGCTCCGTGTGTATTTCTTGACTTTACAACCGTCGAGAGTTGTAGCTTGACAGCAAGCTATAAACCAATTTGTGTCTGGTGACCGGTATCGTCATACGCTATGCCCCTGCAACATCTGAAGATTGATATATTAAGCAGTATACGAGTATATCGTCAATCCATAATACCATCTATTTTTATTGTCATGATAAACTTAATAGAGTTTTATCGTACGTCATAATCTTTTAGCAAAACCAAACAAAATCTTGAATTACAAAGCAATGCTTGGCATTCCACTGCGCTCACCATCCTGAGACATAAGACGTTAAGTCTCAATATGTCCAGTAGTTACTCTGGCTACAATGCCCTTCAATCCGAAATACAACAGTGCATTTAGACTGCTGTTTGACGGGAGAAATAGACACTGCAGTGGTACCCACCCAGATGGCCTCTCACATATGAAAGACCTACCACCGGTATAATCATCGACAACATTAAACTAAACATAAGTACATAAACTCACGCTTTTTCCCCAGAATGGGTAGGGAGAAGTGCCAGGATATTTACATTTCGCCTTGTATGTTCCGTCCTATGATGTGATAGGGGGCGAGTCCATAGCCATATCGGGCACAAATTTCTGACTCCAGGCCGATAGTGAATTAAAAAATCCAATATCACTTTGCACGACCCGAGATTCGAACCCGAGACCTCAGGTTTGTAATAGTACGGTAATACATCTACGCCACCGAGGCACTCGAGGCAGCATTAAGCTAAACATCATTCTTAATAAAATTAAAATAAGTTTAAGGTCGCAGACAAATAATATAGGAACATCAGTCACCGAGCTCGCAGTAAATACGAGTATAACATAGTATGTATGTATCTATCAGCCCATATACGTCCCACTGCAGGGCACGGGCCTACTCTACAATCGACAGTACGATTGAGAGTGGTTAGGCCATATAGTCCACCACGCTGGCCTATTACGGGTTGGGTATAACATAGTGGCGGTAGATATTTATTCATTTTTTTTTATACTGGCCGCTCATTGTGGCCGCATTGCACCTGATAGTAAGCGCAAATGCCGCCCAGGCAGAGTATCCATTGGCATCAGACGGCAGTCCCATGCCAATAGATACAATTATGCCGGCGTGCTAAGATACCTCTTCACACTACGGCGGAAGGACCCAGGATCATAGGAAGGAGGGAACACGTGAGACGGCAAACAATTCCACAGCCTGACGGTGCGGCACAAAAAATAATTTGAGAACCGTTTGGTTCATTATTGTGGTGCTGTTCATTATTAAATTATAACTTTACGAATATTTGAATTGGAACAGTTTAAGCAAGCTACAAGCACGGAGTTTGCAATCAGTGAATCTATAGTAATCGTATTGCCCATTCTACTGGATTCGTTTTGAATTAAGGCGTATTGTACTCTGTTATTTCACACCACGTAAGTTTGTGTCGCATTAAGAAACAAGAATAAAGGAGAATGCCCATTTTACTATGAAACTTAGTATCGGTGCGAAGATTGTTAGATATTAGATGAAGATATTGGGACCCAGGCCCAGAGTTTTTGGAGAAATGAACTTCAAGTCCATTTTTTTTTGTATGGGGCTCTGTGAACAAAATTCATTTTATAAAAATCTGTTGCCCGGGATAAAACAGGAAAACGCTTATGGCCAAATCATAAAAACTTGCTAAAATGATGTTCAATCTAGCCAAGTTAGAAACTAACTGAATTGGGCACAATTCTAGAGAATTGGTTGTTAAATATCTTAGTTAACGACTTTGGTTAACAATGCATTTTATTACCAACTACGCTTCTTGAGCAAATCCACAACCCTTAGAACTCCCCACGTGAGTTTAAAAAGTGAATGAAGCCTGTTTAACTAAATTTGGTCTACATGGTGGACACGACGCAATGGTCAGAAGAATGGAAATCAGGATTCTTAGCGAGACTGCCTAGGTGAAAACATACTTATCTTGAAGGAAAAAAACCTTTCGCCAGTAACTAAAATTTAGTTTCGAATCGAATCGAAGCCATAACAATGTTACAACTGTGGTTACAACATAACACTACGACGCATCAATTAACATAATTTGAAAGAGGTAAATTACGTGTCACAGAAAAAAAACGTTTGTAAACAATCTAAAATATATTTTTTGATAAGACTTTCAAGAAAAATTTTAATATTTTATACAAGATTCACTAATAATAATTATAACTTCTTGAATATTCTTCGATATTGTAACTTTAAATATATAATTAAAATAACCATTTGCGTAACTTAGTTTGCTTCGGTGTCTAAAAGCTTTAGTAAATTACAAAAAGGCATTAAATGTATTTAAATTTTCGAGTAACACATGAACTTTACCAAAACTTCAAAACATTCAAGTAATATTAACTTTACTTAAAATATTTATATTAAGCTTGTTTATTACTCAAAGAGAAAATAAAGTTTAAAGAAATATCTCCTTTTTGTTACCAAAGGCAAAAGTACATTTCAGAAAAAGTTGGTTTCATATTTGTGAATAACAAGTTATATTATAATATTACTAGCGGCCCGGCCCAGCTTCGCCCGCGTGCAAATAGATTTCTGTACAATAATATGTACGTCTTATACATACAAACCTTCCTTTTGAATCACTCTATTTATTAAAAAACAACATCAAAATCCGTTGCGTAGTTTTAAAGATTTAAGCATACAAAGGGACATAGGGACAGAGAAAGCGACTTTGTCTTATACTATGTAGTCATTTATTACTAAGTTAAAAAAGTGAAATATATTGATTGATACAATAAGCTTTAACTTTTCATTAATAAAAATGTTACTGAGCTAATTCCACGAATTTATTCTAAAACTGAACCTCAGTTAAAACACGCTATTAAATTTCGTACTATTTTATGTGAAGCCCATTTTCGTCTATGTTACGCATAAAGAATCGAAATATTACACTTCTTTGCAAAAATGGTATTTTTCTGTGTGTTTTTTTACGTGTATATGCTCCCGAATAGAATATACGTGGTAATGAACTTCTGATCGCGTATACTTTCTGTGTAATCTTATCTTGTTAAAAAAACATTTTAGGCATTTTAACAGTAATTAAACACCCAGAAAGCAACATAATTAAGACAAGGGTACAAAATTCAAGGCATAAAAATAATAATTGTTGCATTTAGTACCCATCAAGCTCTTAATGTCGTAGTTTTTCACTTTTCATAACCTAAATTGAAGTTTCGCAACGAATTAGCTGAGAAAATGTTTGCAAAAATTCATTCTGGACATTTTCCATGTAATTTTTAGCTCTTTATTTAGGATTATGCATGGATTCTTGTTAAATAAATTAATACACACATCATTTTATCAACATATTACAATTTGAATGAGAATCAGTCACTGCATAACATTTTTGAAGTTTCAGCTACTAAGCGTGTTCCATCGTAAATCCATTCGGCTTTACCCTGTATTTTACAAACCTGTAGTGTGGGAATGTTTGTAGGAGCCCTTTGCACCTTTGGAGCACCTTTATTGCCAAGAAAAAATACTTTCATTTTATGAACAAAAAAATTTGTGAACTAGTGTTATTTTAAATATAAAAATAAATCAATTATTTCCCATGCTATTTGCGAAACAAAACTGGTCCGAACGACAATGTTATTTATACTGAAGCCCTCACAATATTTAATTATATTTCGCATTTATTCTGAAAGCATAAACAAACACGTTGGAATTGCACGAGCGGCGCTGGTAATCACTCCACTTCATCCACGTGACGCAAACATGCAACCGTGCACTGAGTAAATTAATAAACGTGTCAACCCTATCTGTGCGGAATAATAAAGGACACGGGATGAACTGAACTATTTCGACCAAGTTTTGTAAGAGTAGGGCTGTTACCATGGACTGTTTCAGGGATAGTGTTTGATACTATTACTTTGTCGTTATGATCGAAAATAGACTATCGACATAGTAGTAATAAAAAGAAAACATAATTTTTCAATACAAAGAGAAACTCTAATCACTTTTTCTGATCGTTGACTGCGGACAGTCTAATCAGAATTATTATTGCAGAATTGTTGTACAAATAGGTGTTGTTAATCTAGATTCTAGAATGAGTTACAGAAACATTCTACCAGATGGTACCAGTGTTCAATATTGTAACAATAGATAAATATAAGGTTTGATTACAAGGAATGATTAATGAGGATAATGATGATGAATAATTAAAGGAATGATTCTTAAATTTCAATTTTCTTTAATTTCCAATTCAAAATAATCTCCAAGAAGTACCATAGGTATCTACCCTAAACATTAGAACTATCGTCTTCGCCGTCAAAATTGACACGTCATTTTTCGATAAAGTATCAGCAACCCCAATTCGTGGGGCGGCGCTGTGTCGCCGGGAGATAGCAGCCCAAACGAGGCTGTTAAACGCAAAAGCTTCGATATCTGACTACATAAAAGTATAAGAACATACAAACTCGTTTCTGCACTCACTTTAGATAAAGACGATACGAATGTGTTTCGTAACAGATATGCGATGTTTTATTGTTTTGTTCGAAAATTTTCGACATTACTTGAAACAGCTGCGTTGTAATACGGGAACCCATGATGCTATATTATGTTAATTAACCCAATCGTTATCGACGATGGTATTTTGCAGTTCAGTTCTAAGAAAATAAATAATAAATAAATAAATAAAAAAAAAAATAATGACTATGACACACTATGATCCAGTCTTGTATCGTGGGTATCAGGAACTACGAGAGACTTTTTGGTCTCACAAACACTCAGATCCGGAAGAAATATTTGTGGGCCACACAAACATTTCTCTCGGTGCGGGGATCGAACCCGCAGCCTCTCGTTTCACAGGTGGCGTCTAACCGACTGCGCTACGGAGGCTGTCAAAAAAAAGGTCAGAAAAAAAGGTTATATAGTGTTTCCATTCAGTGGTTCCCTACAAATTTCCAAGAATGAAAAAAAGCAAGAAATTGAATTTCTTGAGCGTATCAGAGGTAAAACTTTAGTTTATCTGTCCAAGATATCAGGGTTGGGAGGGAGTGGGGGGGGGGGAGGGGGAAGGTGTTCCATGTCCCCTGGTACCACTCCCATGAAAAGGTGACGCACCATTCCCAAGAAAAACCAATTTAAGTAACCTAGCCTCAAAACACTTGTTTTCAAAACAAACTTGCTTCTGCAACGTCTCCGGCGCTGCGGGAAGTGCAGCCCCTTCGCCCTGCGTAATAAAGGATAGGCATCCACGCTCGCACGGTTGCCTATCCTTCGTTACAGCGGGCGGGGGCTGCTCTCCCTCCGCGCCTCCGGCTTTTTATAAACACTCTAGGGGTGGTATCCAAAAGTCTACGTGAAGTCGGGGTGCCCTAAGTCGGTTTTGAGACAAAGTCGACCTATTTTTCCCACAAAGTGGGTACACTAACTACCATCGGAACATGATTTCCAAGTTGTTTAGAAAACAAATAAAACAACAAACATCCGTTTTACCTAATATGTGATTTGAGGTTAGAAAATATTTTCATTAATTTCTCGAAAATTATACACCACCTTTTAATAAGAGTGGTATTGTTGTAATCAGGGACTCAATCCCTACCACCTGTGATCACTTTCACCGCTCTTTGCGTGGCCAAATAAACTAAAGTCTAAACTAAAGTTAGGTTACATTAATTGGTTTTTCTCCGGAATGGTGCGTCACCTTTTCATGGGAGTGGTACCAGGGGACATGGGACACCTTCCTCCTCCCCCCCCACTCCCTCCCAACCCTGATATCTTGGACAGATAAACTAAAGTCCATCCCTGTACACAGTTAGTATTATCTAACAAATAGAAATCATACATGCATACACAAAGTAATACACTCACGCCATTTTCCCAGAACAGGTCGGTAGAGGTGCTACCAGGACGTCTAGGTTTCGCATTATGTTTTCTGTCCCAAAGTGGTAGGGTACCCTATCCCCACATCAGGCACAAATTCACAATACAGAAATCAATATATACAAAACGTCTGCGTATTGCGGACCATAAAATTATTTGTGATATCTATGACACAAGATATCATTGTCCACAGAATATGATGTCGGGTATATTTTAATGAAAACCTTGAAAGACGAACTGCCTATCCAACTCAAAATCTTTGTACAAATACTATTTATCTTTTCACTTATTTCATTTATCACTTCAAGCTGGATTTATAAAATAATTGTATTTATTGTTCAAGTTTTCGATTAATAAGCCACATTCAAGTCATCTAGTCGCCTTTTAGTTTAATAATAATATTTAATGGTGGTACTTCACATGGCTGTTTGTATTTGCTATTGGGTGTTTATTGTATTTGGCAAAATAAATGACGTTAAAAGCAAACATGCAAATAGAGGCAAATATGTCAATTATGTCATGTCAATATGTCAATTAAACTTAAATTGTTTGCCAAATATGCCAAATACACAAATACAAATAGCCATGTGAAGTGCCAGCATAACACATGTCACATCATGCGACATAAGATAATAGAGTCTTAAGCTGAAACTTAACAACTTAGAAACTTGTAGTAAACAAGGGATAAGTTCATATTATGTAAGTGAAACATTTCATTGAAGAACATGAAGCTTTAGATGTTCTTGACACAATAGCATGGAAGAAGTCATATAAATGTAGAAAACATTTTTTCATAACCAGCCCTCTTTATATTATACTTCAAGTTACACAAATTCATACTATTATACTACAAAAGGGCAATAATAACCCTAGAAATTTGTAACTGATTGATGTCTGTCTGTACATGGGAGATACATACGTATATGAGTAAACTTTTATGGGAGAACAGTTTTAACGTCGTAGAACCCAAAACAATGGCTGTTAGATTCTTTTTATTTTTACCTGCCCTTTGTGCCTCAGAAACGGCTGAACCAATATTGCCTTATTTTAATATATTGAGATATTGAGATAGCTGACACCCTGGATTAGCACATGGGTTACAATTTAGTGGGCAATATTTAGTGTTCCAGTGGGAATAAGAAATTGAAATACATTTGTTACTCTTTTTAATTCAAAGGGATGCGATGGGACAGGAGCAAACATACTGGACAGGAGATTACTTAGCCTGAGTCATCGGACAGGACGGGTAAAGTAGTATAGAGGACAGCACACACTTTGAGTTTAAGTATAAGTAACTCAGTATTTATGCGAAATAATATGTTTCTGATTTGGGCTGTACTTAAATATATCTGAAGCCGGGGGATAGCGGGCCGGACCGCTGGTAACAAATAATTAGACCCAACAGTAATACACAATATGTGAGTAGTCTAGCATTGCTTTGTAATTCAAGGTGTTGTTTGGTTTTGCTGCTGTTCATCTGATGATAATGAGCGGTCGTATCGCTTACCATCAGGCAAACGGCATGCTCGTCTCGCCATTTATTGCAATGAAAAATCTTAGTTCTACTTTTAGACTGAAGCTTGACAATTTCTTTTGACTTTAAAACGAAAGCTGCGGGTTCGGTCCTGTACTGAGCTAAAAATTTTTACGATCCATTATTATCTGTTTCAAGTCTGTATTTGTGACGCCGGAAAGTTTCTCAGGGTTTGTAAGACCCATGAATCTTAGACTATTGGGTATATTTTGTACAATAATTTTAATTACTTAATCATAATATAGTTGAAAAGCTAAAGACGTCATGACAAATTCACGTTAATGAACAACGTTTCTACGAAGTATGTTTTTAAAAGCAATTGTAATCATAACTAAATTAGTTCTACGTATGTATAAATCCATTACGGAAAACTACCAATTCAGATAGCATTTCTATTGCAGTGATTCAGATAAATTGTACTTTACCAAACGGGCAAGTAAAAAGTTTTATACGGGACGTGTATTTTTCATGGAGAATTTTCAGTCCGCGTCTGGCCGGTAATCCCTGGGGGCGAGTGCGGCTCAGTCAAAGCACTTTGTGCTGTTATACGAAAACACCCTCTGTTTCAAATCTCTTACACTGGAGTCAACGACTTTCCAGCCTCCCTTATTTTAGTAATTTGGATCCCCTTGAGGAAAATTAATATTATTATGTCAGATGAAAGAGACAAATCATCGAGAAGTTTAATGAAACTTGTTTGAGACGCTCGTTGAGTAGCGAACAAAAAAATGAGGGAATTTATCATATTTAAGTGAAAGGCTTGACTGTGTTTTTCTCTTATTTTTTGCATTTTCACACTATACAAGCAACTTGTAGACAAAATGTACACTTACTAAGCCAAGCACAGGACAAACCTATTGTACAGTGTACTACATCAAATTATTATTTTAGAAGATGTATATCCACATTAATCTCCATGCTCATCATCGGCACGTCATAAATCATCATTATCAGTCTATAGTTGTCTACTGCTGGACATGGGCTTTCTCCAAATTACGTAATTTCATCCTATCTTCAACTTCATTCAGCCGACATGTCGCATCCAACATTTGCCAGCGACCTTTCACAAAACTCCACCTACCTCTACTAGGACATCCTACACGAATTATATAAATAATAATAAATAATCCCACACAAATCACAATATACTAGAATATACCAATAATATATAAACCTATTTTCCTAAAAGGTGTAGGAAGTAAGAAATGCGACCAGGACGCCCACGTGTTTTCTAGTATTTCCCGTCCCACAATCTGATAGGGGGCGAGCCTAACGCTATATCGGGCACAAATTCCTCACCCTGGGCTGATAAATGAATAGAAAAAATGGTTGCCTGTAAAGTCGGTTTTACGGGCGAAGATTTTACGTGACAACGTCTTTTTCTCGGTAGAATATTTATTGATATGAATATAATTAAATTAATCACTCAACTATAATTAGATCATAGTTGAGTGGGAGAGAGACGCAAGGCATTCGGCGGGCCTCTCTCTCGTTCGGTGACTCATCGTAACGTTACCGGGCGTTACACTTTTTCATAAGTGACTCCCAGCCGCAACCTAATTTAAGACGTTGTCACGTCAAAAATTCAATACCGCTTTACCCGACCCGGGAGAACCCGAGACCTCAGCGTACAACTATGCCCCAGAGGAGGTTATAACAAGAAGGTACAAATTAATCGCTTTATAAATCGTTTAGAGCGGGACTTATATGGGGTTTGATTACTATATATAAATAGCTTTCTATAATATACATTTGACTTTAATAATATTTAGTATAACGGTATGGTATCAAATAACCACAGTGATGCAATCATAATAAGTTAATGGTAGAGTAATTGTTATTGACGTCCATTGTACGGGCTTGCGCTCAAATAAATTTTGACGGCATTGTTAGAAGTCAGTTGTTGTTTCATTTACGAGTATTATAAATATTGTTTGGATCTATTTTTATAAGTATTTTTATGTGTACTGGCATAATAAATACTATGATGTCTGATGGTAAGTGCTGTGAATTCCTATAGAGTATTCAAGGACGTAATGCTAGCTTAGGCTATCCCAAAATAGTTGCGTGGACCACTATTTCAGATTTTTCCATGGTGTTTTATACAATCAGCCTCCGTAGCGCAGTAGTGGACGTCGGCTGTGCAACGTGAGGCCGCGGGTTCGATCGCACCGAGGCGAATATTAGTGTGATCCACAGGTATTTGTTTCGGGTCTTGGTGTTTGTGAGACCGAAAACTCTCTCGTAGTTTCTGATTCCCACGGCACAGGACTCGGTCTTAGTGTGGAGTTAGGACTACGGATGTGATTCTTGGAGTATTTGTTATTTATTTATTTTAACACGAGTTACGAGGGGAGCGAGCCGGAGGAGCTTTTAAAAAAGAACAACCGTTCTACACGAGAGTGTATTTCAGACTAAATTCACAAACATGTTCTTACATCTAAGTTACACGAATATAATTCCAAGTAGGCATATAATTCCAAGGAGACATAACTATTTTATCTTAACTACTTAAATTCTATTGTCTGAGCGTACGTAACTCCTCCCTTCCCAGAGGGCTGCGTACGGCCGAAGTTGGTGTCTCCGTAGCGAGGGATGGATACAATAGTGTCCTCTGGAGGGGCGGTTCCACCGACGTAGGACCGCTACGCTGCTCGTTGTCTGGTTCCACCATTTCAACAGCAACGTGTCCTCGTTGTTGGGGTTGTTTATGCCTGGTCCTGTAGTAACGGGTGCCCAAGCATATTAGTGTTATAGTTATAACGCTCAGGGTGACGATTGAAGTCCAGCTGGGGTTCGTTGTAGGCGCGTAGCTCCTCTCCATGTCTGGAACTGAAGGGGTGTGAGCAGCAAGGATGTGTAGTTTATCGAGATCCACATGTTCTAATTCTATCTGATTTAATGTTATGTTAATTCGTGGTATCTCAATCCTCGGCAAAGGGATGGGTTCCTTTATTATAACTCTGCTACGATGCGTTCGTAGCGTTACGCCATTTATGTAGAGTAGGCACCCTTCCGTAGCGCTTAGTAAGTATGCGCCTTGAATACGCTGAAAACTCTCCTTTTCGCCACATTTCGTTTTCACAATTTCCTGGCTTCTTGTTATAGCGAGCCAGGTACCTCCTTGTATTTCTTGAAGTTTCACGGCGGGTACGTTAACATTAGCTAGTCGACAATTTTCGGCTGGCATGTGGTGTATAATATGGATAATGCAGTCCGCGTTATTTTCTATTTTCTTTAATTCCAAGTGACTGCATATTTGAAGCTCGTCGGTTATTCGATGGCATGGTTGTTGAAGGTAAGTAAACTCAGTACTACCCAGTATGAGGTATGGAGCAGTGGGGATGCGTGTCAGATTGTTAATATCGGGCAAGGAATAGACGTGGAGGAGGTCATAGGTTATAGGACTCACAATAGGAATTTCTAATATGAAGGTGAGTGTATTAGGTGTATTGTATGCTTTGACCATTATTACCTTCTCAATAAGGTACATATTCTCACGTCTGGCTTCTAAGGGTAGTTTATAAGTTTGCTCAATTTTAATTAATTCTGTTAATAAATACATAGGGTCTATGACACTGGGGTGCAATTTCCCTATGGATGCAAACGTTATAGCGGATTCTAGGATACTGACTTTATTATATATAAGCTGTAAGCCATTCTCGATTTGGATATGAGATTGGAGCATCTCTAACCGTGACGTTAACAAAGACAAATTTTTATTTACGTTATTAACATTCGTTACCACCATATCCAAATTTCTTTCTATTTTATTTAAATTTTCATTATATTCGTCAATGAATTGTTTCATTAAGCTATTATTGCATTCCTTACGAGGATGGATATTTTATTTTTATCAGTTAATTTTTGTAATCTTATTAATTCGCCTAACGTTGAGTGAAATCTCTCTATGGGTGAATTAGAGTTTGGATTATATGGAGTTGTAAAGTGGATATCAACTCTATGCATCGCGCATATTTCCTTAATAACATCATTATCGAATTTGTGGTCAGAGTCCGTAGTTATCTTATTAGGTACACCTAATATTGCAAAGAGTTGCAAAAGTGCTTCCGCAACGTGAATGCTTGTTGACGCATGCAACGGGATTGCCTGTGCAAATTTTGTAAAATTATCTATGACGGTCAAAAACGTCATACCATCGGAACTATACAAATCCATATACAAATGCTGCATAGGTTTGTCAGGTGTGTCCGTTAAGGCTAACGGTGGTCTTAATGGGTTTCTTTCGTATTTAGATTTAAGGCAAATCTCGCATTCATTTATATATTTTTGAACTGATACTAACATATTCGTCCAATAGTAATTCTTTTGGAGATGTTTCCAAGTTTCTTGGATACCTCTATGTATGGTTTTACCTTCATGATATTTTTTTATTAATGTTTTCTGTTCACAGGTATCATCGACAAGCGTGACTCGTGTGAGACATCTAAATAGCTTTGGACCGCGTTGGTCGAATACTGAATTATATACTTTACAAAAAACTGGGTATAATTCTTCGTTATAGAAATAGCAATAAAATTTCCTATCTGCAATTGTATGTTCTCTCAAAAATCTTATAGTTTCCTCTTCGGTATTATTAATAGGTATAAATACATGTTTAATACTGTAGTTATTTTTTGACTTATCCTCTATTCTATATTCCGTTCCTGGGGAACTCCGAATATGGAACTGCTTTAACTTTTTATCTATTGCGTCGGGACAATTCGGTATGTTATTTATGTTTTGTTCGAATTGTTCCGAAATATGTGTATCTACTAATACTTCATTTGATGCAGGGGGTAGTAAATCATCTAATTGTAAAAGTGACCTTATGGACGAGGGTCCTTCTCCTAGGGACTCAAGTTCATCAATTAATTCTCGTTGTTCGGACGTACTTGGTTTCTCTATCGCGTCTAACGCATTTATTTTTATTCGTGATAATGCGTCAGCGTTGGTATTATATTTACCCTTTTTATATGCTATCTTATAATCATATTCCTCGAGACGTAAACGCCATCGGGTGAGTTTTGAATTGGGGTCCTTAAGGGACATTAACCATGTTAAAGGTTTATGGTCTGTGTATATAGTAAATTGGCGGCCATATAAGTATGGTCTGAAATATTTAGTAGCCCAAATTATAGCTAATAATTCTCTTTCTATGGGTGCATATTTACTTTCTGTTTCAGATAAGGTACGTGATGCGTACGCTATAGGTTTATCAGAACCAACTGTTCCTTGAGATAAAACTGCACCAACTGATACTTCTGAAGCATCTGTTGTTAATATAAATGGTTTATTAAAATCTGGATATTGTAACACAGGAGCGTTACACAAAACCTGTTTCGACTTATTTACTGCCTCTATAAATTCAGGTGTATGAATTACTTTAGCATTTTTCTTCAAACACTTCGTTAATGGTTTTGTTAATTTGGCAAAATCTGGAATAAACTTTCTATAATAACCCACAAGTCCAAGAAAAGATTTAATTTCTTTCTGAGTGGTTGGAATTGGGAATTTCTTTACAGCAAGGATTTTATCCTCGTTGGGTTTTAAGCCATTTTGGGTTAAAACGTGTCCAAGATATCCTACTTCTTTTCTTAAGAATTCTGATTTATCTAACTGCACTTTAAAATTATGTTCCCTAAGTCTTTGAAAGACTTTCTTTAACTTAGTCATATGGTCTTGTAATGATGTGGAATAAATAAGGATATCGTCTAAGTAAACGATACATGTTCCGTCTGCTAATAAATCTCTAAGTATGTTATTCATAAGGCGTTGAAACGTACTAGGTGCGTTTTTTAAGCCAAAGGGCATTCTAAGAAACTCATAATGCTTGTCAGTTGTAAAAGCTGTTTTTTCTATATCGTTCGGGTCCATTTCGACTTGGTGGTATCCTGAAGCAAGGTCTAACGTAGTAAAATACTGCGCGCGTCCTAATTTATCCAAAATATCACTAATATTAGGTATAGGATATTTATCTTCAATGGTTCTTTCATTTAATTTACGATAATCTACGACAAGGCGCCATTTAACTTGACCTGATGCGTCTTGTTTTTTTGGTACTAAATGAACAGGGCTCGACCAAGGCGACATGCTTTCTCTAACAATTCCTTTATTTAATAGGCTATCCACTTGTTTTTGGATTTCAACTTGTTCGCAAGGCGGACGTCTGTAATTTTTAGTGTATATAGGAGTCTGGTCAGTTAATCGCAATGAGTGTTTAACTGAATGTGTAAATGTTAATGGAAGATTTTCTACATAAAAAATGTCGCGATACTGGAAACAAAGTTTATTTACTTCGCGTCTTTCTTCACTATTTAAATGTTCTGTTCTGATTCTGCGTAAATTATTTTTTAATTCAGAATCAATTTCATCGGTTGTGAATTTATTTACTTGTACATTTTCATTGATATTTCTTATAATTTTTATGTTTTTAAAATATAAGTCTATTGTGTTTGACTCTGTTATTAGTTTCTTACTTTTATAGTCTATTCGACATCCAAAAGTACTAAGTATATCGCTTCCTATCAAACCTTTATAATTCTCATCAAAATCAAATACTAAAAAATTATGATCAACATCCGTTCCTAAAATTGAGAACAAGGACATTTGTACAACTTTATCGTGGGAAGAAGTCCCATGAGCTGTGTTTATCTTAAACGGTTGTGTAAACACATTCTTCGCGATCTGTTTATTAAATAAGACATCCGTACTGATAAGCGAGCGTGAAGCTCCGGTGTCTACTAAGAATTTACCTATGTGCGGTACCTGTATATACGGCAACTGGTCAATTATATATTCGTATTCCGGTAGATAATGCATCAAGGTTTTGGATTTTCTAAGGCATCTACCTGAAAATTTGGGGATTCACTAATGTGTGTAGTAACGGCTACGTCTTCATTTACATCGTCTACGTCGTAGGACGTTTCGTAGCTTTCTATATTTTCGCAAATATTGTTAACTTTATTCGGGTATGTGCGCGAACCTGAGCTTTTAAATTGCGTGGATGATTCCTGTTTAATGGCGCGCGGATTAAAATTCTGCGCCGGCAAGTTATTGCCTACAAAGGGTGGTCTCGTACCTATGTATGGTCGATTAAACGTGTTTTTGGGTTGAAACAGGGGTTGTGTTATTTTATTTTCCGCCCGTTTCAACTTAAGCTCTTCTTGTCTTGCTAACGCTATCGCTGTTTCTAAAGTCTGTGGGTAATTGATTCTAACACCAAGACCAATGTTATAATCTATGTTGTCTATATATGTGTCTATGGCTACTGTTTGGTAGTATCTGCTGTCTTTGGTAGCAGATTCGCCTACACTGCACAGTGCATCTAAAAGATCTCTTATTTTTTTACCATATGCTTCGCACGATTCATTTTTTGATTTGGTGCAACGCATCATTTCCTGTAACAACTGCACTTCGTTACGTTGTTCACCGAATCTATTTAATAGAGCTGTTTTTATCGATGACCAATTCTCTATATCTACCTCGAGTGAGATGGCCTCTAAAGCTTTTCCTATTATTTTATTTCTAATCAGGCATAGCACAATATGGTCTGTGCTGGGTATACCATGATTTTTTAAAACACTTTCTACACATCTTATGTAAAAGTTCAATGATTTACTGTTGCCATCATATATTGGCAATACTTTGTCAATTAGGTCGTAATTAACTGTCATAGGACGTGTGGCTGCTTGCGCCAGCTGTGACAACGGGGTTACTCCCTCTTGTGTCATTTTAAAAACGTTAAGTATTTTACTGAAAAATAACTAATAGAGTTATTTTACTTATATATGTGTTAAACCGGGTTAGGGTTTTTATTTAACACTTTTATTTAAAAGTTATTTGGTTTTACTGATTTTTAAGTAAAAACAATTTAAATTAATAAGCTATAAATCGATTTAGAGATTTAACACTTATTTATGTATTTAGTATTATTTTACCTAACCGATTTTAAGGTCAATGCAAACAAACACTAAACACAAACACAAATAAAAACGCGGGATTCGAACAAGGGATACTGGGTAATAAAAGAATTGGATTTTACCTCCAACACCACATTGCTTGAACCACCGTGGAGCCTGGAACGCTTGATCTTCGCCGTCCGGTCTCTGTAGGTTGGTTTCGGATAGCCGCTCGAACGTAGCCGTATTCGCAGAGTTTTATGCAAAATGACCGACGTCGCGAGTTGGACTATCCTACCACGACTGCGCCAGTTACGAGGGGAGCGAGCCGGAGGAGCTTTTAAAAAAGAACAACCGTTCTACACGAGAGTGTATTTCAGACTAAATTCACAAACATGTTCTTACATCTAAGTTACACGAATATAATTCCAAGTAGGCATATAATTCCAAGGAGACATAACTATTTTATCTTAACTACTTAAATTCTATTGTCTGAGCGTACGTAACTCACGTCCATGGATTTTTCAGTGTATCGTACACGCTATTTGATCCGAATACGCTATTACCAGCTTTTTGTTTTAATACAATGTAACATTACGAAAGAAACGTAATACTAAAGGTGTTTTTTTTTTTTTTTCATTTTATCAATCTTTATTATACACTGATTTATTATAACAATACAAAGAGATACACTAAAATATAAAAGTGCAAAAGGCGGTCTTATTGCTCTGAGCGATCTCTGCCAGACAACTTTGGATAGATATGAGAGAAGGAGAAAGAGAGGGCAGAGTAAGAATAAAGAATAAATGCATGTTGTGTTACATCCAAAGTAAGCTATTTCATCTTCATAATATTATTTGAATTTGAAAACCCAAGTCCTGTGAATAAAAGCTCAATTGTGGGGATCTTTATCCCTTCTGTGTGACGTCATTATATTTGTAATCATTCTATTATATTCTTTAGAAATCATTTTATTACTCGATAAATTTTCTCATAAACTTTATATGACATATTCTAACAACTCATCAATATTATATATTAAATTAAATGTCAAAGCGGTGCATGGCACGCCGCCAAGAATGCTGCCTTTGCTTCGCTGATATAAACTGATATTGTGCTTATGTGGCTGCTGGTCAAGCGATTTTACTCTAGTATTCTACATATTTGCTTATAAACTTTTTATATTATCTTTTATTATGAGGTATGTATATAGGTAATGTATATGTTATGTTTTATTATATCAATTAATGGCGGAATTAGCATGCTAGTCACCTGATGAACTGAACACCATAATTAACAAAAAGCAACCATAAATAGGAAAACTCGGCCTTTCACTGCGCTCGCCATCCTGAGACATAAGATGTTAAGTCTCAAATGTCCAGTAGTTACTCTGGCTACAATTTCCTTCAAACCGGAACACAACAGTGAATTCTTACTGCTCTTTCTCATAAGAATTATGTTAATTCAAGATCGAAGGCGATTATTGGTATCTACATATTATGATAGTCGGGATTACATGCGTCTATACAAAACATCACAAACATACAACAAGTGCGTGGTGGCCTGTTGGTAAACGGACCAGACGCGGCTGCCAACATGTTCACGGTGGTCGCGGGTTCAAATCCCAGGGCACATCTCTGACTTTTCGGAGTCATGTGTGTATTGATAGTCAATCACCACGCACTAAAACGGTGAAGGAAAACATCGTGAGGAAACCTGCATACCATAGCGGTTCATAAGAATTTCTATGGTATGTAAGTCCGCCAACCCGCACTAGGCCAGCGTGGTGGACTATATGGCCTAATCACTCTCAATCGTACTTTCGATTGTAGAGTAGGCCCGTGCCCTGCAGTGGGACGTTTATGGGCTGATACAGATACAGATACAAAACATTAAAAAAAAAATGTTTGGTGTATCGATTCTTTTTTGTATATTTTTTGCTTGCTTATTTTTATACAATTCATTAGCTTCCTTATATTATCCATGACAATTTTCACAAATAAGAATATAATTAATGAATATTAATTTACATATGATGTAAATTAATATTGCGTAATTATCTAATTGAAAAAAAAATAAATAAATATTGTCATCTTGGCATAAAACCGCACGCTTCCAAATGTAATAGCACAGTATAAGCTAAGAATATAAGTATTCCTATAAAATATAATCGACGGTGATTTATTTACCCGAGATAAATATTAGCCTGCGTTGGTTTTCAGGTGCTCTGCTACAGTATGATGGAAATGTTTAAACCAAGAAAATATCACCCGAGCGGTGTCCGGCGTGCCTTCAAAAAGCCAGGGATTGTTAACTTAAAATCTGTTCTTCTGTAAAATAATTCTTTTCTGAGAAATGAGGCGGTCGCTCAGACTGATATTCTCTGTAATGCGAATAGTCTGTTTCAAAGTCACGATTTTTGTATCACTTTTGAGACATTTTCCGTCGACATATATAGGGCAAAGATTGCTATTTGCTATTTGTAGTTTAAATGCTGTATGCTTGAATCTATGAGATATTCATGTATCTTATAAAAATAAGAATTGCCGGTATTGACTGGTATACTTTGACACATAAAACTTATATACTTCTGAGTTCTGGTTGATATAGAAACGAAAAAAAATGATACGACAAAAGGTCTATGAGGCTAGATAATTTAAGTTTTAGTTTAAAATTAGGCTTACTATATTTGCTAGTACTTTATATTCAAATTACTCTATAATTACTACAGAGGGGAAAGGATTGCGGATATTGCGTTAGCCTCTAATGTGTAACTCGTTTTGTTTCTATGTACCTTCATTCGTAGACTTTAAAAAAATTACTTACTGACTTTAAAAATTATTTACTGGTGGTAGGTCTCTCATATGTGAGAGGCCATCTGGGTGGGTACCACCGCAGTGTCTATTTCTCCCGTCAAACAGCAGTGTAAACGCACTGTTGTGTTTTGGGTTGAAGGGCATTGTAGCCAGAGTAACTACTGGACATATTGAGACTTAACATCTTATGTCTCAGGATGGCGAGCGCAGTGGAATGCCAAGCATTGCTTTGTAATTCAAGGTGTTGTTTGGTTTTGCTACTGTTCATGAGCGGTCGTATCGCTTACCATCAGGCGAACGGCATGCTCGTCTCGCCATTCATAGCAATAAAAAAAAAAAAAAAATTTTTTTTTTCTTAGACTCTGACTGTAACGAGGGGCCGCTGGTTGGATCCCCGTACCAAGATAAATGTTTGTGAGGCCCTATTTGTCTCAGGTCTGAATGTTTGTGAGACCGAAAAGTCTCTCGTAATTTTTGATACCCACGACACAAGGCTTTATTGATCTTTTTTTTTTTTTAAACTGGCCTGGCATAGTGGCGGCATTGCACCTGATGGAAAGTGCCAATGCCGCCCAGGCAGAGTATCCATTGGTATCGGACGGCAGTCCCATGCCAATGGAAACAATTATGCCAGCCTGCTAAGGTGCCTCTTCACACCGCGGCGGAAGGACCCAGGATTGTAGGAAGGAGGGAACACGTGCGCCGGCAAACAATTCCACAGCCTGACGGTGCGGCACAAAAACGAATTCGAGAACCGTTTGGTTCGCGCCAGGATGGTGTGGACCGTCAAGCTATGGCTTCGCAAGCCAGCACGCGTGGTTCTGGTTGTGGGGCAGGTCTATAATATATGTGACTCTTGTGTATATTTATTTATTTATTATTAATAATATCGCACGCTTAGTATTAAAGAGACCTAACTAAAAAAAAACATTTTTTGGAAAACGTTCTTTAAAGATTTGTAACATAAGATCTATTCTATCTTGTCTCTTTTTTTTGGATTGGGTCAGTTTAATATTAAAGGTGCGATATTATGTATATCTACAATACAATCCTCATAGAGTTAATAAGTACAATATCATATAATATAATATAAAATTGTATATAATAATATACCCGTCATAGTATGTTTAGCCTGCAAGCTATTCTCAATAGTCAACAGCAGTCGCGCCGGGCTCACGTTTATTGAAATCTGTTTACAAGTTTTGAATATTTGTTATATCGGACTTTGAAACGATGTTCAATTTCATATTGTGTTCCCTGAGGCATTTTGCCATTTGGGAGTTTGTGTTTTCGAAAGTAATTTTGTACTGGTTGGATTTGAAATAACTTATAAGAGAAAAATACACTCAACAGTAATTTAGTCCTCATTTCTCACTAAAATACAAGTATCAGAATTTTCGGTCAAACAACAAATTTATTAAAAAAATGTACCACCCAAATAGTCTCTTCGGCACGGAATCGAATCTGCGGCCTATTGCTTCATCCGGCGTCTAAAAAACTGCCGTCAGGGTTGCACCACATATGATATTTATAATATTCTCCTCTTCTCTTCTGACATTGTCCCATACATGAATAATAAAAAAGTTTTAAATAAATTACTAAGTTCAAATATAATACTGTATGAAAAAACCGGCATATATTATGACAGTTCCCCACTGAGTTTTGAAGGAATGTCAAGCCCATATGATGCACTATTATGCCAAATTACACAAGAAGGCAGCTAATCGTAGAACTCTAATCCACATCATACGCTTGGTTGGCTGAAATGGTTTTGTGCCGACCCTTTATACGCGTGTAAGCAATAAAAAAACAATAAGCAATGTAAGATATATAACAAGTTTTTAACCTCTCAACGTTTAAAAAGAAATTAAAATATTTTCATCGAGGCAATTAGATCATACAGCCTAACTTAAAAACGCGACCATTATTGGAGGTTAATAAAATAAAATCGCGGCGAATCAATGCAGCCACAAAAGCCGCACCTGTAGTAACCCGGAACGCACACAGAGTGGTTTGTTATGCAAAAGCACGGGCTGTGCCAGATGACGTCACCGTGACCCAACCGCCCACGTTACACTTACGTACTGGAGTGTACTGCATGTCACGACATTTTCCACTGACCGTATACCATACAGAAATAGGGCATTGTCTGCTTTAACTTTACGTGTGCGCCGAGTTTTCACATTCAAATATTATATGAAATTGAAATTTACTTCATGAAACACACAGGTCCACAGGTTATTCCATTTTAGATGCTGAAGGAAACGATGGATTACGATCACCTATAGTATGAGGATTACGTTTTGTTTTATCAAATTTTAAGATTCAGTTTGGTCGCATTTATTTATGTAAGTAATAATAATAACCCTGAATGATTGATTTCAATCCTTATAACGTTGTAGACTTAATCCCGGGGTGGAACTATGTTTATATGATATTCAAATATTCTATTCTGGGTGTTTCAATATGTTTTGTAGTATTAATCCAATTTTGTCCAAACAACACCTTGGGTTAGTTGGCCTTTTCGCCCTTGGATCTCGGCTATTAAGGAATGGAATCCACCTGACATTAGTGATCTTCGATCAAATATACACTAGACACACAGTTCCCTGTAAAAGTTCTGTTAAAAAGTGGCACCGATGCATGACATTAAAAAGAGTAAACAAAAAGATCACATATTCCAAATATATTAACACAAATTCCACCTTATTTCTGGAGCTTAAAGTAGCTTTTCACATAATATTGTCTAAAGTTATGCGACGTTTTAGAAGCAACGGTCGGTGCGTGACTGAAGGCGAAAGAGTGCTTAAAGCACTCTTTTTTGGTGCCATTTTCTAAGCGTTCATGTTGTATCTAGTGTATATTTGATCAAAGTTAGCGATGGAACACATGTGACGTAGTTCCAATTCAATTACAGACATCAATCATTTTGTCCTAATATTTTTTGTTTTGTAAATATTTTTTTTACTTCATTTTATTATTGAGTAATGTCAGTTGGCTTTAAAGAACTCTGTATCAAGTCTTTTGCAATTTTTCTGTTGTGTTAATGATTGCCCTATAATTACACAATTTAGATATTTCAAACTCCACACATGGTAAAAGTTAAATAAGATTCGGTGTCATCCATCACTGGTCCTTTGTTTTTTCTAAATGGAACCTTTATGTAAGCCTCTGATGGCTTTTACGGCTTCGATGGACGAGGAAGCGCTTTTAGCGTACCGACCAGAATAACATTTAAAAGTAACTAGTTTACGGTCCAATGTCAACGTATTCGTAGCTCAGTTAATATTATGGGTGAATAGATACATTTGTTAGTCTTAGTTTTACGTTAATCGGAAACGGAATATAGAAATTTAATTAGTGGTGGATGTAAAGTTAAAAGACAAAAGAGAATTGGAAATTTAAACATTCATAAAACAAAATTAATAATAAAGCAGTTGTTTTTGAAATTTTTAATGACTTATTTGGAAAAGTTTAGTGCCATTGTAATGCATACACCTCATTTGTGTAAAATAAAGGAAATTGAAAAATCATAGAGGTGAAGTACTAGGGCCTAAAGTAAAAATATCATATCTAATGTTGCCGTCAAAGTGATAAAATACACATAATACGGGAAACGAATAAAATTAACCATCAATGGACTGCATTTACACTGCTGTTTGGCGAGGAAAATAGGCATAGAGGTGGTACCTACCCAGACGACCGCTCACATATAAGAAACCTACCACCAGTGAAAATATAAAATATATAAATACATATTTCTTATTTTACCATTCGCAATGAAAGCGCGAGATAGCGCTGTCGTTCCGACATCCTTCTAGTTTACAACTCCTTGTAATATCGAACTGAATAAAGAGGTAGCCACATCATGAGTGGGAAGGACAAACTAGAAATTGCTAGTGAATATTAAGTAGATTGTTTGGTTCCATGGAAGGAAAACGTGCTTTGAGATGAAATCATTTGTGATACATTAGATTAAAATAATAATGACTAACCTTATAACAGTACAGTTATTTAAAATGATTCATAATGTATTTGTTTTTCTATATCTACATTTTGTGAAGAAAATTATTGAAATCCACTGCATAGGATAGGATTCGGAACAGGATAGGATTATCATATTCTTATTTTTTATTATTGCAACTGATTCGGTTGACAAGCATAATCTGATCTGTATAAAAACATCTTATTAGAATTAAAACGTCTTCACGTAAAAAATGGCTGGACCATTTTAAATGAAAATTTCAGTATGTTAGCTTATGGAGTAAGCTAACATAATAGATTAACATATTATAGTCCAGTCGGATGAGTAAAGAATAAAAATAAATTCGCTACTTTAATAAAATTAAAGGGTTTGAAATAAAAGTATTATTTACAAATTTTATCGCGGATTTGGTTTAATTTTTACATTTTTAACTTCCTGACGTTTTGATTACTTTACAGCTTTCATGGTCACGGACAAAATTAAACCAAATCCGCGATATAATTTGTAAATAATACTTTTATTTCAATGTGTAACATTTGCATATATCTAAGAATGCAAATTCAAAGTGGTTGAGTTAAAATATAGGGCAAAGGGCATGGTATTAAAGGATAGGGGCAGGTTTGCATGACTCAAGTAATGGGTTAACTCGGGAAGTATCGGGACAGGACGGGAAAAGCTATGTAGATGATGACAGTAATGTTATATTAAAATAAAACAGCGACTGAAGTAATATATTTCTAATATGGACTGAACTCATAAATTATAAGAGCGGTGCCGCGTCGTGCCGCTAGTATTATTGTAACGCCTAGCGAGCGTGAAAATGGAGTAAGTAGAAAAGATGAAAATAATTCAAATTTCATTTAAATTTTAATAACGTTAGTTTCTTTTCACAGCAAGGTATTTTTTGTTTTATTTCAAATCATGCAATTCTTATTCCTTTTAAGATTGTGATATTTAAAAGTCCTACTTAACTTTTTTATAGGTAAATTTCCTTTTTACCGATGAGTGTAGTAACTATCTTAACTACAAATTTCTCTTGGCTACCATCTTTGCATTTAAAGTTTGAAATGTAATCATATCCTCTCTGGCTCTGTCCTCGAATGGATAAAGAAAGGTTAAGGAATTCGAAAGTTTTGTACAATTTAATGCAAAATTTATGACGTCACTTGAGATTTATCATAGCGTTCATGTTAGAGAACATGTAATAATAAGATATGGCGTAGCTCATACGCGTCGCGTAAATATGCTCCATATATCAGGCGGAAGATCGTTGCCTGCGAGGTTGTTGTGCCGACGTCCTAAGCGCGAATGTAAATGCGGGCTCTATTTAGCCAAGCCTCCAGAGGAATTGTGCCCTCTACAGTCGCCTGTTTGATCGCTGGCGCTTATAATTTTTAATTTAAATGTGAAATAAATATGTAAATTCGTTCGAGATGGAGTGTTCCTTTCTGGTTTTATGTCGAAATCGCGTAGGTTTCAATAAGCAATATTTAAAGTATATATGTATATTTTTTTATTGCTTTGAATGGCGAGACGAGCATGTCGTTCGCCTGATGGTAAACGATACGACCATTCATGAACAGTAGCAAAACCAAACACCTTGAATTACAAAGCAATGCTTGACTCTCCACTGCGCTCGCCATCCTGAGGCATAATATGATAAGTCTCAATATATCCAGTAGTTTTTCTGGCTATAATGTCCTTCAATCCAAAACACAACATTTAAACTGATGTTTGACAGGAGAAATAGACATTGCAGTGGTACCTACACGGGCGGCCTCTCACGTGAGAGACCTACCACCACTTATTTTTGTATTCCTATTTAAGAGCTCACACAACAAAGAAAAAAAAACAAACGAACAGCAAACGCTTAGGATAAAGTTAAAACAACATAGAACGGAGATATTATAACATCCGTAACAATATTACAACTTACACAAGTCCCTCGGAGAACATCAAAGTGAAATTAGGGAAGTTTACTTAACTGTCTATATATTTTTGCGTCTATATAATATATATTATTGTACATTAGATAGCCTACATGGCGCAGTTGGTTGGATGCCATAATGAAACGAGAAGCCGCGGATTCGATCCCCGCACCGAAACAACTGGCTGTTTGATCCACAGGTATTTGTTTCGGGTCTGGGTGTATGTGAGACCGAAAAGTCTCACGAAGTTTTTTATACCGACAACTCAAGACTTGATCTTAGTGTGGAGTAAGGAATAGTCCTGACCCCTGAATGTGACTGTTCGGTGTATTTATTATTATTATTATGTTTCGCTTTCAATTTGGAATGTTGGGCAAGGGACAGGAGAGAACAGCATTATTTTATTTATTTATTTATTTATTTAACTGCATTACATGCTTTTGACGTGACGTGAGTGGACGTGAAAAGCAATATAGCCGACGGTGGCCACATCAAATTTATGAAAAAGTTAGGACACGAATTAATATGCTGTTGACGTAGACTGGACTCAAAAACTATCTGCACTCGGGCTAAGCCAGACTCAACCGATAGTATATAAACATATATTTGAAAAATTTTACTCGATCTGGGTGTTAAAGGACTGAAAATCGTATAAAAATACATACACATGTACATATTATGTATATTAAAACATGTACACAAACATGTTAAATAATAAAAAATAAATACTAGATTGATAGTTACAATTTCATATCTAATAAATTCAATTACAAAGACAAATTCCTCAGATACCTGAAAACAAAAGACTTTATTAGAAATGAGAACTTTAATATAAACGAGCTGCAGACAACCGCGCTGCTGAGAATAATACCAAAGTTGAAAGCGTATTCCCGTTACAATATTATGATTCCAATTGCAAGACTCCCGTCTGGGATCAAATAAACTTGTCCCGGTTTATACAGTTCCTATACACGCGGACATTTAAGCCAATCGACGAAATTGGAGACTGTCAACGACATACATTTATTTGTCTCCATTTTCTTTCTCTCTTTGAAAAAATACAAATCCAATCGGAGTCTAATTCATTTAAATGAATGCTCTTCGATTCTGGTTTAATCGAAGTTGTTTTTCTCTTTAAGCCGAACACCACTTTCATACGCTTGTTGTGTTTTTATTCCCGGGTTTGAATAAATAGTACCGATCGCTCTAATTTCACGGGTTTTGGCTTTTGTGTTTTTTTATTATTTCCTTTACTATTATATTCTTACTCTTTTGATGTGATAAGCGGAAACGTATTCGATTAATCCATTCATTTTAGTTGCAATAGTTATTTATTCATTTTAAACTGTATTTAACAGGAATCATATTATCTAAACTATCACACCATAAATTGCGTTTCTTTTTTATAGTTTAACAACTATAAATGTATACTTTAATACTATAAACGGATTAAAAAGTTTTAAACGCATTTTATTACGGAAAAGGGTAATTAAATAGCTTTCAAGTTTTGTTGCCAATTTTAATGTTGTCATAAAAGTCAAGAGAAATTTATGGTACCTATTACAGAACGGATGTTGGCAGTGGGTCTGCAAAGTTCTTGCGAATGTGTGGTAAAAATAAAATTAACCATCATTTGGAATAGGATACGAGTTATTTAGAAATTTAACACTTTACTTTATTGTGGCGGGTGCTTTGAAACGGGAGGTGATAAATAAATTTATATAAATAGACATGTTCCTCAAAGTAGTATAACAGGACTGCAGAAAAATCTTAAAGATTCTTATCAGCGACAACATCGGATTGTATAATATATTTTTTAAATAAATACGTATTTTTCCTACCTTTAAATATAGATTTTCACAAAACTTAAAAAAGTAAAATAAATAATTATTATTTTAGCATCCATGAGTTCCCAATTGCCACAGAGACACCATAATCAATATTTTTTTATAAAAATATTTTAAAACGATGTATTCGTAATGGTAAATCGTAGTATTCGTACCAAAACGCAAATATTTGCAGACTTTTCTATCCCGTGATTTTGCAGTCAATTTAAAGTATTATCGGGAACGTGTATCCAATATGCTGAGTACTCAACGGCCGTGGATGAACGTTGACATAGGAAATGCGAATGATTTACATTGTTCAAAGACACGCTACAGCATCAAGCGACGCACATTTTCCGATGCATTGTACCCGGCATGCATGACGCCGTGACCCAGATGTTATACTGTGACAGCAAAAATACATTTAGTACGTCACTGAAATGGTTTTGTGTTTACATAAGCGTGTTATTGATTTGGTTCAGGGGACGCAGGAATTGAACGATATATGTGTATGCTTGATAAAGAATACGGACACTTCTGGGCTTGAATTTGAAGATTATGTTAAATTGATTTGTTTTAAGCTATTCTTCCTCGATGGCGTAGTTGTAATATGGTGTAATTGCAAAGCTGAGGTCTCAGGTTCGAATCCTGGGTAGGGTTTAGTATTGGATTTTTCTATTCAATATCTGCCTGGAGTTAGAAATTTGTGCCCAATATGCCGATAGGCGCGCCCCCTACCACATAGTGGGACAGAACACACAAGGCGAAATGTGGGTGTCTTAGCAACACGTCTGCCCATCTCTTCTGGGAAAATGCGTGAGTTTATGTATGTTTTTAAGTTCATATTAACACATATTTTAAATATTCTAATCTATTAAAGTATTATCTCTAAAACTGGTATGAATAGGTAATTTTTAAATGCACTGTGTCCTAAATAAATGCAAAAATAAACCCATTATTGCGGTAGGTTGGAAACAATTATTATGCGACATACGGCCTAACCACAACAAATATCCCACATATCTACTAAAGCGTTAAATTTGTACTTTTATGACAACCAATTTATAATAGCTGAAGCTTATGAAATGTTTTATTATTTGTTACTTAGTTGTTTATATTTGTTAATATATAATTGCCTAAGTCCGGCTAACCAAAGGGCGATAAAGAGAAAGGCGTGTAGAGCCTCCGATAATTTTACTGTGGTAGGTATCTCAAATGTGACAGGTCGCCTGGGTAGGTACCACCAAATATCTATTTTTCCCGCCAAATAGCAGTGTAAATGCATAATTGTGTTCCGGTTTGTTAAGGAGATTATAGCCGGCGTAACTATTGGACATATTGAGACTTAAGATCTGATGTCTCAGGAGGGTGAGCGCAGTGGAATGCCAAGCATTGTCAGTCTCCGACACGAAATTTTAGTTTCGGACGTTGAACGTCAACTTGGCAATAAAAGTTTTCCACATCTAAAAATCAATACTTTTCACTATGAAACCTATCATATACTTCGAATTTAGGTCTAAGATTACGAATTACGATACAAAATTCGAACATTTTGTAAAGTATTTAGACAGTCTCCGTGGCGCAGTTGGTTAGACGCCGCCTGTGAAACGAGAGGCCGCGGGTTCGATCCCCGCACCGAGAGAAATGTTTGTGCGGCCCACAAATATTTCTTCCGATTCTGGGTATTTGTGAGACTGAAAAGTCTCTCGTAGTTCCTGATACCCACGACACAAGACTCGATCTTAGTGTGGGGTCAGAACTATGTTTGTGACTGTTGGCTGTTATTAATTATTTATTTATTTATATTCGTACAGTTTTACGGGCGATGTTTGGACTACAGATTAACTCTCCAGGTTGCATCCCCGCACAGAAACAAATATTTTTATAAGTCGTAAGTATTTATTTGCGGATCGAGTTGTTTTTGAGTCTGAGAAAAGACTCTTGCAGTTTTTAATACTGGTGACAGAAGATCTAAGTGTAGAAGACAGAACTATGTGCTGAACTGGGTGTTTTTATTACGGGCCTACTCCTTAATCGAGAGTACAATTGAGAGGGGTCAGGCCGTTTAGTCCACCATGCTGGTTTAGTGCTGGTTGCGGGAGTTTTACATACAAACTACATTCTTCCAAATCGCTATGGTATGCAGGTTTCCTCACGATGTATTCTCTCACCGCTATAATGCGTGACAATTGATCATCAATGCATATGACTCCGAAAAGTCAGAGGTGCGCTCTGGGATTTGTACCCACGACCATCGTAAACATGTTGGCGCCGTGTCTGGTTCGTCACCAACATGCCACCACGCAGTTCACATTCTACGGATAGTTGATCCGATGTAATGGTTAGAGCAATTAACTACAATATCCTCCAGACAGACTATCGATTCGCGACGGACGATTATCCCTTGCCACAATATGCCAGCTATCTCAATTGCTTCTGCGTAATTCGCTTCAGAAAAGATCTAAACATAATGATATGAAATTCCTTATCTTTCGGTTTGTTCTTGTGATCGATTTGCATATTGTATGCATTTTTCAGTCCATTAAAATTGTACACTCCAATGAAGTGTTTATCTTTACTATTGATATTTTATAATATAGTTATATAAATCGTCAAATACTACCAACACTGTCTCGGAACGTGTAATAATTGTAAGGAAAAAAAAACTTTTTATATCCATTATACCAATTGCATCAATATACTTACTTGTAAAAAATAAGAATCTTCCTTAGAATTATCATATAATTTATAAACAAGAGTTTTGTATTGTATTGTATGGTATTGTATTAATTTTGTCATTGACGTTTTAGTTTGATTACATTCTTACACAAAGGACTGGAACATGTATCTTTAAATCATTTTCATACAAATAGTACATGTTTTAATATCCAGAAATGAAATAAAACGAACTCATATTTAATAAACGATAGCCAATAGCCAGTATCTCTGGCAAGTTTGAACGTTCAATAAAAGTTTTATCTTTAATAAATAATTCTCTAAAGTTTGCCGTGAGAGTCTTGAAGACGTTGCACGAACAATATTCTATGATGTTACAACTTTGTCTACGTATTATAGAATTTCAAGAGGTACGTTACATCCATTAAGATTACGGTTAACTGCAGTTGAGGTCAAAACTTGGTGTTTTCTTACTAGAACATAATATGCACAACAGCCATTTAATTACGCTAACAAAGTAGCAGAGCAGTAAATTTTAATATTGTTAAACAAAATTTGCTATGTGGTTTGTGGTTCTTCGCTTGTTCAAGTCTTATTACATACATTTTATATTATAACCATTCATTAAGACTCTAATTATAATGATTATATTTCTTGACAAGCGGCCCAGCATGGTTTAACCTGGATGCATATATTTTTGAGTCTAGTCAACATCAGCAAAATATTATTCCACGGACTCTTTTATTTACATCTAATCATCATTATAGTCAGCTCGTTGCAGTTTACTGCTAGACATAGGCATCTAACAAGGCACACTACAGAACCCAATCTACTGCTTAATGCATCCAGTTGCTGCCGACCCTCTCGTGCAAGTCTGCCTACCATGTGACTAGAGGGCGTCCTCCGTTACGTTTGCCAAGACTCGAACTCCACCCCAGAACACGCTTACTCTAGCGGTTAAGCGTTCTGCGACATATGACATCACATAGTACCCTTTCAGTACCTCTTAAGAGGCCAAGAAAGGTATGTATACTGACTAAAATCCTCATAAATGGTGAGACGAGTATGCCATTCGCCTGATGGTAAGCGATACGGCTCATAGACAGTAGTAAAACTAAGCTACACCATGAATAACAAAGCAGTTCTTGGCATTCATCGGGCTTGCTATCCTGAGATATAATTACGATAAGTGACTACAATTTCCTTCAAATCGAAACGCAACAGTGCATTTATACTGCTGTTTGCGCGAGGCAACGAATTCTCAGTGCAAGAAGCGCCCCCAAGTAAAGTACTTATCGACCGGCGCCAGGCTAGAATAATATATTACCGATCGACACAAAAATGCTTGCCTATCCGAAACAGCTTATATACAACTTATTCTGTGCACATGTCTTTCTTCCAGAAGGGGCAGGTAAGGGATCCTCTGGAAGCAATCCACGTTTTATCTTCGTTGTTCCTTCCTACGAGCTAATAAGGGGCGAGCCTATCGCCACATCGGGCGAAAATTCCTGACTTCGGGCTGATAATGAACAGGAAAGTAACACTTTGCCCAACCTGAAATTCGAACCCAAGACCTCAGCTTTGTAATCACATTGTAGTACAACTTCGCCACTGAGGCAGTCTTCTTATTGTTAAACTGAAATATCGAGTTTCTGATACTGACACGAAAATGACATCTGAATGAAGGGCGATATACTGCGAGTATATGCCCAATACCCTTTTCCTCTGTCCACCCTTTATCCTTACCAGTCTTCCTTTAATTTGACAACGGCAACGCATCCATCCATGTTGTGGACGGGCGGCAGTGATCTTATCATATCTTACCATCAGGTGACCTGTATGCTCGTATGCTGGACCCACGCATTAAAAAGGATCAGGTGTATTATATGTAAAGTCCGCCAACCCACACTAGGCCAGTGTGGTGGACTATAGGACCTAACCACTCTGATGCGTTCTCTCAATTGTAGAGGCTCGTGCCCTGTAGTGGGACGAATATAGGCTCATATAGTAGTATTTATTATCATTTAATAATCGCATTTTTAGTAAAATTTATAGTAAAATGGTAATATAAACTTACACAAAATGCGAAATAATGAACGCAATGGCTATCCCTCTCTTTGTATACGCATGCTTTGAAAGCGAAAACCCTAGGCGGCATTAATTCTCCGAGCTTTGTATATCCATTCAAAAAGAGATCGCGATAAACGACTCAAAAGGTCGTGTATTGGTCACAAAACTGAACATAAAGAAGGTTGGTGTAAAATGTCTCAATTTGAACATTGAATTATAACTATTATTTACGGATTTTATCGCGGATTTGGTTTAATTTGCGATAAAATCCGCCCAGTGACCACGAAAGCTATAAAATAATCAAAACCTCGGGAAGTTAAAAAATGTTAAAATTAAACCAAATTAAAATAATAGTTTTATTCCAATGTGTAATATTCGCGTACATCTATGAAACCATTATGTCGCAATTTTAACTTAAAATATTTTAAAAAATCACAATGGGATACAGCTACACTATAATATCTCTGAAGAATTTGGTGACATCAGAGGCTAAGAGAACATTGATGTAAAGAAATGACTTAAATATTGGATTCTGGTCAGTAAGTCAGATTGCTGAGGTCAATGGTCCTCTTTCGCCTCTCGTCCTTTTACCTGCGAATGACTTTTACTTTTATTATAAAAAGCTTTTGTGGTATATCTGGGGCGGTGATGTCCCGCTACCTCACCTTCTAATAGCTTATACCAGCTTGTCTTTATATGTCATATTTTCGCTGTTTACCGACGTCATAATTTTTTACCAAAATATGAAATCAACTAACATTTAGCACCCACACAACAGTCAATTATACTAAAATATAAGTTTACGATTCAAATTGACCATCATAAATGACTTAAAATTACATTTTGATCTCAGCACCGATTGCGGCGTACAAATATTTTAGAACAAAAGTTTATTATTATATTCAACACAAAAACAATTTATAAAACAGCACGATCATCAAAACAATCATTCAAAACAGATAAAGGGTTAATGAATTCCCGATAGCTTTAAACTGAAAGGATTTGGGTTTTCAAAGTTTGAGCTGAGGGTTGATTTATGGTGGTAATCCGGGCATTAGGCCTGGAGGCACGGCCCAGCCGTCTGTGTCTCTCTAATTCAATTTGTAGCCTTCGATAAGCAGCGTAATCGTATCTGGAAGGTTATTGTGTAAACAAGTGGCCTTATATACAGAGATAACAATGCGAAACGTAAATTGTGTTAGGGTAATTGAATTGTTATTTAGGCTATTTTGTTACTGGAGCACGTTGCACCTGTGTTGACTGTATAATACGTGTTATTGTATGCACGATACATGTACCGGCTGGTTTCTCAATGTTGTGCAATGTACGTAAATTCATCATAGTATGTACCTTCATTGTAAGACAGAAATGCTTTGGGAGTTTCTGTTCAAAGAAAGTTCTGAAATCTCAATTTGGGGCCAGGATTATGTGTATTTATTGAGTAAATTTGAAAGCTATTCAGTAAAAAAACGTCGATGCCTCTTCAATAAATAACATTATTTTTAAACGTAACTTTCAATACTTAAGTGTATTAAGCGTACCATTCAAATGTCTGTTGAATCTAAAGGAACATTCACAACGCAGTAACTTTTTGTAGAGCAACGTTTCCAAGTGTTACTCAGCAACATTTGATAATAAAAATTATTCATTATTTATGTTGCCGCGTTATTATGTGTTAAGTATTATTTTCTAGTTTTTTAAATTCCATTCAACGTGACGTATCAATCGATAAAATTGAGAACATTTGCAACTTTCTTGTTGCTGAAAGTTGCCTTTTGTATTATATTTTAGTCAATGTCTGATATTCTCAATATGGCCGCAATGAGTAACATTCAACAAATAGTAACAATTAGGCACAAGGTAACAGATTGTCACCTCATGTTACCGTGTTGCACAATGGCTCTCTACAAAGGGTAACAGCGGTGTGGATGTACCATTACGTGAATCCTCGACCAATTTGCCCAGCGCTTTTCAAACACCCACTAGTTTTTATAGCTTTGTGTCACGCTATTCTATTTAAGTAACTTTTTCAGCGTGTAATAAATTCAATTTGGAGCATCATTTTGAAACGAAGTTTCTATTTACAGCTGATTACTATCAGCTCGGAATGAATATAATTGGCTTTTTCTTTGCCAGTTGCTGTTTATTTGGACCACAAAACTGGACATACACAAATAGCAATACGAAACAAAAATGTATTTTTACAAATAACGTATTTGTATACATATTATTCGATGTGAACACGACTTGCAAAAGCCTTACTACTGGGGGGCTACTCTATAAAAACGATACGAACTTCGAATGTTCGGACGCCGTACGTATAACTTCACTAATATGCCTAGATACTCCACAGAATGTTTGGAATACTCAACTGTACGTCATAACCATAGACTAAGTACGAAGAAAATGATAAGTTTAATTGAGAATAGTATTGATTTTTAGAGGTGGAAAACTTATCTTACTCCGGACGTTGAACATCCGAATATTCGAAGTACGTGTCGTTTTTATAGAGCTCCTTAAAAAGAAGCCTTTTCAATGATTAAAAGGGATTCAGACCTACTACTCCCTGGCTTAGTAGGATAATAGAATTCACATATCTACGAAAATATTTCGAGAACATTTATTTATTCATGGTGCTTTCCTCTGCCGTTAGAGCGGGCAAATAATAAATAAGAATGCTTCAGGCATTAAGCCCGCCTTTATACGATATTGTATATAAAGCATGAATAAATAAAATAAATAAATAATTAATTAATTTCTATCATAAACATAACTCAGAGGAACGTACCTTGAACTAAAACTTCTCACCTCTGGTTTGTATTAAATTAAATTTATGTTCAATTCTTGTATGTATTTCATTTAATTAAGATACTTTTCCTCATGCTATTACAACTTGTAGGGTGTCAATACACGCGAGATGCTGTAACAGATTGAGGAAAATATTTCTTTACTTTTGATACATATATAAACTCATGACATATTTTTTTTCTAAGTTTATTTACTGGTGGTAGGTCTCTCATATGTGAGAGGCTGTCTGGATAGGTACCACCGCAGTTGAAGGACATTGTAGCTAGTGTAAGTACTAAATACACTTACAGTGGAACTACTGGACTTTACATACCTATTATGTCTTAGGATGGCGAGCGTAGTGGCATGCTAAGCATTGCTACCGTCCATGAGCGGTCGTATCGTTTACCATCAGGCGTATGGCATGCTCGTCTCGCCATTTATAACAATAAATAAAAATTCATTTAATTACAATATACGAGTATATGTGCCATTTCCTTAGAAGACTTTCTGCCATCTTGTAAGTTGTGCCAGGATCCCATCACTGTAGAAATTTTGGAACTTCTAAAAAAAAAAACGTGACAAGCAATTTTGGCACTCATGATATTTTGAAAAAAAAAAAAACTTTAGATTTCATATATTTGAATTGTGAAGATTTTTCCCCCAACTAATATTTACACTAACACATAGATCGCATGATATGTTGATAAAAATATGCATTTATATGACAAACACTAATATAATACTATCTTAATATTATAACCAACATTGGACGACAACGAGAGGTTTTAAGCAAAAATGAAGACGAAAAACGATAAAAACGGAAATTTTAAATGAGGCGAGGATTTCCACTAAAGTCGTGGAGAGCGGGTAAGAACAAGGTAGGGGTGAAAAAATAAATCTTGTTTTTCTCTGGGTCTTTTGAACTAGTTTTAAGCAAACGAGCATTTATTTTAGCGGCAAATTCATTCTACCACTTCTTGTTTAAGTAATCTGTTCTGTTTCAGCCCACTGCAGGGCACGGGCCTACTCTACAATCGGGAGTACGATTGAGAGTGATTAGGCCGTATAGTCCATTACATCTATTACATCGTAATATTTTTGAAACATTACTATAATGTATCTGCCCGTATTGGTCCCAGTGCAGGCCATGGGCCTCCTCCACAATCGAGACTATGATTGAGAGTAGGTTGGCTATATAGTCCACCATGCTGGGCTAATACGGTTTGGCGGACTTTACACGCAATATAAATTTTACAATCGCGTTGGTATACAGGTTTACTCACGATGTTTTCCTTCACCGTTATAGTGCCTGGTGATTTACTATACATACACATGACTCCTAAAAGTCAAAGGTGTGCCCTGGGATATCAATCCGCAAACACCGTGGATATGTTGGCAGTCGCGTCTGGTCCCTTTACCAGCATCGTACGTGTCGAGTCAGAAAATTATCTGAACGCTATACAATTATAATTACTAATGCGGACATCGAACCCGCAACCAGCGGCGCGGAATACTAACTCTTCAGCGTCAATTGCTCCTCGGTAAGTTAATGAATTATTATATCTATATGTCGCGTCACAGGTAGCCGAATGCAACATATCTTGATTTTCTTCTTCGGCGGTCATAATTGTTAATCCTTTTTTTAGAATTTGGTTGGAAATAAAACATACTTTCACAATAATAATGCGGTTACAGACAAATACTCGAAGAACGCCCGATCACGACCAACTTTAGAAAATCCACCACCAACAATTTTTACGAACTTCCTCGAGGTTATGTCCAGGCACATTCATTTTTTTAATTCTTATTGAATTAACCAATCAATGTCACCTGCGTTACCGCCTCCTTTTTAATAAATTCCATTTTAACATCTAAATTACGTACATATTACTTAGTAAAAATAAGCAATCATTGAAACACAAAGTAATTAAATCTTTACAAATTAAATCAATTGAAAACAATTACAAACAAAATAATAATTGAAATTAAATTTGGAGTAAATGACGTCACTCGCCATTGAATCCATCACAGCAGTGCCATCTATCTCTGACAGATATTTTAAACCAAAACATTTGAAGTAGGCACACGTGGTGGACTATCGGCCGATGCCAATAATCAATCGAAAAAATTGGATTGAAGTCAATCTGGATTGTTTTCTACTTTTCGATTGGTCTCTTACCATGTTGCCATAGATTTTTCATCAGAAAAAAGATTGAGCTGTCAATCTCAAACGGCAAATTTTGGATTGGGATTGTTTATTGGCAGCAGCTGTATTTAACCTTTCCACTCACAATCGAAATCTCGATTATAGAAGAGGTCCGTACTCTGCAGGACGAAAATATTAGAAGTAGTTAAACATATTGTAATACGGGTATTAGAAATTCCCCTTCAGCAATGCTTGAATACCTTATCTGAAATAAACTACAAACAAGGACACATGTACAGAATAAATATCCTATATAAACAGAATCGATTGACCCCGGCTTGCAAAATACATTAGCTGAACAATGAACTGGTATAGTTCGGTCTGAAGTTTGTCCGACCGCAAAAGCGGGCACTAACGAAGAAACGAGTAAACTTTATGTACTGAAACGATTTATTTAACTAGTGTCTAACTAAATATAGTATAGGTTGCCAGGCAAACTTGAACCTTATTACTCCTGGGCTTTGAAGTTATTTTAACTTTGTGTCATGGATTGGATATGGCAATATTTGCTGTATACACTTTTAACCCTCCAAATATTTTGTTCCGAAATCATTCATGTTCGATTTTCAATCACGTGTAATTTTGGATATATATGTATATTATGGTATGTAAAGGTTCTTCTTCATTATGGCGAATTAATGGATAATATGTGCTACGACGAATTTGTGGTGGGTTTAACTCAGCGTAAGTAACGATGATGGATGGCAACGCTACAATTAAGATCAGCATTCCAAAACACATTTTAAATGTCTGAATCAGGAAGTAACAAAGGTCCCTCGTAACTGTTAGGAATTATAACTTAATATTTGTTCCGACTGCACAACGTAATTCCATACAAACTATGTGGCCAGCGCATTCATGCGCTATATCCAAGGATACGTTGTAGAGGTAAGTGAAAGAGCAGTGGGTTTATGAGTTGAATTTTGCAATTAAATATATGTATATATGGCATTTCCAACGCATGCGAGATTTAACAAAATATTGAAACACACGAGCGTCCACTAGTCATCTCATTTCCTTTGTATTAATAGCCTGCTAAATTCTACATGTACTTGCATAGGAAAGATAATAATTTGATCGCAACATCGTCTTCGCAATAATGCCGACAAGCCTTTGATAATCAATATATTATATTATGTCTCTTAAGTTGTAAATTAAGTCAAGGAGATTGATAAAACTCTAATAATGAGAGAAAATGCAGAAAAAAGTGGTAGGGCCGTTCTATTTTCAGACATCACTGCCATGGTATTTTTATCATTAAAGCTTTATCCTAAAAGTTCACCTTAGACTGCCCTCTCTTTTTTTCTTCTCTTTTCTCTATCCCATTTTAGTCGGTAAGAGATGGCCTCGAGCGATTTGCTGTACAAAAAATAAAAATAAATAAAATAAAATAAATCAGCATGAATATACAAGCTCGTCCGCTATCTCACTGGCCTCTATCTCACAGGAAATCGACGTGAAGGGAAAGCTTCGCTGTCGCGCTTCGTTCTGTGAGTCAGGTTGCCGAATGCCAATACCCCTTTCCTCTTCCCATCTTTCCTCCTTCCCGCTCCCCTCCCGATTTGATGGACATTTAAGATCCAAACGTTGCGGACATATGGGCGGCAGTGATCACTTACCATAGGGTGACTTATTTTTCGATCCTATGCAATAAAAATGATACGTTATTTAGATTTGATTGTGAGATTTTGTGTGTTATAAGTTGTGTTTTATAATATGACACTATTTAAAAAAATCCGACCCATTGCGATTCGTTTTTTGCAGGACGCAGACGTACAAAAAAGTTTTCCTATATAAGGTTTCCATTTTACTATTTAATTACGCACTCAAAAGTAAATGAAACATGTAATGCAGTATTGATTTCACAACAGTACTCGTAAAAACGGAATAGTTAATCGCATATAAACGAAGCCGGCTGGTAGTTTTAGTGACTACAAACACAATGCAACAAAAACCCGACGACTTTTTTGCCTATTGTCGTATTAGGGTGATAAATACATTTTTTTTCCTAAAATAATTATTTAGTCTTTTATTTTTAATGGCGCTATAGTATGCAAGGGCATAAATTATTATTTTAGCAAAACCTACGGTATAACCACCTAAACATGTTATTGAAAAAACATTACAAAAAACATTGTCACGTTATAGTGCAAGAAAATATATTTGCATTGTCAGTAGTCACTTCAATTACCACCTGGCTTCGTTTTCGGTAGCAGTCTTGTTATACCCTGTGTCGGAATGAAACTATCCGCTTATTTATTAGAAGGATGATGAGACGCGACGGTACCACATCTACGGGACAACGGAAACAATATTGAAGCGGACACATGTCACAATATATTTAGATGTGAGAGCGATCCCACGTCTGACGTTTTGCGCATGATTTCATCCTGAAACTGATAATCCTTTGGTGTGTTTGTACAAAAGCTGTAAGTTTCACTGGATTTTTACGTCAATTGTATTAAATTTAACGACTTTACTTAAGTGATACGTTTCCAACCTTTGTTGCTTAGTTAGAGAAGTTAAAGAAATCGAATGAAATATATTTAATTAAATGAAATGTATTTATTGGTCATGTAGCAATTAAAGAGCTCTTAATGCAAGTCAATACACATAGCACTTAATCTCTATATTACAAAATATTTTCTTTATTTAGTATTTATTATTTTTATTTTAAAGTGAATTCTATGTTCCCGTCTTTTACCGTCTTCTATCCTTCATATTCCTAAAGCAACAATGACTCCATATGTCTAACAAGAAATCGTCTATTAGCTTGTTACTCATCTAATAAAGACAAGCAATATAAACTCACCTTTTAATAAACTGAATAGATTAAATAACAAAAAAATCCACTGAAGCCGATGGTGCGGCAAATTCTTCGTAAATCCCAACACGAACGGTGCCTAACTTGGCCTAATTTAATTACGCCCGCGCCGTGTGATCAACTCATCATTGCCCTTTACCCTTCTCGCGTTCGCTTTATTTAAAAACTGAAAGGTTACCCTGCTCGCTCGTCGCGCTAAATTATTGAAGATGTGACGTGAAAGTTGACATGTGTCATTTAGTCACTTTATTTTTAGGTTCCCGGTTCTGGGTTTTTGGAACTAAATGAAATATAGATCGGTTTTGTATTTCTGGATTTGTTATATAAAGAATGAATGAAATTGGCTTCCATAAAAATGCTTAAATGTGTCCGGAGGTATTAAAGAATTTGTAATATAGTACGGTGCCGGTTTTACAAACATTGATTAGAATTAAAATGTTATGTTACCGTTACAATTTTCACTTGAAAATTATAATAAATCAATTCTAAATTCTCTTGAATTTCATAGCTAACATAAAGTTGATTTTACGGAATAAATAAAAACAACTTTTTAACAACACAAGCATTAAGTCCCATAAAATTCTCCTCACAAATATATAATTATAGCACGGCTCAAAATGTCATCGTGAAACCGGCCGCGCAATAAGTTGACACGCGGAAATTGAATGTCCCGTTAGTTGCGGCGACAATGAATGGACGGCGGATGGCGACGTCGACACTTCTCAGCGAAACTTCGTGACAATTTATCCGGTTTTAGCTGGATGCAATTCTCAATCCAATATTAATTAATGTGGCAAATTTCCTATCTGCTATATTAGATTGCTATTTGCTATATTAAATCCATTGAACTAATATAGCAAATAGAATATAATATAACTTACCTAAATAGCACACGAATAGGTGTTCATTAAAGAGTTAATTGCTATGTCATTAACAGTTATCGTTATGCAAGTATGATAATATTCTGTTATTATCAAGAAACTAACTTGAAGATACCTGAATAAACAGATGTCTACAAGATTTTAATTCTAACCCTCACTAGATCGGTGGATGGATGGACTTTTGATCTTTATTATACCCAAAACATTAAACAACAATATATAGAAATTTAAAAAAGTACGCGTCTTATCGCTCTACGAAATATCTTATGGTCAACCATGGGATAGATTTAAGAAGAGAAGAAACACGGTAGTTTAATAAAATCTAAATAATACTAATGAAATATATAAATACACAAACAATTTATTTTTACTTGTATACTCTCTTCTTCCCATCCTTTCTCCTTTCCGCTGCCCTAGCGAACTAATGCCTAGGCAATAAAAAAATATTATACATAGAATCTGACATGCGACAAACTTGCGCATGTAATTATGACAAGATTTCCTCTATGCAGCAAACTGCTCTTATCCAACAGGATCCGAGCCAATCCAAATATCCAAGCGCCTTTAAGGTTTCAGAATAATGTATCAAAACTTTAGCTGTTTTACGAAATCAATATAATTAAGTTTACTGGTGGTAGGTCTCTCATATGTGAGAGGTCATCTGAGTAGGTAACCGTAATGCCTATTTCGCCAAACAGCAGTGTAAATGCACTGTTGTGTTTCGGATTGAAGGACATTGTAGCTAGAGTAACTACTGGACATATTGAGACTTTACATCTTTTGTCTCAGGATGGCGAGCGCAGTGTAATGCCATTGCTTTGTAATTCAAGGTGTTGTCAGGTTTTGCTTCTGTTTATGAGTGGTAGTATCGCTTACCATCAGGCGAACGGTATGCTCGTCTCGTCATTCACTGCAATAAAAAAAAGAAAAGTAGAAGCGATAATATCGAATATAAACAGATGCAATTGGCATCATTGACGCGATGACACCGGCACGCGCCGTAATTACGACGAGCTATCCGTGAGCCGATGACATTCGATGGAGTCCGGAATAGAGCGATATCGATTCGAAACTTGCATGCAGTACACGTACCATTCGACCGTCGCGATTTACACAGTTGAGAATTTTGTAGTACTCCACTTCATGTCCGAATTAGTATTCGGGAGCTCATGGTTAACACTGTAGAACACACTGTTAACACAGCATTCGAAAATCGACTTTGTAATGAGATAGCGTCCCAATATTGTGCTAAATTGTCACTTCCTATTTCTTTCTTCTTTGTTATTGTCTGAAATTTGAAAATAATAACCTCGAAGTGTATGATATTTCTTATTCCGAGTCAATTTCATCAGATATGATTCCTTTTATAAGCATAATACCACAATCTGTTAAAGCATGAAATTTAATATTTTCCTTTACTGACTGAAAAGCCTATCTTTATCATACAAATAATCTTTAACCCCATTATGCTGTCACTTGTTGGACAGGTATTATATTTTGTAAATCCATTCTCCATTTAAAATCATATTTGGATTTATTTGATAATATCAGCTGCCTTGTTGAAAGCACAGATATGTAGTGAAAGGTAACCCAGAAATACGAGTATAGCAAAAGATACCTGAGAGACAATCAAACAACAGTAATTACAGAATAGTTTGAAATTGTGATCGGACGTTCGGACAATACTGTATTGATTCGGAACTGTCTCTTGTGTTGAAAGGTTGTATAATTCTAGTATTGTTGTACAGGGCTTTATATTATAACTGTTTAAATCAAATATGTAAATGACGCTTCATATTAAGATAGTGTTAATTGATGGAATGGCAACACATAATTGTCTATAATCAGTCGGTGTAATCGCGCTAGTACAATATTTAACATCAAATGCAGAGGTAACATTGTCGAGCCAAATTAGTAAGCACAGCACCGAGACAAAACTTAGTGTGGTCCAATAGGTTTTTGTTGCGGATCTGGGTGTTTGTGAGACCAAAAGTCGTAGTTTCTGATAACCACGACACGAGATTCGATCTTAGGGTGGGATCAGGACTATGTATGTGACTTTTGGGTGTATTTATTTATTTAATATCCAACAATTTTGTCTCATAACACTAGTTATTTAACTACACAAATCTTCCTTCTGAACTAGAGAGACTAGTAGAGAAACACGTAAATAACCTCTCCTTTCCAAAAGTACTGATTGCTGCCTATACCATATATTATTCTTCTCACTTCTACCAGCCTTTACTGTGTAATTGCATGAGATGAACAAATAATAATTTTTAAACTATATTGCAGAATTATTCAGCTTAAAATTTTACAAACGGCTGCCAGCCTCACGTCAATCGTTTTGGGTGTAGGCATTTTTAGGCCAGTGTCCTGTTTCAATGCGGTCAGTGAATTACAAATAACTTGGAATATTTTATAAAGAAAAGTTCGGTATATGATTGTCCCCACAAGCTATTCATTTGCTATTGCAGGAACTAATCATTTCCTAATAATTAACACGTAACTTTGATGACAGCATTTTGCATCCTGGGTTGAAAGTTGCAACCTTAGGTTTCCAAAGTCTCCAGCCAACTAAACTAAAGCTCATTTAAATACTTACGATATGCCACACCGTATGACTATATAAAATACCGCATCAAATAATTTGATGAAAAGATTTGTCTTCATACCATCTCGAGACACAGAATAACATGTCATTTGTACGAACAATTTGCTTAATTGCGATGTCATTTATTTACGGTATGAAATAAACAACCAAGTCAGAGGCTTAAATTATTCGCTTCATTACAGTAACCTCGGATGTAATTATGTATAAGACTTTCACGTGTTGCGTTAAACCCATGCAATAAGATAAAAAACATATTCATTTTTAAGCTAAGTTATCGTTGCTAATTTAAACTTAAACATTTATATAACTATGTTACCGTAGAAGTACTAGTTAGTATTAGTATATTATGTATATATTGAATATACATAATCTTTGGGATTCATATATGTTAAGAAAATATGTAATAATATACTTATATAATCAGAAGAATAATAATGTCTACTTTTCTTTGTTAAGAATATCTTTGCACTGTGACCACTATGCTTGGTATTCTTAGTTTTATTTCACTACAATCCATACATATTGATTTGAAGGAGTGGTATAAGATACTTCAGGGTGGGGTATTGGAAGAATCATAAATAATAAAACTGCAGGAACTCGAACGATCCAAGCGAATAAAATTATAATATTTATATTTCCGCTTATATTTTTCTCAGAGAATATCTAGTTACAGTCTATAGTAAAACTTCAAGGGATGGGATGGGATAAGAGAAGGAAGGATTACATGCCTTGAGTCATGGGATAGAATGAGACAGGACAGGACTGAATTTAACGGGATGGAACAGTAAAAGCAGTTGAGTAGACGGCAACCAAATTGGGCTTAAATTTAAAGAAAACAGTTAAGTACGTGACATAATATTTTGCTGATGTCGATTGGACTACATTTTTTTATTTATTTATTATTTATTTGTATAACACTTTATTGTACACCACTTACATAAAAATGACAAAACAATATGTATTTTAAATGTATCTTTACCGGAACGAAACCGGTCCGGCCCTAATTTAATAAAAATGGAATAAAATTACCTAATATCATAAAGTGTTTGGATTAAAAATAATTAAATGTTCTGAATAACCTCAACGAATTGCACAGAATGTCGTTTTCTTTTTATTATAATATTAAATTCGTTTTACTTTCACACACTCATTCTGCGAACATGTCTTATCTGCCCTTTCAAATGAGGCCAAAAAACTAAATCCGAGGCTTAGCATAATCCCCTGCTTACAGTGTATATGCATGTACTTGAGTCTTATTAATAAGGGTGAGTGAAGAAGAAGCAAAGCTTTTTATATTTCCTGCAACATTGTAATCTCGATTGAACGGCTCGTATAACTGAAGGAAAACGAAATGGAAGTAGGCCCGAATTTTTTACCTAAACAAAAATCTTGCCTGAAATAAGGTACGTACTTTGTGTTCTTTTATAAATAATTGTAAGGTACATTTCATATATCTTATGTTTTAAATACTTTAGACATTTAATAGAGATAATGATGCCATTTTATTTCAAATTTAAAATACCCTAGTTGAATATATTTAAATTTAGTTTTACAATTCGAACAGAATTGATTATATCCCTATTTTTATATTGCGTTCGTTATAGGAAAGTTAATATTTAGACATTTTTTTTTCAAAGTTATAATAAATCGTCACTAATTTTTTAAATACTACATACATACATAAACTCACGACTTTTTCCCACAACACAAACCCGACGGTGACTACTTGATAGGGACTACTTACAATGAGATATGTTTCTGATCGCATACTTCTTATTCAATAGTCCATTCCTTATTCTTAACATGTGCTCAAACTATTCTACATCGATGCGAGGAAACGCAAAATATACACGAACATTTGTTATGGAATGTTGACAGTAATCCAGATTTAAAGTTTAGTAAACTTGTCGTGTTGACACTAGAGGATAATAGTATATAATTTAGGTAGCATGACCTGTTGAGCGGCAGCGGACCAAAACTGGCGACCGGCCAACAGTTCCCAACTGCTCTTTTACATAATTCACCAAATTCATTATTGGACACGTTTTAAAGCTATTACGCGATTGATGGCACTTTTCACCTTGTTGTCGTGTGAAGTCTTATCGCTGTTTGAGCAGACGCTTTAGATCGCCCGATTGTAATCTATAATCCGTGCGTCTGAGAATTATTTAATTAATATAATTTCTCAGAAAGTTGACGAATGGATTTTTGTCTTAGTCTGAATGTTTTATGTTCTATTTAGCATTTATTTAAGTACTAAGAGGCCCTTCAGTACATTTGAAGTTTAAAAAGATGACCTTGATAATCGCGCTAAAATAAATACAGAATTAACTGAATTAATTGATTTTTTCTAAACGGTGGTGTTAAAAATTATTATCTTTATTTATATTAAACTTTCTGTCATTTTATGTCATTTTCAAAATAGCAGCGAACGACGACTAATTTCAGTAACGTTTCACTAGAGATGCACTGGAGGACGCTCACCACTTACGTTGGAACACTGTACGTGCTCTCCGCCCCGTCCATATATTATATATGTGGGAATAGTTCCGTAAGGGGTCAAATCAAACGAAGATTGTTAGAATAATTATAATATAATATAGTCTCCTATTTTCATCTTTTTATTTACGTCTTCATCTTCCATTCGTAACGTTTTCGATCGTCTTCCAGACTGATCTCCTTTATTCCGTCCTTCCATACTTCGACACCTTAATCATTCATCCTCTAACTCTTTCCATCTTAAGTAGTTTCATTAGTCATCTCTTTCACACAAACCACGTCCCATATCAGTCATTCGTCCAACGTTCCATTCTACTCATCTTTCATCATAATATTCAAATTAATGTTATGATGAAATTTAAGTGGTGTGGTTGATATTAGTGGCGATTATCATGTTAATTGATAAAAGAGAGGAGAAAAGTAGACAATGAAGATCAAAAGAGTATTTTACAGTTGCCACATGTTACTGCGGAAAACATAAGTGATATTCAGCAGTTGTCATCTTGTCGGTGAAGGTAATAATTAAATAATTAAGAACCGCTTTAATTCTTACTTTTTGTTGCCCGTTGTTAAAAGTTTTTGGGACAGTAATTTTATTCTTACGTATTTCAACAGACTCCACATTATTCGAGTGTTAAAATTTACAAACGACTTCAACCTAATATATGTAAATAATATCGTAAACAGAAGTAAGGAGTTAGACGAGGCCACATTTATGCAATATCTCAGTACGTGCAACGGGATACGAGAGGGCGGTTTACGACCGGCCCAGTTTAAAACACGTCCGCGTTGGCCTCACTGAACTGATTCCGACGGTAGAATAATGAAAATTCACTCCATCCTCTCAATACTGACGTGTGCAAATGAGTTTGCGGAACTTAAGAACGTATTTACATACCGCATTTTGGATTCTTCGAAAGGCGCTCGTAGCGTTAGGAAATTTCATTTTGGTTTGCGAATATGGCGTTTTATGAGGGCATAAAAATTTGTATGTAATGCAAGGAATAATATGAAACTAGCTTTATTTTTGCATGAATCTTTAAGTTTTATTTTTTATTCCATGGAAAGGCGTGACGAGCATGTCTTTCGCCTGATGGTAAGCGATACGACCGCTCATAAACTGTAGCAAAACCAAATAACGCCTAGAATTACAAAGCAATGCCTTCCACTGCGCTCGCCATCTTGAGACATTGACTCTGGCTATAATGTCCTACAAACCATAACACAGCAGTGCATTAGCACTGCTGTTTGGCGGAAGACATCGGCATTGCGGTGATACCTATACAGATGGTCTCTCATATATGAGAGATCTACCACCCCTCCTCTCTCCCCTCCTCTCCATTCCTTACCAGAACCACGCGTGCTGGCTTGCGAAGCCATAGCTTGTCGGTCCAAACCATCCCGGCGCGAACCAAACGGTTCTCTAATTCTTTTTTGTGCCGCACCGTCAGGCTGTGGAATTGTTTGCCGGCGCACGTTTTCCCTCCTTCCTACAATTCTGGGTCCTTCCGTCGTAGTGTGAAGAGGCACCTTAGCAGGCCAGCATACTTGTTTCTATTGGCATGGGACTGCCGTCCTTTGCCAATGGATACTCTGCCTGGGCGGCATTTGCGCTTACCATCAGGTGCAATGTCGCTACTATGCCGGGCCAGTTTAAAAAAAATAAAAATAAACACCAGTTAAGTTATAAGCGATCTGTTTTTACTGTACGGTCACAATATTTTCAGGATTTCGACTTTATTTATGACTAATCATATGCTAATCCATGTGTCGTAACATATTTCACAACCATAAATTAACGTTATGAAACTACTTTTGTCGTTCATTTGTGTTTTTATCAGTGTCAGACAATCATAATACACTGTAAACTGATTTATAAATAACTAGCGACGCGGCCTATCTCTGCAATGTGCAGATTCACTTTTTTGAAAATAATCAGTCGCCTTTTTTTAGGGATAATGTAGGATTCTAATGGTGAAATACTTTTTCATATCGGTCCAGTAGTTTCAGAGCCTATTTAATTTAAGCAACCAAATGATTCCTCTTCACTACATAGTATAAAACAAAGTCGCTTTCTCTGTCCCTATGCCCCTTTGTATACTTAAATCTTTAAAACTACGCAACGGATTTTGATGCGGTTTTTCTAATAGATTGAGTGGTTCAAGAGAAAAGTTTATGTGTATAATACATACTTATTATTGTAGAGAAATCTATCTGCACCCGGGCGAAGCTGGGTCGGGCCGCTAGTTATAAGTCTATATATTTCGTACAAAAAACGAATCTAGTCCGTACAACAATCCTTTTTTTTCAATTCCATCTATATAATTCCTACCGACTTCGAACATTCTCTAAGACATAAATCTTTTCATACAACCCTCGCGAGCTAATCTCTATTCCCGCTCACCTTTTTAAACGACCACTTTCCTGAAGTTACCTTGGTTCATTTGTTAGAAAATCGACTATAATATGTTTTATTTAACTCAAAAATCATTGTACAAACATAGCATTTGCAATATACAATCATAACTATTTGTATTTCTGACGATTCTGATATGTTTCCATATGGTATGCTAACGACTTCACATTTCGTGGTGAAATCCCACCATAAAGTCCTACGTAAATAATGTGGTATCAATTCTTTCACATATTTAAAAATATATTAATTAACGAACTTCTCAATTTTACACGTGACCTTTACAAATAAAATATGAGTAATAAATATAGTGTCTTTTCAATAAACTTTAACGTTCATTACATACATACATACATAAACTCACGCCTTTTGCCCAGAAGGGGTAAACAGAGGTGCCAGGACACCCAAATTTCGCCTTGTATGTTCTGTCCCACAATGTGATAGGTGGCGAGCCTATCGCCATATCGGGCACAAATTCCTGACTCTGGGCTGATAATGAATAGAAAAATCCATTATCACTTTGCCCAACCCGGGATTCGAACCCGAGACCTCAGCTTTGTGACCGTATCGTAGTACAACTACGCCACCGAGGCAGTCAGCAGTTTAACGGTCATTGATAGTAGTAAATCAAACAACATAAAGCAATGCTTGGCATTCCACTGCGCTCGCCATCCTGAGACATAAGATGTTAAGTCTCAATATATCCCGTAGTTACTCTGGCTACAATGCCCTTCAATCCAAAACACAACAGTGCATTTACACTGCTGTTTGACGGGAGAAATAGACATTGTGGTGGTACCCACCCAGATGGCCTCTCACATACGAGAGACCTACCACCAGTCCACAAGATTCCTCACGTTGTTTTACTTCACCGTTAAAAGAGTCGACAGTATGTAATTAGATGAATATAGAAATATACAAGAAGCTGATGGAACACCTCGGCCGTTAATAATACATCAAGCGGTGGGCACGTTGATTAATGGATCCTGAAAATATTTCGCCCTGGCGCCGGAACGAGAAGATAATAACGATAACACCTAATTAGAATTAGCTAATGATCCTTGGCAGTTCCTTGAGTGAAATTATTTTTTTGATGTTGTATTTCTTGTGATTAATCGATTTGACAGACTTATTCCGTTGTGAATATACTTGTATGTTGGAACTTAATACTGTAATTTATAAAATATTAGTAGCAATAGTATAGTGTATGTCGTTGACGCTGAAGAAATTTAAGTCATGGATACATAATATGTTGTAATAAGGTTATGGGTTGAACTAATAAACGTTAGGTATATGATTAGATTGCATACTCATTATTGTCTTGTCTTCAAAATCAAAAGGAAATCAATGAATGTAAAATAGGCAACAAGACTGATGTCATAAAATATTTTAAGTTATTTATGGTGGTGCATAACTGGTTTACCATTTTGAAATGGGCAAATCAAACGGGAGTAGCTAAAGATTTCTATTTGGAATAACGACAATTCATGTATTGTGAGTCTTGGCCTTGTAGTGTAGACAGTTCTGAAATTATTAAATTCAATAGAATATAATGATACAATCGACAGCTATAGGTACTTTCGTAAAATTAAATACAAGATCAAAATCAAATATAAAATATAAAATAGATTAAATTCCATAATACTAATAAACTACACGCATTTAAATATAGAAATAAGTTATCTAACACTAGCAGCAAGTTTTTTAAAAATAACTTTCAGTAAGCCTGCCGATATAAACGACGCACGTCAAAAAGTACTTTTATAAAGATTTAAGGAGCTCGATTTATTTCAATAAGTCCGTAATATGACTCAATCTCAGCAAAGATATGGCTCTTATGAAAAAATATTTCGATAAAATATTGGCGTTGGAACTTTGATATCAAGTGTAAGCATGTTTTTCATTGTTGGACAATGGGAGAGCGTCGGGAAGTGTGCTGGGTTGTACATTTTTATTCCCCCGAGTGAAGCTGAGAACACAATGGTTTATTATAGCCGGGCTGTTATGTGATCAAGCAATTTACTGTATCGACGGCAATAAGTCTTTGTGTCAATTTTTAGCAAGAATTCAATCTTTGAAATATAATATTTTCTGCTGCAATAAGAATTTTCACATTTCTTACACACCTATGCGGAGTTCTTTAAACTTTTATCATTGTCTTAGATAATTTTGGCTTCTAAGGTTGAGTTGGAGTTTCAGAATCGCGTCTACGAATCATTTTTTTCAATTATCTTGTTTTAGGTTTAGCAATTTTCTTCCATACCTTACCATCTCGTGATTATCTTCTTCTTTCATGTCAATGGCAGAAAATACTTTCGTATTTATGCTAAATATATTGTTATATAAGGTAGAAGGATAACCTGGTTAAAGTTGCAGGTAGTCGCTGGATGTAGGCCGCTTTCAACAGGTCAATGTGGAGATCCTTGGGCGAGGCTTATGTTCAGCAGTGGACTTCCTGTGGCTGAGATGATGATGATGATGTTGATTGTTATAAATATATTCTGAAATACCGCTAATTAGCGGTACTAATATGCTCGTATTTTGTGGCAAATATTTTATATGCTCCGTAACATGACGTCGTGATCGATAATTTATTCCTTTTACAGTTCAGGATTTAGAGATGACACCAACTGTCTTGTAGTAGTATTCTTAAACTACTATTTGTAGTTGATCTGTTATGAATACATATTTATTTAAAGACAGCTCGATATATTAAATTTCCTAATGATATTTCCTTTCAGTGTTAAATGAAATGATAGGAAACTAAGAAGAAGTCAACAGTTTATCTTCTAGACCCAAACTGCCAAGACATTGATCTTGGCAGTCCATTCTTCATCAATGTATCATTCACTTAACAAAGTAATAAACAGTATAGGAAAATTCGTTGAAGTTTAACGCAATCATATAATAAAACCGAAAGCTTGTTTAGCACTATAGTATGCTTGTTTAGCACTATAGTATGCCTGTTTAGCAATATAGCATGCCTGTTTAGCACTAAAGTATGGTAATCTACCCACGTTCAGAGTTTAGTGAACAAAATAAACTTGCAAGTTTAATTGAACGTTGTGCCACAACTCACAGCGTACAGTCGGCAACACGAGCATTATGTAAAATACACGATATAGTTCGTGTTTGTCAATCCGGGGCGTGAGTGTGCGAGCGGGTGTACGGCTGGTTGATGGCTAAATGTAATTTGTATGAAGCTCCGTACGCAGCCGAGATAAAACGAGTTATGTGTCACAATTTTCGTGAGGAGTGTTTAATCAAACAACTTGATGCGGACCAGTATATTGTAACGCATTTATTGTGTTTGCCGTTCACAGCTTCGTTAGGGAACTTTATACTGGCTGTTATTTTCTAAGCTTTTTGTACAGAGTAAATATTACGATTATTGAACTTCTTTTTTACTTTCAATGAAATAACGTAAGGGTAACTTTACCATAATTTTGACACGTCTCGTAACTTACTCAAATATGTACCTACACCTATTAACGAACTTGTATCCAATACTAGAATTATGCATCCTCTATTTTTATATGTTAATAAATATATTTCCAGTAACTTCTAACGTATTGTTTAGCTAATTTATTATAAATATTTGCCATTGTCATGTCCGTTAATATTCCTTTCATATTTTCCGTCATTTCTGTGCTGGCGTCCATTTCAAGCTTTTCCTTTCTTTTAATATTATAAAATATTTATAGTGCTTCTAAAAAATATCAGCCACGTCAGGTACCAATACCGTACAAATAAATTCTATTTTCGGTCCTTAAGTTCATCTAATTTATGATTGCTATGCCAGCATACAAATTGTAGATTAAATATGTTGTGACGTTTAGCTTTTAATACTCACATGAAATAATAATAAAATAATACCTTCATGAAACGCGAGAATTCACATAATTCCATATTAAATACATACATGGGTCTCTCACAAGTTATAAGTTATTAATTAATAAAATATACTTGTTTTCTATTTTATTTGTTCACCATTCCATAATTAAACTGAATTGATTACTACTAGTTTGACAATTAAGTTTTATGTAATATTATTAAGTATCAGATGTAATAAGTTTAATCAAGACAAGGTCGTAAATAGCAGAAGATATTATGACAGAATCGATCATCCTGTCTTCGACGTTTTTACGTTACACGTGATGATCCGACGTTATTATCTGATCTGGCTGCGACCGGATTTTATGAGCTCGCCTATATACACTTTGTTTTCCTTACTATTGTATATTGATCTTACTATCTCAAGGAATGTTATTAGATATGGTTGCGTCCCTTTCTTTTTTCATGTAAGTAAATAAGATGGCTAAAACCTAAATGATCAGTTAGTTCCTATTTTCCATTTAATATTAAATAAAAGAATAAATAACCCCCAACAGTCACATACATAGTCCTGACCCCACACTAAGATCGAGTCTTGTGTCGTGGGTATCAGGAACTACGAGAGACTTTTCGGTCTCACAAACACCCAGACCCGGAAGAAATATTTGTGGGCCGCACAAACATTTCTCTTGATGCGGAGATCGAACCCACGACCTCTCGTTTCACAGGCGGCGTCTAATCAACTGCGCCACGGCTGTCAATTATTGGACAGTGTATTTGGTTATTAATTTCCTATACAGCTTGGATAAGGTTAGTTCCCATTCTGAAACTGAATACAAAATGAAATGCAAAAAGTAAAACTCATAAGCGACATAACAAGATAAATTATTAGGAAGCCGTCTCATTAAAACACATTTTGAGCATCCTTCCTGTCGTATCCATGTCACCATGCAACCTTTACAACAGTGAAACTTGCGTGTGATATGACCGTGTTTAGAGTTGGCCTTTGTGGCGTATTTAATAACATATTTTACACTTCTATACATTAATATGATGAATTAAAGTTATTTTAGTCACTTTATGACAGACAAATTAGATAAAAGGAATAATAATTAAAGTCCAGTAACCTAAAGGATATGCGAATTAAATTGAATATTTTACTATTGTAAACCATGAAATAGAACTTATGATCTTATTTAATCTGTGGAAATATAATACATTGTAATATTTAGTAGTATTATAATATTAAATAGACAGACAAATTATTATACTTAACTACAACAGTCCATAATCGCCCTTTAATCTATAATCGCCTACAAGCGAGAGATTTCAAATTATGAAGGAAAAAGAGTCAAAAATTAACCACAAATGTTGCTGTTGATTCAAAATTACTTTGCTCTAAAATAGTTTATCCAAAAAACTAACCCTGTTTTATATCATTTTTGATAAAATATACTCGGTATTTTAAATAACAGTGAGGTATTTTATTTGCTTTTCAATAAACTGCAGTACTTTTGTCTGGAATTGAAACAATATTTATGATTTCAAAAAATATTTGGATTTGGGAATAATATTTATGAATGCAAATATTTTTCAAGTGTTGTAATTTATATATTGTATTGTGATCTCATCGAATAACAACGACAATTTGGAACATTTCGAAGGAATAAAATGTTAACATTTGCACCACAGAGTACATTCTATAAACGGAGATAGAGTTAACAGTCAGATTGGAATTAGCGCCCTCTGTCGGTATACGACGTTCGAATAGGACATAGGTCTTAGCAATATTCAATTAATTTATATTATAATAATTTTCCCCAGTAATTTCCAAAGCCCGAAATTTTTACTGAGTAGGCTTTTGGAAATTACTTTAGGGAAAACATGACTAGAGTTAAGCAAAGGTTTCTAAGTAAATAAAATAACTGTGTAGCGGTTGTATTGTTTTTTATTATGATTCCTCTTGTGATTATAATTTTATGCAGATACTTTTGTTTCTCTCTATTCATATTATTTCTTAACAACAATAATTACGCGATGTTGAGAGAAGCGACATCTACTGCAAATGGAGGCACTATTTCATTCCAAAGAAAAAAATGCAATGTATGGACTGTTAAGCCACTGATTTGCACCAAACCATTATAATTTAGGAAAGCTTCTAGCTTGAAAAGATTTTGCATCGCGGTTTGGCTAACATAACAGGTCATTTGAAACATACATATTTTCTCACGAAAAACAATGTTTAATTACTAGAGAAATTCCTTAGTCCAGTAAAACTACGCGGCGGGGTATTATTTTACTAAGTCCGTGATGCGCTGGTAATAGCACTCATTATTTCTTGGTCCCTGGATATTTGTACTTTGTACGTTGCAAAAAGTAAGTTCACTGTTGCAATACATTTTTATATTTGTTGAAAACTATGTTTTAAAGTGGAACGTCTTTAGAATCGTGTCATTTGAGACTTCCATGAAACGAAAAAATTACACGAAAAAGGTACCTAATAAATCTCTTACTTCGCAGTCGGGTAAAAAGGTTATTACCTACTAAGGCTTATTATTAAATTATAAAATACTGAATTTTCTCTTTTTCTATGAGTGAATTGCATAGGTACTCACACATATTATACTTTTTTTTAACTATTATATTATATATCCGGAGAGATTTATGTTCGTGATTTTATCCACACAAAGATTGAATTGGTGTAGCTATATTTTTGGAATATAATATGTAATAATCTATGTCCTTTGATTGTGAAACTTCTTCGTCGTATCACAATGGAAGAACATATTTAAAAATAACTTTAGTCAAGTTAATCTGGAAGCAATAAATGCACACCTATTAGTACCCGTTATGTACACTAATGAATACCTTTTCTAAACTCTAAACAAATATTTACAACAACGATATATGTAATGAAGTCTATCATCCAAAATAAATCTTAGAAAATCAATATCCAGTTGTTTCTTCCCAATACCTACACTTTTTATTGCAATCAATTGCATGTATACATATTCCTAGTCTTAATGGAGATTTATGTCACGAAATTACTACCGTGTAAGCAAAAACGATCTGCCACAAAACTGACAAATGAAATGCACAAATCGAAATCCGAAAGAGCCGTAGAGCCTGCATTGTGAGCGGTTCTCGTGCGTCAATACCAACAGGCGTAACCTCGGTCGCGCTCAGGTGTTCTGCAGAATTAGGGGAGTGAGCGAAATACTTCCGCACGAAATTATGACGGCGGCTTGATTTACCGTGCCTTTGCTATTCCGCAAAAACTGGCCATGTTGGTCGGCCAATGTGAGTGAATGAAAAAATGAAAAGTCGTTTATTAAGAATACAGCGAATTAATACTGCCTAAAAATAATGTTATACAAAATAATGAGATCCTTATAACTAGTGTTTTAAGGGGTAACCAAACTAGGCATAGCCTGTATTTTGGGCTACCAAACAAAGATTTAGGAATATCTGAGTACAAGAGAATATAGCTTTCGCGGTCATTGTATTTCCATAATGTAATATGTATATCATGTATAAAACCTTTGTTTGAGCCTTGTTCTTAATAAAAAGAATACAAATAACATTTATGGCAAGAACTGGAAACAAATAATATCTTGCTATTGCATGTAGGTACTAGACAGTGTTTTATTAAAGTTAAAGGTGGATATTTAAACGGTTTATTAAATTCTGTTTGTCACTGTGGTACGACTTAATCAGAACAATTCTCAGGCTGAATTTTTATTTACAGCATTTTTCGGTAGACAAGTAATTAGGTCGTCTGATGGTAAGTGATCATTGCGCCCATGCACATCCATAACACTTGAATCATAGATGTGTTGCCGGCCCTTCAAATTGGGATGGGAGCGGGAAGGATATAGGATAGGAAGAGGAAATTGGTATTATTAGAGACGGGTGGTTTTTTTGAGTTTCCGCTTTGTTTATTTCTGCTGCTAAATCGTTGTATCTACGATGCATTGAAAGACTTAAGCTATTCGTGCACATGACTACGGAAATCTCGATAGATTCTGTGTGAATATTGCAAAAATAAATGTCGTTAGATTTTACGCGAATACTGCAAAAATAAATGTTCGTACACAGCACTGCGTCGATGATATTTTGTTCATTCCTCGCCGACGCCTGTCACAGACGACATGCTGGGCGAGAGCACTGATACTCATCTCGCTGAGACTTTCAATACTTTGGAACATTTCAATATGAGATTTGACATTTAAATTATCTGAATCTTAGACGATTTCTAACCATAGTCTATTTTCGTCTAGCGACTGCATATTTTCAATTTTAGCGACCGATTGACAACATTTTTTCACAACCTGAATTTAAAACGTCAGTATCAGAGATTTTGATATCGTTATATACGAAGGGTTTTAATACGATATGTCACGTATTTCTATAAATGTGCGTGTTTCAGGTCTAAAGAGTGTTACACTCTTTTAACTACTCTCTCTTCTACTAAGAACGTCTATCATCAGGCAAGCTACCTACTCGTCTCATCATGCTCACTAATCATTTTGTAAAATATTATTAAAATGGCAACAATCAATAAAATATTTCGACTATAAAGTAGAAATGACTTGAAATACTTGTACAATTCATTTTACAGAAATTTGATAGTAGCTATAAAATCTAAATTCTACAGCAAAATATTTGAAGATATTTCTCAACTAGACGAATAGTTTCAAAGGTTTAACATCCAGACGTAGTTTAAGGTCAGTTCTAGGTGTGAGCTATGAGTCTATATAAACGCGGTCACTACGGCTGAGTGAATGTTGCATAAATTAATCATACAGCATTTCCATATGAATTACGAAACTAGTTAAAAATTATTTACATACATACATATACTCACGCCTTTTTCCCAGAAGGGGTAGGCAGAGGTGCCAGGACACACACATTTCGCCTTGTATGTTCCGTCCCACGATATGATAGGTGGCGAGCGTATCGCCATATCGGGCACAAATTCCTGACTCTGAGCTGATAATGAATAGAAAAATCCAATATCACTTTGCCCAACCTGGGATTCGAACCCGAGACCTCAGCTTTGTAACCGTACCGTAGTACAACTACGCCACCGAGGCAGTAAAAATCTTTATATTTCAGAATAAGCGGAATTGGTATTCCCTTCATTTTGAAGACATCTGGAATAGTTTATATCGTAACAAGTAACGGAGAATGTATGTATTTGGTGATTTCTGATGACATGTATCTGTATCAGCCCATATACGTCCCACTGCAGGGCACGGGCCTACTCTACAATCGAGAGTACGATTGAGAGTGGTTAGGCCATATAGTCCACCACTCTGGCCTAGAGCGGGTTGGCGGACTTACATACCGTAGAAATTCTTATGAATCGCTAGATGATATGATGATGACATGCCATGCATAATACATTTTTGAAGGCTTTTGTTATCTTTAGTTTTCCCTACCCATGAATTTCTATATTATGTTGTATTTGAGTTTTCGCTTCAAAACTATGCTTGTAATATATATCGTCTTTATACTGAAAACGGATCCAAAGCAACGATAGGAATATTCATAACAAGACACAGTACCAAAAACGTTCCAGAAACTGTACTTTATATAAATTACAATTAGTCTTAAAAAAGGTTATCCTATTATGTATTATGGGGGCCATTTACAAAGGTTATCGATTTCACTGACACATAAAACATCCATTGAACTCTAGCGATACAGACAGGTTGCAATTTATTCATTTCCTAGTTTGCGAACAATGGAACTTAGTTTTCAGACTATTTAATGAAAGTGCATTCGTTTACAGACGAAATATTTCAATTTTAGCCCGACCATCGAAATAGCAATCCGGAGGTTCGTGTATTTTTATTATGTTTAATTAATTCATATTTTGGTACAAAGAATTATTCGGTCGACTGGGTCAACTAATGGAAAGTTGTCCATATCGCGCATGTTCACCATAATACCTGCCTAAGAAAACAAGATACGTATTGTTAGTCTTTCAGAAAGAAGATAAAAATGGAATATGTATAAGGTAAGGGATTAAGGATTACAGATACTTCAGTTAGGTCATTAATTACGAAGCAACAGATCGAAACATATTTTTTTATGCTTACAAACGGTAGACCTATCAGTATTAGAAGCAATGTCAGCCCATGTAGGTCACACTGCAGGGTGCGGGCCTCCTGTACAATTGAGAGCATGATTAAGAGGTGTAAGGCTACATAGTCCACCAACTGACTTTACTAACTTTACATACCACAGAAATTCATACAAATCGCCATGGTTTGCAGGCTTCTTCATGTTGATTAACTATCAATACACACATAAATCTGAAAAGTCAGAAGTGGGTCCTAGGATTTGTTGGTAGTCGCGTTTGGTCCTGTAACAACGGGCCATCACGCGCTAGACCTATGGTACCAGAAATTACTTTGGCAACATTTTATGCTCTTTATGAATGTAAATACTAAACGCAAATCCTGATACAGTGCATAAATGCGTAGCCACACTGACAAAGCTGCGAACAAAATCCAGAAAGTTCCAAATAAAACCCTTAGCGTGAAAACAATATGAAATATCAATAAGTGAGCAATATCTTCACGTCGCCTGACGGTAAGCTTCAGTAAGCTATAAATAATGTTATTCCACGTCGCTGCACATTAACAAAAGGCCAAAGCGTTGACGTAGACGCGACCTTTTCCTTACTAATTTGAGATTCCTTGAACTATCTTAAATGAAAAGGTTTATCGTGTATAACTGACGTGTGGATCTGACAGTTGGTAATTTCCTTATCTTATATTGTTGGATTTAAGCGCAATATACACCGAAGACGTGTAAACGTACTGCTGTGTTTCAGATTGAAGGACATTGTAGCGAAAGTCACTACTGGACATATTATTGAGACTAAACATTTTATGTCTCAGGATGCATGATCTCAGCGCAGTGGAATGCCAAGAATTGCTTTGTCATTTAAGGTATTGTTTGGTGTTGGTACTGTTTATGAGCGGTCGTAACACTTACCATCAGGCGAACGGCATGCTCGTCTTTCCATAATAAGTGATTGCGTAAAAGTTAATACTTTTGAAGACTATGTAAATGATATTCCAAAGGTGTTAATACAATTTACCCTTTTCTTCCTGAAATTTAATGTGTTATAAATCATATTTTATTACGAAAGTCGACTATTGCCAACGCAAAAATGCTGCTAAATGGCCTCAAGGGTTTTTATTTCTGTCATAAATCATGTTAATTGTTTTCGTACAGCGGACGAGGCAAAAGGGTTTCGGTTTTACCCCACTGTACCAGCGGTTTAATGTCATACCTATATTTGTTCGCAAACACTCGATTCATTATTAATTACTAATTGAGTGTTATGGGCCACTGTGGTGATATCGATAAGCTAATAGAGTGTGGTATATATGTATACACATGGCCATATCCAAAAGTATGAAGAATAGCAAAAAATACTAAAAGGAATCACATGTCCAATTTTGATGAAAACTAAAACTGTTTACTGGTGGTAGGTCTTTCATATGTGAGAGGCCGCCTGGGTAGGTACCATCGGAACGTCTACTTCTCCCGCCAAACAACAGAGTAAATGCACTGTTGTGTTTCGGATTGAAGGACATTGTAGCCAGAGTAACTAGTAGACATATAGAGACTTAACGTCTTTTGTCTCAGGATGGCGAGCACAGTGGAATGCCAAGTATTGCTTTGATATTCAAGGTGATTTTTGGTTTTGCTACTGTCTATTAGTGGTCGTATAGCTTACAATCAGGAAAACGGAATGCTTCTCTAGCTAAAATCGAAACACCATGCAAGTTTATGTTTTGTAAGTATTATCAGAAAATGTGTATATTAAGGAATATATTTAAAATGTCGTTTAAAAGTGAATAATATGATGCTGGATTTACACGCTTGGCCAACCTCAGCCAGCCTCCACCAACGCCAGCGCGTAAATGGGGTGTTTGGCTCGGCTGGCCTTAAGTTTGTCATAGTTAATAGTTTGGAGTTGGTAGACGTTGACCCAGCCTCAGCCAACATGTAAATTCACCATGAGGTTTTCAAATCCTAATGTTGATGTTCTAAATTCAAAATAAACTTGTACACATTTTTCTGATAATCCTTAGAAAACATAAACTTGCAAGGTGTCTCGATTTTTCTGATGAGAAGTATATTTACATTATGATTTCTAGTATAACGTTCTTTACGTGGAAATATACTTACCTGAAGTGTTTATTCAGTTAGTTGAACGTAAAAGGAGAAGTTACGTGGATCGTTGAAGGCCTCGCTCTCATCCAGTCAGCGCTGCGTCAAATCCCGACAGATTTTATGCGAGGGCCCTGGGGAGTAACAAATAAAATTGAAACCCTCTGTAATACAAGAAAATTTCCTTTGAATATTGATATTCTTTCGGATGATATATCACTCGCTCATGATTTATGTTGCGATGTAATTACTTGTAGCGTTTGTATTTTGTATTTTCGGTAGTACGTATTTATCATGGTTGAAGGTAACGATAATTTGGAATAGAATTACTAAATTATAGTTTAACTTGATGCTTAAAGTAAATAAATATAGCAAGATCATAATAAATGGGAATATGTGTCACTGTAGACGACAAAAACAAAATTAACCATAGCTTAATAATTAATTTATGACACTAGTAAATGTTCCAAGTCATGTAAGGTACCAACTGGATACTAGATGACAGCAAAGACTGCTTACATTATGAATCTACATCAGCAAATATTTCATATTGTTTATTTTATTGTCAGTTTAATTCAAATGAAATGAAATTTGTTTATTGGTCATGTAGGCAATTAAATAGCTCTTATAACAAGTAAATATAGGTACATAGCACTTCATCCACAAAATATTTGTTATGGTATAATTTATATTAAATTCTTATTTGTATTTTATTCTAAATTAAATTTTTGTTCAATGATATATACTTTTACCGGTTTTTAGTGGACCATGAGTATTATTAAAACGGTGCTTAATGGTTTCAGGTTACCACCGGATATAACGCGATGTAACGCAGCCCTGCCTAAGAAGATCCGGCGAAACAAACAAACTAGAAACCCAATATTACTTATCTTCTAATAGTATAATTCTATCTCCTTTCCTTACGATTTTCTTCTTCCAAATCTTTATTTCCCGACTGGAATAGAACAATGTTTGTACTCATGTTAATAAGACATAAACGTAACTTTTAATGAAATGTTCGAAAATTTGCAACATAACAACGTATTAAATCCACATCCAAGTGACTTTGAATGCTACAAGCGTGTTAGCTACCATAATTTGTTCGCGAATAGTTACTCGTACAGTGCCGGCGCCAAGTTTGGCCCATTACCATTTAGCTTAGAGCGCGTGCCAGTCCCAACTTGTTGCAACTTCCACAAACTTTCCACCTATCGAATACTGTGAAATTTGCTACATCCAATAAAAATGAGTCTCTTTGTTTGAAGATACTTTACCGTTACCTGCTGTGTCTCAACTTGGCACTGCAGGAATCAATGCTTCGCAGTTAGTTAAGAAAGTATTTTTTGCCTTTGTATGTTTTTTCTTTTTACCTGCCTTTGATTGCTTTACTTCATTAGTTTGCTATGTGAGACATGAAGTTGAAATGTTTCATTAAAGTTTAGCCATTATAATTTCAATTATAGGAATTGAGTTTCTCTCGAAGTACTTAGAATTGCGAAAGACGTGGTAAAGGAAATTCTCTGAATTAATTTACTTTCATTGGATATTATAAGCATAAACATATTCTCTGAATGTAGTACATCGTTATCAAAATGCGTGTGTTTTATGAAGCTCATAATATGATCAACATCGAAATTTCCTTCTAAATGCGCTCAAATGTCAAATTTGTTTAATTGAGACACATTTTAATGATGTCATAATTTGAAAATACCATTGAGGCATCAAAACACAAAATAAATAGCTAAAAAAATATACGTAAGTACCCTTATCGTAGGAGTGTACTGTGCACTATATCTGCAGCTCGTTGACAGACTTTTTGCTAAACTGATAGCACTGATGGAGACAGCAGTGTTCTATTCCCAGCCATTGAGCAAACGAACCCTTTCTTGTCTTAAGAGGAAAGCTATAGAAGCTCCCCTTTTGGTAGGACAAGGCCGAAAGGTGTACGTCAGTGTCACATGCTTACCAGCCTGGCACGAATATTACTGTCTAGCCGGGTCTATAACGCCAGAGAAGGGAATAAAACCCCTCGGCAGCCGTCTCGTGCATTTTAGGTGGCATTGGATATCTTAGGGCCAGAAGCGTGCAAATTTCTTCCCTGTGGACGCCCGGAGCTGAACCATGACGCAGACTGGATTTTCTCGTTGGGAGAGAACGAACCCTGACTTCTTGCAATGACTGATTGACTGGTTCACGGATAAATTATGGTTGCTCAACAACCAAAGTGTATCAAATAGTTTTTTTACATGGAAAGTAAGCTTCTCTTGTACAGTTAAATTTATTTATTTCATTTTAGACAAGCTTACAGACAAATTACTAATACAAATAACTAATCTTACATATTACTATGGCTATTTACAAGCCTTCATCAATTTATAAACACGACTGTTACCTCTTATAAACGACTGTTAATTCTTATTAAGTATGTAGTTATATAATTTATTTATTTAGTAGAAGAAGATGGCGTGACGAACTCGACCTATATCTTCCAAACTGGCGGCAACTAACATCTGACCGCGACAAATGGAAGGAAAGGAGGGAGCCTTTGCCCAGCAGTGGAAATTAGATGGCTTATAATAAAATAGTAATAAAGTAATATAATATATTAATATTTAAATAAATATACTATTTATTTTCCAAATCTTTGGAACATTATATGTTCAGCCTGAATCATGATTTGAGAAATATTAATTTGTTGATACATGTTTAACTTTATTTACTTTAGTACAAATAAGTCAACATCCAATATCTAAATGATTACACCTATAAGATTTAAGTTACATTACTACTGCTTTTTGGTCTCTAGCCACTCATTGTATATTTTTTGGTATGGGACAATAACGTAAATCTGGGGGCGCGGCCGAGCCCCCGTCCAAGTCGAGCTATAGGCCGTAACATCCTTTTCTCGAAGCAATTCAGACCATTTTCAACCCCCTATAACTTCGTTGTGGCTAAAGCATGAAGCCTGAATTTTCAGTTACTAAGCAGGCATTGTGTAAACATGGTATATTTAAAATTTCATTCAATTTGAACCAGTAGTTTAAAAATTGTAACAGTCAAACTTTCTTAATTTTGTCACTCACTGACTGACCGATCATCAAAAGTCTAAGGCACTTCTAGCTGACATAGAACCTTCAAATTTAGAATATAATTAGCGTTTAGTGTCTAAAGCAAGGGAAAATTCAAACATTTCATAATTTGTGTCTAGTTTTCTAGATAGACCAACTGCGTGAATAACTTTGTAATCCCTTATAAATGTATAGGATTACAAAGTTACATTTGCAGTTAATGAATCATTGTACCCGTATATAATGGAATAATAGTTGTAGATAGATATCTATATATATGAGGCATTATATATAAATTTATTAATTTTGAAACCTTCGTTGTTGGACGATTGTAAGTCACGCCAGCAATTATTTTCAGTTGAGCTCGCTGCACTCAATTTCAATCATGAAACATTGCGATGGAGCTCGTTAATACCAATTATTTCGTAAGTATTGTTACTCTTTCTTTTGTTAGTTTGACATGTTTTATCAGTATTACTTATACATTTTATTTCAAGCGCCACTTCTAATAGGCATATACATTGTACAACCGAATTTTGACTTAAATTTTGAAATGTTGTTTTGGGTATAAACTTTCTCCAACACTTTTACACAATAGAAATGTTACCATGTTTAATTTTGAATAATATTTAATATTCACTGCTAAATATGTTAACAAAGAAACATTTGTTTAAAACAACAGCAAAATTGGTCATAAAATGACTGAGATATTAATATTGTCAAAAGTACAGTCCAGAGATTTGCTTTCTCTTTCGCGCCCACGCATCTCATGGAAGAAGACGTTAAAACACGATAGTAGCTTCCTTTTCTTTTCCTCCCACCACCTTATTTGTAATAATTGTGAATTGTTAATTAGTAAAAAGATTTAAAAACATCTTTCGGCATAATTTTACCTTTCGAAATAAATAATAATAAATCTTATGTCAAAATCCTATTCATTTGTTTACGTCATGATGATTACATAAAACAAAACAAAAGCAACATTATGTTTATTTTTTAAATACCAAATTCCACTAAAAATTTACTTTTGTGTCCAATAAATTACTTGGAGGCAAATAAAATAAATAGAACTTAATACGATAAAACCAAAAGTTTACTATTTTTGTCGTCAATAGCTCTAAGATTTTATTCAAGAACCTCCTCAGCCCAGGAATTATCTGATAAGACCTATACCAGACGAAATGGATTAGAAAAAAGCTCGTAGGCATTAGGTCTGTGAAGCCTATTTTCAAGATAAAGTTCGAACATTGAAGGCCAGTGCCATTTAGGCCAGAGATTAACTTAAATGAATTGGTAATTTAATATTTAATCCGTGCACTGTTTACAAAATGAAACTGTTTAATATTATATTACGATACAGATTACATTTCTAAAAAACCGTACTTATTATATTGCACATATTGAAAACGTGTTGATAATAGGTACTGTTATCTATCTATACTCAGAAGGAAAAGATTTTTCAAAATTTTAAATTTATAGTGAGGAAATGGGTGTTCGAACTTTGTTCTTTGAAGTTAGAAACAAGAAAATTCAAGAAGAATTTTAGTTTGACAAATAGGGGGTGGGAAAATCAGTTTAGCCACTTATAAAACCTTTAGACAAGCGAAACGAGACAGCTGTTATTGAACGTTTACTTTCGCTTTCGCTTGGTCCAATTCCGATGAACCAAGTAATTAGTAATAATAAACTAAACTATATGTAATAAACTAAACTAATAACTGTGAATTTCTATCACTTTCCATAATTTCATTCATAGGAAGTCCACTCTTCAACATAGGCCTCCCAAAATTGTCACACCAACCTGATGGAAGCAGGTTGCATCTAGCTACTTCTTGCATTCTTAAATTAACAAAAACAACATATATTTCATAATTTAGCAAAACTAATTGTAAAACAAACGCATGAAGAGTATTCAGACGGCGGTTGCCACGAACTTTCTCAGAGCAATCATTTGATTGCAGTAAAGTTGCGCGAAGGAATTTCTTAAGCAGACGCCGAGATATTTCACATTGGATAATTGAACATAGTTAAGTGCGAGTTAATTAATTCATGGTTGAACGTGGCCCAAATTTTCACTATGTGAGGTAGTGCGAATAACTTTCGCAAATATTGATGGGAAACTCATAGTTCAAATTGTAAGTCGATCTTTGTGGTTCCAGGCGCGACATAAATTATGTTTAGCTTTGAATAGCGTTTACAAAGCGTCATGTTTTTTTTTTATTGCAGTGTATGGCGAGACGAACATGCCGTTCGTTTGATGGTAAGCGATACGATCGCTCATAAACAATAACAAAACCAAACAACACCTTGAATTACATAGCAATGCTTGGCATTCCACTGCGCTCGCCATCCTGAGACATAAGATGTTAAGTCTCAATATGTCCAGCAGTTACTCTGGCTACAATTCCCTTCAATCCGAATCACAACAGTGCATTAACACTGCTGTTTGACGGGAGAAATAGACATTGCGGTGGTACCCACCCAGATGACTTCTCACATATGAGAGACTTTCCACAAGTAAACTTGTATGGCAAAAATAAGTGTATTATCCATTTTTAGTAACCATAATGCTTGACAACAGCAGCAGCTGCCAAATCATGTCAGGCCTATTATGATTGGTGTAAAGTGGGTGTTCTTAGTCGAGGTAACTTAGTGTATTTTAAGCATGCTAAACCAAAACTACTCTAATAATAATTTTATAAAAGTCTTGCAAAAGATAATTTAGATTTATTTATTATACGAAACTCAAAGCAAAAGGCTTACTTTACACCGCAAAGTTCACGTCGTAAAGAAATAAGATAACTCAGAAAAAAAAGCAACTAACATTCGTGAAACCCGTATAATTAATCTGCAGAAATGATTATAAATTTAAATGTAGACACGCGGTTTTTCAAATCCACCTTAAAACTGTCTGACGCTAATTACAGCTTTAAGTAGGGATTAAAAGTGATTATTATTTTACAACCACTTTATAACTGAGTCGGTTTTAATGTAAATACAATGAGGATTACAGAATGTTAACGCAAGGTCGACGTTGAAATCAAATATCTAATGAATTTTTGACAATATTTCGTTATTTTGATTTCGTATACGAAAATAAAATGAAATTGACATTGATTTATTAGAACAACGTTAATAATTAATCAACTTACAATAATGATGATCCTTTTACTTGAAAACCTTTTACTTTTCTATCATATTGTTAAAATATAATAAATTACTTTCAGTGTTAAATCCAGTTACTCAAACACCTATAAAACTGAATTCGTGATAAAAGGTTTCTTTCATCAAAATATTTTATTATTAAAGAATAATCTCAAACTGATGTATTTGTTATGCAAATACTTGATAAATCGCGTCAAGAGTAGATGACTAAATTTCTATTCATTGAAATTATAATTTGCATTATGATCATCTGCTTGACTTGAGAAGACATGCTTGCCTTTGTTATTACCACAGAGATTGTGTATTCAGTGGAATTTAAGTCACTAGACAAATATATTTATATTCGATTATTATGAATGTAAGTTAAGAATTCAGTTGATTTCGGGTGTATGTGCACAGAAAATAAGTGTTTTAGAAATCAAATGAAATAGCTCAATTATAATTTCAATGGTCCGTGTACCTATTTTATTTACTTTATAATATTATGTGTTAATTTTTATACTTAATTTCTAATTGCCTTAGTATCAACGATTTTTTTAAAGTTGCCAATGCAAACAATCGTCACTTTTAATTTAAAGCGGTATGATATTAAAAAACAATATTATTTTTAAAAGTATTATAAAGTGGGGGAAATAAATTATAATAAACAACTGACAGCTCAGTGGCTCTACTGAGTGGATGACTAATAGCTCAGTTCGCCCCGTGACCACAAAATCTGTTAAGTAATCGAGACATCGGAAAGTAAGTTTACTGGTGGTAGGTCTCTCACATCTGAGAGGCCATCTGGATGAGTACCACCGCAGTTTCTATTTCACCAGTCGTTGTGTTTCGGATTGAAGGGCATTGTACCCAGAGGAACTACTGGGAATATTGAGACTTAACATCTTATGTCTCAGGATGGTAAGCGCAGTGGAATGCCAAGCATTGCTTTGTAATTCAAGGTATTGTTTGGTTTTGCTACTGTTTATGAGCGGTCGTATCGCTTACCATCAGGCGAACGGCATGCTCGTCTCGCTATTCATAGCAAATAAAAAAAAAGTAAAAACGTGTAAAAATTAAAGCAAATCCGCGATAAAATCCGTAATAAGTGTTATTTCAATAAAAAGCTATTCACTTTTCATTTAGTTAGAATACACGCCTGATCAATATAAACCAAAAAATCTACTTGATGTATAAACAGTACGATGTATTTTAATATTAATTAACTGTTGAAATAAAACTATTTACTTACGAATTTTGTTTAATTCCATTTTTTAACTTCCTGACGATTCAACACAGCCAAGATTCTCCTTTATTGAGCTCTTAAATAAGATTTCGAACTTTTAGCAAGTGAGTCGCGATTCGCCAGATGAAAACTTACTATGAACCATTAATCCCTATATCTTAACGATTGTGCCAACCTTAAAAGACATCTGTGGTCTGGACTTTGGCGGATTTCCGAAGCGATGGAAAGTCTTGAATAAATTGGTTCATGGTCCGATAGATCACTGTAATGAACGCTGAATAAAACTTTCAAACGCATAATTGGTGGCAGATGATTCTTTGTTGCAATTTTCTCTTTACTTATTTGTAAAAAGGGAAGTAGGGTTTTTTACAAGACCCTCTGTTTTCTAAGATTTTATATACAGCATCGTCAATCCATCAACTATCCTAAAAATTCCCACAACAATCTGGTTCAAGCTCACAGGCTTCAATGACTGCCTGTGACCTTAAAACAGACGTATATAACATACATAAACTCACGCCTTTTTCCTATAAGTACTAGGCAAAGGTGCTACCAGGACACCCACGTTTCACCTTGTATGCTCCATCCCAGCATGAGATAAATGACTATCCTATCGTCATGTCGGACACAAATTGCTGAGTCCGGGCTGATAATTAATAGAAAAATACCATTTTAACCGACCCGGGATTCGAACCCGGGAGCTCAGCTTTGTAACCGTACCGCAGTACAACTACGCCCCTGAAGCAGTCACAGACGTATATAAAGGTTGCCTAAACAAATGAGTATTATCTATGTAGGTTAAACACATTTCTTAATTTTAGAGCTAGGCAAGGTTAAGGCTATTAGTCAGATAAAACAACGACAGGCATGCTTATTGCAGGGCAATAAAAATATTTTTTTATTGTATTTATCTTGAAAAAATATTTAGATACAAGTAGTACGAATTAAAAGTAAAATGTATCATGTTGATATAAATGACCTTACTCACACCATCTATCATGCTGTACCAGAAACTAAACAAATGTTGTTTTGACAAATACAATATAGATGGCGTTGGAATAAGTCACCTCGTATTTCCTTGTTCCTAGAACACTAATCTAGTGTCCCCTAGTATCCGTGACGATCACCACGATAATTTTATCCACTATACTGCAATAATTTTATCCACCCCGTGATTAGTGGGAGTAAGAATTCCGCCACGGTATCATCACGGTATCAGTTAATTCAACGTAAACGTAACGTACACGACTCCAATTATTAATAAATATATATTAATAAAAGGTTTTTTCATATACAGGGTATATCTGACTGTTACCGAAAACGATGCCGGGTGTTTTAGTGACTACAAACACAATTCAATTAAAAATTTCGCAAAGACACGCGACCATTTTTTGAGACATAATAAATATCAGTTTGTTTGGGTGGTAAATCCATAGTATTAGCTAACATCAGAATTTAAACTCTTGGGTACCATTGCGTCTTTAAAAATAAAAGAGTGTACAAACAGATTATAGAGAAAGCTACGTACATAATATTATATACCACCCATATACTACGATAGGTCTTTTTTTTCATAATTTTGAGTTCCAGCAAAAGTTTAGTTGTGTCTGAAGTCACTAAAACTACAACCCGACTTCGTTTTTGGTAGCAGAATTGATCTACCCTGTATACTTATAATGGGCTTATTAACATATATAAATAAAATATTCCAAAAAATTATAAGCCATTTGTCGACATAAAAATATGTACGTGTAACATCCTTGAAATAAATACTCCTAAGTTTATTTGAAAGCACCTGACATCCCATTAACATCGCCATGAAAAAAACATAAAATCAAAAACGTTATAACAAAGTTATCCTCACACAGATATAGACGACATAAAGCAGTTTAATTGCAACAAGAACGTTCGTCGCTTGGGCCATAAAATTGAGAGTTCCACCTAGATGGTGCAATAAAATAAATGTGTTACTGGAACATCGTTTTCACATCAAGAAGGTCGCGACGGTAGCAAGACCGTGCGCCTCACACCCCATACTCCGTGTTATCAGACGGACAAGCTCTGAGATTCGCTAGGGTTGTCATTCACTCTATTTTTTGTTGTATTATTGGTGGATTCCTTTTTTAAACTGGCATGGTAAAGTGACTACCCTAAGCCTGATGGTAGGCGCCAGATCCAGATGGAATATCAACCGGCTCGAGCTGTTCATCTCTAGCCTTTTTTTATTGCAAAACAACATAAATCTCAATTAGTTTGAGGTCAGAACATACATAACGTGACTGTTGGGAGTATTTATTAATTATTATTCATTTATCTATCTACCAAATATACTTTTATGTAGATAATTAATTGACGGTGAGCACTTACTCTAACTACTATAAAAGATAGTATAGTTCAAAGAGAACATAATTAAAATAAAAGTATTATAGACTTTCTGAAACATCCATTATAACTACAACAGTTTCAGAAAATGCTGTAAATGTGAACAGGAAACAGAGCAAAAACTTTCTCAGATAAAATGTCCATTTTGACACATATTATATACATATATTTTAGTCGTGTACATTACAGTGCAGCATATTATATTTGTAAGAAATGTTTAATTTTACTTCTCTTATCCAATACGTGTTAATTATAATATGTATAGAAATAGGATTTACTAAACGAAAACCCATTTTATTAGCTTTGCGTCAAAACCACCAGCGCTTTTGCATGTTTTTAGATAAATAGATAACAATAGTAAATAAATAAATACACCCAATAGCCACATATGTACATAGTCCTGACCCCCACTCAAGATCAAGCCTTGTCTCGTGGATATCAGGAACTATGAGACTTTTCCGTCTTACAAACACACAGACCCGAAACAAATACTGTGTTTCAAACAAATATTTATCTTGCTGCAGGGATCGATCCCGCGCCGTTTCGTTTCACGGCTGACGTCTAGCAAACTGCGCTATCGAGACTGTCAAACAAACCCATAGACTATAGAATTCAGTCATATAGATTACATTCGTTTTGCTTAAATGTTATTATTTTTTATTTATTTTTATTGCAATGAATGGCGAGACGAGCATGTTATTCGCCTGATGTCATGTATCAAAACCAAACAACACCTTCAATAACAAAGCAATGCTCGGCATTCCACTGCACTCGCCATCCTGAGACATAAGATGTTAAGTCTCAATATGTCCAGTACATACTCTGGCTACAATGCCCTTCAATCCGAAACACAACAGTTTTACACAGCATTTACACAGCTGTTTGACGGGAGAAATAGACATTGCGGCAGTACCCACTCAGATGGCCTCTCACATATGAGAGACCTACCACCAGTAGATACTATGTTATTCTTAAATATTAAAATTAATGATGTAATTAATTACTCTTACTGACCGCTACTGCTACGCTACAAACATGTATTTGTACATAATATGAATCAAAATAAAATAAAATAGCGTTTCAATATATTTTTTAGACAACCCTAAATCGAAAACTACTCCAACTCGAGCTATGTACTCGATAGGAACATTTAACTCCACCGTCAAATAAAACAAAAGTTTATAAGTACATTTATTTATTATAGTCGGTGGAGCTCTGAATATAAATAATGTTCTTGTTTTGCTTTAGTATGGATTTATAACGTACTTTCAATGAGCAGAAGATTTATTCAAAATCAATTGAATAATTTATATTTTCAGCCTTGGATTATTGGTTCAATGTGTGCTAGCTTTTCTTTTTATATAAAGAATTCTTCAGGCAAAGGGAGGTTTGAAATGATTTATGTCCGTCATACGAAATATTTTCACAAAATCATTATTTACGTTCATCTCATGTTACTTTCGTCCTAGTTCTCCTCTATTTTAATCTATTTTCCTACCTATCTAGTTACCTATTATTAATTTTAATTACATATAAAATTCGTAAGCCAAGGGCTTGAGTTCGACCCTGCTACCTCCGGTTTTTTAGTCTAATCGGGTTCGAAGAACGTCATCGCTAACACTTTCCTAACATGAAGAACCAAAGTATCTCTCTCGTGTATACATCGATCTATTAGACCCAAGTTCTTGGGACTTTATATTAAACTAAAGCATTAAACTGCCATTGGAGAATTCTCTTGAACCGACGTTGAAAACGTTTGTACCACCGGCCTAATCCCCCGAGACAGACTGGAGCACTGGCAAAACACCTGCTCTCATTTCATTAGGTACCTCAACATTTACTAAGCCATCATGCCCCAATTAACGCGAGACCCTTAATTGGGGTTTCTTTTATGACCTCTCAAAATCTTGAGTACAAAATGAAGTGAGGCTTTTATAAGAATATTAAAATTCATAAAGTTTTCATTTCTAAATTGAAATAGCTTTTTTCATTCTAAAATCAAAGAACAACTTCATCGTTTATTTGAGTGTATTTTAAATCTAGACATTGTGTATTGTTAAAGATAACAAAGAAATAAAACTCTTTCAGGGTAAAAGGGTTTTCTCTGTTTAATTTAAAGGACTACAGTGAAAAGGGTGGGCGTATAATACCAACTCACCCACGTCGTACATTACCTCTAGTTCCCAAGAACTGCCTGAAAGATGTGTATTTTAATATTCACCTATAGACTTATAATTTTGCTATATTCCATTGAACCTTTAAATGTCTCTTTTGCGCTTAATGTAAATGTGTTTGCAAAAATAACATGTTATTACTTTGGAAAACTATTATAAATTAAACTTTATCCAAAATAATCTTAGAAGTCTCCAAATTGCAAAGTCAAAGTCAAAGAACCAATGGGTTTGCTGTCATGGTTCCTTCGGCGAGTGGGTTTAGTGGAGGTCCAACACCTCTTTCTTCCTGTCTTAATATTTCCTCCTTTCTCTCCTTTCACTTTACGTGACGCACCTAAGATGAATGATCTAAGTTTTGTAGACATACATGAGCAGCGGTAATCAATTGCTATCAGGAGAGCTGTTTGTTCTTTTTCCGAACCTATACCATGAATATATATTGTGTGATAATAGCAAAGTAATACACGTGGAAAGAAAGAAGCGTCCAGTGTAGTTACTCTGCTCCTACAACATTGTTGCATGAATTGTTTCAATTGGAAAAACTCATTTACTTCCAATCACAAAGCCAAGGCCACAGCTGTCAACATATGAACAGCAAAAGAGTGCTTGTAATACTTTAATATAGTGTGAAAATGAACGATTTACATATGAACAGCTATAGTTACATTGTTGCCTCTGCTGTTCGGAACGTGACTATGGTTCGGTCCATTTGTCAAAGTGCGTCACGGCAGCGGATCAAAATCCGACGTTATTGAGTGGTGCCGTCATAAAGGCTTCACGTAACAATTTTTCTCTTGATAAAATTATACTTTTACGTAAAGCTATGCTAAGCAAAGATTTTGAAACTAATGGTTGTGTCAGCATATCCATTAAAAACAAATCGGCGGACATTGACGCAATAAAATTGGAAAAGCTTTATATCGTCGTTTCTATATGGAATCTGGCTCCAAATAACTTTCATAGCTGAAGATTATTTTTATTGCAAATATCTGACTTAACGTTCAGAAAAAACTACTGGTGTCCGTAAACATTAATAACACTTAGGTCTCAGAGAAGTACGCCCTCTCAAAATTATGTCCTCTCAAAATGTTTGAGGCCAATAAAAAGAAGGAAAGAGGGATGTGCCTCGGGCGAACATACTCACCGAACAAAACCTCACAGTCAAAACTTTAACGTTTGCTGCGAGACATTAATACCACTCCTGCCGAGCCTGTCCATTCTTTCAGTAGTTCAAAGTAACTACAGCCTCGCTACCGCTTTGATAAATGATGCATACAAATATATTAATATGGGATCTTGGCTTTCGATCTACTATTATGTTAATTATATATCCTAATAAGATTTAAATATTAAGCTTAATTGAGCAAAGGTGCATCGCAACTAGTATATATTTTAACACTTTATTTTATATCTCATGAAACCGAACACTTCCTCAACACTAAATATTACGCTGCTATAGTTTGAGGAAGACAACTTAACAACCATCTGGGAAAGGAAGGAAAATTACCTAATAAATCTATTGACAAACTATTCAGTATTTTATTTCGAAACAAAAGCCCTCTCCCCCCTCCCTCCTGCTATAGTCTGAGGAAGTCAACTTAACAACCTTCTGGGGCAGGAAGGAAATTTACCTAGATAGTGTAATATCTATTGGTAAACTATTCTATTTCGAAACAAATGCTGCCCCCCCCCCCCCCCTCTCTTCAGCCTCGGGAAGTCCAATGCTGAATATAGGCCTCCCCCATGGATTGTATTTTGAAACAAACACCTTAGTTCTAAATAATTATATTAATGAAAACAAATATTTAGATTTGACAGTAATCATTGTGCATTTTTCGCTCCCGTGTTGCTGTAATACCCTTATATTAAAAGTATCTTAACTGGATTCAAACCTGTGACCTCAAATAATACGCGTAGTGTGTTGTAGTATAGTAGTAAGTGCTATGTATTTTGTTAATTGATATTTCTGCAATTCAAAGTATTATTTACATGGTTTGTAAATAGGTACGTTAAGAGTATATCATGACATGTTCTTAACTTAATAAAAATAAAAACTGCATGCTCCTAAGGAAGTCAAAATAACAAATTTAGATTTCCTTAAATACTTGTCCTTTATATTACCATAATGTTAAAGTAGGCCATTATAAAACTGTGGCATTGAACTAGTTAGTGTGTGAAGGCCAACTCAATAATGATACATTGCAAAAAATATTAGGTAGATTGCAAATAGTTTGCTTACAGATATTTCTGCAACATACACATCAAATATTGTGAGTTGGTTAGATAAGGCTGATTTTCGGCTTCGGCTTTCGGCAACATATTTTAAATATGAAATATCGGGAAAAACCTGTCTCGAATTAGATACTTATAGAAATGTATCGATAAATGATTATTTATTATTTAACCGTTAACCTGATGGTAAGCAATACGACTGCTAAAGAACAGTAGCAGAACCAACAGCACCTTGAATTATAAAGCCATTATTGGCGTTCCATTCGCCTCCTGAGACATAAGATGTTAATCTTAATATATCCAGTAATTACTCTGAGTACAACGTCCTTCAAACTAGAACACAACAATGCATTTACACTGATGTTTGACGGGAGAAATAGACATAGCGATGGTACCCACCCAGATGGCCTCTAATATATGAGAGATAAATTTATGCTGGCGTATTTGTATTCGGGTATACACAGGTGAATCCTTAACAGGACACGTTTATGTTTCAATATGACGGGTCCACTATCAAATTGGACCCAGTAATCTTACCCACCAAATGAATATATGCACTAAACCAAAATAATAATAAATAACGGGAATGAATAACCCCTCGTAATGGCTGATAAAATACAACACCCATTTTATTGTATCGGAATTCTAAACTATGTGTGGAAGTTAGGCGTTACTATTAACCACCCGTTATATGAAACCAATTTAAAAAAAAGAACAAATTAAAAAAACAATATCGCTAAATGTAATTCTAGTCTTTCGGTTACAAAGCCGAAAATTCTATCACAACTGCAGCACAGCCCTATACGACTTCAGCATTACTACGAGTAGACACAACAGTTAATTCAGTTGAAGCGTTTGACAACGACGTTACAAAGTTTTTTCTCGGAATTATTGTAATCATTAAAAAAATCGTAAGAAAAACCAATAATATGGTTCTTGTATCAGAACTAAGTAATTAAGGATACATTATAAGAAAAATCGTAGTTGTTCCGAGATCAATAATATGTATTTTGTGTCATTTTAACTAAGGATTCATTATTAAATATAAGGTAATAGGTAAGTGATGCTAATAATTCTTTGTAGACTTAATAAAATAGGTGATTTTGGTCACTTTCCTGTCTTGGCGGCGTAGTTGTACCATTACGGTACGGTTACAAAGCTAAGGTCTCGGGTTCGAATCCCGGGTCGGTCAAAGTGAGATTGGATTTTTCTATTTATTATTATTAGAGAGGAATTTGTGCCCGATGTGATGATAGGCTCGTCCCTTATCACATCGTGGGATGATCGTGCAAGGTGCAAGGTGAAATGTGGGTATCCTGGTTGCATCTCTGCCTACCTCTGCTGGGTAAAGGCGTGAGTTTATGTATGTATATATGGTCTCTTTCTAGGGCGGTCTCCCTTATTTTCTTAAGGACGGCTAGGCTTTAGTTCGCTGGCATAGTACGGGTTGGTTTATGTAAATGGTACCTTATACCGTACCGTAAATTCGTGTTATGAAAGCGCAAGCATAGATTTTCTCACGATATTTCCTTGAACGTTTAAGGCAACGAACATTAAATACGAGTACTCAGTGCATAGATAGCTCAGAAGTGCATACCTTGGACTCGAACCTTCGACATCCCGTTTGTAGGCCACAATTAGCTAACTGTTTTGAGACCGTGACAAAAAAAAACATGTAACATAAAATTTACACCTAAAAAATGAGTTTTTTTGTACGCTCATCTTAGTATGAAAAACCATTATCTTCATTTATATGTGGAAGCCTTTATTTACTTATAAATACTTGATAATTATATTGTAATACAATTCTTAAATTTTGAGTCTATCCTTTGTGTAATTATATATTTAAATAAAAATAAAACAAATTTTGTTCTTTATTTCTAAACTTTTTTTAAAATAAGCATATAAGTGTACATAACTGGCCAAATATCTCCCAGATTTTGGGTTTTAATTACAACAAAATACTTCTAGCTTCGAAAATCCGGTTTATTTTCTGTTGAATATTATATTTTATCTTTTTTTATCTCTGTGTAATTTTGCATCTACTATATTTAATTATTAAAAGTATTTAGAAGAAGGAATACACAAAACATTAATACAGTAACATCAAAGAGTTACAATCAGCGTGTTTCTTCAGTTATAGGAAATCACAATAAGCTTAACGAATGCTCACCATAAATTAAAATTAACAAACTATATAACTTATAAAATGCACTCGTTATTAATATTTTATTCAAAGTATCAATTACTACTATATGGTAATTTGTTTTTCAAAAAAATATATAAGTAACGTTGAAGATGCTAAGAAATAACCAACACCACATGATTCCAAATTCATTGGTCTTCAGCTATTATCACAATAGCTACCTACGTCATACAGCCTTGGGCCTTAGCCTAAAGCGTATTCTTAAATTAAACAATATTTTAAAACGTGACTAGAACAAATTTAAAATTGAATGGTAGTTAATCCGGTAAGTAAGTACTAATTATGCAAATATAATTGTTTTAAAATATTTTATTTTACAGTGACTATTTCGACTGGATTTTTTACTAAAAACATGGAGAATGACTTGGATAAAGCCATGGATTTGGCAGGTGAGTTAGATTTGTTTTTATTAGACACTATCGACCCGGCCCGGCTTCACCCGGGGCCAGATCCACTTTTATGAAAATATTCTATAGCTCAGTTATCAGTGATAATGTAGGATTCTAGTGGCGAAAGATTTTTTTAAATTGGTCCATTCGTTTCAGAACCTATTCAAAGCTAACTTAATCTAATGTTTACTCTTTATAATATAAGTTTAGGCCAGTGGTTCTTAACATTTTGGTCATGACCATTTGACAACATTTTTGCCTACCTGTTGACTACTCAGTTTCTTGTCAGGTTTGGTTATATGTTAATACAGTATAAAAATATAAATTAATAAAGGATTTTTCTATCTATCCATAAATACAACATGCGTAAAATATTTTTTAAAGATGGCCTTAGGAATTATGACGGCTCCGCGGATCACTTGGGATTCTTCCAGGGACCACCAATGGTTAACAGACCACTGATTAAGAACCCCTGATTAAAATACACATCAAAAAGCTATATATACTCAACATTTTATTAGTATTTAATTGTGTCTTGCATCGTGGGCATCAGATTACGGAAGAATGTTGGATTTTTCGATTTCATAATAGCTCGGTGCCGGGATCGAACTTGCGGCCTCATGTTACTTAACTGGCTTCAGTCTTTATTTATTCAGGGATTCTGATTTTCTATCAATTGAATAATTTGGTAAATCAGCTATTCTCAAAACAATAGTAAATTTTTTTTCTTCTATATAATTGACTTCGCAAATATTGAACAGTATAAGAAGGTTAGTGAATGAGTCTGTCAGTAGTGTAACATTAAAGTTATACAGATTAATAACCTTATTCATATTATAATATAATTGTCATTTATTATTTTGTCCCTTTCGAACGACTTTTGAATTCACTTAGAACAAAGAAGACAAAACATTCGTTCCATAGACTGTTTATGAAGAAGTTAATATTGGAGTCCTACTTAATAAATAACTAATCTCAGTTAATGTCGAACCAATAAATTAATTATACATTGACTAAAACAAGGGAGCATGTCCAAAGGGCAATGCCCGTAATTGTGATCTCAAAACAATTTTTTTATATTATTTTTTGTTTTGCTATGTCTAGCGAGACGAACATGCCGTTCACCTAATGGTAAGCGATACGACCGCTTATAAACAGTAGCAAAACCAAACAACACCTTGAATTACAAAGCAATGCTTGGCATTTCACTGCGCTCGCCATCCTGAGACATAAGATGTTAAGTCTCAATATGTCCAGTAGTTACTCTGGCTACAATGCCCTTCAATCCGAAGCACAATAGTGCATTTACACTGCTGTTGGACGGGAGAAATAGACACTGTGGTGGTATCCACTCAGATGGCCTCTCACATATGAGAGACCTACCACCAGTAAATGAAGAATGATATGCTGTAATGAATTCTTCTTGAAATATTTAAACCGATTTATACTTTCCTTAGGCTGCTTCCTTGGCCTAGTTGTGCTACGGTACAGTGCAAAGCTGAAATCTCGTGTTTGAATCCCGGGCGGGCAAAGGGAAATTAGATTTTTCTATTTATTATCAGCCGGATGTCATATGTGCCCGATATGGCGATAGGCTCGCCCCGTATCACATTGTTGGACGGTACATACAAGACGAAATATGGGTGTGAAGGAACCGCAGCCTAGCCCTTCTGAGAAAAAGGAGTGAGTTTATGTATGTATTTATTTATATACTTTCCCTTCCCTGTCTCTTTATTAAAATAATATTAATCCCCATATTAAAGTTATAGTATGTCGATAAGGGTCTAAACATAATACATTAACACATAATTATAGTTGTTTAGTTGGAATAGCTCCTGATGGTAAGTTCTCACTACCACCCTTGACCACCCACACTACAGATAAATCGTCAATAGGTAGCCGGCCTTTAAGCAAGGTATGGGCGGTTCGACATTTTATAAGTGATCCCTTAGCCTGTCTTAAAATAACTATATAAATCAGTCGCAAGGCAGCGCTAGAGCCAATAACAATTAAAACTTGCTTTTTATTACAATAACTATGTGAAAATTGCTGGTTGCAAATCACTACATAGTATAAAACTAAGTCGCTTTCTCTGTCCCTATGTCCTTTTATATGCTTAAATCTTTAAAACTACGCAACGGATTTTGATGCGGTTTTTTTTTTAAATAGATGGAGATTCAAGAGGAAGGTTTATATGTATAATATGTACATATTATTTTACAGAAATCTATTTGTACCCGGGCGAAGCTGGGCCGGGCCGCTAGTATCATTATAACTATCGGAGTTCTAATCTATCTAAAGTGCCTAACCCATATTAATTTTGTTTTTAATGTATGATAATCTACGTACGCTTGTACAGGTTTTATAAATATAATATATGGACGTCGAGAAGAGCCATTAGGGGCACACCTGCGCTCTCTTACCCCAAGATAGCTGAGACCATAATATGCCTGAAAATCGGATGAGGTGATTGCAGGAACCATAGTCACCATAATATGACCAAAGATAAAATATCTATCTATATCAGCCCATATACGTCCCACTGCAGGGCACGGGCCTACTCTACAACCGAATATACGATTGAGAGTGGTTAGGCCATATAGTCCACCACGCTGGCCTAGTGCGGGCAAAATACAATAAGTCAAAAAATTCTGCAACATGGCTGAAAAATCTGTTGAATCTGTTTCATCAAATGTTTATAAATAATAATTAAAATGGACATTCGCTCAATTGGATGGAAACGAATCAAATCACGCGCCGGTATCTAAAACTCTAAATATAGAACTCAAATTCATTGGAGACAATTGATGTGCATCGTGACAATCTTGCAGCGTAAAATAGTATTTTTATTTCTAGTCTGTATCTGTATCAGCCATATAATATGTCCCACTGCAGGGCACGGACCTCTTACAATCGAGCGTTTGATTGAGAATGGTTAGGCCTTATAGCAAACCACGCTGGTCAAGTGCGGGGTGGTGGACTTCACATACCATAGAGATTCATACAAATCGCAATGGTATAAAGTTTTCCTCGCGATTTTCACTCACCTTTATAGTGCATGGTGATTGAATTATCAATACACACATGACCTCACAGAATCATATATGTGCCCTGGGATTTGACCCCTTGCGACCACCATGAACATGTTGGTATTCGCATCTGGTCCGTTTACCCACAGCGTTTACCAACAGGCCACCACATACTTCGCTTATTTCTAGAATATTCAATATTTTATGTTTATTTAGTACTTTATTTAAAAGACGGATACGGATACGAATGTATACAAAATAAATAAAATTATTTAGAAATGGACATCGGGTAGTTAAATTACACGTACCCGTAAAAGTAATGCTATTTTGTTGTTGTCACTATTTCGTTTCTTTCTTTTAAATCCCCTACCACATTGACTTAAAAGCTGGTTATAAAATGCCTGGAGCCTGGGTGTTTGTGAAACTGAAATGACTACAATATAAAATACAAGACGTATTGAAATAATACTATTGTTTACCTATTAGAAGTAAAACTATTAGAAACCATTATACAAGACGTAATTCATATTAATGTGGGGTCAGGGTGTGAATGTTGTATTTATTTTGTTATTTCAGGTCATGGACGACACAATATTTTAATACTATTCGTCAGTAGTATGATCCATCTAGCAGCTGTGTTGGATCTCCTTGGCTATTGTGTGACGGTCCCCGCAGCGAGTTGCGACTTGCAACTAGGCCTTACTGAGATTAGTATGCTAACATCAGTGCCTTTTGCAGGTAATAAATATTTCTTAATTTATACTTTGTAGTTTAAGTTACACCTGTGGTGATAAATGCAATGCTAAGAATTATTGTTACTATTATCACAACAATGTAGCAGTTGGTATTATTTGTTCACTGGCAGCTGTACATTGTAGTTATTTGATTTTAAAATTATGTATTATTAGCGGACCGGCCCGGTTTCACTCGGGTGCAAAGATTTCTTGAATCAATTTTATACCAGAAACATCTTGTTTCCCGTGTTAGCTTTAAACTAACCGTCAATCTAAGAACCACACCGTCCTTTTTAATTCCTTTTCCATTTCATCCGCTGTTTGACACATATATTTTATAGTAGAGAAGAAGATAATATCCACGTTATAAACAACAACGCACTATAAAAAACATTTCAATTAATTTTCACTATTTCCTGTACCATGTAATACACGTATCGTACCCATATTTATAATAGGCAACTTAAATACGTCCCACTGGAGGAAACCCATCTCTATAATCGAGAGTTACATTAAGAAGAGTTAGGTCATATTATAGTTCACCACGCAATGATATCATACGATATCTTCCTGCATCGTTAGGGGGCGTAGCGATAATCAATGCACACATGACTCCTAAAAGTCACAGGTGCGCCCTGGGATTTCAACACGCGATCATTCTAATCTGGTGTGATACCAATACCCCACCACGCACTTTTCCAAGTACCTACATGGTACTCATATTTTTATTAAAACCCTATTAAAATATATTTTTGAAATTTGTTTCATTGCAACCTTCCGTGAAAGACAGATCATTTTATTATATATTGGTTGGACCTGAAAGTTTGAACTTGAACAAGTCTTTTACGTCTCTTGTCAACCAAATCAGGTTATTTCGGTATTTTTCTTACCGCTAAAACCTTCCCTGATATATTTCAATATCAAAATTAGACAAATCAGTCCAGCCGTTATAAAGTTTTAGTGAAACTATCGCTTAGAAATTCATTTTCATGTACCTAATGTAAGATTTTCACAATAACATCACTTTTTGAATGATAATATACGATCCAACATAACTGTAGAATGTATAGATGTAAACATACATAAAGTTTAATATATATCGTCGTGCTGTAACAAATTCTCTTAAAAATGTGAGCAACTCATTACAATTAGACACGGTTTTTCACAGACTTTTACACATTTGAATACAAAGTTGTAAGTAGCAACGTCTGCACCAACTAATTTCGGTGCAATTTACAAAGTTAAATATGGGAAAATTCTCATTCTCATTTAATATTATCATAGTAAATTAACTCCATTAAATCTACTTGATGATGAGTCAGTGTCTGATAACATTTCCTGAAAGGGTCAACATGCAGTAAATTAATAAATTAATAAAGGAGCATTAATTTATTCCTGAAAATTACAAATTTACCTGTTATGTTAAATAGTTTAAAACAATAATCAAATATAACTATATTAGACCAGGGTAGAAGCCTTTAAAAATAATAAAAAGTGAAAAAAAATTATAGTAGGATGAAACCCTTTAGAAAAGGAGAGGGATAGTATAAAAATGAAAGGAAAAATAATTTACGGGCGATCTGAGTTCGGGAAGGGGATGGGGGTGGGTTTTTAAGGGTAAAAAACGGTTTTTCTCGATTTCCGGCAAAACTAAAAGTCCTATCGAAAAAAGTCAAATGGCAAAGTTGTAGGTAATAAAAAGATCTAAAACTTTTGTATTCACACTTTTTTCACAAAACCTCAAAGTTTATGTGAAAAATTCAAAAAACCAAGTTTTTGGTTTTTTATTTTTATCTTTTACAAAAAAAATATTTTTTTATTTCATACACTTGCTTATCATCTGCCTTATTGCAGATAATACAAACAGATTCATCCATACTGATAATCTGAAACACAAAATCGAATTAATAATGCCTTCACTATTTTATGGTGAGTATATACCCATGAAAAAAAATATAGTAAAGAAATAAATGACAATGTATAAAAAATATATTATGAATATATTAAAAAAAGCAGCTTTGCTTTGCATTTTCTGAGAAGATTTACTATGGTAACATATATATATTTTTTCACCATCGGAAAGTAGAGATTTCAACGAACAGAAAACATACCAATTTTTTGAAAAAAGCTGATATTTTGACAGGTGAATTTTCGATTGAAAATTAGGGTGCTTTTTCGATATTAATTCAAAATAAGGCGAAAAAATAAATATTTTTAATCAAATAAATTACAACGTATTTGGGACATAAAAAGGTAAGTTTTCACCAAATTTCGTTAAAAAAATATATTTTTTGTAAAAGATAAAAATAAAAAACCAAAAACTTGGTTTTTTGAATTTTTCACATAAACTTTGAGGTTTTGTGAAAAAAGTGTGAATACAAAAGTTTTAGATCTTTTTATTACCTACAACTTTGCCATTTGACTTTTTTCGATAGGACTTTTAGTTTTGCCGGAAATCGAGAAAAACCGTTTTTTACCCTTAAAAACCCACCCTCATACCCTTCCCGACCTCAGATCGCCCGTAAATTATTTTTCCTTTCATTTTTATACTATCCCCCTCCTTTTCTAATGGGTTTCATCCTACTATTATTTTTATTGGTTTTAAAAATTATCGACCCTGGTCTATATGGGTAAGAAAACTATATTCCTGGCTAAGGTTGCAGGAAGTTGCTGGATACAGGCGACTTCCAACAGGTCGATGTGGAGATCCTTGGGGGAGGCTTATGTTCAGTAGTGGACTTCCTGTGGCTGAAATGATGATGATGATATTCAAACTTTTTATTTTATGAAATAATACTGTTTTTTTCTAGGTTACCTTTCAGCTTTGCCATGGGGATATTACGCTGACACTCATGGAAGAAGAAAAGCTATCCTTGTATCTGCTACCATAGGTTCCATTATAGCTGTCATCACGAGTTTCTCACCATCGTTTCAAGTCATGCTAGTCCTGAAACTTATAGGATGCAGTTTGTAAGTAAATTATCGTTTATTATGCCATACATTTTTGACAGCCTTCATAGCGCAGTTGGTTAGACGCTGGTTATGAAACGAGAGGCTGCGGGTTCGAACCCCGCACCGAATCAAATATTTGTGTGAACCACAGATATTTGTTTCGGGTCTGGGTGTTTGTGAGACTGAAAAGTCTCTCTGAGCTCCTGATATCCACGACACTAGACTCGATCTAAGTGTGGGGTCAGAACTATGTATGTGACTGTTGGGTGTATTTTATTTATTTATCTAATTATGTCTCAATACAGTGCTGCTTGCATTTTATTGTTCCTAATCAAGCGGTTACCGCTCCAACTTCTAAGAATATCTACGCGTAAGTAATATGTTTTAGTTTGCAATTGTTCAAGATATTTTCTTAAATCTCATTTCAGTTCAACAGCGTCTATAACAATCACAATTACTTATCTCGGAGAGTGCACGGGAAGCAGGCATCGTAATAAATACATCTTCATAATGAATAGTTTCAACTTGGCGTCTGACTTCATATGCTACGGTAATAAACCACTGCATTTATTTATTACTAGCGGCCCGACCCAGCTTCGCCTGGGTGCATATATTTTTTGATTCCACTCCACACCAAATACATGTTGTTTTTCGTATAAACTCTTGTATGCCTAAACTTGACGTAGCTATCCTACTGTCCGGCTCAATCCCGTCTCAACCGCCTGTTCAGTCTCTTCCCAATCCGTCCCGTCCCTTCTCTTTATTATCCATCCCGTTTTATAACGTGCATTTAAATTTCGTCCTAACAAATCTGTGATCTATCCCAGCCCTCTCCCGTACCTTCGATTCTATTTTACTTTATGTCCCTTCTCTCCACAAACATCCATATATATCTTATACAACGGGCCGTGCAGCAGAAATCGTAATATTTTAATTTCACCACAACTTCAAAACCAAACGTCCAATTTTAATCATTCAAAGACCAAATATTATCAACATAAACTGTACTTATTGATGAAATAATTTATTTTGATAAGGATTAATAGCATAAGTAAAATAAACGCGTTTAAATGTAGTCCAAAAAAAATTCAAGATTTTTAAATAAAAATGTGGTTGTTGTGCCTCACTCGACATAGATAGATATAGTGTGTCGCGGACTTTTTGTAGATATTTATAAGATCTACAATTAATTATAACATTTTATGGTTCTATCTTTTGTAGTTTAGGCAGCGTACGCAAAATAAGTAACTTCTTTGGTTGATTTTTTTCAGTTTGTGTCCGATAAATCCAAATATCTTACGGAACCCTTTTTTTCCAAAATAAAATATAGTCTATGTTACTCGTGGATAATGTAGCTTTCGAATGGTGAAAGAATTTTTAAAATCGGTCCAGTAGTTTTTGAGCCTATTCATTACAACCAAACAAACAAAGTTTTCCTCTTTATAATATTAGTGTAGACTAGCAGCCCGGCCCATCGATCCGCCGGTTACAGATAAACTTTTTTGAAAATATTCTATAGCCTATGTTCATCATACATAATGTAGGATTCTAATGGTGAAATAATTTTTTAAATCGGTCCCGTTGTTTCAGAGCCTACTCATTTCAAAGAAAGTATCGAATCTTATCTCTTTATAGAATTATATGATCAAATCTTATATATTTATATTGTCTATTTCAAATATAATTCTACATTAAATCTTTTCTTATACGTTCCGATCTTTTCAATCTTGACAATTTTGGGAAGTGGTAGAGCCTCACTTTTATTTGTCTGTCGTATTAAACCAAAAGGCTTACAATGAACCAAAATAAGTTACGCACTTGTCTTATTCTGAAAACATTGAATATGTTAACAAACAGTTAATGTGATGTGGAATCTGATTTACAGTTAGTATCAGGCAGACGCAATAATAATGAAATTAATGAAATAGTCTGCATCTACGAGTATATGCAAAAGATTTCTATAACCACGGTTTGCAGATCTACATAGATAGGTAAACGCCCTATACTTTGAAAGAAATAAAAATTATCCTACTCGTATTAAGGGCATAATGTGGTGGAGCGAAAATAATACTGCCTTTAATGCATTACCTGAGAAAAATCTACAATTTTGAAATTTGCAAGTAGTATGTTAATTTTACAACAACTTAGACGTTTAATTAATATAAATAAGCCCCCGAGGCCCTGTATACACCGCCTACGCTGTAACTTTTAATGTATTTCACCGAGAATCCTATAGCTTCATTACAATTTTGACGCACATGGACTTTTAATACGAGTATGTGGAATTATGTTCGTAGGTAGAAATGGAAGGTAAACAATTATTTGGGTAATGTCGCGTAATTGGGTACTTTTATACACATAAACTCACGCCGTATCTGAGCCTGCTCAGGTTGGCAGACATGCTACCATGACGCCAACATTTCGCCATGTATGTTCCGTCCCACGATTTAATAGGGGGCGGCACAAATTCTTGATTCCGAGCTGATAATGAATAAATAAATCTAATATCATTTTGCCCGACCTGGGATTCAAATCCAACATCTCAGCTTTTAATCCTACCGTAGAAAAAACTAGGCCGCCGAGGCATTCGAATTCTTTATCTTTAACAATGTATAGTGAAGCAATATTTTCACTTCATAATACGTTGGTACTTAGACTTTATGCATACAAATAAAACTGACTTGCTGGTACCTTTTTATGTTCGAATTACTACATCAAATGAAACCAGTACCGACATCTATTGAAAATATTGTGTACCAAATTTATAATCGGTCCATTCCAAAGCGTGTGAAAGCGTGAATCGTAGGTGTGAAGGAATGTTGAAGTCATGTTAATAAAGTTAATGTTATTTGTTTCAGCGCTGGCATATATAATTTTACGACAGGATTTCAGGGTAGATATACCATTCTTAGCAATAACGTATCGCCCTTGGCGGCTGTTTGCGTTGGTCATGGCTTTGATGTTGGGTTTCGGAGCCCTCATGATGTTCTTTCTGCACGAAAGTCCCAAGTTCCTAGCCAACAGAGGCAGAATTGATGAAGCATTCCTAGTAATGAAGAATGCATATGGTATTAGTGGGGCAGATGAAGACCTTGTGGTATGTATTTTAGAGCTAAGAGAGACAGAGAAGGGATACTAACTAGATACAGTTAACGCAAAAAAAAATCGATTTGATCTTGAAAACCAAGGGGTTACTGTATGATTCGCAACGAAGGTCGAATCTTCGAACGCCGTACGTATAACTGTGCAAATGTGTCTTGGTACTCCACAAAATGTTGGAATCCTCCATCATACGACGTAACTATTAACTAAGTTCGGAGTGAATATTAGGTATTATAGGGAATACTATACATTTTAAGAAGTGGAAAACATATAATAGATATAAAGTGTAGAAACATATAATAGATATAATTCCGCAGATATAAGTGATTCAGTGGTGATGAGTAATGGGTCTCCAATAATTTTATCGGCTGCAATGAACAATGCTTTTTCGCCAAATATAACGTTGAGTGTAATGGACATGAAATTAATCATAATATACATATGTATAACAGAATAGTATGACATGTCAATTGTGAAACTATCAGCAATATTTGTGTTTTAGTTGAAGTCACTAATAGCAGCAGACAAGAAACAGACACGAACAAAAATGACCTTTTGGAATTCTGTAGTTGAACAAACTGTACCCATATTTCGACCTCCGCTCGTGCTGAGGACGTTACAATTGTTTTTCTTGATGTCGGTGTGTTCAAGCACGTAAGTATATTTTACATAATATATTTTAAGAATACATTACATCGCCTTTACATTACTAAGGTGATTTTTTATGCATTTGAAGAAATACAAACACTTGGAATCATTGAATTTGCTTACAGGTCAATTCTGGTTAAATATCTCATGGAACATGATTAAATAGTAAAAAAATGTATTTAAAGTGTAAAGGAAAGAAGCTATGGCGGAAAAGTACACTTTGATACAATTTGCTACAATTTCTTACTACTTACTTAAGACTGTCGTAAAATTACAATCTCATTTTTTTGCACCGTATATTAATAGAATTCATTTTGTCCTTCCCAGGCCCAATTTTCAAGTGATAAGTTGAGTTAGAACAAAAGATTTTTCACAAACTAAAACTTTAAATCTTTTTTACCTAATCTACTAAGAACATGATTAACAAAAAAATGTATTTTTTTGTCTTGGGAGAAGAAAGCAAATTTAAATTACTCGGTTGAATAGGACATCGCATTTTGATTTGATGTCAATAAACTTTTTCGAAACAAAAACAGGACAACGTGTAATGTTAAATATAATGATGTGGATACTATTTATTTCAGAAACAACGTTTTCTTTATGTGGTTCCCTACAATGGTGAATTCTTTTTACGCCTCATTATCCGAGACAAATACAAGTTTCTGTGAAAAAATCGTCTCTAATCTAACAAACACTGATCTTACTACAAGCGTAAGTAGCTTTTGTTCTATATTTTTTTTAAATAACCAATGCTATCGTCTTTTATTCATAGACAGTTTCTAAATCAATTTTAGCTACCGAATGTTTTTTTTTATTGCAATTAATGGTTGCTGTGACTGACTGGCAACAATGTCCTTCAAACCGAAACACAACAGTGCATCGACACTATTGTTTGGCTGGAGTAATAGACACTGCGGTGATACCGATCCAGGCGGCCTCTCACATATGAGAGACCTATAACCAGTAAACTTCTTCTCCGTTCAAACTCAATTCGAAAGTCGTCAGAAAGGGATAAAACATTCGATAATTAAAATAGTTTTATAAAATGTCTATGAATAAGATCGTTACTATAAATTTATATAAATAATTCTAAAATTTCATTGCCCTGTGAGTTGTTATGGCACGACATCCTAGAATTCCAGAGACCATAGTTATTCCGTCAGTGATTAACTGATATAAAGCCGGATTGGAGTATTTAAGCTACTTTTTAGTCTAGCACAACAGTAATTTAAGAGACATCTTCCCAGCAATAGACATAAATACTTATTACATCAGAATCCGTGTAAGTACACACGATCAAATAACACTGGTCTGCAAAAAAATTTTTTTTTGTACTCCTTCTTATTTTTGTGCACGATTATTATAGATGTGATCATTCTCAACAGAAACTGGGTTTTAAAAAAATTGTATCACGTATATATTTTTTGTGAGGGAATTTTTAAGAAAATAATTTTTTGTTCGAAAAATCAATAAACAGTTTTAATAATTAGGACAAAATATTACATATAATCACACTAAGAACATTAAAAATCATATGACAATGTAATTACATATTGCTTCTATCATTTTACTTAGTAGTTTTTTTCTTTTATATTTTCTAATGGAGTTTCGAGACAAATCAACCAACCAAAAATCGTAAAATCATAATCAATGAAAGGCGCCATTCCTCTGAGCCTTCAGGAAAACCTAGTTTTTGTAGAAGTCTTTTAGCATCATTACAAAATACCAAATCATCTTCTTTGGTTGGCGAAATACTAGGTTAAAATCAGTAACAATCACTTTACAACTTTAAATCGAACTGAGCGCCACGGAGTCACAGCGAGAACTACGCAAGCGTATGCATTAGTGTCAAAATACCATGAGTTAGTAATTGCTATTTCAAATTAACATCACCACCTTGTTATTTTTGAAGCCTTAGCATGCTCTATATTTCTGCTATTGCTAATTGCCCCCACAGAATATGTAAACAATAAACCTTAGCTTATATTATAATAACCATTTTTCACATCTAAAGTTAAACACACACAATTGACTGTTCTGTTATTATTTTTAAATGGGTTCGTAAAAAAAACAAACGTAAAAACTCATTCCTTCACAGCAATATCGTAGAAAAATATTAACCGGTCGACTTAGTGAATCACAATAGCAAATCACAAAATTTACCGTATTAATATAATTTGTGATGTTATTATCGACTTCACATGCTATTTGTGATTGCTATTGCTATTTATTCCAATACTACCATCAGTCGATATCGTTCTCTCTCTTTCTATCAACCTAAGTCGTTTTTGTGTGGAAAAATATGATACAGACTAAATAAATTAGTGTTAGTGCAAAGATGACTTACAAAAAATACAGAATTTCGAGATATTTAAGATTTTTTTTTTTAAAAAAGATATACGTGATAGCAAACAATAGGAAGCAGATTTAGATTCAGTATGTTAAGCTCTTTATATTTATCATATTTTTATTTAAAGGAGGATTTCGTTGCAGACCAGTGTAATTAATTAATCGCAATACTAAGGAAGGCCTTAAAACAAAACAAACTCTACATATTCCAAAACTGACAAGGGTCCGACAATACAATTATAGGCCCGAATCAAAAGGACACGAGAATGTATCCTCTACCAAAGTTGTCGTAATAATAGATTGCTAACTTTGTAGTAATAGTTTTACTGAGAAATGTTTTGCTGAAAGGAAATTGAATTATACTTAAATCGGCTTTGTTCAATATAAATCTACTTCAAGAAAGGAATGTTACACCCTAGCTGAAGTCAAAATGCATACAGTCAATGTTAAGTCAGTATAACTACATAGTATAAAACAAAGTCACTTTCTCTGTCCCTTTGTATGCTTAAATCTTTAAAACTACGCAGCGGATTTTGATGCGGTTTTTTTAATAGATAAAGTGATTCAAGAGGAAGGTTTATATGTATAATACGTACATATTATTGTACAGAAATCTATTTGTACCCGGGCGAAGCTGGGCCGGGCCGCTAGTATATTAATAAAACATCGATATCAGTAATCGTAAAAAAATATAACATCTGTTCAATAACATTGCTGAATAGTAGCGCATCCAATAACAACATTTGCATTGGAATTTTCAATAAAACACTAGCCAGGACCAAACTCATAAATAACATTGTTCTTTCTAACCCAACTTTTTAGACGAAATGTGCAATACTAAAACACTAAGTGGCCCATGCACCGGTTAAACAACTTAATAAATAGTTTTATCCAACCTCTCACACTGTTAGTTCCCAACACTCCGTTCATTCACGTGGGAAATCTCATTTACTTGCAGGAGGTATGCGACGATACAATATCAAACAACACTATCTATTCGGGAATGGCGTTTAGTACATTCTTCACTATAGTCAACTATGCCTCATCCAGGCTTGCATCATGGAGGAAAATAGTTTTGATGAGCACTTTAGTTATATCTGGTCTGAGTGCAGTGTTAGTGGATCTAATATACCAGCCGATAGTGAGCATGATGTTCTTCATAATGATACAATTGTCTGGCATATTGGTGGGCAATGTTGCGTCGTATTTCGTTGATTTGTATCCAACGAGTTACAGGTGAGACATCTTATTTATTTTTATTTTATTTAAATACACTTTATTGCATACAAATATGAAATAAATACAATCAGAATTATTAAAAATAAAAGTATCTACAATTGGCGTTTTTTCGCCTAAAGGCAATGCCGTCCAGACAAACATGGGATGGATTTCAGGAAAGGATGAACAAAAGTGTAAAGGATACAAACTAATAAGAAAAAGTACTTCTTAATACAATTTCTTGCTACTTATTTAAGACTGATATAAAATTAAAATCTAATTTTTTCTACCTAATATTAATAAAATTAATATGGTTTTTCCCAGACCCAGATTTCAATGTAAGTTTAGTTAGAACAGAAGATTTTTCATAAACCAAATCTTTTTCACCAGTCTACAAAAATTAGATCGTTAATCAAATCAGTATCAATGCGTGTAAGAGTGATATTGGTGTTTTTGTGGTCATCGATTTACTCCAATAATTAACTTGACAGACGAGATTGATCGCTTAGTGGATTTTAATGTCTTTAACATGAATCTTAATTGTGGATTTATTTGTTACATTGCCTTAGTTTATATAGACATACGTCATTTTTACAATTTGATCAGAAAATTCGTTATTATACAAAAAAATATCCGGATGTTTTTAAAGGTATAAGTCCCTTAATTTCAATATAATACCACAGCGTCATTCGGTCGCACTCCTTTATAAATTTCGCCTCAGATTTCAGTCGGGTGAGCTGATTGCTGGATATATTCATGTTGTATTCCTAACTGGATTATAAAGTCAATCTAAATTCTTCATTTTTCAACAATCCTCTTATTTCCAATACATTTTGATTTCTAAGCAAACAGTCTCTAGTCGGTCCGAAAATCTTTAACGAAGGCAAATGTTGAGCAGTGGATATCTTGTGCGATAAGAAGAAGAGAACCTACATATTTTCTTACTATTCTACTTATTTTTTTTTTCCAGAGGTCTAGGAACTAGTTTGGGTCTAATGTGCGCTAGAATAACTTGTCTCACTGGAGTGAACATTGTTGGAGCGACTATCGTCGACCATTGCAGTATGACGTTTCTTGGATGGGCCATTTTTGTATTTTGTAAGTATTTATTTAACCAAATATTTATTTTAACTAGTGCATAATATAATGTTTGTTGAGAAATTTTAGATGGCTCATTAATTATTTATGGCAGTTGTACAAGAAATACAACTAAAAACTAACTGTTAATTCGTAACACAGCTGTTACTTCGTCGTTTTCTTTAAATCAGTTGCTGGAAGTTTTCACAGCTCTTGTTATATAAAATATTATGGATTTTGTCCAACGATCACAACGAAACTGTGGCAAATAACTATATATACGAGTATACAATATTTTTCCCACACTCGGAAAAATATATAAAAAAACACCCAACAGTCACACACATCGTCCTGACCCCACACTAAGATCGAGTCTTGTGTCGTGGGTAACTGCGAGAGACTTTTCGGTCCCACAAAAACCCAGACCCGAAACAAATACCTGTGGATCAACTTGGTTAACTCAGGCTATAGTGGATATTCACTGTATAGTGGCTTTAGCACTTTTAAAAAGTTATCAGTTATAACTTTAAAAAAATGTTACCAGACCCGAGACAAATACATGTGTATATTAGTTATAAAAATAAATAAATTCTTATACTTTTGGTATAATTATTATATCCGCTCTGAACTTTAATCCGGTATTGTTTACAGGTGGCGTGGCAGTAGCGTGGTTCTTGCCTTCAGACAAGAAAAAGCAATTACCGACTTGAGCCGATAATTGAAATGTAGAAAATATCTTTGTTATAATTTATTTTAAGTAGATACGAATTAATAATTTTAGACAAAAATAAAAATAATCATTGTATTGTTTTTAATGATATGCTTGTGACTTATTTTATAACTATTAAATCAGGATTTACAAAAAAAATATATATGCAAAAGTATACAAAGCGAACTTAATGCTAGTGGCATTATCTCCCAGTCGACTAGTATCACAATTTTATTTTCTCATAAGAAAAATAACCGTAAAAGAGAGTATGTCGTATTCAGTTGAAATAAAGCCCCAGTCCAGACATTAACTTATATATGGACAAAAGTGAGATGTAACACAAGTATTTAATTAATTTTTTTTTTTTTTTTTTTTTTTTTTTTTTTTTATTGCTATGAATGGCGAGACGATTAAATAATTAAATGTATGACTGCAATTCGAACACAAAAAATATTTATACCATCATCTGGCGTAAAATATTAAAACCAAGTTGGTTTTATCTCTCGATCTGAATAACGTGTGTTCAACATGGCGTAGTTCTTACATTACCCAAAAGATGACGCTTTTAACGAAATATGTAGTTCACACATACATTAACTTACGCCGTTTTCCTAGAAGGGGTAGGCAGTGGTGCTTCCAGGACACCCACATTTTGCCTTGTATATTCCGTCCCACCAAGTGATAGGGAGCGAGCCTATCACCATAGCGGGCACAAATTTTTGACTCAAGCAGAATAGAAAAATACAATCTCAGTTTGCCCGACCTGGGATTCGAACCCGAGACTTTTGTAACCGTACCATAGTACAACTACGCCACCAAGGCAGTCAGAAATATGTAATGATAGCAATAAAACTACATAACGAATCTGCAATTATCAAAATCAAGAGTTTGTTAAAATTGACGATTAAAAATCATTTTGGCCGAACAACTTCTTGGATATTAGGGTACTTTTGTGGAATGCTAATCTTATTACAACATGATACTGTAACTGGTATCGTAATAATAATGATGGTCAGACGACCTAGTTAAGGTCGCGGGATCTCGCTGGATGCAGGCTGCCTCCAACAGGTCTCTGTGGAAATCATTGGGGAGGCCTTTGTTCAGCAGTGGACTTCCTGTGGCTTATGGATGGATGGATGGAATAATAATGAAATATATTGCCTGATGCGAGCATGTAGAGGAAGAATGAGGCAGTCCAAGGAGTTGTGATTGTATATAAATTGATGTTTTTGGTAGTGACATCACAAGTACTCGTGCGTCGTGTCATGTTCTTAATAGACGAACATGTATAGTGCCATCTTTTAACAACAATAAAAATGAGAAGATTTTTTTTTTGTATTATTTTAAAGATCAGAGTTTTTATAATATTTATTTGGTTTACAAAAGTTGCTTTCAATCCATGAAAGTTTGTTATTAAAGATCATTTAAACTGTATACAAAAACTATTCTTAAATTGATAAGTAACATAAGAGATATGAGAGATTTGTATCAATTTATGGCTTTAGATTTTTTTGCGTTTACTTTCCTGATCGGAATGGCAATCAGTTTTAGGCTGTGGTTAGATTTAAAAAAAAATTGCAGCCACATCTACCGCAATATTATCTAAACAGACTTCACTGAATTAATTTTTGAAATGGGTAGGACCTAAGAACACGACGTAATTCTTAGTTTAAAAAAGAGATGGCGCTTCTTACAAAATATATATCACAACAATAACGTTTCTTTTAATATTAGCTAATCTAATTTCTAAAGGACTTAATAAACTTTACTAAGAATAACGTCCTTTAATCGTTTTTAGTTTCATTTTAATATTTAACATTCGCGGAAATATAAGAAACCACACAACTTTACATTTTAATACTATTTTTTTTGCTGCGAACGATTTTCCTGGTTAGAACTAAAATATGTTGCTTAAGAAAACGGCAAATAAGTTTCTTGTTATGTAAATAAGGAGTTGAATGTTTACGTGTTTATATTTAGCTCTTTTTCCTGTTCGGAAAGTGTATAAAACTAGGGGTGTCGCGCATGCTTTTTTCGAAGACAATTTACATAACAATACTTGAAATACTTATTATACGAGTTACTCAAATTTATGATTGGAAATAGAAATTTGACTGTGTATAAACACGTTTTATATCGTTTGGAATTTTATTCGTTTCAATTCGTGTCGAGCACTCGTAGCCCTAACTGGCGGTTACACTTAGCATGACACATCTTTCTACGATAAACGATATTATGCAATCGTAGAATTTTAACTTACTATAGATAACAAACAGCAGACGGGATATTAGGTATTTTTTGAATATTACATTTTACTATAAGATAATATACTATAAGATTTTTTTTGACAGCCTCCGTGGCGCAGTTGGTTAGACGCCGCCTGTGAAACGAGAGGCCGCGGGTTCGATCCCCGCACCGAGAGAAATGTTTGTGCGGCCTACAAATATTTCTTTCGGGTCTGGGTGTTTGTGAGACCGAAAAGTCTCTCGTAGTTCCTGATACCCACGACACAAGACTCGATGTTAGTGTGGGGTCAGGACTATGTATGTGACTGTTGGGTGTTATTTATTATTATTATTTATTTATTTATTTATTTTGGGTAGGTCCAGAAATCTGACATATAACGGCTGCCAACTGTAACCATCGCGTCTTGGAAAATCAGTAAAATTTTACATTACCAAATACAAACTACTGACTGCCTCACTGCCCAACGACCAGGCTGAGGTCTCGGATTCGAATCGCGGGTGGCGCAACGTCATATTGGTTTTTTTTTATTCAATATCAGCTTAAAGTTAGAAATTCATCTACTATCATATCGTGTGACGGAAAATACAAGGTGAAACGTGGTCCTGGTTGCACCTTTGTCTGTAAAAAGGCGTGAATTTATAATCGTATATTATTAATTCAAGTTTACTTCAGAAATAAATCATGCCAGGCTAGCAGCCATTGCATAGTAATAATACCTATTATCCGAATTATTAGATGATTAAAAATCATGTTGCCCCGACCCTATTGAAGTTAAATTGTAATTTTTTTTCCTTATCCTGGGATAATGGCAGCCAGAGGAAAATAAACTTCTATAAATGGAAGAAAATAAATATTTACAATTATTTGCCGCTGAATGAAAAGACTAGGTATAAAATACAGCAATATAGGAAGGTTATGCAAGCATGAAAGGCCCGATTACAAAGTCCCTAACCTATAACTGTAGATATGTAGCAAATGCTATCACTAAAGGCGAGAGGCCTTTCAAAACAAACATATATACATACCTAAACCCAAAACGTTTTCCCAGAAGAGGTAAGCAGAGGTTCCTCAGGTAGCAACAAGAACAAGCACGTTTAGCCTAATGTTTTCCGTCTTAAGAAGTTATAGGGGCGAGCTTATTGTCATATCGGGCACAAATTCTTGGCTCCGGGCTAATAATAAATATAAAAATCCAATATAACTTTGCCCGACCCGTGATTCGAACCCGAGACTTCAGCGTTGTAACCGCACTGTAGTAAAACTACTCCACCGAGACAACCTTTTGAAACGTCCTTTGTTTTTACGTTATTAGGCCGGCTAAAATATCCTTCTATATTTTCAATATCGTTAATTAAGAACCATTTTCAGCATCTCAAATAACCTTGATATTAAAACCGTTGGCACCGAAACATTTTCTAACGACAACAAACCAATCTGTTTTGTCCGATCTTTTTGTTAGTTCCAAGTAAAGATAGTCGATCTAATTTGAAATGTTTCATATCGAAACCTTTACTGTCTTCAAAAACATTATTGGACTTTATTCACTACATTGGCAGAATATACTGATTCTTCGTTCTTGGCGACTTCGCTTTACTCAGCTATATCACTACATAGTATAAAACAAAGTCGCTTTCTCTGTTCCTATGTCCCTTTGTATGCTTAAATCTTTAAAACTACGCAACGGATTTTGATGCGGTTTTTTTTAATAGATAGAGTGATTCAAGAGGAAGGTTTATGTGTATAATACGTGCATATTATTGTAGAGAAATCTATATGAACCCGGGTGAAGCTGGGCCTGGCCGCTAGTTAAATATAACGTAATCATATTCGTATCAAAAATACTTACTGTAAAACAACGAATTATTAATGAACTGCTCTGATTTAAACCAACTTGTAAATTTTGTAATAATCACTATATTGTAAACTGGCTGTGATAAGAGCAACACTAGAGTTTTTTGCCCGTTCTTTTCTAGTGAAAAACCGGTGTCAAACCGGATGGTAGATAAAAAAATGAATGAATCTAAATGATGTTGAACATTTTAATGGATTCAATAAATTATTTTCATTTCATTTCATTACTACATTCCAGACACAACTCATCTACTGTGTAATTGCATGCTATTTATTAAAAAATATAAATCCAGACATTTAACTTTTGCCTTAAGATATTAGAAAAGATAAAGAAACAAATACAAAAAAACCATTCCCAACCATATAAGACCCGATAATTTATTTTATTGTTTGTAAGTTTTTTTTTTACATTTACAAAAGTAGTACATGTCGGAAACAGCATTTCTTTTAATGAAGGAAAAGGGCATAAACCATTCGGGCTGACAATCTCAGGCTTGTATGAAAATTAAACAACCTAGTCAACTGAACTACAAACTAATGGTAAATAATTACCTCAACAATGTAGCAAATAAGAATGATTGCAATTTAGTATAAAGTACAAAAAGGCAATAAAATTGGCATTTCAATCCACCGTCGCGCTCAAACTGAATTGGTCGGTCAAGTAAGTTTGCAGATTGAAAAACTTTTCGTTTCCGATATCGCGCCGCGCCACGCGGTTGGTTAAAAAGTTTACGTTCGACGAGGTATTGTTCCAATAACAATTATAGGTAATGCCCTGAGTGCAGAGAACTTTAAACTCCATTAAAACTGATTGCTACTATTGCTTAAGAAAGGATTTCAGTTTGAATGTATTAATTAATATAATTTTGTATATAGTATTTAAGAATGAATTGCCAATTTTGTATAGCATTACACAAGCTATTTGGAATAGTGTTTGTCTAAACAGTGCTTTTTCCTCCATGTTACTGACTACTATTTAATGGAATAATCATCTTCAGGCGGAGGAAGCTCAATCCTGAACATATAAGTATTAACGGCCATATTCAAAGAGTCTATAAACCTGTTATAGTTATCGCATATTTTGTCTTCTTGGCTCAAACTGAATTCAAAAGCCGTTGGAGAGGGACAAAATATTAATAGGTTTATAAAGTCTTTATATAAAGCCGTAAATGTATTATTCCCCAAGATTCGCCACAGTTACATCCACAATCGCCCAGACCCGAAACAAGTTTACACAAATATTTATTTCGGTGCGGAGATCGATCGAGCCGGGGTCTAACCGACTGCACCACGGAAGTTGTGAAAATGAATGCTAATTCACAACGGTACATAGTACATATATGACTGTTGGAATTGTTAAGGAAGGCCTATTATTGTTGAACCATTGAATAGTACAAATCGCTAAGTATTTTATCCGCAGTGTATAGTTGTATAACGTAAGTGAACGGACCAAAGACCAATATGTTCACGGTGCCCGCGTGTTCAAATTCCAGGGCGCACCTTTGACTTTTCGGAGTCATGTGTTTATTGATATATTTTATTCTTCATTATAATATGAACAAGTTTTTGTTATCAGGTGTTTTAAATGAGCTAGTAAATGCTTATAAGAGACCAGCGTTGCTTTAAAACCCATTCTAGCTGGTGATCGGGAGAGGTTAGAGAAGTTTTCGCTTTTCAAAAATAGGTGTGGGTAAGGAAAGAGATTGTAGAGCCAAATATTGTTATAATACCTATATTTAAATATAATACAGCTCTTAAACAATTATACAAAACTTATTTTTCTATTAAGTAAGCTTACGTCAAGTTACATAAATATATTTTGAATGCGTCCTGACCTCACGATAGCATAATCTCTAAATCTTAACGCGCGGAAAGGCAAAATAACCGAGTTTCACTGCCAGTCTGCAAGTTGATAATCTTTTAAGGAAATTAAACAAACTCGTTGCGGTGCCCGACCACTTTCCTCCGTGCCAACCGCTTGTATAACGCGACCAATTTAAGTAGACATCAAATTATTCCACTTTGGTAAGTAATAGGATATTGTTCGCGCGGTCGGATAATAGCGAACACCAGTAAGTACTACGGGAATGCAGAGAAATAGCATTTTCAAATTTAATCAGCGTTGGCAAGCATGCCGAGGTATTATTTCGTTTTGTGGTTATTTTGTGATGTGCAGGTGCGGGGTACTAACATGGGTCACAAGTAAGACGAAATTATTTTTATTTTTCACTGGCGAATCTATATAAAAATTACAAGAATATAATTATTTATTAAACAATTAGATTCGCAGTTTTATATGTGTGTGCATTTATTTTTTGCAGAAATTAATTACTGTTTCATTTAATAAACATTAAACATTGCCATTAAGGAGCAAAATAATTATTAAAATTTAAGCAATTGAAACACAATTCATATAACTGAATACTCTATTATAATAAATGATATAAAATATAAATGGACCAATTTATGTTCCATTTAAATGTATTAAATAAGTTTCAAAAGGCAATATAAAACATTTAGCAAGAACAATCTTATATTAATGTCAAAATTGTTTGGCAGTTGTTTATTTAGCATCGAGTAAATAATTGTTAAGAGTAAAATATTAAAATAAACAACGTTTCGTGAGTACGTGAATTGACTCATTCAATTAAGCGTTCTTTCGTACTCATCGAATAATCGGCACTTAGACGTGAACAATGTATTTCAAAACTTTCTGTTCTGCTTCTATCGCCGTCAATTTACATTAATACTCCCGTATTTCTTTTGACGTAAGTGAAGTATTCATAATTCAATATTATGCTTTTATTTACGGTGCAATGAAAACGTTGAAGTTGTTATTGAATAATTTATAAAGTATTTGTTTTAGCTACTTTTGCTAATTCGTTTACTGGGTGTTCTCATATATTTTTTATAAAACCTGTAAAACGTTTACACATGCAATAATTACTTTATTGTAATTACCCATTGCCAAACATAGAGGTTCTCTACTGTGGTGCGTTCAATTGAAAGTATTAAGTATTAAGTAAGTAGTAGTAAGAAATAAATATACATCACATAAAAAATCGAAGTTTCTGTTTTGTAAGGATTATCAGAAAAATATGTATAAATTTAATTTGAAGTTAGAACATCAACATTAGAATTTGAAAACCTTATATTATTCACTATTAAACGACTTTTGACAGATTCCTAATTATACATATTTTTCGGATAATCCTTACAATACATAAACTTGAAAGTTGGTTCGATTTGTCTGAAGAAAAGAATATTATGGTAAAGTTTAAATTAGCACGCAAAGTACCTACTTTTGCGCCTTTTACCTACTTTTACTACTGCGCTTTAAGATAAACTTAAAAATTTATCAAAAATTTATAAATATTTAAGTATTCGAATAACTCGAGTCTCGACTGTTAAAAAAATCAATGCAAGTAATGACTGCCTCGGTGGCGGAGTTATACTACGCTACGATTGCTAAGCTGTGGTCTTGGGTTCGTGTGCCTGGTCGGGCAAAGTGGTATTGGATATTTTTTATTTCATTATCAGAGCTGAGTCAGGAATTTGTGCCCGATGTGGCGATGAGCTCGCCCCCAATCACATAGTGGCACGGAAGATACACGGCGAAACGAGGGTATTATGGTTGCGCCTGTGCCTACCCCTTCTGGGAAGAAGGTGTGAGTTTATGTATGTATGTGTGTAATGCAATATTTAATTAATTAATACAAAATAAAATCTCCCTGAATAACTTATAATACGTATAGCGAAAACTTCAATTTTTTAGTGACGTCTGATAAAATATGCGTGATATGAAATGGTCTCGAACACATTTCCACGAAACTTGGCAATGTTTGATGCTCGTAAAGGGAATTGTGTAGTTTGTATGAGACTCATGCTTGCTTTGAACAGGCGTTTAAATTTCACATGAGTTGCGTTTTAGTTATTTTACATTTGAAAACACTCAACTGTTATTATAAGATAAAGGGATACGATAATACATATTTCGTAATAATAAAACACATTTGGTTCACACTCTACTGGTCTCTCATATGTGAGAGGTACCACCGCAATGTCTATTTCTCCCGCCAAACAGTAGTGTAAACGTATTATTGTGTTTCGGTGTGAAGTACATTGTAGGCAGAGTAACTACTTGGACATATTGAGACTTAACATGTTATGTCTCAGGATAGCGAGCGCAGTGGAATGCCAAGCATTGCTTTGTAATTCAAGGTGTTGTTTGATGTTGCTACTGTTTTTGAGCGGTCGCATCGCTTACCATCAGGCGAACAGCATATGCGTCTTGCCATTCTATGCAAAAAAAAAACACAAGCACCTGAAAAGTGACAACTAGCGTGGGTTACTGTGAGGAGTATTCTACCAACTCGTTCTCTAATCTCTTTGCAGGCATATCCAGGCATTCTGCCACAAGCATATAATCAGTAGTCAAGAATACAGGACTAAATACTCATTCTTACAAATCATTCAGACTTACCAATTTAATGACAGCCTCTATGGCGCAGTCAGTTAGACGCCACCTGTGAAACGAGAGGCTGCGAGTTTCCCCGCACCGAGAGAAGTTAGTGCGGCCAATAAGTATTCCTTTCGAGTCTGGGTGTTTGTGATACAGAAAAGTCTCCCGTAGTTCCTGATACCCACGACAAAGACTCGATTTTAGTATGGGATCGGGACATGTATGTGACTGTTGGGTGTATTTATTTAAATCGCTATTAAAACATCAATCCAAAAGTCACCCGCAAACCTTAACAATTCTTTATTTCATACTTTTTTAATCCAAACACCACAAACTTGTTCACAAATTGACAGACGAAGTTCATAGACAGTTCAATTTATTTGACAAAATTCAGAATTCGCCGCTGAACAGCGGGTTGATGGTGGAAAATTTCTAATTAGCTCCCATTCGAACGGTCGAAATGTAAGTTTAGATTCAATTCCATCCGAATTCGGATGTTGATTGAGTGGAATAATTAATGATACTCAAAATTCACTTGGAACGGCTTCGGCTCTCAACCTCTGTAGATTGCGGGTCATGACTAATTTGCATAATATTAGAGCTTATCACCTTCTTAATTGTTTTTGTTATTAAAACTTATAAAACGGTTACGACTTTTTGGTTTATTCAATGCGTACATTGCAAACCTTAGGTCCTGGTAGCAATTATTGGATAAAATAATACGTTTTCTGTGTTTTATTTTTTATTTTACTGTTAGCTGTTTTGAGTTTCTGTAATTATTTAATTGTCATTTAATGTATAGCTTAAAGTGAGACTTACAAGTGATTCCACACTCAGGCCGAAATACGGTTTCGTGCCTAATTTTTGCCTAATTTTGTACATGTATAATTTGCAATTTATGAAAAATTACAAAAAATATATATTTTTTATAACAAAACAGCATAAATATATACAAGGATACTTCAAAGTAAACTAAAAAAAAAAACAGTACACTGCATCCATGTACATAATGTATGTATGTATACGTATGTGACTGTTATTTATTTATTTATTTCCAGTAGTATATTTAATCTAACAGATCCCAGTTTCTGAGAATACGGTAAATCAATGTGCAATATTAGGTACCGTGAGCACTTTGTGTTATCAATATTTCTAGTTGGTGACTTCAGCTGCGCCCACATGGTTATCACTACATAGTATAAAACAAAGTCGCTTTCTCTGTCCTTATGTTCCTTTGTATGCTTAAATCTTTAAAACTACGCAATGGATTTAGATGCGGTTTTTTTTAATAGATAGAGTGATTCAAGAAGGTTTATGTGTATAATACGTGCATATTATTGTAGAGAAATCTATATGCGCCCGGGCGAAGCTGCGCCGAGCCGCTACTTTTCTTATATGTGAGTAGTCGGGCCGGCGGCTTTAGTGTGTAATGTGCCTTATAATAATACATACATACATGTTATGTCTCAGGATGGCGAGCGCAGTGGCATGCCAAGCATTGCTTTGTAATTCAAGCTGTTGTATGGTTTTGTTACTGTTAATGAGCAGTCGTAACGTTTACTATCAGACATACAGCATGCTCGTCGCGCCATTCACTCCAATAAAAACGTATAAAATATTATGTTATTGTACTACAATTTTACAAAACTAAAATAAAAAATCTATTTCACGTTCTAGTTCCCATCGCATGAAATTAAAATTTTCGTACATTTTTCAGCATCAATTTTGAACAACTAGACTAGTACCACGAGTCACATTTAATGAAAATGTTATACACGCTGTAGAGAGCCGACTGTTGAGCGATAGGCCACGTATTAGATCCCACTAAGACAAATGTCTAAGCTATAATTTTTCGTTTTGGGTTTGGGTATTGAGAAATCGAAAATATTTCTTGCATTTTGGGTATATCCCTACATAAGTGTTCTATTCTTACTGGTGGCAGGTCTCTCATACGTGAGAGGCCGCCTGGGTAAGTACCACCGCAATGCCTATTTCTCACGCCAAACAGCAGTGTAAATCAACTGTTACGTTTCGGTATGAAGAATGTTGTAGCGAGAGTAACTACTGGACGTTTTGAGACTTAACATCTTATGTCTCAGGGTGGCGAACGCAGTGGAATGCCAAACATTGTTTTGTAATTGAAGTTGTTGTTTGGTTTTGTTACTATGAGTAACGCTTACCTCAGGGAACGAAATGCCGGCCTCGCCATTCGTTGCCATAAAAAAACTCTTATGTGGGATCATGGCCAAGAGTGTGGCTGTAGCGTATATAAATTTATCCCTTAGTTAAAAGTCTTCAACATAGCAAAACTTTCAAGCGATAGGGTCGAGCAATCCTGTCAAACCGTTGAAGCGTTCAGTATCGAAATATCGTACCATCACACGTACAGTTTTAACCATGCCCGGTGGAGTGACGGTCCAATCCGCTCTCTAAAATGCCGCTTCGGCAGACGCTGCGCAACTTTCGATGGTCAAGTTGCAAAATTGACAACATATTTCAGCGCTCTCAAGTGCATTTTTACCTTCAACAACATACCAAATTGATTTGTAACTCCATTTATTGCAAGCTATTCAAACGGAATATTTTTTTTTCTTGCTATGAATAGCGAGACGAGCATGCCGTTTACCTGATGGTAAGCGATACGACCGCTCATAAACAGTAGCAAAACCAAACAACACCTTGAATTACAAAGCAATGCTTGGCATTCCACTGCGCTCGTCATCCTAAGACATAAGATGTTAAGTCTCAATATGTCCAGTAATTACTCTGGCTACAATGCCCTTCAATCCGAAACACAACAGTGCATTTACACTGCTGTTTAACGGGAGAAATAGACACTGTGGTGGTACCCACCCAGATGGCCCCTCACATATGAGAGACCTACGCTGTTTATATATGTCTGCGATTTTCCCTGAAACTATCAATCGGATTTGCAAGAGCTTCTAGAATTGTATCCATGTCATTCGAACCTTGACATAATATTTAAATATTTAACTAGTTTTTATTTTGATAATTTTAAATTATGTAGAAATAAGTTATTACTAGTGTTTTATGTACTATTCAGGTAGGCTGTCACTACAGTTATGTAAATATTTATTTTCAATACCCAATTAGTGTTGTAATACAACTCTCTTTAAGGACAAAGAGGACAAATGCCATGAAAATAAAAGTGAACTTGCAAAAGCGGTGTGGATTCATAAGTGCTTTAAGTTTTTCGAGTAGGTCTGAAATTGGCTACCTCATTATACTTTTCCAAATATATTTGCAAATTCTCCGTAACTTTATTTATTTGACAACACAATATTATAATAATTTATGGGCCGTGGCGTGGAGAGACCCAATTCGGAAATATGATCCACACATATTTCGCAGAAAATGTAGCGTTTTCTTGTAAAAGTTTGTCTCGCTTCGCTACAGTGACAGACTTTTTTTTATTTAACATTCATACATAAAATATCAAATAAACGCCATTTAAAATCTATCGGCGTGTGGCGAAACTTGGAACTAGAAATACAATTAAAAATATATCTATTGAACGCATTTTAGTCCGGTCAATTTAGACCAAAAAATGAGAGTGAAGTTACATAAAGTCCCAACAAGCTGAATTTTTGTGAAGTTGTTCAAAACATAATTATAAACAATGTCTGGAAGTTCCCCATCATTCCCCTGTAAGGAAAAATTTTTATTCAAGGTCAAAGGTAAAAAAAATGAGTTTTTCGCGATTTTCAGCAAAACGGTAAGTTTTATCATAAAAGTACTTCAGACAAAAATTGTAGATCATAAAATTATCTATAAAAAATGTATCAATACTTTTTTTCTTACGAGCCACCGTTTCTGAGATATAACGATTCTAAAAGTTATAAAAGTTGTTATCGTCATAATATGCATGAGTACGCCACGTATATACGTCGTCGAACTTTAGCAACATCTTCATCTTCTGACATTTTATTTGATGAACTTATGACAGTCCCAACCAGTCAACAGAAATTTCTTACTAATACCCACAACAAGTCTCGGTTCATTTCAATGTTGAAAGAAAAGTTTACGGCTGAAAATATATTGGTAAAACAAGCTAATAATGATGCTGATGTATTGATTATTGAAACAGCAATAGAGCAATTCAATTTGACAAATACAACTATTGTTGTTGGTGAAGATGTTGACTTACTTGTATTACTCACTGCTCGAACGCCAACTGAAAAAAACTATTTTTTTCTTAAAACCAGGAAAAGCTCAGCATCAATCAGATATATATTAATCAAAAAGTTTATTTACTTTTGTAAAGTGTAAAGATCATGTACTATTTTTACACGCAATAACTGGCTGTGATACGACATCTGCATTTTACAAGAGGGGTAAAACAGCAGTTTTCAAAATGTTTGAAAAACAAGATTTAATTCAATGTGCTGAAGTTTTTAAAAAAAGTGATTCATCTCAACAAGAAGTTATTACCAACGGCATCCGCTTTCTTCTTTCTATGTACGGAGCTCCTAAAAAAACTACCTGTTTAGATAAACATCGATATGCATGTTTCGTTAAAAATACTAAAAATAAAAAACAAGTTCAATTAGCTTGTCTTCCTCCAACTTCAGTTGCTGCTCACCAACATCTTTTTCGAGTATATTACCAAGTTCAAGTGTGGCTTGGTTATCAGCTAGACCCTACAGACTGGGGTTGGAAGTTGGTCAACAATATATTAGAGCCAGTTCAAACTTTACTTCCACCTGCGCCGGAAAAACTGCTGAACATTATTTTTGCAACTGCAAAAAGGGATGCAGTGCTAAATGTGGTTGCAAAAAAGTCGGACTGTCTTGTTCTTTGGCATGCACAAATTGTCAAGGCCGGTCGTGCTCTAATATTGAATCACAAACAATGGAGGATTCATTTGACTCCGACGAAGTATCATACGATACATCGCTATTGACGCAATTTACTTGCATCCAAAATGAAGATGAAGAAGAAGCAGGAGAAGAAGAACAAGAAGAAGATCAAGAAGAAGAACAAGAAGAAGATCAAGAAGAAGAACAAGAATTTGAAACTTACGAATAAGACGAATAAACTTCAACACTTTTTTTTCATTTACATCGCTTTTATCTTTCCCAATCTTTGAAAATTTCCGTTATTTTGCAATAGTTTTACATTAAACAGGATCACAACTGACCCGTGGAGTAGGCCTACTGGGGAAACCACGTTAACAAAAACGCGCTAAGTACACTACCTCATAGGTGGCGTGAAAACGTGTGCATATTATGACGATAACAACTTTTATAACTTTTAGAATCGTTATATCTCAGAAACGGTGGCTCGTAAGAAAAAAAATATTGATACATTTTTTATAGATAATTTTATGATCTACAATTTTTGTCTGAGGTACTTTTATGATAAAACTTACCGTTTTGCTGAAAATCGCGAAAAACTCATTTTTTTTAACTTTGACCTTGAATTAAATTTTTTCCTTACAGGGGAATGATGGGGAACTTCCAGACATCGTTTATAATTATGTTTTGAACAACTTCACAGAAATTCAGCTTGTTGGGACTTTATGTAACTTCGAATGTCTAAATTGACCGGACTATTTTTTGAGATATTATTTTTATAATGGTTTCTTAGATTTACGCGAATGTTACACATTGAAATAAAACTATTATTTACGGATTTTATCGCGAATTTAGTTTAATTTTTACATTTTTTAACTTCCCGACGTTTCAATTACTTTATAGCTTTCGTGGTCACATGTGGTGAGTCCGCCCCGTGACCACGAAGGCTGTAAAGTAATCGAAACGTCGGGAATTTAAAAAAATTAAAATTAAACTAAATTCGCGATAAAATCTGTAAATAATAGTTTTATTTCAATGATATTATTTTTGTTATAATATAAACATCAAGCATACTATATTTGTAACTTTACATTTACAGCCTCCGTAGCGCAGTTGGTTAGACCCCGCCTGTGAAACGAGAGGTCGCGGGTTCGATCCCCGCACCGAGAGAAATGTTTGTGCGGCCCACAAATATTTCTTCCGGGTCTGGGTGTTTATGAGACCGAAAAGTCTCTCGTAGTTCCTGATACCCACAACACAAGACTCGAACTTAATGTGGGGTCAGGACTATGTATGTGACTGTTGGGTGTTATTTATTTATTTATTTAACGCATTGTTTGGAGATATGTTTATATTATATACAACAACCATTTCATACTTGTAACCTTACATTTATTTAAAATCTCGAAAATACATACAAACAGTTGGTGCAAATACAGTTTTTTAGTCCGGTTAAAACATCTTAAATTCGCTAAACGTCTATTTGTTTTACTTTCGTACACATATTTAACTGTTCTGTGTCCGTACCCATGGTAATGAGATTATAAAAATAAACATTATTTCATTAGTTCTGTGGCGTGTGAATATTTATAATATTTTATAACACAGCTTCAGTTGATGACATGAAATTACATTGAACGTATGGAATAAGGTATTGGTAATATTTAAATTTATGGTACCTATGTAAAGTCCGTCAATCACCACTCTCAATCGTACTCTCGATTTCTCGACTGTAGGGAAGGCCCGTGCCTTGCAGTAGGACGTATAAGGGCTGATACAAAAAATATACATAGGTACATAAACTCACGCCTTTTTTCCAGAAGGGGTAGTCAGAGGTGCTAGGACACCCACATTTCGCCTTGTATGTTCCGCCGTCGTCCCACGATGTGATAAGTGGCGAGTCTATCACCATATCGGGCACAAATTCCTGACTCTGTGCTGATAATGAATAGAAAAATCCAATATCACTTCGCCCATCCCGGGATTCGAATCCAAGACCTCAGCTTTGTAAGTGTATCGTAGTACAACTACGCCACCCAGGCAGTAGAAGTCGATACAAAAAATATTATTCCATCTATATTATAATATTAGTATTTTCAATGTTATAGTCCTTAATATATCACAAAGATACAGAAAATTTTAAATATTATATAAAATCACACAAACTTTCACCAGTATTGAAATCCAAATAAAACAAGAGCTATTTTATTTATTTAATTACATTAAGCTGAATACAAAAATCCATGCAAACTAGTGCTAAATGCCTATATTCAAGAACAAGTTAAGCGGAAAAGTACGTCTAATTAATTGCTGTATTTTTTTAAACATAATATATTTATTTCTTTATTTTTATAGTTTAATATAAATAATTGCTTAAAACTAAGATTATACAGGCAAATTTTGTTGTCAATAAGTTGATTATCCAAATTGAAAGGAGATGACTTAATTAGATTCCGAGGAATGTGTACGATGGTCATCAGCTATCCCCTTGAATAGACGACAGGATTTGATTCTAGGATTTCAAGAATTAATTTTAAAATATTTATATTATTATTATTTTTTAACTATAAATTAGTATAAGTGTGTCTGTATTGTAAAACAAGGATTTATTGATGTACCTGAGTTTCTTGTCAGGTTGTTGAATGTGCACGTGGTGTTTGCCTGTAATTGTTTTTCATACTCACTTTTGTTTTTAATGTTTGTGATCGTTTTTATGTAATAGTGTTATAAACGCTGGTATCCCTAATAAATAAAAAATAAAAAAAACAAATTACAGTTTTGTTTTGCTATATTGTATGATATTGAATATATTATACCCATTTTACAATTATGGGATTATTTTAAATTATCCAAAAGCATGCGAGAACTGAGTAGATACTATAACATAAGTGGTAAACAGGCTCATGAATTGCAAAGGCAGCGTCATGTCTACTGTGAATATGCCGAAAACCTGCCCTTGGATTGGTCGCAACTTCATGTACATTATTGCGTCTTTAATTTTATTACGATCAATATCTCCCGAAATTAAAATATTAATACGAGTAGTAAATTTTTCAGCGCTTTTAAGTATACAATGTTTTATCAATTTAATATCATTGAAATCAAACTATTATTTACGGATGACGTCCGCCCCGTGACCATGAAAGCTGCAAAGCAATGGAAACGTCGCGTCGTGAAGATAAAAAATGTAAAAATTAAACCAAATCCGCGATATAATCCGTTAATAATAGTTTTATTTCAATGTGTTACATTCGCGTTAATCTGAGAAATCATTATGCGATTTAATATCTTTAAAAAATAGTTTCATAAAATATATTTAATAAGTACATCATACATGACAGTGTAATGATGACGTAATAACAAATATAAGTGGATATTAACTAACCTTCAATTAACAAAAGCTCATTTAGTATTAGTAGTTTTATCCTGTCCACTTCGTGATTAACTGTATAAGAGGAGTATGCCAACGCAAACCGCACCAAGGTACTGGGTATTGAAATAATAAACGAGACAAGTATTTCCTGTGGAATTAAAATTTTTAGAATACAATACACACCATAAACGCAGATAATTAAATTCCACGGTGTATATAGCTGACGGTTAGTGATGTATCAATCGTGCTGCCAATTTAATTATCCTAGTGTTGTAAATATTTCAGTCAGTATCAGTATCAGCCCATATACATCCCACTGCAGGGCACGGGCCTACTCTACAATTGACAATACGATTGAGAGTGGTTAAGCCATATAATCCACCACGTTGGCCTAGTGCGGGTTGGCGGACTTACATACCATAGAAATTCTTATAAACCGCTATGGTATGCCGGTTTCCTCACGATGTTTTCCTTCACCGCTTTATTGCGTGGTGATTGACTATCAATATCAAATCAATATTTATCATTTTTAAATAATTTGGCCATACCCTGCTATGGTGGATGCCTTTACGAATAATTATATCCAACCAAATATTTATTCGCGGCTGGATCGAATTCGCGACCTCTACACACAAAACGAATTTCTTAGACTCAGCGCTAATTGTTCATCATATTAATATTATATTTATGACTAGGAAATAAATGCCGGTACTGCATTTTTTTACAGAGTTATGAATGCTAACCTGAAACATTTTATTTCGCACGGAATTTCTAACCCCACTTTCCAATTTTCATTTTATGACCAACTATTCATTGCCAGAGCTTAGCCGCCAATCTGTTTAGTACAGTAGAACAATTATTTATAATATTTATTTAGTCTTTAAGTAAAATCAAACACTAGCAATAGAAATATCTGCCTTGTTGATGAAATCAATATTATACTCACCTCAAAATTACCGTAAAATTCTTTTCCTATTATCATTGAGCTTATGTAAAGCGATAGCCTGCAAAAGTGTGCAAAATAACACACGAAAACCTAAAACGAAGGAGAGATTAATTAGAATTAAAAACAATTCATAAACAGACAAAATATACCGGGTATCTCAAGACTGCTACCGAAAACGAAGCCGGGTGGTAGTTTTAGTGACTACTAACACAATTCAACTAAAAATTTTGCTAAGAAACGCGACAATTTTTTTTTATAATTTTTTGAATATCATCATTTTTGGGTGGTAGATCCATAGTTTTTGCTAAAATAATAATTTAAACTCTTTTATACCTTAGAGTTTTTAAAAATAAAAGGGTATACACTATTTTTTTGACGAAAAAATGTTTACCACCCAAATACGACCATATAAAAAAATTACAAAAAATTGACGCTTTTTTTTCCTACATTTTCTGTTGCATTGTGTCTGAAGTCGTTTAAACTACCACCCATCTTCGTTTTCGGTAGCACTCTTAATATACCCTATATAATCTAGATATCAAAAGTAATTGACCAATGACAAAAAAAAATCCGACATACCTATAACATTTTAACGTTTTTAAAATTTCATACGACATTTAAACGATTTCAAAAATTCGTTCAGTCTTTCGCCGTAACCCTTTTATCGTTCCCCTCTTGCAGTTTTGTAAAAAACATACATACATACATAAACTCATGCCTTTTTCCCAGAAGGGGTAGGCAGAGTTGCCAGGACACCCACATTTCGCCTTGTATTTTCCGTCCCACAATGTGATAGGTGGCAAGCCTATCGCCATATCGAGCACAAATTCCTGACTCTGGGCTGATAATGAAAAGAAAAATCCAATATCACTTTGCCCAACCCGGGATTCGAACCTGAGACCTCAGCTTTGTGACCGTACCGTAGCACAACTACGCCACTGAGGCAGTCAAAAAAAAAGTTGTTAAAAAGCAATTATTTTATAATTTTTATTTCTGCTTTGGTTTATATATTTTAGGATGTTATTGATATAATTGAATAATGTACTCTTTTCTTTACTTATGAAAATATATAATTTTGGTATAGTTATAAGAAGTATTGTTCTACAGGGTTTCAAATCAAACACTATTTGCCCCCACCCACCCTACTTAGAAGGGTATTCTGGTATTACGGAACTAAAGCCGTTACATATGCAGATATTGCAGCCAAGCTGAGTCTCAATTCTTTAAAGAATGCCAACATACTGTCTCAAGCCCCTGACTGACCATCCTGCGCATATTCCTAATGCTAAGCGGTTACACGGCAATGAGTCCGGTTTGCCATAAAAGTAAAACTAAATGGCTGTTATTTATTTATCTTCTCGTTGTCAGTTGTCACTTACCATAGTGTTAGTGATAAATTCAGTGTTTTTCATCATCACACGAAGGTGTTGGTACTTCGCCAAGAACTTGGTAATTTCATCGGACTTAAATCTTCCTAGCTCTACGTTTGATTGACCTGGTTGCTTTAAACTTATTTTAAGAACTTTATGGAAAGATTTCAATTGATGATACATCAATTCTGTTATCATAATTCGAACCAAAAAATAGTAATGATCAGACATGTATATGATTGAAACAAACAGTAAAAAAAATAGATAAAATGCCCGAAGCTGTTCTTTAAAAATGTAAATAAGCCCAACGAAATAAAAAGCAGAACTGAGAGAAATCACAACGAAAACAAGACATGTAAGGGGAATTTTGGGTTTATTGTGGCAAAATTCGATATTGAAAGAAATTATACTTTTATAATATTCAAAAAAATATTTTTGTCTGGTGATCAAGCATTCTAAACAACACAATATCCACTCAAAAATGGTAACTATTGCCCATACACAATCTATTAATGAAGTTGGTTCTGTCTGGTACAACTGAACTGATATCTTTAGTATTACGAGACATAAAGCGTAGAGTTTACCGACAACCAGAATAGTTCGGTTATTGGTGATATCATAATAAGACCCAAAAAAGAAACGTATCTTCATTATTAAGTTTGTTAGACAAACCGATTTGCGTCGCTCAACCATGTTTAATATTTTGTTAATCATTTGTCTAGTGTTCACGATGCACTTTTGAGTAGTTGACCGTTCGTCACACACTAAAGAAATAATATTGATATTTTTATGTTTGACTTTTAGCTGACATCGATCCACTAACATTTTCATATCACCATAATACAATTATCTAATGAATAGTGAGTCTAAATATAGTTTTAAATACTAATACAGAACGCTGTAACGACATACCTAACTAAAAAGTAAAAAACCCGGGCAAGTGCGAGTCGGACTCGCGCACCGAGGGTTCCTTACAACCCTTTGTTATCTAACAAAAAATTTAAGATTTTCAAATTTTTTCCTTTATGTGTACTATAAAACGTTGCTTCATGTCCAATTTCAAGATTCTAGGTTGACTGGAAGTACCCTGTAGGCTTTGATTACTTGCGAGAAGCTGGGTATTTCAAAATTTGCAGCTTAAATTGCTGTTTCTTTTGATTGCGTTAACATAGAAGTTTGATTTTGTTATAGCTTCAAGGTATTATAGACTTGAGTATTTCATATGAACTTTAATTTAATACCTCTACGCGTTTATGTGGAAAGGGTTAGTAATTTTGAAATTTTAACAAATAAGTTTATTATAATATGATGTAACTGAAAATTTATGCTTTGTGCAATTTTTGATTGAACACGTAGGGCTTATTAATAGCAGGAGGATGTCTTCGAATTAGTTTACATTAAGGAAAAATGCTACGTATATACGTATTCAATCCTGTTTTATCAAATAAATCATAAAAAAACCTAACTTAGTCGTGACCCAATACTAAGACAAGCCTTATGTCGTTGGTATTAAAAATTTGGAGAGATTTTTCGGTCCCACAAACAAACCTTGTGGATCATACAAGTATTAATTGTCTCTATGCAGGCATCGAACACATTACCTCTCGTGCTATTAGGCTTTTTTACCAACTAGCGGCCGGGCTCTGCCCGGGTGCAGATCATACACTTTTTTGAAAATATTCACCTATATTCATCAGGGATAATGTAGAATTTTAATGGTGGATATTTTTTTCAAGTCTATAAACTATATAAATAGCTTATTCAATGCAAGCAACCAGTCAAATCTTTCCTCTATATTATATTAGTATATATTGCGCCACAACTATTTACTTTAGTCATTATGTTAAATATTCAACAGCACGCTGCACTTAGATATGGCAGCAAACTAAATAATTCAGAGCTGTACGATGATTCAAAATCTGTTTAGCCGTGGACCATTCACCTCTGTTCTGTTTGACACTCGGGGCAATTTGCTTTTGTGGCCACATCCCCACCTGACCCCAATAACTTGCCATGCTTGTTTACAACTGTAGTAACTGTCGAAGCGCGTGTCTGGTTTTATGGAGTTTTTAGGAAGCTATAATATTTATCGATTGTATTAAAAATGATATAGTCGTGGCTTTTGGTGATTTTACTGCACAGCAGTGACGTAACTCCAAAACTAACTGGTGTTAGGTCTCTCATATGTGAGAGGCCATCTGGGTGGGTACCACCGTAGTGTCTATTTCTCCCGTCAAACAGCAGTGTAAATGCACTGTTGTGTTTCGGTTTGAAGGGCATTGTAGCCAGAGTAACTACTGGACATATTGAGATTTAACATCTTATGTCTCTGAATGGTGAGCGCAGTGGAATGCCATGCATTGCTTTGTAATTCAAGGTGTTGTTTGGTTTTGCTACTGTTTATGAGCGGTCGTATCGCTTACCATCAGGTGAACGGCATGCTCATCTCGCTATTCATAGTAATAAAAAAAAACTAAGACGACACATAAATTAATATACTTGAGTCCTACCATATCGTGATAGTGGGGTTACCCTAATGATGAAATTAATAGCATTTGACTTTGATATTGGGAAGCCACTTCAGAAAAATCAAGATATGTGTAGTGCCTGTGTAGGTTAATCTTCTTTTATCCATCTCAGCATGATTGCGTCGACTGGTTAGTAAATAATTCCTGAATATTTGGAATGCATTGCATTTAACAACTTCTGGGTTTTTACGTTGGACATTATCGATCTATGTGGATGATCATAAAAAAATATTAGTAATTTTTGCAGTATTTATATATACTTTACTACACAAATATAGTATTAACTGGAATGTGCAATCTGGTACTGGCGTTGCAGTATGTCGCTTCAGCGCTTTTAAAATTTATTGATCGTATGTTTTGGATTTTACAACTTCTTGTGGCAATGTTGTGGTAAAACCTAATAGAAAAGCACACATTGCGTCATAGGTAAAATTCACTTCCTTATTGTCAACCAGCTTATAAAATGTGGTCAGTAATATTTTATGCGTATTTATTATCTATTTCACTTACAGTTGACGGAACTACAATATATTTCAATTATGAAACAAAATCTTGAGAAACCATAGAAAGATTTGTATATTTAGTAACATGCGTGCATGTGTGCGTGGTGCTGTCAATATCGGACCAGTCACGTCTGCTGAGACATATCCTGAGATTCATGAAATAACACACAATTTTTAACCACATTTTTAAAGATCTTAAGAGGAGGTCCAGACAGGTTAAATTCTTTGATAAAACCGTTACTTATTTATTTTTAGGCGTTCTCATGTAAACACCAACCATCACAGTCTTAGGGTACATCCATACCGCAGAACTATCACATGTTAGGCATTTCTTAACGTAAATACTAATAAGGCAACATGCACTAAAAATAAACAACATTTTCTTATTAGATATTGCTGAGAAACATTTGCAAAAGTACTGCGGTGCGGATTTACCATTGAGCAACTGGCATCCATCCGCTTGACGTCTTATTTTTCAAATCCTCTGTTGAATTTAATTTCATTTAATATCGAGTTAATTAAAACATTTGATAAATGATTCATTCTATTAACCGAAGGAATGGCATAAATTACTAGAGAGAAAGAAAGTAAGAAAAATAATTTATTAGTGACAGACGCAACGTACATCTACATAGATTATTATAAAATATACACTCAACGTAATAATAATTAACAAAATGCTGGTCGCGTCTATGACCGTTAGGCGGCCACTCAGCTTAATGATTCGATGTTGTGCAAACTGCAACACAGCGCTTTGTCGAATCAACTACTTAAGAAAAATAATATTAATAAAATTAACAATAAAATGACTACTACACTAGGCTCAGCTGCACAAACAAATTTGCCAATACCTTTTACCTTAAGAATGTCAATCCTATACGTCAGCAAGTTCAAATACGTCTTAAATTTTAAAATGACATTTTCAAAGGCAAAGGTATTGGCAAAGTTAGTTTGTGTAACTTAGCCTAAGACGCTGATGAACCAGGAGTAAACAAATATTTTTACTATTTTCAGATTAATCATCCTACTAGGACTGCTCTTGGGAGTCTTGTACTCAATTCACCTACTAGTCAAAGATTACCAGGCTCTGACGGCGGCGGCAAAGTTTCTTCGCTTTCTCTATAAACGAGATGTCACTTCACAAGCTTCTGTGGTAACGTATTTTTCTAGTTACGTAATTATATAAACTTTTCAATTCTTGGAATAAAGCAAGTGTTGTTGTTTACCGAGTCAATAATATTAATTTGAGTATTTTTGGGTTCACCGTGTGTATATCTAGTTTTGAGATTTGTAACACTTTTTAATCGCCCATTGCTAAGTACAGAACTCGTATAGTTTTTTTAATTGCCATAAAATGACTGATCAGTTCGCTCATGAACAGTAACAAAACCAAACAACACCTTGAATTAGAAAGTAATGCTTGGTATTCCAGTGCGCTCGCCATCCTGAGACATAAGATCCAAGTATTAGATAGTAGGCCGAAAATCTAGTCCGTGTAATGAAGGCATGCTATTTACAAATACATCTTCAAAGCAATTTGGACTTATCGAATAAAATTGTGGGATACTGCGTGTTATAGAAGTATAGAGATTTTGGAAATATTTCAGAGGAAGACATGCTAGATATACCATATATTATGTGACCAACAAATACATTTACGACGATTTAAACATTAAATTTATTTAACAAAAAATTTGCAAGGGATAGCGAGTGCTACCAGGCGGGAATTACGAACCTCATCAATCAATTGCCTTTAAAGTTAAAAGGCACTGAATGTGAAGAAGTGGCAGATATGTCAGAGTAAGCGAAATAATATTCCTGACTTGTTGAATAAATTTAAATTTAAAACATAACAGGCTTCTGAAGGAAGCACTTCTGAAAAAGAAAAAAGCTCTTAACCATGTCTAAATGGCTCATTGTATTATTGCAAATAAACACAGCTAAAAATAAAATAATAAAAGAAATAGATAAGTACCTAATTGACAGCAAAAATCGAATTCTTTGTTTTCTTCTTAAAACTTCATGTTTTGTACAATGTTGCCTGGGGTGATTAGAAACATGTAGGTTAAAATTAATTTTACTATCTCAATATCACCCTAAATAAATAAATAATTAGTTTAAAGTATTGCTTTAGAAATTAGATAATGAAATTAATTAAATAGAAATATTCTATAAAGTTCATTAATTATGAGGCTAGCTTGGCATTGCTACTTTTTTGAGTCCCAATTTATGTCCCTATGTCTATCCTTTCCGTGCCCCGATATAAACTCTATACTTTATAATCCTTTTAAGCTATTTGTTTTTTTATTAATTAATCGCTTACAAAAGTGTTGAACTTAAAAAGAAGCGCAAAATTTGCAGGATCAAACTTATTTTGCAACTACACATAGAACTTAGATAATTACTATTTCATCCAATTTAAAGTTGGCGTCCGAATTATTTACAAAAAAGTTATAATTTGATCAAAGCCAGTTCTGGGTAGAAACTGTTTTAACTTCCCTTTGTGATAATCTTGTTTTCTAAGTTTATATTCAAAAGAGAACTTGTGCTGGCTGATTACGCATTATCTATTGTTGTATCGTTTTCAAATTTACTCGACAGTTGTTACGTAGCTTAGTTACTGTACTTGTGCTTACTAGGCAGTTCATATGTATCATAACCATGTTCATAAGTATATGTATCAACTCATATACGTCTCACTGCCGGCACGGGCCTCCTACACAATCGAGAGTACGATTGAGAGTGGTTAGGCCATACAGTCCACCACGCTGGCCTAGTGAGAGTCGGCGGATTTTACATACAATAGAAATTCATACAAATCGCAATGATATGCAGGTTTTCTCGCGATGTTTTCCTTCGATATTTTAGTGCGTGGTGATTGACTCTATCAATATACTTATGACTCCGAAAAATCAGAAGTGTGCCCTGGAACTTGAACCCGCGATCACCGTGAACATGTTGGCAGTCGCGTCTGGTCCGTTTACTAACAGGCCACCACGCACTTTCAATATTTAAACCCATTTGTATAAGCCCGGTTTATCTTTAAAGACAAGTTCTCTGAAACCCCGGATTTCCTAGTAATATTTTACATCAAAGGAACGATTTGAGCTGGGATAATACTGAATACATCATTATTGAACCGTAATCACTAAATACCATTGTGAATACAAATGTAATCGATCCATACAATCAGAATTTCAATGTGGTAAATTGAATAATAGAAAGAAATAGTATATGAAGTACAAATGGAATCATCCTCTTAAATAGTTTGAAAAAGCTAAGTCATGCATTAAAATTATTGAGAGGAAATTTCATTTAATTCTAACAGTAACTGCAAATTACAATATGTCACATATGTGCTGTTTAGAACTAAGAACTTAACAATAGATCATTACGATACAAACGTGAATTTGATGTGAGTTTGGTGAATTTGTAATGAATAATATGTGCGTGTGAAAGCCTCTTCGCGCACTTCGTGGAATCAAAATAAAATAAATTACCCTGAAATTCAAATATGCAATAGAATTGTGGAACATTCAAAGGAAGATTTATTCATGTTTTCAATAGACTATTTCACTGCAACATTGTGCGGGCGAAATCATTTTTGTCAGTGAACAAGCATGATTCATGCTCGTTTTCTGTAACCATCGAAATAGCCTGAATATATCTTTTATTTTTTGACACTCTTCAAAGCGCAGTTGGTTAGACGCCAGCTGTGAAACAAGAGTCCGCGATTTAGTTACTATGTATGAAAAATATTATATGATCCACGTGAGTTCATTGCTATAGATTTTAGTATTGTATCGAAAAGTCTCTTCCAGTTTCTGACAACTATAACAAGACTAAAATCATCATAATGTTTTTCTTGGCAAAGGTAAAAAGGTAAAGTAAGCATTTCTGTATCAGCCCATATACGTCCCACTGCAGGGCACGGGCCTACTCTACAATCGACAGTACGATTGAGAGTGGTTAGGCTATATAGTCCACCACACTGGCCTAGTGCGAGTTAGCGGAAAGTAAGCATTTACAACAAAGTAATATCTTAGACTACAATATTTCCCTAGAAAGAGTTGATTGCAGCAAATTGCTGTTACCTACACCGGTTATATTATGTACTGCTATACAATTAATTTTATTCCAGGAAAATTAGGAGTTTCTATATTATTCACACGTATTATAATAGTTCGGGGAACTCTTTACGCATAATAAATATAGTATGTATTAATAGGTAGGTAATTAAATCTCTTTGACTGTAATACACTTCGAAGGTTACATTAAATAATAGAAAATATTTTTTTAAAAATTTGAATTAAGAATATTGTACCCTATATAAGAAAAAAATATTTTTTATTGTAAAAAAAGCGTGGGGTGCATGTTTTCAATAGATATAATTATTTTATCGACAGATATACGTAGAAGGATTATCATTTTGACAATATCTTAAAAAGCACCCCACGCTTTTTTTACAATAAAAAATATTTTTTTCTTATATAGGGTACAATATTCTAAATTCAAATTTTTAAAAATTTATTTTCTATTATCTAGTTGGGTTTTCTATATAAAGCGTGTTTTTTAGTTTTTTTTAAACTATTATTTATTTTCTACTTTTTAGTAACATAACGCCATCTGTTGGTCAGTAGTAACATTTGACACTTGAAGAATACAATGTTAACGCCATCTAGCGATGAATAGTGCAAACATTCATTATTGACGTTATCACGCCATCTAGTGGTCAGTAGCAATGGTCATCAATTATAAAAATAATTAATCCTGGCGAATCTAATCAGGATAAACATATATTTTAATCGAATTATTGTATTGTCATCGGTCTTTGACAGGTGTGCAAAATTTGAATGAAATCTGTCCGTTTAAAGTGGGTCAAAATCGCGTCTTAAGGAGTCGGTTACAAACATAAAAACAAACATACAAACTAACATACAAACAAACATACAAGTGAAGCTAATATAAAGCGTGTAAAAAGTCGAGTGTGGTGTCCAGCTATTTTTCATGCCAAGCATTGCTTTATGATTCATGGTGTTGTTTGGTTTTGGTTCACAGCCGGTATCTAATCAACTGCGCCACAAAGGCTGTCAAATAAATAAATATATGAACCCAAAACGCGAAAATCTTAGCGTGGTCACTATGATGTGTAAATAAATAACACCCAACAGTCGCATACATAGTCCTGACCCCACACTGAGATCAAGTCTTGTACCGTGGGTATCAAGAACAGTGAGAGACTTTTTGGTCTCACAACAGCTAGACCCGAGTCAAATATTTGTGGGCCTGACAAACACTTCCTTTCACTCGTAAATGTGTGTGAGTATCTCTGAGTACATTGGTCGCTATCTGGAGAAGCAAGCATGTCCTGCTAACAACTTGACTGTTTATGCTCCTTTTACTCTTTGGTATAAGATATATTTTATGTCTTGGAATAGTGATATTGATATAAACAATTTCACTTCCATGAATTATAATGATATTTCACCTACATTAAAGGGCTTTGTGTATTGAATTCTCTGAAATTAGTTGATTGATTAACGTTTCAAGTACAGAAGATATAACAGCAACTAAATTATTTCTGAGGATGGAGTGAAATTCAAATACAGTGTCCATCATATCTCTGACGATCAATACAATTATGCTGAACTCTAAATGCGAAACATATGTGTGGTTCAATCTGACGGGTTTCTCATAAAGTTGTACACATGATTGCCGGTCGGTATCTACGACTTTCTTACTACCAGCGTATGGGTTTCTTGCAATCTCACTGGCCAAACCTAAGGTAAGTGTACCTATAAACATCGTTAATTTAAATATCATAACATTTCTCTATTTCGACTAACTAGCTAGATAGGTTAGGGCGCCGAGACGAAACAGTCAACATGTACGCGCCGCAGACTGATAAAGGTTGGACACCCCTGCTTTATCCCAAAAACGACTAAACTCATTTTGATGAAACTTATACTCCTCTTAAGTTAGACAATATCTGACCGATCGCAAAATTATTTTTTGTAATCCGACTTATACTTTTTAAGATATGCGTGGACAAACATGCATACTTATATGAAATTAGGTACTCGTGTTCAGACGCTGGTATAGACTAACATATCCAAAAACTGTGCAGTACTGTCAATATTACATATATACAGGTCGTTAGATAATCTCCTTTTTGAAGTCGATTAAAAATATCGGAAATATTGGAGCAAGCATTTATGCAAATTTCGGATTCAAACAATTTTTTTAATACTTAAATTGTTTATCTTTTAAATGTAACCTTTAGAGTGTAATGAAAACTAGTAAAATACAAATAATACAGCCAAAGAACTTTTATTATAAGTAATTTAAACATGACGCACATATCCTATGCTAATTACGTGTCTACGTTTAAGTTCTTTACCCTAATTGATGTATCTAAAATGTTGCCATTTAAAATTAGTTGGTCTTCGCATTTATACATTCTGCGTTGCTAAAAAAGGTTTATAATTGATTTAAAAAGCCTAGTTTTTCACGAATTTATTTCTCGCTTATCTCGGTTTTTAATATAAAACAACTTAAAGCGAAGCTGTCGGTTCAAGCCGGTTTACAACAAGGTTTACGGTGGTTCCACTACCCAGGCGGCTTCTCACATATGGGAAACCTGCCACCAGTAAAATTGTATTTATATTATTGCTAAGCTTAGTTCTCGTACGCAAAGAAACTGTATTCTCTCGGCTTCTGAGTAGAAATATTATTATCACTTCCAACAACTAACAAGGTTGTTCTAAACTTATATTAAAAAGTGTGCACCATATTGCACCAACATGGCAACGCTAGTATGCTTTAAGTTCCATAATAAGTTTTGTACGTAGTTTGTTTTTGAATTACAAAATGTTCTTTCCCCAATTTTCATATTAACTTTTGGATACCAGTGTTATGAGGCTATTAATTTTTAGTGTATTTGTTTAAATATAATTATTATTTGAATAATTATTTGTGATTGTTTTTTTTTTGTATATTACAATATATACAAATATATAAAAGTATGATTGGAGTTTTTTCAACTTACGCGATAAATGAATATGCTTTAAAAACATCTTAAGGGCTGAGTTTAAGTGAACTATCCCTTTAGGCCATCCAAAAATTAGAGTTCTTTTAAAAATCATATTTATTTTTATGATTAGATAATTATATCTTATGTCCAAATGTATAGTTTAATTGTTTACTATATCAGCCCATATACGTCCCATTTTAAGATACGGACCTCTGTAATCGAGAGTACGATTGAGAGTGATTAGGCCATATAGCCCACCATGCTGGCCTTGTGCGAGTTGGCGTACCATATAATTGTTTTTTTTTTTTCGCTTTGTTTATTTAAATAAGGTACTTGACTATGATCGATTTTTTGTTTTATTTTGCGTAAAAACTCAAATATCATTAAAATAAAACATTTATGTCAAAACAGTATTAAAGTAGATTGTAACATGAGGTAAATACTATTATTTTAAAATAAAGAGTGGGAGTGTAGTGGGGACATCTTGCCGTCTGTTTCACAGGCGCACATTGTAATACATGTTATCCCTTTTCTTTAACCCCCCACTACGAGATTTAAAATGTTTCTAACTTGTATTTTATTAGTTTGGTTGGAACAATTGCCTGGTTTTGTTTTTATGGTACTAGAAAAGCGCCTATACTGTTAGTCTTATATTTATTTATTTAGTGATAATTTAAATATTTTTTTGTCAATTAGGAGAAGAGAATGTATTTATGTAACAGGTTAATACGAGGTTAATTAAAAATATCTTAATTAAAAGATAAGGAGAATCTATTAACCCGTCAATTATTTTATACAGGAAAACATGAAAAAAAATTCTCTATAATATGATCTCCATTACTCATGTTTAATAATAATTCATTAAACCCATACTCATAATATGGTAATATAAAATCCTATTCAGTTCCAGTGGATTTGATTTATTCCTTCACACCACATTGTCCTGTCACCGCTAAAGGTTTTTAATAACTTTTAAAACATTTTTTGCAGAAACCAAGTGTAAGATGGAAGAGAATACTGTTCCACGACCCGATACAATGCGCCCGCTACTTCTATTGTGAGCTGGGAGCGCGGCCGCCAAACAATGAAGTGGTACGGGGCTTCATCTACATGCTTTCGTAAGTCTTAATAAAAATATAACCACTGCGCAGTATGTAAAAACGTTTCAAAGTAAGTGCGAAGGAAATTATTTGCAATAGCCCGCGGCTTCGCAATTTTTCAACCATTCAGCTGCATTCAAATGTATTTTCAGACTTTACCTGTATGTTGCAGAATTTTGTTGTTTTATCAAGGCGCCTAATTGGTTTTGTCGCAGAATGTATAGGCTATTGAATCAAAGCAAGGTTCAAAACCCAGGTCAATTAAGATATGCAGTTTTTCGGTTTGAAAAATGTTATTGATCTCTGCGGATTAGGCTGGAATAATAGCGGGCCTAGTCCGGATTTTTAGGTCATTTTGATTTTTGAGTTAATGACTTCCCAATAATGTATAAGAAGTCTATAACTACAAGATGTATAAGGTCTAAAGGCAATTGAAAATATATTCTAAAATTTTGTAATTTAAGTATTAATTTATACAAATTATGTTATGTATATTAATGGATATTTTTTGCTTCTGAGTGATTTTTTATCAATTTTAATTATTCCTTTTATATTGGCCTGTATTTTAAGTATTTTTTTACACATATTGTGATCGTTTTTTACCTACATACGTCAACGTACTAAAATCACTTTCGTGTTACAAAAACTGTTGATTCATTTGCATGACCTTTTCATAGTGGTATAAGAGGCGAAATATCCATAAATGGACATAATTATACGCTGAAATTCAAAGTCAGAATGAAAGCAATTGTTTTAACATACAATACCCTATGGTAACATGAATGTTACCCGATGGTATTAATGTGTTCAGCAAGGGTTCTGAATATTCATAAAAAAGGTATTTTATAAGCAATTTTATAAATACAAAAGAGCCTCGCCGCTTGGTTGATAAAGCTTCTTTTTAAACATTTGCGCATAAGTTCTACTCAGATTAAAATATACATACATACATAAACTCACGCCTTTTTCCCAGAAGGGGTAGGCAGAGATGCCGGGGCACCCGCATTTCGCCAGTATGTTCCGTCCCACAATGTGATAGGGGGCGGGCCTATCGCCATATCGGGCACAAATTCCTGACTCCGAGCTGATACTGAATAGAAAAATCCAACATCACTTTGCCCGACCCGAGATTCGAACCCGAGACCTCAGCTTTGTAAGCGTACCGTAGTACAACTACGCCACCGGGGCAGTCTTAAAAAGATTAAAATATATATTTTTTATTCAAAATTTTGGGCAGAAAAATATTGAAATTAAAATTATAATAGCCCAATTAAAAGGGGAAATAATGCCATAACATGCCATAACTACCATAGATTATCGCATTCTGATAAATGTTTACACGATACAACTTTTTTATATCCTTATGATAATCATATCTTCTTGGAGAAAAACTATCCCTGTGCTAATAGGGCTTAACCGTATACTAAAAACTTCAATTTAGTTATAACCGAATCTTATGTAAATATAATATTTTTTGAAAGATTTCCATTCCAGCTGTTGATTTAAACACTAAAGATAGGCCTTTCAGTATATTTGGAGTTTCAAAAAGATGACCGTGAAAATCGCGCTGAAGTAAATATGATCTCCATTTTTCTATCATAATACAATCATTTTCAAAATCGTTGCGAGCGACGACTAATTTCAGTAACGCTCCACTACAGATATACTGGAGCGCGCACCACTTACATCAGTACACTTTACGCGCATTCCGTACTCCATATATTTATGTCAATGATTCCAACTGAAAAAATAGTGGAAATTCAGTGGCATGTGATCTTTATCAAATCGTATACTTAACAGCCTCTCACACTGTATTAACACGGCGACAGAAAGCAACGTAACTTATTTCTACAAAGTATCGGTGTCACCTCAAAACCCATCAGTGAGAGTATAATAGATAATATGATAGAGAATACTTGTGGAAACTGAGCAAAGCAATAAAACCCGACTCGGCATGGACCTCAACTTGACAACTTCTGAATGAGTTGCAAATGTAGGAACTCAGTTTATGAACTTAATTTTCGATGTAAACTTGACAGCAACGGCTCTACATCGGCATGATGAATACGAATAATATTTTAAATTTTAAGGTTTCCTGTTTGCCGCTTTTGTTTTGTATAGACGATTAAGATAATACAGCGAATATTATCTTTTAAAACTACAAAAATAGGATGGTAAACATGGTATGATATTGTATATTCGGTTTTATGAGAAACTGAATATTATGATAAAATACAATACATGAATTTTAGCATGAGTAAGATAAACGAACCTCCGCCTACAAACACCTGCTATGTTTGCCGCTTCTACCGTCCAACTAAACTAATAGGTACCGTTTGACTTTTCATACTTTATAAGTTTAAACTACTCCGCAAAATCATGGAATTGTGATTTTACGGAAAATGTTACTGAAATTGTGTGAGTTACGCCTGTATAAAGTTGAAAAGTACCAAATGTCAAACATTACCTATTAGTTTGGTTGGAGTATACTGATATATTCACCACACTTCCTACAACAACAGTTTAATTAACAACTGACCATATTTACAGATTAGAACCGAGAACAGAAGATATACCAGCGCACAATGTCTTCAAGCAAGCCTACATCCAAGGGACAATGTACGCGGGATCTAACCATTGTACAGAAAGCTACTATTTATGTCCTTTCAGTATGCCGTTACTCTTGCAACTCGTGGAGTATTTGTTAAACTAACAATAGAATTCACACGTAGATTCTATGCTTCAAAGCATTGGGTGAAGCCTGTGGCATACAAGTTTGCTTACATTAAACATAGGCTCCCGATTTTATAGACGTGGGAATATAGGCTGATATTGACATACGGTATTTAATGTAGCCCCCATGATTGTCATCACCCCAGGTTTAATAGTACATTGAATAAAAAAATAGTTATTTTTTGTTTTGTTGAAATCGTGATTTTATATTTGACGTATTTTAGTATCAGTATAGATACGAAAATTTTTACCTCAGTTCGGACTCTCACCTTTACCTACGGGTTGTTCAAATAAAATCGCGAATTTTGACAAAAGTACTTGGGGGCCGTCCATTAATCACGTGATCTTTTATTTAGCATTGTTTAACCCTTCTCCCCTTTAGGTATATGTGATGAGATTTAAGACAACCCTCCCCCTCCCTCATCCAACATCACGTGTATTTTTAGTACCTACAAAGAATCTTATGTTTTTTTAATATTATCTTTAAATACAGGTATAAAGTATAATCTTCTTTTATTCTGAAATTATGGACTATGATAAAAATATCTAAACAGAAAGGTTGCAGTTGTTTTTGCATACAAGTAATAATCAATAAATCGTGTAATCATACGAAAAACATATTATGTAACATTTTAATCAAAATTATGTGTCGAAAAAGAATACACGTGATATCTTACTAGACCCCTTCTCCCCCTTTCAAGCCTCACGTGATTAATGGACAGCCCCTTGGCAGTTTTATCAAATTTGGTACAATAATATGTATGGGTGATTAGGAACATGTAGTTTAAATTAAATACCCTGTGTCAATATCAGCTTTTATAATTGGGGAAAGTGTAAAGTCTGAAGTTGTAGATAATATAGCGAAAGAAGGGTGTCGTGAAGATTATTCTTATGATTGTTCTGTACTTGTATATACAATTGTTATATTTCACATATCTGCGGATTGTATTGTAGTTAGTGAATTTGAATGTATCGCTAAGGCTTGTTAATTTTACTTACTGTTGAGTTTTTAATGCATTGTTTAAACCATAAAAAAATGTTTTATTATTTTGTGTAAAATGTATAATATTATTAAATATACTAGCCAATAAAATACCAAATTAGTATTACTATGTGTTGATTTATTCTGCCGAAGTAGTATTAAGTTTCTATGGTATGTAAGTCCGCCAACCCGCACTACGCCAGCGTGGTGGACTATATGGCCTAACCACTCTTAATCGTACTCTCGATTGTATATGGGCTGGTCCAGTATACAGTACAGTTTTAATATTCCTGATCAAATGAGCCTCGTATGAAACTCGAGTAAGGAAGCATTAGATTAGCGTTAATAAGGCAGAATAGAGAGAAAGAATAGTATGTGAAACCTGTGGTAACAAAAGGTATGAAGATGCACTAACTAGACTAACTCCAGATAAAACTGTAAACGATAGTGTAGCCAGTTTTGAAGCGTGAATCCGCGGGTTCGATGCCCACACTGAAACAAATGATCTTGTGATCCACAGGTATTTGTTTGGAGTCTGAGTGTTTGTGGGACCGAAAAGTCTCTCCTACTTTCAGATAACTATGACTCGAGATTCCATTGAAGTGAGGGTCAGGACGATGTATGCGTGTATGTATTTATTTAACTTACTGAATTTGATGATATATGTAACATTATTACGTAAATACAATTAGGCTGTTTGAGGCGCTCTGGTTTGCATATTGCCTGCACCAAGGCTGGCACTTACTAGATGACGTTGCATGACGTCGTCTGTCGAATAAATGTCAGAGATTAATTGCAAAGCAACTGTCTCGTCCATATATAGATAGGTATACATTGCGGCAGTTATGTTTGACTCGTTAGTGCCACCCATTGAGTTATACTGGAGTGGAGCTCAAAACAAATTCTATGAACGTGAATTAGCCATGAAAAGAATATGGAGTCTGTGAACGTTAATGTCCAAATTTATTTATATTTATTTAAGTTATTAAAAATATATGTATTTCAGAACCAATGCCTATTTCTCTCGCCAAACAGCAATGTAAATGTACTGCTGCATTTCGGATTGAAGGACATTAAGGAGGCCGTATCGCTATTTGCGAATCAGGCGAACGGCATGCTCGTCTCGGCATTCATTGCAATAAAAAAAAAACAAAAAAATTAAATTAAATATTTGCAATAAATAATCATTGCAATAGTTGTAGCTGTGTCGCAGTTATTAGGCCCTCTATAAAATATAACGTTTTTGTAATAATTGATCAACATTAAGAAGTTGAATATACTATAATGTACTATATAACTACTATCAGCCCATATATGTCCCACAGCAGGACACGAACCTCCTCTACAATTGAGAGGAGTTATGGCATAATCCATCCTTGGCCATGCATGGGTTGGAAATCAGACACCATAGAAATTCAAGAGATTTTTTTCTCATTGTTCTAGATTCGTGAGTATTTATCGTCAATGCATTATTAAGTATTTCTTTCTAATTGTAATTATGATAAATTCTTCAACTTTACGGCCCAATGGGCGTCGAATGAACTGCGGACGACCGTTGCAGTTTGCTTTGTAGAAGTTTTCTTTGCGGTGTTTGTCTCAGTATAAATCTCAGAGGTATTACCACTCTTCAGTTGAAATCAAACTTTGTTTTGCAGATAATTTTATCCATCTGAATACCTAATCTATACTGTATAATTTGAGATATAAAGCTGAAGAGTTTGCTTGTTTGTTACCTCTAATCTCAGGAACTACTGGTTCGAATAACAAAATTATTTTTGTGTTGGATAGGTAATTATTTATCATTACTCTATGACCTATAGTCGGGAAGAAGTAGTGAACAATCTAGTTAATTTTATTCGTTTTTCGTGGTCCGATTGATCGATATTCTATTTTGATAGTCGGTATTGAACATGTTGGTAAGTGTATCTGCATCCGGGCGGAGGTGGGCTGGACCGCTAGTACGGTATAAAACAAAAAAAAAAATACAAAAAAGCACATGACTAATCTTCACGTCATTGTCACATACGTATCTATTGCCATTTATCATATTCTTTGGGAATCAAAAATAGCAGGGAAGTTATTATGCAGACATAAAAGTTGCACCTTTCTTCTTGCCTTCGCTTCCTTCTACACTACAGTCATTGTATATAAGATAAACTTTCAAAAATGGATGGCATAACAATCGTACGTCCAGCAGTTTAGCCGACGTGTCAAGTAACTCTCTCTCTCTCTCTCTGTATCTCTTCAGCCACAAGAAGTCTACTTCTGAACATAGACCTCAATTAACTACTTGAGCGAAAGAAACAGAAACACAGAAAACTTGCAAATGTGCAGATAAATACGTAAACGTGCGTGGGTCATAGTTATCAGAAACTATACGCGAATTTTCGGTCTCACAAACACCCAAACCCGAATGAAATATTTGTGGACCGCACAAACATTTCTCTCGTTTCACAGGCAGCATCTAACCACCTGCGCCACGGAGGCTGTTCATCTTTCTTCGATCTTTTGCTATACACCTTTTTGTAATCAAAAATACACTTTCCTTTTCTTTAATCCTGACCCTATAATTAAACCGAGTCTTGTAACATGGGTATCAGAAACTACGAGGGAATTTTCAGTCTCACAACCACTCAGACCCGCAAGAAATACACACAAATATTTGTTTCAGTGCGGGGATCGAATCCGCGGCCTCTCGTTTCACAGGCGGCGTTTAACCAACTGTGCCACGGAGACTATTAATTGACAATGTTCAATGTTACTCTAATCCCAATATTCTATTAAAGATGTTGCGAGAAATATTATCTGTAAGCCGCTACCAGTACTTCGGGTTTTCCCAAAACTTTATAAACTTCATATAGATCAGTTTACCATGACACACATTTCCACTCACATGCTACACGTCTTCACCTTTCATTCCACTAGGCAATTCTAAGAAATTAATTATTTACCAACCTTTCAGATCTGAATTGCTTCCTTATTCACATAAATTCTGTTAAAGAATATTTCTTCAGAACTTGAAGGCCGCATATCCCATACACCGAAATGTTCTTTTAATATATTCTTTTATTGCAATAAATGATAAGACGAGGATGTCGTTCGCCTGATGGTAAGCGATACGACCGCTCATGAATAGTAACAAACCCAAACAACACCTTGAATTAAAGAGCAATGCTCTGCATTCCACTGCGTTCGCCATCTTGAGGCAAAAGATTTTAAGTCTCAATATGTCCAGTAGTTGCTCGGGCTACAACGTCCTTCAAACCGAAACACAACAATGAATTTCACTGCTGTTGGCGGGAGAAATAGACATTGCGGTATTACCTACTCAGATGACCTCACATATGAGACACCTACAACCTGTAAAATCTATATATATAAAAGAAAGTCGTGTTAGTTACTCCACTTATAACTCAAGAACAGCTGAACTGACTTGGCTGAAAATTGGTGGGGAGGTAGAGCCAGGAGAAGGATATAGGATACTTTTTATCACGTTCCAGGTTTCCCAAGTTTATAATAAATGCAGTAATATTTGCGTTCCACAGTACCTAAACAGGCTTACTATTACAGCTAGATAAATTCAATATCATGAATCCCATATACCAAGGGATTTGGTTCGTATAAATATGCAACTGATCGGAATACGCTTGTGGGTGTTCTCAATGTAACTACTAGGTAAATTGGGTTTACGAGTGAATTACGGATTTGCAACGTTATTGCATCGCAGGATCAGCGACCGGAGGTGTGTTATGTATATTACGTATGTGTTCTGTTATGAATTTGTCCTGAGTATACACACAAACACGGGCGACATGTTCATGATTTTAAACCTCGTATTTTTTAACACTATAATTAAAACAATCCGGTCCGTAAATATTTCGTTGATTCGAGTGATTAAATATAAATAAACTAAAAATAATTCTAAATTAAAACGTTGTACAAGTACCATTTCCATGGATTCAATAAATCATTCATTTAAGTTCAAATGTTTACACGAACCCATGATTAAATTAAGTGCGGTTTGATGAACTATTGTATAAATGTATTTAGTGTACTAAAATCCATTACAGAGAATGTAATTTAATTTGATATTAAGCGTGAAAATGTTACTGTAATTCAATTCAATCCATTACCAAAGGAAGTCCACTGCTGAACATGCCTCCCCAATGATTTCCACAGTGACCTATTGGAGGCTGTCTGCATCAAGCGACGACCCGCGACCTTTACCAGGGCGTCTGACCACCTTGTGGGTGGACGTCCTAAGCTGCGCTTTCCGCTACCTTTAATTTTATACAAATAAGTTATCCGTTCTTCAGTTAATAAATATAGTACATCCAATCATGTCATTGCTCTAATAAAAACAATGATGGAAAATGATTTTGTCTCGTAAGATTCGTGTTACTATTAAGCTGGTCGCCTCAATTTTGATTATTATTTATTGTTTTTATCGACCTTTTGCATAATCGCAGTCAGGCATAATTTTTCAATCTGTTTAATAAAAAGCAAGCTACAAATATTTAAAATTTGTTGGCAGGAATAATACTAGTTGAAAAGGATGCATCATGCATGACCGACGTTATCATCCATAAGGTATATCGTACGCTTGCACGATAAATAAAACGAGCATCCCGATAGCACTATTAAAAAAAATATCTCAATCATTTTTCAATCAATGTTGATGCTGTTTCCGAATTTATGTTTTTATAAGCGTTATTTTTCAGGAACCATTAAGTACTGTTCAAAATCAAACCTTGGACGTATCCGTTTTAATAATAACTAGCGACCTGGCCAAGCTTCGCCCGAGTGGAAAAATATTTCTTAACAATAATATGTTAATACATACTCATAAACTTTCCTCGTGAATCAATCTATCTATTAAAAAAACCGTATCAAATTGCGTTGCGTGGTTTTAAAGATTTAAGCATACATAGGGGCAGACAGCGGGAAGCGACTTTGTTTTACACTATTTTGTGATGTGACGCAAATTAAACTCCGCAGTATTTTCACTGTAGGGTTTCATTTTCATTTCGCCAGTATCTTTAATATTGCCTTTATGCTCAATAGACATATTATAAATGAAAAGTAGAGATTCTTAATTTGAATTATTTTTTCAATTCATATATATTGATTTCATGGCATAAAATATTTAAAGATTTATATTTGGTTTATTAAATTAGAATTACATCTCCAACTAGCAAACATTTTAAAGATACCGTTAAAATTGAATGCAATATTTTTAATATTCGGTCCATAAAACTAAAATAATTAATATAGGTCTAATAAGATATTATCTCCTTCATTTGATTGTACCTATATTTTTAGGTTCAAATACAAAAAAGAACCAGTATAGATTTTTTTTTGTCTGATGCGTCATTTGTTCCTTTTCTCTGTATATAATACAAATCTATGGTTTCTTTTTTCTATTGGGTTATATTGTACTGTCGGTGATTATTTACAGGGTATATCAAGATCGAAAACGAAACCAGGTGGTACTTTTAGTGACTTCAGAAACAATGCAAAAAAGCGACGATTTTTATTTGTTATTTTTTCCTATCATTATATTTAGATGGTGAATACATAGTTTTTTATAAAATAATAATGTACTAAAACTATGTGTGTGTAAAACTATGGAGTTACCTCTCAAACACGATGATATTTAAAATAAATCTTGTTTCTTTGCGACATTTTTAGATGAATTCTGTTTGTAGTCACTAATACTACTACCCGGCTTCGTTTTCGATAGCAGTCTTGATATACCCTGGATATGTTTGTCCTTTTGGTGTGAAGTTAATTACTAGAAGGCTGGATTTTATTCAATGAACTATGGAAGAGAACTGAGAGTTGAATCTGTATCAGTGAAAGTTACCTTTCCCATACATTTTCTATTTACATCAGTTGAGACGGCTCCCGACACATATAACTTCACAAGCATTAGAGGCTAGTAATGGGCATTATTGCTATTTCAAATTAACATGACCACCTTGTTATTTTTGCATGAGCATACTCCATATTACTGCTATTGCTAATTACCAGGTCAGAATTTGTAAACAAAACAACTAACCATATTTTATAACCATTTTTACATCTAGAATTAAACACACAAAATTTACTGTTCAGTTTCTTATTTATCTGGGTTCGTAAAAAAATCTCTCCTTCATAGATTGCACGGTATAGTATAAAAATATCAATCGCAAATCGCAAAATTTTGTTTATTTAAATAACTTGTGAAATGTTACTATCGACTACACTTGCTATTTGTGATTGCTATTGCTATTTATTCAGTCACTATTAGAGGCTATGAACTTTGATACATCTCACTTGACATTATTCAAATTTATCGGCGAAGTTGTACATAATTTACATTTCCAACGCTATCGAAGTACTATGTGTCAAATTCGTGGAAATGTGGCAACTTTCGATACTTGGAGATGTTTGACAGTATCGTTTAATATTTAGTATCTATAATAAATGGGCATAATTAATGGACTATCGTATCCAAGAGAAGATATTTATATCGACTTAAAGATTAATATGCAAAAGGAATAAGTTTTTTTTTACAAATTTCCCATCACTGGTACTCCACAAAATGTTCTATCGTACGTCGTAACCATAGAATAAGTTTTACAATATATATTATTTGGTTTTAAACTACCCTCTCTTTCCTCTCGTTCTCAATCCATCCAAAGGTTGTCTGGCAGAGATGGCTCAGAGCGATTAGACCGCATTTTGTACTTTTTTATTGTTTTATCTCTTGTTGTTATATTATATTAGTGAACAATGAAGAATAATAAAAAAAGTTAATAAGTTTGGAGTGAATGATAAGTATCATAGAGAAAAGTATCGATTTTTATAAGTGGAAAACTTATAACTTGCTACAAATGTCACACGTCCGAACATTCGAGTTTCGTTTCGGATATCAGAGTAACCTCCCTAGTCATCCCTACTCGTGCCTTCTCATCGCAACTATTCAGTTCCATCCCTACGATACTATTCTGTTCTCTTTGCTACGTCTTTCCACAAGAATTTAAAAATAAAATAAGATATTTTTTTTTTACCTTTTTTGTGACCACCCTATTCTATGTAGCTTTTTTTTTTTCAACCTAATCCATCTAATGGTTGTCTGGGAGAAATCGCGTTAAGCGATAAGACCGCCAATTGTCACCTTTATTTAAACGTGTTGTCATATTTTTTATCTATTTACTATATGTGGTGTTCCATAAAGAATTTATAAATAAAATAAATAAATAAATAAAAGCTAATTGCCTCGATGACGTAGTTGTACGATTATGATTACAACGCTGAGGTCTCAGGTTAAAATTCCGGGTCGAGAAAATTGATATTGGTATTTTCTAATAATTATATCTGCCACTTGTTAATTAAGTTTACCATTAAGTTTCTTTATTTGCTTTTTTTTATTTTGTTTTTCTTTTATGTTGTCATGGTTTCAAATAAATAATATTTTACTGTATTGTGATTATGAGCACGAAGTCAGGAATTTGTTCCCGATATGGGGATAGATTCCCCCCTATTGTGATGGTTGTGTCTTGGGACCGAACACACAAAGTAAAACGTGAGTGAAATAAAAAAAAAAACTCATTGTAGGTTTTCGTGAATTGCAAAGAGCTCTCTCTCTCTTCCCCAAATTGTGGCAATTTAGGCCCAAGTTGAATATAGTTGAACTAAACTCGCAACTAGGCCATCGCTTGTAGCACAACGCTTGTTGAAATGAACCGATTAGTAACAGTGCTTTGTTCAAGTTACATAAACTAGTGCTATCTAGAAAGTGAGTAGGACGCAGGAAACCGGTTGAACGGCGACACACTAGTACATATCGCTATTCTATACGCACTGACGGCCTTATTCCGTGTTGAATAATAAACTAACATACGTGTACTACTAATAAAGTTTCATTTGCGGTTTATACGAAGGGAAAAATATTATCTACAACTGTATGGAAATCAGTCCCAGAGAGTCAGGCCATTTTTATTGAAGCCCAAAGTAATTTTCGTTTAACTACTACTCAAATATGTTCTGTAATATAACTTACACGGGATTAATATAATATAGCTTAGAAACAAATAGGACAAGATAACAGACTATTTTATCACACTGTAAAAACATCGGTAAGTATTCTAAATCACCCTTTGAACAGACGCTCGTCCTTATTCTTAAACAAAGAACTTGCAAAACGTTACTTGGGAGAAACTTTTTTGGGGCGCGCCGTGATTTAAATCCACATCGACGCTCTAGGCAAGTGATAGCTTATCCATTAGATCTAAGTTCTTTGCGCTTTGTCTTGAATATTTACTTACACTGAACAAATACTTTATCGTTTATGTGGAATTTTACGTGAATTTTACGTGAATTTTTCCAAACTGCAACCTAAAATGAAGCCAGGTGTTGGTTTTAGTAAATTTAGACACAATGCATCTAAATGCGATGTTTTTAAAATGAAAATATTCCTATCTTCATATTTAGGTGGTAAATACATAGTTATTCCTATAATTCCTGTAATATATATTCCTGATATCAGCTATAACTATACCAAATTTCATCAAAATCGATTGAGCCTCTGAACTCACAAACTTTCACGTTTGTAATATTATTAGGATATAATATATATATATACATCGGGCTTTATATCGTAGATATAGAGAGATAGAGATATAGAGTAAATAAATAAATAACACCCAACAGTCACATACATAGTCCTGAACCCACATTAAGATCGAGTCTTGTGTCGTGGGTATCAGGAACTACGAGAGACTTTTCGGTCTCACAAACACCCAGCCCCGGAAGAAATATTTTTGTGCCGCACAAATATTTCTCTCGGTGCGGGGATCGAACCCACGGCCTCTCGTTTCATAGGCGGCGTTTAACCGTCTGCGCCACGGAGGCTGTCAAATCAAATCTGTTGTGCGTGTGGCTTCGCTGGGGTGGTACGCTAATTCAAAAACAGAGGTTCTAAATAAGAGATAGAGAGTGTAAGATACTCTTGATTCCTATGTCTGTCATTAAGAGGCATTAAGTTGCAATTTGTTTATGTCGCAAGGTCGACTTTTTATGCCGAACAGCCTAACTTTTTCAGACGTCCGTCTTATTTTATTTTTCTATCCTTTGGGAACATGTCTGACCACGAATATGGAAATTACGTGAGGATTGGATATGTAACGTGTTATAGCAACCAATAAATAAACTCAAACTCAAAAAAACATTATAGGTTATACGTACTCTATAAGTACGGATGTGAGTATTACAAACATTTCATATTCGTTACATTACGTAATCAAAAATCACCAATGACGATAATTATACATTTGAAGCGCAATAGTAAATTCGGCGCCGCGTGGTGGTGGTATTACGTGGACATTCATATTCACATATTTCATAACCACTCACAGAGAATGCCCTTAAAATACGTACCTAAATGTAAACTAAACCTATCATACCCATCAATTTATTTCATGATTGAATAGCATGCTAAATTCGAATATAATTTTACGAGTTAGTTTAGTATTCAATGTGATTATTGCGAATATTGAAAATGTTGTGCTAATTAATCTTATTTTGCCGATATTTCTGGTACTTATAATACAGACTCATATAAGCCGTCGAATCATAATATTCTGTCCCAGACCATATACGTTCCACTGCAGGACATGGGCATCGAGGGTACGATTGAGTTAGGTCATATAGTCCACCACGCTGGCCTACTGTAGTTGGTGGACTTTAAATGCCATAGAAATCGCATACAAATTGCTACGGTATGCTGGTATATCGCTATGATGATTCACTATCAATACACACATGACTCCGGAAACTCAGAAGTGTATACCATCAAGTGACCTGTTTGCCTGTTTTCGCCGGACCAATGCTGTTAAATAAGAAGAAATATTAACATAGATTAACATTACATTGTATTAAACATAATCTCGGTGTAACAAGCATCTTAAAAATTTAATTTTACTATGGAAGCATTTATTATATAACACTGATTTATTTAGCGAAACAAGTTTTATAAGTACTCTAACAGCTTCCATGAAATTAATTCCATACAAAAAAACTAGTTTCGGAAAGTAAATTCGGGTTTAGATTGAAAAAAGTTTTCATTGATACTAAGTACGGATTGGCTTATGATTCGATTTGGTCCGTTTCAGGTGTCTTTTTGTGTGGAAAGTGGGATTTCCCTTTTGAAGATTAATTCGCCGGGAAAAATATGGAATAACCTCTAAACAGATGTAGAACATATCTAACTGGATGGCGCTTATATTATTACAATAGTATTTTAGTAGTATTAATGGTGGTAGGTATCTCATATTTGAGAGGTCGCCTGGGTAGGTACCACCACAATGTCTATTTCTCCCACCAAACAGCAGTGAAAATGCCCTGTTGTGTTTCAGATTGAAGGGCATTGTAGTCAGAGTAACTACTAAACACATTGAGACATCTTATGTCTCAGGATAGCCAGCGCAGTGGAAAACCAAGCATTACTTTGTAATTCAAAGCGTTGTTTGGTTTTGCTACTGTTCGTGAGCGGTCGTATCGCTTACCATCAGGCGTACGGCATGCTGGTCTCGCCATCCATTCTAAATTAGTAAGGACTTCAAATATGACTGTTGGGCACATTCTTTTTTTTAAATATAATCCATTAGTTCAGGATGACGTTTCCATTAATAGGTAGATAATTCAAATAACATGTTATCAACTTATAGGACTGAGCGGGAACGATAGATAATTTTGCTACGTATCAATATGTTTTAATTATAGGAAGTCCAATTCACTATTTCATTTCACATTCCACACTCCATTCATTTAATTAAAAATATTATCATTAATTATCAATACTAATTAGTTCGTATGTAAACGCGAATTATTTGGATACTGAGTAAATTCAAAAATAGCAGCTCAATGCCATATCGTTACCAGAAAAATATTGTTTCATATAAAATTTCCATACATAAACGAAAATATTTAATGGTTAAATCACAAATATTCCTATCCTTTATTAATAAGTAAATATAAATAACACCCAATAGTCACAAAATTAGGCCTAACCCCACACTAAGATCGAGTCTTGTGTCGTGGATATCAGGAACTACGAAAGACTGTTCGGTCTTGCAATCACCCAGGACCGAAATATTTTTTTTGAGCCGCACAAACATTTCTCTCGGTGTGGGGATCGAACCTGCGACCTATCGATTTTTAGCCGACGTTTAACCGACTGCGCCACGGAGACTGTCCTTGGTTTCGAGGAAACATGTGCGCTTCGTGAATGCGCATATATATTGGTCGACAGACCCTTTGTTTGAGTCACAGGTAGGGCTCCTAATTTGTGAGTTTCTCGATACTCTAACTGACAAAATATTTATTTCCGGGGCTGTTTGTGTACTGTGCGGCGACGATCACGCCGCCGTACATCCTGGGATGAAAAAAGCTTGGTGAACTATAGATTGCTCTTGGCCGTTGCCTAGCCCCCGGGAATACAATTGATATTATAATAATGGTAGCATGGTAGATTATAGTGACAGCCGTGCCAGTATGAAAATAATATAATTAGGTTAGACATGCGGTAGCTTGTTGGTATTGGACCGAACGCCGCTGCCGATACGGTGGTCGCAGGTTTAAATTCCAGGATTCATATCTGGGTTATCGGAGTCAGGTGTGTATTTATAGTGTATTATTACGCATTTTAATTGCGAAGGAATACATCACAATCAATAGAAAGGGTTATACATTAAGATTATAAGAAATTGTGAAGTCCGTCAACTTGCACTAGGCAAGCGTGGTGCAGTATGGCCTTACCTAACAGATTGTTGCTACTTAGGCTGGATTGTTATTACATGTTTTAAATATATAAAGTACAAAATATAAAGAGCATCAAAGAACGGCGCAACGTCCCACTTTCAGCTACTTTATTGAAAGTTATAACACAAGCTTCGTAAATTTTAACACCCATCGCGGATGTAAGTATTAATAAAAAGTTACACAAAACTGCCTTTCGGCAGGGATCCCTTGTAATAAGTAATAACGTATTTTACCTAACCCTGGCTTTGCGGCTTGCATAGCAAATTTTACAAAGTATTACCACCCGTAGGTTGTAAGGAGCGAAAAGTAATGTTTCAATACGATTTAGAAATAAATCATTATTTTAAATTTGTAATAACTTATTATTTGTTACTTTTACACGCTTTATATTGGCTTCACTTATATGTTTATTTGTAACCGGCTCTTTTGGGTGCGATTTTGACTCACTTTGAATGTTCAGATTTCATTCAAACTTTGTAGATTTGTCGAGAACCGATGACAATATAATAATTTAAAAAGTACATGACATTACCTTATCCAGAACATTCAGTATTTTTTTTAAGTATGATTGTATAATTTACGCGCAGCTATCTTCCTTTGATGAGATAGCCGTAGATAGATGTTTTTGTCAAAACAATTAAATAATAGTTAAAAAAGACCCAACTAAAAAAAGTTAAAATAATTGATAATAAGTTAATGATTAGAAAGTGGAGTGCAATACAGTCATTTTATTGTTACAAAACGTGGGGTGCTTACAACAATTACTTATCCTCAAGCACCCTAGCTTATGCATATAGATTTATCTACAATACTATGTACGTATTATACATACAAACCTACCTCTTAAATAACTCTATCAATTAAAAAAATCCGCATTTTAAAGATCTAAGCATACATGGGTACCAACTGCGTGTGTGATATCGAAGGGTGCGTCATGCATAATCGTAATAAGGAAGTTGTTGAAGATCAGTGACAAATACACAAGTTATAAATATTTGTAATTTGGTGGTAAGAGTATTAGAAAGGGGTGCAACGTGCACGAGTTGACGTCATCTTCCATAAGGTGTATCCGTGTGAAAGAGAAAATCATCATCACCATCGCACCATTTAAAATATTATCACCTCAGTAATTTTACAGTAAATTTTTAAGTTGAATTTATATTTTTAAAAGATATATTTTTCAGAAACCATTTTTCAAATACATCTCGAAATCAGACCTTAGATACATCCCTATTCTAAACATTATTCTATGTCTAAAACAAGAATACTGATCTCGTTTTAAAATAACCCTTTTAGTCTACAACTTTCCGCGGTGACATCACGTTGGCACGCTGTGCCTATCTCCGGAGCCGATCGACGCTCGACCACCGGAAAACTTTCCCACACTCAATAACCATCTGAATATAAAGTGGGTCGTCTGAATTGATTGAAAAAATCTTGCCATACAAGTTGGGTGGGGAATATTTACATATTGGACGTTTATTGCCGACATTTCACTTAGAATGTATGTAAGGTATATAACTATATTATTTTACTTATTTAAATAGTTTAATATAGGATATTATCTACAATTGAGATATTACACCAAATGGAGCACTGTAAATAAAATAATTGTGACAAAAATAAACAGCACCGTACGACTCCTCTTTCTGTCTCTGACACGATCACTGGTCCCATGTACACGCACACGGGAATCCTGTACCAGCACAATGACCATAGATTTTGTTCCCGATGTCCACTCTAGTATAAAACCTACATTGAGGTACACACAGTGAAATACTTGTTTTTTTACCAAAGGCAGATATGTTTTCTTTCTTTCTTTTCTTTCCATGGGAAGCCCACTACTAAAGAAAAACCTACCCCAAGGATTTCCATAGTAACGTGTTGCTAAATTAGTAGTAAGTTGTATAAATATATAGGGCTACATATTTCTATATATTTTTATATAAATACTGTTGTATCGAAGGTTTTCAAACAGAAGAAGATAATATAAAATGACGATATGTACGTATTAAATAAAATAAAAACTCCAACAAAAAGTCGATGCACCTAATTAAATCAGATTTACGAGTATTTAGATTTAAAAGCCAATGGTATAAATTATAATAATCCAATCTCTGCAAAGGTTACCTGGAAAGATCGCACGCAGCGATGAGGCCACCTTTAATTTTAAGTGACTTAGCTGAAGAGTTTGTTACCTCTAATCACATGAACTACTGATTCAAATTTTTTTTTTTTGTTTTAGATATGTCATTTATCGAGAAATGCTACAGGCTATATATCATCACGCTATGACATACAGAAGGGAATCAGTAGTGAAAATCTAGCAAATACGAGGAAATTTAATTACTATTTGTTGATATTCTAGATTGATAGTAGGAATTGAACACTTTGGCCACCATTTTGAAAAGAGTGCCGTGGCTCGGACCGGTTTAATATATAAGTTTCTTTCATTCATTATGGTCATTATTTATTATGTAAATAAATAAAAAAGCCATACAAAGATGATGTATTTTTTTACATCGTTCTAAGTTCCATTTCAGCGATAAGATGTTACTTATTTTCGATAGCAAAATGTACCTGTCTCCAATTTTCGAGTGTTCTACTCGAAATAAATTATGTACGAACCTTACTTCATTAATATCCGCTTTAGCAGCAAATTTAAAGCCTACGATATTAGCAACGGGCTTAATGTTACGATTTAATTTCCTAACTTATCTCTTGGGCCAGTATTAGAAAAGATATAAAAAATGGGATCTTCTGACTGAGCGAATTACAAACGGGAATAAAATCTAAAATAATAGTCTATATGTTTGCGTGTTGTAGAAGAAATCCTGCTAATATTATAAAGAGAGTTTGTGTGTTTGTTACTTCTTCACGTTCAACTGGGTGGACCAATTTTCGAGGCATTTGGTATGGAAGTATATGCTACCTAGGTATAATACATAGCCATTTTAAATTCTTGATATCCTGAAAATTTTCTGTTCCCCTGGGAGGAGCAAATAATTCAGTATTTTGATAGTCTTTCAAACTCAAAGGGATGATTTAACATAGGTTTAACATAGGCTGTATGAAATGGGATATATGAGAAAAAGACTGCATGCCTTGCGTCAAAAATCTGTTTGAGACAGGAGAGGACGTGATTAAACGGGAGGAGATGGGGAAAACAGAACAAAGGAGCACAGTCATATTGAGTTCAAATATAATATATCAATCTTTTATTACGCGAAATAATACGTGTCTGATTCGGACGGGACTAAAAAGTTTTCTGCACCCGGACGATGTCAGGTTGGGCCGCTAGTCTTCTCCATTAATTAAAACTGCTGCTCTACCTGTGACAATATTTTCATATCTCGTCATAGCGACTCAATTTACCTGATATTAAAGGCAATCCAAAAATGTTTCGTAGTTAGCACATCTTGAATGGCGACACGATTTTGGAGATGGTAAACGATACGCGCGAACGATAAGTGCGTGGTGGCCTGTTGGTGAACGGACCAGACGCGGCTGCCAACATGTTCACGGTGGTCGCGGGTTCAAATCCCAGGGCACACCTCTGACTTTTTGGAGTCATGTGTGTATTGATATTCAATCACCACGCACTAAAACGGTGAAGGAAAACATCGTGACGAAACCTGCATACCATAGCGGCTTATAAGAATTTCTATGGTATGTAAATCCGCCAACCCGCACTAGGCCATCGTGGTGGACTATATGGCTTACCACTCCCAATCGTACTGTCGATTGTAGAGCAGCCCGTGCACTGCAGTGGGACGTATATGGGCTGATACAGAAACGATACGACCGCTCATGAACAGTAGCAAAATCAAACAATACCATGAACTACAAAGCAATGCTTGGCATTTCACTGCGCTCGCTATCCTGAGACTTAAAGTGTTAAGTCTCTATATGTCCAGTAGTCACTCTGGCTACAATGTCCTTCTAACCGAAACACTACAGTACATTTACACTGCTGTTTGGCAGGAGAAATAGACAATGCGGTGGACCTACCCAAGCGGCTTCTCACATATGAGAAAACAACCACCAGTAAAAGATAAGTCTCTATATGTTCAGTACATACAGGCTGAGGCTCAATCGTATTCTCGATTGTAGAGGAGGCCCGTGCCCTGCAGTGGGACGTATATGGGCTGATACAGTACAGTACAGTACAGTATACAGGCTGAATCTAATGGGACTCACCTCCGTGGGTCATTATGACAGGTTTTCCCTCATCATTCACAGTTGTCGCCATCTCGGCGAATACAAATATGACTAGCTTTCGCCCTTTTTGTAATCACCGAATTATATGCAAAAGCAAAACTTTTACGAATTTCACTTTGATTTTCCACGAGACCCAATTATATTCTATCTAAAATCCGCAATTCAACGTTGCACTTTGATATGCAAAGTAGTTTAGCTAGCGTATGGCTTTATGTATAAAATTAACAATTTCATTTTATTCAATTTGCGGAAAATGCACTTTTTTCAAACTGGTATATCAATTAAAAATTAATTTTGAAGTATATTCTCATTGCTGCACTATCCAGAAAAATAGACATAAAGATCACGTCTCATTCTAGGTCCCATGTGACCAATTTATAAAATATATGAAATAATATTCAAAATATTCTGAAATACGCATGCCGTTGCCTACGACATTGTTAGCGTGGCAGCTTTACAAAATGTGTACTTTCTTTGATTCTTGATTGCAGTAACATGAATTTATACCATTGAGGTATTATACTAGAGCGGACATCGGGAACAAAATCCATGCGTATGGCGCGTGCACAAGGGTACACAGTGAAGCGAGAGGGAAGATATTGTATTTCGTAGGCGTGACAGAGACAGAAATAGAATGTACCGCTCATTTCGTTACAAATATTTTGTTTGCAGTGTCCCCTCTAGTGTATTATCTCAATGATTTATACCTATTGTTTGGGTAGTATTCGTACAATAAATAAAACATTGATTACTGCTTTCATAAAATTATGAAACAACAGATTTAATATCATAATCACAAAGACACTAGGCTTAAAACATGTAATCATAAGCTGATTTTAACCAAATGGCCAAATAGCAGTGTAAATGCACTGTTATGTTTCAGTTTAAAGGATATTGTAGCCAGAGTAACTACTGGAAACATTGAGACTTAACATCTTATGTTTCAGGATGGCGGGCGCAGTGGAATTCCAAGCAATGCTTTGTTATTAAAGGTGATATTTGGTTTTGTTACTGTTCATAGGCAGTCATATCACTCAACACCAGGTGAACGACATGCCATCTCGCCATTCAGTGCAATACAAACAATATGTAATGTTTGGACATTCGTTTTTGTTTCAGCTAAATAGTTTCATGCCTCGATAGAATGATTCTTTTTATAAAATTAGCACTATGGTAAAGTTTCTGTAGATAATATTTTTCTTTCCTTCATAATACATACTTCCAATATTTTGTTGTTTTCGGAACTACGAAGTTTTGCACTTAACTCAGTAAGTCTCAGGATTGCTACCATCTTGTCAAACGGTGGAACTTCCCGCCCGAAAGAAGATTATTTACCACCCGAAAGAAGATTATTTTCCGCCCACATTTCGAATAACAACTAAAGTTGGTTATAATAAACAATTAATAAAATAATTATTTTCACACGGAGTCCCAATATTATATTAAGATAATTATCTACAAGTCTTAAGTCGTGGGTATTAAAAACTATGGGATATGTTCAGTCACCCGTGAAATTCACGAAAGCAACGCAACATTTACTTCCGTGAATTAAATTTCCGGAGTCCTAATTTGCTTGTGGTATTATGTCCGTCGGAATTGCAATCATCATACAAAGTGAATAGGGACCAGACATAGTGTCTGAACAGTGTCACGTTACGTGTTAATATACAGCCACATCCAATAAAATATAATTCTGGGTTACACAAAAAATATTATGGAGCAGGAATTAGTCGCGCAGTCAAGGGCGGATCCAGGGGGGAGGTCATGGGGGGTCATGACCCCCCCATGGGCTGGCTCCCAATTGACATAATGCATTTATTATATTGTTGATAAAATTTATAATCACAATTAATTCTTTGTATGTCGATAAATAAAGTAAAAAAGTATGTGTTTGTTCACAAATAACAGCTGTAACAAAGTTAAAAAAATCATTTTTACTAATTCGAGTATTGAAATCGTACTATATGACCCCCCCCCCCCCCCCCCCCCGCCTGGCTTAAGAGAACTATATGACTCCTTGGCGTAAAAGCTGGATCCGCCCTTGCGCGCAGTACCTCGTTTTAATACCGGACTTTCACTAACTACACCATAAGCAGCACTGTGATTTTAAAAATATATTAAATATGTCATAAAAATATATATTATTATAGTTAATTTTGTTGCTGTACGCTCTATTATAATTTATCAAAGCCAAACGTATTCTAACTTTTTCTTTAATCGGTTGTTTAAAAGTATATTTTGTTTTATAGCCAATAAGTATTAATTTCTATGATTATTTATTAAATAAATATGCCATTGGGATTTTTCAGGCAAAGGTAGTGTTTCCAATTCTTAAAAATCTTTTGATAAGTTGACAACAACTTCGATTCGGGCACAAATATCCCACGAATGTTCAATATATTATTTGTTTCTTATTTCCCCGTATTTATATACAAATGGGAAATGCCTGCAATAGCTTCCAAGAAAGAGCACTAAGTATTCTATATTTCAATTGTGTCATGTGTGACATTCCGACTATTCCCCGACTTTCGCATACAGTTATAGTGTGTGAGCAATGTGTGAGCATGCATCGACGTAATATGACAGAATGTAATACTATATGTTTCTACTAGAAGAATTCCAGTTATCTGATTCTGTTATGTATACTTAATCTTATCTATTAGGAAAATGAGTTCCGCAAACATTGGTTAAAACTTAAACAGTCTCGAAGGATCATAAAACCTTTCAATGTTTAGGAAATACTAGGTACGAAAGTGACGAACAGAGGAAAAGTCAGGACTATATAATTATGTCACTGTTGGGTGTGTTTATTTAGTTTTTTTCATTAAACAAAAAATGTTAATAACATTTACTTTTTATTTTTAGATGAAACGCGACATAGCTCCGAAAGTTAGTGGGTTGAAGTGGCAATGGACTGGCTAAAGATGTTGCAGAAGTTAATAATAATATATAATAACTGAGGCAACTTTTAGCTTAACTAGCAACAATTGTGTCAATTGTCATCTGTCATCTGTCAAAAACATAACGAAACTGTCATTCGCTTTGATTCCGTGTTTTTATATTGTGAATACAATGTATGAATATTAAACAATGTTCTTGCTTTTTCCGACCGTATGCTTTGTTGTTATGGATACCAATACGACAGGTCGGCTTTACTTTTGAACACTGAATCAGCTATTGATGTTGACAACGAACACCTTTTCATATGACAGGCACAGCTTTAGCACAAACATGGATGCAGTTCAGTTCAGTTTAAAAAAAAATATGACTTTATTCCAGATGCGACAACCCGCCAATACAAATTTGGATACTTCTGTGCTTTAGGTAGAATAAAAATTAGTTGCATTGTGTCTGTAGTCACTAACAGCCGCTGCCAATAAACAATCCCAATCCAAAATTTGCCATTTGAGATTGACAGCTAAATCTTTTTTCTGATACTATATTGCCAATAATCAATCTCAGTAGTGAAAAAACTATGGCAACATGGTAAGAGACCAATCGAAAAGTAGAAAACAATCCAGATTGACTTCAATCTAATTTTTTCGATTGATTATTGGCATCGGCCGTTAAACTACCACCCGGCTTCATTTTCGGTAGCAGTCTTGATAAACCCTGTAGAATGTATCATTTGAAATTGTGCATCTTAAAATAGGTACTTACAATAATAGTGTTATAAACGCGGTTGTCGGCCTAAGAAGTTGTTGGCAATGTAATGTTTCCCTATTATTCATTAATTTTATTAAGAATATTTTCTATCTGTACTGTACTGTACCTGCCCATATACGGGCAGGGCAAGGGCCTCCTCTACAATTGAGAGTACGATTGAGGGTGGTTAGTCCATATAGTTCAGTAATTTTCTATCATAGTATGTGAAACAGATATTTTAAATAGCACACATTAATACCGTTACCGATCGGACAGAGTACTTCAATCTTCCTGGATATTATATTGCATTTCTTGTGTTGTTTTTCTATTTTACTTTTAGTGACAAAAACTATAAAGGGCTATTACTTTTTTCGGCTAACGTTATTCGATGCCTGTTGATGGTTCAAAAATATGCAAGGAATTGCTCAGAACTAGGTATTATTTATTTCTTAGAGAATATACAAATTTGGTGTCCGATTGTTTTAAGCCTTTGTATATTTCAAAAGCTTTATATAATTTTCTACAGATTCAATGGGAAGATATCAAAATGGACTATAAAAAATACACTACCATCATAAAATACTTTAATAACAAAGATTGAAGTATATTATGGTATTAGATTTTGTGAACCATATTAAAAATAAAATAAAATAATTGACTGAGCCAGGCCTCTCCCTTCTGCAAATGTAGTAAAAAATAGTTCTCGGGCATTCCACAATACTTTTCAATGAAAACAAACTGGGTTAAACAATTTTTATGTATAAAAGTCCCAATCAAACGACGCCCGCACGCATAAAATAATTCCAAACGGATTTGCTTAACTAAACCTGTTAATACCAAAAAACAAAAGGGAAAATATTTTGTTATCCCTGTGAGCCAAATCCTCTATTCACGAGACAGGTTGACAGCTAATAACAACGTGGCATTAGTTCCATATTCGGAACAAAGTGTATTGTTAGACAGTGTTAGAAGCAGAAATATCGGGCCACCAAATCCTCAGGGACCGAATTTGATATACAAGCTTAGACGGTAGGAAAGTGGTCGTAAAATTCAACGCAAATAGAGTCACGAATATAGTTGAAATTATAAAAGGTCGCCGAGGTCTTCATGTCGTAAATTATGTATTCGATGTGGGGACCGCTGTAAGAACATTAAGAGTACGGTTTAGTATAAAACATGAAAGTGTTGAATGAATAATAGCAAATCTTTCAGATATAGTTTATTTATTCAACTACCGATTCATCAGTGCTCTTAAACTTTGCGCTTATTTTATCGTAAACTAGCTGCACCCGCGACTTCATCCGCGTGGAATTTAGCAAAACCTTATTTTTCTAAAGTAACAGAATTTTTCTAAAATAAATGTAGCCTATCATTTTCATCATTATCAGCCCATATACGTCCCACTGCAGGGCACGGGCCTACTCTACAATCGACAGTACGATTGAGAGTGGTTAGGCCATATAGTCCACCACGCTGGCCTAGTGCGGGTTGGCGGACTTACATACCATAGAATATGCTATGGTATGCAGACAGACAGACAGACAGATGGATCATGGACAGACAGACAGATAAAAATCTAAGATCATATTCGTTATAGGTATCGTGTATATAACGATATCTAGTTGGACATTTTCTTTAATTTTCACTTTACAAACAGACACTTCAGTTTTATTTATATGTATAGATGTATAGATTACGTATTCTACGACTAAAAGAAGTATACTAATGCTTGGTTCTAGGCGATTTTATGTCACTCAGATAAATAAAATCACATTTATCAAGATGAGATATACTTACTAAATGCAATCATAAATCATAGATGTGTTGCCGGCACATCAAATCTGGACAGGAGCGGGAAGGAATAAGGATTGGAAGAGGAAAGGGGTATAGCGTAATTTTGGATAATGTAGTTTTTTTTTTTTCATTTTATTTTTTAATTACAATGAAAAGCTAAACGAGCATGCCGTTCGCTTTCTTGTAAACGATACGACCGCTCACAAATAGTAGCAAAACCAAACAACACCTTAAATTACAAAGCAATGCTTGGCATTCTACTGCGCTCGCTATCCTGAGACATAAGATGTTAAGTCTCATGTCCAGTAGTTACTCTGGCTACAATGCCTTTCAATCCGAAACACAACAGTGCATTTACACTACCGTTTGACGGGAGAAATAGATATTGCGGTTGTACCTACCCAGATGACCTCTTACATATGAGAGACCTACCACCAGTATATTGCGGGTATTACGGTTATACTCTTTAAAATGTAGTTAACAACAGCTAATTAAATATTAAAGTTGAAACACTAGTGTTTAGCGACACTTGTGTTTTTTTGCCCAGCATACTCTGATGAAACTGGCTTCCAAACCGGTGGTAAAATGAAAATAAAAATCTGAAAAACGATGTACCCTAAACAAAGTAAATAATTATATTTTTTGTAAATTTGACTATTATTTTTAGATATCCAAGGTTCAACCAAGCCGCATAATTGTGTTGAGTAGCAAGAAATTACCATTCTTTAGTTTACCTATACGAAAAAAAAATTGCCATGAAGTAGTTTATAAATCGTAAATCTATAAATAATGATAATAGTTTTACTACAGTGTGTTCTTTTTAAAGCTATTTTATGTTTAATTTTTAAATAGACATGACGCGTCGAAGTAGAAAGCACTTGATGTTTAAGGTATGGTTATTATTAAAATAAAACTATTTTTTAGGGACTTTATCACCGGTGAAACATTTTTCAATGTGTAAAATTTGCGTAAGTTTAAGAAACCAGTATGGTTATTAGTAGTAGGTCGATAGTTTCTGCTGTTCTGCTCAGAACTGGATGCAAATTGGAAGTAATAATTTATACTAATATAGATGATTAGGGTGAAATTTTCATCCTTTCACCAACACTTGTTCATAATTTAGAAGAAGTTTACGTAAGTTACCTGCAATAATAGAACACAAACTAATATTCAAATCTGACTTTTTTTTCATATTATAGGTTACATAATCATTATAATATTACATTAAGGAAAAGTTTTCTTCGCCTTTCAAATAATAACTTTAAAACACTGATTTTCACTAAAACAGGCTTGAAAGGGCCTTTCTATTGACAAGAGAATAAAATATCGAAATGTTGTCATCTTTACATTCTTTAAAAAGTTGCAATACGAACAAAAAACAATTTTACAAACACACAACAAAATAAAATAAAATTCATTTTTATACGTGTTCCCATAATTCTACCTGTGCGGTGTATATATATACATATGTATATAATACGAACATGCATGCCCACAGCACGTCTGAATCTCTATATAAAAATGGCAAAGTGGTTTCCCAAAATTTTTAAACCATCCCAGAATTCCATTGAAGTTGCAATATAAATAAGTATTTAGTGTAGTCATCTGCATTTTTTAAAATTTATATTGTATTTATAAAGTGAAAACTGTTCCGTCTTCAAATATTTTTGTTTACACGTATATTCAAATGGTTAAATTTGATTGGAGGTATTTTGATTTCCATAAATAAATAACCTTTATTATTCTTATTTGGAACAGTAAAATACACTACCCGTAGACCAGTAGGTGTATTTATTACTGTAGCATGATTAGAAATTGCGTTTTCTGTGAAACAATGAAGCAAATTCTTAAATGTCTTAATGAAGAAAATTATTTTATAAATGGTAAGTTACTCATATGTGATAGGCTACGTGGATAGGTAGCTCCGCAATGTATTTCTCTGGCAGTGTTAATTCATTGTTGTGTGCCAGTTTGAAGAGCTTTGTTGCCAGAACCTATCATCTTATATCTCATTTGGCGAGCGCAGAAGAATGCCAGGCATTTCTTTATAACTAATGATATTTTTAGTTTTGCTACTGTCCATGAACGGTCGACGGTCGTATCGCTACCATTAGAGTTACAGAGTTCTTCATCCTAAATGAATTCTGTCAATGTAGTTTACGTACTTAGGATACAACTTTTGTATTTATATCATTGACATAAATATATAATATATGGAAAGGTGTATGGTGTTATAAGTTAAGTGGGGCGCGTTCCAATGGAGCGACAAACGCGACGGCAAGAATTTATCACAATGATTTTGTAAATGCATTCTTGACTGCATTATGACAGAAAATTAAGTAAAAAGAAAATAATTCTTATCATCATTAAGAAATATATCTAAATCAATATTTATTTAAGAATGTTTCTTTCCACGCAACTACATATTTTGTCTCATAGATGTCGCGATTTTCATGGCCATTTTATTCACAGCCCCATAGTACTGAAGCGCTTCCTTAGTTTTTAAATCAATGATTTATAGATATAATAAATGATTTACATTTAGAAACGAAATATGTGAAATATTATTTCGCTATGTTTGAGATGGCAACGAGGAGCAATTATGTACTAGTGAAATCCAGCAGTGTTGGCAAATATCCACCTATATGTGCCTCAGCAATATATGCGAGGAGTTGGACGTCGACGGCAACAATTGTTCGCAGCTCCACCACATTGGCGCCTATGCTATATGAATAGCGCTCCAACTGGGCTATTCGTTTAGTAAATATGCTCACACAACGGATCCAAGATGTCGACATCTTCTATGCCGGGTTTGGCGATCTTTACGAATCTGCTTTATTGTTTCTGTCGCACTTTGATTGTTAGTATGTTTATGTAGAGTTTAATTTACGTCATTTGTTTTTTATATTAATTATTATTTTTTATTTCTCATTTGATTATTTGATTTATTAGAATGTTTTATTTGTTTTGTTTTACTTTGTTTCCTACCTTAAATATTTCGTAAACTAAACATGTTTGTTTTTAAAAACACAAACACATTGGTAAAACTGTAAGTTTATGCTGGAAAGTATATAAAAAACTATACTGTTATTTTTAAGCATTAATAATCACCTATTCCAGGAGTATTGTGATTGATTATTAAATACCCTGGCTTAGTTAATTAATTTTGTAAAAGTTTTTAAGGTTGCGCAGCTATTAGAGTTAATAACAAAAGTTCTGTAAGCTTAGTTTCGCGTTAGTTCGGCGAAAACTGATCACGTTACCAGAATAATTAGGTCCCTGTGGATTAGAACAAAATTACAAAATGTTGTAAGAAGTTTTATTTTAATATTTTAAGTTTTAAATGTGATATAACTACCATTTGATTTCCTTGGGCTGTGTCACTAGGAAGAAATGCCATACGACTCTGGGTATTTTTTACCACCAATGAACATTCGGATGAAGGAATGTCTTTACTGGCGTGTTTGTTTCAGTCGGTAAGATTACAAAAAAAAAATACAAAATCTTTATTGCTTACAAAATTTTCTTACATTGCAGCTTACATAAATGCTCGGTTATAGTTACAATATTTACCCATTAGATATTGCTGATGAGGTAACCATGATTCCCACACTGAGCTCTAGGCTTGTTTATTGAGATTGCCGTGCAGGAACGGTCCCGGTAGAAGCTGGAGTGCTCTGTCTCTGGGTTCCCGGGGCCGTTCCAATTGCACCGAAGAGGGTCACACAGGATTTTGGTTAGAATGCCGTAGACCGCTGAATACAATATAATCGTTCCACTTTTCACCGAGGTAGGGTGTTAGCGGCAACTCGGTATCAACGAGTCAAAAAAATTAGAATGTTAGATTGTCGACGGGGAATTACCCTTTCCCCCTTCACTTCCTCTTTTCACTCTTCCTCTTTCGAGAGTTCTGCAAAGCACCTACGCTTGAAATTTTTTAGATGGTTATTTATTTATTGATATCCAAAAAAAGCTAAATATTCCTACTATTATTATAGAACCTAAATAAATATATAAATATGTATTTAAAAGGGTAACGTTGAAACCTATCGCGTGCTTACGTATGCCAGTGCGTTTTTCTCGCAGGTAACAGTGAGATGTATTAAAATTTTATGTTCGCGTAATAATATAGTATCTCCATAACACTGTTTTATTATTCTATAAAATATAGAATGTTGCCCTTTGTTCGTCGCATCGAGTCAAAAGATGACCTATTTTATTTACATCGTAAAGCAAACGTATCTGAATGTATATAAGACGTTTTATTTTTCTTTTCTTATAATTTTTAGTATGTATCTAGAAAAAAGTCCCTTTTTGCGTAAGTCCAGGTGACAAGAGGACAGCTCAACTCGTTTTTTTGAAATAATAGGTAATAACTGCTGTCCTTAAACACCTACTTATAAAACTTGGAGATTTGATGCGTTGCCTGCCTTTAAAATGGAATAGAAAGAAAAAAGGAAGAGAGCTATAAAGCCATGTCATGCCACCGACAATTTCATTCTCTAAATCAAATACGACAGCAAAACTATCACTTCGAATTGATTTTCTGGGAGACAGTCGTATGAAGTATATAGACTCTGCTCGTCTGTTGTATGTTAGTAGACTGCCTAAATTAATAAACAGTTTCAAATGATGTTTTTTTTCTTTTCTTTTTTTTAACGTTATTAGCTGTACAATCCATATTTTTATGTTCGTTTATTTTATCTTATCTTTTTTAATAAGTAAACAGTTTTATTTATATTGTTAGCTATATTGTACAATTTTTGTTAATGATATTATTAACTGTATTGGTAATCCTAAGTTTCTATATTTTAATCCCTCGGGAACTTAACCTAAGTCAAAAGTCGATCCAAAGTCGAAAGGGAAATATAATATCATTATAATGAATCGGTTTGGATTAATTAATTAATCATCATAATATATAAATATCACATATTAAACACATAGGTCATGATTTCAAACCAAACCATTCCACACATAATTAATGCCGTGAGGAGATTTACTTTGGAACTAAAGGACTGCGTACGATGGAAGCTATATGATAATGATTGTGTAACTCTGTGATTGGAATAGTAATTGCTTATTCTAATATGTGCCGACCTGTATATACAGGGTGTCCCACATCGATGCCACATGGGGTGGAAGTATTTTAAAATGTTCTAGATAGACAATTTTACTGAAATAAGAGTGAAGACATCATTTTATGAAAATAATTCAAAATGCATTCAAAGTTTTTTGAATAATCGCATTTCTAATTAAAGAAAAGTCCACTTGTATAACGGAAAAAATAATTCGTAATAATGTTGAAATATTGTTTTTCAATAATTGTCTTATTGGTACTGATGTCTACGAAATAAAGCTCGGTAACTTACTATGTGGTCTCAGGTTTATGTAAGTCAATGTATATTTTTTATTGCAATGAATGGTAAGATAAGCATGCCATTCGCACGATAGTAAGTAATACGACCGCTCATGAACAACGGCTCATGTAACAGAACCAAATAACGCAATGAATTACAAACAATGCTTGGCATTCAACTGCATCGTCGTCCTGAGACATACGATGTTAAATCTTCTATCCAGTCGGGCTATAAAGTCCTTTAAACCGGAACACAACAGTGCATTTACGCTGCGTTTTTGTGGGAGAAATAGTGATTGCGGTGGGACCTACCCAGGCGGCATACGAGAGATCTACCACCAGGGACTATTCATACTGTTTATGCTATACGAGTACATAGTAGATGCGTGACATAAATCACTATATGTTAAGAACGGATAAAACATACTTCGTGTTCTCATCAATCCTTTTATTATATCTCTGTAATACTTTTATACATCCTCGCATTTTTAATGCTTCCTTGTCGTAAAAGATTATCATTTTCCTTTCCAAGCTGTCCTTTCGCATTACACATTTCTTCCTCTGTAGATATCCGCAAAACATTAATAATATAAAAATAAAATTGTAATTTATTGAGTTTATTTGATATGTTACTCCATGTGCTCAGTAAAGGCTCCTTTTTGCTTTAGATATGTTTTTTATTACATGGGATAATCCTCATGAATCTCAGTTTACCTTAAGGATTGGTAGACAAGGTAAGCTGGATTTTTACCGGCTGAAAACCATATGACCTCGTTCAGTATAAATAAGGGACTCCAGATCTTTCGAGGAACACGCCAAGTTCACGATATATTTAGCAATAAGTCTACAATAATTGTAATATAACTGGATCAGCCCATATACATACGCCCTACTGCAGGGCACGGGCGTCCTCTACAGTCGTGAGTACGATTGAGAGTGAAAAGGGCAAATAGTCCACCACACTGGCCTAGTGCGAGTTAGCAGAAGTCCACTATACTAGTTCTAATTTTATAGGATTTTTTACATAGATGTATATTCAAGGGGTTTTCCAGTTATAGTAACTAACATCTATCAGCACAAACATAATATCAAAGTCAGAGGTGTATTTATTGGAGTCGAAACTATGACCTTCGACTTGTTTGTCATATCTGCCCCCAACTAGATTATGGATTACATAAGTGAGATATTTAAATATATTATAGTCTTATCAAAGTATGAAATTTAGAAAGATTGATAAAGAAAAGCAACACTTTGTTAAAATACTAATTTGATGGATTTACATCGCGGTTTTAGTTTTACATTTAAATGTGTAAAATTCTAAGAATAATTTTAAGATTTTTTTACGATAGAATTTCTTAGTATAGCCAAATTATTCCCTGAAAGGCATATCGTGTAGGTATCATGTATTTATATGTTATGTAATAAATACATAAATAAACATAACAAACACACATCTTATTTTGTGGGTATTAGATAGAAACTCTAAGAAATATTTTAGTCTTACAATACTCAGATATGATTATTTGTAAGTCATAAAAATGTCCCGATGTGGAATTCGTGAAAAAACGTGGCGTCTGGTCTCACAGCCTTCTCAAACAACTACACCATTCACCGCCACGAATCCAAAACAAATTATTTCTTTTTATTCTCACTACACAGCAATTATATCATACACTCAAAGTTTAACTTCTCAAAAATGGCTGTTTCGGTTGAAAACAATTTTTATTTTGCACGTGATTAAAAGAGACATGGCGCTGTCTAGCCTAGATCGCATTCATTCCATTGATGCAAGCGAGTAGGTCAAGAGACTTCACTCAGGAAGTATCCATATCAAGCACTTCGTACGCCGTTGTGAACATAATAAAGAACATTTATTAAGTCATTTTGTTTTCACTGCATCTTTTCACGATTTTTTTTATTTATTGCAATGGTAAGCGATACGACCCCTCATGGACAGTAGCAATACCAAACAAAACCTTGAATTAGCAATATTATGTGTCTGATGTGGACTAAACTAAAACAATATCAGTAAGCCAGGTCTGGCCGCTTCTATATTATATTCCTGAGTTGACTTAAATATCTTCGTTCATAACATAATCTGTGGACAGCTCGTGGAGTGCCAGCTTCGTCAGCATCCCAGACTCCACACCACCAAATTTCCACATGTCGGAATACAAAATCTATAAATGGGTTTGGGATTATAATTATATGTATATCGAAATGACCCCCATAAGATCTTCCATCAGGTAGTAAATGGTTACCAAAATAAAATTTTAATTCTCTGGTATGGTAGAGCCACTCTATTGTCAGTCATGACTTGGAATTAGTGGGTAGGCTCGTCTGGAGCGGCACCACCGTCTCACAGGGGATCAATATAAATTTACAGCTTTGCTGAATGCCCAATACCCCTTTCCTCTTCCCATCTTCTGCCTTCCCACTCCCCTATCCCCCTTGTGGGTGTTCATGGGCGGCAGTGATCACTTACCATCAAGTAACCCGTTTGCTTATTCAAAAAATGTGGGACACGTTTTGACATCGACCGTTTGACCATGAAACCTTGTATTACCTTGCTTTTCTTGTATTTCGGTTGACGTAAAAATAACTCGATAAAATTCTATTACCAAGTAATAAAGGCGTAAAATTCCTCACTGCTCCTTCTTATATCTCGCCTTCTCTGATAATTTAGTGCAAGTGACATGTAGGGCATCTCACGTGAATCGGACTGCGAAAAAGTGAGCTTCTGAAATTCCGTTGCCGGTGTACCATTGAGTTTTAAGGCAACCTATAGGTTTATAAAAAATATTGAGCAGTAGTTTCACTAATGGGATATTCCATTCTATTTTTAAAAGTACCTTAAGTTATGACTACGGTAAAAACAACTATTTTATAAAATATTATTTTTTTATACGATCAATGTAAGAAAACGTTAGGCTTCGTGTACAGAATGATTACGTCACGCCGTCTTGGAACCTAACCCACGTAAACCATGGCGGTGTATTTTATAGAATGGCAATTATTCCAATAAATATGAGTTTTTTTTTTTTTTAATAGCCCATAATGTGTCTCACTGCTCGGGAAAAGCCTCCCTTTTGTTGCTCCACTTGACCCTGTCCTCGGCGAGGTCTTGCCAATTTGGCTCGAATGCATACAACTCTTCCTTCGACCGCATCTTTGGTCTTCCGCGTTTTTTCCGGCCATGCGCAGGAATCCAGCTTGTATCCAGCCTGGCCCAACGGTTTCGATGCATTCGAGTCGTCGAGTCGTGACTCGAAACATGAGTTAATCTCTTGTAATATTTTATTTAAACATTATTTGCTGGAAGAAGTATTAGAACTTCTTTATTACCGTTTAAGGTTTACACAAAAATACATCATAATTATCATATTGCTATCCAATATGGCGGCTTCCATTCCGCATATTTGTAGAACAATAAACAATAAAATAAAAAACTTGAAATGTTTAAAACGAATTTAAAATTAATTCCATGATATTTTAAATAATAACTTATTATTGGCTAATACTATATTATACATATATATATTATTTTAAGATTTTTCCGTAATATGTAACTTACACATGACTACCGGGCGATCTAAGTGCGTCCGGTACATACCACGCTGCTTCCGACAACTATGTACTTTAAATCATGCATTTCATACATTTATAAGAATTCCGTTTCTATTCTTTTTTATATTTATATTATTACCTTTATTTAAAAATTCTACATTACAGAAATTCTACATGGAATCGGGCCAAGTTTTAACATTTGATTTGAAATGACTTATGAAGTACTAGCTGTGCCCGCGACTTTAACCGCGTGGAATTTAACAAAAACTTTATTTTTCTAAAATAAAATATTTTTTCTAAAATAAATGTAGCCTAAGTTACTCCTTATTATATCAGCTACCTGACAATAAAAGTCCCGTCAAAATCGGTCCAACCATTTCAGAGCTGGAACAAACAGACAGACAGATAGACAGACAGACAGACAAAAAAAATTAAGATCATTTTCGTTATAGGTATCATGTATATAACGATATGTAGTTCGTTTTTTTTTTTCATTTTACAAACAGACACTTCAATTTTATTTATATGTATAGATAACAAAGAAATAGAGTTTCTAATATCAATATAAAATAAATATAGACCCGTATTATTTTATTTTATTTTTTATCTAGATATATAATTCCACTATTATTTACTATCATACCTGCAAGTTCTCGATCGAACAGTGAAGCGGGCCGTTTTTTAGTTTTGTTGCAGCAGCGGATAAAAATTAAACCATTGATCCACTGTTTATAGTGTGTCTTCATGGCCAAGTTTGTATGTGATAACTGCTTTAATTTATGCACATTATTATGTATTTATAAAACCACGTTTTTCTTTCTTTCACAATAATAACACACACAGTATTTGCAAGCAGTTTCTATATAATTAATAATTGTTAATATACTAGTTTATATTCCTATTATCACCGACCGGAGCGACATGCGTTTTGACTGCCTGTGTCAGGGAGAATGAGGGCGGATACCGGACCGAGTGCACGTGCGCCTCCGCCTACTCAGTGCCACGGCGGTGTTGTCGAGATTTTTTGCTGTAATAATTTAATTGTTATTACTTTATCGGCTTTGGATTTATTGTGCATTTGCAGATACTTAGTCTGGGTCGCCCTCTATCGGCGCTTGCGACTTTGTTTGCCGATTACCTAATTACTATAATATGAATTGGTTATCATCGTTATATTTTTATTTATTATTATTATTTTTTTACTTTTTTTGTGTATGGATGTTTTATGTTTACTATTTATTTTGTATAAATTATCAGTCTTTTCTAAATATATGTACAAGTACCTATGTATACTGATTTTAACCTTAACACCGACATAGTGCCCGGATGTCACTAAGGTCCCTCATTGAAAATCAGTGCTGTGGTACTGCTTATGCTGTGCTGCAGTAATAAGCTGAATGAGGGTTCCTGTTGTTGGCAGAAATAGTAACAGAATGTTATAGTCCATCTGTTATTCATTATATAGTTAAATAATGTATATTTTTTGTAATACCTAATATTTTCTATGTTCTCGAGTTGGAATGTTGTTATTATTATTATTATTTTTGTTTATTTTGCTTTTGTATAATTTATACCAACAATAAACTTTTTTTCTTTCTTTCTTTCTTATTATTAATGCAAAACCTCAATATTAAGTTTTCTTTGTAATTCGATCAAATAAAAAAACGACTTCCAAAAAATACTTTTAGCGACTTTTAATATTTTTTTATACTATACCCATAAAAATATTGCGCTTTCATATTCAGACTAGCAAATAAGAGTACAATTAAGCAAAATATGAACGGATTTTAGAGCGTTTTTAAGGTTGCTGTCTGTTTCACGGATACACATGAAATTCTATTTCTCGAAATCGCAATTCAAGGTACATTTTCCATCTGAAAGCAATTTTTTGTTGTTGCAATGAATGACGAGACGAGCATGCCATTCGCCTGATGGTAAGCGATATAATCGCTTGTGGACAGTAGCAAATCTAAACAATACCATGGTTAAAAAGAAATGCCTGTTAAACATGTTAGTCCTGTTGAAAAGAAAAACATGTTAAGTCTCAATAACATGTTAAGTCTCAATATGTCAAGTAGTGTCTCTGGCTTCAATGTCCTTCAAACCGGACCACAACAGTTCATCAACACTGCTGTATTATTTATTGTATTTTTTATAGCAACAACATTATACATTAAAAATAATACTTACGCATGATATTGTGTAAAACATAGCATTACTAAACATTGTGTTGGTTTCCAAAGTTAAATAATAAATAAATCATGTAAACTAAATACAAAGGGGTCGGTAGATAAGAAACTAGTGAACCATTAGAACGTTACAACAACTTCGCCATGCCTTTGAGAACTTATGTAAAGTTCATTAGTGGGTCTATTCAGAGCAGTTTATCCGGAATGCAGCGTTTAACAAAATGTCACACTGGCATGTGGCACTTAAATGAATGGGACAAGCATAGCAAGCATAGTAAGATTCAATCGCGGGCTCGTCTAATTTAAATAATTTGAAACAACCATTCCTGATGACCGAATACGAAGCTGGGTCGTAGTTTAATGACTTCAGACAGAATGCAACTAAACTTTTTGCAAAGTGACGATTTTTTTTTTCGTTTTTTTTTTCTATCGTCGTATTTGGGTAGTAAATATATAGGTTTTTTCTAAAATAATAATAATGTACGCCCTTATGGCACCAAAGGCTTAAAGTATTATATTAGCAAAAACTCTGGATTTACCACCTAACACGAAGATATTTAAAAAATCATAAAATAAAATCTCGTCGTCGCGTTTCTTTGCAAAATTTAGTTGCGGTGTATTTGTAGTCACTAAAACTACCACTCAACTTCGTTTTCGTTAGAAGTCTTGATATACCTTGTATATTAAAAGTGCTTATATTCACAGGTTCAAAATCGTTCGTTTTGTTTCTATTCTGTATCTGTATCAGCCCATATACGTCCCACTGCAGGGCACGGGCCTACTCTACAATTGACAGTACGATTGAGAGTGTGATTTGTTGCTATTGTTGTTAAAAATATATGTATATACGTAATATGGTACTTGAATCCATTTTTTAATTGCATTTATCAATCCATATCTAAAATCAATGATGCTGATGATGATAAAGCTTATACTGAATATCTACCACGGAACACTGAAGCATGGTCGCCGGCATCAGCAGCATTCCCAGAAGAGCATTGCTTAAGAATTGCTATATAAACAACACAAGATGGCGAAGATGCGTTTTGGATATTGAGTTATTATACATTTACAATAGTTAACCAAAAATATTTAAGTATTGAAAAATAATTAATATGAAAACTTCAACATTACTCGTATTTCGTCCTAATAGCCCCAATTGTTATTGTATTCAATTCCTTTTCGTCGCTTATTTGTATGCTGTCATTACAAGGGCATATCTATTTCTAAACTAAAATAAAAAGTAAAGTAATTGGGAAAAAATGTTAATTGCAGATATAATCAAAACGCACGTTGCTGGGTTATAGAAACTTATCTCGTCCAAATTAGAATTTTAAAGGTCGGGTCACTGTAAAAAAATATCCACGTTCATTAAAATAATAAAATGATAAACAAAATGAATTTTCTCCGAAAAATACAAACGATTACTATTTTAAACGTTACAGATAATAAAATTCCATTTATTGCGATTATTTCTTATATAAATATACGGACACTCTCACATCGATAGAACCATGGTTTTGCCTTTAAGTATTTAAGCACGGATAAAAATACAGAATTTCGCGAATGAAAGCAACAAAAGGCAGAGGTTGGTTGTTGAGAGTAGGTTGCACATTTATACGCAGCCATTTCACTCAGAGATAAAATGCAATTGTTCCGGTATGTTGCTATGAATAATTTTTGAAAAAGCCTTGCAAATTTGTAGGTTTAGTTACAAATGAAAAAAAAGAGGGTTGATGGTAGATTTAGAAGATTCAATCCCAAGTGTCAAGTCCCGTCAATGTTTAGTAGCAATGTTTGAGTTGACAAGTAAAATAACTGTATTTGTTGCGCTCCGTCAATTCTGCTGCGAATATTTTGGCACACAAGTTTTTTTTATAGCAATGTATGGCAAGATGAGCATGCCGGTCACCTGATGCTAAGCGATACGACAGCTCATGGACAGTAGCAAAACAAACAACACTTTGAATTCTAAAGCAATGCTTGGTATTCCACTGTGCTCGCCATCCTGAGACATAAGATGGAAGGTCTCAATAAGTCTAGTAGTTACTCTGGCTACAATGTCTTTCAACCCGAAACATGCATTTACACTGCTGTTTGGCGGGAGAAATAGGCATTGAGGTGGTATCTACCCAGATGGCCTCTCACAATTGAGAGACCTACCATCAGTAAATGAACCCCATATAGATGATCTATGATCTTTTGGCATCCGAATGCGGTGTCATGGTGTTGTCAAAATATAAGGAATGGTTTTTCTCTCTTCATATTTCATTAAATTTGAATTTTTTGACGTGACAACGTCTTAAATTAGGTTGCGGCTGGGAGTCACTTATGAAAAAGTGTAACGCCCGGTAACGTTACGATGAGTCACCGAACGAGAGAGAGGCCCGCCGAATGCCTTGCGTCTCTCTCCCACTCAACTATGATCTAATTATAGTTGAGTGATTAATTTAATTATATTCATATCAATAAATATTCTACCGAGAAAAAGACGTTGTCACGTAAAATCTTCGCCCGTAAAACCGACTTTACAGGCAACCATTTTTTTGTTTATATTATGAAAAATATCTCAAATGCGTTGAATATATATTTTTTCGAATTGTATTTGTAATTCCAAATTTCGGCACACGCCAATGGAAGATACATGACTTTTACCTTAAAGTAGGCTACAATATACTTTGAGAGATTTAGAAAATTTATTTTTTATTACAAATAAATAAATAAATAAATAACACCCAACAGTCACATACATACACATTACATTACAATGCATAGTATACTGTGTTGCCCCATTATTATTATTACATTATTTTGTAAAATAGGACCTCATAGATATCTTCGGAGCAGATAAGCAAAACTCCTCAAAATTGAACACTTCTGCAATAATTATATTGTATTACTAGAGATTGGGATGAGGGACGAAGAACGATCGGCAAAAATAGGTGTACTCAATATCTCCGGCAGCTTTGAGCCAATTTCAGTGATTTTTAAAATCGGAAAAAGTCGTAAGAACAGGTCGGTCACACAAAAAAGCCATAAAATCGCATATTTTTTTCGAACCTGAATATTTACCTAAATCAATGCATATTTTTGCCACATTTTTTTAACTTGTGAACGTTTCGAAGACTTTACTTCGTACACTTATTGTAAAAAGGACTTTTTTCTTTCTTTCTTTATTGCTATGAATGGCGAGACGAGCATGCCGTTCGCCTGATGGTAAGCGATACGACCGCTCATGAACAGTAGCAAAACCAAACAACACCTTGAATTACAAAGCAATGCTTGGTATTCCACTGCGCTCGCCATCCTGAGACATAAGATGTTAAGTCTCAATATGTCCAGTAGTCACTCTGGTTACAATGCCCTTCAACCCGAAACACAACAGTACGTTTATACTGCCGTTTTACGGGAGAAATAGACACTGCGGTGGTACCCACCCAGATGGCCTCCTACATATGAGAGACCTACCACCAGTAGTAGTAGTAGGACTTCCTTTATTTAATACTTTTAAGTTAGTAGTTCAAGATTTATCCCATGGAGAGAGACCTCACAATACCTTGAAGTCTAGCTGTTAGTTTCTTATGTACCGCTTAAATATATGTAAGATTGGGAACTTGGTATGCATGCTTCCAAGAATTAGATCCATACATTTTTAGGTTTGCGAATTCAAATAATACTCACAACTGTCTCTTCCTGGAGTATAAATTATTAGCTCATGGAAGAGGGAAATCGGTTCAGTAACCAAACAATATCATTATTCACATAAAAAGGGAAATTTCCGTCACATCATTTGGCTGTATTAGGGCGATGTCGGTGAATTTCATAAATCATGATGATGGCAATGTAATCCGACTGTGAACGTATTCCCGGAATACGCATCCGTTAATAAAAATTAATTTATCTGTAATATTGCGACTTCCTTTTAATCAAACTAATTGTTTACTTCTATTTTGAACGATATTTTATAACTTCACTTATGTATGTTACCTTATTTCCGAATGAATTTTAACCTTTTTTTATTTCGGTCTAACTGTATCTGTATCTGTATCAGCCCACATACGTCCCACTGCAGGGCACGGGCCTACTCTACAATCGAGAGTACGACTGAGAGTGGTTAGGCCATATAGTCCACCACGCTGGCCTAGTGCGGGTTGGCGGACTTACATACCATAGAAATTCTTATGAATCGCTATGGTATGCAGGTTTCCTCACGATGTTTTCCTTCACCGTTTTAGTGCGTGGTGATTGACTATCAATACACACATGACTCCGAAAAGTCAGAGGTGTGCCCTGGGATTTGAACCCGCGACCACTGTGAACAGTGGCAGCCGCATCCGGTCCGTTTACCAACAGGCCACCACGCACCTAAACGGTTTCGGTCTAACGCCACCTACTTATTAAATATGTACGTATTTAGTACAACGTTCTTTGGGGAGTTCAGAAGAGTTATGTCAGCCTTCCAGCTCAAAACGCGGGGACTTCTGTACGCACCATGTGTATGTTATAACCGAGTAGGTCCCCAAACGGCTAGGCTAAGCCCCAACAAATCTACTACGTCTACCAAGTAAAACTTTCAGGGGCCCTTAAGTATATTAGAGGAGAGGAGAGGCTGACGGTATGGATGGACAGATGGATTAAGCTCTTTATTTATAAATTTACCCATCGTGATTTGCCTGATTAGGAAATATTCAAAGGTAAGTCAGTTACAAATATGTGGTGATACACTTTTCAAATGTAAGATGGTAGTTCAAGTGTCTTCATAAACGTTGTAACTAAAAATATAGCGAGAAGAAGCAACGATTATATTAACCTTTTGTTTAATTATCGTCTTGTTAGGATAGAAAATAAAAAGTTTACCCTAAAAAATTGTGTACATGTCCTTTATTTTTTGCGACACAATGGTACGCAAGGCCATTATTATTTCAGCAAAAACTGTATTTACTACACAAACACAATGAAACTTAGAAAATTAAAAAAAATATATAGTTTTTTTGCGAAAATGTTAGTTCACGCTGACCGAGAATACTATCTGTATCTTCTGTCTATATAAGCCTATATACTTGCTACTGCAGAGTACGAGTCTCCTCTATTATCGGGAATGCGATTAAGAGGGGTAGGGCTATATAGTCCCCCTTACTGGCCTTGTACGGATTGGCTGACTTTACATTCATAAAAATCGCATTGGTGTGCAGGTTCAATCAAAACCTTTTCCTTTACCGTTATTGTACGTGATGATAGCCTTTCAAAATACATATGACTCTAAAAAGTCAGAGGTGTGACCTGGGATTTAAAGTCACTAACATGAACATATTGGCAGCCACGTCTGTTACCAACAGGCCAACGCGTACCACTCAAAGTGTTTCCCAGAAAAACGGACAACAAACATCGAGTTGGCCGCTTCTCCGAACGCCGTGCCGCCGCCCGGGGCAAAGTCTCACATCGTATTGTATTACGTTTTGCCGAAAACGTTCGGTCAGCTAGCTTATACAGTTATTTATATTGAAAAGCAAAAAGAGAAGGTTTATATTTATTGAAAAATTGAATTTCGAGCTCTACGTGTGTTTTTGTGAGTAATAATTGCTATCTTTAGAAAAACTTTGGGACTGAAACTCCAAATCGGCGAGATTACTCCATAATTTTTAATCAAACCTGAACTAAACATGGTGAATAAGGCCTACCCAACAGTACCGTAAGGAGACGTGCGATCGTCACAAAGAGCTAATGTGTTGTGGACTTACAGTATCAGTGCAGTTCCCGATGATAGCTCTACTTCAATACCTAGACGGCTACGCTATAAATTAGTTTGATTGTCAGGTCACAATCATGTCAATAATTTATTTTATAATATCACTAAGACTTTCGAATCACTTCAGGATAAATTCTTATATAAGCCACGGAGTGATTACCCGCATCTAATATTTTTCACACTCGTAACATTCCAAATGTCCCAGGCCTGTACTTATTGAGATCAATAAATTGTATAAATTGCTTTTCCAATGTTCGATACAAGACGGCAGATAAAACCGGGATCTGACATTTGAAGTCCCATTTGCCTCCACGTTACTTGTAGACGGGGTAGAAAGACATATTGCGACAAATTACACCTCTACCTACTACCTTTGTTTCAAAGGCTAGAATCGCTCGGCCACTCCTCACTACGCCGGTACTCGTCGCACCCTGTACCTTGTTCTCACTGAAATGGATTACTTATTCTCAAGGCTACACCGAATATTTTAAAAGCTTTTTTAAAAGATTCTAACGAGAAGTGGACAGGCTACTAAATTATTTTATTATGAACTCTGTCGTTATTTAAAACAATAAGGATAACGAGATTAGGCATATAACAAGCGGGACATGATTAAAAAAAATAGTGCGTTTATTTCATTGATATGAATAGCCTTTTATCCAACTACAGCGAAGGTTTCTCATGCTTTTTTGTTTTGTATTTTGGTATTTGCATCCAATCTACACTGTACCGAATACATCATATTTTAATGTCGTCTTTTCTTAATCACTGGGCACACCTTGGAATTTTTAGTTTTATGGATTTGTTAACAGTCATTCACCAAGCATTATAGCGGTGAAGGAAAACTTTTGATTCTCGAATTGAATCGAAACTGAATACTATAGCCATATGTAAAGATTTTGTGGGCATGTAAAGTCTGCCGAGACTCACTTGGCCAGCGTAGTGGAACATATGGCTTAACCCCTCTAAATCGAACTTTCTATCGTAGAGAAGGTCCATGGCCTACAGTGGAATAAATATATTGAGCTGGTTCAGATGTCGCATTGCGTCTTTTGACGCGTGGTCAGTTTTAGATTACATTTACGCCGCTAGTGGCTATTGTGTCATGTTGTCTTTTTATCCAACTTTTATAACATTTTAGATTTTCCAAGGCACAAATAATATTTAAATTATTTCGCCTATACCCTACTTCTTAGTATGGGATGCCCCATTTGAAACGGCTTTATTCAGAGCAGATAAATTAACAGAAATACAAAACCTTACTCGCTAATCTTACTTGTGTAACGTTTTATATATTATGTATCCTATTACGAACGCGGTGTTATGAAAATTCCAGATGTTCTGCAGAATACCTGGTCAGATACCTACGATAAGATCTGTCACCTACCAGAATTATTTAACATTCCAAAGGCTAGACAAATTCAAGAAAGTTATGATCTATAAAAACAAGATGAAAAAATCAAATTTAATATTGTCAACTGTATAGGTATCGTATTTTTTTATTGCTATGAATTGCGAGACAAGCATGCCGTTTGCCTTGTGGTAAACGATACGACCGTTCATGAACAGTAGCAAACCCAAACGACACCTTAAATTACAAAGCAATGCTTGGCATTCCAATGCGCTCGCCATCCCGATACATAAAATGTTAAGTCTCAATATGTCCAGTTGTTACTCCAGTAGTAATATAACTAATATAAAACGAGCTCTTATTAACAGAAGATATCTATCCACGGCACCGCACAAAATACTTCGAAAAATCCAAACCTCTGGGAAAATAGTTGAAATTTAATCATCATCAAACAACTTCTATACAATTTATTTGTGGTGTAAGTTGGTAAAATTACTGCAGTAAAAAATTCAATCTTCTTAAAAAGAATTTGGAGTCGAACAGTTTTTTTTTTTTTGACATCTGCAAATTTATTGCTAAAACTTTGATTCTTCAATTACTGTGGAAAAGTTAAGCTAAACTTCAATTCAACTTTACAATAAAAAATAGGTTAGATTAGATTTTTACGAATTATTTATGTCTTCTTAGGTAGGCTATTTAATTTCTGATATTTTATTATGAAAGCTGTACATAAACTCACGCCTTATTCCCAAAAGGCTAGGCAGAGGTGCAACCAGGGCACCCACATTTCGCCTTCTATTTTCCACCCCATGATGCAGGCGAGCCCATTGCCATATTGGGCATAAATTCCAGATAATGAATAGATAAACCAACATCACTTTGCCCGATCCGGGATTCGAACTCGAGACTCATCGTTGTAATCGTACTGTACCATAACTACGCCACCGAGGCAGATATATAACAAGTATTTGTTTTAAAATACTGGTAGTAAACAGATTCATTCATTCATTCCCGATAATATTCATCTTTTCATATTCCTGTTATCTTTTAGAATACAAGATCGTATGTTTAATATGACAGGAAGATCAAGATCCAGTGAAGTGGATAAGCACTTATAAAGGTGGCCCTTGAGATTTCGATGGTCACATTTCTGCTTTATTCAAAGGCCCCTTTTTCCGTGTGTCATATCTCCACGTATACCGTATAACTTCAACCCATGTTAGATTGATTACAAAATGTTTTGGAATAGAAGAAACTATTTCTAAAAATAATGCTACTACTAATATAAAGGCGACAGTTGGTGTGTATGTTACTTCCTCACACTCAAACGGTTTGAAAGACGTAATAATATTTGGTGTGGGAGTAGCTAATAAACTGGATTACCGCATACTCTTTATCCGGAAAAACGTATTGTACCCGTGGAATGATCAATAACTTTATATATTTAGATTATTGTGTTTACTGACCCAGGTAAAAAAAAATTCGCTTAAGTAGCGTTATTTTTTGCTACTACCTGGGAGCCTTTGATCAGTATTTTTAAAAAGATTGCTCACTATATCCTAAGTTGTTATACCTCGCTGGATAGCCAATTAAACGTAGATATTATTAAATACATCTGCAGTATAACTGCCATATATTTTTTTTGAAATATTTAGGAAAGAAAAAATATATTTTTAACGAATTTATTTTATGTTACAACTTCAACAGTGTCCCACGACCAAGCCAGTTCAGTAAAGTGTAATTTTAGTGTTGAATAAAATAAAGTAACTTATACACTACACAAACATTGCAAATACAAATCAATTTAAGGCAAGAAAACAGAAAAAAATGGACCAATAGACAAGAAAACGATATTTTAAAGAAAAAACTTCAAAGTCAAATTTCGTGGAAACGGCTAAGTTTAGGATATAGGGTCTCATAGACAAATCGGTCAGGAATGATGGAAACTACAACCTCTTAAAGAATCTAGGTCGACTTAGCCTGTAACCCTGTATATATACCGGGTATATCAAGACTGCTACCAAAAACGAAGCCGGTGGTAGTTTTAGCAACTACAAACACAATGCAACTTAAAATTTTGCTAAGAAACGCGACAATTTTTTTTTATCATTTTTTAAATATCGTCATTTTTGGGTGGTAAATCCATAGCTTTTGCTAAAATAATAATTTAAACTCTTTTATACCTTAGAGTCTTTATAAATAAAAGGGTATACACTATTATTTTATGAAAAAATGTTCATACCACCCAAATACGACCATATAAAAAAATAACAAAAAAAAAATGGTCGCTTTTTTCCAACATTTTCTGTTGCATTGTATCTGAAGTCGCTTAAACTACCAGTCGGCTTCATTTTCGGTAGCAGTCTTGATATACCCAGTATATGCTACTCTTTCAAACTTAAAAGGACATAATGGGATTGAATGTAGAGCTGGTGAGTTATAGGAGAGACGGTTTAATGGAACAGAATGCAAAGGGCCTAATGAAAAGCAGGGCATATAACAAGACTTTACAAGGAATTTTTCTGTATAAATATAAAACAGTTCGTACACGAAATAGTATATATCTAATGTGAACGGGACTTAAAAAGTATACGCACCTGGGCGAAGCCGGATCAGGCCTTTAGTACCCAATAGTTTATAATAATTATTTAGTACCCAATAATTCATAGTATAATCGTTTAAGAACTTTGTGTTGTAAATATTGATTAAAAATTGATTGTATTATTATTCAACAGTGTAATATTTAATTACCCTGTTAAGATGAATTATTGTCATACCTATGAAATGAAAGGAATAAGAAAGGGTGGATTAAATATATTGGGCTCCTTGTCAATGAGCTTTACGAAACGGTCAGGAATAGAAAATTAACTAATAAAAACATTTATAAGACCTAAAAAATGTTAACAGTGTCTTAGTAACATACATATAAGTATATACTCGTAAATATTAAATAAATATACTTTCACCCTGTAACTTTGATTTAAGATATTGCAACGAATGAGATGAATTAATTTAATAATATCGATTTGAACGCTATGAAAATAAATTAAGAATCAAATATATAAAAACCTTTCATAGAAGTAATTCATAAAGCTTTTAATTAGGGAAAATTTATGTGAACATCAAATAGTTTCTTTGCTAGTTGGAATCTTTTATCTTGTAATTTTTAACGATACAAGACTGTGAGTGTACTGTTTAAAATACATTATTTTATTGCTATGAATGGCGAGACGAGCATGTCATTCTTTTGATAGTAAGCTTTTGTTTTTCTAAAATAATAGTGTATACACGTTTATTTTAAGAAACGCTATGGTATGCAAGCGTTTAAATTATTATTTTTAGCAAAAACTATGGATTGACCACCGATACACGATCATACTTAAAAATCACAAAAAAAATTGGAGCGTTTCCTTGCGAACTTTTTAGTTGCATCGTGTTTACAATCACTTAAACTACCACCAGCCTTTGTTTTCGGTAGTAATCTTGACATCGTCTGTATATTATGTAAAAAAACCTATCACCAGTGACATATATAAAATAATGGATGAAATAATTTGCCAAACTAACTAAATTAATCGCCTAATTTAAGCTTCAATCGGTCGTAATCATTGTAAAACACTTAGTGAGAAATACGGTCCCAAGTAGACGATTTTACAGACACTTTGTATGGGATTAGGGCGAAAGGAATTACACAAATTTTCTCAGACGTGGATCGACTTCTAAATTGAGCGCACAATAGCTGCTGGCTTAGCAATTAGGTCAATTACGGTTCATCCCTCGATATTGAGCCAAAAACTGCTTCATTCGACTCAAATTGCTATGGTCAAATGATGTTATTTTTTAAATAAACGTATAACATTTTACAAGAGTTGTTAATCTAATACATAATCCTAAGCAACTTGTGTTTTCTATCTTTGTGCTGAACTCAAAGTTCATTAGACCAACTCGCACTTGACCGGTATTTTTATTACGCTAAAGTTATATTTCTTTTATTTTAAACTGCTTTATGGACTACGATTTTCTTTTTTTATTGAACACCCTTCTAGATTTTATATAAAACAATATGGTATATACTATATAGCACTTTAGAATTTGGATTCACATATGATATATAGTGAAAATTTGAAAATTTTCAGTAATGTATTTTTCCACTTATTTTACGTTATTTTAAAGGTTCACGGGGATACCACAGGCAAATTACAGCAGCAGTTTTATTGGACATCGTTAATATTTTAATGAACTGTTTTTATTTATAAAATAATAAACTCATTGTATTTATTTCGTAAATAATTGTTATAAAAAAATAGTTCCGACCCAATACAACTGGTGCACCGGGTGTTTCAAAAACATCGTGAGTCTTTCCGATGAGACTCAATTTGCAGGATTACTACGATTTTCGGAGTTACGATCTGAAACTATTTTTAGGTTCACTGAAAGATTACTCTTAGAGCAGGAACACACCTTCAGCCTCTCATTTCACAACCGACGTCTATGCCCCAAAGCTGGCGAGGAATGCAGGGCACCATGGCATCCATGGACTCAATAACTATATTACCTCCTATAATTGTAAATTTAGCATATTATTACGACTGTTAAGGTGAAATCATACTATAGTATTCCACCTTACGCATAGAGTAAAGAAGCGACCATAAATACTAGAGAAACGCGCCTTAGACCGATCTGAACAATGGATTCTTTTGTTGTGTGCACATTATCAGTCGTACGCTTAAGACGTGACCTTGTATGTTCCATTGTCCTGATTGGCCAGTTAGCCGCTTCTAGTATCTATGGCTGCTTCTTTGCTCTATGCGTAAGACGTACGTACGATAGTATGATTTCACCTTTAGTCACTAAATTCTTCGCATCAAAAAAAGGGTATTACAGATTCCGCTAATAAATCGGTTGGTCTGAGTATTGAAAATATTATAACAAGTTTTTGCAAAAATTTTTACAAATAAAATTATAATAACATGTTTGACAAAGTGCGTGGCGGCCTGTTAGTAAACGGACCAGATCCCATCAAATCCCAGGGCACACTTCTGACTTTTCGGAGTCATTATGCATTGATAGTCAACATCGTGAGGAAACCTGCGTACTATAGCGATTTCTTAAGAATTTCTATCATAGGCCATCGTGGTGAACTATGTATATGGCCTAACCACTCTAAATTGTACCCTCGATTGTAGAGGAGGCCCATGCCCTACATGGGACGTATAAAGGCTGATACAGTAAGTTTTAACAAACAAATACGCTGTTTAAGTTTTTAGAACATTTGTTTAGAGCTAAAAATGTAGGCATATAAAATAATAATATTAATATATTACTTATTATTAATATAAAATTATAGAAAAAAATTGCTGTTGAAATGACTATATAGATATAAAACATTACTAAATTAAAGTAGATAAAAGAATTTTGAATACACTCTATTTCTCTACTAATTATTACGTCTCAGCAGAGTGCAACAGACAATTATCTCTTACCATTAAGGACATAATTATACTGGCCTATTTAACTGCTTCTTCACGCTACAGCGGAAGGACCCGTCATTACATGCGGACCGGCAAAATGTTTCATAGCTTAATGGTGCGGCAAAAATAAGTTCCGTCTAGTGGACCTCTTGGTGACATAACTCTGCTTTTATAAGCATATGTTGTTCTGAAAAAGAAAGTTAACGAGGGAATAAGTTTGTGCTATAATGATATTTCCAATGTTCAATTATTATAATTGTAGTGCCTGTTGTGTCCCACTGCTGGGCAAAGGGCTCTCTTTCCGCGTTCCATGCATCCCGATCAAGGGCTTTATATGACTAATCCTTCGAACAGGCATCCAATTCGTCTCGCCAACAGCGTCTAAGTCTTCTACGTGATGGACGGCCTTTCGGGACCCATTCTATGGTGGACTTCGCCCAAATCTCTTCTGGCATGCGACACACAGTCCAAATTGAGCTTATTTTTGGCTGATGTCGGTTAATTTGGTTCTATTGTATTCTTAATGCGGTCTGAGAGATTGATACCCAAAATGCTGTGCTCTATTGCTCGTTGGCAAACAATATTAACAAACAAAATGAAATATATAAAGTTACTTAGTATAAAATAATATTTTACAGAGCATACAAACTCGTTCGTCGGGAATATTTTATGACTGTATTATTTAATTCTCAAGCCTTATATTATTACCATTAAAATATTCAGAAATTATGTTGTAAGTTTTATCGCATAATTTTTGCTTAATGGAACTTTCTTTTTTTAATGGTTAAGAATTTAATATGAATGGGAGCTTTGTAATAACAATATGTATTGTAACCCCTACAATTTTTCTGATTCTATGGAGTCTGGTCTTATGAAAAGCTAGATTCATCATATTTTTATTGTAAACATCGCTGATTACTCGAAAATGTTCTTTATACTTATTGTTTTTTTCGCCCTTTCTTAACATTAATTTATAGCATAAATTGTAATAAAAACATAGTAATATGAAAATATTTTCACTCCCGCTATATAGTTTATAACAAAACAAGATTAATCATATCGAGTATTATGAATATGCTTATCTTGATTATATACTATGTATTTTTTGTTAATAACACTATAAGAATTATTTTCCCCAATTATTTATTTATGCTGTTATGGATAAAATCCACAAATATAAGCACTATTTTTATTTACGCTTCAAGTAACCATCCTAGAATTAGAATATTAATTTCGAAGCAGAGAGTCCATGATATATTGTTTAATCATCTTATATGTTACACTATCTTTGTTGTATGTGTTGGCCATGCAATAATTAATGTATTTTCTTTCTCTTTCTTTCTTTCATGATGAACGGGATTAGAAGTTTGTAATAGTGATCCACATAATGTTGTCCCGTTTCGGGCTCATGTTACGAATAGCCGGATGCAATCAGGCCTGTGTTATTTTAACTCCTACCAGCGGGAAATAACCCGTCTCACGTTGGAGAGCACCCTCCCTGAAGTGCACTCAACCTACTTGGTGCGTAGGCAATTTGTCGTGCCGGATTAAAAAGTATCAATAAACAATACAACTTACTGTTATTACATTTACATGCTTGGCCAACCTCGGCCAGCCTCCACCAACGCAAGCGTTTTAACGAGGTGTTTGGCTCGGCTGGCCTTTGGCTTGTCTTTGTTCATAGCTTGGAGTTAGTAGACGTTAGCCCAGCCTCAGCCAACGTGTAAACGCACCATTAGGTCTCCCACGTGGGAGTGACCACCTGGATAGGTACCATCGCAATGTCTATTTCTCCCGCCAAACAGCAGTGTAAATGCACTGCTGTGTTTCGGAATAAAGGACATTGTAGCCAGCGTAACTACTAAACATAATATTGAGACTTAACATTTTATATCTCAGGAAGGCGAGCGCAGTGGAATGCCAAGCATTGCTTTGTAATTTAAGGTGTTTGGTTTTGCTACTGTTCATAAGTGGTCGTATCGCTTACCGTCAGGCAAACGGCATGCTCGTCTCTCCATTCATTCATCATCATCATCATCATTATATTAGCCACAGATAGTCCACTGCTGAACATAGGCCTCCCCCAAGGATCTCCACAATGACCTGTTGGAAGCGGCCTGCATTCAGCGACTTTCTGCAGCCTTAGCCAGATCGTCCATCCACCTTGTAGGCGGGCATCCGACATATATTTGCATATCCATTCATTGCAATCAAAAAAATAAAAAACAAATTATTCAGTACGTAATTACATTCCACTATGTATTGATTACAATTTTACGGACTCAGATAAAACAATTGGCGGAGGCCAAAAGGAACTTTTCATTTCCACAGCTGCGGAAAAAGGTTGCTATTTTTTTCTCTCCCTCGCTAATCAATACTGGGTTCTAAATGGGATTAGTGAGTTCTGGAATAGCTACACCCACTACTTTTGATTACGTTACTCTTGTTGGAGGCTGTGCCGGCTGGCGTTTTCTCCTAAAATTGACTTTGAATGTTATAATATGGGCAGCATTTTCTGGCCGCAATTGGGCTTGATCACTTAAAATATTATTTATTTATAATTAAGCTTATTTACTTACTAGAATTAGTATGGTTAACACCAATTACACTTATTTATATATTATATTTTATGATCAAGAAGGATAGACGATGTGTTAAAAAATGTTTTAAAAGGCCGCATGCGGAATGTTTAGGTTGCTGTCGAAATCTTTGGGGGAGGTTTATATTCAACAGTGGAATTCTTAAGCTTAGAAAAAGAAGATTTTTTAAATAATATAATTTTATACTTTTTTTATACTATAGCTTTACGTACCAACCACCACCGACGAGAATATAAGAATAGTTTAAAAAAAGATTATCAGAATCGCGTATAAACCACCGTGCTGATGTTTCATGGAAAACCAATTAACAAAAATGAAAAAATAAAGAAAATAAAAGAGTTGAAACATTGGCATAGCCGCAGGTAGGCCAGTAATTAAATGCACGGAAACAATGAAACCAAATTAAATACACTCAAACATTAAGTAACAGCGGCAACAGAAATTATAATGGTTATTTCAATATAACACTATTATTACACGTGAACGAATATTTAAATTATATACTGTAAAATAATAAGATAAATTCCGGTTTGTAAATTGAAATCGTAGGTCATTTCGCTTCCGTAAACATTTGTTCGATTTGTTTCATGCCAGTTACAATAAAAATGCCTGTGCTTTCATTGACATAAATATATGGACAGGGCGGAAAGCGCATAAAGTCTTCCGACGTAAGTGGTGCGTGCGCTCCAGTACATCTCTAGTGGACCATTACTGAAATTAGTAGTCGCTCGCAATGATTTTGAAAATGATCGATTGTACTATGACAGAAAGTTTTATGAAAATAAAGGAAAACCATTTTTTTTTTCAGCGTTTAGACGAAATATATTGAATTAAGTTAATTTAATACTTATTTTAGCAGCATTTTCACGGTCATCTTTTTGAAACTCCAAATGTACTAACGGGTCTATCCATAATTTTTAAATCAATGGGTGCTTTCTTATTTTCACGGTCTATAGTGCCTATAATTCAATTTGCAATATTCTGACCTCCGTGTAAAAAACGTGGTACTAGGATGGCAAGCGTGGTTACGTACATAGAGATATGATAAAAGATGGGGCACAGTGAAGTAAAGGGGCCTCTTTTAATCCAGATGGCTGCTGCTACCAGTAATTATGCAATAAATCAACTATAGATGACAATTATGGTAAAAAGAACCCTAAGTACATCGAAATCGACAGTATCGTAAGCACTGAAGAAATTGTGAGCTTACTTATTCCTGATTCGGTGCTAAAATTGATATGAGTCAGAATAAAAGTTATAATTTAATTTATATCAAAATCTGAAAACCAAAACCAAAATGGTTATGGTAAATAAATTGTAAAGAGTATTATAGTTCCGGTACGTTTCCGATCATATCTATGGCTCCTTCCCTGCGATAATGTGGCCCGCATACCGCAATATTGTACTGGTCCAAACCGTCGCGTCGGTTGCCCGCGAATCGGGCGGACCATTTTTTTTACTGCAATGAATGGTGGGACGGGCATGCCGTCTGCCTGATGGTAAGTGATATGATATCCTGAGACATAACTGGTGGTGTCTCCCATATTTGGCAGACCGCCTGGGTGTAGTAAGCAGTGCTCCACTGCTATTTAGCGGGAGAAATAGATATTGCGGTGGAACATACCCAGACGGCCTCTCACCTCTCATACGAGACACCTACCTTCAGTAAAACCTATTCAATTAAACCTACATTTAGATTTTCTTATTAGTTGTACTGCATTTTTATTAAAACTTTAATTCGTGAGAACATTTTCATTAATCAACCACGCCCTGTAAATGGGAAAACAAGCAAGTCGAGTGAATTTTGTTACATTTTTTATTTGAACATACATTACATAGGGTAGAGACATTTAGCAGCATTTTCAGTGTAAACAGTGAATGTTTATACAAATTTAATGCGCAAAATTACAATATAATATAAAGTAATGAAGTTAGTAATAAAAATAAAATGCATCAGAAACAACAATCGAAAATGTTTACTTATCAAAATATGGCGAATGTGAATCAAACTTATGATGTATTGGATTTATTATGTTTGTTAATAATATTGCTACAAATGCACATGAAATTTTACTCTAATGCTGACAAAAAATACGTTCTAATGATAAAATCGATCAAAAGCTTGTCACTAAAAAGTATTTTCTTGCGACTAATATGAATCATATTAAGAGAAATACAGAATCAGCCCAAGGAGAGCCGCAAGCCTACATACTTCAAATATTACCAGCATATAATAATTCCGTCCTTCTCAGTATTCAGTAGCCATTCAAAACATTCTCATTAACAATTTATAAAGGTTAATTGAAATCCCATATCAATTAGGCGAAGTGTTCTTGTCAAAATTGTCACATCTGTTAGTAAACGGCTTGTGAACCGACACAGTATTGGTAAATGGGTCAAGGAATTTTAGTAAGGACGTCCAAGTTAGTTGCTTAGAAATTGCGCGGTATGACCGAAATTCTCTTTGGTTTACATTTTGGATGTTGTCTAGCTTTTGGCGTAGATTCACGTAGGTTGAATATTAATTATCGTTTTATTTATGGATGACAAAAAATACCAGGTTAGTCATAAAGGGTATATAAAGAAAGGAGGATGCTAATCATCTAATCATTATGCTCATCATATTCAATAACTTTTACAATGGAGCCAACCCTGAAATCACGATAAATAATAAGCTGTTCCATATATTTTGCAGATTGAAACGATTTTTTTAAATATCAGGGTTACCATTATTAAAGTTATTCATGATGAATGAAGCATCCTGCTTTCGTATTAATATACTCTTTATGACTTACCTTGTTTAATGTATGAATGTAGGTAAAAAATATTTTTTAACTTTATGATTTAATTATTTGAATGCACGACATTACGCGGTATTTTTCTGAAATGTCGCAGCAATATATTATTATTTTATTTATATTACTTCTCTGTTATGTTGTTAATATGTAGGTTATTCTACTTGTGCCAACCCGCACTAGGCCAGCGTGGTGGACTATATGGCCTAACCACTCTCAATCGTATTCTCGATTGTAGAGGAGGCCCGTGCCCTGCAGTGGGACGTAAATGGGCTGATACAGATATTCTACTTGTTATGTTATAATACTGATCTCCTTAGTATGACTGGGCTTACATTTACGTAATATATAATTATTGGTCCTCAAGTTAATTTAACGCTAAACAATTAAGTGCGAAAATAGAATACCCCCTATAATAAAGGACTTAGCAACCGGGACTACACATTCACTGAAAGTACACCGCATGCAGGTGATTTTGGCAAACTTCCAAATAGATCGCCACGTGAACGAAGCTTAAATATCGTCCATATATTCGAACGTTATCCTAGGGTATAGATTGACGTGGACTTTGTGAAAGATCACATAATTCCCTGAATGATATACATTTTTAAAATTATTTTCTTATTTCTCTGATATTTATACATGTTTTGTTTTAGTGCAATGAATGGCGAGACCAGCATGCCGTTTGCCTGATAGTAAGCGATACGAAAACTCATAAACAATAGCAAAACCAAACATCACCTTGAATTACGAAGTAATGCTTGGCATTCCACTGCGCTCGCCATCCGGAAATATAAGATGTTAATTTTCAATATGTCCAGTAGTTACTCTGACTACAATGTCCTTCAGTCCAAAACATAATAGTGCATGTACACTGCTGTTTGGCAGAAGAAATAGACAAATAGTTATTACACATATCGCCTTTCGTTTAATGTGGCTACTTATACAGCATTTGAATTAAAACATAATGACAGATCAATAATAATGTGTTCAAAACTACTTCAGAGTTTCTAATCAGTATTTGCGGTTTGGAATTCCATTAATTCCCTGAAATGTTATACATTGCACTCGGTGCATTCAGCTGTGGTTAAAACCTATTCAACGTCCATTACTGTAATTAAACCAGCACTTGATGTCGATATAATCGAAATCATGTCAGTCTGTTAAATGGCAATTGTGACAAAATGTTTTCTAACTTTTTATCTTTGTTCCAAATAAAAATATAACATGAATAATATAGGACGGCCATTCCCACAAGTGACCGATTTAAACGTGGCGTCATTTCCGCGGTTTCTTTTGGCGGAACTTATGACCGGCATTAATTTCGTCTAAAGAAGTTACTCGTGCGCGCTCACCTGTTTAGCTCGCCTTTTGAGGATTTCATGTAGATGTTTTGCCCAGCAACTTGTGTTACATAATTATTTTTCATACGAAAGACCAGATTTAATGTTTGCCCGTAAGGTATTTCACACGAATTTATTTGATGTTTTTTTTTATTTCAATGAATGGCGAGACGACCACGCCGTTCGTGTGATGCGATTCGACCACTCAAAAACAGTAGCGAAACCAAACAACACCTTGAATTACAAAGCAGTGCTTCCATGCATTCCACTGCGCTCGCCATTCTGAGACATAAGATTTTAAATCTCAATATGTCCAGTACTTGGTCTGACTACAATGTCCTTCAACCCGAAACACAACAGAGCATTTGCACTGCTGTTTTGCGGGAGAAATAGACATTGCGGTGGAACTTACCCAGGCGGCCTCTCACATTTATGAGAGATCTACCACTAGTAAAATTTGATGCTCTATCTGGACTGCATTGCCATTACTGACAGGGGCAGTGCAGTCGCATTGTCGTGCTCGAATCGATATACACTAATATATAAAGTTGAAGAGATTGTTTGTTTGTGCCCGCTATGTTTAGAAACTACTAGTACGAAATGAAAAATGATTTTTGCGTTGGATAGGTAATTTATCGAGGAATGCTATAGGCTATATAACATCACGCTACGACCAACAGAAGCGGGGCAGTAGTGAAAAACGATTCTAAAACGGAGAATTTTTATCCATTTTGAGAGGTTCCGTTGCAAGTGTTGTGTAAATGAATAAAGGTATGTTACAATTATGTATAACAGGATTTTTTCTCTAAAAATTCTAGCGGGACAAGATGGGATGGGAAAATAAGTAGAGGATGACAGTCACGTTGAGTTTTGAAATAAACCAGTTAGTACACAAAAATGTATGATGTAGACTGGAGTCAAAAAGTATCTGCACCCGGGCGAAGGTGGGCCGAGCTGCTAGTAAAAAAAAAACATGTTTCAGTTTCAGTTTGTGTTCAGCTGGTTGCACTAAAGCTGCAAGTACCATCATGTGACGTGCAAATATGAAAATAAAATAAATAAATAAATATAAATCAATATAAAACACCCAAAAGTTATACACATAATCCTGACTCCACACTAAGATCGAGTCTTATGTCGTGGGTATCAGGAACTACGAGATACTTTTCAGCCTCACATACACCCAGATCCGGACGAAATATTTGTGGGTCGCACAAACATTTGTCTCGGTGCGGGGATCAAACCCGCGAGCTCTCGTTTCACAGGCGGCGTCTAACCAACTGCGCCACAGAGGCTGTCAAATAAGAATATAGGAGCTGTCATAAAAGCTCTGAAATATAAATGATTTTCCATTCAAAAAGGACGACTTAAGACAATTTTTCCGCCTCATTTATAAAACATTGGAATCGGAATTTAAAATGTGATAAAACAGAAGCGTTAGAAGACTGCACTGGTAATGCAAACAAAGCAAAATGTACCAAGTCGCGGAGCTGTTTTAGATCATTAACGGCGTCGACGTAACTACACTAACAACATCCTTGCTATGGAGTATGAACACAGGGTTTTTTATTAATATTCTTGACTTCACTCGCGCTGCAAACTGCATTGTTTAATGGTTTAGAAATAAGATGTTTCTTAAATGGTAAAACGCTTTCATTGAGATAAATCCGTGTTTTACAGTAAATTGTTTTACTAAAATTGGTATTTACAATTTTAAATAAAAATCATGAAGTGAAAAATAAAGACATTAGGTGAGAGAGAAAGAACTGAAACTTAAAAACCAGGTGATACCATTCTAGAGTTAAATAAAAAATATATTGAAATAAAAGTATTATTTACGGGTTGTATCGCGGAATTGATTTAAGTCCGCCCCGTGACCATGAAAACTGTAAAGTAATCGAAACGTTGGGAAGATAAAAATGTAAAAATTAAATCAATTCCGCGATAAAATCCGTAAATAATACTTTTATTTCAATGTGTAACATTCGCGTAAATCTAAGAAACCATTAAAAATATATTTTAATTATAAAATGATCTGAGATTAAATGATTTTGATGACAAAATTGATGCTTTTGATTGATTGATGCGATTGATGCTTTATTGCTTTTTAATAGGCCACAAAGCGACACAATATGTAAACAATTATGTCATCATAATTTATTTAAAACAAATTCATTCAACACCGAAAATACACCGTAAAATTTAACTTGCTCGAAGTTAGCGTATAACTTTCCACAGCCACAATTCGGAATTGCTGTGAATTGTAATAGGAATATACATATTATCAGTACCATTCATTATACGCATTAGGAAAGTAACAGTATACGTTTTCATCCCAAGTTTCTGGAACAAGTTTCCTGTTAGTAACTAATACACTACCGAATGAAAACAGCAGCGGGTAAATGTCGGGTAAAATAGACGAGACGCTAAAGAACCGGTAATCAGTTGACTCGTACCCGTTTCTTAGTATAGTGCGCTTGGGAAAAATGACTTCCATCTCGGCACAGGATATTGCACTGATGGATCAATCGACTAAAGCGAAGAACAGTTCGCTCCACTTCGATGGCGGAAATCTTTTAATTCCTGCTTCGAAACACGCCCCGAGGATACATCAGTTTGTTTTTGTTTAAATACATTATTATTACATTATGAATTCCTAATAAAAAAATAATTAAAAAAAAAACATTGTGTAACTACTTTTGATATTTCTCCACCTATAAAAACTTGTAATGTCTAAAAACTTTGTTATTCCTCTGTTGAACCATGTATTTTGTTTCATGATTAATAATTTTATCATTATTAAACAAAGAGAAATGTGGAACATATTCTATAGACTTATGTTTGAAGTTGTTTAAAATGGGACAGGTTAAACAAGTAAATTCGGAAAACTGAAGCGAAAAAAAAATGATTTTTGAAATACTCAGTTGTTTATGAACGTTTTTATTAGGTCACAAGAAAGCGTACAGCCATTCAAATCTTGTAGAAGTCAAAGACCAGTTTAGTTCATTTATATAGTGAAATTAGACGGTACAAGTGTACCTATATTTTATCGCTTGTTAAAAAATCATTAAACATGGACATGGTCACGGGGTGGATGGGGCACATTGCCCCAGTAACCATGAAAACTGTAACCGAAACGTCGAGAAGTTAAAAAATAAAACCTGCGATAAAATTCATAAAAAAAATATTTCCTTAAATCTGTAACATTCGCGTAAATCTAAGAAACCGTTATCTATTAACGATTATTACCATTAAAATATGAAAAATATAATGTAACTGGACATACTGGGACTTAACATCTTATATCTCAGGATGGCGAGCGTAGTGGAATGTGAAGCATTGTAATTCAAGTTGTTGTTTGGTTTTGCTCCTGTTCATAAGCGGTCGTATCGCTTACCATCAGGCAAACGGCACGCAAGTCTAGCCATTCATTGCAATTTAAAAAAAAGTAGATATCGTGGGTTTTAAATGTAATTATTAATAAAAATTACAATAGCCATTGTCATGCAAAGACCCAAAAGTGCAGACGCCTTTCACTTTATTTACTTCTCCCGCTGTTCATATCTTACTTAGCCTACAGGACATATCTTGAGGTTCTAAGTTTTATTTTTATATGTTTTATACTATCCATAGACTAAGCCAAAAATACAATGGCAGTACAATAGGGAAATACGTCACCTTACTTTATTAGTAAGGGGAACACAAAGCAGGTAGAGTGCTAGTCCAAAAGTCGTAAACTTCTTCGGGTTAGGTCATGTGTCATTTTTATTAAGTCATTTATAAGCTACATCTTAAAGGCAAGGTTAAAACTTTGAGACTTAAAGCATTCTTCTTTCGCATTTAAATAAGCCTTTTAAGGACTAAATTTTTGATTATTTCAAACAAATTATTATATTCGTATTAGTGCCGGCAATCAATAAGCAATTTTATTGTGATAAAGAAATTCGCTTTTCAGATTATAATTTTACTGTTGGCCATTGGATTGTCCTCAGCCCTTCTGGACAACGGGAACTAAGAATCGGATAAGTCGTAAAACCCGTTAAAGCTTACTGGTGGTAGGTCTCTCATATGTGAGAGGCCATCTGGGTGGGTACCACCGCAGTGTCTATTTCTCCCATCAAACAGCAGTGTAAACGCACTGTTGTGTTTCGGCTTGAAGGGCATGGTAGCCAGAGTAACTACTGGACATATTGAGACTTAACCTCTTATGTCTCAGGATGGCGAGCGCAGTGGAATGCCAAGCATTGCTTTGTAATTCAAGGAGTTGTTCGGTTTTGCTACTGTTCATGAGCGGTCGTATCGCTTACCATCAGGCGCACGGCATGCTCGTCTCGCCATTCATAGCAATAAAAAAAAAAGCTGCCTCTTTCATGACTCGGACCCATGATCTCACCCATTATATATTAAGACTTAAAAACAATCTTGTCTAATGACAACCACGCTACCCGAATCAAAAAACAATCCTTAAATGAATGAATAATGTTTCACCATTTAATACATAACGATTTATTTGAATTTCTAGTAAGAGTAGTGCACTCAAAAAGCACTTATTCCATTCAATAAAAGTTGGCTAATTGCCCGCTAAGGCCGCCATTTGAGCTACAGTACTAATCCGGCCGCAGTTGGACACGCGATTGCATGATTAGACCCTTTTGGACAATCGTAGCTCACCAAGCAGACTTAAGTAAATTAAGTTTACGTGATTTTAAGTAGCCCTACTTACTGTAATGATTTAGCGTGTTTTCTTTTAGTTTTTACCCGATTAAGGCGAAGCTAAAAGGAAGATTAATGATTTTTGAATGTTTGTTATTGCAGTAAAAATACATGTCAAAAAAAAGGAATAAAATCTGAGTTAGCGACTAGAAGAAAACTGTATATTATTATTGTAGCTTATTTTGTATTATTTGTTTATTTTAGTTCCACATAATGGGGGAAAAGGTTTTAGAACTTTCTTGATTTTAATCTTGGTACCTATTATTTCTGTAAAGTTTATAGTTCGCGGCAAGCTGTGTAAAATAATTAATGTTTTTCACAGCTTGCCGCGATGATCTTATTCCTATAATCTTCGATCCGACAAATGTATGTCTAACAATGAAGGCCTACGCACACAGGGACGGAATGGCAAGGCATTTTGCATCTCACTTCCTGTAGTATTCCGTCGGCCTACCACGGCATCCTGCGATGCGGCGTCCTGCGGCATATCGCAGGATGCCGAAGTATGAATCGACAATGCCTTCTGCCGGATATATATTTCATGTCCAATGTAATGAAATATGAAGAGAGATAAAACTATTCTTAATTTTTTTGACAAAAACTAATTCGGGCGATAGGAAATCGTAGACGACTACTCCTTGGACTGTCCTATCACGCGGCGCGTCATGGCGTTCTTCGACGTAGCGTGGCATACCGCAGTGCGCCGTGTAATCCCGCCAGGGACCCCTTGGCGCGTTCTCCGACACCGTATAGAGAAATCTCTTTCGATGCCACGGCCTTAATTTAAAACATTGGTATTTATGTCGCATTTTTATCAGATAATTTCGAATATCCGTTGTAAAAAATCAAAATCCTTTGCCATTCCATTCCGGTGTGCGCTGGCCGTAAGACATAATTTTCTGTAGTCGATACTACTTCTCGATAGTACTGGCATTTAGAAATTTACGAGTCAATGTATAAAATATTGTATCCTCCTAATGATATTTCGATAAATGAGTTGGCATTTACCCTACCACGACAAATATAAAAAAATGTTATATATTTAGAAGCCTACCTACATATTTGTTTATGTTAAAAGTAAAGCTTAAATTTATTCACAACATCAGCTTTTGAGCAATTCTCATACAATTCCATGAAAGACATCATACACGTTGTTAAAATAATTGTATTACATATCTCTAAGTATAAGGATAGTGTTTCACGAAGTAAATGTGTAATATATACAGGTGAAGTTTTCAAGTGGGCGTAGATAGCTATATAAATAGGAATAAATGCTGAAAAGAGTCTCGAGCTCGATTTTTATGAAAACTAAATCTGCCTACTCCGATGAATAAAAAAAAGAAACATGCTGTATTATTACACAATTCGAAAATATTGGGATAACCGAAATTAATTCGGATGTGGCCAACCAACCTGAATAAAAAACCCTGTATACATGGTTGTGCTATGCTGAGTGAGCAACATATATTTTCAGAATATAATATATGTAATGAAAGAATAAACGTTTTAGTATTGGTTTACCTACAACAGAAATCAGATATATTGACGGTCCACCTGATTTTCACAATTGGAGATCGATGAACTCACGGTCCTTATAGCAAGCTATTAAAGCGTCTCTGTTTCGTGTATATCAGGGGCACAGCTAAACGCAGCCAAAAAGGTATTGTTAATAAAGTTAAAGTTAAAATACCTAAATAAGATATTTATAAAGTCAATAATCAGCCACTGTTTAGCATTGAAATCATGTACCGTCAAGAGTACGATTACATTGTAGTCTACCACGCTAGTTTATTGCAACCTAGTAGCCTTAGAAATCCACAAAAATCCTGTACGGATCTTTATTAAAGGTAATCATTATCTACTACAAAAAAATATGTCTTCAAGGTGGAAAAATTGCAGAGTATTTTTTTACAGACGCTCCACGATGTATTAAAAATTATACATTAAAATGTTTGTAATAATTAAAAAATAAATAAATTCAGTTCAATGTGGAAGTCTCTATTCAGAACATATTATACTGGGTGGAATCGCTTATCGTCCGGAAAATTTCATAGTGTATTGTGTGTGTGAAATTAACGTTATATACAAGATTTATCATTAAAAACTACAAACTATCCCATAAACAATATAAGTACAAGATATCCCCAAAACACATATTATCTAAATCACCCTACACTTAGAAGTGCAACGACATGTCAATACACAGACGCGCGCGTGTATGAGTCACGCCACGCAACAGCTGACTATCGAGCAGCGACCTTGAACTTACTTTGCGCCTATTTATCGGTATTATTACTCTAAATATTTTAATATAACATTTGATTTATTTAGAATTTTAGTGTGTTAGGATCATTTAAGTGAATGTAGTTGTTGGTAAGTTGTTAAGATTTACATTTTAATTGAACATATTATTTTCATAACGTATCTACTATCTTAGAAAAAGCTGCATAATATGTTTTTATTTAAACCTTTTCATAAAGACGAGAAAAGACGACTTCGCTGTGGAAGGTCACGGATTCTTGCATGATTAGGCAGTCTGAACTTACCATGGTCGAGTAGCCTCGTATAAGTCTTTAAAATAGTTCTTGCGCTGGGAACTCGTGGATTCATCATTCAAGATACCATTCCTACGCAAAGACTGCAAATGTTCTGGATCTGCATACATCCTTCTTGCATGATCCAACTTTTCATTGGATCGGACATAGCATGTCATCATTGCCACATACTCACTTTTCGTGTAATGTAATTACTCATTTTGACCGCAAGAAACTAACCAATAACCAAAATAATTTCGTACACCGTCACTCGGTACCGAATTTCGCACAACTGAGGAAGTAGCAACATCCCTGGAAGGCGTCGGGGCGCGGGGGCGGGCGGCGCGGCGCGGCGGCACGCTTTGTACTTGCGCTTGCGGCGGTGCGGCGGTGAGGGCGGCTTGATCAAAGGATTTTATTCTAGGTAATTTAATTTAGAAGTTTCTACTCGAATTAATATTGTATAAAGTAGGGTAACAATGATGTGTATTTATGAAGTATTTTTTCATTTATATCCTTTTTCTCTAAACAACGTTTTTTTTTATGAATAACTTATTCTAAATTAGTAACTAGTAGTGGCAAATTAATTTTACACTACATAAACGAAAACAAAAAAAAATTAAAATAAGTATGCCAAAGGGTTCTAAGTCATGTACTTGCCATGCACAATTTTTTTTTCGTGACGCTAAGCGATGCCACCCAGTATATTTTATTAGCGGCATTCCACCAGCGCCCATATATACAAATGCTATATAAATAAAATATTTAATTATTCAGTTACCCTTTTTTGCTTGGAGGCTTCCGACGTTGATACTGCTTTTATACGAAAAGGTAATGGACACACACAATAGATTCAAAACAAAAAAATAGAACGATAGGAATTTTACATTACAGAAACAAGTTTAAATTATATTTGTTTTTAAGGGTATCTACATTACTTTGTCGGGGCAGATTAATAAAGTGTTGATAAGAAATAATACGTTAAGTAATACCTTTTGGCTGTGAAAATCGCCGTAACTTAAACGTTATTATAACATAAATAATCTATTAAAAGTTTTACTGGTAGTAGGTTTCTCATATGTGAGAGGCCGCCTAGGTAGGTATCACCACAATATCTATTTCTTTCGCCAAACGTATTTCATTCCGTGAGTAATGTTGCCGGAAGCTTTATACTGCTGCTCCTATCTCGTCTTTTTCCTTTCTTATGCCAAAAATGCTAAAACTATTGATTCTATAAGAAAAGGCATGTAAATAAATTATAAGAATTTTTATAGTGTAATTTAAAGGAGAGAGGGTTGTCACTTCAATAATGGAATTGATAAAATATTTTAATGAACTGTATTTGTTGCGAACGAAAGTATCAGGTAGGTCTCTCATATGTGAGAGGCCATCTGGGTGGGTACCACCGCAATGTCTATTTCTCCCGCCAAACAGCAGTGTAAACGCACTGTTGTGTTTCGGATTTCAGGGCATTGTAGTAAGAGTAACTACTGGCAACATAGCAATAAAAAAAGGATTTTTTGTATTATGTAAGTTAGTCATGTCACCGGAAAATGAGATTAGCAAAAAAAGTTTTTGGAGCTATTTTCTCATATGGCAGTGCGTGTGGTTAAGTTAAGATACTACAAAGTAGAAATTTAGAAATTGCAGGTCAAATTCCGAAAATTCGCTAATTTTCATAACATCTGTATAATTATTCAGGTAAGATAAGGCTTATTTTTTATTTATTTAATACAAGAGTAGTACAATGTTAAGTCGCATATATTACTTATTTTATGTTAATAACAGAGTTTAATTTAGTTGATATACTATAATTTACAAGTTTAATGCTCTAAAGTTATCCAGTATTTTAAGATCCGAATTTAATCCTAACATAACTAATTGTTGATCCGAATAAATGTAAAAGTTCTGAATCGAACTGACTATGTGGATGGGCATTATAATCTCATAGAATATAATTATACAAGGTATATCTGCAACCGAAAGCGAAGCCAGGTGTAGTTTTAGTGACTTCAACACAATGCGACTAAAAATTTTGCATTTTTTTCTTTATTTTTTGCCTATCATTGTAATTGGGTGGTAAATACATACTTTTCTATAATAATTCACATCCTTTTATTTATTATTTTAACAGAAACTATGGATTTACCATCTAAACACAATAATGTGATGATGGTAATATTTACTAATTATTATAATTATTTACAATAACATTACAACCCGGCTTCATTTTCGGTCGCAGTCGGTACACTATAGAAGGCACATTATAGAATTCGCCCTATTACATAACGGCGCTCCAGATTGTAAAACGCCTCGATTTTGTAATGCGCCGTTCCAATATTCAATGATTTCAATCTTCGATCAAATATACACTAGATACAACATGAGCGCTTAGAAAATGGCACCAAAAAAGAGTGCTTCAAGCACTCTTTCGCCTTCAGTCACGCACCGACCGTTGCATCTAAAACGTCGTAAAACTTTAGACAATATTATTTGAAAAGCTACTTTAAGCTCCAGGAATAAGGTGGAATTTGTGTTAATATATTTGGAATATGTGATCTTTTTGTTTACTTTTTTTAATGTCATGCATCGGTGCCACTTTTTAACAGAACTTTTACGGGGAACTGTGTATCTAGTGTATATTTGATCGAAGATTTCAACATTCAATAGATTCAATGCGCCTGTCACATATACGAGCACATTATACAAGCGATATCGCTTGTGTGTCATCATTCTTTATGACGGCCCAAATTTCGCCAAAGCAATTAGTAAATTCTATGTAGGTATTGTTTATGTAAGTTTATACATTTATTTTTAAACATAAAGCACCGCCAATGTCTCCTGGTATTTTCACCTGCATGAATGGTTGCCTGGAATAGATCGCTTTTAGCGAAAAGGCCGCCAACTGTTCCACCTAATGTACATTTGCTTCTTATTTTTATTTTTTATTTTATGTTTTGTGGTGTAATAATAAAGAGTTTTATTATTATTTTATTAAATTCTGGCAGGCTACCGTTTAACTTTACGGGCATTGATATGCTTATGATTAAAATTGTTATAATTAATTTTTGAATAATCGCCACTATTCGAGGATTATTACGAGTACCTACTATCGATTATTGTCATTGACCGGAATATTCTTTCGTCACATGATTGCGACACCACAAAATGATCTTTCAAGAAAACCCCACCGATGTATTATCCGCGGATGTAGCAAGGTTATACTTGAAAAGGTTTATTTAATATATTTTCAATTAGCTGTTTATATTATCTATAATAATTAATGAACGCAGAGAAAACTTTTTCATATTAAATACTTGCTGTCCCGGCCAAGTACGTATCGCCTATTTTTTTTTTGTATTGCATTGAATAGTGAGACGAGCATGCCGTTCGCCTGATGGTAAACGATACGACCGCACATAAACAGTAGCAAAACCAAACAACACCTTGAATTACAAAGCAATGCTTGGCATTCCACTGCGCTCGCCATCCTGAGACATAAGATGTTAAGTCTCAATATGTCCAGTAGTTATTCTGGCTACAATGCCCTTTAATCCGAAACACAACAGTGCATTTACACTGCTGTTTGGCAGGAGAAATAAACAAATAGTTATTACACCTTTGCCTTTCATTTAATGTGGCTTCATATACAGCATTTGAATTAAAACATAATGACAGATCGATAATCATGTGTTCAAAACTACTTTAGAGTTTCTAATCAGTATTTGCGGTTTGACGGGAGAAATAGACACTGCGGTGGTACCCACTCAGATGGCCTCTCACATATGAGAGACCTACCACCAGTACCATAAACCAAATACCACCTAAATAGTAAATTATTAACATGTCAATATTCACAACAACCAGAAATTAAAATATCTGTTTACATATTTAAATAATTTAAATTTTTCAAGATTTTAAAGCTAATTATGGTTTTTGTGACGTGGCGACGTCAAATTTGTTTCGCAGTACAGTCATTTCGCAGTTTAGGAGCGAAGTGTTTATCGGCACAGACTACTAATGCTCTCTGTAACAAAGATTTACCCACAGTAGGTAACTGTTTTGGATTATGGTCAGATTCACTGTTCGGGAATATTTTCTCAGTTTGAACCTTTTCTTAATACACTCACTCAGATCAGGATTGCAGATAACTAAAACGTAAAGCGACAAGAGACTTGCTTCATATTCAAACTGCACGGTAAATTGAATTTAACTGTCAGTGGTAGTTGAGGTGATTTAAAAATGAAACATACGTGGAACGTTCAGATATTGAAATTGTAAACGTACTATTGTATTGTATCTACGTACAGTACAACTGTGAAATTTTAGTGAGTTGGGCACATCTGTACAAAACGCTGTCTCACCAAAGTCCTTTATAAAAATATCAGCTACTGCTAGAAATACAGATAAGACCATAGCAACAAAATCCACTTGCACGTATTTTAATATGACAATTTTGCCGTGAAGGCAGTTCAATCCTGTTATTTCCCCAGCATAGTTCAATGCGCCACAATGCTCACAAAGAACGTCCATTGAACCAATGCAAATAAAATGATGCGACATATAATTATTTAAGCAATCTATAAAAATGCTGCTTAATTCAAATCAATACATGACGCATTTCTTGTTCGATTGCCAATAAGAAGTAATAAAGCAAATCACAGACTGAGCCATTTCAATTTTCACGGTATCTCTCTGTGCTCTTGTGTTTGAGAATCGCGAAGTTGGGCCATGCTACCGCGGGACTCTTCTCTTACGATTTCTAGCTCTTTTTGGTGGATTGAAATATTATTGTGTCTTGAGGTTTTGGCATTTATAAAAACAGATACAGATATAGCCTCCGTGACGCACTTGGTTAGACGCCGCCTATGAAACGTGAGGCTGCGGGTTCGATCCCCGCACCGAAACAAATTTTGGTGTGATCCGCTAGTATTTGTTTTTGGTCAGGGTGTTTGTAAGACCAAAAAGTTTCTCGTAGTTTCTAATAGCCAGAGTTCAAGACTCGATCTTAGTATGGGGCCAGGACTATGTGTTATATTTTTTATGTCGTTATGTTGGGTGTATTTATTATTATTTATTTGCTATTACAAGTACAGATTATATTTGATATAAATTATTATAACTAGCTGTCAATGAATCAGAAATGAAACAATTCAAATGAGCAGCAACATTTATTCATGTACTTATTACGCAAACGAATTTCCTAGAAATACCAGGGCAAAAATTTCAAAAATCTGCATTGGACTGACCAAATAAAAGTAGTTGGTGCAACAGTTCGCCTGCGCTTGAAATGAGCGAAACTCACTGAATATTCCCTTCACACAAAAGTACAGGTAAATATTCATTTTTTAATCCTTCTATATTTAACCCGTTACAACGAAGTGATGGGTAAATTGTGCCATTTGATTTTCCGAGCCTTTAAAGCGTCGAAAACAAGACTTTAAAATAATAAGACAAGCGACGAAAATTAATGAAACGTCTTGTTACTTGAATGCTGCCTCGTAATGAGTACACGTACAAACAGACGCGAATTTAGAAATTTACTCTGAAATGTATGGTAATATTATTTAATAGTGAAATATTATGAGAAATACATCATTTTGTAATACTATTTAGCTAATAAATTGCAACATTTTAGTTAGTAATACGTTGTTTACGATATTATGTGATGCAGATTTTATTTTATTTAATGCTTTCAGTCACTAAATTACTCCAAAATTATAATTATGCTGATCTAAAATAATATAATATACAGTGATATTAACATATGGTTTATACCACATGTTTTTGACTAACCTGGGTATTATTGTAGCAAGTTTAAAAAAATCTGCTTAGTAGTTTTGTCAAAAATCACGTTTTCAAAGCTTTTTGATCGACTCGCAAAGTTACGAGTCTTTTTACGACTTAAGTAAATTCCCGAACCAAACTGAGGTTCAGATATGCAGTAAAAATAAAACTCGTGAAAATAAAACTCACGATTTTTGATAAATAAACATGATGGATTTCTTTCAAACTGTCTATGCCATTTGGGGATATGAGTTACATGTAGGTTGAATATAATACCATATGTCAATATCACTCACACGTACATAAACACACGCCTTTGTCCCAGAAGGGATCGGCAGAGGTGCCAGGAAATCCACATTTCGCCTTGTATGTTCCGTCCCATGATGTGCTAGGGGGCGAGCCTAACGCCATATTGGGCACAAATTCCTGACTACGGGTTGATAATGAATAGGAAAACCCAATATCACTTTACCCGACCCGGGATTCGAACCCGAGCAAGGCTGGGATTGCAACCGTATCGCAGCACAACTACGCCACCAAAGCAGTCTGTACAATAAAACAGCTTGCTTAAGTAATACCTACGTTAATTACTTTATGAATACATTGTTTACTTTCATTACTTTAGTATACACTATAATAAAAAGGTATGTTATACTCGTAATAACAATTACAGCTTATTTATAAACTCAAATAATAATACACCCTGTAAAAACCCCACTATAATTTCTTCAAACTACACTCCAAAAATAATAGAAAGTCACGAAAAAGCCAAGTAATTATTTAATAGCATGTTTCTACCTGATACTTTTCGACGTAGATTACATTCATGTGAACAATGAGTTATGAATTGTTGGTATTCGTGACATTTGTGCATTCAATATAAATTAATGGATAATGAACGATTCAAAGAACTAACACTTAGGATGATTGATGAAAGAACGCATTAGTATTGATAAAAACAATACAATCTGCCTCGATACTTGGTCTCCATTTATCTATAGAGAGTACTTCTACCCACCTGGTCAGCTTTCATTATATTTCTTTCTTTCATTTATATTTCAGGAGCAACAAACAATTACACTTTTCTGTTAAATAAACCTAAATAGGATTTTAAAAATTTAGTTAAAGCGCAACCAACCCCGTTGGCCTCGAATTAAATATTACAGTCAGATAGGGCCAACGAGGACATAGATAAAATGTAGCTGCCACATCCACGTTCGCCCCATCTTACTTTAATTTAATACAGACATACATAAATTCACGCCTTTTTCCCAGAAGGGGTAGGCAGAGGTGCCAGGGCACCCACATTTCGCTTTGTATGTTCCGTCCCACAATGTGATAGGTGGCGAGCCTATCGCCATATCGGCACAAATTCCTGACTCTGGGCTGATAATGAATAGAAAAATCCAATATCACTTTGCCCAATCCGGGATTCGAACCCGAGACCTCAGCTCGTAACGTAGTACAACTACGCCACCGAGGCAGTCATTTTAATAACAAAATTATTAATTAGAATAAATTCATTCCCTTACAATATTACAAGGTAACAAACATATAAAAGAACATATCATCGAATTGTAATTGTCGAATTGTCGAAACCGCTTTATTCTAAGATTAGCTGCTTTGTTAAATAGTTTTTGAATTGAATGGTGAGACAAGCATGCCGTTCGCCTGATGGTAAGCGATACAACCGCTCATGAACAGTACGACAAATAAAACACCTTGAATCACAAAGCAATGCTTGGCATTTCACTGCGCTCGCCATCCTGAGACATAAGATGTCAAGTCTCATTACGTCCAGTAGTTACTCTGGCTATAATGTCCTTCTTTACACTAATGTTTGGCTGGATAAATAGACACTGCGGTGGCACCTACCCAGGCGGCCTCGCACATATGAGAGACCTACCAGCACACATTAACCAGAATTAACGGAGTCATCGAATATTAGTCACAAATTAGCCACCTTCATATTTTAATACATCTCTTTTTCAGCGCTCGCATTTACAGTAGTTATAAAATGATTTAAGTAAGAAACCCTTCATTCACCTTCCCAATCATTGAATTTCAGACCCTTAGACGAATAATCAATATTCGAGTAACACCAAGGTCGCTTACTAAAGCTTATTCAGCGCGGTAATAACATTATCTCTCTGATTCACTGAAATTACTGAATCTGAACCTGTGCGGCTTGATTCAATCATCGCAATTAGTCAGTGAAAATATTGTCGAGGGAACTGCGAAATACTCCATCGTTGTTGTACTATCTCAATTTGATATTCATCAACAATACAAACTGAATGGGGGGAAATCGTGCTCGCGAATGAGACTCTATTTATTTTTATTTTATCGACATTTTATACTAACCCACTTGGGTACTATTCCGGGGTACTTTTTCTTCTTATTGGTTTATTAAAAATAAAAAGCGATATGTCATTAGCGTTGTATTCGCTTTCTTTTAAAAAAAGAATCCGTCTTTTATTTACATTACTTAACTTTTATGGGCACGTATATAAATACTGCGAGTGTTTTTGTACATTGTTCCTATAGAAAATATTTTTATATCCATAAGCGAACCCAGGACGCAGAATATTTTCCTTGGTTTTATGACGTATTTGCAGACATTAGTTTTGGAATAAATAGCAATAGCAAACACAAATAGCAAGTGAAGTCGATACTAACATTACACAAGTTATATAAATAAGCTACATTTTGCGATTTTCGATTGTGATTTACAAAGCCGATCGGCTAATATTTTGATACGATATCGTTTAATATATGAAGGATTGAGTTTTTTTACAAACCTATTTAAAGAAGAACTTATTCATTTAACCAGAATACTCTTTCGCCCGTGATCTCCCTGTATATATATACATGTTTTTTTTTATAAAAAAGCCGACTATGCTGCAAAATACTTATATACACAAAAAATTTAAAAAGAAAGGTCACTAAGTCACTTCAAACTTCCGCACGACAACTACTTATACAAAGTTACATACGTTCTCAAACCCTGAGACAAAGCAGTTACATTCCTTGATTATTCAATATATAACTTAGCAAGTAATTTCAAATGAAACTGATGAGTGATACTTCAAAAAAATAAATCAACGAAGTTCCAATTGCCTACAGTGTTACTTTAATGAAAAATATTCGAGTTTTTGATTTCACAAAAGCAATAATCGTAATACCACGAATATAACACCGTTATACCAATGATAACCATCTAAAACGATGTCAAAAGCATGCATATAGCACCGAAATAAAAAGTGTCCATAAATAATTCAACCAAAACATTATAAGACCATTAACAGTCAAGTTTGGACTCATTAAATATAATAGAAACAATATTTCGTGGGTCGCATTCAATTATCAAAAACTATATAATTTTGCAAGCGATAACATCGGTTACGACAGGTCACGAACAATTTCATCAGAGTTGGAACATAATATTATCGTTAGAATTGAATTAAAGTATACTGTTCCCCCAAGAATCTCCAAGTCGACTTGTTGGAAGCGGATCTCTTGAGATCTTTCGGGGAGGTCATGTCCAAAGGACTTCCTGTGGTCTGGCTACAATGTTCTTCAATCCAAAACACAACAGTGCACTAACACTACTGTTTGGCGGGAGAAATAGACATTGCATTGGTACCTATCCAGTTGGCCCCTCACATATGAGAGATCTACCACCAGTATTACTACCAACTACCATCTTATTTCCAACACACATTATTGTGAAGTGCATATTTAAATTGACTTGGGAAAATTCAGTCACTTACCGTCACCACTTCCTAGTACTCTAAAGTACTTGATTATAATATATATTATATCAAAGTGTTTTATCTCGAATGACATGCCGGAAAGTTCATCCAATCAAACTTTAAAGCTAGGCATCAGGGCTTTCCAAAAAAAACTGGTCATATAGCTAAGGATTTATTACTCGACATGAGTGCTAAGTCTCTTTATTCCTATTTATTACTGGCGTTAGGGTCATTCACACCAGATCACAACAATGCGTCCAGACAGCTGTTAAGGTGGCTGAAGATACAAAGAACGCAACGTGAGTTAATGACAAGACTTTTATACGAAGTACTTTAGTATAATGTTTATAAAATATGTTATTAAATTCCTTCCTACTTTAAAGAGGTTTGTCGAGGTTAGTACAAACACAAGAATTCTCGTTAGTATATTATATTTTGAATAGAGATCCACAAAATACCTATTTAAAAGCATGCTCAGTTTAAGATTATATGCTAATGAAAATATGTCGTTTTATATATTGGGTATAAATTGAAAAAAGTTACCACTAATACACTTCAATAAATTAAAGAGGTGTACTAAAAGTGACGTAAAGAACAACGTCTTAAATCCTTGTTTTAATATTAGTAAGAGTATGTTAATTTTGTCGAACAAGACACGTTAAGTGAAAACTTTATAGTAAGGCCTTTTTTATAGCAGTGAATGGCGAGACGTACATGCCGTTCGATGCCGGGCGATACGACCGCTCATAAACAGTAGCAAAAGCAAACAACACCTTGAACTGCATTTACACTGCTGTTTGACGGGAGAAATAGACACTGCGGTGGTGCCCACCCAGATAGCCTCTCACATATGAGAGACCTACCACCTTTTTTGGTAGAGTCACGCTATTATCAGTCATGAATCAGTATGAATGGGCAGGCTCGTCCGGAGCAGTATCACTGTCTCATAGGAAATCGACGTGAAGCTACAGCATCGCGTTTCATTCCGTGAGAGAGGCTGCTGGATGCCTAATACCCCTTTCCTTTTACCTCCTTTTTCCTTTCCTCTTCCTTCCCAATAATGGCCCGGTAACACCCATATAATTCAAGCGTTGTGGATGTTCATGGACGACAGTGATTACTTACCATCAGGTAACCTGTTCCTTTTTGCTGCACATATGAAGAAAAAAAAGGTGGAATAGTGCGAAAATTTTATGTACGCCGAAGGTTCGGGTTCGAGCAAAAGGTTCGCAGTTTTCACCCAAGCCGAATTTAGACTCTCGATTGAAGACAAGTTCCGAGCTCAGCGGTTGGTGATTATATGCCGGTACAGTACAATACAAAGGGTCGACTGCTCTAGTCAACCCTTTTATTTGTACAACAGAAAACCTAGTCAATAGGGTATCAAACATCAAGCACCACTCACTTTTATAATTAATGGTGTAACATTAAACAAATACAGGAGTGCTGACGACCGGAGTCGAGGGCAGTATCAACATACAAACAAATGCTACAAGTACATAGAATAGAATCAAAATGTTCGGGCGTCGTACATATTATTTATTTTAATCTGGGAACATTTGGACGCGGTTAGCAAGACACGTCCTTTCCCATCCCGCTCCTAAATGCAGTCGATTCGCACACGTGCATTTTCTCATACTAGTTGCCAACTACCGTTCCGATTTGAACCCGCCTAAACCATGTTCTATAGCGGCAAAATAAGTTTAAAACTTAAATTTACTTTCGAACCCGAGCCTGCATTTTTCGTACCTATAACGCCTAATTAGTTATAAACATATTTTTCTATCGCAATTTTGTTACGAGAAAGAAGTCACTTTGAGTCCAGCAATGTAGCGTTTTACATCAGTTGAGAGGAGGTTAGTGTGCATGTTTTCATATTCTCACAGCTTATCTGACTGTGTATTTTTTATTCTCGAAATTGAGCATATTTCTTTTAATTATTATTTTGCTCCAAAGGGGAGGCCTTTGCCTAGCAGCAGGATACATTACAGGCTATTCAAAAATTGTCTTGCTAACTTATTTTCCTTGTAATGCCTCACCAACTAATGAAGGTTGGCAGTCAGCTCAGCATACCTTACCTTACCTCGTGCAAGGCGAAATAGTTCTCCGGCTCTCGCAATCCCTATCCACTCTCGGATGTTCCGCGGCCATAACTTTTTCCTACGTCTGACTGCCATGACTTTTTCTCTTTTACTAGCTACTTTTCCGATCAGTATAAATTGAAGGAGCTCATGCCCATCAGGTCTATGCAGATGCCCTAAATTTATTATTTTGCCAACTAGCACCGCCTAAATAACAGTTCACTAAGCTCCCTTTTAGGAATTCGTCAAATACAGTGGTGGGTGTAGGCCATTAGAAGGCATCTGTACTCACCTTTAGACATTTATATGAATTTAGATTTAAGCGAGTTACGCCGGAGTACTCAAATGCTAAATCAATAATAGATTGCCCGTAGCTACAACGTTGGAGTAGGTAAGTTATTAAGTATGGAAATACAGCACTACTAAAAATAATTAAAACAACACAATATTGCATTAGTTGTACAATACCTATATTATTACTTTGTCATAATACAATATCTATTTTAGATTGTGTTTTTACGTCATTCAAGTCCAGTGAACGGCTTACTTGATGCATAGATAGATAGTTGCCAATCAGTATCAATTACCCTGAAAACTTAGTTGTACTTCTTTAATTTAAAATTGTACCTAATATGGCGAGAGGCTCGCCCCCCTATCACATCATGGGGCGGAATACACAAGGCAAAACGTGGGTGTTCTGGTAGCAACTCTGCCTACGCCTTCTGGTAATATATGTATATATTTATTTATATATATAAATTCACGTCTTACTTGTTTTTGTTTTTTTGCGGGCCACTCAATGCCGCACTATAAATCTTCCTGTATAATTACTCTATCGATGAATGAGAAATGTATTATAATTGTTTGGTTAGTTTAATAGATTTCAGTATTTTTGGGCTCCCGGAGAAGTGACTTCTTTACTATTTAACTTGTTTAACATAAAGAACCGGTAAAATTCTTCTTCATAATATCCTTTCCTGGCTTTAAGATTCGAGACAAATATAATCTAAAGCACCTCAAACCAGTTATATAATTATATAGACTATTATTTTTCCACCCTTTTCATTGGACGATAAGATAAGGCCTGGCCCTTAAAATTTAATTGCTTTAATTGATAAGTTCGAGTATTAATTTTAGTTCTAAGAAGTTTGTTGTAAATCTGATAATGAATTAAACAAATCTCTTACATTATCTTGCATGTGCTGTTCATTCGTAGAATATTGTCACTGCCCGCAAAGACAGGCTTTATCGAACATCTAGTGAACTCCCAGTGATTAGACAGTAATTAATATTTCCACTTCGACCCGAGGAACACAATTATTAAACAAAGTTTCTGCTTTAGATATTTGACGTTCCAATAACAAATCACCCTGCTTCCTATTCCACTAATATTATAAAGATGAAAGTTTATGTATTTGTTACTTCTTCACGTTCAAACTGCTTGACCAATTTTGATAAAATTTGGTACGGAGGGACCTTTTTAATCCTAAAATGTTTTGGGAATGGAATAACCTAGAGTATAGCACACATGGATAAAAGAGGACAGGATGGTATGTCTTGAGGCATGGGGCAGAATGAGACTGACAGAACGAGATGTAGCGGTATAGAATGGAAAAAGCAGTACAAAAGACAGCAGTCACGTTTAGTCTCATATAAAACAGTTAGTACAGGAAATTATTTTATAACATGGCCTGGAATGAAAAAATATCTGCACCTGAGCGAAGCCGGGCCAGGTCCATAGTAATATAATATATATTGTATAACCTTTATTACTTCCTATGTTTTCAGATGATTGAAAATCTTATAGTTAATGTGGAACAGTTTACTTCCACAGTGAATAGATACAAAGTGTGAACACATGTAAATATGAATTACAAAAATATATTTGATTACATGCAACCATTTATTAGCCTTAGCGACTGCCTCGGTAGCGTAGTTGCCTGGGTACGGCTACAAAACTGAAGTCTCGGGTTCGAATCCCGGGTTGGACAAAGTGATATTGGATTTTCCTATTCATTATCAGCCCAGGGTCAGGAGTTTGTGCCCGATATGGCGATAGGCTCGCCACCTATCACATCGTGGGACGGAACATACAAGGCGAAATGTGGGTGTCCTGGCACCTCTGCCTACCTCTTTTGGGAAAAGTGAGTTTATGTATGTACGTATTTATTAGCTTTCTGTTAATGATAAATACAATGTATTATGTAATTTAGATATTGACTAATAATAAAAGCGCTCAACATTTAATAAATTATTTCAAATCAAACAGTAGACGCATGGAACCGTCTCGTAAACATCATGAAAATAATATTTGATTTCTTGTGTTCTACGAAATTTATTATCTTATATAAATTTTGCTTTGGTCTCTATTCAGACCTCGGTGATTCGAAAGTGGTGCAGAATTTGGGAATGTTGTATTGTATTTTTCTACTGGTAATTAATGTATCATTTTTTTTAAATGAGGTATTTAAAGGCATGTTGTTGAAATCAATTGCTGCACATCTCTTTGTATCGTTAATCCAGGTGACATATGTTTATACAGCGTCATTACTAACAAGAGAAACATATTTTACCATGTATTTGTCAGCACTCAAAACCTACAGTGGTGATTTACGAGAAAAAAAACCAAGCAGCATATTTCCATTGTTATTAATTTTCATTGGCGTTTCCTACAAGATGTACAGCCTAATCATTACTGTGTTTGTAAGAAAAATATCTATCTCAATGTTTTTCGTATTACATCTAGTAGTGTTTTACGCTGTGCATGCATATTATTTTCCAATAATAATTATATTTCACTTGTTGTATAATGAAATAAAACTATTGCATTATAATCTCATGATTGGTTTACACGAGAACGCTTCAGACGATGATAAAATTAAAGAGGTGGATCGTTTTGTTTCCGCTTATCATTTTCTCGTCAAAACCGTGAAGGAAGTTGCCAAAACCATCAGATTGTCGGTATGTACCAAATATATAAGCATAAGTGGTCCATGTAATATTATTTTTTAATTTTGTGATACGGAATTTTAGATGCTGTTTGGCGTGACATGTGTTTCGGTGAAAATACTCTGCACGTTGTATTTTTTTGTTTCTGGTGACTTCAATGGTGTAAGTAGCTAAGTTTTTATGATATGTAAAATTTTATTCTTATTTGTATAATGATTCTTTCTTAAAAATGCAATGGCACGTAATTTTTCAACTAAGAATACCTTGACCGTCTAATTGATACATTTATTTATCATATTATAAACCTTTTTATTCTCTGACTTTTCGGAGTCATGTGTGTCAATCACCACGCACTAAACTGGTGAAGGAAAACATCCTGAGGAAACCTGCATACCATATCGGTTTATAAGAATTTCTATGGTATGTAAGTCCGCCAACCCGCACTAGGCCAGCGTGGTGGACTATATGGCCTAACCACTCTCAATCGTACTGTCGATGCCCTGTGGTGGGAGGTATATGGGCTGATCCAAACCTGTTTATAATTTAAATCGATAATAAATCTTATAATGTTGAAATACGTGATATCGCCTAATTTTAAGGATCTAATCTCCGTAATCAGCACACTTTTTGGATCGGTGTACGAAATTGGAGTAATTTTTATACCACCTATATTGATGGAAATATGTTCGAGTAAAATTGATGATATAAGAGTAATTTTGGCTGAACAACTTCTTCAATATAAAGGTAATTATGGCCGTTTTGTGAGAGTTTTAAATGAAATGACTGCAAGCGCTAAGCTAATAATGTATCTGCAATCGAAAGCCTCGTCAGTTGATATAATTTTGCCGGTATGCTTGAAACCAGGTATAAAGACTGAAACGCAATACAATTGCAATGATTGACGGATTTTCCGACAACTTTGATATCGATATCTTTTTACCAGAATTTTAATCCTACCATTATTATGAATTCTCGTCGAATGTATATTTCATCAGATCGACGGTTCCTACGTATATAAAGACATGTCGAAAATGCCATTTTTTTTTATTGTACCATTGGCTTTAGATGATTTATGCGCACATACTGACATACTCATTTTTATTTTATTTTATTTATTTACCTTGTTTTACAAATCGTACAAAAGAACAAGTATTATAAATACAACAAATAAGTGTCGTAGATACAGACATCTATTACATATCTTTTTGTACGGTGTTTTAAAATGTGCGCCACTCGGTGCGAACGCGGTCTTGTCAGACTTGTCGCCATTTACGGGAGTTCCCCGGACGAGACAAGTCGATGCTAAAAGAATAGAGAAGAAGAAAAGAAAAAGCTGCAAAAAGAAGGAACACAAACTAATTTTAGAGAAGGTATACAATAATCCTATTCCTATCACTGAAGTGAAATATAAAGATTTGATTAAATTATACGACACGTTAATTATTCCTAATAAGTATCACAACTTCTATAAAAACCTTAAGCATAGTGAGGAAGAAGAAGAACAGGGCAATGATGAATCGTATCGTATCGTATCAGCCCATATACGTCCCACTGCAGGGCACGGGCCTACTCTACAATCGAGAATACGATTGAGAGTGGTTAGGCCATATAGTCCACCACGCTGGCCTAGTGCGGGTTGGCGGACTTACATATCATAGAAATTCTTATGAATCGCTATGGTATGCAGGTTTCCTCACGATGTTTTCCTCCTCACCGATTTAGTGCGTGGTGATTGACTATCAATGCACACATGACTCCGAAAAGTCAGAGTCAATGATGAATAAGATTGTTAAATTTATCATTACGTTTTTATAGATATTGTTTTGTATTTTTTTTCCTTTTTTTTTTATACTGGCCCGGCATGTTGGCGGCATTGCACCTGATGGTAAGTGCTAATGCCGCCCAGGCAGAGTATCCATTGGCATCGGACGGCGGTCCAATACCAATGGAAACAATAATGCCGGCCTGCTAAGGTGCCCTTTCATGCTACGGCGGAAAGATCCAAGATTGTAGGAAGGAGGAAACACGTGAGACGGCAAACAATTTCACAGTTTGACGGTGCGGCACAAAAACGAATTTGAGAACCGTTTCGTTCGCGCCGGGATGGTGTGGACCGTCAAGCTATGGCTTCGCAAGCCAGCCCGCGTGGTTCTGGTTAGGAATGGAGAGGAGGGGATCAAGTTGAACAATTCTTCAGAGCACTCACCGTGATACAGGCGGTAGAACACGCTTAGAGAGGCGACATCCGTCCGGAGTTGTAGCGACTCTAAGTTGCTCGTAACGACTGCATCATTCACAATGCGGATGGCTCGCCCCTGCAATCCATCCAAGGCATCGAGCAGGTACTGGGCGAATCCATCCCAGAGGTGCGAGCAGTACTCCATACCCGGCCGGACCTGCGCTTTATATAAGCGACAAAGCTGACCGGGCGTGAAAAACCGACGCACCCTGTTCAGGACTCCAACCCTGCGTGATGTGGCAGATATTACGCCCTCGATGTGATTCCTTGGATTGAGATCACAGAGGATATCCACACCAATGATACCCAGGTCATCCCGCATTGAAAGGGGAGTACCCTGAAGAATGGGGAGGGAGATAACGGGGATTTTTTGCACGTGAACGCACACACCTGAGTTTTCTTGGCATTGAACTCAACCATATTTCTGGAACCTCATGTAGAAATAAGATCCAAGGTCCGGTTGAATTATTAAGTTAGTGATAAGATGAATCAGTCTGAATAAACCTGTGATGATTGTTAAATTTTACCAATTAGGTGTTAAAATGAGGCACATACTCAAACAATGCTGTGATGATTATAACATTTTACTAATTAAGTCGATAGGTAGTTAATTAAGCTGGGGAACCTTCTTAATCAAACTGTGATGATTATTGAATCAATCAATCAGGCACAATCTTCAAATTAAAATAGTTAATTACTAATAATTATTAGACAACAGTGATTTTTTACCTTTAGTTCCTACTTCAGAGAGCCTTTAAGTGCCTTTTATTTATATGTTAAGAAGATTGTTGCTTGATAATAAATAATGTTGAATTTATAAACCTTGTTTAATGAATAAAACATAAACCGAATCATTTTATTTAAAGACATGTCTTTGTATACATTGAAAGAACATATTCCTACCCCGAATTACTAAATCCACGTATAAAGTGATATGTTTCCATTGGAGTACTTATTATATACATGGGTGATGATTTGGGGATATTTAACGTATTAGTTTAAAAATAGTTGATTAATCCTTTATTTTCATAAAAAAAAATATTTAAATTCTATATCAGACACAGTTTTTTTGTTTCCTGCGTATAAAAAGATATCATAGACATGACTTACATGCTTCTATTTTATTATCGGTGTAGAAACAGTCATCTATCAAGTTTTCTAAGAAAACGTAAAAAAATAAAATATGTGTAAATGGCACTATAAAGCTCTTAAAACAGTTAAATGATTGTAGAAAGATGTTTTTTATTTTTGGTCATAGAATTATTTCTAGGGCGAATTGAACACAAATTACGCTCTCCTGTAAACCTCGGTTTTTGACTTGTCCTTATATACGTAGGAACCGTCGAGATATCCCTAGGCAACTCAGTGAAATGGATAATTACTTTTAGAGTTTTGCATTTTCTTCCGTGAATTGTTTCAATTCTCATTACCTACTGTAAACAAATTAAAAACTGCAATATTTCACTACAACAATTTCAGACGAGTTACCATTATATTTAGGTATATGGTCCATTTACCAAAGTTCATAAATGGAACTTATACCTAAATATAATTAGTCAGCCCCTCAGACTAAATACTCTATAGATGTAGCCATGCAACGGCCACACAAGAGACAGATATATAATTCTTCAGTGTGACCATGTTGGCAAAAAGTCCTACTTTTGGTGGGTGACACTAAAACAGTCCAACATCAGCGTGGCCAACCATACGACTTAAATCGTATTTATACGATGTTTTTGTACTTACGGTGCGCACTGTGTAGGTATTTTCTCGATATTTTATTTACGATTCGTGTTAATTTAATACACACATGTATCTAGTCAAAAGGGTTCCATAGAATTTGAATCCGCGGCAACCATGTTGACAATCGCGTTCGAACCTTTACGAACAGGTCACCATGCACTCATTAAACTTAGAGGAACATACATCTTTTTCAAATAATTTTGAGGCATATTAACAGCAGTGATCAGAATATGTGCAAATAATATATGCAACTGTATTGATAATGCATTAAAACTGGTACAAATTGTTATACTGACATATGGTATTTAATATTAACACGTGTTTCTAAGCACCCCAGGTAACATTGTGCTTAGTCTTAAAAAAAAATGCCTGGTAGTTTTGTAAAAAATCTTTAGGGACGAGTATTTTTACGGCTCAGGTGACTTCCCAAGCCGATCCGAAGTTCAGCTAAGCGGTAAAAATACTCTTATCCTTACAGGGTGGCCAAAAATCGTAAAAACTAAAATCACGATTTAGACTAAAAAAGGTTGTTTTTTTTTTTTTCAATTTTTTTAAAATGTACCCATGACGATGAAAACAAGTGGGCTTAAATAAATATCACCCGCTTTAGCTAAATGCTATGTATTAAGTTCTTTGTTTTAAGAATTAATTAAAACTATTTATTTCAGACTCTAGGCTACGCACAAGTGTGTACGACGCGTTGGACTCCATAAATTTTTGCCCCGTGAAGATCTCGCTGTGGCTACACTTTCCTCTGGATTTGAGCTTGATTATAGACTATTTGAACCAGATTGTTGCGTACATCATTGGAATATTGCAGTTTCGATATTAAAATTACGCAGCCATCCATTTTTAACAATAAACATTTAGATACATAACCAAAATAGAAGTCAGTGTTGAAATAAAAAAATCTAGTGTTGAAACTTCTATACTATGCTATTCTGTGTTCGTTGTTAAAGTAATAATATTAAGCTAACAAATTAATGTAATTAGTGATAATAAATTAGAAGTAGTGTTTTAATAAGCTTTGAAAATAAATTATACATTAGCGGGAGTGCTGACGATATAATTTCTATAATTATTATATTTCAAGGTCTTTATATTTATTGTAACAAATACTTATAAATAAATTACTTCAGCGCTATTTTAAAAAAATAATCTTTCACTTTCGTAACTATGTCAAAATATATTTAGTAAACAATGGTTATATAATCATTAATCATGTCCATTTACAAAATAACATAACTACTTTCCTTTAATAACACGCGTAGTTTCTTTTCTTTTATTCTGCTCCGGCATATTGGCCACATTGCAACTGATGGTAAGCGCAAATGCCGCCCAGAGAAATGAGGCAGATTGTAGTCCCATGCCAATAGATACAATTATGCCGGCCTGCTAAGATGCCTCTTCACACTACTGAGGAAGGACCCAGGATTATAGGAAGCAGGGAACACTTGAGACGGCAAACAATACCACAGCCTGACGGTGCGGCACAAAAAATAATAGTTTTATTAAGGGAATTAATAAGATTTATTAAAAACTAGCTTATTGAGATTGGAGTAAAGCAAAATTTTAATTGCACCTTGGCGAAGCCGAACCTTTAGTTTAAAATATTATCTTTGAACGAAGTCCCCTGCAATGAAATAGTTTAATCGATGACTATTTAACTATTCCATGCTTATAGCGATTGATGCCTCACATTACGTGGCCAAGTATTGAATTTTGAGTATTGAGTAAAATATTTTTTCCTCTTCGATTTTCCTGAAACTTTTTTTATTGCACTGTCTGGCGAAAAGCTCGTTAGCTTGCCGTTCGCCTGATGGTAAGCGATACGATCACTCATAAACGGTAGCAAACCCAAACAACACCCTGAATTACAAAGCAATGCTTACATTCCACTGTGCTCACCATTCTAAGATCAGCATCAGCCCATATACGTCTCACTGCAGGGCACGGGCCTACTCTACAATCGACAGTACGATTGAGAATGGTTAGGCCATATAGTCCACCACGCTGGCCTAGTGCGGGTTGGCGGACTTACCTACATACCATAGAATTCTTATAAACCGCTATGGTATACAGGTTTCCTCACGATGTTTTCCTTCGCCGTTTTAGTGCGTGGTGATTGACTATCAATACACACATGACTCCGAAAAGTCAGAGGTGTGCCCTGGGATTTGAACCCGCGACCACCGTGAACATGTTGGCAACCTCGTCTGATCCGTTTACCAACATGCCACCACGCACATTCTGAGATATAAGATGTTAACATCTCCAGTAGCTACTGTGGCTACAATATCCTTCAAACCGAAACACAACAGTGCGTTTACACTGCTGTTTGACGGGAGAAATAGACACTGCGGTAGTACCTACCCCGGTGGCCTCTCACATATGGTAAATTTAATACCAGAACATCTTACTCATGTATTCCACCATGTACCCATGCTCGAAACCATCGAATCTATAATATTATCATTCTTATTATTATATGATATACAGTTCATAAATTAATATAATAAGCATGAAAAAAGGAATAAGCAGAAATATTTAATTCATTGCGCATACGATTGAATTCCGACCGATATCAATTTTTTTTGCAATAAAATGTGAAACACTGAAATATAGTCATTTGAAACGAAATAGTTAATAGTCATTAATTCAGTACACGCCATTTCATAAAGTTATATGCAAATTTCTCTATGAAGATTAGTGACAATTCCAAAACCATTAACTCCACGTAAAATGTTTTTTTTTAATTAACCAAACACAATTTTTATTTATACAGCTCTGCAAACCTTGTAAATATCGAAGTACTTATTTCTAGTGAAACCAATTGTATTTCATGAAAACCATAAAACAATTTTTATATCACTTAGCGATAATAATATTCATACATATTTAATGTTTTTAACTATGAATGATGGATACTAACCAAGCAAATAGGTATACATCGTTTTCCAGTTATTAAAAACTAAAATAATAACAAAAATATTTAATTTTCTATCCATAATTAATAGTATTCAGTTTTCAAACTAAAACACGCGTCGACTATAACAATCATTAAAATCTTTGTTCCATTTTACTTAACATGAAAATGTTCATTTTACTTAACATCAAAATGTTTAATTTTGTACATATGTTTAGTAAAGTTTGTATTGATATACAGGCTTTGCTGTGGTTTGTATTGTGATCATGATCAGTCGAAAATATTGAATTAATTGGGAAAGTTCTATTGCAATTCGATGTATTTTACTCACGTTTCATTACACGTGGGTTGTTATTATGCCGATCCAATATCAAGTCAACTGCATCGTTTAGTTTTATTTTTGCGAATTGTATTTGGTATCACAGTGTCTTTATATTATGGAGAAAAAATGTGTTCTCAAATATTATATTATGACAGCCTCCGTGGCACAGTTGGTTAAACGCCAACTGTGAAACGAGCGGCCGCGGGTTCTATCCAAATGTGACAAATCTAACACGAGACAAATGTGTATGGCCCACAAGTATTTGCCTCGGGTCTAGGTGCTTGTGAGACCGAAAAGTTTCTCGTAGTTCCTGATACTCACGACACAAGACTAGATCTTAGTGTGGGGTCACGACTATGTATGTGACTGTTGGGCATATTTAGTTATTTAATGCCTGTCTATGCTAATAGTAATTTAGGAGACAACAAACTAACTAGTACTTTGCCAATTTCACTTACACTTGGACTGTGCACTTGTATCAAATTATTACAAAAAAATCTGCTTTAACTTACAAAACAATCTTAATGACAGCAAAGATAACAAATTGCTTAACGTTATTTACTGTCTAGTAGAGGAGAAAATCAGAGCTGCGGATTGATCCGTGTATACTTACCATTATTTCAATTACAAATCTAAAGAAGTTGACAAAATCAACAGGTTCGCAGTAGGTGGAAATTTGTAGAAAGATTTTTCTTTCTACATTGTTGTAGTGTAATATTACGTAATTGTTTTAATTTTTAGATGGTTTTGGTGTTTTCACTTCTATCCCAAAGCTTGTGTCTCTATTTAGCTTTTTCATAGGACATAATTGTACTAACTTAAAGTACACAAAATGAATATATTGAAAATACGAACATGATGTATGTGTGGTATATGTATTTAGGATTTTTATTACTTGTAATTTTATTAAATTATTACTTGTATTTGCAATACTTTTCCTTTCTAGGTAAGTTCTATCCCTTACACTTTAGAGTGCTCTCTGTTTATGCTATTGTTACCTTTCGGCGATAAGACCGTCAATTGTATTTTTATGCGTGTGATTTATCTTTATATTTCGACGGTTCCTACGTATATAAAGACATGTCGAAAATGCCATTTTTTTTTATTGTTCCATTGGCTTTAGATGATTTATGCGCACATACTGACATACTCATTTTTATTTTATTTTATTTATTTACCTTGTTTTACGAATCGTACAAAAGAACAAGTATTATAAATACAACAAATAAGTGTCGTAGATACAGACATCACATACATATCTTTTTGTACGGTGTTTTAAAATGTGCGCCACTCGGTGCGAACGCGGTCTTGTCAGACTTGTCGCATTTACGGGAGTTCCCCGGACGAGACAAGTCGATGCTAAAAGAATAGAGAAGAAGAAAATAAAATGCTGCAAAAAGAAGGAACAAGAACTAATTTTAGAGAAAGTATACAATAATCCTATTCCTATCACTGAAGTGAAATATAAGGATTTGATTAAATTATGCGACACGTTAATTATTCCTAATAAGTATCACAACTTCTATAAAAACCTTAAGCATAGTGAGGAAGAAGAAGAACAGGGCAATGATGAATCGTATCGTATCGTATCAGCCAATATACGTCCCACTGCAGGGCACGGGCCTACTCTACAATCGAGAATACGATTGAGAGTGGTTAGGCCATATAGTCCACCACGCTGGCCTAGTGCGGGTTGGCGGACTTACATATCATCGCTATGGTATGCAGGTTTCCTCACGATGTTTTCCTTCACCGATTTTGTGCGTGGTGATTGACTATCAATGCACACATGACTCCGAAAAGTCAGAGTCAATGATGAATAAGATTGTTAAATTTATCATTACGTTTTTATAGATATTGTTTTGTATTTTTTTTCCTTTTTTTTATACTGGCCCGGCATGTTGGCGGCATTGCACCTGATGGTAAGTGCTAATGCCGCCCAAGCAGAGTATCCGTTGGCATCGGACGGCGGTCCAATACCAATGGAAACAATAATGCCGGCCTGCTAAGGTGCCCTTTCACGCTATTGTAGGAAGGATTGTAGGACCCAGGATTGTAGGAAGGAGGAAACACGTGAGACGGCAAACAATTTCACAGTTTGACGGTGCGGCACAAAAACGAATTCGAGAACCGTTTCGTTCGCGCCGGGATGGTGTGGACCGTCAAGCTATAGCTTCGCAAGCCAGCCCGCGTGGTTCTGGTTAGGAATGGAGAGGAGGGGATCAAGTTGAACAATTCTTCAGAGCACTCACCGTGATACAGGCGATAGAACACGCTAAGAGAGGCGACATCCCTCCGGAGTTGTAGCGAAACTAAGTTGCTCGTAACGACTGCATCATTCACAATGCGAATGGCCCGCCGCTGCAATCCATCCAAGGCATCGAGCAGGTACTGGGCGGATCCATCCCAGAGGTGCGAGCAGTACTCCATACCCGGTCGGACCTGCGCTCTATATAAGCGACAAAGCTGACCGGGCGTGAAAAACCGACGCACCCTGTTCAGGACTCCAACCCTGCGTGATGTGGCAGATATTACGCCCTCGATGTGATTCCTTGGATTGAGATCACAGCGGATATCCACACCAATGATACCCAGGTCATCCCGCACTGAAAGGGGAGTACCCTGAAGAATGGGGAGGGAGAGAACGGGGATTTTTTGCACGTGAACGCACACACCTGAGTTTTCTTGGCATTGAACTCAACCATATTTCTGGAACCTCATGTAGAAATAAGATCCAAGGTCCGGTTGAATTATTAAGTTAGTAATAAGATGAATCAGTCTGAATAAACCTGTGATGATTGTTAAATTTTACCAATTAGGTGTTAAAATGAGGCACATACTCAAACAATGCTGTAATGATTATTACATTTTACTAATTAAGTCGATAGGTAGTTAATTAAGCTGGGGAACCTTCTTAATCATACTGTGATGATTATTGAATCAATCAATCAGGCACAATCTTCAAATTAAAATAGTTAATTACTAATAAGTATTAGACAACAGTGATTTTTTACGTTTAGTTCCTACTTCAGAGAGCCTTTAAGTGCCTTTTATTTATATGTTAAGAAGATTGTTGCTTAATAATAAATAATGTTGAATTTATAAACCTTGTTTAACTAATAAAACATAAACCGAATCATTTTATTTAAAGACATGTCTTTGTATACATTAAAAGAACATATTCCTACCCCGAATTACTAAATCCACGTATAAAGTGATAAGTTTACGTTGGAGTACTTATCATATACATGGGTGATGATTTGGGGATATTTAACGTATTAGTTTAAAAATAGTTGATTAATCCTTTATTTTCATAAAAAAAAATATTTAAATTCTATATCAGACACAGTTTTTTTGTTTCCTGCGTATAAAAAGATATCATAGACATGACTTACATGCTTCTATTTTATTATCGGTGTAGAAATAGTCATCTATCAAGTTTTCTAAGAAAACGTAAAAAAATAAAATATGTGTAAATGGCACTATAAAGCTCTTAAAACAGTTAAATGATTGTAGAAAGATGTTTTTTATTTTTGGTCATAGAATTATTTCTAGGGCGAATTGAACACAAATTACGCTCTCCTGTAAACCTCGGTTTTTGACTTGTCCTTATATACGTAGGAACCGTCGATTTGTTTTCTTATTGGGCAATAAAGTGTTAATAAATTGGTCTTCCTCGGCGACTTTACTTGAATCAGTCGTATGAATGGATTTTATCACATCATATCACATTTTTATAGAAAAACGAATGGCCTATTATAGTGCATGGTGATTGAAGATTGGTGATTATCAATACACACATGACTCCGAAAAGTCAGAGGATTTGAACCCGCTACCGTTGTGAACATGTTGGCAGCCGCGCCTGGTCCATTACCAACAGGCCACTCCGCACATTCAAAACAATTTCATGAATAATATATAAAAATAAAAAACAAAATCTACTTATTTGAATAAAATTATCATCAATCAACATGTAGCTAGTCTTGTATTACAAAATAAAAATAAATTAGATAAAGAAACGACGATTACATTTCGTAGTAATAAAAAACGATGAACAATTAAAAGAACCAAGCATTTAAAAATATTACATTGTTGTACTTTTATTCATTGTTCCTGCTAATTACAGCATGCATAATTAATTAAATCGAAACTTGGAGTAAAATTACACAGCCAACACGACTACGATTGTTTTACGGAATTTAATTAATTTAGCTTAAAATAGCTTCGAGTGAATGTTTATAATACGTATTATATTCAGATAACAGATTGCGTAAAAATATGTAGGACACGCTGGATTGCACTAAAACCTAATGGTTTTGAACCAGTCCAATGACTAGTGACACGCTGTGGCCTCACATGAATTCGAGATTGATTTTAAATGAAATATATTAAATCAATATTATACATAATATATATATTTATCTATTGAATCCATAAAATGTCACATATGATTTAGATTCAGTCACGTTTTTCACTATCACCCAGCTCACAAGGCCGTTTTAGAAAAACGAACAAGAAACTCTAGTGTTGCTCCTTTCATGCGTCATGCTTGTAACCAATCACGAGTATGACGCATGTATGTGCCAGCCATTTAGGCTAAGCTAGTGCTATTACCACGTATATCATTGCAGTGCTACGGCTTAAATGTTATAAGTCGCTTTAAACTTAAAATATTATTTGAACGACAGCACTGTAAGCACAGGCTTATAATTAACTAGCGGTCGGGCCCGGCTCCGCCCGGGTGCATACACGTTTTAAAGTGGCGTTCAATATGTTTAATTCTGACTATCACTTTAGAATATCGACCAATCGGACCACGAAAAACGAACAAAATTTTCTCGTATTTGCTAGAAATATCACTACTGCTTTCCTCCTATAGGTCATAGCGTGATGATAGCCTATAGCCTTTCTCGATAAATGGACTACCCAACACTGAAAGAATCATTCAAATCAGACCAGTAGTTCCAGAGATTAGCGCGTTCAAACAAACAAACAAACTCTGCAGCTTTATAATATTAGTATAGATTTATATATTAATTAACTATTACTACTACTATTTTATTCTTGCCCCTAATATTGTGATTCCATGAGAAAATATACTTTTAAAATGTATTATTCCGTACTGAATTTGCCCATCGTCGCTCACTGCTCAGTCGGAACGCTCCAGAACCGACAGTTCGATAGACAGGGCTTAACGCCATCACGCTGGCCTAGTGCGGGTTGGCAGACTTCACTCTACCTTCGAACAATTTAATGTGCGAAACTGTTCTTTTAAGATTTCGGTCCACTATAACGTCACCATATTGTGGCAAAACAAAATAATAGTTTATTTTGAAAAAGACTAAATATTTTAAAACCTGACGTCACAATATTGTTTACTATATAATATGTACGTTTAATATTGAAAGTTCAAATGTTTTTATTCTGTGTTTGAAAGAATCAAGTCGTAAACTAGACGCAAAACTCGGTCCGGCAAACGAGAAAATATATACCTATCATCTAATGGTTAAGTAATCAATGTCGCCTATAAACATCCAAAACGATTGGATCATAGATATGTTGCCAGCCCATCAAATCGGGAGGGGATTGGGGAGGGAAAAGGATAGGAAGAAAAAAAAGGAGCACTGGGCATCCGGCAATCTCACTCACCCCATAAAACCCAACAGCAAAGCTGTCGCTTCACGTTGATTTCCTGTGAAACAGTAGTATTGCTCCAATTTGTGCCCGTCATGACTTACAAGAACCTCTCTAACACTTGCTAAATAAAATGGTATAAAAATTTTTTTTTTTTTTTTTTTTTTTTATTGCTATGAATGGCGAGACGAGCATGCCGTTCGCCTGATAGTAAGCGATACGACCGCTCATGAACAGTAGCAAAACCAAACAACACCTTGAATTACAAAGCAATGTTTGGCATTCCACTGCGCTCGCCATCCTGAGACATAAGATGTTAAGTCTCAATATGTCCAGTAGTTACTCTGGCTACAATGCCCTTCAACCCGAAACACAACAGTGCGTTTACATTGCTGTTTGACGGGAGAAATAGACACTGTGGTGGTACCCACCCAGATGGCCTCTCACATATGAGAGACCTACCACCAGTATTTTTCATTTAAAAATCTCATGGTTAGATAGGACCGCCGTTTGTACTTTATTTTAACTAGATGTGCCTAGTTTTAGTGTCCAAGTTTTCTTGGTGTGCAAAAAAAAATTAATCAATTCATTTTATTAAATACCATTATTTCTTTGCTAATACAAATGTTGCCTTTTTTGTTGTGACTTCTATGTTATAGACATAATATTGGGATGTTGAATGGCACATAAAAGCTGTCCCTAATTCTGTACTAAAAGTATCCCCCAGTCTTTACGCGTTATTTACTGCCACTGTAAAGTATAATTTGCATATATAGTATTCAGTGTTGTCTGGAGACCAACAGTTCAGAGTCAGATTTTATTTTGTCGTTATTTTATACGTTTTTTATTGGCGGAGTTGACCGTCCTGAGTTAAACGGCCGGAAAGTAGAGACATAATGTTAAGCGGACAGGAAAAACTGCGTGTTCAAAAGAGATCGGGTTGTCCAGTCTCAAACAATACTTCAACTGACAACTACGCTTCCTGTCTTGGAGTTGACTGGAGATTTTAGGTAATTTTAATTACGCTTTTAATTTTATTAAATAAATTGTATTCTAGTGTCGAAATTCGTGCAATGAATATTTCTGGCTTTAGTTTTTGTTCATTAAAATGGTTTGAGATCACTGCTGGCATCTATATTAAATTTGTTCATATTTGGTATTACGATTGTTTCAACTTTATGTTGATTATGGCTGTATTTTTTTTTACCTAATACTTTAGCTAGTACAATGTAAAGTTACACATACGCTATTTATTAAGTACTGGGTCTAAGTCATTTAATTAGAGGTATTTTTAGGCTCCAAAGTTGTTAAAAATAATTGAGCGCTCGTATACAACTACGATAATTCATAAGACATAACAACAATTTCAATTATTAAAAAATATCAAATTGCGTGAAGCTATTTTTATATAGTATATATAATATATATATTTTTAAAAGACTACGTGTATTTTGTAAATATATTAAAAGCAAAAGAGTTAATCTCGCGACCTACTGATAGTATGCGACGATCACCCACAAATCTTTGTGTCAAATGACTAGAACAAGTTACCGATTTTGGATAAGATTTAAAAAATCACTGTTTAATAAATATTTAAGATGTTAATAAAAATATTCATCCATGCCTTGACTTTCGTAATAAAAATATTGCCTACAATGTTTCCATTGGACGCTCTTTGAATTTACTACACAACATTGATTAAATTATCGTCATTTTAATCTGAATAACGTTTCTAATACCGAGAATTCCATTGCAAATCAAATTATTTAATCAAATTCTTATTTCATGTAGTGTTGGAAATCTGTTTAATTCCCATACTAGGATATTACTTTTATGAGACAGAGCGGTGGAGTGATAAATATTAAATGTAATGAATTGCCATTCTATGCTTTTCCTTTCTGTGTACCAAGGAAAGAGATCATTTATTAGAAAGTCCAAGTAATAATACTAGTTATAAAGTAAAAATATCATGGTAATTAAAATATATATTTGCTGAAAATATTATATGTATCGTAGGTATATAATTATCATTGTTTTTTTTTTATTTATCAGTTGGAAGAATTGCCGCTTTTTTATCATAACGCATCACCGCTTAATTAATTAAGCCATGTTTACCATCTATCAATCGGATTTTGAAAAAAGTTCAAATTTCTCTTCAGTGACAATTCGGATAATGGACTTAAATGAATAATTATAACAGCATCACTATCTTCACCATTGGACGTCCAACTTTTAGTGTTTGAAATTAATAATGATTTGTAACAACTTTCAGTATGGCTGTACCGCTACATATCAGAGGTTATAATTCAGGCCATACACACACCTTTTTGGTTTTGAAAATGCAAGGGCTATCTGAATATCATTAATGCTGGTGTCCGGGATATCTCCAATAAAATATCGGATTATCTCGACTCTCAGTGCTTTAACTAGCCTAATAATGGTAAAACTATAATAGTTACATATCTTCTCCTGAACAGAATGGTCACAAAATGTTTTTGAATAGCAAAAAAGCTACATGCAAATTAGGACTGCATACTTTTATTTCAGATATGGGGCTAGTTTTCAAATCATATTGGCTAATATTGGCTTTGGTGCTCTGGCCTCTTCTTAAAACTCATTCACTTGGAATCATGCCCTGCTCTCGTCGCGTCTACTTGGCAAAAGCCGAGCAGATAGATGACAAAGGACGTCGATGCTGGGATACTGTGAAAGTGCCCTCTTGCGGAGGAAGATGCGATTCCAGAGAGGTATGTGTTTTTGTTGGTATAAGAGGTGATCATCATGCAAAAATATAAAAAAAAATGATATGCTTATTACATTGCTTCAATTAAACGCTTTGACACATATCCAATACAATATATTGTTCTATTAGATTATTGGGCAGAGTAGTTTGTCAATGATTATTATTGGCTCTCCGATCACTTTGTATATAATGATCAATCAACACATTATCTGCCGTCAAAGTGCACCTATTCACAAGATATCACTATTGTCGTCAACAATAGCGAACAAATAGAACACTATTAACTATGTCTAGATAGTATTTGATAAGCCATTCAAGGCAATTATGCCTGAAATAGCTACAAGTTTATTGCATTAGTACAATTATAAATAAATAAATAACACCCACCAGTCACATACATAGCCCTGATCCCACTCTAAGATAGAGTCTTGTGTCGTGGGTATCAGAAACTACGAGAGACTTTTCGGTCTCATTAACACCCAGACCCGAAAGAAATATTTATCTTGGTGCGGGGACCGAACCTGCGGCCTCTCGTTTCACAGGCGGCCTCTAATCCAATGCGCCACGGAGGCTGTCAATGCCAGGTTTGGTTTGAATACGTGGATATGCGTGTCGTAGATTTCTCAATACGTACCTACTTCATTTTATACTTGTCTAAACCAATATTAAAAAGAGGAAAGATTTATATAACATATCAGTTATAAAATAAATGCATATAATATAAAAACTTTGTTTTCAGGTTGCAGATTGGGAGTTCCCTTTCAAAATATCACATCATCCTGTATGTGTATACGGCAGCCGAAGATCCTTGGCGGTACGTCTGCGCCATTGTGATCCTGAAGTGACTCCGGGAACCGATCTGTTCCATTTCGTAGCTGCTGTCAACTGCCGCTGCAAGGTAAGATAAGCTTCAAGTCCATTGGTTCATCTATTTTTATACCAAGACTACAGAGTGACCACAATGGACTGATGCGAAGAGTTTTGCAGTCCAAGAGTATCCGCTCAAGTGAGGCCAAGGGCGTAATAAATACACCCAAAAGTCACAAAGACACTCCTAATCCCACTTTAAGATCTTGGTCTACAATACTTTGGTCGTGGGTGTCAGAAACTACGAAAGACTTTCGGTCTCACAAACACCCAGACTCGAAACAAATACCTGTGATTGATACAAAAATTCGTTTCGGTGCGGGGATCGAACTCGCGGCCTTTCGTTTCACAGTCAGCGTAACATCATTAGAAGATCACTATAACTGTTGCTTAACGATTATAATTGACCTTCAGAAATTTTAAGTATAAAAATTCAATTTACTTAAACCTATTTTTTGTAAATGCAATAGAATAATATTCTTGAAATATGCATCATCACCCCCAAACCAATTATCTCATAAATAGTGCTGGTAGGTACAGGAGTAAAGGAGAAAAAGAAAGCAAAAATATCGCCCACAAAACGAAATGCCCTGAGCAATAACGCACTAATGAATTCCTGGCTTGAGGGAGTCGCGCATTGAATAACGTGCAATGCATACGATATCTGCGAAAACAAATATAGGCCACCACTATCATCATTCCAATATGATTTTAAGTGTGTTGACATTATATCTATAACTAGCTGACCCGGCCACGCTTCGCTTTGCCTTGGTTATCATAGGATTCATATTATATTTAATTAATTAGCATAATAATTAATGCCTACACTTGCCGTAGCTATCCTACTGTCCTGCTAAATCCCGTCTTAACCCGTCTGTTCAGTCACTTCTTGATCCGTTCCGTCCTTTCTCTTCATTATCCATTCTGTCTTATACCGTGCAATTCATCCTATCAAATCTGCCAGCTATCCCAGTTCTCTCCCGTACCTCCCACTTTATTATATCCCGTCTCTCCATATCCAAATAGTATGCCTTATGAATTTTTGTCATTAAAAACTTTAGTGCTTCTGATTATCCATGCATTATTTCATCCCTTATTTCACACCCACAATGCTGCTTTTCCAAAAACGTTGCAAGCAATGTTTAGGTAAAATATAACCTATCTCACTCAGAGACGATATATAACATTAATTTCTATCAGTGAATTATAGCGAAGGAAAGGCTACTGTAAAAAAATCGTGAATAAAGTTTTATTCGATCTTGAAAAGAAGTTAATATTATAACTTTTTACGTGTGCAAATTATTTATTTAATTGTCTCTATTGATGTAGCTTGATATATTCTCCTTAGTTCACACAAAATACATTTCTGAGCGCATTATTTGACAACCAATTTAAACGTCAATCCCTTTTTTGACATTAATTTACATCTTTAAAATCTAAAATACACCATTAATCGAATATTGTGGATATATGTTGTCGATTCGAAACCTTTATTTAATTACGTTCTTTAATTTGAGGGAAGAGTTTACCGTATCGACGGGATGAACATGAAATGTTTGACAATTACGAACCCATGAACATTTTGTATGAGAAAATGTTAATAAGCTAATAGACACTCGAGAAACCGGGAACGTGATAAAAAGTATCCTATGTCCTTCTCCTGGTTCTAAGCTACCTCCCCACCAATTTTCAGCCAAGTCAGTTCAGCCATTCTTGAGTTATAAGTGGAGTAACTAACACGACTTTCTTTTATATATATAGATATGGAAAAAAGAGTACGATGCGGTGACAATTGGCATTAAACAAAAATTAATATGACACTATTAAAAATGTCATTGTCTTAGCTGAATAATATTGTGAGAAGATATTTCTATACATTATCGTACGATTTTTTATTTGTTTTGTGATATAAAATAAACAAAGAGCTTATTTACAGAAATCAATAAAAATAAATCTAAACCTTTTCCCTCGTAGTATATTGGGTTGCCATATTAATATTAAGTGCGAACTTAGCGCCCTCATTAAAAACAGACTTTTTTGCCAAGCTATAGAAGCATATTATAAGCATATTTCGCGGGTTCGATCCCCGCACCGAGAGAAATGTTTGTGCGGCCCACAAATATTTCTTCCGGGTCTGGGTGTTTGTGAGACCGAAAAGTCTCTCGTAGTTCCTGATACCCACGACACAAGACTAGATCTTAGTTTGGGGTCAGGACTATGTATGTGACTGTTGGGTGTTATTTATTTATTTATTTTATTTATATATAATATACATTTATAGAGATTGACAATGATCGATTTTTGTATTATTTGTAACATGCGGCGAATATTAGTATTTTAAATGAGAGTGGGACATCTTACCATTTCTTTTACACCATACATTTCACACACCATTTCTTATCATTTATTGATTAAATCCTTATACAAAGAAACAATCACAGTACATGACAATTAAAATAATTCAAGTGGCGGCCTTATGGCACAAGGTAATTCCTTCCAGGCAACTTTTGGATGGATTTAAAAACTAGGAAAAATTATGAAAAATTTTATGTAATACATATTAAGACTACTGACGTCACTAGTTTTGTTTGTATCTTTTATTTTCACTACAAGATTTAAAACGCTTATAAATTGTTTAATGCTGAATAGATTTACTTTGGTTGCTAGATTTTGGATATGAATATCTTTTGATAAATACAATAAAAAAATTGTCAAATACCCTATTCTGTTGAATAGCATATCATGCCCGTAGATGCTCTAGATTGCAATTCTCACCAAGAGCCGACCTTATAAACAATAACATTGTAACCATTTTGTCGCGTCTGTATGAAATATATATCTTAGGAAGATAATATTATTTAATAAAAGGCATTCTTGAGAGCAGCCGCAGTGTCAGGGTGGCAGGCGTCTAGCGACCGAGCGAATTCAATTCGTTTCCTTAAACAAATAGTCTGACGTCTTAGTAGGACACTGAAAGCTGCATACGTAACCTAACACTTACTATTTTTCCCAGTTGGGGCCGGCAAAATTGTTCATCCGGCACTTATGTATTTTACAATATGGTTGCGAAAAAGTCCAAATTTATTTATGTTATAGTCACGTAGCAAACTGAATTTGTACGCTCGTAACTCCGTTATAAATACATATATAAAAAATGCAAAATTGAATTCGCGTTTGTATGGAAAAATGGTGGAATAGATTAATAACAGAACGACAGCCTCCGTGGCACAGTTGGTTTGACGCCGTCTGTGAAACGAGAAGCCGCGGATTCGATCCGCACATAGAGATTTATTTTTGTGCGACCTATAAATATTTCTTTCGGGTCTGGGGGATTGTGAGACCCAAAAAATTCTCGTAGTTCCTGATACCCACAACACAAGACTCGATCTTAGTGTGGGGTCAGGAGTATGTATGTGACTGTTGGGTGTAATTTATTTATTTAACTGATGTTAGCAGAATATACCAAGTAACCTTTACCATATTAGCATTGCCAACGTAGAAAAACGACTAATGGACTAATTCAAAGACAGTTATTAAACCTATTTGATAGCCTTCATTATTGTTGTTGTCAGCGCAGTTGGTAATACATCGGCTGTAAAACGCGATGCCTCGGGTTGGACCCCTGAATCGAGACAAATATACTTTTTGTGATCCACAGGTATTTGCTTCGGGTCTGGGTGATTTTGGCACCAAAAAGGCTCTCGTAGTTCTTGATACTCACGACATAAGACTCGATCTAATGGGTCGGAACTATGTATGTGACTGTTGGGTTTATGTACTCATTATTTATTATTATTTTAGCTATAGAATGTTTTTTCTTTATCGCTCAAATGGATTTCAAAAGACATTCGAATGAGATAAAATATTCAATAACTAAAATAGGTTTATAAAGTCTCTATGAATAACGCTATAAAAAAACCCTGAAAGTGGATTGTTTGACCTGATATTAGAATGTAGGACTACACAATTCATATTTCATTCATACTACTGTATCAGCCCATATACGTCCCACTGCAGGGCACGGGCCTACTCTACAATCGAGAGTACGATTGAGAGTGGTTAGGCCATATAGTCCACCACGCTGGCCTAGTCCGGGTTGGCGGACTTACATACCATAGAAATTCTTATAAATCGCTATGGTATGCAGGTTTCCTCACGATGTTTTCCTTCACCGTTTTATTGCGTGGTGATTGACTATCAATACACACATGACTCCGAAAAGTCAGAGGTATGCCCTGGGATTTGAACCCGCGACCACCGTGAACATGTTGGCAGCCGCGTCTATATATAATTATAAATCTGATATCGGATTGTTTCGAATTAGTAGTCGAATTTGTATGGTTTTAACCTGACTTATATTGAGTTTTGAATATAATTAATATTACGAAATTAATCAATTATATTGTGCAGTTATATTATGCGATGATTATGTAAAAAGGATATATTTTGAGTACAATTTTACCAGTATTTGCTTTTAATTATGTTATAAAACGCTAGGTGTAGTCAAACATGGTGATGTTTGACTCCGATTCAGGCAAACATTTAGGAACGTGTGTATTTGTTTTCTTGACTATCAATACATACATGACTCCGAAATGTCAGAGGTCTGCCCTGGGATTCGACCCGCGACCACCGTGAACATGTTGGCAGCCACGTCTGGTCTGTTTACCGACAGGTTAACACATTTAAACGGTGAAGAAAAACATCGTGAGGAAACCTGAGTACCGTAGCAATTCATACGAATTTCTATGGTATGTAAGTCCGCCAACCTGCAATAGGCCAGCGTGGTGGACTATATGACCTAACCACTCTCAATCGTACTCTTGATTGTAGAGTAAGCCCGTGCCTTGCAGTGGGACGTATATGGGCTGATACAGACAGATAGTATTTGTTTTCTTATGGCGTACTCTTCAGTTGTACTGTTAGTGTTACAAATGATCATTTTTGAATAGGGATATAAATATCAAGACTTCCCTCATAAAGTATACGAAATTATTAATAGAAATTGTCTAACAAAAGTATAGCACAAGTCGACTCAGCATAGGTTATGCAACTCATACGAGTATAATGCTGTATCTCGCGCAATTAGCTCGTTCAAATTATCTTACTTGGTATATTAAAACTATACCTACCTACAGAGGTTTAATTAGCAAATAATATAGGCGAATATTGTCTGTTCTTATAAAGAAAGCGAGATCTTTTTACATTATATTCTATATTTCTTTTAGGTATACTCGTAAACGCTAAGTAAGAACATCCAATTTAAAAAGCTCACTTGGTACTTCTACAAAGTCTCATTTAACGAGAGCTGATTATTGTAACAAATGGTTTTAAAGTCAATGTATTAAGGCATGAAAATAAATAATCTTACATTATTAAATAAGACCACTGTTTGTGTATAAACTTTATGTTATAACTCAATTATATGCAAGTAATAACCTATTAAAACCAAATAAAACATTAACTTATTTATAGCGTCATACCTCGAAATTAAACTTTTGCAATAATCTTCCAAATTTACGCCAATTTTATGACTTAATATTCATTCTCGCGCTCGTAAATTTCCATATTTAATCTATGATAAAATCTTTTTAAAGTTCCATTACAAAAACCATCTGCGGCGTGTAAATTAACCTCTAATCCCGGGATTTAAGAAACGTGCTTTCATTTCTCTCTTACTTCCTTTCTTTTGTAAAATGAATATCAACAATAAAAATTCTTATTTTAGTACGAAGATGAAAATATTGTTAAACATAATTTTATCTGTTGAATGTACGGTAGATTTTTTAAGTACACGATAAAATAAAACATGAGAGTGACATGTGTGTATTCAACAAAATATGATTAACAATTAACAAGATACATTCAAGGCGTGGACCTTCGAGATCGTTTCAAGTATTCATTGGAGAAATGAGGAGATCCGAAGGAGAACTAAAATAACCGACATAGCCCACCGGATTAGCAATTTGAAGTGGCAATGGGCAGGGCACATAGCGCGGAGATCTGATGACCGATGGGGTCGGAAAGTGCTCGAACGGAGGCCGCGTAGCGAAAAACGCAGCGAAGGACGTCCACCCACAAGATGGTCCGACGACCTGGTAAAGGTCGCGGGACGTCGCTGGATGCAGGCTGCCTCCAACAGGTCTATTATAATACTTTTATAGAAAGAGATATATTCATACGAAGAACTTTAGTGCAAGAAATTATTTTACATAACATTTTATCTTCATTTCTAATAACACAAGTCCTTATGAAAAGTTTCTAGAACTCGTCATTACTGGAAAGAAAGGCAATTTAATATTCGAATTATAATGACTACTGCGAAATTTAGATCTGCAGCAAATCTCTTCTCAAACTGATAGCAGTGCTGACAGAAGGAGTCCTTTGAATGGCGGATCCGATGGCTTGTGAAAGTATAACACAGCACAAAAAGTCAACTGTAGCTTTCTTAATACGTCTTTTGAAAGACTTCATTACTTCCTGATGTAATTTTAAATGTCGTCATGACTCGTGGCCAATACAAAATAACGAACTTACTTCTCCTACTAGAATCGGATTATGGAAATAATTTCACTACATGAGAACTTAAGACGGATTGTTTTTCGTAGACAGAATTGGTAATTATACTCTCTTTTTATTTTTATTTGTTGAACCCACACCTAGACCACTAAATATATAACTCCCAAGGAATTCCCACAAGATATTCTTTGCCTAATATCACATTTTTCAAACAATCACTTGATTTCTCTAGTGGTTTTATACTGGGTGGAATCGCTTATCGTCACGAAAAAAATTGTGCATGGCAAGTACATGATTTAGAACACTTTGGCATACTTATTTTAATTTTTTTATGTTTTTGTTTATGTAGTGTAAAATTAATTTACCACTATTAGTTACTAATTTAGAATAAGTTATTTATAAAACAACGTTGTTTAGAGAAAGATTACATAAATGAAAAAAATCTTCATAAATACACATTATTGTTACCCTACTTTATACAATATTAATTCGAGTAGAAACTTCTAAATCTAAGTAATAAAATCCTTTGATCGCGCCGCCCTCACCGCTGCGCCGCCGCAAGCGCAAGTACAAAGCGTGCCGCCGCGCCGCGCCGCCCGCTCCCGCACCGCCGACACCTTCAAGCACTTCCTCAGTCGTGCGAAATTCGGTACCGAGTGACGTTGTATGAAATTATTTTGGTTATTGGTTAGTTTCTTGCGGTCAAAATGAGTGATTACACGAACAGTGAGTATGTGACAATAATGACATGTTATGTTCGATCCAATGAAAACTTGGGTCATGCAAGAAGGATGTATGCAGATCCAGAACATCTGCAGCCTTTGCGTAGGAATGGTATCATGAATGATGAATCCACGAGTTCCCAGCACAAGAACTATTTTAACGACTTATCCGGGGCTACTCGATAAGGTAAGTTCAGACTTCCTAATCATGCAAGAATCCGTGACCTTCGACAGCGAAGTCGTCCATTCTCGACTTTATTAAAACGTTTAAATAAAAACATATGCAGCTTTTTCTAAGGTTAGTAGGTACGTTATGAAAATAATAATGTAAATCTTAACAACTTAGCAACAACTACATTTACTTAAATGATCCTAACACACTAAAATTCTAAATAAATCAAAATGTTATATGGTAATATTTAGAGTAATAATACCGATAAATAGGCGCAAAGTAAGTTCAAGGCCGATGCGCGACAGTCAGCTGTTGTGTGGCGTGACCCATACACTCGCGCGCCTGAATATTGACATGTCGTTGCACTTTTAAGTGTAGGGTGATTTAGATAATATGTGTTTTGGGGACATCTTGTACTGATGTTGTTTATGGGATAGTTTGTAGTTTTTAATGATAAATCTCGTATATAACGTTAATGTCACATACACAATACACTATTAAAATTTCCGGACGATAAGCGATTCCACCCAGTATATGTTATGGGCCAAGTGATTAATCGGGCATTATTCATCATGCCCGGGCAATATGAATAATGCCCAATAAGAGCGGGCAATGTGATTACAACCAATCAATTTTTTACATTGCCCGGGCATTATGAATAATGCCAAGTGGCTATTGGGCAAAGTGATGTAAAGCGAATCGAAATCAAAACAATGAGCCGAAGTAGTAGAATTTAGAATAGGGCAGCACGAGGGGGTGGGTTGGGAGGAGTGGAGGGAGTGTCGCACCTCCCCTGGTACCACTCCCATGAAAAGGTAACGCACCATTCCTGAGAAATATCTATTATAGCAACCTAACCCTTAAAACACTTGTTGTCAATACAAATTAGCTTCTGCATCGTCTCCGGTGCTACGGGAAGTTCAGCCCCTTCGCCCTTGCGTAACAAAAGATAGGTAACCATGCTCACCTCCGCATCTACGGCTTGCTGGTCGCCTCCGGCGACCAGCCTCAGCCGCTACGGCTCGCACGGTTGCCTATCCTTCGTTACAGCGGGCGGGGGCTGCTCTCCCTCCGCGCCTCCGGCTTTTTATATACACTCTAGGATCGGTAGCCAAAAGACTACGTGAAGTCGGGGTGTTCCGAGTCGGTTTCGGGGCACAGTCGACCTAACTGATCCATAAAGTGGGTACACTAATTTTCTTCTGAAGATAATGTTTCGGACGTTAAAAAGCAACTAAACATAAGCAAATCAATTCAACCTTTCTAATTCATGGGTCCATCGCAGATGCGACAATGCGGCAGCGCACCACGTAAAAAATCACCTATGAATCACACTGCCCGATCATCATGTAGCCATATTCATAATGCCCTGGCAATGTGATAAATAGGTGAGTTTAGATTGTAATTAATCACTTGGCCCGATATGGCTCGACAATATTCATACTGATTCATACTGCCCGGGAATTGTAAATACTGCCTGCATTAATCACTTGGCCCATAACATATACACTCGTATTATCATTGCAAAAAAACACTTTCGCGCCGTCTGAACGTAAAATTAGGCTAGAAGTCATTAGGTACATTAAAAAACATAGCCTTTCAAATTCGAAGATTAATTCTAGTATTTCATTGTATTCATGGTTTAAATTTAAATGGTTTTTAAATCTATATTCATGTCATTAATAACAGATTAATGGCGATCGTTAACTGACAAATGACTAACGAGCTTACGGCCTTATAGACAGTTTAAACCTATTATGGTAATTGAATATTTTGTCTAATTCGCTCCAACTGAATTCAAAAGGAGTTCGAAAGGGACTTTATTTGATACCTAAAATAGATTTTAAAACTGTGGCGCAGTTGGTTAGACGCCGGCCGTGAAACGAAAGGCCGCGGGTTCGATCCCCGCACCAAAACAAATATTTGTGTGAACCACAGGTATTTGAAATGAAATGAAATGAAAATATTTATTGAATCCATAAAATGTCATACACTATTTAGATTCAGTCACTTTTTTTTTCTACTACCACCCGGTTCACAAGGCTGTTTTTGTTTCGGGTCTGGGTGTTAGTGAGACCAAAAAGTCTCTCGTAGTTCCTGATACCCATGACACAAGACTCGATCTTAGTGAGGGGTCAGGACTATGTATATTACTGTTTGGTGTATTTATTTATTTATGAATAAGGTTGTTCGTTATCACCTGGGTACTGCAACCGAACCACTTCACATAGTAATCATGAGTACCTATATAGACATTAACTGAATCACTTACCTTCAAGGTGTCACGCAGATAACTAGATATTATGCAAATTTAAATTGGATTATATCTGATGAAGTGCGTGGTGGCCTATTAGTAATGAATCAGACGCGGCTACCAACTTGATCATGCTGATTTGCGGAGTCATGTGTATATTAATAATCAATCGATACATAGTACGTGACGTTGAAGGAATACATCGTGCGGAAATCTGCATACCATAGCGATTCGGAACAATTTCTGGCCAGCGCGGCGTGGTGGAATTTACGGCTTAACCCCTCTTAATTGTACTCACGATTGTAGAGATGGCCCGTGTCCTTCAATGGGACATACATGGGTTTATGCAGATACAGATACTACTAACAGTCGTTCTCTATATCCTATCGATCTTTAACAAGAGGTTAAAGTAGCTACCACTACTATGTCGGTTCAATTCGCTTCATTAAACAAACATATACATATTATTTATCTTACCTAGCTACCAATAAACATATGCACCATATCCATACCTCTCTATGTTGTTTAACTGAAACATAAAATGTATCTAAATATCTAAAAAAATCTCCTGTTAACAATAGATAGATTATAGAGAACGTCTGTAAGTAAACCATGAGTATCCATAAGATACTATCTAGCGATGCAAAAATAATCTCGGTTTGAATAAATAAGAGCTGGAAATAACTCAGCAATCATAATAGAATAATGGATGTAAATTACTGGAATTATTATTAGTGGTTTGGAAAAAGATTTGGTGGAATTAAAATAAAATGAATTAATAAGTATTATTATATTCATATCCGTTAGTATTCATTTATTAAATCGTTCTTGGTCAAATTTATTTACTTCCTTACCTACTGAGATAATGTTTAGTTTTTCTTCCTTTGCAATATATGAAAGCAAACCAAACTTATGATTTATTAGCACCATTTAGAACCGGAACTGGTTCTTGCCAACTATTTATGTTTAAGATTTTTTTTATTCGAAAGTGTAGTAAGTAGTAATTTTTACCTCGTCCTTTTCTTAACTCTTCATTCCCATATTTAAAGGTGGTCGAAGTTTTATATACTCTATTTTCGGCAAACGAGGCAATATGTGACCTCGTGGTAAGTGATCGCTGCCGCCCAAGAATATCCACAACCCTTGGGCCATAGACGAGTTGCCTTTTTTTTTATTGCAATGAATAGCTAGACCAGTATGCCGTTCGCCTGATGTTAAGCGGTACGACCGCTCATAAACAGTAGCAAAACCAAACAACACCTTGAATTACAAAGCAATCCTTGGCAATTCCACTGCGCTCGCCATCCTGAGACATAAGATGTTAAGTCTCAATGTGTGCAGTAGTTACTCTGGCTACAATGCCCTTCAATCCGATATAGTACAGAGTATTTACGCTGTTGTTTGACGAGAGAAATAGGGTAATGGATACTTACCCAGATGACCTCTCACATATGAGAGACCTACCACCGCCGGCCTATTCAATCGGGACGAAAGCAGGAAGGAAAAAAGATAGAAAGAGGTAATGGGTATTGGGCATCTGGTAAACTCACTCACCGAACGAAACGAGACAGTCACACAAGTTTGATTGCCTGTGAGACAGTGTTACTGCCCCAGACGAGCCGGCCCATTAATGACTATTACCATTAATGATTGACGACATCGTGGCTCTACCAATTTTAAACGACAATCATAGTTAATATAACATACATTAAAAAATCTCTTTCTCGCACAATCAAAGGCGGCTACAAAAAATTACATATAAACCCCATTATGCACTCGACATAAAACTATTATTTCTCTTAAAATAAAAACAGAAAACATAATAAATGCAGTTTCTTCCACCGCCCAAGAAAGTGCATGCTTTTAAAATTTCAGATGTGATTTCATACAGCTCTTGTCGCGTTTTCTCTCTTGACGACAAGAACTTAATGACATTTATTTTGTTGTGTAATTGATTTTATTTTTAATTCTCAGCCTCGCTCGGTTGCAGATATTTTCGATCACACTATAATATCCATTAACTAGAGGTTTCTGAAACAATTTCCCGGTATTGATCCAAATATGTTTTCACTATTCGTTTAAACCTTGCTCTATTATCATTGCATCTGTTATTGAAAACTACATTAAAGTTTGATGCGTAGTTGAACAAAATTACTACGCATCGACGAGAGTACGAGTCGGCGAGAAGCAAAGATAACAAAGTGTTATTTTTTTAACTAAGATTTCTTGCTTATCCCACGGGCACACTTTAAAGAGCTAAATAATATTCTATAAGTAAAACCAGGATGTCAGCTACCTCCCTACTTAATTTTATCAAAATTGGAGCAGCCGTTTGAGCGTAAAAAAGTAACAAAATTCAAACACATTTACACACTCAAACTTTCGCCTTTATAATATTAGTGTGATATATGAAAAAAATTATACGGTGAATGGTAAAGGTAATGCCTTACCTTCGTATCAACGAGCGGCCGAGTTCGTGCATCATTGATGAGAGAATAAATGCGAATGGCAGACCTTATGCGAACGGAGTTATAGCAGTTTACTCAATTACTTACACACGTACTGCCATATTGTTATAATAAAATAAAATATAAGTGAATAAATATTCTAGACGAACGGACGGACCAAATGCGGCTGCTAACATGTTCACGATGGTCGGGGGTTCGAATCCCACGGCACGTCTCTGACTCTTCGGAGTCATGCGTGTTTTGATAGTCAATCACCACGCACTAAAAACGGTGAAGGAATACATCGTGAGGAGACCTGCATATAATAGCGATTTATAAAAATTTCTATGGTATGTAAGTCCACCAACCCGCATAAGCCAGCATGGTGAGACCAGTATATCGAAATTAAAAATCAAAATCTTTGCGCACAATGGGAGTAAAGTGATAATCGGTATTTATTACAAAATAAAAGTACCAAAACTGTCATTTTTTCATGTGCAACCTTTTTAAAGTATATCGATGGTGCTGGCAGTAATTAATAATAAGAATAAAACATAATTGTCAAATGTCAACGGCTGATGACAAGAGTGACTGAGTCAAAATACAAGTACATTTTATGATGCATTTACACGTTGGCTGAGGCTGGGCCAACGTCTACCAACTTCGAGCTATCAACAATGAAAATATTAAGGCTAGCGAGGCCAAACACCCCGTTTACACGCTGGCGTTGGTGGAGTCTGGCTGAGGTTGGCCAAGAGTGTAAATCAGCATAAAACTACGTTTATGTCAGTAATTATAAGATGGCGTGATTACAGGCCGCTATGAAAATCTATTAAATATTCATTGAATTATTAAATTAATTTTCCCATTGTAAAACATCTTATTATGTTTAGATGAGAAACAAAAAAAAATCAAAAAGAATATTAGTGAATCTTTCATAAGTGTACAGTCAAGCATGGGTCAAGCCCAATTTCGCCCGTCTCCTTTAACCCATTCAATGCGGCAACAAATTTTGCTCTCGTTACCCAGATGCGGCATACTCCTTTACGTGAACGCCGATCGGCGTGAGCCGCCCCTGACGGATCAATAATAAAACGCCAATCGGCGTTTTCAGCACTTCGTTAAGAATTTCAATTTATTCATTTCGAATTCATGGGATTTCTCGAGTAGTACGCTATAATTATTGCAATAAGGACTGTTTTTAGCAAGTAGCAGAATTAATTTAATTATTTTAGCCAATTTTATATGAGATTCGTGAAGATTTGTTGATAGAAATTTGAGAAAAGGAATATCTGCAGTTTTTTTATAGATTATGGATTTAAATGGTGAGTAAATCTCTTTATTTGATAAATATTTCTATTGTGCTCCCCCGTCGTACAAACATCCTTGTTTAAAGCATAAAAAATGATATTATTGATAACTTCAAATATTATCAGGGGTTGCAAACCATTTTTTTAAATTTCATAATAATTAAATCTCAATACAAAGTTAGTGTATAGGTACTTATTATTATTAAAATTATCAAAGGAATTTAATTATAAATAAAATATATAAAAATAATTTAATAATATATAAGAAAATATTTTTTCTCAATCTTCTTGATTGAAAACGTATACATAACTGGGTGTCGTTAAATAGACAGAATTGATTTCAGTGTAATGGATAACATTTGATGGTTTGAAATTTACAATTTTTATAATAGAAATAGAATATAAATCATATTAAAATAACGCGACAATATCCGTAAAATAGTTTTATTACGTTGATTTTTTTATGCAGTTCTTCTTTTTCAGAGAGAAAACGTTCCTAGTCGCCTAATATATTAATTGATATATTGTTTGGGATGACATTTACTTATCTCAGTCGTTATTGGCACCACAAAAGAAACGGAAAAGTGAAAGTTCAAATAAAGAGATTAAAAAATAATTAAAATATCAGGATGTGATAATTGCCAGATTATCAATAAAATATTGACAAAAAAGATAAACGAAATATAATATTTGTTAATTTGCATTTTGCTCACTGTTTTTAAGCAGCAAAACCTACTTGTTTAAGACACTTTGCAGGACCAAGGAAAATAGGGATTCATGTATAATGTAAATAGGACTAGCGGTCCCATATTCGTCCGGTTGTAGATAGTTTTTAAACCAGTCCACATCAAAAATATATTATTAAGCGTAATAACTACCTATATGAATTAAATAATAACACCGAACAGTCACATACATGGTCCTGACCCCACACTAAGATCGAGTCTTGTGTCGTGGGTATCAGGAACTACGAGAGACTTTTCGGTCTCACAAACACCCAGACCCGAAAGAAATATTTGTGGGCCACACAAACATTTCTCTCGGTGCAGAGATCGAATACGCGGCCTCTCGTACACAGGCGGCGTCTAGCCACCTGCGCCACGGAGGCTGTCAATGAATTCTCCGAATGTGAATTTCCCGAACACTGTCGATTATATTTCCCGTCCAGTTATGTCCCGTTCTGTTCCGTCTCTCAGTCCTATGACGAAAAACTTTCAATCCTGTCCTGTCAAATTGGGAGCCCCCCATTCTAATTTTAAAAAGTAGCTAATATTTCTATTTCAATTCCTGACTGCTGTAATATTCCCGTAGGATGACCCCGGGAATAATATTTTTTTCGGACTGAAAGCTAGCCTATGTGTCAAACCAGGGTGACAGCTATCCCTATAACTAATTACATCAAAATCGGTCGAGACGTTTTTGTGTGAAAGAATAACAAACATCCATACATCCACACATCTATCCACACTCACAAACTTTCACATTTAACTTACTTATAAGTTTGTTTAATAGAATAAATAAATATGCTATTCATGTTTTTATAACCAATAGTTGTGAATCCCTGGAAAACGCCGATTGGCGTTTGCCGCACCTGAGTAAGAAAACTCAACTTTTCTAGAACTGAAATATCCAGAAACTATTTGTACCAGGCTTTTCACTGATAAATTATAAACACATTGGTCTATATTTTATAATTAAAACTTCAAATTTGGGTAAAATATAAAACAACTCTACATTACGCCGATCGGCGTTGTCAGCATCTGAGTAAGAAAAAATAATACGCCGATCGGCGTGCGCCGCATTGAATGGGTTAAGGTGCAATTGAAGGTTTACGGCGAGTTGCTATGCGCGGTTTGTATTGCATAAATCGTACAAGCGATAATGATTATTTATAATTAAAATACACTTGGATAAGTTATAAAATGTCTACGTTTGACAAAAACATTTCCTGGTCAACCGTGCATGACACGAGGAAAGTTGTCCCGGAATTTCCTCAATCAAACCAGTGACCCGAAACTCATGCATGTTATCTTGATTATTTTTATTAATGGAATTTTTAATAAACAACACGGTTTTTCGGGTGTAATTATAATTTTACATTCATACAGTATCTTCCCCGCATATGGACATAATGTATTTTTCCTACATAGTATTTTTGAAAGCGGTGTGGCCGCTAATTGAAAATCACTTATACAATATTATAAACTTTCCTACTTAAAAATTGGTAAGTAAGTATACATTCTTATATATAAGTCTTATATAGCCTCTTTACCTAATGATAAGTAATGGGTTGGATTTCCATGTCTTTGGTATAAATAAAAATCTCACTACGCCCTTGGATACTGTCAATTTCGATAATTAAAATACTTTATACTAGGATGATGTCTCAATTCATTGATAATAAAAATATATTATTTACTAACACTTTGCAACATTTTCAATCTCTCAAACTACTGGTAAAATTCATTATAATAAACAATTAGCACATTTACGGGCTGTCAGCGCTCAAGAATTACATCCAAAGGCCAATCTTTCCACCAGATGGAGCCCGATCGAATGCCGAATAGCCTTTATATACAAACCATCCTTGTCGAGGCTCAACTCTGACCTATAAAGCTGGAAGCTTCACATCGCTTTGTATATCAAGCCATTATCCGCGCGCGCTATACGTAATCCAATATAAAGAACGCAAGCCTATTGCCAGCTACAAACATTTGTTAGCTGCTCGGTTTTATTTAGATGTATAGCAGGTAAACTGCGGATCTTAGCCACGTATATTCATTTGTGAATAGTGACTTATATGAATAACATGCTTTTTACTGCGAATTAAAAACTTTGCACCATATTTTACTGCTGAACATTAAAATACTGACGTTTAATAAACAAAAAGTAAGGGATATTTAAATAGAAATATGTATTTTAGAGCCATACCTCCATAGTTTCTTGAATTATAAATAAAAACAGATGTAAATATAATAACACATAAATGAACACATTTATTGAATACGTCTTTTTAATAACTGTGTTTTTCATTTTGTTTGTTATTTCCATTCTCATTTTCTACTTGTAATATATGTATGTGTTGTGTAATCGTGCTAATAAAAACCACTGTTTTTCTTTTAATGCATATTTTCAATCACCGGTTCCAGATAAATAAATAAATACACCAAACAGTAACATACATAGTCCTGTCCCCGCACTATGATCGAGTCTTGTGTCCTGAGTGTCAGGAACTACGAGAGACTTTTCGGTCTCCCAAACACCCAGATCCCAAACAAATACCTGTGGATCACACTAGTATTTGTTTCGGTGCGGGGATCTAACCCGCGGCCTCACGTCTTACAGCCGGCGTCTAACTTACTGCGCCACAGAGGCTGTCATCTTTGGGTGGACAGAGACTCTGGATTTCCCATTAATATCTCCATTTCGCTTTTGCTTCTACACTAGGTTCCCAGATAAAATAGCAAACATTTAACCCGAGGGTAAGTGCAGTACAGTTGAGATAGGATATTTCGCCACAGTTACATACGAGTATAGCAGGCGTGCTTGAAACTATATTAAACTAGACTATGCCCAAAACGCCAAACACTACACGAGATCTCTATAACAGGTTTTCCTTACAAAGACCGCTATCATATATGATTAGTAGGATCATTTAAAACAAATCAAAGTCATCAATGACTCCGTAAAAAAAACCCTTAAGGAAAATCTATGAAATAATCCAGAAATCAATTAAACGTAACATACAACACAAGCATTTTTAAAGATACAAACAAAAGAGCTCTATATCTTTTGAAGTGAAATGAAAATATTTATTGAATCCATAAAATGTCATACACTATTTAGATTCAGTCACTTTTTTTTCCACTACCAAATACTGAAGTATTCCGAAAGTGTTACCAACAGCCCACCACGTACTATAAATACATTTTATGAACGTATATCTGGTGAAAATGCTTACCTGTGGATCGGACGCAGACTCAATGTATTTGTATGTGATATGCATTTTTTGTATTTCTTTTGTTTCCATTTTCTCTTTCATGTAATAATACAAAACACATGAAAAATCGAAGGTTGAGTACATCAATCATTGATTTTATGAAAAAATGATTATTTTAGTACGGGAGCGTTAATTTATTTACACGCAAATTAATTTCTTCTTAAATTAAAAAAAATCCTTTCGTATCAATTTCCCCGTAGTTCTTTTTTTTTTATAAATCACTCTATTCTTCCAGACGGTTTGCACTATATGTTTATTTACGGCCTAAAATGATACATCTTTTTATAAAACTGTTGGAGCTATAATTTAAAATTTTCCTATAATTATTGATATTGTTGAATCAAACTTATCGTTTTCATCAATGTTTTTACATTTATCTTGGTTTCTGGTTATCAATATTAGTTAAATTTCCTTTTGTTTGGTATAACTACGAAACAACGCGTAAGAAAATGTATTTTTTATAAAATGTCTTCAAAATCCACAATGCCGGTCATAAAAAGCTTGTTGAACTTGATAACTATAACACGTGGAGATTCGCCATACAAACATATTTTCAACATGAAAAACTTTGGTGCTGTATCAAAAATAATAGTGCAGCCGAAGATCCAAAGCTTGACGTGACAGTAAAAGCTCAAATATTAATAATTGACTCAGCAAATTACATACGTATTCAAAGGTTAAACAGCGAAAGAAGTTTGGATAAATTTGCAACACGCTTTGATAACAAAGGTTGCTGAAAAATGTGATCGTAACTACACGAGAAAATTGCCAGAATAATAGGTTACATAAATAACGTACTGATAATGGCGAATAAACGAAGAAATATTTATTCGATATCAGTGAATAGAGGCTGGGTGTATTACTTCTTGCCTGGTTACCTAAAGTATAAACCAATGGTTATGGCCCGAGAGAGGTCTAGTGAGCCGATAACAGCAGATTCCGTTAAAATGAAGCTCTTACAATAAATAAAAGCCCCGGCACTATAAAGTCAGTGGCACGATATTCAAATAAATTGATTAAATGTCATCTGATGGCATATAGCATCCCTGGTGTAACACCGTCACTTATGCAAAAATTACAAAGATTAGAAGGTTAAAAATAATCATATGGTTTATTTTCACAATATTATGTGGTGGTGGTAAAAAATATAAATTTTAACAGTAAGGTAAAAGTTTATATTGTAATATAAGCTATTCATCTTGTCTATGTCTTGAAGTATCATATTTTAATATGATATCAAAGTTCAAATGCTTCTCTTGAAAAGTTGCATTTTTGCATATGTGACAGTGTCGCACCGAGCGATATAATGACAACACAATCAAGATTGAGGTCCATAATTATTAAAAAAATGTGCCAGGGAAGATAAATATGAAGAGAAAAAGAAAAATATTATTGGTCTCATTGCAGCATTTTTAGTGATGCATTTAAATGATATGTTACAACTGGTTTCAACTCCGGCGCATCAGTTCACATGACTATGCATCGATAGGGGTGGGAAAATGAAACTGTTCGACAGATCAGGAGTATAGAAAATATAATATAATAAAAAACGGACTATAGAAAGTTTTAAAATACTTACAGTACAATTAAGAAAAGTTTTATATAGAGCTAGAACTTTTCACTGACTTGATGTCGGTAAGTAAGATAATACAGGCTGGTTGTAATGTAATATAATTAATGAGGCTGGATGTTTGATACAAAATGAAAACAAACAAAGCTTGGTTTTAGTAAGTCTTACAAACAATACGTTTGAAGTTGTTTTTTTTTTTTTATATCAATGAATGGCCAGACGTGCATGCTAGTGCCTAATGGTAAACAATACGACCGCTGATGACTAGCGGCACCGAGACGTGGCCTCTCACTATGAGCCTCATGAAGCAGCTTAAAGTCACTCAACGCGCTATGGAGCGGGATATACCTACGAGATCGAATCAGAAATAAGGAGATCCGTAAGAGATCCGTAGGAGAACAAAGGTTACCGACATAGCCCATAGAATTAGCAAGTTGAAGAAGCAGTGGGCCAGACACTAGGCGCGTAGAACCTATGCCCATAGGGGCCGAAAGGTTCTAGAGTGGAAGCCACGTACAGGCAAGCAAAATGTCAGACGCCCGCCTACAAGATGAACGGACGACCTGGCTAAAGTTACAGGGAGTCACTGGATGCAGGCCGCTTCCAACAGGTCGATGTGGAGATCCTGAGGGGAGGCCTATGTTCAGCAGTGGACTTCATCCATCTCAGTCACAGGAGTGACTGAGATGATGATGATGATACATATTAAATTTAAAACTTATTTTAATTATCACAATGTTTTATTTGTTCTTTATATACATAATATGTATATAATATAAATAATATGTACATAATTAATCAATTGATTTATTGTTTTTAGATTTTTTTCTTATTCTTCTTTTCCTTATAGTGGAATACCCAATGAAAATGTGAAATAAATACATACTTAAGCATTTGTTATATAGAAGAATGACCGTAACTTCATAAAGGTTAATTTTAAGGAACTTTCCTTTTTTTGGCAGGTAAACAATTTCGTAAATTCATTGTTCTTGGCCTTCGTGAAACCAAAAAAAAGCTTTGAGTCACATGTCGCGTACAAGAGGCAAGTGTTGTTTGAAACACGAATTTTGCGAAACATTATTCGTTAAACTTTTCAAATGCTACCAAAAAGCGTTTGTTCAACTGCGTTTTAAATTATAATATTGTACCAGTTACAGTTGGTCTGTTTTGAAAACAAAGGCTTTTGTTAAATGTTTGTCACAGGAAGATTACATATTTCGTTATAAAAAGTAGACTATTTGTTAGTTCGGGGTAACGGCTTCATCGATACTAAATTTGAGTAAAACGGATTCAGCCGTTTCTGAGATTAGTTCGTACTAAGGTACAGATAGACCAATAGACAAAAAAATAAACAATAATTTTATTAGGTTATGTTTCGATAAACCAGTTCCGCCAAAATATATTTTGTCGTATATATTCCATGTACAGACATCAAATAGTTACTATATGTATAGATATGACTCAATTAATACTGTTATAACTCAGCCCACATCCACCTATTACCGAGCATGGGACTCCTATACATTTGACTTATCAGTTATTTGAGTTGAGGCCATAGCCTGCTACACTGGAATATTTCAGTTAGGCGAATTTTTTTTTTAGTTCCTCATGATGACTGTCTGATTGTGATGATGTCTGATTGTTGATTCTGACTAAGATTACCTTCATAGGAAATTGCGTCAGGTTCTATTATTTCCTTCTGTCCATGACAACCTAGGAAATCTTAGCTTGTCTTTGATCATTGTGTATCAGACTTTCTGACGGGAGATGCAACTTTGGTAGCAAACTATGTTAATTTAAGTTCGTTGAGCTGCAGGTGATCTCGGCTGCAATGAACGCGCATCATACTTTGATAGTCCATGCCTTTACATCTGACTTTTCCAGTGATAATTATATCTTTATATCGGAAGGTACTTTATAGCACAATATTTTGTCTTCTGCTTTGCTTCGAAGGAGTATCTAATTACTAGTTTTAGTATTTTTGAGAAGTAAACTTGGTAAAACGTCGGGCGAGCTGATATTAACGTAATATATGGTTGTAATCGTGTCAATAAAAATACTATCTTTCTTTATTAATATTTTTGCAGGGCATGTAAAATAGATTTAAGATAGCTTGGGGTTGAAGTTGCAATGGTAATTGCGGCTAGAAACCTATTACGGCGGAATAACTTTTCTTTTTTTCTTTTCAGATCTGCGACTCGGCGCACACAAGCTGCGAGTGGTTGCCTCCCAACTCAACATTACTTTCAGGAATCGCTGACAAAGACTACGAAGAAGATATTGATTATTGAAATGTGTGGAGAATATTAATATTGTTACTTACGAAATTGGAGATATCAATGTACAGAATGTATAATTTATGCTGACCTATAAATTTCATAGAATTTTAAATTATATTTTTTATTGGCCTTTATATTTTAAAAGTATCAAACTTAATACTCTAATATATGGGATAAAATGACGTTTCTATTGTTATAGAAAATGGAAAAGTTAAGTGAGATCTTTAGCAAATTTCAAGATATTATAAGTACCTTTGGAATATAACATAAGTTTCGTTTATTTTTTCAATCTTTTTTTATTTATTATATGAGACTTTATTGTGAATATGTTAGACAACATGTACATTATGGATAAATTATAATTCAAATTATTTCTAAGATAAGTCCGCCCCCTGAACACTAAAACTGTAAAGTAATTGAAGCTTCAGGAAGTCGCAAAATGTTATGTTAACAAATGAAACCAAATCCTCGATAAAATCTGTAAAAATTGTTTTAATTCGATTCTTTCTCGCGTAATTTGAATCTGTCAAAATAATCGCGAAGCATGACTTATTTTACTGAAAAATTGCACTGAAGAACTAGTAATACAGTCATATAACATGGACCTAGTTATACAAACTTCATTTAAATTTAAAAATATATATTTGAAACTAGTAAACTTAGAGTATTTTAACTAAAAGCGCATAAACACGAGAACTAAGAGTTAAAAGTAACGAATAAAAAGGAAATACAAATTCTGCGATGAAATCTCACTCGCTCAGATCGGGGGCCTCTGTAGTTGAAAATGCCTTTGAAGTAGTTTTTTCTCGCTTTTTTGGCTGTATAGCCTTAAGCGTTCGTCCGGGCGTATATAAAAAATACTGGCATCATTGAAAACGAAGATATTAAACGCTTATCGGTAATTCTTAGATGTTGGGTAGTGCACGATCCAACACAATTTAAATAGTGTTAATTGCGCTTCTATTCCTAAAATGGAATCTGAGTGCCTGCATTTTCGATTCTTTTGGTACTTTAATATGTTTGTGAACACTACAACCTGTCTGTATTCTACACTTAAAAGACATTTGCGCTGTATGATTTTCCTATATGAAAGAACTAGCGGTCCAGCCCGGCTCCACCCGGGTACAAAATGTTTTAAATCCTCGTGCTAGATTTTTCACTACTGCTTCCTTCCTATAGGTCATAGCGTAATGACATATAGCCTATAGTATTCCTCGACAAATGACCTATCCAACACAAAAATATCTTATTTATTTTATTTTATTTATTTAAACACTTTGTACAAATTAATAGTACAGGCGGACTTAATGCCTAAGGGCATTTTCTACCAGTCAACCTTAAGGTAGTGCAGAGAGACGGCAGCAGGTGCTTATTAATTTATAAGGAAATAAATGAAAAGAAAATATATATAAAATATAAATAATAATATATTATAATTAATAAATTAAATTGATATATATTCGTATAATTCGTAAATATTAATATATTTACCAATATACTTATATATACATATATATCAATACTTTAAAATATATACATAAACAACGAAATAAATAAATACCTACATTAGTGGTGAGAATCTGCTACTTCGGCGAGGAGTAATTGCCGAACCTTCATCTTGAAAGCCTGCCGTGTTGTGCACGACCTGATTTCAATTAATTATCAATTTGAACTAGTAGTTCCTGAGATTAGAGGTAACAGACGAACAAACTTTTCAGCTTTATATATTAGTATCTATCGTTATTGCAAGTTAGTATTAACGCCAAGCCGATACAATAGTTTGCATACATATATTTGAAATTCCTGTAGAGAACTCTCAGGTATGTAGTGTCATTTCAACGTTTTCTTTCATCATTAATAAGAGCAGCAACGTGATGAAAATAAATACGGAGCTTTGAAAGGCCAATGAGCCGTTCCATTCTCAACAAGCCCACTTCACGTAAGGGTGGAAGGTCATGTAGATGTACCTCTCTTCATATTTTACTAATTCTCTAACGTTCATTGAACAGAGTTATAGGTGCTCCGAAATCGTCCATGTTAATAACACAATGTAATATTTTCGACGCGTCACGGCTACGTCATAGCACACAATATGTGGTTCAGTTATGTGCATTCATCAGCTTTTGGCCATCTTAAATGCCGTGACAACTTTAAAAAATATTTTTAAAACACGTGTTGACATTTATTTTAAGTAAATCTTGTTAACAATGATAAAGGAGTTCTTGACATATAATAAAAATAATATAAAGTGCGTGGTGGATGCCGGATGCCTAATGACCTAACCACTCTCAATCGTACTGTCGATTGTAGAGTAGGCCCGTGCCCTGCAGTGGGACGTATATGGGCTGATACAGAATATGAAATGATTTGATGTATTTCGTTTATATTGCTGCTTTCAAAACGGAATATCCTTTGCTCCTCCACGGTTATCTGAATCTCAGTCAACACACACTTCTTTACCGTATGTGCTCTTACTTTATCGATATTTCAAATAAAAATAATAAACTTTATTAAACAAAAGATAGACATACAAAACAATAAAACTAAAGTACACGCAAAAAAGAATACAGTGTTAGTTTGAACTCTGATGCCTAAACAAAGATTTAACTTGTATTATAAATATAAAAACGTAATTAATTAAATAATAAATACGTCTAATTCTTGGCTCGCTTATCTCTGCTAAGAATTAATTCAGAAACGTACTTTTTATTTAAGTACTAATTTCACTTCGAAGCAGGTACTCCACTATTTATTTAATTTATCATGTTTAATTTGTGAATGTTGCGTTCAGATTGAGAAGGTTAAGGGAATTTAAGTAGGTATTCTTGTCTCCTTTTAAAATATAAAAATGAATTGCCGATCAAATTTCACGCAAAAAGTGAAGAGCGGCTGGGCCGATTTGGCTCATTTTTATCTTGAAATATTCGTGTAAGTCCAAGAAAGGTTTAAACGGAGAGAAAAAATTGCTAGAAAAATACTAAAAACGCCAATTTTTTAATCGTTCAAGCTCGTGATGCTTCCAACCAACAAAGGATGGTATTTCTTTGGTTCACAGGAGACGTAAAACAAGTTCAACCTTGAAGGACCAACCAACGGAAAATGATCTGTCTTTCGTTTAAATATATTCGTAAAACAATATTCTACGGCAGTATGAAGGTTTTATTTTTTTGTGTACAGATACTTATCATAGATCTACTGATTCGAATTTCTTTGGTATTTTATAGACCATTTATCAAGGAAGGCTGTATGCTTTATAAAATCACGGTTTGCCCAATAGGACCGGAGTATCAAAGAAAAATGTTGTAAAAACGGGTAGAATTTATTCCTTTTGGGAACTTCCGTTGTATGCGCTGCGTAAATGGTTAAAGTTACACATCAATCATGTATGACGGGCTGGTATCTCTTAAAAACTTCTAAAATAGTCCACCGTTCCATATACTCTGTCATAATAAGTATAAAACGAACACTAACCCCCAAGAAAGATATATAATACTGCAGAGGGATCGATATTACAGCAGATTACCAATAAACTTTACGCTATAAACATCATCATGAAGTGCGTGGTGGCCTGTTGGTAAACGGACCAGACGCGGTTGCCAACATGTTCACCGTGGACGCGGGTTCGAATCCCAGTGCACACCTCTGACTTTTCAGAGTCATGTGTGTATTGATAGTCAGTCACCACGCACAAAAACGGTGATGGAAAACATCGTCAGGAAACCTGCATACCATAGCGATTTAAAAACATTCTATGGTATGTAAGTCCACCAACCCGCACTAGGCCAGCGTGGTAGACTATATGGCCTAACCACTCTCAATCGTACTGTCGATTGTAGAGTAGGCCCGTGCACTGCAGTGGGACGTATATGGACTGATACAGTACAGTATAAACATCACGAACGAAAAGGCGCAATAAATTAGCGATTCAAATATCTTCCTTTTCTTTTTTAATAAAGTTTATTTTAAGCGACGTGTGTAAACAATGTAATACACTCGCGTACTGCGTAATATATTTTTAAATGTCTTGAGAACACATCATACGAGATAAAAGGTTTTTGATGTAACATCATTGTGGCTTTCGAGGTGATATTAAAATGTATTATTTTCATTTTGAGTTACAGTCCAATGTCATTGTTCCTTATATTATAAATCCGAAAGTGAGCATTTTTTTTTTTTTTTGTTGCCTTGAATATCGAGATGAGCATGCCGTTCGCCTGATGGTAAGTGATACGACCGCTCATAAACAGTAGCAAAACCAAACAACACCTTGAATTGACCAAACAAGATCAACAAAGCAATGCTTGGCATTCCACTGCGCTCGCCATCCTGAGACATAAGATGTTAAGTCTCAATATGTCCAGTTGTTACTTTGGCTGCAATGCCCTTCACTCTGAAACACAACAGTGCGTTTACACTGCTGTTTGACGGGAGAAATAGATACAGCGGTGGTACCCACCCAGATGGCCTCTCACATATGAGAGACCTAGAGTTTGTTTGTTACGCTTTCACGCCTTATTTACTAAACTGATCTTCATGATTTTTTTCAAACTGGTTTTCAAGTGTACAGATACTTAGTTTACTTTACATTCATAAAACCAGTACGGTTCCCGACGAATACGAGAATAGCGGTTAGAAGGTCGTCCTAAAAAAACTGAAGGCTTATGTAATAACGCAGCTTACCGACGTACGTACCTATATAAATTGCAATGAATGACTGAATTTCAAAAATAGGAACTTGAGATGTAGGTCGTAGGGAGCCTGAGGATAAGTAATTGTTATAAGCACCTGACGCTTTAAAACAATAAAATGAATGTATTTCACTCCATTTTCCAATCTTATATTATTTTACTTTTTTTGGCTCTTTTATGAAAGCGTGTATTTTTAGTTTTTCAAACTATTATTTAGTTGTTTTGATTAAAATCATCTATCTAAGTTACTACATTTCAAGTTAGTCCGACTTTTTAAAGTCCACGAAAATCGACTTCAAAGATTCTGTTACATACACACTTACAGGCGAAGCTAATAAAAGCGTGTTTAAAATATGTGATGTCTTGAAAGAGAATCGTATGCCTAGAAAAATAAATCTTGAGTTATAAAGAAAGCGCGGATGAAGTCGCAAACAAAATCTGGTAAAGATCGAAGTTAGCTAGAAGTTATCTACTCTCTAATAAAATTAATAAGAAGTCGTTTTTATAAGTGTGCTTGCTAAGATAATTGTTTTTTATTTATTAATTTAAAAATCTTATCGCCTTAACTACTATCGCACTACTATCGGTTTTTACATATATGTTGTTGTCCTCCACGACGTATCCGTCGACGGCGACACCTGGCTATACTCTGGAGTGCGCTCGAATGTGACTGGCGAACCCGAATTTAGTGATAAAAGTGCGGTTACATAATAAGCAGCATAGTTGGCCCACTGCATTATATGTATAGTTATAAGTCCGCTTGGGTTGGGTCTTTCTTAATTGGCGTTTGGTATCGAGACTTTCAAGACGCAGTGCCTCAAAAATTGCGTACACCATCAGCGACAGGATCTACCAGCCTGGACGCTCCCGCGAGATTTGTTCCCAGCTGTTAGTCGGGATGTTGCATGCTACCAAATTTCTCTTGAGGACATCTTTATAGCGGAGATTGACCGCCAGATTTACGTTTTCCGGTTTGTAATTCTGCATAGAATACAGACATACATATCATTATGTGACAGGTTGTAAATATTAATTCGTTCTGCAGTTTCATTGTCGAATATTAGCAGCTGGTGTGCTCTATACTTACAAGACTTCGAAAAAATAATAAATCGCGTCTGCCTCAAAGTAGTAACGACGATAAAAAATATTTTGATAGTTGGAGTATGATATTACGTCTTTTTTATTGCAATGAATGGCGGAGCGAACATTCCGTTCTCCTGATGGCAAGCGATACGACTGCTCATGAACAGTAGCAAAACCAAACAACATCTTGAATTACAAAGCAATGCTTGGCATTTCTACATGCATAGATATTAAGTCCCATATGTCCAGTACTCACTCTGGCTACGATATCAAACCCAAACGCAACAGCGCATTTACAATTATATTTGGCGGGAGAAATAGACGTCATCGCTCAAAGGGCAAAACAGTGAAAGCGAACATATTGGACAAATGACATGCACTGGTAAAATACCTTATTCAAAAACCATATTAATTCAGAGCGGATCTCATTACAGCCGTACCAAATGAAATTGGTAGCGTGTGATCATTCGTGCGACTCATTGAGTTAGGGCTGGTACCACGCCGCGCTGGCACGGCTGGCTGAAAGATTTGCTTTTTATGATAGTTCTTAAGTAGTAGGAGCTAGTTCGTAACTTTTCCGGGTGTTACAGTTCTGATAGCGTGTTAGATAATATCTTTACTGCGTTAGTTGGGCTGATTCAAAATTGCTACAAATGGCGGCAAATGGCTCCAAGTTTGCTTTTGATTTGTCAACGTTACTGAAATGGGTGCATAGTACTGTCATCCTAACTTTGAAAGTGTTTTGGTGCTACTATAGTGACAATTACACATTAGAAATATAAAAATATTCAAAACAATTTTTTAAGATTCAATTAAGGCAAATAACATTTTCAGATGACCTTATAGATTACCAGTGACATAAAAATATTGTTTATATATGAAAAAGTCTTAAATGATATTCTAGCAAAGTTGCAGGAAGTCGATGGATGCAAGCCGCTTCTATCAGGTCGATGTGAAGATCCTTGGGGAAGGCCTATGTTCAGCAGTGAACTTCCTCTGGCTGAAGAGAAAAGAAGGCAATCAGAATATTAAGGTTCGCCAATTCTATCATCAATGTAAAGAAACAAGTTTAATATTGTTTTTAGGTAGTTATATCTCTTTTGCTTCGTAATTTGTACTTTAAAATCATCAACAACGTTTGCGAACGCAAATCTCTTATTGTGGAGGTATTTAATATTTCTAGGTAGTTTAGAAATTCAGTTTTCAATAAAGATTAATGTATTCTGTGGTTTTACACACGCTTAAGATTGAAGAACCGTCTGATTAGTATCATAGTTCATTCAATTCTTTATATAGTGACGATCAACACACATGACATGTTATTGATTTCTGTACATATTCTGTTGTGGTTATTGCTTCGAGGCTTTGCAGTCAACGCTCAGATCCGAAAATATCAGCAACAGAGTAAGGCTCAAGCATGATGTCCATTTTTATAAACAACTTACGAATATCAATCATAAAAAAGGCAGTTTGATCACGATTGTTAACAAAAGCCTATCCTTCACTACCACATATCATTTAAAATCAAATACACACGTGTATATTTATGATATGTGAATACAAGAATGCACACCGACAATTAACCTAAAATCTATAATTGCACTTCAATGTTACGATAAAAGTTGACTATTTTCGAGAATTATTCACTTACACACACATTATTCATGACCTAAAGTTAGTTATTTGAATGCTATTGTATCAGCCCATATACGTCCCACTGCAGGGCACGGGCCTACTCTATAATCGACAGAACGATTGAGAGTGGTTAGGCCATATAGTCCACCACGCTGGCCTAATGCGGGTTGGCATATGGTTATTTGAATGCTAACTATAATTTAAATTAAAAGAAATTAATAATTAGGCTATATACAAAATATAATATTATAGTTTTACCAAAAATAACCTTTCGAACGAGGGTTGTCAACCCTAACATATTATGTAGATTTTACAACGGTAATGAGATGGCGTGGGGGTCGAATGGTTATTTCAAGTCTCAGCTTTGCTTAAACACTGAAGATTTCGACATATCAAAACATATTCTAAAGATTCACAGAATGTTTGTTAAATTGTTTTTTTTTTTATTGCAATGAATGGCGAGACAAGCAAACCTTTCGCCTAATGCTAAGCGATATGACCGCTCATGAACAGTAACAAAACCAACACCTTGAGTTACAAAGCAATGCTTGGCGTTCCAATGCGTTCGCTCAGTATGTCCCATAGCTACTACGGCCACAATATCCTTCAAATCAAAACACAGCAGTGCATTTACACTGCTGATTGACGGGATTTTAATAGACATTGCAATGGTATCTACCCAGGCGACCTCTCACATAATATGGGAGACATAGAAAATTCAGTTACTAAGTACCAACACAAATCAAAATTTGAAATAACTATGAGCAAAACTAAGTTTGGTACTTGGTGTCTAGTATATTATTTATTATTTAATTATATTTCACTATCAAACTTTAGCTCCTATTCAAATATGACAACAACCGACTGACATGAAAACAACGAGGCGAAATACGATATTTTTACTGTAAAATAATGATGTCTACAGCCTGTACAAGATTAAAAATTCATAAAAATATGCTCTGGCGCTGTTGAACGCTAGCCAAGTCAAATTAACATTCGGGCTGTGTGTACTGCGATCCTCATAAGCGTATTTATTTGTCTCCAACCTAACATCCTTGGTCGTCAAGTATCGGCCAGACCTCTTTCTAATCAGTAATATATATATTATGTATATAGAATTCAATGCTTTAAGAACCATAGCGCAATTCTTTTTAAAATTAAGAATATTTTTTCCTGGTTTTAATTTCTATTGATCTTTTATTAAAATAAAATTCGGTTCAATAAAAAATACATCAAAACCGATTCATAATTGAAAACTTCCTGCTTATTTTTAGAGGCGGTTAAAAATTAAGAAACTTGCGGAGCGACCCACAAGAAATTTGCCAAAAACTTTTGTTGAGAAGTAAATTATTGGCCATAGCCTAAAACTTTGTCAAAGCACTCGGGAAGTGGATAATTCAATTGGAAGTCCTCCATATTTCTGATATAACTATTTCTGAACTTAATATTTAATACGAAACAGTTAGTAACTGAATTTTCTTTGTTTTTATACTGAACAAGAAGACTGCGGTGCAAGCGGATATTTTTATCTTCTGTTTCAGATAACTAAGTGGAGGATAAACAAGTTAGTTTTCTCAACAAATCCTTTATAAAATTGCTTTTATATAGCTAAAGGCTTCCAGGTAACAATTGCTATAAATGTAATAACATTAAGGAAAATCGGTTTACAAATGCTGAGAATGCTTTTTTCTATAATTGCTATTTTATTTAAATATATTTGTTAAATGAGTTTTATAGTGACAATTTATTTATCGGTAATGTTCGTTCCATTTTCCCCAAAGTTTTTCTCATCGCAAAATTAAACAATCCATATTACACACTCTATATTATTACTAATATAGGCCTCAAAGAAAAGCAATCTACATTATTATGACCTTATACTGGATAGTGTGTCGTTCTACTCGATATTGAACCAAAAACAAATGTGCTCTTTCACGCTTCATTTATAAGGCCCAAATATATTACTGGGACGCGTTCCCCGGAGTTAGAACGGGCAAAGAATGGGGTAAATGGCATTCGATACTCCAACGCGGTGATTACCATGAAACTTTTATGCGTGGCTTTTTAAAATAAATTCTAAAAGGGTGTATAGTAGGTTAATGATGACATTGCGTAGGAAGCGATTGTAAAGAACAGCCAAGATTGTGACGTAATAAATATTGTATAATTGTGATACAGGAGCGATAAAATGAAATGAAAATAATTTGTTCAATATTTTTTTTTTCTACCGTCCGGTTTGGAAAGCGGTTTTTCACTAGAGAAGCACAGAAAATATATAACAAGAAACCTTCTCTTCTTCTCGAAATAACGGCTGCTGTATCAGGATTTTACTTTTATTTCAACACAATTTTTAGCTGTTCATTACAATCACTTCACTACTATCGACGATATTTGACTACACGTCGATTTTGGTCAGGTAACTGGTTGAATTGAAATTCTCAGAAAGTTGAAGTTACACTGACTGCGTAAAGTGGCTTAGGTTGGATGGGACCTTCAACCTGATGAAGCCTTAACATCCATGGGAGTTACAGAAGACTTGGCTTGCTTAATCGGGTTTGCTTGATTTTGGGTCACAATCCACCTATATTTAGTAGCATTAAAATACTGTTTTAGCTTCAATACTTGTCTCAATCTAGCGTTCTTCTATCATCTTCGAGAATCTTAAGACTAGGTCGCTAATTATGGTCAGGGTCCTTCGTTTTCTCTTTAAAACGCTTCCAGCTATTTTGTCCCATGATTTTATTTTGATTTTAAATTCTGTGAGAACTCTCAGGTATGTGGATATTCTCTTCATTCATATTCATGCCAGTAATACTTAAATAATATTACACTATTAATTCCTTATATTAACGCAAAAGGAAATATAGCTCTAATCTGGGATATTTGTTTTGCTAATTCAGTTCACTGGTAATTAATTCGGCTAACGGACTGTAATTAAACTTATGAATTTTATTTATGCAACATTTATTTAACATCGGCATTCAACATTTACGATACGACTTCTTCGCGTTTGTCAAATCTCAATGTTTTTATGTAACGAAAAATACGACACAAAATTTAAAATAAAATTTCTTGTACAAAATGTTGGATACATTTTTTTAGCTTTGTTACGAACACATAATTAATGGCAGTCCGGTGTTTAAATTCTACTTTGTCAGATTTCGGCGCGCGTTTGATTAATGTAGGCCTTAAATCCGTGTCCCCATAACAAGCGGACTTTATAAACGAGTATGGACAGCAGCTTGTTCCTCAAATTAAAAAATTAATAATATAGAAAACACCAGAAAGTGCTTTGTTGTCGTTTTAAGTGGGTGACTCTGATAGAATATGACCACTGACTGTGTTGATACACACTGTTATGACTACTCACAACACCTAAAAAACCGTAAGCACATTGTGAATATTTGAGATGAGAGAAAAGAAAAAATGGAGCAGGCATAATTAGATCTGTGATAAGTACTAGATTTTTGTAGTGAGACTACTTCTGAACTAACCTTTTCTTTTAATTCCGGCAAACGAGCAAATAAAGTCACCAAATGGTAAATAAGCATGCTCGCCTACAAACACCCATAAAGCTTGGACCGTAGTTGTGTTGACGGTCCAAAGCAGAAGAGAAGTTGGAAGGAAAATGTACAGGAAGGGGAAAGGGTAATTAGGCATTACACAACCTGCGAGTTCCACCACATTCGGGGGTGAAAATAATTGATGACTTGAAATGATATATAAAAATTATAATTTATTGATCCTTTAAATGTTCAACATCATTTAAATTCAGTCATTTTTATTCTACCATCTTGTTTGGAAGTGGGATCCACTGCAGAAGAAAGGGGAAGAAATTCTTGTGTTGCTCTTTTCAAAACAAATTTACAATTCAGTGATTAGTACATAAGGTGTAACTTGGTTTAATTCAGAGCAATTAATAAATAATTTGCAACAATTTAAACGGTATAATTTATTATTTCTAGAAACATTAGGTTCGCTCAATGCAAAATAAGACAACGTGTTTTTATACGACTGATTCGAATTAAGTTGTCCAGAAAAAAGAATCAGTACACTATATATCGTCAAACAAGTGAAAATTCGTGAACACCTTAAGTTTTCAATACATTATAAGCAAATCAAACAGACCACAAGCCGCTCCCGTTCATGAGTATGACGCATATAGCCGCCATCGGCCTCCTAAACTGTGTTACAACGAAGTAACCGACCCAGCACACTACGCCGCCGCAAGTATAGACTTTTTTAAGCGACGATGACATATCCAAATAGTAGTGGCGGTACTTCCATACAATCCCAAAAGCCCGGCTTGCCCTACTTAATATGTATATAGTCGATACTGAACACAAACCATTTTATTCCATACAACACAATCATATTTTGTAAGAAAACATCAACAATTTTTGAATTTACCGCGTCCTGTCGAGAACGATAGAGGTCCTTGCGCGCGCAAAATACAAATTAATATTATTATAAGCGCCTGCGATTGTGCGCCGCGCCGAAACGCCACGCGAAATTCATTCAATTGTAAGTGACATTATAATATGAAGTCCTCTAGTCTCTCTTCTGCTAACTTCATATATATATTTTGAGTTTTGACATTTTGTAATTGTTATTAGTAGTTCTATTTATGACTGAGATTTAAGGTTATTGTTTAGTTTTTTATGTTATTTAAAGTTTTTGATACTAAAATGTAATACTATTGCTTCCTGTGATGGTTTAAGTGTGTGGTTTGAGTGATGGTGAAAGTGTTCGTTGCCGTTAAAAAGGTACATTTATTCAAGTATAGTAAACTGGCGCGAAAAATACGCAGTGATTGTAAATTTCTCAAAGTCGTGGTAAATCACAAGAGAAATGTTATCAACTCAATTTAATATACTAGGTACGTTCTTTAATTTTACATGCTCCCCTTCTTACTATAAGTTTTCAATAATCTATTGATTATTAAACAATCGTGTTTCATAAATCTTTATCAAACGCCAAGTTTTATGTGTTAAATTATTTAAATTTAAAATAAATGAGTTCGTCCCTTCAATTGAAATTGTATCAATTGAATTACACAAAAACATAACGTGAATGTATTAATAATAAATAATTTATGTCCGCGAAGTTATACACGGCACCGTAGTAGCTTATGCTTTTGATATTGGAGTGCCGTTTATTAAAATGCAATATAAAGTTACTGATGCATGTCCAAAAGTAATATAAGTTACATATTTGTTTTATTCATTGATTTAATAACGAATGATTAGGCTTCAGTATATTATTTGGAATATTAGATGGCTGTGAAAATCGCGCCATCTATTAGATTTTTACGGAACAACAGTGATAAAATTGGGTGTTTATTTTAATGGTTTTTATCCTAATCTTATATAGATTGAATGATAGGTCTAGGACGGCCTCGATGGCGTAAAGCTGAGGTGTCGGATTCGAATCCCGGGTCGTTTTTTTTTTTAATTCATTATTATTGCATAGGCTCGCCCCTCATCACATGATAGCATGGAATACGCAAGGCGAAACATGAGTGTCTTGGTAGCACCTCTTCCAACACCTTCTAGGAAAAAGGCGTGTGTTTAGGTCTGCCGATTTAATACCATTTTGCTTCTAAATCAATATTATATAAAATCTAAAAAAATATTGGGCTTGCCCTAGTCCAGAACCCTAGGCACGCCACTGCCAAATAGCTACAAAATATATTGACTTACATACATAATAATTATTTTCTACAAAGCACAACAAGTCGTCCATTTCAGAATACTTTATTATTATTTTTGCTCTATTCCTAAGCCTCAATACCATCCAGATTTTTAGTTAAACTATAGTAATCTTTATCGCACAATTTTTCCTTAATAGTAGCTTTGAATTTTTCCAAACCATTAATATGAGTAGGCACTTTGTTATAAAAATGTAAACTTGAAAGATACATAAACTTAAGATTAGATGTTATCAAATTGTATGTAGCTTTTATCTCCCAAAGAGAAAGCAAAGCTACGGGTTGACCGTAGAGCCACCCGCATCTCGTCGAGTTTATTTTTATCAAGAAATGTAATAGAAGCCACCTTGTCGGCATACCTAGTACAAATTCCAGTCTCGGACAACTTGTGAAATTAGAAACTAACTTTCGCATTAGATATCCGTGGATAAAAAAATCACACTATAGGCGAGGCAGCTATCTAAAAAGTTCACTAAGGGCCTAAAAACAAAACTGCGAATTTACGTGTTCATTTCATGCATTAGGGCGACATCCTTCCACCGTTCGGGTGTCCATAGCCTTAACGATAGTCAACCATACTGAACGTATTTTGTCCTTCGTGGTAGCATGGATCCAACATTGTTTTACGCAATGCTGTTAAAAATCAGAAGTTAAAATACATAGAAGATTTTGAATTTTCAATTTATTATTAGCAATATAAACGTTGATTGCAACTATTTTTGTAAAAAATGTGAAACGACGAGTATAATAACGGTCAAAGAATTTTTTTTTAATTTTTTTTTGAATAAGCATATGATTTCGTTAAAATTTGTAACTCTCCCAAGCGCTCTTCCAAGCTTGTTATGTAATCAATTATTATTTGTAACTCTCGTCCCTAGTGTCTCATATCGTTATATGATACACTAGGGACGACACTTCGTTGGGAGTTCTTCTATCAATTATAAAAAATAATATCGATATTGTCCATCGCGTCTTGCGCAGACGTGTGACGTAACATTTCAAAAGTGCCTGATACGAATCAATTCACTATACCTTGCGATGCATCGCTCAACCTCTAGATTTGTACGATGCAGCTTTGCACCGCGGTTATATGTTACGGCCCTCATCCATAAATTCCTGATTACCCACATCATAAGCATAGACTCATAACATCTATGTTCTATGAGAAATTAAGGGTTAACAAAGTAATTAAGAGTTTCAATATTCCAAATGTGATTTTTTTATGTACGTATGTTTCTCAAGAAAGGAATATGGACATATTACTCTAATCGCTTAACAGCATCAACTGTTTAAACAGCTTTGAAACATCAAGAATCATCATTCATGCATTGTATTCCTGAATATTGAATACTGTGAGAAGGCTATTTCTCCCTCGGGCAGGTTTGCCTTCTCGAAACGCTGGCGTGGGCAGAACGGAATTCTCCGCCTTGCAATTATTTGTCTAAAATATAATTTCAAATATATTTATATCTCAAACTCTATAGTCCGGTCATTTTAGACATTTGAAATAACAAATATTCCGACAGAGCCAAATTTTTGTGGACAGCTTGGGTTTACCATTAGAAAGAAATCTTCAAAAGTCCCCATCGATCCCATGTGTGCTAAAAAAGTTATTCGGGGTCAAAAGTCAAAATTTCAGGTTTTTTGGATTTTTCTCGAAAATGGTAAGTTTTTTCGAAAAATAACCTCAGACCAAATTTGTAGATCCAAATATTTTCTACAATAAAGTCTCAGTCATTTTTTTTTTCTAAGAGTCACCATTTCTGAGATATCGCGACTGCAAGAGTTATACATGATATGCACACATTTCCACGCCTCCTGTGAGGTAGTGTACTCGACGCGATTTTTTTAGCGTGGTTTCCCCAGTAGGCCTACTCCACGAATTGTCAAGATGTAAATTTCAGGGAAAATACTTTTCTAAATGCATAATGAATATTGATATTGATATTGATTTTGTATTGGTTATTGAGTTTAAGTGTAGTTCTGATTTATTTTCATATTTTAGTCTGATTCATACTCTTCAAAGTCTACTTCAATAGTCATGTCTTTTTTTTTCTTCTTCTTCCTCTTCCTGGATGTTCAAAAATTGTTCAAATGAAGGTGAATCAGCTGTTTCTTCATCAAAATCACATAAGTCTTCCTCTATTGTATTCAATCAACATTTGAACAAGACTGACCTCGGCAATTCGTACATGCTAGAGAACGCGTGGAAATGTGTGCATATCATGTATAACTCTTGCAGTCGCGATATCTCAGAAATGGTGACTCTTAGAAAAAAAAATGACTGAAACTTTTTTGTAGATAATTTTTAGATCGACAAATGTGGTCTAAGGTTATTTTTCGAAAAAACTTACCATTTTCGAGAAAAATCCAAAAAACTGAAATTTTGACTTTTGACCCCGAATAACTTTCTTAGCACACATGGGATCGATGGGGACTTTTGAAGATTTCTTTCTGATGGTAAACCCAAGCTGTCCACAAAAATTTGGCTCTGTCGGAATTTTTGTTATTTGACCACTATTTTTATGTCTAAAATGACCGGACTACTAGTCCAAATTTTATTAATTCCAGTTTTTGTACTTATATACTGTAAGCTTTTTTTGGTGAGACAAACATGCCGCTTGCCTGACGGTAAGAGATACGACCCCTCATAAACAGTAACAAAACCAAACAACACCTTGAATTACAAAGTAATGCTTGGCAGTCCATGAGCCCACCATTCTGAGACATAAGATGTTAAGTCCCAATATGTCCAATAGTTACTCTGGCTATAATGTCATTTAATCCGAAACACAACAGTGCATTTACACTGCTGTTTGGCAGGCGAAACTACCCAGGCGGCCTCTCACTTATAGGAGACCTACTACCAGTAGATCTTATTAACGTATTTAGGATATTATGTAACGGAACAGATGCTACGTAATATACGAAGTACGCGTAAATGTTATTATTTCTGAAGTATAAAGAAAATGTTTTTATTTCATCGAATCTATAATACGCTTGGGAATTACTTCCTTCCTATCGCAAATACATTAGTTTTTTGTTGTTTTAACAAGAAAACCGCTTTTCCCCTTAACGGTTATCCACTCCACGTTATCACATCATCATACCTACATTTCAACACCGAACAGCGATACAGTTTAATCTCGACATATTCAAACAACTTTTTTTTTGCTCTTATTGGTAAAAGGTCGCAGCAACCCATGGGTTATAAAATAAAACCACACTTGAGCTGGAGACTGTCCCGCCCTTACACCCACCACTGTAACTCCTGTAAGCCAGATCAACAGTGGCACGAAATGTAATGACACCGAGCATTGTAGCTCGGCGAGTGTCCGGATGTCTAACTTGTCTTTGACCCGCAAAAAGTTCGAAATCAATCAGAAAGTTAAATTATTAGGAGTTGGAAATAAATTATTGTCCACTTCTCTCCGTGCAAAGCGGGTGACAAAACAATGAAGAAAAGAGGTAAATAACCTCGCAAAAAGACTTTTACAGCCAGAGAAGCCAACTGTACACTTGAGCTATAGATAATAAATGTATTCTTTTAAAGATAAAAGGGTTAAAATATGTTCTTCAGAGCGTCTCTTTGTGACGAAAGAAAACGAATACCTTCTTTGGTTTGTGTCCTATTTAATTACACACCTTTAATCCAATTTTCTTGAGGATTCCCTCATAAATAAAGGGTTTCACGTTCAACCTTAGCACCGTCTTGGGATTTGTTGAAACTTGCCTCGTTAGTTTCCGAATGCATGGATAATGTAGGGTGCAGCCGCATATTTGGCCGGTATCTCCACTTACCTTGATTATTCTTCAATCGACGGATACTCAGAGGGCTTTGAATTACACTGTTTTTTCTATATCTGGTACTGAATGAAGGGGAGTATTTAATTATTAGTTTCGGTTTTATACAAAAATAAAATAAGTAAATGTGAGCGATTACCGTTGTGGGTAGCTTGTCAAATAGGTTTTGTGGGTATTTGTGGGTTATAGTTAATAGAATTTATAATAGTTTTTTAGGTAAATACGGTCGTCATTTAGTTTAAAAAATAAATACACCCAACAGTCACATACATGGTCCCGACTCCACACTAAGATCGAACCTTGTGTCATGGGTATCAGTTTCTTTGAGAGACTTTATGGCCTCACAAAACACCCAGACTTGAGACAAATATCTGTCGATCACGCGTCTCGGTGCGGGGATCGAACTTGCGGTCTTTTGTTTCGCCGCCGGTGTCTAACCAACTATGCCAAGGTGGCTGTCATGACTCTTGAGTAATGACAGGATGGCTGTAATGAGTCGGTAAGGAGTCAAATGTAGCCATTGTCCGTACTTATCTAATGTTAATAGGAGAAACGTTTGAGAGAATACATTCTTTAGTGCTAAAACATATTTTATAGTATATAATTTTTGTAATGGCGTCGACATCAGTCTTAGGGACCCATATGGTCAATTTTTAGTCCACTGCTACAAACAACATACTTTCTCATTCACTAGTGCACGGGGAGTAAAAAAGAACTCTGGTCTTTCAATTTCAAAAGCTTAATTGCTTTGACATACTCGAAGCAGAGCGCTTAATGAATAAGCCGACCCATTTCCTATGGAACCAGTTTTTGAAACTTCAAAATTGATTTTACCCATAGTCGCTCATAAATTCTAAATTAAAACGGTAACGGATTAAGGGTCGTTTACCATCAATTCTATTTATCTGATCACTGCGATAAAAATAAATTTTAAAAAGCAACACAAAAAAGAGAAACTTATACAAAAACAGGATAGGATTTCGCGGACGAGTATACAAATGAATACAAACATAGTAATATAGTCTTGAATTAAAAATCTGTATCTGTTGATACGGTTGATACAGGCTGATGCCCATATACGTCCCACTGTAGGGCACGGGCCTACTTTACAATCGAGAGTACGATTGAATTAAAAAACGTATCGTTTATTTTATGTATTGCTTAATTATTAAGCAAAATTGTAGGTTATTTTCTTACGGAAACGTAAGTAATCCATGATTAAAATTAGGTTTTAGATCTGAAAATAACTTTAATAACATGTTAATTTTACTTATGCCCTTTTTGTAGAATAATAAAATTTAGCAACTTATAATTATTCCAGCTCCTTATGACGAAATATTCAAATAAATTGATGGAATTATGTTATATTATTATAATCGTTTGCGCGAAATATTAAAATGGAAAAGTGACAGAAGGTTAACGAGGGTAATCTTAAATACAGTTTGCTAACGATATACATGCCATCACGCCTAAACCCCGAGGGTGTAGGCAGATGTACCACTACCCGCATTTCGCCGACCTTTCACCCCCAAGTTGACAAAAGGACTAAGCTTATCGCCATGTCGGGGCCAAATTCAAACCCCGGGTGTCACATATTAAATTTGTCGAACCGAATTAATTTATCTAACGAAAAACTCATACAAAGTGGATAACTTTACCTGGGAATCGAACTCAGGGCCTCACGATTCAGAATCTATATACACCTTGTTAGCGTTATAAACCTACATAGATAAATCACGAAACTCAGAAACAAATGAAATACACTTTGTTCAACACTTATTTTTATTTTTTTTTATTTTTGCTACACACGAACGAGCAAGAATGTTTGAATTCAAATTATTGTGCTAAAATGATAATTATTCAACAAAAAACTCTCCATAGTTAGGTTACATTTTATAGAAAAATATGACATTTAATTTTTAGAAATAATTTATTATCTTTTTCTTATTGCAATGAGTGGGGGATGTGCTTGTCGTTCGCTTGATAGTAAGCGACACGACCACTCATGGACCAAACAACAACCTGAATTACAAAGAAAAGTTTGGCTCGCTGCGCTCGCCATCCTGAGAAATAAGATGTTAAGTCTCAATATATCCAGTAGTTACTCTGGCTACAATGTCCTTCAATCCGAAACACAACAGTGCATTTAAACGTGAACGTGAACGCTATGCTCGTCTCGCCATTCATTCAATAAAAAAGAAAATCTAGACTTTGTGGTGCGGCCAATATAGGACACCATTTGGTCGAATGTTAGATTTTCAGTATTAGATTGTTTGCTTTTTGTACTTTCTTCTGTAACATACAACTCTTAAAATAACGTTGGCATCGATAACTCCTACACAGTTTTAAATATTCGATGTAAACTAATTCACAGGGAAATATTCATAAAATCAAACATGAATGTTTGACAAAAATAAATACATCTGTACCCCACAGTGGTAGGCAGAGACCATGGATCTCCGTTTTGCTCGAACCTGAAATACTACTTTCGCTTCATCCACTTCTATTTATCTCTTCAGGCATAGACCAAGAGCCCGTGTTCGCCAGATTATCGTCATTTTGTAAAAGCTGAACGTTTGTCTGCGCAAAACTCTACCAAAGGCATCACACGATCGGCTATCAGTAGTCACAAACAGCTATTATCTGAACTCGCAATCGTTGTGGCTTTGAAAGTTATCAGCTTCAATATCTGCAAAGATGAGCGAACCGTCAAGTGTCCAACTACTAAAGAAACACCTTTTGAAAGTTGCCTTGATAATATGTATAAAATTTAGCTTTTATACTAACGCTGGCAAAATTTGATGTTATTAAATATTACGATATCTTCAAAGTTTAATAATATGAAATTTTGCCAGCAATACAGTATAAACGAAATTGTATACATTTACTGGTGGTAGGTCTTTCATATGTGAGAGGCCATCTGGGTGGGTACTACCGCAGTGTCTATTTCTCCCTTCAAGCAGCAGTGTAAATTCACTGTTGTCTTTCGGATTGAAGGGCATTGTAGCCAGAGTAACTACTAGATATGTCCAGTAGTTACTCTGCGACTTAATATCTTATGTCTCAGAATGGCGAGCGCAGTGAAATGCCAAGTATTGCTTTGTAATTCCAGGTGTTCTTTGGTTTTGCTACTGTGCATGAGCGGTCGTACCGCTTACCATCAGGCGAACGGCATTCTTGTCTCGCTATTCATGGCAATAAAAAAAACACCTCGTTGACAAATGATATGAAATAATTTATTGAACAGGTATTTGTTTCGGGTCTGGGTGTTTGTGAGACTGAAAAGTCTCTCGTAATTTCCGATACCTACGACACAAGACTCGATCTTAGTGTGGGTAAGGAATATGTTTGTGACTCGTCGTTGGGTATATTTTATTTATAAAAAAATATCTATAAAACTTTAACCCCCAAGGTCACAAAAATACTATTAGGACGCATATTGCCGTCAAACTCACTGAATCGTCAATTTCAATTGATACATTAAAAATAATATGTTTGGACAATGTTAACAATTTAAGAAATTATTCATTGTATAATTTCTAGAGACTGCTGTCATAGAATATTAGTCATATATTCGCATCTCCAAGACAACCTATTTTGTTAGCAAAATAAATATTCCGTCAAAATAAATAAAATGAAATATGTATTTTCGCACTACAATGATTTTTGATATCATAATATAATAGCGCTGAACTAATGTTCTTTAGTTACACAATACTGAACTTAGCAAAAAGTTCGAACGAAATTTAAATTGAAATATGATTGCGTGGCGGCCTATACGGCCTTAACCTCTGTCAATCGTACTCTCCATTGAACAGAAGGCCCGGGCCCTGCAGTGGGTCGTATATGGGCTGATACAGATTGAAATTCATCTTAAATAAACTAACCTAAAGTAATCTGAATAATATACTATTAAAACGCCGAACCATTAGGCCATTCGTTTCGGGGATTACCGTCCTCCTACAAATTCTCGAAATTGTGTCTTTGTAATATCAGAATATACTTTATCTTCGAATTCGTCAAAAGTAATAACCTTTCAAAATCCTTTTAAGATACATCAATATTTACAATTCTCCGAACGACTCAGATATTAAATATCATAAAGATTTATATCAATTATGATTTCGCTTGGATTACTAGCGTAAGAGTGATAACGTCGGGCAAACCGTCCTAAACAAACATCGGACCAATCCCATATCGAGGGTACATCCGCAATCTGATGATTTTATGACTTTCATAATCTATTGTTGTTCTATGTATATTGACGTAACCTATATACGCAAAGGGCGATTTGCGTCGTCGCGTCGTCATAAACGGGATTAGGTTAGGAATTTTGCACCCTGTTCACGTTTTGTAAAGCTCATACGTTTTGGTACAATTAATAATCTTGTGACATAATTTTCATATGTGAGAAGCCGCATGGGTAAGTATGTCTATTTCTCACGTCAACATTCAGTTTGACTGCCTCGGTGGCGTAGTTGTACTAGGGTACGGCTACAAAACTGAGGTCTCGGGTTCCAATTCCAGGTTGGGTGAAGTGATATTGGATTTTTCTATTCATTATCAGCCCAGAATCCGGAATTTGTGCCCGATATGGCGATAGGCTCGCTACCTATCACATCGTGGGACGAGACACACAAGGCGAAATGTGGGTGTCCTCGCACCTCTGTCTACCCCTTCTGGGAAAAAAGCGTGAGTTTATGTATGTACATTCAGTTTAAATGTACTCTTGTATTCCGATTTGAAGGACATTGTAGCCAGAGTAACTACTGGGTATATTGATACTTAACATCTTATGTCTCAGGATAGCGAGCGTAGTGAAAAGCTAAGTGTTGCTTTGTAATTCATGGTGTTTGTTTTGCCACTCTCCATAAGCTGCCGTATTACTTACCATCACGCGAATGGCATGCTGGTCCCACCATTTAACCCAATAAAAATATATTAGTTGTCCTGTAGGTAAAGAAATAGCTCAAATAATTTTTTTTCTAGTGTAATTATGGCCTCTGAGTTTATTAATACTGGCACACTAAGTTGCTGTTAAGTTCCCGATGATATGCGTAGTGCCTAATGCAATCCAAACAGAGTATCCAATATAATACGCTTTTTACTATCATATGCAATGGCCTATCCTACCACCAGCTGGCCTCTAGTAATTTCACTTAGAAAAGGATATTATGCAATAGCGAATCTATAACTTCTCATTAGTATTGTTGGGACAGTAGTGTAGACATTCAAGCCGATTCGTTTGTATTATAGCCATATTGACTAACAATACTCTATCGCTTAAATAATAAATTAATACAGATACCACATTGTATTGTACCAACCCATATACATCCCACTGCAGAGCCTCGTCTATAGTCGAAAGTACAATTAAGAGGGGTTAGGCCATATAGTCCACCACATTGGCCTAGTGTGGTTCCGTGGAATTAACATACCATAGAAATTCTCATAAATGGCTATGGTATGCAACTTATATACCTCACGATATCCTCAATGTTTTCCGACATCGTTATTATACATCAATACAATACAATTTATTGACTGTACAATAGTATACTATCAATAAATTGACTACCCGAAAAGTCAGAGGTATGCCCTAGGATTTTAACCCGCGACCAACGTGAAGATTTTGACAACTGCGTCTGGTTGGTTTACCAACAGGCCACCACACACACACATACACGCAATATAATTAAGTTATAAATTTTCATGTATCTAATGGCTTGCTTAGAAATTTCCAAGTGGTTGGCGTTCTCAAGTACACATATGCCATTACATACCCCACGATATCAACACAAGCACTACGCAAAGAGACGTTAGTCTTGAGGGTGTTGGAGCTTCCTTTAGAACTGCGACAATATTTGGCAACGTCGTTAACGCTTAAGAGGCTGAAAGCATCGAAGAAATTATGTCTATCACCGTAGATGTAGGTAAGAATAGATAGTATGTTGGTAAAATTATTTTTTAGAGTACATACATAATGGAAATGGTTAAATGAGGTAACTCAATTTCGTATTTTGTTTTTATCATTTATTACAATGTATAATATGAAACGTGCAATATTTTCAGCACGTTTCGTTGTTAATTGAAGCGTATTACAAGTGCAGTTATCGGCATGCCTCAAAGTTTCTTTATTGCACATTGTAAAATTCGATCTCAGCTTGCATGTAAAATGATATACGGATATGCACTCAAATAATTTCAAAAATTGCAATTGCGCAACAACGGATTTTCAGCCGATTTTCAGATTTTCAAATGTTCGGAACACACGCTTAGTACTGGAATCTAAGACAATTTTCCCCATCGAAATGAAATTAACTGAAATGAAATGAAAATCGTTTATTGTTCATGTGGGTAATTAAATACCTCTTATGACAAGTCAATACATGGTTCTTATTATATATTTAGAAAATAACTTATTATATTATTCTGTACTGTTCTGTATCAGCCCATATACGTCCCACTGCAGGGCACGGGCCTACTCTACAATCGAAAGTACGATTGAGAGTGGTTAGGCCATATAGTCCACCACGCTGGCCTAGTGCGGGTTGGCGGACTTACATACCATAGAAATTCTCATGAACCGCTATGGTATGCAGGTTTCCTCACGATGTTTTCCTTCACCGTTTTAGTGCGTGGTGATTGATTATCAATACACACATGACTCCGAAAAGTCAGAGGTGTGCCCTGGGATTTGAACCCGCGACCACCGTGAACATGTTGGCAGCCGCGTCTAGTCCGTTTACCAACAGGCCACCACGCACTTATTTAAATTAAAATTATATAAATTAAATTTATTTAGTTTAGTTTTAGGTAGTCGTCTTATTTATTATTTATAGAAGAAAAGAAGCTACAATATTTAAATCGACAGACTACGAGAGAACGAGATAAATATAGATTTTGAAAGCGGCAAATGGCATATATTAGTGCGTGGTGGCCTGTTGGTAAACGGACCAAAAACGCGGCTGCCAACATGTTCACGGTGGTCGCGGGTTCAAATCCCAGGGCACACCTCTGACTTTTCGGAGTCATGTGTGTATTGATAGTCAATCACCACGCACTAAATCGGTGAAGGAAAACATCTTCATCATCATTCATAAGAATTTATATGGTATGTAAGTCCGCCAACCCGCACTAGGCCAGCGTGGTGGACTATATGGCCTAACCACTCTCAATCGTACTTTCGATTGTAGAGTAGGCTCGTGCCCTGCAGTGGGACGTATATGGGCTGATACACACACTCACAAATGGCATATAACGCAATTATACAGTCTGTTCTATAATCTTCATCTCCTCTTTATGTTTATATATTTAATTTTTTTTCGAGATTTTAAGATTAATCGGAACAACAACTAATATGTTCAAAATGACGGATTTAGTACTTTATTGGAATTATCCATTTACAATATCGAAAGAAAGGTTCTCCCAGATATAGAATTTAAGAACTAATGGTAAAAATATATTCAATATATTATTCAAAGATAAGTATTCTATATATTGATATAAGTATTTTCAGGAATGTTTCAAAACAAAAAGATTTCAAACACATGATCCATTTCGTGATTTAACTAAGTTTTTGTGATAGGCCGATAGTTTTTGGTATATGACTGATCATCTTTTTACGGATCGGTTACACATATTTCCACTAACACTCAAACACAAAGAATGAGATGTAGGATGCTTTGCAGAAACGCATTTGTGTAGGAAGCCACTTCATTACAAATCTCTTTAGTACGACTACTGGGATGGGGATCCCAATAGCTTTCCGCTCAATCTGCTCTAACGCCGCACGTCACAAACCCTAATTTTAATATCAGACATATATTAAAAAGAGGTAATATTATCTTACCTTGTTATTATCACGATCGTACATAAAGACCACCCACATTCGTGTAAAATTATCTTCAGAAAATATAATGCTTTTTACAAATTTATTGAGCCACTTTCAATGTAATAGGTCAAAAGACGTACAATAATCTTTAAAGTAATGATAACGAATAAATACTAATGTACTTACCTACCTATGAAAATCAGTTCCCATACGCGAAATAATGGAATTATAAACTTCTAGAGACCATATACGTAGCGTTATTGTATATAAATATTATGAAATCTAAAATATAGTTAATCCATATTTACTGTAGACTATATGGAGTAACCACAGGGAGTAACAATAATTGCAGATTTACAGGTTGGAGCTGTGTGCGAAAATCACAAGACCTGTACTAAATCTCACTTCAAACAATTTATACGCGAGCATACAGACTAAAAAATTCAGACCTATTTCTTTTTTACTAGTTCGTAAAATATTAGCAGGTTTCTGTTTCTCCGGAAGTCTCCCAAAAAAGAAATATTTATAGCGAAAGCTTTGCTTAGGAACAAAATCAATCATCCTTTATTTGAGTGTGAGTTAAAGCTCCAACCGTAGTCTCCTAACTCAACTTATGAAATAATAAAGAATATAAAAATAATTATCTACAGAACACGCCAAAATTAACCTACATAGTGTATGAAATAACACACGAAACAGCAAAAATACTGCTCAATAAACAAGCAAAAATAGCTTAAATGTCGGTCTTTATGCAGTTATATGTCTAGCTGTTTTATTACGCGTCCATTCGAACGGTGCCGTCATAAAACGCACGTTAATGATTGCCCACGGCGCAAACACTGGAACATTGTGTTATTATCGTGGCGGAATCGCATGCTCTCTGGCAGCTACACTCAATATACGGCGACTGGCCACGTAGTTTAGTTACCACAATTATTCGTGTGGAATGATGTTTTGTTTTCTGAAGGTAAGTGTTGATTTAGAAGCTTATGAATAATGGATTTATTTCTATATTTAGTTGCATGTTTGCTTGGCTTATAGGTTAAGGTTATAATTATTCTTTTTGCGGTGAAAATGCAGATACAGTCATATATAGCATCGCGATACGGAGCTGTTAGGAAACTGGTCTTATCTTATTAACTACTTATTAATATACCTGTATCTGTATCGTCCCACTGAAGGGCAACGTCCTCCTATACAATCGAGAATACTATTGAGATGGGTTAGGCCATATAGTCCACCACCCTGATCTAGTGCGGGTTGGCAGACTTTACATACCATAGAAATTTTTACAAATCGCCTGATCCGAATCACGATGTTTTCCTTCTCCGTTATAGTGCGTGGTAATAGACTATCAATACACACATGTCTCCGAAAAGTCATAGGTGTGCCCTGCCTACATAATATATTTCTACAATAAATGAACTATAAATACTATACATAAAAATTAGATCTAAAGTAATACATTGCAAAATATGTAATATCACAGCAGTCTCTAAGATTGGACCTGTGTGAGCAGAACCTGAATGTTCCCAACCGCTCTCTATTATGAAACTGAAATCGTAAGCATTTCCGCAGGCTAGGTTGGATATATGACAATTGGGCAGTGGACACCTCGTTGCAATACGGGTTGCTCCAATTATCGCCTTGCGGGTGTATGTGCTATGATATATTACTTGGTCAGAACCCGAATAGGCATGATTCAAAATCTTGGGTGTGTCACTACAACATTATCTATATATATAAAAGAGGAACCTGACTGACTGACTGACGTATCAACGCACAGCCGAAACTATTAGAGCTAGGAACGTGAAATTTTCCACAGGAGTTCCTATTGTGACGTAGGTGAGCACTAAGAAGGGATTTTTGGAAATTCAACCCCTAAGGGGGTGAAAGGGGTAAAAAACTGTTGTATGGAAAATCGAAACCGTTAGAGTTACAATTGTCAAACTTGGCACTTTAGTTAGTCATTTAAAAAGGAATTTAACTGTATACTTTGTTTCTCTAAAATTAGCCCTAAAGGGGTTAAAATAGGGGTTGAAATGTTGCGAGACTAGAGCGATTTAATGACTATCTAATCAACGCACAGCCGAAACTATTGGAGCTAGAAACGTGAAATTTTATACAGGGATTCCTATTGTGACTTAGGGTAGCACTAAGAAGGAGTTTTTGGAAATTCGACCCCTAAGGGGGTGAAAAGGGTAAATAACAGTTGTATGGAAAATCGAAACCGTTAAAGCCACAGTTGTCAAACTTTGCACTTTCGTTAATCAATCAAAAACCAAAATAACTGCATACTTTGTTTTTCTAAAATTAACCCTAAAGTGGGTAAAATAAGGGTTGAAATGTTGTAGAACCGAACTGTCTAATCAACGCACAGCCGAAGCTGATGGAGCTAGAAACGTGAAATTTTACACAGGGATTCCTATTGTGGCATAGGATAGCACTAAGGAAGGATTTATGGATATTCAACCCCTAAGAAGGTGAAAATGGTAAAAAACGGTTGTATAAAAAATCAAGACCGTTAAAGCCATAGTTGTCAAACTACCCTTTCGTAAATCGATCAAAAACAAACATAGCTACATATTGAATTTTTCTAAAATTAACCCTGAAGTGGATAAAATAAGGGTTGAACTTTTGTAGAACCGAACTGTCGGATCAACGCACAGCCGAAACTACCGAAGCTATAAACTTGAAATTTTATACAGGGGTTCCTATTTTAACGTAGGGTAGCACTAAGAAGGAATTTTAAGATATTCCTCCCCCAAGGGGGTGAAAAGGGAAAAATACAGTTGTATGGAAAATCGAAACCGTTAAAGCCACAGTTAGCAAATTTTGCACTTTTGTAAATCTAATAAAAACAAACATAGCTGCATACATTATTTTTCTATAATTAACCCTAAAGTGGTAAGGGTTGAAATTTTGTAGAACTGAACTGTCGCATCAACCTACAACCGAGACTACTGAAGTTAGGAACTTGAAATTTTACACGGGGCTTTCTATCATAATGCAGAGCAGTGTTAATGAGGGATTTACTGAAATTCAATCCCTAAAGGAGTGAAAAGGGTGAAATTGTGTTGTATGGAAAAACGAACCGTGAAAGGTACAGATTTCAAATTTGGCAGTTTAGGTAGTCAATTAAAAACAAAAATAATTTCTTACTTTTTTGTCTTAAATTAGCCTCAAAAGGCTTAAAATAAGGGTTGTAATTTTGTATACAAAATCGAAACCGCTGTGATTGGTACGAAAATTCGTATTTCAGCTACCAATTATAAACACAAGAAATTGGCATGCACTAATTTTGGAAAAATGGCACGAAGGGGATGAAACTTTATAAAAAGTATTTAGGGTTCCGTGGGTACAAAATAACCCTTAAAAATTGAGCTTGATGGTATAATTCAAGAACTGGATAGGGAAAGCAATATTTTAATTTATACTAATTTTGTACGTTGTTCATGAGTGTAAGAGTTTCACATTTACGGTCAGGGAAAAGGAAGGAATGGACGGAAGGTTGTGTTGGAATATCGGGCATAAGCAACTTTCATTTTAAATATCCATTAATGGGTTTCGCGCAAATAATACTCATAAGTAAAATTGTGCGTAGTTCCGGGGTTATAAATTTTAGGGGGAGGAATTTATTATGTTTAATAGTATTTGCTTATTATAGATAAATAATGACCAATTGTAAGGTTTTGGCTTTTTATGTTTTAAATGGAGTTAAAGCGGGAAATCGTTGTTGATAAAGTAAGTAATAATATAGCCACATGATTTGCCCAACAGGATGCTCACTAATAAATAGTGACGTAATTCGGAGTTTTAGAATTTTCTCAGTTTTAGGGGAGAAATGAGGACGTAATATAAAACATATTGTAAATAAAGTTAATAACGCAGACGAAGTTGCGGGCAAAAGCTAGTAACGTATAAATGTCCTGTAATTTATAATACTTTTTAAACAGTCTTGGGTGAACCTGTATGAAAATACGATTAAAAAGGTTTAGGCCATAATAACGTAGCTTGTTAGCCTATTGCGGTTGTTTTGTCTTATCAAAACAACTTCCATAATAATCAAGTAAGTTTGAAACTTAGCAAGTTCTGTGATTCTTACATCAATCTCCAACTTATAATTCTGCGAGTATTATTCCTTTTAAATATAATTAATGAAAATAATACTTCAAAAAATCTTAGTCTTTGATAATAATTAATCTTTCAATTATTTTTCTATAGCAGTGAATAGCAAGACCAGCATGCCATTCGCTTGACGGTAAACGATACGACCGCTTATGGACAGTAGCAAAACCAAATAACACCATGAATTACAAAGCAATGCACTAAATCAGGTGTAAAGGCATCAAAAGCGTATTTACACAAAATTGAACGCTAACATTCAGTTCTCAGCTCATAGGAGATGAACCGCTGACCATTCTTCGCTGGTAATAAAGTTTCTAAGCGGAGTTTCTGTGACCAACCTGCTTTATCGCACTCTATAATTATTTCAACCGATGTAGGATTTCAATTTACAACATTCCTTGTGATCTATAAGGGATAGTGCCATCGTCCAGACAGATATGTCCTAATTGTAAAGAATGATTAGTCTCTGCGTAAAGGATGTTTGGGCTGCACTTCCATTAAAGCGGAGACGAGTGGTCTGTGATGCAAAGACGAAAGCTACTATGTTCATATATATACAGGGTATATCAAGACTGCTACCGAAAACGAAGCCGGGTGGTAGTTTAAGCGACTTCAGACACAATGCAACAGAAAAAGTTGCAAAAAAAAGTGACAATTTTTTTTTTGTTATTTTTTTCCTATGACCATATTTGGGTGGTAAATACATTTTTTCCTAAAATATAGTGTTTACCCTTTTATTAATAAATAATCTAGGGTATAAAAGTGTTTAAATTATTATTTTAGCAAAAACTATGGATTTACCACCCAAAAATGACGATATTTAAAAAATCATAAAAAATAATTGTCGCGTTTCTTTGCGAAATATTTAGTTACATTGTGTTTGTAGTCACTAAAACTACCACCCGGCTTCGTTTTCGGTAGTAGTCTTGAGATACCCGGTATATATATAATATGTACATCGTTCATACTTGCTATGCACCCTATATATATCACCATTTAGCTTTGCTATAGCAAGCTCCGCGATTCTCAGGTTTAGTACAATCTGACATTATTCTTGTCGATTTCTACAGAGGTTTCTATTGAAGCAGATCTGAGACAAGACATGAATTTGATTGGTGAATTTCTACACACTTCCACTCCGCTTATCTGTGCTACAATGGAAACGCAACGTAAGTTGCTTGTAATGCTTCGATCAAATATACATTAGATTATAAGTAACGGCCTAAGAACGGCAAGAGAAATAAGAGCACAAATAAGCGTGTGCTCTTATGTGATTTTAGTGCAATGGTATGGTCCAAAACATAATAAATATTAATTTTAAAGTATAGGGTTTATTTTTATCTGAAGTTGATTATAATTTTAGACTTTTTGCTATATCTCGTAGTTCGAAATTTAAATGTATAATTATAAGCAACCTCGGCCACTTTTGGCGTGTTATTTTGTTCCGGACACTGTATCTAGTATATAATATTTGATCGAAGTTGTAATGTCCATCAACTTTATCTTAGTTTTTGGGTTGACGTCCACTGTATGGAAACTGTATAGTTTTTTGGGATTAAAAGAATGCTATTTTACTATCTGTCCCATAAAAAATTGCAAAAATAACGTCGATCCTTCATTCTGGCACTATGTGATTAAAAGACAAAGCCATTAATCCTCCTTTGAATTGACAATTAATATTCGTAGCAATTTTGCATGCTAAATGCTATCTACAAAATGTAGTTGCGAGCTTTTCCTGTGTAAATTTATTTCGGAAAGAATACATTTTCTACGTAGAATCGCTTGTTAAGTTTTGTTTTCGCGGCAAACTTTTTTTATCATTTAAAAATTTATTTTGGAGCAGATTGCCGAGTTCAATATTATTCTTTTCATAGTGTTCTCAAAAATGTTATTACTGTAAGTTTCCACTATTGTGTCGGTTTTAGTTTGATTGTATAATAATTTTTCCGGGGATTTGTGGGGATTTGAATAGATTTATCCCTTGTCACATCATGAAACGTTAATACTGGTGAATTATAGACCCACTAGGTGCATCTGTGACTGCCTTGATCACAACGGACATGAAACCTGCTGGACAAACACAAATAAGTTCAAAAGAACGATATTCTGTTTATACTTCATATCTGAATGTCCAATGTCTAAAAGTCACATACAGTCACTGTGTGACCTCAATTGAAAAAATGAATTACAAATATAAAAATATACCATTTAGTATTATTACATACTCCTTCTTCTTCTTCTTCTAATATAAAATGAATACATTTAATGTTATAAGTTACAAAATATTTTTATTTTGTGGTCGAATTACCACAAATAATAATATTTTGTAAAAATATTATATACCATGGACTTAAATGGACTCATTCCGGCATATTCATCTTTTATGTGCATTCCGGGTTTAAGGTCACCAGAGGAACATAAAGCTGTGATTCTTCCACCATAACGTGTATAGGAATTTAATCAGGGCGACGAAACAGGGTAGTTGACTGGGTTTTTATGGGAAGTTTTTTTATCCAAAATCCAAAGACGAAAAATTACAAAAATTTGCTTTATTTCATTAGTGTTTTTTTTAAGTAAAATTATTATTATATTATGCCAGTTTCAAAGATTTAGACATGTGGTATGACATAAATTTTTGTAACAACCTCCGTTTCGCAATTGGTCAGATGCCGGCTGTGAAACCAGAGGTCGCGGGTTCGTTCCCTGCATCGAGACAAATGTTTGTGTCAACCATAAGCATTTTCTTCGAGTCTGGGTGTTTGTGAGACCGAAAAGTGTCCCGTAGTGCCTGATACTACAACTATCTACATTTCCTCAATAAGAAATCAAATGGATATAAACTTTGTTCACCATATAAAATTAAACAGAGAAGTATTGCGGTCTAACAGTGAATATATACATAATATATAAAATACCATTTTAAACTACGTCCACCAAACTTATTTTATTACAAACTTTCATTGTCATTTCCTCCATGAAATAACAGGGAAAATGGTTAACTTGGCAACATAAATTACTTAACAATTTTCCTAAGTGGCTTAATTATTCCAGCACTTTCAGGTCTGTGTTATGTTATCAAGTTCGCTGACCTGTCGTTGAGGCTAAATCTATGTTTAAATACTTTACTACAACACTTACTTTGGGATAACTTACCAAAATATGGCTACTAAACAGTCAGTTTGCCTGTGTGCCACTAGATATATGAGGTAATAGTGTATCTGACTATGACTGATCGATAATTTTACATACAAACAAACACAAATACAATTAAAATGAAACATTTCTGTCAAAACAGTGTTAAAGTAGCTGTAACATGTTGCATATATCAGTACTTTATATTAAAGAGTGGAAGTGTCGTCGGGAGATCGTGCCGTCTCTATCAAACGCTTACATCGTAATGCATGTTAAGACTAGTGACGTCATTAGTTTTTTTGCATCCCTTTTCCGTTACTCCCACTACAAGATTTCAAATGTTTGTAATTTGTATTGTTCTGAATGGATTTTATTATTTTGATATTTTTTGTTTTATGGATTTTGGATATGGATATCTTTTGATACATACAATAATAAAAATGAACTCAAACACCTACAAGATTTCAACTGTTTATAACTAATTTTTTTCTGAATGGATATTTTTTGTTTTTTAGATTTTGAATTTGGATATCTTTTGAAAAATTAGACGGTAAAAAAGGAGTACAAAACTCTTTTCAATTAAGCTGGAAAAGACAATATGTTCAGCAGTTGTTGTCAACAAGATTTTTTATCCGACAAAGATATTTACCCCAAATTGCTAATGACAGGAAACCCGAAACTACTGGGAAGAATCTTGCCTACCAGTAAGCGCAATTTATATTACTGAGTTCATGATAATTGATAATGATTTTAAGGATAATTATGTTTGTACGTATAATTTACATTATTAAAGGCCTTATTAGTTTAAATGCAATATTTATGGGTTGTGAACGTTGAGAAACCGGAATACCCGGGTCGAACAATCCACTTGCGTCAGTGTATATTAATTGAAACATTAACACGAATTTACCGGTGCTTTCTTTTGTGTACTTTACAATATTCTATAAAGGATGGTATATTACATTGGTGGTAGGTCTCTCGTATGTGAGAGGTCACCTGGATAGGCACCACCGCAATGTCAATGCACAGTTGTGTTTCGGATTGAAGGATATTGTAGCCAGAGTAACTACTGGACAAATTGAGACTTAACATCTTATGTCTCAGGGTGGTGAGCACAGTGGAATGCCAAGAGTTGTTAAGTAATTCCAGGTATTGTTTGGTTCTGTCGCTGTTCATGAGCGGTCGTATCGATTACCAACAGGCGGAACGCAAGTTCATATTGCAATTCAAAGAAAAAAAAAGGATCCTTGGAACACATCATTTGGTAAAATATCAAGGAAAATATGAAAAGTCCTAAGACACATTTTCCGGGATCTCGAATCTTTTGATTTGAAAGAGTCTGTATGAATATCCAGATGTATGGATGGACGCTCAGGGCACTGCGGTCTGAAAAAGAACAGTGTTTACACATCTTGAAAGACGTCGAGATGGAACCGTTGCACATAAGTCAAATGTGTTCAGCTTTAGTATTTGGACTAGATATATTGACTAAATATATAATAATAAATAGTGGACCATATATCACATATTGTTCTATTTTCTATTCATATTTATATTGGTGTCTTAAATTTACGCGAATGTTACACATTGTATTATTACACTATTTTCAAATTCTAGACGGAATTGGTGTAATCGTTTAAGCACGGAAATCGTACTCCGCCTTCTTAAAAATAGTTTAATTACATTGTAATTTAAATTTTAACCTTGAATAGTTTTATTGATAATTTTATTTTAGCATGATTATTTGATCTATGTAAACAAATACTTTGCAATATTGAATTTTAGTATATTTTACCTATATTTTTTTATCTACAGCTCAACTAAAGTATGACATGCCGTATTGGATAGTAAGGGAACGTGACGTCACAGCTTATTTTAGCTTTAGTTCCATATAATATTAATATATATTTATATATAAACCTGATGTGATTGTTTGCTTACTACCTTTAATTTTAGGAACTACTGATTTTTTTTTGTGTTTGGTTATTTATCGGAGAATGCTATGAGCTATATATCATCACGCTGTGACCTAAATGAGGAGAGCAATATTGGAAAAACCTAGCAAATACGTGGAAATTTCTCTGATTCAAAAACATCTGTTCTTTATTCTCACCCACCCAGTGACAAAGGTCATGATTAAGTTTATCTAGTTAGGTTGGGTTCACCGACAACTTTCGCATCAGAGCTGTGACCTCCATTTTAATATAAGCAGGTATAATCTCGGTAAAATCACATTGATGTAAAATATACCGAATATACTGATGAATATCCTTTGAATTCATTAGAAATGAAAATAAATAATCGTAGGGCTAACCACGTCTGTTACCCTCGAAATTCTTTTACCAATATTTGATTATCTGTATTTAGAACGGCGAACTTTTACTTTGAAAACGAACATTAACCTATAATTACGCGCCTATTCTTTATAAATACAATATTTATAAGGAGAATACTTGTTGATAAAGTTTGAAAATATATATTATTTTATTGCCGGACTTCGTGACTTTACTCTAACATAAATTGTGTTTAAACATTATAATTTTGGAATTGAATCTAACTATTATTGTTAAAATACAATAACTGCCCTTCTCTCTCTTGTTCTTATCTCCATCCAAAGGTTGTCTATAACAGATAGCATAATGCAATTAGACCGCCCATTGTACTTACTTTAGGTATCGCTAAAATTGTTTTGTTTATGTGGGTATATATTTTGTATGAACAATAAGGAAAAAAATTAATTAATTAAATACATACTTATTATTATTTTATGGACGTTATTGACGAAAGGAAACATGAAGCGTAATTATATATAATAGGTACTATAGACAATTAAGTCTCTGTAAATATTGAAGGAAATTGAAACTAATTCCTGTTGGTGGAGTTTTTTAAAACTCTTGACGAGGAAAATGTGTTGGAAATGTTGAAAATGGTTTTGTGTTTTATTTCATCAATTCAAGCCATTATTTAACAGAGGATAATCTTAAACTGTATATTTTTATAAACATTTCAATTGCGATAGAATCATGAACAGCTTTTCTGTTACCAGTGATAAAATTATGGAAACAAAAACAAATAAAACTATAATTTTGTATAATAATACATAATCAGAAAAAGTACAATAATTCATAGTCGCCACTTTAAAACAATGACAACCGGTTTAGATCTAAAAAGTCGAACATTGAATTATATGAGCAACATTTATGAATTAGTCAGGATAATTAGGCTTCCCCTAAATATAAGAACTTACAGAGAATACTAATCATACTTAAAAAAGATTATGTTATTCACACTCTCGGCACAACTTATCAAATTACCCGAAAAGGAAATGATAAATCTGACAAAAGGTCACTTGGAACTAACTTCATAACGTAATAAATTAATGAGAGACACTCGAGAGACCACTTCAACTATCAGTTTTTCCCGTGTGAATTGTAAACAATATAATGAGAAGTAAAGTTTATCATCGCTAAGTTCATGTGTCATGATATTTGCCCCCAAGGAACTATTAATTTTCCCGAGATAAATGTATGTGTGTCTGTATATACTACGTGACGCGTGATCTCATAAATTATACATAAGATTTGGATACAGGTTGATTGTATTATTTATCCGGTGGCTTAGTCGGTTAATCGCTGGATGTGAAACGACAGGCCGTGGGTTCAATACCCGCACTAAGACAAATGTGTAAGAAAGTCGAATATTTGTCTCGGGTCTGGTTTGTGAGACCTAAAAGCCTCTCGAAGTTTCTGATACAAACGACACAAGACTTAATTGATCTTAATGTGGGGTTAGCACTATGTATGTGATTGTTGGGTGTATTTACATATTATATCATATTTATTGTTCCAGTGAATCATGTAATTTTTGTTTGTTATTTATTTAACACGGTATTTCAACAGCAAACGCATCAATACTATTTGAGATAAATTATTAATATTATTATTTTAGATGTATTATGGCCAGCGAATACCGGGACGGGATAGCAAGGGATTTTGTTTTTTTACAAAAGATATCCAAACTTAAACTTACCAAAGGGATTTCTTGATACGGCATCGGAGAGCGCGCCAAGGGATCCCCCGGCGGGATGCCGCGACGCACTGCGGTATGCCATGGTACGCCGAAGAACGCCGTGACACGCCATCCATGCGGATAATCGGTAATCGTCTACTATTTCATACCGCGCAAATGTGTTTTTGCGCAAAAAAATAGAACAGTTTATCTCTTTTCACATTTTATTACATTGGAGTTGAAATGTGTACCAGGCAGTAGGCGTTGCCATAACATACTTCGGAGTCCTGCGGCTTACCGCGGGATGGAACGCGACGGGATGAGTCGGGATGTGTCACGTCACGGGATGCCGTGGCAGGTTAACGGAATACTACATTAAGTAAGCGGCTGGCCGGTGGCAAAATCCCTTGCCATTCTGTCTCAGTATGCGTAGGCCTTTAGTTGGCATAATAATGTAGAAAAGAGCCGATTTACCTATATATTTATTTAAACAAACAGCAGTTAAACAGCATTTAAACAAACAAATTATTCAGCTTCAAAATATTGGTATAAATAGAAAAACAAAATTAATTATTATAAATTAATATTTGAGCGAAGTTGGTCCCGACTGCTAGTTTTATTAATAATATAATAATTTTAGCTTATTATATTTCGAAGAATCACGTAAAGAATATTGATAGACGCCAAACTTAATTGAAGCGGTTTCATTACAAAGTACGGCCGAGATATTGAAAGCGTTATAAGTTTCTATACCGCGAATTACGGTTTCATTAAATTGTCTGAGAACGCCCCCTCCTACGTTTAATTATTTCTAATTAGGTTATTCTTTAATATGTGGTATTACACACGTTCCAATGATTACTTATTACCAACGATTATGTTTTTTAATTGGGTCAGCAATCAATATCTTGACTTTGTTTCTTGTATAGAACTGTCATATTTTTCCTTCTTTATCCACTCACATATCATTATGAGAACTTATAGTTTTCCTAATGTGAGAAAATAAAGATGCTGTCATGAAAGTTTTGTTTCACATTTGCCAATGACTGGTAGTACAAATATCTTGTATTTTTTAATCATGACACATTCGTTCTCCATACATTTAGGTTATGCAATAAATCAGTAATATTAACACGAAATACATTTATTTTTACTGTTAATCCTGAACAGAACAGCTGTCTTTGAATACTCGTATAACTAACCATCTAATCACCACCGCAACGAAAAATCAAATCGATATAATTGATATAATTTCAAAATCGATTTGAGGCAAACATTACTGTAGATTATAAGACTGCCTCGGTGGCGTAGTTGTACTAGGGTACGGTTACAACGCTGAGGTCTCGAATTCAAATCCCGGGTTGAGCGAGTGATATTGGATTTTTCTATTCATTATCAGCCCAGAGTCAGGAATTTGTGCCCGATATGGCGATAGGCTCGCCCCCTATAACATCGTGGGACGGAACATACAAGGCGAAATGTGGGTGTCCTGGCACCTTTGCCTACCCCTTATGGGAAAAAGGCGTGACTTTATGTATGTATGTATTTCCGTAAATTATAATAAAATGTAATGTATGACACCAAAGCCCCTGTCGCTCGGGCTTATGTCGGCAACTTTTTGATGGCGAAATTGGCCGGCGGATTTTCTCATTGCAAGTCGGAAAACTTTGTCGTCGACATGGCAGTGACTTATTTTGATAACATTATTTACGTTATGGTGGCAGAACTCTTGCGTTGCTGAAATGTCATATCGCCGGGCACGTATCGCCGACAAGATTATTTTCATTTATGACGCTGGGTTGTTCTGGCTTTGGTTTGTAGTGTTCTAGGGTATCTGCAGTTAAAATAAATGATAAAAGTTAGCATAATATTATTTCAAGCTGATAATATCTAATTTCTGCATCAAAGCTTACCGTTGGTAAACAAAAAGTAATCACAGATCAAGTTACAATATAGTGCAGTAATTTTAATGGGATCGCATTTTTATGCTGCGACGCATGCTCTTAACAAGGACAAAACTTACTACATACATACATACATAAACTCACGCCTTTTTCCCGGAAGGGGTACGCAGAAGTGCCAGGCACCCACATTTCGCCTTGTATGTTCCGTCCCACGATGTGATAGGTGGCGAGCCTATCGCCATATGGGGCACAAATTCCTGACTCTGGGCTGATAATGAATAGAAAAATCATATATCACTTTGCCCAGCCCGGGATTCGAACCCAAGACCTCAGCTTTGTAACAGTACCCTAGTACCACTACACCATCGAGGCAGTCTTACAAGTTAGCAACTTAATACAGGTATAAGTAATTGTATTCGTATAAAATCTAAAGTGTTCGTTTATAAAATGAGTTCACCAAAGAGGAGCAAACAAGCTAGTTTTTCTTCTTTATCATCTCTACTATTTACTGCACCGCACCCGAGTATTCTGCTCGCAAAGATTTTATAGAGGGATTACTATTTACATCAGCAAAGTTAATAAACTTTATTAAGTTTTGCCAAGATTGAAGAATGCGGCGTGCTGTAGAATGATTTTATAACAATAGTTTTGCTGCTCCCGAGATGGTTATAATAAGTTGATATTAGAAAATTCTACTTTTAACTTGTTAACTTGTATCTTTTATTAGAAGTGAATAATCCTCTCTTAGAAGACTGCTGTCACCGGCACACTTCTATTCGTCCCTTATAGAGTATTGGAAGAGGTGGTCAATAGCTTGCTTAGCAAAGGCTATTATAGAGGCAGCAAATAAATACTATTTTGATTCTTTTTCTTTACTATCTTTTTAATTGGTTAAAAAAGAGCGTTGCTTTGAGCTCGTTAGTGACGGTGTACATGTTTTTGTTTTCTTATCTCTTTTAAACTTTTAATGAGTTAAATCACTTTTACTGGTGGTAGGTCTCTCATATGTGAGAGGCCATCTGGGTGGGTACCACCGCAGTGTCTATTTCTCCCGTCAAACAGCAGTGTAAATGCACTGTTGTGTTTCGGATTGAAGGGCATTGTAGCCAGAGTAACTACTGGACATATTGAGACTTAACATCTTATGTCTCAGGATGGTGAGCGCAGTGGAATGCCAAGCGTTGCTTTGTAATTCAGGGTATTGTTTGGTTCTGCTACTGTTCATGAGCGGTCGTATCGCTTACCATCAGGCGAACGGCATGCTCGTCTCGCTATTCACCGCAATAAAAAAAAAACAGACTGTAATAGAAGGCCATACGGGAAACCTTTCAAATATATTATGTTACCCACTAGGCCAACATTGAGGAATATTTAGCGTAGCCTCTCACAATCGTACTCTCGATTTAGTGGAAGCTGGCGCCTTGCAGTGGTACGTATATATGTAGGATAATACAGAAAATATCACTTTACAGCTTTCATGGTCACGGGGCGGTAATACAGAAAATAGTTATATTTTTTTTGTTCTCATAATATGTAGATACATTTACCACCTTATTTTTAGGTTATATACCACCCAACAGTCACTGAGATTGTAGAGTAGGCCCGTGCCCTGCAGTGGGACGTATACGGGCTGATACAGAGAACAGTCACTTACATAGTTTCGGTCTCACAAACACCCAGACTCGATAGAAATATTTGTGGGCCGCACAAACATTTCCCTCACTGTGAGGATCGAAACCGCGGCCTCTCATTTCACAGGTGGCGTCTAACTGACCAAAATGTGGTGAGCTGTATCAAGTAGCTTAATCCAGACATGCTACTAACACATTGACCATTAATTATATTCCACGCTGTGTAGAGACTAAATAATTACGTATTCATCGCTATTTACTAGCCACGATGCCACGTCACTCACAGAATGATATAGCTACTGACGCTATCTTAATCTAATTAACGTCATGTGTGTCGATACAATAATGGCCATATCGCATATAATACGGGTTGTCAAACGCTTGGCTCTGGTCGTCTATTCGAATATATATTTATTACATACATACATACATAAACTCGCACCTTTTTCCCCGAAGGGGTAGGCAGAGATGCCAGGACACCCACATTTCGCCTTGTATGTTCCGTCCCACAATGTGATAGGTGGCGAGCCTATCGCCTTATCGGGAACCAATTCCTGACTCTGGGCTGATAATGAATAGAAAAATCCAATATCACTTTGCCCAACCCGGGATTCGAACCCGAGACCTCAGTTTGTAAGCGTACCGTAGTACAACTACGCCACCGAGGCAGTCGGAACATATATTTAGTTTTTCGTATAAAGCAACTTTTTTCTGGACTGGTTTAAATGAAGTTACTAAATTGCTTTACTTTAGATTTAAAATAAAACATGCGTTAGATAACTGTTTACTTATTAAACTTCGGGAATTACAAAAAAAATAAAAACTAAATCTGCGATAAGATCTAGTTTTAATGTACTATCATGATTATACAATGTACTGTTCCGCCATTTTAAAATAATTCGTTTAAAAAAATCTGATACGGGAGCAGAAGAAAAATTAAGATCAATATTTGTGCTTATCAAGTATAAGCTACGAACGTTACAGGCCTGAAATAATTTTAATAAAACATAAGACGTACATATAATATTATAATCTCACGCCTATATCCCCGAAAGGGTAAGTTGAGGTGTCACTAGTCTTCCTAATTTCTTGTCGTATATATTCTTCCCAGTCGCTAACACGTTAACGTTGGCTGAGTAGTCGTGGTCATGTTCTTAGGTGGCGGCTGGCTATATACTTCGTCGCCATTCCTCTCTTACTGACGCTTTCCTTGTGCATTCACGCACACGACCTTTATTAATTATATGTATACATTCCATATTTTTTGTATATATTAGTTACTAGCTGTACCCGCGACTTCGTCCGCGTGGAATTTAACAAAAACTTTATTTTTCTAAAATAAAAGAATTTTTCTAAAGTAAATGCAGCCTAAGTTACTCATTATATCAGCTACCTGACAGTAAAAGTCCCGTCAAAATCGGTCCAACCGTTTCAGATATTAGCCCGAACAGACAGATAGATAAAAAATCTAAGGTCATTTCCGTTATAGGTATCGTGTATATAACGATATATATGTAGATGGACATATTTTTTTTTATTTTCCCTTTAAAAACAGACACTTCAATTTTATTTATATGTATAGATGTTATGTTAATCTAATTATAAGTAGTTTTCTTGTCACCATTTAGTAAATTTAACAACATTTATAATTGTTATGTTTTCAGAAAAAAATAATTGCCTACCTAATATGCTTTGAAAATTATAAGCATAATGTTAATGTTGTATTATGTATAAATAAGAGCAGCTTTTATTTACTAGTACTTAACAACGCGGTTTTGTTCCATCTATCTTACCCTGCACCAATAGATGTCTACAGTTGAATCGCCAGTTCGCGACACATACCTTCAGAAAAACATAAATTAAATAATATTAGGCGCGTATTTAGCCATGGTTCACAAAGTACAGTCGCGGATAACTTGTTTTTACTCGTTTTCACGTTCGATTTCAAAGTAAAATCTACACAAAGCGGATTATTTAGCCAGGATTTTCCAACCTTTAGTAGTATTCACTGTACTTAAATTTATTTTTAGTCTTTTATCTAGTTTGAATTTAAATTTCTGTGAAATGATATGCTTATGCTAAATATGTAAAATCAGTTACATTGTCTACGGAGTCCATTTCTTGCAACTTATTTCGTTGATAAATATTACGCCTCAGTTGCGCATTTTTAGACGCCGGATGTTATGTGTTAGGCTGCAGATTGCATGTTGCAGATGCAGTTCGATCTCCACACCTTGATAAATATTTGTATGATCCACAGTATTTCCTTCAGGTCTGGGGTTTGTGAGAGCGAAAATTCTCTTTTAGTTTCTGAAACCCATGACACTAGTCTATATCTTTGTGGACTCGGGCAGAACTATCGGAAAAAGGTTTAAAAAAATCACTTCTTTCATTTCTGAATTTTTAATTGAATCCACATTTGACACGCTAAGTTCGCAGTATAATATAGTTACTATCAGCTATGGACTTAGTCGCCAGAAATAATTAAGGCATATTCATGTATATAAAAAAGTATTTTACATTTAGACAGTTATAACAAAATACTTTCAAAGACGTATTTCAATTAATTTAAATCATTTTAAATTGCATAGGTCCAGCATTCGAGTAGACAGGCCACCTGATGAAAAGTGATCATTGCCGCCCATGAACATCCACAAAACTTAGATCATGGATGTGTTGCCGAGCCAACAAATCAGGAAAAGAGCAGGAAGGAAACCGAATGGGAAGGGGAAAGGGTTCCAGCAATCTCACTCACTGAACGAAATGCTACAGCTGTTCCTTTCCTGGGAGACAGTGGTACCGCCTCGAACGGGCCTACACATTCGTGTTGAGTCATGACTGACATTAGCGTGGCTCTACCAATTCCAGGCCCATGCCATTTTAAAAAGTATATAAAATGTAAAACATGTATAGATTTTTTTTTTTCATTTTATTAGTGTAATATTTTAAATACAGCCAATTCAAATTATTCACCACCCTGACTGGCCTACATAATAATGTTGACCAGAACGAGATAACCATTCCTCAACGGTGCAAACTGTATTAGAACCGTAATGCACTTTCTCATAACAGCACTGTAGTTATTTTGTCGTAATAGTATAAAAGAGTTCAGACTTTCAAACCTACGAACTCTCACGCTACCATCCTGCATAATAGACCTCAAACGCTCGAAAAAGATAAAAAAGATACCTTCAAAGATTTATCTTTGCAAGGATAGTGTTAATCCGCCCCATACACGCGATGTAGAGATCGCGAACACACAAAAGTAGTTCTAGGGGTTGAAGGAATTTGTCGATACAAGATAAATACCAATAAGCTTTTTTGTGGACTGTGGATTGTGTGTGTTAGACTCAGTATAATAAAATACAACATGGCGACGTAAACTTCACATAATATGTACATACGTATTTTTCAGTACAGAACGCACTGTGTTTAAGGTGTAATATGACGTCACAGCAGCTAGCGGGAATCTCGCGCATCAAGCTAAAAAATATAATATATTGGAAAGAATTGGTCGTATCGCAGAATTTGTATAGTCGTTTTTTAATAGAGCATCACGCTTAGTATTGATCTAAATTTGGCGGTATTTTCAATTATCGTTATAAAGGTTTTAGTGAGCCATCTTAGAATTTAGCCAATATTGACATATAACACATTTACCCTTGACACGATATTTATAGACCTTTCAATAATATTTTCAAAACAATCAAATTGTGTATCGCGTGCAAACCCTGGTCGTAATATGTACCAATGTAGTAGCCTATACAGTAACATATTAGTGACGTAAACGACTCATCAGCAATGTAAAACGGATAGCAATGCTTCCTAAATTCGTTGATCGCTAAAACACGAATATACAGGATATATCAAGACTGCTACCGAAAACGAAGCCGGTTGGTAGTTTTAGTGACTACAAGCACAATGCAACTAAAAATTTCGTTAAGAACGCGACAATTTTATATGATTTTTTAAATATCATCATTTTTGGGTGGTAAATCATTTTTTTTGATAAAATTTAAACTATGTTATACATTGAGTCTTTATGAATAAAAGGGTATACACTTATTTTAGAAAAATACGAAAATAACGAACACAGTTAAAAAAAATAACAAAAAAATCGTCGCATTTTTTGCAACATTTTCTGTTGCATTATATCTGAAGTCACTTAAACTACCACCCAGCTTCGTTTTCAGTAGCAGACTTGATATACTCTTTATTGGGATACTAAAACTGCGTTAAAATTGGTTTAAAACACGATTTTATAATCTTAAATATACGATTCGGTAAGTCGTAATTGTGTTTGAATTCCAGTGCTCAAAGTTTTGTTAAAGCTAATTTTTTTATGACTACGTGAAATAAGAGTAAATGTTACATTTAAAAGAAATTCAGAGACGCCACAACAACCACTCAAATTTCTCCGGGTTTGATTCTGTCCCACGTCATGGTAGGTTCCTGACGCCATTCGGGGCACAAATTTCAGGCACAAAAAATTCGAAACCGTATTTCAAATTTATTTGATTTACGATTCATAATTATGAAATTTGTAATATACATAAAGAGAAAGCTATTGGAAAAATTAGATGTAATTTAAATAAAAATAAAAATTCGGAACCCCAGCATCAGAAATTTAATGCCGTAATCACCAATTTTATTTCCCCGATACTGCGATAGAGATGAGGGTAGTAAAGTAAAGAAGCAGGGAAGATTTTTGCCGGGTCATTATAAGAATCACCCATTATTTTTCCCCGGGGTGAAATTAAATAGGCACTTATTTATACTCGAACGCCTAGTGCCTATTCAGTATCATTTGCACACCACATAAAATGACAATTAATTTTCTTTCTTGTTTTCGTCTGAGCCTTTGAAGATGTTTATTGCAAAATAAATTATGTGAAATAATATTTCTATTATTAAAAGATTAAATACAAAACAAAATAAAATGTCTTAGTGTACAATAATACTTTTGGCGTTATTTAAACAAATCTAAGAATCAATAAGACATTCCATCTGTAAATGTATGCAATTGGTGCACTTTATACCAAAATATGCCTCAGTCCAGGAGATAGGCTTCAATTGCAATTAATAACTAATAAAAAGGGATTTATAAAACAATCATTGAAAACTCTAAAATACCTAAATATCCCAATTTTTTTGGAGGTTGGAGCCAGCGGGGCCTCTTTTAGCTATATAACCTCACGCTATGAACTACGAGGGTAAAACAGCGGACGCAGGAAATCTCAAACGGACCCTAAGAAAAAAAAAGGCATATTTATATTGTATTATATATACTTTTACAGTCTTATACACATAAATTATTAATTTATTTCTCCCTTTTTATTAGCGATTAATTGAATACAGTTAACTCTTGAAGTTGGTTAATTTTTTTGAAATTATATTTTAAATAATCAAGTGAGGAAAAAAATAATTATTTAAATTTCTATTTTTGTAGGTAAACCTAATTAGTAGGTACCTACCTGCTTAATTTTTTTGTTACTCAATTTCCTGGAGAATGATAGTTACTTTGCTCTCTATATCAAGAGTTCATAAGTGGAAAGTGAAGGAGGGCGCGAAGAGCCAATTCTCTCTCTTAAAATAAATTTGTGTGCCTATCTACCTTTTTAGTATCATTATACTTATCTATTTTGCCTAGCTATATTGGCTAAGGCGCCGAGACAAAATAGTAAACATGCATTGGGCGATTGAAAAATATTGGGCACCCCTGCTCTATCTCCAGAACTACTGAACCGATATTGATGAAACTAGTACTAAACCTAACTTGGATTATAACTAATACACAAAAAACTAATACGCACATAATTAACATATTATGTAAATATTGACAATTCTAACATTATTATATACATTCAATTCAAATCGATAACCTCCTTTTAATGAACTTGATTTAATAAATTTCAAAAGGAAAGCCGATGGGAATTCGCAGGTATTTACATTTATTTATGTGGTACATTATTAGTGTATTTTTGTCCATCACAAGGTTGTATGGCAGAGATCGCTTAAGGCCATAACACCGCTCTTTGTAAGTACATTATTATATCATTAATTATAAGTGTAACTTGTACTATTCTGTAAAATATGTGTGTGTGCAATAAAGAATATATTATTATTATAGTATTTTATATTGAGGTGACTCAATAAATATTTGAGCAAGAACTTATATACTACGGGTCAACATTTTCTAAGATAAGCTCACGAAAAGGGCTGATTTCACGTATACTAAGCCGATAAGCAAGTGAGTAATTATTCATAATACCTATTATTTAAGAAATCTTGTCCTTAGACAGTAAGAGACAGACTGTAACCTTTCACATATCATTTATAGACTTATTATGTACATTACATAATGGCGTTAGTACCGCTGACTCGGTATTCTGCCAATTATAGATATAGAATTACTCCGCCTAAAATAGACTTCATCCATTCATAAACTTATCTAATTTTAGATACATAAGCTGTATGTGGGTCTATTATGGTATCAAGGTTGTCCATAATAACCTTTTCATATCATCCGTTTTGCCTACCACGTTACCCTCATCTATACTAATATTATAAAGCTGCAGAGTTTGTTTGTTTGTTTGTTTGAACGCGCTAATCTCTGGAACTACTGGTCCGATTTGAATGATTTTTTCAGTGTTGGGTAGTCCATTTATCGAGGAAGGCTATAGGCTACATATCATCACGCTATGAACTATAGGAGGAAAGCAGTAGTGATATTTCTAGCAAATACGAGGAAATTTTGTTCGTTTTCGTGGTCCGATTGGTCGATATTCCAAAGTGATAGTCAGAATTAAACATTTTCAACGCCATTTTAAAACGTGTATGCAGCCGGGCGAAGCCGGGCCCGACCGCTAGTATATTCGTATATACTTATATTTAACAACAAGTGTTTACCTTTCTTGCTTCTTATGTTATGTAGTTCTTTTTTTCATTGCATTAAATGGCGAGACGAGCATGTCATTTGCCTGATGACAATCGATACGACTGCTCATGGACGCTAGAAAAACCAAGCAATTACAAAGCAATGTTTGGCACTCCAATGCGCTCGTCATCCTGAGACATGAGATGTTACGTCTCATTATGTCCAATAGTTACTCTAGCTACAATATCCTTCAAACCCTAACACAACAGTGCATTTAGACTGCTGTTTGGTGGAACAAATAGACATCGTGGTAGTACTTAGCCAGGCAGCTTCTCACATATGAGAGGCCAGTGGTAAAAGTTTTAGAGATGTAATAAATAACATAATAAACAACCGTATACGAGCAACGTTTCATAAAAATAAAATTGCAAGTATGAATTTATAAGTCAAATTAAAGTTTAAAAAATAAATCCTGGCTGAATATAAAAGTGGAGCAGTTTTTTTTTTTATTTACTTACACAATTGTTGTTTAAAAATGTTTGTATTAAAATTTATCATTCGAATACTATTCATTTGTTGATTGAAATACGAACTTTGATTTAATGATCCCAATATTTCAATAATACTCAATACAACTCAGCATTCAGAACATTGGCTGGTAGAAAAACTATTGTATATTTACTCGATTCCTTGTTAAAAACGATTAGAACTGGAGATTTGATAACCGTGCCTCCCTTCTCCTCCACCACGATTTTATCTACCTATTTTACAAATATGCGTTGCTTGCCTTTGAAAATTATTATTATTACTAGTATTGTTAGTTTAGTGTCAGTGTATGGGTAGCAGTGATATGTTACAATTACATGGACCAGTTGCTCATTATTGCATGCTACACTTTCCATAATTCAGACATGAGCAATAATTAAAAACACGTATCGTACATGCAACATGAATTTTTCAACAGGGTGCCAATCTCACGGAAATCATTCGATTACACCGCGTATGAGGCACGAGTATAAAAATTTACGGTGCCGTTGCTCGCGTGATGAACATAATTGGCCACCCTTATCCACGTGTTTATATTCCTACTAGCGGTCCATCTGACTTTGCCTGGGTGTATATATCTTTTGTATCATATATTGTGTACATATTAATTGTAAATAATTTCTATTGGAGCTTGTATCCTTTATTTTCTAGACTGCCCTCTCTTCTTTCCTTTTCTTCTATCCATCCAAAGGATGTCTGTAAGAAATCGCCTAGAGCGATAAGACCGCCATATGTACTTTTGTTCATTATTTGTAATATATTTAAGTGGTTATCCTGTATATATGTGCAGTTAAGAATAAATAAATAAATGATTTTTAATTTCTGCCGATTCATACCTACCCTAAATGACGCTAAGAAACTTAGTTAAAAAAATCAGCCTCTTCTCGCCCTTTCAGACTCAATAAAGAAAACTATGCTTGACATTATTTTTCAATACTGGTAATTATAGACCGTTTACGATCTTTTAGCATCCGAATTCGTTGTTGTCAAAAAATAAGAATTGATTTTCTCTGTACACATTGTATTACATTGTCTATTAGACATGATAACATATTACGAATATAAATATTTGTTGGCTTAATTTAAAACATATTATCTTAAGCAATGCGTTGAAAAGATATTTAATAAATTTTATTTGTAGTTCCAAGTTTCGCCACTGCCAATAGAATTTAGATTTTTTAAAATCAATTATGAATTTTTGACATCAATAGCATGAGCGGTTTTGATTTCTATGCAATTTCAATAAATTCAAACATTCCTTATTTCACCCCCATAATGCAGTTTTTCCAAAATAGTTAGTCGCCTTTATATTATGTCATTAAGTGATAGGTCACCTCTCTAATAATACATTACTCATTGTAATACCAAATTATAAGATTTTTTGGTCGCTGGTCAATATTATAATAATATAATATAATATTGTATTTAACGTCTTTACTAACAGCTTGCATAAACGAAGAAAAATAAGCGAAAAAACGTCAGATTAACGTAATTCAGCTTTTGCACTCGAGCATATTTATGATTTCCCGTCAAAGTTGTCCTCTGAAAAAATATTTTACGGCGAACCCTCGGTGTCAGTTCGCGATATATTAAATTAAAGCAATTTATACGACGGCTTATCCCCCCCCCCCCATCCGTGGTTAGGTGGTGCTTTAGTGAGGAGACAAAGTTGGTATATTACATCAAGACGTTAGTGTCGGATGTCAGGAGTAAACTGCTTAGTCAGCCTCTTAAGCGCTTTACAGTGGAAGTAGTATAAAACGGAAGGCACTTAACATTTTAATAGTGTTTTCATCTAGTTTCTAGACATCGTGGCGATTTGATGTGATTAGAACATTGACTGGTCTTTTCTTAGTGATAGCTAGATAGATAAGTGAGAGTTCAATGGTGTGAGGCGTATACGCGCAAGTCTGAATTTTAGAAATTATTTACTCTAAGTTAATGATGGCTCATTGCAACGATGAAGGTAAACATAATGAGAAAAGAGACGTTTCTGAAAGATTTGTACAATGATTATGTGGTATGTGAAGTCAGAAAACTCATACTAGGCTAGCTCCCATAAACAAAATCCAAAAGACAGGAGCCGATTTTTTGTATCGGTTCTGTACTATTCGGTACATGGGTAACAATAAAACACAGGGTAGATTCATCAGCACCTCTCCTCGTTCCGTGTCCACGAACTGTTGCTCCCCACTCCTCACCATGTTCATGTTCTATAATTTTAATAATTATTATAAAATCCCACAGTTACAATTAATAAATATTCTATAGTTTATGTACTTAGGAGCGAAGTACGATCAAGTTTTTGTTCCCAAAGGTTATTTTTGTAAAAAGTTTTGTGTCAAAATAATTAAAGCCAGTTTGGGGCCGGGGCCTACTAAATTTTTCACGCGCTTCCCCGAAAACATTATAACAAATGAGTTTTAAACTGTAAACAAAAATTATCTTCGCAATGAACCACATAAAGGGAATTAATAAAACTTCAACGAAGCGAGGTCAGGCATGTGTTTCAACTTGTTTACTGGTGGTAGGTCTCTCATATGTGAGAGGCCGCCTGGGTAGGTGCCACCGAAATGTTGAATGCATTCTCGTCTCGCCATCTATAGCAATAAAAAAAGAAAGAAAAGGGAAATCTATCGACGATCTAGAAATAATAATTAAGGGTCGGTGATTAATAACATCTAACTGTGAGACTGCGTTAAGCCATGTAGACGATTTTAGCTTAATGGAAGACGTTTATTTTATCAACTAAATTCCTCACTCAGCATTCCGCTAATTTTGAAAATATCAAATTCTGATAAGGTGCGACGGATGCGATGAGATCGGTCGGATCCGGATTACTTGATTTGATGTGAAATAATGAGACGGAAGGGGACAGCATTGGGACGGAAGCATGGAAACAGAAGTTTGAACGGAAATGCCTGGAATGGAATGGAATTTGCCTCCGTGGCGCAGTTGGTTAGACGCCGCCTGTGAAACGCGAGAGGCCGCGGGTTTGATCCCCGCACCGAGACAAATGTTTGTGCGGCCCACAAATATTTCTTCCGGGTCTGGGTGTTTGTGAGACCGAAAAGTCTCTCGTAGTTCCTGATACCCACGACACAAGACTCGATCTTAGTGTGGGGTCAGGACTATGTATGTGACTGTTGGGTGTTATTTATTTAAATAAGGTGTTTCTGGTGTGGATTCTATACAATATACCTATCTACACTCAGGCGAAGATGGGCCGGGCCGCTAGTGTGTTTTATATTGTATTCAATTGAATTTGTTTCTGTTGTCTATTCATTTATGTGTGCTAATCTCAGACACGACTAAACCAGTATCCATTAATTTTGGTATGGAATAAAATAGTAGTTAACCTCGTAATAGTCGTGGACACATCAGGATTAGCCTGCATAAAGCTTCTAACGTTCTACAGGTGTTGACGACAGTTTAAAATTAATTACAAGGTAAAATATTCCTTGCTTCAGTTTACCTTTTGTGCATATTTTTTATTAAAAATTTAACATTGACAAAAATTTAAATGTAGATGGGCAGTATGGAACAACTTTAAAAATCCCATAATGTCGACGGCAAATTCCGATAAAGATCGTAAAACTTCAAGAACTACTCTCTTCATGGGTTTTAATGCATGCAATGTTTTAAACAAAGAATATAATGAAATATGTGCATACTTTTATTCAGGCATTATCACAATTCGGCTGGAATTCACGCCAAACAAAAATGTGAAACTCGCCTAATAGCGGAGATATTTTTGAAATGCAATACCCTCGTATTTTTAGCGTTTGTGTTTTAGCGGATAATTTAAGCGATGTGTTAAAAATGAAGGTGGATAAAAATAAAGGTGAAAGGTTTGTTGCTTGTTTTCAACAATTGTAAATGTTTTCTGATATCATGTTTCGAGTGTTTAATTGTTTTGATGCGCCATTTCAAATATATGAAATAATGGAATGCGAATACAACGTGCTAAAAAAAATGTGGCTTCCTAAAAACTAATGAATAATTTTCATGATACTTATTTTCAGTTTCATGTTTTTGTTGCCTTTTGTTTTAAAGTTAGTGGCTATTTGGTTAAAACGGGAGTACTTTTCTTACGGTAGGCAACGACCTGGTCGTCGACCCTCGGCAACGCTAAGGGACATGAGCGGTGGGGAGCGCTTACCATCGGGCGAGCTGTATGCTCGTCTGTCTGCTTGCGTAGGCAATAAAAAAAAGAAAATCATTTACTTGTTGCGACGAATGAATTTTAATATCTCGCAAATGCTTTAATCAGTATTATTCCCTTGAGTTCAATAAAAATGTACATTTATTGAAAAGGCGCTATATTACAAACATCTCTCATCGATGGGTATTCGACAGCAATGCATTTACAACCAAGTGCATTGTATTCACTCTGTCGGGTCACATCTGTCAGATAAAATATAAAATTCGGTTGCAAACTTTCTGAATTTTGTAATTTATCTGACAGATGAGTGCCAAATAACTATCAGAGACTTTATCAGGAACTGGTGAAACTGCCCCTTACTCTTGTTTCGAAGCTATCGAGATATCAAAATCTGACCATAAATCATTTTTATTTCAAGAATATATTTAAACAAAAACAGATGCTGCTCCTGGTATTTTTCTTGTATTCCAAACAAAATTGATGTATAAATAATATTCTAGGATTGCCCTATTGTTATGCTATAAAAAACTGAACTTAATCGCAAAAGCAATTTACTTCATAACTCCATAAATCTCCCTAAGATTTTAAACTTACATTTTTTTTGTTAGCAATTTAATTGACAAAATTGCTTTATTAATTTTTTATTGTAATTAATGACGAGACGAGCATGTCATTCTTCTAATGGTAAGCGATACAACAGCTCATGAACAATAGCAAACTAAACAACACCATATATCACAATTTTTGGCATTTCATTGCGCTCGCCACACTGAGACTGAAGATGCAAATAACATTAAAATTTACTCGTGATCGCTCATAATAATATACACAGAGTACATGGTATATATGGAGAAAAATATGTGAAAGTCCGCCTGAGTAGGTACCATCGCAACATATACTTCTTCCGACAAACAGTGGTGTAAAGGCACTGTTGTGTTCCGGAGTGAAGGACATTATAGCCAGAGTAACTAAAGGACATATTGAGACTTAAATTCTTATGTCTCAGGATGACGAGCGCAGTGGAATGCCAAGCATTGCTTAGTAATTCAAGTTGTTGTTTGATTTTGTTACTGTTTATGAGCGGTCGTACCGTTTACCATCAGGCGAACGGCATGCTCGTCTTGCCCTTTATGGAAATAAAATATCTGCTTACCATGGCTACGCCAGCGTGGCGTTGTGGACTATATAGCCTTATCCCTCTTAATCAAACCCTCGATCAGTGTAAAAGGCTTCCGTGCTCAACAGTGGGCTACTCAGAGTTGATAAAGCAGTAATGTACTTATACATTATTAAAACTTTTTCACACGCGTTTACCATCAAAAGAATTATAATAAAAATAACTTTTTTGCCACTGTTTGCCACTTGATACTCGAGCATTCCAATCGGCAAACAGTTGATATCGATACATTCATGATCATTGTTCCCTCGCGAGCTTTCATTAAAATTACGCTGTAATTATGAAGCATATTTTTCATTCAATATCATAATAATATTGGAGTTTTGGGTGTTTTATTTCATTAATTGGTATTCACTTTATTATAATATTATATTATGACATTATTATTGTAAGTTACTTATTTTTATATTTTATTATTTTATTTTATTCTTTATTTGTTATACTGCCCTCTCTCCCTCTCCTTCATTTAAATCCATCCCATGGTTGTCTGTAAGATATTGCTGTTGAGCGATAAGACCGCCATTTGTACTCTTTGTTATAATTATTTCTGTTTGTTTGTATTGTCAAGTTTGTGTGCAATAAAGATTTAAATAAATAAATAAATAAATAATATTTTTATTTCAATGTACGGCGAGACGAGCATGCCATTTAAATTTGGACGTCAAATTATTTTATATCTAAAAAGCAATCTTTTACGTATTGAATTATGTAAAGTCACTGTTGTTAAACAAAAAAAATATTAAAAAATAATAATATATCAATGGATATATATATATATATATATATATATATTAATATACATCTTAAAATATTCAAGCATGAACACTTAAATTTCCACGTTATTATTATACAAAACACAAGTGCCTAAGTTATTATGATCAGCGGAGTTGTAAAATCGATGATGAATTACAGTGAGTCAGCGCCAAAGCTATACAGCAGCTGTTTTGTGAGCGGCGAGTCACCGGCGCCGTCTAGTCGACTGCCTCCGATGCAAGAATGTGCTGCCAAAATCCAATATACTGAGACCCCCACTAATATCGGCCACTGTTGAAAAATAATGGACAAATAGTGCAACTCGCATTCGACAGAGATCAGGCTTCGATGGTCAAATTACATTTATATTTATCTTGCGCTAAGGCTGAGGGGTAAGAAACGGGAAATGTTTTAGAATGTTATTTATTATTAAACTATTTCTGATATTTGCTCCATTTTTTTGCGTAAAGCCTTGCAGGCCGTTGTAATTCTTTTGCTAAATGATATCAAAATTTCTGAATAAGTGTCCAATACGCTATGAGTATCAGATGTATTGTTGTAAACTTGATGTAGTCTTTAATATTCTTTGGCTTTTAAACCAAAATAAACATTTCCCGTTCAAATTCCAAACGAGACTCAAAACATTTATGCTCTGAAATTATCTGCTTCAACTAAAGTAATAGGATCCCATGTCATTTGCTCTTAAGCCTTTGTCAATAGAAGCCAAATGGCTTTTATGGTGCCTGTGACAGGAATGACGTCACATCGAGTCCATTCATTTTGCCACGCATTGTTTAACACGTTTCGTTTTATAAAACTGCTTGTCATGTATTGGTTCCTGTATACGATAGTGCGACAATTTACTTATTTATTATACATTTAATGTCTTTTTTAAATAACTTAGTTTAAGAAAATAATCAATGTACAGAACGAACATTGAAATTTAGTAAGAGTTTTTGAGATCAATATTTTTTCCAGTATTTGTGATTTAGTGCCAGTGTGTGATCTTTCCAGAGGCCTATATTTCTTTCCTCTTTCCATTTTTTCCTTCCGTTTTCAGTAAAGAGGTTGGAGAATCATCTACGGGCCAAATGTTGTAGATGTTTATGAGTGGCTAGAATCACTTATTACTACCTATTACTGGGTATTTATGCAATAAAAAGTATCCTAATATTATAAATGCCTAAAAAAAGTTTGTGTGTTTGTTATCTCTTCACGCTCAAAGAGCTGGACAAATTATGATAAAATTTAGCATGGAGCTATCTGATACCCTGGATTAAACCATAGGCTACCTTGTATCCCGACAAAACGTAGTATTCCCGTGGGATGTACAAGGAATTGAAATATATTCGATACTCCTTCAAACTCAATAGAGTGGGATGGGCAGTTTAACGTATAGCAGTAATGTTGAGTTTTAACATGTTAATTATCACGCGAAATAGTTCCTACTTTTCTAAAGTGGCGAAGCAGGGCCGGACCGCTAGTGAATAATAAAGGAAGCTGTGAATTGTATGAAAAGTTCACACACCAAAAATGAAGTATGTTATTACGATACAATAGTTTTGCTGTTATTGTTACAACGTTTCACGTGCATTCAAATACTGCTACAAAGCACTTCTTTTTACAAAATGTTTTTGCGCTAGTTTCCCTTAGCAATGAAATAGCATAAAGCCCCAAAGGCGCGGAATTGTGGTTAGTTTAATATTTACACACGTTTATAACCGATACCTATATGCCTGAGGGAGTAGGCAGAGATGACTGATGTCATCTGGTTTAGCCGAAATTGTTAGCTTCTAATGAGATAGGCAGTGAGTGGCCTCATACTGTAATAAAGGGGGACGAATGAGATTAATAAACTAAATGCAACCAAATCCCAAGGTTCCTTCTCACTATGGTACCCCATAGAACAATAAAATAAATAAATAAATAACACCCAACAGACACATACATGGTCCTCACCCCACACTAAGATCGAGTCTTGTGTCGTGGGTATCAGGAACGACGAGAGGCTTTTCAGTCACACAAACACCCAGACCCGGAAGAAATATTTGTGGGCCGCACAAACATTTCTCTCGGTGCGGGGATCGACCCCGCGGCCTATCATTTCACAGATGGCGTCTAACCACCTGTGCCACGAAGGCTGTCATGAAGAATGGTCTGTGTCTTGCGCTAAGCAGCAGTTTCTCAATATCTTCTCAATATCTTCCTATTGGATAAAATAGTAGCCCATTATTAATGCACATTAGAAGCCTGATTATCGAATATCTCACTGTGACGAGCCTAATGCAGTGCTTAGTGGTGCTAGACTCTACGTGGCACTACTTCTGTGTGTGAATAGGGGTGATTTTCATCATAATCCGAACCAACAACTCGTTTTTTTATAGCTATTCGATAATCTATAGCTATTAAGACGTCCAGCGACCGCCAGATCGTATTTTTTAATTATACCCTATAAACTATCATTAAGACTGTCATTACTTAGATATTGACAGGTAAAATAAACCTTATACAGACTGAAATTAAGTCGACAATGCATTAACAAACCGCTATAGCGGTCGGGACGCTAAAGTATTTAATTTCTGGTAAATAATTGGAAGGTAGACCAATTATTATTAACTGTTTTTAATCTGTATATTCTATTCTTAAATATTGACCACTAAAATAATTGGATATGAATTAGACCTACACAAAATGATGGAAATGGTGCTGAAAATACGAATTGTACAAGCCGACTTCAGCAAACAGGGATTTATTGCATTGTCTTATTGTTCTTGTAGACGTATGTCGTGTGCCCCCACAAAGACATTAATAATCGGTCCATAGTTCACAACCCTCTTTGGAAGTTAGAAGTGGGTCAGACATGTACTGAAACAAATCGTTACATGAAGATTGGAGTCTTCGGAAAACCGGATGTATTTTGATTTTGTTTTTTATTTCAAATTTTATTTTTTTACGAAACTTACGATTGCTGATAGTAAATTGAATTGTTAACTTGGATCGTTATGCTTATTTCGGGTCCCCCAAAATTGTATGTAATATGGAAGGAAGGACAAAAGCCTGATGAAGGATAAAAGTATTGTACCTGCAGCTATCTCACTATTTTTTTGCTATATATTTTTTTTATGATCTTCATCTATAATTTGAATATGCCACGTGGGTATTTGGTGTTCAGGTTTGATTGTTATGTTTTGTTTATTTATTATGTTTCCATTTTGTTATTTTTTAAATTAATTTACATCTGCGTTCTTTATTGAAATTTTAGCCATGTTTAATCACTTTTTATTTTATAATTGTTTGTTCCTATTTTTATATGTTAGCCTTAGTTTTGTGTATGGATGATTATTAGCGTAAAGAACATCGGTCACGTCCATACATATTGGGACCTAGCAAAAAAATATAGTGTACACAGCTGAGATATAGTTTATTTTGTTGCATAGGGTCTGAGGAATTATGTCCAAATAGATGAAGGTGTTAAAAAAGCCGGATTTATTAAAATATTTCATATATTTGTAACTTTTTAGGTTAGGATTACGTATAAAAAAATAGCACATTATAATGTCATTGTCAAAAATAACAACATAAAACAAGAACATAATTTTGAAACACTATGCTGAATTATATGAACACAATGCAATAAATGTTGAAGGACAGACTGGCGCTCCGGGTTCATGTTGGAAATATGAGAATACTTCGCACTTTTAACGAAATCACAAAGCGATATCATTATCCAATGGTCAATCGTACAAGGTCTTCAGAAATGCAAGGGTCTATCGGAGTCCGTTATCAAAGCCAAGTCATAAATATAAACAGAGAAATAACAGTAGGCGCCAATTGGAAATCACAAGAAAGCAAATGACAGCGCTCAGAAGTCATATGTGTCATAAAAAATACCTACACTTTATTTTTAATTCAGCACTGACTACCTTCGACGCTGTAGTTAAAACCTTATTTTGAAACAAAGTATGAGTGATGGAACGCGCTGATACGCGTTCAATATTATTAAAACACCTAAAGATTTTCTTTTTTATCCGGCTATTTAAAAATATATGGAAATATGCATTTTAATTTGAATAAATCGTACTATTTTTTGATGTATCATTCATAACTGGTCCCTTCATGGTCCATTATGGCCGATGTTCTTTGTTCAATTTAATTTCATGTAAACGTTTTGGCACACGCTGTTTGTTTACAATGTAAAAGATTTAAAAAAAAAACTCACTTATCGATCAAAATACAACAAAAAATATTTATAGTACATCATAATATAAAAAAAAAATCAAAAAAAAATCAAAAACACTTACACACTAAACAGCCTTATTGCACAGTACAACTCGCGGACTTGTTGTTGTCGGCAATCTTATCTTCCAGGCAACCTTTGGTTGGACTTGAGTGAATGGAAGTAGGAAAACGGGGTAGACAAGCCAAGAAAATAAAATATAAAAACAAAAAAAACGAATGACGTACCTCACATATTTATATACAAACAAAAGTAATCCACAGTTAAAACAATCCACTCTATATATTTAGTTATCGATCACATAGTATGAGAAGCGAAGTACTATTGAATTAACTCTTTAACAAACCTATTTAGTAAGGTCTAGAAAGTAATAACTTTTAAGAAGCGACGTTAGGTGATTATCATGTTCAGTATGGCAATAATTATAAATACTAATTAACTTTGGCAGTTTCACGTCTCTGTTTTAGTTTTTTAAGCTTCAGTAATAAAATTTCGTAAGCAAGAGTGTAATTCGCAAAATGAAACTTTTTCGAAGTTATTAATTTAATCCAAGAATTTCTATTTTAATTTTGCACGAGAAAGTATTTTCGTTTGTTTTCTGTAATAGATTGTCATGTATACTGTACGACTTCACACCACAGGCAAATGAAACTACACTTTCGGAACGTAGGAGACAATTTATTCGAAATTTCCATCGCTATTTATACAACAGTTGTGAACCAAACGCTACCGCGATCTATTTTTTAAGTGGCGCCACCTCTTGGCAAAAGGAATAAACTAATATTTATGACTACTGGCGCCATCTAGTATTGTAGTAACAAAACAAGGATATTGATCTTAACTCAAGTAGTACAAGCGCCATCTATTGGCGTCAAGACAATTTCCAATCAAATTATACATACCGCCCACCAAGGACGAATAGTTCTTAACGTACACTTAATTCTAACCGCTTTACAATAGTTCAGTTAGCATACAATCAGTTTTACCAACACAATCAAATAATTGAAACGTGGACTGTAAATCGATAGCTATAACATTTGTGTAGATTATAACAAAAACATAAAAAATCAAAGTTAACTCACAACCTAATTATAAATAACATTACAAATCAACTGGAAATTTAATCATTTTGGACTGGTAATGGGCAAAGCTTCGAGGTTGCTCGTTTAATCAAAGAGTCCTTGCAGCGTAGAGTGACAACTCTGGAAATATTGTCTTTACCGGGATGAATTTTTTCGATCCTACCGTAAAGCCATTTAGCTGGAGGTAAATTGTCCTCTCGCACTAACACTACATCACCAACCCTTGGTTGGGACGTTTTTACGTTCCACTTATACCTTTGGAAAAATCCAGTTAAATATTCTTGGGACCAACGTCGCCAAAAATGTTGTAGCATACGTTGTGTAAGTTGCCAACGACGAAGAGTGCTAACTTGGGAAATTTCATAACTATGATCTGGCGCCAAAATTAAAGGTTCTCCTATCAAAAAATGACCCGGAGTCAATGGCGCCGCGTCCGAGGGGTCTGAACTCATTACGGATAATGGTCTTGAATTCAGACAGGCTTCCACTTGGCAGAGTAGAGTCGCTATTTCTTCGTACGTGAGAGTGGTTTCTCCGATTACACGGCGCAGATGATGTTTGGTACTTTTTACCCCCGCTTCCCAAAGTCCGCCGAAATGAGGCGCGCGTGGGGGGATAAAATGCCATTCGGTTCCGTTATTCGCTAGAGTCCTAGCGATTTCGTTACAAAATGCGGAATGTTCACTGATGAATAAGTTCTTGAGTTCTTTGGCGGCTCCAACAAAATTTGTGCCATTATCGCTCCAAAGATGGTTACAGCGACCTCGTCGGGCTATGAACCGCTTGAAGGCAGCCAGAAATCCTTGTGTCGTGAGATCTGTGACCGCTTCTAAATGAACTGCTCGCGTACTCATGCAAACAAAAAGACAGATGTAGCCTTTGTAAGATCTCTGTCCTCTACCCTTGGTAACTCTGATATTAACAGGTCCGGCGTAATCCACACCTGTATTAAGAAACGGTTTGTTAGGCGTCACTCTACATGACGGTAACTGACCCATCAGCTGATTCTTCAAAGTGCCAGCGTAGCTAATGCACTGGACGCAATTGTGTATGTGACTCCGAACCAAGGTCTTTAGCTTAGTGAGCCAATACTTCATACGAACATAATTACAAGTCAGTTGGGCACCACCGTGCAACGTTTTTTGATGAGCGTCTTCTACTATAAGTTTCGCTAAATACGAATTTCCAGATATTATGATCGGATGTTTGCTGTGGTCGGGTAAGTCCGAATTCGTGATTCGACCCCCCACTCTCAGTATTCCTTTGTCGTCCAGAAATGGATTGAGAGCAATCAATTGGCTTTTCTTATTGAGTGTTTGATTTTTTAGGAGGCTTGCGATTTCTTCGCTAAACATCTGAGCTTGATGCCGTCGAATGCATGTGGCAAGAGATTCTTGCATTTCAACTGTTGTTAAATAAGGTAACGGTTTTGTCTTAGGCGATCGCAAGCATAAGAAACGTCTGCAATATGCGATCACGCGGATAAGTTTTCGCAATTTTGAAAATTTTGAACATATATATGTATCGAACTGATCCTCCATTACCACGCTATGGATTTTAATGTTTCTCGTTTCTAGATCCGTTTTGGTACATATGGATAGGGGTTTTCCGTATACAATGTCGAGGTTACAAAGCCAATTCGGCCCGTTCTTCCACAGATGATTACTTATCAGTTCAGTCGGGGTAATTCCTCGTGATGCGCAGTCTGCAGGATTTTCCTTAGACTGAACGTAAGACCATTGAGATGAATCTAGCGTAGTTAAAATTTCTGAAGTACGATTGGCGACGAAAGTCTTCCAACGGCTTGGATGGTCGTTTAACCATGCCAGCACAATTGTTGAGTCGGTCCATGCATGTATGTTTGTCTTATTTATATTTAATATTTTTGCTACTTCGCGAAGTAATCTCGCCAACATCACTGCTCCACATAATTCCAGTCTTGGAATCGACACTTGATTGATCGGCGCGACCTTTGTTTTGGCCGTCACTAAATGAGTCTTTATTTCTCCATCTGCTGAGATAACCCGTAAATATATGACCGCTGAATAAGCTGAGTTAGACGCGTCGCTAAATCCGTGGAGTTCGACTAGTTTGTCCGTATTCGTAGTGTGGACCCAGCGCGGGATGTGAAAATTTGCTAACTTGGGCAAATCTTTTCTGTAAAGCTCCCATTCAGTCAAAAGATTTTCTGGAACTCTCTCATCCCAATCGACCCCAGCAATCCAGAGTCTTTGTATAAACACCTTTGCAGTAATAACACACGGCGCTATCCATCCCAAAGGATCGTACAGACGACAAATTTCGGAAATAATTTGCCGTTTTGTGGTCGGTGTGGGCGTATCGAGTTGCAAATTGATTGAATAATCAAAGTTATCTGTTCGTCGATTCCAGGAGAGGCCCAAAATTTTACTAACATCATCTTCTCGAATTTCTTTATCATATCCCGTATCTGCATTCAAGCCCTCTAATAATTCGATTTTATTGCTCGCCCATTTTTGTAGGGTAAATCCTCCTTTCCCTAGTAAAGCATTCATTTGGTGATACAGATTAGCTGCTTCTTCTTCGCTATAACATCCTGTTATTAAGTCGTCAACATAGAAATCTGTTTTGATTCGGGAAGAAGCTAAAGGAAAATCATTCCCTTCGTCTTCGGCGACTTGTTGAAGGGTCTTTATAGCTAAGTATGGAGCGCAGGATGTGCCAAAAGTTACTGTTAGTAGTCGATATTCTTGGATGTCTGACTCCACATCTGCTCTCCAGACGATTCTTTGAAAGTCTACATGCTTTTCCGCCAGCTTAATCTGTCTGTACATTTTTACAATGTCGGCTACCATGCATATTGGGAACATATGCCACCGCATAATAATGTGGCGTAACTCTGGTTGTATAGTTGGGCCCACCATCAAAGTATCATTCAGCGATATTCCATTGGCAGTCCTGTCCGAAGCGTTAAACACTACTCTTGTCTTCGTTGTTGTTTTGTCCATTCGAACTACAGCGTGATGAGGCAACCATACTTTTCCAGTACTCTTCTGCTCGTTAGGTATTTGTTCCATGTGTCCCAAACTGAGGTATTCCTCTAATACTTGCGAATAGTTTTGTTTAGCTTGTTTGTCTTTGTCTAATCTTTTTTCTAAACTTAAAAGTCTTCTTACTGCCACAGATCGTGTATTTCCATACGTTGCTTCTGTAATTTCGTTCATTTCCGTTCGGAAAGGCAATTCTACTATATATCTTCCAGAATCATCTCGAGATGTAGTTGCTTTATAATGCTCTTCACATGCTTGCTCTTCCAGTGTCAATACTTTGTCGGTCGATTTTATTTCGCCTTCCAGTTCCCAGAATCTTTTCAATAATTCATTGCCTTCTTCTATCTGCACGTGCGTATTTACTATAACGTTATGCGATTTTTGCTCTCTCTCATTGTAACCCTCTACTTGACCCGATAATACCCATCCGAGGTGCGTATCCTGAGCAATTGTTTTACCACAAGGACTTTTGATCAATCCCTCTTTCAGAATACTACCATATACCTCGGCTCCTAATAACATGTCTATCTTGTTAGGTGCATTGTATTGTGGATCGGCAAGATTGAGGTGCTTTAAGTCTGTCCAAGTAGGCAGGATAAATTTCCTTTCTGGAAGAATTGAAGTGACTGTGTTTAAAACATGAGCTTGAATTTGCAATTGAAAGGATGGGTCGTGTAGTGATTGAACATTAACCTTAACCACGTACTTCGTGGTTAAACCACTTCGACCTCCGCCTAAGCCTGAAATCAAACTAGTAGCGCGATTTTTCTTTAATCTCAGCAATTGCACTGCCGCTTCAGATATAAAGGATGCCTGTGACCCTTGGTCCAGCAAAACTCTTAATACCTGAGGATGTCCATTTGTTGACTCAACTTTTATCAAGGCTGTGGCTAATAACGTTTGCAAATTTCCAGTCACAAAATTGCTAACGATCTGTGTGGTCTCGTTCGTCGATGAAGATAGTTCCGGGTGTTGGTCTTTCTCTGTGGTGTCGGTTGAAGATGCCCCGCCAGGTGGATTGGTAGTGTCGTGAAGAAGTGTGTGGTGTTTGCGTTTACATATGCGACATCTCGTTGGTACCCTACAATTACTGTTAGTGTGATTATTACCAAGGCAATTGAAACAAAGTCTCAACGATTTGACTATGTCTCTACGACCTTGAATATTTTCCTTGGCAAATTTTTGACATGAAAATAGTTTATGGCGTTCAGTGCAATGAGGACAAATTACCTTTAATTCAGTATTATGTAATACTTTAGGACCTTCACTACTGCGAGACTTTGGACTATTTAATTTATTTCTACTGGGTTCGACAAATTCCAATGCACGGTATCGCGACTCTAAGAACTCTTTGAAAAGCGCGAATGATGGCAACCCCTCTGTAAAAGTATTAACGTGGAGTTCCCACTGCTTACGTGTTTCAATATCTAGCTTCGAGCATAAAATATAAACAATGATTAAATCTCCGTAATCTTTTATACCTAAATTTGACAATTCGTGAATACAATCTGACGTAGTATCTACGAGTTCTTTTAAAGAGTGAGCAGATTCACAATTCATAGACCGTTGACTAAATAAGCGTTTAAGAATACAATTTGACATATATCTTTTATTGTCATAGCGATTTTGTAATACGTCCCAACACTTTTTATAGTTATTTGCTATAGTCGGAATTTGTCGAATTAATTGTTCTGCTTCTCCTTTTAGTTGAGTCTTCAGGTAGTGTAGGCGCTGTACATCATCCAATGCCGGGTTAGCGTGTACTAATGACGTGAAGAGGTCTTTGAACGCTGACCATTCTCCATATCGTCCCGTAAAAACTGGAATCGATATTTTAGGTAACCTCACAAACGACTCTTTGTGATTGGTTTTATTCGCATCGACGGTAACCGGTGATTTAGGTCTTAATTTGTCCAATGCTGCCTTCAACTCTCCTTTAAACATCAAATAAGTTTCATAACCATCGTAAAATGTTTCGTTCTTTGTGTAAGTATTTGTTTGTTCGGCTGTATACGTGCTGATTATGTTTTCGTGCCTCTTAGAGAACTTCTCTATTAATTCTTCCAACCCTTCTAACCTCGCTTTGACGTACGATTCTGTTATTCTGTCTTTTGGGGATTTTTTGAAATTACTCCTTCCTCTTATTATTTGATCCTTCAAATCCTCCATGATTCTTAACTCTGCTTCCATTTTGTGATAATATTTAATAGACTATTTCCAGATAAGACCAAATTGATGACTATGTTATTTGTTTGAGCGTATGAACTATGGTTCCAAAAAATCGGGCATAGATTCCCCGTATCGTCGTTTTTTTTTTGTGGATTATTCTAAGCCCCGTATAACACTGATTTTTTACAGAGTTCAATGTCCTATTATATCACTTTGTTTTCTTCTTGTTGCACTGACACTTCTAGAAATGATTAATTGTACTCACAGTATCGGTCCATAATATACCACCACTAAGTTCCGTTGTGCGGTGTAGACTGCCGCTAGATGTCGCCGTTGTCACTTGTCCACTGCGGCGTAACGTTCTTCACTTGGCACTCACTATTCACTATTCACTGTTCACTGTTTACTACTCACTGTTCCCTGTTTACTACTCACTGTTCACTACTAACTAATAACTGTTCATTACTCACTGTTTACTTCACTTGGAGGGCACGGTTCTTCCTTTAATACATCCGGCTCGTAGGACCATGTACGACTTCACACCACAGGTAAATGAAACTACACTTTCGGAACGTAGGAGACAATTTATTCGAAATTTCCATCGCTATTTATACAACAGTTGTGAACCAAACGCTACCGCGATCTATTTTTTAAGTGGCGCCACCTCTTGGCAAAAGGAATAAACTAATATTTATGACTACTGGCGCCATCTAGTATTGTAGTAACAAAACAAGGATATTGATCTTAACTCAAGTAGTACAAGCGCCATCTATTGGCGTCAAGACAATTTCCAATCAAATTATACAATACAATTTGGTTTCCGCAATATTTAATTTTAATTTTCCGACTTCGCTTGAATATTCTGTTTTTCATTGAGATGCCTCTCTTTCCCCTCTGTCTCTCCTTTGACAATAAAATATAAAAGCAGTGTACCTGAATTCAATTTGTTGTTCAGGTGACCATATTATATTATTTTGATACGAACCGCACCATCGTTTGAGAGTCTTCTTATTCTTCAGCTCACCCGACTTCGAGATATAAGTAGGTAACATAGTGGACTTTATTTTCTTTATTTAATTCTTTATTAACTAAAAAATAGAAATATAGAGAAACAATAAAAACAATTACAAATAGCTGTCTTAGCGCTCTAAGCAATGGCGTAAAGAAAACCATGGGATTGCTTTTGAAAACAGAAGAAAGAGAGGTCTATTTAAAAAGTAAGAATTAAAGCTGAAAAGGCTTTACGTATACGGTTACGACTAAACGTATGCTTGGTGTCAACTATTTCGAAAATATCCCTAGCCAGGCAATGAATAACCATTGAAAGTAGTAGAGCCTGTTTTAACCACTTGGATTACTGCAAGAATGAATTGGCGCAACTGGGGAAGTAGCACTGTATCTTAATAGTTGGCATAAAGTGATAGATAAGCAATTGTATTTCGTTCGGTAAGTGAGATTACCTGAGGCGCAGGGAAACTAGGTATTTTAAGGTAACGGAAGAAAAAATGAATTTAGTTAAAAAATTGCTCTTTCTTTTAGTTTGCCGACTAGCTTGATAACAAAAAATAGTAATAATAATATATATTTTATTTCAAGAAATATCTCATATACATTAAATGTTAGTATTACAATTATCTTATATAACTATGTTAGAAATACGCACATGCAGTGAAATCAATTTATACATAATAATAAAGTATAGGCAATTTGAAATAAAACTATTGTTTACGAATTGTTATCGCGGATTTGGTTTAATTATCACATTTTTTAACTTCTCGACGTTTCGATTACTTTACAGCTTTCTCAGTCCGCCCCATGACCACATGAGGCGGACTGAGATCATCCGATCTGTAAAATCCGTAAATAATAGTTTTATTTCAATGTGTAACATTCGCATAAATCTAAGAAACCATTACTTTTCCAATATGCAATTTTTCAAAATCTTCAGCCTCGATTACTAATTATAATATTACTCATATGAAAACTCCAAGTATGCCGTTTTAGTTTTCATTAAAATCGGACCCGTGACTCATTTCAGAATTTTCGCTATTCTTCATAATTTCGCATTAGACCACCCACACCCCATGAAAATATAATCTATACAAAACTGGTTATTCTTTGAATCAAAATCTGATTTACCGTGGTTAACCCTTATACTCGTATTCTACAATACTTCACAAATTTACCTATATTCCGGTAAATTAAACGGAAGTAATCTAATAAATTTCCGTATACGTATTAGGAATACGTTGAAATATTGAATATCATTGCATGGTACGATACAATATCATCATAATGAAATAAAACTCCTTCACATAATCTTGTGACTCAGGATCGCAATATTGAAACTTCAACGATTTCAGTGGCAAGGCGGGTCTGTAGCGTGACAACGCGACAAATTGAGACAAATGTTTATCTGTTCCGACAATATTTGGACCTTGTTGCGGCTTGGGTTTGTTGGTGTTACTTGCTAGCACCCACAATGGAAGGACGGCTTGTTGTGACTACATACGGCCATTTGTTGTACATTAATAATGGTTACACCGTGTGTTATTACAGCGCCCATATTTACTTATTGTAATTGTTAATTATTTAACATGCTGACAAATTGTTGTTTAAATTACAGATTCATTTAGACGCTGTACATGTAAGATTGACACTGGTTAGGCCATATCCACCACGCTGACCTAGTGCGGGTTGGTGGACTTTACACACCATACACTTTTCACAAATCGCTATAGTATGCTGATTTCCCCACGATGTTTTCCTTCACCGCTATAGTGCGTGGTAATTAATACTTCCACCACCACTCTCAATCGAATTCGAGATTGTAGAGTAGGCCCGTGCCCTGCGATGGGCGTACATATATGGACTGATACAGTACAGTACACGTAAGAAAGAATAAAAAAATCGATTTATTAGTTACAGACAAAGGATAAAAGTACCTACTACAATCAATAACAATGCATTATAATAACAACTTACAGCCTTAAGCATAAAAAAAATTATAACCTATATTATAAGAGTATAACATGTCTCGCTTCCAACAGGTCGATGTGGAGATTCTTGCGGGAGGCCTATGTTCAGCAGTTGAGTTCCTGTGGCTGAAGAGATAGAATTAGGACATTTTTGTTATTGTCTTTGTAGGCAGACGAGCTAGCGGTCCGCCTGATGGTAAGCGGCTACCGCTGCTCATGAACCTCCGCATTGCCAGAGGACCAGCACAACAATACCTCTGCCTACCTTCAGGAGAGTACTCCCTTAACTTCATCTATCACTAACTTTTCATTCCACATATCCTTGAAATTCTTCGAGGATGATCAAGTATGTCGGCTTCGTCAAAACTTTCGCAGTTAAAGTCAATCTTGTCTATGTTATAACAAATTCATTTAAAGGCTTAAAATCTCTCATTTCAAATTTATTTCATAGTTTAAAATTAAAATAAGACACTTGGTTATTCAACCAACATGATGTTATATTGACTGCGAGGGTTGCGCAGTTCCTACTATGGTACGATTACAACGCTGTCTTGGATTAGAGTCCCGGTTAAGCCCATCTTCATCATTAGCCCGGAGTCAGAAAGTCCGGTATGGCGATAGGCTAACCCCTTATCTTATTGTGGGACGGAACACACAAGGTGAAACTTGGAAGTCCTGATATTACTTTTGCCTACCACTTCTTGTAAAAAGGCGTGAGTTAATGCATGTAATTGACGTTCTTATAATCTTACAAAACCAACAGGTTGGAGAATAAACGAACAATTAGTGACTCATTAATGGTAAACTCTACTGTTGCCTCTAAACAACATATCTTTACTGTACTGTATCAGCCCATGTACGTCCCATTGCAGGGCACGGGCCTACTCTACGATCGAGAGTACTATTGAGAGTGGTTAGGTTAGTTTAGTCCACTACACTGTTCTAGTGCGGGTTGGCGAACATCATATCGCTAAAAGGCATCTTGCGGGCTTTTGAAAATGGCTCCTGAAATGGGGACTGTGAAGTATATAAAGTCAGAAGTAGCAATTACTGTATAGCCAGTAATATAACTTGCTAAACGAACTATAACAAAGATCGTAGTTAACGTCTATTTTCCATGAGACAGACAGACTAAACTAAAGATAAATTCTTTTTGCAAAACTATATAAAAATATTGCTGTTTTATAATAACAAAACGTAAAAGAGCCACACCTGCACGGTCAACAAATATCTTTGGTGAGCTTTCGCTAGTTTCAGGATGTCAATATTGCTATGTGAATCCGATCAAATCTTTGGATCTTTTTGAAGTTTTTGGTTTGATTTTTCGGTTCGATTTCTTGCCAGGCATATTCAATATTCATACATTAGAAGTATAAGCATGCAGTTTTATGTTTCATCAAAATAGCTTCTGACTCCTTTCATCATTTTTCACTATACCTAACAGTTTCGGATTGGGCCATCCACGTCCACTTGAAAAATTCATATTGTATATTACAATGGCTGAAGTGCGAGAACTACATTTTATTATATTACGCTCTCAGTCTAAGTGGACCGACGATCCTCGCAGAAACTTTGAAAAGTGCTAAAAGACATTGATGGCATGAGTGTCGGAACGTGCTTAGTATTTTATTTTTATTATTTTTAGCTGTAGGCTCATTAATATTCGACTCGATAGTAAGCGATTACCGTTACTGAAGGTCTTGCGCAATGCCAAGAAATATTAACACGTCTAGCGTCACACACACACACACACATACACTTTTTTTTTTAATTTATACTTTTAATAAACTCATGACATTTTGCCAGGAGGGGTAGGCAATGTTGCAACCAGGACACCCGCGTTTCGCTTTGTAGTTTCCGTCACACGATGTGACGAAAAATAAGCCTATCGCCATATCGGGCACAAATTTCTGAATCCAGGCTGATAATGAATAGAAAAATCCAATATCACTTTGCCCAATTTGAACCTGAGACGTCAGCTTTGTAATCATACCATAGAACAACTACGCCACCGAGGCAGACGGCTCGCAGGCAGTCAGTGCACACAAAAAATCCGGCATTAATTAATCCATAGAAACAATATTAATATGAGAATAAAAAGGAATTCGTCCCAGATGGATAACTTAATTAACTTAATTTTGTGTCGCAAGGAAGAGTCCGAGCGGGCCGCTCCCCGTAGGATCATTATAGCACGAATACAGTTTCTTTATTAATTTATATGGTGTTGGTTTCTTTATTCATTATACCTCAAATCATATTCCCTATTATTTATTAAAGATTAAAGAGACGAAAATACCGCTCGCCTCATGGTCAAGACAGCTCATTATAATCAGGAATAATACCATGTATAACTTGTAATCTTTAAACAAACACTGCGCTTGTTAGAATACTGTCACAAAATACCGCAACAATTTTTATAAATTTTATTAAAACTACCCATCGTATGATTCACAAGTAGTGGGGAATCGGTAATATAAAGCGTTGTCTCACTTGGATCGTCACTTTTCGAGTGACAACGACAGAGGAAGGACCTTATCCTCGTCGGTAGCAACATAAGTTTGAGAAAGGAGACACATTTCGATCGTGAGTCGTTGCACTGAGCGGAAGCTCTGAGATTGAGCAGTGAGGAGTACCAGGATTGGCAAGTTAAGTTAATTAATATTATGTTTTGTTGCTTATTGTTCAGAATATTCGGATATTATTCTGTAACATTGTAATTGTCGATTATGGTTGAATTAAACCATACTATTATAAATATAAATGACATTTAATATAATCGGTAACTTTGAAACATTATAATAATTATTGACCGTTATGTTATGTGATATAGGTTAAATGATATAGTTAAAATTTATAATTATAGTTAAATCTATTGAACTTCCCATGTTTGTATTATTTTATATACCTTTTCCCACAAAAATCCTAACATCAGAAGTGGGGTCGTGTCCATTGCTTTTTATGTACAAATTATACTTTTGTTTCAAGGATGAATCACGGCGTTCTGACGGACCTTCACATATAAATTAAAGACGCTGTTAGCTCTACGCGAAACGACGATACTGCACTACCGGCTTTTAATCCAGCCACAAGTGACCTGTAAAAGACTTTCTTAAAAAAATGGGTTTGGTTGAAGTTTAGACTGTCGCTAAGGCAGGTAAGGCCCTGACGGGATCTGCATTACTCTGGTTCGAGCCTTGTGAACCTGCGATGTGTCTTTAGTAAGAAAATCTTTGTAGGGTGTTAAAATAACTGAAAAAAATAAAACTCGCCCAATATTTAAATATTTTTCCGCACTTTCATTGTATAAGTGGGACAGGAGATTGTTTTTGTGTCGTGTTATTTCTACAGAATCGAATTAGAAACAAAAGATTGGGTATTTGAGATATTCTACTTGGCACTTTTTATGAGATTTATTTAATGTATAGATGGTATATTAGTAGCATCATAAATAATTATGTGTACTAAGTTTCAAGCTTCTTTACTATTGCATAGCGTCATTACAACTTTCAGATGAAATGGTAATTTAAATTGACTTTCTCGATTCTGAGACGGTGTAACTATTATTGTCTATATTGCTTCGTACATAGCTGTTGAATATGTGATGTTGTAGACAAGATAGTAGAACGAAACCTAAGATATTAGCAGTATTCAGTTTCATCTAAAAGGTTGCCTTTCTAAATCATTCCCAAGACGGTACATACGAAATAAAATTAAAACAAAAAAAATGGTTTAATGTGAAAACATTTGAACTTAGAAACATTCCATGTAGGTATTATCTTACATCTGGACCAGTTTAGTGACTTATTTGAAACACGTGTATTTTAAGTGCAGTTGCAAAATACGTATTTTATTTGAAATACTTTGCAAGCTATAATTTATATTTGTAATATATATAATACTTTTTTTGTTACTGTTTTGAAAACATTACCACTTAAATAAAACTCTTGGGTTAGCGATTCAGCAAATGGCCACTAAAGGCGCTGCAACTTTGAAATCCAATTGAAATCATAGAATATATACAAAGTAATTGTATTATAACCAGACACTAGACTGACAATTTTCAATGCAAACCTTATTTTTTTTAAATACTACACCCGTCTCCCTAATTCCGTACCAGTGGAACGATTGTTTTCATATGGTGCTAGGATAATCTGATACTCTTTTCAAAGAGCTGCTGGTAATGTTGAAAACTTTATATACAAGAAAATTAGTAATATTATCTGAAAAGTATTTTGAAAATGGCTATTCTGAATTATGTGCTTACATACTAAGAGCAAAAGAACTTTGTATTTAAAATAGTAAATTGGAGCATTCTGAAGCAATTTGGCATGACCATGATTCACATCTGTCCGTGTAATTCTGAGATCACCTGCAAACATGGAATAATCATAGTTTTGGAAATGAGTCATTTTATTGATACATAATATATTAAATAATGATCTTAAGTCGAAACTTCGAGGCACCCTAGAGTGTGCTACAAATGGAATACAATGTTGGCCATTGATTGATACACATTCTTAATAAATTAAGTAAAGTAATGTTTTGTTGTATTTAAAATTCGAGCCTCGTTCAGTTTATAACTGAAATAAAGTTTTATAAATTAATATCCTAAACACATTATCAAAAAAAAAAAACCAAGAGATTATGGGTCAGGGACCAATAAGTAAATAATTATATGGCAGACGCAAATGCAAATTTAACAGATTTAACACTCTAGCAACTAACACGAGATTTCCAAAAAAAAAAAAAAAACATTTGTGAATTAAGATAGTTATTGGTCTTGTAAAAGGACTTCCTTTTTCAACAATTGATGTTACAAATGTTAGTAAGCAACTGAAGTAATACGTTGGTATTTGACAAGTAGAGGATCAATTCCCTCTTTGACCCACGGCACTGTTCACACAATGTTGTAAATCCGTAATTAAATGATGTAGTTAATTGCTAAGCACAGATTACAATTTAAATAGGTGGCATGTTGTCCGACATTTTGTGGGGTCAACCTTTTTATAATTTATATTTTATATTGATGTTTTAAATATCGTGACCATCAGATTCTCAATATCAGTTCTCTGGAAGTTTCAATAATAGTAGAATTAGTTGAGTTTGTTGATATCCGGACATACTGAGTATAATTTGGGAATTAAAAGTGAAACGTCAGATTGGCCGAACGATTTATAAAAAATAAAATGAATCCATTAGAATGTTTCAACATTTCGATTCACTACCCGGTATTTACCCTATATTTAATATGCAAAGTTACCCATGTATATTTTATTTTAATACAGAAATAGATAACAAAATACTATGTATACATACATAGTAAAACCAATATGATCTTTCGCATTTATTGATTGGAATAGAAGCAGATATGTACCTGTCGTTGTAAAGTAAAGTTTACTATGCGGCCCGGTGAATCGATTGAGGAAAATATTTCCGTTGAAAATACCCTGACATATTATTTAGAAAATACTTTTTGTGAAACGTGTTTCTTTGTTTTAGAACCCAATGTGTATAGTAATAAATATTAAGGATTTGTATAATATGATTATGTGATTATGTGATTATGATTATGATGTGATTATGACAAGATTATGACGAGATTATGATGAGATTATGATTATGATCCCTTGGCTGTTGTCTAACATTCACTGGCTGCGGGTGATTAAGCTTCACTGACTGCGGGTGTTTGATTGTGCAAAGCAAGGTGTATCAAAAAGATGTGATGTGATTATGATGTGATTATGATGTGATTATGATGTGATTATGACAAGATTATGACAAGATTATGACGAGATTATGATGAGATTATGATGATGATCCCTTGGCTTTTGTCTAACATTCACTGGCTGCGGGTGATTAAGCTTCACTGACTGCGGGTGTTTGTACAAAGCAAGGTGTATCAATAATGACAATAATATACTTTTTTTTCAGGTAATAGATAATGTACTTGAATGGATTGTTCAGTTATTTGTAAGAAATAAAATCATTGACGACCGATCGAGAAAACAAATAAAAACAAATATTTATTTTAGTAAATTGACCAAAACCAAGCCCATTGAGTTTGACTCGCTGGATCTACTCCGAAATGGGTCGCGCCGCGTAGTATCCAGTGGTAAAGTAAAGCCCTCTGAGTTTGTTCGCCGGGTCTTCTCAGTCAGGGCCGCGTTGGATCCGGCAGTAAGCCTAAACATACGGGACGTTTCGGAAATACTTATGGTCGTTGTCTTAAATTGGACCCAAAATAAGCCCACTGAGTCTTATTCGCTGGATATACTCAGGACTGGGTCGCGTCGCGTAGTTCCAGTGGTAGTGTAAGCCCACTGAGTTTGTTTCGCCGGGTCTTCTCAGGAAGGGCCGCGTTGGATCCGGTGGTAACAATAAACCGCTACGCACCGTTGTAATAATATTCATGGTCCACTAATTAATTTAATTTAATTTAATTTGACTAACGTACATATTGTATTTCTTTGAAAAATAAATTACCATAAAGTCATAACTAATACTTTAAATAAAATAAGAATAAAAAGTAAACAAATAAATAAAACTAATTTTAAATAAAAATAATTTAATAAATTACATAAATAAATTAATTAAACCAAGAAATTAAAATAAGTAATACTAAGTATAGGAAATATATTGTATATAGAGATTAAGTTCTATGGGTATTGACTTGTCATAAGAGCTTTTAAATTGCAATTTTATTAAAACTACCCATCGTATGATTCACAAGTAGTGGGGAATCGGTAATATAAAGCGTTGTCTCACTTGGATCGTCACTTTTCGAGTGACAACGACAGAGGAAGGACCTTATCCTCGTCGGTAGCAACATAAGTTTGAGAAAGGAGACACATTTCGATCGTGAGTCGTTGCACTGAGCGGAAGCTCTGAGATTGAGCAGTGAGGAGTACCAGGATTGGCAAGTTAAGTTAATTAATATTATGTTTTGTTGCTTATTGTTCAGAATATTCGGATATTATTCTGTAACATTGTAATTGTCGATTATGGTTGAATTAAACCATACTATTATAAATATAAATGACATTTAATATAATCGGTAACTTTGAAACATTATAATAATTATTGACCGTTATGTTATGTGATATAGGTTAAATGATATAGTTAAAATTTATAATTATAGTTAAATCTATTGAACTTCCCATGTTTGTATTATTTTATATACCTTTTCCCACAAAAATCCTAACATCAGAAGTGGGGTCGTGTCCATTGCTTTTTATGTACAAATTATACTTTTGTTTCAAGGATGAATCACGGCGTTCTGACGGACCTTCACATATAAATTAAAGACGCTGTTAGCTCTACGCGAAACGACGATACTGCACTACCGGCTTTTAATCCAGCCACAAGTGACCTGTAAAAGACTTTCTTAAAAAAATGGGTTTGGTTGAAGTTTAGACTGTCGCTAAGGCAGGTAAGGCCCTGACGGGATCTGCATTACTCTGGTTCGAGCCTTGTGAACCTGCGATGTGTCTTTAGTAAGAAAATCTTTGTAGGGTGTTAAAATAACTGAAAAAAATAAAACTCGCCCAATATTTAAATATTTTTCCGCACTTTCATTGTATAAGTGGGACAGGAGATTGTTTTTGTGTCGTGTTATTTCTACAGAATCGAATTAGAAACAAAAGATTGGGTATTTGAGATATTCTACTTGGCACTTTTTATGAGATTTATTTAATGTATAGATGGTATATTAGTAGCATCATAAATAATTATGTGTACTAAGTTTCAAGCTTCTTTACTATTGCATAGCGTCATTACAACTTTCAGATGAAATGGTAATTTAAATTGACTTTCTCGATTCTGAGACGGTGTAACTATTATTGTCTATATTGCTTCGTACATAGCTGTTGAATATGTGATGTTGTAGACAAGATAGTAGAACGAAACCTAAGATATTAGCAGTATTCAGTTTCATCTAAAAGGTTGCCTTTCTAAATCATTCCCAAGACGGTACATACGAAATAAAATTAAAACAAAAAAAATGGTTTAATGTGAAAACATTTGAACTTAGAAACATTCCATGTAGGTATTATCTTACATCTGGACCAGTTTAGTGACTTATTTGAAACACGTGTATTTTAAGTGCAGTTGCAAAATACGTATTTTATTTGAAATACTTTGCAAGCTATAATTTATATTTGTAATATATATAATACTTTTTTTGTTACTGTTTTGAAAACATTACCACTTAAATAAAACTCTTGGGTTAGCGATTCAGCAAATGGCCACTAAAGGCGCTGCAACTTTGAAATCCAATTGAAATCATAGAATATATACAAAGTAATTGTATTATAACCAGACACTAGACTGACAATTTTCAATGCAAACCTTATTTTTTTTTAAATACTACACCCGTCTCCCTAATTCCGTACCAGTGGAACGATTGTTTTCATATGGTGCTAGGATAATCTGATACTCTTTTCAAAGAGCTGCTGGTAATGTTGAAAACTTTATATACAAGAAAATTAGTAATATTATCTGAAAAGTATTTTGAAAATGGCTATTCTGAATTATGTGCTTACATACTAAGAGCAAAAGAACTTTGTATTTAAAATAGTAAATTGGAGCATTCTGAAGCAATTTGGCATGACCATGATTCACATCTGTCCGTGTAATTCTGAGATCACCTGCAAACATGGAATAATCATAGTTTTGGAAATGAGTCATTTTATTGATACATAATATATTAAATAATGATCTTAAGTCGAAACTTCGAGGCACCCTAGAGTGTGCTACAAATGGAATACAATGTTGGCCATTGATTGATACACATTCTTAATAAATTAAGTAAAGTAATGTTTTGTTGTATTTAAAATTCGAGCCTCGTTCAGTTTATAACTGAAATAAAGTTTTATAAATTAATATCCTAAACACATTATCAAAAAAAAAAAACCAAGAGATTATGGGTCAGGGACCAATAAGTAAATAATTATATGGCAGACGCAAATGCAAATTTAACAGATTTAACACTCTAGCAACTAACACGAGATTTCCAAAAAAAAAAAAAAAACATTTGTGAATTAAGATAGTTATTGGTCTTGTAAAAGGACTTCCTTTTTCAACAATTGATGTTACAAATGTTAGTAAGCAACTGAAGTAATACGTTGGTATTTGACAAGTAGAGGATCAATTCCCTCTTTGACCCACGGCACTGTTCACACAATGTTGTAAATCCGTAATTAAATGATGTAGTTAATTGCTAAGCACAGATTACAATTTAAATAGGTGGCATGTTGTCCGACATTTTGTGGGGTCAACCTTTTTATAATTTATATTTTATATTGATGTTTTAAATATCGTGACCATCAGATTCTCAATATCAGTTCTCTGGAAGTTTCAATAATAGTAGAATTAGTTGAGTTTGTTGATATCCGGACATACTGAGTATAATTTGGGAATTAAAAGTGAAACGTCAGATTGGCCGAACGATTTATAAAAAATAAAATGAATCCATTAGAATGTTTCAACATTTCGATTCACTACCCGGTATTTACCCTATATTTAATATGCAAAGTTACCCATGTATATTTTATTTTAATACAGAAATAGATAACAAAATACTATGTATACATACATAGTAAAACCAATATGATCTTTCGCATTTATTGATTGGAATAGAAGCAGATATGTACCTGTCGTTGTAAAGTAAAGTTTACTATGCGGCCCGGTGAATCGATTGAGGAAAATATTTCCGTTGAAAATACCCTGACATATTATTTAGAAAATACTTTTTGTGAAACGTGTTTCTTTGTTTTAGAACCCAATGTGTATAGTAATAAATATTAAGGATTTGTATAATATGATTATGTGATTATGTGATTATGATTATGATGTGATTATGACAAGATTATGACGAGATTATGATGAGATTATGATTATGATCCCTTGGCTGTTGTCTAACATTCACTGGCTGCGGGTGATTAAGCTTCACTGACTGCGGGTGTTTGATTGTGCAAAGCAAGGTGTATCAAAAAGATGTGATGTGATTATGATGTGATTATGATGTGATTATGATGTGATTATGACAAGATTATGACAAGATTATGACGAGATTATGATGAGATTATGATGATGATCCCTTGGCTTTTGTCTAACATTCACTGGCTGCGGGTGATTAAGCTTCACTGACTGCGGGTGTTTGTACAAAGCAAGGTGTATCAATAATGACAATAATATACTTTTTTTTCAGGTAATAGATAATGTACTTGAATGGATTGTTCAGTTATTTGTAAGAAATAAAATCATTGACGACCGATCGAGAAAACAAATAAAAACAAATATTTATTTTAGTAAATTGACCAAAACCAAGCCCATTGAGTTTGACTCGCTGGATCTACTCCGAAATGGGTCGCGCCGCGTAGTATCCAGTGGTAAAGTAAAGCCCTCTGAGTTTGTTCGCCGGGTCTTCTCAGTCAGGGCCGCGTTGGATCCGGCAGTAAGCCTAAACATACGGGACGTTTCGGAAATACTTATGGTCGTTGTCTTAAATTGGACCCAAAATAAGCCCACTGAGTCTTATTCGCTGGATATACTCAGGACTGGGTCGCGTCGCGTAGTTCCAGTGGTAGTGTAAGCCCACTGAGTTTGTTTCGCCGGGTCTTCTCAGGAAGGGCCGCGTTGGATCCGGTGGTAACAATAAACCGCTACGCACCGTTGTAATAATATTCATGGTCCACTAATTAATTTAATTTAATTTAATTTGACTAACGTACATATTGTATTTCTTTGAAAAATAAATTACCATAAAGTCATAACTAATACTTTAAATAAAATAAGAATAAAAAGTAAACAAATAAATAAAACTAATTTTAAATAAAAATAATTTAATAAATTACATAAATAAATTAATTAAACCAAGAAATTAAAATAAGTAATACTAAGTATAGGAAATATATTGTATATAGAGATTAAGTTCTATGGGTATTGACTTGTCATAAGAGCTTTTAAATTGCAATTTTATTAAAACTACCCATCGTATGATTCACAAGTAGTGGGGAATCGGTAATATAAAGCGTTGTCTCACTTGGATCGTCACTTTTCGAGTGACAACGACAGAGGAAGGACCTTATCCTCGTCGGTAGCAACATAAGTTTGAGAAAGGAGACACATTTCGATCGTGAGTCGTTGCACTGAGCGGAAGCTCTGAGATTGAGCAGTGAGGAGTACCAGGATTGGCAAGTTAAGTTAATTAATATTATGTTTTGTTGCTTATTGTTCAGAATATTCGGATATTATTCTGTAACATTGTAATTGTCGATTATGGTTGAATTAAACCATACTATTATAAATATAAATGACATTTAATATAATCGGTAACTTTGAAACATTATAATAATTATTGACCGTTATGTTATGTGATATAGGTTAAATGATATAGTTAAAATTTATAATTATAGTTAAATCTATTGAACTTCCCATGTTTGTATTATTTTATATACCTTTTCCCACAAAAATCCTAACACGCTCATCAATTTGATTTATTATGGGTCAGTTTCAACCGTTTCTGATAAAGTCCCTGATAGTTATCTGGCACTCATCTGTTCGATAAAATACAGCTTTCAGAATTTTTTGCAACCAAATTTAGTATTTTATCTGACAGATGTGTGTCAGATAGCTATCAGGAACTGGTGAAACTGGCCTTATAAGTTTAAATCAATTAATAATTATTGATAGGTCTGCCAAAGAGTTTAAACATATTTATACAAGTACTAGCGGCCCGGCCCAGCTTCGCCTGGGTGCATATATTTTTTTATTCCACTCCACACCAAATACATGTTGTTTTTCGTATAAACTCTTGTATACCTAAAGCTATCCTACTGTCCGGCTCAATCCCGTCACATCCGCCTGTTCAGTCTCTTCCCAATCCGTCCCGTCGCTTTTCTTTATTATCCATCCCGTTTTATAACGTGCATTTACATTTCGTCCTAACAAATCTGTCATCTATCCCAGCCCTCTCCCGTACCTTCCACTCTATTTTATTTTATGTCCCTTCTCTCCATATAATTCTTGTATATCTAAACATGACGTAGATATCCTACTGTCCGACTCAATCCCGTCTCATCCGCCTGTTCAGTCTCTTCCCAATCAGTCCCGTCCATTCTCTTTATTATCCATACCGCTTTATAACGTGCATTTACATTCGTCCTAACAAATCTGTCAGCTATCCCAGCCCTCTCCCGTACCTTCCATTCTATTTTATTTTATGTCCCTTCTCTCCATATACATCCATATATATATACATATAAAGATTATCTTATTTCGTATTTATTATGCTATCATTCTTGTTTTACACCTTGTTCCTAGCTATTAAAACTATATTTTTTTTATTACTTACAAATAAATTCAATGCTAATTTGATAAAAAAAAAATTGGGATATTTTCTAGACTTTTTGTATAGTCCTCTCTAATCTGTTCTTCTTCCTCAACATAGTACCACTACGTTGACGCATTTCACGGATTACATCAGATCGGGCATGGAGGAAGGCAAATTGACTGGACTTGAGCAATCCCTGAAACATCGTTAATTATGGCGTATTACTTAGCGCATGCTCGGTACCCTTAATATATCTCCAATTATAGTTAATTGGTTTCGTAGTTACTTTTTAGGGTGCTGGCAACGCATCTGTTGGAGAAAAGATTTTCTTCTGTGCTATGTATCTATTGGTGTTCCTTAGAGCGGCGTGCCATCTCGTCTTCTTTTCGCTGTGTTTATTAACACACTCATCTTCTTCGCATTATACAATATAATTATATTTATATAATATATTATAGCTCTTTTCTTTATCTTTGAAATACTTTGATCTGAATCTTGATTTTCTACACTGAACTACTTTGATATACATACCAAGGTTGTCTGGAAGAAATCTCCTGGAGTGATAAGACCAATTGTACTTTAATTTTATATTGTTATGTCTTTTTTGTGTATACAATAAAGAAAAATAAACAAGTAAATAAATGAAACATCTACCTGTAAGCAATCACGTCTGCGATTATGATAGTCTCATCAATTCCATATTCACGGTTCGATTAAACCGCTCTACGCTAGGAACACGTAAGCCGCAGCCTGTTTCACAGTTTAATACTCGGGTATTAAATTAGTTGCACTGGAAATGTTATCAACATCAATGCTATAATATAATGTTATTTATTTATTCTTAGCTGCACATAAAGGAAAAACACTTAAAGATATTACAAATTTAAAATAGTACACATGGCGGTCTTATCAATTTAGGCGATTTCTTAAAGGCAACCTTTGGATGTACCTATATGAGAAAATGAAAAGAATAAAGGGCAGTCTATAAAGTAAAAGACCGAAGCTCTAGTAAAATGAATTTTATCCAAGCCGAATGCAGCTACGGCGACCATTTACTGTTAGGAGAGGTTATTTATGGGTCCTCACATGGCTGATGTACCCAATTTTAGTATGGTCGGTCTGTTAATGGTTGCTTTAACGGTGAAGGAAAACATGGTGAGGGAATCTGCATGTCATAGCAAATTTGTAAAGAATTTCTATGGTATGTAAAGTCCGCTAACCTGCACTAGGCCAGCGTGGTGGACTATTCAGCCCAACCACTCTTAATCGTACTCCCAATTGTAGAGGAGGCCCGTGCCTGCTGTAGAACGTCCATATATGAGTTGATGTAGTAATATTAGTCTGATTACGTTTTTGATTTGATTGATTACGTAATTGCTCAAAGATGTTCTTTGACTCCTTTTCCTTAACTAATTACGGCAATCAATCTGTACCGGTTTTAATCGAGCCGAGTAGCTACGCCTTTAAGAATTTGTTAAATGGAGATTTTCATCTGCTAGAGAGCATTAGCGCGTTATATAGCGATCGGCAGTTCGTTTCAAGGACTGACGGATATTATAAAAAGACATGCAGATTTCCACAGTCACCCAGTTTTAAAGCACTATAGATTCGAGATGTTTACCCTCAAATATAGCGAGCCAATTCCTTCTTCACCATAATACTGAGTTGTAAACGTTGCTGCTTAAATTATAGTACATTTAAAACAATCATATGTTTTTCACGTTATTACGGAAATTGGTGGATCTGGGCCAGATTTTCTTTTACTAATAATAATTATTTTCATATTATTTTTATTGCAATGAATGGCGAGACTAGCATCCTGTTTGCCTGATGGTAAGCGATACAACCGCTCATGAACAGTAGCAAAAACAAACAACGCCTTCAATTACAAAGCAGTGCTTGGTATTCCACTGCGCTCGCCATCTTGAGACAGAAGATTTTAAGTCTCAGTATATTCAGTAGTTACTCTGGCTACAATGTTCTTCAAACCGTAACACGACAGTGCATTTACACAACTGTTTGGCGGGAGAAATAGACATTGCGGTGGTACCTACCCAGGCGGCCTCTCACATAGGAGAGACCGACCACTGCACCGGTTTGACAACCACATATCCATATCTGAATATTTATTAAATTATGGCTACTTGTAAACATTATACACCAAACAGTACATAGTTATAGAATATTATATAATCTTCGAAGCGTATTCTAAATTTATCTTTGTGTAACAATAAAGTATGGAAGAAGATTTCTTATTATCAATGTTCAACCAACCATTGCACGCGACTTATCTCTCGATCGTTCCTTTAAAAAGTTCAATAATTGGCTCGGCGATAATTTCAGGATTTTACGGTTCAGAGAATCGTCAAAATGTTAAATTATTTTTGCAAGAATAGTAAAGCTTTAGAATAGCTTCCCGGTTTCTTTTTGTTTGTTGCGTACATCCTTATGAAAAGTTTAAAGGTTAATTCAAGAAAAATACTTTTGTATTATTTTTTTTTCTTTATTAATTAATGGTCGCTCGTTATTAGTTTTACATAAGTGATAAGGCTGTTGTAGGACTACAAAATCCAGATGTGTGCGTTCACGTACAAAAATCCCCCATACTGTCCCCTCCCCAATATTCAGGGTATTCCCCTCTTATTGCGGAATGACCGAGTATCCTTGTTTTGAAAATTCGCTGTGACCTTAATCCAATAAGATGTGATTCCTTGGGCATCTGCGCAGCTATTTCATGAAAGGTTAAAAACTCGAACAAGGTGCATTGCTTTTCCAACTATACCGCTTGAATAAAGTGTAGGTCCGACCGGTTAATCAATACTGTTCACACTCCTGGATTGGCTCCGCCTAGTTCTTCTAGTAGTAGGCAGGCCATCCGCATTGTCAATGATACAAACTAGGGTCGCTACAGTTGCGGATGGATGTCGCCTCTCCTAAGCATGTTCTACCATCTGTACCACGGTGAATATACTGCGGAATTGTGCAATTTGATGCAATTTGATCCAATTCTCTCCATTCCTAAACAGAACCACGCATGCTGGTATGCGAAACCATGAATCAATGGTTCAAATTCAGATCCAGTAATTCTTTTTTGCTCAAGCTGTGGAATACTTTGCCGTCACACGTGTTTGCTCCTATAATCCAGGGTTATTCCGCTAGGCTTAAGAAAAATGGCATTGGACGAGCCACCTGGTGCCATTCTATACTCTGGCTGTACGGCATTTATGCTTGCCATAAGGTGCAGTGCAGCCACTTTGCCGTGTCAGAATGAAAAAAAAAATTCTTATAAAAAAAAACAGTTTAAATAATTTCCATTTAACCCTACTATTTTCTATTAGGCTTAGGCCGGTTCCTCCACGATGAACAAAAGATAAGCGACTATTATTATACAATGCAACATCTTCTATTTTTCCGCTATACCAAGCTCTGTGTCTTTGCAAATAAGTCCAAATAAAACAATTTTTTTATAAGGGATTAGTCACAAAGAAAACTGTCACTACTGTGTGGTGTACCACTCTAAATAAATATCCACACAGAAGGCGTTCTGACCGCATCGACAAAGAGATCCAACCACAGTACATAGGATGGTTTAACGTGTGACCTCCGCGTAACCAATCCCTTAGTCTGTCACCAAACAAAGCCGAAATACTGTCTCATATTATCGTTGTGGTTGAAGAATACTGCAAGTATTTTCTCTTTATTGCGAATAGAGTTAATATCGGGTGACTTGTTAGATTTATATTAACAACGCAATATAAAGGGTGTGAAAGCGTAGGTATCTTAAATGCGTGTGTATGAAAGACTAACTTATGAAAGGAATCCTAGAATGTATTAAATAATATATCACTGCTTGTGGGTGGATTTGCTCGTATAATTGTTTTGTAAGTTCATTGCACATTCTAGTCGAAAAGGCGGCACGGCCCGGCGCATTCGAATTCACAACAAAAGCCGGCTACAGTTTCATGCTATCGCCGTATGTTTACAACATATAGAAAAAAGATTCAGGTTCAAAAAACGTAAAGTAAAAAAAAAAGATTAAGCAGAATCTAAGCATGCTAACATCATAAAGTCATATTAGATCGAGTCGCACAATCTTAATTGATATGCAAGTATTTATAAGTAATATGTTTTTAATTGTATAAATATGATGTGTTGTACAAAAAATATCTTACCAGATAAAATAATTCTTCTTCTTCATTGTCCTACACTCTTATTGAAATGGTCGTAGCCGATTTTTCACAGTGTACTAATCACATATTTAGATAATTACTTCTTCAACTTCAAGGAAACAATATTAATCAAGAAATGTAAATAAACAAATAATCTATAAACTTATTATCTGGCCATTCGTAATAATATATATCTGGCCACTCGCATATACTGAATACCGAACGATGTACTTTTTAGACAAGTCAGTCGTTAATATATTATCATGGTGATACATTATTTTACTCAGCACATTCATGATAATATTACACTAACGTGTTATGGGTGTTCCTACTGAACTTATATAAGCAATTTACCCGTTTGAAAGGCTTACGTCAAAATTTTGAATGGTTCCGTCGCTCAAAGGGCACGTAAACCTCTCGTTGCAATGCTTCATGTACCTACTTAACTTTATTAACCTAGGAAATGTGTGTTGGTGTCCAGAGGTAGTAATAATTTTGCATCTATGTACTAAGTATACTATTGCTACACTACGTGCATATGTGTGTGAATGATCATTAATCATTGGCATAAATTATACGAGTAGGTTGGGGGAAAAGTCTTTTGTCAAAAAGCCGTTGCCAAAGGTCGGTCAGGCTACACAGACTTTGGAAAAACCTTTCTTTAATAAAACTGAGGTGTTGCTGTGTTCAGGTGTGTATGGTGATATTGCAAGAGCATTGTTCATAATGAACTTCTACCGACCGAGGCAGAATCTTTGATTTGGGTCTCTACTACTAATAACTAATGAGATTAAACCGAGAACTTGAGAGAAATCGGTCGGAATTGATCAATAGAAAGGATATGGTTTTTCATCACGCTTACGCTAGACCTCAAACATTTTTAGCCACTCAATAAAAATTTACAGAGTTTGGCTGAGAAGTGTTAATGCATCCGCCATATACCCCGGACCTTGCACCTTCAGATGTCAAACAGTTCTGGTCGTTTTAGAATTCTTCAGGTAGTGTCAGGCTAACATCAACAGAAGACTGGCTAAACTATTTGTCGCTTTTTTATATATGGACATGGCAGACGCAAAGTGTTACGTAAGTGTTCTGACCGAAAATTGTTAACAGAAAGTATATTAAATTAAGCGAATTTATTTCACGATAAAAACGCTAATGTAAGCATTAAATTTGTCTAGCGCGATTTTTACGGCCATTTTTTTCATACCCCTAATGTACTAAAGAGTCTATCCTTAGTTTTTCAATCAATGTCTTTTAGCTTTTGAACAATTATAAAATGATATCCTAAATGTGTTTATTGAGCTATATTTTTTTATTGAAATGAATGGCGAGACCATGTCGTTCACCTGATGGTAAGCGATACGACGGCTCATGAACAGCAAAACCAAACAACACCTTGAATTACAAAGCAAAGCTTGGCATTCCACTGCGCTCGTCATCCTGAGACATAAGATATTAAGTCTCAATAGTAATAAAGTAGGTACTGGACATCAGCAACTCATACTATAAGTCCTTCAAACCGAAACATGCATTTACACTGCTGTTTGGCGGGAGAAATAGATATTGCGGTGGTACCTACCCAGGTAGCCTGCTATGAATCGTTTATAGTAAATACGACAAAATATTGGTTTTGGGATGTTAAACAAATCTTTTGTCATTAATAATAATTCTAGTAATACAATAGTTATTGAGCTAATGAATTTAAAGCGTACCTAACCAATTCAATGTACTCCATTCATGGAAAACGAATTATTTACCTCACTAATTACAATTTATGAAATTATTACATTAATTCCACATAATGAGAAACGAGAAAAATTAATTAACACAAAAAATTAACCAAGCCGACGCGATGTAGAAATAATATTCCATTTAAAACAGACTACTAAATATAAATTTAAAATAACAATGAGCAGGAAATGAGAAAATGGTTTAAATGTAAGTAATATATTTGCGGATTGAAATATGGGGTCGCCGGTAAAGATTGAGAAAAATAAATCACCGTTTTATTATACAGGATAGCCATTAGCAGCGCGCAGGTACTTTTACGTTATGATCAATCAACCTTTGAACACTTAGATTAAACCGCTTAGCAGTTAATAAAATAAAATTACCATGAAGCGTCTCACAAATGATCAGGTATTAAGGTCTTTGTGTAAGAGCGATAAAATAAACACAATATTATACAAACGAAGCCGTGTGATTTAAGGGCCGCGTTTGCTAATGGTGAGATGTCACTCGCAGGGTAAGAAAATTCGTAGCAACTTTTTCACTGTTTTTCTCGGCGCCGACTGACGAGTTTCCGTGTATTAGCGGAATTATTTTATGTTGGTACACTTGTAATCTTTTGCTTCTGTGCTCTGGCTTTGTCGTGCTAATTCCGTTTGCTTTTGATTTCATCGTCGCGCAGAGCTTAACAGACAAAAACATGCCAGTATTTTCACGCAATTTTTATACAGTTGTGAGAATGACTAATTAATTCATATATTTTATTATAACAATAAACATAAATTTTATTTGTAATCAATAAACCTATTTAACTGTCTTTTATATACATCATTTTATCATGAAAGGAATATTAGTATACAAAATGTTCCACAGCGAAGCCACATCTGGGAAAAATATGTTGAATATAAACAAACAATTGATAAACAATTTTACTGAAATAAAACATCATTTTAGTTTTCAGTTTAAACTGCATTCAAAGATTTTTGAATAATCGCATTTCTAAAGTGGGTACCGACCCTGACATGTGGTAAAAAACTACTTATTATTTCATGATAGCAATCAAAAGGCTGAATCTAAAACATTACCATTTTATCAGTGCCGCAGTCGGAGACATGACAACTTCTCATAATTTTTTTGGTAATATACGAGTACACAGGAAGAGCAACAAAATCTAAGAGTGAGTAGATAATGCCTTCGACTGCGTTTATGAGCACTGTCAATTAAAACCATTCAAAACCAAAATAAATTATTTCGATTAAAATCTTGTTCCTAACTTCTCAGTTTATTCATGAATTTAATATTGACGCAAATGGGATTTTTGTTTTTTTAATACATTTTTTTATTCCACTTCACACCAAATAGATGTTACTTTTTATACAAACTCTCCCCGTTGCTTCCCACCATGACCTTTCCTTTTCAATCCAGTCTCGTCTTTCCGTGCCATCCTTTCTCGTCTCTTCCTATCCAGTCTTATCCCGTACCTTCACATTTCGTCCTGTACTATTAAAAGAAATATATCAGCTACCCAAGTAAAGTTACAAATTACCAAGTAATTGCGACTTTTAATTTGGTATATCGACCAAACTTGATTTTGAGACCAATTGCACCAACAGCTAAAAAGTTCAAAATTACGACCTACATTTACGATTCTGCCAATAAATTTTGATTGCTCCAATAAAGGGATCCGTCAGATATCGTATTTGACAACAATTTGATCAATAACCAAATAGTCCAACATAGCGACCATAATTCTGCGTATGAACGTAGATTATTAAAACAAAGATCCTTCAGATATCGAGTTTTAAAGTAATCAGATCAATAACTAAAAACACAGAAACAAGCCTTTTTCCCAGAAGGGGTAGGCAGAGATGCAACCAGGACACCGAAGTACTATTGCCATATCGGGTACAAATTTTTGACTCTAGGCTGATAATGAATAGAAAAATCCAATGTAACTTTTCCCGACCGGGATTCTAACCCGAGACCTCAGCTTTGCAATCATACCATAATACAACTACACCGAGGCAATCATGTAGTTTGTATTCAATAATTTAATATTGCCTGTATGAAAACTATTGCCATTCAACTTTTATACAAATAATCCGAATAACACCTCTTCTACTGTTTGAACTTTACAATCGACGGAGACTCGGAGAATTCTACCGACAACTAAAGCTGGGCAAGTCTGCGGGGACCAACTTGTCTTAAACCCGGCACGAAATTAATCAAGAAGGAAATAAATGGAAGGAGTTGGAAACACATAAGTGATCACTTGATAACTCTGACGTTATATTATATTACAATATGAGACTTTTACTTTTGTAACTTTTAAATTGTATTAATTGCCATTTTAAAACTGACATTATTGTGACTTGTGACATGAACCAATGTAATTGTAAATGGCGATATAAAAAAAAAGAAGACAGTTCGTGTTGCTGAGGGAGTTTCTTGCGCCGCTTCTTCTTCACAGCTACAACACGTTCCGAAGCGGTGGTAGCAGAAATGAACGATTCAAAAGATCTTGTGAAAGACTATTTGAATAAAGAATATTTTGATTTTGTTTTTGATTTTCTCTTTATCATATTTTTTTTTTGCTTGTGACCGTTTTTATTGAAGCTGCATTTAATACTTCTTTAATTCTTATTTTATTACAACTTTCTATAAGTTGTTAATAGGCTGCTATCAACAGGCTGATGTGGAGATCCTTGGGTAAGGGTTATGGCTGAAGAGCCCTCTTTCTCCCTCTCTCTCTTCAGTCCGCAGCTGAAAACAAGCTTGCCTCGTAGTACATTCAGCGGCTAAAGACGCGAGTGTCAACAAATTTCCGCTTTTCAACATGGAAAATTAGCTGGACAATGTCCAGACCACGTGGATACCGACAGGATTTTTGTCTAAAATCGGCTAACCCGTATAGGTACGAGTAATTTTATCGCTTAGCTGCACTTCGGTTCAGTTCGAAAAATGTGCGGCAAAAAGACTCATACCTACCTATACGGGTTCATCAAAAACATTGAAAACTTAAATACAAGTGTGCAATGTTCCCTAGGGTAATGAGAAACATGTAGGCTGAACTAATACTAAAATGTCAATATTACCCAGTGTACACACATAATACAACAGTTACACCATTTGGGTATAATGGTTCACCAAATGCTCGGGTCATTGAATTCATAGACAAGGGATACGTTACAGGAGGTGAACGCTCACCACACAATTATACAATAAGGTTATTCACCCGTTAAATTACTCAGCTGTTTATCAATTTTGATGTTGATAAATATAAAACGGAAATGTACCTGAAAGGAACAAAAGGGGTTTTAGTAATACCTAGTTTAGTTTAGTAGTTTTAGTTTTGTTCTGTTATAATTTAACCTGGATTCCAGCATTTTCTACACACTTTATTTTTGTTGATGTAACTTATGGATATGGAAGAATATGACTCTGGAACAAGTATTTCGATACTTAATAAAAGGTTCTTAATACATACTTAATAGAACTTTCCATTCCCAACCTGATCCACGCGTGCTGGCTTGCGAAGCCATAGCTTGATGGTCCACACCATCTCAGCACGAACCAAAAGGTTCGCAAATTCTGTTTTGTGCCGCACCGTCAGGCTCTAGAATTGTTTGCCGTCACACGTGTTCCCTCCTTCCTATAATCCTAGGTCCTTCCGCCGTAGTGTGAAGAGGCATCTTAGCAGGCCGGCATAATTGTATTAATTGGCATGGGACTGTCTGATGCCAATGGATACTCTGCCTGATCGGCATTTACGCTTACCATCAGATGCATTGTGGTCACTATGCCGGGCCTCTATGAAATGTATGTTTCTAATTTAATAGATTTTTATTATTATAAATAAAGCTAGTAGTTGATTTCATTCTGGCTGGTATAGAAGCCGTAATATTGTTGTGGATACACGGAGAGTATACTTAATGTTTTTAAAGTGACTGACAGGACTTTGTGGAAAAATTGAATTATGGAGCCCCAACAAAATTGAACGTTATGCCTTTTAAGTGAGTTGTCCGGAGACCGATAAAGAACCCTTTTAGGTCCTGTTCAGCGTAGTTATCTATTTAATTCGCGTGCTTTTTGATGGATTGGTTATTTATTTATTTAAAACTTTATTGTACACCTTAAACTAATACAGAGAAAATATAAAAAAAAGTGTACAAAAGGCGGTCTTATCGCTCGAGGCGATCTCTTCCAGACAACCATGGGATGGATTAGTTGGAACGACGGTTTTGGGGTACCAAGAGGTTTACGAATGGTTAAATGAACATATAATTATGGTTATGTAGGCGAACTGCGGCAGGAGGCTGAGTTGGTTCATAGTGAATTGGTAATTTTATTTTATTTATTAAGGTTCATCAACAGAAATTACAATAACATTATTGCTAGTATGGAATATACATTTGTGACACTTTCTTAATGTATTCCAGGACGATGAACACATGCACACAATTTAATTGGTAGATTACTAAAGATAGGATTAGGCTTAAAATATTATTACATTAACATTAATAAAAAAAACGAATTTAAGAAAACATAATAGTAACATATTGAAATAAAAGAATTATTTACGGATTTTATCGCGGAATTGATTTAATTTTTACATTTTTATCTTCCCGACGTTTCGATCACTTTACAGTTTTCATGGTCACGGGGCGGACTGATGGAATAAATGAATAAATAGGAGGAATAAATGCGTAAATAATACTTTTATTTCAATGTGTAACATTCGCGTAAATCTAAGAAACCAATAGTAACATAAATCACGAAACCTCAATGTATGATAATCTGAAGACAAAAAAACATATTTTTACATACGAATACAAAAGAATATAATTAAATCTAAATTAAATAAAACACAGTAATTTATACTATAGTATATGTTGGTGCCCATAATCAGGAGCAAGATTAGAATAGAAAAACCTTTATTTGTTCATTAAAGTACACATAAACTGATACAAAACTAAAATACTGGTGGTAGGTCTCTCATATGTGAGAGGCCATCTGGGTGGGTACCACCGCAGTGTCTATTTCTCCCGTCAAACAGCAGTGTAAACGCACTGTTGTGTTTCGGGTTGAAGAGCATTGTAGCCAGAGTAACTAATGGACATATTGAGACTTAACATCTTATGTCTCAGGGTGGCGAGCGCAGTAGAATGCCAAGCATTACTTTGTAATTCAAGGTGTTGTTTGGTTTTGCTACTGTTCAAGAGCGGTCGTATCGCTTACCATCAGGCGAACGGCATGCTCGTCTCGCCATTCATAGCAATAAAAAAAAAACTAAATTGCAAACCTAACTTTTACAATTTAAAATGGACAAAATAATTAAAAGAAATAAAATTGTAATAATAAACACAAGAAAAAAGAGTAGCAGCATATTATGTGTTGTAGCAGAACAAAAGGGCGATGACTCAGTACACTATCACTCATACGAACAAACGCTGATATTCTGCCATTACCCGGTTGGAGAATCTATACATCAGCCCATCCGCGTCCACTGTTGGGCATATGCCTCTCCCATGGTACGCCACATGTTGGAGAATAGTGGGGAGTAATGAATTCATTAGTAGAAATACACACTTCAACTAGTAGTAACACAGTAAGACGTCTTATAACACATAGCACTATTAAAACAAAATAAAATAATACTTCTCATAAGAAATCACGCCGACATAATTTAAAAGCACAACAGGGCATTGTTTCGAAAAATACTGAGGAGACTTGAATAATAAAGTTATCTAATTTCGTCGTCTTTATTACTTCAGGCGACATTTGTGTCGATAAAAACATTTACGATTTAATAAAAGGAAACAAAAAGCTCAAAGTAGTAAAAAACATTTGAATTTTCACTTACGCCTCGTGATGAAAACAAATTGTGTTTGATGACTTTCATTGGTTTTTGTTTATTTTATGTTCGGATGTAAAATAAACGATCCGAGGGGCCGTTGGATACTTTCTGTCTCTTTGGCAATGTAAAATGGTGAACTGGGAGTAAGAAAAGCACCGTAGTTACATATATTTTAAACATTAATTTGAACAATAAAGGCGTTTTTACAGAAGAAGTGATAAGAAACTATTTATGTCTTTATATATTATTTAATACCCACCATAACATATCTAAATCAAACAAAATTACCTACATTTGTATTTTTTTAATGTTATAAGTACCTTTAAACATTATAACGTAATGTTTATGAAAGTAGAAAAACATTTATATTTTTCTTCCACTCCTCGTGGAAGATAAAGCGCGGTGGGATGAGATTTAAAATGCATAGAATAAAGCAGCACTGCGTTAAGCGGAATTTGTATCTTTTGTATTGTGGTAAACAACTTTTCACTGTTAATATTATAAAACTTCCTATGTTCCCTTAGAATCTTTTGCTTTCCTTACAAAATGAATAATACGCCTTATTGATAATCAGTTCTTTGTTGATTGAAATTTGTTTGAAACTTGGTTGTTAACATTTGAAATATGATCAAAAATCCACAATTTTCCGATTCAAATCCATCCATTTTTTGGGATCTCTAGATTAAAAACGACTAATTATTGTAATATAAGGTTAATAAAGATCGAATTGTACCATTGTTTTTCACTTTTTCTTTCGTATATTATGCGTTTATTTAATTATTTTTTGAATTTTTAAACTAATATTTAATATAAGAGTACAAATAGCAGTCGTATCGCTTGAGGCAATCTCTTACCGACTACAATGGGATAGACATAAGACTTTTAAATAGTTATTCAATCACATGTAAACGTATTAAATTCACACACATCAATGATAGAAGACAACACCTACTAATACCTTGTATGCAGCTACCCAAAAACAAACAACTGAAGCTTTTCACTTGAATAAAAAAATGTTTTGCATTACGTTTTCTTAGGTATACGGAAAATTCCATTAGTGTTTTAGAACAAAAATGCTACAGTTGCGTTCAGAAATTCCTTTTGTACCTTCTGCCATCTGAATATTTAAAGAAGTTTTCAACTTATCCAATTCAATCTCTTGCATAATGTAAGTGATTCTAGTCACTGATGTAATTTTATCGATAAAATTTACTTTTCCTACTCAAGTCACTTCAGTTTTGCGGCTGTTGGAACTTTACTTTTTTTTAAAATGTTCCGTCAAAATGAATTTAATACACTGAAGGAAATTTATAATGTAGTCCAAACAGCAGTTCAATTGATGACACAAGGTTATCACTCAATACTAATTATAATGCATCTTAACATAATCGTGCTTACCTTCTCGAAAGTCACTGGTTGTAGGTTTCTCATTGTGAGAGGTTGCCTGGGTAGATTCCACCGCAATGTCTGTTTCTGCCGCCAAACAGCAGTGTAAATGCATTGTTGTGTTTTCGATTGAAGGACATTGTAACTACTGCAACTACTGGACATATTGAGACTTAACATCATATGTCTCAGGATGCCGAGCGTTTGCTGTTTGGCGAGGGAAATAAAAACATGCTTCCTTTTGTCGCCATTTTTATTATAGTTAATAAAATACTGTTATTCCACGAATCGATTATATACATATATGTATTTATAACAATTTATCGATTAGCTTTAAAAAAATAATCCAAAAGGAAAATAATATAGTGGTATAACTCAGTGGTCAAAAGTAAATAAATAAATAATAAATAATAAATAATACCCAACAGTCACATACATAATCCTGACCCCACACTAAGATCAATTGTTGTGTCGTGGGTATCAGGAACTACGAGAGACTTTTCGGTCTCACAAACACCCAAACCCGAAAGCAATATTTGTGGGCCGCACAAACATTTATCTCGGTGCGGGGATCGAACCCGCGGCCTCTCGTTTCACAGGCGGCGTCATGGAGGCAGTCAAACTTTTGTTTATATTTAAATAAAGATGATGATGGAGTCATGAACAATAACTGTCGGTCAGTATCTAAAGCAGTTGCATTAATATTTAGTGCACATAACATCCGTATGTGCTAGGAGAACTGGATACTCGCCAAGATAGCTTACCTAAACCCAACCGTTGAGACATAACCGTAACCGAAAATAATCCGGTCTGAGCTCATTTTTATGGGCTTGTTCCACTGCTGTTTTAGTACTAAAGTTTATTGTGTCTTGATAATCAAATCTGCGCAATGTACTCGTAGCAATGTCGGCTGCATGCATCTAATTGCATTTCATTATACAAATGAAGTGAATTGTATCTCAAAGCGAGATTTAATTGTGAATTCGGTCTTTTTGTGCTTTAGAGAGCTCGTTAATCCCCAACCCACGTAGTTGTCATTAGCTAATTCATTAGTTTGTTAGGGTTCCTGCCACAATGTAGCGTGTTTCATATAGTTTATTATCTATGGTAGCATAACACGTCTGTACTGAACTTATCGTAGAAATATCGTTTTAAGTACTTATTATACAGGGTATATCTAGATTGCTACCGAAACGGAAGCTGAGTCGAAGTTTTAGTGACTTAAGAGACGATGCATTTTAAAATTTTGCAAGGATAAAGCGACAAATTTTTGTTGTTATTTTTCCTATTGTAGTATTTAGGTGGTATAAATACATAGTTTTTTTCTGAAATTGTTGTTTGCAGTCACTAAATCTACCACCTGGCTTCGTTTTTGGTAGCAGTCTTGATATACCCTGTATAATATAATGGAATGCCGCTGATAAAGGAAGGGTCTAGTTCACAGCGTTTCCTAGTAATTTATACAATAGATTTTTCCTTCTATATTCATAGCACAACAGTAGTATTGTGGGGAGTCCGCGACGAGGTTTACACTCCACGAGCTGTTCAAAGATTTTCTTAAGATAACTGAGCGTAGTTCAGTAACTCAGGAATATAGTTCGTGTTATAAAGCAGAAAATCATTGACAGTCGTAGATAGAGATGCGAATACCGAGGAATTAATTTAAATACATTTTTCTCATCACATAACTAAAAGTCAAATATCGAATATACAATTACGAAACTATAAAACATAACAAAGAGATTTCATTTGCCACAGTATTTGAAGATAACACACTCTGGACAAACAGAAACCCTCGGTCTGCCATCTGCCTTAGGAAAATATGTAGGTGACAACTACTAAGTAGGTGTGATAGACACACAAGTATTATTGTATAGCTATAAAGTAAATAATACTATTAACTGAACTAACTAAAAAAAAACTATGACATGATAAATGACATGATAAATTAAAAATATTGTTTTATTTTTTATTGCAATGAATGGCAAGACGGGCATGCTTTACGCCTGATAAACGATACGACCGCTCAAGGACATCAGCAAAACCAAACAACACCATGAATTACAAGGCAATCTTTGGCTTTGCGCTCGCCATCATTAGACAAGATGTTAGGTCTCAATATGTCCAGTAGTTACTATGACTACAATGACCTTCAAACTGGAACAAAGCAGTACATTTCTACAGCTGTTTAGCGAGAGAAATAGACATTGCAGTGGTAATTGCTCAGGTAGGCCATTATTATTTATTACAATAACAACAACACAGAAACTACAAATAGCCAGTATAAAATTTCATATATTCAGGAATACAATTTGATTTCTGATAATTAAATTATAAAAAGGTTTCAAGTTATTCATCCCAACTCACCTTTTATTTGATTCCGCGAAGAGAAAATGACTATATTTAAATGCTAGGTAGCGTTTAGTTTCGAATCAAATTATTTCGCTGTAAATGATACGGATATTAATTAATTGTTCGGAAATTTTACTTCGAACTCATGGTCCTATTTAATAAAATTACACAGAATTAATAATGAGATGTTTTTTTCTTTCTGCGCAATTTTTATGGAATTCAGAAATTTATAATGTGAAATTGTAAAATGTTTTAATAAAACTTATTTTACAACCATACATTTCCTAACGGCTATATTGGAGGTTAAATTATATGTCAGATGTGAAGTGTTGAACAATAATTACAATACAAAATATTTAAAAGCTGATTCAAAATATTATACGAAAATTGTTAACAATATGCGTGGGTAATTAAAAAGCGATGTTATAATTAAATAAATAACACCCACCGGTCAAATACAAAGTCCTGATCCCAGACTACTACGAGAGACTTTTCAGTCTCACAAACACCCAGACCCGAAACAAATACCAGTGGATCACACAAATATTTGCCTCGGCGCGGGGATCGAACCTGTGGCTTCTCGTTTCACAGCCGACATTTAACCAACTGCGCCACGGAGGCTGTCTAACAATAATTACAATATTACCAATACAATATTTCAAAAGCAGACTTAAATATTATACAAAATTATTAACAATATGCGTGTGTAATCAAAAAGCGATATTATAGCCCGAACTGAACTTAAACACTTCAAAATTACCGTTGAATTTCAAACGGTATAGCACAGAATTGTGTCACGTGCAAATGGTACTGTTCAGAAAGTAATTACCGTTTTCACCTACTAAAAGGGAACTTAAAATATTATTGATAATTTACAAATTGTTGTGACTTCATTTATCGGTCTTTATCGTAATGGTGAGAAGAGGATGCCATTCGCAATGGTAAGTAACTAGAAAAAACTATACTTTATAAAGCAATGCTTGACATTCCAATGCGTTCGCCATCCTGAGACACAAAATGTTAAGTCTCATTATTCTCTCTATAATGTCCTTTAAACCGGAACCCAACAATACATTTACACTGCTGTTTAAATTAATGAAAATTAATACTGTCCACTTAAACACTTAATGTTGATACATAATTAATAATTACGGTGTCCGCAATTTAAATAATGAATAGATGAAAGTGAATTAGCGACACTGACGAATAGACTAATTTGATGGCGACACACAAAGGCACTTAAAGTTGTGGTTTCAAATTCACTTTTATTAAGGTAATTAAATAAATGCTTAATTTCAATTTTGTAGCAAAAATCTTCATTAAACCTAACTGTTAATTATCTAAAAATAAAATAGCATTAACATTCACAATAAATATAGGTTAAAATTCCAAGTCATTTTTATATTTTCACCCAAAAAAGGCCTTGTAACATAATACAGAATAAAACAGCTTGTAATATCAAAGACCATAATTTTACTTTCACAGTTTCCTTATTGTTTGTTGCCAATTGAGCGTCTTGAAATCCGAAAACAAAATATAAAAGAAAATTAGGGTTCAGTATATAAAATAAAGATTCGGCTACAGCGTTTCACCAGTAGATTAGGGTTAGTTATGTGACTGTATATTATTATGATACTGGTTTTTTATCGGGTAGCCGATGGAAACTCGGAAGAAGTCGTTACGGTCCCCGGGCTCCACTCGACGGACGAACTAAAGCCGGCAGTAACCCACACCTGGTGTTAGGAGTTACTTTACTGTTGGTTAAGAACTTTGGGGTCCTCTACATTTACGTGCACCTGAAGTAAGCGATTTATAATATTACAAAAATGTATAAAGTTTTGATATTGTTAGTGTGAGTATAAAAATTAATAAAGATGGATTGATTTTTCTAGTAGTCAAACTAGTGATGTGTCTCTCATATGTGAGAGGCTGCCTAGGTAGATATCACCGTAATGTTTATTTCTTCCGCCAACCAACCGTGTAAATGCAATCTTGTATTCCAGTTTGAAGGACATTGTAGCCAGAGTAACTACTAGCCATATTGAGTTACATCTTACGTCTCAGGATGCCGAGCGCAGTGGAATGCCAAGTATTGCATAGTATTTTTTGGTTTTGCTACTGTCTTCAGGCGAATGGTATGCTCGTCGCCCCATTTATAGCAATAAATAATAAAAAATATTATGGTAATATTTCAAAGTATTGTAAACATATGACTCGTTGTCACAGCCTTGTATAGCCTTCAAGAAGCCGATAAAGAGAGATGCGGGTGGTCTCACATCTCCGGATAAATGTGTAGATAAAAGCTAAATATTTGTATTAAGTTCGGATACAAAATATATTTGTATTTTTAGAGTCAGGACTACAAAAAATTTACCTGTTGATTGATAGCATTAATGACGACCGCTGATTGACCACGAGGGTTACTGTATGACCAGGCACGAAGTTCGAACGCTCGAACTTACGACGTCCGATGTAAGTTCAGGTATACCTTTCCACTTACAAAATTTTATTCTATGATACTCATCATTTACTCCGACCTTAGTATATGGTTACGACTTACGACAGAGCTTCGAACATTTAATGGAGTCACAATCGTGCACTTATACGTATGATGTTCGAACATTCGAATTTCGTTTCGAATCATAGAGTAACCCCCAGGCCTCAATAGTTGCGAGATGTATCGTTTCTCGCAAGAGACGCTCCCATTATTGAAAACCATGAGTAATAGGACAGAAAGCGTCGGGCTTTTGTTGTGGTACACTTCTTTACTATACTTTGGCATTGACAAATTAATAAAGTGATTTTGGATACATTCTTACATAATTTGGTTGACCGGGAAACATACAATACTGCTTTAGATGCTTTTTTGTCACATTAATCCAGTGAATGGAGCAATAATGCTGTATTATAATAATGACTTAATATTCGTAAAAAATAATAATTGATAAATACGCGCAACAGTCACATGCATAGTCCTAACCCCACACTAATTTCGAATCTTGTGTCGTAGGTATCATGAACTACGAGAGACTTTTTGGCTTCACAAACACCCAGACTTACAGGTCTTTGTGAGTCACACAATGTCAAATTCAATAATATGGGCCTGCGAATAGATATTTGTCCAAAAAAGTGTTGAAAAGAGGCTTGACCTGGGTCTTATATGTATTCAAGGACTTCTAAGTAACAATTTTTAATTTCGGAAGTCCATGAATACATTGAGATTTTTAATTTCAAAATCCACGCAATGATACAACGCCTATACATATTATTTTCATTAAAATAAATAAGCATTTGTTTCCAGTGTTAAAATTTCTTTCAAAATGAGGCAATATTATTTATTTATATTAAATGTATTATCTTTATTGTAAATCTCAAGTTATTGATCTTTATAAGTGGGAGCATAGTATGGACAGATGTCCATATAGGCGTGTGACAGAGATAATGAGATCATTATCTCTGTCACACGCCTGCACTATAATTGGCAACACTTTTCATTTTGTGCATCCTTTTTATCATCTTTTTATAACCTATTCCCATTCACTTGGGTCGTCATAAAATCTAATGTTAAAGTTTCCAGCTCACAGGACATTGTTCTACAACTGTTACTTTACCGTGCAAGCTGTGCGTTTGTAGAATGCATTGTATTTCAATATAAAACAGTCGACGTCACTGGAAACTTTTAAAACTCGGATAAAATCGATTCCTTGCACATTAACACTTTGTGCAATATCCATACTACATTATTAATATATTTCTTTTATTAAAATGAATGGCGAAACGAGCATGTCGTTCGCCTGATGGTAAACGATATGACCGCTCATGGACAGTAGTAAAACCAGACAACACCATGAATTACAAAGCAATGCTTGACATTTTACTGCGCTCGCCATCCTGAGACAAGATGTTAAGCCCCATTATATTCGCCATGGATTCTATTGTTATTATACATATATCATGTATTTTTATTATTGTCTAAATTTTGTATATGTAAATATAGTGGTGTTTTTATAGCATTGTATATTTTGGAGCACCTATGTATTTATTAAATAAACGTAAGTATGTCTTACATTATTATAAAAGAAACGCTTAAATCACTTGTCTGCATTTCTTACACGGTTCTCCGGAAGAGATGATCGCCGCGGATTTTTAGCATGTTAATGTTTCTGTTAAATTATTAATCTTTAAACTCTTTGAATTATGCGGTGTTTAAAATAACACGTTTTTACTACTACCATTAATTTAACCTTACAATTATCCCCTCTTATCAATTTAGAAGGATTTATAATATTTGCGCGCTGAGATCAATATTTGTTTAGTGAAAAAGCGATAATAACCATGAACGAATCCTAAAAGTCTCTTTCATATCTGAAAGACAACTGTTGAACATGTTTTTTTAATTCTAGCACGACATAATGACTGCACTGCACCTCATGGTAACACATCGGAAGCAGTGTTGTAAAAAAGCTCGAGTCGGCGCTTAAACGCTCGAGTCGACGCTCAAGCAGAATGCTTGTGCTCAAGTCGGAACTCGACTGAAGCGCTCGACGCTCGAGCAGTGGCTTGAGCACCGGACTCAGCGCTCGGCTCGAGCTTGAGCGCGCGATTAGATACCATAGCTAGGGAAACTAAAAAAGATAGTATAATTCAAATAAGAGAATTTCAGTTTTATTTTAAACGATATTTATATTATAATAGTAGAAAAATACTTATTTATTATTAGTATACAATATGCCATATGATCTACGCCATAAGGCCCAAATTAAATTACAATTGTGGTTTAGCTGAACTTGCTGTACAATTCCTGACTACCTAATGATCTTTTTTAGCAACTAAGTTAAATTAAATACCTTCCTAAAATCATCACACACCTTTGCAACACTATATTTTTTTTAACCATGAGGAAAGACACATACTAGCCTGTATATTTTCGTTACTAAGTCTGTTCCTTCTTTTAGTTATGATAAGGCCAGCTTTTGAAAATGCCACTTCGCTTGGCACCCTCGTGCTTGGAACAGATAAAATTTCGAATGCCAGTTTAGTTAAGTTGGGCAATGTAGTTTGCTTATTTTTCCACCACAACATCACATCTGTGTTCTCAGGTTCAATGGATAAATTTAAATAACAATCAATCTCATCTAATGTGATGTCTAAGAAAGTTTTGATGCTGTTAAAAATGGTTTTCGTGGTATATTTCGTTAACCGTTCAATTAACGACGAAACGAAAAAATACGTATGTGTTTAAATCTTGTTCTTCATCCATTCCAACTGGTTTTATGCGAAAATAATAAGTTAAACTCTTTTATACCTTAGAGTATTTATAAATAAAAGGGTATACACTATTATTTTACGAAAAAATGTATTTACCACCCAAATATGGCCATAGGAAAAAAATAACAAAAAAAAATTGTCGCTTTTTTTTGCAACTTTTTCTGTTGCATTGTGTATGAAGTCGCTTAAACTACCACCCGGCTTCGTTTTCGGTAGCAGTTTTGATATACCCTGTATAACGATATGTACTTGGACATTTTTATTTATTTTCACTTTACAAACAGACACATCAATTTTATTTATGTGTATAGATAAGGCCAGCTTATACGACCAAAGTCAAAAGATAAGTAATACTCACCGTACCTACTGGCCCCCACAACTCCTAACATTTTTATTTATCACAATTTTTTCATCTATGCGTATTTAAAAACTACAACGCTTGAACGCTTGAGCGCATAACTCGAGCATGAAAGTCTAAGCTCTCAACGCTCGCAAGCCTTAAACGCTCAAGCGTTTAACGCTCGAGTCTAAAACGCTCCAAAGCGTCGACTCAGCGCTCGACGCTCGACTCTCAGCGCTCATTTTTACAACACTAATCGGAAGGCATTCCAATTATTTGCAATATCGACGATAATTATTATAAGCAAGGGCAAAAGCATTACTGCTAAATTTTACTGTGCAATGCTGGATAACAGTTTAATATTTCAACGTAACTGCAATATTAGGAGCCAGTTTAAGAAGACAGGGCCACTTTATATACGGTCAGGTCCTATAGAATTAAATTAAGGAGCATTTATTGGGACATCTAACAAGTGGCCTTGGTGATTTCTATTAGCCTCTTAGTTCACTAGACCTTATCCTTTGTAAGTTTTCTAGTAGGTATTCCTCAAATCTCGGGTATAAAGTCATTCGGATTCAAAATAAGTGGCAGTAAAGGAACATTTTCGGCGCGGAATTGCTAATAGCAGTCCATATCGGGAGCAAGTTTTCGACAATTCTAGGCTAAGATTCCAAGAATTCTTTGAGCTAAGTGTTTGGAATTTGAAGTGAGTTATGGTTGAAACTTTAAATCCGATGTATTTTACCGCAAGAAAATATGTAAAAATATTTGGTTGCATGCATTGTAGTTTTTGTTTGTCATTTGTAATGGCGCGTCTTCACTGTCGCCGATGATGGACCACGATGTGCTCGGCAAACTTCGTCACAATTATTGCGTTAAATTACACGTTCCACGCTATAAAATACTAGAGTCGCCATTAATTCATCCAGCATATGAAAGTTAGAGTGGGCGTATTTAGGAATGATTAATATTATCAGACATGAAAATTCAATGCGAAACTCTGTTTCTTTCATAGATAAATAACATTTCTTACAATACAATTTGACACAAGGAGGTTACAAGCGTTCTAGATAAATCGCAAAAAGCATCGCGAATACGAAAAGAGGATAATAAAAGTTGAAACGCAATGCTCTAGTAGGGCTAAAACGCACGACTGCACAAGGTGTACCTTCAGAACTGTAAATAGTTATTTTAACATGTTTCGGCGTTAAGCGTTCGGCAATCAGCGGATGAATTAAAACATCCCCACGGGTCTCGTGCGTTGATTTTATTAAAAGTGGAATACGAGTGCATGCGTCTGTCATTGTGGACAATCTAGAGCAAACACATCGGCCAGCATGATAGGCGATTATGAGTATTCTCCTTTCTATTGTCACTCTTATTTACCTATATATACCGACAAATACTCGAAACCACGAATACAATGTTTTATTTTTTAAAGAGTTATCAATATTTGAGAAAATACCCTAACCTAATTCAGTTGGAACTTTTGTAGACTTCCAATATAAAATAAAAGTAAGGGATTACTATAATTTACATACAACTAAAATGAAGGATTTCCAATGCTTAAATATAAAACATTACCTAAACTGTATTATTACGCATTCATTTCTTCTGCCCATATTAAACTTAGCCATTAAAGTACATTTTGATTGATAATATTCGGGAATAATGGTCAAACCAAATTTGGAATTTGGAAAATTAACAGCAACAGTGCACAACCTGTTCAGACGTCACCAAACATCGGCAAAGATAGTCGACCAGCCGTCATCGTATTTAGTAACCGACACTGGGCCATTGTGTGGACGAGGCATTAAATGTGTACATAAAGTTAGTATAGACGTTTGTAAATAAATAATACTAGTCTACAGTGAAATGATTAATTAATTCTACAGAAAACAAACATTTGACATAATATGTCTTTGCTCAAAGCAACGTCAGAATGTTAATATTTGTTAAGAACCAGTTCCAGGGAATTATTATACACTACAGATGTAACTGATGCATTTGCCGACGGCACTATACCAGCGCTGTAATTTGTGTTTATGTTAATTAGAAACTTAGTATTGTTGACACTCGCGTTGAAGCAAATGTAGGTACAGTGAGGAGAAGTTTTTGAAGTGTGACCGCCATTGCACATTGCACAGCCACGATACAAGTTGAACTGTCAGTTGTGAATGGATGTCTGGATGTTAAGCACAATACGCTCGCTCGAACAAAGACGTCAAAAGTATAAACAGCGCGGCTGTTTAAGTATTCTATTTTATATTTTACAAAGATGAGAAATAAAATATATTTAAGATTATGTAGGATTTTAGGCATGACATAAGTAAAATAAATAGCAGTGTTTAGAGGTCCATATCGACGTAAATAAGACGTTGCCACTTAAAATAATTTGGTACTAGGATCCGGCTCGGCTTGACCCGATTCCTTTTTAGTTGCTATTTTAAACCATTCCACATCAGAAATATTTGTTATTTCGCGTATTGTTTTATTTTTACTAGGCGTCGTCCGACGGTCGTAATTCGACCTTTATTCATATTATGTATCCTTTTATTATGAATGAATGAAAAATATCAGTTTCACAAACAAATAGAACCTTTATACGGCCTGTGTAGATGACGTAAGTAAAAGAACAAATTTTAAAAATATGTATGTAGGGGTTGAGTCTGAACAATTTTAACACTTTTTGGCTCATAACTTCAATTTTAAACTAATTAGCTTTACAAAAACAATAATTGCACATTTCAACTTACACTGTAAATATCGTAACGTCTTCCTTCATACTACCTATAGACAATATAGATATATATTTTTATTAAAAAACATTAATCGACTGCCTCGGTGGCGTAGTTGTATTACGGTACGGTCACAAAGCCGAGGTCTCGGGTTCGAATCCGGGGTTGGGCAAAGTGATATTGGATTTTTCTTGTCATTATCAGATCAGAGTCAGGAATTTGTACCCGATATGGCGATAGACTCGCCACTTATCACATTGTGGGACGGAACATACAAGGCAAAATATTGATGTCCTGGCACCTCTTCCTACCCCTTCTGGGAAAAAGGCGTGAGTTTATGTATGTATGAATGTAAGAAACATTAATAGACCAAAGACAATAATGCATTTAGAAACTTCCTACATATATTTGCATTTACTTTGGTGTTAAAATCTAGATACGGTAACAAACCAAACATTATGGAGCATATATCTTAGTTGCTGAAAAACATAGTGATGTTTAATTTGAATTAATCCCCTACCGCACCGAAAAACACACTTTAAAAACCAATGTCGTTTCTGAAAATTCAAAATGGTAATTCCATTATGGTATTCTTTGGCAAAAAGTGTCGATTCAGTCTACCCTATCTAAAAATACAGCCACAATTTCAAGAAAGTATGGGCTATTTTTGAAGACATACGACAAAAGTCTATTTGGCAATTACAAAATTAACTGAAAGACGTATCTAAATATTGTAAAATGTATGAAATATCTTTTTTAATTTTATTCTACTTCCTCACCCGTTAATGATAGACAGATCATTTTAATATTGGTTTCCATCTCACGTTTAAACGATCTATTTAATGTAATGATTTTCCAGCACACATTTTAATGAAATATTAGGTTTATGCACTTTTTCTCCATAAACGCCACTTTTGTAAAAATGAGTACCAAGTTTTTCCTTGACGAAGTAATAGATAACAAGGACGATTTGGATATGGAAGTCGCTGGATGCAGGCAGCTTTCAACAGGTCAATGTGGAGATCCTTGGGGGAGGTCTATGTTCAGCAGTGGACTTCCTGTGGCTGAAGAGAAGAAGAAGAAGAATTAATATATATAAATTATAATTATAATTACCTACATTCAACATAAAAGATGTTTGCAATGAATGTGACTGTAATGGGAAGTACTGACATCGCACCATTCAAAAGATTGAATGCAGCCATTGAAACAGTTTAAACGGATATTGCCTTTGTAGAATAGTGACTTTATGTTCAACATTCCTTTTAACTGATAAACTTCGATCGTTTCTATTATAGGAATTGCGTGTCTTTTGGATAAATTTGTCCCATTTAGTTGTACTTCGACTAAATTTTATGGTACAAACTTTTAATTCCCAAGTGATTTGGAAGACTTTAAGACTTCCTATATTGGAATTAAAAAAAAAAACATACAGCGTCTAAAAATAAAGCTTTAATATTTGATGACATTATAATTGTATACAACACATATGTTCCATATACGTTAAAAAATAACATTTATAGCGTTGGAATTTTTATTTTCAAAGCAAACTATCACTTATAAATTGGAAAATTAATATCTGAGCGAGCAACGCGAAAAAATGATTGTTAATTCACAAAGTCACAAAGTCGAGTAACAAAATGTTGATAAATAAGTTATAAACATGAATGAATATGGGGCGTATGTAAAGTTTATTTTAATTATTTACTTTTTACATATTTGTATAGTTACACTGTTCATTTACTGCCTCGGTGGCGCAGTTGTACTAAGATTGCAAAGTTAAGGTCTCGGGTACGAATCTTGGGTAAAGTGATATTGGATTTTTATAACATTATCAGCCCACAGTAAGGAATTTGTGTCTGATATGACGATAGACTACCCCCCCCCCCCCAACCCCCGTCCCCTGTCACACCGTGGGGTGGAACATACAACATGAACGTCGATGTGGGTATCGTTGGGGGAAGCCTATCTTAAACAATAGACTTCTTTTGGTAGAAGAGACAGAAAGAGAAAGTACAATTACTCTTCTATGCGCGGGGACTATTGTTCTGTTTCATGATTATTGTCAACCCGTTGTAGCCCAATGCTGGACATAGGCCTCTCCTTAGAGACACAGAGCCCGGTCTACTCTTTAATGCATCCAGTCGCTGCCGGACCTCTTGTGTATGTCATCCCGCCACCTGGCTAGAGGGCATTTAGTGAACTGTGTGAAAACTAGAGTGTAAGAAAGTGTTACTTCTTCTATCTTTGTACCTTTTATGTTGCTTTTGCGCAGCATTCGCCTTTCAAAATCTATCACCACATTCAAATACGTATAAACCATCCCAAGTACCAAACAAATGTTGTACACCTATAGATATGAATACAGTATCAACCAATATATTTGTAACTGTTTTTGTATTGACTTGTCATAAGCCCTGTGTACACGCATTCAATTAATGTATTTAATTTGATTTTATTTCAAACCACAGCCAAATGTTGTTACATAGGAATTTATATGAAAATATTGAAATTTAAATTAAACGGGTTGTTCAAACGATGGTTAGAAGTTTTAGTGGTGGCTTGCTGAAAATGAAATGAAAATAATTTATTGAATCCATTGTAGATGCAGGCCGCTTCCAACAGGTCATTGTGGAGATCCTCGGGGGAGGCCTATGTTCAGCAGTGGACTTCCTGTGGCTGATATGATGATGTATGATGTTGAATCCATTTTGAATATTTTTCAATAAATTCGATTAAATTCAATAAATTCTACATAAATTGGATTCAGACATTTTTTTAGCTACCACCCGGTTCAAGAAACTCTAGTGTTGCTCTTATCAAAACCAGTTTACAATTTAGTGATTATTACAAAAGTTACAAGTGGTTTAAATCAGAGCAGTTCATTAATAATGGTGGTAGGATATTCGTATCCGCCTGGATAACGTCCTCCTGCGTATTGGTCAAGGAACCGTCATATGTCAGCGCTGTGTAGTGGCTTCACTGCACAGCTTTTTGCTGAGATGGCTACCTAATTGGAACAATGTTAGCGTTATGTGATTTGTGTTATTTTTTTAAATGCTACTGCTAGATGCTATGTTTGCTAATGCTAGTTACTATGTTTGTCTTTCTTATTGTTATTGGTTAAATATTTTTTTTATATTTCTTGTGTCAATATTTTATTTATAGTTTTCTGTACATTCCATGTTGTGTCAATAAATCGTTTTTCTTTCTTTCTTATATTGACCCGTATGTAGGTAGAAGTTACGGCCTGAGAATGTCACCTCGCGTTGGTGGATATTCTGTCTGGACATCACTACACTCATCTTTACGTGTATTGTAGTTATTTTGTGCCATATGCGTGGTGGCCTGGCGGTAACGGATGACAAGTGGCTGCCTAGATGGACGTTGTGGGTTTGAATCCCAGGGCACACCTTCACCTTTTTGGAATCCATTTGTGTGTATTCATAATCAATTACCACTGTAACAGCGAAGGGAAAAAAAAATATATTAATTTATATACACTTTGTTGCGCACAAAAACATTAAACGAATACAATAAGAAACCAACCACTCAAAGTCAATGTCTTACAGACAAAGGATAAACAGAGGGCAGTCTAAAGTGTAAAAAGTAGAAGCTTAGAAGGAAAGTATGGTAAATACAAATAATAATTTAATAACTACAAGTAATAAAAAAAAATAAACAAATTATTGTGATTAATCTTAACAAGATTTCCTGTATAAAGTCCATCAATCAGCACGCATTAGACCAGCGTGGCTGTGGCTTGACCCTTGTCTATCAAATTCTCGGTTCTAAACGAATCCTGTGCGCAGCAGTAAGCGATTATAAGCAATGTCTGCAGGAGCCATATAGTTATTATGTGGTACTAATATCAGTGGTTTCAGTGTAGCCCCAAAGATAGTTCCATTGCGTTAAACACTACATATCATATTCAGTAACTTAAAAGAAATCAAATACAAACACAACAATATTAAATTATTTTGAACGGACCTAAATGATCAGTCTAAATTCCCGCTGCGGATTTGATCACTCCAACATAATCCAATACAATTTCGTTGCGGCGTGAATTGATCCCGAATATAAACAGATTAGTAAAACAAGTTGATTTGCGATTTGGCCGCTAACACATTATCGATGTACCCTTTAATCAAAACCGTAAATCGAATGTGGACGCACAAACATACATTAGACTGATTGGCTATTTGAGAACGGCTTTTTAAACGGTAAAGTGTAAATATGGCAAATATAAACAAATTGCTGTTACGTAATTAATTTGATGACAGCTCTGATACATATAATTTTGCTAATTATGGGTTACGTGTCAGTAATCGGTACATAGTTAATAAATTGGTTAGTATGTAATAAAGTTGCAAATTTAATATAAACGAGCGCCTCGGCACAGCATCGCCCGTGCGCAATATATATATTTTTTATTTCAGTGTTGAAAAATTGAGACAAGGCGTATCGTTATCACATTCTATACGAACGTCATCATAAGTGTAGATAGATAGATTGGCCTCCTTGGTGCAGTTGGTTAGACGCTAACTGTGAAACGAGAGGCCGCGGGTTCGATCCCCGCACCAACATATCTGTTTGTGTTATCCACAAATATTTGTATCGGGTCTGGGTGTTTGTGAGACCGAAAAATCTCTCATTGTTCTTGATACCCACTCTTCTTAGCGTGGGGTCAGGACTATGTTTGTGACTGTTGGGTGTATTTATAAAACAAGTGGTGGCCTTATCACACTAGGTTATTTCTTACAGGCAACCATAGGATGAATATTTAAAAGAAAGAGCAGTTTAGTAGCTGTTACATCATGACGAATAATTATCGAGACGAACTTACTGCCGACGACCGTACAGATGGCAGTGAAACCAATCGATTACCGATGAAGGTATGTTAATAGACCTGAGCACAGCAAGAAGGATATCAAAGTCAACAATATTAAATGCATTTCTGAAATCTAGTAACGACAATACCGTAAGCTGCTCCTAATCCATTGCGATACGGATATCGTCAGTGATTTTGACTGAGCAGTTACTGTATTGTGACGTAGACGGAAACTGGATTGGAAAGGGTTTTGAAGGGAGTGATTATTTAAGGAGGTTCTAGTAAGAATAGATTTGAAAGATTAAACAGTACCTACATTTTATAGTAGTGAAGTCTTTTGATTGTGCCATTGTAAGATAATTGGGCCCAAGCGATAATTTCTAAGTAAATCTTTATAAACGCGGCAATGAATACTTAGCATTTTGATCCGTCTGTTCTTTTGTCTCCTGAACTATAAAAAAAATCCTCATACAAGTACCGAAGATGTCCTAAATCCCATCTGTAGATGTGGCGTGAAATGCACACAACGATCGACTTTTACCATAGCTTCATTCCAGCTGAATTGTGCTTTCATTGTTATAGAAATAATAAAATATAATAAGCATATTTTTACAATTCACATTCACACAAAATAATAATCAGTTTTAAAAACACAACTTTAAAATACAACTGCATACATTTTCATACGATACTTGCATAATAATTGATTGAAATATTACCACCGATGTCGATTGGCTATCAGTATATTTTGATGTTGGCGCAGCACTCGTTTTGCATTAATCGTTTTGTACATGAATTTATTTCACAGCAATCGTGAATGTTCATATTGATGGATTACTGTACTTGTTTATGATGATTGATAGAAAATGCAAATCAAAAATAAGTTTACGCCCTTATTCATAAATAGTTTTAAAACACATTTTAGCTATCGAATGTTTTGTCTAATTCGCTCATACTGAATTCATCGTTTGAAAGGGAAAAATGTGGACAATGTGTCATTACGACCTGGTAAATAATAATATATATCACACCTTTAATATTAAACTGATCGAATCCAAAAAAAATAGACAAGATAGAATAGATCTTATGTTACAAATCTTTAAAGAACGTTTCCCAAAAACAATTTTTTTTAGTTAGGTCTCTTTAATACTAAAGGTGCGATATGTCGCAGCATGGTCATGAGTACGGATTATTTAAATACTGTCATGAGTACGGATGTGAAATAGAAAGCGCCCCACCCGCAAGACCGACGACTTCACTTCGGTGTGGTACGGGTGAATTTCAGTGCGCTTTGACAGAATCAGGATGTCATCACTGGAGGGATCATTCAGTTGGTGATAACCGAAGAGTGAAGACGTCTTGGGACTGTCCTACTATCTTAGTGCTTAATGTTTTTATTATTAAACTGAGAGAAGGTTTATTAAAAATAAAGTGAGTAATTATAATATTTTCCGTGTGTTGTGTTTTACATACTAGTTTAATCCTCCTCCGACATAATAATATACTTTATTAAACCAAAATGGAACATATTCCAAAATTAGATTAGCCGTTACGAAAATACACTAGGTCTAGTAAATTATTTATACACTAGGTACGGGACCTGTTTTAGGAGGATCTAGGTCAAATCTGAATTAAATATTTGTTAATGATGAATATAATATTTAGGAACTAGAATATCACCCAAAATGGCTAGAATCAGTTTTTATTATTATGTATGCATGCTGCAATCAATGTGGTTGTATTGTGAATGAATTTGTGTGCCTTTTTTCTATGAATTATAAAAAAAAAATATAGAAAATCTTGGAGAGATGCCTTTTTATTGTGATGAATGGCGAGACGAGCATGCCATTCACACTCATGGACAGTAGCAAAACTGAACAACAACATGAAAGAAAAAGCAATGGTTATACATACGATGTTAAGTCTCATTATTTCATTAATTAAAATTAATAGCTTATGCAGAACATTAAACTCAATCGTATTCTCGAGCGTAGAGGAGGCCCGTGCCCTGCAATGGGACGTTTACATGGGCTGGTAAAGATACAGATAAAATATTTATTTTTTTCGTGTAGTGGTTTCCTTATCACTCTTAAATACTTTTTTTCTTTATATACTGTGACCACCCATATCTTTAGTGCTTCCGTTAATTCCAGTCCATCTTAAGGTTGTCTGGATTAAATTGCCGACAGCGATAAGACCGCCATTTGTTACACATACTTAAGCGCTTTGTGTTATTATTTCTGTTAATTAATGTTGTGTACAACAAAAGTATTTACAAATTAATAATACGTCTAGACTCTAGTAGATACTCAGGCTACAGTGTGCTTCAAACCGTACCTATGTGTTTATGGGCTTTTTTTATCATTTTTTATCTCATGGAATGGCGAGACGAGCATGTCGTTCGCCTGTTGGTAAACGATACGACCGCTCATGAATAGTAGCAGAACCAAACATCACCATGAATTACAAAGCAATGCTTGGCATCTCACTGCGCTCGCCATCTTGAGACATAAGATGTTAAGTCTCAATATGTCTAGTCGTTACTCTGGATACAATGTCCTTCAAACCGAAATACAACAGTGCATTTACGCATCTATTTAGCGGGAGAAATGGACATTGCGGTGGTAACTACCTAGGTGGCCTTTCACGCATGAGAGATCTACCACCGGTATATTATTATTAAGTAAAAGAAAACGTTGATTCTATTTCAAGGTTTAATTCAGAGGAAGGACATTTACATTTATACAGACAACAACGATCGTCCAAATGGCATAATATCGGTCATTCGAGATCAGTCTGCGTGTATCTGGTTTTAGGCAAGCTTGCGTAATTGTTTCAACTACCCAATTATTCGACAGTCGACGCTCTGTTTGGTCAGTACAGCTAACTAAGAATATCACAGTGTAGTTTGGTAAGGCAAGTAATATTTACGCTATTTGTTGTTCGTTTTATACCATTCTTTGTTTACTTAGTTTAGTGACCACGATTTCATTAATTCACTTATGTATCTTGCCTCCGCGACAACAATACAACCCGCGTCGCGTTGTACCACCAAATCAAAGGAATCCAATAGAAGTTAATAGATATTGATACTTATTAGTCTCATTTATAGTAGACGAGCGGTCCGGCCAGTATCCGTCCGGGTGCTGATACAATTTTCAAACTGGCGACCAAAATGTGCACGTGACTAATGGTTGATATTCTAAAATATGACGTTTTTCTTTGCGACATTTTTAATTGCATGGTATTTGTAGTCACTAAAACTACAACCCGGCTTCGTTTTTGGCAGCAGTCTTGATATATCCGGTATATTAGTAGAGATTAGATTAATAACTCCAGTCTAGTACCTATAAGAAATAGGAAGCAATGAAAAGATTAGACAAGTTTTTTTTCATTTGCTACGTATATCAGCCCATATACGTCCAACTGCAGGGCACAAGCCTCCTATAATATGAAAAGTACGATTGAAAGTGCTGAGACCATAATATAGTCCATCACTCTGGCTTAGTGCAGGTTGGCGGACTTTACATGCTATAGAAATTCATACAAATCGGTATAGTATGTAGGTTTCTTCACGATGTTTGCTTTCACCAAATTAAAGCGTGGTGATTGACTATCAATAGATACACGACTCTGAAAAGTATAAGGTGATCATGTTGGCAGTGGCTTCTAGACTGTTACCAACAGGCCACTACATATCTCATTTCCATTTTCAATAAAACAATAATTTGAACAGGATCAAAATTGGTTATGTAATGACCGATATACATACATATATTAATAATTTTAATAGTTTAAGAATAATTTTACCCACGGTTCATGGGGAAGGCGTTGGTTCAGCAATGGACTTATTGTGGCGGAAGAGAGAGAAGAGAGAAGAGAGAGAAGGAGAGAGAGCAAAAGAGAGAGAGCAAGAGAGAGAGAGAGAGGAGGAAGAGAGTGAATAATAACACTGCATTTCTCTTTCACATGTACGCATGACATGGAAAATAACGTCAAAGCTCGCCAGTTGCATCCTTTTCTGTTGCTTCTACCACCAGACGGTTTATATTTGTTTATTACTAAACGAATGGAAAAAATCTTCCTGATTAAAATATTGTGACCATGAGGACCATCAAAAGGAATTTCTCGATGCCACGACATTAATTTAAAACAATGGAATCTATGTCTTATTTCCACCGGATAAGTTGGAATATCCTTTGGTAAAAATTAAATCCTTTGCTATGCCGTCTCGGTGAACGCTAGCCTTTATCCAATACTGAAAATTATCTATACTGATAAATATCCAAACTGTCGCGACTGGATATCGTCACCTCATTATATGTTAAGTTATCTACAGAGTTTTTGCTTCTCGCAGGTTTAAATTAAGGTCACACCTGGAATGAGGTCAGACACTTTCCCCGAGTAATCCGATTCGCAACACAATTATATTATGCTCTAGCTGTTAAGTGTGCAAACTATTTTCCTTTAAATTTCTAGAGTTTGCGTAGGATCAAAGCAAAATATGGTAAGTAACGACTTTATTTGCATAAGTAAAATTTAACATAAAAAATAAGTCCTTTTCTATAATATTCTTCATAATTATTTTATCTTTTTGCATACCTACTACTATTGATAGTCTGTTTTTTTATCGATCCGATTTTTTTGTTTTTCTGGTAGATATCGGTCAAACAAACAAATTACATCATTGTCATTCAAAGATTTTTTTTTCAATGTGCTTGTGCAAAAATAATACTTAATACATCCCAAAGTACTTTGCCTCCTATTATATTCAACATGCATGATACGAAGAAGAATCGAAGTGAAAAAAAGAACAGAAGAAATTAATGTAAACCTTTTGACTTTATCTACCTGCGAACAACAAACTTTGACACAAGGCAAAAGGCAATAAGCGCCATCTGGCACCCGTGTATATCACAGCGAGCCAACTTCGCGTAGTAATGATAAAAACAAAAAAGTATCGTTGGCGAAATGGCATAACGTCGTGTCGCAGGAGAGCCGTTGTGATATCTCACTTGAAGTGTAACTGTAACAAACTTTCGCGTGATATATGATCCCCTGGTACGGGACCCCTCATATATTCCTGTCTGTAATTTTCAAGATCGTTTGTCGAGCCGTTCTTTTTTTAAAGTTTTTTATTGTTTAAAAATATTAATAAATTATGAATATTAATAAATTATCAACTTTATATTTCAGGATATTTGGCAAAGGCTCCTAATCGTATTTAAAATAACATAATCTCTATCTATCTCCCTGAGCTTCTCTGCTAATAAATACCGTTTTGAGCATTGTTTCATCATTGAATACATGAATTTTATCATAAGTTTTATGCCTTAAAAAATCTTGCATAATTAATAAAATAGAAAAATATAATACAAAAACGAAAAATTACATTCAATGAATCAATTAGAACCACAAAAAAGATCAATGCAAACAAATAATGAATAATTTTATTGTTTTTTCATATAATTGTAATTTATAATGCAGTCCATTAAATTACAAAGGAAGCGTTCTTTAAGGCAATGTAGGTCCGCAATATCCGCCCTCTGCATGGCCAAAAGATTCATAAATTCTCCAAGACTAGATTTACCTATATAATATACTTTCCAGATGGACTGAGTTCTTATGTAATGTTAAACTTTGTTAAACAAATCCACATTGATAGATGCGGACAGATTAAAAATCTAAATTATCATGAATGGTTATGAAAAAATATTTACTGAACTTGACTGACCCTGATTTTACTAGGTATGTTCATCATTACTTCCTTCTTTTTCAATTGTGAACCGCCGTCTACCATTATTCCCGATACTGTCCATTCCACGGTTAACTGGCAGATAACCCTTTAACCGATTAGTCACTATCCTCACAAAATTGTTATTGTTTACTTTTTTTTATTTGATCGTATTTCTTTTTTGGTAGCAATAAAGTGTTTCGTATTGAATTGAAAACTTGGCTATGGTAACACTTAACACAACAAACCTTTTGTGTTGCCTTTCATGAACGAGGTTGTGAATTTAGTGGGATTCCCGAAACCTAACAAATTATACTTTCCCTTTATTTCTTATTCATGCTTTCGACATTTATTTAGGCTGTCATTGTGTTTTGGGAATTGTGAGCTTTTTATGACGACTGTGACCACTTCACACGACACACATTTAAACAAAAAAAAAACAGTATATGGTATCACTAAAGTCAATAAATTCACTTCTAAAATTGAAACCTTCACTGGCCCACTTTAAAATGGATAAATTATAGCTAGATTCTTTAATAATTACATTTATTCTGAACCAAATAAATTGATACATTGTCCTAACAAACTATCAAAAGTACTATAACATAATTTTAAAAAGGTTATTTTTTTAATACATATTTTTTAGAAGTCACCCAATAAAATAAAAAACATACCCTCAATCAAAACAAAACTAGATTATAACAAAATAAAATATGCATATTACCAACTTCCACTATTAAAGTCGTACTCCCACTTTTTCGTGGTTTAAACATACATTTTAGTACTGAGCCAATTTCAACCTGTAAATCCATACTAATATTATAAAGCTGCAGAGTTTGTTTGTTTGTTTGTTTGAACGCGCTAATCTCTGGAACTACTGGTCCGATTTGAATGATTCTTTCAGTGTTGGGTAGTCCATTTATCGAGAAAGGCTATAGGCTATATATCATCACGCTATGGCCTATGGGAGGAAAGCAGTAGTGATATTTCTAGCAAATACCAGGAAATTTTGTTCGTTTTTCGTGGTCCGATTGGTCGATATTCTAAACTGATAGTCAGAATTAGACATTTTGACCGCCATTTTGAAACGTGTATGCACCCGGGCGGAGCCGGGCCCGACCGCTATTTATATATGTATTGGCCGTTTAGTATTCACACTACAATAGCGTAGGTCAATGCGGAATCCTGACTTCACAAGATCAACATATTGTACCTGGCCAACAACTACGCCACAGAGGCAGTTTACTGTTTTATTAATTTTACTATTTAATTACTTTGATTGTAGAAAAACCAATCATCACCATGAATTACAAAACAAGGCTTGGCATTTCACTGCGCTCGCCCTCCTGAGACATAAGATGTTGTCTCAATATGTCCAGTAGTAACTCTGACTACAATGTCCTTCAAACCGTAACACAACAGTGCATTAGCACAGCTGTTTGGCGGGAGAGACAAATGTCTTTTCTAGCTTACATTAAGATCGATGGTCTTTATAATAACTAAACGCGATAGTGCACTTTTACATACAAATCAATACCCTCGTTGTGAGTTAGAGAATCTAATAATTATCCAGCCAACCACTTACTAAAGGGGTACTCTCTAAGTATGACAGTTTTCCTATAAATTACGTAATCACGGCCCGTGCTTTACGACGTACAGTTTAGTACGGTACTAATAAAGTTTTAGGTCCTCATAAGGAGTTTAACATAATTGTGAGTTATTTTTTCGTAAGCGTTTTTATGAGAAATATTTTTATGCTTGGACCAGACACAGTGTAAATACAATATTTAGATTCTAACAATAACTACTTGTACATTGTTTCGCAAAAGATTTAACGTCAGAAAAATCTGCATACTTACTAAACTATTAATGTTCTTTTGTAATAAAAAATAACTTTCACACTTTCTAATAAAATATGACGACCTTAAGAAAAATCGGTACTTAAGAAATTACTCTTTGGGATAAAGATGGCTGGTACCGCTTGAATTATGAGCAAAATTATGCTTGAAAATGTTGGAAAATTCATGTGGTTTGCAGGTTCACTCTGACGAAGTCGCAGGCAAAAGCTTTAATATAAAATTGAATATAAATTTCAACTTACAAGTATACCAGATACATATATTAAGACTGCTACCGAAAACGAAGCCGGGTGGTAGTTTTAGTGACTATAAACACAATGCTACTAAAAATTTTACCAAGAAACGGGACAATTTTTTTTATCATGTTTTAAATATCGTCATTGTTGGGTGGTAAATCCAAAGATTTTGCTAAAATAATAATTTATACTCTTTTATACCTTAGAGTCTTTATAAATAAAAGGTTATACACTATTATTTTAGGAAAAATATGTATTTACCACCTCAAATATGACCATATAAAAAAAATAACAAAAAAAATGTACATTTCTACTACTCATATTACATAAGAAATTACAGTACATAACAAACATTCTGGCGCTTTATTTAGGAACGAAAATACTCATTTTACTCAACAGTGACATCAATTGGATATTTAGGCGTATGAAAACAAATTGAAGTGACACTTCACATCTGTAATTTTATTTGAAAATGGCGTCGAGGTGTAGAAACATATGTAGTCGTGCGCTCACGCTAATGTAAGTTAATCCATTAAACATTTATTAAATTCTTAATACTAGATACTGCTAATATTTCTAGATTGTGAATTATTTGTGAGTACCTTAAGACGTAGATATACAGTGTGATTTTGCATAAAATTAAATAATGTTCGAGTAATCTTGAAATGTTTGTCTATGTCCTATACAAAGAACAAATTTAGATAGTTAAAGTGTTGATAGTTTCACTACTACTGTACTTTATGTAGTACATTGGAAGATATTTTCAATAATTTGTATATTTTTTTCTGAATAAGACTTTTCAGGGGATGACTGCGATGATGATCTAGAGTTTCCGCCTCCAGAATTGCCCCGAAGAGCGAGTTACCACGGAACTTGTGAGTCCAGTAGCTCAGACGAAGATTATTCATTTATTATTATCCACCAGCTTCTTCAGCGCTATCTTACTATTCTTCATCGCGATATCACTCGAAAGGATGTGGAAGAAGAAGACTTGGAGGGGGAATTTGTTGTGAACGTGGCTCAAATGTTGGCAAAGAAAGTCAGTACTGGTGGTAGGTCTCTCCTATGTGAGAGGCCGCTTGTGTTGGTACCACTGCAGTATCTATTTCTCCCGCCAAACAGCAGTGTAGATGCACTGTTGTGTTTCGGATTGAAGGACATTGTAGCCAGAGTAACTACTGGGTATATTGAGACTTTACATCGTATGTCTCAGAATGGCGAGCGCAGGGGAATGCTAAGTATTGATTTGTAATTCAAGGTGATGTTTTGTTTTGATACTGTTCATCAGCAGTCGTATCACTTACCATAAGGCGAATGGCTTGCTCGTCTTGTAATTCATTGTCATAAAAAAACTGTCATATTTATTTATCTGACAAAATGCGATCAGAAATCACCAAACAAATGACGGTGTGCAAGACACATGAACATAAGACACCTTAGATTACGAAATTAACGATTGTATGCTTCGATCAAATATACACTAGATACAACATGAGCGCTTAGAAAATGGCACCAAAAAAGAGTGCTTTAAGCACTCTTTCGCCTTCAGTCACGCACCGACCGTTGCTTCTAAAACGTCGCATAACTTTAGACAATATTATGTGAAAAGCTACTTTAAGCTCCAGGAATAAGGAGGAATTTGTGTAAATATATTTGGAATATGTGATCTTTTTGGTTTACTTTTTTTCATGTCATGCATCGGTGCCACTTTTTAACAGAACTTTTACAGAGAACTGTGTATCTAGTGTATATTTGATCGAAGATTGTATGCAGTTCTATACAATCGTAGCTTACATACATAACGAAACTGACAATTGGGAGCGGCATAAGTTCTATGATGAATAAAACACATATTGTGTAATGTAAAATTCAACCACTTTTTCATAGAGTTTAATAGATTTTGCACGGCTTTTTTTGCAAAAAAAATGTTATTCACCTTTGTTTTATACAAAATTGGAATTGTTTTTCCTGTTTTCATGACGATAATGAATAGTCTTAGTACGTAAGTTTATTTCTGATTTGTTTATCTCTATTTATGTTCCTAATTAACAACTGATTAGTAAATAATGTTGATTACAAATTATATTATGTTTGTTCTTGGAGAATACTGTTTAATTTTATTCGAGAATACGTTCAATTATGTTTTATTTTATTTTTAGATTGTAATCCTATTCTTGTTACAATTTATATTCCAACCCTTTTCTATTTCCTACGTAAATTTCATAATAGTGTCGTCACTTTGTCCTTTATAAAGGACATAGTGAAAATCAATTTTCTGAAAGGTGAGATTTTAGAATATAATACTTAAGTTTCACCAACATACTAGACAAAAAGTATTTCTGGTAGGTAGGAGGTTAAAGCATTATTCTTCATATTTGGCTGAGCAACTCAGCTTCGGCTATTTATTTAAATAATATATGGTATGTAAATTTGGCACATCTAAATGACCTGATTCGATAATACCAGTAAGCTTGCTCTCGAATGCGTCGTTATTGTGCTATTTTACAAAAAGCATAACGTGAACAAGTAGTAAATTAGCTTATTGTATTATTTTTATCTATATTATATTTTCTTTTTTCTGAGTGTGTGGTGGCCTGTTGGTAAACGGATTAGACGCGGCTGCCAACATGTTCATTGTGGTCGCGGGTTCGAATCACAGGGCACTCCTCTGACTTTTCGGAGTCATGTGTGTATTGATAGTCAATCACCCACTAATACGGTGAAGGAAAACATCGAGAGGAAACCTGCATACCGTAGCGATTTATAAGAATTTCTATGGTATGTAAGTCCGCCAACCCGCATTAGGCCAGCGTGGTGGACTATATGGCCTAACCACTCTCAATCGTACTTTCGTTTGTAGAGTAGGCCCGTGCCCTGCAGTGGGACGTATATGGGCTGATACAATACAATATATATTTTCTAAAGAAGAATAATTTTATGAATTGCTATTTTTTATAAGCTCTGAACTAGAATATATTTACATCGTAACTCGGTTTGTAGGCCCATAGGCATGAAATCAAACGAGTGGTTTCATTACAAAAATATCTTGTACTTAAATTTAATTAAATTCAAACAATTCTCTAGGATTACACTAAACGGTCTAGGAGCCTCTGATTTGTGCGCGACTTAAATTTCCGACCATATTGATAACTACATACATATATGAACTCACGCAACCACCCTTTTTCCCAGAAGAGATAGGTAGAGGATATTTGGAAGCAACCAACACCCATCTTACCTTGTGTGTTCTGTTCCCTCCCACGATGTAAGATAACTAATATATGTATAATCTAATCAAATCTATTGTTGCATACCGAATAGCGCCTCCACTGATATAATAGACGAAGATAGAATATACACGTACGTAACTCCATCTTGAATATACCGAAAATCCACAAATGGCTATAATAGGGGATTGATAGACTAGTACTATTGTAATTTATGTAACAATAGAGTTACAAACGTTTTAGTTAGTCGTTTTATTTCGGCAGCATTGTATTTAGTAACTGCTGCAGTGTAACATTTACTTTTCGATGCCAGTATGATTCATAGCGGGTATATCCTGTGAAGTGTGTAAAAGTGCGTGGTGGCCTGTTGGTAAACGGACCAGACGCGGCTGCCAACATGTTCACGGTGGTCGCGGGTTCAAATCCCAGGGCACACCTCTGACTTTTCGGAGTCATGTGTGTATTGATAGTCAATCACCACGCACTAAAACGGTGAAGGAAAACATCGTGAGGAAACCTGCATACCATAGCGGTTTATAAGAATTTCTATGGTATGTAAGTCCGCCAACCCGCACTAGGCCAGCGTGGTGGACTATATGGCCTAACCACTCTCAATCGTACTGTCCATTGTAGAGTAGGCCCGTGCCCTGCAGTGGGACGTATATGGGCTGATACAACAACAACAACAATATCCTGTGAAATATATTAGCAAAAACATTTGTTTTTACCACGCATAACCAGATTGAACTTATAAAAATTGTGGTTGAACTTATTTGAACTACCTCCTGGCTTCTGGCTTAGGTCACAGTCTGGATATACTCGGTATATTGATGTGTTACTCAATTTAAAATATTAATATGTACTGTCTGTCGCGGTAGCAATATAATTTTGTAAATAATAAGCAAGACGTTTAGCGGGAAAGCTGAAACTATAAATTATAATATGTACATACACTACAAGCTACGAGAGCTGTGCGGAAGGTAAGGAAAATATTTTTATTGTAACTACCTACTATATTTTACAGTTGAATAAGCAAAATTATTTATAGTCAACTCGAGTTTGGTGAGGTAAAATATTGTGAGGAAACAGGTGCATCTAAATTTTTACAGCAATTTCTGAGTGTGAGACCTAATGTTATTACATAGGTCAACGTCCTAGACTGAGAATTTGCACTAATCTTAAAAATATCGTTGAGTCGGTCACATTGCAATGATATGATAATATAATGATGACCAATGATGCAAAATATATTTTTCGGCAGGATGCTTTAACAAAGATTTTTTATGAAATTGTCCTATAACCTACTATATCAGCATTCAGGTTAAAATACTTGACATGCATTACCGCAGGGCGAGAAGGGCCGTGATTTGCCATTACGTGACAAAATGGCACGGTATCATTACTGGTGTTTTAGTTATGACATCTATGTATGTGGATCATTAAGTCAACTATAATTCTCTAGCATTCCATAAGTAAATCTTAAATGTCGTTCTCCTGGTCTCTCTCCATGATGAAGGTTTAGCATTTTGTGCAGCCACTGTGCTTATCTCTGCAACAATACCATAATAGGAAATTATACGTCCGTATCATTTAGGTTCACAATAGTTGAACTAAGCATTCCGAGCGGTATCTATTCTGGTCAGCCGTCGGATTGCCTTAAGCTGCAATGCCGGAGCTTGTGTAATTTATCGTAGTTTTCACTTGAGTTTCGTAGCGCAATGATATTTTTTAACTAGAATATAATTCGATATTTAATTCATATATAGGAAGTTACTTGATGAAAATGATCCTTGACCTCCGTAATCGTCTAATGTAACTTAGGATAATGGTGCGTCTCCTGTGTTTGAGAATTTAGATAATAGAATTTAGTCTCCAGCAATTACACTAATTGGTCTGTAAAACGAAACACGCGGGACCTATATGGGCTGATACAATACAAAAACGATACACATCACCTAGATTTGTTATGATGCATTTATACCGACGACCCAACCCTACAGTCTAAACTGAATACAACACTGAGTGTCGAGCACCAGACCAGACCCTGTCCCATGTAGTAAACGAGTGCCCACTTCGCTGTTTCCCGGCGAAATGTCGGTAATGTGCACTACTGCTGCAGCAAGCTGGCTGGAAGACCTGGATATGGTGACCTGGTGGATGCCATACGCAATAATGATGAACTGAGTACAACCAAGATGTTAATTTTTTTTATTGCACTGAATGACGAGACTATCATGCCATTCACCTGATGGTAAGCGATACGACCCCTCATGAACAGTAGCAAAACCAAACAACACCTTGAATTACAAAGAAATACTTGGCATTCCCCTGCGCTCGCCATCCTGAGACATAAAATTTTATATCTCAATATGTACATTTACTCTGGCTACAATGTCCTTCAATCTGAAACACAACAGTGCATTAACACTGGTGTTTGGCGGGAGAAATAGACATTGCGGTCTCTCACATATGAGAGACCTACTACCAGTAAAACATAGACACATGTATGTTTCTCGCCATTAATTATTCTTAGGCACAATCTTAACTAAATTTCATCAACCTACTACAGTTTAGGTTTTCTCGACCATAAGGAAACACCTTCATTAAATCAATTTACAGGGTTGACAAGGGCATTGTTCAGCTCGTCACAGCACGGCTGCGGCGCTCAACTTTGCAAAGCAAAGTGTTCATTAGCGTCATTCACGGAATCATGTGGTGAAAGCAATTTGTTCCGCCACGCCTTGATTATCCTCATATATTATGTGCTGATAAACATGACTGTGAATATTTAAAGGTATTCTTTTGGAGATTTTTACTTCTTTTCATTTCGTACCTAATGAGTTCTACATAAGATTACATTTTGCCAACGTCAACGTATAATGTTTGATCTCTTATATTAGCAATATGGATGTTTATTGGCTGCGTTATATTCGATATTCAAATTGGAATACTGATCTATTCAGGAATGAGAATATTCGTATGATCGAATTTCTGTGATCAAAATAAAAACTAAATGTCTATATTCGAATTAAAATTATTGTCAACATTTATTGCATATTGTATTTGTATGTTTATCACTGAAACAAATTAAATCGTAGGTGTACAAAAATATTACGTACAAATTAATATTGTCCAGACATCCACCAAGAATCTTCAAATTTTAAGCAATTCAACCTTACGCTGTTGAAACCGGATTTTTTACACCTGATACTTTTAAAACCTAGGTAACTTTAAAACAAACAAAACGTGTTATCTAGGGCTTACTAAAGCTAATCTGGTCGAGGCCTCCCATCTTAGCCTCTTCACCTGTATCTAAACAGGGTTGCGCTGAAATCTACAGGCCTTATGATAACTCTATAAAAAGTTTATTTTATATCACGAAGTCCATTTATTACTTATTTTATTATACAGCATTTATTATGTCTTACTATATTATGTCTTGCGTAAAAACTATGAAAGTAGTTAAATTAAGTATGTTAAAAAGAGCTGGCATTACAATTGACTCCATCAAACACTTTTCCAATGTCTATTTTTATAACATAAATCTCAATTCAAAACACTATTATTTATCACTTTTTGCACACAAAAAGAGTAGGTAGAAATAAAACGTAAATCACAAACATAAAAGTACAATTGGTGAACTTATCGCTCAAATGCAATGTGTTACAGACAAGCATGGGATGGATTTTATAAAAGGATTAAAAATAGGGCAGTATAAAGCGTAAAGGGTAGAAGCTAAGACGGGAAAATAATTAAAATACAAATAAGTAATAATTGTACTACAAGTAATAATACAAATATATACATAAATACACATATGTAACATGATACATAAAATCATACATACACTCTACGTTAAAAAGGGTAGACGTGAAGTGCATTATTAAAATCTCATAGATATAAGGATATATCAGGGAGTTTTAAATGAAATAGGAATATTATTTGTAGTGTCTACACGCATTAAGAGTTGTTCCTTCAAAGGATGTTAAACATAATTTGGAAGAAGTACGCTTTAGAAACTTTAAAAAACGAAACGAAATCAAAAGATTGAAAGTTCAGGGTATAGAGAAAGTAATCACAACGTTCTGTTCGGGCTGGAAACGTCCTGTGTGCACAACTAAGTTTTGCTCTAGTTGCACCCGCAATTCTATTAATTAACTTTTGTTGTTTTATATATTAGATTATACACACATGTTTATTTCACGCCTCGCCTTGCAATTTTTAAGCTAGGTGATTTATGTGGAAAAAATCAATGACCCAAATTAAAATGTACTTTGTGCCTAAATTAGTCAACTATATTTGATGAACTTACTTAAAAAATACATCGTTTCCACTGCACTTATCGTCAGATGCTTCAAACTCACTTTGTGTTACCCGTATTCTAAAATCATTCTTGATCGTTTGCACAAAAACACAGTTTAATTCACACTGCAAATCAATAATTCTTCACATGAAATCGCGATTTAGATATGTAATATGTTCTTTACACTACAAATCACTGGTAAAGTGTTTTCCCAATCAAACAATAGTTTGGAACTATTTTCTGTGAGTACCAAATATATCGCTCAGTAATAAGTCGAAGCTATTAGAAAAAAAAAATATAATACATCCTCATTTCCTTTCAATGTGGAACATCTTAACTGTAAGTAAAGTTAGTGTAAGTAAGCGATCTTCGTCGGGAAGCTTTGAAATCATATCCGCGTCTTAACGGATTTAAAATTTCATTGTAAAATATATGCGGTGGCTTAAACGCTCTCACACGTGACAAAGTAATAAAAGTTGTTAGCAGAGTTTGTTAGACTTTAGAAGGCATTGTTGAAAAATCAATCAATTGCTGGTGTTTGGTCACACGCATCCATAATCCACTCATAGCTACCACTGCGTAAAATTGCAAAAAGTCGCCATAGAGCTACGTGACTTACAGTTAACTTGAACGCATATAAATTATTAGTAATCGTGAAAAAGCGAAACAACCAAACTTTCCATTAATTATGCGTTTTATATTGATCTTTTAATATATTGTTAAAAGAAACTGAATATTTTAAAGTAATTGTGCATTATTTATCAAATTTCGATCAAACACATTGTACATAAACCTGTCAAGACCAAGTAACAGGTATCAAATAATAACCAAAATACAAAATATACAAAAAAACACAAATCTCATAACATTCCCGTGAAAAGCGATAAAAACTCAAACTCATCAATAATTATTGGGGTATATTTTTAGTATTTCAATAGTCATAGCTAAGTTTAATGAGACCGTCTGAAAAGTTTCGCTCGTGTTATTAGCGTGCTAATGAACGTGTCGATAAACAAACGAGACTTCAAATAGAATGTATGTAAATAACACAACATTAAATTTTCAGCTAGCTCAAGCAACGCCTAGTAAGTTATAAAATAAATGAGCTGCTCTGATTCAAAATGCTACTTGTTTTGTAATCAATTTAAACTGGTAACTGGTGGTTGTAAACTGGTTTCGAAAAGGGTAAATCCAGGGTATCTTATTGGTTCTTATTAGGTGTTAATTGGCCTTTCGAACCTAATAGTAAAAACATATGAATATAAATCGTGTATAACATTTTTTTAAATGCAATATGATCATTTTATGAATCGTTTATAAATAGTATCATAGTGAAGATAAAAGATAACTCAACAAAATTACAGAAGAAGATTTTCTTTTGTTTTGTTATAATTAATAGGTAATAAAGAAAATAGTTTACGAACCCCGATTTCACAGCACGTGGAACCTGTTTTTTTTTATTGTTATGAATGGCAAGACGAACATGCCGTTCGCCTGATGGTTAACGCTACGACCGCTCATGAATAGTAGCAAAACGAAACAACACCTTGAATTACAAATATTGCTTGGCATTCCACTATGCTCGCCATCCTAAGACATGTAAAGTCTCAATATGTCCAGTAGTAATACAACAGTGCATTTACACTACTGTTTGACGTAAGAAATAGACATTGCGGTGGTACCTACCCAGGCGGCCTCCAACAAATAAGAGACCTACCACCAGTAAAATAAATGCAGTTGAACACTTATATTTTATCAAGTTACAAATGTTATTGAAAACAAGGGTAATAGTTCCTATGACAGCGTCAACCAGCGAGGGACAAATATCGCTCATCGGTGGACATGAATTGATGTGGCAGTGCACTTACCATACACGTAAATTGTAAATTTAAAATTCATTGTCTTACTTTTATTATATGCATACACACATAAACTCCAATGCATTGGATGATGTGTCCAACGAGATGGAGTAACGATATCCGAAAGATGGCTGGCAGCGGTTGGAGACTATGGGCTGAAGATCGAGCCCAGTGGCGTGCCATAAAAGAGGCCTATGTCCAGCAGTGGATGGAAATAAGCTAGTGATGATGATGATGATGACATAAACTCGCGTCTTTTTCCTGGAAGGGATAAACAAAGGTGCTACCAGGACAGTCAAGTTTCACCTTGTGTGTTCCGTCCTATGCATGCTTCTGGGCTGATGATGAATAGAAAATTCCACTATCACTTTGCCCGACCCATAAAATAATGGATGCTTATTTTTTACCACATGGTGAGTTCGCTTCCCGTTTCAGATATGCGACTATATATTTAAAAATCTTTGAATGCAGTTTCAATTGTTTTCAAAGTTAAAATTATGTCTTCTCTCAGTAAAATTGTCTATGTATAGTAATTATTTGAGATATTTCCCTTCCATGTGGCATCGCCGTGAGATGCCCTGAATATTAAATTTAATTTTCTATTTCATTCAATTTTCGCTGGTTCATTTCCTACCTCCTGAAGTTTTACTAAAAGCTCTATATAAATACACGGCAGGTGATAAATGTTAATTAGGTAAGTTAAATGAAAAATAAATTAAGATATAAGTGCTGTTGAACAAATTAACCCCAAGCGCCTCGGGCCGGTCGCAATTACCAACAAGAATGATACCGGCTTGTAGTTGGTTTCCAAGAGTTAGTAAAAGGAAAACTTGGTATTTCCAACCCTGTAACTGCGAAAGCATTTACTCTAGATAGCAAAAACGGTTCGATTTTTCTTATTGGGAATTCTTCGCAAACTGATTTGTACAGGTTGCTTTTAAATTATTTAGCTCGTTTACTTTGTTAAGATGTTCAAGCTTCATCGATATTAGGAATCAGAATGTAATAAGACTACTGATAACGTGACAATATTGAGAACTATTGAATTTAAACTTTAAATACGATTATGGTTTCTATGTTTTCTATAGTTTCTATATGTTCTATGATTTTCTGAAGTGTGCCCTAGGCTCGAAACCTTGACCCCTGATTTGTGAGTTCGGTTCGCTAACAACTAAGCTATCTCGTCTATTAATAAATACTCAATTTAATGAATGGTAATTTACAATTGCCAATAATATTTTCCACGTATTGCTTCCCAAAACCGTTAATGTGCCTTTTCCAATAAATGTAGATTGTAGATTCACTGTGATCATAAATACTCATAAATAATAAAATAGCAGAAAATTATTTATCATCATAATATAATGTTGGAATATTGGAATATTGAATGACACTTCAAATAATATGTAATCTATTCATTTTATTTTATTTTTAGTATTCATATTACTGTGTATTTTCCAATAGGTAGTTTACTCGGAATGTGACCCAATAAAACGATTGAAAATCGTCACAGAAATTCAGGTTACTGCCATTATACACTGTATCGCATCATACAAATATGAACGCGTCACGTAGCGCCATCTATTGGCAAAAATAATCAAATTAATGTAAAAAGAAGTATTGGAATTGTGAAGATGTTACAAAAAGTTTTAATGTAAAAACCGATCATTTAAGGGCCTCTTTTACCTAGGTGTTTAGGTATTCATGTCATATCACTCCGCTCATCCGGAGCCATGTCGGGAGCGCGACACACTGCGCACACTGACATCAGCCGATGCCACAGTTCAAATAAGTACAGAATGGTAACTCACCAACAGACAATATCCATTTTAATAATTTTCTAAAGACGTTCCATAGTTGATAATAGGAATGTATAATTGACTCTTTTCTTATACGTGGTTTATAATGGTATTAAATTGTCTATTATAATTTTGAGAAAATGTTTAATTGTAATGTTAAAATGTTTTATGCAAGTCTAATTGTTTTTTACTTATTTTAATTTAATTTGTTATAAGTATAGTCATCATAATCGATTAGAAAGCTATACATATAGTGTACATAGTGAGGAGGAACCTCACCATGATGTCCTGGGCACCGTGAGGTTAGTATTTTAAATATTGTTATATATATTTATTTATTGAAATATATAAAATGTAAAAAAGGACCAGTGAAATAGAGAGCTAAATAAAAATCAGTATTCAATAAAATTTATTATGTAATGCGTATTTATTTATTTATTTCAAGTAAAATATTAGTTTACAGTAATTAAACCAAAACACTTAGAACCTAATTAATAAACAATGGAACATAAACAATCTTAATATAAATTCTAGAATTTAAACAACAGAGGACATTTACGTATTTATCAGCCAAAATAAATAAGCATCTATTTAACAAATTAATAGCAAAGGTTTCGTTAGCAAAAAATATATTTGAAATAATAATTAAAATCTTAATATCCATAAATACTCATTATCTACAACATTCAGTCATTAATTTATGTGCCCTTCAATGAGCGAAAACGAAAACATATTGTTCACTCAAAATTTTCCAAGATAGTTCAATATATAAATAGCGCAAATATTCTATCAAACCGGCTAGAAAATTCATGCGCAATGTTGTAAATTATATATGTCAACTAGCGGCCCGGCCCAGCTTCGCCTGGGTGCATATATTTTTTTATTCCACTCCACACCAAATACATGTTGTTTTTCGTATAAACTCTTGTATACCTAAAGCTATCCTACTGTCCGGCTCAATCCCGTCACATCCGCCTGTTCAGTCTCTTCCCAATCCGTCCCGTCGCTTTTCTTTATTATCCATCCCGTTTTATAACGTGCATTTACATTCGTCCTAACAAATCTGTCAGCTATCCCAGCCCTCTCCCGTACCTTCCATTCTATTTTATTTTATGTCCCTTCTCTCCATATACATCCATATATATATACATATAAAGATTGCCTTATGAATTTTTGACATTAAAAACTTTAGCGTTTTTTATTGTCCATCCAATATTCCTTCCCTTATTTCAGCACCAAAAAGCTGTTTTTCCAAAAAATATTGCACGCCATTACTTTTTGTTAGTAATAAAGAGTTAAAATATTTTTTTATAGACATAACTTCAGTGGTTTCGATTTTCTTAGATATAACAATTCAACCCTTTTTTACCCCCTTTAGGTATAATATAACCTATCTCAGTCCGATACGATGTACATTTCTATCAGTGAATTATAGCGAAGGAAAGGCCACTGTAAAAATTCGTGATAAAAATGGCATTCGATCTTGAAAAGGAGTAAGTATAACTTCTTATGCTGCATTTACATGCTTGGCCAACCTCAGCCAGCCTCCACCAACGCCAGCGTGTAAACGGAGTGTTTGGCTCGGCTGGCCTTATGATTTTCATAGTTAATAGCTTGGAGTTGGTAGACGTTGGCCCAGCCTCAGCCAACATGTACATCCACCATTACGTGTGAACATTATTTATTTCATTGTCATATATTAATGTAGCTAGATATATTCTCCTTAGTTTATACAAAATAAATTTCTGAACGCATGCATAAACAATTACAATCAATTAAAATGTCAATCCATTTTCACTGTCAATATTTTACTTCTTTATAATCTAAAATACGCCACTAATCGAATATTGTGGATATATGTTTTCGATTCGAAACCTTTATTTAAATACGTTCTTTAATTTGAGGGCAGAGTTTACCATATCGACAGGGTGAAAATTAAATGTTTGACAGTTACAAACCCATGAACATATTGTATGGGAAAATCACGCACATTGTTTTGATAGATATGATTAAATTTGAATTTTGTATAGCGGTAATAAAGTACAAATTGACTATTTGACGTTAGGAACATACCTACATTGTTTAAACAACAGTGAGTGTTTGTTATTTAATATGAACCTTATACAATAGCAATAAAGCTCAAATTGACTCAACGTTTTAGTTAGAAAACGTTTGTATGGGGTAAAGAAAAGGGCTGTTTTTAGGGCTTTTCCGGCAATTATTCGAAATTTTCTCGCTGTAAAAACCATCCTTGGACTTTCACAAACATTTTAAAAAAAGAATCATCGAAATCGGTCCAGGCGTTGTTGAGTTATGCGGTTACCAACACATTTTGCGATTCATTTTTATATATAAGATACTACCCGCATTTTACGTGATTTTATGACAACAGGGCAAACATTCTAGTGCAAAAATAGTTCCGATGTGGGTTAAGTGCGCGCACAAGAGTTCCGCAAGGTCGCTAATTAGGGATTTGCATAAAAAAGATGCCGGGAAAACACCTTGAACTAACTTTGTTTTTAAAATAGCGTTGAGTTAGTCGTTAGTAATGGTCGGAAATAGTACATGTCAAGTCACCCGACAAGTCTCAACGTAGAATGAATTATCCTAAGGAATTATCCAAGTCATAATTCACCTAATGGTAGGCTATTACCGTCGCGCAAGAACATGAACAACATATTAATTGTAGGTGAGTTGCCTACTTATCATGATATGAAGGAAAACAAAAGAAATTGTCAATTGTCCAGTTTAGTTAGGCTGATAAAAATGGGTACTAGAACTAACGCCAGCTTCACCAGTTTCTGAAAAGGTTTCAGCTAGTAGTTATCTGCAATCTTACACGATCTATTGGATAAAGTCTACTGATATATTTTTTTGGTTCCGCCATCAAACTGTCTGATAAACTAGCTGGCACATACAATTATCCGCCAATTCCATTCTCGAAATAGTCTAGTCGACAAGTTGAAAATGGTACAAAATAGAGATACTGCTCTTAAAATTATGTGCGATAGCTCATTGGATCCGGAATGACGTCTAGAAAATGTGCCAAAAGCGTGTATTAAGTAAAAAAATTGTTATAAACAAAGTATAAATATTTTTTTAACTTTTATGGCACGATCTTGTTAAGTATGTATGTAAGAAAGGCTCTACGAAGCGAAAATTTTTTACGACCATTATTTAAAAAAATTTTTCACTTACAATTGAGACGGTAGTTCGAGAAAATTTCGTTAGTTAACAATTGTTTAACTTGTTGAAAAAATAATTTTAAGTAAAATTTCCAACGGGAATAAATTAATGATAGTGTTCAGAACACACCACAATTTTTTCAAATTTAAAAAAAATATATTCATTACCTTAAATAAATTAATTAATGTGCCGTACTCGCTTTTGACGCCACGCGCGCATCCTAAAAATGTCACGCGCAGACCTATTTTCAGCGTTAAATTAAAATTTTAATAATGGAGATAGAGTTCCGGTTGTCAGGAGTTTTTTATTGGAAATTTCCTCCTCTTTCAGAATCTTATTCTGAAATTTCTTAAATATTAATAGTTTTTTAAATATTGGCAAAATACGAAATGCCATTTTTTTCATCTTTAATTGTTTATAACTTTTGCAATTTTTTATGTGCTAACACGCTTTTAGCACATTTTTCTAGACGTCATTCCGGATCCAATGAGCTATCGCACATAATTTTAAGAGCAGTATCTCTATTTTGTACCATTTTCAACTTGTCGACTAGACTAAAACGGCAACGTTGTTTTTTTGTCTTCCTTTCAAAAGTTCAATAAATACTCTTTGGTTATGACGACGCAATCTGTATCTGCCCATATACGTCCTACTGCGGGGCATGAGTTTAAGAGTGTTTAGACAATGTACGGAGTAGTCCACCACACAATGGTATTCAGATTTCCTCACGATGATTTCCTCCGTACTTATTGTGCGTGGTGATTGATTATTATTTATCCATACACACATGACGAAAAGTTAGAGGTGTGCCTTGGGATTTGAATTCCCGACCATGTGTGAATGTGACAAGCACTAAAATTTTCTGATTCAATCCTGGATCAAGTCTAAAACTATGCAAACCAAAAAAAACCCTAAAAATATTCAATGTGAATGACTATATTTTTCATAAAAAGTGATTAGGAAAACCTCATACACCTATTTACCATATTCCAGAATGCAGAAAATACATGGAATGCGCTGTTCAGTAGATTTAAACAAAGAGCCTCATCAATGCGGACGCCGTCGGAGATTTCAGCATCTGTACAAAATGACCTTTGAAAAATAATTAAGGTGTGAGAAAATCTTAGATTGTTGTTAGCCCTATTTTTTACTCTTGATGAAAAAAAACCCATAATAATACAAAAGTTTTTTCCTACTCGAGCAAGTTAAAAGCAATAAGTGTTACAGATTTAAGTATATTTGGCTTTTAGTTAAATTGCTTATTTTAGATATTCTTCTTCTCTTCTTGGGAATTATAAAATATAACAATCATAATCTTCTATACAATTTTTTATTGGTGCTTTTTGTGAAGGATAGAAAGTACTTTAATCTAAAGATGTTTAATTACTTAACATTTCTTTCTTATAGTTTACTTTTATCTGCCCTGTGGCAAGGAGGCGTTAAGGAACCCACCACAATATCCCCTGCCTGTCGTAGAAGGCGCCCAAGTCAGACCTTTGGATCACTGGGTTCATCCAGTTTTCAGCGTCCACCCTGAGTGCACTCAGAGTAGTCGCTGAAATTCAGCGTCGTGTCGTGGTCCGATATTTTCATGCTGAGCGGCCTCCCACCTATCACAGCCACGACACGATACTGCCTATTGCCTTTTAAGCTTTAATCCTTATAGAGTGGTCACACATCTACTTATATTATCTGCTTCATTTTAATTATAATTTGTTTGTGTAATTTATTATAGTAGGTAGTTTAGTTGCAATGTAACTTCACTTGTATACTTCACGTCGTACTTTTTTGCTTTTTTCCCCTATGTCTGTGTCTGTGATAAATAATGTGGTTTTCTTTCTTCTTTCACTTTAGGGGCGCCTTCACTGAAATAAATCCGAAGATTTAGCGAATTCCTTAACTATATACTGATAACACAACATTCAGTCGGGATAACACGTTTTCTTTTTTAATAAGACCTTCTACCAGTAATAATTTCTCGATTGTAATATTGGTCTTTTGTAGTCGCTCGACGTTGCTACGAGAAATATTTCTATTTATTAAGTAATTACCTACAAGACTTTCCTCGAGTTTTATTTCGTTTTATTATAAGCGAACAATAGCTGGCAGTTAATTTAAGCTGTATTATTTATTCTACCAGCCGTTCAACTATCGGTTTTTGAATGGGGTTATAGCCTTTAAGCTCCTCTTCCGATACCCCGGGGGAGGGCGACAGAGGTCAGTGGCACCTACGTTCCATCCCGGCACGCTTACGGATATTGCAGCCGAGGTATCTTCTTCGAACACATCTGACTGGTGGTAGGTCTCTCATATATGGGAGACCGCCTGGATAGACCACCGCAATGTCTATGTCTCCCGCCAAACAGCAGATGTACTGTTGTATTTCGGATTGAAGGACGTTGTAGCCAGATTAACTACTGGATGTATTGACACTACATCTTATGTATTTATTGCTTTGTAATAAAAGGTGTTGTTTGGTTTTGCTACTGTTCATGAGCGGTCGTATCGCTTACCATCAGGCGAACGGGATGCCGGTCTCGCCATTCATTGTAATAAAAAAAAATCGTACGCAGGCTAAAACCCCTCGGTGGATTGTATTGGTGGTCATTTCTCTAAAAAGCAGTATTTTTACCTTAATCTAAAATCATCTTCTTTAGCCACATGAAGCCCACTGTTATGCAAAGGCTTCCTCATAAATTTCTATAGCGACCTGTTAGAAGCGGCCTGCATTCAGTAAAAAATTCTGTCTGCTGCAAAACAATAAGGTTCACGGATAAAAGCGTGGACTTCCAAATGAACGCTTATAAATTTCCAAAAGGCCATTAAGTCAGATATTTTGTTCCTCCATATTTGAAGCCAAAACAACGTGCTGAAGTGGTTATTTTAGTTTTCAATATGCGTAAAAAAAAATTGTAATTAAAAAAATATTTGCTCCAGATTTCATTTATTTCCACAGTTATAATTACAATTATGTTCATTCAATGCTTTTAATTTTTCGTTACCTAAGTCGACTGTTTCATTAATCGAAGCTTAAGTTGCTTATTATATATAACAATTTATGGCTGTGTTGAGTTGCTTTTTACAAATTTCCTATACTGTAATAAACAGAAATTATACATTGAGTTATAAAAATTGAATTCTTGGTTAAAAAAATACAATAACTACATGCAATAAATGTTATTGTATACGTAGAAGGCCAATCGATGAATCTATTACATTACGTCATTAGACATTTTATGAATTAGGGGAACATTATTGTCAGGTCACGATTCTATACCGAAATTAAAATAAAATAGAACGACGAGTTATAAACTTTTCGATATCCCCAGCTGACGCTTGGTAACATCATGACAAAGCTGAAACAAATATTGTCGTGCTGAAAATTACTCACAATTTACAAATTCTTATTAAAAGAGATATCACAGATCCCAAACAACTTGGACTTTGGAGATGTATAATCCTCTCCTAATTGGAGTTGGTGTGCACCAAGGCTTGGCGTTGAGTCTATTCCTCTTCAGTGTTGTGCTTGACGTCATCACGTGTGACATCCATGACCCTGCGCCCAGATTATTTATATACGTCCATGACATAAGTGATAGTAGAAGAGTACCAGTGACATGTCGATCGATGGAAGAGGATGCTTGAGAACGGTGATCTCATAAAGATAAATATCGCTAAGACCGGTACATGGTATGAGAGAGTACACACCCTTATGGCATCGGGACAGTGAATGAACTTACCATAAAGACGGCAAGTTCAAGTCCCCTAGGTCAATACTACATAAGTCCGGTAACGTCGACGTTGACCGCAAAGCCCATATAGATGCTGTTTGGTCTAAGTGGAGTGAGGTCTCGGGCACATTTTACTATCGCCGGATGCCGATGAGGCTCAAGGGTCTCATCTATAAAAGCATCGTGCGGCCTGGGCTATCTTATATGGGTCTGAGACATGGGCTGACCTCAGTAACCTGTACTGGCCGAGATAACGCCACATAGAAGAAAGGAAGGAATATTATTGATTATGAATTAGTATATAATTTTAAAATAAACATAGAAATTACAATTTCCACAGCTGTACATATGTACATAGATATTTAAAATAACATAGGCGTCACATTTAAAATTGTTTAGCTTTATCATGAAAAACCACTATTTAATAAAATGCCAGAATATATAATTATATAACAGATTCAACAATCCGCCAACAACACTAAGAAATTAAAAACAATAGTCGTCCGAAAATTCCCTTAAGATAATATATTACACATCTTAATATTAACACATAAATAAACATTATACAATTCGAAACAATCATTGGTACTTCGATATACAACATCAGCATCATATTAGGGTTACAAATTCCGCAGTAATTCACCAATCTAGCAGCAAATCACATGAATTACAAAGTGTTATGTAGCAAAGCAATCTTCAAAGAACCCACATAATTGATATATTATGTAATAATGACATATATACACATAATACTTACAATACTACTCGGAATTTGATATCTCAACACTTACAGATTAAAAACTTAATTGGTTAAGCTCACGTAGGTTGAAGTGCAGCCAGTGCAACATTATTTTTATTTTTTCATCCCGTTATGTAATGTCAACCCAATATTCGGTAGATCTAATTTCGTGCAATATGTATTCAAACTGAAAACGTTACAAACTGCACGAACTGGGAATTGAACCCAAGACATAGCTAGAGACGAAGCGATAGAACAGTGTTGCTATTGATTACTGTTTGGTTACATTATAAAATCAATAGAGTGTTAAAATGATTTACTGCAATTGTTTCCACCACGAAATTGAATTAGACTCGTAAATAATTGTATCCCATTTAATGGAACACATAAATTCGGGTTGGCACAACTACAAAGTATTAACAGTGTAAATATAGAGAAGATTTTTTCAGTCGTAGAAACAGAGCTTTGGTTCTGCGAGTTCTTCAGAACACAGCGATTATAATTAAATTTTGTAACTACCTAGAAGATTACAATAAGTTTATCTCATTACTATCGGTATGGAAAGTGTGGACAGTATAATGATACCTAACTTCGTTGGGGCGGCAATCGACGCGGCACTCGTATCTGTAAGAGGAAAAATATTGTGAGTTATATGACAATTGCATGCAACAATATCTTGATACTGTTGTTGGAAAAATACACAAAGGACATGGACAAATTATATGATAAATGAAAAGAGAGGGCATCATCGTATTATACGTAAGCAGAGAACCATGAATTTAATACGATTAATATAAATATACAGCATTTATTACTTTTTTTTTCATATTATATTATATCTTACAATTTGTAGTGTGATATGGATATCAGCGATCATTAAAGTTCTCCTAAGAGAGAATACCGACCCAACGACGACCCAGAACTGTGTCTCTGGAGAAGCAAGATTATGTGACGACCCCAAAATAGAGATGGGACAATAGTCGGAAGATGATTATGATGCTTCAATTTGTAACGGTGCGGACCTTACGGATGCCCAATACAATCCTCTCCACATCTTTTTTTCCTTCCCGCATTCCTCCCGATTTTATGTGCCGGCAAAACTTCCATGATCCAAGCGTCATGGCAGTTCATCGGTAGCAGTGATCACTTACCATCAGGTGAGTTTTTTGCTCGTTTGCCGAGCCTTTGCAATAAAATAAGCCTAAAATACAAATTCATGGTACAAAATCAACGAGGTACAAAATCATGAAAATCAACGACTGTGGAATTCGGATAATTGCTAGTAAATTTTAAATTAACGATGATAACCGTGAAATCCTACTACTTAAGACTCCAAGAAAAGACCTTAATAATATACGTATAGATAGATGTATACTTTTATCATATGAAGCCTTAAATGAAAAATAAAATACAGTGCAACTTTCCCTTTGCAGGAATGACAAATACAAACTAGACATTGATAATTTTGTAATCGCGGGAGCTTCGTCAAATGAAAAGCAAAAACATCAATCCCATAGAAATAGTTCTTTCACTTTTGTATTTATACCAACATTCTTTTGATTGTAAAAAAAAAAGACATATACAACTACAAACAACGTTGTAAATTATACTTTGTCGAGGAATGTACGCGCTCCGCTTTCCAAGCGTACTCCTATCCATTAGATTGATTTCCTCAAAATGTTCGATAACGAGATCGCGTGTGGTAAACATCCATTACAAACAAGTAAACAACCTTCTCAGGAAATAAATAATAGGGCGTAATACGATCCCTAAATTGGATGTATCGTAAGATTATGTTCACGGATTACTACTATGTAATATGTTATTACGTCAACGTTTAACAAAGGCTTAAGAAGTAGTAGGTCTATCATACGTGAAAGGCTGCCTGGATAGGTACCACCGCAATGTCTGTTTCTCTCGCCAAATAGCAGTGTAAATGCACTGTTGTATTTCAGATTGAAATACATTGTAGCCAGAATAACTATCGGTTATTTGAGCCTTAACAACTTATGTCTCAGGATGGCGAGCGCAGTGGAATGCCAAGCCCTGCTTTGTAATTCAAGGTGTTGTTTGGTTTTGCTACTGTTCATGAGAAGTCGTATCGCTTACCATCAGGCAAGTGGCATGCTTGTCTTGCCATTCATAGCAATCTGTATCAGCCCATATACGTCCCACTGCAGGGCACGGGCCTACTCTACAATCGACAGTACGATTGAGAGTGGTTAGGCAATATAGTCCACCACGCTGGCCTAGTACGGGTTGGCGGACTTACATACCATAGAAATTCTTGTAAACCGCTATGGTATGCAGGTTTCCTCACGTTGTTTTCCTTCACCGTTTTAGTGCGTGGTGATTGACTATCAATAGACACATGACTCCGAAAAGTCAGAGGTATGCCCTGGGATTTGGACCCGCGACCACCGTGAACATGTTGGCAGCCGCATCTGGTCCGTTTACCAACAGGCCACCACGCACTAAGCAATAAAAAAATATATTATTAGAATTCAAGTTTATCGATTGAGTTAATATTTACGACTAGTTTTCGGTTCTGGATAAAGTTATTTAACCCGTGCACCATATTATTACATTTATTAAAAGGCATATTTTTGTTCTATCAATACGCCATCAATATTTAAATTCATTCTTATGGCGTACTTTCGTGGGTTAACACTATTTCACTTATCTAAGAACCATGTTCGATAAAACGCGAACCGTTTACAAAAACCGCATTTAAATCGGTCAAACCGTTTCGAGATAAATCGGAACATTCGTTTTTTGCACACACAAACAAGGTCTCGCCTTTTTTTCGATCGTCGGTAAAATGGCAAAATGGGATAAACTATGTTGACCGAATATAGGAATTGGGATAAGTTCCTCCCGCCTCGAGATGCGAATATAAAAAGAACTCTCGATTTAAAGTGCATGTACAATTCCTTTATATTAATAACTATAAAGAAAGCTGAATTGAAATGTATTACCAGTTAAACGTAGGTGGCGAATTTATCAAATAATAAACTTTTTATAATAGGTAATGTGAGGTTTTCCTCTCTGCAGTTGCGTACAAAATATGATTCCATATTTCAAGCTTATCCTGTGGGACCTTTCATATTTCGCGTATAAAAAGTATTCTTATCCCGGACCACTGAGCACTGTTGAGAAATTAAAAACAACTAATTAACGGATTGGCTTGACATAATCCACATCGGGAAAATGAAGGATGGAATGGAAAAGCTTAATTAACCAATAAATTTCTCGGATTTATCACGTGATGCTATTTTGTTAAATATATTGTAAAAAAATATAGAAATACAGTATTGGTGGTAGGCCTCTCATATGAGAGAGGTTGCCTGGATAGATACCACCGCAATGTCTATTTCTCCCGTCAAACAGCAGTGTAAATGCACTATTGTGTTTCGGTTTGAAGGACGTTGTAGCCAGAGTAACTACTGGACATATTCAGACTTAAAATCTTGGATGGCGATCGCAGTGGAATTCCAACTGTTGCTTTGGTGTTGTTTGGTTTTGCTACTGATCATGAAGAGTCGTATCGCTTGCCATCAGGCGAACGGCATGCTCGTCGTGCCATTCATAGCAATAAAAATACAATTACAAGAGATCTACCTTCTTCTTTAAACTGTAGGCTAAATTGTTATCAAGTTTATGCATTGGTGGGAGATCGGACAGGCAGAAATTAGCCTCCACAGCCTTACCGAGGCATCAAAATGCACGGTTCTCAGAGTGAGACAGACACAAAAGGAATGGTAGATACTCATATAATTATACAATCCCTCTTTTTATGTCAAGGGTAAAAACAGTTAAATTAACATAGATGTTTTTTTTATTTTTTATTCAGTTTATTAAATTATACTCACTGAAAAAACATTTAAAAATTCATACACTGAAAAATATGTTTCATAAAAAGTATTTGAAATCAGTGTTAACAAAGGATTGTAAAATGTCGGAGAAATTAATGTTTTAAGTAAAATAATAGGGACACTTGTTTACTCTCTTGAACGGATACAACATAATGAATAACGGATTTTACAGTTTACAACAAACTTCAGGCAACCAAATAATAGAACAGTACCTACGCACCGTACCAGACCTTTTGAGTACACGACATTCTAGTTTAAAATTATTAAATGTAACAAAATATCGCTAAAATTAATCTAAAATTATTAATATTTTCTATAAATAAAAAAATTTCCACTAGGTGGCGCAATTACGATAAGGCGCAATAAAGATACCATTACAAAGCTGAGGTTACGGAATCGAATCCCGGGTCGGACAAAGTAATATTCAATTTTTCTATTTATTATCATCCCGAGTCAGGAATTTGTGCCAATATGACACTATGGCATCGTAGGATATGCAAGGCGAAAAGTGGGTGTACTGACAGCACTGCCTACCCCTTCTCGGAAATTATGTACGAGTATGAATTGAAAATAAACAAGATACGCGGAATACTTTTTTAGAATAATGATACCTATTATCATTTTTCTCGAATTTGAATTCAGTATGTCGCAAGTCAGAACACAAATGTTAACTAGTAATACTAGTTCGCATTTAGGAGTAGAACACACAACTTTATTCTGCAACTGAATAATAATTAAAATAATAATAACAAACATTTTCCCTAAAAACCTGTTATATACTGGTGGTAGGTCTCTCATATGTGAGAGGCCATCTGGGTTGGTACCACCGCAGTGTCTATTTCTCCCGTCAAACAGCAGTGTAAACGCACTGTTGTGTTTCGGGTTGAAGGGCATTGTAGCCAGAGTAACTACTGGACATATTGAGACTTAACATCTTATGTCTCAGGATGGCGAGCGCAGTGGAATGCCAAGCATTGCTTTGTAATTCAAGGTGTTGTTTGGTTTCGCTACTGTTCATGAGCGGTCGTATCGCTTACCATCAGGCGAACGGCATGCTCGTCTCACCATTCATAGCAATAAAAAAATATATCCATCATGCCCTTTCTAAAGATTTCCCAGAAGAATCTCTAGGTATACATCAGCATTTTAAGAAGTTTAATGTGAAGAACGTACCAACTTAACATGAGTTCATCATTTTCGAGACATTTCGTTCGCACTCGGCGAGCCGCTGACATTATGCGAAACAAATTGAAGGTGCGCTGTCATTAGTTGGAACATGAGCGGCGCTCTCGCCTTGATACGTAATATCATTAGAGTGAATATACATACTGAATGAATGAGAGACGAGCAGCGCCGCAAAAACATTTACCTACCTCTTTCAGGAATTTAGGGAAATGCAAGAGTAAAGTTTCTTTTTTAATTTAGAATGTTTTTTGCTTATACGACGTACTTTAGATAAGTAATTGTATTTGTAAAAAGCTAGAAAGAGTGGGATGATTTGTACCGTGTTCTAAAGTTTCTCTCAAACCACTAAAGCAAAATATCTGATACTAGGATTCAAGCAAGCAACGTGGCGTCAGCTACTTTGTTTACTTTAGTCACTAATGTTTATTACTATACCTCTTCCAACTTATTTTTTTTTATATTCGTGTCTAAAGTATCTAAAACTACCGCCTTCTGATAACTACTAAGCTTCGTTTTCGGTGGCAGTATATATATACCGTATATATGTTTAAGCACGTCTAAAAACATTCGTAACATTAAACCAACGCCTCAGATTTAAATGACAAGAAAAAGTAAATAATTCCAATTATATATTTCCATAAATATTATTGAGAAATTCAAACAAACGAATTTATCGAAGCCAATATAAATATAGAGATATTAATGCAAGACAATAGCAACACGTAAATCAAATCACCAACAAGGTATAAAACCAATTGACAGGAGTTGCAGCACTGGCTCTGCGGACAAGAAAATCCAATTCTCACGCTATTTTTTTTATTGCATAGGCCCGGCAAACAAGCAAACAGGTTACTGAGTGGCAAGCGATTACTGCCGCCTATGAACATCCACGACGCTTGGATCATGTATGTGTTGCTAGTCCATCAAATAAAGAAGGATTTCCTGTGAGACAGTGGTACCGCCCCGGACGAGCCTGCCATTCAAGAGTGACAGCACCGCTGCTCTACCACTTCCTAAACAATATTTACAATAGACTGGACAACAATACATTGGCACAGTGCAATACAGTCCACGTGCCGTACACAGAACAGATAATCATCTTTTCTGTGGTGCCATACCAGTTAAAAAAAAAAATCAACCTTCCAAATAAATCCACGTACAGAAGTTTGTACTCCGCCATTGTGTTTGTATAAGAATAATTTATATATTTGAATATAGCGTCTACTTCTCATGTAAATTAGACACCGCCGAAACTAATACAGAGACAGCAGACTACAGTAATACGGTTTGTAGCGAACCAGCGAAATAAGGGTGGGCCTTAAATTATTTATGGTATATTGTGAAACAAAGGAATGTAATTTAAATTGTAAATTCCTTGCGTATGTGTGAGGAACTTTGTAATCACGGCTGTATATATAATATAGGTCGTCATAAGTAGACAATTGAATGAAAATAACGGCTATTTATAACTCTTAACACGCTTTTGTCAGCTTCGCCTATGTGTATATTACGTGTTTCATTTATTTATATGTGTGTGTATGTTTATATGTATGTATGGATGTATGTGCGTATAATGGAATCTTTGAAGTCGATTTTAGAGCAATTCAATACATCGGATTAATTTGAAATTTTGTACACATATCAAGGACCGATGACAATATACACACACAGGCACAAACTGGCCAATACTATATAATACAAAGACAATAAGTTATTCTGGCTTTATGCTGTTGCTAAAATGCGTTTTGCGAACGTAGTGAGCTTATTTTGATGAATTATGAATAGAGAGAATAGCGTATAGATTTAATATTCAGTGGGTCCATCTCCAAATCTCTGTCTATACTAATCTACATCTATATTAATATTATCAAGAGGTTTATACTGTTGTGTTTTTTTATAACAAATAAATTCAAATATCAGACTGATTTTAAAAAAAATCACAATTGAGATACTATACCGGGTATCTCAAGACTGCTACCGAAAACGAAGCGGGGTGGTAGTTTTAGTGACCACAAACACAATGTAACTAAAATTTTCGCAAAGAAACGCGACAATTATTTTTTATGATTTTTTAAATATCGTAATTTTTGGGTGGTAAATCCATAGTTTTTGCTAAAATAATAATTTAAACACTTTTATACCCTAGATTATTTGTAAATAAAAGGGTAAACACTATTATTTTAGGAAAATATGTATTTATCACCCAAATATGGTCATAGGAAAAAAATAACAAAAAAATTGTCACTTTTTTTGCAACTTTTTCTGTTGCATTGTGTCTGAAGTCGCTTAAACTACCACCCGGCTTCGTTTTCAGTAGCAGTCTTGATATACCCTGTATAATCCATGAGTAACATAGGTTATGTTTTTTCTTAAAAAAGTTGGAGTGTTAGATCGAAAATTGCAACCATTGAAGATGTTTTTATACATTTTTTAACTCTTTATTTTAAACTAAAATAATGGTGAAGAACCATTTTGCAAATATAGCATTATGGGATTGGAATAAGAGATAAAATGAATGAATTAATAATATATGGAAAATCGAAACCACTGAAGCCATTTATGTAAACAAAATTTAAGTAAAATAAGAACCATACTTTATATTACACACGTTGTTATCAAAACTCTACTACGATACTCGGGCTATATTTCAGTTTACCGGCTAATATAATTTATAAGAAAAGAAAAAAATAACAATTATTTTCTACATCGTAGACCTTCTGTAAGACCTTTTGAATCACCACATCATATCAAATCTTTGTATCCGAATTAAAATGTAAATAACTTACTATTTAAGGATGCTTACGATGCATTGCATCTGTGTCAGCCCATATACGCCCTACTGCAGGGCATGGGCCTCCTTTAAAATCGAGAATATGATTGAGAGTGGTTAGGCCGTGTAATCCATCACACTGGCCTATTGCGGGCCTGTAGTACCTGCTGTTTGTTTGCACTTTTTAATGTCTTAAATAATGTGGTTAAGAATACGTTCTTCCATAACTGAGAATACAGACCTTTAAGCCAGCCATACAATATACAGTCTAAAAAATCCTGAACACGAACACGTGTGATTCCAGCTAACGTGATTCCACGAGAGTTATCAAACTGGTTGCTTCGACATTTATTAAATTCAACTTTGCGGATTTGGCTCAGCTCATATTATTAAAAGTTTGTACTAAAACCAGAGCTGAGAGCCATATGCGTTAACCCTCCATCATTTATGAATCCGTTTTAACAAACTTTTGGCTTTTTAAAAACACGAAATTGAAAGATAAATGACCACTCCTCATAGTGAATCGGCCCCTTTGTTTATGTCAAGAGGAAAGCCGTAGAGCTCCCTTTTCGGTACCCCTGGAGAAAGCGGAAAGGGGTGTGATTTTTTTTTATTGCTATGAATGGCGAGACGAGCATGCCGTTCGCCTGATGGTAAGCGATACGACCGCTCATGAACAGTAGCAAAACCAAACAACACCTTAAATTACAAAGCAATGCTTGGCATTCCACTGCGCTCGCCATCCTGAGACATAATATGTTAAGTCTCAATATGTCCAATAGTTACTCTGGCTACAATGCCCTTCAACCCGAAACACAACAGTGCGTTTACACTGCTGTTTTACGGGAGAAATAGACACTGCGGTGGTACCCACCCAGATGGCCTCTCACATATAAGAGATCTACCACCAGTGTTAGTGTCACTGGCCTTCCAGCCTGGCACGCTGTGGATAATACGGCCGAGCCAAGTCCTACACCAACAAACAAATCCTACACCAGCATAACAACTAAAACCCCTCGGTGGTCATCGCGCATGAATACCTCAGGCCGAGAAGCTCGCGATTTCTTCCCTTTGATCGCCCAACGTCGAACCATGTCTGGTCTCTTTCATTGAGGAAGTTGTCCCCAATTTACATCTCGGTTTGGATGCCCTTTTAAGGTGTTATGGTCGTCCATGACAGATGCGGCGTTATGGGCTCTGTTGTCCATATCGGAATCGCAGCTTGTAAGGGTGCAATACTTCCGTACTACGCCCAACGATTCCCATGACCTCTTTATATAGCCTCATCCTATTAGCAGGGGATAGAGCGGGGGAATTTTTACGTTTCCTCACCAAGGGATGTAGGCGCTGGTTCAGCCGTTTAATATCCGACGACTTCTTCATTGCAAGCGACGGCTTCTTCCCGCCCACGATACCAGGCCCTCTGGTATCTTTCCACAAGACCACGATCTCGCAGAACCAAAACACTGCCTGCCACGAACACTGTCTAACCTCCGACTCTCGACCATGGAAGGAATCATAGCTGAGTGAGTGAGTGAGAGGTCGCCTCCGATGGTTGCTCAAAGTTCTGTGCTCTTGTCACACCAGGCTGGACATTTCGAAAGAGTATGCTGGGCTGAGTCCTCCGAACAGTTGTCATAATGGCCACACACGGAGGACTCTTTTTTTCTAGCCACCCACTACATATATCTACCGAAGAAGCCATTAAAAATTCCAATATTATTGTCCGACTCGGGATTCGCACCTGATACCTCAGTATTGTAATCGTATCGTAATACAACTGCGCCACCGAGGCAGTCAGTTTTATACTGAATAGGTGTCTTTTTTTATTGCAATGAATGGCGAGACGAGCATGCCATTCGCCTGATGGTAAGCGAAACGACCGCTCATGAACAGAAGCAAAACCAAACAACACATTGAATTATAAACCAATGCTTGGCATTCCACTGCGCTCGCCATCCTGAGAAAAAAATAAGATGTTAAGTCTCAATGTGTCCAGTAGGTACTCTGGCTACAATATCCTTCAAACCTAAACAGAGCAGTACATTTACATTGCTGTTTTGTGGGAGAAATAGACATTGCGGTGGTACCTACCTAGGCGGCCTATCACAATATGTCTTATAATATTATACATATATTTGAAAGCTTCCGTGGACGTGGACAAATGTATTTTTTCCGGTTGTTTGTGAGAAAAGTCTGTCGTAGTTTCGATACCCACGGCACAAGAATTGTATGTATGTGTCTGGACCATCTATTTATTTGATAATTCTGTACTATAAGGGCCAGTTTTACCAGTTTCTGATAAAGTGCCTGATAGCTATCTGGCACTCATCTCTCAGATAAAATACAACTTTCAGAATTTTCGCAACTAAATTTAGTATTTTATCTGACAGATCAGAAACTGGTGAAACTGGCCCTACAATAAGTTTGAATGTATACTTATCAAAGGATAATTAAAATCTATTAAAATAAAAACAAGATGCAATTATGTATCTAATATAAAAATATGGCACTTATTAAACATTGAGAAAATAACATCGGGGTTACAAATGCACAAAGCAAACTTATTATTAGAATGCTTAACGTCAGTGAGCTAACAGGAAGTGAAACGGATATAAAAATAAGTGTGTCCGTAATGCTATGGTATAAAACTGCATTCATCTAAAATTACCAACGTTCATTTTGTGCTTTGTTGGTGCTTTGAAAATTGAAACTACCGCTTAGAAGACCTATCAGTTATATTTTGCAGTCTAAATTGAATTCTTAATTAACTAACATTGTAATATGCAACGTTTACCTGCTGCCTCATTGGTAAATATGTGTTGTAAACCTATTACATAAGAATATAATAATATCATGTTTCCACATCCCCCTACCCCTTCTTCCTTTGCTATTTCATAATTTGCTGGTATGTGTGGAGATCATTTGAGGAGGCTTATGTTCAGCAGGGGACTTTCTGTAGCTGAAGAGAGATAAGTATGATTCAGTCCATATAGCGTCCATTGTAAACAAGGTACAATCCGCTATCGTGACCCACTCAAGTGTTTCGCTTTTCAGAAGCTCTGTTTTTCAGTTATATCCATGAGCGTGATTAAGTGACAAATTTTTACTGGACTACATTCCTTTTACCACTGTGAACTGTGTGGTCACAAAGTAGTGCCAGTAAATTATTTAAGGCACAACGTATGAAGTCAAAACATTTCATTAAATATTTAGCTATTCTTTAACCTCTAGCTAAATTTTAATTCCGAACATTTCTTTCTACTAAAAACTGCACTATGTCAAAAACTTTTTTAACACTTTTAAAAAGGTATTCAGCGGTGGGAGCAATAAATATCGTATCCAGAGGAGCGAACTGGAGTTATATAAAACCAGTTCTGTTCGTGAAGGAAATTAGTTGTTGACTTGTAACGAAGCTGTGTCTTCTTGCTTTGTAAGCGGCTCAGTATTGGACGCTTTTTGCATTTGTAATAAAGGCTTGTACAATTTTACGGACACATTTTGCCGTCTCCGAGCAAAGGATCTGAGTAAGCCGAATTAAACAAGATGCTTTATGCTAAACAGCAATTAGAATTTGCGTAATGCACCGACGGTACGTATGGCGAGGTGAATGCTACAAGTGCTTGGGTATTCGTGATGTGAATGTTTCCTGCTATGAGAAACACGTATACCAGCCCGGATAGTACTTTTGGATATATTTTTTTATTGCTATGAATGGTGAGACGAGCATGCCGTTCGCCTGATGGTAAACGATACGACCGCTCATGAACAGTAGCAAAACCAAACAACACCTTGAATTACAAAGCAATGCTTGGCATTCCACTGCGCTCGCCATACTGAGACATAAGATGTTAAGTCTCAATATGTCCAGTAGTTACTCTGGCTACAATGCCCTTCAACCCGAAACACAACAGTGCGTTTACACTGCTGTTTGACGGGAGAAATAGTCACTGCGGTGGTACCCACCCAGATGGCCTCTCACATATGAGAGACCTTCCACCAGAATTATTTTAGGCCAAACTGATATACAATCGGTATAGTAAAACCTAAAAATCAAAGAACGAATCTAAGATGGTTTACCTGCCTCAAAATAAGAATATATAAGTCATCTATTTTCTATTAGCGTGTGGCGAAATTAGGAACTAAAAAAAAACACTTTTAAAATTTTTAAATGTCTATTTGACGTCTTGTTTGAAATATGTTTTCATAATATAAAGAACAAGAATTTATACTCGTAATCTGATAGTATTAACATGACCAATATAATAAAATGTGGATAGGGAAAAAAGGTTCCTAATATTTTGAGAACAACGACTTCGGTCGCCAAAAGGTCGGATGATCTATAGATATATGTGACAGCGACGTTAAATACTATGCACAAGAAGTAAATAAAGTGAAAACTATAATATTAATACAATTCGACAGCCTCCGTGGCGCAGTTGGTTAGACGCCGCCTGTGAAACGAGAGGCCGCGGGTTCGATCCCCGCACTGAGAGAAATATTTGTGTGGCCCACAAATATTTCTTCCGGGTCTGGGTGTTTGTGAGACCGAAAAGTCTCTCGTAGTTCCTGATACCCACGACACAAGACTCGATCTTAGTGTGGGGTCAGGACTATGTATGTGACTGTTGGGTGTTATTTATTTATTTATTTTATTTAATTATTGTATGACGTAGGCAACAAAAACTGTGATTATGATAAATATAAATTTCTCAGCGTCATGTTGATAACAACATGACTCTTATTACAGTACAAAATGCTTCCTAGATTTCAAGATTCCTAAAATATTTGATTTAGTGAAACAACATAAAGGATTCAAGTGTCTACATATGAATATAACCCGAGAGTTAATCACACTAGAAATTTTTCATTTAAAAATTTCGCAAGTGCTATGGTCAATTTTTCAGTTTTTAGAAGGTTTTTAAAATATCATTTGAGGTTGCTCGAAATGACGCAATGTATTTAAAGTGATGTTCTTATACAAGTGCACTAGAAAAATTAGATCGTAGTTTAAAATTATATGTCCATGCAATAACAGAAATAAATAAATAATGAGTGTGATATTATTATTTGATACAATAATAACATACATTTAAACACAAATATAAATAAATAAATACACCATACGGTCATATAGTACTAACCTCACAATAAGATCGAATATCATCAGAAACTACAGGAGATTTTTCGGCCTCACAAAAACCCAACTCCTACCAAATACCTATGGATCATCCAAAAAATGTCTCAGTGCGGTATTGAGCCCGCAATACTTCGTTTTTCAACCGGCATCTTATAAACTGTGCCACGGAGGCTGTTTGTCAGTATGTGATAGCACATTATATTATACCATTTTATCGACTGCTTTATATTTATACCATGCCATTTTTAAGTTAATAATAATTTGATCCGTGGTGCTTTACGGCTGGCTTCTCCGGCTGTAAAAGTCTTTTTGCGAGGTTATTTGCCTCTTTAGTTCATTGTTTTGTCACCCGCTTTGCACGGAGGGAAGTGGACAATAATTTATTTCCAACTCCTCCTATTTACCTATCCTTTCTGATTAATTTCGTTGCGGGTTAAAGACAAGTTAGACATTCCCGGAGACTCGCCGAGCTTCAATGCTCGGTGTCATTACATTGCGTGCCACTGTTGATCCTGGCTTACAGGAGTTGCAGTGGTGGGTGTGAAGGCGGGACAGTCTCCTATACCATGTCATTGAGATATTTGGTGTATTAGAGCGGACACTACAAACAAAATGTTTGTAACAAAAATACAGTACCGTACAACTCCTTCTGTTTCTGTCTCTGTCACGCCTACGCAGTAACATCATTCCCTCTCGCTTTTCTGGGCTTCCGTATGCACGCACACGGGTTGTGTTGTATTAAATAGCAATCACAAATAGCAAGTGAAGTTAATAATAACGATTCACAAGTTATTTTTATAAGCTAAATTTTGCGATTTGCGATTGTGTTTCATAAAGCCGATCGGCTACTATTTTATTCGATCCCATGTAATCTATGGAGGAGTGAGCGCTTTCACGAACCCGTTTAAAGAAGAAACTGAACAGTCAATTTTGTGTGTGTATTTTAGATGTGAAAAACGGTTATAATATTATTTTTTTTTCAACAAATTCTGATGGGGTTAATTAGCAATATCAGAAATATAGATCATGCTAGGGCTTAACAAATAACAAGGTAGTGATGTTAATTCGAAATAACGATAATACCCAATACTACACACGGGTATCATGTACCAGCATAATGCGCAAAGATTTTGTTCCCAATATCCGCTCTAGTACACCTCAATGATACAATACCCACTTTTTACATAACTAAAGAGGTAATATTCAAAAATGCGTGAAAATGAGTGAATGTATGCCATACCTTTATACTCACTTGTGGGAGGCGGTCGATGCCTGGAGTAGACTATAGCCTGGTGCTTCTCTGGCTCGGTGGTGGGGGTAGTGGGTATCCTCTCCTCCTGCGAGCTCTTCTCGTAGCTTTGCAAGTATATTGAGTATATGATCGCTGTACAACGGATCTGGAACAACCGATAAGTATTATATAATACAGGATTTTAGTGACTTCAGACATAATACAACAAAAATTTTGCATAGTTTTCCCCAAAAAAATCATCCATCCATCCATCAGCTAAAGGAAGTCCACTGCTGAACATAGGCCTCCCCTAATGATTTCCACAGTGACCTGTTGGAGGCAGCCTATATCCAGCGACGTCCCATGACCTTTACCAGGTCGTCTGACCACCTTGTGGATGGACGTCCTAGGCTGCGCTTTCCGCTACGTGACCTCCATTCGAGAACTAATTTTAGCTAAAACTATGGATATACCGCCCAAAGATGGTGATAATAAAAAAAGGCACAAAAAATAATTAACGCGTTTCTTTACGAAAAACTTAATTGCATTGTGTTTGTAGTCTCTGAAACTATAACCCGGCTTCGTTTTCGGTAGCAGTCTTGATATACCCATAACGTCCAAATATATGTTTTTAAAACACCACGGTACAAAAATACCTAGTATACCTAACGTGACCATACGTCCTGATTTAGGCGGGACAGTCCCGCTTTCAGGAAGTCTGTCCCGGTGTCCCCCGCAAGGCCTACATAGTCCCGCTTTTGCAAACAGACCAAACGATGATCAAAAAGTATTTCCCGCTCGAAATGCTTTATCGAACTATTACTGAAAACGGTTGGGTCAAATTATTCCAGCACTTTCGTAAAAAAACAATCTTGATTTTAAAAACTTTTCCACGATTATTGAGTACATTATGTGTCTGCCTGGAAGTCACGCCACTACTGGGGCTTATAAATCGTGCCTAGGTAACTATTTTGTATTTAGTGCTATGATTATTTTTTGTAATTCAATCTTCTTTATTAAAAACTTATAAAACACCAATAACTTTTTATTATTATTTAATTCCACAGATGTCCCGCTCTGGCACAAAAAATAAATGGTCATATTAAGTATACCGTACTCCGTATAGCACGTCAAAACTTGCAAGTAATCGTTATTATATGAATAATAATATAGTGGAGTGGTTATAATAGGTCGCTTTATAATACGATCGAGGCCCTTTCAAGAAAAATATTGTTCGTAAATTTCAACAACGTCAAATGCATTACCTATTCATAAGTTTTGCCTAAGTGCTGGTTACTAGCTAGTATGAGGTTGAGATGACTTGCCAATATACTAGCTGGGCAACGTGACGTGCTATTGCCTACCCGTTTCAACCCTTATACCATACAAGCGGCCCAATCTGGCTCCGCCCGGATGCAGATAAAGTTTTCAAAATGGCGGCCAAGATGTTCAATTCTGACTATTAGTTTAAAATATCGACCAATCGGCCCAAGAGACACAAATCATATTTCCTCGTATTTGCTAGATTTTTCACAACTGCTTCCCTCTTGTAGGTCATAGCGTGATGATATATAGCCTATAGCATTCCTCGATAAATGGCCTATCCAACACAAATATTATGTTTTAAATTCAAAACAGTAGTTCCTGAAATTAGAGGTAACAACAAAAAAACTCTTCAGCTTTATATATTACTAGAAATTTGATACTCTGTGAAAACAAGCTGACTGGGCAGAAAATAAATTGAATAGGTACTTATTACACATGCATAGTGCCTAAAAAGTAAATAAGTAACTATGGAAAGCCTTGGCGGAGGCTTATATTCAACAGTGAAATTTTACTTATGATATCACAATTAACCCAGGTTAGTACGGCAAACGACTGCCTTGATGGCGCAGTTATATTACAGTATGATTGCAAAACTGTCTCGGGTTTGAATCCCGGATTGACCAAAGTGATATTGGATTTTTCTATTCATTATTAGCCTGGAGTCAGGAATTTGTTCCCGATATGGCGATAGGCTCGCCCCTGATTACATCGTGTGAATACAAGGCGAAACGACACTCCAGACACTAGACCCATCTTGGTTGCACCTCTGCCTACCTCTTCTGAGAAAAATCTTTGTATGATTATGTCTGTATGTAGAAATTACACCCTCATTCATTTTAAGACCGGGCAAAAACCATAAAAACAAGCTTATAAAACCGGCACTCTCCACATAACCTTGGATTTGTACCCGCGACTTAAATCTAGCTATCCAATCAACAGCATTTACTCTCACGTGTTAACACCATTTATAAATAACACCATTTATACCTATGTCCACAATAAATAATTTTGAATTTGAATTAAAATAAAAATAATTTTATGTTAAGTAGCGACTTTACAAAATTCAATGCGTCTTAATTAAGTTGGATACCACCGGCAGAATTACCATCAGTCGCATTCGCTAACCTGGCATTCCAAGCAAAGCAGTTCGCCGCTTCAATTAATTTAATCCTTGTGAGATCTTAAATGGTGAACCAGATACCACAGACGCGAAGTGAATGTCTCAATATATCTTGGTAAACCTTTATTGTTGTAAGCGAAACGGACAGTTAAATCCTTTTTTTATTTTTCTAAAGTCAATTATATGGCCTAACCACTCTCAATCGTACTTTCGATTGTAGAGTAGGCCCGTGCCCTGCTGTGGGACATATGTGGGCTGATAAAGAAAGTCAGTGCGTTCACTTTGCCGTGCTAGTATATGTTTTTTAAAGTAATAAATGGCGAGACCAGCATGCCGTTCGCCTGATGGTAAGCGATGACCTCTCATGGATAGTAGCGAAACCAAACAACACCTTGAAGTACAAAGCCATAGTTGGAATTCCACTGCGCTCGCCATCCTGAGACATAAGATGTTAAGTCTCAATATGTCCAATAGTTACTCTAGCTACAATTTCCTTGTACCCGAAACACAACAGTGCATTTAAACTACTGTTTGGCGGGAGAAATAGACATTACAGTGGTACCTACGCAGGTGGCCTCTCGCGTATGAGAAACCTACCACCAGTAAAAAGAAGTATAAAAAATAAGGGATATAAAAATATATCTAGTGACCGCAGCTTGGATGTTATCCGTCCTAATACTGTTACAGTGAGACCGAAATATGTCTGTAAAGACGAAGAGAGAAAGAGTAGCTCAAAAATAGGTATTCAAACCATACCTTAGCTTAAATTCGCAATTAACCAATTTATCTATGCTACAATCTGTACAAATTACTTTGCTTTATTACAATAAAAGTGATATTGAAATACTTGCAAGCATAGGTGTCTCTGAGACGTAAAGTTATCTAATATTAATGGCAATAGGCTACCCTTACATTACTTAGTTTATTGTCCCATTCGTTTCATTGTTGTATATTTTTAGATCCGCAAAAACAAACTAAGTAATCCTATTATTCTATTCTTACGCTTGGAGTACAGGTTTTTTGAAATATTGCCCAGAAGCGCAGAAAGAGACAATAATTCTAATAATTATTGTTTTGTGGTCCATTTAGTTTATACAGTCCCGCCATATTTTTTTTTTTTTTGTAATAAATTTTTCTCAATTATCTTCTTAAAACATCGATCAGTCACAAATTTATTATTTGTATAAATGTAGCCAAAATAATTGAAAACTTACGACAAGTTATGAACTTTTCACCGTAGATACAAAATGTGTACATAATATGAGTTGTAACGGTATGCATCTATACTAATATTATAAAGAAGGATGATTCGATATTTGTTTGCATTGAATAGGCTCTGAAAGTACTAGACAGATTTGGAAAATTCTTTCACCGTTAGAATCCTACATTATCTCTGACGAACATAAAAAAAGTGTTTATGCACCCGGGCGGAGTCGGGCCGGGCCGCTAGTGTTTTATAAGTCTGTTAGTAATAAAGAGCGATGTTTTAAATTGGGCTAGATACAATAAAATAATCACGTTTTGATATGCTTTTTAGAAACATGAAACAATTTATGCATGTAGCCTTTACAGCAGTGATTTTCAGGCAGTAACTATAAAGCGATACATCAAAACTATGATATCGCAGATAACTTGCCTGGTATTCAAACTCCTACTAATTCTGCGTTGATTGCGCATGCAATATACTGAACAGGTCCATTAAAAGCTCAATGAATGATGAAACCCTGCTACATCAAATGCACGAATTGATTTTGCGACTCCCATAATACTTATAATATATCTACATGTAATAATAACATACATTGTTTATCAAGACTGTGAGCTAAAACGAAACCGGGTGGTAGTTTTAGTGACTAAAGACACAACGAAAATAAAAAATATTGACACCCGCGTGTCAACTTCAAACTATTCCAATTGTTTTGCGATTACGCTATAATAATTGTGCAACTATTGATTCGTAAACATACATTGCGAAAAAGGTGCAGTGCATTTTTTTTATTGCAATGGATGGTGAGACTAGGATGCTATCCGCCTGGTGGATATTTGGTGGGAGAAATAGACATTGTGGTAATTCCTAACTAGGCAGTCCCTCACTACCATTAAAAATAGTGTGTAAAGCAGTCTAAGCTAGTTTTTGGAAATAAATAGACGCTTACCCTAAGTTTACCATCTACAAAATGATGTTGTTGCACTGTGAACTGAATTGTGCTGAAGGCGGACATCACTCCGCCGGGCTTTGCGCCGTCTACTCGATGCGTCACGTGCTGACTCAAAGCCTGTTGACAAAACATTAAAAATAATATATTATAGTGTAAATGAATACATCAAACAGTCTCATACGTCATTAGTTTTTCATTTTTGTCATTCATTTCTCATAGTCCTGACCCCACACTAAGAAAAAAATTAAAAAAATATTATTCGGAGTTCCTGAGATTAGAGGTTTCAAAAAAAACAAACTCTTCAGCTTTATACAGAATGAATTATTTTTAATGAAATAATATTTTATTTCATTAAAAATAATTCATTTTTTGAATTCACTTGAAATCATGAAGCAAGAAATTTAAATAATAATAAGAGATGAGATCAGTAATCCTCTTACTGTGTGGTGTATGTTTGTGTGACCGAATAGCGTGCAGATGAAAACGTGTGAAGTGAAAGAGGATGTAGTGACGAAAATTGACAAAGGAATTAAACGATGGTTTTGTCAAGTAGAGAGGATGGAAGAAAGGAGAATAAACAAGCAAATTTACAAGGCCAGCGTGGAAATCTATATTCTGTATCTGTATCAGCCCATATACGTCCCACTGCAGGGCATGGGCCTACTCTACAATCGAGAGTACGATTGAGAGTGGTTAGGCCATATAGTCCACCACGCTGGCCTAGTGCGGGTTGGCGGACTTACATACCGTAGAAATTCTTATGAATCGCTATAGTATGCGGGTCCTTCACCGTTTTAGTGCGTGGTGATTGACTATCAATACACACATGACTCCGAAAAGTCAGAGGTGTGCCCTGGGATTTGAACCAGCGACCACCGTGAACAGTGGCAGCCGCATCCGGTCCGTTTACCAACAGGCCACCACGCACTTCACAAGTATATGTACCGGTCACAAATTACATTTTTACAAATTATTATTCAATAAAATTCGGAATTCCAGCATTGCTCTCCCAACACAAGAGGACTTGCTGTTAACGTAATAGGCGAAAAACATTATTTTGCCTGTTTTCGTTAGTTTGCCGTATGTCTTTAGTTCCAGAAATGGATACTTGTTAACACAGGTTATCTTCGACTTTCTGTCGCCGAAAAGCCTATTTTCATTTTATTACATTGGAGATTTTTTCATTGCTATGAATGGTGAGACGAGCATGTCATTCGCCTGATGGTAAGTGCGATGACCGCTCATGGATAGTAGCAAAAACAACAATATAATAACATATTCCGAATTTTGATGCACCTGCCTCGTTTCTACGGTGCTTCAGAGATGTTTTCACGGAACCAGACGAATTGAACCTGAGACCTCAACTTTGCAATCATACCGCAGTACAACTGCGCCCCCAAGGCAGATAAACGTATATGGATAAAACAAATATATATTCTTAAGTTTCAGGAGTAATTAAAAGTTGCGATTCCTAGGGTACCACAAGGAGAGCTTAGCAGATTTGTTCTCGTACAAAAAAGGCAAAAGTTGTAAAGTTAAAAAGTTGTTTGAACAAAACGAAATATCACTGAACCAAGCGAAAAAGAAACCTGTACTTTAATAACAAGTTTTTTTTTATTTTATTTCAGTGAATGGGGAGACGAGTATGCCATTCACCTGATTGTAAGCAATACGGCAGCTCATGGACACGAGCAAAATCAAACAACTAGTTAAATTACAAAACAATACCTGGCATTGAACTCGCGCTCACAACATAAGATGTTAAGTGTTAATATGTCAAAAGTTTATTCCTTTTCATGTGATTAAGGCACTAGAAACTTCCAAAGCATCAGCGATAACTGATGCTGATTTTTAATGCTAACGCTGAAGTCTTACCATATTCAAGGAGGGGTCTATAGAAAGTGACGTAAAGGTTTAACCAATCATAGTCAGTCAAGTAAAAAAGTCAGTTAATTACTCACTCAATTTTTTCATCAACTATTGTGTGACGTGCGCGCCTACTGTCATAATAATTAATTAAAAATGTAATAATAAATAACAATAATGTAATCCGACCGATTACAGCCATGGCGACCATTTCGACCCCTTATAGGACTTGGCGCTGATGCACCTGGAGATTATTATATTTTCAGTCAATACAAAAGTAGTCCATAAATAAAAAATGAAAGTAATATTCACATATTATAAATTAGTCTTGGATATGTTATTCAAAAGTATTTTATTAACATCAGCACCTGCTGATACTGTGAAACCCGAATCAGGTGGGTAATTCTATGAAACGATACGAACATCGAAAGTTCGGATGCCGTACCTAAAACTTCACTAATGTGCCTAGATACTCCATACAATTTTGGAATCCTCTATCCTACGTCGTAACCATAGACTAAGTTCGTAGAAAATGATAAGTGAAATAGAGAATAGTATTGAATTTTAGAAGTCGAAAATTTATATCTTATTCCGGACGTTGAACATCCGAACATTCGAAGTTCGTATCGTTTGATAAGAGTAACCCCCACCAGCAACAACCCTGTTGTATACGCACGTAATAAGCTATAGCTACTTATTTCTAAGATAAGAGTCACTTTTATCACGAATTTTACAATGATCTATTATTCACCACCTTAATACATCATTTGATACATAATGCTTATGGATATATATATTTTTTTAATTTTCACTTATATAAAACACAATACGTTTTAGATTTATTAATATTTAAGAAACTATTTTGAATATACATAATTATGAGTTGTGACAGAAAGAGAGACAGCGCTGACTTCATCATGTCGCGTTCTGGCTATCGGTGTGCGCGCATCTTAAAATTTTATTCTCGTATTTATTTAAGAAGTATAACTATAATCACTTATGTTAAATAATTATTAAAATATTTTTTTTATTTACTGACACGCCGCGTATCGTTTAGAATTACAAATATAATGCATTCAACAAAACTTTTAAACAAAACCTTCCATCTAAGCCAGATGGAGATATCACTTCGAAGACAGTGTCCTGACTCTGCAAAGAATTTGCACACCTGATGTCAATTGCTTTACCTTCCAGAAGGCATATCGATTTACAACAGTTTAAAGCGATCTCTCGCCAATAAGCTCAATTTCTTTTTCATTTATAAGTTTCCTTCTGTTGCCTATGTTTAGTGAACGATCTACACAAACAAAGACAATATGTTAATAATTGACCAAGTATCCTATAATACAATAATAGCTTTGAAATATACTTGTATTTTCACTACATCGGTCCAGTCAATATAAGCGAGCGCACAGTCGCCTAAACAACAATAGCTATCTTTTCAATTTATTCATGAGACATTGTACGAAGCGCAAAACGCTTAGTGGAATTACAGTAAAGTGTACGGTAAAATAGCGCGCCGCGTATTTTCAGCTTCAATTTTAAAGCATTAACAATATATTATTCATAATTTTCCTACATTAAAATCATTTACATTATGTACGAATGGTTGGTCTGTTGTAAAAGACTAGCGGTCCTCTTGAATCTTTATGCAGGGATATATTTAGTCTATATTGTACAAAATATAATCTTATAAAAATTAAAGTTCAAATGACGGTCATAAAGCTCTAGGCAACCTCGTAGAGAGTACCATAGGATGGATTTATAAGAATGAACATCAGAGAGCAGGGTAAATCTATAAAATAATATTGATATGACCTCCCCTCGTACACGTATTGATAATTAGTAATTTTCGTATGGTGTGATATTGACTGTATAAAATACTTTCATAGAAACTGTTACCTATAAATTAAAGTATTTAAATAAACTCTTAATCCTTTAACAGATATTGTAAGCCAAGTATTGTAAAAACGTTGTTTAGGACTACAAATTGTTGAAGTTATGGAGAAAATCAATTTGAAAGCGGCTCTCTATAGTCGGTATAATACCATCGAATAAGAAAAAACATTCGCTAGTAATTGAAAACAATCGAACTCTAACGGCCGTTCTCTATATCCTATCTATCTTTAACTAGAGGTTAAACTGGCTACCATTATTATGTCGGTTCAATGCTACAATTTATTAAACAAAGATAGACACATAATATATTTATCATACCTAGGTATCTATAAACATATGCACCATATTTATATTTCTGTATCTTTGTTAACTGAAACGTAAAATGCATCGAAATATCTAATGAAATCCCTAGTTAAAGACAGATACATTATTGAGAACGGCTGTTAGAGGTCACAAACAATGAGCGGATCATTATTAAAGCAATGACCTACAACCATCCCAAAGTTGAAAAATCATTCGCAGTCGAACGCTCGACTCGATCACTTGTCGCGTATTGTTTTTGTGCTTATCTATTTACCTCGGAACCGGTTTGCCGCTCGATCGCGGCGAGCCTGCCTAGTGCGGCTCGGCCCGGTGTTTATGTTATCTAATGAATCATAATGAATTAATTCAAGACGCCGATGGAGTTTATTTGAATTTAGTTATTGATCAATCAGAAGGATCGCAGGAGGAAAATATGTCGTACCAAACAAAAGCAGAGATAGATGAAAGTACAGAGATGGATTTAGAGGAGTGTACCGAGGAGGATTTAAGACGAGGGAAACGTTTGAGGACTGTGGATCAGGATGAAGTATGGACTCAAGTAACGAGAAGTGGTAAAAAAAGGATAGTGGAAACGAGAAATTCGTCAATCGAAGTTGTGGAGTCTAAAATAGAAGTTTGTATCACCTGCAAAGAAATTCTACCTAAACAATTTGCATTAGCAAGATTATTTAAATCCGCCAATATTAAAGATATAATAAGAGTGAAGTATGTTAAGCCGTATAAAATTTTAGTAACTTTTAATAATGAGGAAAGTGCGAGTCAGTTGGTGCTTAACAAATCTTTTACGGATAAAGGATGGCGATGCCAGAAGACCCTCGAGGTAGGACTATCATTTGGCGTATTAAGAGATTGTGAAGTAGAGTTGGAGGAGGCTGAGATCCTGGAAAGTTTATCATCACCTACTGCTGAAATTGTGTCCATTAAAAGACTTAACTACAGAGATGCTGAAGGGAAATGGGCGTCAAGTGAATGCATTCGGATTTGCTTCAAGGGTTCAACACTGCCAGCGTTCGTTTATATACATGGTATTAAAACCAGAATAGACCCATACAAATTCCCAGTAACCCAATGTTCCAAGTGTTGGCGGTTCGGTCATTCTGGCAAACTTTGCCCATCTCGTAGATTCACATGCCCTAAATGTAGTGAAAATCACGCAAATTGTGAAACAAATAATTATAAATGCGCAAATTGTGGTGGCCGTCATATGGCTCTTTACAAAAAATGTCCAGAATATTTGAAAGAGAGAAAAATAAGAGAATTGATGTCAGAATTTAATTGCACATACAGAATGGCTCTAAACATGTACGTCCCCCCTTCCCCACGTGAACATAACACAAAAGACATTCAACATACATCTACGAATCCTCATTTTTCATCAGCCGATAACCCTGCAATAAACAAACCTGATATTAATATTGAGTCAAATAATGGAAAAACTAAAACTAAATTACCAGAAAAAAGTAAAAAAAATACATTGAAACAAAAGGTTCAATTTCATAATACTAATTGCACGGTTGATGACTGGGATAACGCGTCACTTCAATCAGATACTACGCCATCAAATACTCCGCCTAGCAAATACAATGAAGAGAAAGAAGGAAATATTCCAGGATTACTGCGGCGTTTAAAAGAGGTGATACTTATGAAGAAATACGACTTGATGGCTAAAATTAAAATGATAGTGCAAATACTTGGGGAGTGGATTTTATCGTATGTAGTCAAAAATATCAATGCCTTGAATGTGTTTGAAAATTTTTTCAATGGCTAATACGGAAAAAAAAGTGAGATTAAATATATTACAGTGGAATGCACAAAGCCTCAAACCAAAGTTGGCTACTTTCGAACAATTACTATCACATGAAAAAATTCATATTGCAGCATTGAGTGAAACTTGGCTGAAACCTGGTAGTCCCCTTAGATTGAACGGATACACTATTTATCGCAGAGACAGAGATGATTCTTACGGTGGTGTGGCTATTATGGTTCATCACTCAATAAAATCTCAACTATGTCAGGTATCAAATATGGGTGGAATTGAATTCATTCATGTTAATTTAATTAATTGTAACTGTCTGCAGAATATAATATCTATATATTGTCCGCCTTCAGTACAATCATCCCAACACGATTGGGACAACATTTTTAATTCAGTTACTACAAAATCTTTATTAGTTGGGGATTTTAATGCGCACCATTCTAATTGGTCGTATAAAACAGACTCCCGGGGTATTCAAATTTTTGAAGCTTTAATGGATAATAATTTTATTACATTGAATGATGGTTCCCCCACTAGAATGAAAATCGTCAATGGAATTATACAGAAATCATCTCCTGATATATCTATAATTTCTTCTGACCTAGCCATTAGATATAATTGGAGTGTCACTAATGAGACTTTGGGAAGTGACCATTTGGTAATTAAGATTTCCACCTATATTAATCCCAACAAATACGCATTAGGGAAAAGAAATTTTAAAAACGCTGATTGGGTTTCATATTCTAAAGAACTAGAAATTCTTTTCGAATCTCTCTCCTTGCCAAGTAATGAACAAGAAGCCTACGATGTTTTTATAGAGACTGTTAGTAAAACTGCCGACAAACATATCCCTCTGATTAAAGTTAATACAAACCCCTCCAAAAAGTTTCTCCCAAAACCTTATTGGAATGTAACCTTATCTAAAGCTATTGCAGAACGGCGGCTGGCTCTCTCTAGACTCAGACGGAATCCTTGTCCAAGGAATCTAGACATCCTCCATCAAAAGGTTCGAGAGGCTCAAAGGCTAATAAGAATTGCCAAAAGTAATAGTTGGCGTACATTTTGTAGTTCTATAGACCATACTACATCACATTGTGATTTGTGGCGAAAGATGAAATGGCTTAAAGGTTTTAGTTCCCCCAAACCCTATGTTAATGTAGATAAAGCCAGTGATCTCATCCATAGTCTAACACCCGACTTTGTGTCTCCATGTTTACCTGATTTTCAATCTAGTAATGAACAACTAGAAGCTATCATTCATCTACATGAATTTGAAAAATCCATTAAAGCAAAGGATACTTCCCCTGGGTTAGATAACATATCATATTCTATGATTAAGAGACTCCCCGATAATGGTAAACAGATTTTGCTGCAGTTATATAATAGGATTTTATCCTCTGGCTTTGTTCCGTCGCAATGGCGCAATGTATCGATAATTCCTATCCCTAAAATCAATCAGGATTCTAATTTTACTTCATCGTTCCGGCCCATAGCATTAATGTCTTGTATTTGTAAAATTTTTCATTACATTTTAAACAAACGTCTTGAATGGTTTTTGGAGAGTAGAAACGTTTTTTCCGAGAACACAGTGGGATTTAGAAAATCCAGATCATGTTTGGATAGTCTCAGTCGGTTAGTGTCTAGTATACAAATTGGTTTCTGTAAGAATATTGCCACAGTAGGTTGTTTTCTAGATATAAATAATGCATATAATAATGTCGATATAACAGCCCTGTCAAAAAAAATTGATAATTTAGGAGTTGGATCTAAAATTTGTAAATACTTATGGTTTTTTTTAAGCGAAAGACATCTTAAAATACAAATAGAAAATAATGTTATAACAAGAAGCACTGGACGAGGGCTAGCACAAGGAGATCCACTTTCTCCATTATTATTCAACATTGCCACATTGGAAGTTTGCTCTCTTATCTGTAATGTAAATGTTTTACAATATGCGGATGATTTTGTTGTGTTTAGTTCAGCTAGTAATATTTTAGAAGCTAAGATAAAATTACAGGAAGCAGTAGGTATATTTGTCAAATTTTTAATTGAAATTGGATTAGAATTTTCTTCCGAAAAATGTAAAGTTTGTATATTCAAAAAAGGACGGAAGATAATTCCGATGGAACTAAAAATTAATAGTGACCCCATTCCTTTAGTAGATAATGTAAAATATTTGGGTTTGTGGTTGGATAGCCCTTTGAGATGGACTAAACATGTTAATGAATTAAATGTCAAAGTATTACGTTACTTAAATGTGTTTAGAATTTTAACAGGATCTGGTTGGGGAGTCCACCCCAAACATTTAAGAAAGTTGTATATTTCTATAATTAGAAGTCGCTTAGATTACGGCTGTTTTCTTTATGACAATTGTTGTAAAACACACTTGGGCAAATTAGACAAGGTTCAGAATCAGGCGTTGCGAATCATAGGCAGTTTTGTAAAAAGCACCCCTATTCATGTCATGGAGAGCGAATTGTGCATTGTCCCCTTAGAATTGCGTAGATGGTATTTGGGAGCAAAATTTTTATTAAAATCCATGTCGTTTACGGACAATTCAACTATTACTTTATTGGATAATTTAAACAATTATTGCCGCTTGAATAGTTGGAAGAGGAAAACAATACTCTTGGCTTCATTAAATACCTATTTAAAATCAAGGCTTGTCCATAATAGTAAATATGTAGACATGTTCTCTTTAGGGACTTGGGTAGGGAATATTAACTTAGATAATATAGTTAAACACAACATCGATTTCATGGAAGAAGCAAAACGTTATTATAACGCATTGAATTTGAGATTGTTAGTCTCAAAATATATTGAAAGAAATTATAATAATTGTATACCAATATACACTGATGGGTCCAAACAAATAGACGGGATCGGAATTGCATTTGTAGACTCGGGTTCAAAATTTTCGATGAAATTTAAATCAGATGCGAGTATTTCCATTATGCATGCAGAGCTTATTGCTATTTATAAAGCTTTATCATATATTACTACAATGGACTTTGAACATGCTGTTATCTTGACTGACTCCAAAAGTTCACTGCAACACTTGGCTCGCTGTACCTCGTCTTTACGAGGTTTACCGATTGCCTTTAGCATTCTGGATATTATTCGTAATCTTATATCTAATAACAAACAAATAATACTGCAATGGATCCCGTCTCATATAGGGATATTAGGTAATGAAGAAGTGGATATATTAGCGAAACAGGCCTGCCATGACGGTATCATGCTTAATATTGTTCCTCATTATACTGAACATATACCTGCTATTAAAATAAAACGTCATGAGATGTGGTGTGAATATTTTGATAAGAGATCGGTCGAAAAGGGTATATGGTACAAAACTATCCAACCACACCCATTAAGCTCCCCTTGGATTGATTGTTTATTAAGTAAATGTGACGTAATAATGGCGTTACGACTCCGTTCCGGTCATATTCCACTGAATAAATTCGCATTCATGATGAAAAAAGTTGCATCTCCCAATTGTGAGCAGTGCTGTGTTCCTGAGGACGTCTACCATGTTTTAGCAGAGTGTAGTAGAAATGAATCCGAAAGAAGCTCTTATTTTGGAAATTTAATGAAAGACATCGGCTACTGTAATTTGATTTTGGCTTCTCCTAAAACAAATAATGCAATTAAATTGTATAAAATGGTAAAATTATGTTTTGTTAATAGAATTTAAGTATTTTTTGTTGTTATATTATAAGTTTATATTACTGAGCGACATGATCACTCAGTGACCAAGCTCATTAAATAAAGAGAAAAAAAAAAAAAAAGTTGAAAAATCAATTACAACACAACGTGGGCGAGTCATTAAGAAAGGTTGAACTAAATGTAAAATTTTCCACACATCACCAGGCTGTTAAACAGAACGCGAACAATTAACTATTTTGTTCCAGTTTAATTAATGGTGTTCTACATAAGTTATTCTGAAAATTATTATGTTCAATAATCATCACAACATTGGGATAATATACATTAAGAAATACGAGCATACATGCTTAATATGGACAAGGTAGCTATAATATAATTGTTTGAGCACTGAAATAACGCGGGCGATCAAAATCGAGCTAAGAAGAGAAAAATCAAAATTTTCAACCATCGCTCTAGATTAGGCCAGTGGGAAAAATGAAAGATCTTATGCCATAAAGGTAACAAGTACCCCGTACCATTACCATTTGCGGTACTTATATTTTACTACTACTCAAAACCCACATTGTTCTCGGCTGAGGTATACTAATTTGAACCTTGCCAATTGTGCTTTAAAGTAATAACAAATAATTGTCATGAACCATTGGAGTTCACGGTCCACATTCGGAAGAATTTACTAACAAGGAATACTAGCAGAAATCAAGCTTGTGTATGTACTTCACTTTTGTTGCTACACTCACACTACGCTCGGCATTCGTGCCAAGACTGTTAACTCTGGCTTATGCGAAAACAAGTATCGTGGTAATAGCACTCGCATCGTTTGATTGATTGTTAAAATACAATATACAAAAAACAATAACAAAATTAATAAATTGTAATTTTATTTATATAGTCTTGAGAATGTGTATGTCATCTATGATTTTCTTATCGTTTTTGTATAATATTGTGTTATTATTTTTTTAAGTAATTTATATTCAATTATTATAATCTGAAGTTTTATATACAAGTGTAATAACTTTTATTCATTTGCTCCATCTTTGCACAAAAAATATCAGTAGATGCGTGTTCGAAGCGACTGAAACTCGCGCTCGCAGTGGTTTCAATTGGTCTCAAATATCGTGTCGGTGAACGCTGTCTATGTTTGCATTGATTTAGCGCGCTTTGTAAGGAGCTTGACTTCTGTTAGTATTCTGTGTTACTAAGAAGAAGTAAGAATATAGCAATGAACTTTCAGTGGGTTCCTCGACGAATTATGTGGATCATACGAAATAACTCAAAACATAAAAGGAAAAATACGACATCCTTATACAGAGCATATTGAGGTAACGTTAAAAACCATGTTTGACCCCGCTATCAGAACTGGCAATTAATGTAATTAATCTATCTTAATGACACTGAAACCTTGTTTGTACAGTTAACTTTGAGTTTGTTTTAGGCCCTCGACGTCCATTAAACATCGATCGGTGGTCCACTCACAAAGCAATTACTACCAAATGTAGTGAAACTACATAGATAAACATCACTCAATACTAATGTTTTACTTTGACAATATCTCACTTGACCTTTGTTCTATATAACTTGACCTTGATTCCATATTTTAAACAATTTAATATTAGTCTAGTTAGTTATTAAAACATTACTGCGGTTGGATGTCGTTAACACGAAAGTTGGAGAAGAAGTCGGTATTTTGGTGGTTTGGATAACTAATTAATCTAAATTGAATAAAATATTACCAAGAAGTTACTAAAATTAAAAAAGAGAGAAGAACCCTAAGAGTAGAAACGTGAATATGATAGTCAATTTCATGATATTTAGAAGCATAACAAGTATATGAAATACTAAAGTCGTAGGAAAATATTACATCCACGAAATGTTAAACTAGTTGCTCGGATGTGCTCGCCACTACACTTTAAATGCGACTGCAGAATTAATAACAATGATGTTTCAGTAAATGCAGCCAAAGTTGCGTTAGCTGATATACCAAAACTTTCCAACAGCAAAATTTAGCAAAACTTCAACACGAAAGCATAAAATTTGTATGTTCCAGCACAAAATGCATACGAATTAGTTAAATTAGGGCCAATGAGAGAACAAACCGTTAACTTTTGGTACTTATGAAAACCATTGGCGAGGAAATTGTGAAGAGAGTTTAAGATCTAATATTAAACTGAAAAATGAGAATTACAGCAGCTGTAGTAGCTTTTGTACTGCGGGCATTACAGACTTGTGTAAGAAATCCCGAATTCAAAAATGATATTATACTTACTTAAGTAAACATTTGGCTTCCACTATTGTAAATAAACAGAAAACACTTCCAATGTTGTGTATTAAAAATAATTTCTAATATCTGTTCTTTAATAATATATACCAGTGAATCTGATAATATTTATGTCATTTTCGTATGAAAATTATCTCTTAGCTAAGTGTTAACTGCTATCCATAAATAGCATCAGCAACTAGGAATTATGACTTCGTCACCAGCCTCTGAAAACGGAAAATTTATTATGGCTTGCAGATTTATACTGGCCCAACAAAATGGGCCATTAAACAATTACCTTTTGTTGGTTTTAAGTAAAATATGATAATTATTTACTAATGTTAGCTTTTTCATATGTGAGAGACTACCTGCGTAGATGGCACTGGAATGTCTTTTTCCCCCGCCAAACAGCAGTTTAAATACACTGTTGTGTTTCGGATTGAAGGACATTGTAGCCAGAGTAACTATTGGACATATTGAGACCCAACATTCTATATCTTAGGTGGGCGAGCGCAGTGGATTACCAAGCATTGTTTTGCAATTCATGGTGTTGTTTGGTTTTGCTATTGTCCATGAGCGGGCATCCCGCTTAGCATCAGACGAATGACCTGCACGTCTCACCATTCGTTCCAATAAAAATCAAAATATACTATTGCAGTGACGGTGGCAATCCGATCAGTTATTGGAGGGTTGCAAAAAATGTGATCAACCAATACCCAGTTAAGCTAGCTAAGCCGCCGCATATATTGAGATACATTTTGACAAAGACCTCGTATTTTTTTGACCACATTCACGATAAGATGTACGATACGATCTTCTCATATTCGGAATTATATTCATTACATTAATAGTTGTGTATTCTAATTTTAAGGTATGAAAATCCACCAACCCGCATTAGGCCAGCGTGGTGGACTATATGGCCTAACCACTCTCAATCGTGCTCTCGATTATAGAGGAGACCCGTGCCCTGCAGTGGGACGTATATAGGCTGATATAGATCCTGATAAATGTAACTATTATAAGGAATTCTTCGTTTTTAAATTACTTTTATACTGGACAAAGTCACTACAATGCAGATAAAGTATCGCCCGGCGCGAGGTCGCCGTTCGACACAATAGGGTATTTGGCAATTTTTTTAAAAATTATTTTGGAGACTGTCCCGCCCTCACACCCACCACTGCAACTCCTGTAAGCCAGGATCAACAGTGGCACGCAATGTAATGACACCGAGCATTGAAGCTCGGCGAGTCTCCGGGAATGTCTAACTTGTCTTTAACCCGCAACGAAATTAATCAGAAATTTAAATTTATTAATCAAAAGATATCCATATTCAAAATCTAGTACACAAACATGTTTGTAAATCTGTTCCCAATTAAGCAATGCAGAATCATTTCAAATCTGGTAGTGAGAATAAAACTGCCGTCCTCGAGCTAAAATGCCGTTAAGTATAAAAACCGCTTTTTTGAGTTATGCACAAAAAAGCGATATTACAGTTCTAAATTGAAAGTTTTGCTATTTGAAAGTGCCTCCTGCGATCTATTATTCAGTACTCCAAGGTCTAAAGATGACCACTTGTTATTAAGTAGCACATTAAAAAAAACGCATATTTGTGCATAACTAAAAAAGTGGCAAAAAATACTAAAAATACATTTTAGCTTGAAGACGGCATAAAAGAAAAGTGATGCAAAAACAAACTAGTGACGTCACCAGTCATAATATGTATTAAAGTATACGGGTGTAAAAGAGACGGTAAGATGTCCCCACTACGCTCCTACTCTTTTATTTAAAATACTAATATTAGCCTCATGTTAAAGGCTCCTTTAGAACTATTTTGATAGAAAAGTTTTATTATTATATTCAAAATAACAACATAACGCGACACGCTTACGTATGCTACTATGACAAGCTCTTAAGCGCTGTACGTTGTCCTATTTGGGTTTATATGAATATACTGCCATCAGCAAATTAGCTATAAATTAAGCAATAACCAAGCTTAAAACGTTGTGACCAATCTAATTAATCACTGTCCCTCAGACTGCTTATTAACCCTGCCGTTGACAGTTCGCAATACATGTAACATTTACATTTTACATTACATTACAACTTTAAGGGCTTAATTGCCAAAACAAACTGGGTAAAACAGTATTTATCTACTAGTAATATCAGTGAATTTTGTAACAACCCATAAACGTCCACTGCAGGGAACTAGCCGCCTCTATAATTCAGAATGCGATTGAAACTTTACATACCAATTCTACAAACCGCTATGGTATGCCGTTTTCTTCACGATTTTTCCTTCACCGTTACAGTACATATTTTATCTACTCTGGATAGACAGGCTAATGACAGGCAGCAGTCTCATCAGCGTAAGAAGCTACGTCGTATATTCGCCAACCAGCCTGCCAAGCGTGGTGAATATATAATAAAGACCATGCCCTCAGTCCCCGGCAGCCTCTTTATTCCTAGCTCCGAAAGCGGCAACGGCAACGACGGGGCAGCGGGTGCGAAAAATCCCAGGGTTGGACCCTGCTACCACCCTCGACGACAGTCCTTCGTAACAACATACGCAAATTGCGGATCCAAACATTTTTAACATGGGAAAAGAATTGGGCAGGTTACACTGGGACATTTTGGGGATATCAGAAGTCCGAAGATTGGGAGAAGAAACGATAACTCTGATGTCAGGTAACCCGTATTTCTAACTACCAGCTGTTCCGTGGTTATGTCAGATTTCTTGTCCACAAATCCCTAGCTAACAAAATCCTCAACATCGAAAGCATGTCAAGCAGGGTGGTGTACCTTATACTCAGAATATCCAAGAGATATTCCTTGAAGATCATACAGGTATATACATCGACCTCGACACACTCAGATTAATAAGTACAGGAGACGTACGACGATATAAGTTGGGTTATAAATATCTCGGAAATGCTTGTCAGACGATGCGATGAAAAGTTGAATGTGGGGCAATTTGGATATGGACAACGGATCCGAAGGGATTAGAAAGTGACCGACTTTCTGGAAAAAGAGGAACTCTTTGCGATGAACCAAGCCAAGTCGCCTCACAGGATTTGGACCTAGATGAGTTCTGATGATTCCACCAGAAACAAGGTAGATTAATAACGGATTGATGCAGCTGACCATACGGTCTAATAACTTTAGAATGCAAATATTCTAGACTCAGAACCTCGATTTTATGGCTAAACGTCGATCTATGGCGCTGCAGTCTTCTGACACTCAAGCATAACGTCGGTTCGATGGGCAAATATCCAAGTCCACATCTTAAGACACGACGTCTGTGCTCACAATACCGTGAGCATCAAAGAGATATTTGAGCGTAATAAGGGCTCCAAAGTGTTTGGGCAAAGTCATATATCTAAGCTGATCAGATGCCGGCAACATAGTATTGACCAAACCAAAGGTTCTCAGTGAAATCGTGAGGTTCTACGGACAGTTAATTACTTTGCAGCGGAGTTTCTTTGGCTGAAGAGTGAGAGAGAGAAACTCTGGATTTCGATTCAATAGAAATCGATTACACACGTACGCACTTGATGCCGAGAAGTCTACATATTGTATGCTACATATTATAAAGACTATCATTGCCCCTTTACTTTGAAATCAGATGCTGTTCTCCAGAAATAAAACTTTGTCCTTATTAAAGCAACATTAGATGTCGACAGACTTGCAAAGTTCCTATCACTTAGTTTCACGACTATCGATCCAACATATTCAAACAGAGCAGGAGATCTAAATATAATCTATCCAATATACATCTATTCATATAAATAAAATTGAAGTGTCTGTTTGTAAAATGGAAATAAACTTTTTGTTCCAACTGCATATCGTTATTTACACGATACCTATGCCGAAATGAACTTTAAAAATGTTTGTCTGTCTGTCTGTTGTTCTGTTTGTTAACCAATTTTGACAGAATGTTCACCGACAGATAGCTAGTTTTTACCGGAGTAATATATGCTACTTTTAATTTTCAACATAAATAGGGTACCGCACAAAAAAATAAGAACCCTGCAAATTAGAGGCTATTTTTCAAAGGTGGTCGTAAAACACGACAGTGGCTGTGCATTAAGTATTTTTCAGTTTACTTTGATGTAAAAAAATTCTAAGTGATTTGATGTTTTTTCACGAACAATGCATATTCTGACGGCCTTAAAATGTGTTGTTACTTTTATTAAATACATTTTGTTTTTTTTAACGTATATTTATAACACTGGCTGTCCCGAATAATATACGAATAAATAAATCACGGAGATGTTTGTTTTGAGTTTGCGGGTAAAATCTAGTTAGTAAATTAAAAAAAAAAAACTTCATTAAGAGACATAACTGAAATATTTATAAAGCAAATACAAATCTCTTGACCGGTTCGCGAAAAAAAATCCGAAGCGTGATAAAGTTATGGAAATTGGATTCAAAGAAATAAACGAAGTCGATTTCAGATGCAATTTATTTATTTACTGTACAAATGTTGGGTAAAAATGTAGTAACTGTGATATTTTTAATAATTTACAAAAGTTAATAAAAATATTGTTACTGTAATATTGTTATGTTATGTTTGTTTATTACTCTTCATTAAAACCACATTTTACAAAAACAATTGTCTGAATGTATTCAATATTTATTTATATCTGTGAATTTTTCACAGTATATTTAAATAAAATGTATTTAATGAAAGTAAGAATTTGCTCAGGTGTTCCAATTAAGCAGTTACGCAAGTGAAGAATTTATAAATGAACATATTTTTATTTTAATAAAATAGACCTCTGGTCACTTTATCGATCTAGTGGAAGTGCCTGTGCACCGTGAGGTCTGGAGTCCCAATCGTAGTACGAACAATCACTTTGTGTATTTTCCAGTTGAAAAAAGTTTTACCTGGAAATAAAATCTATGCCTAGTATATCGATAGACTCGCTCTGTGCCCTGACACGCCATGCAATATAGCATTGCGTGTTCGCAGTGTGGTTCTTGTCATTGAAAATACTAAGATTTGATTTGATTAAACACGTGCCGCGTCGGGTCGGGTGGCGTGGCGTTTCAGTAGTATGTTTCCGCCTTTATAATAATCACAGAACAGTTGAATTTGGTTAGATAGGCATTAGCCGTCAACTATTCACTTATTACATCCCCTAATTTAAATTTAAATAATTAAAAATATTAAAAATTGTAAACCTACAAATTAGCCAATATACAATTAAATTAATCATTAAATTATATGACAACCGATCGTGAAAACAAATAAAAATAATAATAAATATGGCAAATCTTTGTAAGACAAGTCACAAATACTTATTTTAGTAAAATGACCAAAACCAAGCCCACTGAGTTTGACTCGCTGGATCTACTCAGAAATGGGTCGCGCCGCGTAGTATCCAGTGGTAAAGTAAAGCCCGCTGAGTTTGTTCGCCGGGTCTTCTCAGTCAGGGCCGCGTTGGATCCGGCAGTAAACCTAAGCATACGGGACGTTTCGGAAATACTTATGGTCGTTGTCTCAAGTTGGACCCAAAACAAGCCCACTGAGTCTTATTCGCTGGATATACTCAGGACTGGGTCGCGTCGCGTAGTTCCAGTGGTAGTGTAAGCCCACTGAATTTGTTTCGCCGGGTCTTCTCAGAAAAGGCCGCGTTGGATCCGGTGGTAACAATAAACCGCTACGCACCGTCGTGATAATATTCATGGTCCACTAATAATTTAATTTAATTTGACTAACGTAAATAATGTATTTCCTTGCAAAATAAATTATCATAAATTCATAACTAATACTTTAAATAAAATATGAATAAAAACTAAATAAATAAAACAAATTATAAATAAAAATAAAATTAATTTAAAAATAAATAAATAAAAGCAAGAAATTAAAATAATTAATACTAAGTATAGAAAATATATTATATATAGAGATTAAGTTCTATGTGTAGTGACTTGTCATAAGAGCTCTTAAATTGCCTACGTGACAAATAAATACATTTCATTTCATTTCAAATACATTTCATTTCATTTCATTTCTGTATCAGCCCATATACGTCCCACTGCAGGGCACGGGCCTCCTCTACAATCGATAGTACGATTGAGAGTGGTTAGGCCATATAGTCCACCACGCTGGCCTAGTGCGGGTTGGCGGACTTACATACCATAGAAATTCTTATAAACCGCTATGGTATGCAGGTTTCCTCACGATGTTTTCCTTCACCGTTTTAGTGCGTTATTTCATTTAAATTGTATCAAAACCAGCGTCGTCGTTTGCGAAACACAAAACCTCCACAAATCCAATATAGTAAAGCTTGCAATAGTCGATTTAAAGTAACGATAAAATTATGGAAATATGTCTTTGTTATAAGACCGGAATGTATTTTATCGATATGCTTAAGGGTTTTTCCTGATCAAGTTATTTAATTATAATATTATGATGGTGTTTACTATTTACCCATCCTGATCCACTTATTTTTTATAAACTTATGTTTGCCCGACACTTTCAGTCCTCCTGTATTGCGGGTGATTGTACAAATACAAATTTCACAAACGGTCAGTCTCAAATAAACATATGTTCAAGCATCCAACCCAAAACTTGGAAAATGTAATTCAGGAATCAAAGTTATTTTACTGTTGGTAGGTTTCCATATGGTCCGCCTAGTTAGGTACTACCATGCGGTGCTATTTCTCCCCCCAAACAGCAATGTAAATGCACTGATGTGTTTCAGTTTGAAGTAAATTGTAGTCAGAGTAACTACTAGACATATTGAGATTTAACATCTTATGTCAGGATGGCGAGCGCAGTGGATTGCCAAGCATTGTTTTGTAATTCATAGTGTTGTTAGATTTTGTTACTATTGATGAGCATTCGTATCGCTTACCATCAGGCAAATGGCATGCTCCTCTCGCCATTAATTGCAAGAAAATAAAGAAGTCTGCGGCGATTTCATTTCAATATTTACACTTGTTTTATGTATTTAATTAATTCTAAGGTCAATTCGTTATACAAAGCTTTTAGTTATAAAAATATTAGATTACAACCCGCCCACGTACTTGGTTTGAAACGCCTACATAAGAACTAAGGGGCTACTCTTTAATTAGATACGAAGTTCGAATATTCGGACATTCAACGTCGATAAAAGTTTTCCACTTTTAAAAATCAATACTATTCTCTATCAAACTTACTTTTAACTCCCAACTAAGTCGATAATTATGACTAACGATAAAGGACTCGAACGTTTTATAAAGTAATTGGGCATATTCGTACAGTTTTAGGTACGATGTTCGAAGATTCGTCATCGCGTCGACGTATAGAGTAACCCCTGTATGAATAGCTAAACGTAAATATGTGTCTCATTTCGGAGCAAAGATATTGCTCTTTTCGATATTAATTCAGATATGATGCTAACGTGGAAATGATATTAAATCCGACTCGATGTTAGTGTGGTGTCAGGTCTGTACTGTTTGTGACTGTTGGGTGTATTTATTTATTTGTCTCATAAGCCTATATATTTTTACACTGCCCTCTCTCTCTCCTTTTAAATCCATCCCATAGTTGTCTGGAAGACATTGCTATAGAGCGAAAAGACCGCCATTTCTTGTTTCTGTATTGTAATTTTAGTTAGTGTACAATAAAGATTTAAATTAAAAAATATAAACCTAATAGCTTAACTTCTCATCTCTATTCATAAAATAAAATTAACTTGTATTTTATTACAATATTTATTCGCTGCATTGGAGTTCTAATCAAAATGTTATTTCTCTTGAGATGTTTAAACAGAACAAATATGTAATTCAATGCAGTATACTACAATACACTAAAGTATATAATGACACACTGCGGTATTATTCAGATAATGAAAAATACCAAATATGAAAATATAATTATTTAAAATACTAGAGATATTTCTATCTATTATGTCTAACGATGGTTGAGTCATTGCTCAAATTCTACACTTTATAAAGTACTAAGTATAAATAAATAAGTAAACACACATTTTCATTTATTCACACAACAAAGCGGCTGTAATAGTGAGTGCAACGGAATCCAAATAAAATATTCAGAGGCGAGAGTATTTCACGGACATAGATTTATCTGCCCATAACTTTGTTGCACAAGTCTGCAGAGTTTTAGACACGACCAATGAATCTAACAAAGACCATTTGACAGCGCAAACGATGTAGTTTGATATTAAATTAGATACCGGTAAAGATAAATAAACAAATACATCCAACAGTCACATACATAGTCCTGACCCCACTCTAAAATCGAGTCTTGTGTCGTGGATATCAGGAACTACGAGAGACTTTCTGTGTGACGCAAACACCCAGACCCGAAAAATACCTGTGGTTCACACAAATATTTGTTTCAGTGAGGGGATCGAGCCCTCGGCCTCTCGTTTCACAGCCTCTTCTAAACAATTCCGCCACGGAGGCTGTCAAATATCGGCCCATAACGTTGTTGCACAAGTCTACAGAGTTTTAGACACGACCAATGAATCTAACAAAGACCATTTGACAGCGCAAACGATGTAGTTTGATATTGAATTAGACACCGGTGACGATGCAGCCAGTTTGGTTAATGCTATTACGGAATTATACAAATGCCCTTACCGACCAACAACGAATTTGAAGTTTAATGAAATAACGTTGCTACGTGGACCAGCTCTGTATTCTAGCTTTGTCGTGGTGTTTCTTGAACCAGTGAAGCCAAAGTTTAATATTCAACTAACCCGGTCCGGCTTCGCCCAGGTGCAGATTTTTTTTAAATATTCTGTCGTCTATGTCTATCAGAGATAATGTAGGATTCTAGTGGCGAAACAACATTTCAAATGGGTCCTGTAATTTCAGAACCTATTTAGTTTAGATTCATAATGAAAAATTGAAGTTAGGGAATGCACAGACGATTTTACGATCCATTTTAAAGGATCAAAGCTTATAATTTTAATATTCATTTTATACGCATTGTTCATATGAATGTGGAAAAAAGCCACTTGGAATTTTCATCTGTATTGCAAAGTATTTTATCCTCGACGGGTGCAAGCATAGCTACGACGAGTTTTCGAATCGTGATAAAGATATTCATTGCAAAACTCCCAGAAATAGAAGTAAAATAGAGGATTCAAATCTATTTTTTCTATATAATTATGTATAAAATCTTACCGGTTCGCTGTTAATAAAAAAGGACAGGTTGGCAGGCGGCAGGGAGTTGTAGCTGGCGCACTCCACTCTCAGCGTGTTGCCGACGCGATACCTCCGCTTCAGACCGAACATCGCCGGCCCTTTTTTAGGCAGCACTGACAATAAGAATAAATGCATTAGTTTATTGAAATAAAACTATTATTTATGGATTTTATCGCGGATTTAGTTACATAACATTTTTTACTTCCCGACGCGACGTTTCGGTTACTTTACAGCTCTCAATAGTTCGTAGTTAGTAATAGTCTGAATAGTTTTATTTCAATGTGTAACATTCGCATAAATCATAGGAACCAATATGAATTAGTTTATATTTAAATCCTTTAAATGTAATTTGAAAACATTTTATTTCATCTACTAGTCGATACTACAGCGATACGAGTCGCTGTTGTAAATGATTAATTTGCTTGGTTCTCCCCTGATGAGGAATGACTGCGTAGGTTGTAGGCTGATCTTAGTACTTATCACATGATTGTAAGTTCGTAAAGCCGCATTATAGTTATATTTCCCACAGTTGGGATTTGCTATTTCGGGGCGCTACCACTGTCTTACAAGATATTGACGTGAAGTGACAGTTTTGTCACGTTTCGTTCTATCAGTGAGATTGCCGGATGCCCAATAGCCCTTTTCTCTTCCCATCCTTTTCCGTCCCGCTCTCCTCCCGATTTAATGGGCCAGCAAAACATTTATGATCCAAGCAATCTATTGTATCAGTAATATCAGTATCAGCCCATATACGTTCCACTGCAGAGCACAGGCCTACTCTACAATCGATAGTACGATTGAGAGTGGTTAGGCAATATAGTCCACCACGCTGGCCCAGTGCTGGTTGGCGGACTTACATACCATAGAAATTCTTATAAACCGCTATGGTAATCTATTGTATAAAAAAAATATATACATATTCGTACGACACACACTGTCCTAAATAAAATCAACGCACGCTGACACTTTGCTTACAGTGTTTCGATTGGTAAACGCGATTTCCATAGTTCCAATATCCTCTACTGCTGCCATATATTTTTCGTTTCTTCTCACTCCTATTGTGGCTTACAACCCATTACTCCAACGCAACTTAAATATTTATATTGCACCTAACTACGCAAGTCCCACAGCAGAAATATACTGACTAACGGCCATTCTCTATATACTATCTATCTTTAACAATAGATTATAATAGCTACCATTACTATGTTGGTACAATTTTACGCTTCTTTAAACAAAAATATGTATTTCTCTTACCTAGCTGTATATACATATTGAAACCAAATCTATAACCCTCTATTTTTGTAAAATAACGCATAAAATACATCAAAATATCCAATGAAATGTCTTGTAGAAAGATAGATAGATTATAGAACAGCTGTAAGTAAGGCGTATGTAGTTAAAATGGCGTTTGAGTATTCAGGCGTAAGCGTTGTAAATGTCCACGGGCGTTAGTAATCACTTAGCATGAAGTGAACTATTTGCTCGTTTACCAGACCTATGTTACAACAAAAAAGTGTGACAAATGCTCCTAGCGCACTTTAGTAAACGAACTCATAATATTGTGGCTCGTATCTATCACAGTTTTTACCTTAGCGAAGCCATGACAGCTAATTTAATCATATAAAGCTGTGTACTCACTACCGAGCCATAACCGTAGCCGTTGCCATGAATGTATACGTAATCAAAAAACATAATATGTACGTGAAACGCAGGCCTGCTGCGAGTTGTAAGCCGAGTATCGACTTTGCGAGGCTGACTCGCGAGACATAATTTGCGAACCAGTCTCGCCGTGTGGAGATGCGTTTGCCTCGCGAGCCAATCCGAACATCGCCTCTTTACTCACTGCTCAACTGAGCAACGTCGCGAACAGACTCGCGAGCCGTGACGTGATGTCGATACACGGCTTTACGTATACGTCTCACAGCAAGCCAAGAATTTCATGGTATTTTGTTACAGTAACATTGTACGTAAACGTAAATGTTTCTGTTAACAAAAATATCGTGTGTACGTGGTTCCCGATCCTACACTGTAACACGGATCCTACACAATAACGAGGTTCTAATGTGTACAACATTAGAACCTCGTTATTGTCTCAAGCAAGTTAAACTTACAGTTCGCGTCTAAGTTCCCAAGTTTGCATCCGAATTGCTGCCCTTTGTCAACCAATATCGGTAGAACTTACCATCACAATCAGATTTTATATTGAATTGTACCTTACAGTATTGTTTTAATTTTCAAAACACGTAGTGGAAATCGTACACAAAGTATTTTTATCGCTTTTTGTTTAAAGCTGCGGTAGCTGCGGTGTGAAATATTTTTAGATTCGTTCCGTCTGTTATAAACGTCAAATGTGCTGCGATGATTTATCTGATCCGACAAGCCTTTTGTTACGTTTATTTGTAAGCATTTATTTTTCTTTAATTCCATATGTGGCATGTGCTGGAACTGGACAATTGGTAACACTAGTGACATGTTCCTAGTATGTTATACTCTCGTGGCTTCATGCCCAAAAAATATAGTGACAATTTCATCTAAATAATAAAATTCTATTTTCCATTCCTTGAATAGATTCCCAAGTCAAGTCAAGAGGCCAAGTCAGTTTATGCTTTCGTTTTCAGCTATAATATTACAGAATTATTTTTCTGATCAAATCGTTTTTAAAAGAGAGTAGCTAGTCAGAATTTAAATTAATCACACTGGCGTGATACGGTTGATATAGATTTTAAATACCCTCCAATTTGTTTGAACAATATAACACGTTTTCCCATTTTTTCTAAGGATACATTCCAAATGTCAGCATTTGAAATGACCATTAGTTTGTCAGTCGCATTATGATAAGTGATTGTTTAAAACGCACTAATATTAAGTTATGTGTTAGTTAGACGTGATTTACAGTTTTTTTTCTTTCTTGATGCCCCGACTTCAATTTTAAACAATGGAATTGATGCCGTATTCATACCATGTAAGTTTGAATATCCTTTGCTGAAACATTAAATCCTTTGCCAAGAATGCCGTTCTGGTATGCGCTGACCATAACAAGCTGTCCAATATTAAAACTTTATGACTAGTATTCTCTACGCAATTCCACTAGTCAAAAATACACGCAAACTTACGCATAAAATCTCTATACACGCTTGTAGAACGTTTTATATAGCTGAGGGCTCATTACGCGATTGCTTGATAATGTCGGAGTAGGACAAGCTACTTACCGACGACGTACATGTGCATGTGCACTTGAGCCGTCTGGAAGGAAGGCGCGTCGGCGGACACTTCGCATGTGTACCTCCCGTTCGCCGTCTGCGTCGCCGCTTCTATGGTAATGCGTTGTGCGTCACTCTCGTCTCGCTGGAACAAAACATTGTTTTTTTTTTTGTTTTTGTTTTTAGGAAGACTTACATACTAATACAAATATATAGAACTAAAGTATAATCTAACATTATTGCTAATAATAAGTCTCCATACATAATTAACAATTCAGAGCACCGATTTAAAAAACAGAAATCTGTTACCCATGCAACTTCGCACTTTCAATGTAATTAATTTCGAGTTTAAATTGAAATAAAAACAGTCCGCCCCGTGACCACGAAAGCTGTAAAGTAATCGAAACGTCTGGAAATTAAAAAATTGAACCAAATGCACGATAAAACCCGTAAATAATAGTTTTATTTCAATGTGTAACATTCGCGTAAATATAAGAAACCATTATTCGAGTTTAAAATTAGATATCGCTTTTTTTTGGATGTTTATTTTTATACTTTTATTAACTTATATGAATTATATGCGATGTCCTAAACTGTGAAAACAATGACAATGGAGGGTCCATTGTAATTTTAATGTAATTTAAATACCTAACATAATCTTTATTTTAACTGTTTAAATTATGTTATTGATTACTAAGTTCAAAACAAATATTCAGTGTAAGATTACGAAATTAATTTGAAATGTTGAAAGCACCTATAAATTCACAAATTCATATTACTATTTTGTTTATTCAGAAACTCGATTAATATCAATAAGCGTAATTACGATCAAATGATTCGAAAACCCGAGGAAATTCAAATACGTGACCATTAATAGCAAACTGTACCTTGGCAGCTAATTAGTACCCTCCTTCAACTGGTACGCTCTGCTCTAACTTTGTAAGCAATTTGACAACTTCTCGCAATAGTTATTACGTGGTGAGCAAATAACCTATGATGACTCCGAATCTTGCTTCTAAACACTAACAGCCTATAATAATTAAATTAAATAAAACACGTCATGTGTTAGTGTTAGTAGATGATACGAGTCTATTAGTTTCATATTAGTGCAAAGACGACTAAAATTGAGCATGATTGATGTATAAATGAAATTGTTACATACAGATATAAAAAATAATAGCAGATCGCTTGCTGTACGGAGCAATAAGCTGGCCTGTACATTTTCGCGAGCTATAAAGCGAGTAAAGATAACCTTATTCAGTTTTTCCTCTCAGTCTTTTTACTCTAGCAGTCTCTCAATCCGGTACACGCAACATTTATCATCCTGCGTATTCAATATAACGATGCTTTCAGAATGCTGTCGACGCTGCCTCGATGCTGTAGCACATTTGATGTTTGTCAAAGCACATTTTGATGGTTTTCACGAAATAATGCTTAATAACGATTGCTTTAGAGACTAATAGGAGCTGTAAAATAATTTTGCTCATTTACTAACATAGTCTTTTAAGCCACTCTTTGTTACTAACGCACATATGAAACGTTTTAAATAAGTTGTAAGTCTGGTTAAGTTTTTTTGCGAATAATTCCTTTTCTCAATCATAGCGATGGCTGTCCGCCTAGGATGCAAAGTGAAAATTAGATGAAAATGTAAAATTGCTGCTAATTGTAAACAGCTTCCTCCAGCTCTTTATGGACACTTCTGGTTAAGACCCATCTTCACCAATCAACATCCTAAGAGTTACATTACTGATAGTAGTAGTGAAAGTATATTTTTCAAAGAAATTGATAATATATTTGCCATTGGCATGGAATGGATCAATCATTACCTGAGAACGGTCTTACTGCAATCTGTATCTGTATCAGTCCATATACGTCCCCTTGCAGGGCACGAGCCTAATCTACACTCGAGAATTCTATTGAAGGTATTTCTGCCATATAGTTCATCACGCTGGCCTTGTGCAGGTTGGCGGACTTACACACCATAGTAATTTTACAAATCGCTATGGTATAAAGGTTTCTTCGCAATGTCTTCCTTCACCGTTCTAGAGCGCAGTGATTGACTATCAATACCTATATGACTCCGAAAAGTCAGATGTACATGTGTCAGATGCCCTGGGATTTGAACCCGCGACCACCGGGAACATGTTGGCAGCCGCGCCTCGTCCATTAACAACAAGCCACCTCGCGCTTACAGCAATACCGAATGTTAATTTTTTTCCAATTTGCAAATTCTTATATGAATTGCCTGTTAACGGAAATTTGTGTCCAGCGACATGGCAACATACCCGCGAACTGTCATATATAGAAATGGTAATGAAAGCCTCCGCAGCGCTAGTGGTTAGACGCCGCCTGTGAAACGAGAGGCTGCGAGTTCGATCCCCGCACCGAGAGAAAGGTTTGTACGGCCCACCAATACTCGTATTTCATTCAGGTCTGGGTGTTTGTGATATCGAAATGTCTCTCGTAGTTCCTGATACCCACGACACTAGACTCTATCTTAGTGTGGAGTCAGGAGTATGTATGTGACTGTTGGGTGCTATTTATTATTTATTTATTTAAATAAGCTTCGCAAAATTTGGTTGGCACTAGTGCCACCTACTCTTACCCTCACGATACGGGTGTCAGTTTATATATTCATGAACTTGAATCCTTTATGAGATCTTGTCTCTTGTGACAGTAATATATTAGTTGGATTCTACAAAAGCATCACAAACCGAAAAGAAGTACTGAAACTATTTTTAAGAAAGATGTGCCAAATTTTGTGCACGATGCGAGGCAATTTAAAAACAAAGTCGTCAGCACGAAGTATCTTCAGGGTCACCTTCATTATCTCTGCCTGCTTAATTGCTTCTTTACATTTCGCGTGGTCTACTTAGGGAAGGTTTTTCTTTGGGGTGTATGTATAAAGTATCAGTGATTATTACGTAATTATATGTAGATGTAGCGTACAGACTAAATAAAGTTGTAGGTACATGTAAATCAAGTATGAAAAATATATAAAACATATAAAAGTAAGCGAGCGTCTGCCTCCGGTCATAACACTGACAGAAGTCAGAGAAAGTGGACATATAGAGGCATAGGGGTGCGACCTCGTACATGAAAAATATTGGAAACGATTATTTCGACTCTAGCGCCACGCTCTGATGAGCGCGAGAAATTATCGTGTAAGTAGTTTAAATGGAATTATTAAATGGTGGTAATGTGCCACTAAACCAAGAAATATGTTTTGTATGTTGATAGTAAACTTCTGTAAATTTAACCAATGTCAAATTGATATTGTTTAAAATTACATGAGGTTATGAAAGATACAAATTTTAATATATTGCACGTCGAAAAGAAATTTAGTAGAGTTGCGCATCTATCTCTGTACATTTTACTAATCTATGTAGACGGGCCTCAGACACTGGAAATAGATCACTGTGTTTTATTTAAACTACCAACCTAAGCACCGGGACATCACAATAGTATTAAGATATTCGCGTCTGCCTAGATGTCGTCCACCTTGCACAAAGCATCTGACACAATATAATGATCCACACTACTGAGTCGCTTTGCGGGATCAGTCAGGGTAATAGTCAGTTTACTTACTACCGCTCGTCAAGGGGCTTTAGTCTGAATATGAGATTGGGCAGTACGTGTAATGTCGAATCAGTCGGCTTAAAAAATATGCATCTGAGGTGAGATTACTTTACTACCACTTTCCACTTTCCACCAATCTAAGAACAAAATTTTATCGGGTATTTTTTGTATATATAAGACTTTACAGTAAATAATTCTGTAGGTATTTTATCGTACAGAAAAAAAAACGAAAAACAGAAAACTCTCCAATTTGTAATTTTCAGGCTTTTTTGTTGCGATTAAAACTTACACATATTGTATTAAGTATAAAACTATAGTAATTACAACTACGAAACTAAAATAAACAAAGGAGCTAAGTTTTAATTCGCAAAGGATTGTTAGCGCACCGGCAACTGCCATTCGTGTCGGCAGGAACGTGACTAATGGCCCCCAAGCTGGCCCGTTGCTGCCTCAGCCAAGGCTGGATTACCGCCTTAAACATCCACCGTTTGCCTTAGCTGATAGCCTTTCAAATAACCATTAAGAACAACTATTTGTACAGCAATTCCATCTAATAATGAATTTGGTATTAATAATCAAAAAACTGGTTTAGAAAAGAGCAACATTAGAGTTTCTTGCCCATTCTTCTCTGGTGAAAACCGCTTTCCGAGCCGGGTGGTAGATAAAAAAAATGACTGAATCTTAACTACGTAGAACATATAATAATCGATTCAATAAATTATTTTCATTTTCATAATTATAAACAATTATTTTGCGCAATAATTGCAATGGACATGGATGCTGCAATGTATATGTTACTGTAAAAGCTCGAACTACGGTTAATCTTAAGATTTAAGTGTAAATCTTAGGATTTACCGACATGAGTTGGTAAATGTAAGTATTTCTGTAAATACGACGATTTTTTCGAGCTTTTACCATTCGAATTCAGTATATGCTAGGTTTTACCACTGTCAGCTGGTATATGTTGGTTTTAGGAATAAAACAATGAGTAATTCTTAATTATTTACTTTAATGAACTATTAGACAAAACAGGTAATAGTATTATAAAGGTATCATATGGTAGTAATAAGTACAAACTAATACCAACTTATTTAAATTATTTTGAAAAAACACATAACGTATATCTCTGAATATCTCATTCTCTATCATATCTATCTAACTGAATCAGTAGTTTTCTATTTGGAATTTAACAACGAAATACAAACATAATGCTTACATAAGCTAGTCTAACTTAATAATTATTTTTCTTATTATTTGGTTTAGAAGTAAAAAAAGACAATCAAATGTAATTGATTAATAGGTCGTGGTCTAAAATAGGTTGGCACGATTTGAGGAGTAAAAACTATTAGAGGTGGTATACTAATGATACTAAAAATATGTTCCGGTGGTAGATAGTGTAACACCTTTGCGGGTTAAATAGGTCGACTTTGTCCCAAAACTGACTTAGAGCACCCCTACTTCACGTAGACTTTTGGGTACTACCCCTAGAGTGTTTATAAAAAGCCGGAGGCGTGGAGGGAGAGCAGCCCCCGCCTGCCGTAACTAAGGATAGGCGACCGTGCGAGCCGTAGCGGCTGAGGCTGGTCGCCGGAGGCGACCAGCAAGCCGAAGCTGCGGAGGTGAGCGTTGGTGCCTATCCTTTGTTACGCAGGGCGAAGGGGCTGCACTTCCCGCAGCGCCGGAGACGTTGCAGAAGCAACTTTTGTTTTGACAACAAGTATTTTGAGGTTAGGTTACTTTAATTGGGTTTTCTCAGGAATGGTGCGTTACCTTTTCATGGGAGTGGTACCCGGTAATTAGGGCACTCCCCCCTACCCCCCCAAAACATTTCACTTGTTACAACACGGATTGCTATTGTGGCATTTAGAATTACAAAGTAATCCTGATGATCTGCAGGTGCATTTTTTCGTCGAGCATTTTTTTTGAAATTTACATTTTTTGAATCTTAGCCCTGTTTTTCAACATTTACCTTGCCATTAATGTAAATCCTAAGATTTACTAACGGAATGGTGGTAAGAGTTCGAATCGCAAACCTTTTGGGACATTTACCATTAGGAATTGGTAGATCTTAGGTTTTACTGGAATATCTTAGGATTTACTGCAGTTCGAGCTTTTACAGTAACATATACAAAAATATAATAAGGAATATTAAACGTAAAAAAATAGTATATCAAATAATAATGTCCATTTGATAACTTTGTCGTGATGTATTCAGATAAAAATATGTTTGGTAAATGTAAGTTGATATAAATTTTATAAGAAATCAATATAATGCAAGCCAAAATACAATTTAACTCTTTTTATCGGTATATATTATACGTAGGGATTTATTGTGCATCCTACAACTTGGCAAAAAAGAGTACGCTGCGGTGACAACCGGTAATACAAAAAAGCAATTATGGCAACACTATTAAAAATGTCATTGTGTTCGTTGAATAATTTTATGCGTACGTATTTCTATACATTTTTGTATTGTGATTTAAAATAAACAAAGAGACTATTAACAACAATACATCAAAATAACAAGTATCTGAACATTTTCCGTCATAGTATATCGGTTTGCCATATTAATATTATAAACTATATGGCCTAACCACTGTCAATCGTACTGTCGATTGTAGAGTAGGTCCGTGCCTTGCAATGGGACGTATATGGGCTAATGGCTTAATTGTACAGTTACCAAGTTGAGGTCTTGGGTTCTAATCCCGAGTTGGGCAAAGAACTATTGAATTTTTCTAAGGATTATCAGCATGTCCTGACTACATGCTACATGATTTGTGCCCACGATGTGGGAGAGAACATACATGACAAAATGTGAGTGACCTGGCAACTCTGCCTACCCCTTCTGGAAAAAGGCGTGAATTTATATATGTATATATGCTTTTAAAAATATGAAACAATATAAAAATGTCGTCTTTCTCTTGTGTTCACACCATTAGCGAGAGTGGTTCAGGATAATCTATTTACAAACATGTTTTGCAAAGGTAGGTAAGTTAAATCTGAAATGTTACGCCTAATACCTTTGGGCATTACACTTGCAAAAGTACTTTTTTAGAAATGGATTGGATTGGACCTTTATATTTGTTTTTATAGAAGTTTAATCAAGCAAATATGAATACTTTTGTGCTTAAAAAAAACATTATTACATCAATATTACGCTTAGAGTTCTTACTATTAATTTAAAATACAAAATTATTACAATTATTTCTTTAGTATTTAGTTGTCTTCGTAATAAAAAAATACAATTACCACGCAGGCTTAATATCTAGACTGAACGTGAATAAAACGACAGTTATTACAACTACGTGTATTATAAAATAAATTATTATCCAAATACTATTTTATTCTTATTCTAAAACCGCAAATTAAAACTTTCCAGATCATTCGAAATTTAATACATAAATTCCTCCGGCAATATTCGAGAACGCTCGAGATTTTCATTAAAATCTTAATTTACTTGAAATTGTGTGCTCTCCTTCGTAGTTATATCACCGGCTTATGGCTTGTGATGTAAACAATTATCTGTGAGTTTAATTTTAACATTAAGCACACATTAATACTCTCGCCTTTATTCATAGAGTTTAACACTGTTTCAACCAAGCTTCAAATAATAAAAGCTATCAAGTATCTTAAAATGAAGACTACTGAAGATAAATGGGGTTATCTGTCAAAGCTCTAGAGGCTATTATTGTTAGTATTGCTCCGATATTAGCTTCTATTTTAATTCCTGTATAAGTGTCGGTATCTTTCCCGACCTTATGAAAATTAGTAAAGTTGTGCCCATTTTTAAATCTGGTTGTTCAATAATCCATCAAATTATAGACCCGTTTCTATACTACCGCAAAATCTTTGAAAAGATAATGCTTAACCAAATGTTAGTACGTTTTGACAACAATAAGATATTACATAGGAATCAATTTGGTTTCACAAAGGGTCGTTCAACTCAAGATGCTGGGACATCTTTAATCAAATCGTTCCTGGAAGCCTGGGAAACATCTCAAGATGCTCTGGGAGTATTTTATGATCTCCCAAGGCATTCAACTGTGTTCACTACCAAACACTTATTATGAAACAATGTTACTATAGCATCGGTAGTATGTACTTCACTTGATCTTGTAATGTCTTATTTGTCGGGTCGGGAACAAAGAGTTTCTTTGGATGGGATCACTTCAGGAGGATCAAAAGTTAAAAGTTAATTGGGGTTCCTCAAGGTTCCTTTTTGTTCTTAGTCTATAAAACTAACCTTCCTTACACGGTGGAGAAGTGGTCAGACATAGTTTTATTTGTTGACGACACGGCAATTATTTTTAAAGTAAGCCGGAAATATTTTTCTTGATATTCCTAATAATTTTCTTAATTTAATTTCTGGTTGGTTTTCGCCTAATAATCTGTTGTTATATGCCGGGAAGACTATGCATCCGCTTGCTTGCTTTGCATTACTAAACGTTGCAAGCGTAAACTCGCGCACTGAAATAAGTTCGGAAATCTAAAGAAGATTGGTAAAACCTTTGTTCATTAAATTCTTGAGCGTCTATAAATTTCATGTATAAAAATATTAATAATTAATTTTCGAAGTAATTTTGGTGCCTAGCTCACGGCGAACCTAAGCCTGAATTAAAAGAACACATTTTTCACAAATCTCTATTGATATTTACTTTATTTTCATTGGAGAGGCGTTATGTCGTTTCAATGTTGCCATTGTTAAAATATAAGTTTGACTGTCTTCCTTGCATTATCTTTCTCAGATAATTTATGTAAAAGAAATAGTGCAGTGAACTGAGAACAGCAAAATAATCACTGATTAAATAAAGGAATGACAATTCTATTATATCTCCCGAAAGTGCTATTGTGCAAAGTAATATGTAATATAGTTGTCCTCTCCATACTTTTTATTTCATTGGGTATGATATGTATTACTATTAGATTAGTAATATAAATAAGTACTCGGTGTTAATTTGCGTGAAACATATGTATTTTTACTTTTATTTGTAGGTCTTAACTTTGCGTCACGCCAACGTTGGAACAAAATTACATTAACTACCTACAGAGTTTGACAAGACATAGATAACCTGTAAAACTTTAAAGTGGAATATCTTTTTTCCCAGGCTTGCTACAATAGTAAACCCTAGGTAAGAATTGTTAAGGAATTCGGAATCTATATTTTAAAATATTTTTCATCTCAAGACACACAAAGAAAATTACAACAAAAAATTGTATGGAGGATTATCATTGTTCTTTAGTTAGTTCTACGGTTTTTTTAGGGATAACTTTAGATAATAAGTTGCAATGGGGTCCTCAAAAAGAGACATTATTAGGTAAACTGAGTAACGTTCACGACCCGAAAAATAAGAAAATTTACTGATGTGGCAACATGGCGGCCTATGTTCAGCTGTGAACTCTCTGTGTCTGACGAGAAAAAAATATTATTGTTCTATATTTCCATTCTTCCTGTTTCATTTTAAGCAATTAATCAACCAATTAGATACGAGTGCCAGTACAAAGATAGTTTTGTGTATAAGCCAATGTTGACAACCCTAGCGCGACCGCCAAGTTTAGGTATGAAAAGTGACGTACATATATGAGATTGACTTCTGTGTCTAACTATTTTGTGCTAAAACTGAGAATTTATCTGCATTTAGCACTGGAATTTAAGTAAAGTTTAATCTAGGATTATGCTTAACTGCAGAAAGTGCGACGCATGTGGAATTTATTTTCTCTTGGATGGTGAAATTCGTAGAATATGGCTAGCTAAAACTTTTAAATCGACTCGTCATGGCATTTCAGTCATAAACAACAACAACAGCAAGCCTGAATTAATTCTAAACATTAACAACGCTTGGAATTAAAAAGCGTTGTTATACCTTGATTTGAAACTATTTATTCTTCCATTTTTCTCCCTGTGTGTACAGAGCCACCCACAGTTTAAAATAAGTTTCAATTTGCCGAGATACGATCAACAATATCAATAAAACCTAAAACTGAGGGGCACTTCCCCTTTCTATTAAATCTTTATATTGTTCTCGTACGGTGCGGTTGCCCCAGGAGGAAATCTTTGATACACATCTCCCTAGGTGTGGTTTCATTCATTACCGCCTTACAATACGAGGCGAATACAATGTTCTAAATCGAGCAATAAATAATTGAACCCACCGTTTTTGTTAATTTTATTTTTTTATTCAATTATGAATTAGCCTTATTCGTGTCTATGAAAATATTTATGTGTATCAATGTTTAAAGCATGTGTAATACTAACGAATAAAGCATATTAATTGCCATGGGGATAATAAACCCAAGACCTGCATCAGCCCATACACGTCCCACTGCAGGGCACGGGCCTGCTCTACAATCGAGAGTACGATTGAGAGTGGTTAGGCCATATAGTCCACCACGCTGGCCAAGTGCGAGTTGGCGGACTTACATACCATAGAAATTCTTATAAATCGCTATGATATGCAGGTTTCCTCACGATGTTTTCCTTCACCGTTTTTAACCAAACAGTCACATATTCCATATAATATTGTATATAAGGATTTATATATATATATATTCCTTAGTCCGGTATACGCGGAAAAAGGTCACCTGATGGATAGTGACCACTAACACCCATGATCATCCACAACCCGTGGATCATAGATGTGTCGAAACGGGTATTAGAAATATATGAGATATATAAAGAACAAAAAGACCACATACGTCATACATAAAGAAGGCGTGAGCTTTTTACCAGAAGGGGAAGGCAGAGGTGCTACAAGAACAACCACATTTCGCCTTGTAGGTTCCGTTCCACGGTGTGGTAGGGGGTGAGCCTATCACCACATCGGGCACAAATTCGTGACTCCGGGCTAATAATGAACAAAAATTCCAACATCACTTTTGGGATTAAAACCTCACCTTCGTAATCGTACAACGTGAATCGTGAACAACGAAGTCATTAGGGCAGACGAGAAAGAAAAAGAGAGTGTTGATAGTCTCACTGACTGAACCAAACATGGCAATGAAGCAAATTCTTTAAATTGCGACACTATTGTACCCGAGTGCTAAAACGGACCCAATCTGCCTGCTTTCAAGACCCGGTATGGTATTTCTAATAGCAACTTACTAGATACTCTATCGTATTTTCTGAAAATACTTCTTGTCCTGGTGGAAGGTCTCCCATATGTGAGAGGCTGCCTGGATAAATAAACCACCACAATGTCTATTTCTCCAGCCCAACAGCAGTGTAAATGCAATGTTGTGTTCTACTTTGAAGGACGTTGTAGCCTTAGTAACTACTGGATATACTAAGACTTAAGATCTAGTGTCTCAGGATGGCAAGTTTCGTTTGTTTTTGATACTGTCTATGAGCGGTCATCTCGCGTACCTTCAAAACGAACGGCCTGTGCCAAATGCCCGTCTCGAAATTCATTGCAATATAAATAAAGAATTACGCTATCCCTGACGGAAAAATCCACTACAACTCCATTTCATTCGCTACTTAAATATCAATTCGGATCTTATGCACCAACATCCTCCAACTCACATACAACTTTGGAAAAGAATGGAATTGTTGAACAATTCAATACTTCCCGCGATCAGAATAAAAACTTTGTTAATATCACACACGGATTCTCGATCTAGTGCAGAATCATAATGACACCGTTGACCTAGTTATGAGTTTTTGCTGGTCTGAAACCGCCGTTTTATAGAACAAGACACACATTGCATGTTCTATTTTATTTATTTTATTAAACTAGTGGCTACAGTAAAATATTATGTTTTGTTTTCTTAGCTCAAACTGAATTTAAATGTCATTCGACAGGGACTAAATATTTGATACTTAAAATTGGTTTTAAAACTGTGATTGAGTAAGTGCGTAACTGCATAATACCTTATTCCGCTAAGCATTTCACTCGGATCACTAAAAAGTACTTATCTCAGTGACGAAGAATCTAAATTATGAATTCCTTTACTTATTAAAATGACGATTTACTTCACCTTAATTATTTCAACGTATGTGCGTTGAACTAATTAAGCTTAGTTGTTAGTATAAGGCATCAAAACCCCTTACATTAATATTATCTGTTCTATGTGGATTTGTTTACATTACGCCCATGAACGATACGCGAATTAAAACTATTATTTACATTATTAAACCAATGTTTATTAGCGAGATGTTTAGGTTTAATTACTTCAAACTAAGTCAGAAACTAAGGCAAATAATGAAGACACACAAACAACTTCATTAATAATTTTCATTATTAATTTGATATAGCTTTGGTCTGTGAGAACTACTTTCGAAATAATGACTTTTATTTAATGTTGACTGCCCAAAGAGAGATATGGACTTATTGTTGAAATCGATTTTATTTTATAGACTCCATAAAAAAACGAAACAGATAATTTTATAAAAGACATAATTGACAAATTTTATTTAAAATATAAGCAAATTAAAATTGTTTTCCAAATTCCCGCTACACCGGTCCGAATTGTCTCGTAACTATAATTTCATTTATGAGGAACAATTAGGTTCACAAAATATTATATTAGGTTTCGAAATACCGTCTGGAATTTGTAACGTCAGTCGACATCCCTATTATTTAATATTCTAGCTGAGAAATGTAGGACGATAATTGTTAGTGTCCTTCAGGGAGAAATACTGTAGAACTCTTCATTACCATGTCGAACATTTTCGACCCACATTCCGCCTACGAGTAATTCGTCTGAGCTAAGCCTCCAAAAGTAAGACAAATATTATAGTTAAAAACAAATGGTACATTTTTATGAGAGTTGCTTATTAAAAGAAAAGGCAATGGTAAATAAAATAATATGAGTAATTATTGAATTATATTTATAAATATAGCACTATTTTAAAATACCATTCGATCGTCAATTACTACTGTTACCAAATGAATTCCTTATGGTTAAGGTGCGAGCTAAGAATATGAAACGGGACATAAAATGCAATACAATATCATTATGTATCTGTATTAGCCCATATACATCCCACTGCAAGTCACGGGCTTTCTGTACAATTGAGAGAGGTTAGACCATATTATAGTTCACCACTTTGCCCTAGTGCGGACCTACAAATATCCAAACCGGAAAGAAATATTTGTGAGCCGTACAAACTTTTATCCCAGTGATCGAACCCGTTTCCCAGCCGGCGTCTAACCAACTGCACTACGAAGGCTGTCATAATATAAGATAATGAAGGACTTGAGCTATGAAAATAATTAATTAACACATACGATGTTCCTACATGCGTATTCGTACACAATATGTGTCTTCAATTATAAGGATATTCATTTAGCTAATAAAGCCACTCTCTCGAGCACTTGATCTATTATATTAATATTATAATTGAAACTGCGTCATCCAAAGGATTCCCAGGCTAATGGATAACATATTAATTAATCCCATAATAATATAATAGTAATAGTCTTTCCATACATGCCGTTATTTACGTATTAATCCGGGATATATCCTTCCCCTTGCAATATTACGTATTAATCGGTTCCCTTGTTTTGGCTGTGTTATAGGAGTATATTTCTGTAATCTTATTTGTTCTATGGACTGCCTTTATCACGCAGAGGGGGTCGCAGTATCTTGTCTTTTCATGTTTCAGTATGATTTAGCTTTTATGATTTTTTCAAGCAAGCAGCCGTGCTTGACATCAAACATTTTCAATAATGTACCTTCGCAACAATTACTCTGGGCTCAGCATTCATATTTTTTTCTTGGAAATTCTTGTGTAGATATCTCTGATATGTAAGTAAATTCGCCATCTTATTATTCAAATATTTGTGTGATCCACAGGTATTTGTTTCGGGTCTGGGTGTTTTTGAGACTGAAAAGTTTCTTTTAGTTCCTGATACCCACCACTCAAGACTCGATGTTAGTGTGGGGTCGGGACTGTGTATGTGACTGTTAGGTGTATTTATTATTATTTTGCGTCTTACTACCGACTCCAACGAGCCAAAATTAGCTAAACTAAATCACAAGTCGGGGTCGTGTGTCCTAGGGCACTAATACAGTATAAAACGCGCGACCTGCATATGAGGAATCGGATTTGCTTTAGATTGGGCTATTACTACCGCATTCTCCGGCCACCGTGTAACAAGACACGTACATATCAATACTTCAATTTTCCGTCTATTGTTGGCATAGCACGTAAAACCACTCAACGAATATTGACGTCTTTATTTTGTACAATATTTTATTTATTTCGAGGACAGGATGTAGGCGTGAAAGCGGAAATAATGTGATTTCTACTTTAGTTACCCGCGTGAACTGTGTCGGCAATAATTTTAATACCTTATTATTTTTCAATTCCGGTACTAAATGGCTAGCGTTAAACAGTTTTAGTCATTCCATGCGTCTTCGATTTGATCCGTAATTTACGCGGTATTGGGTGTGATTTTATTATAATTCTTTGGTTTTATGCACGGACAACAAGCAGACATTCAGCAAATTTTGGCCGTACATTGACAGTTTTGCCCGCCAGGCTTGACAGTCGGACATATTGTTTTGTTCACATATCTATTGTAATATACCATAATATGGAAAAAGTTACAGATTTACATATATTAAAGTAACTTGCAGACCGACATCTGTCCTTTAAAACACTATTCCATTTGCCAACGTCCATTAAATAATAAATAATATACTTAAATAAGTACATTTCAACCAATTAATTATTCAATGGCTTTTATTGTACTCTTTTAGTCGCATTTTACGTTTAATTTTAAATTACGAAGAATAATAAATTACATGTAAAAATTCATATGAATTAATTTTCAACTCGCTTTCCCTACTATCCTCTCTTTTAGTTTATTTTCACTACTAACTACAAAACACCTATAATTGGAATGCGGTCTGCCGGCCTGCCATTAAGCCTAGTTTTACACTTTGTGTCCGTTGGTCGATATAGGGCGGGTAAGAATATACCGGGTGTAAGAGAAACGAAGGTAGCTGATAGTACTAATGATACCTTTGATGGCGGGACACAAAAAAATAGATCTCGTTTAAAACTAACCAGTAATTGGGCTTTTCTTCTCGGTGCTCTATGTAAGGCTGGTAGACCTTACAAACATTTTATATTTTATTTGCCTCGATTTGACTGCCTCGTTGGCGTAGTTGTACTACGGTATGCTTACAAAGCTGAGGTCTCGGGTTCGAATCCCGGGTTGGGCAAAATGATATTGGATTTTTCTATTCATTATCAGCCCAGAGTCAGGAATTTGTGCCCAATATGGCGATAGGCTCGCCACCTATCACATAGTGGGACGGAACATACTGGCGAAATGTGGGTGCCCTGGCACCTCTGCCTACCCCTTCTGGGAAAAAGGCGTGAGTTTATGTATGTATGTATATTTTATTTGATATTGTCGCGAGAACTCCCGTATTGCTTCACGTCATTTACCTACCAAACGATTATAGTATTTAACTACATATACATGTGCGCGTAACTTCGAGAGAGTAAAGTTAGAGGTATATGCGTTTGACTCAAACCTATGACCGTTGTCTGGATTGTCCATTCCGCTCTCAACGTGACTATTATTTAAAGCAGACGGATGAATTAGGGCCTGACCTCACACTTATGAAATGTTTATCAAAAATCTTTTCCCATTTTTTGGTTTCTTATCGAATAATAATAGGTTGATTGACAATGAGAAATAAAATGAGTAGTTCATTGTACTCGTAGTTGATATTCATTGAAATTTATATATTTACATACAAAAAAATATAAAACTTACTTTGAACTTGTTTTATATACCTAGATAATTAAAAATTACTAGCAATTCTAATAATGCCATATAAAAATGGAAAAAATCCCAACAAAAGTATGTGTGCCTACAAAATAGGATGTATTAAAAATATCGTTATTTTATAATAAAATTACTTCGATCAGACAGTAAAGGAATAATGCCTTGGTTATTAATAATCTACATAAAAATACCTTTCCAATGATGTATCATTCATTCAGCTTGGTGCCGGTCCCAGATTAAATACATTTTTGTACCCGTTTTTCTTTCATAACTTTATATTAAAAAATGAACTACAAACTTTGACATTTTCTGATTTTTCCTGTCATATATACGCCATATAACTTTGATATACGAGTATTAAGCACAAAATACTAATTTTTTTTTGCATTATACTGTAGTGATTATTTCTTTACTTCCATTGAACAGACAGATATTTTAATCTTTATTCGGTATAATGGTCTTATCCATATAAATGTTTAATTTGGATTAAAAAATGTAAAAAGACCAAATCTACGATAAAATCCATAAATAATACTTTCATTTCAATGTTTAAAGTCTAAGAAACCATTAAGTTACAACTATATAAAAGTTCGTGGTAGGAGTAATAGAAAAAGATGCAATGCGAAAGGTTTATGCGTGCTTTCTCAGATTTACGAGAATGTGTACATTGAAATAAAATCATTATTTACGGTTTTTATCGCGGATTTGGTTTAGAGGTCTGCGGACTCCGTCCTATGACAACAAATCTGTAAAGTTAACGAAATGCGAAAGTTAAAAAATTTTTTTTTTTCCTAATCTTTTTTTTTTTTTATTGCTTTGAATGGCGAGACGAGCATGCCGTTCGCCTGATGGTAAGCGATACGACCGCTCATGAACAGTAGCAAAACCAAACAACACCTTGAATTACAAAGCAATGCTTGGCATTCCACTGCGCTCGCCATCCTGAGACATAAGATGTTAAGTCTCAATATGTCCAGTAGTTACTCTGGCTACAATGCCCTTCAACCCGAAACACAACAGTGCGTTTACACTGCTGTTTGACGGGAGAAATAGACACTGAGGTGGTACCCACCCAGATGGCCTCTCACATATGAGAGACCTACCACCAGTAAAATATAATCCGTGATAAAATACGTAATAATAGTTTTATTACAAGATTTTCATGAACAAAGGCCCAGAATGTATAATCCAACAGTCGTTCATAATGGTATAATAGTACGAACGTCCACTTTCGACCATGAGTTGAATTTAGTAAAACTATGGATATCAACATAATTTTCGGACACGCAATCGCAATAAAAGTTACAAACGACATTGCGTGTTGTTGTAATTCAGAATTAATCAGAATTCATCACAATTAAATTAGTACTAGGCCATTTAAAAGAAATACGTATTTCCAACGAAACACTTTGATTGAACAATTAATGTACTGTAACACGAATTTTAAGTAAATAGGTGTGGCATAATATAAATCATTTAACATTTTGAATCAACATTTTGTGTTACTGGTGTTAGGTGGTAAAGGCGTGTCTGTTTGTCTGTTTGGTTGTCATGGGATATTTATATTTAGTAAATTAGATCGGTAACGGACACCGGTGGTAGGTCTCTCAAATGTGAGAGGCCGCCTGGGTAGGTACCACCCCAAAGTCTATTTTTCCAACAAACAGCAGTGTAAATGCACTATTGTGTTTCGGATTGAAGGACATTGTAGCCAGAGTAACTACTGGACATACTGAGACTTATCTCATGTCTCAGGATGGTGAGCGTAGTGGAATGCCCAGCATTGCTTCGTAATTCAGGGTGTTGTTTGGTTTTTCTGCTGTTCATGAGCGGTCGTATCGCTTACCATCAGGCGAACGGCATGCTCGTCTCGCCATTCATTGCAATAAAAAATATATTCTTCTTTGCTTTATTTCTAAAACAAAGAATATTTTTAACGTTTTTGTAGGTTCTAAAACTATCCAGCAGTTCCTCATTTTTATGACTCTCTCTGATGACTTTTCCTGTATAAATTATATAATATGAAAGTCTCGGGTTCGAATCCCGGGTTGGGCAAAGGTATGTGGAATTTTCCATTTATTATCAACCTGGAGTCAGAAATTTGTGCCCAATATGGCCGTAGGTACGAATATACAAGGTTACACGTTTCGAACTTTTGTTTGTTTCAAGCAAGAAATTGCTTCAAGCAATAAGACCGCCACTTGTGCATTTTTTATTTTTTCTTGTAATCTGTCTACTTTTATGTATGTTTATTTATTTTATTTATTTATTATACTTTATATACGTTGTATACAAAGCGGACTTAATAACCAGAGGCATTATCTACCAGTCTACCTTTGGGTGATGCAGAGATGAGATGAAGTGGGCGTATAAATATTTAAAGAAGAAAAAAAATAGAAACATAAATGATAAATATGTAAATACATACGAATGAATGACACTACAATACATGATATAATATAGTGGATATATATAGTTATGTGTATGAATAATTATGACATAAATATATATCTTAAATATATATGTGTACATATATGTATGTTGTGTACAATAAAGTATTAAATAAATAAATAAATAAACGTGTGTGTCTGCTTGCACCTCTGAGCTCTGCCTTCGCCTTCTGGCAAAATGCCGAAATAAATGGCGAAATTTGGAATAGAAAATGACACTCTTTCACATGGACGTCTCAATTATGTTTAAACAGGATAAAATAGTCCTTCCGCTGTAACGTGAAAACTACAGGTCGTCAACATTCTTTTGTCGGCAAAAGCACTGTTATTAAATCAGGAGAGTCTCTCTCTGTTCACATTTCATGACATGTTAATACTATTACTAATAATTACAAGTATAAACGCTTGTGAAACGAGTAAAAACGGTGAAGGAAAACATCGTGAGGAAACCTGCATACCATAGCGATTCATAAGAATTTCTATGGTATGTAAGTCCGCCAACCACTCTCAATCGTACTCTCGATTGTAGAGTAGGCCCGTGCTCTGCCGTGGGACGTATATGGGCTGATACAGATACAGATAAACACTTGTGAATTTTAATTTTGGAAAATGTGTCTTAAACTATGCGTAAAATAGATATTTATTTTATTTTTAGCTCCAAATCTTGCCACAAGCCAATAGATGATAGACTAATAATAAGGCCGCAAGAATTGTATTGCACAACAAAATATTGTCAATTGTCAACCGATACTTTATCTGTAGGTGCAATGCAAAGAAGTTGTTATAAAACTGAATCGTATCTATCGGAGTGTCTAGTAAATAAACTGAGACAATAGACGTTGGAAAACGGAATATATTCCTGTGGGACAAATGGCAGCATAAACTTATAACCAAGATAAGGAAGCGCGTTCCATACAAATGGTGGCAATATGTCAAAGTACCAGTCTATTTAAAGTCGAGATAAAATCATATTGTGTTACATATTTTGAACCATACCAGTGATTACCGCACCGGTCCGTATTCGTTTATAAATTAATTATTGCTATCACGACACGCTTTAATTAACACAAAAACGAATTATCTGAACATTTTCACAACTTGTTACTTTTGAAGGAAACGCGAATGCCAACGCTTTACTGCCGAATATTGAATATCGAATGCTCTGTCACAATATGCATGAGACTCCAAAATAAGTAAAAATATATTTTTTGTAACCTTTATTGATACAGAAAGATACATTACCGATATATTTTTTAATTTATTTTCTCTAAATTGATATTAATAGTGAAACAGTGATATTTTAAATTTGCGACGCAATTATTTCGATACACAACGCTAATGATTGAAACGCAATGTGACGACAGCGTTCACGACCTTATGAAGTTTTAGCTTGTTGGGCGCATTGTTTTACGTTTTTTATTAAATTATGTTGTATTTTCTTTAAATTATTAATAAATTCTTGATTATTTGTGAAGAAAGATAGTTATGTAGCAATTAATATAAGTGGTTACGTGTAAGTATCGAAACGATCTCTTTCTCTACTCATCTCGCCAATTGGCAAATCAAACCGAAGACCCTTAAACTCGAAGGGCGAAGATGAATTAAAAAATAGTATGCTTTAAGAACTGGAAACTTCTTTCAACGAGTCTTCCCAGATGAATGAATGCGATGTAATACACGATGGTTCTACAACTGTTAATACTGCTGATAATAATAAGTTAAGCAATAATTGATTTCGTGTTGATCTATATGTCTTGCACCATAATAAGGCTGGGTTGACAAATAATTCGAATATGCTAACAGTGTGTCTAAACAATTATCCTTCAAAAACTATAGATCTACTCGTATTATGTATCACAGAGCATAATATGATCAGACGATATACCACAGTTACATATCCCATCATAAAAACTAGCATCGGTTTCTTGTCGAAACACTTGGATTTTAATGATCAAACAAGATTTCTATTAGATCAACTTTAATCACTTTACAAGAGTATACAAGATAAACAAAAACATAACAACCGAAAGGAAACATAACTATTCTCTTTATATCATACATTACTTGGTAGAATATACTACCAGTATTAAAGTATATTCCAATAGAAACAATAGAAGTGGTGCTCCTGTGTGTTGGTCGAGAATATTCATTCATATAAAGAGCTCAATATTATAATATTGCTATCAGTGCCCAATGCTATTGAATGTTCGGGTATTGAACTGTTGCAACATAACGTAATTATTGTTTTCATATATAGAGCCCCAAAAATACTTCTATTGATCTTGATTCTTTTAAACTTGCACTTTTTTTTTAATTAATATAGCTTGAAACATAAAAGTTATAATTTCAATAGACATAACAATGACACTCGTAAAAAAAAACAAAATAACAGCCGATTACTTGCGTCTTATAATTTACATCTCCAATTTCATACACCAACAAGGTTAGTCAGTGGCACATATTAAAGGCTGTAAAAGAGAAATAATTGAATTAGCACTCTCAAACTTATGGCTTGAATGCTGACATGTCCTGTAAAAAAATTGTTCAGTAAAATATTGACATGTCCGGAAGCGAGATTTTTCAAATAAAAACACAACATCATTTATTGAATGTCTGAGTAATTTGTCTTTCAGCGAGGTATTTGAAGCAATAAATCCTAATGATGCATTTTCCCGATTCCATAAAACCTTTATGATGTTCTATGACCTTTGCATCCTTTTAAAATGTAAAGTAACCACAAAAACGGCCTCAATGAGTGACACGAGGGATTAAGTTGTGTAGCAAACGTAGGAGAGCACTTTTGTGGAAATACAGAGCATCTCCAACGATAATAAACAAAAGTCGCTCTATATCCTACGCAAAGAGGTACAAAGCTGATTCGCAAATTAGCTTTTATATTAAAAATTCTGCTAACAAGTGTAAAACTATGTTGCAAATTATAAATAAAAATAGAAGAAGGAAAATATTAAGTCTAATAAAAGCAATGGTCAAATAGTGTCAGACCCGAAGGAAATAGCACAACTATTTAACGATCTTTATAAACGAAACTAATGGCAAAACGATCATCGCTTAACACCTTTCGTATCCAACAAAGACAATTCAATTCTATTTTTATCACACCAATAGACGCAAATGACATTTTTAAAATAATTAAATCTTTATTTTATTTATTAAGGTTCATCAACAGAAATTACAATAACATTATTGCTAGTATGGAACATACATTTGTGACACTTTCTAAATGTATTCCAGGACGATGAACACAACATGCACACAATTTAATTGGTTACATCTTATTAGATTACTATTAGATTACTAAAGATAGAATTAAGCTTAAAATATTATTACATTAACATTAATCAAAAACACGAATTTAAGAAAGCATAATAGTGACATAAATCACGAAACCTCAATGTATGACAATCTCAAGACTAAAAACATATTTTTACATACGAATACAATAGAATATAATTAAATCTAAATTAAATAAAACACAGTGATTAGACAAAACTTAACAGTATGTTTGAAAAATGTTTCCAGTACTGGTTATGATGATGTTGCAGATAAGGTCATAAAAGACATTTCACATATTTTTCCGCAATTTCTTTTCAACAGATTATGAGGATAAACAAAATATTTTTAAATTAATTTTCAGCTGAATGTATAAGCCAGGTGTATATGTTTTTACAAAATTAACTAGTTTTAAACCAGTAACGTAAAAGCAGCAAAAACCAGCTAAAATGTACGAGAGTTTGATAAGTATGCAAAAAAGTACATAAGAACAGTGAAGCGAGGCTCTCTCACTGCAAGTGTGAAATTAAAACATAAGTATTGCAGCTAGTCAAATTACTGTTACAGAATACTCGCAACTTTTATGTTGAAACATAAATTACAATCATCGCTCTTTATGACTGACTAGCTGTACCCCCGACTTCGTCCGCGTGTAATTTAATAAAACTTATTTTTTCTAAAATAAATGTAGCCTAAGTTACTCCTTATTATATCAGCTACCTGACAATAAAAGTCCCGTCAAAATCGGTCCAGTCATTTCAAAGATTAGCCGGAAAAAACAGACAGACAGACAAACAGACAAAAAAAATCTAAGGTCATTTTCGCTATAGGTATCGTGTATATAACGATATGTAGTAGGTAATTTTTTTTTTATTTTCACTTTTAAAACAGACACTTCAATTTTATTTATATGTATAGATTTACATATTCCATCACTACACTATATACTATATTGAAACGTACAATGTACAATTATTTCTGGGCTAAATAATTTTAATCAAGTGGATTTCGGTCTTTTCATCAAACAATCTAAATTTTGACCAGATGCGACTTCCAACATGTTCACGGTCGTCGCGGGTTCAAATCCCAGGGCACACCTCTGACTTCTTAGTCATCTGCGTTTTGATAATCAATCACTACGCACTAAAAAACGGTGAAGGAAAACATCGTGAGGAATCCTGCATACCATAGCAATTTGTATGAATTTTATGGTATGTAATAGTTCGCCAACCAGCACTAGGCCAGCGTGGTTGACTATATGGCCTTACCACTCTCAATCATATTCTTGATTATAGAGCACGCTCGAGTTCTGAACTGGGACGTATATGGGCTGATGGGCAATCTAAATTTTAGCAGTAGTAGGATATAATGACGTATCCGTTCAGAGCTATTACCGTAACAAAGCGTTAATCCCGCCGTAGTAACGTGCACAATTGTGTCTCGTTTCAAAATCAAATCTGTCGGTTGATCCTTCAGTTGATCGGTTCCAGACCATTAAAACTCAAAGCTGACCGACCGGAATGATACGACCGCTCATGTACAGTAGCAAAACCAAACAACCCCATGAATCACAACGCAATGCTTGGCATTCCACTACGCACCTGACACATAAGATGTTAAGCCTTTTTTTTTTGTATTGTATCAGCCCATATACGTCGCACTGTAGGACACGGGCCTACTCTACAATCGAGAGTACGATTGAGAGTGATTAGGCCATATAGTCCACGCTGGCCTAGTGCGGGTTGGCGGACTTACATACCATAAAAAAATCTTATAAATCGCTACGGTATGTAGGTTTCCTCACGATGTTTTCCTTCACCGTTTTAGTGCGTGGTGATTGACTATCAATACACACATGACTCCGAAAAGTCAGAGGTGTGCCCTGGGATTTGAACTCACGACCACCGTGAACATGTTGGCAGCCGCGTCTGGTCCGTTTACAAACAGGCCACCACGCACTCCCTATACTACCCTCATAAGCTTCATACCCCCTTATTTTTATGAAACTGCTAATCAACCTCATAAGCGTAAATTAGTTTAATCATGCTATGAGTAGATAAAACGTTCATTAATTTTGCTATTCATATTTTTTTTTACATACTTGAACTGACAAACTGACAGTAATATCAAACAAGGGTCTCGGCCATTTTCAAGTTAATGTGCTATTTAATAGCTGATAATATAAAGTTTTTGAATCATTTTTGAATTTTAACGGCATTTGAAAACTGAATAGTGGGGATTAGTGGGGATTGACCAGCCTCTTGCATCAATAGCCTTGAAACCCCAACACAAAAGTGCATTTACACTACTGCTTGACAGGAGAAATAAACATTTCAGTGCTATATACCCAGGCGGCCCCTCACATTTGAGAGATCTACCAATAATAAAACCAGCATTTGGTCAATTTACCGATAATGCAGCAAGAAACTGAAATAAATGAAGAACTGGTGGTAAAACTGAATGTAATCAATGAAATAGCAACCATGGGTCGCTGATACTATATTTAAGATTATTGGAGGATTTTAAATTATATAAGCTGTTCCTATTGGTAAGTTAGCCCTCTCAATCGAAATCTCGGTTGTAGAGAAGTACTGTTTTCAGCAGTGAGTGATTCTAACTCTACACTTATAGTATTTTAGAAAAAGCTAACCAAAAAAACGCACGACTCCCTCCAGGCAAAACAAAATGTAGTAAATTACACTGTAGTGCAAACAAAGCTTAACCCCGCAACTCCAATTCACGCATAATTTTTAATATATTTCACATGAAAAATTCATGAGTATGTTACCACGCAGTGAAACGTCCCGCGGTCACCCTAAATTAATTTACAAACATTTACTGGAATTTATAGCAACGAAATGCTTGTTAAATGTCTTGAGGGTCTTATCGTTTATCTTCTTTCCCAGCATCCTATATTCCCTACAGAAAACAATATATTTTATTCACAACATTTACTTGTATTAAATGGATTTAGCACAATTAAAATGCTGAAGGAAAGCATAGTGAGGATACCTGTATATAATGGCGATTTGTACAAAATCTCTCCGCCTCTCAAATATGAAACACCACCAGTGATTATTTCACTTAATCGGTCATAAAAAGTTGTTCTGCTTTGCGATATTAATTGAACATATTTTATACGAGTATATCTATATTTGAGACTGTAAATGACAATTTCAACAATTTCAAATATTTAATGAAAGGTTCAAATAAATTAACGCCCATTCCTTGTCTACATCAATCAAAATATTTCCCATAGAAACCATATTTTATTTGAAAAACCTCCGTCCACCAGGGTATAATGTTACATTCCTTTACAATAGCTACATGGATAATGGCTCACAATTTCAATTCGAAAGCTTCAAACGGATATGGAACAAAGCCATTTATTCCAAGCAATAAGGTATTCAACTAGAGCGGACATCGGAAACAAAATCTGAGCGCTTGTACTTGGCACTTGGGGAGCGAACGGAGCCAAGGTAGATAAAATTAAAATTAAATTGTTATAATAATGCCTAGTGCGCAGTTGTACTACTGATTACAAGGCCGGGGTGTCGGGTTCGAATCGCGGGGCGGGCATAGTGATGTTAAATTTTTCTATTTCCTATCCCACTTATTTTATATTAAACTGATTTTAACTTTTAAACTGGATATTTTACTAAAACGTGTTATTTTATGTTTTTTAAACTGCTTTCGATTATCCGACAAAACCTTTTGCAGGTCGGTGTCGGATTGTAGAATCTGTCGGATTATAAAGACCATAGTCTGGAAAATTTGTAGATAGATCAGCTTGTAATCCGACAAACTACATATCAAAGTTGCAAGATTTTATCTGTAATATAAATAACGGCGATACAAAATGTATAGTTTCATGTCGGATTATAAAGGGCGCCCGATTAGACAGGTGTCGGATTACCAGGAGTATTATTTATTTTAAATTATTTTAGCCAATCGGCTGTTATATACAAGATAGGCAGCAGACACGCAAATTATATTCTAAAATTCATCAAAAACGTAAACCTCAATGAGTAATATGTAACTTTTATTTGTAACACAGTTGGTTTTTTAATAATAAAATTAAAATTAAAAAAAAAACTTATTCAATGATTGTATTGTCGATCCTTAATAATTGTGCAAATTTTCAAATCAATCTCACTTTTTGAAGTGGGTGAAAATCAACTTTAAATATTCTGATACATAAAAGCGAAGCTAATATTTTAAGCATACATTATACATTAACTTAACCCTTTTTCCCCAGAAAGGGTAGGTAGAGTTGCTAACAGGACACTCACGTAAATAAATTCCTGACTCCAGACTAATAATGAATAGAAAAATCAAACATCACTTTGTCCAAGCCGGGATTCGAACCTAGAACCTCAGCTTTGCAATCATACCGTAGTACAACTGCACACCGAAGCAGTCTCGCTAGTATAATCGTGAATAAAAAAACTTTACCGCTTTTATTATATTAAATTGTATGTGTATATTGATATTCAACTCGGTAGAACAAAAAGCAGCGAAAATGATGCGCAATTGTTACAAAGGTTAAACACTTTGTCAAAAGTGCGTCAGTAAAATTTGTAATGAAATATGGTTAATTATGGTTTAATTTCGGTAATTATCTGACCACTTGTTGGTATTAATACTTCCATAGATGCATTATCGTCACAAAATGATGAAGATGGCACGCAGTGGAATGCCAAGTATTGCTCTGTAATACATGGTGTTGTTTGGTTTTGCTAAAGTCCAGGAGCGGTTTTATATGCAATAGAAAAAAGAAAAAAATATTGAATTTGATTTATGTTGGAAAACAATACGTAAATAATTAGTCTGGCCGTAAATACTGTTACAATAAAAAATTATGATATTTAAACATCTCAAAAAATTGTCAAGTTTTTGACATTTTTAGTTGCAGTGTGTCTGTAGTCACTTAAACTAACACCCGGCTTTGTTTTCGCAATCTTGATAAACCTTGTATGTAGTGGAAATACAGAGATTTTTAGAATAACATATCAGTTCTATTTTGAATGAAATATTTGAGTGTGTACCTTTGAGATTGCGTACGCATACGCGCAATTTTATTCGGTACACATGGTTCACAAAGTAAAGCTGACCAATGGTGCGGTGTTGTATGGTACATTTTTTATACTTTATCTTTTTTTTAATTATATGTAAATAAAAATTGTTTTCTTAATTTTCATTTAAAATTATATAAAGTATATGGCATATTTAATTTTTAAAATGTTTGATGATGTTGATTTGTATCTTTGTTAACAATTTAAATTAGATAATAATATGCATAAATATAATATTGTAAATCATTTATTCCATCATAAAATACAATAAACTTCATTAAAAAACATGTAAGCCCTTTTATCGTATGTCTATTATTTATTGAGCATGGACTTAACATTTTATGTCTCAGGATGGCGAGTGCAGTAGAATACCAGACATTGTTTTGTAATTCATGGTATTGTTTGGTTTTGCTACTGTCCATGAGCGGTCGTATTGCTAACCATCAAGCGAACGGCATGCTCGTCTAATTCAAATTTAAAAAAAATTAAGTCCACGAATTGTTTTTTATTAGCTGTATGTGGACCAATGGTGCAATTTGCTTTTAAACTTAATGGCCTATGATTTTACACACACTAATTGTTTAAAATAATTTAATTTCAGCTTAAATGTCAGGACCAGGAATAACTTTTTAATTACAAACCGCTGCTAATTAATTTGGTACCATCAATTATTTTGCTCGATTACTTTCAGACGCGCAATATCAGGATGATTTATAGGTAAAAAGATTGGCCATCGAACGGTTTTCTGACATATAAGTGCCACAGTTTAGGTAGGGCTGTTCTTTAAACGAGCTTATTGAATAGAATTCCCCTTTCCTCTTCCCACCCTTTTTCTTTCCCTTTTTTCTATGAATGGCGAGACGAGCATGCCGTTTGCCTGATGGCAAGCGATACGACCGCTCATGAACAGTAGCAAAACCAGACAACACCTTGGATTACAATGCAATGCTTGGCATTCCACTGCGCTCGCCATCCTCAAACATAAGATGCTAGGTCTGAATATGTCCAGTAGTTACTCTGGCTATAAATTCCTTCAATCCGAAACACAACAGTGCATTTACACTGCAGCTTGGCGGGAGACACAGACATTGCTGTGGTACCGACCCAGGCGGCCTCTCATATATGAGAGACCTACCACCAGTTTTCACAAAAATACAACATAGTAATAATAAAACAATTCACAAACATACATACATTTCCAGTCACATTGACGTTAGAGAAAAATATAATGAGAAGATCTGTATGCTTGTGTTATTTCCACATTGGTCTCAAAGGTATATAAAGATCATCCATTAGTAAAAATCCATTCGCTCTGAGCTATCGAAGAGGACTCGGGACCAAAGCCAAAACTCTTCCCCATTGTGAAGATGGCTCATGTTCAGACGATGAATATGATATTATACAATTTCCGCTCTAATTAAATAGACCAATGCGGTTCGATAAAGGCCATAATTAGAGCCTTTCTCACAACAATGCCGCAAATAGGTACTGCAATGAAATAACACATTGTGCACACGAAATGTATTATTACTGCTCAAATGTCATGTATTATGGACATTAATGGATACGGGATCCAGTTTTCGGTAATGAAGCCCGTGTTGCGGCCGAGCGATAAAATTTAAGTGGCCCTCACGGCCGTGAAATGTAATGATATATAGTTGTTCGTGACAACCGTTTTTCATAAGTAGACGCCTTTAATTATCAACTTGGGGTAGCTTTGTCATATGGGTACAGTTTAACGACTGTAATAAAATGTTTGTGAATGAAACGGACATGTTTTGTACAAGATTTTTTATACATTGTTTCAGTATAATTAGTTAGGGGCGTTTGTTTACCAAGTGATATAATAGAGTTAGTCCAATTTGTCTTTGTCGATATCAGAGAGAGAGGATAGGCCTCTGTCCAGCAGTGGATTTCCACGGGCTGATGATGATTTTGTTGATATCAATAAATCTTCTTTTGCATGTTTGAGGCTATAGTTGACTGTGCTGGCAATGATCGCAGACAAATGACTTCATCTTTTTGTGACATATCCTCTATATCACGATCGAATTAGATTTTACTATTCGCCAAAATTATACACTGACTAGTCGGAGTACCTAAATCTTTGGATATAACATTTTAACACCTACAAAAAAAACATTAACGGCTTTATTCATACACATTTTAATAACTTATTTTAGGTATCGAATGTTTTGTCCCTTTCATACGACTTTTGAATTCAGTTTGAGCGAAGAAGACAAAACAATCGTTTAGTAAAATAGTTTTTAAACCTGTCCATGATTAAGGCAATTAGTTTAATGCGAGCCAGAATAATATATTTTATTCCAACTGCTCTGCATTTCAACCCAAGTGCTTATCGCGCGAGTTTGAAAAACTCACGATAGAAGGATGGTTTAAACCGTTTATTCTTGCATAATGGAACTACTTTAGAACATCGATACGCTGAAAAGTCTGTTATCACTTTACGTACGTCTGCAGACTTTGTAAAAACCATCTGGGGCATCTAAACGCAACTGAGTCAGAATAAACCGTTGAATCGCTTCTCTCGATTCTTTGCACGTTCTTTATATATTTAAAAAACACAAATTACAAAACATATAACATACAACACTGCACCATCTGGTCAGCTTTGCTTTGTGAACCATGTGTACAGAATATAACTACGCAATTTCAAAGGTACACACTCAAAATAAAATTCAATTTCAAAATATTTTATCGTGGTACATAGGCGTAAACATAGGTGTAACATAGGTGTAATTTATAGTTTTTTTTTGGTTATTGTTTTGTTTTGTACAATTATATAAGGATATTTATTTAAGGTTTAGGTTAATGTTTAGTTTTTTATAATAGGCTTAAGTTTGCGTTAGCTTGCGTCTGCACGTCATGCAAGGTGATCACCGAAAATCAGCGTTGTGCTACGGCCTGCACCGCCGCGCAACATAATTGCTGAGTGATCACCTACTTGTCACAGCCACGACGTGCGAACTTCTTCTTTATTTTTATTTTTATATATAGACCTTTATGTATCTGTTTTTGTACGTCGTTTTTAATGCTTGTGGCAAATAAAACTATTTTTCTTTCTTTCTTTCTTCCTTTCTTAACATTGGTATCTGCTTCGCACAGCTATGACCCGTCATATTGGCATACAAATATTTCATTAAAAATAGAACTGATAAGTTAGTCTAAAAATATTTGTATTCCACTACTTAAATAGATACATAATTTAACTAGTAATTGAGAAAATTGCTTGTGCTAACCTCATAACTAGAATTTGTTCTTTATAAAACTTCCATCTGTTAAGCTAATTAAGAACATTAATTGGCTAAGTTTTTTAATGGATTTCAAAGTAAACTGCGAACTCCCCAAAGAAGGTGGGATATTCATTAAATGGCTTACCTAAGAGTATAACTACTGTGCACAGATTATAAAACGCAACCATTAATTAAACCTTTCAGAAAGCAATATTTTTTCTCTAGTTTTTAAAAGAAGCTCTAATAACCGTCCGTAGTAAAAGAGTATAATTAAATGAAACCGTCCTTAAACCTTTGATTGGATTAAGTATAAATAAAGTAATATAAAAAGTTAATGAAAACAGACGCTCAGTTCTTTGACTTATTGACTAGCACTAGTCTTTTATTATTCCACGTATTCCTGCTTCAGTATATTTACCACTTATATAGCGAGTGTAAGTGGGCCACCAACACCTAAGGACCAAAGCCAACCTCACCTGCTCGCGGTGCACTCTGCTGACCTTACGAACGAGGCAATGGCGAACCTTTGGTTCCCATTTATGGGTTGTGGGGGTCAGACGGCGGGTCGCCCCATGTAATACCAAAAGCTCCGTCATATCAAATGGTATGGAAAAAGGGAAAAGTGTTGGTACTGCTAGGGCGTCGCCGCAAAACGACGCGCAGGCCCATCGCCCTAAGCCTGTGACAAGTGGGCAAGGGCTACCGCGCAGGGTACGGGCGCGGCTAAAGACGCGAGTACCAACCAAGCTCCGTTTCGCCACATGGAACATTGGCTCTCTCACCGGTAAATGCCGAGAGCTTGCAGATGTTCTCGAGAGACGTCGGGTGCAAGTCGCGTTTCTTCAAGAGACGCGATGGAAGGGTGGCAAGTCTCGGGATATCGGGCAGGGTTACAAACTGATTTACAGTGGATCTCCCACTGGCCGGAACGGGGTTGCCGTAGTGTTGTCTTCGAGCGTTCGGGAGAGTATTCTTGAAGTCGACAGACGGAGTGACCGGCTTGTGCGGGTTAAAGTAATGATTGAGGGGGTTGTCACCAACTTGATCAGTGCTTACGCCCCGCAAGCTGGTTGTTCGGAGTCGGAGAAAGAAGCCTTCTGGACCCTTGTTGATGATACTATGCGTAATCTGCCCCAATCCGAGAGCATTGTGGTGGGTGGGGACCTGAATGGGCATGTAGGTGAGGACCGTCGGGAGAATGAGCGTGTTCATGGTGGCTATGGTTTGGGCGCACGTAACGCAGAGGGGGACTCTGTTCTCAGAGCCTGCCATGTGGCAGACCTGGCCGTTGTGAATACGTTCTTCCAAAAGAAACCCGAACATCTCATCACATACAAAAGCGGGTCCCACTCAACACAAATTGACTACCTGCTCATAAGGAGATGCCACATCAGCAAAGTGACCAACTGCAAGGTTATCCCGGGAGAATGTCTCACGACACAGCATCGTCTCCTTGTTATGGATGTGAAGGTAACACTGAAACCCAAAGTGACCGAGTATCGAGCACCAAGGATAAAGTGGTGGTTGCTGGATGGACCTGCTGTGCATGGTTTCCGCGAAGCTTTGATCCCCTTATTAGAAAATAGTATGGGGATCGAAGATGTGGGGGAACTGTGGGGCGGCATTCAGTCAGCAATCACCACCCTTGCGAAGTCGAAGCTCGGAACAACTAAGGGCGGTCGCACCCTTAATAGGGAGACTTGGTGGTGGAGTGGGACAGTCCGGGAGGCAATTCTCAGGAAGAAGACACTCTTCAAAAAGTGGCAAGCGACTAACTCTTCTGAAGACCGCGCTGCGTATAACCTCGCCAAATGCGCTGCAAAGCGAGCTGTGGCCAAGGCCCGACACGAGTCTCTGACTCCTCTATATGAGAAGTTGGAGACTGTGGAGGGTCAAAAGCTCATTTATCGGCTTGCAAAGACTCGGGAAAAGGCGACACTCGACATTACCAAATGTCGATGTGTCAAGGATTCCCGAGGCGCCTTGGTATGTGAGGCTAGCGCGGTGAAGGAGAGGTGGCGCTCTTACTTCCACGGTTTATTTAACACCATACCTTTGGGAGTGTCCTACCCTGGATTGCCCCCGAACCAAGGTCTTGTTGCACCTGTTGCACCTGAAGAAGTTCTCTGTAGTCTTCGTCGCATGAAGAACCGGAAAGCGGTAGGGCCTGACCATATTCCGATAGAGGCGTGGAAGTCGTTGGGGCTTCATGGTGTGGAGCTTCTTGCTGCGTTATTTAACCGCATCCTGAATACCAAAAACATGCCTGACTCATGGCGGTTGAGAGTGATAACTCCCGTATACAAGGGTAAAGGCTGTGTTCAGGAATGCGGTAATTATCGTGGCATTAAGGTCATGAGTCATACCATGAAGCTCTTCGAACGCGTCATCGAGTCCAGGCTCCGCCAAGAGTGTACTGTCTCTGAGTGTCAATATGGCTTCCGTCCTGGTAGTGGTACTACCGACCCGATATTTGCACTCAGGATGCTCGGCGAGGCATATAGGACGAAGAAGAAGCCACTGCACATGGCTTTCTTGGACCTGCAGAAGGCCTTCGACTGTGTGCCGCGACAGGCAATCTGGTGGGCGATGAGGGTGAAAGGGATACCGGAAGCCTATGTGGACATTATCAGAGACATGTACCTCCGATCCGAGTCCTTCGTTCGGACCGCCGTTGGCGATACGGATCCTTTCCCGATTGATGTCGGTGTGCACCAAGGCTCGGCGCTGAGTCCATTCCTCTTTAGTGTTGTGCTCGACGCCATTACGTCTCACATCCAGGACCCTGCGCCCTGGTTGTTGATGTATGCCGATGACATTGCACTGGTGGAGGAGGACCGGCGACTTTTGGAGCGCAGGGTCAATCGGTGGAAGGAGACGCTCGAGAGCGGTGGTCTGAAGTTAAATGTGGCGAAGACCGAGTACATGGCTTGCGGGAGTACGGACCCCCAAAGCATCGTGATAGGGAACGAACTTGCCGTGAAGACGGACAAATTCAAGTACCTTGGGTCCGTACTGCATGAGTCCGGTGACATCGACCTTGACGTCAAAGCCCGTATAAGCGCTGCTTGGGCTAAGTGGAGAGAGGTCTCAGGCATACTCTGCGACCGCAGGATGCCGATGAGGCTCAAGGGTCTCATCTATAAAAGCATCGTGCGGCCGGTGCTCCTGTATGGTTCTGAGACGTGGCCTGCCCTCAAGCGGCACGTCCAGGAGGTTCACGTCGCGGAGATGAAGATGCTGCGATGGATGTGCAACGTTACGCGTTTGGACAAAATCCGTAACGAGCACATCCGTGGCAGTCTTGGAGTCCGCGATGTGGCTGATAAACTCCAGGAATCCCGCTTGAGATGGTATGGTCACGTCCTAAGGAAACCGCAGGAGTACGTCGGTAATGTGTGCCTGAGCCTCAATATTCCCGGACCTCGACCGCGGGGTAGACCCAAGAAGCGCTGGCTCGATGTCGTCAAGGAAGATATGAGGGTCAATGGCCTTACTATTGAGGATGCCGAAGATCGGGCGAAATGGAGGAGAATTTGCCGGAAGGCGGACCCTGGCACCGGCCGGGATAACGCCAGGTAGAAGAAGAAGAAGATAGCCTTCTTATGTATCATTCAATTCAAAATATACTATACTATATACATTGCGTAGTTTTTGCTTTGACTGATTCTGACATTGAAGTCGCAGTGTGCAGGGTTCATAGAGTGGTAAACTGATGGCCACTTTCACCGGATCACTATGAAAATTTGAATTTAATTTCTATAGTATGTAAAATCCGCCAACCCGCACTATGCCAGCGTGGTAGACTATACGGTCTAACCACTCTCAATCGTAGAAGAAGCCCGTGCCCTCCAGAAGGTTCTATATGGACTGATATAGACTATGTAAATCATTGAAGGAAGCTAATTCTCAGTGGTAGACGTTTGTCTTAGTAAGGATCTAGTTATCCTGCCAAACCCGAGAATTCAACGCAATCTTCAAGTGTTAAGGCATATTAGATGATGATGACAATTATACCATTTCCGACAACATCAAAACCTCGTGACGCAATACTTTTTTAATTGGGCTTCTGAAATGCAAACACATATTGACTACTGTCACATAAAATTAATAATCAACTACATTTATTGCGCAGTTAACATTATTGCTCCGGTCAAATATGAAAATTTAGGCCAGCTCCAAATCACCGTAATAAAAACACAGGTCAACGTGTTTTGTAGCAAAAAGTTACGTCATATTTTTTAGCAATTTTCTTATCTCTCAAAATTTGCGGTTAACACAATGTAGTTCAGATAAATAATTGTTATTACTGTTTCGCTTCCCTTTTCTTGGATAACATCAAAGACTGAGATTAAGCTTAGATGTGAAAAAAACGAAAAGGTTTGACGAGAAAATTGTAATATTACCATCAATATGGCTAATGTACGATAAGAAAAATAAATCTATATTTAACATATATCTCTAGTAGTACTCTATATAATTTTCTTTAAAATATAATCAGGTATATATTATAATTTAATACAGAGTATTTTTTACATTTTATTGTTTCCTTTTTTGCTGTGGTATATTTTTAGGGAACACACCTCACTTACTTATCTTCAGTCATGTCAATTAATACATTTAAAATATGTTAAAATATTATTTATAATCACAATCATGTGAGCTTATCAATTTAAACATGAAAAGCATTGTATGTATCAGCCCATATACGTCCCACTGCAAGATACGAACTTCCTCTACGATCGAGAATACGATTGAGAGTAGTTAGGCCATATAGTCCACCCCGCTGGCCTAGTGCGGGTTGGCGAACTTACACACCATAGAATTTCTTATTAATCGCTACGGTATGTAGGTTTCCTCACAATGTTTTCCTTCACCGTTTTTGTGCGTGTTGATTGACTATCAATACACACATGACTCATAAAAGTCAGAAGTGTGACCTGGGATTCGAACCCGCGACTACCGTGAAAATATTGGTAGCCGCGTCTGGTCCGATTACCAATAGGCCACCACGCACATGAAAAGCATCCCTAGCAACATATGAGTACATATCGTGGCAAACGCAATATTGATTAGCGATGCGCACTTTGCAGCCCGGAATGTTTTCCAGCCGATTATGAAAAAGAAAATTAAATTAAATTTTTCCAAATCTGATTTGAATAATACGTATAAAACAATATTAATGAAGAGCTTAAACATTTGTTATTTTTCGAGCGGGTTGTTTATTTCAAAAACCGGCTAAGTGCGAGTCGAACTCGCGCATCGAGGGGTCCGTACAAACCTATGTGATGAAAGTAAAAAATTAACGTATCGAAATTTTTCCTGTATGTGTGCTATAAAAATGTTGTTTTATGCTAAATTTCAAAATTCTAGGTAGTTTCACTACTGTAAGTATCCTTTAGATTTTGATCCCCTTGCGAGTAGCTGCGGGTTTCAGAATATGCGGCTTAAATTGCTGTTTCTTTTGATTGCTTTGACATAGAAGTTTGATTTTGTTATAGCTTAAAGGTATTATAGACCTAAGTATTTGATATGAATTTCAATTTAATAACACTCGCGCGTTCTTCGTTCATAAGGAATGGGGTAGTAATTTCGAAATTATTCAAAATATTTTTATTATATGATGTAGCAAATAAATGTATGCTTTGTTACTTTGTAACAAATTTCATGTTTCATAAGTACCCCGTCGGTTTTGATTCCCTTGCGAATATTTAAATTTTTCAACGACCGTATCTTTTGATTGCGTGGACTTAGAAGTTTGATATTTCCACAGCTCCAAGGGACAGCAGACCTGAGTATTTGATATGAATTTCAACTTGATACCTTCATGCGTTCTTGAGGAAAAGGGTATTGACAGACAAACGGACAACAAAGTGATCCTATAAGGGTTCCATTTTTTTTCTTTTGAGATACGGAACCCTAGAACACCTCTTTCAGTCACAAAATTAATTATGCATCTCCTCGCAAGAACAAACACAAGAAAAAAAATATCGTGACCGTGACCGTGACCAAGGAAAGTAGGCATTCATTTTTATAAATATACAAGATTTATACAATAGTGGAACAATGAACCAATCCATGAACGAGAAACGACGAACGCATAAAAAAAAAGGAAATGAATGAATGAAATCATCTGATCAGGTGATCTTACACTGATAACTATAGAAATGTTTAAATTGATTTTATTGAATAATGGAGTATTTTTTTGACAACGAAGGAACTTCACATTTCATAAGAGCATTAACGCGTATCTCTTCAAAAATATACTTTTATTAATTTATTTTTTAATTCATATGTCCGGCAAACAAGCAAACATGTCACCTGATGTTAAGTGATCACTGCCGCCCATGAACAACCATAACGCTTGAATTATGGATGTGTTACTGGCCCATCAAATCGGGAGGAGAACTGGAAGGAAAAAGGATGGAAAGAGGGAAGGGCTATCAGGCATCCGGCAATACTTATGGTACTGTACTCAGTACCATTCTGGCCCTGAAACAATTACTAAATTATAAGTAGCAAGAATTACGAAGTATTTTTTACAACATAGAAAGGGCAAACCGGCAATCAGGTCAAACGAATGAAAATAATCACCAATCACATTTCCCATAAACATCTAAATATGGTCATAAAGCCATAAGCGATGATTACATAAGGAGCTCGATCTTTCTAGGCTTTCGTTGAAATTGCAGTACTGAATTTCTGCATAAATAATATCCACCTTTGAAAGCCTCCTAGCGCAGTCGGTTAGACGCCGGCTGTGAAACTAAACGGTGCAAGTTCGATCATTGTACTGAGACAAATATTATTTGTGTGATCCACAGGTATTTGTTTCAGATCTGGGTGTTTGCGAGGCTGAAAAAATATCTCGCAGTTTCCAATACCCACGACTAGGGCTGTACAATTTAACCGGCCAAGCCGGCTAAAAAAGTTAGCTAAGTTTATTAGCTAGCTAACCTATAGGCTTAGGTAATTTAACCGGTTAACTTAATTAGCTCAGCTAATTAGCCAACGGCTAACCGGCTAATATTTTTTTTCAGCTATTCACTGATTCCTTTTCTACAGAAAAGTTCAAAAAATAATATTAAGGTTCTTTTTTTTTGTTTTAAGAAACGATAGTCGCGAAATTTACTTATTTAATATTTTATCAATAATTTAAATAATTATGTTTCTTAAAAATAATTATGGAAGTATAAATAATAGTTTTTGGGAAATAATATAATTAAAAATAATAGAGTAGTCTTTAATAAATACTACAGAAAATTATTAGCATACAATTTTTTTTGATACAAGATTTAAATTGCGCGCGTTTTTTGTTTTTTTTTTTTTTAATGTCGTCGTTTATTTGTATAGTGGTTAGTTTTTTGGCCGATGTTTTTTGTGGGCTGTGTTTTTTTTCTAGTAGTTGTGATATGCTACAAAAATTTCATATTTTTGATATTTCTCATATAATTGAATATTATATCTCATAAAACTGAAAATTATAATTCAACAAATTAATTAAATATTTAAAATGTCATTTGTGTCATTACTATGGAATCACTTTACTCTAGTTACTAGTGGTATTGCTAAACGTAAATATTTTACAAATTTAATAATTAATTAAAGAACCATTTTCATAAATAAAATATTGTTAAGAGTTAATTAATTAAATAAATTACTTTCGTTATTTCGTTATTTTTGTCATAAAAAATCATTATTATTATTTTTTGAACCTGTCTGTGAGTAAAGAATCGGCGAATAGCTGAAAAAAGAATTAGCCGGTTAGTCGTTGGCTAATTAGCTGAGCTAATTAAGTTAACCGGTTAAATTAGCTAAGCCTATCGGTTAGCTAGCTAGTTAATTTAGCTAACTTTTTAAGCCGGCTTGGCCGGTTAAATTGTACAGCCCTACCCACGACACATCAATCGATCTAAGTGTCGGGTCAGGACTATGTACTTGACTATTCGGTGTATTTATTAATATTATGTAGACTAAAGGTACGTGTATTTTATTTTATTCTAATTTATTTAAGGACCTCCAACGAATAAGACATGATTATATATACTGAGGACGATGGTGAAACATTGTAACAGTTTACGATGTCACGTGGTCTCCAATTTTAAGAGATACAACCAGCCCAAGAACGTTAATTCTCCCTCAATTAACACTTTCAAACCAAAAACATATTCAAAATCATTTGATTCGTTTAGAAATTACGACGCTCAAACAGTGACACATACGTCGCACTTATAACACCCCTCCTATTGCGTCGGCGGTTAAAATATGACATATAATTATTATTTACTTGGCATGGCAAGTGACTGCTCAGCACCTGATGGATGGGCGAGGCTACAATATATTACAGTATGTATTATTATGAGACAATTATGATACCAATCGGTACTCGGGAAAACTATAGAAGCCTATTCAACTGCTTCTTCACACTGCAGCATAGGGACCCGCGATTACCGGTGAAAGGAAACACTTATTATTCCTATAAATGGCGAGACGAGCATACCATTCGCCTGATAGTAAGCGATACGACCGCCCATGGATACACCAAACAACACCATGAATTCAAAGAAATGCTTGGCATTCCATTAAAAAGAGACATAAGATGTCAATTTTCATGTCCAGCAGTTACTCTGGTACGTGAATTGTTCACAAACATCTAAAGAAAACAAATCCCAAGAAGACGGAAGAAAGAACTAGTTAAGATATAAACATTCAAGAGAAATAAACCTAGTCGGTAATAAAACATCCTAACACGGTAAATTAATAAAGTTACCCTCAGTCAGTGTAAGTAAAAGGTATTTCGCTTACAAAACTTACAAATTGTTTTAATAGATCTTAAAATCTGATATTATGACAGTCTCGGCTCCTCGTCATGTCTAGTAACACAATCCCTTGGTCTCGACCGTTAACCTCAATCAAGATAACGGCCTAATTTGTGAGGTACGGCCAAAATATACCGTACATTAATACCTAACGCCGACGTACAAGACTAATAAGACACGGGTCACCGTCCCAGAAGACAGCTTGCCAACAGCTCCTGTAGATTAAAATGCGCCCGCTGACCCGTATCCCGATTTTTCCACTGAAGCTGCCAAGACGGCAATTGCTCTCTTTTAAATCTGAATACCTTTACATGTGTCGTATGACGGACGGTGGAGTAAATGGGTTATGAAACGTGGACCCCGTTTAGGCAAATGTGCTCTGGGCTCTTTAATCTCTGGTTGGATTTTAGACCGACCTCGTCCGGTGACACAAATCGGCCATCATGCAGTGAGAGGTTAAAAGGTTTATTCTGGTCACGTTTCTTGTGTTTTTTAAATAATTTAAATGTGTTATAACACTTTATTAACAGGTGGTCATAATTTCCACTGTCTAAAAAACGTTCAGAAAAGAGTTTATAGTCTACCAGGTTTAGTAGAAAAACAGAACAGTCATGCACTTAAAATATGTATAAATCTACTAAAAAGACAGCCCTAATTAAAACATGCAGTATTTATAAACTGATATTTCTATTGGCCAACATATACACTTCCTGAAAATAAAATTGTCGTTTGTTTAATTTCACATCATTCGTTGCTCGCCTCGATATTTCATGGCGTTATTAAATTAAAGCGTCAAATAGGTATTATACGTTCACTCAATAGACCGCACACAAAACCTTGTTTGGTCATCATTTACTAATTTTAAATCTATATTAAAAATAAACATTTATTTAGGTTTTATTGCCATTGCTCCCAAATGATTATTAATTTTGCTTGTACTTGTAGGTAGTGTTCATTGTGTTCATATCGAGAATTCTATTTTCAAATACCTGATGTAGAGGAATGTTTAAGGATATAATAAATATATACTATAATTGAAATACGTAATAAGCTATACAAAAAGGCGAATAATAAAAGTCACGTTTAAAGCATGAAATTACCTACTTCGGGTAACTAAAACTCATAGAGCGGTTAATGAGTGCGCGGTAGAAAAGCGGGTTTTTCTTTTCAGACGATAGCTAGGCTTATACGGCTTTCAGAAAGGCATTTTTGTTTCTTTTATTGAAGTTGCCCGACATAACGCGTGAAACAGGAGAGAAAATATTCTACACTCGGCAATGTGATGTTGCGTTGGAAGAAAGAAGTCTTTTGATTTGTAAAAATAAATATATTTGTATAACGCGAATTGCCAACCCGCACTAGGCCAGCGTGGTGGACTATATGGCCTAACCACTCTCAATCGTACCCTCGATTGTAGAGTACGCCCGTGCCCTGCAGTGGGACGTATATGGGCTGATACAGTACAGTACAGAATTCTAAATTAAGAATAATATTTTAGCATAACATTGAACTGTCATACAAAGATTTTTTGTACTCGTAGTTGTCCCTGTCACATTCGTCTTTAGACATGCTATGCAGAATAGCGCAGAATGTAGGCTTTCTCAGTATTTCCACAGCGTCATATTGGAAGCGGTTTGTATCCGGAGAATTCCTGCAAATCTATTGAAACGTCTTCCGTGAACGTGAAATTGTATTTATTCCGATATGCTCCTTCCGCGTACTCGAACTTCCAATTATTATTGTCGGTCAGGGCATATAACACCTTGACGGAAAATTGACGATTATCAGAAATACTGTAAAAAAACAAACAATATGTATTTATTGTTGAAACACGAACCAATTTAAAGTTATTTTTGTATTGTTACCGGCATAAAGCACCGTCATTAACAAATAAATCCCAGGATTAACATCTACTTACGTACACGCTATTTTAATTCATTTGTCAGGTTAACCGCGCATACAACATTTATGGTGAAAAATAATTTTTAAAATTATATGATGCATTGCGAATTGATGTTTTTTGTTACATTTATTATAATAGATTGCAGGAATTTAAAGTATTATTTTGTAACAAAATGTATTTTTAAATTCTGAATTCGAAACTCATATCCGTTATTTTACTTGCCAATTTCCGAATTCGACTTTTTGGTTTATTCAACATGCATTTCGCCATATACGAATATATCAAAAACGTAATGGTATTATTTACCTCTCATTTTTAAGGTATGCATTATTTTCAAATGGTTTCCTTTACATATGGATATAAGATTTTTATACACAAGAATGCTAAAATGGTAATATTTCAATTTGATACCAATTTCCATTATTTAATAGTTTTTTCGTTTAACTCATTTAAGTTATGGATACGGAGCCACATAATATCGCTTCTAGAAATAGTTTTTATGTTAAACATAAGTATAATTGATATCTATATATAAAAACATTTTGACTTGAAAAAACGATGAACCAATTTTATTATTAGCTTTCTGTGCCAACAGTAAAAAAATCCTTCGCCGCTACCGAAAATATCTGTATGCACATTCACGTTAAAGGAAAATCTTGATGTCTCAAGAATTCTTAAAAATGCTTGGAAAATAATTTTATTGTTATCTTTTCTTATATCTTGCTTTATAAATAACATTAACCCTAATGTATTATTAAAACTAATATAAATCCAAAAAATAATGCATTGTAATAAAATAAGGTAATAAATATCCAGGAACATCCCACTGCTGAGTGATATTGAAATAGTCTACAAGTTTTTTGCAATCCTTGCCTATTTATAACTACCACCGCTTTTCAAAGCTTTGAAGAACCCGTGCAAGAAACTCCTTAAAAAGCACATTATCTACATGTTTTTTTTTTATAATGAGTTGCAAAGTATGAGAAATTTTCATTGATCCAACGCCCATTTTTATTTATTTTCTTGTTTTTTTTTTCATATATATGAATGGCGAGACGAGCTTGCCTTGCGAGCTTTGCCTGATGGTAAGCAATACGACGGCTCATGAATAGTACAAAAAAACACCTTGAATTACAAAACAATGGTTGGCATTCCACTCACCATCGTTAGATAAGGTGTTAAGAGTAGTTAATACATCAAATTTCTGCTAGTCTATCTTAATTCTGTCTGTACTTCTGTATCAGCCCATATACGTCCCACTGCAGGGCACGGGCCTACTCTACAATCGAGAGTACGATTGAGAGTGGTTAGGCCATATAGTCCACCACGCTGGCCTAGTGCGGGTTGGCGGACTTACATACCGTAGAAATTCTTATGAATCGCTATGGTGTGCAGGTTTCCTCACGATGTTTTCCTTCACCGTTTTAGTGCGTGGTGATTGACTATCAATACACACATGACTAATACTATCTTAATTGTAGTTTATTAAATATTAAATTAATAATAAAAATGCTTGTATGGCCCATAAATATTGGATTCCAATTTGGCTGTAGTGAACCCATAAATCCTCTTGTAGTTTCTGATATCCACGGTTCAACACTTTATATCATTGTACTGTTGGGACAAAACTATACTTTTGGTTTATTTGTTATTGAAAGATGTTGCTAATCCAAATAAGGTATTTGACTTCATTTTTTAATGATTTTATCAATTAAAAATGGAGTAAAATCCCATAACACACTTACAGAAAATTATATACCACAAGTGAATTAGTGTTAGCTATTGTTACTTCTTTATATTGTAATTATATTTAACAAATTACTTCGTTTCATTTTATTTTGTGGTCTGCTTCTTACCCAGTGCTGGTTAATATAAAATGTTGGAAAATTAATGTGGTACACTGCCGCTGCAATATAAGCCCAGCTTAGCGCAGGACAGTTAAAAAAACGAATAAGTACGTTTGAAATCATAAAGTAGGAGTAAAAAGGCTACAAAACAAAACTAGTGACGTCACTAGTCTGAACATGCTGTTATAGAGTGCGCGTGTGAAGGAGACACAGTAAGATGTCCCGACTGCACTCCCACTTTAAATTTTTAAATTAAAATGTTTGCCTTATTTTACTAGCTACTTTAATACTGTTGTGACAGAAATGTTTTATTTTACTGATATTTGTTTTTGCACGCAAAATAATAGAAAACTCGACCATTGTCAAATACCTTATATGAATAAAAGACAATTTTTACATTAGTTTTTATAACAAGAACTCTAGAGAATATTTTTTTAGATCAGGGCTAATTGTAATCATCCTTAAATAATGCATTTTTTTTTTGTTAAATTACGGTACCAGTAAAGAAACTACAGTCTGTTACGTATTCATAATTTCTAGTTTAAACGTAAACATATAAAATTTTATTTTGTTTGATTTATATTTTATTTAATATATCTTGAAACTTCACCTCCAAAAGATCACTTCCTGCACTTCTTTTCCTTATATTTAAATTTGACGTGTGAGACGGTCGAATTTATTTCCGAGGTCATTGTGTATGCAGTCCGCGCGTTGTATGATGTAGTAGTGTGTCGTAATAAGTTTTTCACGTGTCCTTGTTAGTAAATATTCATCAGACTGCATTAAAAACTTCAGAATGTGTTTTGCATTTGTACGTGTCACCAAGGCTTGTGAATACTTTATTTTAACGCATAATTTTGTAAAAGACGTTACAAATTTGTTGAATGCACGTTTTTTGAAAAAATTTAATATTGAATGTGTGAGTTAATTATATCCTGTTATGTGTTTTTAATTAATTATTTTTAACTCTCGTTTTATTGTAGGTGCTGTTTACAATGATATTTTATGAAAGTTTTTAGCCATTCGAGGAGTACACTGAGCACTCCGACTTTATAATTACTATCGTTCTGATTAGCTGTCGATTTTAATATTTCAGAATAACGTTTTATTTCTTGTATTTTGAACCAGTACGATTCTATTCCCGCAATATTATAAATATTAAGGTCTTTATTTATCATCTTCACGAATTTATAATTTCTGTATAAATATAGTTGGTATTCGTTGCAATTAGTATCTCACATATATGAGTTCCATCTGTCTTTTTTTTTACAATCCAATCCATTAGCCAAAGAAAGTTCACTGCTGAACATGCCTCCCACAGTGATGTCCACAGTGATCTGTTGGAGGCAGCCTGCATCCAGCCACGACCCACGACCTTTACCAGGTCGTATGACCACCTTGTGGCTGGACGGCCTATGCTGCGCTTTCCGCTACGTAGCCTCCATTCGAGAACTTTTTGGCCTAGCTTCAATGACGTTTTACAAATAGACGCGTCATACACTAACATAATGGCACAAAAAAATGGCGCGATGCGATGAAACGCGATGAATAGACATCGCTAGTTACGTAACAATAAGTGCCGCACTGTTATTGGCTAAAGCGCGTGTCAAACGTCGCCATGAGAGCGAATTTAAAAATTTTATTTCATAAAAAATAAATTTGTGTGTACTTGCGCACTAAATAAAATATTTATTTTGTTTCACAGTTTCAGAATAATTTGTACGTTATTTTAAATCAGTCTAATCTATTTTTCCGCAATTGGTTTTGAGAATACAAATAGTCAGAGAAACGTGTATCCGCGCCACTGGTTGAAGCGTGACTGATTGCACGTGAGGCAATTACCTTCCAAACGTCTTGCCATTATAAAGCTCGGACAACGCATCTATACTTTATAAACATCTTAGCCTAGCTTAGAAAGTAAATAATAAATACTTCTACCCTCGTTAATTTATTTATATTTTATATTAATTGTTATAATAATTATTCCACATATATTCTATACCAATACTGAATGTTAATTTAAATCATAAGCAACAATAGTCTGAAACATCCCGTAAACGAATTTAATATGAAGCTAAACTCGCATGTCTCGGTAACTGACTGACACTCAGCCGTTCCGTTGACATGGAAATGAAATTCCGCCGTCCATTTATCTCAGCGACAAATTATAACAAGTAAGTATGAAATTAAGTTTGCAACTTTCCTCTTCGCTGTTACAGTGCTTGCCTTTAAGTTTGCAAATGCTTGTTAAGTGGAAATATAATTTGGCAAGTCCACTTGGGCATATTTCCTGTAAAGTCATTTAGTTTGGGCGTTGTTCGGTGCGAAACTTTTGACGGCTATGTAGGCGCTGTACTGGTATTGTAATGTTTTGCCCGAAAACTAGAACTTTTACTATTATTTTTTTTATTTTTTATTTCAAGTAAAATGCAAGTCTTAAAATACTTATTATCTACAAAATTGAGTTATTACATTTTTATGAGTTATTTAAAAATCTAATCATAGACGAGTACACATGATATAGTTTGTCATGCAAGAAGTCTTGATCTGTGTGGTAAGCGAGCATCGAGTTGAGTAGCCCAATTATAGATCGTCTACGGTCTTTTAGCGTTTGAACGCGTGGTTGTCATGCTGTTGTCAAAAATTAGGAACAGTTTTTGTCTTTTCACATTTTATTATATTGAAAATGTTAATACTATTAGATTACGATCATCAATGCTTATTGTTTGTGTAAAGAAACATCTCTCGAACAACGCATTAAATAGAAAAAAAAAACTGTTTCTAATATTTTGACAACAGCATGACAACCACAAATTCCGCGGACCGTAGACAATCTATAGATTTGTTTCATAAATATCTGTCAAATAAGCATTGGATTAATGAAGCCAGGGCAAGACTACTAAAATTACAATTTGTAAAAGTTGACAGATATTCCAAGTATCAAAATCTTTTTTATAATGAAGACGCCCACATCGTCTGATCCGCGGTATCCTTATACATATATTTAATCTTGTAAATAAAAACAACCAATATAGACTAGTTTTTTATGTACGGTCATATTATGAGCGGATTGTAGAGAATTTTGTTAAACACATTATATTTCTAAATTATAATTATCGCTCATTATTTTCCAAACATCCCGAAACATAATGAGAAATTTCCACAACAATTTCCTAGGTATGTGTATTCCAACACACAACCACGCGTAAGGCGTAGAGCACAAAGGAAAAATGTAATTAGTGTTGATATTTTATTATACCCCAGATAATACTTGCTATCATATTTTTTCATAGCTACACCTTCCTTACCCACTTCCATTGTTTACGAGGACGTGTCTTGATGCGCTTCAACTGCCTACATCGTAAACAAACTGTGTCACAATGGTGTCACAACTGATATCTGTCAATTGGCGAAAGTTGCAGTCACACCGCTGACAGCATTTTATGTCGTCATTAATATTCAATCGCTCATGAACGACGGTGATGTGTTTGCAATTCTCAATCTATGATAATAGCTTCAAAAGAACAGCTATACTGTTGAAAGATAAAATCAATTTATGATGTAAATGGGGCCTAGGTTGAAACTATTTGTGTAAAAAATATCCGATTTATGCCTTCGCACTCTTTTCTATCCTCATGATAATGCTTTGGAAGTTCCATTTGTTGCGTGCACCTTCGATAAGCCTTGGCTGCGTCATATTAAAAGCTGTGGGTATTTTTGACTGCCTTGTGACGAGACGGGCGGCAATACATAACTCCTTATGAGGTAGAGAATTTTCGGCACCACTCTATTCATTGTGAGTAAAAATAGTTGCAATGAAAATCTTATAAATCTACGAGCTTAAACTGTGCATTATTTATAAACTAGTGGTAGAAGTCAATTAATTAATAATAACAAATACAACCAACAGTCACGTACATAAACTCTTGTGTTGTGGGATTTGGAAACTACGGAAGATTTTCGGTCAAACAATCACCCGAAAAAATCCTGTGGATCACATAAATATTAATTTCGGTACGGGGATCGAATCCGCGGTATCTCGTCTAACAGCCGGCGTCTAACCAACAGTGCCATGGAGGCTGAATTAAGTAAATATTTTAATAAATAACAAATAGCTGATTACAAGAACTTCGTATATTTGAAAGCACATGTAGTATTCTAAGAAATGTATGTTATTGCAATCACACAACGTAGTTAGAAGAACTTTTTGGAACGTGGAATTTAAATTCCTTTACAGACAGATATTTTAAGTACAACTTATATATATACGTATAAGCCGTATATGGAGAAATTATACGTTTTTAAAGATCAGCGACTACGCAGAAGAGATCTAAAATATTACTAAAGAGCAGTTCAGGGAAATACATACATACATGCACTCGCATAAAATAACGTCTGTCGGTAAAGGGGCCCCAAGCGAAAGATTCTATAGAAACGCGACAACAACAGTGAAAACTAGTACTTCACGTCACTTTTCTGCAAGGCACTAGCATGTTACTGATTAAGTCAGTTGGTACCGCTACTGAATACGTATTAAACGTTGACATACATAAACTCACGCCTTTTTCCCAGAAGGGGTAGGCAGAGATGCCAGGATACCCACATTTCACGTTGTATGTTCTGTCCCACGATATAATAGGGGGCGATCATATCGCCATATCGGACACACGTATTTGTTTAAACATCTTAAATATATTTTGTTTGTTAACAAAATATATTAAAATTAATTTCACAAAATTTATTATTGACGGCAGGAGACATCTCGAATAAGTGTACGTAAAAATTGCTGTCTCTGTTAGCGTGTCTCCGGAAATGTCTAGATTTTATTTAACTTAACAAAATCAGTCAGTGTTAAAATAAAAATAGGTGTTTAAAATATTATTTTATTTTGGTGGGCATTTAAATGGACTTATACTCTGAGTTTATTTTTAAATCAATACCAATTTGCAGATGCTACGTTGTATCGTCGGAAAACTACAAAGCTTTCCTTTCTGGAAAACGTCCGAATGTTCGTTTCGTTTAAAATATATATGCAATTTTTGAAGCCTCTACAACATCTGCACTATAAAAGGTATCGATTTACAATACTTTTGTGATTTAGACGAGCTGTATTGTAAAAGGAAAATTCGCCTTTCTGTTCTTAACTCTCAAACGTACGCCCAAAATGTACGTGCAAGCGAACTGCATGCTAATGGCGTGGTTTAGTGTACTGTACTTGTTTCACACTTACCAAGGTGCATCGAATTTTCTGTATGAAAGTCTACTAACAGTCTACTAGTTATTGTATTCAACACCCTTACGTTAGCTTCATTTTACATATTGTGTTCATATGTAACAGAATCTTTTAAGTTGTTTTTGGACCACTTCCAAACGTCGGATTGATTTGAGATTTCGATGAGACATTTATCGAGCCCGATGACTACACAAAACTAAAACAAATAATGTCTGATTTTTTTAGTTTTTTAAACTATTATTTATTTTAGTATAATTAATACGAAGCGGCCATCATATGGAACTGAAAATCGCCACCGATGAATTTAAACATAGCCCAGGCAAATCATAAGGACACGTCCTGCTTATGAACTGAATAAAAAGAGTGGTTTCCGGACGTCTCCCAGAATAAACGGAACGATCCAGTAAATAAGTTTTTTCACGACAGCTTTCTTTTAGATCGTAATACAATTGTAATCTTTAGTACTTCTACTTGAGCCACAGGAAGTCATTGCTAAAGACACAAAGTCGCAAGAACTTCCAGGCTTATATTATATATTATTATTCAAATAACAACTGCCCGAGAACTCCACCGTAACTGTACGCCAGTGTTTAATAACAATTGACGCAGATTATTTTTGTGATTACATATTTGTTGTAATGTATAGATGTAATATTATGTAATTAATTGTTATAAAAAATCTATTCAATATATTTTACGTAGCTAAATCTTTACATCCATTCTTACTAATTTTCTCCGTAATAACTACCTAGGATGCGTAGAAATTAAACATTATGTTTTATAGCACAGTTCTATAGGAACTCACTTGTGGCAATTGGAGCAAATTAATCGTTTCCAAGTAAGTTTTATAATAGATGATTGAAATAACAATAGAGGTATAACTAATTACATCGATAACAAAAAGCTATTTCTTTGGAATACCATGCTGAAATGGAATCAAGTAAAACGAACGGAAACGCGAATAAATCACGTCCAATATTTATTAGATTTTATTGCGTTGGATAAAATTATAATTCTTGGCGTGTCTTGAGCGCTAGTTAGGCCTTTGGGTATTGAAAAAATGTTACAAAAATTCACAAATCACTTACGGCAAACTCGGGTGCCTTTTTATGCAAAACTCCCTAAAGTATGCTAGTAAATGAGACATTGCAGTTACCGGAGTGGAATTTCATAGCCGTGAAGGCAGGCTAATAAACATCGCCATAATTGATAATGTTTAAGGGTTCGCAGCCACTGGGCCGTACTCGGACACGACCGTGTATTTTATTATGTTCAGATGTTTTTGTGTCTGGTAAAATGAAACATTTGTTCACTCATTTTTATAATTTTATTGAATGAGGCAGATGTTGATGCCTTGCTATTATAAAACACACAAAGAGACAAGAAGCTACGCCTTATTTGTTGATGCCGACGGATTTCATAAATAATATCGTTCATTTAATATTATTTGATAAATGACGATAAACTCGTGGTTGAAATTTATATCTTAATTCTCCTACTATCGTTATGCAAGTATTCTTCCTCTCTTTTCAGGCGCAGGAAGTCCACTGCTGAACATAGAGCTCTCTCAACCCACAAATATTCACATTGACTGTTGAAAGCGGCCTACATCCAGCGACTTATTGCAACCTTAACCTGAACATGGACTCTCACTGAGGGCCTCATGAGCAGGCTCAAGGTCATCCAACGCGCTACGGAAAGTAATCTGCATGCATTACCACTCGTTTGTAGTTGCTGCTCAACAGTACTTCTTAAGTCGTAACCCAATGCATGTACTCTGCCACATACCAAGACACAGCTGGACCTCACGATATAGTACATACAAACCGTGTGATTCGGAATAACACACTAACCGACAAAATATGTGCATCTGAGAATTACTCATAAGAGTTCAAAGGTATGTAAAGACAATCAACCACACGCCATAAATATGTAGATAGACAATAATGTTATCAAAAGTGGTTGTTAACGGACCAGACCCAGCTGCCAACATGTTTACGTCATTCGTAGATTTAAATCCCAGGGCACAACTCTGAGTTTCCGGAATCATTTGTGTATTGACAGTCCACGCACTACAACGGTTAAGGAAAACGAAGAAACCTGCCTTTATACCATAGCGATTTGTAAGTATTTATATGGTGGAAAATATGGCTTAACCCCTCTCAATCTTCTCTTGATCGTAGAGGATGACCCGTACCCTGTAGCGGAACGTATATAGTTTGATTCCTCCATAATGTCACGAGTCCATCATTGCCACTCAATTATCTCACTCATTTTGATTAGAGACCGACTGTAGAACGTCCAAAATTGGCGGTAAGTACGCAACCGATACTTGAACACAACCCTGTCACACACTTTGAAGTGCATTTGCGCAAACGTGAGTTGCACCAGCCTGGAATTGAAAATTGGAACGTTTAAGACTTGTATCAGACCCAATATTGCGTAATTATTTTCCAACACACGTCCCAGTATACTGGTGCAACTTAGACTTGCACTGTTATATCGTACTGCAACTGTTCAAAATTCAAATCAATTAATCTGAATCCACACTGATTTTTGTTTTCATTGAAGAATATTACTATCGTATTAATTTTCAAAAGACGTTATTAACACAATTATGAATTCCAAGTTTTATTTCATACTAGCTGTGCCCGCGACTTCGTCCGCGTGGAATTTAACAAAAACTTTATTTTTCTAAAATAAAAGATTTTTTCTAAAATAAATGTAGCCTAAGTTACTCTTTATTATATCAGCTACCTGACATTTTGACCTCATCCACCCGCGTGTCATAATACCATATTTAAAAAAACAACCTCAAAATTTAAGGGTTTGTTTTTTTTCTGCGGAACCCTAATTTGTTTTTCAAAATTAAAGTAGCCTATGTTACCCCCGCAAAAAATAGCTATCTTTCAGTGACAGTCCCGTCAAAATCGGTCCAGCCATTTCAGAGATTAGCCGGAACAAACAGACAGACAGACAGTTAGACAGACAAAAAAATTCTAAGGTCATTTTCGTTATAGGTATCGTGTATATAACGATATGTAGTTGGACATTTTTTTTATTTTCACTTTACAAACAGACACTTCAATTTTATTTATATTTATGTTGTATAGACTAGCAGCCCGACCCTGCTTCGACCGGCTGCAGTTACGTTTTGATTCCAGTTCGCATTAGAAATAAATTATTTCGCGTATTTACTTAACATGACTACTGTCTGCTGCTAAACTGCTTTTCCGATTCCGTCCCGTTACATTCCATACAGAATATAAATGTGCGCAAGACAAGAATATCTAACATAATATCATATCTTAGTATACATACATATAAAAACCCCTTCGAAAATAATGCGTTTAAAAATTAACTATAAAGAAGTATAATATTTTAATCAAATATAATAAATAGCTTCAACTATAAAATGATAACCTAATTATATTAAAGACATCATAATTATTACATAACTCAAAATAATTAGTCCGTAACTAAAACCAGATTGTAAATTAATAACTCACAATATTATACCGTAAACGAGTTAATATGGAAAAGTTAATAAACGTTTTTAATTATGATGTATCGTATTTGCAATAAACAAGTTAATGTAGTGCGGTTTAAATGATGAAGTGGGTACTGTAGGAAGACAAATAAAATTCTCTTGCAACTTGCAAAGCACGCATCGGATCGCGATGACGTCAGATCCCTCCACAATCCCTATTGATTGCCGATGGGCAATTTGATTAGCAGTTAGAACGTATCACTCCGATATCGGATACTGGCCGGATAATACTATTGTGTGCTTGGATGACAATTGCGGCATATATAGGTTTCCTTTTTTGTGGTTTATAATAAAAAATAATTAAACCGACTCCAAAAGTGTAATGAAAAGAGAGAAATAAAACTAATCTTTTAATAAATTTACAATACCCAAATACGTACCGACCTCTTTTTAGGTATTTTAATGTTATGAAAAGATTAGTTTCATATCTCTCTTTTTATTATTCGCTTCCTACGGTCTGTCCCTATGTATGCTTAGATCTTTAGAACTAGCGACAGAATTTAATGCGGTATTTTTAATATATAGAGTGATTCAAGAGGAAGCTTTATATGTATAATACGTACATATTATTGAGAAATCTATTTGCACCCGGGCGAAGCTGGACCGGGCCGCTAGTACGTTAATACAATTGTATAGACATATTGTACAAAGCTTTGAACTACGTATAAGAGAACTAACGCACAGAAGGCTCCCTAATCAAAACTAAGTTTAATTAGGTACAGACTACTCACATCAACTTCAATGCCAGGTATCCGGAATATCTTCAGAGGCGGGTCATCTCTTGGGGAGTACCGGCAGAATTCACGGTCGCCCCTGTACCACTTCACAGTGTATAGGACTTCGTTTTCAAGATCATAGAGGCATTTCATCTCAACCTTGGACCCTTGTTCCACTGATTCCGGGACTATGACGTGAACATTCTTGAGGCAGAGGTTTGCTGTAACAAAAATATAATTTTAATCGACGTTATTCTAGAAATCGTCAGTTAGTTTCATGTTATTTTACGGACTATTAATATATACTTCTATACTCAATATAATATGCATATAGCTAAAGAGTTTGTTTGTTTGTTACCTCTAATCTCAGGAACAACCTGTTCTATTTTTAATTCCTTATTTTGTTCTAAAGGTAATTTATTGAGGAATCCTATAGGCTATATATCATCACGCTATGACCGATAGGAGGGAAGCAGTAGTGAAAATTCTAGCAAATAAGAGAAAATATAATAGAGTTTTTTGTGGTCCGATTGGTCGGTATTCTAAATTATTGATAGTCGGAATTGAACATTTTGGCCGCCATTTTAAAAAGTGTATCTGCACCCGGGCGGATTCGGATCGCTAGTTCTAGATAATAGAAATAACTTCCAGATATGAATAGATGCTCATCTTGGAATGTTGGTTCGATACTGACATTAGATCAGAACGAAGGTGAGTAGATTGTTGAAATTTCTGCGATTGCATTCACCAAACCAATTGTCCTACACTGACTTGAACAAAAGTCTACCATAATTAACCACATTGTTGTAGTTTTCATTTTGCTCAATCAGATTAATTAATCAGGATAGTTATTAATGCTAATACAAAAGATGAAAATCAGACACATATTTTTCAAAGTGGTGAGACATAATAAAACAGGGTTACGAACGGCAAAGTCATATACTTGTAAAGTTATTTGAGCACGTAATAAAGTGATGAAAGGCTTAAAGAACCGTGTTTCTTTTAAGTGCTTTAGTTCACAAAAACCTCTTCAAAACCAGTGAAAGAAATCCGGAAAGTAAATTCTGTTACTTGGCGTAATAACTCAGAGAAAGAAAAAACATTTGTATTCGCCAAGTTAATTTATCTTCTAAATGGACTTCAGATCATTACTCCACGCTCGCGAACCGTTTACCCTCTTCGTTGTCAATGCCAATCGTCAATATCAAATAGTGCTGACAACAAAGCATCGAATCAACTACATTCCACATTCGAGATCACCTGAGTAATTTTGTTGATATAAAAGATATTAGGATTGAATAATTCAAAGGCACCAAATGGGAAATTCACGTGACGTGGATGCAACCAAGTGCCAAATAAGACTAATCGAGCGCTCAAATATGAACGTGAAGCTTACTGCTAAATTTTAAATCGAATTTTGACGACGGTCTGATGGCCGTGGCGACTCCAATCTCTCGGATAATTTGATTTAGATATAAATTCAACGTTATTTCTAAACTCGTTTGAGAAGTATAATTTCGTGAATGAGAATTGAGTATGTTCTGGGACAATAATATTGTCATGCTGCAGCCAGCACTGCAATAAGAATGTGCCGGGGTAATCACTGTCTCACAGAAAACGGACGTGAGAAAATGTTGTTACGTGTCGTTTAGTCAGGAGGTTGCTCTATGAAACGATACGAACTTCGATTGTTTGGATGCCATAAGAAAGAAAAACAAGACAGTTCGTGTTGCTGAGGGAGTTTCTTGCGCCGCTTCTTCTTCACAGCTACAACACGTTTCGAAGCGGTGGTAGCAGAAATGAACGATTCAAAAGATCTTGTGAAAGACTATTTGAATAAAGAATATTTTGATTTAAAACTTCACTAATGTGCCTAGATACTCCACAAAATGTTGGAATTCTCAGAACATCCGAACATTCGAAGTTCGTATAATTTTTATAGAGATTGCCTGAGGATCAATTTACTGAGAAAAACCGTGCATAATTGGTTAGGTCTATCATCTACGTGAGTATATCGCGTTTTGGGTTCATCCTGTCAATATTGGATACAATAACTTAACATCTTATATGTTACATAATGGCGGGAGCGGTAGATTGCTGTGTAATACATTATGTTGTTTGATTTTTCTACTGTCCATGAGCGGTCGTACGGCGTACCATCAAACGAATGACATGCTCGTCTCACCATTTATTAAAATAAAATACCAATCAGGTTGGTACAACTGTATTGACCTGCGTCAAATGAACAGCTCACGCCATTTTATACTCTATTTCGACTGTACTGCACTTACAATCAGGTGCCTTGCAGTAACTTTTTCGAACATATGAAAACAAATTTCTGTAACATTTATTATGTATTATGATATAGTAAGTGTGTAATTTTGTTTGAAGAAATAAGAAATAGCTACCTATTTTTCTTGCAAACCTGAGTTATTCGCAAAACCTTTGACATGCTAGAACTTTGTGTCAATTATGACAACTCACACCAAAATACCACCAAAGAATAGGCAGCTGACGCTTCTTACCTTAATAAAAACATGTTTTTCTCCAATTCACGTCGAATTGTGATCCAACACGGACCTGACGTAAACATTCCAAGGCCAACAATTTCCACGTTTGTATGGCAATGATATTTTTGCCATATTTACCTTCTACTTTAAGGTATTAAAGCAAATAAAATAACAATATACTTTTGACGCAATTTCTCTTGTAAAAGGGCCGATGTTTGCTTTCACCTAGACTGAGCAAATAAGTGAATGTTACTAAACTAACTATTGAACCGGGTCGTCCGGTGTGTATACATTGCTCAGCTGGTCGGAGGCAACGTTCTATATGCCACGTGTGTCTCATTATATAAACAAGGGTGGGAAGTGTACAGCCGCTGTCAGAACAAAGAAATGCTTCAACGTGCGGACCACGTTGACCCCATCTTTAAAGGACATCGTGTACATGATTTATATAGTGTGGCTGTGAGCTGAATGAAGAAAGAAACATGTATATATTTTATATTACCTACATTAAAATTCAAACCTGTTATAATGGTGGTAGGTCTCTCATATGTGAGAGACCGCCTGAATAGGTACCACCGCAATGTCTATTTCTCCAGCCAAACAGCAGTGTAAATGCACTGTTGTGTTTCGGATTGTAGGACATTGTAGCCCGAGTAAATACTTGAAATACTGAGCCGTTACATCTTATATATCAGGATAGCGAGCGTGGTGGAATGCCAATCATTGTTTTGTAATAATATTGAATAGTTTTATATTACCTACTTCAAAATCAAATTCAAATCTCAAAAAAAGAAAAGATATCAAACACGTTGATTTGATTTGGAGTGATATTCTCAACCCCTATGACGTTAATTAAGATCTGAATGGATGGTAAGCTTAACTTTTTTAAATGAAAACAAATACAACGTTCACAAAAAAATATTCCAAAGGATTTTTTTGCTAAATATATAAATTTTAAAGCACTATACAATGGATATATATAATACTATGGTAGTGCCATTACCAAATATTCTAATCAAATGAGTATAATCTCATTCAAATCATCTAAATTCCAGGTAGAGAATACAATATAATGCTGTAAAGAGTTAATAATTATGGCTCAGTGCAAGTTTATGCGTGCTTTGAACTTTAACATGTTTACTCTCGTGATCCTGGTAGGTAAACTTGTTGAGAAAGTTTACCCTTACCTTACTTATAAAACAAAGCGTCTCTAGGATATTTTTGTATATAATTTACCATAACAAAAACTGTATCAGTCTTCCAACTAAATCTAATTATCTGTTCCATCGCATTTTCCTTAAGTCGCATCACTACATAGTATAAAACAACGTCGCTTTCTCTGTCCCTATGTCCCTTTATATGCTTAAATCTTTAAAACTACGCAACGGATTTTGATGCGGTTTTTTTTTTTAATAGATAGAGTGATTCAAGAGGAAGGTTTATATGTATAATACGTACATATTATTGTACAGAAATCTATTTGTACCCGGGCGAAGCTGGACCGGGCCGCTAGTATTTTAATAAAATATTCATTGTAAACTTTGTCGATGCGAATCAGGGGGTTAGTCTATACTCCGACACAAGTTCGAATGTTCGAACATTGAACGTCAACATATAAGATAAACGTTTTCCACTTCTAAAAATCAGTACTATTCTCTATGAATCATTCACTCCGAACCTAGTCTATGGTTACGACGATCCTGTATCCTACATAGAGGATTCAAACATTCTGTAAAGTATTTCGGCATATTCATACAATTTTACGTACAATGTTCGAATATTCGTCGTCGTGTCGGAGAATAGAATAGACCAGCTCATGATAAGCGTTAACATTACATGCATAGATAATACACTATATAGGAAAATTACACGACTCGACAGGTAACCTATCTATATTTTACAAGGGTTAAAATAGCTACCATTAGTGTGTATCGATGCATATTTACGTTTTAATAAGCAACAACAGGTATATTTATATTGACGATATTTTTTTGGAGAGAAAGATAAATATCTTATAATTTAATTCATAAATAAAAATGTAACTTGTAATTTGAATTTAATAACATTACAATTTTGACGTGACAACGTCTTAAATTAGGTTGCGGCTGGGAGTCACTTATGAAAAAGTGTAACGCCCGGTAACGTTACGATGAGTCACCGAACGAGAGAGAGGCCCGCCGAATGCCTTGCGTCTCTCTCCCACTCAACTATGATCTAATTATAGTTGAGTGATTAATTTAATTATATTCATATCAATAAATATTCTACCGAGAAAAAGACGTTGTCACGTAAAATCTTCGCCCGTAAAACCGACTTTACAGGCAACCATTTTTTATTACCTTATCTTATATTGCATTGATAAAGATTATAAAAAGACCCCTTTCCCAAATTTAATAACTGTTGTTACTCTACTCTTCACCATGTATCGTCATATTTTAACCGATTCAAATAAAACCTGTACAAATTCTATCCTTAACCTTCCTCAATCACTTTATCAATTGATGAAAATCTATTTCATTGTTTGAATCTATTGAGCACTGAAGAAACACAATGTAAATAAATATACCCGTTCAGCTCGATCTCTATACAAAGGCGTTAATTAAAATTTAATTAAGTTGTGACTGTTACAGATAATACAGGTGTAGTGTCTGGTCAAGCTTCGCACGGCGTCTACTTCATTCATTATTTTATTGTTTTCTTTTATATTATTATTTGCACGTAATGGTAAATTTAATTAAACTATAGCATCTATGGCCGAGAGATTTTTATTTATTCATTACACTTTATTGTACTTTGAAAAATATATTTACGTGCCAAAAACCCATAGCCTAAATTCACAGTACAAATGGCGTTCTTATTTCTGGTGGCGATATCATCCAGACAACCCTTGGATGGACTATAGTGAACGGAAGTAGGGAAAGGGTAGACTAGCCAAGAAAGTTAAAAAAAATATATAAGTATTAGGTACATCATTAGTTTATCACAAATATGAGTATACAAAATACAAAAATTAACATACTTTACTACGCATACGTCTATATATATTGTAAATATATGTACATATACAAAGTTGATGTGACCTATGGGCTTAAAATTACACTACGTATACTATACGTTCTTAGTATTTATTCGACACGGCAAAAAACTTTATAATACCAAAAATGAGATTTTGTTTGTTTCAAACAAACTAAATAGCTTACAAATAAGAGTAAAACGTAACCACCCTGTGTAAGTACATTTCACTGACCTGTAGATCCGAATTAAAAAAAACAAATTGGCAACGTCGCGCGCGGCTTGTGTTATTGTCGCGCCGCGCCGCCAAGGCCACGCCACAGCGTGGCTGTGTGCACCGCGCGTAGTTAGGTACTTTTGAAGTACGCGCACAACATACTTTATTTAGGTACATTAGATTTTTAAATTTTCGATATGTCCTCCATTTACATTAAGTAAAAGTTATAGCGACGGACAATATTATTATTGTTTAAATTGTTATTAAGTTTTTCAAATGATTAATAACCCTATTTCTAGTTCTTTAATAAGCCTCGCAAAAAGAAATCCAAGGGATTAGGTCCGGGGATCGCGGCCACCGTACAGGTCCTAATCGACCAATTCATTGTTGGCTGACAGTCGATAACACAGAAACACTAACACTAAATAATAATTATCCGAAGTTACATGTCCTGTCACAATAAAAAAAAATAATGTCTTAAACTTATTTACGAGTAGTGTCAATAACAAGACAAAATTAAAATTATCGGCGTGAGATCGGCAAGATCAAAGCGGCGCGGCGCGGCGCGGCGCGGCGGCGCAGGAGCTTTCGTGTTACATGCGTTCTGAAAGGATACCGGCGGCAGACTAAAAACTATTTTTTAGAGGTCAATTGCGTACGTGTCACACACACACATACTGACCTATTTCTATTTCTTTTACGCACAGAATGTTTTGCTATGTCGCTCTCGTAATGAAAGTGTAAGTGTGTGTGTATTTATTGCTTTCTTATTTGCATCGCCAACTTTTAAAGTAATTTAGTTGTACTTATTTATGTGACTTGTGTCAGAGCGGCAACAGCGCATAGATTTTAGTAAGATTTGTCGCTTTAAGGTGAATGACCTATGCGTTGGACGTAATCAGCTGTTCGAAAAGCAACAGCGTGTTCAAAGAGAGCAAAAACTTAAAAAATAATTTATGACTAAACTATTGATCCTATTTAATTGATTTTTAGTACAGAGCTTGAAAATGGTGCCTAGTATATGCAGTTTAAAGAAAAGTCGCTCGGTTGTATCAATGTTGTATAAAAATATACGATTAATACTTGCATATACTGAGACATAGGATGTTAAGAATCAATATATACAGTAGTTACTCTGGCAACAATATCCTTCAAACTGGAATATCACAGTGCATTTACACTGCTGTTTGGCGGAAGAAATAGACATTGCAGTGGTACCTACCCAGGCGGCCTCTCACATATGAGAGACTTTCCACTAGTACCTTCTACGTACAGAAAATATCCATGTCATTAATTTAATTCCGCACCAATAAATCGTATTGCATATCCATGAATCCAAGACATTTGGGCGTAATAGATTAGTACCCCGCGGTTTGCGTTTCTAGTAATGAGTTGGTACGCGCGGACGATCAATATTCGGCTCTCTCGCCGGCTAATGAATATATATTGCACTCTTATTCGGGAGGGTGAGGGTTTGACTCCCGGAATGCGCTGACGAAGTTTCCTAAATTTATTGTGTATCACGGTTCGAATGTAGGGGCATTATCAATGCGATCGACTAAAAATATTGTGATAGGTTCCTTGTATACAATTCTACCGATTCGACCGTCTAGGAGGGTTTTGTAGTTACCTCTGTTTGTCTATTCGCAATAAGTCCTGTTGTGTTTTGGTTTCAAGGCGATTGTAGCCACTGATTATAATTGAATACTAATGGCCCAGCCCGACTTCGCTTTACTAACTTTACATTTCTTTTACTACTTAACTTTTTCTTTTTTTCAAAAACTTTTTAAGTACAGTTCAAGTCAGACACATATTGTTTCACGCAGTGGCGTGCACAGGATTATGATACTGGGTATGCGGCGAAGTACTCGGCACAAAAACTTTTCTTTTATAGATGTTTAGCATAGCCACAGCCACGCGACGGATCTCTAAGTCGGAAACCATGCCAACAGAACAAGTCTTAGATGTACTACTATTCATATACATCTACGGAACGCAGAAAAACCAGCGATCGATTGTCGTGGCCGAAGAAAGTCTAATAAGTAAATGATTAATAAACTAAAATATTATAACTACTCACCGAGTCAGCTTCAATTTTCACATATTCAAGGTTCCGGTTAATTGAGATTACTATAGCCCGATGTAAATAAACGACCACCTCAAATATCTTATCCAAGTGAGTGATGGTTATAGAACACGTCCCTTGCAAGATATCCGATGTGGCCTTTAAAAAGACCGATTTTCATGTGATTCGCAAAATATATAAATAAACTTAATAATAAAATTACGGGTTAGTAAAAAAAAACTACTCATTCATTTATAGATTAAATCTATGCGCCTATCCTTTTTTAAATATGATTTTAGGATATCGTCATAGAAAGTTGGATTGCGTTTTAATTCTATCATTAATGCCTTTTCTATAGAAATCATGGAAAGCTCTGTGAGTCGTTGTTGATTTTGTGTGTTTCTCAAATATGTGTGGATACGTTTTAAACACGAAAATGAACGCTCTGCCGATGCGCTGCTTGCTGGGATAGTCACAATGAATTTCGCTAATCGTAACACTTCAGAAAAAACTTTATTTAAATTGTCCTTATACAAATTTTGAATAATACTAAATACACAACTATTTGCAAATTGAGGTGATCTATAAATACAGCGCAATTCATTTTTCAATTTATCAAAATTAAAATGTGCCTGATAATTATTGGTGAACTCTCTGATTTCATTTTCAGGGAAACGTTCACTATATTTTTTAAAATTCTCACAAGAAAGTAGCTCAATAAACTTTAAATCTTTAATGTTTTTATAACGATTTCTTAATTCACTGACTACATTATCAATTATTTCAACAAAAATTCGCCGATAATGTATTTTTACATCATCGACATTGCGCTTTCTTTTAGGTGGTCCGGTAATGTGAACGGCGGCATCATAATAGATCTCGAACTTCTCTCTAAAACGTTCTAAAAATGACTCTAACTCTTTTATCTTTGTTACACAATACGCGATGTCACTAGTTTTTTTTTGCAAAATATCGTACAGAATATCCGTTTCTGCAAAAATATCAGCGAAAAATTTTAAAAGAAAATTAAATTCAAATTCTTTCATAATATATAAAAATGAACTGACTTGTGTCAGTGTTTCACCATCCCAGTCTTGTGTATTTTCGTTCATATTTTCAAACAATTCTAGGAGGTGGGTGGACGCATTATTAATAATATTAACCGTGCGCGAATGATATGTCCACCTTGTTTCCGCGACACGAGGCAGCTTTTTCATATCGGCAAAGTTGTTGTAATGGGCCATTCGCTTTGTACTGGTGTGAAAAAAAGCCGCGATTGATTTTATAATACTAAAAAAGCGTTTTGTTTCAGCAACTCGTTCGAACGATTTCGATAAAACTAAATTTAATATATGTGCTGAACACCAAACGTACATAGCTTGTGGACATTTTTGTCTCACCAAAGCCTGCACGTCATTAATTTGTGAGGATAAAACTGCTGCCCCGTCGTAAGTTTGTGCAACTAATTTGGATACACAATCGAACTCTTCTAAAATTTCCAAAATAATAGAACTCAAGGTTACAGCGGTCCGATCCGCGCTGACATCAACATATTTGATAAATCGATCTACTACTTCAAAATCACGAAAATATCTCAAAACTAATACTAATTGTTCACGGCCGCTAACATCAGGAGTCTCATCTACCATGACGGCGACAAAATCGGACTGTTTAATTTCGGCTTTAACGCGATCGATCATCACAGATGCAACGCTCGAGATCAAATCATTCTGCGTACGGTTCGACATGCCCGTGAATGAGGTACTTGCACTCTGTAAATGGGTTTCTAAAATTCCATCATACTTGGCTAATAAATCTACTATTTCTAAATAATTACCTCTATTCAACGACGATACTGACTCATCGTGACCGCGAAAAGCTAATTCTTGTTTTCCCAGAAAGCAAACAACATCGATCAGCCTTTGAAAAATGTTTCTATTGCGATCAACTTTAGCATTATGCCTCTCAATATCTAATCGTAACTGGCTGTTGATACTCATTTCAATACGAGATTTACCAAAAGTATTTAATTTTAAGCAGGCCTCCAGATGTTTTTCTGTATGGTCATGCTTCTTTGCCGCGGCATAGAAATTATTTAAATCTGAATATCCTGAATCAGTCCACACTGTACTAGAATTACTAAACAATATGCAAGGAAAACAATATAATTTAATCGTGTGTACACAACCACACAGCCAGTTATACGTTTCATAACTTTTAACATGAAACTTTCGAGTTACATTCCCTTTTTGTTGATTTAATTGTTGTAACTCGGGTACACACCTACCTTTAGACAAAATTTGAATCTTTTCACTGAATGACAATTGTGAGAACTTGTTATTTTTAATTTTTAATAAACACACACTTTCAACACAAACCTCACAATCAAATAACATTTTAAAAAATCAACAAACGTACTAGTAAAAGCAAATCACTACAATTATTATAGAAACTCAGAAATAAACTGTTAAATGTACACACTTTCAAATATTAAAATGTAAAATATTATAAGTAAACTATAATTAAACTGACGCAAACAAAATAATAAACAATGCTTATCACATGAAAAAAGCAAAATGGCCCCCGCGAAACACAAAAAAATTGTGCTATTTAAAGAAATAAAACCTTACCAAACAAAAGTGCATAATGTGCATTTTGTGCAGTTTATTAGATTTCTGTCTATTATTTTTACTCGGATTATAGGCAACGAACATTTCCGATTACTCCCGACAACTGCCGAGCTTCCGAGGCCTGCCGCAGGAGTCGCGGCTTTCAATATTCATGCGTGTGTGCGTTTGCGACTATGCACGGACACCAAAATTACTACACACATGCAAACAAATGTCATGCGGGACGCGGCGGCATTACTTGGTTGATTAGGTACATTATTTTGCTTTGCAGCGCCTTTTGCTTTTCGAGTGGCAAACATAATGTTTGTGCGCTTGCAAATAGGTGCTATTTATAAAATATTAGGCGTTATTAAGTTATTATATTTTGTTTATTCATTTATTTACTGTTAATTAAAGTCATTAAGAAGTACGTACGTTATAATAAAATATCTGTAAATGGCAAGTAAAGCACTGCATTTCTGCCTACAAGGAGCGCACGCCCCTGGTTTCACGTATTAACTGTTTCATATTTAAATTCAAGGTAACTGCCGTCCTTTCTACTGCTTTTCTCGTCCGGGTTTTTTATTGTAATGCCGTTCACCTGATGGGAGGCGATACGACTGCTCATGAACAGTACCAAAACTAATCCACACCTTGAATTACAAAGCAATGCTTGGCATTTCACTGCGCTCGCCATCCTGAGACATAAAATGTAAAGTCTAATATATCGAGTAGTTACTCTGGCTACAATGTCCTTCCATCCGAAACACAACAGTGCACTTCCACTTTTCATAATAAAAAGCTGTTTTCTTACCATTATAACCAAGCTAAAACATTCACAACACTAAACTAAAAATTACTTTCAGTGCTGCCAACCTTCAGTAAATCTTTAAAATTAAAAAGTCTTTCATTCCAAAAAGAAATGTCAAGAGGCACAGGTTATAAAAGCTATACACACAATATATAAGGCTGAAATCTAGGAACTCGTTACGTGACTCTTTTGGACGTTGGGCTGCACCTTAGACGGAATTTCATGTGAATATTTGAAAAATTCTACAGTACCGAGCAAAACGGCTTTCATGCTTGCTGCTATGTGAATATTTTTGGTACGTATAATATACTTGATACTAATGGAAATCCTAGGACTTGACTTGAATATAATATTACACTACTTAGAAATTATAAAATATACACCGGGTGCACATGTTTTTTGGGTCCAGTGCACATAAGCAACATATAATTTTTTTTTTTTTATGATGGCCCGGCATAGTGGCGGCATTGTACCTGATGGTAAGCGCAAATGCCGCCCAGGCAGAGTATCCATTGGCATGCCAATGGAAACAATTATGCCGGCCTGCTAAGGTGTCTCTTCACACCACGGCGGAAGGACCCAGGATTGTAGGAAGGAGGGAACACGTGAGATGGCAAACAATTCCACAGCCTGACGGTGCGGCACAAAAAAGAATTATAGAACCGTTTGGTTCGCGCCGGGATGGTTTGGACCGACAAGCTATGGCTTCGCAAGCCAGCCCGCGTGGTTCTGGTAAGGAATGGAGAGGAGGGGATCAAGTTATACAATTCCTCAGAGCATTCCCCGTGATACAGGCGGTAGAACACGCTTAGAGAGGCGACATCCCTCCGGAGTTGTAGCGACTCTAAGTTGCTCGTAACGTCTGCATCATTGACAATGCGGATGGCCCGCCGCTGCAATCCATCCAAGGCATCGAGCAGGTACTGGGCGGATCCATCCCAGAGGTGCGAGCAGTACTCCATACCCGACCGGACCTGCGCTTTATATAAGCGACAAAGCTGACCGGGCGTGAAAAACCGACGCACCCTGTTCAGGACTCCAACCCTGCGTGATGTGGCAGTTATTACGCTCTCGATATGGTCCCTTGGATTGAGATCACAGCGGATATCCACACCAAGGATACTTAGGTCATTCCGCATTGAGAGGGGAGCACCCTGAAGAATGGGGAGGGGAGAGAACGGGGATTTTTTGCACGTGAACGCACACACCTGGGTTTTCTTGGCATTGAACTCAACCATATTCCTAGAACCCCATGTAGAAATGAGATCCAAGGTCCGGTTGAGCTCAATGACAAGATCTTCGCGTCCCTTCACAGTTTCGACTCGGCAACCTGGAGGCCCGCAGTGGTATCGCCCATGAACCGTGCTGTCATCTGCATAGCAATGAATGTTGCCAAGCGACAACATGTCATTGATATGCAGAATAAACAAGGTGGGCGACAGCACCGAGCCCTGAGGAACTCCGGCATTTACCGACATGAGCGCCGAAGCGTGTCCGTCAACGACTACACGCATTCTACGCCCATGCAGAAAGCCGGAAATCCACGAACACAGGTTGCCAGGCCGACCGTATGCCGGAAGCTTGGACAGAAGACCTCGGTGCCAGACCCTATCAAACGCCTTGGCAATGTCGAGGCTCACAGCAAGAGCCTCGCCACGCCGGTCAATCGCCTCACCCCAGCGATGCAGGACAAACGCTAGAAGATCACCCGTTGATCGATTTTGACGGAATCCGTATTGTCGGTCACTGATCAACGAGTGATCCTCCAGGTAGCGGACCAATTGAGCGTTTATGATCCGCTCCATGACCTTACACATCACTGAGGTGATAGCGATAGGGCGGTAATTGGTAGGGTCCGACCGATCACCCTTTTTAGGGATTGGTTGCACATTGGCCTCCCTCCAAGATTCCGGCACAGCACCTGTGCGGTAGGACGCTCGGTAGAGGCGAGTCAGTACAGGAGACAACTCGGCTGCACAAGCTCTTAAAACCACCGCTGGTATCCCATCCGGGCCACTGGCTTTCCGCACATCGAGAGACCGTAACTCACGCCGCACATCACACTGCCTGATGCGAATATCCGCCATTGAGAAACCGCAATCAGGCAGTGTAGGCAGCGTCTGGGAACCACGGTCTTCGAGGCGGGAATTAGCCGCAAAGAGATTTGCCAGTAAGGCAGCCTTCTCCTGCGGCTTGTGGGCCAGCGACCCTTCTGGGTACCTCAGCGGTGGCAACGCTGGGCGGCAGAAGTTAGATTGGACGGCCCTGGCCAACCTCCAATAAGCACGGCTGCTAGTTGGGTGATCGGCCAACGCACGCCCAATCCTGCTAACGCGCTGGGCATCCGCCCTAACGTAGGCCTTCTTGCAGGCCTTGGTGGCACGGTTGTAGGCTTTTTTGAGGGAACTGACATTCGGATCCTTCATGGCGCGACCCCTGATCCAAGCGCGATTCGCCGCCTGTTTGTCACCGACAGCATCGGCGCAAGCACGATTGAACCAGGAGCGTCCACGGCCCTTACTGGCGATCTCAGAGGAAGGAATGTAATATTCCATTCCAAGTCTGATCTCGTCAGCAATAGCGTTGGCACTCGCTGAGGGATCTTTACCCTCAAAGCAGCGCTGCCCCCAAGAAATGGATGCGAAATATTCCCGCATACCATCCCAATCTGCCGACGAGTAATGCCAGACCTTCCGCCTAACCTGCACGGGACGTGGAGGAGATGCGAACGGTACTGACGACCCAACCAGGCAGTGATCGGAAGTGCCCAGAGGCGCACTAACGGTCACATGATACCCGGCTGGGTGACTCGCCAGCAGAAGGTCCAGCAGAGAAGGCGCATGACTCGCCACATCTGGGATCCTGGTGGGCTGGTTCACCAGTTGTGTCAAGTCATGAGTCAGAGCGAATGCATGGGCAGCTCTGCCAGCATGATCAGTCTTGGAGGAGCCCAGCCACAGTTCGTGATGAGCATTGAAATCCCCCAAGACCACCATTTCGGCCGACGGGAACTGCGCCTGCGCGTCATCAGCCGCCTGGCTAAGATACCTGAACAGCCGAGTCGTCTCATCATCCCCGTTGTGAGACCTGTAAAGGCACACGTAGATGCGGCTCAGGGAACCTAGATCCACGTGCACCCACAGAGCGGAGAAGGAGGGGTCCTCCATGCAGTGCAAACGGCGACAGCAGATGTCCGACCGAACATACAAGCATACCCCGGCTTTAGGCTTGAAGTTTGCTTCAAGCGAATAACCGGGATACAACAGGTAAGAATTATCGGCCGGACAACGTATCTGCGTCTCCGTTAGGAAGAGCAAAGCAGGCCGGGCCGTCTCGAGATGGTGGTGGACGGCATTGAGGTTCGTATGGAGTCCACGGATGTTAGTGAACTCCATAGTGAAGGCGGTGGTGGGGTTAAGCACCGCTGAAGGACCTGCTCTGTTTGGTTGCACTGTCATGGTAGAAAGGATGGGATTGGTGAAGAGGCAACGAGGAGCTTAAGTTCGGGCACTAAGAAGGCCGAATGGGCACCGGCACGAAAGGGTCGGCAGGAAGAGAGCTGATCCGCCGGACGGAAGGGCCCCCATACCCTCCCGGGATGGGCCGCCGGGTATTTCTCATACTGTTACTTATATTCAAACTCAATGCCTACATCTGAACAGCTTTCTCATCCCGTCCCATTGCATTCGAGTTTCAAAAAATTAACAAATATATTTGAATTCCATGATCAACCCACGGGAAAATTACATTTTTCGATAATAAGTAAACCATGTAATAATCTAAGAATTCCGTGTAGGTTCTGATACCCGCGATATAAAATTTACATTTTAGTTTGAAGTTACCATATCACGGGTGTTTTTTTTTTCTATTTATTAATTTTCTTTTATTTATTCTTTTTTATTTGATTTAATTAAAAAAACAATGACACGTTTATTGTTTTGACTTCAAAGTCCATGGTTTTATCAACAATGCGGAAAAAATTACATGCTTTGTGTCAAATTTACTTGTACATTAAATGTTTTCTAGTTTCCCGCCAAACAGCTGTGTAAATGAAAGATATTGTGTTACTAGATATGACGAGAAGCTGATACTGTCATAATACCAGATTTTAACATCTATCAAAACAATTCGTAAGTTTTGAAAGCGAAAAACCTTTTACTTACACTAACCGAGGGTAACTTTATTTACTGAGTTACGATGTTTTATTTACTGACTAGGTTCATTTCCCTTGGACTTTTATATCTTAACTAGTTCTTTCTTCCGTCTTCTTTTGATTTACTATCTTTAGAATTTTTGCGAACAATTTACGTACCAGAGTAACTACTGGACATATTGAGACTTAAAATCTTATGTCTCAGGATGGCAAACGCAGTGGAATGCCAAGCATTGCTTTGTAATTCAAGATATTGTTTGGTTTTGCCACTGTTCATGAGCGGTCGTATCGCTTACCATCAGGCGAAAGGCATATTCGTCTTGCCATTCAAAACAATTAAAAAAAAAGTATTGAAAAGCCCAGATATTCGATATATATTATAGTTGTTGTAATTGAACATTATTTTCTAAATTATGCGTGAAAGCCAGTATTAACACAATTATTTTAAAGAGCGTTTCCTCTACTTATCCCCCCAGATAGTAAATACACAAAATAAAAATAGAAACTAATGTTTTTCCTTCCGCGTTCGTTAGGTTAAGTCCTTGAGAAGTTTGTGGCGTAAAACGTTAAATATTTATTTTAAGTTCCGTAACATTGTTTATTTATGTTGTATTTTAAAATGGTTAGTAAGAATCGCCGCGCGGTCGCTGCGGTCACGTAGTACCGCGCCCCGCCGCTGTGACGAGTTGCGTCACCGGAGCGCTAGTGGCGCAAGCGCAGCCGCAGCCGGCCGCCGCCGCCGGAGCCGCGCCAGTCGTCCGCCACTACTACGCGACACGCTCACGTTACTGTTTTTCGTCTTGCGCCCGCTATTCATCGACGCGATCTTTATAATTTCAGTGTAGTAATTATTGTAACATTATTATTATCGTTTCTGTTCTTCTTCACTCCTTCTGAGTGGTAATAAACTTTATTGTGGTGAATTTAGTGTTTACTTTCATTCCTAAAAATCCGCAACTACAACCACACACACTCCCAACATTACCACATTGGTGACCCCGTGGGAACACATGTTGCCGAAGAAGATGGCTGCAAGCAGAGAAGACGAAGTCGTTACCGAGTTCGAGAAGTCTGGGGAAACAAGCCGCGTGGGCGTCCGAGTACCCCCGTTCCTACCTGAAAAACCATCTCTTTGGTTTTCGCAACTGGAGGCGCAGTTTGCCTTAGCAAACATTACCACGGATACCACGAAATATTTCTACGCCGTCGGAAATTTAGACCCACTTTACGCAAGCGAAGTGGAAGACATAATTGAATCGCCACCCACCCTCGACAAATACAAAAAAATTAAAACAGAACTCATCAAGAGGCTATCGGCTTCCCGTGAGAAAAAGGTAAAACAGCTTCTAATGCATGAGGAACTTGGAGACAACAAGCCCTCGCAATTTTACCGGCGACTGGTAAACTTGGCTGGAGCAGGCGTGCCTGAGGAATTTTTGCGAACAATCTGGACAAGTCGTCTACCCAGTAGTACGCAGAGTATAATTGCCTCACAAGCTAATGTAAGCATGGAAGTTTTGGCCGAACTGGCGGACAGGATACACGATGTCGTGACGCCTCAAGTAGCATCTACGTCTGCACCAAACCGCAACCTGACCTCGGACGACCATTCCAACAGTATGAGCCTGATCACCCGGTTGGCAAATCAGGTAAACGCGTTGTCAACCCAAGTGGAAAGGTTATCTCGATCGCGCTCAAGGCCACATGGTCGCGGTATCAACCGCAACCGTTCCAATTCCACGCGGTCGCAAACAAACTATAGAAAATTCCCCGTCTGCTGGTACCACAACAAGTTTGGAGATCAGGCAAAACGCTGCACTCGGCCCTGTGATTATCGACCTTCGGGAAATGGCGCGGGCAATCAGTAAGCGCGACCGACGATTGCCTAAGCATTGGTCGCGTGTTCGTCACCGATAGGAAGACAAAGATGCAGTTCCTCGTTGACACCGGCAGCGACCTCTGCGTCTTTCCGCGAACAGTGCTAACAAATCAACACCGGCAAGCAACAAATTACCAACTGTGTGCAGCAAACGGTACACCGATTAAAACATATGGGTATTTAAATTTAGTGTTGAACATAGGTTTGCGCCGCGACTTCAGTTGGCAATTTGTTGTGGCCGATGTGAATAGACCAATAATAGGGATAGATTTTTTGTCTCATTATAATTTAATTATTGATTGCAGAAACCAATGTCTCGTGGACGGCAATACCACGCTTGCGACCACGATTACGCCGGCTCGTTCGAGTGATGCGATCTCCTCAGTCAAGGTAATATTTGGTGATTCTACATACAATCATATACTGCGGGAATACCCAGACATTACTCGACCACCAGGTTTTCATCGTACACCCACACATAACACAGTTCACTATATTAACACTACCAGTGGACCACCTATTTCGTGTACACCGCGTAGGTTAGCCCCCGATAAATATAAAATTGCCAAAAACGAGTTTGAGGCTATGTTGAAGTGTGGCACAGCCAGACCGTCTAATTCGCCATGGTCTTCCCCATTGCACCTCGTACCTAAAAAGGACAACGGGTGGAGACCCTGCGGCGATTATCGGGGACTAAACGCCAGAACAGTACCTGACAATTATCCGATTCGTCACATCCATGACTTTTCTCATAGCCTTCGAGGATGTACTATCTTTTCAAAAATCGACTTAGTAAAGGCCTACAACTTTATTCCCGTTAATCCTGATGATATCCAAAAGACCGCCATCACCACACCTTTCGGACTTTATGAGTTCCCGTTCATGACATTTGGTCTCCGAAACGCCGGACAGACCTTTCAAAGATTTGTCGATGAGATGTTAAGGGGATTAGATTTCTGTTACGCTTACCTCGACGATTTTCTAGTCTTTTCAAAAGATCAGAAAACCCATGAGCACCATCTACGTCTCCTGTTCAGGAGACTCCAGGATTATGGCGTAGTAATTAATCCGTCAAAATGTGTCTTCGGCGTCAACGAAGTATCTTTTCTAGGATATAGCATTTCCACAAAAGGTACCACGCCACTACCTGAAAGAGTGGAGGCTATAAGAAATTTTCCAGCTCCGAAAACCGTCAAAGAACTTCGCCGCTTTCTGGGAATGATTAATTTCTACAGACGCTTCATACCCAATGCAGCTCAGTACCAGGCCCCACTTAACGCATTGCTGACAGGATCTGTAAAAGGTTCACACCCGGTAAACTATACCCTTACTGAAGAAGAGGCTTTCAATTCCTGCAAGAACAGTCTTTGCAATGCCGCAATGTTAGCGCATCCTGACTGCGAGGCTCAGCTTGCGGTAGTAACGGACGCATCGGATACAGCTATAGGGGCAGTACTGCAACAACGCAAAGACCAGGCACAATGGCAACCTCTCGCTTTTTACTCCAAAAAGCTGAATTCAGCGCAGTCTAAATATTCACCATATGATCGGGAACTTCTTGCTATATATGAGGCAATAAAGCATTTCCGACATATGGTTGAAGCGCGCACTTTTGTGGTCTACACAGATCACAAACCACTGTGTTTCGCGTTTTCTTCACGTAAAGAAAGTTGCTCGCCTCGACAGTTTCGACATTTGGACTTTATATCGCAGTTTACCACGGACGTAAGACATATTTCGGGCAAAAATAATATCGTTGCTGATGCCCTCTCCCGTATTCAAGAAGTTGTTCAGCCTTTGGACCTGCATAAATTAGCCAAATCACAGGAAGGCGATCCAGAACTCCAACAACTTCTGAATAGCAACACCGCACTATGTCTTGCGAAAGTGAAGCTGCCTGAGTCAAATGTCGAAATATACTGCGATAGGAGTAATAAGAACATCAGACCATTTATCACCAAAGAATATAGACGCCAAGTCTTCGAAAGTCTACACTCATTAAGCCATCCAGGAGCGGCAGCATCAATCAAGCTAGTCACAGAGCGGTACATTTGGCCTGGAGTAAAGAAAGACTGCAGGGAATGGTGCCGTCATTGTTTGGCTTGTCAGCGCAGCAAAATTTCCCGCCATGTTTCGGCACCATTGGGTAATTTTCAACTACCCCAAGCGAGATTTATGCACCTACACATAGACCTCATAGGCCCTTTACCATTATCTCACGGTTTCCGATATTGTCTCACCGCCATTGATAGGTTTACACGATGGCCTGAGGCAATACCAATATCAGACATCACAGCTGAGACAGTTGCTCGATCCCTAGTAAGCGGTTGGTTCTCACGGTTTGGATGTCCCAAAGACATTGTAACCGACAGGGGCAGACAATTCGAATCGGCTCTTTTCAAACATTTGTCTAACATATTAGGATTTCAACATAAACGTACCACGGCCTATCACCCTTCATGTAACGGTCTTATCGAGAGATTCCATAGGCAGCTAAAGGCCGCCATTATTTGTCACTCAGATAGTAATTGGGTAGAAGCGCTCCCCTTAGTGTTGCTGGGCATAAGATCAGCTTTCAAGGAAGATCTTAAGGCAACTCCCGCCGAACTGTTATACGGCGAGACACTTAGGTTACCAGGACAAATGTTTCACCCCGAAGCCGACGACACTATTGACATTACTGATTATGTAAACCGTCTTAGAATTTATGCGAAGAGACTACAACCTTTGTCAACGTCACGCCACGGTTCCAAACCAGTTTTTATATTCAAAGACCTAACATCATCGAGTCACGTTTTTCTTAGGGACGAAACTGTAGGATCTCTCAAGCCAGCATACACAGGACCATTTGAGGTTTTACAACGACGAGACAAAGCTTACGAACTGCTCATAAATGGCAAGAAAGTGTTGGTCTCAGTGGACAGACTCAAACCCGCATACATTTTCGTTGATCCAGACACTAACAATAAAACATCACCCGCCAACACTCGCACACCAATCACCAAATCACCTGATTCTGAGGATGATGGTATTGTTCGGACGACCCGGTCAGGTCGCAGGGTCCGTTTCCGAAATTATTATCGCCCATAGACATGGTCTCTGGAGGGGGGTGATGTGGCGTAAAACGTTAAATATTTATTTTAAGTTCCGTAACATTGTTTATTTATGTTGTATTTTAAAATGGTTAGTAAGAATCGCCGCGCGGTCGCTGCGGTCACGTAGTACCGCGCCCCGCCGCTGTGACGAGTTGCGTCACCGGAGCGCTAGTGGCGCAAGCGCAGCCGCAGCCGGCCGCCGCCGCCGGAGCCGCGCCAGTCGTCCGCCACTACTACGCGACACGCTCACGTTACTGTTTTTCGTCTTGCGCCCGCTATTCATCGACGCGATCTTTATAATTTCAGTGTAGTAATTATTGTAACATTATTATTATCGTTTCTGTTCTTCTTCACTCCTTCTGAGTGGTAATAAACTTTATTGTGGTGAATTTAGTGTTTACTTTCATTCCTAAAAATCCGCAACTACAACCACACACACTCCCAACATTACCACAAGTTGTTTTGATCTCATTACGTACCATTGCCCTGAGCGTTTTGTTAGTGATTGGGTCTAATTAATTCATTGATAGTGTTAAAATGTATACCCACGCTTACAGTAAGTTGATTGGGTCAAATCGCCCACGGTATGTGTTCTATTTATAGTTAATTTTCTTTAATGTAAACCACATATGTCCAATAGCATTTTTTCTTATTGTTTTAATTCTTCGTAGACAGAGGACAGCCATCAAGGCGTAGTTAGAAGCCCACTGTTAAACAATAGGTCGCGGGTTCGATCCCTGTACCGAGACAAATCAAGTGCGATCCACAGATATTTGTTACAGGTCTGGGTGTTTTTGAGATCGAAATGTGTCTCGTAGTTCCTGATACCCACGACACGAGACTTAATTGATCTTAATGTGGGGTTAAGACTACATAAGTGACTTTTGCGTGTTGGAGCTACTTGAAATAGCGCAGGAGCCGCCATCAGCGGAGCTCTCCAGGGTCGAGGCAGAGAAGGCCGAACTCTGTAAAAAAGTGACGGCGCTGGAGGCGGCCCTCACCACCCAGGGCAAAATGATCGCGGAACTGATGGCCACCGTCCGATCGCAGCAGCGGCCGGTGGTTGAGCCGGCATCCGGTGGTGCGGAGGCAGAGGCTGTGAAGGCGCTGCTCGAGGTGCACATGGCGAAGGTGGACGCCAAACTGGAGGCGATCGCCATGCGGCTGCCTCCGGAGCCGATTCTCCGCCCTCCGCTGGCTGCTGACCGGGCCAGAGCCAAGACAGCCCAGAAGTCGCGGCCAGACGTCGCAGGGATCCCAGCTACACATTGGCCGGCTCTAGAAGTAGGGAAAGCGAAAGTTGCCCCTGCAGCCGTTGGCCGCCCCGCGCCAGCCGTCTCTGCGGCTACTGGCCGCCCAGCAGAAGCCATCCGGCCAACCGCGGTTACATCGGCGCCGCTGCCAGTCACTTCTCGGGAGTCTCGCGGGCGCAAGCGAGGCAATAGGAAGCGTGCGCCGCCCCGGCCGCAGACGCCACACCCGCCCCTTCAACCCACCACATCCACGGAGGCCCCGTGGACTGTGGTGGCAAAGAGGGGCAAGAAGAAGTCCCGGGCGGCTCAACAGCCGGCCCAGACCCCACGCAGGGCTGCTCCCCAGCTCCGCCTCCCGCGTAAAGCCGCCGTGACCCTCACGGTGACGCCGGAGGCGTTGAAGCGGGGAATTACATACGCACAGGTCCTGCGTGAGGTCCAAACGAAAGTAGACCTAGCCAGCCTTGGTATCACAACCGGACTGAGGTCGAGGCGGATAGCCACGGGGGCTTTCCTTTTTGAGGTGCCTGGGCCCGAGTCGGAGGCGAAGGCCGACTCCCTCATCGTCAAAATGAGGGAAGTCCTTCGCGGGTCGGAGGAGGACGTGCGCGTCTCCAGGCCCGTGAAGACTGCGGAACTGCGGGTCTCGGGGCTGGACGCATCTGCCACCCCCGAGGCAGTCGCAGCGGCCATCGCCCATCTCGGCGAATGCTCCCCCGATGACATCAAGGTCGGGGAGGTTCGCGTCGAGCGCTCGGGCCTGGGTGCGGTGTGGCTCCGCTGCCCAGCCAAGACAGCGGAGAAGGTGGTGAAGGCGGGGCGCGTCCTCGTAGGATGGGTGGCAGCGGGAGTGCGCCTACTGGAACCTCGGCCCATGCGTTGCTTCCGCTGCCTCTACAAAGGGCACGTACGCGTGCAATGCACCGGCGAGTGCGACCGCAGCGGGCTCTGCTACCGCTGCGGTCAACCGGGACATAAGTCCCGGGAGTGCTCCGCGGACCCGCACTGTGCAATTTGCGCAGATGCCGGGAAACCCGCGGACCACCGGGTGGGCGGCAAGGCCTGCGCTGCCTCCTCGGTCCCGCACCGTACACAACGCGGTGTGGGAGCCGAGGTTGCGACGCGGCCGCAACCGTCCCGCCCTGAGGCGATGGAGATCGCCCATACATAAATGGACTTAAGTTTCCTCCAGGCGAACATCAACCACTGCCAAGGAGCACAGTACATGCTAGAACAGTCCCTGGCGCAGTGGTTGATTCACGTGGCTGTGGTCGCCGAGCCATACTCTGTCCCTGCCCGCGACGACTGGGCAGGGGACCTTGATGGCTCGGTGGCCGTCTTCACCCAGGGCGCCGCCGGCTCTCCGCCCTTCGAAAAAGTAGCGAAGGGTGCGGGATGCGTGGCGGTCCTGGTGGGAGGGGTGTGGATAGTGGGAGTCTATTTCTCTCCCAACAGGTCCCAGGCGGAATTCGAGAGTTTCCTCGCGCGCCTGGGGGCCCTGGTACAACATGACAGCCAGCCTCGCCCCGTGCTTGTAGCCGGCGACTTCAACGCCAAATCCTCGGCTTGGGGTTCGTCGGTGACAGACGCGCGGGGCGAGGCCCTGGAGGAATGGGCGATCTCCATCGGGTTGGTCGTCCTGAATCGGGGGTCGGAGAACACGTGCGTGCGGCACAACGGCGGTTCGGTGGTGGACGTCACGTTCGCCACCCCGGCCCTTGCCCGCCGTGTTCGGGACTGGAGGGTTTTGGTTGAGGAGGAGACGCTGTCCGATCATCTCTACATTCGGTTCAGCGTCTCATCCTCCCAGGTCTCCACCCGCCAGTCCGGTGGTGGTCCGACTGCCCGATTCACGGGCGGCCGACGTTGGGCCGCGAAGCGCCTCGATGTGGAGGCCGCGAAGGAAGCTGCCATTGTTCAGGCGTGGCTCCCCGTGCCGGACGGGCCGGTGCGGGTCGAGGAAGAGGCGGAATGGTTCGGGGTGGCGATGTCGCGAGTTTGCGACGCGGCCATGCCCCGGGTCACCCGCCTCCCAGCGAAGCGCCAGGTGTACTGGTGGTCGGCCGAGCTCACTGAGCTGCGCGCGGCTTGCCAGGTCGCGCGCCGCCGACTCGCCAGGCACCGTCGTCGTCGGACCCGTAGACCCGGCGACGATGAGCAGGAGCGGCTTCTTCTCGACCTCCACAGAGAGGCGAAGAGAGCGCTGCGGGTGGCCATCGCGGAAGCGAAGGCCGCGGCGAACGAGGAGTTCCGAAGGTCTCTGGACAGAGATCCATGGGGGCGTCCGTACCGTGTGGCGATGCGGAAATTCCGCCCATGGGCGCCCCCTCTGACACAGAGTCTCCGGACCGATCTTGTCAGGGAAGTCGTCGCGGCCTTGTTTCCGGCCACCGAGGAGTTCACTCCTCCACCGATGGCGCCATGTCCACCGGCGCCATCGTCGTTGGTTTCGGTAAGGGATATTCCGGAGGTTTCGCCGCAAGAGCTAGAGGCGGCAGTGCTTCGGCTGCGGAGCAAGAACTCGGCCCCGGGTCTCGACGGGGTGCCCGGTCGTGTCTGGGTGCTGGCCGTCGAGTCGCTGGGTACGAGGCTCCGCGGCCTTTTCTCCGCGTGCCTTGAGCAGGGCATCTTCCCGTCGCGGTGGAAGACGGGCAAGCTTGTCCTGCTCCGCAAGGAGGGGCGACCCGCAGATTCGCCCTCGGCCTACCGGCCGATCGTGTTGCTCGACGAGGTGTGCAAGCTCTTCGAGCGCGTAGTCCACGCGCGCCTCGTCGAGCATTTGGAGGGTACGGGCCCGAATTTGGCGGACTGCCAGTTCGGGTTCCGGCGGGGCCGGTCGACGGTCCACGCGATTCTGCGGGTGAAGGCACAAGCGGAGCGTGCGGTGTCCCGGGGTAGGGTCGTGGTGGCGGTGTCTCTAGACATCGCCAACGCGTTCAACACCATGCCCTGGGCCTGCATCGAAGAAGCACTGCGGTACCACGAAGTGCCGCCCTACCTTCGGCGTCTGGTGCACTCGTACCTTTCTGACAGGTACGTTGTGTATCCGGGCGCCGACGGGTGGCACCGTAGGGAAGTGTCGTGCGGTGTTCCACAGGGCTCGGTTCTTGGACCGCTCCTGTGGAACATCGGCTACGACTGGGTGTTGCGTGGTACCAACCTTCGGGGCGTCGCTGTCGTCTGCTATGCAGATGACACGTTGGTGACAGCGACGGCCAGGACGTTCCAGAGGTCCGCCCTGCTCGCCTCGTTCGGTACTGGACTGGTGGTGGGCAGGATTCGGCGACTGGGCCTCACGGTGGCCCTCAACAAGACCGAGGCCGTGTGTTTCCACGGTCCTCGGTGTGGGCCTCCGCCTGGGGCCCACATTACAGTAGAGAGCGTGCGGATTCCCGTCGGCTCGAGGATGAAATACCTCGGTCTCGTCCTCGACAGTCGATGGGATTTCCGCGCGCATTTTGCGGAGTTGTCGCCGAAGCTGGTGAGGGCGGCGGGCGCACTGGGGCGCCTGCTGCCCAACACTGATGGTCCTGGCATCCCTTGCCGAAATCTATATGCTGGAGTCGTGCGGTCCATGGCCCTCTACGGGTGTCCCGTTTGGGCCGAGTCCCTGGGCGATCGTTGCGTCCGCCTGCTGCATCGTCCGCAGCGCATGGTGGCGCAGCTAATAATCAGGGGCTACCGCACGGTCTCGCACGAGGCGGCCTGCGTATTGGCGGGAACTCTGCCCTGGGTGCTGGACGCCAAGACCCTCTCGTCAGCTTTCTTCCGGCGAGAGGAGGCGTCCGGGCGTGGGCAGAGGTTGGTCCCCCGAGAGGTCGAGGCCATGTTGGCCTCCCTCCGCAGGTCTGCTGTGGAGGAGTGGCGTTCCAGGCTGGAGAACCCTAGTGCTGGTACGAGGACCGTCGCGGCAGTGCGACCTGTCCTCGAACAGTGGCTGGACAGGCGCCACGGTGCGCCGACATACCGGCTGACGCAGGTGCTCACCGGGCACGGCTGCTTCGGTGCGTACCTGTGTCGCATAGCCGGAGCGGAGGAGTCCGCCGTGTGCCACCATTGTGGCAACTGCCGTGAGGACACGGCCCAGCACACGCTGGAGGAGTGCCCAGCCTGGGACGAGGAGCGCAGCGCTCTCATCGCGGTCGTCGGTAGGGACCTTTCGCTGCCGGCCGTGGTCGCCGCCATGGTCGGCAGCCGGAGCTCGTGGCGAGCCATGCTCTCCTTCTGCGAACATGTCATGTCCCAGAAGGAGAGCGCCGAGCGGGATCGGGAGCAGACCGATCCCGCCCGTCGCCACAGGAGAAGAAGGAGGCGCCGGGACAACATCTAACCCGGCGCCGCAGAGGCCACATGGGGTCGCCGTCCCTACCTTGGCGGCCCCCGAGACGTGACGCGACACGCGTCGTAAGCCGCGTCGCTAAAGCGGCGGTGCACAAAGAGGCGGTCCTGGCGCGTCCGTTCATCGGTATCCCGGGGCCGTCTCTAAAGGGGGGTTTTTAGTCGGTATTTCGGTGCGCAGACTACGATAGGGACCCGACCCAGCTCCACGTCTCGCTGGGCCGGAAGGCGCACCGGTGAGTCCGACACACCCTCGCCCCCTCGGGGGTGGGATGGTCCGTAAAGGGATTTTCCCCGCGGGAAAAAAAAAAAAAAAAAAAAAAAACTTTTGCGTGTACTTATTTAATAAAAAATAAATAAAAAAGGACTCTAAACCTATCGTACAAGAGAGACTTTTTTTTTTTTTTTCCCGCCCTCACACCCGCCACTGCAACTCCTGTTAGCCAGGATCGACAGTGGCACACAAAGATTTGACACCGAGCTCCGGAGCTCGGCGAGTCTCTCAGGGACACTAAGCTTGTCTTTAACCCGCATCGAAATTAATCAGAAAGAAAAACAAAAGGAGGAGTTGGAAACAAATAGTGGTCCACTTCCCTCCGCAGCAAAGCGGGTGACAAAAAATATTGAGTCGAGAGGTATGTATCCTCTTATATAAAGATATACAACTGGAGAAGCCAGATGTATTAAGCACCACGGGATAAACAAATTACATGGGTTCTATAGTTTGAGCTACTAAATTTGGGTCCAATAATAGGTATGGCAAAAGCGCCGGAAAGCACGGAAGTTCCTCCTAGATTCCACGAGGTCCGTATAGTATGCAACACCAGAAGTTATTTGCATATTGTTTAACATTATCTCGCGTTCATCGGACCAGCGATTACACTCCCAAAGTATATGATGTGCAGTTTGGTCGTACTCACAGTCAGGTGTAGAGCATTGACACGCAGGCGATTCAACCAGCTTAAAAGTGTATAGTTTGCTCTTAAAGTTGCCATGTCCTGTTAGGAACTGTGATACACAGTGATCAATTTCTAGCCAAGATTTTCTTAAGCGATCGCGAACGGACGGAAAGTATTGATATAAGTGACGCCCCTTTGAGGATATATCCCACCGGTTCTGCCATTCGTCAATTAATTCAGTGTACGCAGCAGAGTATCGTACAAGAATGGAATGTCTCCGAATAATGGAGATGAACGTAACTGCGATTACCATGGCTAATTTAATATCAATTATTGGAAAACTAAAAGGGGGCTAAAGTGAAATAGGCCGTAATAATGTTTGTCTTGGCATGAAAATACAATTTTATTTTGTAGATTTTGGAGTAAAATAAAATAAAATAAATTATTATTCAAATAATAAAAAAAATGAAGCCATGTGGTAGTGTCAAATTTTGCAAAAAATAAAAAAAAGAATATACACATATTATGTTGTAATATTTTAACCATCGGGGTTTTTGGGTGATAAATACGTAATAATTCCTAAAATTAAAATGTACACACATTTATTTTCAACGAACTTATGGTACTCAAGGATTTAAATTATTATTTCACCAAAAAACATGTATTCACCACCTATAAGATGATACTTAAGAAACTATACAAAAAATCATCACATTTTTTATGAACTTTCTAGTTGCACAGTGTTATCACTAAAACTACCACTTGGCTTCATTTTAGGTTGCAGTCTAGATATACCGGGTACATAAAACTGTTTCAACTTAATTTTAAAATAGTTCAAACTCACCGCAAATCCTTCCTCCACACTGGCGCCATTAGCCTGAACACATTACGAACTATGCAGTTGGGCCATTTTAGATAATCTAGATTAGTTTAGATTTAGATTAAGAGGGCGCCGCGGTGGCGCAGATGTACTACGGTATAACAAAGCTGAGATCCCGGTTTCGAATACCGGGTCGGGAAAGTTGATATTGGATTCTTCGTTTCAGTAAGGAATTTGCTCCCGATATGGCGACAAGCTCAACCCCTCACATTATGAGGCGGAACATATAAGATGAAACATGGGTGTACCCCTTCTGGGAAAAGGGCGTAAATTTATGTAGATTAATTTACAATTTTTCTTTGACTATTTGTCTTAATTATAGTATTAAGTCACAACAACTCCACTGTTAACAGTCCAAACCGCCGTCTATTATCTTTATTGTCTACATAATGTTTGGGTAACATAACTATCATATTACAAAAGTAATATGATAGTTTTTTTCCATAACTGCCCAAACAAAAATGGAAGTCTGATGTAATAAGCTCATGTATCTTTCTGAGAAGTAGGATCAATCAGTAAAAACTCAGTACAGTAATACCTATTTGAGATATTCGTAACTAAACATATTGTAGCTCATGCCTTTTAAATCTGACAAAAATAAATAATAGCACCAATTCCAGATAAAGACAATGAAAAAATAAAGGTTTTGCTGACAAATAAATGCCTATAACAAAACACTCTCCTTAGACGAGAATAAAATATTAATTTGTTATACTAGTGGTGAAGATGAAAGGCTAGACAGGGGCGACCGCAACAAATATAAATAAAAATTGTCCGGCGCGCCCGCCGCGGGATGTGACACGGGCTATGAAGAACATAATTCTTTTTCTTTGTACAGTTCGGTATTTGATTTTTCCTTTACAAAATCTTATATAATGATTTTTATTTTTTGCTCCGTATTTTCCCTTTATTTATTTCCTTCATAAGATCAGGGATTGTAAAGACCAAAGTAATATCAGAGGTATTTTCAACCATTTGTAAATAAGGATTTATTTTTTAAACAATGTTTTTTTCATTAAAAGATGGCTTTCATATCTACGGTAGGCAGCTGTGAGATAAATACCCCTTTTAAAAAAAATCTGTGTAAATTCTGATGGTCCTGGTAGATATTAATGTCAAAACGTTTTTAAATTATTGTTTTGACATTGGGCCATGATAGGTGTCGAAAAAATCAAATAAATCCCAACTTTTGAATTGCTCGAAAATCCACCTCAAATATTTCGTTACATATATACAGGCGAAGCTACTGCGTGTTAAAAAGCAACGAGTTATACATATAAGATAACTATGGATACAAAGACTATACTATTAAGTTTCTCAACTGTTTTCCAACTTTCAACTTTCTGCTCCTAACACGTAACGATTCGTACACATCCTGATTTCAAATAGAATTGTTTTCGAAGAAAATTACTGGGTCGAACTAAAACATGGGTAGATTTTAATAAGGCAATCGTTCCGTGCTTTTCCACCAGGACAATTCTTACCGTTGAAAAGCTGGTTACAAACTAACTGCCAGTTTGACAGCCTCCGTGGCGCAGTTGGTTAGACGCCGACTGTGAAACGAGTGGCCGCGAGTTCGATCCCCGTACTAAGACAAATGTTTGCGAAGCCCACAAATATTTGTCTTGGGTCTGGGTATTTAAGAGATCGAAAAGTCTGTCCTTGTTTCTGATACCCATGACACAAAACTTAATATGGGGTCAGAACTATGTATGTGACTGTTGAGTGTGATTACTTATTTATTTAGTCACTAGTAGTACGGGGTGCTGCTTCAATTGAGAATATAGTATCATATCAGCCCATATACGTTCCACTACATGGCACAGTCCTACTCTATAACGAGTACACGAGTACGAATAAGAAGGGTTAGGCCATAGCCCACCATGCTGGCCTAGTGCGGGTTTGTGGAACTTACATTCTACAGAATTTCTTCAAACCGCCATGTTATCCAGGTTTCTTCGCGATGTTTTGCTTCACCGGTATAGAATAGAGAATAGATAAACAGTGGTCTTATAAAATGTTTAATTTATCTACTGTAGTTTTAACAGTGGTCCAAAAAAATTACGGTGTGTGGCCTGTGTGATCCATAGAGATTGAGCTTCAACCGTGTTTTTTTTTTATTTATTTTATCTACATAACTACAAGCAACACTTTTTGGGTATTGTTCTATTAGGTGAACTGTTAACAAACGGTATAATATATACTTAGATTATATATCATATGCTTATAGAGGGAGCGCTACTTCAAAAGCGAAAATTAAAATGGTGGTGCCAAGGCCACCTTTTTCTATCGTACATTCAGTATGAATTGTGACGGCTTGGATACCCACGAATTACGTGCAAATGAAAAATCAAAACATAGCCTATCGCCATTAAATTCCACCCAAATTTATTTTAGGGGTCCATAATCAAATTTTTGTATAATATATTTGATTTAAACCGACAATTCAAGCAATTTGTTATTAAATAACAAGAAATAATCTACATCATTTTACAGAAGAATATTTATATTTTTAAAGTTTCGACTGCCTTTTTAGTCAGTGTTGCAAGTAGTTAAACGTAGCGTGAATGTGTTATTTTGTATTTATTTATGCAATATATTTTCTCGGAAAAATTTTGTTACTCTGTTCATACTAACAGATTAATAGGTAAAATTAGCTGATCCGCCTCTGACAGCACTCAAATAAACTTCTTCAAAATGGATGTTTCCAAACTCCAACATATGAATTATAAAATGAATTTATTTGCACATATTTAAATTCTCAATTACTCTATAAATTAATTATTTATGGTCGTAAAAAGCGTGATTGAAAACAAGATTATTACTTACTACTTATTATTCGAGAACAATTTAATCTTGTAAGACATTAGCTTCACCGACGGGTTTAAACAAAGCCGTTCTCTCAGAAACTAGAACTAGAATCTAGTCTAGAACAAAAAGTTTAGACTCCGTGATATCGCGTAATGAAATTCTGAATCCAGACGATTTTATCTTAAATTGTGTATTACGTGATTTATATTTAAATTTCTATTATATTTAATTATGATTGTAACCGACAGTGCGAATGAGCTGGCCTGAATGTGTTTCTAACCCCTTTTTAGAAAACGACGTAAAATAACTTAATTACTGTTGCGTGATTATTTATCAATAAAATTTCCGGAGGCATAGAAGACGTGCGGAAGACTTTTATCAGTTCAATTACCCTATAATTTATAAACATCAGAAACACATTTACGGTCATAAGTTAGTGTTAATATTTGTTGTTAATTAAAATACTGCTTGAAATACCTGCTATGACCTCGCACTGTAATGGTTAAAGAAAACATCGCGAGGAAAGCTGTATACCATAAATATTATAAGAAGACTTATGTTGTATCAGCGCGGTAGAAACCCTGCCAATACTTTTTTTATTGCAATTAATGGCGCGACGACCATGCCGTTCGCGTTAAGTGATACAACCACCCATGAACAGTAGCAAAACTAAACGACTTAAATTACAAAGCAATGCTTGGGATTCCACTGCGCTCGTCACCCTGAGATAATATAAGATGTTAAGTCTCAATATGTCCAGTAGTTACTTTGGCTACATTGTCCTTCAATCAAAAAACACAACAGTGCATTTATACTACTATTTGGCGGGAGATTTAGAATTTGCGGTGGTACTTACCCGGATGACCTCTCACATATGAAAGACCAGTGTTGAAGAGTCCAGTACCCAGCAGTTAGCGATTATATGATGATATAGTATTGTACAGTTGAAGTATAATTTCCGAATTTCTACGGGCTAATTCATAGACAATTTTATTTTTTAGTTATTAAGGTTTTGTATCTTTTGAACGACTTTTGAATTATTCATTGTGAGCGAAGACAAAAAATATTCGATAGGTAAAATATGTATTAAAATTATGTATGAATAAGGCCATATATCTAATTCTGTACATACTGTGGCATGTTAAGTTTAACAGATACACCACAAAAGCGTGCCAAGCCGGGTTGGTCATACTTGTGGTTACGCGCTAAAACTTAATCCATGTCTCGATGCTATCATAAAATGAACACTATAGCATTGGATAAGAGTCCATAGTTGTTAAGCTAAACACAAATACGTAGTAACCGACAAATTTAATAAGCCTATTCCTCGCTTCCTCTCTCAGCCGTTTATTTAAGACATCTTTCAAAGCAGCGAATATTTTCTAAGAGTACTAGATTTACGTTCTCTTTGAACAGAATATATTACAATAGGCTATATGGACTTTTCCGCTTCTTAGCTCGAAATCAAAGAATAACTTGGTCTAAGAATATAGGGAATTAATGGCAAATAACACACACGGCATACACCACCCACTGACCTCCCATACAGTCTAGAAACTAATATGAAAGAGTTTTCGGTCTCACTAAAACCTCTAGCCTCAAAGTTAGATTTTTTTTTTTGGAATTGATCATTAACTAACCATCTAATTCTGAAGTTATCGCATATCGATTAATCGCTCACTAAGCCAGTAGATGAGTACAATAAAAATGCAACAGCAAAGTTCAAACTGCACAAGCCGAAGCCATATATTCAAACTTCTCATGATTTTTTAAAATGTAATTTAATAAATACAAATCGTCGCTTATATTACAACACCGCGAATGTGCATTTTTTCCGTTATTGACTTACTGATGTAATTGCAGAAAAAAAAAACCTGCGTAATTTTTTTGCACCAATCGCGTTCGATACTTGCCAATCACGAGCTAGAATTCAAAATTTGTAGAATATCTATCTGCTTTTTATTTATTTTCAATTATTAATAATTAAGTTTTTACTTCTCCTGTAAAGTTAAGAAAATGCATATTCGCGCTGTTGTAATATAAGCGACGAAATGCAAAATAATATGCAAGAACTGAGTTTATTAAAACAAACCCTAAAGTTTATAAATGGCATAACACTCCTTGTTTTATACTCGTCATTGTTTTCATAGAACTCATAGACACTCAACAGGAGTGTTTACTTCGAAATTCTGAGTTCCACTTTAAAGTACAGTATTCTCTTGTGTAAGATTCTTTACTCGCCAAAGCGTATAATATGCACATAATATTTTGTACTTATACATAGTTCAGTAAATCATAGAAACGGCACTAAAGATTGCGTTTTCTATTTCTGCTTCCCACGCACGTAAAAATATTACCAGCCCGCACCAGTTGCGAATGTTAACACAATTTTTATCCCAACAATCTTTATTTGACGTTGAAAGAAGATTCACAAAAGATGTATCATGCAAATTTTCCTACAGAATGGGTTACGCTGAATTATGCGGAAAACAATGTTCGTATAACGGAACAAACCGGGTGTGTGACGTGACTTGTCTATAGTCAACTTGTACACGTCCCTCTGGACTATTCATAGAAGAATTATTTTGACCAAAGACGCCAGCTACGATTTTTCCTGTATCAGCCCATTATGTCCCATTGCAGGGCACGGGCCTTCTCTACAATTGAGAGTGGTTAGGCCATATAATCGCTGGCCTAATGCGGGTTGTTACGGTGTTTTAACCGTGTACAAAAACTTCTGAATACAAACCAAGGTGTGTTTACCTGCTTCTTAGTATTGTTTAGGTGTGTCACTGAAGAGACTATGATGTAAAGGTGTGAGTTCCAATAAGTAGACTTCGGTATTTGATACGAAAAGGTATATATATATATACATATATATATATATCTACTTGACCGGACGATTAGACTGTTTGCCTAGTAATTTAAGTAATAAATGAATAACACCCAACAGCCACATTCATAGTCCTGACCCCACACTAAGATCAAGTATTATATCGTGGGTATCAGGAACTATGAGAGACTTTTCGGTCTCACAAACACCAAGACCCGAAACAAATACCTGTTGTTAATATTATGTAATGTATTTAGTTGCAGCTCTACGTAACTAGCCTTTCAGGCGCCTCTGTAACTGCGCGTCGAATCTCCGTTTGGTCTTACAATTTCTGCGATGCCCGGGTTGTGCGCTAGTGCATGGGCACCACTCATGGCCATCACTCTAGTTTCGGCGCTGTTTTGTTTATGTGTTTTAATATGTGGCCTTTCATTGTACTGGCTCAGACATATAACAAATAAAAACAATGGTTATATCCATCTTACTTAACAGACATTAATGACGAGCTTTTTAGAACTATTTTCTACCCACGTCTAAATACGGATAAGGGTGCGACGGTTTGCACATAGTGCCCGATTATTCATACAAAATAATACTTTAGTCACCTCGGTCAATATTCTCAATCGAACCTGACAATGGCGTTTTAGAGGGAAACCTGAAGACAGAACTCGAATATAATGCGTAAGCTGTCATGGAAATAATATTGCAGTTACTTTGGAACGTATTTTCTCAGATCGGATCTGTTGCAGTACTTAAATGCATATACTATCAAGTAAGCCGTTTAGGCGACTATGGTACAAAACAAAAAGTTGCATAGCACCATTGCAAAATAGTAAATATTTCAAATACTTCTTTGCAGTCGGATTAAAACACTCTATAGGATGTTTTTTTAGTGACCTGCATGCCTTAACATCATAAGTTATTATAAATTATTTTATTGATACTATGCTACGACTAATATAAATTAATAAGCTAGCCTCCTCGGGGCAGTCGGTTAGACGCCGGCTGTGAAACGTGAAGCCGCGGATTCGATCCCCGCACCAAGACAAATATTTGTCTGACCTACAGGTATTTGTTTCGAGTCTCGGTGTTTATGACGCCACGACACAAGGCTCGATCTTGGTGTGGGGTCAAGTCTATGTGTATGTGGTTGTTGAGTGTGTTTAAATATAAAAAAAATATTGGTAACGATTCTTGTAAGTGACTGAAATGTACGATATGAACCCCTAGTGCTAATAACAAAAGTTAAATCTTTATTTGGGCACCAGAGTTCAATCTAACATTTTAATTATTTTTCAATGAGCTCTGCATTGATCCCAGTCTGTATAACTTTGGCAAACAGATTGGGCATTAAGTGTCACTTTACAAAGACTTTCGGATTTTAATAGCTATCAGAATCTTCAATCCCTATTGTGTTGGATGCTACGTAATAGCTGCTAAAATTTAGCAGCATCGTGAATGATATTATATATATTTTACTGCTAAGTTTGCCACAAATCCGCGGTTTTCAGTGCAGTGGTTTAACACCACAAACTGGATTATAAAATATTTTCTACAATACTTAATACAACAAATAGAAGAAAAATACAATTCCTATATAGCTACTAAATATCCAAGTTAAAACTAATATTGTCACTAATTGACTTTCCTACATTTTGTCTTAGGACTGATTCGGCGTTTTATTCTTAACAGTAGCAATTTTGTTAGCCTTGCTTAATGAAATCACGTGAATCTTTTTAGCAATTGTCTTTCAACGGGAACAAAGATAAAACTTTCAACTACAAAAAAATAAAATATGATTACTCACTTCATGGATTCCTCTGAGAACAAAAGAGAAAATAATATTTTATTTTTGTTATTTTATCCGAATTCTCTTTGAATTATTAAGTTGTGACTTAATTATTAGGTATTTTATTTTAATATGAATAAATAATTTATTACAGTTTTGTTTTTATATTATTTTAATTTATTGTATCATGTCTTCAAATCAAAACAAAAAGAATTAATTTGTAAATGTAGGTGTGTTTACAATATGGTAGAAATAAGAATAAGTTCTCCACATATGACTTGTAAAAGTATATAAAAACAACTTGACTTAGGTATATAAAGTTAGTACTTAAGTTTGAAGGTCTATGAATTCATTAACCTAACAAAACAATTATTGATTAGGATTTTCAATTCGTTTTGAATAAAGTAATACCTTTTGAGTTTCTATCATAATTTCTGGTATGATTCTATTATAATTATATAGTTTGGAACGCTGTTTTACTCCACCCTATAAATGTATTAAACTGTCTTTTTCGTAACCTTAGGTCAGCTGGGGGTTTCGTTTCAAATGGGTGGGGCGGGTTTTTACAAATACAGCTACTTCGAATTTGCATAATGATGGGAATGTGAGTAGTTTCCGATTTTTAAAGTGGGGTGTGTTAGAAATGTAAACAAACAATATATAATACTAAATGTAAGTATATGTAGTAATAGTACTAAGTGTTTAATTTTTATGATTGTGTGTGACATAGACAATTGTATATTATGTATGGTCTATGGAATATATTTTTTTATTGCTTGCAACACTGAGGCGTTCCTCTTCCTTTTGTAACGTAGCTCTAACGTAAATGTAGGTCTTGTTTTGTTCTCCTAATTAAATCTTAATTTATTAAAGTGCATCTGCTGTTTGTGTCCATAACCCGAGTTTACAGTTATCTCTGGGTTCTAAGTTGTATAAGGCACGTTTACATTTTTTTGTGCAACAAATAAATCGTGTTTATCAACGATCTTCTATCACCAGAAAGCGCTGTTGTGCATAATAATTTAAAACAGTTGTTCTCTCTTTACTTTTCATGACATTAGGCATGTTGTTACTATTAAATAACGAGTGTGAAATATCGTTGTTTACGCTATGATAATTATATCAAACAATTCGTGTTTTTTGTATTCCTATAAATGGCGAGATGAAATGAAATGAAAGTCTATCTTATCTAAGTAGGCTTGTGGGAAAATTTGACCTAAAAATAAAAGATTTTATATTTTTTTTGCATAACGATATTGTATGTTGTGTTTCGGTTTGAATGATATTGTAGCCAGAGTAACTATTGAGGCTTAAAATCTTATGTCTCAGGATAGCGAGCGCAGTGGAATGCCAAGCATTAATTAATGGCGTTGTTTGGTTTTACTACTACTATATAGCTTACCATCAGGTAAATGGCATGCTCGTTTCGCCATTCAAAAAAGTTTTATAATAAAAAACCCAAAATTGCTTTGTAATTCAAGGTGTTGTTTGGTTTTATTACTTTTTATGAACGGTCGTATCGCTTACCATCAGGCGAAGGGCATGCTCGTCTTGCAATTCTACGCAATAAAAAATGCATCGTAGTCTCTTTGTCATGCCAGTGTAACACATTAAATACACGAACAAAAAGTGTGATTTGCTGAAATGTACATAAATAAGACTTCCTAAGTCGATATAATCGTTTGATAAAAGAAACTTGTTCGAAACTGATAGTAACTTTCTAAGCCTTACCATAAGCGGTAGTAACACAACTTGGAACGTATTATTATTAAGTACTTAACGGTACGGCGCTTTGCTCATCACCCAGAGACTAAATTAAGTGAAGCAGATCATTGCCTTTTTATTTTATTTATTTATTAAGGTTCATCAACAGAAATTACAATACAATCATTGCTAGCATAGAATATATTATCTATATTTTCAATAAAACGATATCAAAACTCACAAAGAAACAAGGCTCTTAAATAAACTGATAGGGTTCATGGCTCAGTTGGTTACGCCGCCTGTGAAATAATAGACTGCGAGCTCGGTCCAGACGAAGATAAAACTAATTTTAGACGGGTAATAGCTAAAGTGCCCCATTAACTATTAACCACGGATATTCAGCAAGAAATATCCAATTTACTTGTGCTTAAACATTAACACGTTGTAGAAAACCTTGTCAAATTGACAATCATTAAGTTTCAAAGCTAAAATGTCTAACCAAGTAAATTGCGCGACTAGAAAATTACTCGTATGCCCAGAAGACAATCACAGTTGTCAGTTCACATCCCGAATACTGCTACTAGAGTAATGAAGCTACGTTTATATTCACAAACACAACAGGTACAAGAAATAAACGAAGACCACTTGCTATTAATAAAACGTTGGAAAATATATTTAGCAAAAATATGTGATGAAATATTTAACGACGAAACTACAATATATCACACATCGGTTCAATAAAGTCTATTTTTCTCTAGATGACGCGTTGTAAGAGTTTTATAATGCGAAGCACTATAGAATTTCACTGCAATATTTTTGCGAACAAATATTTCTCGCGCCCCTTTCCTTTTACAGCAGGATTTCGATTATTCATTTGTTTTTGAGAGTCGCATGATTTTTTAATTAAACATTTTTGAACGATTTACGTAGTGAATAAGAACTTCGTTTTCTGTGACAAATTTTAATTGGTTCTATTTTCTTTGTATGTTTTATAGCTTCAGATATATATTTGTCACCGTCTAAATACATGTGAACATAAAATAGTGTTTACAAAAATAATAATTTAACATAATACGAGTATTACTAGTTATAAAGCACCAGTAATCGAAACAATACGCTAAAGTTACTTCATCCCAACGTGTTATCAAATAATAACAATCTGAAATTAATTCCACGAAGCTATTTCACGGAAGATAGTACATACATACCATAAACTCACGCCTTTTTTCCCCAGAAGGGGTAGAAATAGGTGCCAGGTTATCCACATTTCGCCTTGTATGTTCCTTCCTCGCAATAGGGTGCGAGCTTATCGCCAAATCGGGCACAAATTCCTGACTCCGGGCAGATAATGAATAGAAAAATGCAATATCACATTGCCCGACCCGGAATTAGAACTCGACAACTTAGCTTTGTACATTAGTACAACTACTTCACTGAGGCAGTCAAAGAAAGTAATGCTTTTAATACTTTAAGGTCAACGTGTCAACTTAAAAGTGTGCAAATATATCGCTTTAATGGCAAATCATTAATTCAAAATAACGTAAATACGTCACAAATTATTAACATCACTTTATTCTGTATTTTTACGTGTTCAAATACAGCGAGCTTTGAAGTCACCTCGAACGTCCGGGAGAGAAAAAGAACAACTAGTAATTTCATATTCCGGCGGGGCAAGGACTAACCCAATTTGTATGATTTGTTGGTGGCATAACAATTAGCTTTTGCGTAATTGTACAGTCACGAGCTACATGTCACGACCAACTATTTGTAGGTTTTGTTTGTGACTGGTGAATAAATCAGTATCAAATGTTTTGAAAGATTTTCTGGCATAGTTTCATGACAATCCATAAACGAAGTTATCTCTAAACCTGTAAAAGTCATTTTTAGGGTATGATGGTAGTTCAATATTGATTTCGAGGTACATAAGTCTAGTACGATTTAATGGAAAAAAAATCTAATATTATGTATAAGATCAGATCTTTACTTGAAATATAGTAACGTTAATTTATCATGAAGTAGTTTCACCCGTCTTGTATTATCCTGATATTATCAAATTTCAAGACTAAACTGTGCATGTATATTTAATGATGGTGCCATGAACAAACAATTCATATTCGTATTTGTACAACTAAAAAAAGTTTTCTTTTAATTGTTGGCGATTCGAAAAAACACTATTAATACGGTCTACGTCACCCGTCTTATATAACTAACGTTGGTTTTGCGACCTTAATGGCTCTTGGCCCCCGAAACCAAAGTCGTCTAGATATCTCTGCGCTGCCCCAACTCCCGCCAATAGGGAATATGCACCAGACTTCAAAATAAGTCAAAATATTTTTTTTGTAATCTTTTTTAATATAGAAATATACCTTAAAGATATTTTTTAAATTTATCAACTCTAAATCGGTAAAATAAATACTTATAAAATGACATTTCAAATTTGCCGCGCATTTTTTCCAAAACGCGATCTATTGCTTGAAAAGGAAAGTGACGACAATGGGCACGTTCTTATGAAGTTTTAGCTTGTTGTTTTACGTTTGTTTATGAGTTATTTTGTGCTTTCTTTATGCTATTAAATAAAATGGATTATTTTGTCACGAAATACAGTTCTGTAGCAATTCATTAAAGAAACTTAATCCAAATACTACGTTGCTCATAACGTGCCCTATGACGTCACAACGAGTTCGCGCCAACATGGCGTTCAAATGCTTCGAAACTGATAGCAGTTTTGATATTTTTTTTGTACTTTATTAATTGATATTTTCAAAGACTTATATTTTTTTCCGATAATGTAATAACATACAGAATTGATTAAAAATATAAAAAAATGACATGCATATTCCCTATTACTGACGATGACGCGGGTAATTTTTCAACATATAATTCTAGCTTTATCAGTCAACAGTCACATACATAGTCCTGACCCCACACTAAGATCGAGTCTTGTGTCGTGTGTGTGAGACTCAGACAAGAAAGAAATATTTGTAGGCTGCACAAACATTTCTCTCGGTGCGGGGATCGAACCCGCGGTCTCCCGTTTCACAGGCGGCGTCTAAGCGCCTGCGGCAAGGAGGCTTTCAATAATTGTGTCATTATAGGATATTGTGTCCCCGAAGTGACAGGCAAATGTGCTTTTATTACCACCCACAGATTGCTGCACTTATTACTGTCCCACACATGATAACGCTTCCCTACGTGGGTCACAAACTTTTTATACAAAATAATTAATACAATATCTTCAAGCCTTATAAAGTGCGATATTCACACCCTTTCAGCAAGTGCCCATTTGCCTAGACTGTCCATAAAATATTTATTATTTATAGTAAACTTATCTCGTGACAGCTCTTTCTACATATAAAATATATTAAATGTCAACCCAACTTTTTTTTTTATTGTTTTTATAAGTTAATCAAAACGTCTACTATGTGCGTCGTATACTCGTAGCTTAGTGTAGGCCACGGAAACGTAGCGAGTTGGCCAATGTCACCATATTGATACCATAAAAAAATCTTGTAAGATCTGTACGTTACGCTCTGGGGTTAAAAAAAATGTGTTTAGTCACAAATATTGGTTATCCCTTGGCGGTTGACGTAATCATGCCTGATCCGATGAAAACTGAATACAGAGTAAGACCACGCCGCGACAGACTTGCGTGTCGCATTTTGACTGGCTTTTCACCATCGTGTACTGCAGTCACTTTCGTAGCAGAATATACATACATAAACTCACGCCTTTTTCCCAGAAGGGGTCGGCAGAGGTGCCTGGACACCCACATTTTGCCTTGTATATTTCGTAGCAAGAAACCGGCATTAATAACAGTCTATCTATCTATCTATATCAGCCCATATACGTCCCACTGCAGGGCACGGGCCTACTCTACAATCAAGGGTCCGATTGAGAGTGGTTAGGCCATGTAGTCCACCACGCTGGCCTAGTGCGGGTTGGCGAACTTACATACCATATAAATTGTTATAAATCGCTATGGTATGCAGGTTTCCTCACAATGTTTTCCTTCACCGTTTTAGTGCGTGGTGATTGACTATCAATACACACATGACTCCGAAAAGTCAGAGGTGTGCCCTGGGATTTGAACTCGCGACCACCGTGAGCATGTTGGCAGCCGCGTCTGGTCCGTTTGCCAACAGGCCACCACGCACTCTTAATAACAGTATTATTATTGATTTCTTAATAACAGTATTATTATTCAACCCATACAATAGAAACACGAAGGTGAAAATATTAACGTAATTTGAAAGGGCTCGAGGTGAGAGCTTGTGGCTGAAAATGAAAGTGGTACAGTTAACGAGTTGTAGTTGTATGAAACTATCGTGTTGTGCCAAGGTCGAAAGTTCAATTTTTAGGCGACACTCAGTTCCAATGATTGATTATTTTGTGTTTTATATTTGAAGCCAGCTGCGATTATTGAAATACAGTGAATTTGACCAGGATAAAGTAGCCTATATGTACAACTCTCCGGCTTACGTCCACACTTTGACATATAACTATAATTATATGCGTTGATAACGAACCGCACACATACTGTAAACTTGATGCCACAGACTTGATGCTAATAACAACACCAATATACCTTTTTAATATTTTGAAGTAACGTAAGGAATATATCTTTAGGTAATTTGCATAGAAACATCTTTTGTTGCAATTTCTTATAATCCGCCATAGGTAAGTGTGATCTATCATATAAGTATAACAAAAAAATACACCTAACAGCCACATACATTGTCCTGACCACACATTAAGATCAATTAAGTCATGTGTCGTGGGTATCAGAAACTGCAAACTTTCGGACTCACAAACACCCAGATCCGAGACAAATATTTGTGGACTTAACGAACATTTGCCTCAGTGCTTGGATCGATACCCGTGGCCTGTTGTTTCACAGCCGACTTCTTCCGAGCCGAATCTTTATTTATTTCGCATACAGGAGACAGGTACGAAATATGTTTAAAGTGTGTATCTTAAGCGTTCTCCATTGAATTCTCAATTGTAGAGGAATGTCTTACTCAACAATGGACGTATGTTCGCACATTAACTGAGAGTAAAGAAAATTTTAATAATGGAGAAACCTACTTTCTTTATTGCTATAACACCTGATGGTTCACCTGATGGTAAGCGACACGACCGCATGGAGAGTAGCAATGCTTGACATGCCGCTGCACTCGGCATCCTAAGACATTAGATGTTATGTCTCAGTATTTCCAGTAGTTACTCTGGTGACAATATCCTTCAAACTAAAACACAACAGTGCACTTTCACTGCTAGTCAGCCTCTCACATATGAGAGACCTACCGCCACTTTCAAAGTAATTATCATATAATAAGGAAAAATAAAGCTTTGGAAGGGGCGTGGTCTGCGTGACGTTACTTTAGTTGTGGAAGGGTGGAAGGAGAGGCTGTGGAAGGAGAAGGAGGAATGGTGGGAGGAGAGCTCGGGGCAGCGCCAGCGCATCGCTTCAGTTGGATCGTGACAACGAGAATAGACGGACGTTGAATCATTACTGTCTTTCTGTTTATACATTCCAATTAAAATATAATTGTTGATAAATTAAGAAATAAATTTAGTGAAACTACCTAAGTCTATAATTAATTGTGTTAGAATATTTTTTTTTAAATAAAATTAATTTAAATTTATAACTTCAGAAGTGGGATTCGCTCACTCCTGTTAAATTATTTCCTTCATTAAATTCAAATCAGTGTAACTGTTTTGTGAAGTCGTGTTTATCAATCATGTCTGGTAGACCGAAACGAAGCAGTGGCAGGCAAAACCAAACGCCCGTCTCTGGTTTGGAACAACAGCTTCAAGCGATAGTTGATCGCTTAACCGCGCTAGAAGATAATTCTCAAGCTCGACGTGCAAGCAATATTGGTGGTTTGTGTGACCCGAGTGACATTGTGCCACCTGAACTAGTTGCCACGCCAGTGCCGCAACCTCCCCCGATTGAATCATCGGGTGCGTTAGCTGTGCCATCAAGTAGCGCTTCATGTTCGACAGGTTTGGGCACCTCCACTGAAAATCATGCCCGTCCTACGGAGACGATTATGAGTGAGGTAGCTGACAAGTTAGTAAACACAATCAGCTCTATGTCGGTAAGATCGAACCATATTTTTATCCCCAATTTTGATCCCTGTTTGCATGATTTTGACACGTGGCGCGAGGATGTTGATCATATACGCGTATTATATAAATGGGACGATCGCGAGTGTTTATCACGAGTTGGTACTTGCCTGAAGGGAGATGCGCGTCTTTGGCTCCACGAGTGGGCAAGTAACGATCGCAGTTGGTCTAGTTTCAAGCGAGAGTTTAAAGCTCTATGTCCACGCCGACTAGATTTTGCAAACATTTTGTTTGACGTGATGAAGACTGATTCGGATAAGTACCCTACATATGCAGAGTATGCCCGCCGTTCTTTATTACGCTTACGTATAGTTCGTGGATTGAGTGACGAACTAATTTCGGCAATTATTGTCCGTGGAATAACAGATCCTCATATCCGTGCAGTAGCGACCAACGCTCATTTATTACCTGATGATATGGTAAATTTTTTATCAGTTTATGTAAAACCTACCCACCTGACATCATCTCGCGACCGATCTCGCGGTACTTTCCACTCTCAATCAAACTCGAGGAAACGCGTGAATAGTAGTTTACCAAGATGTTTCTCCTGCGGTAACTTTGGCCATAAGCAAAATTCGTGCACTAAACGGCCCAGAATGGATGGTTCGACAAATAATACTTTACCTAGTACTAGTTCTGATCATTTTAATTCCAGAGCGAAGCGTGAACCGTGTTCATTTTGTAAAAAGCTAGGTCATAAAGTCGATGACTGTTTTGCAAAACAACGCAGCGAATCACGTGGCAAGTCCAATGTAAATTTTTGTCAAGAGATATCTGATTTATATAAAAAGAATGACATTGCAACTGCGGTGATTCAGGGTGTACCAGTTGATGTGTTAATTGATAGTGGATCAACAATTTCGTTGATATCAGATACAGTCGCAAAGCATCTCCAGTGCACGCAGACTCCTTCATTTCGCGTTCTGCGTGGTATAGGTAGTCAAGAAGTAGAATCATGCTATTGCACTACGCTAACAGTAGAATTTCCTGAAATTTCCCTCGAAGTTGAATTTCATGTTGTGCCTAACCGATTTATGAACACCCCAGTCATTGTCGGTACCGACGTACTTAACAGAGATGGTGTAATCTATACTCGAACACGTGGTACACAGCGGCTTACAAGAAATAATTCTGTGCTTAACATTACGGCCGACGCCCAACTGTCAATCAATACCCCATTAGTTGGTAATTATAGAAAACAGTTGTTAAAAATTCTTGAGAAATTCGTGAGTTATCTTGTTGTCGGTACCGCATCTACTACGGTTAAAACGGGTTCAATGCACATTAAATTAAAGAAGGAAATACCCGTAGTTTACAGGCCTTATAAAATGTCTTACGACGAAAAATTGAGGGTAAGGGAAATTATTAAAGATTTGTTAAGCAAAGGCATTATAAGAGAATCTGAATCAGAATTCTCCAGTCCTATCCTTCTTGTAAAAAAGAAAGATGGAAGTGATAGGCTCTGCGTAGATTTTCGAGCTCTGAACGCGAATACAATAAAAGATCACTATCCATTGCCACTGATAGATGACCACATCGATCGTTTGGGCAAGGCCAAATACTTTACGAGTCTTGATATGGCCACCGGGTTCCATCAGATCCCAATGGATAGCGAATCTATTCACCGCACGGGGTTCGTAACGCCAGAAGGTCATTATGAGTACATTAAAATGCCTTATGGTCTTGCAAATGCGCCAATAGTGTACCAACGCATTATATCCAATACCTTGAGACCCCTAATTGATTCCGGTAAAGTTTGTGTCTACATAGATGATGTATTAGTGCCGAGTTTTGCCATTGATGAAGGTTTACAAACGCTTCAAGAAGTCTTGGAAATCTTGACTAATGCAGGATTCTCCATCAATTTAAAAAAGTGTAAGTTCCTTGCCTCTGAAGTAGATTATTTAGGACGAACAATTAGTAATGGTCAGGTAAGGCCGAGCGAGCATAAAGTTAAGGCTTTGTTGAATTCCCGAGTGCCTAGTAATGTAAAGGAAGTAAGACAGTTTTTAGGCCTTGCGGGATATTTTAGGCGGTACATTCCCGGATATTCTCAAATTACAGCATGTATCGCTAATTTGACCCGCAAGGGTATTCCGTTTTTATGGGGTGAAAATCATGAAAAGGTTCGCAAAGATATAATACAGCGATTGACCAATGAACCAGTATTAGTTATTTTTGATCCTTCTCTACCGACTGAAGTTCACACTGATGCTTCAGCACATGGTTATGGAGCTGTCTTACTCCAAGTTCATAATGGTGAACATAAACGGCCCGTGGCCTATTTTAGTAAAGCCACCCAGGGTGCTGAACCGCGTTACCACTCATACGAGTTGGAAACATTGGCTGTTGTCAAGTCGTTACAACATTTCCGACAATATTTAATCGGTATAAAATTTAAAGTTGTAACGGATTGCAATGCATTAAAGTTAACTCAGCGCAAGAAGGATTTATTGCCGAGGGTTGCTCGGTGGTGGATATTCTTGCAAGACTACGACTTTGAGCTTGAATATCGTAAGGGGACTGCGCTATCTCATGCCGACTATCTAAGTCGAAATCCAGTAAATGTTTGTGAAATTAAAAGACCTCGAAATTGGGCTCAGATGGCGCAGGCCGGTGACGAAGAGGTGCAAAATTTACTGCAAAAGCTCAAAGCCTGTGAAATTGATTCATCTCGATATGTCGACCATAATGGTGTCCTCTATTATAAAACTAATGTAGTTGGTGAACAATCGCGTTTGCTGTGCTACATACCTAAAGGACATCGACTTAGTTTATTGCGCGTCTTTCATGACGAACATCAGCACATTGGAGCTGATAAAACTGTAGACTTAATATTAAAACATTTTTGGTTTCCTGGATTAAGAAAATTTGTTCAGAAGTATATTCAACATTGCATTGTCTGCCTCTCTCACAAAAGAGTACCACGTCAGCCATTGCAACCTATTGAATCGTGGGTTAAGCCCGATCAACCCTTTGATACAATTCACAGTGACGTTTTAGGACCACTTCCCGATTCAAATGGTTACAAATATGTATTAATTAATGTAGACGCATTTACTAAATATTGCCTCCTATATCCGATGCATAAGCAAGATGCAAATGAGTTGAAAATAGCTTTTGAAAATACTTTCTCACTTTTTGGTACATCTAAATTAATAGTTGCTGATCGTGGTCGGATGTATGAGAGCGCATTGTTTGTTAATTGGGTTAATGAACAAGGTTGTGAGATGCATTTCATTACTCCTGGAATGCATCAAAGTAATGGACAAGTTGAGCGATATTGTCGCACTATAGCGAATATGATCCGTATAGAGACCAATTTCAGACATGAAGAGTGGTCAAATGTTTTATGGAAAATACAGCTCACCTTGAACATTACATTACAAAAGTCAACTCGATGTTCGCCACTAAATTTGTTAGTTGGTAATAATGGCGCAACGCCCGTTATACGATCTCTGGTACGCGATGTTGCCTTGGAATCTACAAGTCCAAACCGCGAATCACTACGTGAGCTTGCCCGACAACGTTCCTCCAGGCTCCTGGATAAAAATCGCACCCGTCAAGATGTTTATGTTAATAAAAAGCGCAAGGACCCGCACTCGTTCAATATTGGCGACATGGTATTTGTGCGTAAAGATAATCAAACTACAGGCAAGTTGGACTCCGGCATGCGCGGACCCTATGTGGTAAAAAGATCCTTACCACACGGTCGTTATGAGTTGAAATTACTGTCGGGGTCTTTCGGCAAAACCACACAGGCTGCAGCAGAGTATATGGTGAGATGGCACGGAGAATGGACCCCCGATGTGTGTGCCATATTTTTTGAGAGTAAGCTTACTTGTGTTACCTTTATTTATAAGACATCCTGAGGGCTCTGTCTTGGTCATCCTGAGGGCTCTGACGTTAGTTGTCGTAACCCGAGGGCTCTGCGACTGTTATAAACATGTTGTGTATGAAGTTTGTACTGTATATCCTGAGGGCTCTGTACAGTGGGCATCCTGAGGGCTCTGCCAATAGATGTGCAACTCGAGAGCTCTGCACATGTGAACATCCCGAGGGCTTTGTTCACAATTAGAATTATTCATTTGTATGAAGTTTGTACTGTATATCCTGAGGGCTCTGTACAGTGGGCATCCTGAGGGCTCTGCCAATAGATGTGCAACTTGAAAGCTCTGCACATGTGAGCATCCCGAGGGCTCTGCTCACGATTAGAATTATTCATTTGTATGACTTCAATGTATTAAGAGTAAAAAAAAAAAAAAAAAAAAATGCTTAAAATATTTGTGCTGTTTCAGACGACGACAATGAGAGCGAGAATAACGCTGGGGATCCATGTACTGAACCACAGGTCGTGAGAGCCGACATACATGTGCCAGGCTCCGCAAATAGTTCTGAAGCTCCGCAGCCACTACAACAAAATGCACAGCCATACGTCACTAGATGCAAGGACGCATCACTGTCAGGAGAGGCCGAATAAGGAAAAATAAAGCTTTGGAAGGGGCGTGGTCTGCGTGACGTTACTTTAGTTGTGGAAGGGTGGAAGGAGAGGCTGTGGAAGGAGAAGGAGGAATGGTGGGAGGAGAGCTCGGGGCAGCGCCAGCGCATCGCTTCAGTTGGATCGTGACAACGAGAATAGACGGACGTTGAATCATTACTGTCTTTCTGTTTATACATTCCAATTAAAATATAATTGTTGATAAATTAAGAAATAAATTTAGTGAAACTACCTAAGTCTATAATTAATTGTGTTAGAATATTTTTTTTTAAATAAAATTAATTTAAATTTATAACTATATATTAAACCTACAATAATATTTTGAATATCCAACGCATTGGGGTGTGACTTCATACATGAAAAATATTAAAAACTATTATTTCGATACTAACACCACGCTCTGGCGAGAACGAGAAATTATCGTGTAAGTAGTTTAAATGGAATTGTTAAATGGTGGCAGTATGCCACTAAACCAAGAAATATGTTTTGTCTGTTGATTTTATAAATTTAATTTATATTGATTAAAATTACAAGAGGGTATCAAAGATACAAATTTTGAAAAACAAATTGAAATATTCGCGCGTTTGCCTAGCGCGCCTTCTGGTAGCGAAATCACATCGAAGACTGAAAAAAGTAAGTAGAGTTACGCTTCTGTTTCTGTATATAATACTAATCTATGATCTAACGTCTGCAGTAATATAATATCATCTCTTACAATCTTCTGTTTATTACGTCGCATATCACGCACTTAATTTAGAAAATACGCGAAATTGCGACGAGGCGGTTTGACAATATTCAATATGGATGAAACGAGACTGGATTGGGACTTGTGGTACAAAATTAATACACAGACCGGATTAGTGGAATACGCGTTAAATTATGATTATTTCGTGAATAGGGATCAATATCTCATATAGGTATTTGTTTTTATTTGTAATATTGTAAAAAATCTAAATCGGGTCACCAAGTTCAGAGTTATGAGACAAAAAAAATCAAGAGAAATACAGCCGAATTGAAAACATCCGCCTTTTTTAAAGTCGATTAAAAATGACGTTTTTGTTGATTAACTCTTCGACTTCCAGTATTCTTTCATCTACAATATTATTATAGAAATAACCTTAATCAGTAAATCAAACTCATTTCCACATATGTATCCAATCGCGCAGTTGAGGAAATTACACTTATCTGCTTACTGTGCGACTCCCCTCGTGATTCAGGATTCCAAGTGAAACAAATGTTGTTCGATCGGCTTCGTTAAACCCTTTGCTCACTTTACGTCGACTAAAACGTGCATCAGATATTTTTTCTAAAACATTTCAACCTGACATAGTTATTTGAAAATAGATGAAAAGTTTACAAATCTATAAAATGGTAATTTTTGCAATAAAACTGCTTCCCCCAGTTTGATTCTGTTCCTCTATAGATTTTTAATGAAATATCGTGGTTCAATCATAAAAACCTCTAATAAAAACAGAAATTTGTCGCCTGTTCAGTTCTCTCCTATTTCTTCCTTCTGAACTTCAACATCTTAAACATTCATCTTCTAACCCTTTCCATAATAAGTACTTTCATTTGTCATCTCTTTTACATAACTTACATTCCATACCAGTCATTTGTCTAGCGTTTTATTAAACTCATCTTTCATCATATTTCAATCCTACATAAATAACATGTACGTATGTGACTTGCTTCATAGTGTGTGATGTAAAAAGCGAAAAATACTGAAAAACGTAAAACTGCGTCCCCGTGTACATAGCACTTTTAATTGCAAAAATCCTAAGACAATATGCACTAATGACTCTTACAGTTGCATTCGATGACCTGTTTTTCTGTTTTATTTTCATTTATATATTCTCTATGAAAAATTCTAGCCTGACGTAAGCAACGCTGCAGTTATTAAAACAAACTACAATTTCGCACAACAATCGTTCCAGGATTGCTTAACAGTCAATGGGAATTCCTTTATAGTCGAAACTGACTCTCTCGGTGCTTAAAACGGCATAAAATATGCTCTCTCGCGCGATTTTACGATCGCTGGAATTACACAGCGGTTCGTGATGGCGAATCTCTTATATTTGACTCTAGATATTCATAAGTGACCTATTTTTGAAGAGTGTGATGATGCGCAAATAACTTTGGAGAGGTCGCAGAAGGGTAATGGCTTCGACATGTACATAGCTGATTTACAGACAATCCTTCCATTGGAATAGTTTTGTGCGCTTGGATAAGAATGCTCCTTTATTTTAACCTGTTCTAGTTTGTTCATCAAATAGAGTGTTTTCTTAAATATATTTATTATTGGGGACAAAATTCTTATTTTAGGTTTTGATATGCGAGACACGAAACTTTATTGATGTTGATGTGGATTCAGATCTGTATATGAAACTGTTGGGTGTATTTGTTTGTTTGCGTACGAATTTTTACGTGATTAATAATAAAATAACCGCCAATTGTACTGTAAATATTGGTTAAGTTTTTTTGTTGTATATTTTTTCATTTTGTGTTGTACATTAAAGTGTAATAAAATAATTCTAACACAAAGTCAAGTCACATACCTAAATGTAATTTATAATCGTCGCCTAAATTAGTGCGTGGCGGCATGTTGGAAACAGGCCAGACGCAGCTAACAGAGGTCGCGGATACAAATCCCAGGGCACACCTCTGACTTTTCGGATTCGTGTGTGTACTAATAGTTAATCATAACGCACGGTGATGGAAAACGTCGTGAGAAAACCTGAATATCATATTGATTTATATGAAATTCTATTATAATATGTAAAGTCCGCCAACCGACACTAGGCCAGCGTGGGAACTTTTTGTCCTAATCCCACTTAATCGTATTCTCGATTGTAAAAGAGACCCGTGCTCTGCAATGCCAGAGATGATAAAAACACCTGGGACTCGCAGTGACTTTAATATGCATGCGGAAATGACAAAAAGCTAAAATATACATTAAGACATTCTCTTTCTCACTGTCTTTCTCTTCGGCAACAGAAAGTCTGAACATAGACCTCCCCTGAGGATCTCCGCAGCGACCTGCTGAATTTGGACTGCATTCAGAGTATCTGCAACTTTACGTGTTACTAGATCATCCTTATAGGTGTGCGACAAATAACCACGATATTTCATCTCACTATGAAACTGTCATTATTATATTGCCGTAATATGATAAAAATACCTACTCATAAATTGGTAAGAAAATCTACATCTGAGGTATCACATCTTTCTTACTTTTTATTTTGCACCAAAAATGTCATCGTTAGTCTCCTTCTTGAATCCACGCGATAATTTTCTTCACCGTCAAAATGATTAATAACTGACTACACAAATTTGTGGAGACAAACTATACTTAATCTCGACAGCTCGTAATCGGTTCTCTATCACTATACTCATAATTAACGGTAATGTGTCAAATTGCGGTTGTCTCTCCTTTATCGATACATCAACGGTTCGATGTGAGTTGGACAGTTGTAACATTTAGGCTAATTTGGACTGGATAAATGCATAACTTAAAATAATTAAGTACTACATTTTCACTACATAACCTGATATATTTAGTACTTTATTGTTAATAACTTCAATTGAAAACATCACTTCAAAAAAAACCCTGTCACCAATTTTTCCAAATTATTCGAAAACTATACCTTACATGATAAAATATTTCGTATTCACATTCATACTTTCTAGGAGTATAAATAAGCAGAATGTGAACGAGTTCAGAACCTCACTTTTTTTTGCTGTCCACTTCACGTGAAATGCTCCATATTTGTTATGTACTCAATCGCACTCTTGATTGTAGAGGCAAATGGCCTGCAGTGGGACGTGTATAGGCTGATACAAATACAGATACAAATATATTGTGTAGCCTTACGTTTCATTGTTGTTAGGACTGAGTGTCGCCTACAATTTAAAGACACGACCTTGGCACAGCTCGATAGTTGAGGACGAGTGCTACCTCAAACCCTTTCAGACTATGTTTATTTTTATTTTTTGTATGTTTTTTTTATTATAACGGTGTTGGTTAATTATAATATAATTGCCGGTCTTGTAGTGGTTTGTGCTCGGAAGGCGACCTCCATACAGGATGGTGGAAAGTCAGTCATAGTGCGACCTGCAAGTCTGCCGCGGCGCGAGTCTACGAGGAAACGCGACAATATTTTTGTGATTTTTTAAAATCATCGTGTATGGATGTATATACCATACTACATATAGGTACTTGAGTACCATAGCTTCTTCAAAAATTAAAGGCTTTATACTATTACTTGTATTTCAGGAAAAACTATGTATTTACCATTCAATTACGAAGATGGGGAAAAATCGCCACTTATTTTTCCAACATTTTATTTGTAGTAATGGATCTAAAGTCACATAAACTACCACCTGGCTTCGTTTTCGGTCGCAGTCTGGATAAACCGTGTATTATGTGGATTGCATCGCAGTTATCATCAGATGCACTGCAGTCAATTTACCGAGCTAGAATAAAAAAAGAACAATGTTCTGAACAGTAATTTATGTTTTTTATATGGCTACGAGCGATCCAGCACAATGCAATTACTCTACTCCTCTTGACATCCATTAACACCAGGTTTTACGAGTATATAAATCAGACCAAACACATTTTCCATATAAACTTTCATTTACTTTTATCCGGGCTCACAGCGTAACATGATAATTTATAATTAAATGAAACCTTAAAAATATTGACTATCAAAATGTGCAAATATATATTTCGTATTCCATTGTTGCAGCCAGAGATTAGAGGGCGTTCGAATAAAATAACATTAGGCTTTGTTTTATTAATATAATATAATATTACAGCTTTCTGAGAATAATAATTCTAATAAAATAAGCCCTCTTTTTAAATACTGTTTCGACACGTAATATTGTCAAAGCAGTGCATAGGGGTGCGACTTCGTACATGAAAAACATTGAAAACGATTATTTCGATCCTAGTGCCACGCTCCGGTGAGAACGAGAAATTATCGTGTAAGTACTATAAATGGAATAGTTAAATGGCGGTAATGAGCCACTAAACCAAGAAATATCTTTTGTATGTTGATATTATAAATTATTTTGATATTAAAAACAATTTCAACTTGATATTAGTTAAAATTACAAGAGGTTACGAAAGATACAAAATTTGAAATATTGACGTAACAATTATGGAATTTCGCGCGTTTGCCTAGCGCGCCCTCTGATGGCGTCTCAATCTGAATCACGTCGAAAAATAAAAAAAGTAGAGTTGCGCATCTACCTCTGTAATATAATACTAATCTATGAAGCAGTGTTTGGTGAACTATACACAAGCTTTATCTTTTAATATAAAATTCTTATGTAAAATCTTGTTCTCGGCAAAATCACCAATTATGGATTACTTCCGTAACGAGGTACGTGTCCAGACTTATTATTTACTTTGGTTCCTTTATGTTACGCCAAACGCTATTCATTAATTTTTGCATTAAATTACATTTTTTGTAATAAACTTCAGGAAACATAATATTATGTTGCAACAATCCTAACGACTCGTATTTAATGTATCGACAAAAATGTGCTCTCGCAGTAGATCACCAATTAAATTCACTGAAAACTGTATTTCAATTTTTATTTTTTTGTTACAATGAATGGCGAAACGAGTTGTCATTTGCCTGATGGTAAGCGATACGACCGCTCACGGATAGAAGCAAAATCAAACAATACCATGAAATACAAAGTAATACTTGTCATTCCACATATAATGTTAAACATCAATATTTCCAGTAGTTACTCTAGCTACAATTTTTTTCAACATAATGCATTCACACTGGTGTTTAGTGGTAAAAATACATACATTGCAGTGGTACCTACCACAGAGTACATTCTATATACGGAGAGTACCTGCCCAGGAGGCCTCTCACTTGTGAGAGACCTACCAGTACATTTTTATGACTAAACTCCTGTAACTCAAAATACATTAAAATAGATAGAATTATATGAAGAACTTTCCAAATCTAGGCCTGCTGACGTCACAAACACACAGACGCACAAACACTGCATGATGTTTGTAGTTATTCATAATACTAACCCGTACAGTTCCCACTACTAGGCAAAGGAATTCCATTTTGATTCAAAGGACTGCCCCCTGAGACGACGCGGTGCAGGTTTAGAGAACTAACAACTTCTTTAAAACAAATTAACAACTCTTGGGTTTGCAGGTTTCTTTAGGCTGTTTTCTGTCAACGTCGAAAAATAAAAATTTGCTCAGTATATCTGTATCAGTCTATATACGTCCCACTGGAGGGCATAGGCCGCCACTACAATCAAGAGTACGATTTAGAGGGGTTAGGCCATATAGTCCGCCACGCTGGCCTAGTGCGGATTGGCGGACTTTTACACACCAAAGCAATTCTTCCAAATTACTATGGAATGTAGGTTTCCGTTATAGTGTGTGGTGATTGACTATCAATACACACGTCACTCCGAAAACATGTGCCCTGGGGTTTGAACCCGCGGTCGCCGTAAACATGTTAGCAGATGCGTCTGGTGCGTTCTGACAGGCCACTACGCACTTAACATAATGAAGCTATAATTCAGTTGAGAAGTACGGTTTGGATGAAAAATTCTACGTTCTTTACTGTACCCTCACTGATGCTTTTTGAAAATGGTATCGTCGTGTATTTATCATCCTAACGCCCGAATACTGGAACGCCATTCACATAATAAGTTGCTCTTAACAGCGCACGGCCCACTTAGCCAGTATATTTAATCGGGATTAACGTAGTTAAGCGCCATTTATATTTAAGTTGCGTTCCAGTATTTGGGCGTAAGGCACAACAAGCAAACAAACAAGTCAAAGTCGCATCAATATTACTATTAGTTAAATTATTGACTAACTTCCGCTATGTTAAAACATGTTAACTGGTGGTAGGTCCCTCATATGTGTGGTACCTCCGCAATATATATTTCTCCCGCCAAACAGCATTGTAAATTAACTGTTGTGTTCCGGTTTGAAGGCAACTGTAGACATAGTAACTAATCGACATAATGAGACTTAACATATTATTTTTCAGGACGGCGAGCGCAGTAGAATGCCAAGCAATGCTTTGTAATTCGTGGTGTTGTTTGGCTATACTACAGTTCATGAGTCGTATCGCTTACTATCAGACGAATGGCTTGCAAGTATCGCCATGCATCACAATAAAAAAAAATTGCCAAATTTACCCATCGTCGGTTGACTTTGCCATATCACTTTAAAGTTTTAGTGATACATTGCTTGCTTTAAACGGCTGGCAATGGGCTATAAAATAACAGAACAAATACTCGAGTTGCGGTGGCGAAGGCGCGACGAGCTGGCAACGTCATGTATAAACAACCAAATGGCGAAAGTTGAAAGACTGAATAGCCTTTTATAAATTCAAAAAGATAGATTGTCGGCCAGCTTCTAAATAATATGGTTCTATTATCGCTCTTTGGGTACTGAACTCTAGAAAGCATGTAAGTGTAACAAATGAGATAATTCCACTAATACTCGTAGTTTTAGTATTACTTAATTTTTTTTATGTTTTTTCGTAACACTGTAATGCTTCGTCTAATATTAGTATCCCAAGTCATAGGATAGGCCTAGTTTGGGAACCTCTGGTTCAGCTAGGTTGGTTCACAAACATTAGGAATTATCTGCTGCTTTGTTGCTCTTATGAATAATTATTATATCGTAATACAATATTTATGTAAGAATTAGGGTAAGCAATTGTTGGCAAACCTATTAAATAAATCTGTATCTGTATCAGCCCATATACGTCCCACTGCAGGGCACGGGCCTACTCTACAATCGACAGTACGATTGAGAGTGGTTAGACCACATAGTCCACCACGCTAGCCTAGTGCGGGTTGGCGGACTTACATACCATAGATATCTGTTAAATAAAATAATGTATAAAATTAAAATTGCTGTGGGGAGTAGATGTGGTGTGGTATATCACTTCACTTAAACCACGTTGTCACATGAGCTACTAATAAAGGATGTGTACATTTACCTCATCCTATTAATTTGAAACCTATATCGCTTTGATGCATAAATCACTAGTACAGCACGCGCGGTCGATCTCAATCAGGATACCACTTAAACGCATGACACCGAACTGAAGTAATCACTTTGCCTTTTGTACGATCAATAAGATTGACGGAGGTAAAACCGCCCTCACTCCATCTTCCGTTCAAATACATTTATCGCGCTTATTTTGTGTAAAAAAGTAGTAATTTTAATTTAATATTGGTGGGAGGTCTCTCATATGTAAGAGGCCGTCTGGGTAGATAAAACAGCAACGCCTAATCTCTCGTCAAACAGCATTGTAAATGTACTGTTGCGTCCCGGTTTGAAGAGTACTGTAATCAGAGTAACCACTGGATGTATAGTGACTTAACATCTTATGTCTCAAGATGGCGAGTTCAGTGGAATGCCAAGCATTGCTATGTAATTCATTGTGTGGTTTTGGTACTGTTTATGAGCACTCGTATCACTTACCATCAAACGAATAGCATGTTCGTCTCGACATTCATCGCAGTAAAAAAAGTCTCATATGTAAATAGTGTAACAAAAATTACAGTTAATTTAATAGTGCATACGTGCAAGTTTGTCGTGCGCCGCACCCGTGCCTATCTCACTCAACAGTAATTTAATTTTAAATTTGCCTGACATATGAATATGATAATTTTAATTGCTCGACTATGAGAACTTAATTGGCTGCAGACGGTCGCGTGGGAATGCCACAGTTTTTAATACTAAGCGTGCCCATTTCCGCGAAATGTACAGCCGTTAATGATGCTGAAAAATGTGAATGGATTGCACGCGACTGATGCAAATATTTGTAGAATTAACATGGATATGTGCCACGATATTTTTTGTAGTAAGACAACAAATGCGACTGAACAAATGACACCGTGGGTAGTAATCACCGCCGCGCAGTAGGCCAGTGACCCTAGTAGAAAAAATATATTTAGTAGCACGAAAACTATCTGTGCAGTAATAAAACACGATCGATTTTGTTCCCTTAATTCAACACAATAACTGGTGCATTCTTTTCCAGGTTCATGTATATAAAGTTAAAAGCCAGATCTTTCATTACATATAAATTCCAAAATAATACTTTTAATCCATTTATGGCTTAATATATTTTAATTATGGCCAATATTCTACCCGGCCGTCAGAGCCTCCATTTACAACCTTCCCTTGTTCGAGCCATTTTTTTACATTTTTAAAAACGAATACTCGTATTTTCAACTTACGTTTTTACAATATTACGTACATATCCTTTATTGATAATTCTGTGGTCTAAATAAATTTAATAAATCTAACACTAATTAATTTATAACTTACGCCTGACTCTACCTTACTTTCTTGACGAAAATCTTATTCTTTATACAACATTCTGGCTTAATACAGCAACATTTAGGCCTACATGAAAACATTAAAATACGATAACCTTATATCATCTCACACCAAATATGCATTTATCGCATCCGTAATCTCCGAAAAAATCTCTCCGTGTAAATAGGCTTTATAAACAAAGGGTTATATATTTATACAAGGTATATGTATTTTATTACACGATAAATCACCCGTAAGTAATAACAATCTCTTTAGTGAAAACAATCACGTTTACACATATCTACAGCTTTTTATAGATTCTTTTTGTTACGTTTCAGTGGGAGACGTGGAGTTTATTCCACCGTAAACAACAGCAGGTTTTGTGGCATACACTCCACGTGTTGTTTGAAGAATTTAATTTGAAATTAAAATAAACGAAGTTAAAATAATTAGTGTATAATAAAAATGAACAGATATAGACAGACTGCCTCGGTGGCGTAGTTGTACTACGGTACGGTCACAAAGCTGAGGTCTCGGGTTCGAATCCCGGGTTGGGCAAAGTGATATTGGATTTTTCTATTCATTATCAGCCCAGAGTCAGGAAATTGTGCCCGATATGGCGATAGGCTCGCCACCAATCACATTGTGGGACGGAACATACAGGGCGAAATGTGGGTGTCTTGACACCTCTGTCTACCCTTCTGGGGAAAAGGCGTGAGTTTATGTATGTGTGTATGAACAGATATAGCCAAGACCAAGGAAAGAGGTAATCATTATAATATTTTACAGGTTTTTTTTAACTACAGTCATCTAGAAAATCAAATATCGAATACCTGAAATTGAAACATAAAACAGAACCAAAAGGTTTCATTCCTCACAACTTCTTTAAACAATCTTGTCTTTTCACCGACATTATAATTATGTATACCTGTAAAATCAGTGTATTATGTTTTCCCATTGCTTCCTAATTGTGTAACTATACATTGTCTGGTCGCAACCGACAGATTTGTTTCGTCAACATACTTAAAATAATTATACTTAAAAAATACGAAACGTGTTTTATATCGGTTGTTGGAATTAAGTTCTTCGATTTCTTTCTTTCGCGATGGCAAGGTAATTGTACTAAGTCCGAAATCTAAAAAAAAATTTGGTAAGTACTATATCAAAACGTCACGAATCTGGGATAAATGTGTTCTTAATATGTCTGTAGACTTCAAAATGTGTCCGTAGACATGACTATTATGTGTATTATTAAAGATAATTTTATAGGAATATTTGAAAGAGCGTTTGAGTCTGGTGCTATCCTTACTATATGACGAAGATATTAGTTTATGACGTTTAATTTTATCCATATTAAAAATAGCCAAGGATGTTACGAGTGCCACTTATTCTTGTTTTGTCTGTATAGTGCAAAAAAGATTAAACAATTGAATAAGTCTGTGTAATCGTTTTAATTCAATTATTACACTAGCAAAGTTAATTCCTCAGATTTAAAAAAATATGTTTTAATATAAACTTATTTGATTTAATAGATATTTGCAAATTATATTAATGTTTTTCATGGGAGCCAACGTTAATACAAACCAATACCTAATAGTAATAACACAGCCTAATATTACAGATTTTCTTAAACAAATCACTGATTGAAACATATATAGATTACACATTACACTTGATTTATACACCCTGTACGTGACATTGTGTATGAAGTCACTAAAACTACGTTTTTGGTAGTAGTCTTGATAAAACCCGTATGCCTTTTTATATACCTTTCTTTTTTGTTATTTGTAATTACGAGTATCAAAACTTTTTGTTTTACAAGAAACTGTTGTCTTAATAACGCGAGACGTGTCTCATTATTTTTCGAACACCATACCTCTTTAATTAGATATTTTTCTCATAGTATTAAGATATTATATTATGTACTGTGTAAAGAATCTTTCTGTATCATTTAATATATTGTTAACGGAGACCTAAACTTTTGTAACCTTAACTAACTTCTTTTCGGCCATAGTCATCAATGACACTAGACTGATATGAGCAAAAGTATTATAACCTACTTGTTATTTAAGTAATATAATATAAATGAAATAAAATAAAAATATTCTACCATATATATTTTTTAATAAACGCCTCTACAACCCAGAGTATGATTGAAAGGGGTTAGGCCATATAGTCCAGTATGCCGACCGAGTGCATGTTGGCGGACTTTACCTACTATAGATTATAGATACCCTTACACATCGCTATAGTATACAGGAGTCCTCACGATATTTTCCTTCGCCATTGCAATCCGTGGTGATTGACTATCAATACATACATGACTCTGAAAAGTCAGAGGTGTGCTATGAGATATGAACTCACAATCATCATAAACATGTTGGCAACAAACAAGCCACACCGCACTTCAATTTTAATACAATTTTAAGCGTATCCCATTTTTATTGCAAATATTTGTGTGGTGTACCCTAAAAGAATTATCAATAGGTAAATAAAATAAATTTAAGTTACATACAACATGAAAAACATTTATGAATATTTCACAATCCATACCTTTATCGTTATAGTTGATCGGATGTAAGCCGATGTAAATCCGCGAGTCATTAATCTCTCAAACGGAGCTTATTTCTTGATTGCTTCACTAAAATAACTTATATCATTTTACGAACAGTGAACGTTGGAAAAATTGATATTTTATGCCAACTTGCCACTCCACAGGAAATGGACTGGTTGTCTGGCACATTGCCCGAGTTTGCAGGCTGTTTGACAAAATGAACTTTAGTCCGCCCTATCATTTGATGCCGGACACGTCTACCTCTTTTCTAATACTTTTTTTTGACAAAAATATTTCAGTTTTAAAATTTGAATTCATTTTTAACAAACAATAGGCAAACTTTTGCGTAACTGAATGTACATGAAATTGTTAGCGTGTTACATTTATTACAGAATTGATTTGGTGTACGTGCATACCTATCAGTCTATAAAATGTTCTGCCAGGCGGTGTCATAAAAATATTAGCCGCGATCCTTTAATATATTAGGGATTTGTATAAACTATCATAAAACATGTTTATTTCTTTCAAAGTCCAGAGTTTATGCAAATCACAAGCCATAAATTTTAGGATTTCGTACTTAAACATAAATATATGAAATATATAAAGAAAAAACAGAGGCTTAAGTCCTTTGGAACCCCGAAAGACTCATTATATTATAAATTTATAAGCTACCGAATTAGATCATTACTTATCCCGATACTCTGATCACTTAAGAACAGTGTTTAACCTCGCAGATACTCAAATAAGATTATTTGAGTATCGAAATGAAGTAAAATACGTTAACTGAAATGAAATCAGTTCATTCAAATGAAATGAAATACTTTTATTTATCGAACAGGCAATTAAGGAGCACTTATGACAAATAGATACAATAAAATATAAATAAATAACACCCAACAGTCACATACATAGTCCTGACCCCACACTAAGATCGAGTCTTGTGTCGTGGGTATCAGGAACTACGAGAGACTTTTCGGTCTCACAAACACCCAGACCCGGAAGAAATATTTGTGGGCCGCACAAACATTTCTCTCGGTGCGGGGATCGAACCCGCGGCCTCTCGTTTCACAGGCGGCGTCTAACCAACTGCGCCACGGAGGCTGTCAAAATATAAATCGAAAGATGATATTTCCAGTGAAAATCTTGTATATTTACACACAACGGGAACAATATCTGTGATTCTGTTATCTAAATCGTCTGGAAAGCTACACCGGATTTGAAAGTCACGTAAGTAACACCAGTGATTTACGAGTATTCCCATTGGATTAGGGTCCCGAAAAATGTTTCTTTGAAGATAAAATATACCTAGTCAAATAAAACAACAAAAGGTTATTTGTAAGTAATTCAATGTAGAACCTCAAGGATCTTCATAATTGTTTCTTCATTTGGTGTTATTAACGACTAGTTTTAATTCAAATTGATGCATCTTGACTAAATAAAATTCAATACCACCTTGGACATTGAGAAAAAACCGAATATTCCATTAATACAAATAAAGTGGTCTGACGTTAGTGGTGCGCGCGCTCCAGTACATCTCTAGTGGAGCGTTATTAAAATTAGTCGTCGGATGCATCGATTTTGAAAATGCTTGCTTACATATTATAACAAAAAGTTTAATAAATATGAAGATAATATTTTTATCAACGTTTAGACGAAATCTATTAGATTCAGTTAATTTAATATTTTAGCGCGATTTTCACGGTGATCTTTTTGAATAACTCAACTCTAAATATACTGAAGAGCCTAACTTTAGTTTTTTTAATCGATAGTAAATTCCTACTTTTTCATATGACCGCTTTCGCTTTTCATTTATTATTCCGAATCGATCTCATTTTGCGCACCTGAGTAAACGAACCTCCTGATAAGTGTTCGCCTTCGTCCTTGAACATACATAAATCTGATACCCTTTCGAGATTTCATTCCTGTTATCACTTACGAAAAAGGTTAAATTTTTAACCTTTGCGACAGTAATACGGCTATAGGAAGTAAGAACCATTAATTCCAATCGTAGCCCATATAGTAAAAAAATACAGAATATTCGAATATTCCATAACTTGAATAATTCATTCATCATTCATAGCCCGAGGGTTCCACTGATTATAGCCCGCTCTCATTGTATGCGAATTTCGTCATTCTTATCAGTCGCATCCGTGTTCGACCTGCGCTGTTAACAATGTCATCGACCTATCTTGCCGCCGGACGTCGGAGCCTGCGCATACCCTTTTAACCGACTCAAAAAAAGGAGATTCTCAATTCAACTGTAGGTATGTTCTTTTTTTTGCCACCATTCAGATACCACCTAACCCCACCTCGTCAGTTCCTTCAATCTCATGCCAGCTCAACTCCATTTAAGTCTCTTTGTTACTTTAATCATAGTTTCATTAATTAAACTCCTTTTGGCAAGCGAAAAAAGGATACTTCAATTACAAAAAAGAGTTAAAAGTTGCTGAAACTCATTCGTTCCTATTCAACAATGGAATAAACAGACAAAAACAGCTTCAAGTTGCGCGCTCCCCTATTGACACTCGCAACATTTTTAAAGCGTGTTTACTGCAGTCACACAAGTCTGACTTATGCCGTTTTGAAACTATACGCCCGACAAATATTGTTGCAGCAATGGAAATAAACACGTGAAAATATACATATCTATTTAAATATAAATGTGTGAAGCAAAACTTTCTTAGCATTTTAACGAAAATAAAATTATAAATCAAATACAATTATGTCGTATGTTTTCAAAAAGTGTGAATGGTTTCTTGAAATAGTGGCTACACTTTCGTAAGGGGTATACATACTTAATCGAAGTTGTGCCGAATGTCATTGGCATTTTTAGATTCCTTAATCAACATTGCATTGTAACATTTGAAGAGTTACTTTTTGGTGCTCTGGAGGACAAATTCAAATATGCATCCGTATTGTTTTCTTCGACAAAAACTGACGAAAAATGATTTATCGGTATTTTCAGTAGTATTTTTATTGCGTTGAACGACGAAACGAACATGTTATTCGCCTGATATTTAGCAATACAGCCACTCATGTAAAGTTGCAGACGGAACGAATTTCAAATCAATGATATGTTTTTAAATGTTATTCTTTTATTTACGTCATCTGTAAAGACAGTATGAGGGTTTTCATGTTTGCATACATACTTTTCTTAAATTAATTACAATAGTACATAAAGAAGTACGTGGTGGCCTGCTGGTAATGGACCAGACGCGGCTGACAAAATATTCACGGTGATCGCGGATTCAAATCCCAGGGCACACCTCTGACTTTTGACTGGTGACCGAATTATGTACATATTGATAGTCATTCAACAAGCACTTTAACTCTTAAGGAAATCCATAGCGAATAGTAATAATTTATACGTATGCAGTGTCTCAACCCGTATTAGACCAGCGTGTACAACTAGTGTCGGTCTGTTAAACCTCACGCAATCTGCCGAGAAGGTGGGCCCGAATAATTTCAAAGCACTCTTTTGGCTTTTCCGATATAAATCTTTAGAAGAATTTCTTTACTATGCGAGTCTGTCACCTCTTTGTTAGTGTTAGTCATTCGCTCAATGAATTTGCCTTCAGTCCACCCCGTCACCACAAAAGCTGGAAAACGTTGCGACGAAACAAAATCAAAATTTTGCAAAAAAAAAACGCAATAAAATTGTATCATTTGTAAAATACTGCCTCGGTGGTGAAGTTGTACTACGGTACGGTTACAAAGTTCACGTCTCAGGTTCCACTCTTGGGTCGGGTAAAATGATATTAGATTTTTCAATTCTAAATATAAATTTTAAAAAAATCAGCCTGGAGTCAGGAATTTGTGCCCAATATGGCGATGGGCTCGCCATTACATCGTGGGATGGAAAATGCAATGCGAAATGTGGGTGACCTGGCACCTCTGCCTACCCTTTCTGGGAAAGACGTGATTGTATGTATGTACATATGTAGTTTGCCTTACTATTCAGCAGTCAATTTTTATCGAAGAATGTGTTTGTAAAGGAGTTTTATTTTTACACATACTGGCGGTAGGTCTCTCATAATATGTTTTTTCTTTCATTTATTGAATACAATACATAAATCAGAACATTAACAGCATCAATAAAACCACTAAGGTTTATACCAGAGCTGACACGAGTTAACAACAGCACTGTAATACTTCATAATTAATCTTATTTAAATTATCAATCTTACAATTAAAATTATACAGCAATATTGAAATGTTACGTTATTGATTGCTAAGATGGAAATTTTCATTTTAAACTTTATATTCGACATTCATGTGAGAGGTTGTCTGGGTAGGTACCACCATGATGTCTCTTTGTCCCGCCAATCAGCAGTGTAAATGCACTGTTGTGTTCCGGTTTGAAAGACGTTGGAGTCAGAGTAACTACTGGGTATATTCAGGCATAACATTTTATGTCTCAGGTGTTGAACGCAGTGGAATACCAAACATTGCTTTATTGAAACAAAACCAAACATGGTGTTGTTTGGTTTTGCTATTGTCCATGGGCGTTCGTAACGTTTACTATCAGTTAGACGGCATATTCGTCTTGCCATTCATTGCAATAACAAAAAACATATTTTCTAATATAGCACTTTATTAATTCGTACACAAATTAAATTATTCTAATGAACGATTCATACACAAAAACCAGACAATGTGGCAACGAATTACGGACGAAATTTCTTAAGGAATTTAATTAACTAGATTCAAGTTATTGTACTCATACGTAAATTAGCTTTAATATACCTTCTTTGACGAAGTTTGTATCTAAGCCTATTTCTGTAATAAAATACGAATAATATACTTGCCACTTCATTGTGGTGTCATGGGCGCTTCGATGGAATAGGTTTGAAATAAATAATATTAAACAAAACAACTTTGTTATTTTTAGATATCGTTGGGTGTATTTTATTTCATGTCATTCAAGTCAAGGAATTGATTTCAAAATTCACAGTTTTTGTCCCCTCTCCCTTCCAATTAATATCCGCAATGAAAATAGAGGGTTGGTAACGATTTGACACATTTGTCAGTAGACACTATGGTGCGTCTTCGAAGAGCGTCGGCAGCCAGCGGGAAATACAATAACACCTTGAGAGGTACGGAGAATTATTGCGGGTTCAATCGTCGCCAGTACTTGTTATTGGTTTTTCTATTTCCACCTCAAGTGTCCCTGTCCTGTTTCCCGTCTATTGCCATATTACAGTGATATTTCCTCTACAATAATGTATGTTTTACACCAACTTTATTTTTCGTCAAACAACGAAAACCTCTATATTAACTTGGCATAACTCGTCTTTTAGATAAAATATTCTTACATTCACAATAATATTTTAAATGACTTTGCTCAAACATTTTCCTTGCCGGAAAAGTGTAAATAAATACAAACTTGGCGACTCGGTAACTTGACGCCGCCGTGTTATTTATAGTTGACATGAAAAATGGTTCACTAATATTGTACTAAATCCGGTAGAGGGAGCAGCCGACGAATGTGTTTCAGAAATGCTAGATAGTTCTCGGTTACGTAACGAAATAAAAGCATTGCGGGTAATTTCGGTAATAGTTTCGGAGATAGCCGCCTAGGAAATAACTCAACATTAGCAGTTTGTCTACTCATTGGTGCAGTTGCAACATGGGCTGTGAATTTACCAATAGAGTTTTAGTGACTTCAGATCCAATGCAATTAAACATTCTGCAAAAAAGAGGATTTTAATTTGTACGTATTGTATGTAATTTTTATATTTGTATTGAATCATCTTGTTTGGATCTTTAATGCTTAGTTTTTGCTAAAATAATAACGTACGTACGTAATTTTTATTTCAAAGACGCAAGAGCTCAAATTTCAATTTTGGCAAAAACTCTACGTGATTAACCACCCAAACATGAAGAAACTACAGTTAGTTGCATTGTGTCCAAAATCGCTAAAACTACCTCCTGGCTTCGGTTTGAGTCGCAGTCTGGATATACCCGATATATTTTAATCCTATTGTTAAATTCCTGAAACACAATCGCATGCCGCCGACTTCAGCGCAATACAACTAAGGTCCTTCAGGTCAGGGGCTAGAGTTTCGTTTAACTTATTTTATTTATTTATGTATTCTTAACTGCACATAAAAAGGATAAAATACTTAAAAACATTACAAATGAACAAAGAAACACAGCACAATGTCACTGCTTTGCAAACTTACTGCTTTCTTTGAACACCCGTTTGTGGTATCCTGGGCGTGCATTATCACCAACCCGCTGAAAGAAACAGTAAACTGTGCCAAAGGTTATGTCGGTATGTAGGCACATGTCAAAAATATTTTTCACTGACGAGATTGAGCGCAAGTTCTCCCCCACTGTACCAACCCATATACGTCCCACTGCAGTTAGGCCGTATAGTCCACCACGCTGACCTAGTGCAGATTGACTTTACGCTATGGTATGCTGGTTTCCTCACGATTTCTTCCTTCACCGTTATAGTGCGTCACCACTATAGTCAATCACTATTGACTATCAATACACACTTTGCCTTTTGGAGCCCTCTCTAGAAAAATACGAAAAAGTTTTCTTTCGTTCAGAATAAAACATATGCTTAGTTATTAGTAGTGTTAACGTTATTTTAATTAACTCTGCACATAGAAACTACTGCAACTCACAATTTATTTATCAATTATGTCCGTCCGTGTAATAATTTATGCCGACCGTACTCATTTTAACTCGCAAACAGTTTGAAAAGTTAAATGAAGTTAAGTTCAAAAGGTCACAACGAGTATTTTTGTTAGCTGTTAGTCGGAAGGGGAAAACAACTTACTTTTTATAAAGTTTTCGCAAAATTATAATTCGCTTAATGATAAATTTCTACTGAAAGTTAAAAATAACTTATGACATTAATTAATTGGCTAACAAATTGATTTTAATGTATATTTAGCTGTTGAATCCAAGATAATAACTTCATCACATTGTACAGTTGATTTACAGGCTATATTCCGTCATATCTCTGCCACCTCTGGACCTCCAACCAAATAAAAACGGAACCCAAAGAACCCCTTCATATTTAGAATTGAAATACAGAAATACGGCTGGCCGTGGCCGACCGTCGCGAATCAATGTAATGTTTGTTTCATAATGTTGCGAGAGTAGTTTCCGAGGCCTGGGCGTTTTGATGCGCTAAACCTGTGACTCAATCGTCAGAATCTCAGACCTCAGTAAGATCTAGGATCAATCAAGCAAGTTATTTTCTGTTCTGTATGAAACGGTCTGAAAGGCTTTATAAAATAGGTTGCATTTAAATATTTGACAGCAATGCCTTTTCTAATTTCTAATCCCAATATGATTTGAGGAGTATAGTTGCTCATGGTGGAAAATATAAGAGGCTTAAAAATATGCTGTCTCAGTAGCTACTGGACATATTGAGACTTTACATCGTATGTCTCAGGATGGCGAGCGCAGTGGAATGCCAAGTACTGCTTTGTAATTCAAGGTGTTGTTTGGTTTTCCTATTTTTTATGAGCGGTCGTATCGCTTACCTTCAGGCGAACAGCATGCTCGTCTCGACATTCATTGCAATTAAAAAAAACTAAAATTCAACTGGAAATATCCACGAATGAATTATCTTTAAAACCACGGTTTTTTCCTTGCACCACATGTTTCATTATTGCCGCAATTATTTTGCTATTGTGTACAAAATGAAGCATACAGAAAATACAATACCTAGTATAATGAACTCACTTTGAAACTTCACGCGGCAACATAGAACAAAAAGTTTTTGGCTCAACGAAGTTAGCCGGTCGGAATCTTTCAGTATATTTAATAAATCATCTGAATAACAGTGGTTAATATTTCTTACATGACTATTTATCATCAATTATTCTCATACAAAACAAATAAAAAAAAAATTGCATGGTCATTAATCCTTGAAAAACTCAATTTTGACATGAGGCTTTTTAGTAAGTTATCTTCATCATAAAAATCATATTTACATTATATTATAGCTATTCCTGTCATAAGTTTTACACAAGAATTGAACTCAAGGTATAACCCTCGATTGCCTGCATTGCTTGAAACTATTCGGAAAAAGATCTACATCAGCTACTCATATTCTTCAAAGCACTACAAAGTCACCAATCCAAGAAAATTAAACAAAATATCTCATGGTACAACTAACGTAAAATATCACTACAAATGAGGAAATACGATTACCTTATATTATTTTAATATTCTATCAATCGCTTTAGCCACATGTATTATTCCACAAATGATATCGGAAGCCAATGTTGAATGCGGTTTAGCCATTTGTCTGACCGAGCCCATTAATTCATCTCGAATAACATTGGTACCTGTGGTTCATATAGAGAGATCTTCACAAATAATACGTCTTTGTAGCTTTCAGTACATTCGAAATAGTTCTACACACGTTGTTATATAAGTACATATATAATGACACATCCACAAGATAAAGTCAATACAAAAGCTTCGTATATACTCATAAATATAAAATACGAGTAATTATTATAAACGCCACAATCCCTGTATCGATAAATTTTGTGTGACATTATAGTGGCAAAGTCAGCGTGGCTCTACCACTATAGTGATGTCATGAATCGGCAGACACGTACGGGGCGGTACCACTGTCTCACAGGAAATCAACGTGACGCGGCAGTTTCGCTGTTGCATTTCGTTGGATGAGTGAGAATGCCGGATGCGCAATACAAGGGGTATTCCCCTTCCCAGCTTTTTTCATCCCACCCTCCTTCGGGTTTGATGGGCTGCCAACACATTCAAGGTATGCATTATGGATACGATTAGGTGACCTGTTTGCTCGATTACCTGACCTATTCAATAGAATAAAACATAAAAGTATTTGTTTTGGGTCTGGGTGTTCTCGGGTTTAAAAGTATCTCATAGTTTGTGGTATCCACGATACAAGACTTGATATCTGCGGTGTCCGGAGTTTTGTTCGATTGCATTTCTAATTATTTTTTAACTATCAGTATTCCAAATGGAAGTCGTTTATCCACTTTGCTGCAATACTGGAGTGACTCTACGCAAATTCCACAAATTCTAAATGGCTGCCCTAGATATGTCCTGTTACCCCAGTTGTTTAGCAAAACACTTATACTTGGCTTGTGTAAAAAATACTTATATTTTTTTCCGTTTTTTATTTGAAACAATTTCTTCTGATGTAAACAAGTGGTTAAGTTTATTAACACTCGCCCTGTAATGTGGGGGTGTTTTAAGAATCCGACTGAAGTAGCCTCTGCCTGTCGTAAGAAGCGACTAATAAGGTCACGGGCCCGCAGTGAAGGACTGTCGTAGCGCCCTTTGTGTATTAATGTGCGACGCAGATGTTCGGCGTTAAGGTGGGATCAACCTTCTGTTGCCGGAAACGTCTAGGACGACATTTCAACAAATAAGACGATTACTTAGCTCCCCAATTCTCTAATATCATTCCTGTGTAGCTTAACGTTAGGTTGTGAGACAAGTGAACTCAACAAGCCGCTCCGATCTCCCCCGGTAGAACTAATTAGTTTTCCTTGAGTCAGCAAAAATAAGGTTTATTAATACAAGATTTTGATGAAAATTCAGTATTACAAAAATTGTTTGAAAAAAGAACGCCTTATATAGGTCTTATATCCCGGGTCGGGCAAAGTGATAATAGATTCTTCTATTCATTATCAACCCGGAATCAGGAATTTGTGCTCAATATGGCGATCGCCCCCTATCACATTATGCGACGGAACACACAAGACGAAACGTAGGTGTGTTGGTAGCAACTCTACCTACCCCTTCTGGGATATAGGCATGAGTTTATGTATATATGTTTATGCAGGTGAATTACCAAGCTGGTATTTCAAAAGTCAAACGTAATGAAAAGTGTAATATATTTTAAATAAAATTATTAATGAGGTTGGGTGAAATGAAAAACAGTTTTGTCAACATGAATTTTCATGAAAATACAAGTAAATTCAAACAGAATACACGTAGAAATTTACGCGATATGCTTGAAACGGAATATTTTTCTTCCCTTTGTTTTTAATGAATGCCGTATTACGTTAATTTGCTTTAACGTTACTAAAAGGTCGCGCTGTGGGTCGTGCAGAAATATTATTTCATGTTAAGTATACAGGGTGTCCAAGAAAATGGCGCATCTGTTAATATACATTTGAGTAAATTGTGATTGTGGCTAGATTAAGATGATTTTTTGTACCTTACTCCAATAATAGCAAAGATGGCAAGAAATAAAAAAAGTAATAACACATCTGTCTTTTTTTTTAATTATCATAATATTAATATTATGCGCTTGCAACTGAGCGAGTGCGGCTTTTTCCGCGGCTTTCTGTATAAAGGTTAAAAGATCGGCTGACTGTGCTTTAACCTGCCTTGGATGTTGAAATATTATTAAGCCACTAGTTATTTTTTTATTGCTTAGGTTCGGGAAATGAGCAATCATTCACCTGATGGTAAGCGATCACTGTCGCCCCTGAACATGCTTAACGCTTGGATCGTGTTTGTGTTGCCGGCCCGTCCAATCGGGAGGAGAGCGGGAAAGAAAAATAATAGATATAGATAGATAGATAGAGGGAAGGGATATTGGGCCTACTTAAGTACGTCATAAACTTTCATCATCATCATCATCATCTCGGCCACAGGAAGTTCACTGCTGAACATAGGCCCAAGGATCTTCATATCGACTTGTTGGAAGCGGCCGGTATCCAGCGACATCCTGCAACCCTATGTTGGTAACCTTTGTTCTCCTACGGATCTCCTCATTTGTGATTCGATCTCGTAGGGAAATACCGACCATAACTTAAACTAACTTTAACTCGAACTTTCCATCAGCCAATTTTAATAACAGCCTCCATGCACTGGGCTAACGAGGCACATCTATCTAATTATTCACCTGGTAGGTCTTTCATATGTGAAAGGCCGCCTGGTTAGGTACCACCGCAATTTCTATTTTTCGAGTCAAACAGCAGTGTAAATACGCTGTCGTGTTCCAGTTTAAAGGACACTGTAGCCAGAATTACTACTGAACATATTAAGACTTGGCAAATATGCCAAGTAAATTTTCTGAGACTTTTGTCTCACATTTGTCTCAGGATAAATATGTTTCGGATTGAAGGGCATTGTAGCCAGAGTAACTACTAGACATATTGAGATTTAACATCTTATATCTCAGGATAGCGAGCGCAGTGGAATGCCAAGGATTGCCTTGTAATTCAAGATGTTTGTTTTTGCTACTGCTCATGAGTGGTCGTATCGCTTACCATTGGGTAAACCGCGTGCTCATTTCGCTATACATTACAATAAAAAAACACCTGAAATATATTTCATGCATTTTGTATGGAGATTTGAAATGCCGGGGCTTTATAAACTTCAAAGAGATATTGATACGATGGTCAAAGATATCCCGCTTGATCGATTTCGCTTTAAAATAAACAAGGAATTGAGGCCAAACTTCAAAATATGAGGAAAGATATTAGGTCATTGACTGTCCTCGTGCGTTTTAATTGTATAATTATTGTACACGTTGTGTATAATTATTAAGATGTAAATTACACTTCAATAACAAGGATATGAAAATTAATATGAGGCCGAATAGGGGTACTAAATACCCATCGTCGTTCATAGTTAGTTATTTATTTACATACATACATAAACTCACGACTTTTTCTCAGAAGGGGTAGGCAGAGGTACCAGGATACCCACATTTCACCTTGTATGTTCAGTCCCACGATGTGATGAGAGCGAGCCTATCGCCATAACGCGCACAAATTTCAGACGCCGGGCTAACAATGAATAGAAAAATCGAATATCACTTTTCTCGAACCAGGATTCGAATCCGAGACCTCAGCTTTAAAACCGTACCGCTGTACAACTCCGCCACCGAGGAAGTTTTACAGTTTTACATATTTGTAAAACATACACAGCCCATTAAATAATGCAACAATAAACTCAATGAGTTCTCATCGTTATCTTTTTCACTGTTGGACAAAGAAGTCCCACAATTTATAATTTTAATATTTGCACAAAGACCTGTTATCACCGCTATGAAAGGCTCAAAACCAAATATCCGACTAGTCACTAGGGTAAATGTGAAATGAATTTTAAAACAACATTTATTCAGTTCAGTTTGAGATTGTTTATTATACATTAAGGAACTTTACGTCAATAAAAACAAGGTACAAGTACTTATATATATTCTGTATTTATATCAGCCCATATACGTCCCATTGTAGGACACGGGCCTCCTCTGCAATCGAGACTAGGTACGATTGAGAGTGGTTTGGCCGTATAGTCCACCACTCTGTCCTAGTGCGGGTTGGCAGACTTTACGTACCATATAAATTCTTATAAATCACTATGGTATGCAGGTTTCGTCACGATGTTTTCTTTCACAGTTTTAGTGCGTGGTGATTGACTATCAATACACACATGACTCTGAAAAATTAGAGGTGTGCACTGGTATTCAAACCCGCGACCACAGTGAACATATTGGCAGCCCCGTCTGGTCCGTTTACCGACAGGCCATCAGACACTTATAAAAGTTCATATTAATAGCACAAAAAGTATATATTAAAGTACATATTAATAGCACGAAAACATTTTAATTTATGTTAAATTTTCTCATGCTTGAAATATCAAAACTAATCCTTAGATGGCAAAGTAAACAGACACATCACATATCAACATATACAGATACTTTAGTATTGAAGGTGTTTGTCTCGAGTAAATACCAATTTGAATAACGATCTGCTACCACTGAAGTAAACAGGTACTGCGTGACAAAAATCAGTTCATCGCACGATGTTGCTAACAAAATGCTTAATTCTTATTATGTTTATAAAATACCTAAGGTAAAAAATAATAATCCAGACCATTATTAATTTGAAACCAAATGTATATTAATTTTAATTCACTAAGGACTAACTATCGATTAATATATGTTATAACACCAGGAAAGTAACTGTTAGGTATTCATTGTTTTGTTTTCATTTTGCCATAGTGCGAAAAAACTTAACCGTTAAAATATTTCCTTGACTGCCAACCAAATAATGTTCTCCCTTACCAGCAAATTATAGAACAAATATTATATTTTATTATTTATTATTATTAATCAAGTCCATTAAAAATTAATTTTGAAATAGAACAGTAAAACTAGATCAAAAGTTTTGTCTATTAAGAGCAGAGCCGATACAAAGTTAGCCACACTGGCATAATTATCTATGAATGCATGGATTTACATTAGAACGATAACATTGATATAATTACCCATCCACATAATCACGAACGTTCATTAAATTATTATGTTTAATCGTAACATTGAAGGTTTATCATAAACTTGTTGATGCGTGTTAAAAGTTAACTACATGTTAATGTGTTATGTTATTATGTGTTAATTTTGAAGTGAATTGGCGTTTGATTTTGTATTTAAATAAAAAAATCCAATGTCGGATATTATTATCCAATATCATACACCGTAACATCAAATGAGTGGATTACGCACAGGTATTTAATAGCCATTCATTTATCTATCAAGGAATGTGAAATACCTATGACCTTAATTTTGACGATATCATCTACTAAACTTCACAAATACTGGTAGAAACGATATTAATCCGTCCTTGAAAATAATTTTAAACACATACAAATCCCCAATTTCCTTAACATTGCATGCGCCGACCATCGACTGCGTAATGTGCAAGTGAAGTACGCCGAACACGTAAAGGTCATTGAAACGAGTAGTCACGTAAATTAATTAGATCTAGCAAGTCACTTGTATCCAGGAAAACTCGATACAGGAATATAGTTGTTTACTGGTGGTAGGTCTTTCATATGTGAGAGACCATCTGGATGGGTACAACCGCAGTGTCTATTTCTCCCGTCAAACAGCAGTGTAAACGCAATGTTGTGTTACGGGTTGAAGGGCTTTGTAGCCAGAGTAACTACTGGACATATTGAGACTTAACATCTTATGTCTCAGGATGGCGAGCGCAGTGGAATGCCAAGCATTGCTTTGTAATTCAAGGTGTTGTTTGGTTTTGCTACTGTTCATGAGCGGTCGTATCGCTTACCATCAGGCGAACGGCATGCTCGTCTCGCCATTCATAGCAATAAAAAAAAAGGAATCTAAACGAGCTGTACTATGCGTTTTTTTATTATTTTTAATTTATTAGTGTTTTTGTGCTTGTATTTTAACCGACTTCAAAAAGGAGGAGGTTCTACGTGCGGCTGTAGTTTTAATGTATATAATTTCTCCTTCATTATTAATTACAATGAAAGCAAGACCGTCGCGTGTTATAACTCCCTCGTTTACGCTAACAGCGTTTGAGTTCTAATCTGCCTCGCTGGTTTTAGTTGCAATGCCATTATATTTACAAGTTTGACCTCACGCATACCACGAATGCCAAGTACCTGAGCCAGCTAGTTTACGTTCTCTCTGAAGTCTGTTCTACTTACTAATATTATAAATGTGAAAGTTTGTGTTTTTGTTACCTCTTCACGCTCAAACTACTAGACCAATTTTGATGAAATTTGGTGTGGAGATAGCTGACACCCCGGATTAACATATAGGCTTCTTTTTATTCTGATTAAATATAGTATTCCTGTTGGATGTGCGTGAAATTAAAATACTTGATACTCAAACAAACCTAAAGGAATTAGATGGGAAGATTAGAGAACGATAGTAACGTTAAGTATATTAGTAGTATTTTTTAAACAGCTATCACGCGAAATCAATCCCATGTTACTAAAGTGGACTGGACTCAAAAAGTATGTGCACCCGGACGAAGCCGGGCCGGACCGCTAGTATTTAATTATGTCTTCGATCAATTTAATATTAGCTTACGGTAATTGGTTAAAGTTGCAGAAGCCGCTGAATGCAAGGTGCTTCCTGCAAGTCATCGTGGAGATGCTTGAGGGTGGTTCTCTATTAACATTTTCTATTGAGTATACCACAATATATCTTACTACCGTACGCAGAGACATGAAGAGCCAATTTCACCAGTTCCTGATAAACTTCTTTATAGCTATCTGGCACTCATCTGTCAGATAAAATGCAAAATTTGGTTGCAAAAGTACTGCATTTTGGCATTTTATCTGCCAGATGAGTGCCAGATAGCTATCAGGGATTTTATCAGAAACTGTTGAAAGTGGCCCTTAATCTATACATCTATACATGTAAATAAAATTGAAGTGTCTGTATGTAAGTGAACATTAAAAAAAAAGTCCAACTACATATCGTTATATATACGATACCTATAACGTAAATTACCGTAGATTTTTTTGTCTTGTCTGTCTGTCTGTTTGTTCCGGCTAATCTTTGAAATGGCTGCACCGATTTTGACGGGATTTTTATTGTCAGGTAGCTGATATAATAAGGAGTAACTTAGGCTACATTTATTTTAGAAAAATCGTTTATTTAAAAAAAATAACGATTTTGTTAAATTCCACGCGGACGAAGTCGCGGGTACAGCAATTGTCAAATGAATCATTACACTAACTAATGAATAAGAACGAGCGAGTGAGTGAGTGAGTCTCAATAGTCTCTCTCTTCTCTGAGTGCGGCTTACAGCAACTGACAAACATTCTAAGCCCAATAACTACCTTTTGAATTAATTTATTCAAGGCAGGTTTTACATACAAGACGCTTGCTTAATAAGGATCGTACGAAGGTTTAATTTAGTGACGATGTGTAAACTTGATAATAAGATATTCATAAAATTATTTACGTTAATAGACGTTACATTCTAGATGTATTTTCATCCTAGGGTGAAGATTCACTCACAAATTAGAGTGTTGAACTAATAAAGGTCACTAGAGGTCGACTCCGAAATATTTTGGGGCAGTTCTATGTTGTGCAGTGAACTTCTTGTGGCTATTCATCATAGGTAGTTTTATATTATTTAAATATTGAAAACTACTTTACTGGTGGTAGGTCTCACATATGTGAGAGGTCGCCTGGGTAGGTAACACCGCAATGCCTATTTTTCCCACCAAACAGCCGTGTAAATGCACTGTTGGGTTTCAGATTGAAGAACATTGTAGTCAGAGTAACTACTGAATGCTAAGCATTGCTTTGCAATTCATGGTGTTGTTTGGTTTTGCTACTGTCCATGAGCGCTTGTATCGCTTACCATCAGGCAAATGGCATGCTTGTCTCGCCATCGATTACAATAAAAAAACGAATGGAATACTTATTAATTTTCAAGCGGTTTTAATAACATAAGGAGGTTTATTTGTAGACTGCTAACAATCATCATATCTACAATGACAACATGAGCAAGTCAAGTGTATCTTGTGCCGCGTTTAATAAACAGACTACCCCAGATTTACGTGATAATTTAACGCCAAAGAACATCAAATATAAACTCAAGAAATATTTTATATATAATTTAAATGCATTAATCTCAAACTCCTAACAACACTACAGTATCAATGTCTTGTTATAAGTTATAACCCCATAGTCAACTCTGATAGCATAAGTATAAACTTAAGTGGGTTCCCAATGTTACCTACTAACAAATATTGTATTTATTCTTAAGCATGTTAAATAAATGAAAAAAAAAATCCAACATAATATGTCTAATATTCTTTTATTACCGTCTTTGATTACTTCAAATAGACTCCACGTCCTTTCAAAAGTATAATAAAAATAGACACACGTTTATTTAGTAAAACCAAGATTTCGCTCCTAAAATATTAAATCTTTATAAGTTGAATATACAAAATGGATTCTATTTGGGTATAAGTATATTTAAATTATGGCGAGAAAAAAATCTAAGTTTCCTTTTCCAGTATACACTGATTAACCCGAATATAAAACGGGAAACGATGAACACAAAATGCTAAGTTATTTCCTTACTTAATTATTTAAAATAGCCGATAATATAATATAATAAATTCGCAAAAGGCGCTACCTTCGTGGCCAATGTTCAATAGCCTACACTTTAAGGCCATAAAAACGTAATAAAGTTTTTAGAGATATCCTTAATTTACTGAGGTAAAACAGGCTCTATCTTACAAAGTCCATAATGTCTGCGAAAGTTTCAACAAATCGGCTTAGTCATTGCAGAGATTAGGTTGGGGTAGGCGTGTTTATTTGGGCTCGATTAACTAGAAAATCGGTTTTGTAGTAAGAAGTATTTTATTTGAAAACTAGCGGCCCGGCCCAGCTTCGCCCGGGTACAAATAGATTTCTGTACAATAATATGTACATATTATACATATAAACCTTCCTCTTGAATCACTATATCTATTAAAAAAACCGAATCAATATCCGTTGCGTAGTTTTAAAGATTTAAGCATACAAAGGGACATAGGGACAGAGAAAGCGACTTTGTTTTATACTATGTAGTGATACCGCATTTACATCGAAGTCTTTGCCAGAGCCAATTGAACTTTATGACATTGAATACAATATAATACTTATAAAATATAATATAAACTTACTTATATACTTCATATAATTATCACCCAAGGTCACAACGTACGCTAATTCATTTTCAGTGTAAGCTCAATCCAATCCCACAAATGGGCATGTATTTAAGAACTGGTACAAATCCTGCCGTTGATTCCGTATCATCGGGGGCTGTATACAAGTCTCTATTGTGGTATAGTCTATTCGTCTAAATCCGAATGTCGGGGAATTCCGATAATCACTAAATTCTCCTAAATACAGCACTATACTTTGCTCCAATAACATTAATCTAACGCCCATTCCAATTCGCTCGCCCTCTTCGATTAGATTCCTTTAAAGTACTTATTTATAACAAATTTAGTTATTATCAGAAATTCCTTAATTTTCAATTTAGTCGAATGTAGTAAACGATATTTTTTTTTTGAAACCTGGACACTTAAAAAAAAATATCTCTGGCGAGCGATTTATAAAATAGTGACGAAATAATATATCTAATTCGAAGTAACGCGTGTATGATATTAAAAGGATGATAAAAATCCCGTACTAAGTTCTGGGCTTGTCTAGTATATGCTATAAACTACGAGAGACTTTGTTGTTCCACGATATCCAAGGCAAAATCAAAACCATCTATGAATAACAAAAAACTTTTTCGTTTACCGGCGTTTCGTTTGTTTCCCAACCTGGACTGTTAATAAATCGCAAAAAATAGTTTGGAAAACAGACGAGTCGTTGTCAGTGTATCAGTGGCCCGAATTGAAAATCAATTCTACTGTTGTCAGTCTCATTCTGTTGTTTTGAAACATACATACATAAACTCACGCCTTTTTCCCAGAAGGGGTAGGCAGAGGTGCCAGGGCACCCACATTTCGCCAGTATGTTCCGTCCCACAATGTGATAGGTGGCGAGCCTATCGCCATATCGGGCACAAATTCCTGACTCTGGGCTGATAATGAATAGAAAAATCCAATATCACTTTGCCCAACCCGGGATTCGAACCCGAGACCTCAGCTTTGTAAGCGTACCATAGTACAACTACGCCACCGAGGCAGTTGTTTTGAAAAGTATTCGTATATTACAAATAAAAAGTTTATAACATGGCATCTAACAATTATCGTCGACGTCGGAATGAGTGCACTCGTTAACACAAATATGACAATAATTGGCACTTAATGCAGTATAAGTGTTACACTGAAGCAGACAGTAGGTACAAAATAATACGTGCGTCCATAACAGCCATCGGCGGGGAGATAAAGGAGTGATAGTGTTGAACGCAGAATCCAACCAGTATACAACTCTCATAAATATTTATCGAAATTTTGTTATTTTGGTTAAATTTTAAAATGGTAAGTCCACACTGTAGCATTGGCGTAAATATTTTTTATTTCCAGTAATTAGCGAAATGGTACAATTTGGAGAATACCTATGTTCAGCAACGGACAACAAAAGGCTGATGATGCTGATGATGATTTCCAATAGTTACGAAAAATATCCAAATCAATTCAATGCACTGTGATTGTGTAAAATTCAGTAAACGGTGATTCTTATAATTATTATAATACGATGACTAAATATCTACCGTCAGAACTGACAGAAGGAACTGAGGTAGGAAAAAAATAATGGACCCAGATGATCAAACTTTACGTTTACCTAATCTTTTATGTTAGGCGTAGAAAATACATAGCTTTCACAAACAAACAGCATACTCGTAGCATGATTATAGAGTAGACTAGTGGTAACATTAAATAGGTGGGTGTCGTTTTTGTAATATTCTTGATCCACTCAAACAGTGGCTGATGTTTCTTACGATAAATAGTTATAAATAATAATTGAGAAGACAACACTATAACAAATCAACTTAATTTATAATAATATTAATATACTCTTTTTGATGTAACGATAAAAAAGTGAATGTGACCTTTATTTAAAACTCATCTATTTCCTACTTGCGTGTAGCGAAATTTTGACAACAAATAAATTGATTTTGAAATGTTTGAGATATGTTTTCATAATTAAAAAACTTGCATTTATATTCGTAATTTAATATAATTAGATATGTCCAATATAATAAATTGTGAGGAGAGAAAAACTGTTCCTAATATTTTGACAACTTTAAAATATCTTAGATGATCTATACACTAAATCGAACATAAATTATTCGAGAATTGAGTTTCTACTTTGGTAGAAATATACATAAAGAAAGCTTATTTTTAGACAACATTGTAGAGTGGTAGAGCCGAGACGTATTTATTTGACGATGACTTAATGGGTCGGATTGTCCGGAACACTACCACTGACTCACAAGAGACCGGCAACAAATGACAGCACTGCTATTGTGTTCATTCCGTGAGTGAGATAGCCAGAAGCCCAACGACCCCTCCCTTCCTTCTCCCATCTTTTCTTCCTTTTTTCTAAACTCTGATATGAAGCAGCTAGTCAGTGACCTTCTTATTATAGAGCCCATGATCAGCTATAAGCGTTCAACATCAAGACTAGCTCATCAACCTATTACAGCAATAAAAAAACATATAACTGAAATCTTTTTTGAGAAATAACTCGTGAATGTCTGTTTCAAACACCGTACATAAATGCGCGGAATTTCCATATCGCGTATCTTTAACTGCGAGCTGATTCATGAAATCATGCTGATTGATACTTCATTATATGTCTGTAACTTTAAATGAAATATAGAAATCAAATATATTTGTACTCTTTGATAACCAAGTTCTTTCAACCTAAAAGGTCGTTTATAGACAAAAATTCATCAAAAACGACTAAGTAGGCAGTTAAAAATCTGACCACGTTTGCACATGTAAAAACACATCATGTGCAGCATATGGTAATAAGTTTACAATTCACGTTGCGCTGTGCAAGTTCAAATTCAACGAAATTAGGGAGGTTGGCAGCCCTATTAGCCGCTTTATTGGAGTGAGTTTGCTTGCATGATAAAGGTCTACAAAAATCATGACAATCTTCCATGGCGTACCATCGCCAACCATATCAGGTAATGATTCTCGTTGTGATAATTCTACTCATATTATTAATGCGAAAGTTTATGTATTTGTTACTTCTTCACGCTCGAACTACGGAACCAATTTTGATAAAATGTTGTACGGACATAGCTGATACCCTTGATTAACACATAGGTGACTTTTTATCCCAAATAATGTAGTGTTCTCGTGGGATTATCAAGCAATTCAAATCTTGAGCTAAAATCTAAAATAGTACGCGAAATAAAAGGTATGTAGTGTCTAAAGTGAAATGGACTCATAAAGTGTCTTCACCCGAGCGAAGCCGATTCGAGCAGCTAATTTTATGTACAAAAGCTACAGTAAAGTCGCATACAAATTTTAAGTGTGGACTACCGAACATGACGCTGAATGGAAGTCTTGTAATAAAATACATCCGCCTACCAAGTAGTACTAGATCGAGATATGAACATAAATGATAGAACCACGCGCATGAGTTGTACCGACACTATAGACCCCATTGTTTACAACATGAATAGTCCGGTGCGGACATCGTGGGACGGAGCATACTAGGCCAGCGTAGTGGACTATATGGATTCCGTATCAGCCCATATACGTCCCACTGCAGGGCACGGGCCTACTCTACAATCGAGAATACGATTGAGAGTGGTTAGGCCATATAGTCCAAAACGCTGGCCTAGTGCGGGTTAGGTTATATGGATTAACCACTCTCAATCTTACTCTCAATTGTAGAGCAGGCCCGTGCCCGGCATTGGGGCGTATATGTATATGGGCCGATTCAAATAAAAATATCCTCAAAATTATATTTTGTTTATACATATTATAGAGTCTATCTATAAAATAAAATCAATTCCAAAAAATAGTCAACATCCCTATTACTTTATAACAAACCCATGTAACTCGCAAATCGCAATAAATTAAATGTATTACTTGAAAATGATAATGCTTCTGGAGAAATACTGCAGGACCTACAGCGTAGGTGATACCGCTATAACAAAAGCAATATTCTCAGAACAGTATTGCTTTGTTCTCGAATAAATATACAGCTATTTGCAACAGAAGTTTTCTAGTGCTCTATGTAAAAAGTGAACTGTGCATAGTATTTGATTTCAAATGTTTCTCAGAATTGTGAATTGATATTCTAGTTCATACTTTTATTGTTTCAATCATTCGCAAACCGCGTGAAGTAGACTTTATCATACAAGTGACAAAAACATTATTTTTTTATCAGTCTGAATGGGCTAGTAATACTAAATAGGATTGCCGGATCTAAATAATAAAAGCTATGCATTGAGAAAATTACATACATATACATCGAATTGATAATCTCCTTTTATTGAAGTCGATTTAAAACAAAACAGATGATTTCTACTCGTAACATACGACCAAACTATATACTTAAGTAAGCGTCAGTTTTAATCTAGTGATAGTTGCGTCACAACACAGCGTCATAAATTCCTGTTGTATATAAATGAGACAATTACAGTCTTATTATATACACCGTATTAATTTACTTCTATACAACCCCGTGCAGTCCAATATCGTGAATTTTTTATAAATCAAACATATCAGAAAAATTCTAATTTTAAAACCGTCCAGAGCACACTTCCAAGCCTGTGCCTCTCTACGAAATTAATCAGGCGACAACTAATTCAATAAGGGAAATCTAGTAAAACTTCCATAAACTGAAAACTATCCAAATAAGTTGTTCCAAAACACACTGGACCTCCAGACGACCCAATTAATTTTATACCGCTGTGAAGTATTTACTGTGTAAAATAGTATTTCAAAATTAAAGCGAATTACAGAGGCCCTTTAGGTAGCTTCACGATTGAATCCCTTGGCAACATTTAACGAATATATTAAATGTTTAATTTAGAAACTTGTTTATGTATCACTTATTTTTCTAGTGTCCTTGTCACAGACAAAAATATGTTGTGAAATAATTTAACGTTTTATCAGCAGATATTATCAGCAGTGGGATTAAATCTGCGGGGTTACTCTGTGGTCCGACACGACATTCGAATGTTCGAACGATTCGAATGTCTCTACAAAATTTTGGAATCCTCAATCGTACATCATTTCCATAGTCAGAGTTCGGAAAGAATGATAAGAATAGAATAATGATTAGATATAAAATAAAGAATAATATTTAATTAATTTATTTACAGCCTCCGTAGCGCAGTTGGTTAAACGCCGACTGTGCAACGCGAGTCTGCGGGTTGGATTCCCGCACCGAGGCAAATGTTTGTGAGGCCTACAAATATTTGTGTCGCATCTGGGTGTTTGTGAGACCGAAAAGTATCTCGTAGTTCCTGATACCCACAACACAAGATTGGATCTTATTGTGGGGTCGGGACTATGTATGTGGCTGTTGGGTGTACTTATATTATACATGTAAGTCGAACGGTCGAACATTCGAACGTCGTGTCAGAGCATAGAGTAACCCCCTTAATCTTTCTGTTGGTGAATCTCACCAACATCTACTATAAATCTTTGTTTCATTGCACAAATACTTTGTGACGAGAAACACTATTGAGCTGGAAATGACAAGCAAGTACGAGTACTGCCATACAACAAGTTTTAACTTGATGCGGCCGATACAAAACCAAAAATAATCCCAGAGAGCGATAAAATGGTTAATCTAAAAATAGATACTTCATTTTCGGTTGATGGAAATTTCGGGATATTATTAATTTACTATTTAAGCGGTACGATGTTCGCCGGGACAGCTAGTTAATTAATAATTTTTACTTGGAATCAATAATAATAATTATCTATAATGTTAACATCATATCAATATTTGGGTAAATTCTATTTTCATGAAATACATATAATTATTATTCGTTTAAAATTTTATCTGGTCTAGATCTGGCTTGTGTATCATCATTTTATAACACGAGACTATAATGGCTTCCGCGGATTCTTTAGAATAGACATACTTTCTGTCCCATACCGAAAGGATTGTCTCATAGGATAATGTTTGCATAGTATTAAAATCACGTTAAAACTACATTGGTTGGAGACTTTGAGAAGAGAGCGAAGACCGCTGTAAATTCAAAGCAGTAATAGCTCACGGCTCAAAAGAGTTAAAGCTGCCACTTTACAAAGTACTACTTGTAGATTGTGGGCTTATTACACAAAGAATATTGGAAGTGGTAGAGCCACGCTGTTGTCAGTCATGACTCAGCATAAATGGGCAGACTAGACCGCGACGGTACCACCGTTTCACAAAAAATCGACGTGTGAGAGTGAGATTGCCGGATGCCCTAAACCCCTTTTATCTTTCTATCCTTTTTCCTTCCCGCTCTCCTGATTTAATGGACCGGCATCACATGCATGATCCAAGCGCTCTGGATATTAATGATCGGCAACGGTCACGTATTTCTGCATTAGTATTAGGTATATACCTCTACTCATTAAATATTTTGGAATATATTCAACAAAAATACCTATCCATTTTGCCGGGTCAAGATAACGGGATCAGCCGTAGTTTCCCTCAAACATATCGCAAAAAATCTGACCACACAAATATTTAAAACCCAATTCGCACCTTCAAAAACATTTCTCGTTCCAATGAAGAGCACGGGCTTTCTCCACAATCGAGAGTTCTATTGAGAGTGGTTAGGCCATATAGTCCACCACGCTGGTCTAGTGTGGGTTAGCAGACGTTACACACCATATAAATTATACAAATCGATATGGTATGCAGGTTTCTTCACGATGTTTTCCTTCACCGTCGCATGGTGTTTGACTATGAATACACGCATGACTTCGTAAGATTAGAGGTGTGCCCTGGGATTTGAACCCGCGACCACTGTGAACGTGCTGGCAGACGCGTCTGGTCCATTACCCTACCATCACGCACTTAAGTAATCTTAAAAACAAGATTTATTTACAAACTGTCAAAAACGCCCAACAAATTGAAGTACGTAACATCAAATTAAATTTTCCAAATAAAATGCTTTGATAGGCGTTGAATGTGAGCACAAAATATTTAGCAATTTTATTTCAGCGTGGCTCTATCAATGCGGTTTTGTGTTTCTATATCATTAATGTATAGTGTGATCCTGTCATGTTAACGTTTACGACGAACAGATACACACTATGTTATTTCACACAAGAATGCGTAAACAATATTCAATACTGATTACTGAGCACCTTCAGTGTGTAGAATGCGTGCGAACTCCAACTATATCTTAGCTATGATTGCTAATAGGTTGGCCTGTCACAAACCAAATTGCTGCGTTAGACATAGCAGTAATGCTACCTGCTAAGGTATGTTAATTATAACACTGGTATGCGAACTAGTCACATACTACAGGTAAATACTGAATACTACAGTAAACATTCTTTTAAATGTAAATATACCCAAATATACCCAATCACATTCATAGGCCACCAACGTGTTATTGTAAATATCTTGGTAAAAGTATACGCATATATTATTGTATACAGTATACGTCTAAATACTTACCCCTATTGGTCGTTACAATTTATTTTTTGTTCCTTTTTATACTTGCATGACTGGTACCATAAATAAATCATCAAAGTGGAAATTAATCCACACTAAATTCGAATCTTGTGTTCTGGGACATAAGAAACTACAATAGACTTTTGCTGTCACACAAACACCCTGACCCGATACATTTTTTGTGGTTCACACAAACATTTGTCCCGATGCGGGGAATGAACCCGCAGCCTGCCTTTCACAACTGGCGCCGAACCAACTGCGCCACGGAGGCTGTCAAATGTCGAATATATGCTGCATAAATTCGGACTTTTAATTATTACATATTGATACTAAGAAGAAATGCAAATTTCTTATTTCTGCCAGTTTTTAAAATAGCAGTATCCAAACTTTCAATACAAACGAGAAAGCAAGAATTTAATATCATCTTACAACAACATAACAACCAAGGAATGTTCCGGAAGAAATTCTGACATCAAAATCGATATCCTTAACAGAAGCGTTCCCCTCAAAACATTAAAACTACTACCCTAAGATAACCCGCGATTTTCCGAAATTTATTGTGCGTGCTCTGGGGTGAGTCGGCTGGGATTCTATTAAGCCACCCTATATATTTATCGTGATATTTTCCTACACCGAAAAGAACAAGTTTTTATTTTTCTAGAGATACAGCTACACTTAAATTAAAAGACGTTGTGAAATATCATAACTTGTATTTAACTTACATAGTTACATTTTTCATTTATATCATATCCAAGATAAAAAAAAAAAACAAAAATTCTTTCTAAACAGTATTTTGTTCGGAACTTTCAATTACGCTGAACACAATACTCGTAGTGTAATTATATGATGTTGATGTTTGTTTGAATGTGTATTTGTTTTTTTTTTGTCTGTTATTTTCAGTGCCTTTTTTATTTAACCCAAATATTGAATTGAACTGAAACTAATAAATCAACTTTTATTATACGAACATATTTTTATACTATAGATATTACTATGAATCAAATCATTCTGCAACATGAAATATAATGTCATGTCCAGCCACTCCCACGTAAGCGAGGAACGAGGAAAAAGGGCATTTAGAAGACAAAGATTTCCATAATCGATAGCAGGGAACAATGCAAACAGATCTTAACAATGCCCATGATGACCCGTATTTTAGTTAATATTAGCTTTATGTTATATTTGATAGAGTATCTATGTAAAGATCGTAGGTAGTATTTTTTCAGTTGAGCCTTATTCTCTTAAGACTAATCTATTATAACCCGAGGCATCACTGTCTAACAGAAAACTGAAGAAAGGCGAAAATCAACTGCCTTTTGTTTCGAGAGTTGGACTACCGGATAACCAAATCTGGTGGTAGGTTTAAAAATGTAAAAAACATTTATTACCACACAATACGATGTATAAACATACATCACTATACAAAAAATTAAGGAAAAAATACGTAAGAGTTTGCGATTCACATCGCTGACCCTTAAACGCGACACTAAGGTGACCACTCAACATAATGACCACGCAACGCTGGTTTCCAGTGGTTCGGTGGTTGATTTTCATTGGTTCGACATGGTAAAACAAGAGGCCGCTGGTTTGATCCCCGCACCGAGATAAATATTTGTGTGATCCACAGGTATTTAATTTGGATCTGGGTTTTTGTGAGAACGAAAAGTTTTTCGTAGTTCCTGATACTTACGACAAAAGACTCGATCTTAGTATGGCTCAGGATTATGTATGTGACTGTTGAGTGTATTTTTTATTGAGCTTCAAGTTTCAACCAGGGTGGGATATTTGTGTTAATTATTATGATTAGATTGCACTCTTAAAAATATTCAGATAGTATAAAAATAATATATTGTAAAGATCAACAGAGGCAAGTATTTATTTGTATAGCGTATACATTTAGCGGATATTTACAATGACGCGTTGCTGCTTTCAACGCCTGTCTTCAAGTACTTAGGCTAACTCAATCTCTTTGACAGGTAAGTTTTTTATGGCGGCGGCTTCGGAGTAATTACAAGAGATTCACTAAGCACAGTAACTTTTGAAACATGCTCAACTAAATTCAAGTAAGCGCTGTTGGTTACGAGGTATACGTAAGCGCCTAGAATTATATATATATTGTAGGTAGGCATATAACGACCACTGTACTCAAAATACATAAATTCAAGCCTTTTTTTGAGGAAGGGCAAGCAGAGGTGTTGGATGCTTCAAGGACACCCACGTTTTGCCTTAAGTATTCAGTCACACTGTGCGGTAGCGGAGAGTCTATCACTATTTCAGAGACTAAAATCTGACTTTAGGCTGATGAATGAATTGAAAAATATTGTGCCTGACCTGGGATACGAACCCGAGACCTCAGCGTTGTAATTGTACCGTAGTACAACTGCGCCACGAAGACAGTCAAAAATTTAAAATAATATACGAACAGTCACATACGTGATCTTGGCTCCATAATAAAGTACCAAATCTGGTGTCGTAGATATAAAAAATATGAGAAACTCTTTATACCAAAGACGTAACAAACATTTGTAGGGCAAAGAGAATTAACTATCTCGGTGGGAAAATCAAACTGGCAGCCTCTCATTTCACAGCTGATTTTCAACCAACTGAGCCATTCAGACTGACAATATCATATAAGCTTACTTTCCCCGAAAGAGAACAGCAGAGGCCTGATGCCACCCACTTTTGGTCAACTTCGTTTCACTGATCAGATTTCGTATTGACCATAAATTTCAGCCTCAGGGCAATCAAATTTACAAAACGAAATACTCGAACAAAACTGTTATTATCCCGAAATGTATTGAAACTCAAAACGTCACCAACGGTGTTCAGCATTCACATTATACTCGTAATTTATAGGAATAATAATAAAAAAATCAGGCATACAAAATTTGCTACACCGCCAACAATCGATTTTTTGAAATACAAGATATAGTACAACCCAATTTGTGAAACCAATATGCATATAGAAAGAAAGAAAGAACGAAAAGAAAGAAAGAAAGAAGAATTATGAGTAATTTTGAATTATTCCACATAGTAATTGTATATGGACCCTTAGTAAAAACATAACACAGAGTTGTAAAATACTTAATGCGGTTAGACGCAAGACTCGACAGAAAATTACGAATAATAAACTATTCCTTAGAAAATAGGCCGTCATATCGTAAGCACTTTGAAATATGTTTCGGAGAAACGAGACGATTGAGTCTTTCGTCCAATAGTAAGCTTCTATGAATTAATACTTTGACAATCTAAATCACATGAGGGTTTAATTAATAATTAATTAAGAAGCGAAAAGGTACGCTTTAATCAAAACATTTTATACCAATCTGTGTCCATTCCCCACCAGACACACGTTTATGTAGGTATATTACATATAACTATTGATACACCGCTTTACTCAGCAAGATAAGCGACTAATCTTAAAATATCAGTAGGGGACACGTTCTTTCATTGTTCGCTCGCAGTGACCCATTTATCTGGAGATCATATTACTACTAAAACAAAGCAAACACCGACCTCGTGAGCCGGGGATTGATTTCGATGCACTGGAGTTAAAGAGAAAAGAATTTGAATTAAATATTCTCTTATTATTCATACATATATTGACACAGACACAAACTAAACATTCAGACATCAAATAAATCTAGACTCATACGATCGATGACAAGCTAAAATATGACTGGGACACCGAAAAATAAATTGGAACTGCACGATTAATGTATCTAATTTTAGCAGGGCATGACTTCAATTTATGCATATTGGATTTTCTATTGTTTTTTTTTTTTCATTTATTTATAAGTAAGTGTACTATCTAAAACTAATACATGTTTGCATTAGTTACTAAAGTCACTTACCGGCCTTGTGAAAGACCAGCGTTGGTAAAAAAATATTGTTTTGCCAAAAATGACCCCTGTCCTATTTTACCGCAAGTCATGAATTCTCAATGCAATGCAATTCTCAGTGCGTGGTGGCCTGTTGGTAAACGGACTAGACGCGGCTGCGAACATGTTAACGGTGGTAGCGGGTTCGAATCCCAGGGCACACCTCTGACTTTTCGAAGTCATGTGTGTATTGATAGTCAATCACCACGCACTAAAACGGTGAAGGAAAACATCGTGAGGAAACCTGCATACCATAGTGATTTTTAAGAATTTCTATGGTATGTAAGTCCACCAACCCGCATTAGGCCAGCGAGGTGGATTATATGGCCTAACCACTCTCAATCGTTCTTTCGATTGTAGAGGAGACCCGTGCCCTGCAGTGGGACATATATGGGCTAATACAGATACATGAATTCTCAGAATTATGTCCTTATTGGCAACATTATCGAATAATGTAAATAACACAGCATGTTTTATTTTCTTTATTCCTTATAGATTCGGATTTGGCCATCCACTCCCACTTAAAAGATTCATTCCGTATATTAGAGGTTATAAGGTGCAGCAGCTGACCCACTAAAATGTTACAATATTCACTAGAGAAAAGATTTCAAGGCACATGTGTTATCCACTTTGCCAGCTATATTATTCAGTGTGGCATAGAACGGTCAGATAAATAATAAATAACATTTTTAAAATTGTCTATCAACTTTTAACTACTTTCCAATTTCAAGGTATAATGGCAGACTGCAGACTATACATTATCGAAGAAATTAATAAATGTTAAGAAGTATTCGGTTGATGTTTTCTAAATAAATATTTACTTTGGTTTGTTAAATTAAATGTTTGTGGGATGTTAAGTCCCTTGATGCTCGCTATAAAAGATAAAGATCAATTTATATATAATTATACTGTTGGTTTCTTATAAGTAAATAAATTAATAAGAGCTTTTATGTCTACGAATTACATTAATGAAGCCCTAGTTAGTTTGGAGGGTAATTTTTGTTAACAACTTAATATTATAAGAGTCGTAGGTGGAACACTCTCGAAACTAAATCGGTCAAAATTCTATAACAGATCAACTATTTTAGGGTATGACTATAGACTATTGGGTACCTTACAAGGTATATCAAGACTGCGACCAAAAAAGAAGCCAGGTGGTAGTTTTAGAGACTTCAGACACAAGGCAACTAATAATTAAGCAAAAACAAATTTTTGATTTTTTTTTATTTTAGTAAAAACATAGATTTTCTTAAAAGAAGCAAGTGTTAAAATTATTATTTTTAGCAAAAACTATGAATTTACCACCCAAACACGATGATATTTAAAACAAACAAAAAATGCTGTCGCTTTTTTTCGCTATATTTTTAGTTGCATTGTGGCTGTAGTCACTAAAACTACCACTCGGTTTTGTTTTCGGTCGCAATCTTGATAGACTTTGTATCATTATATCTTATGACAATATCCGAGAATGGACAAGAATTTTCGACATAAGAATTATAAAATTTATGAAAGTATCCACCGTGTTACTTTAACACAGCTTACCATGTGCTAAAGTTTTCATCAAGACCTCTAACATCAACGGGATTTTATTAGCTTTTTTTTGTTGGGCAAAGGTCTCCCCCATATCTCTCCACAATTCACGCTCTAAGGAAAGTTCAGGCCACATGGGCTCGAAAGCATCCAGGTCGTCTCGCCAGCGTTTTTTAATTCTGCCGCGGCGTCGTCGACCATCAGATGTCCATTGGGTGACTATATTTGCCCAGCGATCTGGATGCATTCGAGTCATATGGCCGTGTTTGTTAGCATTACTACGTTATATAATAAAAAAGTACATATTACTTTTATTACATAATTATTGTTTATATCTATCCATATATAGCTTGGCAAAAAAGAATCTGTTTTTAATACGAGTGCTGAGATCGAATTTAATATTAATATGGCAACCCGATATACTACTGACGGAAAATATTTCGATACTTTTTATTTTTATTCATTGTGGTTTAGTCTCTTTGTTTATTTTAAATCACAAAACAAACAATAACCGTCCGAAAATGTATAGAAGTCAATAAAAGTACATTTTTAATAGTATTGACATTATTGTGTTTCTTTAATGCTAATGGTCACCGCATCTTTTTCTTTATTGCCAAGTTAAAAATGCTGCACTTAGCAAAGCTGTAGTTTCATTATAGCAATATTTTACTGGCATTGTGAGTAGTCAACATTATTAGCACCTGCATTCATTTTCAAACACCGAGTCCTCATACAGTTCTGATATACATATATATAGTACCTAAGCTTTGACAATATTAAAAACACCCAACGGTCACATACATAATCCTGACCCCACACTAACATCGAGTCTCGTGTCTTGGGTACCAGAAACTACGAGAGAATTTTCGGTCTCACAAACACCCAGACCCGAAACAAATACCTCTGAGTCACACAAACATTTATTTCGATACGGGGACGGAACCCGCGGCCTATCGGTTCACAGCCAACGTCTAGCCAATTCCGCCACGACTGTCAAGAGGCAAGGATTTACAGACCCTTTTATCTACAAAGAAATCCCGTTCCCGGGGGACAAGTGCTTGTAGCTGCGAAAGATGTTTGTGTTGTTTTCTCTGATGTTTCAACATACTATATCCCATCCTGTCCCGTTTCATTTTATGCCATGTCTGTATGTATGCATGTAATTGTATTCTTTCCTGTTCGATCGCATGCCTTTGAGTTTGGAAGAGTAACAAATATATTTTAATTACTTGCTAATTCCACGGAAATACGACATTTAAAAAAATGCAGTATAGAAATTAGTCTATCCGTTAATCCAGTGTGTAAGCTACTTCCTTACCAAATGTATGTGAAATCGTTTCAGATGTTTCTAAGATTAGTCCCAACGTACAGACAAAGACAAAAATTCTAACAATAATTATTTTGGGTGCTACGTTAATACATTTGCCACACATAAGATGAGAATATTTATTATTATTATAATATGGATACTGTATAGGTATAGGTAGGTTTATAGTTTATTCATTGTAGATAATTATTATTGCGGCTGCCGTAAGGCTTTTAGTTTTCTCCTATTTATAAACACCACCGTTGCCTGTGAGAAATGACCTAGTGTTACAAGGCTGCCACTTGTACTATTATTGTTATATAACTTATTTATTGACCCTCTGTTTAGAGCAAAGAAGATTAAAATAATAAACAAGCAAGATTTGCGGCCTTCGTGACGCAGTTGGTTAAACGCTGGCCATGAAACGAGAAGCCACAGATTCGATTCCCACGCCAAGATAAATGTTTGCGAGACCGAAAAGTCTTTCGTACTTTCTGATATCCACAACACAAGATTTAATTGATGTTAATGTAGGTTCAGAAAGGTGTGAGACTGTAGGATATATTTATTTATTTATCAAATGAAAACGTTTAATATAATTTTATATCACGTAAAGGAGATCGGCGATTTTTCTATGGAAATTGGACCTACTGGTAACTAAAAGTTAATAAATGTGGAGTTTTTTTTTTATTGCTTTGAATGACGAGACGAGCATGCCGTTCGCCTGATGGTTAGCGATACGACCGCTCATAAACAGTAGCAAAACCAAACAACACCTTGAATTACAAAGCAATGCTTGGCATTCCACTACGCTCGCCATCCTGAGACATAAGATGTTAGGTCTCAATATGTCCAGTAGTTACTCTAGCTACATCGCCCTTCAACCCGAAACACAACAGTGCGTTTACACTGCTGTTTGACGGGAGAAATAGACACTGCGGTGGTACCCACCCAGATGGCCTCTCACATATGAGAGACCTACCACCAGTGAACGAGTTATTTAAACGAGAACGACGAGGCGGGTAGGTCGTTCAACACCAACCCAGACCTTGTAATAACTAAGCATTGTGTGGCACTGCAATGCGCTCGTCACGCCGCGATATTTTTTGTAGCTATGAATGGCGGGACGAGTATGCCATTTGCCTGATAGTAAGCCATACGACCGTGGCTAGTGGCAAAACCGAACAACACCATGAATTGCAAAGCATTGCTTGGCATTTCACTGCGCTCGCCATCCTGAGCGTTAGATGTTAGTCTCAACATATCCAGTAGTTACTCTGGCTACAATCTCCTTCCAACAGAACAAAACAATGCATTTACACTGATGTTAGGCGGGAGAAATTGACATTGCGGTGGTACCTACCTAGGCAACCTCTCACATATGAGAAACCTACCACCAGTAACATTAAATGTTAATTATAGTTTTTTCCGGCTACAATGTCCCAGCCGAAACACAACAATGCAAACAATTGCTTGGTGGGACAAATAGACAAAGCAGTGGAACTTGACCACACGGTACGCAAATGTGCGGCCTACCACCCAATAAAATGGACAAGAATAGATAAAACACGCAGGTAAAAAGGACTCCAACCGTTAGTAAATAATAAAGTTGAATCCCAAATAGCAAATGTAAATAAGCCATAAGTAAATGTTATTACAATTCACGATTTTGTTTAATGCGCTGTATCGTGGACTGTTTATGTAAGACAGCAAAATCCTTTTGCGGTTATTATAATCCGCGGAGAAATGGAATACCATTTATTAAAATTAAAGCTCGCTTCATTGATCAAAAATAATTTAAAAAAACGTTCTATTTTTTGGCGCTACATACCTTACGGCCGCAATCAGACACGTTTAATGACAATGAAATTGTTCATTAGTAAAGATTTTGTTGAAATTTACACTAAGTAATGATTTAATTGATATTAAATGTCTCTATGTTTCTAAGTACGGCAGTTAGAAACCGTAACTAAAGTTTTACAATGCAAAAATGTGTTTTTACAATAACCTGAAACTTGAAAAATATTTTTATAATATACTTTAAGAAACTGAAATTTAATATCACTATTATTAACACATGAGTATAGAATTTATCTTGCAGATGTTTACGGCACTTTTTGGTGAAAATAGAACTTCAAGATTTTTTTCAAATGCAAAATATTAGTTTTTTATAATAAAATTCGTAGCGGTTTATATAATTCACATTTTTGAATTAAAAAAACATCTTTTAATAACATCATCACATGCCGCTTACCTTGTATTGTTAAAAGAAATATGATCACTTTTAATGTTACTCGTATATTCCACATTACTAGTCTCATATTTGAATAAACAGTTTTCAAACACACAAAGTTCACAATAATCACAATACAACACAAAGCAATATGCTTCACACTTTACATGGCGTAGTATCGTAGTGCCGTAGCGGATAAGTGTTGGCTCCGCGTAGCGTTGTAGAATGCGTGCGCTTGGCAGCGGTCTACGGGCAGACTGAAGTGTGGAGCGGCCGCTACCCGCTACAGCCCTCACTTGATGAACGAGGTTACTCATCTTGTTTGTTCTTTACAGACTGGATCTTTGTACAGAGCCCCTTCCATAAACATGGTACAACAATAATGTCTGCTTTTGAAAGCAGCTTACCGTACCTAAAATTATTTTTAAAGACTCTCTGTATAAAATATTACTCTGAATAAAGGCTGTGATGTTTGAAATTTGTATATCTCTGATTTTTGACATGTAATTAATACAATTTTACGGAGATATTTTGGTGTTCAGAATTTTATTGATATGGGTTATGTGTTTAATTAATGTGAGTTTATGTTCACTTGTTGTCAACTCCAAAAGGATATTAAGTTATTTTGCAATTTATCGCATTATCCCTTGCAGCGTGCCTCGAATAAAATATTTTATACAATATTAAAACAAATTAGATTATTGTATCAGATTTCACATAGTATTTTTTCCATCAACATTTTTCGATTAAATAATAATATGCTGTTATGAATTTCCCCATTGTTTGAGGTGACATGGCGTGGTTTTTAAATTGCTATTTATGCGGTTTCTATTTCTTGCCACAAATATGGTGGTTAGCACAATATATTACACGAATGCATGCTGTTTAATTATGACTGAACTAGGTAAACGAACAACTTATAGAAGGATGCAGTAAGTCGACTTTTGTCGTTAATAATTAAAAAACTTTTACATAATATCCCATTGAATAAATACGACTTTTTGTGCAATTCACCAGTTTCACACAAATACGTGGACGCTGCATTCTACAGCAGAAAGAATATAGAGTGAAAGACATTGCATTTACCATTAATTGTGGTATTATCATAAAATATTATTTATATATTGATAAAAAAATCAACATTCAGCTCTATAAGAATCTCAGGCTGTAGAAGTCAGGCTGTGGAATTGTTTGCCGTCACGCGTGTTCCCTCTTTCCTATAATCCTAGGTCCTTCCGCCGTAGTGTGAAGAGGCATCTTAGCAGGCCGGCATAACTGTATTGATTAGCATGGGACTGCTGTTTGATGCCAATCGATATTCTGCCTGGACGGCATTTGCGCTTACCATCAGGTGCAGTATGGTCACTATGCCGGGCCAGAATAAAAAAAGAAATATTATAGTTTATAATAGGGTATTTTAGAAATTCATTTTTTCAATAAAATGAAGGAATTAGTTTTTATTGTCCCTATCTTCTTATACGACTATACGGTGTTTTCTACAAGCAAAGCGTAGTTAAAACATTTTTATACTTGGGAGACAAAATATTTGGTCCAAGTCTAGACTCAAAGCAAATACTTTGCTAATGGATGGATGATTTTATTAGACAAACCCGTGTTATTTAAATAGGTTAATTGCTAGAGACCCAAAATTATTTTACGCCAATCTTTTGTCCCTCTCTTTCCGTCTCTTATAAAACAGCGATAGTAAATAACAAATAAATGCACCCAATAGTCGTATACATAGTTCTGACCCAACACTAAGATCGAGTCTTGTGTCGTGGGTATCAGTAACTACGAGAGACTTTTCGGTCTTACAAACACTCACCGGAAACAAATATCTGCGGAATGGTTTCTCAGATTTACGCGAATGTTACACATTGAAATAAAAATATTATTTACGGATTTTATCGCGGAATTGGTCCGCCCCGTGACCATGAAAACTGTAAAGTGATCGAAACGTTGGGAAGATAAAAATGGAAAAAATAAATCAATTCCGCGATAAAATCCGTAAATAATACTTTTATTTCAAAATATCTGCGGTTCATACATTTATTTTTGGTTCGGTGCGGGGATCGAACCCGCAGCCTCTCATTCCACAGCCACTACTGGTAGCAGGTCTCTTAAATGTGAGTGGCCGCCTGGGTAGTTACCACCGTAATGTCCATTTCTCCCGCCAAACAGCAGTTTAAATGTACTGTTGTGTTTGGGATTAAAGGACATTGTAGCCAAAATAACTACGGGACATACTGGGACTTAACATTTTATGTCTCAGGATGGCGAGCGCAGTGGAAAGCCACGCATAGTTTTGTAATTCATAGTGTTGTTTAGTTTTGCTACTGTTCATGAGCGGTCGAATCGCTCACCATCAGGTGAACGGCATGCTCGTCTCGCCATTCACAGCAATAAAAAAGCCATCGTCTTACCAACGGCGCCACGGAGGCTGTCAAATATATTGGCGTGAACTTATTCTAAACGGGATTCTTGATTTATTTTCGATGATAAATTATAATATAATGTAGTTAGAACGGTTTATTGGACCACATATTCTGTTATATCGGTTTGAGAAATCTTTTAAAAGAAATATAGAATAAAATAACGCTTGAAAAGAATACTCACCAGATAATTTAATATCTTTTTATACTGAACAATACTTAAATGTATTGGGCCTTATTCATAGAGAAACCTATTCTATACATATAACTAAAATTGAAGTGTCTGTTTGTAAAATGAAAATTAAAAAAAATGTATAACTACATATCGTTATATACTCGATACCTATAATGAAAATTACCTTAGATTTTTTTGTTTGTGTGTCTGTCTGTCTGTTTGTTCGGGCTGATCTCTGAAATGGCTGGACCGATTTTGACAGTACTTTTATGGTCAGGTAGCTGATGTAATAAGGAGTAACTTAAGCTACATTTATTTTAGAAAAATAAAGTTTTTTGTTAAATCCGACGCGGACGACGTCGAGGGTACAGCTAGTAATAGAATAAAATAATAATAGAATGTTTTGTCTTCGTCGCTCCAACTGAATCCAAAAGTCATTCGAAAGGGATAAAATACTCGATAACTAAAATAAACTAAATGCTCCAAAATGTTTAAATAAAATACCTTTGCGCTTTAAATTAATTATTTAAAGAGCCTCTTTATAAGTACAATAGAAACAGAAACTATATTACCAAATGTGAATATTAATTTCAACGTCTCTATAGCCTCTGATTAAGTTAATACCTGTTTTCCACATAACAAAATGCCAAAAAGTTACAAATATTTTGTGAGATCTACAAATTAAAAATTGAAGAAGTAAAAGAAATTCCATAGTAATTAGCCAATCACCTCGTTGAAAGAAACTTAAACTATTGCGGTAATCGATGCGGTAAACCAGCGAGTTTTAAACGATTTAAGTCTTTGTGAGAACTAGCTACTGAGAGTCGAGACGCTATGGCGGGCGGAATCTCAAATATTGAGAAAAACTTCGATACTCGTGGAAAATCTTCGTATTTCTTTAGATTTGTTGATTTTACATGAGTATGTACGATGGAAGTTTTATTTTATCTATCTTTCCAACTCATTATTTATTTAGCTCCAATTACCTGCATTACTTGATCCTTTTCTTTAAAAACAGTCTATTTTTCTGACCGCTTATTGTCTTCTACGTTTCGACACATAAACGTTTCCGAGTTGCCGCAGCGGACCGTATTTGGGCTGACTTAGTATTATACATTAAACAGACCACAGTCGCCCTGATTGTTCTCAATCAGTGATTCTGTATCAGCTCATTTATGTACGTCCCACTGCAGGGCACGGGCCTCCTCGAAACTCAAGAGTAAAACTGTTTATTAATTTATTTAGATAAATAAATAAATAAAATACACAAATATACCCAACAGTCACATACATAGTCCTGACCCCACACTAAGATTGAGTCTTGTATCGTGGGTATCAGGAATCACGAGAGACTTTTCAGTCACAAATATACCCAGACCCGAAACAAATACCTATGGTTCACAGAAATATTTGTTTCGTGCGGGGATCGAACCCGCGGCTTCTCGTTTTACAGCCGGCGTCTAACCAACCGAATTGATTGAAACCACTGTAAATAGCAAGCAAAAATCGGACGGCGTTTCATTTTGGAGACAGCTGTTGGGCCATTTGTTTCCTGAAAAGTATTAAGTAATGTATGGTTGACAAGAGCTTTTATGCACTAAGATCTCACCTGATATTTGAATACCAAATTAGATTTTTCATACTTTTTATACGCTCGTCTACGAATTTACTATAAGCAAAGTTAATCTATCGATATCGATAAACTGTCAGGAAGGATCACAGCACCATTCCTTTTTGACAATTTCTTTATGACTAGATCGTAGTGGCTGCGCAAGTGTCATAGCGCTACTTCTACGAGGGCGGTGCGATAAGTATTGGCCTCACGGCCTGATGGCACCACTATCGCAAGAGAAATTTACTATCGTGTTGTTACTATAGAACATTCTCGTAGACTGCTACTGTCGAAATTTCGGGTTAAAGAAATTGGAGCATTGCTAAGAGGCGACTATGTTGAAAAATAAATCGAAATTAATTTAAAAACATCGGTTTTTTCGTAGGCTAAGTATGTATTGGACAGCCCTCGTTTGCTTTAGTCATTGTTCTGAGTCAGTTACATTACCAAAAATCAGTGTCAGATAATAACGAAACGTCATGCACCAGCATGAAAAATTAAAGCAGTGATGGTAACTCAATTCTTTGAAAATTGCTTCATAACACACAAAGCGACGTGCGGCCGGCTCCAATATAAATTTCATCTGAATTGCCCAACCCTTTGTGATACTTAAAGCCTTTATTCTAAAACGCTGGCATATATTTGGATTTGGAATATAAATGGATAGAAAAAAACGGATTACTCGGGTTACTAATTTTATGAAATCAATCGTCATTCAAAAGTTGCATTAAATTTTACTTTCTAGCTTAGCTCCCTGTAACGAAATATAAAAAATCCCTGGGGGAGACCTACGTTTGAAACATTTTTGTGGCTCAAGATGAAGAGAAGACCATTACGTTTTTAAACCGCTTATTTTCTTGTGACAGTCAACCCAATTAATGCATTATTATTTTTAAGCGACAAAACAGAGCTATCAAACGATCAGTCCTTATCAACTGCCCAATGGACAGTGAATGAAACGACACGTTATTACAGAATGGAATATTTACATCTAAGCTAAGCTTCCGATTGTCAACAGTCCAAATATTAATATAGTGCACAATAAATTCAATTGATGCGTTTGAATTGTCTAGCGATTGAAGCCGACATGTAGACTAACATACTCAATTTCGACGGATTTTTGTTTGTTTTATTAGAAATATTGCTAGCATAGAGATTTTTTGTAGAATACAAGAGACGGTTACATTTAGACCAAAATCATGTTATGGTCATATTGAGAACTGATTACATAACAAATCTAGCAACTAGAGTGGTATTACATCCTTCAGTGACTTCAAAAAATTGCTGAAGAATGATGTACAGAGTCATAATGTGAAGAATATTTCTTGCATAATACTCCGTTGTAGCGGCTGGAGCCCCTTTTACTATAATCAGATCATTCATCATCATGTTGAGCCAAACAAAATGAGCCAAACTTCTTACTCTTCACGCCCTTACTCTACAAGGCGGAACTTTACAAACTACACCTTAGTCAAAACATGTGGTTTGGTCAATTTCTAAAATTTACTATTCTTTAACAGCTATTCATCACTCTCCTTTGACATAAAAGTGATGAATAGTAATCATGTAGAACGGAATTGTTCCTCTTAAAAATGTTCTAAAAAAGTCTGATATGGCATAATGTATCTTTCTTTTTACGATAGATCTGCACATGGGCGAAGCTGGGACGAGCCGTTAGTTATTTATAGTAATGATGTGTGCATACCACAGAGACCTGTCGGAAGCGATGTGCAATATTTGTTATGCCGCAACGTATTAAAATAATATTTTGCCAGCGTTACCGAGTCTACTTTAAAATTAATTAGTTGTATTATACTTCTAAAGCAACCCATAGATAGCTTTGGTTTTATGAAAAATTTTAGAAACAATATTTTTTGTTGAACATTTATTTTTATATCTACATTATAATAAATAAAAACACTGGGTACGCAATGCTACGTTTTGGGGCGTGTTTCTGGTCATAGAAAATACTAAGATTTGCTCTAATGAACGGCCCGACAGGTTGGCTTATGTATCGTAAAAAATTAAAGATAATTTATTTAATAATCCAGAATGACACTAAAACACGTTTTATTACACGAGCACTCCGCTTATAGCCTTCATTTTAAACATATTTATCGCTAACAATCCTAACTCAGATAAAATTAAGTTCATTTTCGAGGCGACACGCCGAAATTGTTATTGTGGGTCAGAAGAGCACCTCGTTAAAAAGGTTAAAAAAATCCCTACTAAATGTTTTTGTCTTTTCCACTTTCACTCATAAAGCTGATTTTGGCTGAGTGTGAACTCTTGTAATTTAAAAGCTTTTTAAAAATATTTTTTTATAAATTAATTAAAGCAGTTTACCAACAGGCCACCACGCACTTTGGCAACATGTTCACGGTGGTCGCGGATTCAAATCCCAGGGCACACCTCTGACTTTTCGGAGTCATATGTGTATTGATAGTCAATCACCACGCACTAAAACGGTGAAGGAAAACATCTTGAGGAAACCTGCATACCATAGCGGTTTATAAGAATATCTATGGTATGTAAGTCCGCCAACCCGCACTAGGCCAGTGTGGTGGACTATATGGCCTAACCACTCTCAATCGTATTGTCGATTGTAGAGTAGGCCCGTGTCCTGCAATAGGACGAATATAGACTGATACAGATACAGAATTAAGGCAGTGATATTACTGTTTTAAAAATGTTTACTGGGATTGTTTACCTGCGCGTCGTATACCAACCTTATGTAGCTTAAAAAACCTGCCAGATCAATGATCACTTCTATGATTCAAGGAAGCTCCTTAGAAATTCACTACTATATCTATTTTTCCGTCCACTCATATTTGTGTGTAACTCCAGTACTTTCTAGATATAAGCACAGAGTAGTTTGAAGAAGTTTTAAGTGCTTACTCCATATTGTGGATGTTGTAACAAACCTTTAAAAATAAACAGGCAAAAATAGAAGGAGCTTAGAGAGGCTTATGTCCTGCTGAGAAAGAGCACATTCGATCTACGTAGTTAATCACGACGGACAAGACTGACATCTTCTTTATGGTAACTTCTAGTACTATTAAAAATACCATATCGGAAATAGTTAAATTGATGCTGTGAGAAACGGAGAATTTTATAGAAAATTTTAGTTACAAAATTAAACCCTTTCTAAATAATCTAATTCTTATTTCGAGTCCATTTCAGTTAGAACGGGTATTATGAAAATTAAAGCACTATAAAGCTTTTAATATCATTACAATTCAAGATAATACCGGCGGATAATATTTCAAGCCGAATAAACAAAAATATACTGGGTGTTATAAAATACGAAACTTTGTCTGCAGTGCCTCTCACAGACTAAGCGACGTCTACATGAAGTTATACTTAGACTAGTTGATCTAGACCTTTGTCTAAACAAAGAGTATCTTCCAATATTAAACTATACAACATATAGTTATGAACGCTGCATCGACAAAAGTTCTAAATAATTCACATATTTCATATTTTTGCGTGGTGGCCTGTTGGTAAACGGACCGGATGCGGCTGCCACTGTTCACGGTGGTCGCGGGTTCAAATCCCAGGGCACACCTCTGACTTTTCGGAGTCATGTGTGTAGTGTCAATCACCACGCACTAAAAACGGTGAAGGAAAACATTGTGAGGAAACCTGCATACCATAGCAATTTATAATAAAAATTATATGGTATGTAAGTCCGCCAACCCACACTAGGCCAGCGTGGTGGATTATATGGCCTAACCACTCTCAATCGTACTCTCGATTGTAGAGTAGGCTTGTGCCCTGCTGTGGGACGGCCCACTATATAATATAGGCTAATACAATACAATCGATATTTTTGCGACGTATGTTTATTTTGACCAAAGGTAATGATGTAAAGTAACTCTCCTTTAGGTAGGCAGCGACTTTGTAGTGCTGGCCCCCTGGCACTACGGAGGTCAATGAGTACCGCTTACCATCAGGTGGGCCGCTAGCTCGTCTGCCTACAAAGGAAATTAAAAAAAGAATTTAAGTGAGGCTTCATTAAAGCCCTTCAGAGCCTTTACTATTCCATAGTACGTGAGAGGTAGAGGAGGTCGGGAAGATAGTAATGTTTTTCGCGTATTCTAAATGGTAGAGCCACGACGGTGTCAGTCATGACTCAGCATGAATCGGCAGGCTCATCCGGGGTGGTAATACTGCCTTACAGGAAATCGACGTGAAATGACAGCTGCATTGTCGCGCATTTATTTTTTTTACATTGACCACTAATAAAAAGTAAATAAATCTTTTTCACAATATATTCGCTAGTGACACCATATTTTCACTACACCAGCCGATTCAGCGAATTTTTACTGTACCCAAAAGTGTAGACTAAATAACTTAGTTTTACTTTCATAAGTAATATTTATTTTTAAGGCGATTGGCATTCCAAGATAGAATCTTAAATATTCGTGCAGCAATTTTTTTTTGTTAATTCCGGAAACACACCCAAAGTACTTAACTGGCATTCGAAATCAGGACCTTGTGTTTCGAAGCCCCTTAACTACCACGAAACCAAAAACGCAAAGATGAAATAATTCTCGGAACCATTTGATTTGATTCAAACGGGGAAGTTAATCTCTTAGCAAGCTCCCCTGTCGATCGCAGTGGCCAACCCCTATATAAGACTAATTTAAAACCATGGATATAACTTTCTCTACCATACCTATTCACCCCTAAAGACTGATTCATGCATTGGGATGGCTGCCAATATATTTATATCGTCAGACAGTTTTCAATCTTCTGAGAACTATGAATCATATTTCAGTACATGATACTGTAAAAGGTCGAACTACGGTAAACCCTAAGATTTAAGAATAAGTCTTAGGATTTACCGACATGAGTTGGTAAATGTAAGGATTTATGAAAATGAGATCATTTTTCAGGCTTTTGATAGTCTCCGTGGCGCAGTTGGTTAGACGCCGGCTGTGAAACGAGAGACCGCGGGTTTAATCCCCACACCGAGACAAATATTTCTGTGATCCACAGGTATTTGTTTCGGGTCTGAGTGTGTGTAAGACCGAAAAGTCTCACACAGTTTCTGATATCCACGACACAAGACTCAATCTTAGTGTGGGGTCTGGACCATGTATGTAACGGGTATATTTTACCATTACAATTTGGTACATGCTAGGTTTTGCTAACGACAAATTGATTTTAGTTGATTAATCATTTATTTAATTTAACTATTGCTGGTAGGTCTCTCATGTTTTCCGGACCGCATATGCGGGTGTCATATATTTGTTTTTTTTTTATTGAATGGTTGAGTGCTGTTGTTTTATATGTTTTATAACGACCTATAAATGATGTTCAGAACAAACTTAGTGTACCCAATTCATGGTTGATTCGGTCGAATCTGTCCAATCTATCCCAAAATTGACTGAGGACACCCCAACTCTACTTAGTCTTTTGGCTACGTGTGTATATAAAAGCCGAAGTCAAAAGAAGTTGCGGAGAGGGGCGTCCTTGCCTATCGTTTGTTAAGCAAGGGCGAAGGGGCTGCACTTCCCGCAGCGCCGGAGACGTTGCAGAGGCAAGTTTGTTTTAACCACAAGTGTTTGGAGATTAGGTTACTTTAATTGGTGTTTCTGAGGAATGTTGCATTACCTAATTAAATGTATTTCTTCTTCTCTTTTCATCTTCTACCTTTTTATGGGAATGGTACCAGTGGAAATGGGACACCCCCCCTCACCCTCCACTCCCTCCTAATGTTTTTATTAACATTTATCGTGCATTTGATGTAAATCTCAAAATTTACCCAATGCTAAAAGTTCGAATTACTGTCACTATGCCGCGCTAGATCAAAACAAAAAGGTGCGTATAAAACTATTGTTTTGCTTTAACTGTCTACCCGCATAAATATGTATTCAGAGTAAAAACAAAATTAATAGGAAACATTTAATTAAATACATAAAATAACATTCATTATTAATGACGTACAACTGCAAAAACAAACCATTTTATTTTAAACATCTTAAATAACGTATTAATTTGAAATTCAAAAATTATAAGTTACAAAAGTCTGTCCCTGCCATTTAATAGCCCGATCTGGCAACACAAGTCAACAAGTCGCTCTATTCCAAAGGTAATACATTTATAGACTATTTACAAACTCTAAATAATGAAGAATTCATTTCAGTGTTTTCTCGTGCGAAGTTACTCAAATTTGTGCGTGCTCCATGTTCAATTTAAATTGATTATTGATTTAAAATGCCTGTATATTTTAATTGATACATAAGGTTGCTTCTTTATTATATATACTGACCTATTAAATACAGCAGGATATCTGATTTTATTGCTTGTAATAACATATGCAAACAAATTTTTTTTACTTGTTTGCTCCGAGCCTAAACAATAGCAGATACTTTTTGTGTCAAGAAGAAAGCTATAACGCTCCACTATCCGGGAATATCCTTGTCTGCGACCTATCAGCCCGGCACATAGTTTCATAAAAACAATATTATATAAAATTCAACTTATACTTTAATGCTAGAAAACTTACGATTACTTCAAACTTTAATAAAATGTAATTTTACCCGCGTTATAGTACAGAGGCTGAATTGTACATATTATGTTTCTTAAAGAACTGCCATAGAATGTTTCCTTAGCAGCCGGACACTTGGTTGTATTTTAACTCACACACTGAAACAGCCAAAGGAATGAAGATCCAAGTATAATAATTGCTGATCCTGTGATGTTTATGTATATTAAGCACTACACACCAATGCCGCCACGCCGGTCCGGCGACACAACCCGGCGGCCTGTAAGACAAGAATCATGTCGGCAACAAGCACTCGCTCGTGTGCCCGCCAACATGTTGGCGACTTGTCAGCAATGACAGCGGTATGCTGAGTTGCCCGGCGACTCCCAAAAACGTCATAAAATGCTCTCCATGTTATGTCAAACCGCTGACAAGTCGCCGACAAAGATTTCTGACTTGCAATTAGTAAAGTCGCCAACTAGCCCGCCAAAAAAAAGTTGCCGACACAGTTCGTGGGTCTGCGACTTGGGTGCTTAGTGGCCCTTTAGAGCCATGCGCAAACTTTCAACTTTTATAAAATGAAGTAGGTGTGGCGCTCACGGGCTCTTGGTCTATAAAGCCTACGTTTCCATAAATTTAATTGAAACAGAAACCCCAACTTACACTGATTTCACAATTACGTAAGAACTTTACGTACAACGTAAACAATAGGTGTAATTTGTTACTGACTCGCTGAATCAACAAGCTGAAGTTAAATGAGGGCTTACAGTACACCACGTGCGGTAACAAACATATTATTCATGAAATGTGGGATTTTCGTCGCACACAGGGATACTTATGACGCCAACTCATTAGTAATTCTCAGACGAAAAATATACTAAAAAATAATAGTTTAAAAAAACTAAAAAACACGCTTTATATAGAAAACCTAACTAAAAAATAAAAAATAAATTTTTAAAAATTTGAATTAAGAATATTGTATATAAAAAATATTTTTTATTGTAAAAAAAGCGTGGGGTGCATGTTTTCAATAGATATAATTATTTTATCGACAGATATAAGCAGAAGGATTATAATTTTGATAATATCTTAAAAAGTACCCCACCCAAATTTGAATGAAATCTGTCCGTTTAAAGTGGGTCAAAATCGCGTCTTAAGGAATCGGTTACAAACATACAAACAAACATACAAGTGAAGCTAATATAAAGCGTGTAAAACATAACGCCGTCTGTTGGTTAATAGTATAATTTGACACTTGAAGAATACAATGTTAACGCCATCTAGCGATGAATAGTGCAAACATTCATTATTGACGTTATCACGCCATCTGTTAGTCAATAGCAAATTATGTTCATCTATACGCCATCTAGTGGTCAGTAGCAATGGTCATCAATTATAAAAATAATTAATCCTGGCGAATCTAATCAGGATAATCATATATTTTAATCGAATTATTGTATTGTCATCGGTCTTTGACTGGTGTGCAAAATTTGAATGAAATCTGTCCGTTTAAAGTGGGTCAAAATCGCGTCTTAAGGAGTCGGTTACAAACATACAAACAAACATACAAGTGAAGCTAATATAAAGCGTGTAAAAAATGTTCATCGCTATTTGGAATAAACGTCTTCAGAAAAAGTTATCTCTATTATAAACCATCATAAAAAATACTTAAGTAAACATTTTAATAAATTGTAATATCACAGAACAGTTCATATTTTTATAGTCAGAAGGTTAGTATAAGAGCCGCGACCAAGCAATGATTGTATCAGCTAGTCACAGCCGACTTGCGTTGAAACATTGTGCCCCACCGTAAAAGAGTAAAAATGCCGATTTGCGCTATTTTATTCTGTAGCACCAATATTAAGGTGTCGAATTAAAAAAAAACTGGAATTTCATACCAAAATTAATGCCCGGTTTTACGGATTTTCCTTAATTTCTGGAATTACGTTAATTACATGTTCGAAATTAAAAAAAAAATATGTAGTTTTAGAGGACTAATCATAAGTACATTGCTGATTACGCGCACATACAATCCATGCGAGTACAACGTACTTTCGCAATCGTCATCACATAAGTTAACCTTAACGACATTACTTTTTGAAACTTCAAAAGTACAACTACATATTTTTTAAATTACATACATATATACATAAACTCACGCCTTTCTCCCAGAAGGGGTAGGCAGAGGTGCCAGGACACCCACAGATCGCCATATTGGGCACAAATTCCTGACTCTTAGCTGATAATGAATAGAAAAATCCAATATCACTTTGCCCAACCCAGGATTCGAACGCGAGACCTCAGCTTTGTAACCGTACCTTAGTAGAACTACGCCACCGAGGCAGTTTTAAATTAAACTTGAACAAATTACAGGCGCACCTCTTAGATTAAATAAACTATCAAAAAATATTTTCACAGCTCTGTCTCTATTTTATAGGAGTCAAAAGTTTTATACGAGTCGCTTTGAAGAACGGTTCATGTACAAAAATCATAAAGACGTTGCTTGATGCTTCTATGTTTATTTTCGGCCATATCGCGAAATTAATCTTGTAAGCAATGTATTAAGATATTTTTAGATTAGTATCTGCGAAATAATTATTTAAATAATCTCAACAAATTATAAAATGGGTTTCGATTAAATAAATAATCTCACACTTATCTTATTACAAAAATATCTTATTACAAAAATGGTCAATGCTAAACTACTTGTTTGAATTTTGAACACAATTTTTTATATAAATGCTCACGCTTATAGTCTTGAAGGGGTAGGTAGAAAAATCAATAATGTCAACCACAGGCCGCTTATCTCCGTCCCAAAATGTAATAACCCCAGACTATCACCATGTCGGAAACAAATTCCAGTTCCAACACTAATATTATTCCTCCCAAACCTAATACCTTAAAATGATTTGCCTTGCTAAGGATTCGGGCCCAGAAAATTATGATTCATAGCTTATGTATATTATTGATACATCTCATTTAAATAGATAGTTTTTTTTAGGTTATTAATCTGTACTAATATATAAAGCTGAAGAGTTTGTTTGTTTGTTGTTTCTAATCTCAGGAACTACTAATTCGAATTGAAAAAATATTTTTTGTTGTATAGATCATCTATCGAAGAATGCTATAGGCTATATATCATCACGCTATGACCTATAGGAAGTAAGCAATAGTGGAAAATCTACCAAATACGAGGAAATTTAATTCGTTTTTCGTGGTCCGATTGGTCGATATTCTAAATTGATAGTCGGAATTGAACATTATGGCCACTATTTTTAGAAGTGTATCTGCACCCGGGCAGAGCCGGGCCGGGCCGTTAGTCATTAATAATATTCAACTACGTAGTTGCATTTGTAGAAATGTTTGAATAAAGGCGTTATTTAGAATTGCACTTCGGAACAAAAAATACAAATTACTGGTTCACTGTAATATTAAAAATGCAAGCGAAACAAAACGCGTGCCGGATTGCTTTTGCTCTATTTTGTTCACGGCTCTCACTTGCCCTCAATTGCCAAGTTCAATCAATTATTCGGCCTTTTCACTACACCTCAGCAATTGAGCACAAAGTACCCAATCATTCAACAACCCTCGCACGGCAGCTTCAACTTTAATAATTAAATATCAAATAATTTATTTTCATTTTTTTATTGTGTTAAATGGCCAGACGAGCGTGCCGTTCGCCTGATGGTAAGTGACACGACCGCTCATGAAAAGTGGCAAAACCAAACAACATCTCGAATTACAAAGCAATGCTTGGCATTCCACTGCGCACGCCATCCTGAGACATAAGATGTTAAGTCTCAATATGTCCAGTAGTTACTCTGGCTACAATATCCTTTACACCGAAACACAACAGTGTATATACAGTGCTGTTGGGCAAGAGAAAAAGACATGGCGGTATCTACCCAGGCGGCTTCTCACATATGAGAGACCTACCTACCAGTAAAGTATATAAAAGTACATAAAAAACATATGAAGTAAAATGTTCATTGATGTCTGGTCCCTTTTTTATTTATATTCTAAAACAATGCTCCTTGACCAAGTGAGAAAAAATATTTGTTGAATAAATCAAGTCTCGAGATTTTTTATCACGTCTCAAATCAAAAGATATTGTAGTAAAAAATAGGTCACCTCAGTCTGAGCTCGCCTTTCATCCATACAAATAAGAAGAACCGATTAATTTCTGTATCTATTGTAAAGAGATTCTATAGATCTCACCTACTTTTATGACTTTTCGATTTGAGTGTTAATAAGTGACTTCTGAATATGACTTCGGAAATACACAATAGATCGCCTACGGATTTTTCGATACGAGTGCGTTGTTGTCAAACTGTTTTCAAAATATTAGAAAAAGTTTTTCTCTCTTCAAATTGTATTACATCACATCACATTACATGTTAATACTATGAGAATCGGATTATACATGCTTGTTTTTTGTATTATAAAAATGTTTCTCAAACATTGCAATAAATTTATTTTATTTGTAATTATATATTTCACATACCTATAGAAAATAGATGACTTATAGGTGCTACAAACAAGTGGCTATATATTGTGGAGATGCTTACAGCTTATAAAAAAACCCACGAAATTCATGGAACGGAACTCAGCCCAAAAGTAGAGTAGTAGACTGCTTTAAGTCAATAATACCGCTTTCCTAGGCATAATATTGTGTATCTAAAATACAATGTGGAGAAATAGCACTATATTTAGACCGTTGTTACGATCTAAAGGGAAGTAATGGGTAAATCATTGCCTTTCAAGATCAAGGACGCGGACCTTTGAAGAATTCTTAAGCCCAAGGAAAACGCGAGGAAATGTCGGCTTATTAAAGCCCTATATAAGTTTATGTACTCGAACGCAATCTGTTTCAGGCACACGTGTACATTTTGGACAATATAACTCATTTTCGCCGTAAGTTACAGCCAAATATAGACCAATTTTATTTGTAACGATAAATAAAATAAATAATAACCCAAGCCTGTATGTAAATACAAGATCCATTACTACCGCTGATACTACGCGTTTTATTCGTCAAATAGATTTTATAGCTTCACAGCCAACACGGTATTTGTATCGACGGTTTCACTTACGGACTAAACGGCGGGCGTTTGAGGTAAAAGAAGAACAGAGAAATATTGCGCCTCCAATATTTCCACCACTAACTCTGCGAACGTCCCGAAGCAAAATAAACGCTGGATTCGTTTCACAAATTGCACTCGTCAAACTAAAATACAATTACCTCAGTCACCTTCATAATTACCTTGAAATCAAATATTATTAAGACTATAAATGCAGCACAAATGAATGAAGTGGTAAAGCCACGCTGCTGTCAGTTATGACTCAGCATGAATGGGAAGGCTCGTCTGAGGCGGTACCACTATCTCACAGGAACTCGATGTGCAATTTATTCAGTGTATGGGATTTCCAGATGCCCAATATCTCTTTCCTCTTTCCATCCTTTTTCCTCTATGATACAAGCGTCGAGGCATTCTCATGGACAGCAGTGATCACTTACCATCAGGTGGCCTGTTTGCTCGTTAACCGGAGCTACTGTATAAAAAAACAACAGATTTTCCTCCTGAAAATAAACATCCTTTTATCGAGGAAACTTTCAACGCTCGGTAAAAACTACGACCGTACTTAATAGAACATGCAATTTGAATACCTATTTTTTATCCGAAACATGGTAAACAACGATGCGGTACTGTACTGAAAATGTTGCTGTATGCACGGCTTTGTGAAAATGTTATTTCTATTTTAAAACTTATAAAATATATTGTTTAGCAGACTAATTACTCATAACCAAGGGTCAAGATAATTAAGCTAATTACGTCCCAGATACTCATTATGTAAATAAAGATAAGACCGCTGTTTACAATCATAGACAGATATAAAAGGAATGAGCTCACAGTACTCAAAATAAGTTCAGGTTATCAGGATAAGCCATGACCTGAACTTGTTTGTGTGTCTGGAAATCACTCGCTTCAATGATCCAGCCAAATTAAACTGCTGGAACGCATTCAAAAGTCAGTCAGTGTTAGAAAACCCACGGACATTGCAGTCCAAATGTTTAGATTTTTATATAAATTATATTTCTAACACCGCACTCACACAAAAAATGAATCGATAGTATCACAACTAAATTATGTAAATGCACTGTTGTTCCGGTTTGAAGGAAATTGTAGCCAGAGTAACTACTGAACATAATGAGACTTAACATCTTATGTCTCAGGGGGCGAGTGCAGTAGAATGCCAAGCATTGCTTTGTAATCCATGGTGTTGTTTGGTTTTGCTACTGTCCATGACCGGTCGTATCACTTACTATCAGGCGAATGGCATGCTCATATCGGCATTCATAGCAAAAAAAAAATACGTTTGTCAAGACGCTAAGTTCGAATCGAAACACGTATATCATAGATATTTTAACGAATAAATCGACGATTTGTGAAGGACTACGGCCTAAACACTAACAATCGAACTCTCGATTGAAGAGCAGTACCGTGCTCGGCAGTCTGCGATTACTGTACAGTACAATGAAATAAAATGATTGGTATTTACAAATAACTCGCTATGTGTGAAAAATATTTTTGTTGTGAATGTTTGACTGATAATGAATAGAAAAATCCAATGTCACTTTGCCTGCCCCGGGATTCGAACCAGAAAAGTCAGCTTTGTAAACGTACCCCGACCCTAGATTCGAACCCAAGACGTCAGCTTTGTGACAGTACCGTAGTACAACTACGCCACCGAGGCTAACGTAGTAAATACTATAAATGTTTTATTTCAATACTAGCACGATTTCTTTAGCCTCCGGCAATGTATTCACCGAAAGAAATGCAACAGGAAAACTGTTACTTCACTTAGTTCTTTGTTGGTTGTACCCCTGTCCGGGCGCTTCATTTGCACTGTCGTTACAACATGTCGTTCGTATAAGTTGGAACAAATAAAGCTTTGTTTCCTTTTACTTTTGAAATTTCAACAAAATACAACATACGACTTACAATCATGAAATATCTTGCAGATGGCACTTTTACCTATCACCTAAATCACGCATCGTATAGGTTATGACTTATCAAATAGGTAAAAATTATACAATCTACAGCAGAATGTTAGAATATTAATAATACAAGTATAGAGGGAGCGCTATCATATATATTTGCGTCTTTAAAAATGAAGTTTTTTTTTTGTTTATAATGTTGGTAGTCCTGCTTATATGAGTGAAAATTGAACTAATTATTTAACAAAAACGTGCTTTAAACTCCAATGGTAACCTAAAGTATATTTAGTTAATAACTGTCTAAAACGAGTTTGAGTGGAATTCAATAAACATGATTTTTAAATATTATTTTCATATAATTCATCCATGTCGGACAAGCTACCAAATGTCAGGCAATAGGAAAACCCTGACCCGGCACCACCATTTTTAGCTACTTTTTTAGAGTGAGCGCTGCCTCTACATCATAAATACTCTATCAGCAGAATATTATAGGTTATTTTGGGTGAAAATTACTACTCGTATTATATTTTAGTTGCAAAATAACAACACATTTGTGCACGCTATGACCCCGAGACTTGCTGTTGAATAATTTATTTTTATTGTCAATTTTTTGAAACCGTCACAGCTCGAATATTTTTGTGTGTAAAAAAGGTTATTTCGTCTGGAAAATTTTATAGCGTGGTGTTTTCGCTATAATGAAAAATTTAATGAACTACTAAAAAATGACAGAATTTATCTACGCTAATATTACGTATGCAAATACAACTGCGTCTGTCTTAGTGCAAGGTTTTATAAATTATATTATCTATTTTTTTTAAATATCTTTGTTTTTTAAACAATGATCACCATATTCTACAATGACAAATTGTACCAGAGTAATGTAAAAATAAATTTACATTACAAATATATACCTATTCGGCACGACTATAAAAGTATTTAACACGCTTACCACAAGGATACATCAGAATTAATACTGAATTCGAATCGCTACTATTACTCCAGAAACTATCCAAACAAATTAATTTAATCAAATTGCCAAATAATTCAATGTCGCCTGATCGGCGTAGTGGGAGCATATGAACAGAGAAACATGGTCCAGTACGTAAATTATATTTTTACTTGAAAAAAAGAATTTACAGTAATCTGTATCTGTATCAGCCCATATACGTCCCACTGCAGGGCACGGGCCTACTCTACAATCAAGAGTACGATAGAGAGTGGTTAGGCAGTCTCTTATTACAGTAATAAGAGACTAATAAGAATTTAATATAATTAATACTATGACAAATATCTTGTAAATAGAGATTAAGTACCATGTGTATTGTCTTGTAATATGAGTTATTTAATTGCCTACATGAGCAATAAACGAAAATCGTTTCATTTCATTTCGATCTGGAGGTCCAGTTTCGATTGCCAGCTTGATTTCTCCGCTTTGTGTGAGCTTTTGGTATGAAATTATATGAGTTGCACGGGACTGTAATTTGTGACCGGTACATATACTTGTGAAGTGCGTGGTGGCCTGTTGGTTTACCAACCAGACGAGACCAGACGCGGCTGCCAACATGTTCACGGTGGTCGCGGGTTCGAATCCCAGGGCACACCTCTGGCTTTTCGGAATCATGTGTGTATTGATAGTCAATCACCACGCACTAAAACGGTGAAGGAAAAAATCGTGAGGAAACCTGCATACCATAGCGGTTTATAAGAATTTCTATGGTATGTAAGTCCGCCAACCCGCATTAGGCCAGCGTGGTGGACTATATGGCCTAACCACCTCAATCGTACTGTCGATTGTAGAGTAGGCCCGTGCCCTGCAGTGGGACGTATATGGGCTGAGACAGACAGACAGACAGACATATACTTGTATTTACCGGTCACAGTCGTCAGTCGCTCCTATCACATATTGAGACACAAAAATGTGAGTGCTATGTTATCTCCAGACTGCGACCGTAAGCGAAGCCGGGTGGTAGTCCTAGTGAATTCAGTGCAGCTAAAAATGTTAAAAAAGCGATGATTGTTTTTTAAATTATTTACCATCGTTGAATTCGGCTGGTAAATACATAGTTTTTCCTTAAATAATAATGTACACTTTTATTTTCAAAGACGCTGAGGCACGTAAGGAGAATATTATTATTTTAGCCAAAATGAACCACCCAAACACGATGTATTTCAAACATTACAAATAAAATTTGTCGCGTTTTTACCGGGCTTCGTTTTTAGTCACAGTCTTGATATACCCTGTCTGTAGGTACGTGAACGTGCCTGTGTGTTTGAATAATTAGATCCAATAAAACTTTAAATTGTAATTATGAGCAAATCTCTTAAAATTTGAGTAAAAAAATGATCTTATTAATTAACCTTCATTACGAGTAATAATTTAATTGATTGCGAGTAATTTGTTTTCTTTTTTCTCAATCTTTGTAACAAGCAAAGGAATAATTTCTCAAGCAGCCTTCATTCCAACCATAATTTATATAAACATAATCTTTAATAATGGCCACTTGAAAGATAAATATACAAATAAGATTGAACCTTTGGGAGCAACTAAAAGTACTTACAATTCATTAATGATACCCCGGAGATTTGAATGATGTATAGCTGTACAAAAATAACAACTAGCTTTTATTATCTAGCGTGGTGGATTATGATAATTGGCCGCGCTCTGCGTCGTACATCGATCACTGACTCCCCTCTGGAGATAGATCTGCCATTGTACCCTCCACTCTGCCCTTAGTCATTGCTATCAATCATATCGTACCAAATGCCAACCACCCGAATCTTATGAATAGCTCCGCTTTAGGTTTCCGAGGTCAACGATCCGTGGAAATAACTATAATTGCTTTATTCTTGAAAGTCGATGTACCATGTTGTTAAATTATGTCATCTTTGATTACACGCGAAACGAGACTTTAAAGAATAAATACAAATAACTTATAGTGCATACTTTTACAGTTTGTGAACTTCTTAAGAGTCTGTATCTGTTTCAGCCCGTATACATCCCACTGCAGGGCACGGGCTTCCTCTACAACCGAGAGAACGATTGAAAGTAGTTAGGCCGTATAGTCCACCACGCTGATCTAATACGGGTTGGCAGACTTTACATACCACGCGTGGTGGCCTGTTGGTAAAGGACCAGACGCGGCTGCCAAAATGTTCACGGTGGTCGTGAGTTCGAATCCCAAGGCACACTTCTGACTTTTCGGAGTCATGTGCACCAAAAGTCTGAAGGAAAACATGCTGAGAAAACCTGCATACCATAGCGATTTATTTACAAACCGCCTTAATATTTTAATCGGCGTATTATATCACTAATACTTCGAATTGCAGTGCCTAGCATATTGACAACGTTTCTTGTGTCAAAATCGATTGCTAGTTTACGAGAAAGGTTTATTAATTTGCTCCATGGGAACAATTGGGGATAATTCCCATCCGGCTGCGCGTGACATCTCAAAGTACCGTGACCCTTTCTAAGCCCCTGACAGTGTCCGAAATATACAACCATAACTAGAGATTCCAAAGGCACAAGGCGGTACTTTGCTGTTTATATAATAGTGATTTTCATGAATAATGCTGTGGTTGTGGTATTACTTATTATTAAGTGCTGATATTTTGAAGAAACTTTCTGCAATGCTGTAGTCACTAACACGAAGCCTGTTCTTCCCTTCATATAAATCTTAACTTTTCTGAACATTCTATTGCTTATTTTTATTTATCCTTCAGATTATGTTATTATTTATTTGTTTTATTTTGTTTGGGTGGCTCACAGCTATCAATAGCAAACAAACATATATATTACTGATTGTATACAAAATATATGTATAATAATACAAAATATATATAGGCGTGCGTAGTGGCCTGTGGCGTGCGTGGTGGCCTGTTGGTAAACAGACCAGACGCGGCTGCCAACATGTTCACGGTGGTCGCGGGTTCAAATCCCAGGGCACACCTCTGACTTTTCGGAGTCATGTGTGTATTGATAGTCAATCACCACGCACTAAATCGGTGAAGGAAAACATCGTGAGGAAACCTGCATACCATAGCGGTTCATAAGAATTTATATGGTATGTAAGTCCGCCAACCCGCACTAGGCCAGCGTGGTGGACTATATGGCCTAACCACTCTCAATCGTACTTTCGATTGTAGAGTAGGCTCGTGCCCTGCAGTGGGACGTATATGGGCTGATACAGACAGATACAAAATATAGCGAATTACGAGCTATCGCACATAGATTATAATTAATATGTAGTCATCCCTTTATAGTATTTATGCATCTTAGCGGCAATAAGGCCGCCCAAACACAACCCTTTTTACGAGGAAAATGCTAAATAGGGCTACATTCGCACACCCCTGAAAGAGAGGCCGCATAGGATTAGGAGGTCTAATATCAGAATTTTTAAGTTTAATTAAAAATAAGCAATGTTCGCCATGGCTTAATTACAAGCTTCAAGCTTGCTGTTACACATTTCCAGTTCTTCGTGATTATATTTAACTTATGTTCAAAATGTGGATCCCAGGATATTCATGTGCGCTCCAAACCTCGAATGGAGTCTACCGTTTTTATACAAAGTGTTTAAAAAACCCGCTCCAGTAACAATTATATCGCGATCAACCAGACGATATGGCAAGAGATAATTATCACTGTACAGCAATGCAGTGTTCGACTAGAGTGATGTATTTTAAAAATGGCGAGTTGCTGCCGTTCTCATGTACATTTAATGTCAATTAAATCATTACTTAGTGTAAATTTTACAGTTTAATTGACATTAAACGTCTCTGAGTGCGGCTGTCATTGTAACAAAATTAGATCTTTTTTATTTCTCGACGACGCTTTCTCGAGTAGAGATCTCGAAAGATTTTTAATTTCTCCTTAAACTACGATGCTATGTAACAAATGAGACTTATAAATGGAATCCATTAAATCAAATGGAAGATAAATTTATGGTTAAAATAAATTAAACTAACTTAAAAAATCAACGACAGGCAATAAATTCAACAAACTTTAATCGGCTGGTCTATATCAAAAAGTAAAGAGTAGAGTATCATTTAAAATAATTGGGTCTTTACCAGTGCGCAAAAGAAGGTATAATACTCATAATTATATTTAAATAAATAGAAAAATTTAATCAACAGAATTACCAATAGGTACCTATATATGTACTCGTACATACATACGTAATTAAATAAATATTAAAACTTGATTAACAAAACAAACGTCAATTACCAACATTACCAACTTCAACTATACCTTTAATTCTTGTAAAGTTGTATGCAGACCCTTCACACCCTTTTGATTAAACTAATCGTAATAAAATTTCGAGACTATTTCCTTTATTCAATACAATTTTTAAATGCTGGTGGCCTATTAGTGAAAGTCCCAGCGCGACTGAAGAGTCAGAATTCGCAGGGCACATCTCAGACTTTTTGTAGTAATACACACGTATTAATACTGATGGCGAAGGGAAACTAAATACTCATGTAAAATATAAAATATCTAACAAAATAATCCAGTTACAAATCAAATCATAACAGCGATGCGATCGTCTACAGTCTAGACCAGTAGTTATTCACCTTTTAGTCATGGGGGACTATTTGGCAATTTTTTTGTCTAATTAATATAGTATCGAATATTAATAAAGGGATTTTCTCTGTCCATAAATTAAAAATTAATTCAATTATTTTATTATGGCCTTAGTAGGTTGCCTCTTAGGAACAACGGGGGATGCTACCAGGGACCACCAGTGGCCCGGGAACCCCCGGTTAAGAACCACTGATCTAGGCCGGCACGTGTTTTATGTGCGTATTTTCAATAACCTAGCGCACGAAATTGATATTTGATTTCCCGAGAGGTTAAGGTCCAATTTCTAGAAAATTGTCGAGCAGAAACCCTAAGTAAAATGTATAGTGTTGATATTAATCAACACTCACCCACCAATGCGTATTAACGCATTAGTGGGTGATGCGATATCCAAAAATTACATGACCTATTGACTCGTGCCAGTCAATGGATATAATGTCTAGACTATTATTATACAAATCGAATCGTAACTACACAACTGCCGTAATTACAGAATATATAAGCAAGCTTTATTATTTTTGTATTATCGTCTTTAAATGGAGATAGTCAAATCTAAGTATATTTGTTACGTCTGAACATAACTGAAACATTTTGACAAACTACGATGTCTCGAATTTTATGTGCCATGAGAAACTATATCTCAATTAAAACAATACAATAATATATAGTGCAAGATATATTAGTATACATATTATATTATATTTGTATTTACTAATTTTGGTTTTATTTTCTACTTTATGGACATGTTTGTTTTTATGTATATGTACGCGGTTTTATAAAGATGATTATATCATTGTAGATAAATAAATAAATATCGATGCCGGGATCGAACCGACGGCCTCTCGATTCGCAGCCGGCGTGCAACCAACTGCGCCACGGAGGCTATCAAGAGAGAGATAAAGAGTCACTGATTACTAATGCTAGTTCTTAACCCGAACCCCAGCTCTATAAGACAAACTTCCAAACAAAGTCCCACAAAATGAGTTATCAAAATGAAGCGGACTAAGCTCTTCAGAGCCATAATTTTATTATTAAGGCGTATTTTTTCTTACTCTCAGAATAGAACTTAGGACTGCCTCGATGGCGTAGTTGTACTACGATATAAGTACAAGGCCGAGGTGTCGTATTCGAATCCCAGGTTGGGCAGTGATTTGCAATTACCCTATAATTTACCAGACTGGAGTCAGGATTTGTGCCTGATATGGTGATAGGCTCCCCTATCACAACATAGGACAGACCACACAAAACGAAACGTAGTTGTCCTCGTATCACCTCTGGCTACCCCTTCAGCGAAAAAGGCTTGTGAAATAGGTTTATTAATCGATTAATGCTGCCTCCAGTTCACATAAGATTTCATTTAAATCAAGATTTACAATTTCAGCTTCAAATACTACTTAGATTAGTTTTTTAAATCGAGCACGTCTGAAAGGTTCCAAGGATTTTTCGGATCAGTTGCGCTTTTAGGGTTTTATCGAGAATTTATTTGAAAGCAAGGCGTCTGCTCGGGCGGTCTTGCCGAGACCAAACCAGTGAAACAACCATCTGATAAGTTATCTCTCAGCGTAAATGTCTGGCTGGATTTATGCAACTGTAACCTTTAGCAGTAATTGCACATTTATACTTTGTACAGGAAGTGATGATAACAAAATATGTTGCACTTTTTCAGGATATATTACAGGGAATTATGTTTTATACTATTTGTTCTACCGACATAATTTCATAAATAATTAACGGCCTACTTATTGTTGACTTTCTTATTATTACATAATTACTTACGACATTAATGATAGACAGATATAAAACCAATTTTAGTTACCAAATGTTTTGTCTTCTTGGCCAAAATTGAAATCAAGACTCTTTTGAAAAGGACAAAACATTTTATAACTAACATTTAAAAACCGTATATTAATAATTATCGATAATTATTATACTCGTAGTATAATAATATATACTCTATATACGTATTTATGGATGTCAAACAATAGGGAATATGCATGCCATTTTTTTATATTTTTAATCGATTCTGTATGTTATTACATTACCAGAAAAAAATATAAGGCTTTCTAAATATCAATCAAAAAAGTACAAAAAAATAATAAAAACTGCTATCAGTTTCGAAGCATTTAAACGCCATTATGGCGCGACCTTGCTGTGACGTCAGAGTCTACTATGTCAGCAACGTAGTATTTGGATTAAGCTTCTTTTATTAATTGCTACATAACTGTATTTCGTCACAAAATAATCAATTTTTTTTTATAATACAAAGAAAACACAAAATAACTCTTAAACAAACGTAAAACAATACACCCAACAAGTTAAAACTTCATAAGATAGTGTACTTTGTCGTCACTTTCCTTTTCAAACGTTTCGAAAAAACTGCGCGGTAATTTTGAAATGTCACTTTTTAAGTATTTTTTTTACCGATTTAGAGTTGATGAATTTAAAAAAATATCTTATTGATATATTTCTATATCAATAAAGATTACAACAAAAAATATTTGACTTATTTTGGAGTCTCGTGCATATTCCCTATTGCATCTTATGAATACTGACTGTAAATAATTATTTCGGAGTAAATATTACATTCCACAGATTTATTATAATAGCCAAAATCAGGGCCCAACTATTTACACAACATTACTCGCGTATAAAAATGTATTGTCTTTGTGAGTATAACCTTGTGCAAATTTTCAGCGGTTAAAAATAAATCAAATCAAATCAATCAAAATCAAAATATTCTTTATTCAAATAGTCTTTCACAAGATCTTTTGAATCGTCCTTTTCTGCTACCACCGCTTCGGAACGTGTTGTAGCTGTGAAGAAGAAGCGGCGCAAGAAACTCCCTCAGCAACACGAACTGTCTTCATAACATTCCATTTAATCTCGAAATTAACGTCAATGTGGAGACGTTCCACGTTGTTATTTTGTATCACATTTGAATAAATTAAGACGGAGATACCCTAGCTAATGCTAATAGTATTACGTTATGACCGGGGCTTTGTTAATTTTAACATAATCTTTGTTTGTTAAGCATAGTTAGAGGGTTCACTTTAATTTCCTTTTTCCCCCTGTTCGAGAGTAACAGCATGACTCTCTACCTACTTAACAGTACTTTTTGAGATGCTACAGTACTTATAATTAGAGACAACCTGTTTGATTTAACTATTCGGGAAGTCAGCAAATTTAATGCAATGAAATGAAAATAATTTATTGATCCATTAAAATGTTCAACATCATTTAGATTAAATTTTTTTATCTACCACCCGGTTCGGAAAGCGATTTTCACTAGAGGAGAACGGACAAGAAACTATTGTTGCTTTTCCAAAACTAGCTTACAATATAGTGATTATTATTATTATTATTTTGCAGTTGTTATATCTCATATTGTGTCTTTGAAATAATAGTTGAAAATTAGGCTCAGTGTTTATTCACAATTGATTCCCCCTTCAAAAAAGTGTTATAACTTTTTTAGATACATTTGTATGTTTATAATGAACCTATAGAGACAAAAAATAAAAAAAGTTATTTATACTTAACTTATATACTAAATTATATTTAAACTTAAGTTCTTAACAATGAGGCTATATGTTGTGACACCACCAAACAAGCATAATTTTGTCAAACATCGGACAACACGGAATTCCCGCTACAAAATATACACTAATAAGTCTACCTAGCCATTAGATTTTGCCTGCAGACATCCCAGTTAGTCTGCGAAGTTCCCTGGAGCAATAATTGCATTATATACGTAGGTGAGTTATGAAATTATATTCGCTCTGCGTCCACAAAATATAATTATGATAATATATTACCGGGCTCTGTTTTGGAACGGGCCTCTACCCTATTTTAAGACAATGAATTCGAAACAAGTCGACTTTCAATAATGAGTTTATGATTCCATGTTTCATTATTAAACTTCCCCCCTCATTTTCCGTAGTAATAAATTGTTGTCTGTTTATTGTTGTTCATTGAGGATACTATTGTTTATTGTTATTTTTATGCTAGTCATATTTTTTATTTGTGTGGGGTAAAAAGTCGGATCGAAATATCTAAATATTCTTTATTCAAATGGTCTTTCAGAAGATCTTTTGAATCGTTAATCTCTGGTGCCACTGCTTCGGAACGTGTTGTAGCTGTGAAAAAGAAACTGCGAAAGAACCTTCCTCAGCATCACGAACTTTCTTCTTTTTTCTCTTTTTTTTAATATAGCTATTTAAAATTACAATGGTTTTAAATGTCAATTATTACAATATTGCATTCGAATCGATGTCGATTGAATTACATTGAAGAATTTGTTCAATGAAACTGGATGTTTAAGTATTTAAAAAGAGTATTGCGACGTGCACTTCACTACCACGTTGCATATTCTTTAAAACCCGCAGTTTATTTGTTAAGTATTGTTGCGATGGCGTCGCAACAAAAACAGTAAAAAGGCGTCCAGAACTCCCTCTGGGGCGTACTCTTAATCATAATATAACAGACTTTCTCTCGCTTGTATTTTCAATATAATGTTTTTAAAAAACTTTATTTCTCATACAAATTTTATTTTCCACTTATTATATTAAAATATTACTCAATTTTTTGGAATTGTTCACACATACATAACTGTTTCTAGATGTGGCTTTTATTATTTCAATTATTTTAAGTTCAATTAGCACCAAAAACCAATGTGTATTGTTAGGTCGGGCAAAAATTATATCCTGGCTATATCAACACATTTTAGAAAAAAACCCATTAAATGTTATGGTAGACCTGAGAATCAAACGTAGAAACTTTTGTTTTTTTCGTTTTACTGGTCACTAACCAGCAAATAAACCAAAAGTTACGACCAATACGAAAGCAAAGAATTATTGTTAAAAAAAACATGTCTAAAATGAATCCATTCGAAATAACTAACGAAAGTAGGTAAATACAAATGACTCATGCCTTTATTATTTTTGTTATCAAAAAACAAAATAATGATCTAGAGCCATTTAACAATGCATTACATTCTTAGGACCAGTCTTTATATAAAATAACCGCAAATTCACGCCGACATTTAGCAAAGCATTGTACTGAAAAGATTCATCAGCCTGTCACGCCGTCCATTATATCAGTTTGTCAACTAAACTTTCACAAATATCTCTGAGGGGCTTAGCTTAGTAAATACAATGTATTTTCGTGTTACTATACCGTTGGAACACTGTGGGTTACATTTCAGAGGGAGATGGGGGGACGGGGGGACGGTCTATGCCTTACAGACCACGCATCGTCAAAATAATAAAATAATAAAACTCTTAAAATTAAATATGAATTAGAAAGAGAAAAAGTTATTATGCGGCTGTTACCGCTAAACGTTTTCTTTCTTTCTCTTTATTTGCTTTCTCCCTCTCATACTTCGAAGCCACTTGAAACTTGATAGCTGTAAAGAATTGATCCCCCCTATTTACCTATTTACTAAAATATCACATTTTTAAATTATACTTCGAGGCCTCACTTTTAGTTTTTAAGGAAAATCAAATATTCTGAATACAAAAAGATAAACTAATTGTTAAAACGCCGCAAAAGCTACTCATATATCAATTCTGAAAACTTGTCTATAACTTACTTTTTATTGCTATTTAAAAATCTTAGATAAAATTTTATATTTATTACAATTATGATTTACACCATTTTATCTCCTTTAGACAGAGAACAATTTATGATTTCGAACTTCACAGAAAAAGACTTTAACTAAGACGCTGAGCCAATGATTCGGGGTTAGAATTATCAAAAAATACAGTAATAGATATCATTTGTCAGCCTCCGTGACACAGTTGGTTAGACGCCGGCTGTGAAACGAAAGGCCGCAGATTCGATCCCCACGAAACATATTTGTGTGATCCACAGGGATTTCTTCTGGTCTGAGTGTAAGTGAGACAGAAAAGTCTCTCGTAGTTTCTGATACCCACAACATAAGAATTGATCTTAGTCCTACATTAAGATATACTACATGTGACTGTTTGGTGTCTTTTTCTTTTTAGACTGAATTAGATATAACTTCAAGTAGGTATGTTCTAAACCATCCATTCGTTTTTTTTTAAATTAAATTTAGGTTTTATTAAATTAAATTAAATGATTAAAAATGAGTAATTGATAATAACATTATTCAATAGTAATTTGCGCACGTCTTTTAATAATAATAATATAACGGTAATTTTCTTTAGTTACAGTAAAGTTAAAATTATATTATGGTCTTTCATTTTCAAATATCGGCATACTCGCAAGTTAAGCAGAACCGCCTTAGTCATCGCATCTTCATAGACTAAATACCTGGCGTATTTCCAAATTATCATATTCAAATTAAGCTGTCGGCAATCCACTAGAGGTATGAAATAACAATTTCGGAAATGTCTTAAGCGGTAAATAAAATATTATCGGGTACAAATTAAAAGTAATAAGGGAATAATGGGGAGCCGGGAGGTGGAATGTACCCATCGTAGAGCTAGCGAGAAATTCTTAAGGGGAATTTCATTAAATTTCTCGCCTTACTTATTGATATGGGTGCCTCGCTCGAGGCCGGATCGCACTTTATTAAGAAATCATATGAATGCCGCCGGAAATGGGCGTACGTGACTATACGCCGAGCGATATTGCCATTGGCGTACCGTTGACATACTACAGCCAAGCACATGCAAGCAATCAACATCGCGAAATGCGTGCTCGCCTTGTGACCTAACCGTACACATGTGCGTGCTTATGTTTTCACGTCGCACTTCATACTTTTCATGAGCCAAAACGTGAAAGAAAATTGGATAAGAGTGACGCACGTTTGTGAATATTTGTGTTATTTCAAAATACATTATATATTAAGCTTTTTGAACATTTTCCTTAGAGTGAATGAAAATGGATGGCGGATGAAACAAAAAATAGCACATGGAGATTTTCCAAGAAATAGGTTCAACGAACTGAATTCTGATTCACTGCCAACCATATTGATGAAGTATTCGTACAATTTAAGAAGGAACATTAGAATATTTTATAGCAACAATGCTAGTTTCTCGCGCGAGTCGCTGTCACGAGCGCATGTGTCACATTATAAATAATCGTATTTAATTTCTCAAATTGTATTTCAATGAGTGATATAGATAATAATGTGCTCTTTGATGACTCCAGTGGAAGTGATATTATGGAAGAAGAGAGATTATTGGATAGCGAGCAACAACTTTACTATGAATGCGGAGGCAGAATAGAGAGAGATGGTGACAATAATAATGATGCTATGGAGATTCAGAGGACGCAGGAGAAGAGAGTCCGGGAGGACAGTGAGGACACAGTAGGTGATGATGATGGTTATACAACGGTCAGTAGAAAAAATAAAAGATTTGCTAGAATTTCGTCCAAGAAATATCATGATTCGGAAAAAAAATTGACAAATGTCAATCATACCTCGTCGATAGTACAATATGATGATCAAATAATAGTATGCATTACGGCAAAGGAGGTTCTATTGAAACAGTTTGGTATGGCAAAGTTGTTGAAAAAGGAGGATGTTAACAAAATATTAAAGATTTATTATAAAAGTCCGTACAGGGTTCTTGTGTACTTTGAAGACAAAATAAATGCGGAAAAACTCATTAATTTAAGCATATTTAAAACTATGGGCTATAGATGTCAGTATGCGAATGAAGTTAATTTATCATATGGAGTAATAAAACAAATCGATTTGGAGACGAATGATGAGGAAATTTTAAGTAGTTTGGAGTGTGAAAAAGAGGTAGTTTCACTAAGGAGATTGAAACGGCAAACCAATAATGGAGAATGGGTAAACAGTGAGAGTGTACGCCTTTGTTTTAAAAGTCCGACCTTACCTGCGTATGTTTATATATATGGCTGTAGGATAAAAGTTGAACCATATACTTTACCTGTTACCCAATGTTCTGGGTGTTGGAGGTATGGGCATCTATTGAGATCATGTCCAACAAAAAAGATTTTGTGCCCAAAATGTGGCGAAGGTCATAGTAACTGTGACACCACTAACTTTAAATGTTTAAATTGTAAGGGTGCGCACATGGCCCTGAATAAATCGTGTCCTATGTTTCTAAAGGAAAAGGCTATAAGAAAGATTATGAGTGTAGAAAACTGCACTTATAGAAAAGCTTTGTCGATGTTTCTGAATAAAAAGGCTATATGTGAAAGACTCGACAATCTGGGAAGTCAAAGCGCGCAGTTAACTAATAAACCTCAGGATAATAAGAAAACATCATATAGAAATGTGTTGGAGGGAGGTACTCGTGTTAGTAATAATATGATATCTTGCAATGTGAGCAAAAATAAAGAATGTGTGAAGGAACAATATGTCAAAAATTCGCCAATTTTAGGTGAAAACTCATTGACATGGGCGGAAAATAGAAATCCAAAAAAACGGTCACATTATATAGACAAGCAGGAGTCAATTGCTTATACGTCTGAAGAGACAAGAAGGAATACGGAAGAAAGTGGAAAAAGGAATAAATTTAGTCGTTTGAAAATCATTATAGATAGATTTAAGGAAATTTGTACATCAAATTCGGAGTTAGATGTTAAGATTAAGTTGATATGTAGTTTTATATTTGAAGAATGTATTCGATTTGTTGTAACATATTTTAAAGAGGGTGATATTATTAATAGTCTTTTTGCCTGTTTATATAATGGATAGTGATCAGAAAAAAATAACGTTGAATCTTTTGCAGTGGAATGCACAGAGTTTACGCTGTAAATCAGAAGAATTTAAGCTTCTATTAATGAAAGAAAAAACACATTTAGCATTTATTACTGAAACATGGTTTGCACCAGAATTGAGATTTAGGGTTAATGATTATAATATATTTCGTAAAGATAGGGATGATTCATATGGAGGAATAGCTATGGTAATTCATAAATCTGTTAAAGTTCAAGAATTTTTTGTCGATATACAGAATTCGGGTATTGAAATAATGTTTCTTAAGTTGTTAAACTGTGGGTGTATTAAATATGTTGTATTAATTTATTGTCCGAGTTCAGTGCATACTACTCAAGCTGACTGGGATGGCATATTTCTCTTTTTCCAAACAACTGTCTAATAGTGGGGGATTTTAACGCTCACCACTCTAGTTGGTCTTACAAAAACGACACTAGAGGTAAGCAGATATACGAATCAGCTCTCGAATTTGGCTTCATTTCTATTAATGACGGGCAGCCTACCAGGGTTAAATTAGTTGACAACACTGTACAGAAGTCTTCTCCTGATATCACTTTTGCATCAGCTGATATAGCTATTCATTTTAATTGGAGTATATTGAGCGAAAATTTAGGTAGCGATCACATGGTAATTAAATGTAATGTTTATTTTCATGACACTATTAGAATTGAGAAATTTCGAAATTATAAATTAGCTGATTGGGACGGTTACAAAACATCGATTAAAAAGTCGTTTGCTTTTCTTTCTTTAGAAGAAACGAATGTTCAAAAATTATATGACAACTTTATCAATCGCATTAATAATGCAGCTGATGAAAATATTCCTATGAGTAAAATTTGTAGCAATCCTCATAGTGTTTTTAAGCCTAAATCATATTGGTGTCCATCAATATCCAAGTTAGTGGGTGAGCGTAGATTAGCTTTAAGTCATTTCAGAAGAAATCCCACCCCGTTAAATCTATCTATATTCAAAGAAAAAAATTTGATTGCTAAGCGTGCCATCCGCAAGGCAAAATCTAAAGATTGGCATGATTTTTGTAATAATATAGACAATACAATATCGGTGTCAGAGATGTGGAATCGAATGCGTTGGTTAAAGGGTTATAAGAGATGTAGATCATATAATATTTCTCAATCAGCTAAGGAAGAGTTGTTATGTAGCCTTGCCCCGGATTACGTAGCTCCTAAACCACCTATTTTTACATCTGTGAATGATTTATTAGAGTGCAACTTTACAAAGCACGAGATGCAAAACTGCTATAAACAGAAGGATACTGCTCCGGGATTTGATTCCATTACATATTCGATGATTTCTCAATTGCCTGATGTTGCTCAGTTATATTTATTAAAAATATATAACTTAATCTTTAGTACTGGTTCTATTCCACGTCAGTGGCGTGACATAAGAGTTATACCTATTCCTAAACCGGATTCACCTTCAGATATTAGACCAATTTCTCTAATATCGTGCGTATGTAAAATCTTTCATATCATGATTGTAAGACGGTTAGAGTGGTATGTAGAAAGAAATCGGATTTTATCTCAGTTTACTACGGGCACAGAATACATACAGAAGTCAAGCTCCATACAAAGTGCGTGAAACCAACGCACACATACACAGCGTTCACCGACACGATATTTGAGACCAGTCGAAACCACTGCGAGCGCGAGTGTCACTCGCTTCGGACACGCATCTAGTGATATTTTTTGTGCAAAGATGGAGCGAATGAATAAAAGTTATTACACTTGTATATAAAACTTCAGATTATAATAATTGAATATAAATTTCTTTAATAAAATACGCAATATTATACAAAAACGATAAAAAAATAATCTTTGATTATGACATACACATTCTCAACGACTATATAAATAAAATTACAATTTATTCATTTTGTTATTGTTTTTTATATTGTATTTTTACAATCAATCAAACGATACGAGTGCTATTACGACGATACTTGTTTTCGCATAAGCCAGAGTTAACAGCCCTGGCGCGAACGCCGAGCGTAGTGTGAGTGTAGGCACAAAAGTGAAGTACATACACAAGCTTGACTTCTGTTAGTATTCTGTGCTACGGGTTTTAGAAGGGGTCGATCTTGTCACGACTGTTTAGCTAGGCTAGTGACACAGATTCAAATTGGTTTTTCAAAGAGAATTCCAACTTTAACATGTTTCCTTGACATTAAAGGTGCGTATAATAATGTATTTGTAGACAATATGTTAGTTATGTTGGATAACTTGGGGGTAGGGAAAAACCTTTGTCAATATTTGTTTAATTTTTTAAGTGAACGTCGTCTTAAGATTTTGAAAGAATTGGAGGGTGGCGCAGATGTAGTTAGATACACCAAAAGAGGCCTAGCTCAAGGGGATCCCTTGTCTCCCTTGCTCTTTAATATAGCGACGTCTAAAATATGTCACGAAATTGTTGATGTGCAAGTGGGTCAGTACGCGGATGATTTTGTGATATATTCTACCATTAAGTCTATTAGTGAAAGTACGGTTAAGATCCAGAACGCTTTGAATACTTTTGTTACTCTTTTGGAAGAGGTAGGATTGGAAGTATCCCCAAATAAGTCGAAATTATGTGTATTTACTAGAGGTCATAAACAGAATTCTGTTGTGCTTAAAATTAACAATCGTTCACTTGATTCTGTAAATGTATATAAATATCTTGGTATATGGTTGGATAAATCTCTTCGTTGGAGCAAACATATTAATGATATAGTTGGAAAAGCCGGAAAATTTGTCAACTTACTTAAAGTCCTTGCTGGCTCCTCATGGGGCGTTCATCAAAAGCATTTACGAAAAATCTATATATCTGTTGTACGAAGTAGATTGGAGTATGGGTGTTTTTTGTATGACAACAGTGCTAATGTACATTTGTATAAAGTTGATAAAGTACAAAATGCCGCACTCAGGATAGTGGGAGGCTTCATCAGAAGCACTCCAATCCATGTGATGGAATCTGAACTCTGTGTATCTCCGCTGCATTTAAGAAGGAAATGGCTGGCAATTAAGTTTTGTTTAAAGTCTCGTTCATGGGCTGATAATGTGACAAATAGTTTGCTTGGTGAAGTTAATTCTCCGGGATCCATCAGTTATTGGTCGAATAAAAAACGCCCTTTACTTGCTACAACGTCTGATGATATTAAAAATAAAAGAGTGATATCTGCACCTTTTTTAGAAATGTTTAATTTACAGATTTGGGTTACAAATATTAATGTTAAAAATATAATATTCCCTTATTTGGAAACTATTAATAGACCTAAAAAGTCTTATGACCCTAACTGCATTAAGCGTAGTACGATAAATGAATTATATGAAAGGTATCATGATTGGCATAGAATATATACTGATGGATCCAAGAGTGTGGACGGTCAAGGTGCTGCATTTTATGATCCCGCTCAAAGAGAAACTAATAACTTTGGCAGGTTTAAAATTATTGGGTCTGTATCTATTATGTCTCTGGAACTTATTGCAATTTCAGAAGCTTTATCTCATGTAAGTGTAACTGAGAGCAGTAAAGTAGTTATTTTCGTTGATAGTAGAAGCGCTTTATTGCATCTAATTCGGTGTGCTGTTGGACAAAGAGGACTTTCGATAGCATATGTAATTCTCTCCAGAATGTATGATATAACAACTAGCGGGAAAGATCTGAAATTGCAATGGGTTCCGGCACATATCGGGCTGCTTGGTAACGAGGAGGCTGATCGCCGAGCTAAACTTGGAAGCGTAGAAGGAGTAGAAATAAATAGGGAATCAGATTATACAGACTTGTTACCTAAATTTAAAAATCGTTGCAATTTCCTGTGGAAGGAGTATTTTAACAAAAGGTCTCAAGAGAAAGGGATTTGGTACAAATCAATCGTTTGTGAGCCTCCTCGTATACCATAGTTCAATAATAGTAATCTGGGGAGGAAACTTGTTGTCATTGCTTTGAGAGTAAGATCTGGACATCTCTTATCCACTTAACAACTTTAACTACCTAATTAGAAAAACTAATTCACCCAACTGTACGGTTTGTGGTACAGTGGAAGACGTTATGCATTTATTGGCGGAATGTAGTCGGTTTCGAGATGCGAGACAACATGTGATGAAGGAATTAAATATTAATGAAAATGACGTTGGGTGGTGTCATAATATTTTGTCTGAACCGATGTCCGATCAGGCTTACAAGTTATTTAAGTTCATAATGTTACGATTCTAATTTTTTATTTTAAATATTATGTTTTTGTTGTCTTTAGTATTTTAGTTTAATTTATTGCTGAGAAATGTTTAATTTATGTTTTGCTTGTTTTAATTTTAATTCTCTTAATTTGTTGTGTGGATATTTATTTATAAGGTACGATGGGACTGCCATGTATTGTATATTAGTATAAAAGTCCCTTAAATATTAATGAATAAAAAAAAAAAAAAAACAATGCTAGTGTCATGTCGGAAGATACATACACATATAATAAATGTATATTATGAGTTTTTTAAACCTAAAATTATCAGGGCAATATCCGTGAATGTATAATGACTGTTACCATTTTGCTCTGATTCTTTATTTCTTTAATATGTTTAGTATATTTATCGTTTTAACTTTATTAATCCGTTCTATAGGAGGTGTAAAATCTTGCGTAGATTCTATTTCTGAAATTTGCACATAAACTTACTAAATTCTCATTTTACTGCTTTGCCCAATTTTGATAGGGCAAAGAAGGAAGGGGCAAACGAGCATACGGTTCACCTGATGGTAAGTGATGACCGTCAGCCATGGACATCTACAACACCATAGAGAGGCGTTGCCGGCCTTTAGGGTGGGTAATGAGAATTCGCTCTTTTTTTGAAGGTCGCCATGTCGAATTTATTCGAAAATACTGCTGTTGGCCATTAATTCCCAAGATTTGTAGTACGGGGAAGAAACTGCCGGGAGAAACTTACTGTGATGGATTTCCAATCTTCGAGATGATGTGAATGGTACTTAAAGATTTGACAGAACTCAGCAGTAAAGATAAGTCCGAAAAATTCTTGAGAATGCAGAGTGGTGCTACATATCCTGGGGTCCCCAAACTGCAAAAACTTAGTTGTAAGTTGTTCGCCGCACCGAAGTCCATGAGAATATTACAGACTTTTCTGTATATAACCAAGAAAGCAGCCCTTGTTTAATCTCTTGGTTAGTTATGCTGATGCCTTAGCTATCTCGATCCCACCGAAGCCCAATTTGAAAATCTTGAACAGCTTCGAAATTTCTGTATCAGATTCATATTTGGACTACGCAAATATGACCACGTCTCTGAATTCCGTATTTAGCTCAAGATGTTATCAATGGGCCTTCGTCGAAATATTCGTATACTGTCACGTCTTCATACAATTCCTTTCCATAACTACAACTACCCCTATCTTAATGAACGTTTTACTTTTTTTCGTTGCACACATGCAAAATCTCTTAGATCTTCGGAGAATTTGGCACTAGCGATTCCTGAGCACAGCACTTCATTCCTCACTAAATCATTTACTACATGAGCTGCTCGCTAATGGAATGAATTGTGGCTATCAATACGGAAAGCAAAATCGCTTCCAATTTTAAGAAGCTTCTTAGATACCATTAAGAATCCTTTTTAAATGTATTTTTTCCTTACATGATTATTTATTACATATATTTAATTCATTACCTTTTAAAGGATAACATAAAAAAAATAGCTTTGAGGAAAGTCTAAGAAATAATGTATGCCTTTATCAAAGAGGATCAGTATTGGCACCGATAATTCATTAGTGGTAATATTTAAAGCATAAAATGTTTAGAATAGACAAATCAGAGTCTGGAGAAGCACTAGGCTACCAGTACCATTTATTTTTATTTGGCAGCTTTTGTAAATACGTGATGACTTTCAACCGACAAAAATATATATATAAATAAGATTCTTTAGTTATATTCTTATCCATTAATAATTAAAAGGATTTTTACTTTCGCGTTGGCACAGTTGGACGATACGATTACAATGAGAAGATTACAACTCAAAAAGGATTCGTATAGAATGAAGTTATATTGGATGTTTCTTTTATTTATCAGCGCGGAGCAAGTCCGATATGGCGATAGACTCGCCCCATTACATCTTGGGACGGAAAATACAAGGCGAATTGCAGATGTCCTTGTTGCACCTCTGCTTACCCCTTCTGGGAAAATGTTGTGAGTTTATGTCTGTTTGTATAACGTGTATGATTTCAATATTATTATAGGTTTTGATAAATGTTTTTTATGATATTCCTGGTCGTAGGTCATAATCGTGAGAGGCCTGGACAGGTACCACCGCAATGTCTATTTCTACAGCCAAACAACAGTGTGAATGCACTGTTGTGCAAGGTCATTGTAGCCGGACTATATATTATTTTACAAATAAGATTAAGTATAATCTAAAAAACGTTTCTACGCGGCTTATGTTACATTAGCCTACATCCTTTCTCGATAAACGGTGGATAACCCGTTTACAGAGAAAGGATTTTCCAGTTCGAACCAATAGTTACTGAGATTACGGTAACAAACAAACTCTGCAGCTTTATATATTAGTAAAAAAAATAGTTTATTTCAATATTAATAAATATATAACACCTAACAGTAACATACATAGGTCTGAGCCCACACTAAGATCGATACTGGTGTCGTGGGTATCAGGAACTAAGAGAGACTTTTCGATCTCACAAACACCCAGACCCGAAAGAAATATTTGTGGGCAGCACAAACACTTCTCTCGAGGCGGGGATCGAACCCGCGGCCTCTCGTTTTACAGGCAGCGTCTAACCGCCTGCGCCACGGAGACTGTCAATACGAAAACGGAAATTTCAATTTTTGGCTGCTGTAAATTCTGAAATGCAATGCATTTACTATTTAAGCAGTATGAAGTTCGCCAGGATAGCTGGTTAATTATATAATTCATCCAAAAAATCATCAAACAAAAAAATAGTAACTAAAATCATGAATAGAATTCCATATAGAATTCATTGAAAATCTCGGAGTGAAGTAGGAACGTTAGAGGATACATTTTAGTAATAGAAAATTCTTAGTCTTACAAATGGCAAAACGTTGCCTATTCAACATTATTCCGGTCATGACATCGGCTAACCTTCGCATGATTTATAGCGTAGAAGGAAACGTACATCCTACACATTATACAATAAGTTTTCCAAAAGTAACGCCAGTAACTTTAGTCGGCCTTATTCTTCGGATAAAAAGCCATTATTATTTTGGTCTGAATTTTACGCCTCACGATCTAATGGCCGCAAAAAATATGACGTTGTGACCGACATACAAATAGGAAAATTCCTTTTCTATTGTTAATACTGCGTGATAAAGGAAATTCGGCCATACATCCTCGGAGGCATATGATGCTTGAATGCTTTCTGTATAAACACTTAAGTGTGCAAATCTTTTTATCATATTTTTTGTGTCTTCTTTTTATTAAATAAAACTAAATTGTAAGTATAACTACAACGTTTTTTGAACTAAAAAATAATTTAATTTCTGACATTTAATATTGCACATAGGAACATAAGTCTTTTTTATTTTTCAATATTTGTAATTTCTGTGCATTTCATTTTGTGTCAATAAATCGTTTTTCTTTCTTTTTTTCAAAGTTTCAGTTCTCTACTTTGGATGCCTAGTAAACGAGATTATTGAGAGGTGAACATCCTGCGCCTGTTGATATTCAATATGGACTGCATTTCAGTTACCATCAGGCGGGTTGAAATAACTAAAATTTTTCGTAGGTGTCAACTTGACAACATCAACAATATAATAAAAAATACATATTTATTCAGATTTTATTGGATTTTATTATGTTTTCAATGTCTCCTTTACATTATAATATAAGAGTTTTGGTTTATGTACTATTTTTTCTTTAAATAAATAAATAAACTACTTACATGCAGTGTATATTTATAATGATTGGTTAAAGAATGTTGCTTGACTATAAACGCCACTTAATTTACTGTGTCCAATAAGCAGAATTCGTTCCACCAAAACTCGGCAGGTTACAGATTAATTCCTAACTTCACAGTCAATTTGGAGAATCTATAACCCCAGGTCTAACTCAATAATAACAAGGTGCTACACCAGTCCACCGGGACAGAATACTGTCGATATGAAATCCAATACCAAATGAAACCTAACGCACAAACTCACTCAGTTTATAAGCGATAGTATTATGTTGTTGGCAGGCAATCTGAATCAAACTATTATCTATCTATATATTATAATATAATATATCTATCTGTCTATGTCTGTACATATCGGAAGGAAAACATTATTTACATTTTTACGTAAATTGCGCGGACGTAGGAACATGAAATTGAAAACAGATACAGTTGAAAATTTTATGGAGTAGAAATGCTGAAACGAAACACTTAATTTAAATGTGTCCTGCAAAGTCATTAAATAATATTGATCAAATATTTTAAGCATGGGGCGCCGAACCTATAGGTCTGTCTTTCGTTGACAGGAGGCCTAAAAGAAGTGCAAGCTTGGACCATTAATCCAGCCACAATGATAAAATGATTTCTTCTTCATTAACGGATGATGTAATAGTACAATATTAAAAAATGTTTAAACTGATTATGTAATATCTAGCTGCTGCATAATTCGCATAATGATGTAAAAACAGAAAGAGAGAGAGAGAGTAAAACATTGTAAAACTAAGATTTGTATAGTATGTGGCTTGGCTACTCATAAGATCTAATAGCTGTTTAACATTGAAAGCGTTCATATCATGTGAAATTTGACACAGTGTTATAGTACATAGAACGGTTTTAGTGGAATAACCTCGTTAGCGTCCTTTGACAGTTGAAACCACAGCTTAATGATCGCTATGTTTATGGATATCTCCTATTCACGACTCGCATTTATGGGTCCGGTATGCGTCCAAACATCGGGAGTGACGACACGACGCCGTAACGCTCACGGTACGGTACGAGGTCATAATTATATGGTAGATAATATGGAGCATGTTTTACCCGACTGCGAAAGAAGCAGTGTATGTATGTATCTCTATGAAGAACATAAAATATTATGTTTCATGTTCTTTCTTTTATTTAACATGATATATTATTTAGAGGCAAATAAGCCTTATGGTCGAGCGTTTGGATTGGAATCGTGAAATGAAGGATGTTTTTTTTACCACATGGCGGGTTCTATATGAGATGTAATTGTCTATCTATATTAGATGTTTCCTCTCCATGCAGCATCGCCGTGGTACACCTTTTATTTAATTTTAGCTGGATAAGCACTTATCTATAGACTTAATTTATATCTTAACTTAATCTTGCAATGAGATGAAGTGGGAATGCATCATTAAAACTACTGTAACCGGATTACGAGAAAAACTTAAGAAATATTCGCTCTTTAATTAAGCCCTGCATTGTAAAATAGTTATTGTAATCAAAATTATAATTTATAGACTGCTGAAATCGTTACCCTTCCTATGGAACATCAAAATCAGACCGCTCACTAGAATAATGTCGTACTTATTATTTATTATTCCATGTCAGAACCGTAGCCGAGCGAACAATTGTGAAAAATCCTAATGTCACAATAACTTTGGAAGTGGTAGAGCCACGCTGTTGTCAATCATGACTAAGCATGAATGGGCAGGCTTGCCGGATGGCCAATACTCCTTCTCGCTTCCCATCCATTTTTCCTCCCACTCTCCTCCCGATTTTATAGTAAAAAACTATTGAATAAATGTAATGTAATAAAATGATAATTTAAAAGGTTTTATTCACGTGTGTTTATAAGACACAAAAATAATCGCTGTAATATAGTGATAGGTACTAAAACATATTATCTCAAAATAATTTTGTTCTCTATACAAACAAGCAAAATATAGTCTAACTAAGCCATAATCTAGACGAAATAGCCAGCCAATGCCAAAACAAATAATTTCTTTATGAACACTTCGGAAATCCTGTCTGGACTAACAACTTTCCAATAATAGACTTCTAGATAAGAAACATAGGGGCAAATTCGTAGAAATCTATATATTCTATTCGACTAAATCCGAATGTTAGTGAATTCTGATAATCACTAAATAGACTGCCTCTAGTGCGTGGTGGCCTGTTGGTAAACTTTTCGGAATCATCTGTGTATTGATAGTCAATCACCACGCACTAAAATGGTGAAGGAAAACATCGTGAGGAAACCTGCATACCATACCGATTTGTAAAATTTCTATTGTGTGTAAAGTCTGCCAACGCGCACTAAGCCAGCGTGGTGGGCCATATGGCCTAACCACTCTAAGTCAAGTTCTGGATTGTAGAGTAGGCCCGTGTCTTGCAGTGGGACGTATATAGGCTGATACAGACTACCACGGTAGGGCAGTTGTACTGGGGTATGCAAAAGCTGAGGTCTCGGGTTCGAATCCCGGGTCTAAAATTTATATTCTGTATCGCTGATGTAGTGATCGCGATCATGAGAAAGGAGCTAATACTTATGTCAGTATAACACTGGCTCACCACTACACCGACTTCAAATGTGGGCGCACATCCGGCTTGCTCCGTATTTTGTACCAGAGTATTATTACCATCAACTACCCGAACAATTGGTGGTGTACATATTACAATTTACTATACTTGTTTGATGGGTACTAATACTATAGATGGTCTTTAAAAATATACGTATTCAAGCCTGGAACAACGTAAATATATGATAACACCCTTCTCAATTATTAAAGCTTCTATACTAAAAGCAGATGGTGCGTATACCAACCAAACTGCTTGATATTGCGTTTGAGCTTTGAGTAACACCTCAAGTAAACCTTTAAACTATTCAACTATTCAATAAACAAATCTTGAACTATTAATTATTGAAGCTCCCGTTATTCTGAGTTGTTGCTGTTTAATAAACAACACTCGGCTCCCAAGAACTCTCAAGTAATGTCTTAGGATATCCATGGTTAAGTGCCGGCGATTCCTAACTCAAGATTTTGAAGATGTATTGGCGTGATGAAATTTATTTTTAGAAGACAATTAATTTTTTATTGAACTCAAAAGAATAATACTGATTAATGGGGAAACTTCTTCAAATTTACACAAAATAAGTAACTTATTTCCATTTCAAAATATACATCCAAATCGATATTCAAATTATTCTCAATATCTACTACAAGTTATTCTCTATATAGCAACGGTGTATCATTCATTCCAATCGGTGTCGATTCCAGATTACATACATTGGGGCCATTTTCCTTTCATAACTTTATAATTAAAAATGAACTACAAACTTCAACTTTTTATGATTTTTCCCGGAAATTATGCGTTCTCTTTAGCAACGACGCAGTGTGTACGCCATATAAAAACATATTATTGCACAAAATATGTATTTTTTGACTATACTGTATATTGATTATTTCTTTACTTACCTTGAACAGACAATATTTTTTCAATATAATTGTAATATTAACAGTATACATAATATTTCAGTATAATTTTTTATCCTTATAAAATAATTCATAAACTAACTCTGTAAGACTAGGCCCAAGGTTCTGTGAAGATTCGCCCGTCTCCTTTAATTTTTTATCTCTGTATCAGCCCATATACGTCCCACTGCAGGGCACGCGCCTACTCTACAATCGACAGTACGATTGAGAGTGGTTAGGCCATATAGTCCACCACGCTGGCCTAATGCGGGTTGGCGCGATTTTGGCGATTTGTTATCTACGTTAATTGTAAAGTGCCTTCAATTTTAAAACAAGGCACTCTCAACAAAAGCGGACTCAAAGAAAGATTTATGGTTTAACCGGGCTATAATAAAAACTTATGGGCGTACCTATAAGTTTTTATTAAGCCTTAACTTAAACACTGTTTTATGCGCTGAGTCACATAAAATTGCCTTAGCTTTAGCAAGTCTAGATTACTTACACAAACAGCCTATTGAAATATAAGCCTAACCATCTGGCGATAAAACTAATTTATCTAAAACGAACGAACTGTTCTGACTTTGGGTACATAATTATATACATTTTAATCAAGTAAATCATTAACAAAATAAACAACAAACCTCCTTCGCAAAAGTGCTGAATGTTGAACAATAGTTGGAGTCCGATTGTGTTTTAACGAAGCAGTGCATTACCAGAAGACAATACACTGAATAAAAATATGTACAGTAGACTTTTTTATCATCGTAAGTAAAAATTGTTATGGTGCGTTTTGTGTGGCATCAGACTACTATGGAACCCCGGCGAATCTCGCCCGCCGGCCCAGGGCGACGACCCATTCAGCCAGAACAAACAAAAGGATACAATACACACGCGGAAAGCGATTTCAATGCAACAATTATAAAAATAAATAATAGAAACCGAAAAATACGCTTAAGTAAAAGACCTCAAGTTGTCTTTAATACGGAAAATAATTGACAATGAGTTTTAGATTAGATCGTTAAGATCTTGGTAAAGATACTGTCACTTATACTAAAACCTTTTAAATTATTGTATTGGCACCAGTTCTTGATAAGTGTGCAATATTGCTAATCCTACCTTGTAAAATGCTGGAAAAGCTACTTCAAAGATTCCATTAAAAACATATATAGACGTATACCGGCAAAACTAATAAAAGAGTGTTAAATGTGAACAATAAAAAAATGCGTTTATTTGTGCTTATTTCCAATACGTATGTACCGTGTGGACACTTGGCTTTGAACACTGGAAAGCCATTGTTTGTAACAGAGAATAAAATCAAAATATTTCGTTTTAATTGGTTTCTGTTGTTGTGCATTGGCTTTTGATTTGTTGTTGGGATGTTCGATGTAAAAAACAGCGTATATTCCAAGTTCCATAATACACAGGAAACAGCACAAGCAGCAGTGTAAATGCACTGTTGTGTTCCGGTTTGCAGGACATTGTTGTCAAAGTAAGTACTGGACATATTGAGACTTAATATCTTATGTCTTAGGATGGCGAATGCAGTGGAACAATTTATGGTGCTGTTTGGTTTTGCTAATGTCCATGAGCGGCCGTCTTTCTTGCCATCAGGCGAATGGCATGCTTGTCGTGCCTTCATTGCATTTAAAAAAAGAAGACATATTTGAGGTTAAGGTTATTTACTCAAAATCCGATAAAAGTCTTACTGTTTTTAAAGATAATTTTGCATTTTTTAAGACCTTCTATGGAATCTTATCAACATCATCATTGGCGACTCATACCTTCGTGAGAAAATTAAATAGCGTTTGTCGGAGATGTAAGGAATATTATAATTAAACAACAAAGTCTTGAAACACATTTCTACGTTCCACTAAGCCAAAAAATATATACTGTTTTGAAACAATAGTAAGTTTAATTTCGCTCCACCTAAAACTTGAAATGCAAATTATAAAGCGGCGTCTTACAGCGATCGTATCTGTACAGGACAGCATCAATTTACGAACGCAGATGCAGAAGACCATTGCATTTAAATAATCTCGAAAGTATTATTTATATATAAATATTATCTTTAGGAGAAATTAAAACCAATTATAATCTGAACGATCATCTTGTAGGTCGCAACCGGTGTGAACCGTGAGATCTTGGATACAATAGCGACAGGATTTATGGTGACAGGCTCTCATTTTATCACATCTTAGGACCAACATGGGTAGGCGAACTGTAGAAAACGCCTCTCTCTACCCATTATCTAATCTCTATTAAGTAAATAAATTGAGACAACCTTTCTGATATTATTTATATTTTATGTATGTTGCCATTTAAGCGACCAACTAAATAATAACACTATCCTACATCTACATCAATTATATCATATTTAAAACTGCAATTGCTATTTCAAAACTGCAAAAATACAATTCTGATAAATATTTTTCACATTGAATATAAAAACTGTATTATATAAAAAAATTGTACGCTAGAAGCAAATGCGTGAAAAGCTATAAAGCGCCTGAATGGTATAGTTGCACGGGGGGTAGCTGGCGCCACTCAGTCGGCTGCGCGCGATCTTGTCGCTGGCATAAATCTACTTATTGTGCCAACAGTGCACCAACTATAAGTAGCGCAAGTTTGCTTTTGTGCTGCATACTTAATAACACCGCATTTAATGTATACATTGTTCTGTATATTGAAATTTTGTCTGTACGCTAAGGATGCGGAGATGTAATGTTTCCAAGATTTCCATATTGGAGGAATGAGCCAGCTGTCTTCAGTGAATCAGATTGGCCTTCCACTCGTCTCCAACGGATACGTGGTACATAAGTACATCAATAATGGTTGACTTACGCCTATATGTTGGATTGTATTCACTTTCTACTCTATCAACTGTGCATCCCACCGCTGCACCCTTGGCAGAGGTGCCACCAAACGCTATTGATTGAGTTAAATGCAAGAGAGACGCACTTATACTTCCTACAGCCATCTCATTCTCACTCAAATAGGGTTGCCAAATATTCCGGCTTGGAAGCAACCCAGCTCAGACTGTTAAAGATTTGATTAACATTTCGGTAACTAGGGTAAAGGATTAGCTCCGAATCATTTTAAAATAACATTCTCTATACTATGGTTTCCATCGTAGAGTGGGTGAGTAATGAGTATATATATTATTAAGTATACAAATTTAGAATGCATAACCAGACGTTGACCAAATATCTGCAGGTCTTAGAAATATTTATCCTCACCAACATGACATTTTCCTAGACGCCACGTGGAGTAGTCCTCAAAAATGATTCAACAGACATGATTTATAAATTGATATTTACTTTGTTTCTACTTTCGAACAAGCGCCCAAAATCATCGAATCATGCAAAATTAATTTTTAAAGCGATTCACGAGCTCTCTATTATTGTGTCGGATAACGATATAAATTCTTTTATCGCTAGTCGATACTCTCTGCCGGGAAGTCAACACTATTTTCACACATGCAAGCAATCAATGCAATAAATAAATATTTCACGAAGAAATATTCGACAATTGGAAACAATTACTGTATCTCCAAATCTTGCTGATATTCATCTCTATGGCAAGGGCATCCTTGATTGCAATGCCCCACAACCCTAGCCTAAGATATACTGCTTATCTGCCATACGATCTCTGCAAATACGTTCACACGTGATGTTGACCAAATACCATCAGAATAATTGATTTGTCCATCCTACGATTGGAGGTAGTGGAAGTAATTTAAAAAGCATATTTGCCAATGTCCTCGTTGCTTTTGCTTGCTTAAGCTTAGTGCTAGCATGGGGTTGCTTTTAATAATTAAATAGGAACGTAAAGTGAAATACGAATGCTAAAAGAATTATTTCTGCAACGAATGAATCGTATACTATATGCTTATAGTATTCAAATCCTTACAAATAATTTTTAAAATGTGGAAGAAACTCTGTCTGTCTGTCGGCTACGCTTCCACGCCCAAGCGCGAGCGGCGACAGCAAAATAATGAAATTTAATATAGAGATAGACTAGATCTTAGGAAAGGACCCCCGTCCTTCCGCCCTTAGGAGAGGATTCCCGTCAAACAGCAGTGTAAACGCACTGTTGTATTTCGGGTTGAAAGGCATTGTAGCCAGAGTAACTACTGGACATATTGAGACTTAACATCTTATGTCTCAGGATGGCGAGCGCAGTGGAATGCCAAGCATTGCTTTGTAATTCAAGGTGTTGTTTGGTTTTTCTAGTGTTCATGAGCGGTCGTATCGCTTACCATCAGGCAAACGGCATGCTCGTCTCGCCATTCATAGCAATATAAAAAAATGACATAAGCTACCTTTTAGTGCAAAAAAAGGCTTGAAGGGATTGTAATAATTATGTTTGTATTGAAAATCTAAACCAGTACAGATGTCAAACTCGGCACTTTAGTTACTTATCAAAACCGCATAAGGTACTGATTGATATTAATATATAAATTAAGAATAATTGTTAATTACTTTTGATAAACAAATGATTTATCAAACGGGGCAGAAGGGGATGTAACAGGATGGGAGAAGTAGTAATTAGTATTAAGAACAGCAGTCACATTTAGTTTGAGTATTACACAGTTAGGTAGTACGCGAAATAATATATGACTGATGTGGATGTGGCAGCATCTGCACCCGGGCGAACCCAGGCCAGCCGCTAGTTACATATAAAATGAAATGTTTCTGCCAAGGAGTGAATACATATTTTATCGTTATTGTAATAACATAATATATTGCCAGTTATATTTGCATTTGTTTCGATACCACATATAATATTTTAAAATATGAACACCCATAAATAAGCAAGCGGCTCGCTTGATGATAAGTGATTACCGCTATTATTTTGACAATATTGTAGGTATGTTCGTACCCTGTTGTACCCTTTCGTGGCAATCAATCAGAATGGAAATAAAAACATGAGCAAAAACATAATGCAATAAAGTGAGAAGAGGTGATTACTTTAAAAACATGGACCAGTACAACACTTTCAAAACTGCGTCTTTTTATGTAAATATGTACACGTATTTGCTATTGCATAAAATCAAAACCTTTTTTCAACTAAATAAAGTAGTATCAAATTACATTAACTATAGCGGGATAAATAAACAAAATTACTTACATTGCTTCTACCGAGATTGACTTAATAAAAGCTACTAATAACGTTTTGTATAATATTACTGAGAATCGTTACAAACTGGTGACGGAGCAGGCCAATGTGCAAGCTTTGAGTATTTAATGTCTATTTCTCCCGCCAAAAAGCATTGTTTCAGATTTAAGGATATTGTGGCCATAGTAAGTACTGGGCATATTGAGACTTAACACCTTATGCTCAGGCGCAGTGGAATATCTTAGCATAAGCCAAGCATAGCTTTGTCAAGGAGCTTTTTGGTTCATGAGCGGTCGTATGGCTTAGCATCATGTGAACGGCATGACCATCTCGCCATTAATTGAAAAAAAAACTAATTAAATATGCTACCATTTAAATGTGTTTTCAAAAACGTAGATATTTTTTGTTCGTAATGCTTGTAGCACTTCTATATTAGTGAAAATTATGGCAATCAAAATAAAATTGAGCTTATTTATATTTCGTTGGTAACCAAAAGCATATAATATAGTTATTAACCGTCTAAAACAAGTTTGAGTGGAATCCAAATGCACTAAACAACTTCTTTTTATTTATCTTTGACAAATAATTCCTGTTTGTTGGACAACCTGTTAAATGTCAGCCAATAGAAGGACAGAAATAGGTCGCCCGGCACCATTTTTATCTTCATTTTTGAAGAACTAGCGCCCCTCTATACTATAAATACTCGAAGTGTGCAACATTTTCTACTTGACATGTTCATTGTATGGTCATTGTATATTACGATTAAGTAAGCAGAAGTCCAAAAACTATAAAATTCATTTGTTGTTTTAAGTATCGGTCTTAAAGCAGTAACACCTCAAACGTGAACATTTCAAATAGGCCGCCCATACTGGAAATTACGACGGTATTATGGATTGTTTCCTTGGAATTTTAGGCTGACGTTCCATTTTAAAGATCAACAGAGTTATCTCAATAAGTAAGCCATGAGCTGAGAATTTAGAGCTATTTGAACACGATAATCCTCTGCCAAAGAAAACCATCTTTACAATAAAATAAGCAGCAATGGTACTTTTATGCGTTACTACAATATAAGAAAATATACTAAAATGTCTTGTTGGATTCAGTTGTTTCTTTAATATATGTATGTACTGAGTATTATATCTGATGCATCGAAATTATAATTGTTAGTATTATTAGCATTTATGAACATTAAAATCCTCCGGCGGCTTTTGTTCTGTTATGTTCATGTGAATCCCGGAACTACTTGTATCCGCTCAATTTAATACAATTTGAGCGATATTATATCACGAATGCATTAACAAATGTATTGTATGCGTTACAAAATGAATGTATATGAAACAATTGTATGCATTACAAAATGAATGCCACCGTAACGAGGTACGCATAAGGGGCATTATTCCAGCTGCAAAACAAAGGATACATACGTGACAATACACGGTATGCAAAACAATCAGCAGTAACTCAATGTAGAAACCTTGGACTATAGTAAGAGCGGACCGGCCCGACTTTGGTGCTACTCGTACTCAGAAAGCCATTCAGAATTCCATTCCTTGTCACTTTCACAGGCCTGCAACCAAGCTGCAGTGGCGTTTTTTAATATTAAGAGCCTCGAGCCAAAAGTTTTTACCACACCCTAAATTAAATTGAGATCAGAAATATTCCGATTTCTTATAGAAAAATAATATCAAAATTAATCAATTTTTATGACGATTGACTTAGAAACGCTTAATTCATTCGAAAAAAACTACACCTTTTTTGTAGAGCAAATAAATTTTCTATCGAAAATTGTTTTAGATTTCATAATGCTTATTCATATTTGAATTATGAAATTCATGAGAAAAATGAATCGTTAAAAAGTAAAAATAATTCATTAATATTCTAAACAAATATATATGTTATGGGCCAAGTAATTAATGCAGGCAGTATTCACAATGCCCGGGCAGTATGAATATTGCCGAGCCATATCGGGCCAAGTGATTAATTACAATCTAAACTCGCCTATTTATCTCATTGCGCGGGCATTATGAACATGGCTACATGATGATCGGGCAGTGTGATTAATAGGTGATTTTTACGTGGTGCGCTGTCGCATTGTCGCATCTGCGATGGACCCATGAATTAGAAAGGTTGAATTGATCTGCTTATGTTTAGTTGCTTTTTAACGTCCGAAACATTATCTTTAGAAGAAAATTAGTGTACCCACTTTATGGATCAGTTAGGTCGACTGTGCCCCAAAACCGACTCGGAACACCCCGACTTCACGTAGTCTTTTGGCTACCGACCCTAGAGTGTATATAAAAAGCCGGAGGCGCGAAGGGAGAGCAGCCCCCGCCCGCTGTAACGAAGGATAGACAACCGCGCGAGCCGTAGCGGCTGAGGCTGGTCGCCGGAGGCGACCAGCAAGCCGAAGATGTGGAGGTGAGCATGGGTGCCTATCTTTTGTTACGCAAGGGTGAAGGGGCTGAACTTTCCGTAGCGCCGGAGACGATGCAGAAGCTAATTTGTATTGACAACAAGTGTTTTAAGGGTTAGGTTGCTATAATAGATATTTCTCAGGAATGGTGCGTTACCTTTTCATGGGAGTGGTACCAGGGGAGGTACGACACTCCCTCCACTCCTCCCAAGCCACCCCCTCGTGCTGCCCTATTCTAAATTCTACTACTTCGGCTCGTTGTTTTGATTTTGATTCGCTTTACATCACTCTGCCCAATAGGCACTTAGCATTATTCATAATGCCCGGGCAATGTGATAAATTGATTGAAATCATATTGCCCGCTCGTATTGGGCATTATTCATATTGCCCGGGCATGATGAATAATGCCCGATTAATCACTTGGCCCATAACATATATATAACTGTTTGTTTGTTTGTTACTGCTAATGTCAGGAAGTACTGGTCCAGGTACTGGTTCAGGAATTAGAATATCTAGGATTGCTATAAATTATATAAAGGGGCGGATTGCGGCGCCCTTCGCAGGCTGGCGCCCCGGGCCATGGCCCTTTTGGCCCTAGGGTAAATACGCCCATGCCCAGCAGCGATATAAATGTCAATCGAAGTCGGTACTGCTTAGCGTCAGGTAAAGTAAAACCCGCATTTCGGCAAACATACTTACAATCAATTTAGTCTTCAAGAACAAAGGCCCGAAAAAGCGTTAAATCCTAATACTCAGAAATCGAAGATTAAGGCGGGTTCGATTATATATTTCTGAGGAGTAATATAGCAGTAATGAAAAATAATTATTAATAAATAACTAAAAGTAAATGTAAGTTGTAACCCATATTGATGTCTGTATTCGCCATTAAATATAAAATACCAAATATTGGCAATGTTTTTTTTTTTATTGCGTAGTCCGGCACACGAGTAATCAGTTCACCTTATGGGAAGTGATCACTGCCGCTCATGAACATCCACAACGTTTCGATCATAGATTTGTCTCCTGCCCATCAAATCGTGAGGGGAGTGAGAAGAAAAAATGAAAGCAATCTGATTCACGTCGATTTCCTGAAATAGTGGTACTACCTCGGACGAGCCTACCCATTTTTGCTAAGTCATGACTGACAACAGCGTGGATCTACCACTTTGAATTTATCTTTAAGGGTCGCTAATACACAAAGGCGTTGCCATTCCACCGTGTCGAAGAGCTAAATTTGATTTCACATACGATGCCGATCGAGTAAACCTAAATTAAAACGCTCCTGTGAACTAACCAAATAATCAAATTATTCTGCAAAGGAAATTACGCTCTGTGCAAAAATAATAGAACTATATGCTACTATTACACATATGTTTATGGGCTTTTCTAGAACTCGATACATTCTTTGTCAACTACACATTTTTTTGCATTGAATGGCGAGACGAGCATGTCGTTTGTCTTATGGTAAGCGATACGACCGCTCATGAACGGTAGCAAAACCAAACAACACCTTGAATTCCAAAGCAATGCTTGGCATTCAACTGCGCTTGCCATCCTGAGACATAAGGTGTAAAGTATCAATATGTCCAGCACTTAATCTGGCTACAATGTCCTTCAATCCGAAACGCTTCAGTGCATTTAAACTGCTGTTTAGCGGGATAAATAGACATTTCAGTGGTACCCACCCAGGCGACCTTTCGGATATGAGAGACCTACCACCAGTAAAATATTCCAAAAAGCAACACTTTATCCAACAGCGACCGGGACGAGACGGCAATGTGATGCTAATGGGAAAGCAGCAAGCGCACAAGTCTATGTACGGTGTTTTATAGTAACTAATGCATTACAACTGGTCACGTCCCGTCAGCATCGCCGTGCCGTGTCGCCCGTGCTCTGATAGACCAGATTTATTTGCTGACACAACGAACAGTTAGAAATTAACGGAGATGTATGAAGATGTAAAAATCCATACTACTACATGTTCGCCAAAAGCAGCATTCGCGTTTAGAAATTTACACTAAACTAATTGCTAAGTAAACACAAGATTCAAGTCAAGCGTTCTTGATTTAGTTTAAGGATTAGACACGTTTCGAAAATCTTAAGTGATGCTAAAACGTGATATGGAAAGCAATAGTTTGATCAAAGATTACGTAGAACATATAATTATTTTAGCCAATATGCCAATCACGTCTGCGAATGCCAACAAACCTGCGGTCTCGGATCGATGTGCTCGCGAAAACAGAAATAGACAGGAACGATCTGAAAGCGAGGTTTAATTAAACTCTATAGCTGCGAGTACAATTAACAAGCTAAGCTTGTTAAACTCAACTGGTCGAATAACATTCATCATACAGAAGCGGCTGAAATTTTATGCAGACTTTTAAGGCACAAGCATTTCGGAAATATTTGCACGGTGAACGTAGGTAATCGGTAAGTAAATGTCTGTAATAATTTATATTGAGGGTATCTTCTAACTACATAAATAAATACACCCAACAGTCACATTCACAGTTCTGACCCCACATTAATATCAAATAAGTCTTGTTTCGTGGGTATCAGAAACTACGGGAAACTTTTCTGTCTCACAAACACCCAGACCCGGAAGAAATATTTGTGGGCCGCACAAACATTTGTCTCGGTGCGGGGATCGAATCCGCGGCCACTCATATCAATGTCACATTGACACAATTATCTTAATTGGTAACATGAAACTGAAGACTCACCTGCATAAGTTAAGGATTCATATTATGTCAATTACGTTGCCTCATGTTTTTTTTTTTATGATTTATATTTATATGATTTTTTAAATTATGAAGCGCTCATACTGTATTCAGCCCTAGCCTTACTTGTGGTGGGTCTCTCATATGTGGGTAAGTACCATTACAATGTCTATTTCTCCGCTAAACAGTAGTGTAAATGCTCCGTTGTGTTTCGGTTTAAAGGAAATTAAGCCAGAGCTACCACTGGACATATTGAAACTTGACATCTTATGTATTAGAATGGCGAGCGTAGTAGTATTTTAATGACTTATAGTTCGTGATGCTGTTTGGTTTTGCTACGTCTGCAAGCGGTCGTATCGCTTACCATCACGCGAATGGCATGCTCGTTTCGCCATTCATTGAGTAAAAAAAGGAAGTGCTCAATATAGGCCTCCCTGGGCCTCCCCAAAGGAAGCAATGTTCGTCAAGATATACAGAGGATGATATCTAATTTAATCATTTAGTTGTGTATGTGACTGATAATGGTAACGTTACAACTATTAGGTATAAAGACAACTTTGAAAAGTCATATTTTGTTCAGTGGGTGAGATTGCCATATTACAATAGTTGAAAGCTGCCTTCTCCTGCTACTATGATTGTACAATGTGGCCTGTAAATCATTTTGATCAAATATTACGACTCTATAATCCAAAAAAATAAATTATTAGTCTAATATTAATCACATTGATCAAATATTTCCTGTATTGATAAATGTAAAGAACGGTGACCTACATACACGTGCTATAAGCGGTCCTTTATATCAAAATATAATCCAACGTGTTGTACAAATGTTCATTCATTTTTAATCCGGAATAAAATAATTTATCATATGCCCTATATTGTTAGTTATATTGTGACTAATACACCAATTTCATTAATGGGCATACTATTTAGATATTTAATTTGGATATATACTTCCTCCGTGACAGCCAACGTGGCGCACATGGTTAGACGCCGTCTGTGAAAAGTAAGGTGAGATCCCTGCATGGAGACAAAAACGTTTGTGTGATCCACATGTATTTGTTTCGGGTCCGGGTTTGTATGAGACCGAAAAGTCTCTCGTTGCTTCTTATACCAACGACACAAGACTCGGGCTCATTGTGGGATCAAGACCATGTAAGTGACTGTTGGGTATTTTTTAAATATATTTTTATTGCATAGTTCCTGCAGACGAGCAAACAGGTCACCAGATGGTAAGTGATCACTGCCGCCCATTAACATCCCCAACACTTAGATCATGCATATTGTGTTGCTGGCCCATCAAATCAGGAGGAGAGCGGAGAGGAAAGAGGTATTGGGCCTCCGGCAATCTTACTCACCAAACGAAACGCCACGGCAAAGCTGTCGCTTCGCGTTAAATTCTTATGAATCTTACTATGAAACTTAGTATCGGTGCGTAAATTATTGTGTCTCGATGAAATCGACTTTTTTGTATAGGGAAAGAAATATTTTCAATAAATATAAACATAATTGCGACCCAAGCCCGGAGATATTGGAGAAATGAACTTGAAATTCAAAAAAAATACTTGACTTGGGCTCTGTTGACAAAATGTAAAATGCGATTATTATATAAAAATCTGTCGCCCGGGATAAAAATGCTATAGTAAACATTAAGCAGTATCGGTACCGGGAAGAAATCGCTGACAGCGATAAGACCGCCGCTTGTTACACTTATATGATCGCTTTGTGTTATTATGAATGTTATTTGTGTGGTGTACAATAAAGTACTTATTAATAAATGGGCATTCTTCTTTACAAGTTACATTTTACATTTAGTTAAAGCGGCCTATATTAATAGTTTCAAAGTCAATGCTTTTTTGTCCAAAAAATGTGGATTGCAAAATACAATTTACTATTGTGATAATTTCGTTGCATGCAAGATGTCTGAACAAAGTAAACATTGTATTATAAACAGACGCACCGAAATTCCCTGTTCTTGTTTTACGATTCCCTAAGGAAAAGTGGGACGAGAGAGATTGATTCGAGGACACGGTTTGATTAACTGGGTATAGGAAAACCTATTTAGTTCCCATTTAAGCGACACACTTTTATTTTTCGCATCTTATCTATCGAATATCAATCCGAATTTGAATTTACCATAGGTTTATAACCTGAAACATACAAAGCAATAACATTCAAACGTAGTATTCATATTTCATTGTGCTGTCAGAAAAAAGCAGCGGTAAGAAAAGATGTATACCATTTAAATTTCCAATATGTTCCCAAAATGGGAAAGGTTGGCCATTTTTCATGCCACATGCCAAAACGTAAAGCTGCATTTACATGTTCGCCTTTAATTGGAAAACATGCATATGAATCTTTTGCTATGTAATATGTTGTCAAATAAATTCTCGAATACAGATTGAAATTTCTTTTTATATTAAATTCTATGCATTAGTTTTCTCAGTTCAATAAATTTAGACATCAAGTATTGTACTCTTTAACCAATACCATAACCAACCCAGCAAATATTATAAATAAATGTAAAAATATTTTGAATGGTGGCGCAGTTGTACTACTGTATGATTGCAAAGCTCAGGTCTCGGGTTCGAATCCCGGACAAAGTAATTTTGGATTTTTCTATTCATTATTAGTCTAGAGTCAAGAACTTGTGCCCGGTACGGCTAAATATACAAAGCGAAACGTGGGTCCCGATTACTAACAGATAAACCTCTTTCTACCGGCTACCCCTTCTGGAAAAAAGGCGTGAGTTTATGTATGTATGTATGAATGTAAAGATATTTTGCTAGCAATTCAAATAAAGTTAAAAATGTAGGTATTATTGATCTTTTGAAAAAAAAGGCAAAACTCACACCCCATATAAGTTCATACAAGGATTCCAAAAGAGATAATAAAAGTTGCCCTTTGCCACAAATATAGTGAAGAGTATTATACTTTGCCGAGAATAAAATCCAACATGAACATAAAAACTTCACAAGTTAGCGTAAACAAGTGGGTATTGCATACGAAGTTCTTTCTGTGGAGTACCAAAATATAACATGGAGCAAAAGTTGCTACTCATAAATTCCAAACAAAACACTGTGAAGAGAAAATAGGAATCTGAAATTCTTTTCAAGTATCATCCCGTTATTCTGAAAGAACGGTTTTAAATAAAATTTATGATACATTACAATGCTAAATTTATCAGCCATTATGAATATTTTGACGGTTATCATACTTTTTAACCTCTAAGTTTTTAACAGTTTAATTCTTATATTTCTTCACTGGTGGTAGGTCTCTCATATGTGAGAGGCCATCTGGGTGGGTACCACCGCAGTGTCTATTTCTCCCATCAAACAGCAGTGTTAACGCACTGTTGTGTTTCGGGTTGAAGGGCATTGTAGCCAGAGTAACTACTGGACATATTGAGACTTAACATCTTATGTCTCAGGGTGGCGAGCGCAGTGGAATGCCAAGTATTGCTTTGTAATTCAAGGTGTTTGGTTTTGCCACTGTTCATGAGCGGTCGTATCGCTTACCATCAGGCGAACGGCATGCTCGTCTCGCCATTCATAGCAATAAAAAAAAAAAAAAAATTAAGCTATTTTTATATTAAGCGTGCTTGTATGAAAAGTACCTAAATAACAAGTTTAACCTAAATAATATAGTTACATTAAAATTAATAAGTTGCAATTATATGGAGATTGTGACGTACTGTGTTACATAGACTCTAATACCTGAATTTTCAGGGTAACGTTAAAATCTATAAAAGTAATGCATTCGTCGAATAAAAAAGTCTATCTGCAAAGCTACATGTGCCAATTTTGGTGCAAATTTCCGATTCTTAGCAAACAATCCAAATTCTTCCGCGAGACAAAATCGGCCTCCATTTTCGCGCAGTCATCGACGGTCTAGAGTAGTCAGAAAAGTATAGACAAAACATTCATGATATAGTATTAACTCGACTGCCTTGTTGGTGTAGTTGTACTATGATACGGTTACATGTCTCGGGTTCGAATTCCAGGTCAGGCAAAGTGATATTAGGTTTTCCTATTCAGTACAGACAGAATATACTGGCGAAATATGTGTGTCCTTGCACCTCTGCCCAACCCTTCGGGGAAAAAGCGTGACTTTATGTATGTATCTCTCAATTTATCTCTAACTAATCCTAATAATATAATCATTACTTAAAGTTACGTATTTTTAATCAAAGACACCCTATGATTGCTTTTAGAATTAAATAAAAAAAAAAGAAGACATAGTAATAAATACTACTCGTTATTTACTATAAATATTAGATCCCGCTTCCGACGACGGAGTCCACAATTTACTACAAAAGTTACAAAATCTGGATTTGTACGAAAAATATCTGGCAATGCTACTACCTACTCCAATGCAACAATGTTCACACTAGAAATACATTCAAACCGTGTAAGTTTGAATATAACTTATGTAATATTCGCACTAACAACTAACCTGCCAAGTTTCATATGAAATGTAATAAATCCGACTGAGTTTCAACCTTTACCTTCGAACGAGGGTATGTTAAGAATGAATATAAATCGCACCTCACAGATTTGAATCACTGGGATGAAATTGAAATTTAGATTGGGTAGGTAATGGTCGGTGTATAGTGGTCCAAACGACGCACTCGTGCCTCGGTGGCGCTGTTGTACGGTACGATTACAATGTCGAGGTCTCGGGTTCGAACCCCGACTCTTTCAAATTAATATTGGATTTTTTATGCATTATCAGCCCGGAGTCTACAGCTCTATGCTCCGACACGAAGTTCGAGTGTTCGGACGTTGAAAGTCAATAAATAAGGTACATGTTTTCCACTTCTAAAAATCAGTAGGGGAACACGGGGGAATTGGCGCCACTTAAGCAAAAACTCCTATATCTTTTGAAAAACATCATTTTTAATATAGTTTTTGATTTTTTTTAACAGCGTTACTAATCAGGTTTATCTTATTAACACAGAAATTAACAAGCAAAACAAAGAAAAACATTTATACTCATTTGTGATAAAAGTAACATTGGCTCCCATTGCCCAAGAGTACGGGGTAATTAGAACTAGAGACAGGGGTAATGAGATCCACCGGGGCAATGGTAACCAGAACAAGAACATGTAACAAAAATTATATACCTATAACATATGTAGTATGTGTTAATAATTTATACTTATGTTCATAGGAAATGTTATCATATTATCTTTAGGAATACGCAAAATCAGCCTTATGGTTAAAAAAAAGCAATGAGTTATTGCCTGATACAAAAATCACAAACATAATTTTTGGCGGAATTACTTCCGGAACATTGAGCATGTGCCCATTCACCACAGGACCTGCATCTATACCGCATTTTGTTCGATTTTCCAGATTTACAACAAATCATACACATGTTGAAATCCTCATCAACGTAGTCACTACTGTTGTCATCGCAGATATTCTGGAAATTGACTGATTCATCTGATGAGTTGGTATCGTCTTTAAATAGGATTTTTTTAGATTTTTCATATGCTTTCTTAGTAGTTTTTTTCTTTGCTTGTTTAAAGTTTTTACCCTTTCCTTTCGGTTCTTTATTTATATTCATGAGACGTTTAGCTTTCTTTTCTTTTAGTACAGTTTTATTTGGAGTAGCAGTAATGATTTGCGAATGCTGTTTATGTGTTCGTTTTCGGACCTCTCGAAAAGTTGATGGTTGAGAAGATAAATATTTCAGTACAGAATTTAGGTGTGCGTTTGATTCAGAGGAAGAACATCTTTTTCGACATATCTATAATTTTTTTCGATATTTGCACTATTAACCCTTTCAGACACAGAATCTCATTGACAGAAGACAGTATTACAGTGCTCTGATTAGTTTGAGTAATCTCATGAGGATCTACAGTGTCAGTCACTACGTTGGTGGAAGCAGCATTAACGACGTAATAGTCTTCGTCGTTGAATGTATTCGTATTAATTGGGCTTATGCCTGTTGCGCGGAAACCACTTATAGCTTTATCTATTGAAGCTACTCTGCTGTATGCTTTCTAAAACAAGCCGGCGATGTCATACGGCGTAATTTTAATATTTTTTTTGGATTTAAGAAACAAATCACATTATTCTATATTCTTTCTGGTCCTTGAACTGTTGATACTCCCGTCTCATCCATATTAAATGTTTGATGTGCTTCATGTTTATTTTTTATCATAAGTTCTTCAAGATTTTTGTAAAATAGTTCTACTTCTTCTTTGTTAAAGCCCTCAATTGTATTAATACTTGTCGACTCTGGTTTGCGAACACTAATATTCGTATTTCTTTTCAAAAATCCTTCAAGCCAATCTGACCCAGCGCACTTACTTTCCTTGTTAAAATTATGAGGTATCTTCAATTGTTCGGCACACTCGTACGCTATTTTCTTGAATTTCGTAGCGTCTAATCCGAAGAAAAGATTCGTCATACGAATTAAATGACCAGCTAGAATCTGTTCTTGAGCAGGAGAAAATACTGGTTTTCTACTGAGACGAGGATTGGATTGCTCTTATTTTCTATATCTTTTTTGCAAAGTACTATATGGTATTTTCAATTCCTGGGATGCTTTATGCAGAGAAATTCTATCATCAACAACTCTCTTGATAGCACGATCTAGTGCATCGAGACCCCATCGACACTTGTCCGTAATTCTGCCCCTTTTTCGAGGCATCTGAAAATTAAACAAAAGTAATGAAATGGAGTAATGAGAGCCAATAGACTCCAATTACCCCAAATACTCGTTATTAAGTTTTCACATTATTATGAAAATACAGTTAGTTATTTACATAAATTGATGTTTCTGTCTAATTTTGTAATGATAAATCTACAAAAAGAACAGGAGATATTTATAATAAAACAGTTTGTATACTTACAATGTGTCCTTGAAAATCGTAAAAAATTAGATCGATTGGCCGAAAAAGCGACATGTGTTCCGTTTGCACACAAAAAGCTCATTAACTCACGATGCGACCAGTCACGCGTACCCCTCCCACATCCTTCTATGTTACGTAGTAACAAAACAGGATCTAACTCTTTTAGATACACGTAAACTAAAGTAGTTCTCATTACCCGGTGGCTCCGATTCCCCCGTGTTCCCCTACTATTATCTATGAAACTTATCATTGATTTCGAACTTAGTCTAAGATTACGACGTACGATACAGTATTCGAACATTTTTAAAGTATTTAGGCATATTCGTACAGTTTTAAGTGCGATGTTCGAATATTCGTCGTCGTGTCGGTGTACAGAGTAACCCCCCTGCAATTTGTGCCCGATATGGCGATAGGCCCACCTCCCATCACAACGTATCACCACGTAGGACTGAACACATAAAGTGAAATGTGGGTCCCTTCGTTGGACATCTGCCTACCCCTTCAAGGAAAAAAGCGTTAGTATATGTATGTATTTAACTTTACGCAGTTACAAGCAGGTTCAACATGGCCGCTTGAATTTATATTATACACACCCTTTTTTAAATATCATCATTGTAATGCTTATAACATTTAATTTTTATTTATTCTTAAATCAATATTCTATGTACAAAACAATGAATTTGCATTATGTCAAAACACTAAGTACAGCCTACGCTCAGCACAATACAACCTTGGCTAAGTTATATTACAGTGCTGTTTCTATATAAGTATTAACGCACTACACTTAGAAATATATGAAACTAATTCTTGCTTAACGTTGCGGTAATTAATGCCAGTCTGGGAGCTTTCACGCAATAAACGCAAAATTACCAATCTGCACTCATTCTAGAGCCATTGTGCCCATTTGACTTGCGATTTGCTAGCCAAGGTTACATTGTAATTTATTCTTAAGTGCTTTCTTGCAATAACCACCTTTGTAGGCGCCGTTAGTTCGAAATATCAATTGTTGGAAATGGTAAAGCCACACTGTTGTCAGTTCTTTTTTTCTTGCAACGAATGGCGTGACGAGCATGCCGTTCGCCTGATGGTAAGCGATACGACCACTCATGAACAGTATAAAAACCAAACAACACCTTGAATAACGAAGGAATGTCAAGTCTACAAGGTTCTTCACACAGAAACACAACAGTGCATTTACACCGCTGTTTGGTGGGAGAAATAGGCGGGGGAGAGCGGGGAGGGCGGATGTCATGTGCGGCTTATGAGAGTTGCGCTGTGGCGTCGCAGCGTCCGGTCCGTGTGGCATCCTATACCTCCTCACTATACTCCGAATGTGCTACGGGGCCACAGAGTACCTACTTTGTATAGGGGTGGCGCCACTGTTGACTGTTGTCATTTTTCCGATATGTTTCTTTGAGCTAATTTGATTGCAATTGATGTTTACCTACTTTTTCCGAATGAGTATGAATTCTACCGTGACTTTGGGTTTTACTCTATTAGCCAAGTTTTAAAAGAATTTAAAATATTAAAATAAATTTTACGTTTTAAAAGCTCCAATAAAGTTAACTCATTGAATTTTTCATTATTATCCAATTTGAAATTTTTCCATTAAAAAAAATCCTGAAACTGTTCTGTTATACGAGTATATAAAAACTTTTCCGAAAATTCCACAACGCTAGTTGGTTGTATTTATTTTACTGATGAGTGAAACGTTACCGAAAAATTGAAATTTTTGATTTGGAAAATTTTCGGTAAGTGGAAAAATGCCCCAATATTTAAAACCGACTTCAAAATAGGAGGTAATCAATTCGACTATTTTTTATGTATGTTCTGCGATTGAGCCGACAATACGGAACCGATTTTGAAAATTTATTTCGTCGGCGATATACTCTAAAGCATCATAAAAATTAGTGAAGATCTGATGAACATCTTCGGATCTGACGACCAAACCTCCTCAAAATTGAACAGTCCAGCACTACATTCACAACACTCATTATCTCCGGCAGTACTTAACCGATTTAAAAAATAACTTTTTTGTCGAAAAGTATTATATGTTAGGTTGGATTGAAAAACATCGTGAAGACCTAATCAATATCTCCGGATCTGAAGAGCAGAACTCCTCAAAATTAAACAGTACAGCAATAATTCTTTTTACATTAGGTTCTGTATAATAGGCATGACGAATTATTTTAAAATCATGTTCTATAGTAATATGGATACACATTTATTATATATGAAAAAATCTATATTTCAAGAATTAACAAAAGTTTAACACAGTTTTAAGCCATTTTTCTAATAATCTTTCAAGTTTCAATAGTGCACAGACAAAGCTAGTAGGTATCATGGCATCCGTTATAACGTCACCACTAAGTAAACATCACATTGTGTGTATGCGCAGCGAAGAAAGTGAACGAAACCAAACATATTTCGTTTGATAAAAATGAATTCTAAAGTCTATAAGTGGTTCCAGTAAAGTTCACATTCCACATTTCTAAAGAAATTGGTAATGTTTACGGCAAGTTTACATAGGCGTGACATCATGCGTCATGACTACTGACTAGCGTTTCTATCAAAATGGCCGATTGCTATATTTTGTACTTTTATTTTTTTGAAAATCTCCAATTCTGGATTAAAACTACAACATTGTTTTAAACCCTTCTTATATGTATTTCCCCCTAACATCATAAAATATTTGATATTTTGATACTGTCGTCACGCCTATTGTATTAATAATTAATACAAAGGAGGGTTGGAAAAGGGAAAGGGGCGATGGAGAATATATAAAAATATAAATACTTAATATCTCCGACAGTACTTAACGGATTTAAAAACCTTTTCTTCGGAACGTATAAAATATAGTGTTAGTCACATAAAAAAAGATCTGATGAATAATACATATCTGGAGGACAGAACTTCTCAAAATTTTGCAGAAACGTAGTGATTCTTCTTGCATTAGGTTCAGTATATGTGTTTTATTAAGAAAAGAAAGTGAAGAAGGTGAAGATATGAGAGGATGAGAAATGATTAGCATACATAGATGTACTCATATCAGTATCAAAATCTAGAAGCTTTCAGCGATTTTAGTGAGTTTTATCCGAACGTAATGACAAGTTGACTACACAAAAAAGTCATAAAGTCGTACTTATCTCGGTGCGGGAATCGAACCCGCGGCCACTCGTTTCACAGGCGGAGTTTAACCGACTGCGCCACGGAGGCTGTCATAATGATTTTAGACATTTTTTTCAAAAAGCAGCCATGAGATTTTAAGCCCACCGCTAATTTAGACTTTACAGTACGGATGTTTACTTTGTTAGCGAATAAGTCAAGAATAGGATGTGTAATTTTCCGAAAATATTTATTTTTCGGCAAAATTTCAGGCTAGGAGAATGCCTTTCTTAATATCGGTAAAAAATATCGTTGATCCCGATTCTAATAGTGCTTAAAATGCATTATAACATTTTTTTATAGTTTAACCTTATTCATGTTTTATCCCGGGCAACAGAGTTTTAAATTAAAGTAATTATCATCACATTTTACATTTTGTTCACAGAGCCGAAGACAAAAAAATATATTTCATTTTTATTTTTATTGGACTTCAACCTTATTGCTCCAAAAACTCCGGGCCTAGGTTGCAATTATGTTTATGGTTTTATTTCCGACATCAGAAGTGGTATTGGCTTCATGATTGGCTTACGTAGACAGAAATGCTTGGGTATGAGCTGACGCAGATTCTGACGTGAGTACCAAAATTAACAGTCTGAGGATCATTATAGTGCTGGAAAATTGGGAAGGAAATTCGCATGGCTGGACAATCTGATGTCTAGCCAATTATAAAGACTGATTACGAGTGTCTGGTTGCACCTGGTTGGTCTAAACTAAGGTACACCAACCTTCGAAATTGTTCACTTGCCGCCCTGAAGGATACGTTCAGGTTTGTGTATTGTAAAAGAGTGCAGCACAATCGATTAATGAAACTCTTCAAACACATTCCACTACCTACACGAATGAAATATAGGCAGGAAAATAAACCTTGTAGTTGAACCAAGGAGTAATCAAGGATTGATGTCGACTAAAAGTGTCCCGGATTGGAAAGAGTCGCTTCTGGTCCTTCAACCCTAAAAGAATTGGAGGATTCCATAGCTAACAAGGAGAGCTAACAAATCTGCAATTCGTCAACAAAATTATTAGCGATCAGAAAAGCTGCACGGAGCTACTGCCAGGATTGACCGAAGCGAATTGTCTGAAGTGGCATGGACTGAAAAGAGTTGCTTCTGGTTTTTCTGCCTAAGGAAATTTCCATAAAGACAAAGTCGCTTATAGGTATTCTAAAATAGGAAGGAGAGCTGATAGATATGCAATTCGTGAGCATAGTCAGACCCAATGATCACCGATAAGGAGAGCTGCAAAGAGCTATTGCCAGTATTAAGCGAACGAAATTTACGAAAATTAACGAAATTTACGATCTCTAATAAAGCTCAGAAATTGAATTTTTCCATTATTTTCCAATTTGACTTATTTCCGTTTTTTTCCTGATTTTCTCCAAAAATAGAAAGCTTCCGAAAATTACACATCACAATTTATTTATTTTATTGCTAATAGTACAATGTGATAATTATGTTACTTGTTTTAATATTTTTGAATAATTAAATAAATAACATATTTATCTTAAAATATTATGAACATTCAATTTTAAAATTCGAGCCTGGCATCAGTGTAAGTACTACAGTTAAAATCCCAAAAATAATATATTAGGCTGTATGGGCGAGAACTCATTGCCTTCTATGTTGCCTTCCAACAAATGGGAAAAAAAAATCTATGACATAACCTAAAAATTGATTGAAAATATTACCAATTTATTATTACTACTACTGATGTAATGAGTGTTATTTAAATAAACCACAAAAACTCGTTTTATTGTTAAACTATGACTTCCGCCCTTATAAACGCTATAAAAAAATTAAATATATCAAAAATACCTCAAATTCGAGTGTTTTCTTCAAATGTCGCAGCGGTATCGGCGGTTCCTTCAAGCGAAACCCTAAATGTTATCAGAAAAGAATGGAAATTTCCGCCTCAGTACACGAAACCGAGAGAAGTTTGGATTGAAAACTTAGATACTATTCAAGAGAAGAAAATCGGGCTGTTTGAACTTCACCCACAGGTGTATGGTGCACCCGCTAGAATAGACATCATTCACCGCAATGTTATATGGCAGAAAAAGTACAGATGGGTTTCCTGGGCTCATACCAAGACGCGGGCTGAGGTAAGGGGTGGTGGAAGAAAACCATGGCCTCAAAAAGGTTTGGGTAGGGCCAGACATGGTTCGATAAGATCTCCATTATTTCGTGGAGGTGGTATAGCCCATGGGCCCAGGTCGGGTAAAACCCACTTCTTTATGCTCCCCTTTCATGTAAGACTCTATGGCTTGACATCAACATTATCTGCAAAGTTGGCTCAAGACGACCTTCACATAGTAAAAGACTTAGAACTTCCCTCAGATGAGCCTGATTACTTAGCAGATCTGATTGAAGAAAGGAATTGGGGCCCTTCAGTGTTGATTGTAGATGAGTATGTATGCTTTTTTTATATCTTATAATTTAAACTACTTCAATTGAATATTATAATTATTAATGTACACTTTAATTTATATTTATAAATAACATGATAAATTATAATGATGAAAAATGTGTTGATACAGCATCACAGCCAATTTGTTTTTATTTAGTATACTTTTGTACCAACAGTGTATAAAATTGTAATGAGATCTATACTTCCAAGCACTTCAAAGTTATCTACTTGAGACAATATTTGAGAAAATAAGAAAAATTTTGAACAATTAAAATTATAAAGATGATGAGTGATACGTATAGATTTGTGCATATACAGTACTATATTGCAAAGGTGACAGAAATTATATTGAGATGCAATAATTATGTACTCATTTTAACCATAACTTTCACCAGCAAGGATACTTAGCAATTTACATAAAATTTCCAACAATTCACCCCTATCTAATTAATAATTTTATTTTCCAGTTGCGACATAGCTCCAAGAAATATAACAGTTGCCACAGACACCCTTGGTCATGTCAACATAATGCCTGTTTATGGTCTGAATGTGTACTCAATGCTGAAACACGACACATTGGTTCTAACGCAAGCTGCTGCAGAAAAGATTGAAGAGAGGATCCTGCACCATCTCCACTCAATTACAACAGACAAACAAGCAGCCTTCAAACTAGATCAAGTGTAAAATGTATTTATTTAGATATTATAAAGTTAGATGTTATACTTGTGTATTTAATGTTAAATTTGGTAGTCAATAATAAACATCAAAAGGCTAAGAATCACACTGAAGATTTCTGAATAAACATGGGGATCTATAGCTCACACATTATTTTTGTTCTAAATGCACATCTGGGTTTCAATGTGTATTTAGGCCTCATTGATAAATATAAATGCTTATGATAGGACATGTGTGCCTGTGTGGATGGTAGTATGTAATCAGCATATCATAAATAATGGGAAATGCTACACAACAATGTTACATTTTGTAATGAGTATCAATCAAGGAAAGAATTATTGAATAACACAGAAATTTTTCTATTAATTGTCATATGGCTTGTGGTACACTGCAATGTTGATATACCTTGCTATAGCAAGGTGAGGGCAAATTGATTGAATTAATGTTATACTCCATTCAATAACAGGTATTAAATGTCTAAAAGTAATTAATAAAATAGTATTTCCGCATTATTTTAATAGGACATCTTATTTAAACTTAATGGCTGATTTTATTTGTGTTCAGTAAACAATATATATTTTGCATCAACATTATTTATGCAGATCCAACCAAGAAGTATGACAGTTATAGATAAATAATAAGGTACTTATACAAGCAATTTAGCTGCTTTAAGAGGGATATAAATAGGTCCAGAATAAAACAAAATAATTAATAAAATAATGATTTACAGTAAGTTATTAATAACTTACACAATGTCACAATAAATTCATATAGTTGAGATTAAATTACAAAAACAAAGGCAATATTAATTTCTTGGCGTTCCATCTTTTTCTGAAGCCTGTGTACTAGGAACCTGAAAAAGTAATAACTTGTTTATTCTCTAGAATATATTTCAATGAAATTAATAAACTTATAATTTATGTTCATCAGAACACCTATCAATAAATTCACATGAAGGAGCATAAAATTTATGTAAAATGATTGTTTTAAGTAATTTCAAAATGATGACTGCCATTCACAGGAATTATGTTAAATTACGGCATTCTTGCATCATTATTTTTTTATACTCTGTCTGTTGAATAATATAATTTACAGTTCAGTTAATTGTTTTCTACCTTGAATGATTAAAATTACAGAGGATTTGAAACTTGCACAAGCAAACTCACACTAAAAACACACACATTTACAACCACTCCTTATATTTAATTAAAATTATTTTGCAACATAGCACTTAAATGGATTCATCAAGAAACAGACAACTATGTTGAGCAAGTGGCATGACTCACTATACTGATCATACAAATTATGAAACCGCATCACAATATAAATCCACACCAATAATGATTACTTTGTTACTTGAATTATTTGATGATACAAAAGGCTCACCTTGGTAACAGTATGTTTAGGCACATTTCCAGCCATCTTCTGCCGCACTCTCCATCTTAGCTCTGACCAGTCATTCTCCCCTGGTACATTGGGTTTATACTTAGCCCACAAAGATGTGTAGTAGTGATATAATGAAACAGGATCACATTTCTTTGTTGCTGGCTGCTTTTGAACTTTGATCACTGAAACACAGAAATTAAAGTTAAAAAGTCAAGATTTTTGAGTATGTATTAATTTGTACTTATATAAATCATAGTAGTAAAATCTGTATCAGCCCATATACATCACACTGCAGGGCACGGGCCTACTCTATAATCGAGAGTACGATTGAGAGTGGTTAGGCCATATAGTCCACCACGCTGGCCTAGTGTGGGTTGGCAGACTTACATACCATAGATTTTTTTTATAAATCGCTATTGTATGCATGTTTCCTCATGATGTTTTCCTTCACCGTTTTAGTGCGTGGTGATTGACTATCAATAAAAGTCAGAGGTGCCCTGGGATTAGAACCCGCAGTAAATACTTACAATTATTTGAAGCAACTGTGACTTTACTTTTATCCTTGGCACTTTCAGGTTTCTTCTCAACTCTGACACAGGAACAAGCCCTTCTAGATGGTTGTTCTTCTACTCTTAAGGCTCCTAGGTTGGGAGCAGAATGTATATTTCTTATATTTGGCACTGTACGTTTCCTTGTTCTCTGACAGTCTCTGCTACATGGTACTATTACGTCTTCACTTTTAGACTTAACCCTTGAAGAATATGTACTTGCACTATGTAATCGCTTTGACCACTGCACTTCATGTTCCTCTTGTTTAATACGATTCTTATTTCTATTCTCTAAATCGTACTTTATAAGCTTTTTCAAGTCTGAAATCAATAGTTTCATAATATTCAGTATCTTTATTATTGCATTTTAAACAAGGTATTTAGTAAGTAATTATAAAAATAGAGAAGACATGGACCTAGTAATTGCAACTGAATCTGGATAAGGTTAGTAACTTTGAAGTTCTTATTACGCTCAATTTAATATTTTTACAGTTTATGGAAATATACATATTATCGGAGCTACAGACAATTTAGTTTCGTCTAATGCGGTGGTATTTACGTCCATGGTTACATACCTGTTATAAAATATTTAAGAACTTCGCCACTAATATTTTGAATACCTAAATTATTCAAATATCGCAGTACTTCACGCGCATCTAACTCAGAAGTTATTTGGTAGTAATCACCATCCATCGTGAATTTACTTACAGGTTAATATATTATATCACTAGCTAAACAAAAACTTATTGTATTTTATAACGTTCAAAAGCTTTAACTTAAGTTTGAAAGTTTTGAAACGTTGCTTCCCTACATTTCAGTTTGATTGTAATTTGAGTTGTTGACATATTTTAAAAATAATGACAGATGACAGGCGTCCTCTATTTTCTTTCTAAAAGAGTAATGACAAAGAAAAAAACCATCCAGCCTAAGATTGAATCCTGAAATAATTTTCGCATTTTAAAAACATATTTTTTATGATTTCAATACAATATATGGTTCTTTAATGCAATTGAGATTACGCGTTTATTTTACAATAACCCACATCAATTTAAAGATGTAAAATAAATCTCGTGACAAAGAACAATTTAGTTTAAATATTAACTTATTATTATCAAACATCATAACAGCTTCCGTGGTGTAGTTGGTAATGAGTTGGTACTTGGTTAGAAGCCAACTGTGAAACCGAGGGTTCGATATCCACAATGGCACAGCTGGTTCGACCTTATTACATAGTCGAGTGAAATACAGTTTACTATAATAGTCGAATAAACACATTATCCTAATTTAATCTTTAACTTATTTTTTTGTTTGTTTGGACTTAGAAAGAATTAAGAAACGTAAAACCCTACACCTGCAAATACAAGATGTAAATAAACGTAATGATTCTTCTAAAATGTATTCGAGGGAATAGACTAATAGTTTTGACATTTAATTTTGATGCTCATGCTCCATTCCATGGGCATAGCCTCGGTCAACTTAAACATCAGTGTCTGTTTCCAAATACAACATAACCTTGGTGTCCAGACATTCTGCCAATTAATAATGTAACCTATTACCATATAAGAATAATTTCCTCGCAATTCTAAATAAAAATAACTGGTTGAATGTCTCCTAAATTAAATAACCATAGTTTTAATAAGGTAAACTATACAAAATCGGTGGTTATTTTGGTGTACAAGTCGATGGAAAAATTCTTTCGCTGAGTAGTGGATGTTTCCTGCTTTAATATTTCTGCATAGTAATTACAGTATCTTCGAGATGTGAAAAAATATAGAAGTAAAATACGTAGAACATATGCTGTACAATTTTTATTTACTCGATTTGATAAATTGTGTGTACGCAATCAGCTGATGACGATTGTGAATGTGAACGATGAATGAATGATTTCGTAATTATTTTAAATGGCGGGAAAAATTAAATCTCTAGGAACGTTTCTAATAAATCTCGTTTTGCAACAGATAGTTAAATAGCAAAACTCAAGATAGTACAAATAACGCGGAGCATACAATGCGTTATCAAGATTATCATAACGTTTTAGAGAGACATGTTGACTTCCAAAATTCTAAATGATTAGTAAAGGATGGATACCTATTCTTTTTAAACAATTTCAATACTATTGTACCATTATAAGCGCGGACGAAAAACCACTGCTGATACTTGTATCTGGTTAAAACGAATTTAGTGTAAGTACTGTTGTATAGGTATTTATTTATGTAGTATTTGCTTACAGTTGTTATCACACAATAGCGCCTCATCGCCCGATGCTAAAACGATTCATTACCGCTGCAGTCCCCGCTAAACGTACACGATGGCGACTAAATACGAGAGCAACCCGTCTATAGCTAATTTTGTTGAATATCTCAGAATACCCAGCGTCCAACCGAATATCAACTACGGTGAGTAACTTTCCATTGAATTAAATAGTATACAAATTGGATCGCGCCTCGAAATAGCGTCGTTAATTGCAGTATTATTTCTTTTTTAATCTTAATAATCTATATCATGATTTTACTTATCTTTGCATTATTTGTTTTGGTTAAATCGTTGATCTTTTATGGTTGTTATTTTTGTCTGTACAATTAAAAAAAATGTATTTGCTTTGCTTTCATATATGTATGTGATTTATAAGTTTCTGTAAAGTGATACTGTTGTCTCTTCAATTATAAGTTTTATTTGTCCTTATATTTGTGCCCTATTTTGTCTCATGCATGGAATAAACTGAGACCTTAGAGTATTTATAATATAGGGGGGGCGCTGTCGTACATTTGCATCTTCAAAAACGTAGATATTTTCTGGTTCGTAATGTTGGTAGCGCTCCTATATTATTGAAAATTGAACAAATTATTTAATAACAAATTGAATTAAATTCCGTTGTTAATCGAAAGTATATTTATTTATTGTTCGTCTAAAACGAGTGTGAGTGGAATTAAATAGCCCCTAAACTATTTTTTTATGTTTTTCTTTTCCAAGTAATTCGTTCATGTTTGAAAACCTGTCAAATATCAGCCAATAGAAAGGCAAAAAAGGTGGCCCGGCACAACAATTTTTATATACGTTTTTGAAGTACCAGCGCTCCCTCTACATTATTTTTGGCATTCTTCCACGAGATTAAACTGAATGTTTTTTATGAGTTAGGTGTTGACCAACTACTTTTTATTTTCTTATGCTTATTTGAAGGGGCCACAGATTTATGAATGATTTTTTATACCTAATCCTTATTCGATATTAATAAAATTAATTATATAATAATTATTATAGAAGTTCAATATAATATCCAGGCCATTTTATAAAGACACTCATTCTAATATTTCGTAATATTTCACTTTTTCATCATTTTCATGTTCATTTAGCAGTCTTGATATACCTGTATCTACTATACAGGGTATATCAAGACTGCTAACGAAAATGAACCTGGGTGGTAGTTTTAACGACTACAGTCACAAAGCAACTAAAAGTATTGGATTTTTTAATTATTTTTTTCCTATTGTCGTATTGGGTGGTAAATACATAGATTCTTCTAAAGTAATAGTGTACACCCTTTTATTTTTAACAACACTGTGGCACGCCATGTTCTAAGTTATTATTTTAGCAAAAACTATGGATTTGCCACCCAAACTCGACGATTGTAGTCACTAAAACTACCACCCGGCTTTGTTTTCGGTAGCACTCTTGATATACCCTGTATTTACGACTACAAACTTACACACATGTGAGACAATACTCAAAACTTGTGATAAATGATCAACTTAAGATTAACGAATATTTCAATAGTCTTTTGTGTATTTTAATTCACTACACGTACTCCTACCTGCCGCACTAGGCCAGCGTGGTTGACAATGGCTTAAGCCGATTCAGTCGGATTCTCGATTATAGAGGATTCCAGACGACTGGTCTGCTGAAACTGCACCAAACGGAGGCTTATTTCGTTTGACTCGATTATTATTCTAATTAGCTCACCCCGCCTAGCATTCTGTGGTAAAGTAAGCCCGCTGAGTTTGTTTCGCCGAGTCTTCTCAAGCACGGCCGCTTCGGGGTCAGTAATTATAGGATGCCTGATGGATCGGAAATACCATAATCAACCATCTAGGACCTACACCCAAAATCAAGTCCACTGAGTTTAGCTCGTTGGATTTTCTCAGAACTGGCTTACGCCGCTTAAGATCCGAAAGAAATGTTAGCCCATTTAGTTTGTTTTGCAGGGTCCTCTCACGTCGGGGGTAATTATAGAATATTACATGAGTCGTAATTCTCCATGACATGTGTCCATATAAAATGTAAAGTTATAGGAAATTCCATGTACCTATTTCTTGTAATATAGATAAATATAGTATATTATATATAAGCACGATCTAATATCCAGCTTAATAAAGATCATGATCACTATTGATCTATGTTTGAAATTCTCTTTTATATTCGGGGATTTAAGTGCCCTTATTTAGAAATGAGATAAATAAAAATATTTCATTTTATAAGTAATTTTGTTATAAATAAATTTAATATTTTTTTTTATAATAGATTTAAACATTACGAGGAAACCTAAATACCATAGCGATTTGTAAGAATGGTCCGTAAAGTCTGCCAACCCGCACTAGGCCAGCGTGGTGGAATATATGGCCTAACCACTTTCGATCGTCCGATCGATTATAGAGGAGGCCCGCCAGTGGGACATATATGGGCTGAAACAGTGCAGTACCGTTCTTAATATACTCGAAACAACAAGATTAAATACTTCTAATTTATTTGACGCATGTCTTATAGAATTTCTATTCTTAGTGGCCTGATCACAAATATGATATTTTGGGCTGAAATAATGAAGAAGTTCAGTACAAATTCTCACAATAAGTATCGTACTCGTATTTAATCTTCAGATTTTTTTTCTAAGCTAGTTAGCTGGTTCTCATCTGTATAGGGTACCTATGCCTTGTTTGTCGTAAGATGGCATTGTCTAATAAAGTAGATCCTAATTGAATGCAATCCGAAAACATACAATAGAATATAGGTCACAGGAGAAATAAACAATTTGCTGCACGCAACCAGGATATAGGACATTTTCATTGGCGTACGAGGGGTCCCTGCAATTTATCCACCCTACTCAATGAAATATAATTGAGTAATGTAGTTCTAAGTACCGCGCTGCATTCCGAAATCGCCATAATATGGAGTGAATTTAGTCCATATATTTAATGCAATGGTTAAATTTTTATCAACCCGATATTTTGTATTTCGCCTGATGGTGAGAACAGTGCTGGCGTAAACGGAACTCGGAATGCAAAACTCTTGCGCTCTATCAAAATCAGTCTAAAGACTTATTAAACTAAAGACCGGTGATGTAATAATAATTAATGCAAATTATTAACATGCGGGACTCAGGGTAAGCCGATCAAAAACAGAGCACTCACACACTCACAAAAATTCCAAGAATATGGCAACAATCTATTACCCTGACAATACACCAGTTCCCAAAGTAACAGAACTTAAATATTTAGGTTCTGTTATTTCCAATAATGCAGGTATGGAAGCAGACGTTGCACATAGAGTGAGTGTTGCCTGGCAGAAATGGCGATCTTTGACTGGAGTGCTATGTGATCCTAAAATGCCTATTCGTACAAAAGGCAAAGTTTACAAAATGGCGGTAAGACCCGCGATGCTATACGGAGCAGAATGCTGGACGGTAAAAGATACGCATGTACAAAGGCTGCATACGACAGAAACGAAAATGTTACGATGGTCGGGAGGAGTGACAAGACTGGACAAAATCCGAAATGAATATATCCGAGGTAGCTTCAAGGTAGCCCCTGTGCCCGAAAAACTTCTGGAGAGACGCCTGAGGTGGTTTGGTCATGTTATGCGCCGAAACGAAAATCATGTGGTTAGAAAAGCGATGAGCCTTTTTGAACACAAAAGAGGGAGAGGTCGACCTCCCTCTACCTGGTGGACCAGTATGAGAAAAACCATGATCACAAATAATGTTCCTGATCTGACAACCCAAGATAGAACCACTTGGCGCAGACATATTAGGAGAGCCGACCCCACATAAAGTGGGAAAGTGCAAAGAAGAAGAAGAAGATTAACACAAACTAGCATTAGCATAAACGTTTTTTTCTTGTGTTCACAAGTTTACTGAAAATTGTAAACCATAGTTGTGGAGAGCTGTTGGTACCGCTGCAACACAATAAGTCAACCCGAGCGGTATCGGCAGGGAGATACGTTGTACCAAGGGTCCACAATTACTACGGAGACAGGACACTACGTAAGCGATTACCCTACTTGGTAAATGGTCTCCCCTCCGAAATCGCAGCACGAATTAATAAAAAAAAAATAACATTAAAATTATCAAAAAGTATCTGCTGTCAACATTATAATTAGGCACTAGCAACTAGCAATATATGTAAAACACCACTATGTACTCACAGACAAACCAAGAAATTGGTTTTGTGAGACTAATTGTATTTTTTTGTTATTACTCTTAAATATAATAATAAATGAAAAAAAAAAACTTTAACATCATCTTAATTGAATTTTAACAATAACATTGTACCTACCGTCTTAGGCTTACTTAAGTAAAATATATTGTGAGCATGTCCACACTGAAATTGAATCCAAAGTAAAAAGTAGCTACAACAGTTAACTTACAATGAGATAGACGACATACCTAGGTAATAATACAATATGCTAAGTAGTACCTTAATTTTTCATTGCTCTAGATATCTATTAATGATCGGATGAACTTGATCAGAAAAATTGCATTAATATATATTATATATATTAAAATCTAGTATATTTTAAAGTAGAGTCGAATGTCTATATTAAATAGGATTTGAACCTCGAATGGTACACACAAATGTCTAAAAAATATACCTATCACACACAATACAATCACGGTTGCCTTTATCGCTCTCTTCATGCAAATCCAGAGCTGATAGAATTACATAAATTACTTAATATACATATTTTTTTATGTGAACAGCAAAGTCTTACAAATGGTGCATGACAATTTAACAAAATTGGTCATAAATTAAAACAAAGGCCCATTGCAAATACCACAAAATTACAGGCCCGTGTTCTATACTTCCGCCACAAATACATATTTGTGACAGCAGAGTAGGAAAGCGTAGTCTGTGATCCATAGAGAAGTATCTGTGGTCGAGGGATGCTCATCCTTCATTGCTCACGACAAAACCGTATGAGGATCCTATGATCAATTTATCAATTGATTGTCTCTTTTCAGATGGATGTGTTAGTTTCCTAACGAGACAGGCCAAAGAAATCGGTCTAGCGGTAAAAGTATATGAGGTAGTGCCTCGGAAGCCCATAGTTGTGTTAACATGGCCGGGCAAGAACCAGTCGCTGCCTTCTATCCTGCTCAATTCTCATATGGACGTGGTGCCGGTGTTTGAAGTAAGTTTCCGAAGTATTATATACGTTATCTTGTGTCCATATAATTAATGGTTGATAAATCTGGAATCATGACGAAAGTGAATGGTGATAGTAACACTCTCCAAACAATGTATGTTGTATCTTAATGTGAATATTTAAATTTTAGGCAGAGTCAAACAACGCCGATTTAGACATATTTTTTCACTTTCACAAGGTTATCTATTAGTTGTTATTCTGTCTGGTACGAGTTCATTTTTTTTAATATGCTGGTGAAATACTTAATTGACAGATATATAATAAATTGCAATGCAAGTGACTGCTCAACACAGTTATAAGCTGACGACATATACTTAAAACGTTTCATTTACTTTTCTATGATACCTCTCATGGCATCTCTATATATAATTATGTATTAAAAAAGTTAAAACAAACGATAAAATATAAGACAGTTTGTAATGTGTTACGTAACTGCGGCTAATGAAAGCAATTCTTATGAAATAAATCTTTTGTCGACTCCCACGATGGTGCATGCAAGCAGCGACATAATTGAAAGTCACCTTGGACTACTGTTCTAAAGGTTCGGTACGACCGGGATGGTACCACCATCGCATAAAAACCTACGTAATGCGACGGCTCTACTGTCCGTGATATTACCGGAGACCTAATTTTTCCTCTTTTCTCCTCCTGTCCTTTTTTTATTTTCTTTCCTCTCCCACTTTAAGACCGACACCGCACGGTCTAAGTGTTAATCTTTTTTGTATATGAGTACAATAACTGGGATGTGCACTTAAGTATGCATCATTTTTATTGTTTAAAATGAATTATATTTGATATCCATAAGGATATTATGTTGATTTCGAATTTGCTACAATATTTCCGGACCGATATATTTTATCTTAATACTATTTATCTCAAAAGCAACATTCACGTGTTCCTGGTGTTTCTATATTAAACAGGGCCGTAACTAGAAGTCAGTAAACTAGACGACTAAAGATACTGCAATGTAAGTCTGCTGTATAGTAATAACTTTTGTATCCACATTTTACGTAAGTAAAAGGTATGAGCATCCGCTCATATCTGCCATTAATTTGATAACGTAAGTCATTACTTTTTTCTGTCAGTTAAAATTTTAATTAAAACTATATATATAGTTTAGGTCTTTCTTCTCTCTGTAAGATTGCATATTTAAGTGTATACTTATGTATAATAAAATGTTCTTCACAAGGGATAATTGTTCGTGAGCACGAAAATTTACATAGCGTTGCGGAGACTTCAAAGAATTGGTGCAAATAGATACCTCTGTGGTCATTGCTTTACGTGTTGTCATATAATAGAGTTATCTAAGCTTTCAGTAGTTCATGTTTATCTAATCTTTAACAAAATGACGCGGAATGAGTTCTCAGGTAAAATCTAATTTCTAGTTACATGGTACAACTGAATAATGTATCTTTATATCCAACTTGTATCGTGATTAAATATAAAAATAAGACAATCGAATCTCCATATAGCATTTCGTGAAAACAGTTATAAGTAAACGAAACCATACCACGAATAAGTACCTACAATGATATATATACTGAGCCAATTGCTAAACTGCCTACCCAAGTAAGCTTCGGGGTAAAGACAGATGGAAGACTAAACCCGCCAAACAGCAGTGTAAATGCACTGTTGTGTTTCGGATTGAAGGAATTTCTAGCGAGAGTAACTACTGAACATATTGAGACTACATCTTATGTCTCAGGATAGCGAGCGCAGTGATTTGCAAAGTATTGCTTTGTGATTCAAGGTGTTTAATTTTACTACTGTTCATGAGCAGCCGTAAAGCTTACCATCAGGCGAATGGCACGTTCGTCTCACCATTCATTGCAATAAAAAAACAGTCATTGTTCTATAGTCCTTAATTGCGGCCCATGGGCCACCCAATCGGTCTCAAATCCACTCAAGATTGCATATCACACTAAAGATAAATATGTCAAGACAGGATCTTAGACAGATAGTAAAATTTTACAAATTTATATTTAGTTACCAGGTATAAGTATAGTCCCTAGAAATCAAATTTACAACTCGTTTTCCTTATTTGTTTTAATGAAACATGTATATTTTTCACTGAAATAAGGAGGAAAGACTTAATAATGCGAAAAAGTTGAATCGGTTTTTTTTTCTGTCAATATGAACATATTTTCCCAAATTTACTAACGTTGAAATCAGAACCAATTATTAGGTTAGCTGTACGATATGCTTTAGCCGTTCGTGAAAAATCAAATGGTATTGTTCTCTAGATGAGTTTGTTCATATCATATCTTTGTTAAAATGACGATGTCTAACATCTTATTTATTATACCTACATCATATATGGATATAAATATATTATATACGAGTATGGAATTGTCATAAGTACTTAATTTATTGGTGTTATCGTCAAATTATAATAATAATTATCTATCCATTATCACCTTGGATCAGGAATTCCTAGTCTAACGTATTTTATTTATTTATGCTTTATATACAGAGTTATATACAGGCGCACTTAATGCCAGAGGCATTCTCTACCAATCGTCTGCAGAGAGTGAATTAGTAGGCGCATAAATTCAAGAAAATCGAATTTTCAAAATGTAGGAATAAATATATACAAAATATATACATATCAAAATACATGTATATAATACACACATAAAATCAAAACAGGAAAAATACGTTTAAAGTGACTGCCAATTTATTGAGTAAATTATGACGAACCTTCAATGCAAACGACATTCAATGAAAACGAGTCCGGACACCCTAATGTCAAATTAATAACACTCTTTCGTCTCAATAAATTAATAACGCTTTTTCAGGACCTTATTAAAAAAAATTGCGAGTATGTAGCCATTGCAACCACATATGCAGTTTATAATCGTCTTTAACATTTGCCAAAAAAATGTAAAGTTGCAAAAAAATCGAATAACGAAAGGTCGTGGCCGTTCCTGGCATAATTCTCTCTCAGGTCTATTCAATCGAACGTTGAAATCGTAAAGATCGCTGGAAACTGTAAATGATGACAAACCATTATAAAACATCTACAAATTAAATATTAGTACCTACTAAAAGTAATCTCTGTTTGAAGCGATTCTTTAGGCTCTGTCGTTTAATAATTCCACTTTGATATATGATCCGGGTTATCAAATGATAATAAAGATTGCTAAATAAGCAGACATAATGTTTAAATGACATAGTGACTAGACCAGAATATTATTTTCAATTGCCACAATTTATGGTTTTCTTGGAAGTGGTAGCCACGCTGTTGTCAGTCAGGACTCAGCATGAATGGGCAGGCTGGGGCGGTACCACTGTCCCACAGGAAAATTATGTGATGTGACAGTATTACTGTCACGTTTCGTTCAGTGCGTAAGATTGCCGGATGACCAAATAACCTGTTCCTCTTCCCATCTTTTTCCCTTAACGCTCCCCTCCCGATTTGATGGACCGGCAATGCATCTGTGTCAAAACGTTGTGAATGTCATAAGTGGCAGTGATACCTTACCATCAGGTGACCCATTTTCTAGTTTATGGGAACTATGTAATTTTAAAAACTATCATTGAAAAAATTGCATGCAAATTATTATGCACGCAGCAAGCGAGTTGAATACTAAAGTTCACAAACTTTTTCAGCTCGTTATATTTAAGTACATAGAATCCTTCAATCAATATAGTTAGCCAGGTGATGTACAAGTTTGCAATTAAAGTTTTCAAAATTACATTTAATCAAACAAAAGACCACTTAACTCCATAATGACATAAGATCAATAAGTTTTACATATACCATGGAATATTCCATTTTGTCATTTGATACTTCGATGCCAGCGAGATTCACTTCGATATTTACATGTGATCCACTAATAACTGAAAAATATAGTAATAAAAATGATATATCAATTTTATTAATTACAGAACAGTTGGACATATCCGCCATTCAGCGGACACATTGACAAAGACGGCAAGATCTTCGCCCGTGGTTCTCAAGACATGAAATGTGTTGGTATCCAATACCTAGAGGCCATAAGGAAGATGAAATCCTCTGGTGTTCAACTGAAGCGTACTTTACATGTGTCGTTTGTTCCTGGTATGTTCAAATTATCTATATCTAATTGCAAAAAGTGCGTGGTGGTCTGTTGGTAACGGACCACACGCATCTGCCAATGTTCACGACTGTCGCGGGTTCAAATCCCAAGGCATACTTACGAGTTTTCGGCGCGACATGTGTAATGGTCATTAATAACCATGCACTATACCGGTGAAGGAAAACATCGTGAGGACTATACCAAAGCGATTTGTAAGAGTTCATATGGTATGTAAAGCCCGCCAACCCGAAATTAGGTCAGCATGGTAGTCTATATGGCCTAACACCTCTCACTCGTACTCTTGATTGTAGAGGAGGCCCGTGCCCTGCAGTGGGACATATAAATACTGATACGGAGAATTGCAATATAAATCACTAAATCGTAATGGAAACAACTTTAGTAAACACTATAAAAGTCCACTTGTTTTTTAAAACATCATATCTTAAATAACATACAAGGCGAAATGTGGGTGTCCAGGCACCTCTGCCTACTGCCTCTGGGAAAAAGGTGTGAATTTATGTATGTTTGCATATCTTAGAAAAACAGCTGGTTTAGAAAATCTATTGCAAAAACGGTTTGAATAAACATTTACCTTGAAATTTCACAAACAAACAATTGTCATTTTGTCACAGATGAAGAGATCGGAGGTCACGATGGCATGGAAAAGTTCGTGGAGACCAAAGATTTTAAAGCGCTGAATGTTGGCTTCGCTTTGGATGAAGGAATGGCGTCGCCTAACGAAGATTACATTATATTTAATGGGGAAAGGAGCATTTGGCGTAAGTTACCATTAGAATTATACTATGTAGTTACGTAGTTTACTGGTGGTGGGTCTCTCATATGTGAGAGGCCGCCTGGGTAGTACCACCGCACTGTCTATTACTCTCGCCAAACAGCAGTGTCAATACACTGTTGTGTTTCGGTTAGAAGGACATTGTAGCCAGAGTAACTACTGGATATATAGAGACTTAACATCTTTTGCCTCAGGATGGCAAGCGCAGTGGAATGCCAAGCATTGCTTTGTAATTCATGGTGTTTGGTTTTACCACTGTCCAAGAGCGGTCATATCGCTTACCATCAGGTGAATGGCCTGCTCGTTTTCATTGAAATAAAAACGTTGCTTATATTACCCAACTTATAACTCAACCTTAGGAATATTAAATTTAGTTTAATCATCCCATGTTAGAAGACCCTATGACGCAAAGGATCAATTGTAAATAAATCTGTATACCTTATTTTATAGTTTTTATTGTAATTAATGATGAGATGAGCGTGCCATTCGCCTGATGGTAAGCGATACGACCGCTCATGAACAGTAGCAATGCTTGGCATTCCACTGCGCTCGCCATCCTGCGACGATACTACGTGTCAATATATTCAGTACTTACTTTGGCTCAAATGACCTTTAAATTGAAACAGAATAGTGCGATTGCATTGCTATTTGGTGGCTTCTCTCATATGAGAGACCTGCCACCAGTAAAACTACATCGATTTCATTAATTTTGTTGTTTTGTTCCGCACATATTGGGTTGTGGAGATGTTGTAATCAACAACATTAATTACCTACCCAAGCGGCCTCTCACATATTATGAGGGACCTAGTACCTACCACCAGTAAACACTTTTATTAATAAAACCTCGCATAATTTTATAAGATTGTATTGTTTATGTATGTATGTCATTAAATTGAACTCAAAAGGTCAATATATCAAGTACTGAATAATAAACGTATATTTCCAGAGATTCACGTTCATTGCACCGGTCAACCAGGACACGGGTCATTGCTGTTGCCAAATACTGCTGGTGAAAAGGTTATAAATCCTTTGTATTTATTTAACTATATTGTACCCTATTTCGATAAGAATAAGATTGTAAATGCATTAACTAGGGTTTCATTTAAAATGTTTTTTTTCTTTTAGATAAGATACATCATAAATAAGTTCATGGATATGAGAGAGGAACAAAAGAAGATTCTAGAAAGCAATCCTAAACTCACTATTGGTGATGTGACAACAATTAACTTAACTCAGCTGTTTGTAAGTATTGAAATTCCTATGCGTAATGCAAATGACGAATTTGTAATGCGGTAGGTATTATGTTATTTTAGTCAATTCGTGCGTAAACTTGTAAGCTTATTTACCTGCTATAAGTCATTTCGTACGTGCCACTTTGAAACCGCTATTTATCTTGAATTCTATTGAAATAGCTTGAATCATTGTATTTCAAATTTCAATTTAAGGCAATGTGAGTTATAATAAAATAGCTTTTACAATCCTTTTTATTCGGCGCTAGGTTAATAGGCTATTTGGCTGTATAAACAATATTGACTTATTTGTTTCCATCCGTGTAGATTATTTAATTTTACAACAAATGTCATAATCATACATTAAAAATATTGTACATTTTGGCTAAAAACCACAATTACAATTTAATTTATTTTGAGTTCGCGCCATGTGGTCGTAAACGATTTTGATTGGCTATGACGTCACGCATTAGCATGTACTCACGTACAGGAAATGAATGGGATTGATAACGGCATAGATACAAATTAAATATTAAAAATACTTTTATAACGCATTATTTGTCATTTATACCCGTGAATTAATAATATTAACATGTCCAATGTAATAAAATGCGAAGAGAGAAAAATAATTCTCATTTTTTTGACAAAAACGCATTCAGACGATTGATTCTGATCTATTGTTGATTTGAGAATGAGTGACATATGCGAACGAATCTGTGGAACGGATGTTTACGAACGGTAGTGCGATTCACGTAACTTTTTGACGCGCCGATCAAGTTGCGGTGCGGTTACAATTAAGTTTACGCTTTGGTACAAAATGGTATTCTTGTAAGTGTTTAGCTGCGCGTGAACTGCGCGTGAGCTGCGCGTCTACTGTACGTCAGATGTATGAAATTTGTTTGAGATTGACATATACGCGCAGCAGTAGAATACGCTAAAACGTTTGCGTGACGCGAACTTGACGCGAGCGTATTTGTCAAAATTACGTGAATACGAAAAGGGCTGTTTTGACCGAAACTTAACCGCAACTGCACTGCAGCTGAACTTATTTTAATACGTGAATCGCCCTACTGGACGCCATATTGTTCGACAGAGCGTTTTGACAGTGAAATTATTCAGTGTATTTTGTAAATTTATTTTTAAATAATATAGATATAATAATTAAAAATAACCTTGTTTTGTAAGGTCTATAGACCCCACTTCATAATGTGACATGGTTTCCAGAAACTAGTCAAATAGCCTATTCTTTTGAATTCTACGACGACATGTATAAAATATACGTTCCACTGAACAGGCCTAGTACCATTGGGACGGGTTAGGCCATATAGTCCACCACGCTGGCCTCATGCGGGTTGGCAAACTTTGACATGCCATAGAAATTCTTACAAATCGCTATGGCATGCAGGTATCCTCACGATGTTTTCCTTCACCGTTATAGTGCTTGGTAATTGACTATTAATAAACATATGACTCCGAAAAGTCAGAGATGTGCCCTGGGGTTTGAACCCCGACCACCGGGAACATGTAGGCAGTCGCTGGTCCTTTACCAACAGGCCACCACGCACTTAGAATAAATAAATAACACCCAACAGTCACATGCATAGTCCTGACCCCACACTAACATCGAGTCTTGTGTCGTGGGTATCAAGAACTACGAGAGACTTTTGGGTCTGACAAACACCCAGACACTCGAAAGAAATATTTGTGGGCCGCACAAACATATCTCTCGGTGCGGGAATCGAACCCGCGGCCTCTCGTTCACAGGCGGCGTCTAACCGACTGCGCCGGGAAGACTGTCAAAAAACTTGTATAAAAAAACAATAAATAATAATTATATTTCCGATTCCTACATCTTCATGACCACACAAATATGTTTGTTTATATGTCCCTTATAGGGTGGAGTGCAATCTAACGTGGTGCCAGAGAAATTGACCGCAGTATTTGACATCCGCCTGGCTGTTACCGTCGACCACACGAAATTTGAAGCTATGGTGCGTTATTACTTTTAATTATTGCAATAATACACAATATGTATTAAGACAAAATATCATCATATACATTGGAATTTTAATTTTATAATGAAAGCTTTGACTACCGAAGTAACTACAGACAGACCATTGTCCCACGGAAAATCTACATTATAAAAAATAAATATACTAAACAGTCATATACATAGTCTAAAATCGAGTCTTGTATTGCGGACTTAAAAAACTATGAGAGACTTTTCGGTCGAACGAACACCCATACCCGACACCAATACCTGTGTATAATACAAACATTTGTTTCGGTGCGGGGATCGAACTCGTGGCCTCTCGTTTCATACCCAGCGTCTAACTAACCACTATTAATTCTGGGCCTAGAGTCACTATTTTAGTATGATACTTAATATGTAGATTATATTCGTATAATATAGGTTATATTAGGATTATGTGTGTGACTGCTGGATATTTTTGATTAAATTATTTTTTGTCAGATTAACCAATGGTGCAAGGAGGCGGGCGAGGGAGTGACAATGGAATACGAACAGAAAAACCCCTTCGTGGAAATCACTAAACTAGACTCCACAAACCCATACTGGGTTGCTTTTAAGGCAGCTACTGATGATCTGTAAGTTAAAATTTTTGAGAGACTAAGGGCCTCGTGCGCCGTCTTTTAGTAAACCATTGATTAGTTACTTAATTAATCAATGGTTAATTGATTCGTTTAACCTTAGATTATATACATGACGAGTATATAATCTAAGAGTTTAACGTTAATTGGCAAGTAAAAGTGCTGAGTACCTTCTGCCGATTATACAAGTGAAATTAAAGTAGCAAGTAACAACGCGCTGGGAAGTGAATGACATATGAAATAGAACGAATCATTCGTTCAATATTCCGTCAATTGCCCCGTTTCCCGCTGAAGTGTATTGTTTATTTAAAATCTCAGTTTAAAATATTAGAACGAGTCACCATCAAGTAATCAGTGACCAGTTGATTAGGGTAATCATGGTATTAGACCTTTTGTCCATGACACGTTATTTTTTTTCACCGCACGGCGAGATAGCCGTATAATTATCAAAACGTGCAAGCTTGTACATGGCACAGGGGGGTTACTCTACAATAACGATACGAACTTCGAATGTTCGGATGCTCGGTTCCAGAGTAAGATATAAGTTTTCCACTTTTAAAAATCAATACTATTGTATATTATACTTATCATTTTCTCCGAACTTAGTCTATGGTTACGACGTACGATAGAGGATTCCAACATTTTGTGGAGTATCTAGGCACATAAGTGAAATTTTACGTACGGCGTCCGAACACTCGTAGTTCTTATCGCTTTTATAGAGTAATCCCCCAGCAAAGCTACGTCGCGGCGTCACCGCCGTTTACATGGACAAGCTCTCATACGGCCTTTTTCAATAATACATATATTGACAGTTAAGCGGTAAAAATTATCGCTGATAATTACGTGTCTTCTATCTTTGTTTAACCGATGTTTCGATAACAAAAACGAAACTAGGTTAAACAACGCTGAACATAGTTATCCATATAACACTGACAACCGTGCCTATGGCCACCGCGAATTTACCGTAGATTTTTATACTAAAATACCGTGTGTGGACAAGAAGGCTTAGTGTTACTTGAGTGTCGTGAAATTGACACTTGATGTTACCGATGACTTTAACTGATGACTGGAAGCTGTACTTGAGGGTGGTCAACGAGGCCCTAATAATAATTTAAAATTTTAGTCAAAATTAAAATATTGTTTATTAAATAGTCTTAAGATATTTTGAATCGTTAACTACTGCAACTACCGCTTTGGAACATGTTTTAGCTGTAAAGAAGTAACGGCGTACAAAAACCCCACAGCAAAAGCAATTTTCTTTTTATAAAAAATAGTTATATTTCAATGTTGTAAAGGTCTACCATTTGGTAGCCCTTTACAGTTGATGATAATTATTGTTTTAGAAAGAGACCAAGGAAATAATGGCATATACTTATCTTTCCCAATGGGCAAATCATAATTCTAGTCAGACACATTTAATGATCGATTAACGAAAAAATAATTGTATCTCTCCATTCGGAATTTGGTGACCTACTTCTATCCGTACGCTGAGATAAGTATGTCATTATGTCAGCTGATGTACTAGCGCAATCAGAGACATTTAATGTACATGTATCCCTTGATATGGCTATTAATTAATAAAATCTCTTCAACCGAAAAATTAAAACAATATTAAAGGTACACTGCGTATACTTAACTATTAACGTAACTTCCTAAATTAGAAAAGTAATTTAAATACTGGTACTGGTTACTGGTGGTATGTGTCTCAAATGTGAGAGGCTATCTGGGTAGGTACCACCGCAATGTCTGTTGCTCCCGTCAAACAATAGTGTAAATGCACTGTTGTGTTTCTGATTGAAGGGCATTGTAGCCAGAGTAACTACTGGATATATTGAGACTTAACATCTTATGTCGGATGACAGGATGGCGAGCGCAGCGAAATGTGTATATTGTTTGGTGTTGCTACTGTTTATGAGTGGTCGTATCGCTTGCCATCAGGAGAACGGCATGCTCGTCTCGCTATTAATTGTAATAAAAAAATTGACAATCCCTATCTTGTATCGGTAATCATAATTTTTATGATCCTAGTAAGCTGAAGTTGGACTGCCGTATCTTCCCTGGCGGTACGGACAGCAGGTACATTCGCAAGGTTGGCATCCCCGCCATCGGCTTCTCTCCCATGAACCACACGCCCGTGTTGCTACACGACCACGACGAGTTCCTACACGCGGACGTGTTCCTCAAGGGCATCGACATCTACGTCAAACTCATCGCCGCTGTCGCTAACGTCTAATGGTTGTGCTCACATGGAAGTATTCAACTGGAATGCTGACTTGACATAACAAAATTTAACTTTAGCTTTCAGATATAAAGTTCGTTTTTAATTGTCAATATCGTTGTCGACTATTCTCTTTCAGTGCGTATTTTACAGCAAAAGTCAGCATTCCAGTTATTTAATTTTTTCCATGGTTCATACATTTAAGTTACAAATTCTATTATAGATAAAATTAACAACAATTTATCATATGCATAGGTATAAATGTGTAGACGTCTGTCGTTTTAATCCAGTTGTATTCATCGTATGTGGTTCTATTACTATCATTCTTAACTACCTATTTCACTGCCAAAACATATTTGCATTCGCTTTTGAATAGTAAAATAACCTTCGTATAAATATAGCTAGTTGAAATTTATTGATTTTTCAAGACTTTTGGGTATTAGAAATAAAAAAAATACAAATTTATTATATTAATATTATGGTGCGTGACAGCCTGTTGGTAACGGATCAGATGCGGCTGCCAACATATTTACGCTGGTTGTGGGTTGAAATCCCAGGGCCAACCTCTAATTTTTCAAAATACACCCGATTAATAGTCATTTAAAACATTGTTACGAAACCTGCATTTTTTAAGGAATTTCAATGGTATGTAAAGTCCGCCAACCCACACAAGGCCAGCTTGGTGGACGAAACCCTCTCAATCGTACTCTCGATTATGGAGGACACCCATGCTCTCCAATGGGACAATGTGCTGATACCGTACAGTACGGTTATATCACACTTAGTAGAGGACACACTGTCTAGATTCCTTCAATAGAATATTGTAAGTCAGGTATCCCGCTAACTGTAAAAATAAAGTCCGTGATATATTCTAAATATTTATATTTTGTATCTACTGTATTTAAGATACGCTGTTAATTTAAATCCAAATATGTTGATATATTTTTATACCTGTTTCTTGTTATTTATTATTTCGACATGTAATGTTAAGAATATGTGATAAAACGTGCAATGCAGACTTTCCTACCTTCCGCGTTGGTATTGTTGGTATTTTTACCATTGTGCCTTTTTGTATACTGTATTTTATTTTGAAATGCCATTACAAGGAATTTTATCTCTTTTAAAACAAGTTTATTCGCCTACGTAATACTTGTATCCGATCACAAACCGTGAAACGGTTAGCATTACCGCTTCCATATATTATTAACATATATCTAATTGTGCTACGTAATTAATGTAGGAAATATATTTAACCAACTTGATAATATAGAATTTTGCTTGAACTCCACAAAGATTTAATCAATTGTGATTAATAAAAACAATTTTAACTTAGTTATAAGTACATGCACAAAGTATTGATCATATCATAACGAAGTTTCTAAAATGTTTTTAAAACTTTTGTTTTTAAATGTACCTTTATAATTTGCGTACAATGTTATTTTATTGAGTTACCTAAAATAAAGGACTAGTATAATGCAGCTTTTGAGATTTTATTTTATATAATATCCTACTATAACACATATAATTAATAATATTTTGCATGGCAAAAAGGATAGTAAACATTATTATTTGATGCAGCTGGTATCACCGATTAATCCGATGGGTCAGTTTTAATCTTAGTATAAAAATAAAAAGCCTCAATACGAAGTTACATTTTGCTCACATTATTCAATTAACCTGCTGTATTGAAAGCAAAATTTACCCATGTATAACAATAATTAGTAAGGGCCAAAGAATAGATCACAAGTAAGTGGCGCACTTGTTCTATACTACATCTATGGGCGCACTCGATTACACCCATTGCGCACTGTCGACCGGTCGCCCGGAAACTCGGTCGCCCGCGTCCTATAGTTTAAATAGGGGCCAAATGTAGTCTGTGATAGGAGCATACGCTGGTGCGTATGATATTCTATATACATTGGAAATGAATATAGAATATCATTGATATGCACTGTGTCGCGCAGGAACTAGAGGAAGTGACAGTCGCCGGCGACCGGTCGACAGTGCGCAATGGGTCTTAAAACAGCATTATTAAATAAATAACACCTAACAGTCACATTCATAGTCCTGACCCCACACTAAGATCGAGTCTTGTGTTTTGGGTATCAGGAACCACGAGAGACTTTTCGGTCTTACAAACACCCAGACCCGAAAGAAATATTTGTGGGCCGCACAAACATTTCTCTCGGTGCGGAGATCGAACCCGCGGCGTCTCGTTTCACAGGCGGCGTCTAACCGACTCAGACCATTTCCACAGACCAAGTAGAACCATTTCCGACAGGTTATTGTGGAAGTCGTTTGGGGTAAGCCTCTTAACAATCGACTTGAAAATGAGGCAGTATGATCCTTAAATCTTTTCCCTTTCAGTTTTAGTTGAATCATTCACTCATCACGGATGTCATAAATATAGTCTGTGGTGGTGTAAATAATTCAACTGTCTGTGTTCATATCATTCGTTCTCTCCATGTAAATAAATCCGTTGGAAGCAAGTTTTAATTAATTTCTTAATTTATTATGAATAAAATATGTCGAATATGCTTAGAAGAAGGTGTACTTTCTTCAGTGTTTACCAAGAATTTCAACGTCTCATTGTGTGATATGATAGAATATTGTTGCAATATAAAGGTACTAGCTATATACTAGCTTTTGCTCACAATACATTTTATTTAAATTACCCATTCAATAACGCATACACATTTTGTTTACCTTTATATAAAAATATGTATCTATAAAATCTATAAAACTGGAATAAAATATGCAATACCTACAATTTTTTAATATCACAATATACCACCGATATTTATTTACTCACCAAATATAATTTCAATGCTGCCCCATAAAATATGAAAGTTATTTTAATAAGGCATGGGTTAACAATTGCGTTTAAAAAAACATAATTATTCACTAATAAAAACCCACTTTTAGTTATTTTGTTTTAACATCACTTATGCCTTATCATTTTATAAAATTAGAGTGCAGATTTTATAAAATTGTATGACTCCTATATTATAAGGATACAAGTAAGGACTTATTATGGCCATAATATTCCACTTTTTTATTTTCATCACATAAATTCTTATTTTTCCTAGATCAGCAAGGATGACGGGTTACCAGAACAGATGTGTAGTAATTGCGTGTACAAACTAGGAATAGCATACCACTTCAAACAATCATGTGAGAGTGCAGACATAAGACTGAGACAATATCTGGGGCTTAGGATACCTAGCAAGTAAATATACTAAAATAGTTTATATCTTGTGTTTTGTTTTAGTTATTTTAACTCTATTGTTTTAAGCTTTCACGCAGCTACACACCTGGATGTAGTCAGTGACAATATAAACCAAAGAGTTGGGACCCTCTATACAAACTTGCCTAGTGAGGGTTGTGAAATGTTTGGCTTTCAATGTTTAATTTCAAAACATTATAAATGTATCATCTATCATGCTAAAATTCATAAAATTAATTGTAATTTACAATATAATAAATATTTTTCATTTCGATTTTAATCTGCTATTTTTAAATTAGAAATACATTTTCATGTTATAAAATTATTTCATTTGAGATAAAAGTATTTAAGGGGTTTTGAAAACCTAAATAAAATGATGGTATTTTTTTTTTCAGAACTAATGATGCTATGGTTATGACTGATCCTATTGTAAGTAATTTTACCTACGATTTTATGAAATCCCTTTTTCTTATAGTAATTAGTCGATGAAGGGGGCAAGAACCTCACTTTCTATTGCCTAGTGATTATCTATCACTATAAACATCCAGTGATGAAATACCCGATGCTGGAGTGAATGACATATAGAAAATATTAATAGTAAATTTATAGAAGTGTTTTCTTTTCCAGACTCCTACATATTCTACAATAATAAAAAAATGGTAATGCTTCCAATATATCTTGAAAGTAATTAATGATGTTTTTAGTTATGACAAAATTAATATATTAGATAGTTGAAAATGATAATGCATGTCAATATTAAAATTATATTGGAATTCTGATTGAATTATATTATAAAATTACAGTAAATGTAAGCTCTCAGAACAAAAAAGAACAAGCTCGAATTACAAAAAGAAACCTGAGTCAGAGAAGCAAAAGCGGGGCCCAAAACCAAAACCCAAACAAATTCATTCTTGTTTCCAATGTGATAAGCAATTTAGATGTCAGGCACAACTGGAAATGCATGTAAGGTGATGTTATAGTCTGATAACCTTTGTATTATAATTAAATAATCGATTGGAGATAATACTGATCCACACAACCTGTATATTATTGTATTGGGTAGAATAACTCATCAAATAAACATTCCATTTTTCAGGACTCATACGGGTGTCAAACCATTTGTGTGTATGTATTGCCCTCGCCGTTTCACACAAAAACACAACCTTACTATACATCTCCGAGTTCACACTGGGGAAAAACCTTTCCAGTGTGAAGTGTGCAGGTAAATCACATATTATAACATTTGTTTTATTTTCAATATAGTTTATCCTATATTTAAATAAAATAATTTCTGTTCATCACACTTTTGCAAGTATGTTCTTTTATAATTAAAAAATATTTTCATTATTTACAGTAAAAGATTTTCAGCACAAGGAAATCTACAAGCGCATCTTAAAATTCACACTGGACAAAGAGATCATGTGGGTAAAACGTTTTATGATTTTATTTCAAAATAATTATACGTACTTGCCTATTTCTCCTGCCAAACAGCAGTGTGAATGCATTGTTGTGTTTCTGTTAGAAGGACATTGTAGCCAGAGTAACTACTGGACAAACAGGATAGTGAACACAGTGGAATGCCAAGCATTGCTTTGTAACTCATGGTGTTGTTTGGTTTAACTACTGTCAAGAGCGGTCATATCGCTTACCATCAGGCGAATGGCATGCTCGTCTCGCCATTCATTTAAATAAAATAAAAAAAATACTTGACAGCCTCCGTGGTAAAGTTGGTTAGACGCTCTCTGAAACGTGAGGCCGCGGGCTCGATCCCCGCGGTAGATATTTTTTTCGGGTCTGGGTGTTTGTGAGACCGAAAAGTCTCTCGTAGTTTCTGATACCCAGGATACAAGATTCTATCTTAATATGTGGTCAGGACTATGTATGTGCCTGTTCGGTGTATTTATTTATATTTACTTTTGTTTCAATAAATGACAACATTTCAGGAGTGTTCACTATGTAACAAATCATTTATAACATCTAGTGAATTGACCAGACATCTGAGTAAGCACAGAGGTGTGAAAAACTTCAAATGTGACCTATGTGGAGCAGCTTACATACATTCTAGAGATCTTGTAAGTAGAATTTACATTAACTGAATTCTTAGTCAACTTTGTCTCAGTAACTATTTTGCCAAAAAGGAGTAATATTATAGTATATGAAGAGATAGTAAATTTTGGGAAGAATAATCATTCATTTTGTAAAACATTGGGGCTTCAGACATAATACTTATGCTAAACATAATGGATTAATATTGTTCGAATATTTTTTTCAGAAACGACATAAACTAAAGAAACATCAAATCAGTTCTCAAACAAGTAAAATGCAATCGGAGGCATTTAATAATGGCAGTAACATTGATATCATAGGAATTGATGTCGGAAAAGAGACTACAATGCCAATGAAAGATGTGAGCCATCACATACCACACCTAATAGAGAAACAGCATAGTTTACCAGTAATATCAGAGCACTCTCAACCATTGTTAACATATGAGCAGAAAAATGTGAAAGAAATATATCCACATTATCCAAAAGTTCCGGATAACCACAATTGTGCTATATGTGGAGAAGGATTTGATTATGTCACAGCATTGGGGCAACATTATTTGCACCGTCATAAAGGATATAATCTTCTGCAAAAGAATTATGCTTTGACTTAATGTACACCATGACATAGTAATTAAAAATAATTTGTTAATGTCTTGTATAATACAGTTTGTATCCTTTATACAACAGACTGCCTTTTCTTTTCCTTTTATAACATACATTCCAAGGTCAAATAACCCGGAGAAAAACTCAGCTATATTTATATTTATGTATATTATAATATCTCTTGAGTTTGTTTTTTCTTATGTCCTGTAAAGTATATATAAATAAATAAACTGCTTTAAATTCATGGGTGCTCAAATTGAAAGTGATTGCAAAAAATTTACAAAGATTTTTTATTAGATGTTTTCCTGCATTGGAAACAAAATGTGAAGTAAATAATCCTTCCCTCACAAACCTCTATACCCTATAAATAAAAAAATTGCACAACTTGTTAAATAAAACAAAGTTCATATTATAAATTATTTTAACAACAAATTATACAGTATTCATTTATGACAACTATTTACTACTGGTTCAGTTTATTTAACGGACTGGGATCCATGGCTCCAAAATGTCTCCAATCTTCTTCCTCTCTGGAAAAATATTTCAACAAATGAACTAAGATTGTAGTCTTACTGATACTAAATATTGTGCTATTGTGGAATATAAAAATATGTATTAACAAACATTATTAAAATATTAGATTACTAATGTATTATTGCTATTACATTGTTTATAAATAAGGAAGTGTGTGCTACAGTGGCCTAACCTTGCATTATGCCATATTTGCTTTGATATTCTTAAATTTAAGCAGTAAATACAATAATAATACATTATATCTTACAAATCTTATTCTTTTAATAGTATTATTTAAAGCTTACAAGATTTAATCGTTTGAAAGCGACGATTGAATTTAAATACCAAAAATAAGTAAAAAAAACTATATTGCAAATTCAACTGACCTGGGGTAGGAAAATCTTCTGGGTGCAATTCTATGTAATGTCTCAACACTGCATCCTTTTCAGCTAGGTAGTCATCTCGCTTCTTTTGTACATAGCTCAATACAGTCGTCCAACCGGCAACAGCAAGTACATGCTTTTGTATGCCTGGAATCGTAAATTAGTCCAATTACGAAATGTAGAATGCAAAAATTAATATTTTATTATTGAGTCTTGTGATCATAAGTGTTCCTTATTGTTTTGATATTGTTGTTATGTAATTCTCACTTACCACTGAACGGTGGTCGCCTTGTTTGATAGTTCAAGAATGCGCCAGTGCAGACACCGAATGTAACCCCTAAAAGTTGTGGCCAAATCTTATTTAGGAATGGTTTTTGTCTTCCTTGGTCGCCTAGGTTTAGGAGTTCTATAGCTGACATCTGTGAAGACATTTTTTCCAATTTACTTTCGATTATACAGTCATAAAATGAATTTCGCACAACAAAATACCAGAGTCACAGATAATGACCCGAGTTAAATGTCAGAAAAGAACGAATGACAAATTGTTTTTATCAGTTATTACGTTCCATGTGCCAAAAAGCATATATTTTAAGCTCGAAATAGCAAACACTCATAGACATGTGGCAAATGTGTGGAAACAATCAATGTTTTTCAACGAATATTATTTAATCTGCGGTCACTGTAATTTTAAAAATCTCACATGCATTGTTTACGTCTAGAGGTTATAGTTTTTCAAAAGTACTAAAACTAACTTATTCGAGAATATTTAAAGGTATCCCCGATCAATAATTGAATAAATATGGTAAGTCACAAAAGAATATTGTTATTCAGGTTTGTGTTTGAGTATATGTATTTTTATTTATATAAATATTCATGTTACTCTGTTTTAGGGGAAAGTACGCAAAACAAGAAAGATTGTCGAAAGAAAATTTGCTAAAATGAAAAAAATGATAAACTTAAACGACCCAAGAATAAAGCAAGTTGATAGAATTCAGCCGAAAAAGAAGAAAAAGATTGATCCACACGAGATGAAAATACGTGAAGCACCTCAAGCCAGCTCGGCTCTATTTTTCCAATACAACATGCAATTGGGCCCACCATACCACATTCTAGTCGACACAAACTTCATAAATTTCTCAATAAAGAACAAATTGGACATAGTTCAGAATATGATGGACTGTTTGTATGCTAAATGCATACCATATGTCACTGATTGTGTTTTGGCCGAGTTGGAAAAACTAGGTCGGAAATATCGTGTCGCTTTACGAATCGTTAAGGACCCAAGATTTGAAAGGATTACATGTCTTCACAAAGGAACTTATGCTGATGACTGCTTGGTACAACGGGTAACGCAACATAAGTGTTACATAGTGGCCACAAATGACAAAGATTTAAAAAGGAGAATACGAAAGATTCCAGGAGTACCAATAATGTATGTCGCTCAACACAAATACACCATAGAAAGAATGCCTGATGCATATGGTGCTCCAAAAGGAGCTATTTAGATAATTAAATTTATATTTAATATTTGTTTCTTTTTTATTCAATGCCATAAGTAGAAAATGAGCTATGTGCTTTAATGATCATAATCTATCTTTTTATTGAATCTTATATTTATATCAAGAAAATATAACTTTGAAATTGTGCACTATTAACAAATATTAGCATTTAAATATATTGAGTACCTAAATATTTTCTTATGATTGAAAAATATCACCCATTTTTGATTGAATCATATCCAATGCAAAGTAACAGCATTTTAGTAGCATTTGGTTTAATATGAGTAAGAATGGCAGAATTAATATCAGAAACCTAGTAATGACTTTATTTTCTTCTTTTCTTTTTTCCTCCCAATACCCATTATGATTTTCAGTTCAAAGAATAAATACTTTTATACATTTCTTCCATATTTTTACATTTAAGTCACTGGCATGCCAACTATTTGTTTAGGGTGATCCATAATACTTTTGTAATTATACTGAGGTTCAGAAGAAAACTTTATTGGTGTGGATGTACAAATGTTGGCTGTTAAATATTATGCGACACAGGACACATAAATAAACCGACGCCATCCTTCTCAGAAGGGGTAGGCAGACTACAACTAGGGCACCTGCGTTTCCTCTTATATTTTCTGTCACATAATGTGATAGGGTCTTATTACAGGCTAATGGATGAAAATCCAATAATACTGCCCGATCCGGGATTCCAACCCGAGACAACAGCTTTGCAATCATACCGTAATACAACTGCGCAACAGCGCCTAGGCACTAGGCAGTGGTTCTTACAAATTACAATATTACAAAAATGATTATAAATCTATGGATGATTATTTTAATGGCAATTTTAATCAAGTAAAATAAAAATAAAATTGATTTCACGATTTCAAAGCTTCAAATTCACTAATTTAATTATTTAAATATTTTTCCTTTTTCCGGGACACTACTCACGGCCTATATTACAAAAAAAGCATATAGATTTTTGGAATATATTTAAAATTAAAGTTCTTGGCAAAACATGTTCATTTTTAATTTCCGAATTATTTGGATACAAAGATTAAATGATTATTATATCGAGAGTCGTAAATCATTAAAAACAATAAACCTATTGTTTATGTCAAATGTCAATTGTCATAAATTTCTGACATAAAGTTTATTTAATCTGTGAAAATCAGTGGACATACAAAATATAGTGTATTTTCAATTTTCATGGTAATTTAGAAATAATTCATTTTGGTATGTATTTTACTGCCAAATATTGACTTTTGTATAAACGTTTCAAATATAACAACAGCATAAACGTGTACATACAAGTGCATTTACCAATACTCTGTTTCAACAGTGTTTTTTTGTTCTCAGTAGTTTATGGAGTAAAAATGGCAGATATTCTAGATATTTTGGACATTGAACAGCCGGGAGCGGCCGAAATTAGTAGAGAGAGTATTATTCATGGCGATAAGAATAAGAAGAAATATGTTACGGCCAAAGCGGTGAAGAGACCCGAGGGCATGCACAGGGAGGTGTTCGCTCTTCTGTACAATGACAACAAGGACTTGCCGCCGCTGTTGCCCACCGACACAGGTATAAATCTTTCATCTGTATCTAGGAACATTTTATATTATTGGCAACTGTTACACATCTATATTATTTATTTATTATTTATTTACTATTGTGTTCTGGTTTGAAAGACATTGTAGGCAGAGTTACTATTGGACACATTGAAACTGCACATCTTATCTCTCAGGATGGTGAGCACAGTAGAATGCCAAGCATAGCTTTGTAATTCATGGTGTTGTTTACTTATACTACTGTCCATGAGTGGTTGAAGTTTACTACATGTTGAGTAGGCCTTATAACTGAAAAGTTGGAATGCTTTGGACACAATTCATATATAATTGCATTGGCTTACTATTATATGTATAGAATACATAGGCTTTTTTAAGACTTAAAAGTCTATTTATACTTCTACTACCTATCTATTCAGAGTTGTATCTTTATTTGTTGTAATTTTGCAGGTAAAGCTTACAAACAAACAAAAGCGAAACTTGGTATGAGAAAAGTAAGAAAATGGGTGTGGGCACCATTTACTAACCCTGCACGCAAAGATAATGCAGTATTCTATCATTGGAAGAGAGCTGCGGATGAAGCCAAAGAGTATCCATTTGCACAATTCAATAAGGTATTCTTACAAAATAATTCCAGACTTGAAAATCAAATCAAATATATCCTAATTATTATACATCACATCAAGTAGAAGAGTTATTAATTATTACAATATTTAGCATCATAAAATTAGTAGTATTTTCAGACAGTTATATTTTTTTTGATACAAAACTTACTTGCTATGTATATTCATTCTCCAATATATTTTTTTCACTTCAAGCAGCAAGTTAGTATCCCATCTTACTCAGAGTCTGAGTACAATCAGTATTTAAAATCAGAAGACTGGAGTCAGGCAGAGACAGACCACTTGATGGATCTCGTTCAGAGGTTTGATTTACGGTTCATTGTGGTTCATGATAGATGGGACCGAGCTGCTTTCAGAGACAGGAGTATAGAAGACTTAAAGGAACGGTATTATGCAATTTGTGGTATATTGAGCAAGGCAAGTGGTATTTTCATTATTTCTATTAATTCTCCAGTTCAAATTTGGGCATAATTTTTATTTAGGGCTTTTGTAGTTGAAAATGTTTGGTTTTTTAACCTTCCCGTTTAACAGCAGTGCACATGCACTATTGTGATCCCTTAGCCACAGTATTGGAGAGTGGACATAATGTGACATATTTGGTCTCAAGATGGCAAGTGCAGTGGAATACCAAGCATTGCTTCTTATTATATTAATGATTAGATTAGATTAGTAGATAATTTAAAATTTGTGAATTCAAACAGATGAGCAAATGCATTAAAAAAACTTAAAAAATAAAGTTTCTAAGAACACTATAGTTTAAAACTGAAATAATAAATATTATGTAAATATAAAAAGTATTTTCAACAAAACAGTGTAATTAAAAACGAGAATGGTTTGTTTTCAGGTAAAAACTAATCCATGGTCTAACACATATACAATGGTCAATGGAGAGAAAAGAAATTATCAGTATGATGTTGAACATGAGAGGAAAAGGAAGGAACAGTTACGCAGGTTGTTCGATCGCACACAAGAACAGGTATGTCTTAAATATTTTTTAGCATAAAACATAAATAAATACACACAACAGTCACATACATAGCTCTAATCCCACACTAAATGTGTTGTGGGTAACATGAACTACAAGAAACTTGTCCATCTCACAAACACCCATACCGGATACAAATACCTGTGGATCACACAAATATTTGCCCCGGTCCTCGAACCCGCGGCTTGACGTTTCACAGTCGGCGTCTAACCAACTGCGTCACGGAGGTCAAAAATATGTGCGAAATATGTTCGGAAAAATCTTGGATCATGGATGCGCTGGCGGCCCATTATATCAGGAGGGGAGCCGGTCGTATAAGGGATGGGAAAAATTGAGATGTTTTGTGCATATGGCAACTACACTCACTGAACAATATGTGACAGTAAAGCTGCCGCTTTACATAGATTATTAACTGTTGTTATTAACATTATCATAGTCAATACGACTGTCTCGGTGGCGTAGTTATACTACGACATGCTGACAATGGTGAGTGGTGATTTTGGGTTCAAATCCCGGTTCGGGCAAAGTAATATTGTATTTTGACACTTATTATCAAACTGGAGTTTGTTGAGCCAGGAACTTGTGCCCGATATGGTGAAAGAGTGGCCCATATAAACTTCTGAAAAAGGTTTTAGTTTATGTATTTATGTATGTATGAACAAAATGTCAAACCAACTATCTTTTGTTTGGAAATACATAAATTAATTATTATATTGGTGATAAAATTGTACTCATTTAAAAACATAATTCCAATTTCATATTTCAGATTGACGAAGAGCAATTGCTGCTTGCAGAGCTCAAAAAAATCGAAGCCAGGAAACGGGAAAGGGAACGGAAGACACAAGACTTACAAAAACTAATATCTAGGGCTGACAGTGTGCCAGTAGTAAATCCGGTCAGCAATAACACTGAAGGTGCTAGCACTCCATCCAATGTGGCAGCCAACATAGCCCGAAGACATGACAGGAAATTGCACAAGAAGAAATTGACAACACAGCAGAGGCCAATACGAGCTGTGGATAATGTTGTAAGTAATCTATGATGGCAAAACGGTGTAGGTGAATGACCTATCTTTAGTTTTTTAATCAATACCCAAGATACATAATTTTTACAGATTTTATTTAGGATTTGGTTTCGTTTTTCATTTTTAAATTTTCCGATGTTTCGTTTATTTAACAGCGTTCGTGGTTACGGGTCGCACAAAAAAATTGTTTTCTTTTAATGAGTAACATTCGCGTTAATTTAAGAAACAATCATGAAGATAATTATTATTATTTTGAAAGTCTCAGACGCCGCCTATGAAATGTGAGGCCGCGGGTTCGATGCCCGCACCGAGAGAAATGTTTGTGCGCCCCACAAATATTTCTTCCGGGTCTGGGTGTTTGTGAGACCGAAAAGTCTCTCGTAGTTCCTGATACCCACGACACAAGACTCGATCTTAGTGTGGGGTCAGGACTATGTATGTGACTGTTGGGTGTTATTCATTATTATTTCGAATGATGAAAATAGTCTGCCAGTAATTATAATGGATGTATCGGCGATGTCTTTAAACCATTGTTGATATTTTTAGACAGTGGAATGGTCTGGTATAAAGTTCCCGGAAGCGCGGGGTACCGGCGTGTGGCTCCGGTCGCAGCGTATGAAACTGCCTGCAGGCGTGGGTCAGAGGAAATCTAAAGCTATCGAGCAGGAGCTACGGCTCATGAATATTGGTTTGTTGATTCATACTTTTTTTTGGTACCAGGTAGTAATGATATTAAAATAAATTTGTGTACTAGTCATGTGGAAAACTAAATATTATAAATACAAATAATCAAATTCATGTTTGATACATTAATTTGATCCTGGATGAGATATGTTTGAACCAGCTGGCTGTAACATTTAGAAGTGTGTAGGATTTGAATCCAAACACTGGTTTATTTCTACCGCCCTTACCTACTACTACACTAGATATCTAGTTTAGATTAAAATAGCTTTCGTCGTATTACAAAAAAGAGGATGAAGTTCATTAATGTTTAGGCAAAAATATATTATTCGGAAGGGTTTTCAATAAACCACTATTTTTAAAACGTCAGAAATCGGCCATATTAGCCTACGATTTATTTATATTTTGTTTGTTTACAGACATAGCACCAACGCCGACGGAAATGATATGCAAACATTTCAATGATTTACGTTCGGATTTGGCTCTCGCTTTGGATTTGAAAAATGCTTTAGCGTCGTACGAGTTCGAGTTGCAAGCTCTCAGACATCAGTATGAAGCGCTCAACCCGGGAAAGGTACTTATTCGTGACTTATTGTACATATCAAAAAATCAATATTTTGCGAACATTTTAATCAAGTGCACAGTGGTCTGTTGGTAATTGCTTTTGCTTGGTATTCTACTGATCTCATTCTAAGTTTCATTATGCCCAGTAGTTACTCTGGCTATAATTAACGTGACCATTTCTTTTTTGTGCCAGAGCGGGACATCTGTGGAATAGTAAATAAATAATAACAAAACAGTTTTTGGTGTTTTACAAGTTTTCATTATAGAAGATCGAATAACAAAAAATAATCATAGCACTAAACACAAAATAGTTAAATAGGCACGATTTTTTGAGCCCCAGTAGTGGCGTAACTTCCAGGCAAACATAACAAACTCAATAATTGTAGAAAAGTTTGTTAAATCAAGATTGTTTTTACGAAAGTGCTGGAATAATTCGACCCAACGGTTTTCAGTTGTAGTTCGATAAAGCATTTCGAGCGGGAAATACTTTTTATTTATCGTTTGGTCCGCTTGCAAAATCGGGAATATGTCGGCCTTTCTGGGGACACCGGAACAGACTTCCTGAAAGCGGGACTGTCCCGCCTAAATCGGGACGTATGGTCACGTTAGCTATAATGTCCTTCAAAACGGAACACAACACTGCTGTTAGGCGAAAGAAATAGACATTGCGAAAGTAATTGGTACTTACCTAGGCGGCCTCTCACATTTAAGAGACCTATCGTCAGTAAACTCTACCGTTAGTTTTCGGTATCTGCTAGTGTTACCCTTATTGAATACACCATAATATTTCCACGGAGCTCTAATATCGTATATTCTTTCAGACCCTAACGATTCCTGCGTCGATTTGCAACACAAGCACTGATAGTGAATCTAAACCTGCCGGAGAAATAATTGATGTGGTTGGATCGCCAGGAGCTTTGAACACCACTATCTAGTATTTCGTGGCCTATCTTTAGTGAGACACTAAATAACTATTTTCTTCTATTAAACTAGAGTCTAGATGACATCTCAAATCAGTAACGTAGGTATATGTGTGTAATTAATTTCTAAAATTTTCAAATGTAATTTGTAAATATAATATGTGTGTTCATAGGTTAATTAAAGTTACGTTCAATATATTTTTGTTTTTTTTGATTTGAATTTTGTTTAGTTAGTCATTTAGCAACCAGCATCTAATTAATTCAACAACATTTCATGAACCATGATGTCCACTAATTATTCCATCCATAGATTCCATCCATCAGCCAAAGGAAGTCCACTGCTGAACATAGGCCTCCCCCAATGATTTCCACAGAGAGCTGTTGGAGGCAGCCTGCATCCAGCGACGTCCCGCGACCGACACCAGGTCGTCGGACCGCCTTGTGGGTGGACTACTTACGCTGAGCTTTATTTTGAGAACTAATTATTCAGACATAATATGTATAATAAATGTTTGTTTCGGTACTTCTATATTTTTTATACAAATTATGATTTATTTCTCACAAAATTATATTTTACTTTTTACATAGTTAAAGGATATTAAGATTTATTTAACTGCCTATAATTCTCTGTATAACTCTTCTCATAGCGACAGGACTATCAAGGGGTACCTGTAACAAAATAATTTGGAGTTATAATATTATAATGTGTATTGACGAGCCGGCTCCATCAAATTAAAATTACGGTCTGAAAAACATTATGTAATATATTTCCCTTTTTTTATCATAGGAGCGAACTTATTAGTGGTATTGCTAGAATTATTAAGATTCTTCTATATCCTTTCTTTCCTGCGTACGTTTACCTGTCTGTGTTTATTTTAATGAATGACGAGACGAGCATGCCCTTTGCCTGATGGTAAGTGGTAACAGTAGCAAAACCAAACAACACCTTGAATTATAAAGCTAGGCATTCCACTACGCTCACCATCCTGAGACATAATATGTTAAGTCTCAATATCTCCAGTAGTTACTCTGGCTACAATATCCTTCAAACCGAAACACAACAGTGCATTTACACTGCTGTTTGACGGGAGAAATGGACATTGCGGTGGTACCTACCCAGGCGGCCTCCCACAAACGAGGGACCAGTGAACTACCACAGTGTTTGACTACGCATCTATTATTTTCATTATTTTGCATGATAATGCACGATCGTCTTCAACAACCACAAATTGCTGGGTGTTTCTGCTAAGGTCTCTCCAAAGATATTGCTACAGCACTCCATGTCTGATATCCAAGATTTGTGACAAATAGTCTTGCAGAGCCTGTTTATTTCTGAAGCTCTGACCGGCTGTTAAACCATGACCTACCCTAACGACATTACTGGAGGGTTACTCTATAAAAACGATACGAACTTCGAATGTTCGACGTCTGGAGTAAGATATAAAATTTCCACTTCTACAATCAATACAATTCTCTATTAAACTTATCATTTTCTCCGAACTTAGTCTATGGTTGCTACGTACGATAGAGGAATCCATCATTTTGAGGAGTATCTAGGCAAATTAGTGAAGTTTTAAGTACGGCGTCCAAACATTCGAAGTTCGTATCGTTTTTATAGACTATCCCCCCACCATGAGTCGGTTGTCAGATCTATGCCATCAAAAGATCTTGAAATTATTACCGATTGTCCAGCAGCATTCATCCAGTAGAAAGTTAGTCGCGTTGTTTCGCGGAAGTAGCCTTCGACCAATCCACTCACGACGAGTGTTGAGCGGTTGCTGTTTCTGAACTGCGTCTGTCCTTCCCACTCGAGATTGTTGACCCACTCAAGTTGACCTTAGGAGTATAATAACACGGTTTTAGTTTATCAAAAATAAATAATAACAAGAAATTCAACGTTAATTTAATTATTTAAAAAAACTGTGTTTCAGTTTCAAAATATAAATCTTATATTTTAACCTAAAGTGACTTTAAACTTATCTGTTAGCATTTAAATAAAGCCCAATGATATAGATTTCTATAAATAAAAAAACATATGTGTAACATTTGGTATATCTATGCTATGATAAAAATGGGTATATTTTCTGGAAAACCGAAAATACATAAATGGTTTTATAAAATGGTGTGAAGTGCGTGGTACAACGTTGGTAAACGGGCCTCTGGCTGCCGACATGTTTACGTTAGTAACGGGTTCGAATCCCAATTATCCCGAAACATGTAAGTGCATTTAGAGCTTGCTTTAATCATAGAGTGAATGTAATTATACTTACCGGGCGTGTTTGATACTGCATCAAGATTGCCATTGTAGATGGTGATTGTGACATTCGTGTTTCGTAAAAGGTACTCCACTGCAATGACAGAGAGCAAATTAAAGAAATATTCACTTAAACGCAGCTCGTGGAACGCAAGTAAATTAAAGGAAATATTTTTTATATAAACAGCGATTAGGTCGCCCTCTACCACATCTTGGGACGGAACACACAAAGTGGAACGAGGGTATCCTCGTAGGACCTCTACCTACTCCTTCTTAGAAAGATATGTCGCGTATGTAAGTCCTACTTACTTTATAAATAAGTAGGTTATATTAAATGTTATTTTTATTTAGCTTTGTGTTTAGGAAAATAACTGTCCAAATTTTCAAAAGTCATTTAACAAAAGGAAATGGCAGCCTCATAATTAACAAAACTGGGCAACCATGTTTTTTGAAATATCGAACTCACTCAAGCATTTAAGAGATCTTGGAAGCGGTAGGCAAGATTTAGTAATTATCAGCCCACTTGCTTTGCTTCATAAATCATATCAAATGTAGAATTTAAAATAAGCGTTAACTACTAGAGTTACTGACTATTAAAATATCTTGGAGAATGAAAGTTTTGAAACTTGCCTTTTTCGACTGCTGGGATCATGAAAGTGCCCCTCAGAGCTCGCAATGCGTTTTCGCTCTGACCGTCATAACTAATAGAACTCGGTATACCAAGAGCAGGCGCTACTACTTCCTCCATGATACTGAGTGACCGTGAACCGAATAAGTCTTTGAGATATTGGCGTTGTCCGTAGTAATCTGTAATTAGAATAAATATTTAAGAAATTTTCTATCTAATATACAAAAAAAAAAACGATTTAAATAATCGTATATATCTACAGCAGATCATACGATATTGAGAAACCATAACAATATCAAAATAGAATAAAACAAAATAATCCTATTGATATTTTGATATGTAATTCGAGGTGTTGTTTTGGAACTGTTTATGAGCGGTCGTATCGCTTACCATCAGGCGAACCGTAGGCTGGTCACGCGATTCACTGCAATAAAAAAAATATATATCGTATCTGTAATATTTAATGTAAAATGAGTTCAATAATTCCCGTTCAAGAAGTCTGGGTGTTTTTGAAATCGAAGTGTCTTGTCGTTCCTTATATCCACGACACAGGACTCGATCTTAATGTGGAGTCAGGACTATCTATGTGACTGTTGGGTGTTATTTATTTATTCCTAAGACTGACAAAGTCAGAATAATTTCACAGCGTTCAGATCTCGTAAAGAAGCATGCCATCGGATTTACTAATCTTTCAAATTAGTAGAACAGATATGATTTGGCTGTTTTATGGAATTATTGCAGGACGATGAAAAAAGTCATATTTGTAGAGTTTTAATCATAATATTTTTTGTAAAAAAATACCTCGGGAAGAATTTCGCGTCAATTTTTCAACAATATGGCCCATATTAACAGCTACGGCTCCGGCGTTTTCGTTAACAAAATCTCCTAATGACACGAATCTGTCAAAAGCGTCTCCGAAATGTCCTCCGTTTACAGCGTTGTTTGTTTCGTTAGATAATCTTTCTATAGCGCTGCGTCCATTACTGTCTATGTAGCCGAGCTCCTCGAGATAAAATCCAAGTTTGGTGAGCGCTAAGGCAGGAGATACGATCCCGTTAGCAAGGACCACTCCAGTAGGATGGTGGGACAGCTCATCGATCTAAAATGGTTGGGAAATAAATAGAAGCATTAGTGAGCATACTTTGTTGATGCAAGAGACAATAGGAGCTGGTGACTGAAATTAATGGTTTGATTAGCATTTGTTTACGTTTGATATTGACAAACGGCCATGTTGATTTTTAAACGAATTTGATAAAAAAAATGTTTAGTACTAACGATACGTATCAATAAAAGTGCGGATAACCCGTCAAGTGATCCACGCAAATATGGACGGAGCAAGGTCCTTTTGGCAAATATTTTATTAAGGTACTGATTATACCGAAGTTTATCGATTTATTCTTTATTCTTGTTGTTTTCTTATGGTTATTAGTAATGAATACTTACTTCTTTCAATCTAGCGGCAAGTGATAGTGCTTGTTGCGCACCATGCCCTTGTCCGAAAATAAAAAGTGGAGAAGATATATACTCCTCGTGAACTTGATAAAAAGACTGCAGAGTGAAAACGAGATGATTGGCTAGAATAAAAAATACATAATTTTAATATATAAACCATAATGTACTTAATATCTTTAATAGTTTTAAATCAGATAGTGTTATGAAATTACGTTAAAAATCTTACTCATTGTATCGAGATTGGTAGGGAAGGAGTTGCGACGCGAAGCAGTACTGAATCCTGTACCAAGTGGGGAATCTATGAAAAGAAGATTGTAGCTGTCGATCTGTAAAATCGTTAATTTATTAATTGATTATGTCTATAGATTGAGTTAGTGACCACAGTGACCTGTTGGAGGCAACCTGCATTCAGCGACATCCTGCGACCTTTACCAGGTCGTCTGACCACCTTGTGGGTTTTTTTATGATAAGATGACTTAAATATATTTCTTTACAAATTTAAAATATGTTACATGTTGGACAGTTTGTATAATAAATTATGTATGAATACTATTATTTTATCAGAATTGCTATTATGGCTACGTATTAATTGATGTTCATACCCAAGAGTCGTTTCGTCTATTCAGATTAAAATCATAAGGGCCAAACATTCCGAAGTTGGCTAGAAGACTCGGTGGAACCCCAGTCAGTCCATCAAGCCAAACCACCACAGGTCTTGCAGATCTCAAGGCGGATGTGGTGGGGTAGAACCACCAGAACATGTTACCAGCTCTTCTGATGTTTGTGAAGGCCGCGGTGTACGGAGTGTCTCCCAAGCCATCGCCTTCCAGTACTGAGTTAAATAAAACAATGAACATGAATTCCTTCGAGAAATTTGGGAAATTCCCGTCGATCTGACGTCGTGGACTAGGAAGGAAACTCAGCAGTGAGACTTCATATATTGAATAATATCGTATATTTTTATAAAAGCCTCTCTAGAGTTCCTTCAGACTTAGGAGGTCTACTGCTGAACATAGGCTTCTTTCAAGGATCACCCAGAGGATCTGTTGGAGGTGCCTCCATTCAGCCGATCCAGGGAATAGGTATATTTGGTTAGGATATCCTTATGTGTAGAATACTAACATGCTTCAGGATATACATTAAGCAACTTTGCTAATGAGTGAAGTTTCTAGAGCGATATTGCTTTAGGTAGATATTTTATAACCTTAGTTTTAGTAGCGTTAACATCTATGTAACCGTTGTAAAAAATCTGAGCCGAAGAGTAAAATACTGTTTTAAGGATATTAATAAAATAAAATTAAAATAAATATAAAAATATTTTATAGACATCATATCTTGCTGTGTCACTAGGTCATCGCTTTTTACAAAGTAGTGATATATTTACACTACATTGTAAATATACAATCATATTCATATTGTACATAATCGAATATTCTATAGTCTTCTTTATTCTCGTATATGGATTCGGACGACTTAGTTAAGAAGCGAAAGAAAATTTTTCAAGATTTATGAATTAAATATTTGCTGGGCAGGAGTCATGCGAAAATTAAAAAGCCACTGATATTTGTTACGAATAGATAATCAGTTTCAACGTGTCATTACCCGTTGGGAATTATTGTCTGTTTCGACATGATTTCCGGTCATGTGCGTTGAAATTAAAGTATATTTATAATTGACTTACCAGTCACCGTGAAATCACTATGATCAGCAACTAACCACCATATCAAAACTCCCAAACCGGCGGCCACCAATACAGCAGCTACAGCAACTATTATAATAACAGTCCGTTTCGACATGATTAATTACCATCCATCCTCTGCACTAACAGCAAATATTGTATATCTGAGCTTCGATACGCTATCAAAGATTATAATAGTATTTAGTTCTTCATACAATCTAAATTGATTTAGAGCCATCAGCCAGATAGCGTTATCTAATTATTTTGCTTTTGTGTTTTTTTTTTTTCATGTTTAATAGCAATTAATATGCTCGAGGCCTTTTTTCATATCTATTTACAATTTATAATGAATATGTGTGTTTGGAATGGAACATTGCTGCTATCTCAAACAATTCTCGGTGCAAAATAAATTCGGCAAAATATATAGTAAGATCGTGGCGCAGTTGGTTAGACGCCGGCTGTGAGACGGGAGACCGCCGCGCCGCGCCGGTTCGATACCCGTACCAAAAGTATCAAAAGTATTTGTGTGAATCACAGGTATTTGTTTCGGGTGTGGGTGTTTATACCAATAAGTCTCTCGTTTTTGATACCCACGGGACAAGATTCAATCTTAGTGTGGTATCAGAACTATGTGGGTGACTGTTGGGTGTATTTATTTATTTATTATTATTTATTTGCCAAGTCTTAGAGGTATTTAGAAAAATTGACATTTATTTCTCTCGTGAAACCCTAACAAGGAAAAGCAGAGCTGGTTGGAAGGTCATTGATCAATCCTCGCACGATCAAAGTAGACAACTATAATATGTTGATTCTGATTGAATGGATATTATGAAGGTAAAAAGGAACGGCGGTTATTTTTATTGCAGAAAATAAAAATGACACTTTCATAAAAACATTTATTCCTTAAAATTAATCAGCCGAAAGAAGTCATGTCGCGAAGAAACGCGTTAGTTCCTGCTGGGTTGTCTCTTGGTACCTGTAATAGCATGAAAATTTAAAAATAGGTTTATTTACACAAATAGTATAATTATTAATCTGTAACTGATCCATGTCTGTATGTGGATGATATATGATAAATACTATGAGACTGTAGTAAACGTAATAGAACTCAAAACAATTTTTAGAATTCACTAACATCAGAAACGGTTTGGCCAACTTCTATATGGGATATCGAATAGAAGAAGACAGGATTACATCCCCTTACTCATGTTTAAGAAAGAAATGATATAAAGGACGAGATAAAACAGGATGAGATGGGAAAAGCAGTGTCTAGGTCCGCAGTCACATTGAGCTTACTAATTAATCAAGTTTAAATCATCAATCGCCATATTAGTATTATATCTCACTGGATTCAATATGAATGCTAAAAATAATATTATACAGTATTGTTACTGGTGTGTGATGGTTAGGTTAGGTTTAATACTTATACCAGGTTTTATGTACATCGAATATAACAAAAACGCTTAAAAATGAAGATTTTTATGTTTCTTTCATAAAAAAAATATACATACGCTATGGCCCGCCACATTTATCCAGAAAAATCTGAAGTTGCCATATGATTTATAGTATCCTTCGAGTCTATTGTTCTCCCAAATAGGTTGACGTGGTGCATTCCTGTACCCTTCAGCGCCAGGCCATCGAAGGCGGTCGACCCATAATATTTGCCCTGAAACCATATGCATTTTCATATTTTACAGATATAGTATAACAATATTTAAGTATTTAAAATACTGTATTATTTCTCTGTAAAAGTGGTCTAAAGTGTAAAGGCTTGTGGCGGAATTTGGAACTAAAAATAAATTATCTATTTAACGCATTGTTTGAGATATATTTATATAATATAAACAGAATGCATTTATACTTGTAATTTAATAGTTCTTAAACAACATTTATCTTATTTTTTTACAACAACGGATTCAGGCGCCACCAGAATGTCGACGATCATGGTCATCCATGTAAAATATGATCTAATTAAATAATTAATGCAGTGACGCAATAATTCCAAGACAGGAAATGTCAAACATGGCATTCCGAGGATTACTTTAATTTGGCTAAAGAACAAGCCAAAATGCTAACTTTGTAGCTAATTTTATGAAAAGATATGCCTAATTTTCATTACCTAAACAATCGAAATATTGCAGGATACACGATACTATTTTTGTGTATTCAATTACAAAATATATTTTTTTCACGCATTTATATGAGCGTTGCCTTTAAAAACTATTTGGAGACAGTCCTGCCATCACACCCACCACTGTAACTCCTGTAAGCCAGGATCAACAGTGGCAGGCATTGTGATGACACCGAGCATTGAAGCTCGGCGAGTCTCTGCGATGTCTAACATGTCTTTAACCCGCAACGAAATCAATCAGAAAGTTAAATTTATAGGAGGAGTTGGAAATTAATTATTGACCACTTCCCTCCGTCTAAAGCTGGTGACAAAACACTGCATGTGGTACTACATGGTATTTATCAAATAGTACCTAAACTTTTACATATTTCTTCTATCACTCATTACAGTTTGCAATCATTATCAGATATGATTGCAAACATTATTTCCTTATAGTTTTCGGTGGATAACCGCAATAAATTATTGATAAGATAGTTGTACTATCATACTTATAGAGCATTTCATAAATCAACAAATCTTCATTAATATAGTAGCAAAATATTAAATTATCATAAATCTAAACAATAGACTCATAAAAATTCATTTCGAGTTAGTTGTATACAACTACATGTCTGCCAAACTGTCATTCAACAGACGATGATTTTCATTAAAAAAACCATAAACATTAAATCGATTTTGGTTCAATGAGATATTAAGATTTTTATGAGAAATTATTCACATAGTGTTGTGGCTAAACAGCCAAGCGATTCTAAATAACAAGCCAAATCTGTAATACGTTGCAACGGAAGTAAGAGATAAGAGCCAAAAGGATGTTTAAAATGTAGAGATTGCCTGTAGATCGTGCCCCATCAGATGATATCACTGTCTCACAGATCGCCGATATGAAATAACAGCTTTACTGTTGTTGTGTTCTGTGAGAGTGATCTCCGGAGACCAAGGGTAAGCTTTTATTGGGATATTTGAACCCGACTACCGTAAATAACCTGTCATAGTAACACATGCAAGGGTGTGCCGTTTTGCATTTAACCTTTGTGCATCCTGTTGCGAGCAAACTGGCTTCATTGTATCAGCCACCGAGAGATGTATTTCACAGGTGAATAGTATATCTAAATTGTTCTGAGCTTACCATCAGGTTTGTAGTCACTTTGTCTTTTCAGTATAGAACATAATCAGAAGAGAAACTATTATATTCTTTATTTAAGGTACAGACAGAGAAAAATTGTGAATTGTCCAGTAAAAATGTATTCAAAATGTGAGACTAAAACGTAAGAAAATTAATTAATTTACAATTAATTATATAATTAAAATTAGCTTGACTGGAATATTATGTTAATAATTTGAGATATAATATAAAATGATTTTTATTATGTCTTATAATATTATGTAAGTAGTTAATGTTTTATGTCTTACCGGGAGTGTCGCAGATTAGATCGAGGTTTCCATTGTATTTTGTTACTATGATGTCAGTCTCATTTAAAAGTTTTTCAACTGAAAATAAAGGCATATCGTCTTTATGTAAATTGTAAATGAACAGACAAAAAATATGGCAGTTTTAAACATAAAAAAATATGAAATGATTGAATGGAAGTAATAAGGTTTGCATATATTCTGATTTTCAGATAAAGTTTGCATTGTTCATATGAATAAAAAAAAGTACCAATTTTTTTATTTTTGTGAATTGAATTTAAAACATATCCTGGTGAGATAAAAGCTGTAAAACTCCCCTTTAGTTAGCCAGGGGGAGGCCGAAAGGGGTATGTCAGTGTTGCTGGCTTTTCAGTCCTGCATGCTGACAAAAAATATTCTATTAGGAATTTACTCACTTCCCTCGGTGACTGGCTTCATGAAATCCACTCTTAAATAATCAAAAACTGCGCCTGACTGTGCACCCCAAGTAACATTTGCCGGAATATTCAAAGCTTCTTTCACCAACGTATTCATCAGCTCGTTTAAATTCCATGTTTGTCTATCAGAAGACATGTAAGGTTGGTTACGAATAAGCATGTCTTTAGATAGTTCTGGAAAAGCAGAAAATAAGCAAATTATACTGTTATGTTTAAGCGATAATAAAATATGAAAATAATATGTCATGTTAACGAATATTATTTGCACTCGTAGTTATAATACCCCATGTATTATATGTACATAAAGTCACGCCTTATTCCCGGAAGGGGTAGGCAAAGGTGCAACTAGGACAACATAAATATGAATTAAAAGTATGTTAAAAATATATACCTAAGGCAGACCTTGTAGTGTCCGGCATCCTTCCTGGCATTTTAGTGAGAATGTTGTAGAAATCTACATTAGTTGTACTAGCAAATACTACTCGTTGCGTGGTTGCCCATTGGGCAGTGGATTGAAAGTATTGCCCTTCATTGAACAGCCGCTCTGCTTCTCTCGCCGCGGCTTGAATGTTATCATGTCCTTGTTGATCGACTAGCCCTGCTGCTAAAAGCAATGGGCCCCAGGTCAAAGTAGCGTCTACTGGGTGAATCCAAGCATTCCCCATGGCGATACCGCGTAGATTTGACCCAATTGTTCCTGCTTTTTCAGCCTGTTAAAATATTAAAGTATCAACCCATATACGACCCATTGCAGGGCACAACCCTCTACAATCTCTATGGTTCGTTCGTTAGGCAATATAGCTTACCACACTGGTTTAGTATGCATTGGCGGACTTTACACACCATATAATTGCTATAATATGTAGGTTATTTGATGATTAATGAGGATCAATACACACATTACTCGGAAATGTCAGAGGGGATTAGAATCCGCATCCATCGTGAACATGTTGGCATCCGCGTCTGTTCCGTTACCAACAGACCACCACGCTCTCAAATATTAAAATAAACAAATGGAATAAACAAGAGCACGTGAATTCAATGTAACTGCAAAATGTTTCAATGACACCATTTTTAGATACAAGAAGTAATGTGTGATATTTTGTTGATTTTTAAATTGGTAATGAGTAAATGATATACTGATTAGACCAATCAGATTTTGCAGTTCAAAATCAGGATGATTTTATCCTGTTGGAGTATTTTAACAAAATACATATATGCGTCAAAATACTTTTTGGATTATACTTAGGTATATTGTGCCTAACTGTAACATACCTCATGCATCCGGATACCCATATCAACAGCCATTTTCCCTCCGTATGACTGGCCATAAATATACAATGGGACGCCATTGAATTCTGGATGTCTGAAGTAGAAACCCCTCATCAGTTGCACAAAGTCTAGGGCTGCAAAATTACAAAAATATCATTTAATTATCTAGATAACAATAAAGTTTTGATTCAATCTTAACGGCTTTTGTTCATGCAGCATATAGCTAAAGCAAATCAAAAATATTTTATTCTAAGCTGTCCTATATAATAAGCAAATTCTCGGGAGCCCGAAATAGTGGAATGAACTAAGATATCCAATCACCCTCCAGTATTGGCTTTTAAAGAGCAGGCAGATTACTCGCCAGTTTTAAAGATTTTTACTATGGCTTCAATTTTATTGATGATCAACATCAAAGAGTAAGCAACTAAAACATATTTACCAATTTCGTCATTACTGGTAGTTAGAAATCTGAGGTCATCGACGTAGCTGAAACCAGTACCGACGGGATTGTCGATGAAAAGAACGTTGAAATTATTTACCTGCAAATAACAGTGGATTTTATATTTAACATTTTTTTGTAAATCATACGATGATAATAATATACATCATAATTAAGGTAAAATCAAGAAGTATTACATTGACCTATCATTATTATATTAATATGTTTGTAATAAAAGGAAATACCATTTAAAAAATAAACACAAAAAATTGTAGTGTCTTTAAAGATAAAATTCGTCCTAGGTCTTACTGTTGTTCTTTACTCTATGGAAGCTCTGTATGTTTTTTCACTTTAAAAGTTTGTTTATGTTTATCAGTGGTTAAATTATGTTTACTACAAATGGTATATAAGTATAATATGGTCTGTGATAGTCGATCTATCTTTTTTGCCATCTCTTCCATAAGGCAACGCAATTTCATCTCATAAAATAGGTCTTCCAAGGTGAATCAATGTTAGTTTCACTTAGTTATATTGGACTTGAAACTAATTAGTAACATAAAAGGTTACTTTAGTTTTATATGCAACACATTTGTTGTTTGAACTTTAAAAATAAATGTGGTTTCTACATCGCGTCTGGCGTTGCTTAAGAAGACATCATAGATATTGTGTAATACAAAAACAGTACTAATTTAAACATACTCATATGTTTTGAAAGCTCTGAGTATTTAATCAGTGTTCAACCTTGATGTATAGTGAAATAATTCAATTACATTTTGGTAGATACTATTTAATATAACTGACAACATTTAGTTAGCAACACATATCCTTATTCTCCCATTCCCGTCCTGGATGCAACTGGCCAATCAGCGAGCGTGCTAGAACAGTACACAGTCTATAGTCCACTAGTTTTCCATTTTGAGCACCTCAAAAGTTTCAACCCCGCTAACTACTGTGGAGATTTCCCCACTACATTCATATTAACAGAGAATTCGTTTGAATTAGATAATCAAGCAAATTACGGAAAAGCAAATTACATCAATTAATGAATGAGCACTGGCGGTTCAGCAAATTATATCGCACTTAAATATTCTGTAGGTCTATATTTTGTTAGTACGTGAATATTTCATTAAATTCAGTAGTCTTTTCGCTTAATGGATTTGTTATGAAATACTGAATCACTATGTTGCCAATAAACAACATTCTGGTCTAATAAGAATACGGAACTTTCACAATCAAGTACTAGCTGACATGTGACCGCTTCGATCTCGAAGTGTGACCGAATTAGAGTGGTATGGATTTCGGAACAGTTTGGATTTCATATTTTGTACGCTAGATATTTATAACCATCAAATAACAAATATATATGATACATGAAACGTAGTAAGCGTTTGTTGTATTCCATATTTGTCTCAGTATCGGCGAAACAACTCTAGATTTTAAATAAAGTAAGCTTTGTGTATTGTGGTGTATAGACCTACTCCGAGTAATAAGTTCCTTACTATTGATATATATATTATCAACTAGCTGTACCCGCGACTTCGTCCGCGTGGAATTTAACAAAAACTTAATTTTTCTAAAATAAAAGAATTTTTCTAAAATAATTGTAGCCTAAGTTACTCCTTATTATATCAGCTACCTGACAATAAAAGTCCCGTCAAAATCGGTCCAGCCATTTCAGACATTAGCCGGAACAAACAGACAGACGGACAGACAGACAAAAAAATTCTAAGGTCATTTTCGTTATAGGTATCGTGTATATAACGATATGTAGTTGGATTTTTTTATTTCCACTTTACAAACAGACACTTCAAATTTATTTATGTATAGATGTAGTACCTACTCTAATTAGAGTTAGTTGCGCATTAGACCTGGTTTTTTTTTTTTTTTTTTTTTTTTTTTATTGTGGCCCGACATAGTGGCGGCATTGCACCTGCTGGTAAGCGCAAATGCCGCCCAGGCAGAGTATCCATTGGCATCGGATGGCAGTCCCATGCCAATGGAAACAATTATGCCGGCCTGCTAAGGTGCCTCTTCACACCACGGCGGAAGGACCCAGGATTGTAGGAAGGAGGGAACACGTGAGATGGCAAACAATTCCACAGCCTGACGGTGCGGCACAAAAAAGAATTAGAGAACCGTTTGGTTCGCGCCGGGATGGTTTGGACCGACAAGCTGTGGCTTCGCAAGCCAGCCCGCGTGGTTCTGGTAAGGAATGGAGAGGAGGGGATCAAGTTGAACAATTCCTCAGAGCACTCCCCGTGATACAGGCGGTAGAAAACGCTTAGAGAGGCGACATCCCTCCGGAGTTGTAGCGACTCCAAGTTGCTCGTAACGTCTGCATCATTCACAATGCGGATGGCCCGCCGCTGCAATCCATCCAAGGCATCGAGCAGGTACTGGGCGGATCCATCCCAGAGGTGCGAACAGTACTCTATACCCGGCCGGACCTGCGCTTTATACAAACGATAAAGCTGACCGGGCGTGAAGAACCGACGCACCCTGTTCAGAACACCAATCCTGCGTGACGTGGCAGATATTACGCCCTCGATGTGATTCCTTGGATTGAGATCACAGCGGATATCCACACCAAGGATACTCAGGTCATTCCGCATTGACAGGGGAGTACTCTGAAGAATGGGGAGGGGAGAGAACGGGGATTTTTTGCACGTGAACGCACACACCTGAGTTTTCTTGGCATTGAACTCAACCATATTCCTGGAACCCCATGTAGAAATTAGATCCAAGGTCCGGTTGAGCTCAATGACAAGATCCTCACGTCCCCTCACAGTTTCGACTCGGCAACCCGGAGGCCCGCAGTGGTATCGCCCATGAACCGTGCTGTCATCTGCATAGCAATGAATGTTGCCAAGCGACAACATGTCATTGATATGCAGAATAAACAAGGTGGGCGACAGCACCGAGCCCTGTGGAACTCCGGCATTTACCGACAAGAGCGCCGAAGCGTGTCCGTCAACGACTACACGTATTCTACGCCCATGCAGAAAGCCGGAAATCCACGAACACAGGTTGCCGGGCAGACCGTATGCCGGAAGCTTGGAAAGAAGACCACGGTGCCAGACCCTATCAAACGCCTTGGCTATGTCGAGGCTCACAGCAAGAGCCTCGCCACGCCGGTCAATCGCCTCACCCCAGCGATGCAGGACAAACGCTAGAAGATCACCCGTCGATCGATTTTGACGGAAACCGTATTGTCTGTCACTGATCAACGAGTGATCCTCCAGGTAGCGGAGCAATTGAGCGTTTATGATCCGCTCCATGACCTTACACATCACTGAGGTGATAGCGATAGGGCGATAATTGGTAGGGTCCGACCGATCACCCTTTTTGGGGATCGGTTGCACATTGGCCTCCCTCCAAGATTCCGGCACAACACCTGTGCGGTAGGACGCTCGGTAGAGGCGAGTCAGTACAGGAGACAACTCGGCTGCACAAGCTCTTAAAACCACCGCTGGTATCCCATCCGGACCACTGCCTTTCCGTACATCGAGAGACCGTAACTCACGCCGCACATCACACTGCCTGATGCGAATATCCGCCATTGTGAAACCGCAATCAGGCAGTGTGGGCAGCGTCTGAGAACCACGGTCTTCGAGGCGGGAATTAGCCGCAAAGAGGTTTGCCAATAAGGCAGCTTTCTCTTGCGGCTTGTGAGCCAGCGAACCTTCCGGGTACCTCAGCGGAGGCAATGCTGGACGGCAGAAGTTAGACTGAACGGCCCTGGCCAAACTCCAATAAGCACGACTGCTAGTCGGGTGATTGGCCAACGCACGCCCAATCCTGCTAACGCGCTGGGCATCCGCTCTAACATAAGCCTTCTTGCAGGCCTTGGTGGCCCGGTTGTAAGCTTCTTTGAGGGAACCGATATTGGGATCCTTCTTGGCGCGACCCCTGATCCAAGCGCGATACGCCGCTTGTTTGTCACCGACAGCATCGGCGCAAGCACGATTAAACCAGGAGCGTCCACGGCCCTTACTGGCGATCTCAGAGGAAGGAATGTAGTAATCCATTCCTAGCCTAATCTCGCCAGCAATAGCGTTGGCACTCGCTGAAGGATCTTTGCCCTCAAAGCAGCGTTGCCTCCAAGGGACGGATGCGAAGTATTCCCGCATACCATCCCAATCTGCTGACGAGTAATGCCAGACCCTCCGCCTAACCTGCACGGGACGTGGAGGTGGAGCGAAAGGTACTGACGACCCAACCAGGCAGTGATCGGAAGTGCCCAGAGGCGCACTAACGGTCACACGATACCCAGCCGGGTGACTCGCCAGCAGAAGGTCCAGCAGAGAAGGCTCATGACCCGCCACATCCGGGATCCTGGTGGGCTGGTTCACCAGCTGTGTCAAGTCATGAGTCAGAGCGAATGCATGGGCAGTCCTTCCAGCATGATCAGTCCTGGAGGATCCCAGCCACAATTCGTGATGTGCATTGAAATCCCCCAAGACCACCATTTCGGCCGACGGGAACTGCGCCTGCGCGTCATCAGCCGCCTGGCTAAGATACCTGAACAGCCGAGTCGTCTCCTCATCCCCGTTGTGTGACCTGTAAAGGCACACGTAGATGCGGCTCAGGGAACCAAAATCCATGTGCACCCACAGAGCGGAGAAGGAGGGGTCCTCCATGCAGCGCAGACGGCGACAGCAGACGTCCGAACGAACAAACAAGCATACCCCGGCTTTAGGCCTGAAGTTTTCTTCAAGCGAATAACCGGGGTACAGCAAGTAAGAATTGTCGGTCGGACAACGAATCTGCGTCTCCGTCAGGAAGAGCAAAGCAGGCCGGGCCGTCTCGAGGTGGTGGTGGACGGCATTGAGGTTCGTATGGAGACCGCGGATGTTGGCGAACTCCATAGTGAACGCGGTGGTGGGGTTATGCACCGCTGAAGGACCTGCTCTGTTTATATGCACTGTCATGAAGTTTAAAGAAGGGATGGGTTTGGTGAAGAGGCACGAGGAGCTTCAGGCCGGGCACTAAGAAGACCGAGTGAGCACCGGCACGAAATAGTCAACAGGAGCGGAATTGACCCGCCGGACGGAAGGGCCCCCGTACCCTCCCGGGATGGGCCGCCGGGACCCCACATCCGGTCACCAACCGGCACGACGGACCCACCCAAGATTATGCGCGGCATGGTGAGGCAGCCTCTCGTGGTGGTTAACCACGATTGGGCCCCTGTACTGTACCGCGGGCGGCCAGCGGACAACCGTTTCTACGGGTCTCCCTGGCCGGCGGGTCAAATCCCTCCCATCGACCGCGAACCAAAAATACTCACACGGTACAACGTCATGCCCGAACTCAAGCCCCTCGAAAAATGGTCTAATAAACACATATCCTTATAAAAGTGTTTGTCTTTCACCCGACACCTCAGTATCCAAATGGTTATTTTTTTACTCTATGCAACGTTGATAAGTGGTTGATAAGAACTTACCCAAGTATAATTCCTTGGTTGAAGGGACAGATCTAGAGGGCCCAAAATTTCGAAGTTACCTATACCTGTCGAGGATCCACCAGGTCCTCCTTGAAGCCACACTATAAGCGGGCGTTCAGTGTAGTTTTGTACTGGAGCGGTTGTATAGAACAACCAGTAAAACATGTGAGCACCTTCTCTGACAGTGATATAGCCGAAGTCTTGTCGAGAAGAACCGAATTGACCTGAAATATATTTTTTGATAAGAGATATCGTGCGTCAGACCACAAAAATTATAAGTAAAAAAGGTATATTTTCAAATTATTTCCGTTGATCTATAGATAGAATACAGTTTTAATTCAATATCGATCTTCAAGTAAATTAAATGCTGAATTGATATTGTACTATCGGGCTATTTTAGTCGTCGTAATATTGACTAGTTTTCTCCTTATGCAATTTAAACATGTGTACTGTACTGCTTGGTGGAATAGTCTACATTTTCGTTTCTAAACAATACAAAAAAATATAAGAGTATATACGTGCCAATCAACTTGTTAAAGTGACATATTTTAATTAACTTATGACGAACAAATCATTCTCACCTGCCACATATTGACTTGATATAGTTAATATAAATATTGTAAATAACAACATTTTTACTCTAAAGTAATTGTAAAACTAAATGTATCCCTTGAAAACAAATTATCGGCAGATAAGGATTATCATGTGTCTACATATTAATTTTTTATGATAAGAAACGGTGTGCCAGGAGACACAATTTATCAATTCTATTACATTCAAGATACCGTTTTGCAGTACGCCATATGGAAATTATGATTTTTCATAAACTCACGCCTTTTTTCCAGAAGGGGAAGGCAGAGGTTCCCCTGGCAGCAACCAGGACACCCACGATTCGCCTTGTGTATTCCGTCCCATGATACGAGGCGAGCCTATCGCCACATCGGGCACAAATTCCCAATTCCGGGCTGATAATGAATAGAAAAACGCATTATCGCTGGCCGACCCGGGATTCAAATCCCGGACCTCAGCCTTGTAACGGTACCGTAGTACAACTCCGCCACCGAAGCAGTCAGGCAGCAAATTAGAATTTTAGTGCATATCATTGCGTTGGACTTATTTTTTAAAAAATAATCCCTTACTTCCTGCTTCTTTGTATGAAAGGGGAGTTTTGGGACCGTTAAAAAAACCTCAACGAAACGCTTGTAATTATGGATATATTATTTGTATGTATTTTCTATTTAGAGACTTGGTTCGATGAAATGAAATCGACTTAATTAAAATAATTTTAATTATCTTGCCATTTCGTCCTGCCTCTATGGTCTTTCTCCTCAAAAAAAAAAACAAAAGTATCTCCAAAATAACCTGACACCAAAGAACTTAGATTTTTAATAAAATTTTATTTAATCCAATTTTAGAAACAAATTTAAACTAAGTACATCGTTATTAAGTTATATATGTCAAGGTAAATAATAATAGCACTGTTAACACATTTCAAAGGATGTGCCGTGAGTTTTTTTTAAATATTTAAGCCTATTCGACATTGGCGATTCCATGACCTACTCGATAATGTGAGTGCTAACTAGATAGTATCCTTGATGTATTTGGCTGAATTATATCAGTCAATATTTGAATTATAACACGCGATCGGTTTTTGAATTGTAAATATGTTTACAATGTGTTTATATAAATAATAAATAACACCCAACAGTCACACACATAGTCCTGAAACCACACTAATATCGAGTCTTGTATCGTGGGTATCAGGAATTACGAGAGAATTTTCGGCCTCACAAACACCCAGACCCGAAAGAAGTATTTGTGGGCCGCCCAAATATTTCTCTCGGTGAGGGGATCGAACCCGCGACCTCTCGTTTGACAGACCGCGCCTAACCAACTGAGCCACGGAGGCTGTTGTAAGAGGAATACACGGAGATCCTTCAAGGGATGCGTACAAGGATAAATTGGGGGTCACATCTCTAGGAACCTGCTCTTCGAAACATTTTTCAAAGGACAAGCTAGATCATTACTGCCAAGTTCTCGGCGACGCTGTTGTCCTAGCCTTCGATTTTGTAGAATGTAGCAAAATAAAGAAGAGAGAGAATGATGCCCTAGCCTATTCAAGGAGTTGGGGCCTCAAAAATAAATTAAACATTGCAGCACAGAACACAATGGCTATGATTATAACGAGGAAACTTAAATTTGACCCTCCAGTCCTCCATATGGGAGGAGTACACATTGGTCTCAAACGCTAAATAAAATCACTGGGTATCATAGACGATAAACTAAGACCCTCGTTACGTTGCACAGCCCTGAAAGAAAGCTATAGATATCTATAAGAGAGCTAGAAATAGAGCAGAATCTATATATCTATAACGGTAATGAGTGCAGTGGGGATTAAGTCCTGATATATTTCAAATGCTGTACACCACAAGAAATAAATTAGGCATGAGAAAGCAGCTTCCAGTTATTAGGCGTGGGTATCCAAGGAAAATGACGAAAGCCTACATAGATCCAGAACCGAACCAAAAGATATTGTTTATCTTTAGTTTGACAAAGTGTAATAGATTGTAAATGTACACAGCATTGTACCACTTCATTTTTATTGTCTCATACAATATTTGTTTGAACTATTACAGGAGTATTTCATGCCATTATAACAAAGTGCTCAGGCGACCTTCCATGATAACAATTTTAATAGTCATTGAATGCAAGGCCTTAACTTGATGTACACACGTACATACATTTTCTCATGTAAGTTAAAATTATTATAAGGAAGTAAAAAGTAAATCCTTTTAAACACCTCAAACCAATAATATTCATCACATTTTTATTTTGCTCTACCTCAAAATGTAGGAAAATTAGTTTTGCGATAAATCTGAATCATGGATTAAATAAATATTATTTTGTAAAAAATATTCTAGAATATTTATTTACTTCTTTCTTACAAAAAACAAACCATTATAGGAAGAATAACTTTGACAACACACAGACAGATTCAATAAAAAACATTGTCTAAGTGGTAGAGCCACGCTGTTGTCAGTCATGACTCAGCATGAATGGGCAGGCTCGTCCAAAGCGACGCTACTGTCTCACAGGATATCGACGCCAAGCGGCAGCTTAGATATCGCAGTTTATTCTGTGAGTGAGATTGCCGAATACCTTATACCCCTAATACCCCTTTTCTCTTCCCATCTTTTATCCTTCCCGCTCCCCTCCCAATTTGATGGGCCGGCAACACATCCATGATCATTGATCGAAACATTATCTATGTTCATGGGTGGTAGTGATCACTTACAATCAGGTGTTTGTTCACTTAGCGGACCTACTGTGTAAAAAAATCGAAACATACATAGGAACTGAATACGAAACTTTACAAACTTGTGTAGAGGTGGAAATCTCACCAGCAGTTATAATGTTATACTACACAGACAGGTTTTCGTAATTCATTGATACAGGCAGATCCGGATGCTTCCTTCAATGTGAAAGATTTCTCACTACAAAAAGACATAACCCCAAAGAGCCAAAGATGCTTTTGGCTTTTACTCGCGTTTACTTCCAACTAAGCTATCGCCCACTTATATTGTTTGTGCAGTGAGAAGTGGCTCTTATGCTATCTTATGTATCTACTCGCTATTATGTATACTGCACATTTAACATAATTGTGTAGACCCTGGATAAGGCAAAAATATGTCAAGAAAAAAGATTATCTACTCTGGCTATATATAGTACAGTGTCAAGCTACACAAAATGTATTTTCTTTGACTATAAGGTAGTATAACGTGCTAATTATGCAATTATACAGCTTAAATACGAATTAAACAATATAATGTAATTCGAGTAATAGATATACAGATATATGTCGAATGATTATTTACTTAATTTAACTAAGTAGGGTAAAGGAGGGCAAGATGGAAGGGCCGGTTAAGAGGGTAATTTTCTATATTTACTAAACCGTGCGACGAGCACCCACGTCTCCAAGTACGTGAAGAAATATGACATTCCTATTAAAACTTCACATCTTAAATACAAAAACCTACCTAGGTTTCAAGCAGTTAGAGTTAAGTTAAGCAGATGGACTAATTGCAGAGCAAGAAGATGGAAATATGTTATGGGATGGGTCCATTGTAAAATATAGGTAGTCCTAAATATTCTATAAATTCCATCCTACCCTCATCCTGTGGGCAGTTTTGCTTGTTGAGTCCTTATAGATTGTATATTTAGTATTACATATTTTTAAATACACATCTGTTAGACTGTTATGGTCCTTTTCGAAACTGATACAAATATAATATTTTTACCGTGTTGTTTATTTATTTTTTGTCTCATAAAGTTAAGCCTCCCATCTCGCCCACCCTTCCCCTTTCTAAGAGCATAGACATAATGGTTAAATTTGTCATATTATGCACCTATAAAGATGTTTGTGATGAATAATTGTCAATGAATAATAATTCTAGTTACGTTAGTACAAATATTCATTTAATGAGTTAGCGATGACGAGGAACTGCGTGCCACAGTCAATTTAACGCAACAATCATCAGGAAATAACCTTAATAAGGGCATTGTGTGGTGATGATGCGGGAGTTAATGACAAAATTTACCATTTGGAAGCCGTTGTTTGTTAAATGTTCTTTAACCGTTATTTGTTTTAAATTGACCTTTGAAATTTATTACATTTAGGGGCGATCGATGGCAAGGGTCACCTGATCGTAAATTATAGTAGCTAATCATCGGCACATTTAAATATCTGTATCTGTATCAGCCCATATACGTCCCACTGCAGGGCACGGGTCTACTCTACAATCGAGAGTACGATTGAGAGTGGTTATGCCATATAGTCCACCACGCTGGCCTAAGTGCGGGTTGGCGGACTTACATACCATAGAATTTTTTATAAATTGCTATGGTATGCAGGTTTCTTCACGATGTTTTCCTTCACCGTTTTTAGTGCGTGGTGATTGACTATCAATACACACATGACTCCGAAAAGTCAGAGGTGTGCCCTGGGATTTGAACCCGCGACCACCGTGAACATGTTGGCAACCGCATCCGGTCCGTTTACCAACAGGCCACCACGCACATTTAAACATCTACAACTTCAAAATAATCGTAGATGCATATTGTTTTACCTCTGACAATCAAATTATACCTACTAATGTATTTGCTACTCTACTGGTGGTAAGTCTCTCATATCTGAGAGTCCGTCTGGGTATGTACCACCGCAATGTCTATTACTTGCGTCAAACAGCAGTGTAAATGCACTATTGAGTTCCGGTTTGAGGGACGTTGTAGCCAGAGTAACTACTGAACATATAGAGACTTACTTATGTCCCAGGATAATCATTCAATCATTGCTTTGTAATTCACGGTGTTGTTTTGCTTTTGAGCGGTCGTATCGCTTACCATCAGGCGAATGGTTATATTTATGTATTGCTTGGTTTGCCCAATGCTGTCATTGGCAAATATTTGCAATACGGCAGACGGAAAGAAAGTTACTACCGTCGGCCGTAAATATCAACAAAACTTGTATCGCAGATGCGTTAACAGTCAAATGTGATAGAAAAAGTAAAGGCAAAGTAATAACGGGCGAAGGAAAATGATTTCCTACCCTTTTTCGTCTCCTGAAAAAATATTACTTGGTGATGTGAACAGATATACGAATGGATGACACTGGTAGAACAATGAATGAACTGCTTTTGCTGTGGCGATTGCGTGACTCATTTGTCCGTGAAACATATAGGCATTGTTTACCGATACGGTGAATTCTGTAAATATTTCTTGGCAATTTTTTAAGGTCTAAATTACATTAAATATAAATAACACGATTGAAAGCGTGAAATTTTGCATAAAAAATACTTGCAATATTAGATGTTGAAAGCGTTATATTGCTGGAGAATTAAATAATCATTAAAAAAAGTTGTACCCTGCGTACTAAAAGTCACAGATATGGGCTTAAAATTTTACGGATATGAAATTTCGAATCTGGATGTAGATAGGAATATATATACAGGGTATCTCAAGACTGCTACCGAAAACGAAGCCGGGTGCTAGTTTTAGTGATTTCAGACACATTGCAACAGAAAATGTTGCAAAAAAAAGCGATTTATTTTTGTTTTTGATGGTATATGATTTTATTTCTAAAATAATAGTGTATATCCTTTTATTTATAAGGACTCTAAGGTATAAAAGAGTTTACATTATTATTTTAGCAAAAACTATGGATTTACCACCCAAAAATTGCGATATTTAAAAATTCATAAAAAAATTGTCGCGTTTCTTTGCGAAAATTTTAGTTGCATTGTGTTTGTAGTTACTAAAACTACCACCCGGATTCGTTTTCGGTAGCAGTCTTTATATACCCAGTATGAATAATCTTGTACCTGTTTGGCTTACGGCTAGATACGGATTGATATGATTCTGTCATCTGATAGTTTCAATTCCATTCAATTTATTTGGAATTGTATAAACTTAAATACAAATAAATTACACATGCAATGTATTAAGCGCGTAATAAAGTTTAAATTCTAGTTTTATACGAAATTATTATTAACGTTTATTTGAGTAGCAGTTACAGTTGCAGATCGATTTTGATTTATTGAGTTTCATAATATTCCTTGCCTATTTGTTCCTCATTCCACATAATGCACTTAAAAATAAGTATAAGACAATATATTTATATATTTTTGGCTTAAAATATTCACTTCACTACTTGATAAAAAAATTAAACTATTGAACTGCTACAAATAACTGTAATTATTATTCGTAACAGATTATTCTCATTCTTCTTTGGCCGTCTGAAGATATATTACATTTATAAATCTAGCATTATACACAGTCAGTTTGTTTACTACATTCGTATACCATATACGTACATACATTGTTAAACAATTTTCTGTTTTGCATTTAAGTCACCTAAATGCTCAAATAAGGTCAAAAAGTTAAAAAACTTATTTGATTTGTAAAGGTTATAAAAAACCATTAAAAAACACCTAGTATGACACTAGAAAGAGGTTTTTGCAGTGATAATGACCTGCTCACAGGTCGTGCCATTTTAAACTACACTCTCATTATGTGTTATTATTATCATTTTACATCATCACAACCAGAATACTTTGTCTGGAAAAATACAAGACATGTTTTATTGCTATACTTTCTTCTATCGAAAGAAATCACTGTTTGTGTGATAATACAATGAATAATTGGTGTTAGTAGTTACCTAATTGAACCTAGTTTATTTTACGCAGCAAGAAACTTTTTAGTTGTTTAGTAGTTGCTTTTGAAAATTTGACCCACAGTCTTCTCTGCAAAGTTTTGATTTAAATGAGACACGTCTTTAGCAAACTTGTAACTTTATTCAAATTTAATCATTTCTGGTTGTTTTGATGTCATGTAGCAAATAAAGTGTTGGATAAAGATTGCAACATTTTAGGAGAGTAATAATAAAAAAAAGTAACAATAACAAATCAGGCAAAGTAAACTTGGACTCTTGAGTAGTCACTTATTTTTAAAATAACGTTGAGTTAGAATTAGAAGCTGTGGTATCCGCAGATCATCTCCCAATCATGGGTTAGGAACAAGATATACACGATTATGTTTTACCCGCAGAATGTACTTTATCTCGTCACGTGCGTAATCAAATCTCCGAGAATCTTTGTGCATGTGATTTTGATCAAACAAACAGATATTTGTTTGATGGAAACACTCATGCACAAATCCGGTTAATCTTATTACTACATAATTTACATTCAAAGTCACTATAAGTACCGATTTTTTTTTTCGATTTTGTGTGTGTGTGTGATTAAAGGATGTCAAAAAAATTGACCGTAAATTATTTCTACTTCTGAACATAGGTCTTCCCCATAGATATCCACATCGACTTGTTGGAAACTTCTTGTCTCTCATATGTGAAAGGCTGTGACTTCTTGTCTCTCATATGTGAAAGGCCATCTGGGTAGGTACCACCGCAGTGTCTATTTCTCCCGTCAAACAGCAGTGTAAATGCACTGTTGTGTTTCGGATTGAAGGGCATTGTAGCCAGAGTAACTACTGGACATATTGAGACTTAACATCTTAAGTCTCAGGATGGCGAGCGCAGTAGAAAGCCAAGCATTGCTTTGTAATTCAAGGTGTTGTTTGGTTTTGCTACTGTTTATGAGTGGTCGTATCGCTTAATATCAGGCGAACGGAATGCTCGTCTCGCTATTCATTGCAATAAAAAAACACATTTGTATAACATCTATGCAAATATCTCAGCGGTGTTAAGATTATGGCTGAATAATACGAATGATCTTACAAATAATTGAAGCATTGTTTTGGTTCAATAAATGTGTTGATATCAACTATGTGTGTAATACAATTACACGGTTATTTAACGATTTCATAGTGCTACGAACTGCAGCACCGCGTATTAACTGCGTCTTTGGAAATTTTCAATATTTACTTATAAATTAATAATTTGTTTGTCCTGTTTCATAATTATCATCATCATCAGCCTTTCCACTGTTGGACATATGCCTCTTCAATATTGCGCCATTTCACCTTGTCTTTGGCTTGTCGGATTCAACATCTGCCAGCGACCATTCGCAAATCGTTACAGCACCTAGCTAGTTCGCATTCCCTGTTTATTAAATAATAATAGGAATAACTGCTTGTATATAAGTAAATTCCTGGATGATACGAGATTTGATCATTATCTCATGTTTTTTGTTGTTATAATATCGCCATTTTTCCGTGAAGATAAGAATGACAGCGCTTTTAAACTTTGAGATCATCTACGATATTCTGGGGTCCGAATGCAGAAAAAATAAAATAATAGTTTTCTCGATTCACAATTAATTACATTGGACATGTTAATGCTATTAGATTAAGTATACAAATGCTTATTGTTTATATTATAATAACATATCGCAAACAACACGATCGATAGATGTTTTTTTAATTTTATTTGTTCCAAACACCACACGTCAATTGATTTTAGATGGCAGATAAACAGACACCTGTCAATAAAAATCGATACAATCAGTATTGATGTTTTATAGATATGTTGGTTTCACGTAGATTAGCTTGGTACATTTAGTTGAAGTGGGCTCTGAGCTCACAGATTTGTGGCACTTTGAAGTACCTAATGGTATTATTTGTACTTGACTTGATTGATTTACTGACCCCACGCTAAGATATATCAGAAACTAGGAGAGACCTTTTGGTCCCGCAAACACCCAGATTTGAGACAAATACTTGTGGGTCTGACAAACATTTGTCGCGGTGTGGGAACCGAACCCACGGTCTCTCGTTTTACAGTCGGCGTCTAACCAACTGCGTCACGGAGGCTGTCAACTTTGACGTAACATTATTTGTACGTGATTTGATTGATTAACAAATAATTATATGAATTAAATTAGTGGTGGATGCCCGCGCTTTTTGATATCATGTTGTTAATTTCATATATTGCAATTAGGTGTTGAATAGTTGTGGTTGACAACAAAAATTAAAAATAAATTCAAATAATCATGAGTATTCACGTTAAATAGGTAACTGATAAATTAAATGTATCACATATTCGTTCTATTAAACACACAGCTAGTTGCATTTATATTGTTTTTTTTTAATGAGAGAGAATAGCGAGACGAGCATGCCATTCGCCTAGCGAAACGTAAGCGATACCACCGGTCACCATGAGTTATAAAGCAATGCTTGGCATTCCACTGGGCTGGCCATTCAGAGACATAAGCTGTTAAGTCTCAATATGTCCAGTAGATACTCTAGCCACAATGTCTTTCAAATTCTGTAAAATTAAGTCGATTTGTTTTTGCATAACTATTTTCACAAATGTGCATTTTTTGACGATATTAAAAGAAGGCGATATTATTCAGATGCCTTCAACAGAATACTTATTTTATTTTGGGTTTATCGGCGGGGTAGGTAGTCACTTAGCAACAATGCATCGTTTGCTTGTGTGTCATGCTTTGTAATATCATTGGTAGGAACGTAACAGTTGGCAAACATTCCTATTGGTTAAATGAAAAGATCTTAACGTGAACATTCTTTCATTTTATAGTGAAAAAAAAACAACTTAATAGAGTTTAGAGTTGTACACGATATATCAATCGAGATAATTAGGTTCTATAAAGTTTCAAAAACTCTTTAACTTGTGTGGCTCCATTTAATAATGCGGACGAATAAAACAAAATTGTAAGACACATAGAAAATTCATACATACACAAACTCATGCCTTTTCCCCAGAAGGGGTAGATGGAACCATGACACCCACGTTTCGTCGTGTATTTTCCGTCCCATGATTGATAGGGGGCGAGCCTATCACTATATCGGGCACAAATTCCAGACTCCGCGCTGATAATGAATAGAAAAATCTAATATTACTTTGCCGGACTCAGGATTCGAACCCGAGAAGCTTTGCTATCATACCGTAGTACAACTGCGACACCGAGGTAGTCAAGAACATGGAATAAATTGACTCAGAACCACGGAGATTAAAAAATATTTTATCTTATGCATATTTGAATTTAGAATTACTAAGTATCTATCGACATGTCAATCGTTGTGCGTGACGGAGCAAGATAGTAGAGCGTATCGGCACAGTATCGGTAAATATTAAACAACGCACTGTGCACAAATATACGATAACATTACCCTTACTACATTCATGTATTTGATTTACATCGTTCAAGATTATTTAGAGCCAATTAGTTAATTCGAATACGTCTCCTCATTAGCTCTAGCGCAATATATTTTATTTGGAGTTTACATTTCGGAAAAAAGATCTATCTGTAGTTGGGTACTTTTTTCAAACTTTAAAGGATTATAAGTAACAACCCAAATTATTCTATAATGAGCACTAAAATAATTTTGCATCAACCTCACATAAGTGATGTATAAGATCAAACAGACAGCCTCCGTGGCGTAGGTTAGACGCCGGCTGTGAAACAAGAGGCCGCAGGTTCGATCCCCGCACCGAAATAAATATTTGTGTGAACCACAGGTATTTGTTCGGGTCAGGGTGTTTGTGAGACCGAAAAGTCTCTTGTAGCTCCTGATACACACGACACAAAACCTGATCTTAGTGCGGGGTTAGGACTATGTATGTGACTGTTGGGTATTTATTTATTTAAACAGAAAAAAAAACCAAGAATATTTTATTATGGAATAATGATTGTTAGATATTTTATTTGTCTGTCTGACCCGTTGGCGCGCTAATCTCTAATCATTTTTTGATCTCGAAATATATAGTGATCCCGTGGGATGAGCAAGAAATTCAAATATATTTGTTACTATTTCAAACTTAAAAGGATAGGATAGGATGTGATAGGAGAGAACAGGATTACATGCCTTAAGTCATGGGACAGAATAAGACCTGACAGGATGGGTTATTACGGGACAGGAACGAGAGCTTACTCTATCCGATCCGAACCGAAGTTCGAATGATCGGACGTTCGACGTCCAAAGTAAGTTGTAAGTATTCATTTAAAAAAATCAACACTATTCTCTATCATTCTTATCATTAATTCCAAACTAAGAATACGTACGATAGAGGATTTGAACATTTTGTGGAATACCTAGGTACATTGGTATAGTATTACGTGCCACGTCTGAACATTCTGGTTTCGTATCGGATCATAGAATAACCCTCCAGGAACCGGACGGAGTATGGATGACGGCAGTGATATCAGTATAAAAAAAAACATACGTGAAATATATTATGTTGCTGATGTGGAATGGATTCAAAAAGTAGCAGCAACCAGGCGAAGCCGGGCCCGTCTCTAGTTATTAATATAGTTTAAGTACGGGGCTTGAGTGGGATTATAAATGATAATAGTACGAGTATAACGTAATTGATTGATGTATAAATGCCTATTCGATGGTGCATAAGGTCTTCCTTATTGTACGAGTATATAGCCGTATACTTGTGAATATTTATATATTACTCATTTGGGTCAGTTTTCGGTTTGATAAGACTTATATGACTAGCCCAGGACTGGAATTAGTGGTATGGTGGTAGGCTTGTGCATATCATCTGACAAAAATATGTATAAATTTATATATATATATTATATTATAAAGGTATTCCATCCATCAGCCAAAGCAAGTCCACTGCTGAACAAAGGCCTCGCCAATGATTTCTACAGAGACCTGTTGCAGGCAGCCTGCATCCAGCGAGGTCCCGCGACCTATTATAAAGGTATTATAAAAATATACAATATTATAAAGGTATTGTCATAAAGGAAAATATAAATATTTTTATAAGAAATTCTATGTAATGTAAAGTCCACCAACACGCACTAAGACAGCGTGGCGGACTATGCCCTAAGGCCTCTCAATCTAACTGTAGATTGTAGAATCCTGTACTCGGCATTGAAAAATAAATTATTAAACATAATTATTATGAATATTTAAGCTTGTATGGGGGTAGAACAAAAATGCAAGTACTAATGAATTGTGATAGATAAATAGAGAGCGAAAACCACGTGAAGTAAGTGTTCAATAAAATAAATTGTTTTTAAATCTGTGAATTGCATTTCTCTCTTCCCTATCATGTGAATACCTATGTCAATTATAACACAAAAGGATGGAAACAAATTAGCATATTTAGAAATAAAAATCACCGCAATATTAAGGGTGGAGTGTATAAGTATTCAAATTATAACAAAATTAAAACAAATAGGTACTAATATACATCATCAGCATTAATCGCGGGCACAGGTTATACGCATTAATTTCTATGTTTATTTTAGCGTTTTTAAATCCCTTTTTTTGTAAAAACTTTACCTGAATTAAATAGTTAGCTTGAGAAACGCATCTTTAAACTTGCCGCCACTGTCTTCCATTATAAGCATAAATTTTCATGTTCAAAGAATATAACTTCTAATTCCGGTTTGAAAGCAACTGGACGGCTGAAGTTCAATATTGCTACAATGATTTTGGGTTCTATTTACGGGATTACGTTACTGGACCATAGTCTATACTGCATACAGATTATACTAAGGTACTAATTTGTAAGTATTCTTCATATATTCATATTTAAAATATTATGTAATAGTCTTTACTCATTCTGCTATTAGTTTAATGAAAATATAATTCAAGATGACCACTAAAATGTTGAAAATGTATGAGTCGTATATTTCTAAGCAGATTTAAAATATATAAAATATTTGCATATTCTAAAAAATAAGCCTCGTATATAACATACAATTAAAAAGCATTTCTGATACTATAAGCACTTCTGAAATAAGAGTTATTCTAAAGTAAAGCGACATTATAAAAAAATAAAAAAAATGAAATCTGCGTCCTAAACAATATTTTCGTAGGACAAACCGAATGAAGTTTTATTTGAAAAACGTACCCATATAGTAGAAAATATTGATATTTATTTCAAAACAATAACAGACCGTAAATTTAGCTTATTTATACAAATTTCATAAATATTTGACCGCGAATCTTCGATTAGACCCCGACGAGTAGGTGACCCCATGTTACTATGCTATACTATGTTAAATAATCTTTTCCTCACGGCATTCCATTAAGATAATTCTAATAATATAATAACAAGTCCTTGTACAGATACCAATCATTGAAGATTAAATAATTTTTTTGTAAAGCAAACAGAAGAATATCTGTCCAGTATGCGCAAGATCGGTTCAACAGGCCTTGTAATCACGGTTGGATGTGCAGATTCATCTCACATGACCACTGCTTAAGAGGGATATCCTTTAGTCGTAATCAAAACAGGTAATCTTTAGCCGATGGCAGCGCAGTTACAGACGACGCGACGGTCAAGACGCGTCGCTCCCCTCTGTCGGTATTGTTGACATTCGCGCGTTGCTCTGTCACTGGCCGTCAGGCAAATATTTCAACTGTGAATTATATCGACTGTGAGTGAACCGTGATGCAGCTATCACCAGCTTTTCTTAAGCAGGTAAATATTTATGTTCCTTTTTCCATTGTTTTGTATCGTAATTTATGGATTATTAAAAACAGTGAATTTATTATTTTAAATTAATCTCGATTTAAAAAAAATAAAAATTGTATTTTAAAAAGTGGTGATCATATTATTTCGATTTGTGAAATATTTTGATTAAATAAATGTGTAGTGTTTGAAAAATCGACTGTGAAATGAAATTGGTTGACTTTGGCTGAGTGAATTTGAATACTGAATAGTGATATCAAGACAGCTATTTTTAACGAACACCAACCATTAGACTAATTAATTGGGGTAAAAAAATAGAAAATGGATAATTAAACTTAACGTACATTTTAAAAACGAATTTTTGTGATAGATAAATTATTTTTAATAGATTTTAGATATCCGAAATACTACCTTTACTATCGCTTAATTGGTTAGAATTTTCTATTTTTTACTTAACAACTGAAACTCGTTTATTGCTTGCGAGTATACATAAATGTTTACATTCATAACAAAGGTGTAATTGCAGTGTTACAGCAGTGGGTCCGCATATCTCGTATGAGCGATCGTTCGCGTCAAATTATTTCATAATATTGGAAAAGTATTGTGTATCGTTAATACATGATATACAGTAAGTACTTTTTTTTATTATTTATTCAAACTAATAACATGAACGATTGACGGCAGCTGCTGGATCAATGGCGGATCCAGTGGGGAGGTCATGGGGGTCATGACACCCATGGTCATGGGCTGGCTCCAGATGGACAGAAGTTATTTAATAACTTGTGGATAAAATTAATAAGTACAATAAGTTCTTTGCGTGTCGATAAATAAAGTAAAAAAGTGTGTGTGTCTGTGTATTCACAAATCACGGTTGTAACAAACTTTAAAAAAATGTTTTTACTGAATACTAATTCAAGGATTGAAATCGTACTCAGTATCCTAACACGAACTATATTCTGTCCCCCCTGGCTTGAAAGCTGGATGCGCCCTTGTGCTGGATGCGACAAGCCGAAGACAGGGTGAAATAGCGCAATTTGGAGGAGGCCTATGTCCAGCAGTGGACAATAGTATAGGGTGATGATGATGATGATTTTACGATTGGTGTTTTAGAATATTATCGTTGATTGCTATGTTTAATATAGGGTGTGTAATTTTTAAACTAAACTTCGCTCCTAGTTGAATCGACCGGAGTAACTATTGTGTTACTGTTTCTATGAGTTTGAGTACTACATTTATCTTAATATTGAGTTAGAAGCTGATATTATAGTGTAGGGTCACGAAATTAAAATACTCATCAAATACGAATCATAACGACAATACAAAGAATATATTGTCATAAGGACTCTCATAATTGGTAAAACTTCGTTTAAAAAAAAGGTTTGCACTACCAAAAAGACTATACAATAAATCTTTTGTAATCAATTAATGGTAAAATATAAATATCATGAGCATTAGCATTATTAATCTTAATTTACTCGGACAAGCATAAGAAGCATTGTTGAGAAGTGGTAAATATATTTTAGAATATTTATTCTAAATAAATATTGAACTCATAAAAATCAACATTATGCCATGTTATTTACATATGACATAGTTCCTACTTATATCATATGTAAATAAAAATTGAAAGTAATTTTGTACGAAGTGTGAATTAAGATCGGTGTTATCATGCTATCATGAGACGTTTAGCACTTGTTTGGTGGTGGGCGACGAACTGGTGTTTCGAAAGAGGCTATTAATTTAGAATATCGACAAATTGGCCCACGAAATACTAATAAAATTTCCTCGTATTTGCTACATTTTTCAGTACTGCTTCCCTCCTATAGGCCATAGCGTGACGATATAGCTTATAGCAATCCTCGATAAACGATCTATCCAACACAAAAATATTTTTTTAAATACAACCAAGAGTTTCTGAGATTAGAGGTAACAAACAAATTCTTCAGCTTTATATATTAGTATAGAGTATAGATTATAAAGTTCAAGCTTCAAATAAATAGTCGAAGGTTTTTTCAAACTTTCTCCGTAAAACTAAATATTGGCGATAAACTTTAATACGTGGGTTTGAGGAAGTAGGAATATAAAATATGGTGACTGCAACATCTCATTTTGTTGGTAATCATATTATAATAAACTATATGAACTTATCTTTTTAGCATCATTGTGCCAAGTTGGAGCGAAAATTTCGGCATTTATCTATATACTTAATAGATAAAACTAAAGAGTTTGTTTGTTTGTGCCCGCTAATGTCAGGAACTACTGGTTTGAATTGAAAAATATATTTTGTGTTGGATAGGTGATTTATCGAGAAATACTATAGGCTATATAATGTCACGCTATGACCAATAGGAGCGGAGCAGAAGTGAAAAATGTTTAAAAAACCGGGAAATTATATTATGTTTGTGAGCTACTATCGCGTGTGCTGTATGAACGGTTGAAGGGACGCTATAATCATTACGGGACAGGAAGGGAATGTAATGGGACGGGATGGGAAAAGTAGTACAGGACGGTTGTTACTTGAGTTTTAACATAAACCAGTTAGTAAACGAAATAATATATTTCTGATTTGGACTGGAGTCAAAAATTATCTGCACCCGGGCGGAACCGGGCCGGAACGCTTATGTAGAATAAAATTAAATACGTGAGAATTTGCAGTCAGGCGTAGCTCTGCCTCACTAAGAACTATTCCGTTCAGATATTTTAGTGGAATTTTAATGTACATGTTAAAATACTTGTTTTATTTTGTGTAATAAAATTAGAATGGTGCTATTAACCTAATATGTATCGTTGAAGTAAAACTTTTGTGCCTTTATTGGCCTTTATCCGTATTTACTAAAAACTGAAATTTCTAGTCAGTATTAAAAATTATGAAAAAGTTTACAATATGCTTGCTTGTTACAATAATATAATCCAGATTATATTTATTTTATATATCGTAAGGCACTGCCGTTATACCATACATTATGTATTATTAGGCACTCTATTCTATAGTTTTGCTTTTGACGTGAATAATAATTATTATCACACAACTGTGGTTGTATTTTTCTTATTATAATGAATAGCGAGATGAGCAAGCCGTTGGTTTGATGGTAAGCGATACGACCGCTTATGAATAGTAGTAAAACCAATCAACACTTTGCATTACAAAGCAATGCTTGGCTTTCTACTTCGCTCGTGGTCCTGAGACATAAGAAGTCTCAAAATGTCCAGTGGAAACATAACAGTACATTTACACTGCTGTGGTATCTATCAAGGCGACTTGTCACATATCAGAGACCTACCAGCAAATTTAACTAATGAGGTATACCAACAAAAACCCTGACTATTTTACATTATTTAAAAAATACCGACCAAGTGCGAGTCGGACTCGCGCACCGAGGGTTCCGTAAAAACCTATGTGATGTAACTAAATATTTAGAATTTTTTTCTTCATGTGTGTTATAAAACGTTGCTTCATGTCTAGGTTGATTGGAAGCATCCTTTAGGTTTCAATTCCCTTGCGAGTTTCGGCTTAAGTTGCTATTTCTTTTGATTGCGTTGATATAGAAGTTTGATTTTGTTACAGTTTAAAGGTATTAAAGAGTTGAGTATTTTTTACGAATTTAAATTTAATACTTCTACGCGTTGATGCGTAAAGGGGTAGTAAGTTTGAAATGTTATTAAATGATGTATCTAAAAATGTTTGCTTTTCGCAATTTTTCCCACATCTATGCTATAAGACGTTGCTTCGTACCAAATTTCAAGATTTTGAGTTTACAAGAAGTACCCTGTAGGTTTTGATTCACTTGCGAGTGTCGAAAATTTTCAACATAAACGGCTATATCTTTTGATTGCATTAGCTTAGAAGTTTGAATTTTTCACAGCTCCAAGGGACAGTAGACTTGAGTTTTTGATATGAATTTCAGCTTGATACCTCCACGCGTTCCTGAGAAAAAGGGTCTTGACAGGGAGATAGACAGATAGACCGACGGACAACAAAGTGATCCTATAAGGGTTTCATTTTTTCCTTTTGAGGTGGAGAACCCTAAAAAGAAGAGTCGGAGTATTATTTGAATAAATAATTACTGACATATTTATCAAATATAGACGGTATATTTGTTTTGAGTTCTTGAAATTCTGTGCGGCATTGTTAGTTCATTAATATTCCAGTTTATAAAATCTAGGTGGCAGGTCTCTAATATGTGAGAACTGAGAGGCCACCTGGGTAGGCACCGTTGTGTTCCGGTTTGAAGGACATTGTAGCCAGAGTAACTAATGGATATATTGACACTTAACAATTTGTCTTAGGATGGCGAGCGCAGTGGAATGGCAAGCATTGCTTTGTAATTCATGGTGTTTTAGGTTTTGATACTGTCCATGAGCGTATCGCTTATCATCAGGCGAATGGCATGCTCGTTTCGCACTTCATAGCAACCAAAAATATCTAGTTTGCTTATTGATGTCTATTATCATAAAACTATTTTATTTATACTATGTGGTTATCATTGAACTTGGTATGCTATGGTAATTTAATTCATGACAATGTTTGTCTATTTTGCATATCTTTAAGTACTTTTCAAGGAATTGTACATTTTAGTTAGGTATTCGATTTTTGTCATGTGTATCAGAATGACGTCAATAGTTTATTTATTTATTTAAACACTTTGTACAAATGAATAGTACAGGCGGACTTAATGCCTAAAGGCATGTTTTAGTCGTTTTTATGAGGAAATTAATTTGCAAATGATAACCGAATGTAAATATGGTTCTTATAACACTTCGGTACATTCACGGCGCACTCTCTCTTGGAGTGTCCAACCTGGGCTGGCGAGCGCACATAAATCAGAGCAGTCTTCGGAGTACATCTCTAGAAAAGAAATCACGGCCAAGAGCTCGCTCCTGGCTGAGACTCCGAGGTCATCGCCGGCTATGCTATCATTCAGCGAGAACGTGATCTCGGGAAAGAAGAGCGCCGACCGGGATTGTGAGCTAAGGGTGCTCCCCTACTTATTGAGATTTCTCGTGATCATCTGGCCTCGTATCTGTCTGCTGTGGCTTCCCATAACACCTTAAATGGGCGTCTAAACCAGTTGTATGTGGAGGGACGACTTCCCCCAATTAAATCGTGGGGTAGGGGCATTTATCGTACTTTGCCCGCAATGCGCGCGGTGGTCACCGAAGGGCTTGGAAGTTGGAAGGCCACTAACACTAGCATTACTCTTCCGGCTTCCTCCGAGGTACCGAGAACTTAACAACTTTCTTCTCAGCACAAGAAAATTAACATTGAATGAAAAAAAAAGAACTACAGTCTTCATTTATTAAATTAGGTACACCATGGATTTGTACATTAAACATTTTGTAACAAATACATTCGTGAGCAAACTACTGCTATATTTACATATCAATAGGGATGTTGACTCATGTTACAAATTCGTGTAAAGTTACCATTTACACAATAACGATAGTATGTTAAAACCTATTGTAATATTTTAAGAACCTAATTGTTCGCACAGTCTCCACAAAAACGTAATTGTTCGTTATAACTTAAATAACAACATTAATATTGGTACGACGTGAGTGGAAACAGCGGTCGGAGCAAGTCGACGGCACAGACCGCGCGGCAAATTGAAAGTACCTACGGTTGGCAGTAAGCTATTTCTATAGATAATTATTAAAACAACGATAATATAGATCATCGTCACGATGGTGTCTGGATTCATCGAAAGATGTAGTTGCATTCCAAGAACTTAGTCAAATTCAGTTCATTTTGATGCCAACGAGATTCGCTCATCGGTCAGTGATGTAAGTAGTTCATAGTTCCATGTTTGTTTGGAGCGTTATAGCGACAATTTTTCAAACGATTGTTATTTACGTATTTTTTGTAGCATTGTATTGGCATTGTAGCCAGAGTACCTACTGGACATATTGAGTCTTAACATCTTATGTCTCAGAATGGCGAGCGCAGTGGAATGCCAAGCATTGCTTTGTTATTTAATGTGTTGTTTGGTTTTGCTACTGTTTATGAGCGGTCGTATCGCTTACCATCAGGCGAACGGCATGCTCGTCTCGCCATTCGTAGCAATAAAAAAAAAAAAACAAATATTTTTCGTAAAATTATTAATTTCTTGTTAATATAGATTCTACCTCTGAAATAAAACCAATTCAAATTAGTCAACGTCATTAGGATTTCGAATTGGAAAAATCAGAATGGAGAAATAGCTCTTACACGCACGATATGTGTCTTTGGCATAAATGGCGTTAGTTTATCGTTATTTGTGTGACATTGATTAATTCAATATTTAATCGTATATAGTATTCTATTTACGAGTGCACAAAAAGTAAGATGAGACTAGGCATATTGGTTACCCGCAGTGCATAAAATAAAACATTTAAAAGTAAGAATACAATACGCTGTTTTGCGGTATCCCAGAATGTAAGGGCTGACTCGACCTGTTACAACTTTCACACACGAAGTATCGCGTCGATTTTCTGTTGCGGTTTCGCACGTTCCGTTTAGCAAATGAGATTACTAAAGTTCAAACAATACTCAATTCTGTATCACTTTCTGTTTCTTTTTTCGCAAATATAAGGCCATCTGGGTAGGCACCACCGCAATGTCTATTTCTCCCGACAAACAGCAATGTAAATGCGCTGCTGTATTTCGGTGTGAAGGACATTGTAGCCAGAGTAACTACTAGACATTAGACATATTGAGACTTCTTATGTCTCAGGATGAAGAGCGCAGTGGAATGCCAAGCATTGCTTTCTAATTCAGGGTATTGTTTAGTAAATATGTCTGTCATATTATATTTATAAGATTATGGCCTAAAACGCTTCATAAACTAATGCAGTATGGTGAGATTTCACCAGTTTCAAATACAGGTTGAATTTTTCATGTGGGCGTGGATGGCCAAAGCTGAAAGTAGGGGATTAGCAAGCAATCCTAAAAGGAGACAGACGCTCGATTTTAATGAAAACTAAGACATGCAAATTTTGATTGATGAAAAATCCATAGTATGCCTAGCGAAGCATCGAAGCCGAAGATATTAAACACCAAACTTACTTGTTGTAGTATTTTTTGCTATTTTTCATAGTTTCAAGTTTCAACCAGTATCATATATATTACAGATATTCTTATATAATTAGATAGATACCATTTCCATGGTTAATTTACGGAGTTTAATGTTGTTTGTTTTTTATGGATGCGCTAATACCTATACGAATAGGTTTTTCACCTGAAATAAAATTTATGTTCCACGACATTACACAGCATACAGTTACGCATAATATATTAGATAACTTTTTGGTGAGTTAACACGTTTCTTGCAATGTTTGTTTATCATATACAAGAAAAGAAAACATGATAAAATTATCTACGTGAAACCTTTTCCGTTATTGTATTGATAAACATTTTGCGGATGTAATGTGACAGAAGGCCGTTTCTAAAGCGGTGATAATTATTTATATTTTCTCTTTGTGTAAACTATGTAAATGTAATATACAAGTTCATACATACATGAACTCACGCCTTTTTCCCAGAAGGGGTAGGCAGAGGTGCCTGGACACCCACATTTCGCCTTGTATGTTCCGCCCCACGATGTGATAGGTGGCGAGCCTATCGCCATATCGGGCACAAATTCCTGACTCCGGGCTGATAATGAATAGAAAAATCCAATATAACTTTCCCCGACTCGGTGTTCGAACTCGATATTCGAACTCGAGACCTCAGCTTCGCAAACGTACCTTAGTACAACTACGCCACCGAGGCAGTCGAAAGTATTGTTAATTGTATACATTTGTCTAAATATTTGAATAATAATATAAGAGTCATTTTCTCGCAAGCATGTATTTATTTTTGGTGGATTTAATTGATTATCTTGAAAATCTTAAGACTTAAAAGAATGAATATTAAATCAGAAATAGGTGTACAAAGAAACCAAAACAAAAATTTAGATACTTGTTTTTTTAATTTATTGTTGTTAATTGAGTTACGTTAGTCGCCTTTGGAAGGAGGTTTTTAAAAACACAAATTTAATTAGGAAATATAATCACTTATTACAAATTGGACTAAAACTAATTATAGGCACTAATAAATTTGGTTTGTTTTTTATTAAATGCCAGTTGTCACCACATCGTTCTCTTTTTTGCCAAGTTATGCGAATGTATTTCAAAAACGCAGTTAGGTAAAGGAAAAACATCCAACTCAAGGAAAATTGTTTTGAGTGTAGTGGACACCAAAATAAATTTACAATACGTTTTTCACATACTACTCTTTGAATTTTATTTTGTTTACAATTTTTATCATTCGTGAATGTTTATAGAGATACCACTTACATGGTCCTTTTTATTTTTATTATTATATTGTATATATTCACGTTTAAATATTTTGCTGGACGCCATTATGTCTGCCTTAAAGTAAGAATATCGTTTCTAGGCATTGTTTATTTGTGAGATGCAATAGTACTATTCCTGTCGAAATGTCTCAATGGTTGTCTGTCAGAAATTGCCTTGTGCGATAAGACCGCCAATTGTACTTTTTTTTTATTTTGAATTGTTTCCTTTTGTTTTGTTTATGGTGTACAATAAAGCTTATATATATATATAAAAATAAATAAATAAATATGTTATTATCACACTGATTGCACCTTGGGACTTATATTTCTGTCCAGAAAACATGTAAATCAAGTAACACTACTTCCTTATCAACTTTTCTCAAGGATATACTAATTATGTAAATGTAGAGCAAATATTGACACGGACGACCTGGCTAAAGTTGCAGGAAGTCGTCGGATGCAGGTCGCTTCCAACAAATCAATGTGGAGATCCTTGGGGGAGGCCTATGTTCAGCAGTGGACTTCCTTTGGCTGTGATGATGATGATGATGAAATGTAGAGCATCTTGTATGTATTAAATCGTGCTCTCTGTACGTTTGCTATAGTACTGTTACTGATACATTCAAATGCATTGTCGTGATTGATATGGAGCGTTGCACCTGTATCCTTCAGTTTAGCGGACTTGATATATTTATCTGATAACAAACCGCGTGTCAAATACGTCATAGATCTTACTGTCAGATTACGCGGCTCCGTATATTTAACTGTTTTTGATTTTTTTCTTAGATCGTATACGATGTACGTCTTTGGCGAATGCGTTGTTGCCAGGCTGTTGTCAAAATATTAGTATCAGTTTTATATCTCTTCACATTTTATTATAATAGAAATCTTAATACAAATTAATGACGAGTATAAATGCTTATAATTTACAGTATAAAAACATAATATCTCGAACAATGCGTTAAATAAATTTCTTTTTTAAATTATTTTTTGGATTCGCATTTCACCACGCGCTTATAGAATTTAAAAAAAACGCTAAAGTCGCGTATTATTTTGACGCCGCCCATTAACTCGTTAATACTTTTAGGACTTGAATATAATTCGTTTCAAAATGTTTACGCAGAATAGCCATAACATAAATTGAGCCATTGCGCTATCCAGTATCCGCGAATAGCGTTAATTTTCAAAGTTCATTTCAATTTTAATGACTATATTATTTAGGGCAATTTCTACTCGCGTCTAACTGTTAATCACAATATTATAATGCAGCAACTTATTTCATTAATGCATATCATTAAAAGTAAATCGTTTTAGAATACCTATTCAATGTTCTTAATTTGTAGGTACGGATTTTTCAAAATATTAGAAATCAACGAGTAACAGCAGCGAAGCTCCGTTTTCTCAATTGAATCGTCAAAATTGTATTCTTTAAACCAGTTATATCGCCGCGTTGTGTATTTTTATTATCTAGAATTTGAGTACATATTAAATAAAAAAAAAAAAAACTTTTATTTGGCACAAAATTACAAAGGTTACATTTTAACGCATAGGTTGACAATTACATATATTAGTGCTTACACAAATTATGACAGCTGCAGTTTAGCAGGGGGCCCCAAACTAGGCTGAGCCTGTATCTTGGAGACCAGTATATTATGTCTATTGTAATTGTTACATTGCTTAGCATTGCTCTTATATGTTAGATTAATTTTAAAACTTATCTTCTAATATACATAAATCAAAAAATATATTTATAGTACAACATCATCCTGTCTTGCCTTACTAATTGTATATAATGTTATGGTATTTGGTAATCATTTATATTACTTTCGGTGAGTGCACAAAAATCTGAAATACGAACATTATTCCATATAAACACTAAATTTAAAATTTTATATTTCTATTTTATAAATCTTAGAAACCTTAAAAACCTTAACAAATATCTATCAATATATTTTCGGTGTCTTTATAGTCAAGTGTTTGTAGCCACTTTGATACCGTTAATTTTGTTTCAGGAACTGAGAGGGTTTTCAGATCGCAATGTTTTAAAACCGAATTATATGTGTGTGCCCTAAGGTGTTCTCCAAATCGGCGACCAAAATTAGTTTTTGTTTTTGGAAGTGGTAGTCGGAAAATTCTCTTTTTTATTAATGCATGGTAGTCATACGTCGAAAGGCGTTTTTGGGTATTGATGCATATTTTCAAAATAAAGAGTTGCCGTACAGTTAAGACTTGGGCTTCCTGGTAGAGATTTCTGGTAGGATATCTATAGGGCTTTTTTAGCATTATTTTTAAAACCGATCTCTGGGCTCTTTCAGCGGTTATGAGAGTAGTTTTTGGGGCGCTACCCCATACGGAGATACAGTAAGTGATAACTGATTGACAGATAGCCGTGTAAATAGTTTTAAGAATGCAATAACTAGCGGAGTTATTGAGTCTTTTTAAAATTGAGGACGTTTTTCTAATTCTCTTTGACACGTGATCGATGTGGTCTTTAAAGTTTAAGTTTTGATCAATGATTATCCCTAAGTATTTAATAGTGTGTGATTGTTGTATATGGTCGCAGTTGCAGTGTTGATGTAGACTAGATCCGTTACAGGTATGGATTTGGAGTTTAGTTGACAGTGGTGGCTGAGAATGAAAATATTTGTTAATATTTTCCTGTTTCTTGACACTATTTGACAAAATTTAGACACAACTTTATCATTTTCGTAATAATATTGACTATTTATTTAAAATATGGAAGGATGACAAAAAATCGTATTTTTGGGGAAGGTTTATGTTTAACAGTGGATTTGCATTTGCTGAAGAGACAGAGAAAGAGAGAGAGAGGGAGAGAGAGAGAGAGAGAGAGAGAGAGAGAGAGAGAGAGAGAGAGAGAGAGAGAGAGAGAGGGAGAGAAATAACAAAAGGTACAATTGTTATTCTTCTACTTTTTAGTCTCTACCTAGTGTTCTCTCGGTAGTTGCTGCATTCGTGCTCAACTTCTGCTATTTCACTCGGGAGGCGCCCTCGATTATAACAACATTAACTTACAAGTCTTATAACTTTCTTCTATATAACATCTTGTTTAATCCTCTCACTCCTTCTTATCTTAAAGACCGTTTTATATTCCTACATGATTCACATTCGAGATCCTTGAGATCGTCGGAGAACCTAAAACTAAGAATGCCCGTGCACTCAACAACTTTTATGGACAAATCGTTCACTGTCCAAGCGGTCCGTTTATGGAATGCACTTCCTGTTGCTGTGAGACGGGCAAGAACACTGTTGTCCTTCAAAAGAATGGTAAAAGAACACTACTTGTCTCTTTAAAAACTAATGGTTGTTTGCTTATGTATCTCAAATATTGGAGAGCAATGTGCATATACTGGGTGGAATCGCTTATCGTCCGGAAAATTTAATAGTGTATTGTGTATGTGACATTAACGTTATATACGAGATTTATCATTAAAAACTACAAACTACCCCATAAACAACATCAGTACAAGATGTCCCCAAAACACATATTATCTAAATCACCCTACACTTAAAAGTGCAACGACATGTCAATACTCAGGCGCGCGAGTGTATGGGTCACGCCACACAACAGCTGACTGTCGCGCATCGACCTTGAACTTACTTTGCGCCTATTTATCGGTATTATTACTCGAAATATTACCATACAACATTTTGATTTATTTAGAATTTTAGTGTGTTAGGATCATTTAAGTAAATGTAGTTGTTGCTAAGTTGTTAAGATTTACATTATTATTTTCATAACGTACCTACTACCTTAGAAAAAGCTGCATATGTTTTTATTTAAACGTTTTAATAAAGTCGAGAATGAACGACTTCGCTGTCGAAGGTCACGGATTCTTGCATGATTAGGAAGTCTGAACTTACCATTATCGAGTAGCCCCGGATAAGTCGTTAAAATAGTTCTTGTGCTGGGAACTCGTGGATTCATCATTCATGATACCATTCCTACGCAAAGACTGCAGATGTTCTGGATCTGCATACATCCTTCTTGCATGACCCAAGTTTTCATTGGATCGAACATAGCATGTCATTATTGTCACATACTCACTGTTCGTGTAATCACTCATTTTGACCGCAAGAAACTAACCAATAACCAAAATAATTTCATACAACGTCACTCGGTACCGAATTTCGCACGACTGAGGAAGGTACGATCCCTGGAAGGTGTCGGCGGTGCGGGAGCGGGCGGCGCGGCGCGGCGGCACGCTTTGTACTTGCGCTTGCGGCGGCGCAGCGGTGAGGGCGGCGCGATCAAAGCATTTTATTACTTAGATTTAGAAGTTTCTACTCGAATTAATATTGTATAAACTAGGGTAACAATAATGTGTATTTATGAAGATTTTTTTCATTTATGTCATCTTTCTCTAAACAACGTTGTTTTATGAATAACTTATTCTAAATTAGTAACTAGTAGTGGTAAATTAATTTTACACTACATAAACAAAAACATAAAAAAATTAAAATAAGTATGCCAAAGTGTTCTAAATCATGTACTTGCCATGCACAATTTTTTTCGTGACGATAAGCGATTCCACCCAGTATGTGTCTACTTATTATATTTGGTTTTTATATCTTAATTTGTATGTTTATTTTTAAGTAAATTCATGTAGGTATGTTGTTTAATTTCATATATTTGTATCCTTTTATCTATCAAGCTAAATATTTTAATTATTTCCTATTTTTTTTTTATATTATTCAAGCAATATTCTAAAGGTACACTTTTCTGCCCTATCTTCATTTTCCTTCAATTATGTCCATCCCATGGTAGTCGGTAAGAGATTGCCTTGAGCGATACGACTGCCATTTGTACTTTTTATGTTAAATATAAGTTTTAGTTTAAGTATTATTTGGTGTACAAGAAAGAATAAAATAAAATAAACTATCTTCCTTGGCGATTTCATGTTGGGGACCTTTACATTCTATCGGTAATCTTCAAAATTATTAACAGCATTGTAGATAAATAAATATTTGCACCGCTTCTGATCATTGTACGTGGCCTTCAACTCTGGCATTTTGTCAATATCTGTATTTACTCTCATAACCGGTCATTATCTGCTTAATCTTTCCATTGCTAAACAACGTTGCCTCCCAAGGACTATTCTTGGAGTTTTTTTTATTGCACTGATTGGCGAGACGTGCATGCCATTACCCTGCTTACCTGGTAAGCGATACGACTGCTCATGAACAGTAGTAAAACCAAACAACACCTTGAATTCCAAAGTAATGATTGGCACTCCACTACGCTCGCTATTCGGAGACTAAAGATGTGAAGTCTCAATATGTCCAGTAGTTACTCTGGCTACAATATCTTTCAAACCGAAATACAACAGTGCATTTACACTGCTGTTTGACGGGAGAAATAGACATTGCAGTGGATCCTACCCAGGCGGCCGGTCACATATAACAGACCTACCACCAGAAAAGTTTGCCTATTCTTGGCTCTGGCAGACGGGTTGACTAGTGTTAGATATAGTTTCTTGCGCTGATGACACGTCTGTCCGTCTTTACCCCGTCATTTCGATATATTATATCTGCGAAGGTTATATCGTATAGCAATATTGGTCGGTCGCCAGAGCTCCGTTCGTCTGTAAGCAGGGTCCTACCTGGGTGATGTTTTGGAAAATTTCGTGAAGCCTCTTTTACCCTAATATCATCATATAGTCATCGAGTATAATATATACAATTTAGTTTAACGAAAGCTAGCAATTCGATTAATATTTTATTGCACGAAATACGCGCACAATATACCAATGTATGCCCATAATATTTTTTACTGTAATCCTAGCAAAGTTATTATCTGTCACGTAACATTTTCTTTGGTTTATTGTTTACATACATATTTTATGTATATTGATGAGTGTATTGACAACTTGTGATGAAACGAAAAGATCTAGGGATTTTACCGATTATAGTAACTTATTAAATGTGAGCAGAAAATATTTAAAAATAGAACATAATATGACGATCGTTATGTACCTAATACGTATGTACCAATTGTTCAACTTGGTATTAAATTTAATAATTTATTCCACAACCTGTCAGAACCGGTTACTCATGATCGGGTCACATGTTTTTGAATGATGCATCGTTAAGAATTAATGATTTATTATTGATACCGTTTTTTTAATCTATCTATCTATATCAGCCCATATACGTCCCACTGCAGGGCACGACCTCCTCTACAATCGAGAGTACGATTGAGAGTGGTTAGGCCATATAGTCCACCACGCTGGCCTAATGCAGGTTGGTGGACTTACATACCATAGATTTTTTAATAATCGCTATGGTATGCAGGTTTCCTCATGATGTTTTCCTTCACCGTTTTACTGCGTGGTGATTGACTAACAATACACACATGACTCCGAAAAGTCAGAGGTGTGCCCTGGGATTCGAACCCGCGACCACCGTGAACATGTTGAGGGTCGCGTCTCGTCCGTTTACCAACAGGCCACCCTGCACGTTTTTTGAATATTCATAAGTAAATGCAATAACAATCCTAATAGATAATCACCGGTCCGCAGTGTGCTCTATAGACAATACTGGATTTACCATCACCCGCAGAGTATTTTTTTGCGGTCTCATTAAGAACACGTATATAAAATCGTTGTGGTTTAATATTATACTTATTAATTTGCTCAACTTACAAAGAATTTTAGTTAAATAGGCCTCTATAATAGGGTTGTTTCCAATGTTTAATTTTGAACAGTATTTAAAAATAATTGCAAAGTTAAAAATGCATCAAAATAGTTATTTTTATTAGGGCAGTGGGGACACTCGCTCCTTCGCACCCACGCGCCTTATGCAAGATGACGTCACAGCACGATAGTTGCATCCTTTTTTGTTCGTATCACTCAAGTTGAAATAATTCTACCTTGTGTATTTTTTAAATCTGTTTAAGGTTCCCTGTTTGCGACTTGCATAACCTTTAGATATAAATAATAATAAAAATTTAGGCAATATCCCTATAGTGTCGATTAGTAAGTCTTAAGCAATACATTCTGAAGGATTAATAGTGGACTGCTGGAATGCTTTTGAAAGAAACAGCTTGAACAGTGAATGCGGAAATTTAGGACTAGCAGAAAATTAAACAGTGCTCATTTGTAACTTAATAATTTTTCCGGTTTTGTATAGATATGTCTTAACGTAATATCATATTTATTTGTGCAATAGCGCCAGGAATGATAGGTACAAATATCCATTTGCTACGACTGATTGAGTCAATCGGTTCTCTCGAAGTAACGTAATAAGATGTCTTGTCTTGTGTGTATACTGAATAGGAGTGTGGGTTCTTTACATCTAACAAAATTAATTCAGTTCCTTGAATATTGCCGACTTCAAACAGGTCGAATTGAACACTGCGAATAATTATGAACGTAGAATCGATAGGATTTCCTTTATAAGTTCACATTTCTGCGTAAAAGAAAAAATATTATTTATAAAAACTATCTGCGTATTGCGTGGTGGCCTGTTCGTAACGGACCAGACGCAACTGCGAACATAATCTAGTGCACATCTCTGACTTTTCGGTGTATTAAGAGTCAATCACCACGCAAAACGGTTAAAACGGTGAAGGAAAACACCCTGAGGAAACTTGCATACCCTAGCTATTTGTATGAATTTCTATGGTATGTAAAAGTTCGCCAACCCGCACTAGGCCAGCGCGACGTGGTGGACAATAATTTTGGTCTAACCACTCTCAATCGTATTATCGATTGTAGAGTAGGCCGGTGCCCTACAGTGGGATGTATATGGGTTGACACAGATAAAAACGATCTACTAATAAGTCAATTTATTATTTAGAATTAAGTCTTTTAGAAAAATATTTGATTAACTTATATCTTATTATTTTATCAAGCTTGAGGTCTTGTCTGCCGTGACTGGTGACATTGAAGTTTTACTTCTCATATGGAAGATCTAATAACCCAGAAGGGTCAGGTTTGAAAGGTGATAGAAAGCACTATTATTTGCAAAACACCACTCTTAGCACATTTATTCTATTGGTAAATTAATAATCGAAAGAAATCTAATTGGTCTCTTTCAAATCCTGGCACCATTTTAACTTTATTTGCTTCCAGATGCAAGTAGCCTATTAAAATCACCTCCATAACGCTTATTTAAACATTCAGCTTGTATTCTTTAACGCAAGGATAATTTGATTTTCACTTATTGATTGTCTGTGCCGTTCGATTATAGCCTTGGCTCCTTCGATCAAATGTTTTTTGATCGAAGCTTGACTCTGATAGAAAACCGATGAATAGTGTTTTTAAATTAAATTATTCCGTCGATTGAAACCTTATGTCCAATCGCGGATTTTACTCCTGACCGGATTATTTCCAACTTTATAATATACACAAAAGGAACGATGTATAATGCTGACATAATTATTGTGTTGTTAATACCCCCGGATGCAAAATGTATGCAGTTTTCCGGAGAACGGTTTTATCGGCACAAGGTTTCCACGAATCAAGCTTTGAGCGGCTTTTCCCTCCGTCCGCGCAACTCTCGACAACATTGAATGAAAATAGCCCTAATCCTTTATAGACACACCTTATATGTACATGCTATATCAAGACTACTGCCGTAGTGTGAAGAGGCATCTCAGCAGGCCGGCATAATTGTATCGGATGTCTTGGGACTGTCGTCTGAAGCCATTCGATACTCTACCTGGACAGTGTTAATCCTTTATAGACACACCTTATATGTACAGGGTATATCAAGACTACTGCCGTAGTGTGAAGAGGCATCTCAGCAGGCCGGCATAATTGTATCGGATGTCTTGGGACTGTCGTCTGAAGCCATTCGATACTCTGCCTGGACAGCATTCGCGCTTACCATCAGGCGTAGTGTTGTCACTATGCCAGGCCACTTTAAAAAAAAATGACAGCGACCAAAAACGAAGCAGGGTGGTAGTTTTAGTGACTTCAGACAATTTTGTCTGCGTGATTTACTTTAATTGTAATATTATGATTAACACTTACAAAATCAACGCGACGCGACGGTTCAAAACCCTGAACCACTTATAATATGTATTTATGAAAATTATATGTCCGAAACCATTTGTTTTTTACAAAAAATCTTTATTTATGTGGCATCCCATAAAATCAGCTATTAAATTAAATATAGCGGTAGAGTTTTTACTACTGCTACCCTCCTATAGCATTCCTCCATAAAACGTTTTTTCTGAGATTATGGCTTAAAAACAAACAAACTCTTCAGCTTTATATATTAGTATAGATTCCAGTTCTTATTTTATAATAACCTACGTTTCCATCCTCTATAATGTGGATATTCCAAAAACTGAAACCCCATGAGTCATCTCATTATTGATTTGTGATAAGATATCCAATTCCAATTTTGAAGGTCATCTTTTAAAATCTCCATATTACCACATAAAGATACTAACTACCCTGTCCATCCCACACCCTGCCCGTAAATCTTTTTTATTATTGGAGAAATGGCAAGATGTGCCATTGCCATTCGCCTGATGGTAAGCGATACGACCGCTGATGGACACTAACAAAACCAAGCAGCACCACGAATTACAAAGCAATGTTTGGCATTCGACTGCGCTCGCCATCATAAGATATTGACATAGACATCTCATTATGTCCAATATTTACTCAAGCTACAATTTCCTTGCAATTTTGCAACATTGCTGTTTGGTGAAATGGACATTGCGGTACGTATACCGGCGGCCTCTCACATATACAAGACCTACTGCCAGTAAATGTAAAATTCTATAACCAATGTACGATTTAAATATTAGTTTCTCTGCTCTGTTCGCGACTTAAATTAATACTTATGCCGTATCCTATTCTTTTTATCGTCATTTTCAACACGACTACACTACTAACATTTAACCCTCAAATTTCAGATTTCATATTTTAACAATTCACATTAACATTTTTATTAATGTACCTAATTTAAACTATAGTAAAGTTTCTGTTTGTCGTGAATATTCTGGTTACATTACAAAGACAACTACTACTATTTACTGGGTGATGTTGACATAATATGACTAACATTAATTTAAGCTACACATTTCCCAGAACCCCAGGTAACATTGAAGGAAATCAAAAACAAATCCAAGTGTATTGTTGGCAACAATCGCAATTTTAGTTTTCAAGCCTTTTGATCATGTTGCGTCTAGACAAATAGAAATAATAAGGCAATTAAGTCCGCTTTACATAAGAGTCTCTTTCAGTTACTGCATATCTTGCAGGTAAAGAAAATAACACTCGTCGCGTAAAATAAACTGATACTTGACTGGTACTCTAGGATCATAAATAGGATATATACTTCGTTGGTGCAAAACAACAGGAAGAAAAGGAACGCATGCATATTTAAATAAGACAAATCCAATATTGAATACTTGTAAATGAAGATGGAAAGAAGATATAAATGACCATAGATGAGGCAAAAGGTATGCATGGAACGTAACACATGACGCTCTATAGTCTCTGCCTATCTCAATGGGACTAGCGAGTTTTTATGTATATTTTTATCAAATTCTTTAAATTGGTTTAGTATACAGAGCAACATAATTTTATATATTTGGCCAAAATCATTCTAATTAATTCCTTTTTGTCTCATTAATATTTGAATATTACAAGTTTGCCTTGAAAAAATAACGGTATTTCATACACATTTTGAATAAGGTAAATCTTAGAAGGTAAAATGTTTAATTTTATTAATAACTAGCTGTACCCGCGACTACGTTCGCGTGGAATTTACCTAAAACTTTATTTTTCTAAAATAAAAGATTCTTTTCTAAAATAAATGTAGCCTAAGTTACTCCTTATTATATCAGCTACCTGACAGTAAAAGTCCCGTCAAAATCGGTCCAGCCATTTCAGAGAGTAGCCGGAACAAACAGACAGACAAAAAAAATTCTAAGGTCATTTTCGTTATAGGTATCGTGTATATGTTATAGGCCAAGTGATTAATGCGGGCAGTATGAATAATGCCCAGCGGCCAGCCATATCTGGCCAAGTGATTAATTACAATCTAAACTCACCTATTTATCACATTGCCCGGGCATTATGAATATGGCTACATGATGATCGAGCAATGTGATTAATAGGTAAATTTTACGTGGTGCGCTGCCGCATTGTCGCATTTGCGATAGATCCATAAATTAGAAAGGTTGAATTGATCTACTTATTTTTAGTTGTTTTTTAAAGCCCGAAACATTATCTTCAGAAGGAAATTAGTGTACCCACTTTATGGATCAGTTAGGTCGACTGTGCCCCAAAACCGACTCGGGACACCCCAACTTCACGTAGTCTTTTGGCTACCGACCTTAGAGTGTATATAAAAAGCCGGAGGCGCGGAGGGAGAGCAGCCCCCGCCCGCTGTAACGAAGGATAGCTTCGCCTGAGGTGAGCATGGGTACCTATCTTTTGTTACGCAAGGGCTAAGGGGCTGAACTTGCCGTAGCGCCGGAGACGTTGCAGAAGCAAATTTGTATTGACAACAAGTGTTTTGAGGTTAGGTTACTATAATTGATATTTCTCAGGAATGGTGCGTTACCTTTTCATGGGAGTGGTACCAGGGGAGGTGCGTGTCCTTGCAATAGCCGCACGATGCCACTTCGGCTCATTGTTTTGATTTAGATTCGCTTTACATCACTCTGCCCAATAGGCACTGGGCATTATTCATATTGCCCGGGCATTATGAATAATGCCTGATTAATCACTTGGGCCATAACATATATAATGATATGTAGTTGGACATTTTTTTTATTTTCACTTTACAAACAGACACTTCAATTTTATTTATATGTATAGATTATTACAGGTTTAAGACTGCAGGGTGGGCAACGAATTAGATTTTTTCTGTGTTTTGATTGTATTCCTATAATATTAAGCTTTTTTTTGTCTATCGGTATTTAATAACGGGGGCGAAAAAAAATGTATTATTTTTATTATTGTCGTCTCGCTAAATTTTTAAAACGGTAGGGATCAATGCCGTAAGGATGAATAGGTATCAATAAATTTTAAGAGTTAATAATCAGACATTGCCAAAAGTAGGTTTAGTCAGTAGTTCCTTAAAGGAACTATTGAAACTACATTGCTTCCTCCTTTATTACTAGGTACTCATTTATTATTTTTGTCGACACATATGCTTATAAATCACATGTTCGCTAGGAGGCACTGTACTAAGTATATTTACATAACAGTGACATTATGAATACGATAAATATCCAATTTTCTCCCGTCAAACGGCAGTGTAAATGCACTGTTGTATTTTGGCTTGAAGGACTTTGGAACCCGAGTAAAAACTGGACATATCAAGGCTTAACAGCGCAGTGGAATATCAAGCATTGTTTTTTTAATTCAAGGTGCTGTTTGATTTTGCTACTGTTCATGAGCGGTCGTATTATTTACCGTCAGGCGAACGGCATGCCGTCTCCCCATTCATTGCAAAAGAAAAATCCTTCTCCCCTTTTTTCCACTTTCCTATGTGCCCCGGACTTCTAGTGGCCCAATTAGTGGCATTGAATGACGAGTAGTGGATTCCAAGACGGAATACTAGTGATAAGTCTGCCATATGTGAGAGGCCGCCTGGGTAAGTGCCACCGTAATGTCTATTTCTCCCGCCAACTAAGGGATGCACGTCTAGCCATAACTTTTAATAAAAAAATCTCTAAACGCTCCCCATCTGCCGGATGTGGGTGGCCCTGGAAGATATTTATGTATTTATTGAGCTAGTTTCCGCAAGTATAATAGTCATTATGAAAAATGTAACTCAAATAGAATAATTACGGTTTTTTTCCTTAATGAAAATGATTTCCTGCGGCAATGACGTGACATTTTAGCACTATACCTTTTGAAGTTTATTTGTACATGTTTCCGCACTGTCACAAGAGAAATAATATTATTAATTCACATATTTTTTTACATACGTATTTTATTATTTTATTTTAATTAATGGAAAGAAAGGAGAGAAGCTTTTACCCAGCAGTGGAAATTAAAGAGCTTATAATAAAATAAAGAACATCGATGGCTTTATAAAATATGCTTTGTTTGGTTAATAGTTTCTTACTTAATTTAACCATTTAAGTCATACTGTTCAAAATACGTTTATTCACATAATACTTCATCATGCTTTACGGCCTATATGGAAGCTTATTTAGACTCAATAAAATAAATAAATCATGCATGATCAGACGATATTACTCGACGTAATAGGCAACTAATAAGGTCGCTAGCTAACTTCTTGTTCAACATTTTAGTCGCAATTTGCAATGATATACAACAGCGCAACAGCTAATTTTCATTTTCCGTTGGTATTATATCACAGGTATTACCAGAAAGGTTATCCATAAGCTTCAATCATTTGACCACAAAATAAGCCCCTAACATAGCAATCACACAGCGGCGTTAATCAACCGCACGATTATATTGCGTTGGATTATAACGTGAACGTATGAATCACAAGCGTTCATGACAGATTTATAACATTGATACTTTTATATCATCAATGCTTATAACAAAAATATGGTATGGGAGAGTTATAGAAAAGAGTATTTAACTATTTTTATGTACTTCTCAAAAGGTATCCATATCCAAAATCTAACAGTCACTACTGGACATATTGAGACTTATCATCTTATGTCTCAGGATGGCGAGCGCAGTGGAATGCCAATCATCGCTTTGTAATTCAAGGTGTTGTTTGGTTTGCTACTGTTCATGAGCGGTAGTATTGCTTATCATCAGGCAAACGGTTTGCTCGTCTCGCTATTAAATAAATTTAAAATGAGGGAGGGAGGATGATATTTAAATGTAATCTAGGCCAAAAACACCTAAATACATGTAACCAAAATTACAAATATGTGTGCACGGGCCAGTCGCGTGGAGAATCACCGGGTCCCGAGAGTAATAAATGAACGACTTTGTCGAAACGGTTATGTTTGAAAATGTATTTAAAAGAAAGTAAACAAATTGCACAAAGAGTCTCGCAAAAACAATTGCTTGTTTTTTTTGCGAGTACATAATGTTGTTGTGTTTTACATATTATATTGCGTGTTTTACACACACTTACATCAATTTTGTTTAAATGACATGGGTCTGCCATATAGTTGATAACAGATACTTTTTGATATTTTAATAGTAGATTTTATGTTATTAGTTCAAGGGGTGGTTTTAGAAGGAAGACCGTATTTATTCATATTGTATAACATCCATAAGGGTTTATATTTAAGATTTTATTTAATGTTACGTTTCAAACTAATCAACTGCACCTGAATGGTTGGTACTGTTTTATAAATTCATAAAACGGCATTTCCTCTTAATTATACTCGTAATTACGATGACTAACAACTGGTAATGGATAGTCTGAACTGTTGACTGCAGTCGACAATTTCATTTACAAACATTTCGTTTACGTTCTCCTTTCTTGTATACACTGCTGATACATCTATAGACAATAGGTAGAACAATTGGCGTGTTACTTGCATACTATAAACCGTCATAAACGAATGACTCCATGGACATAGAGTGACACCAATTTATTTATTAAATGAAATTATTAACAATTGGCGTAGTAGCTTCCTTAGATAGCTTCACTAGACTTGTTGACGACCACTGCGGCTGTGTTTGAAATAATTGGTAATGTGCGTGGTATTTCTAACATGTTATCGACCTGTGATCTGTAGTCATTGTTGTAATGACTGCACTCGGATCTTCCAAAACAGATTTTGTTCATGTCTATTTGATCTAGAGGCTGTGTATTTAGGGTGTAAATCTTGATGTCTTGAATTCGACAGTCCCAGTATCTTATTTTGCGTGAGTTTTTTTGAAATATTAGGACGAGTTGCGCAGCATTTATATCATCATATTTGTGCCCGATATTGGTACACTCACCTTCTATCACATCTTCGGACAGAAATTAGTTGGCGAAATGTTGGCGGGACTATTTGCATTTCCGATCCCCTTGGGGATATGTACAAATGCGTGAGCAAGTATGAAGTTATATTTCTTAAACATTGCGTAGGTTATAAATGAGCACAGACCACTTTGGGCTAAGTCTATGTGGCTTGGCTTTTAAATTAGTATTAGGTACGTCACAAGCCTGGCTACCAATTGATATTATACAGCTAGACTCCTTTAACACAATTAGAATTATATTCAAATATGGCATCAAAATCGTGATTGTTTTACACGACTGCATCAATGAACCAATAATATATTTGCATAATAAGTTTGTAATATGAATTAAATGTATCTGTATCAAATAAACAATATATTATATTATATCTATCTCTTTTCCGTAGGCAGGTACACACCTGTGGTACATTCTCAGTTAATGAAAAATAATGTTAGTAAAGCATTTATTCAAGAAAATAAAATATGAATTCTTGTCATTGGCAAGTCCAGGCAAGTCATTATTAATATGACTGCCGCATGTTTTCGTGTAACATAGCCATGGTCAAATGAAACAAATGAAAGGGGTGTGGGAAGCGACTGGGCCCCAGCGGAGGCTTACTTAATGGCAACATATTACGATTTATTATTTTTGCACGCCACCTGCATGATATTTATACCTATTTTTACGCAAAGCTATGTTGTAAGCATATTCAATCCTGAGTTCAGGAGTCGCAGTGGTGGTAACAGCAGGCCCTTCGCCAGGCCAATTGGGTAGTACGACAAATGAGACAATAAATATCTATAGCCCACGAGCGTGATCGCTTGTGTTTTATATTATTATTTTACTGGTAGGTCTCTCATATGTGAGAGGCTGCCTGGGTAGGTGCCGTCATAATGTCCATTTCTCCCGCCAAATAACTCTGTAAACGCACAGTTGTGTTCTAGTTTGAAGAACATTGTAGCCAGAGTAATCACTTGACATGAGACTTAACATCGTAAGTCACAGGATGACGAGCTCAGTGGAATACCGAGCATTGCTTTGCATCGCTTATTTTATTTATTTATTTTTGTGCTTTTTTGTACACGAAATAAATCTTAAACTAAATCGAATGACATGCTCGTCTCACCACTCATTGCAATAAAAGTATATTATTGCTTAAAGCCACTGTTGAAAATGATTTGCCATTTGTTACGAGACCACGTTGATCGCCACTTCAGAGGGGTCAAGGTAATGGTCGCTGTTCGGCCTCAGGCGTCCCCCACGCACTAATCTAATAACGGTATCACGATAGCACAGCGTGGACACAAGTTGGTCCTCGGAATTTTCTATTGACACGTGTGACAGCCTTCATGACGCAGTCGATTGCTGGTAGTCAAATGAGAGCTCACGGATCCGACTAAATGTTTGTTTTACCATAATAATAATATTTTTCGAGATTGGGTGTTGTAAGTTCAGAAATTACCTGTAGTTTCTGTACATATGTAATAAGAACTCTTACCGTACTGAGTGCTGTGGGTGTGTGGCTATTGGATCTTTTTATATAAAGATTACATATACACATAATTATCGAGTCGTGTGAAGCATACTCGAGATAATTCAGTCTCTGAGAATAATTTGGTACCAGACGTTGCTAGGAACGAAGCATTTAGTAAAGAACTTGTTGTTAAGTAATACAGTTATATGGAGAACAGACGTTGAATGCTTTGTTCTGAACTAAACTGAAGTTTCCATGAACATTGCGTAATTATTATGTCTATCACACGGGTAACATATTGTACCTACTCATTGTACGCTTAAATATCTTGCTCTATTTCTGTGCTGGCTTGCGAAGCAACAGCTTGACGTTCCACACCATCCCGGCGCAAACTAAACGGTTCTCAAATTCTTTTTTGTGCCGTACCGTCAGGCTGTGGAATTGTTTGCCGTCTCACGTGTTCCCTCCTTCCTATAATCCTGGGTCCTTCCGCCGTAGTGTGTAGAGGCAACTTAGTAGGCCGGCATAATTGTATCTATTGGTATGGGGCTGCCGTCCGATGCAATGCGGCCATTATACCGGATCAGAATAAAATAATAAGAAAAGAAAAATCATTAAATTCGACATTAAAATTGACTGCCTCGGTAGCGTTGTTGTACTAGTACGCTTACAAAGTTGAGGTCTCGGTATAAGTCTGGAGTCAAGAATTTGAATGACAGAACATACAAGGCGCAATGTGGGTATCCTGGTTAAACCTTTGCCTACCCCTTTTGAGAGAAAGGCATGGGTTTATGTATGCATAAAATTAAGATTTTCGACTAAAAGGAAAAGGATATTCTAGAAATCCAAGTATTAACTGTATGCCTGTTGTTGAATGTGACCGTTACTAGGACTAGGAAAATTCCCGGGAGGCAGAAGGTAAGAAGTGGGATTCATTTAGCTGCACCTTTTTAGCCCTATAATATACTTTTTTTTTAAATTTATTTCTCGTTACTAAAATATACAAATTAACGCTTATGGAATATGAGATCATGCATTGAGATTAGTTCCTTGTTTACTGCGAAACATTTTTTAACGTAGTCCTCCACTAGGCCTGGGTTGGGGGTTACCTGTTTATTGACCCTGGTGGATAATCATGCATAATATATATTCTTAAGCTACTGTTCCATCCTGTGTATTGATAGTCAATCACCACGCACTATCACATTGAACGAAAATATTGTGAGGAAACCTGCACACCATAATGATTTTAAAGAAATTCTATGGTATGTAAAGTCCGCCAACCCGCACTAGGCCAGCGTGGTGGACTACGAGTATATGGCCTAACTACTCTCAATCGTATTCTCCATTGTAGAGGGGGCCCGTGCCATGCAGTGGGACGTATATGGGCTGATTCAGTGCAGTACTATTCCATAGGATTAGAAATATAATTTTGCGCTCCTCTTGATTTTATATGTAGAGATGAATGTATGATTATAGTCCAGGCCATATGTATCACTTATTTTATGATCACTCTCTTCCGTCGCCGGCGCGTCGCAAGGTGCACGCCACATGATAGTAAAACGTCGACATGACAGGCCAATAGATCAATTTGAGAATTTGCTAAACCTATTCAGGTTGCTTGGTGTTTCCGCGTCCCGTTGTCAATCACTTGGAACTTTTTTCCACATTATTGCGGTTGATGTTTTTTTGTTAATTGCAATTATTAATGGCGAGACAAGTTTGTCATTAGTCAATAGAAAGCGATAGGACCGCTCACGGACAGTAGCACAGCCAAATAACACCATGAATTACAAATGCTTGGCATTCCACTGCACTCGCCATCCTGAGACATAAAATGTTGACTCAATATGTAAGTCTAAGTAGTAAGTCTGCCTACAATGTCATCAAACCGGAACATACCAATGCATTTACACTGCTGTTTGGCGGGAGAAATAGACATTGCGGTGGTTACTGCCCAGGCTGTGACACATATGAGAGATCTACACCCAGTAAAATGGAACTGATAAAACGACCAGATCATTCAGTTATTATTTAATAGACCACACTGACCTTTGTGTCTTGTCCTTTGGTATTTTTTTCAACGAAATTAAAGACTGTTTCATACCTTTGTGCCTTATACGATCGTTTTACTCTTGATTCTTTGTCATTGTACAAGTATTATGAAATTAGGTTGTGTGTAATCGACCTTAAAGAGTCTATTGTATCTACCTGAATCTATTATCTAAATTTCTTTCCGCTATAAAAAAGCAGGCGCTTCACTGAGGCGATTCTTCCGTATGTCTGTAAATACTATATTAAATACCAGTAGGTATACCAAAGCCTGTTATTTCCTTTCCTCTTGTATGTCATTGGTGTTTACATCCATATGATAACAAGATGGTAATTAATAATATATTTTGTATTTAATTACACAACCTTTGTCGATACGTTGTTTGTAAAGGATTCCGTATTAGAAGTTTTTTTTTATTTTGTTTTATCCTGTACCGGCATAGTGGCCACATTGCATCTGATAGTGAGCGCAAATGCCGCCCAGGCAGAGTATCCATTGGCATCAGACGGCAGTCCCATGCCAATAGATACAATTATGCCGGCCTGCTAAAATAAGTTATTTCAAAATGGCCTGAGAGAGAATGCCTCGGTGGATGAGTAGTTGTGCTACGGAACGAGGACAAAGCTGAGATCTCACGTTCGAATCCTGGGTCAGGCAAAGTGATTTTGGATTTTTCTATTCATTATCAGCCCGGAGTCAGCAATTTGTGTCTGATATGGGTGATAGGCTCGCCCCCATCACATCGTGGGAACATACAAGGGGAAATAGGGGTGTCCTGATAGCACTTCTTTCTACCCCTTCTGTGTATGTATATGGATTGCGTATTTATGTAGTTTTTTTTATATCATTTGTAGGCCAACGAGCTAGCGGCCCGCCTGATGGTAAGCGGCTACCGCTGCTCATGGGCCTCTGCAGTACCAGGGGGCCAGCAACAAAGTCGCTGCCTATCGGATGAATGAATTATTGCAATTTTCAGTTGAAAATAAATAATAACCATTATTTCCTACACGTTTTCGTAACCAAACTGATTTTCGAATTACTATTTGTAAAATTCAATGACTGCAATTTAAATTTTCGTACCGCGTCGACGAAGTCGTACCGAAAATACAATTGAGAGAAAATTTAAGTTTGTACTGTTATGCTTAACGTTCTATTAAACTTACATTGGAATCGGAAATTAAATTTTATTACTATTACGTCATCACTCTTCGCACGCATTTTAGCGATGGTAAGGGTTGAAATTAAATATTAAACATTTATTTTTCACGGTTTTTATGTGTATTATGTGGGTATAATGTAGTTGTAAGCGGAAAAGCTTGTCGCAGGAAAACAGATACCACTATTTCTAATCTGATTTTTAAGTTAATTAACCGTTAGTTTTACAATAATAACGCACATTACAGGGAATCTAAATCTAAAGCTAATTAGATTACATTAGTTTTAGTGATTCAGAAAAAAATAATTTAAAATACATTATTGTAAAAGTGCGTAGTGGCCTGTCGGTAACGGACCAGACGTGACTGCCGACATATTCACGGTGGTCGCGAGTTTAAATCCCAGGTCACACCTCTGACTATTCGGAGTTACGTGTATATTGATAGTCAATCACCACGTACTAAAACGGCGAAGAAAAACATGGTGAGGAAACCTGCATCCCATTGCGATTTGTATGAATTTCTATGCTATGTAAAAGTTCGCCAGCCCGCATTAGGTCAGCGTGGACTATATGGCCTAACCACTCTTAATCGTATTCTCGATTGTGGACTAGGCCTGTGCCCTGCAATGGGTCGTATATGGGCTGATATAATTAATATGTATACATATTATGCTATGTTATTAATATCTACGATATGTTTTGTTACAGTTATGGCTGACGTTCGGTGCATCACTGGCGTTCCTCATCATCGGATTAGTGAGAGGCTACTCTGCTTCAGCAATACCTTCCATTGAAGCCACCGACCCGCACATTATTCAACACAGCGAACAAAAATCATGGATTGGTTAGTACTGTTTATATTAATAAGCAAATTATTCAAAAATATGTTAACAGCTCTACATACCAAAGCCGCCGGCCCGGCGACACAGCCCGCTGTCACAGCCTGACGGCCTGTACGAAAAGATTTATGGCGACAAGCGGCCGCACGTGTTGCCCGCCAACATTTTGACGGCATAAGTACTGCTCAGTTGCCCGGCGACACTCAAAAACGTCATATATGTGTTCATGTCAGACATATCAGATATGAGGCCAGCGACATGTTGCCATCAAAGTTTTTCGACTTGCAATGAGTGGAGCCGGCGACATGCCCGCTATCAAAAACTTGTCAATATGTGCCAGCGGGTCGGCGCCTTCGGTGTGTAGTACGCTTTAGGTGTTGATGCTAAAAAAATCTCACGCTATTGAATATCTATGGGGAAATGGTAACATACTAATTAAGGAGGTTTTATAGATATCGATGAATTAAATTGGTCAGTAAGAAAGAATCAAGCGAGGTGGTAAGACAATTTCGTCGCGGTAGGAGCTGGTAGGAGCGCTAGTAAAAATACTAAGCATAAAGGTAGCCATTTTTCAAAAACTTATAATAGCAAAACATTCTCATTTTTTCAGTTATCCAATCTTTTTTACTAGATTAAGAAGTTTCAGTATCATTAAAATCGGCTGTATTTTAAAATAACAATCTTATTTAAATATTTTCTATAGACATAAAAGGGTACTTATGTCTGTTTTGGTAGGACCCTAAGTATCCTTAAGTATTCCTAAGGACCTTTGAGCAGAGCGCAAAGGACTTATAAATTATGTCTATCCTTCTAGGTTGATTTACCTTTTCAATAGTAATCAGATTTGTTCAAATTTTAGAGGACGGCAGTCACGTAGTTAGTACGCGAAATAATATGTTTCTAATGTCGATTGGAGACAAAAGGTATCAAAAAGCATCGTCAGGCACACGGGCGGATCCGGGCCGGATTGCTATTTAAAATAATATGGCTTAAACCACATCCTTCGTAGTAGGAGTCCATGATCAGCAATAGGGCGGTAGAATCACATTGAATTACATCGATCGTATAATTACGATATAATAGATAAAATCATTAAGCATTAAGAGCTCTATGAGACAGGTGTGCCTAGTAACTTAATAAGTACACTATATCTTGCATTTGCAACTTGTAACACAAATAGTTATCTACAATTTAGTTGTGAACTTTAAAAACCATATTTTTTATATCTTTCTCGTCCACATATAACACACTGCAACTCCTGTCAGCCAGGATCAATAGTGTCACGCAAAGAATTGGCAACTAGATTGTCTTGAAACAGAAAATTAAAAAAAAAAAACATTTACGGGATTTGAAACAATTAATTTGTAATTTGGGTGATTCACTAGTAGGATTCTAAGTTGTAAACTTTATAGGCTGCGTCTGTTTGTTAATAAACTGTTATTATTAGTATTCCGACGATTACTATAAGTTGAATTAGAAATTAACATCGTAATTCAAGGATGGAAGAACGTAAACGTTCTTACCCCTTACGCACTTCTATAACGATATTACCCCAATGCATCTTACGGCCGTTCTCTATATCCTATCTATCTTTAACTAGAGGTTAAACTGGCTACCATTATTATGTCGGTTCAATGCTACACTTTATTTAAACAAAGATAGACATATATATTTATCTTGCCTAGCTATCTATAAATATATGCACCATATCTATATTTTTGTATCTTTGTTAACTGAAACGTAAAATGCATTGAAATATCTAATGAAATCCCTAGTTAAAGACAGATAGATTATTGAGAACGGCTGTTAGTCTATTATGTCTCAGGTAAGGTTTTCTTCAATAGACATTTTCTTCTGACTTCCTTTATTCCCATTTTGTTTTCTTTTGTTATTCAGACTATTGTTGATTAATAATAAATGTATCCAAACATAAAACACACAGATAAACGAATTCTTTTTTTGAGTATGGAAACCAAAAGGATAAAATTGTGTATGTGGTGAATTTTCTCGTGAAATAACCATTTAATATTAAAATGTTATATTTTATTATTAAACACTGGCCCGCACGTGTGGCTCTTTTTTGTTTTCGTTCATAAAAACCAAGTCACAGTAACTAATGCATCAGTTACGATATACTAAAAACGTGTGAACTAACAATGGTATTATATTAATTCCACGTTGAATAATATAAAACATAAGCGGAATGTAATATGCAAATCGACTTCAAGGGCATGTTTCTCGTAAATAAATGCATTAGCAAGTTCGGAGGCAGTGGCCTGTGCAACAAATAGAGGTTATTTCAAAACTAACTGTAATATGCTAAATACTTAAATACACAACACATTAATAAGACAAAATGATTTGAAACGACAAGAAGTTAGACCCTAATTAAACATATTAGTTTATGCGATTAGTGCATTTTACAATGTAGTGTAATTTTATTCTATTATAATATTTAAAACAAACTACAATTAACATCAGTGTGCGACTACTCTAATGTGCGTTACAATGACTCCGATTTACTTTAGTTATTCACAATAATAAAAGACTTGATAAGTTTATAACGACGTGCGTCATGTTTGGCTAATAATAGAAGTGTTACAGATCTGTCATGCGCAATCAGGGATGTTGACCAGATATTTTAAGTTGTAGAATAATTGTAAAGAAAAAAAGAAAGAAAGAAAGTGTTTTTCTTTCTTTAGAATAATTGTCACCAATAGAAGTAAAAGTAAATTTATGTATCAGCCAATATACATCCCACATCCCAGAGCAGGGCACTGGGCCTCCTCTGCAATCGAGAGTACCTAAGACTGAATAGACCATTTAGTCCACCTGGCCTAGTGTGGGTAGGCGGACTTTATATGCCATAGAAATTCATATAAATCGCTATGGAATGCAGCTAATCTCACGATGTTTCCTTCATCGTTTTAGTGCGTAATGATTGACTATCAATACACACATGACTCTTAAAAGTAAAAAATACGCAGTGGGATATGAATCTACGACCGCCGTGAACATCTTCGTAGTCGCGTCTAGTCAGTTACCAATACGCAACAGGCCACCAGGCACTTAAGAAGTTAATTTTAGCTTTTTTGAAGCTTCTCAGAGAGTTATTTCCTCACTTAGAAGTGAAAACCATTTCTGGTTAAAGTAATGACCATATTAATCCGATGGCGTTGTCATAATATAGGGCTGTGTCTTTTTTACTTACATTTTACCTCTAAGCGCTTTTCATATTCGTGGTCTTCTGTAGTAAATAAAGTTGTTTGATGTTTCATCAAGTGTCCATGTGAGCCCTTCTATTGTGACACTTGCTCGCTTGTCATAGAAAGTTTTCTAGAAACACGGGTTTTTTCACTTTTTCCTTAATTATACGAATATTCAGAAACCTTTCTATTATAAATATGGTTTTTTAAGCTGTTACTTTTTTATTGCATTGAATAGCGAGACGAGCATGCCGTTCGCCTGATGGTAAGCGATACGACCGCTCATAAACAGAAGCAAAACCAAACAACACCTTGAATTACAAAGCAATGCTTGGCATTCCACTGCGCTCGCCATCCTGAGATACAAGATGTTAAGTCTCAATATGTCCGAATTAAAAACTTTGTTATTTGAACACCGTTCTGAAGAATAAGGATGCTGCAAAATGAAGTTAATAAAAATACCACTTACAAAGGAGTCCTGGTAATTACAAAATATTCTTAAACATTAGTTCATCACTTAAGCCCGCCATACGAAGCGTTTGTGGGTCGTAAAGTCAAGTTAATATAGAATTATTGCGGCCTGTGAAATAGTCCATTTTACGTTCATATGAATTGTACGGGACATATATGACCACAAATGGATTACAATTCGATCAATCTATAAGTTTTATCGTTTATAAAGTTAAGAAATATTATGCACTGTAATTCATTTAACATGTTGAGTGGTTCTCTATATCTATGAACACGTAAAAAAGCTGGTCCGATTGTTATAATTAAGTAATCAGTAATACAAGTTAATAAGATGCTTTAAAAACTTTTATAATACCTTAAAAAATCTAGATACTAGTTTGTTATGAGTTTAATAAAATCTAGCAGTCTATATACCGGTGTTGGGCCATTATGGTGGACTACTCGTATTACCTTGGGTTCCTTGGTTTTGAATACATGATCAAAATTTATTGTAAGAGATAGAGTTATTTTCAAAAACATACCAGTATAAGATGGCTGTAAAACCAATAATGCTTCTCGGTTATGACACTGATTGAAGGTATTTAAATAAACTTGGGAAGTAAAATAGTTTTGTACAAAAAATATTCAATTCCTTAAATAATTGGCGATGGTGTGTGATCTTTATATATGTTAGGTATCTACATAATTATTTACAAAATAAATAATATTGTCTGTAGTCTTATTTTTCTAGGCATAGCATGAATGAGTTGTGACCACAGAACAGTTGAACTATATTCATCTGTTCTGTGGTTGTGACCATGAGATTTTGTTATCGAATGTAAGATCGGGCTATCTCTTTGTAAGCGTTTTTCAGTACGAAATTCCTATAAAAGGGCATGTGTATGACATCCAAACAATAAGAAATTGCGAGGAGACTGAACATAATTCTATTTCAGTGGTTCTGTTAAGTTTCATTCTAGGCTAAGTACTCTAAACATATATGCCAAATGTCTGTATCAGCCCATATACGTCCCACTGCAGGGCACGGGCTTACTCTACAATCGATAGTACGATTGAGAGTGGTTAGGCCATATAGTCCACCACGCTGGCCTAATGCGGGTTGGTGAACTTACATACCATAGAAATTCTTATAAACCGCTATGGTATGCAGGTTTCCTCACGATGTTTTTCTTCACTGTTTTAGTGCGTGGTGATTGACTATCAATACACACATGACTCCGAAAAGTCAGAGGTGTGCCCTGGGATTTGAACCCGCGACCACCGTGAACATGTTGGCAGCCGCGTCTGGTCCGTTTACCAACAGGCCACCACGCACTTCCCAAATTTAATAATGTTATTTAAATAAATAAATAAACCCAACAGTCACATACACAGTCCTGACCCCACATTAAGAACGAATCTTATGTCGTGGGTACTACGAGAGACTTTTCAGTCTCACGAACACCCAGACCGGAAACAAATACCTGAGGTACACAAATATTAGCTTCGGTGCGGGGATCGAATCCGCGACCTCTCGTTTCACAGCCGGCGTCTAAATATGTAAGCGGCACTTACCAATAATCCTTATTGAGAAACGGATTTTCCATAGATATCGTAATTAGTTGGGTTTTATTATGCGCTTGTGTAATAGTAACTCTGAAGTGTAATTATAAACTTCAACAACTCTTACAAGTGCCTTTACTTTGTTATGTTGTACCAAGAAATTCCCGTTTATGTACTACGTTTTTTTTAATGATCTCAAAGTGATACTGTACAGGGGGGTTGCTACAAAAAAACAATACGATCTTCGAATGTTCGGACGGCGTACGTAAAACTTCACTAATGTGCCTAGATACTCCACAAAATGTTGGAATCCTCTATCGTACGTTACCATAGACAAGTTCGGAGAAAATGATAAGCATAATAGAGAATTGTATTGATTTTTATAAGTAGAAAACGTTCGTGTCGTTTTTATAGGGAGATACAGGGAATCAGCCGATATACGTCCCAGTGGAGCGCACGGGCCTCCTCTAGATTCTAAAGTGCAATTAAAAAGGGTTAGGCCACACAGCCCACCACACTGGCCTAGTGCGGGTTGGCGGACTTTGCATACCATAGAAATATAAATCGCTATGCTATGCAAGTTTCTTCACGATGTGATCCTTATCCTTTATAGCGCGTAGTGATTGATATTATAAAATACACATATGGCTTCCAAAAGTCAGAGGAAGGATAATGGCACGCATTCAAAAGGTCTCAAAGCGGTAAAATTAACCATTAAGTATTAATAATCGTGTGAATGACTCATAGTTAAAATCTTGGATTTGAAAGTAACAAAGCAATTCACTTTGCAGTACGCATTTAAAATCTATACATACAATTTGTCCTCTTTGTGTCGAAATTGAATTATTTCACTCAAGTGGTTAAACATAATCATTACTATTGATTCTAATTTATTATTTCGTTAAATTATGTTTGCCTTGTATTTTAAAAAAAAGCTTAATTTCAAAATGATGTTTGGCATCTGAAAAGCAAAGAACAAAAGCGTCGTGCCCGTGTGAGGTTCTGACTATAGGTATCAGTTTCGTTTATTGTTCATTCACACTTAGATGTTAAAATGGGTAGTTAGTACCAAGTTACACACTGCCTTTATAAAATAAATGTTAATGCTCCGTTGATGCAAAAAAAAAATTGTCGGTGCGCTGGTCGAACCCGCGGCTTGTCCCTTATAGTCCCTTTACAACCAACTGCGCCACAGACACTTTCGCAATGTGAATAATATTTTATTATCAAGAATCTGGTATACAGATCAAATCCTGGACTAACATATAGGCTACTTGTTATCCTTATACGGTTTCCTCAGGATAAAGTTTTAAATATATCGTCGGTGATACTGCAATACCGCGTAAGTAACAATTGCAAATACCGCGGAAGTACGAAAAAATCAAAATTGAAATTTCGCGCCTATGAATTCTAGACATAGGCGCGAAATTTCTGCAAATACTTGCAAATACTTCCGCGGTATTTGCAATTGTTACTTACGCGGTATTGCAGTATCACCGACGATATGGCGTTGGCGTGTCCTAATTTCATTACCACGATTTAGTAATCTAGGTTTACAAACCTATAAATAAAAAAACACAGTAAAACAAAATAATCCAAGATAACCCCCCTTTGTTATATTTTCGCACTGTAACCCCAGAACCGAATGTAATAAAATTTTATAAAGGCGTTACTGCAGATTTGAAGAACGGCATAGCAGTGGCGAAGGGGAAATTTCTTGTAAGGGAAGAATGTGTCTTGAATATTTTTGTCAAGATATTCGTTGTAATTTCGTTTGTTTTTATTTTCATAATCTAGTAGGAACTGTGGCTGCCAATGAGTAATATTTTATGGGACTGCTTCAAATTATAGCATCGATATTTTAGCGGAATTGATGGGGCAGGGGAGGGTGAATTTATTTTGATAAAGTAAATAACGGGCCATATAATTCAGGTTAACTGGAAAATCACAAATAAATAATGACAGGATTCGTGGTTTTAGGTTATTCTAATTTTGAAGGAAACTAAGGCAGTGAAATTTGTTATACATGAATACATACCCCCTGTATGTATTCATTTTTAAGTATGTAAACATATTACAAACAAAGTAAATCACGCAGATGAAGTTTGTCGGCGAAACCTAGTTATTATATAAGATTAGAAACATCAGAACTGATTACCGTTTATTGAAATGAAATAAAATAAAATGTATTTAATGGTCAAGTAGACAATTAAAGAGCTCTTAATCTCTATATATAATATTTTCTATAATTAGTATTATTTATATTCAATTAAATTATTAATTTGCGTTCCACAGGAGCGATACCTCCTCTCGGCGCGTTCCTGGGCAGCATGTTATCCGGGGCGCTGATGCAGCGAGCAGGCCGGCGGCGCACGCTGCAGCTCACCGCCCCCCTCTGGGTCGCCTCTTGGCTCATCCTGGGCTTCGCCAAATACTTCCCCCTCGTGCTCGTCGGCCGAATGATGTCCGGCCTCTGCGTCGGCTTCGTCCTGGCGCCCGCCCAAGTCTATGTAAGTTGAGACGATTAATAATTTCAAGGAATGTCATACGCAGCCGAGTTTTGGCCGAATATCTTAGGTTTAATTTTACTTTATTTTAATTTGTTGTGCATTTTATTAGTATGGTTATTGGATAGTGCTGTGCGGAAGGAAATTTCAGCGATTTTTGAGAAGTATGTTTAGCTTAATATTATTTGTTTACAGCTCGATAACGATTACTTCGAGCCAGTATACTATATTCAACTTATTGAGAAATTCAGAGCTTCTTTCAAACGTGATAGAAACAATCGTATCGTTTACAAATAATTGTCGATTGAGGCAGCATTACTATATTTAATGGTTTGTAGACAATTTACCATTTCTCTCTACTGAACTCCAAATAAATTATTACTGAGAATAGGAAGATCATGACCAATTATATACAAACGAGGAGAACAATACCTTATCAAGTATTTACTTAACGTATAACATGACACTCGCTAATGACGCAAAACTGTAGCTTATCCCAAATGTACACAATGAGCACAACTTCGTGTCTGCCAATTTTCACGGCGTCATTCCATGATATTGATTTATTTTATTTATTTCTGTTTTAACAAAGGGCCCACTCGGTGTGAACGACATTAATATATTATCGACATATTATACGGATGTATAGATTCAATTTTTTTTCCCTTTTTTTTTGTCATAACGTTGTGTGCTCACTAAAAGTTTTCATGTAATACGAGCGTACTGTATTTGTGTAATAACATTTTAATACAACAGAAAATCCCATGCGTATCCCAATCCTGGAACAAAATATATTTTATTTGTACAGAGATCGAATCCGAAAATTTTACATACCATAGAAATTCTTACAAATCGCTATGGTATGCAGTTTACCTCTAGATGATTTCCTTCACCGTTATAGAGCGTGCTGATTGATATTATCAATACACACATGACTCTGAAAAGTCAGAGATGTGCCCTGGGATTTGATCTCGCTACCATCGTGAGCATGTTGGCAGTCGCATGTGGTCCGTTATCAACAGGCCACCACGCTCATATAAATTTATATTTACTTCCCAAAAATATGACGTAAACCGGAATAAGTGGTTATTGTGCGAATCATTGATTTATAAACTAAGGATAGGCCCTTCGGTACCTACATTAAGAGTTTCAAAGACGACCGAGAAATTGCGCTAAAATAAATTTTGATTACCTTAATTTATTAGATTTCGTCTAAACAGTGATAAAAAATATTATCTTCATCTTTATTAAACCTTCTATTCTATATCTTCTTCTTATTCTATAAGCAAGCATTTTCAAAATTGCTGCGAGCACTAATTTCAGTAACGCTCCACTAGAAATCTGCTGGAGCGCACGCACCACTTATTTCCATATGTTTATGTCAATGGTCCAAATGTAATGTAATAGATACAGTATTTCAATGCTTTAGTTGTTTTCCTACTTACAACAATACCATAAGTTCAATGATAACGATCCCACAAACACTTACTCCTTTGTATTTGTCAAGACACAAATGGAATAGTTGAGTTTTTGTAATACATCAATAACGTGATATCAATAATGCTAATTGGTAGCTAGATAGCTTATCGTAACACAACGGTTAATTGTAAAACGGTTCGTATTTTTCTGCATAAAACAATTATTATCCAGAACGTAACTGAATACATGTTATATTATGTTAAGATAATCATTACCTTTGACTTCCATCGTATTCATTTAATTTCAGACAACATTATTAGTCGGTTCTACAAAGGTTATATATGCAATAGTGCGTGGTGGCCTGTTGATAAACGGACCAGACGCGGCTGCCAACATGTTCACGGTGGTCGCGGGTTCAAATCCCAGGGCACACCTCTGACTTTTCGGAGTCATGTGTGTATTGTTAGTCAATCACCACGCACTAAAACGGTGAAGGAAAACATCGTGAGGAAACCTGCATACCATAGCGGTTTATAAGAATTTCTATGGTATGTAAGTCCGCCAACCCGGACTAGGCCAGCGTGGTGGACTATATGGCCTAACCACTCTCAATCGTACTGTCAATTGTAGAGTAGGCCCGTGCCCTGTAGTGGGACGCATATGGGCTGATACAATACAATACAAAATATATATGCAATAACAAAAAATAATTATTAAAGCTTAAAAACAATAAACTAACTTAACCGACTTTTTTAATCCTTATTCCAAGTATTTCAATTAATCCCGCTAATTAAATATTAATAATACGAATGTTGTTGCTACTAATGTAAATCTATTCAAATTTGATGTTATGCTGCATTTACACGCTTGGCCAACCTCAGCCAGCCTCCACCAACGCCAGCATGTGTAAACGGTGTGTTTGGCTCGACTGGCCTTAAGTTTTTCATAGTTAATAGCTTGGAGTTGGTAGACGTTGATCCAGCCTTAGCCAACATGTAAATCCCCCATTACGTAGAATATATTTTAACATCACATTGCTTGATCACGAAAAAAATGTATTTTGTTATTCAAATAGATGTAGGATTCGAAAAGAAAGATGAGTAAGAAAGAGATGTTGATGTAAGATGTAGAAATACGGAAGGTCGGAATAGTAGAGAGCTTCATGGAAGACTGTGGAAGACGATAGAAGTCGAAGGAAGCTAGACTGAAGACTATTAAAAAATTACTAAATATTACTAAGCTAATTTGTGTTTAATTTTACCCGATACGGAACTATTCCCACATCTATTGTAGATAAAATTTTTGTAGATAAAATTGTAATGAACTTTTTTAATTATTGTATTAGTGGCTTGATTTAAATAATGTTCATGGACAGTAGCAAAACCAAACAACCCCATGAATAATAAGGCAATACGTGGCATTCCACTGCGCTTGCCATCCTGAGACATAAGATGTTAAGTCTCAATATGACCAGTGGTTACTCTAGCTACAATGTTCTTAAAACCGGAACAGAACAGTGCATTTACACTATTGTTTGGCAGGGGAAATAGACATTGCAGTGGTATCTACCCAGGTGGCCTCTCACATATGAACGACCTATTACTAGTTGTATGTGGCTGTTGTGTGTAAGTATTTATTCTGATGATGACAGGTGAGCGAGTGCTGCGACCCGGAGATCCGCGGCCGCCTGGGTTCCCTGCCCACGCTGTCGATGTCCCTCGGGATCCTGATGTCCTACATCGCCGGTAACTGGCTGTACTGGCGCTACCTCGCATTTTTCTCCGCTATTTTTTGCGGTAAGCATATTTTAGAATTATTAACGGTTAAATTATATTATGTATTTATTTATGGTGTTAAATTGCATTGTTTTGTTAGGCTTTGTTAGATATTGAAATTCAGTACCTACCACCACCTATCCATAAATAAAATAAATTAGAATATAGAAATAAAAAAAACAGATGAAACATGCAAGCTCACAATTAACGCTTGTAAGAAAACAAAAATATGATAAAAATTAAATTAGCTCGAAAGATTCCTTCTCTAAAATTCAAAAATACATTCATAGAGAGTATGTTTTTCAAATGAAAAAAAGAAAGAAAATGCTTTTAATTTATCTCATTTTTTCTTTTTCTCCTTAATTCTACTGAGTATAAAACGAGTATTATCAATCCCAGTGGCGTTATTTGCGGCGCTGTTCCCGCTCCCCGAGTCCCCGGTGTGGCTCGAAGCCCAAGGCGGCGACGCGGCTGCTTCTATCAAGTGGTTGCACCTCTCTGCACGAGCTATTGCTACAGTGAAAGAAGACGGCGACGAGTAAGTAGATAACTTGAATTAACTTAATAAACAGGTATCCACTGGTGGTAGGCCTCCCATATGTAGGGCGCCTGGGTAAGTACTACTGCAATGTCTATTTCTCGCGCCAAACAACAGTGTAAATGCACTGTTGTGTTTCGGATTAAAGGACATTGTAGTCAGAGTAACTACTGGACATATTGAGACTTAACATCTTATGTCTCAGGATGGCGAGCGCAGTGGAATGCTAAGCACTGCGTTGTAATTCAACGCTTTGTTTAGTTTTGCTACTGTCTATGAGCAGTCGTATCGCTTACCATCAGGCGAACGGCACGCTCATCTCGAAAAGCGACTATTTTTCTTTGTAGTTTTTTCCTATCATCGTATTTGGGTGGTAAATACATAGTTTTTTTCTATAATTATGCTACGAGCATCTGTTGTTCTACTATACGCGTAATATATCGAAGTAAACACATCTTTTGTCCCTAGGCTTGTTTTCAATTTTATTTAAAAAAAATAATAGTAAGATTAATATTTGCGGAATGTATTTTTTTTTATCTCAGTTCAATGTCAGCGAATCATAATTTAATTCATGTTAGATTTTCGTTACGATTATATAATTAACGTGCAAAAGCTTTAAAAACATACGATTCTTAGGATCAATAATGTCCTAATTACAACATGTTCGTGTACTATAAGATTCATATTGTAAAAAAATGAGGATTACGTGCCGGGTAACTGACTAATAAATAAAATAAAATAAATACTCCTAACAGTCACATACACAGTTCTAAAACACGCTAAAATCAATTCTTGTGATGTGGGTGAAAAACTACGAGAGACTTCGGCCTTACAAATCGCCAGAGCCGAACAGATACCTGTGAATCCCACAAAAAATTGTTTCGGTGCGGGGATCAAACCCGGGGCTTTTCGTTTCACAGCTGGCTTTTAAACCATTACACCACGGATGCTGCTATTTTAGATACAATATTGTAATAAATTTTAAAATTCAGAGGGAAATTTCCCCTTAGCGTAACATCATATTCCTGTTAGTGTAATTTAATATTACGCCTTTTTGCCTATATCATCATAGTAAAGTTAACATTATTACGATAACGGTTACGTGATTTAATCTTGCCTGCTCCCTAGGATCCGTTGTACTCTGGTTTAAGTGCATTCCTAAGCATGTTCTCTCCAACAATATTATGTATCACGTAATACGAATTATTATGCAAATTGCATTATTATGTTCAATATACTTCTGGTGGTAAGTTTCTCGTATGTGAGAGGTCATCTGGGTAAGTACCACCGCAATGTCTATTTCTCCCGTCAAACAGCAGTGTAAATGCACTGTTGTGTTTCGGATTGAAGGACAGACAAGCCAGATTAACTACTGGACATATTGAGAGTTAACGTCTTGTGTCTAGGGGTTGTTTGGGTTGCTATTGTATGATCGTCTCGCCATTCAGTGCAATAAAAAAAATGCCGTTATCTCTTCGTTCATTAGTTTGTGATCTGTATCTGTATCAACCCATACGACTCACTGCAGGGCATGGATCTCCTCTACTATCGAGAATACGATTTAGAGTGTTTAAAGTGGTTTAGTGGCCATATAATCCACTACGCTGGCGTCGTGCGGGTTGGCGGACTTACATGCCATAGAAATCGTTATGGTATGCAGGTTTCCTCACGATGTTTTTCTTCACCATTATAAGGCGTGGTGATTGACTATTAATACACATATGACTCCGAAAAGTCAGAGGTGAGTCATTCGAAGCCGCGACCACCGTGAACATGTTGACAGTCGCGTCTGGTCCATTTACCAAAAGGTCACAACCCTTTATAATTTTTGTGATATTGGTCATTAATCTTTTTTTAATCTTATTTAAAACGTCGCACGTCCCTTTTGAACGGTGGTTTTTGAATTAAATGATTGAAAGGTATACATATTATGTCGTCTATATTCTATTAGGGTGTGGCGAAATCTAACTCTACATATAAAATTTAAAACATATTGATGAATTTAAGTTTTTATAAACAATAAGCATTTATACTCATGATCTATGTATAACATAACAAATATACACATACATGTATGTCCAATATAACAAATTGTGAAGAGAGAAACACTGTTTCCAATATCTTAACAACAGCATCAAAACAGTTATGACGACAAAAGATTGTACACGATCTTTAACTTTATTTGTTATTCTCGATATTTAGGTAAAAAAAACAGTGAAATAATACAAGAGAGACGAATAACACCTTAGTGGTAGGTCTCTCATATGTGAGAGGCCATCTGGGTGGGTACCACTGCAATGTTTGTTTCTCCCGTCAAACAGCTGTGTAAATGCACTGTTGTGTTTCGGATTGAAGGGCATTGTAGCCAGAGTAACTACTGGACATATTGAGACTTAACAACTTATGTCTCAGGATGGCGAGCGCAGTGGAATGCCAAGCATTGCTTTGTTATTCAAGGTGTTGTTTGGTTTTGCTACCGTTCATGAGCGGTCGTATCGCTTACCATCAGACGAACGACATGCTCGTCTCGCAATGAATGGAAATAAACAAAAAAATAACAGTTATTAAAGGACTTATGCTAATCATGCCATCAACACCATTTACCACATATTGATTTATTGCAGGAAGTCTCCCGACCCCGTGAGCCCGCCAAGTCTGTTCACGCGGAAAGTATTCTTCTCATCGGTGGTGATCAAACCCCTAGTCATCGGATTCGCGTTGCTGTTTTTCCAGCAGTTCAGTGGCATCGATGCTGTCATATTCTTTACGGTTGAAATTTTCCAGAGTGCGGGTAAGGCTTATTAATTTTTATAGTATTTGCTAAGTATATTATGGTGCGACCACCAACCCCACACTACTGTTACCTTTTGTGGAGTGATATGGTGCAACGCAGTAGTATGTAGTAGCATGAGGTAACATTATAACTTTTCTTACTACTTGTAGTCGTGAATATTTCTAGTCGCAACCATACCACCATTAATAGAAAATAACAATTTGTAACAAAGAATAATTTACTTATCTCATACCACGGTAACATGTATTAACAATAAATAACATTTAGTTACCTATCAGTTCTTACTGACCTATACTTGGAAACGTCGTTCCGTGGTTGTTCCACATAAAGTAACTGCGATGTGAATGCACCTTTAGTTTTGGTACATTATATAGAAGGTGCCTTATTCACTATGATACCAAAATTATAAACTTGATAAACAACCGGAGCTATATTCATCTACAATATGTGTATAACGGTGTATATCTAGAGTGACAGGTTTTCGAGTCTTACTTTTCGTACACATCACTAGACTTGGTAATAAACATGACATAGAGCTAACGTTCTCCATAGCTCTCATATCTTTTTTAACAAGATGCGATGGAAATATTCTCGTAGGAAACTACTCAATAGAACCATTATTTTACGCATTTTGAATAGGTATTAATCGTTTTTTTGTGGGCCCATAAAGTTTTCCAAATATGACATACCGAAAGGCTAAAACGGCTTCGCTCTATTTACAGCGTGAATTTTTGGTCGAATTAATTATTAAAACACATGATAAGTTATACTTGAATATAACTATTAAAAATATGCACTAAAAATAATGATGATAAATGACGGAGTAAATCTCAATTATTTTTTCCTAAAAGTCTCCTAACCTACCTTCTTGTAACAACGTTTTTCTGTAGACTGCAGGATGAGCGGAATGCCCGGGATGCGTCTTGTAGGCGCATCGGCGACAAAACAAAAGAAAGAGGCGGGGCTTGTGCGCCGGGTGTTTTTTACGGAAGGATCGTGTAGTCACATCTTTTACCCACTTGATCGTTGGGAAACTCAGTGTCCGAAAATAATGTTTTCAATGGAAGTTCCCGTAAGAAAATAAGGTTATATGTATAATAAATATTTATTTGGGATTTGTGTGAACCACAGGTATTAGATTCGGGTATGGGTGTTTGTGAGGCCGTAAAGTCTCTCGTAGTTTCTGATAGCCACGACGCAAGACTCGATCTTAGTGTGGGGTCAGGACTGTGTATGTGACTGTTGGGTGTATTTATTTATTTATATTTGTAGGAAGCACGTTAGACGCGATGACAGCGACGATCATCATTGGTCTGGTGCAGCTGCTGAGCAATGGAGTGAGCACAATGCTGGTGGACCGCGCTGGTCGCCGCCCACTGCTCCTGGTCTCCGCCGCCATCATGGCTGTGTCCATGGCTTCTATGGGCTCTGCCTTCTACTTCGAGTTTGAACAAGAATCTTGGCTTGGGTTTGTACTGATGCTCAATGATAGGTTTTTGAAATTTGAAACATTAGGCTTAGCATAGCTTCATAGAATAAATAAAGAATAAAAAATGTTGGAAACGTGAGACCAGGGGTTATGATTTACCCTACATTGTAATACTTCAATTTAAAAGTTATGGAATTATTTTATTTAGTTCTTCATTTTGATTTTAAGTTTAGACTTTGACCTTTAGATTCCTTGCTTCTAATATAACCATCAAACAAATTATCCTAATCTTCTGTTTCATACTATTAATATTAAATCAAAATATTTTTTTGTTATCAGGTATCTACCCATTGCCAGTTTAGTGGTGTTTATGGTGGGATTCTCCCTTGGTTTTGGCGGCCTACCGTTTCTGCTGTTGGGTGAACTGTTTCCAACCCACTATCGCTCGCAACTGTCTGCCATGGCGAGTGCTGTCAACTTGCTATCCATGTTTTCCGTTATCAAGTCGTACCACGCGCTTGAAGTAAGTAATAAGAGCGACTACAATATTCAACTATGAAATATTTGTAAATGGTACACCATATTACATGTGCTTTATTCTATATTCCAGTAAGACTATGTGTTTAATTAGTAAACAAGATAGCCAGTTTAGTGGGTACTAACGTGGGTACGTTGCCATTTCTGTTTCACAGGACTATTACATGTTGAAGTAGAAAATGTTTGAAGTGTAAAATACTGCAACAAACACTTTACTCTCCCTATTAATCAACTTAGAAGATACTGCTACCAGATGGTACGGTGAATATTCATGACAATTATCATTTTTTAGGACCACTAATCGAGCACCTAATGATAAGTGGTCACCGATGCTCATGGACATCCACAACATTTGGATCAAATATGTGTTGCCGGCCCATCAAATCGGAAGGGCAGCAGGAAGGAAAAAGTATAGGGAGAGGAAAGAGGTATTGGGCATCCAAAAATCTCATCCACCGAATGAAACTAAAGCTGTCGCTTCACGTCGATCTCTTATAAGGCAGTGGTACCGCCGCGGATGAGCCTGCTCCTTATTTTGAGTCATGAATGACAACAGCGTGGCTCTGCCACTTTAGAAGTACACGTAAAAGTCACACGCATGCTCATGCCCCACACTAATTGGCGTACTCAGAGACAGTAAGTGTCAATTAAATCATTACTTAGTCAAGATTTTACGAACAAAATCTTTACTAAGGAACAAATTACTTGACATTAAACGTCTGAGTGCGGCCGTAAGGCTCTACCACCCTTAAATCCAAATAGCAAATAGTCACGTGACCATTGATGTGTTGAGACATTATAGAGCTTCAGATTTTGCACCTTCTAGTTAATTCCTGACACAAGATTTCATTAAATGGCAGCGTGATCAAGTCAATTAGAGTGAAACGTGCGGTACTGTAACGTTCAATAGTATAAAATGACAACTTCTCGATCCTAATAATGCATTTAAAATGAAATCCAGTGGGAAGAGAAGACCACCGGTAGTCCACCTATTAGTAATTTGGTCAATATGTTAACTTTGTTTTGGATTTGTTAATTTTTCATTGAGTTTTCAATTAATATTTATTTATTTGATTACAACGACATACACCAATTACAGAAAAGTAATTAAAAAAAGACAATTTAAACAGAAATAAAAATGAAACAATTAAATACGTGTACAAACATTTAAAAAATTGTCTTATTCGTCTCAATTTTCACAGAATTGTAGATATACTATTCTAAGGCAACATTTGCCATTTCAATGGCAAGGTCAGTGTACTTAGAGATCTTTTCAGTATGAGTATTGTTTAAATTGCGGGTGTTGCATATTGCAATATTTATTATGTATACGGTCATGGTTTCTTTGTCTAAAACTGTAATATCTGGTCAGTTGTTACAGATGGTTTTTTCTATTACTATTGTTCTGTACTAGTAAATTCGCCATTTATTATTTTTTAGTACTGGTTGTGGTTTGTTTTTATTGATGCGGCTCTCATTCTACAAGCACTAAGTTATATTGATAAGCAACGTTTTGATGGATTAATTATAGCTGCGACTTATAATTTCACTTTAGTTTTGTTGATTTTATTGCATCGCATACTACAAATAAAGTTTTCTGCATGTCATTACATAAACTTCACCGATTCCAAATTTCACATCCATGAATGCAATACGTTTAAAACAGTTTCTACAGTTACATACCGTATTTCTAAGTAGATAATACATGGGTATAAAACGGTGAACACATGGCCAGCGTGGTGGATTATATGGCCTAACCTGTGCTCTGCAGTGGGACGTATATGGATGTATACTGACTAATACAGATACAGAAGGGGTCATGACTACGTATGTGACTTTGTGTTTTTATTTATCACTTATTACACAATTTCATTCAAATTCCTACTTTGTTTGTTGCAGGCGGTACTGACGTCAGCGGGTACATTTTGGATGTACGCATGTTTCTGCGTGATAGCGTTCTTTTTTGTATTGTTCCTCGTGCCCGAGACAAAAGGCAAATCACTGGCGGAGATTGAGCAACACTTCCGCGGCAAGAAGAAAAAGGAAGCCGTGCAAATGCAAACTGTACAGACAGTGTTTTAGTTAATATCAATAAGGAAATGCGAAACCTTAAGTATATTTTTATAATGGAAATTTAGATAGAATTTAAATTTTAGATTCTATGCGTTGAGTTTGTGATGTTATCGTAGAAATTAATATTCGATTGAGGCTATCACTGTGCGTGAAATTTTTCAGGAAACACAGTGTGTTTTTATTACAGAATAACATGAATCAATTAGATAATTATGAGATATTTTATTGAGATATATAAATATAAATTTGTTTCGATATAATTCTTCAGTCTGTGATAGTTCTAGATATTTTTTTTACATAATTAACTTGTTTGTTTTGCGATCATTTGACCAAATTATTGTAATTGTTTGGCTGTGAAGCTTTAATAGAAATAACGAGATAGTTTCGATAAGTTTTGTGAATATATCTCTCTTGATTTTTTCGAACCACATATAGACGGACTGTGATAGTAGTTATTTCACTTCCACAATAGTAATTCATTGTAGGAATAATATTTTAATATTTATCCATTGATTTATGTCAATGTTATTATCATTACTATTATTCACGTGTATCTTTTGACTTTTGAGGCTGTAAGCCGTGAACTCTGGTTTTCGATTCCTAAGTTGAGTAATACTCCGTTTATTCTGTAATTTTATGTGTATCTCTGTTATCTATGGGACTGGGCTGGACATGTGTGTCGCATGCCTGATGAGGTGTCAGCGATGACCACCACGGAATGGGTCCCAAATGACCGTCGATCACGTGGAAGACCTAGACCCAAGTGGCGAGACGAATTGGATGTCTATTGGAAGTATTAGTCATAGAAAGTCGTTGACCGGGATGCATGGAAGGCTGAAAGAGAGGCCTTTGCCCTACAGTGGAACAATACAGCCTTGTAATAATATAATATTTTTTTTTGACAAATAGTCGTTATTTTGTGACACCTCCTGGCTGTATCCAGAGTACGAGCGCAAACGAAGCCTGGAGGTAGTTTTAGTCACTTCAGTCCCAAAGCAACTAAAAATGTCGTAAAAAGGCGACGATTTTCTTAAAATTATTTTACCTATCGTCGTATTTATATGGTAAATACGAAGCTTTTCGTAAATTAGGTAAAAAATACAATCAAACGCTGCTTTTTACTTTACGGTTTTTTTATTAGTATTGTGTCTGATTCTGATGTCACTAAAACTACCACCGGGCTTTTAAAATAATGTCTGTCCTTCGTAGTTATCTTTTTCTAAGCATACATGTATTTATTTGTGTGATTTATGATTTAACAGTATGTTATTACTTTTTTATTGCAATGAATGGCGAGACGAGCATGCCGTTCGTCTGATGGTGATCGATAAGACCGCTCATAAACAGTAGCAAAACCAAACAACACCTCGAATTACAAAGCAGTGCTGGCATTTTATTGCTCTCGCCATCCTGAGACATAAGATGTTATTTCTCAATATGTCTAGTAGTTACTCTGGCTACAATGACCTTCAATCCGAAACACAACAGTGCATTAACACTGCAGTTTGGCAATAGAAATAGACATTGTGGTGATACCTACCTAAGTGGCCTCTCACATTTGAGAGATCTACCACCTTTTTTATTTATGTTAAAATGTGATTGCAAGAGCTATTTTAGCTTTTCAGGCGTATTAACGACAATAATTATAGCATATAATTAAAGACACCACGTTACTTTAGAGAAAACTAGCGTTTTCATGAAAAAAAAATGTTATATCATCATAATTTGAATTTCAGCCATATTAGTATAGGTAATTTGAGCGTGTTAAATATGATAAGTTATAGATCAAACAATAAGTATTACATCGTAATTATTAATTATCTTATCAATTAGTTACACAAAAAGTATGGAATGTCTGTATATAGTAAAAGGGTAATTGTTTTCGCTTTTACTAGAGTGAATTTGTCAAATGTAAATACATTACATATTTGTTTTGTTTTAAGCTATTGTAGATAAATATAGATGAAGTTACGTAAACATAGTAATGTTGTTTTATTTACCGAACAATTATGTGGTCATTTTATCTAGTTCAACAGTGGTTGAGTTGTCTGAAAAAAATGCTTATGTTCCCGACTGGGAAATGTTGATGCGATTTCCGCCCGAACAAAAATGCTTGGGTTATCCAAAAGCTTTTGTTCTGAACCTGGTTATATGTGAAAGCGAAAACTATATCTAGTAACTTCTGACACCCTCGCTACGGGGCCCTTGTGTCTAAGGGCGGGGGAAGAAGTAGCGTGACTACAAACAGAATTTATTACTGGGGGTGAGCCCGGGTCCGCCCAGGTGCATATACTTTTTGAACCCAGTCCGCATCAGCAACATATTATTTCCCGTACTGTTTTATATTTATTCAAATTCAATGCCGTCTTCTGTACTGGTTTTCCGGTCCTGTCCCGTCTCGTTATATCCTGCCTTGTCCCGTCGCATTCACACTTAAGGCATGCAATCCAGTCCCATCCCATCTCTTTGAATTCCTTCCTCATTCCACGAGAGATTTTTCGGGATAAAAAGTTTCCTAAGTGTTAATCCAGGTTGTCAGCTACCTATCGAAATCTGTTAAGTCGTTTCTGAGTTCATCGCGCACAATCGCACAACCGCACAGACAAACTGATAAAAAATCTAAAAATCATTGTTTTGGTTTCAATTTTTTTTTTATTGCCTTGTAGGCAGACGAGCTAGCGGCCCGCCTGATGGTAAGCGGCTACCGCTGCTCATGGACCTCCGTAGTGCCAGGGGACCAGCACAACAAAGTCGCTGCCTACCTCGAGGAAAGTACTCTCCTTAAACCTCGTTCTATTCCGTTAATACGGCCTCCCCATATCAGTTTTTCTCATTTATTTTCCGTGTACTGACATCAATCGGTTACAAACATATTATATGTATATGTAGATTTGTTTATTTAAATCTAGTTATATTTTTTTTTTCAAATATTTCAATATGTTGCAATAGAAATAGTGAGTTTTTTTCAACTAAAACATTTGCATCAAATAAATTCAAATTCTCTACGTAGAGTTTATTTCCGGAATGGCGAATGGCTTCCTATCGCATCTTGGAACGGAATGAAGCACAGTGAAATAAAAGAGGCACTAACAACACTGCCTACCCCTCATTGGTACATGACTATGTAATCTTATCGGAGTAAATAAATAAATAACACCCATCAGTCACATACATAGTCCTGACCCCATATTAAAATCGAGTCTTGTGTCGTGGGTTGCAGAAACTACGACAGACTTTTCGATCCCACAAACACCCAGAGCCGAAAAAAATATTTGTGGGCCGCACAAACATTTCTCTCGGTGCGGGGATCGAACCCGCGGCCTCTCGTTTTAAACGGCGATGTTAATCTCTTTTTCTATACTGGCCCGGCATGATGACTATACTGCACTTGATGGTAAGCGCAAATGCCGTCCAGGCAGAGTATCAAATGGCATCAGACGGCAGTCCCATGCCATTCGATATAATTATGCCGGCCTGCTAATATAATACTAGCTTTAATTTTATAATTCAGGTATATAGGCCAAAAATTATAAATAGTTACTTTTGATAAAGCTACGGTGCAGTAAGTCTCTGTTACAGAATATTTTATCATTTAGTACGTCTTAAATGGAGTACCAGAATCGTACCGGTGTCTCAATACCCGGTTGAAGTTACACTGAAATAAATCTTATTTGAACTAATGGAAAGGCTCGAAGTACAAAGTATTTTTTTGTTAAAATCGTAATTTGTCTCATAAATCGAAACTGATTAGGCATTGTAGATAGAAATGAAAAGATGCTCATTTTCTTGAGGATGGAATAAAAGGGTAGTTTTTGTAATTAGCCGCTGCCCGGCCTGTCGTCACCGGGTACAATAAATATCTTGTCGCAACACTATAACAGAGGATATTTATATTGAGTTGAATGGGTATTCTCTACACAATCGTTTTGTTTTCTTTCCATCCTTTGTCGTTGTTTCACGCCCGTTATCGTTCTTGCTCTTCACTTACCGTGCGTTTGTAGCCTAACCTGACCATTTCCTTTCCTTCTCGTCTACTCCTGAGTCTTATGTTCACCTTTTTTACGATTGCAATGTATGACGATACGAGTATGCCGTTACCCTGATAAGCGATAAGCTCTTGTAAACTATGGGAATGCCGGTATTGATGAAGTTTTGGACACCTGTGGATAATGTCATAGCAATAGATTTAAATATTACATTCCAAGTTAATTTTAGCTTGTAAAGTATATCATTTGAAACTGATTTAGGGCATTATTAATTAAACCAACAGAATAATCATTTGATCTATTTGAAAGAATCTCACAGTCCTAATATAAACTAACTTTCAACCACCTTAAGGAACTTAAAATTAATAATGCTGAGCAATAAATACGAAAACGTGGTGGACAGACGTGATCAATTAGCCACACAGCCCGCGTACATGTCCATGTACGTGTGTTTACAATTGTCAAAGGATCGTCTGCAGGCCGATACGCTGTGAACTCTCCAATCTGTATGGCTGATCCATTTTGGTGTATTGACACAAAATTATTGTGCTAAGCTCTGCGCCCGGCGCAACGTTTACGATGTTCCGTTTGTGTAGGGATCTAGGCTACCTTCAGTGAGAGCACAACTTCAAGATTTGAGCATGTTATTGGGTTAAATGAATATTGAATGTGTATACGGACAGAATGTTATACGGATCTTTGGAGCTACCGAACGAGGAACATGCTATTTTCAAAGAAATATAGTTGTTAAATTTTCTGAAGGAGTATCTAAATGGATTTAAAGATTTGTGTAACAATAACAAACTTAACATTATTCTGCCTAATGTTTTTTTATATATACGCGATTGTTACAAATTGAAAATTAAATTACGGATTTTATTGCGGATTTGGTTTAGTTTTTACATTTTTGACTTCCTCATTATTCTGCCTCATTAGTTTAGTAGCAGTATGTTTGAGCCCACAGGGTTGTGACAGGCGCTTGCCATGCTACTAATGTAATAGAAGCTTTCCGAGTTATTTACTCAGCCGGCATAAGTTATAAGTTTTTATGAGGCGAAACTCTCACACTAGACGCTATATAAAACAATAAATCTATATAGTACAGCATAAACCATAATAATATTGTTTACATTTCAATTTATAATATCAAAGTTTTAAAATACGTATATATTTCTTAAATGGTTTAGAATATTATTTTCTTAAAAAAATTTTTATCCCTCATTCAAATAGTGATAGCAAAATTCCATACATTTACCGTTAACAAAGATGTTTTAACACCATTTTTCCCATACATTATTATTAGTTCGTAAATATAATATTACATGTGAGTGACTCATGTTTATCATTTTTTCATTGCAAAAATTCACCCCTCATTAAATACCTCATCGTTTATAGAGGTAATCACACGAAACATGGTAGGTATCTACTAGCGTTTTCTCAAAATTACGCGTCGAAGTTAACATGCAAATTGAAAGTTTTTTTTAACGTGTTTTTTGTATTTTTTGTTTAGTTGTTTTTACCTTAGGAACTACTTAGGATACTTACCAAAAGAGAGCAGAATACCCAATTTTTTTTACACTGGCCTGGCATAATGATTATACTCGGACTGATGGTAAACGCAAATTCCGTTCAGGCAGAGTATCGAATGGCATCGGTATCTGCTGATACCGATGCCATTCGATATGCCAAAATGCTTTTTCAGAGACGAGCTTATTAATTTTTATGACGTGCATGCGCCAATTCGTAAGATCAAGCTTAAAAATCGACCTTCGCTCTAGCTTACGGCTGATATTAAAGTTCTGCTTTCAAAAACAACATCACCGAAATCCAGGTTTTAATTTCGTCTCGACGATTTAAACTGGGAAAAAATGTGACGGCTTGGAATTACTGCAATATGGTGTGAAATGCTCAACGCTGATTTATTAATACTCGTATAAGCCCGTTAAATAGGTCAAAGATAAAATAGTATTAATAATTAGCAGGATAAAATAGTACTAAAACGGTGAAGGAAAACATCGTGAGGAAACCTGCATACCATAGCGGTTTACAAGAATTTCTATGGTATGTAAGTCCGCCAACCCGCACTAGGCCAGCGTGGCGGACTATATGGCCTAACCACTCTCAATCGTACTGTCGATTGTAGAGTAGGCCTTGTGCCCTGCAGTGGGACGTATATGGGCTGATACAGAATTAGCAGGAACCTTGTATAAACATTTATTTTGTAATTCTAAACAGTATCTCTTAAAATGTCGTGTTCGCATCGCGATGTATCGAAGGTCAAAGGATCAGGGGATAAAATGCGTTTTCTCTATCGGGGTTATTATTATAAGATTAAGTATTGCAAGATTGTCCATTACAATGATCGCAAGCAGGAATATTGCGGTCCCAATTACCTGAAATCCCAGCGTGAGACACTACCATTATTGCATTTGCAAAGCATCATATTCATCTAGTGGCAGGATCATCATTATCGTTTCTAGGAATTCGTTTCGCAGTACCCAACCCCATTCCTGGGTTTGAGTATTATTTCCATTCCACAGACGTTGATAAGAAACACGGCAAATGTGTTGATTAAGTGGTACAATTTTAGCGTAATGTTGAATAACTGCAAAGGTTTAATAAGTTTTGTAAACATGAAGTAGGTTACTATTATAATTAAGGCATACGAATACATACATGAACTCGTGATTTTTTCCCAGAAAGGGTAGGCAGAGATACTCCTGGTAGCAATCAGGATACCCACGTTTCGCCTTGTGATAGGGGGCAAGCCTATCGCCATATCGGGTACAAATTCCTCACACCGGGCTCATAATGAATAGTAAAATCCAATATCACTTTGCCCGACCCGGGATTCGAACCCGAGACTTCGGCTTTACAATCATACTGTAGTATAACTGCGCTATCGAGACAGACAGTCATAATTAAGATAATACGAGTAACATAAATGAAAAAAGAAATGGTGTGTTGGTTGAATTTTTTTGGTTGCCAAAATCCGAAACTATGACGAATACCTGAAATCAATACAGATCAGATCACAGTCACGAGACCGATTTTGCTGAAAACTAAATCTGCATATTATTTGAATTATTGATAAATGAATATTCCTATTGAGGAATCGAAAAAAAATACCGCGGTATTATTACACCTCGATCTAGATCTCGGGTCGATTCCCGGATCGAAAATAATATTGGATTTTTCTATTCACAATCAGTCCGGAGTTTTTTTGTGTGTTTTTTTAGGAGAATTTGTGCCCTATATGGTGATAGACTCGCTCTATCACATCGTGAAATGGAGAATACAAGACGAAATTTGGGTAGCCTAATTAAACCTCTGCCTATCTCTTCTCGGAAAAAGGCGTGAATTTATATATATAAAACAGTACGCAAAATAATATTTAACTGATTGGAACTGGACTCACAAAGTGTCTGTACCCTGGCGTGCCCTGACCACTAGTAAATAAATAAAATTCTATAAAAACCACGAACCGACTCCAGACGATTTACAAGAAATACATTTTTCCGCGCGAGAATGCAGATTTGCTCATTATTTTATACAGGGATGTCTGGCTAAGATGGATGGATGCTGCTTGCAAATTGCAACCTCAAGCTTTTCCAATCTTTATCATAAACCCAGCTTCATTCATATGCATTGATCAATTATTGAACGGTGCCTTTGACCATAAAGCAAGAGTAAATATCGGACCTTTTAATATAATATTTGCACATTTTCCATTGTTCATAAGGTTTTTCAAAATTGAACTGGAATGAAATGAAAGTACTAGAGTAAAATCATATTCATAACTTCAGGCAAAAAAATCGGTGGCATATTATTGTACTATTTGCAATACTTACATATTTTTAAACAACATTTAATGTTGTTTACAACACACTTAGTGAAAAGATCATATTGTGAAACACATTGTAAGGCAACCTCTTGTAATAAAAATTGATGTATTTTGGATAATGTTATCAGCGGTCAAAAAGCATCAATACTCAGGCAAGGAAAATTCAGCGGCATATTATTGTATGTGCTATGTATATTTTAAACAACATTTAAATGCTTGGTAAAAAGGTCACGTACACTAGATCGTAAGACAACCTCTTGTAATTAAAATTGATATATCGCACCTTAAGAACTAAAAATCGTATTTTTGGGAAACGTTCATTCAAAAATTAGTAACATAAGAAATTTTGTACTTATGGAAGATACATTGAGAAGATCGCAGTATACATCTTTTTGTCTTTCACGCGTCAATACGTCCTTCTTTAAAGGGCCGATGGAGATAGTCATTTTGAGCCAATTATGATTAAAAGCCAAAATCATTTTTTTTGTATTAGTTCACTTTAATTCTAAAGGTGCGATATTTTGGATAATATCAAAAAGCATCAATAAGCAATTTTAAATCAGTACCGGCCCATCGAAACGGTAACACTAAAAGCCTCCGCGGAGATCTCCCGATAATGCGTCAGTTTACTTTGTCTAAGCGGATCTCTGGATTCATTAAAGCAACATTGTAAGCAGTTCTCAAGCGTAAGGGCCCGAGTCCATTGCGCCATAGCTGAACACGCTCGCACGACCTAGCTAACTAGTGAGGACGACACGAGCGTATGGAAGCACGTCATCACGGATTCTCAATACTATTTGCAAACGAACTGATTTATAGAAATTGATGAACGCCGACACGTTTTTGGAGTCGTGGCTGTTACTCGACGCAATAAATCTTTTAAAACAAGGACGATATGTAGTTAGGTAACAGAATTTGAATCTTGTCTGCTATCTGATTTTGTTAATTTATTATAGTAGCAAGATGAATGGAGTGTATATAATAAACTAAAGACTTTTTTCTTTTTAATATATTTTCATGTTGCTCATTGCAAAAGTTGAGAAAACTTTATTTTTATCTCTTAGACTTGGAGACAGAATATCAAAAATAAATACGTCCAACTCATAGTCCTGACACCACACTTCTCTCGATAGTCGCAAAAATATCATATATAATATTATCGCAGTCAATTAATTTTATTTGATGAATGCAGTAAAAAGTATCAACATTACTACAACCACCTACATGCAATTTCGGAAATAGTTAACAACAATCGCGATTTTTCTTTGAAAACTGATTTTTTTTCAGGTTTCACTGCTTCGTAATTATTAATCATGTCTTAAAGCACCTTTTTCACATCCTTTTTTATTCCTTTAGGCATTGTTTAATACTGAAAACTACAAAACTGTTCACAAATTGCTATTGAAGAGGTTATGTAAACAATAACTAATCATATTTGTTGCCAGTGTAAGAAAAAAAATATTCACTCTCAACTTTCATTAGACAGAATATACCATCCATTTTTCTTTCCCGCTCCCCTCCCGATTTGATGAGTCAGCAACATATCTCTGTTCCAAGCGTTCTAGAAGTTCATGGGTGGCAATGATCAATCGCCATCAGAGAATTTATTTGTTTACCGGAACTAGGTAATAAAAAACCTTAAATGTTATATAAATCTCGTCTTGTGGGTATCAGATACTATGAGGAATCTACTACACCTAACTGCCGCCACGGAGGCTTTCATTAATATACTTTTTTTTCATTAAATTGATTCATTCTGTTTATTTTATTAACTGTTTTTAAATTAGACTGAGCAATATATAAGGTACCTACATGGTTTTACCAAAAAATTGTCGACGTTAATTTGTTGTTATAATGTCATTGATAGTTCTTTATCGAACTGTTAAATATTTTTGAAAACATTAAATTATAGTATGAGACGAACCGTTTTGTTATCTTTACTTTAAATGGTTTTCCTAAAATAACCATGTTCTTTACATAAGAGCAATAGAGACTGGAAGAAAATGCCATAGGCATTAAGTCCGCCTTGTATACCAAGTATATGAAGCTTAATAAAATAAAAAAATAAATAAATATCTTCTAGTAAAAAGTTCGTGGCTATTAATTTTACTTCATTCTATGTGCTTGCAGCTTCAAAATAGGAACAAGGACATTACTAAACAATACTACTAGTAAGATGTATTTTAGTAGTACGAGTATATTTGCTATACTAAAGAATGTGGAAATGCAAAACAAAAAGGAGATTAGCGTAAAGAATTGATGTTAAAACATCAATAACAAGACACAACATTTAAATAAATATAAAAGACAAATAAGAGAATGTGTAAAAGTAAAAAATATCTTGCGCTTAACATTTTCGTAGTAGAGATGCGATATTTATTGCTGTTCACAAAAAGTAGTCATAAAATAGCGGACTAAGCAGATGCACGAAACAACACCAATTCACGAAATACATGTTACGTTACTACCGATATCACGTTCACTCACTCAATGCTTTGTATATAAACACCGACTAGTCAAATTGAATGTATTCAAACACGACACCTTCAGGGAATACGTGTTCCCTTCGCAAGGAGCTAGCTTTACAAATATATTGACGATTAATGAAAAATCAACAAAAATGATTTTAGTAAGTAATTTTTTTGGTAATTTTGGCAATAATATTTTAAATAACAGGAAAAATATGATAAGGTTTCTTTACTGCTGAAAATTTCTTTATTAAAATAGTCATGTGTGTATTGATAGTCAATCACCACGCATTGAAACGATGAATTAAAACATAGTGAGGAAACCTTAGTGATTTATAAGAATTTTTATGGTAAGTAAAGTCGCCAACCCGCTTAAGGCCAGCGTGGTTGACTTCATGCCCTAACTTCTCTGAATCGTAGTCTTGATTAGAGAGGAGGCCCGTGCCCTCAGTACAGTACAGTAAATTTGCTGCTATAAAAATATTTTAAATTTCCAGCTCATACTCGGTCTCAATATCTTGACGTGGACACTTACATCCTGTGAGCCTCCCGTCAACAGTTATCTACCTCCTTCATCAAATGGCAACGGGAGACCATCGTCACAATACGGAACTCCTGGCAGGAATGGTGGCGGCCGCGGGGGATCCGGAGACGGTCAGTCTTCTAGGTCTCAAGACCCACAATCCAGTTACTTACCTCCTGGCGGCGGATCAGGCCAGTTAGACACTCAATATGGTGCACCTTCATCCCAAGGTTTTGGTCAGAAACCTGGACAGCGTGGCTTTGGATCTTCTGGAGGGTTTGGACGAAGCCAATCGGCACCAGACTCGCAATATGGAACACCTAACCAAGGTAATTGCCGACTTTAATTTTTTGTCGATTTACTCGTATAAATGGCGTGGGTCTATGTTTTGTTTTTCAGATATAACGTCAAATTTTCATACACGATAATTCGGCCAACTCAGATTTTGATGGAGTTTGTTATAATTTTAGCTGCCTTATTATTTTTTATGAAATAATATTTCATGCATACATACATACATAAACTCACGCTTTTTTCCCAGAAGGGGTAGGCAGAGTTGCAACCAGGACACCCACGTTTCGCATTGTATTTTCATCCCACGATGTGATAGGTGGCCAGCCTAACGCCATATCTGGCAAAAAATTCTGACACTTGACTGATAATAAATAGAAAAATCCAATATCATATTAGTCGATCTGGGGGTCGAACCCCAGGCTACAGCTTTGCAATCATGCCGATGTACTTTGGTACAACTACGCCACCAAGGCAGCATAAAGTTTCACGTTTATAGTATTGGTTCAAAAAGGCAAGAGTATAAAAAAATATTTTTTTTAATTTAATTATTTTAAGTCACTACATCAACATCATATAATATTGTAAGAAATTTCCTTACTTTTGCCTGCAATTTAAAACTGGCATTAAACTTCCTCTCTTGGCGTTCTATGTATTGGGTTGTATGGTGTCAGCGCGTAATCGCTCATTAATGGGCACGGGACTTTTGGGTTTAAAGATCGATTTAGAGGCTTTAGGCTACATCCCATTAAGCTGTTCTATTGCAGGTTATCCGCGATCTACTATAAATAAAGTGTTATCCCACAGGTGGCTCGGGATCCCGTGGTCAAGGTTTTGGACAACGACCTGAAAGTTCTTACGGACCTCCTGCTACGGGATTTCAACCGTCGGGTGGATCTGGCGGTAATGGGGAACAAGGAAGCCTAAGCGCGTATACCCAGGGAAATGGAAATGGAGGGTCACAAAATGGTGGACGACCTAGCTCCCCTTCAGGATCTTATGGAGTGCCTGGCTTCGGTAATGGTGGTAACGGTGGTCATGGTGGAAACGGTGGTCATGGTGGAAACGGCGGAAGGGGCAACGGCGGCGGTGGCTCGTATAATGGAGGGGATTCTGATGTAAGACCATATGTTTATATATCTTCAGATATTATGAAATTACAGCTATGTTTGGTATTATAAGGGAATGGTTATGTAGATAATATTAGCATGTCCTATGTTTAATAACATAATATTAGATTTAGAATACTCGTATAAGGATAAATAATATCGTCGAGGGGAAAATGGTTACAATGACAGAATTCTTATTATAGTTTCCTTCCATATGCATAGAGCAGTCATTAATTTTAATATTATTGTTATCATACATTATACTGCTGAAAACATTGGCCTAAGGATTCGAGACTGAATGGTTGCTTGAATCTTTGTTTATTTAAGTTAAATAAAGTTTTCAAGGTTTGCAAAGTATACTTATATAACGTTGACATCTTGATATATAGTTCTTAATGTGACATGGTTGCTGGTTTTAGTTTTAAAGTATAACTGTTTCAATCTTTACAATCTGTAATGACAAATTCACATTTCAGGAGCCAGCAAAATACGAGTTTAGTTATGATGTGGACGACTCGCAGACAGGTACTAAATTTGGTCATTCCGAACAACGCGATGGCGACCTGGCCACAGGGGAGTATAACGTAGTTCTGCCTGATGGCAGGAAACAAGTGGTGGAGTACGAGGCCGGCCTGGACGGATACAAACCTCAGATAAGATATGAGGGTTCGTTGACTTGGTTTGGCCTACATGTGACATTACTTCGTGGTTTCACTGTTTACAGTTAGCTCAGAAGGAACGGTATTTCCAATCACTTCAGTATCATCATTGTCATCATCAGCCATAGGATACCCACAGCTGAAAACAGACACCCACAAATATTAAGGTGGTATGCTGTTGATAGCTGTCGGTGTGCAGTCGAATTATATTAATCTACGAATTATACTGTATGGGATCAGGCATGTGTAGGAATTTTAATTAATTAAGGTCCTAGATTGGTATAGAAATCAAGTTTTTTAAATTTTGTTATTTATGATTGATAAATAATTACCGCCACCCACAACACTGCAATGTTTGTAGATATTTGAATGGCGTGGTGTAGAAGTTATGGGCTGGGTATCAAATATATGCTACCTTTATTCTTAGGATTAATAATGAATAAACAATGATGGAAATGGAATTTAACATTAACTTTAATTTTCAGGCGGTGGAAACGGCGGCGGATCCGGATTTGGTGGAGGTATGAACAACATAAGTGTCATAGTTACATAATATGTATATAAACTCAGTGCGGCTTTAACCAAAATATTTTAATAAATATCTCTATGGATTAAAGCTCACCGGCTCAAAATTAAAATACGCTGTGAAAAATAAATGGTACTCAACAGTCATAAAGCAGAAAATCCCAGTACACCATTGGTGCTTTGTAATCAGAGTACAGTAGAGTATAAATTAGAGTGTAAAACAATTTTATCCATATTTCTTACATTATAGGTTTCGGCGGCGGTCAAGGTGGAGGGGAAGGATATTCCCAAGGTGGGCCTGGTGGTAACGGCTTCTCTGGGGGTAATGGGGACAATGGCTTCTCGGGACACGGTCAAGGCCAACCGGGATCATCAGGCCGGTACCAAGAAGCAAGCGGCTTTTCTCAAGCCGATTCTGACGGAAGCATGGGTTACCCAAGCGGCCGACCAGGTAGCCAAGGAGGCGGCCATGGATCTGGGAATGGAGCAGGATATCCAGGATCAGGCAACGGTGGTGGCCAAGGTTACTCGAATGGCCAGTCAGAAGGCAGAGGATATCCTGGAGGTTCTCAAGGACAAAGAGGATCACAAGGTGGCAGAGGGGGTAACGGGAATGGTGAAGGTTATCCCAGTGGCGGTCCAAGCGGTCAGAGAGGTTCTGGATATTAACGAAAATATTAAGGCTATTAGATAACTGACAAATGCGATAATGGATAAAAATAATGTAATTTTGTATTCATATTAAACATTGTAAATACATACAAATTGTTTATTTTATTTATATCACAATCGTATACTACACACACATACTTTCCATAATATTTTAAATATTAGAAATAAGTTAATATTCCTACATATCTTTATTTTTCTTTCGCGAATATACCTAGCTTAGTGCAGTTTTTGTTATAATAAATGCTTTTTAAATCGTTATATTGACTAGTTCCTTTATATAGTAATTTCATATACTTTTCTCACCATTCTTAGGCCTACGATTTTATTGCTAATAACATATAGGCCATAATCTGCATTGCTACAATATTTCATATATATTTATATTATTGAAACACAAAGACGTCTACTTAATATAGTATAGAGACAACCCAGTGATTGTCAAAATACCACCAACTACCTAAAATGGATTCACATGAATACAGGGCTAGTTTTAGTGGCTTTAACACAATGCAACTAAAAATTTCACAAAGAAAAGACTTTTTTTGTAATTTTTTAATCGTCGTATTTGGGTGATAAATGATAAATCTATATTTTTTGCTTCAATAATAACTTAAACCCTTGCTAACCATATCGTTTTAAAAAAAAGGATGTACAATATTCTTTTAGAAAAAAAAAACAATGTATTTGTATGTATTTACCACCCAAATACGACGACAGGAAAAAAACATAAACTGTCGCTTTTTTTCATAGGGCTGCTTCTTATTCAATCATACTAATGAAGAGTCCATACAAAGACCGTTATCAATTTTATTTGTTCGAGGTCTTATAGAAAATTCTATATAATATATTCAAAACATTTTCATTGGAGGTTTGCTAAGAATGTTCTTGAACAGTAAGTATTGCTGAAAGACACAATATAATGTTCATATATACTATGCCTTGGTGATTTCCATAATACGGACGGAGTCAAAGACAATATTGTAATATTCAGTTGTTAGTTAAACTTATTAATTATTAAAGCACTACATATTAATGTGTTTTCTTTGTTAAAATAATTAAAAGCAAAAGGACACCATATATTTTTGTTGTATACTTTTCTCTATTACAAAATTTGAAATAAAACATTTTTTACGGATTTTATCGCGGATTTGATTTAATTTTTATATTTTGTAACTCCCCAATATTTCATTACTTTACAGCTTTCGTGGTTCAGGGGGTGCACTCTCGATTAAATCCGTAAAAATAAGTTTAATTTCAATGTGTAACATTCGCGTTAATCTAAAAAACATTATTACAATATATTTTTTGAAACTTGCGTTTTTCAGTTATTTAAATCAGATTATATAAATTACATTTATCAATGCGGTTTGTTATATTCTTCTTAAATGCAACAAATACTTAAAATAAATCTACAAAATTGCAAAAATATTAAATCATTTTTAGGCTCTTAAGGAAGTGTGTTTAAAGTACAGTTAAAAATAATCAAAAAAAAATGAATAACACTATGTAAGGCATTACTTTTTAAAATCAACAAGTGTTCTCCTGGTTTCCTATAATGGCATATGTACGGACCCGAAAAAGATAGTCGCATCTCGACGGCATTGAACTTACTATTCTGTCTCTCTTTTTCTTCAGCTACAGGAAGTCCACTGCTGAACACAGTCCTTCTCCATGGATCACCACATTCACTGTTGGAAGCGGCCTGTATCCAGCAACTTCCTGCGACCTTAACCAGATCGTCCGTCCACTTACTATTCGCGAAGCACAATTGTAATTCTTAATTGACATTTCTGTACCTACTTTTTTAGAATACAGGTATTTTTATTTAGTAAAACAATAAACCATGATTAATAAATATGTTTTCAGAGTATTTTACGTCATGATTCTTAAAAATACGATTTAAAAGTAATAAATGGCATCGTTAAATTCCGGTAAAGTGTAAAGCATTATTCATGCGTGCCTAAAGCCTTCCACAGTGAATTCGCCTCGTCTAGACGCAACAGAAATGCGAACCGTAAAAAATGTACCGAACAGCCCTGTGATTATTCACAACGAAGCTATTTTAAGCAACTTTTTTGAGTTTTAATATTACATTATTATTATTAGTAATAGTACTGGCACCAGGAGTGATGAGACTGATTGTCTTAACTGCAGAGCATGATCTGTAAATAACAATAAATCTATTTTATGGATATACATATTATTTATTCAATACATCATCATTCGCAGCAAAGAATTTCACAGCTACTTGTTGGTAGTGGTTTCAATACTTTAGTTAGTAAAACATGTTGGTAGTTTTAAAGTATTTTTTGTAATTGAAATAAATAAATACAGGGGGCATTCCACGCGAAGCGGACAGGAAAAAAATCGCGATGTTTCTGATTTCAGAAATATTTGAGTATGTTCTACCTATGTATGTCCTTGATTTGTGTATCAAATATTTTTCTAGTATAGTGGGTGGTTAAAGAATTAAAGAACTTTGAAATTTTGACCAACTGGTGGGCATACAGTACTTCAAAGGCAATTATCTAGTCAAGAAATTATTGATTAAAATAATTAAACCACTGGATTTAAAACTTCATTTAATGAGCTTTTTAATTGCATTTTTGGATATTAAAATAAATTATTTTTTTCCACATTTTTTTTATTTTAAATTTTTTAACTTCTATTTTCACAAACTTAGACCATTTCGATTTTTTTTATTTTTTTTTTATTAAAATGCTAGTATTGTATAGAACATCCTTGCCAAGTTTTATAATGGGCGTGGAAGTGGTTTACGAGCTATGCTGGGAATACTGCCGAAGCGCGGCGTCCTGCGCGAGTTAAGTGAAACTATCAATAAAATAAAATCACTTCTGACCGAATAGTAGCATATTTAAAAAGATATAAATTCATTTTTAACACTTTTTAAATACCGTAAAATCATACAACTATAGTCCTGTAATACAAATATGGTCCATTACCATACTTTGATATTTTGTTCGTTCCTTTATGTCTTTTATGGATTCATAAATCACTTTTTACTTATGATATTACATTTGCGTAACATATTTTTATATTAAATCAGTAGTCCATGAGTACAGCAATTTAATTAAAAATTTCACCAGGTAAAATTGCTATTTTTTTTTTGCATTTGACCCCCTACTCTCCAGTTCAGCAACTTGACAAAGCGCTCTCTTAGTGTTGCGTGTTTAAGGAGGCTGAATTTGCAATTATATATGTATATCCATATTTGTTCGGTTGTGTATTTTTGGGATGCTTTCTGCTGAGTCAGTCTTCTGTTTTTAATATCAGAAAGACATAATTCCATTTGTCGATTTGAATAATATTTATATGATCTGGCTCCAGGTTTCTTCCTTGATATTGTTTTCAAATCCCTGATGTAATTCTAAATTTGTTTTAATTGGTTTTTAATTATTATCCAAGAAAACCGTTGGACTATTGTTTTAAACAAAGTAGGAAAATTAGAATAAACTTGCCTAAGTATTAAAATAATCAACTGATATAAAAACAGCTATAATATAATAAATACAAACATATTACTTTAAAAAAAAAAACAAATTGTAGGACTGGGCAACTACATATACTTATTTTTTTAAATAAAAGTTAGGGGAGTTTTGAAAACACGCAATAACATTAATTCCACACCGCTCGCTGTTGATTTCACATACTTGCCAGCTATCGCATTTGCTCTTCATTTCAACGCCTACATCCATTCTAGTCAAATGTTGTCAAAAATCGCTGAATGGAGTTACTTACCCATTAATAATACAAAATGTCAAAGTATGGTAATGGGCCATAGTTGTATTACAGGACTATAGTTGTACGATTTTACGGTATCTAAAAAGTGTTGAAAATGTATTTATATCGTTTTAAATATGCAAACTATTCGGTCGGAAGTGATTTTATTGACGTGACAACGTCTTAAATTAGGTTGCGGCTGGGAGTCACTTATGAAAAAGTGTAACGCCCGGTAACGTTACGATGAGTCACCGAACGAGAGAGAGGCCCGCCGAATGCCTTGCGTCTCTCTCCCACTCAACTATGATCTAATTATAGTTGAGTGATTAATTTAATTATATTCATATTAATAAATATTCTACCGAGAAAAAGACGTTGTCACGTAAAATCTTCGCCCGTAAAACCGACTTTATTTTATTGATAGTTTCACGTAACTCGCGCAGGACGCCGCGCTTCGGCAGTATTCCCAGCATAGCTCGTAAACCACTTTCACGCCCATTATAAAACTTGGCAAGGATGTTCTATATAATACTAGCTATTTTAATAAAAAAAATAAAAAAAATCGAAATGGTCTAAGTTTGTGAAAATCGAAGTTAAAAAAATTAAAATAAAAAAAATGTGGAAAAAAATAATTTATTTTCATATCCAAAAATTCAATTAAAAAGCTCATTAAATGAAGTTTTAATTCCAGTGGTTTAATTATTTTAATCAATAATTTTTTGACTAGATAATCGCCTTTGAAGTACTGTATGCCGACCAGTTGGCCAAAATTTCAAAGTTCCTTAATTCTTTAACCAGTCACTATATTAAAAAAATATTTGATACACGAATCAAGGACATATATAGGTAGAACATACTCAAATATTTCTAAAATCAGAAACATCGAGATTTTTTTCCTGTCCGCTTCGCGTGGAATGCCCCACAGGCTATATCAAGACTGCTACTGAAATCGAAGTCAGGTGGTAGTTTTAGTGACTGCAAACACAATGTGGCAATGTGACTCGATCTTAGTTTGGGGTCAAGACTATGTACATGACTGTCTTTACTTATTTGTATTTATTAATCACATTAAGTTGTGAGATAGAGTTATTCTCTGCAGTAGCAAAGAGAATACAAAAAAATATGAAATATTTCTAATACTTTACCTATATTCCCGGTAGTGACAGGAGATGGAGTGTCTATAAGAGGCAGTGCCAGGTAGTGCAGCGAACCAGTTTCTCTTTGATAAAGCGGCGCTATTGTCGCTTGGCACTGCGAAATGACGTGAAATTATTAATATTAATGTTTTCGTTTTTAAACAATTTAATTTTACATTGTTATGGCTTGTTGTGGTTGGAATTAATGGAACTGCATAATGTGTACATTATTCACTCGAATCAAATTACAACTAGATATTAATGCAATGATAAAATTAAACTTCATTTTACTATACGTGTTATTGTGTTTATTTACTTATGTATGAATGATAACCATACGATATGTCAACGTGGTAGTGAATTGCCTATCCCTAACAATCGATATGTTACAATAGTGTTTAAATGAAATGGAAAATGAAAGTTATATTAGGCCATTTTCATAATTTAGGTATTTGGCTAGTTAACACGGTATACTATTTGTAAGATTTATATCTCTTATATTTTCTATAATTTGTGGTGTTCAATATAGTGTTATTCTGTTGTGTTACACGAAACTCACCTCTAAGCGCATGGATCCATCCCTGAAATCTAATGGAGTGACTGCAAATCTCAGCTGGAGAGTTGCTTCAACAGCATCAGGCCTCCATGCCGACACTCTGTACCAGGGCCCTCTGAGGAACTCCTTAGGAGCTGGTCGTCCGTTTATCAGCCATTTGAGATGAGCCTCAGGTTTGGAGGCGGACGACGTGCAGTTGGCAACGACTAGGTCATCTAAGAAATATTTTTCTCGAAGACCTGTTGTTCGGGGTCCTTTTTCTGGAAGTACTGCGAAATTATACCATGTATACGTTAAATTGGAGTGAACTGAGTTTGGTCAACATTTTAGTAATTGAAAGAGTGGGGTCGTAGTGGGAACATCTTCCCCTCTCTTTTACTATTTCGGAGAAAAAACTCCCACTACAAGATTTAAACCTTTTTTAATTTGTTTAATTGTGAATAGATTCACACAATTCTTGGTTTGCTAAATTTTGGATATAATAAAAAAATACTATTAAAATAAGTCAAATACCCGATTGTTTTCTGTGAAGAGCGATCGTGTTCTTTTATTGCCGGTAGAGGAACTTACAGTGTATAGTGATGTATTTCTGGCTCTGTACGGTGGTGAAGTTGGGAGCCTCGCCCGACACCTCGCAGCTGTACCTGCCTTCTGAGTCACGCGTCAGGTTCACTAGAGCCACCACTGTGCCCGAAGAACGAGATTCCTGAAATAAGCTCGGCAGATTAACAACAAATTTCGTGAACTACAGCAGCGGCGTGATTTAATGGCTTTTTGAGAGCAATACTGAGTTGAAAAATGCCGAGTTGGGTTATAAATTATTTCTCTAATTATAACCAATGTGTTGGGATGATTTTAGAGTCACGCTGAATGAGTGCTGACTATATCGGCGCTGACAGCTCAGCGCATAACTTACGGACAGGGGTCAGCGCTGACAACTACGCGTTGTTCTAAAACGCTCCTTGGAAGCTCATACATTTCAACTGTCAGCGCTGACGGTCAGCGCGCGGTCAGCGTGACTCTAAAATCAGCCAGATTCCTTTGCGACAGTTTTGTCGGGTTACAACACCGCTCCTTTACATTTAAAATCAGTGTCTAAGAATTAGGATCAATTGATTAGTATAGTGTGATATCGACCATGACAAGTATCAGATTTGATGAACTAACCTTAATTGAACCGGGGAAGTTACGTATTTATGAATAAAATACTTTAAACTTGAGCTTATCCATATAACAGTAAATACTACGTCACATAACGCGCGAAAATTCAATAATATTATTCGTGCTAGTTGCATTTGAATTTTGAGTAAAAAGTTTTATGAAGCAAAATACATAGTCGCATAATTGTAAATAATAAATATGTACAAAGTTTGCATTTATGAATGTTTTCAACACACCTTTGTCCATTGAAACAATAATAACAATGCGGGAGGCGCAGTCCAAAAGGTGAAAAGATTTACTGCCGAAAATTAACAAATAATCTTTGTATGTATTCGTATAATACAACCGCACGACATCTTGCCATATAATGTTTTAGATAAATAGAACTAAGACTGCCTAAGTAACGCAGTTGCACTACGTTATGATTGAGCTGAGGCCTCGGGTTCGAAACCTGTAGTAAGAAATTTGTGCCCAATCGCCACTATATACTATTGCCCGATGGAACACACAAGGCGAAAAGTGGGTATTCTAGGTAGCACGTCTACCTACCTCTTGTGGAAAAAAGCAGTGAGTTTATGTTTGTATGTAATAAATAGAACGTCCCTGTAAATGTTAATTAGCACTAACCTTTAGATAAATTTATCGTTCATCATATCGTATGTAGATTTACCAGAAACAATTGGTACCTTGCTTCCATTTTGTGACTCAATATATATGTTGAAATAAAACGATTAGTTACGGATTTTATCGCGGATTTGGTTTAATTTTTACATTTCTTAATTTCCCGACGTTTCGATCACTTTACAGCTTTCACGGTCACGGGGCGGACTGAGGTATTAGTCATCCGCTCAGTGACTGTTACAATTAAACTACTCTTATTTTGAAAATATTAAATTAAAAAAAAAACTTAATTCAAATAGCTAGTCTATGTTTGCGTTCCGATCAAATCCGTAAATAATCGTTTTAATTCAATGTGTAACATTTGCGTAAATCTAAGGAATCAATATAAATGACTAAATCTGTGTACAAAAGTAACCCGAGATGTACCATTTTATTTTGAACGTCTTATTTAATTTTATGTTTACATAATGCGGTAAAGTATGATAACCCTTTCGAGATCTCTTAATGTTTCATTGTTACGGATCATTTAACAATTATCTCCCCTTTGTTGCCATTTAGCGATTTTACCACCGAATTGATACTTGTACTTATATTCTGGTTATAAATGTACATAGATAGCAACTTTCTGATGGCATTTTAGCAAGGGATGGATTTGAACTCCTAATACGATGAATGCGGGATTTAGCAGCCGCCGGTCTAATAGGGATGTGTCCAAGATTAGATTTTGAGCTGTATTTAATAGTTCCTAAAAACCTAGCTTATAATAAAGATCAAAATTGGTAGTGAAATTACTGAGATATGAATATTATATTTAATTGTGCGGTTGGGACACCCTTTTTCTCTTTCGCACGCGTGCACCTTATGGAAGCTGACTTCACGTCGTTCATGTTGCAACTTTTACGTAATTTGTAACTAGCTTCTTTCTTAAGGGATTTTAAAAATTCTTCCCTATTATTATTAAGGGTAACTTAACCTTTCGATGCAAACAAATATAAAAACCGGCTAAGTGCGAGTCGGACTCGTGCACGAAGGGTTCCGTACCATGATCTATAAAAGAAACCCTAAAAATCACGTTTGTTCCTGTTTATTAAGATCAAGTTAAAGATTGCTTAAAAATTTCGTTTGTTGTATGGGAGCCCCCCTTTAACGTTTAATTTATTATTTATTTTGTCAGGTAATATACAATTAAATATTCTGTGAAAATTTCATGCGTCTACCCGTTGCCGTTATTACTATTGAGCAGAAAAAAGTATCTGCATACGGGTGAAGCCGGCCCGTTAGTTATTTAATATTTGAAACAAAATGTCACATTATTGTATTTCTACAAATTTATCGAGTACTCACATCAATATAAACTCCAGGTCTGGTGAAGTGTATGATAGGCGGGTTGTTCTTAGGTGCGTATCGAAAGAACTCGTTGCCGTCCTTGTACCACTTCACGGAGTACAGCATGTCGTCCTCCATGTCGTACTGGCAGCCGAGTAGAGCCGAACCTCCCTCCCGCTCGTGTGTCGGGACACGAAGCTCCACCAAACGAACGCTGGTTACTGCATCTTAACATATCATTGTTATTGCACATGTCTAATAAAAATTCACGGTGGAAGAAAAACATTGTGAGGACACTTGCATATCAAGGTATGTATACCACGACTTATGCTCGCGTGGTGGACTACGGCCTAACCCCGCACAATTGATCTCTCTATTAAGGAGGTCCATTCCGTGTAGTGGGAAGTATATATTATACTATACGTGCTCTTATAGAAGAGGTAAAATGACAAATATTCCTCGTTCGCGTTCAAAAAATCTCTATGTACTCACACTGAAAGTTGCCTTTTGTTTCTTTCAATATACTCTGAATGTAAAATATATCTGATCTAAACTAATATTACTTGTGTTACGTGCGACCCTAACGAATCTTCCAAAATAGTTCCCACGAATTTGCACAATTGGCAGATTAATAATCTCAATAAATCTACTAATAAGTCACGCCGATGACCCACCAGTATCATCGAACAACCATCACCGGGAAGCAGCGCTGTTCTTCCTCGATCGCCGTCGAGAGAAGTCGCGATAATTAAATTTATTTGTGCCCATAATCACTTTTAGTCCAATTTGTAATAATTGGTAATATTATATTTTGATCTAAATAAAGTGTTTTTAAAAAACCTCCTTCCGAAGGCGCCTAACTCATATTATCTCTTGTCTTTTATGAAGAGGAAAGATTTGATTATTTGTTTGCATTGAATAGACTCAGACTACTAAACAGATTTGAAAAATTATTTCACCATTAGAAACCTATACTATCCGTGATGAACATAGGCGAAAAAATATTTAAAAAACTTATCTGTACCCAGATACAGCCGGGCCGTGCCGCTAGTTTTCAAATATAATAACATTTATTAATATATTCTTATTGTTATATTTACTCACTGATGCGTGGAACTGAAATGACTAAACATTTGTCCATACATTAATTCTTCATTCAGTATGCATTTACATATATAACATTCAGAATATATTTGATTTAGATACAGTAGATGCATAAATTTGTATGAAAATTTCACTGTGCTACCCGCGAGTAACCACCTGCTAACGAGAGGGACAGAGTTCGATTTTCACTTTGGAATAAATCAGTATAATGTTTTTAGTTTTATGTTGAGACTTTTTGCTACAAATATTTTAACTATATTTTCGCTGTATTATACTTCAATGGATAAAATACTGACAGTTGGATTAATATTGCAAGATTTTCATCTATGATACATAAATTAAAATCGGGAACATTTATTAAAGAAACCTAATTTTATTGTTTTATTGACTGCCTCGGTGGCGTAGTTGTACTATGGTACGCTTACAAAGCTGAGGTCTCGGGTTCGAATCCCGGGTTGGGCAAAGTGATATTGGATTTTTCTATTCATTATCAGCCCAGACTCAGGAATTTGTGCCCGATATGGCGAAAGGCTCGCCACCTATCACATTGTGGGACGGAACATACTGGCGAAATGTGGGTGCCCTGGCACCTCTGCCTACCTCTTCTGGGAAAAAGGCGTGAGTTTATGTATGTATGTAATTTTATTGTAACAGGGCGCTTCATCACAATATTTTCAAAGTTTACACACATGTTAACACATTCAATATTTATCATATAAATTGGGATAATCTAGGAATTTGTGAACCTCATAAATATGGAAACATTATTAACATCTCATACCACCTCTTCCGGGCGGCAAAATCGCTGTAAGACCGACAACACGTTTTGAATATAATTACAACATCCCTACCCACATTCCACACCTGTACCATTGATAATAGTGTTCACGCTTAAAAGAAGTACGCTGCAAGAAAGTATGCATTAAAGATGCGACTGTGTAGCGAATAATAAAAAGGAGTAAGAATTGTTACCTTGTCTGCACAATAGCAATAAAACGAGGAGCGCGCCTGCGAACATCTTCGACGATTGTCAAGTTTCACAATCCGTTGGTCACACACTGCACTTCAAACTATCCTCATTCTCACTCGATACGGCACTTCACGGTGATAAAATATTTCATAAATAAAAATTACGTGAACTTGAATTGGTTAAACTGCCGTTTGACTGTGTCGAAATAGGCCAGTGAAATTGTGTTCGGCGATTCTAAATTTAAATCGGGACGCGTCTGTCGCACGCATGCGCGCCACAATGCTGCCAATGTCAAAAATATAAACACATGACTAATTATTGTGATGTATTGGGGAAATTAAAATGCGGTTCCGTACAAACAAGTATTTTAGGTATTTCTTTTGATAAATACTACGATAGTAATTAAGAGGGAAAACTATTAAAGTTTTGGATTTTATTGTGAGCGGGATGTCGCTACATCGCGGAGAGCAGAATGTTACAAATACAAGTTGATTAATTAGTATTTTAGATTTAATTATTATATTTGTTTGTGGTGTAAAGCACCATAGAATGTAGCTAGCACCATATTTATATTATAAAATAGTCACTTTGTTTTTTTTTTGTATCCTTTTTGAAACATTGATGTTAATAGCATAGATATTGAGTAAAATGTTATTTCCTTTGTAATCATTATACGCGCACGTCTATACATGTTTAAACATACAAATAAGTACGCACATTTTTATCTTTTCTCAAGTCATTGTTTGCGGATCCCTAAAAAATGCATGCACATTTTTACCGGAAGTGCGATCGAAAGTTAACGCCGACAAGCGTGCACCAGTTGGGGTGTTTGATGAATATTTTGTTAATTAAAACACAATAGGCTATGACTCAGCTTAATACCATGCACTAATTGCTATTAAAAAGATAATATGCGCTCTAATAAACTTCGTGGAATGTGGAATTATATTTCGAATTTTCAGATCAAGAAGTTATGACGCTGCTAGTTCGTACGTTCGAAAACATAATACATATTTCAAAATAGTGAGTTGGTACATTTGTACTTATTTTAAACAAAGAAAAGCTAAAAGTTTTGACACCTTGTAGCAGGTTTTTGAAGGATTATGAATTACTATGGACTCATAATACCCACTATATTTTGAGGTAATAATTTTCTTTACACAAACATTTGTCTTCACAAAAGTCTCGTGTCGGCACTCGCGCGAGGACGTTGTGTTTTTACTTAAGTAATTAACTAAAGGCTTATCAGTGTTCTATTGTTCTGTGCGCGTGAGCAGGTAGCCGGCAACGGCCGGACATCTGGCACTTGTGCGACGCACCGTGTTGACCTAGTTAAATGGGTAATATTTTAAATGAAGATGAAATGATTCAATCAACAAGTAATAATTCACTTAGTGAAGAAGATATGATGGAGTACCAAACAACTGAAAGCGAGAAACAATACAATAAGGAGGAGGAGAAATCAGCGAAAAGAACTAGAAATGAGAATGATTCGTCATTAGAAGAATATGAATGGACTTTAATTCAAAGACAAAAGAAAAAAATAAAAGAAAAAGGTGATACAATTGAAATATATATATCTTGGAATGAAAAGTTACCAAAACAATTTGCATTAGCCAGAATTTTGAAAGAGAACAGTATAACAGATATTTCCAACATCAAATACCTCAATTCTTATAAGATTCGTATCGATTTCAATAATGAAGATAGTGCAGTCAAATTAGAAACGTGTCAAAATATAATCGATAAAGGATGGCGTTTGCAACGAGCTATGGAGAGAAGTTATTCTTATGGCGTTATAAAGGACGTGGATCTAGACATGTCAGAGGAAAATATTTTAGAATCTATCAAATGCCCTGCTCCAGGGGAGCTGGTTTCATTGAATCGACTGAACAGACGGAATACAGAGGACGGTGGATGGTCTCCTAGCGAATCAGTTAGATTGTGTTTTAAAGGTTCATTTTTACCTGCTTATGTTTACGTAGACGAGTTGCGAATAAAAATAGAACCATACGTTTTTCCAGTTACGCAATGCTCCAAATGTTGGAAATTTGGACACACTTACAAAAGGTGCCCATCTTCTAAAACAGTATGTCCTAAATGTAGTGAATTTCATGCCAACTGTGAAACTAAAAACTTTAAGTGCGTAAATTGCTATGGAAGTCATATGGCTTTAGCCAAAGTCTGTCCCATGTTTGTGAAAGAGAAGAGGTTGAGAGAACTAATGTCAGAATACAATTGTACTTATAGGAAGGCTCTTACAATATATGTCCCACAAGATTCAAAATTTCACCATAAGCCAGAATCCTCTAGACCGGTGAATGTAAAATCAAATATTACTAGTGATGAAATAACAATAATTCCTCGAACTCAAAGTACTCCTACTTTCGCAGATACTACTAAATTTAATCTTAGTACTCAGGAAGATAGAACCACAAAAAAAGCAATTAGAAGACGTATACACAACTCGAATGCTAACCTTGATTTGCCTCCCTTTTCTGATCCAGTGTATACTAAACACGATGGACTCCAAGACCAACCAAATTCGAGTAAAAAAGACGTTAGTTTCGGTGAATTGTTGGTGAGACTAAAAGAAATATTATTTATAAAGAATATTGCATTTCAGGATAAGGTCAAAGAAGTTTTGAAAAGTTGTGTTGAATGGTTTATTTTAATAGCTGTTGAAAATATTTCGGATTGGTCGTTATTGAAGTCTATTTTAGATTATTTCAATGGCTCATAACAGAATATTTGGTCGTCTCAATCTCCTACAATGGAATGCTCAGAGTATTAGACCGAAACTGGTACAATTTGAAAATTTATTAATTTTAGAGAAAATTCACATTGCTGCAATTTGTGAGACATGGTTAGAACCGGATAGTGAGATAAGAGTGAATTGCTACAACATACACCGTAAAGACAGAAATGACGCATATGGAGGGGTTTCCATTTTAACACATAATTCTGTTAAATCACGACCTATTAATATTCAGCTGACTAACCCCAGTATTGAGATTATTTCTCTTGAAATCTATAATTGTGATCTAGTAGAAAAAATTATAACCGTGTACTGCCCCCCATCTATTCGCACTAATCAAAATGACTGGAATGAAATTTTTTCTTTGACTAATAACAAAACTATATTACTGGGCGATTTCAATGGTCATCACACTAACTGGTCCCAAAAAAATGATAGACGTGGGTTACAGATTTTTGATGCTTTATTAGACAGTAATTTAGTGGTATTGAATGATAGACAAGCTACACGAATAAAATTAGTAAACGGGCAATTACAACAGTTATCCCCTGATATGTCACTAGCTTCTTCTGATATTGCTTTGAAATTAAATTGGACTGTGACTAATGAGACACTAGGAAGTGACCATTGTATAATAAAGATTACTTCAAATATATGTTTAAATCAAACTAAGTCGTGTAAAAGAAATTATAAAAAAGCAAATTGGGAATCATATAAGGAATTCCTAAACGAAATATTTTCAACTCTTATTTTACCCGAAAGTCCACAAAAAGCTTACGATTTATTTCTTGAATGTGTAAATTTTGCTGCAGATCATTATATACCGAGTATTCAAATAAATAATCATCCTTCTAATAAATTTTCACCTAAGCCTTATTGGACTGTAGAGTTGTCCAGAGCCGTAGCTGAACGCCGCTTAGCTTTGTCTAAATTCCGAAAAAACCCAACTCCTGAAAATTATGATACTTTATCGAATAAAATTAGAATTTCACAGAACCTGCACCGTAAGGCTAAAAATAACGGATGGCAATCATTTTGTTCATCAATAGACAACACTTGTACCCTCAGAGACGTTTGGCATAAGATGGCTTGGTTTAAAGGAGTTCGTTTCCAAAGAATAGTTATAGATCATAAGTCAGCCACCGAACTTCTTCATAACTTAACACCGGACTTTGTGTTGCCAGATATACCTGTGATTTCATCCAGCAACCCCAAATTGGAAGAACCTATAACGTTACAGGAATTAAGTAGATGTATACGACGCAAAGATAGCTCTCCAGGGTCTGATCACATATCATACTCCATGATTTATAACTTACCATATAATGGCAAAATAATATTGCTTTCATTGTACAATACATTTTTTTCAAAAAGCTTTGTACCTCAACAATGGCGACATGTAACAATAATACCAATACCAAAACCGGGACGTAGTAATAATTCAGCTAATTCTCTAAGACCGATATCATTAATTTCATGCTTATGCAAAGTTTTTCACAACATTTTAATGTATAGGTTAGAATGGTATGTAGAAAAACACAATATTTTAGCTGACTCAACCACGGGCTTTCGAAAATGTCGCTCAACATTAGATAATCTTAATAGACTAGTTACTCAGATTCAATCGGGATTTTCAGAAAAACTGACTACCATAGGCTGTTTTATTGATATTGATAACGCGTATAACAACGTAGATTTAAATTGTTTAATTGATATTATGGATAAAATTGGAGTTGGGCCGAGAATTTGTTCGTATATCTGGAATTACCTAAGAGATAGAAACTTAACTATTCGTTTCGATAATTATACTATTTGCCGTCATACTAGTCGAGGGTTGGCTCAGGGCGATCCTCTATCCCCTCTATTATTTAATATTGTCACAATAAAAGTATGCAAATATTTAAATAACGTTCATACATCTCAATATGCAGACGACTTTGTTGTTTACGTTACTAGCCATAACATTACGCGTGCTACTGAGGTTTTACAACATGCATTAGATTCAATAAATAAAAAATTTTTCCAAATTGGGTTAGAAATATCTGCCAGCAAAAGTAAAGTCTGTGTGTTTAAAACAGGTTTTTCGAGAAACTTTTCGGTAGAACTCAAAATTAATAATACGACTTTAGAAGAGGTTGACACGGTAAAGTATTTGGGCGTAAAACTAGACAGGAATTTAAAATGGGCCAAACATATAAATATGCTAGTAACAAAAGTGAACAGATTTTTAAATATTTTTAAAATTTTAGCTGGCCCAGGTTGGGAAATTCAACCAATACATTTAAAGCGTTTATATATATCAATTATTCGTAGCAGGGTAGATTATGCTAGTTTCATTTACGATAATAGTTCTAAAATAAACTTATATAAATTGGACAAAATTCAAAATCAATGTATGCGAATCATTGGCGGTTTCATAAGAAGTACTTCAACACATGTTATGGAGTGTGAGTTACATATTCCTCCTTTAAATTGCCGAAGATATTATCTTGCGGGTAAATATTGGTTGAAATTAAAATCTATTAAAGATAACACAATAATTGACTCTCTGGATAAATTAAGCGAATTTAGTAATAATCATTTTTGGCGTAGAAGAAAGAAGCCCCTTTTAATAGTAGTTCACAATACATTTAAAACTATCCCAGTATATGCTAGTAAAAATTTAGAAATGTTCTCTTTAGATACATGGGTCAGCAGTGTGGATTTTTCTGATGTTATTTACTGTACAATAGATACTATAACAGAATCGAAACGTAAATACCGACCGTATGAATTAAAATCTATGTGCATTCAATATTTAAACAACAAATTTGCTAATTATTACAAATTGTACACAGATGGGTCTAAAATAAAACAAGACACGGGAGCTGCTTTTTATGATCCCCAATTAAAATGTTATTTAAAATTAAATATCAAATGTAACATATCGATAATGCATGCAGAACTCATCGCAATTGCAGAAGCTATATCTTATGCGGATACAATAGAATGTGAAAACATAGTGATATTGACGGATTGTAAAAGTGGCCTCCAACATCTGGCCAGATGTAACTCAAGTTTTCGTGGGGCACCTATAGCATATAATATTTTGCAGGATGTTCTTAATTTGGCAAATAAAAATAAGCATTTAGTCCTTCAGTGGATACCGTCCCATATCGGTATTGAAGGGAACGAGATTGTAGACGGGCTGGCTAAAGATGCTTCTGAGGAACAAATTTCGTTTACTTGTACACCTTTTTATTCTGAGCAGTTATGGCAAATCAAAAGAGAAGTATATAATCTATGGCATGAGTATTTCGATGAGAGGTCTAAAATTAAGGGTATATGGTATAAAACCATTCAACCCAAGCTTTCAAAAGACACATGGATAGATAAGGCTAATATGCGTAGGTCTGAAATTATTATTGGGCTGAGGCTGCGCTCCGGTCACATTCCATTGAATAGTTTTGCACACTTGATGGGTAAACGTAATAATCCTAATTGTGATATATGCGGAAAAGTAGAAGATGTGTATCATATTATGATGGAATGTAACCGTAACGCAGTGGAAAGAGGATCATTGTTTTCATGTTTCGATGTAGGAAAATGTAATATTATTTTATCTTTACCTACTTCCCAGGAAGCCAAAAAATTGTATAAAATTGTTCAATTTGGAATTGTTAATAGATAGTAAGGTTGATACTTTGTATGTATATTATGGGGGTGGCATGTTCGTTTGTGATCAAACCCTCTAAATTAAATAAAGAGAAAAAAAAAAAAAACATTTGTCTTGGTGCCCGGATCGAACCCGCGGCTTTTCGTTTTACCATCGGCATCGAGGCGATTGCGCCACATAAGACGTTAAGTTTCAATATGTCCAGTAGTTAATCTGGCTTTAATATACTTCAAACCGGAACACAACAGTGCAAGTAAACTGCTGTTTGGTGGGAATCCTGAAATTTTCATCTTAAGGCTGAGACAATACGAATATAATTTACAAAATCAATCGTTTTAAACTGTTATTTTAACTCATATTTTCTGAATAATTACTACAGTAATAAAAACATGTAGTCATAGTGAAAATTGCAAGCAAGAAATAATTAAAATGTTTTCAATGGATGCCTCTACGTTACTTCGATTGAATACTGTTAAATTAATTACTAGTTGAAACTGTTATTGAGTATGAATTACGATTTACAGGCAGGAAAGCCCCAAAAATAATAAAAAAATGATGATTATATTTTATAAAAGGGTACACAGGAGTGTATAAAACGAAAATTCAAAATAAACAAGTGAAAAACTTAAATATAATAATATCAAACACACGATTTCACCTCATTTATCATGTCAATGTTGTCCTCAAATTATGTTGTGTTTTATTTTAATGAGCTCCTCTATAATAATAATAAGACTGTTTATTCTCAAGGTGCCCGGGAAACGTACATACATAATTGAAGTTGTCGAGTACATAAATACCAAATCGACGAGGACAAAAGACGTTATTCCCACACACTTGTATTTCCTGCAGTATAAAAAAAGACGGAAGAATGGTGCATAACTTTTTCATGGGAGTCGTACCAGGGAGAATGGGACACTCTCCTCTCCCTCTCCACTCCGTCTCCACCCCCTCCCATCCCAGCCCCCAACTTGTGCCTGACTATGCTAGATTATTCCCCAAAGGCAATATCGAAATCATTTACATCGACAAAGACCCAAGCACAAACAAAGAAGACTTCAGAGATATAAGCACAAGCTGATAGAAGCTGTTTAAAGTAAAAAAATAAACGATTTAAAGAGACAACTAAAAACTTCAAGACATAATGGAATGAAAATGAAGAAAAAGACCTTTGCTGGCATTGACGAAGAAAGTTACATTGTTTGCAGTTGTTCACAATCTGTAGATCTATTAAGAAATAGGTACAATGCCTATGGGTCACAGAAATAATGCACACGTAATAAAATCAGTTGTATTAAAATGTTCTATCGGATATACCGAGATGTTTTAATTGCTATAAAATAAATAATTCATAAATCGACCCAACAGTTTTTAATATAGTTCTGTCCCCACATTAAGATCAATTAAGTATAGTGAGTATCAGAAACTAAGAGACTTTTCAGTCCTCAAACACCAAGACTCAACACAAACATTTGTGGGCCACACAAATGCTTGTGCCATTGCGGGGATGGAGCCCGCGGCTTCACGTTTGACAGTCAGCTTCTGACTCAGTGTTCTGTGGTCTTACAAAGTAGGCTTTCAAAAATAAAGTATAAAATAATCGACTTAAATAAAGTGTTGAATAAATAGGTTATTTTTACTGAATACTTAATTATATGCTATAAGTTAGTTTTTCATATATTTTTAATAGCCTTATTGTTCAGTTTCATTTTCTCCTTGACACTACACGCGCATTTAGGTTCCGTGAGATTCCAAACTCGGGGTTTACGCGAAGTTTTTTTTTTATATATTTGATTAATTTATTTTTAACTCAAATAAAGTATAAAAATAGCTAGCAATTATAACAAGTTTCGCGAATATAAGACTATATTTAGATGATATGTACATATATACGTCACCTGTGTTACAAAAGGCGAGTCTCTACAAAAGTAAATTTTAATTATAAAACTTATAAACTCATTAAATAAGGTAAATATTAGATTTATTGTGTCAGGCGTTTAAATAAACTTTCGTTTTATCTTAAAATCATTACATTTTCTCAAGGCTAATACGAAATTGTAAAGACTCTTTAGTTCCTTCAGTGAATATTAAAGCCCAAAAATAAAATTAGGTACACAAAATGATTATGTATCTGTATCAGCCCATATACTTTCTACTGCAGGGCACGGTCTAACCGAGAATACAATTGAGAGAGGTTAGGTCATATAGTCCACCACACTGGAGTAGTGTGGGTTGAAGGACTCTACATACCACAAAATTCTTACTAATCGTCATGCAGGTTTCATCACGATGTTTTCCTTCACCATTATAGTACGTGGTGATTAACTATCAAATTCAATACACAAATTAATCTTAAAAGACAAAGGTGTGCCCTGGGAATTGAATCAGCGACCGCCGTGAGCATGTTGGCAGTCAAGTTTGTTCTGTTACCAACAGGCCAACATGCACTTACAAAAATATTATAATTAATTATATCTCATTGTGGTGTTGAAAATAGTTGCAGATGTTTAGTTTTAGGTTTAGTTCTAGTGTTAATACGCCTTGCAGGTAATTTCACTTTCAGTGGATAGATGTCGCTAGTGTGTTCGCAAGAGTTTTACTTGCAATTATTTTTAATTACCACTCGCCCCAGTTTATATTGTGGCTAGCAAGTGTAATAAACGTCAAGTTTTATCTTAATATTCTTTCTAGTTTATCAATTTGGTTAGCGGATTTATATCAGAAGTTTTGGTCTGAGGATGTTGTTTTAGAATTCTTATTGAATTTAGTGTAAGTGTCGCATTGAGCTTTTAATAATAAATAAATACTTACAACCAACAGTAACATACATAGTCCTGACCCCACACTATGATCGAGTAATGTGTTACGGGTATCAGCAACTACGAGAGTTTTCGGTCTCACAAATACCCAGACACGAAACAAATACCTGTGGATCGCACAAATGTATGTCTCAGTGCGGAAATCGAATCCTCTTGTTTCACAGCCGACATCTAACCGATTGCGCCACGGAGATTGTCAAAGGTTGTATTCCTTTATGGAATCGTGTCAGTGCATAATTCGCAATGAAATATTTTGAATGAAGTGAGGCTAAGTAACCTCTCACTCTCTCGTAAGCCATAGAACGTCCATTGCTGAACAAAGACTTCCTTCAAGGATATCCACATTGACCTGTTGGAAGCGGCCTGCATCCAGCGAATTCCTGCAGTCTTAACCAGATCGTCCACCTCTTCGGCGGGCGTCTCGGTGGAGGCCTACGTTTAGCAGTAGACTTCCTGTGGCGGAAGAGAGAGAGAGAGGTACTTATATTCTGAGCATATGATATTTACCAACGTACATTGAAGTTCACACAAGATATCGCCTAACTAAAACGGCAATATAAATGCAATGTTGTGTTTCGGTTTGAAGGACATTGTAGCCAGAGTAACTGGACATATTGAGACTTAACATCTTATGTCTCAGGATGGCGAGCGCAGTGGAATGCCACGCATCGCTTTGTAAATCAAGGTTTTTGTTTAGTTTGATGCTGTTTATGAGCTGTCGTATCGCTTACCATCATAGGAACGGCATGCTCGTCTAGCCATGGCAATAAAAAAAAACTGGCATGACAAAGTGACTAACGGATGAAAATACTGTAGTTCTTGTATTTAAAATGTTTAATCAGTACTGACAAACGTAGCGAAATATTCATATATAGTGTTTGAGATATAAACTACTAGTGTTTCGTTATTTCCTAGAATAGCCGTTGCAGGGCTAGTGTTTATATACTTACTATTGAAGTAGATTGTACTTTATTTAACATGTTTAATGGATTTTAGCTTTTAATTTGTTAAAGTTCAAAACTGAATAGAACAATAATAAACACTTTATTATAAAACCACAACACGAAGTACAATAAAAACGGTACCACTGTCACACAGGAGATCGACGTGAGGTGACAGCTTTCCTGTCTAGTTTCGTGTCGATGCCCAATACTCTTTTTTATTGCTACGAATGGCGAGAAAAGCATGATATTCGCCCGATGGTAAGCGATACGACCGCTCATGGACAGTAGCAAAACCAAACAGCACCTTGAATTACAAAGCAATGCTTAGCATTCCACTGCGCTCACAATCCTGAGACATAAGATGTTAAGTCTCAATATGTCCAATAGTTACTCTGGCTACAATGTTCTTCAATCCGAAACACAACAGTGCATTTACACTGCTGTTTGCACTCATTTCCTCTTCCCAACCTTTTTCTTCCCGCTCCCTTCTCTATTTCATAGGATGGTAATACATCTATGATCTAAGCGTTGTGGATGTTTATGGGCGGCAGTGATCACTCACCATCGGATGACCTGTTTGCTTGTTTTCCGGACCTATTGTATTAAAAAAACCTATTACATATTTGGTGAAACACCTGGCGGCCTTATCGCCAACAGCTGTCACTTACGAAGATGTAAGCGGTGCTTTTATTTAGTATAAACTTACATACATAAAACATAGATATTAATAATAAAATATAATGAATACGACATAAACTACAATATAAAATATTTATATAATATAAAACAAATGTATACATTTAGTTAATGGCGTGCGGACACGATGCTATTACGCGAGATAATAACTTTTCTCCTTTAGTTCAAACGTTGTAAGTCTAAACTTTCATTAACAGCAGCAACACCGCACCGTAACTACAGTTATTATTAAAAAAAAACCCTATACTTGTTTATTTATTTCGCAGAGAAAATTTTCAAATCCTAAATATAACGACAATTTTTACTATAAATATCCATCAATTTGCATTAGAAGTCAATGCGCGCTGGTAAATGAAATTAGTTCAATTCGACCACGAATAGCAAAATACGGAAACCGCGGTCAATCCACGCTGCGGGATCCGCACAAAATTTGTCTAATTCGATGTAGACAAAGGCTGGGAATCTCAATTAATGTCAAGTTGCGGTGTGTAGTGGGCACATACAGACAAATAAGTCTATTTGCGAACATTTAATATTCGCTTCGGGCCGGTGTTAATTAAGGCGGGTTGGGACGCGCGTTCGCTGACCGGCGACGGGCGACGGGCGGTACCCACGGCCGCTACCCATTACCCGCCGCCTAGTAAAAGAAACACGCAGTAGGCCTTCAGGGGTTTGTGAAGCGCGCGGCTTGTCATGTCTCAATTTTAGTTTGGCAATTTTATGAATCACTGCGTTTTAGTGATGTGGGCTCCAATTCCCCATGGAGAACATGAAGACTATTTATAATCTCTAGTAATATAAACTTATCCAGTAAGTAACTCGGTTTTTTGCTTCTGTTCTTTAAATTAATATAACATCGCTTATTTTGTCTAATACTGTATGTTCATTACCTTGATCCCTCAAGATACAGGCTTGGCCTAGTTTGGAGACTCCTGTACAAATAGTTAAGGCTGTTGTTAAACAAATGAATAAATAAATAAAATAATACCATTTTCATTATCAACGTAGTGAATTGTGCTATTCATATCACACTATTATCGTTACCATGAAAATGAATTATGTCAGCTGTACTGCGAAATTTAAATATTTCACTTTTGTAATTCAGATATATTTTTATCATATGTATTCTACAGAATCTGTTTATTTTACTGGCATGGAAAAGTAACTTATTGTGTGACTTATTATTATTATTGATTTATTATTACTTATTGGATGTTTGTGAGACCGAAAAGTCTCTCGTAATTCCTGATACCCACGACGCAAGACTCGATCTTAATTATGTATGTGACTATTGGGTGTTATTATGTAATTGCTACATATTTTCCTGCAATGCCCCTGACAGTATCTGCAGTCCAATCGAAATAAAGTGTTCACCAACGTACTTACTTATGCACGGTTTTCTGGAGTGGGGCAGCACCATCCCAGTCGCGCAAACTCATGTTTATGCAGCTGTAACGACCTGTAACCAGTATACATACATACATAAACTCACGCCATTTTTCCCAGAAAGGGTAGTCAGAGGTGCCAGGACACCCACATTTCGCCTTGTATATTCCGTCCTACGATGTGATAGAGGGCAAGTCTATCTCCATATCGGGTACAAATTCCTGTCTCCAGGCTGATAATGAATAGAAAACACCAATATCACTTTGCCCAACCCGAGATTCGAACTCGAGACCTCAGTTTTGTAACCGTACCCTAGTACAACTACGCCACCGAAGCAGTCAGCCTACCAATTAATTATTTTTTGTTTGAATATCTACGTACTTTACGATGCAATTTTTCCGTGCTTTAAACGTGACACACTGTTTTGATATTGACTATGCAAACAAATTCGCCGCCGCGTCGTTTGGATTGTACAAAAGAAACACGACTGTCTGCCTACACCTGTACAATTGCTGTAAAACGATATTCGCAATATTTTTACTTATTTGCCGATCTATTTTACTTTCAATTGCTCGTTGGATACAGAAACAGCTAGGCATATACACAGATTTACTCGTCGCAAACGTCTCTCGGACATCAGTTATAATTCCTGGTATCATTACACGTTGTTTAAGTAGCTGGCGTTCAGTGGCATGTCACGTTCTATTCTGGCCATTTTTAGCTGTTTTATCTGTCAGGCGATTTAGAGTAAATATAGCGAGTATAGACTAGCTTATAAGCTATAAATGGATGAAACAATTTGATTGATATTTTTGGAGAAATATAACCTCAGTTGAAGTAGTTTTTAAATAATACGGGAGAGTAGAAACATGTTTGTGTTCTAATTTTAATATTTTTGTTTTCTAGCCTAGCTAACTAGCAAGTTTTTATTTTATTTTACCAAGTTACTGTACTTTAAATAAACACTCGTGTCACTTCCTTGTTTTTGTTGGAACAACATGTTTTTTATTTTCAAACTTTATCTACAAAGCATTTAAAATTTTTCTTATTATTATTACAACAGAAATAATTTTGGATAGTTCTGAAATATAAATGAATAAATGAAATGAAAATTCAGTCGAATTGATTACCTTTTCTTTTGTCGGTCGGTCAGAAAATTAACAACGTAAAAATTGCGTGAAATAAATCTAAAATACATTAATATACCAACAATTTTATTGAGCTAGGCCAGCCTTTTTTATTCCACTTAAAAAAATAACATAATTGTCTTACTACAATTATTATTTATACAGCGCTACAAACCTGGAAAAATCTTAGTACTAATTTCTAATAACTGAAATTATTTTTCATTAAAATTATAATACACAGCTCTTATCTAACTTAGTGGAAACAATAAGAATAATTTATTTGTATCCAAAATATGAATTATATATATTGTGTCTTATTTCTATTGGTCCCAAACTAGGCGTGCCTGTATCTTGGGAACCAAGCTATATAATATTATACAACTTGGTTCCCAAGATTTTCATAAACAATTTTCATAAACTTTATTTAAAACGTGGATTTAAAACTGTGGTTGCCATGAAAACGGAACACAAATCAGTTGTTTTGGATAGTTATCTAGTTTATTGCCATTGTTTTATAGTAGTTAAAGAAATAAAAATCTATTTTAGTGACAAACTGATAATTAAAATTATAATATTGCTTGAATTGCAATTTTCTAATAGTTATGTAGTAATAGGTTTTAGAATGCAGCTTAAATTTTAATAGATTTGGGGATTTTTTAATTTGTAATTCGTCAGCTTGTTACAGTATAATATTTATAGTATAAATATTACCACAATGACTAGTAAATAGTGTTATATTTTTTAATCAACACCTGTAAGATTTTCGGCTTTCAACTTTCTAGATATGGTAGTGTTCATTGTGCGTTGATATAATATTCTACCAGGAAAAACCAATGCTACTAAAACATTTTCATATAAAATGTGGGCAAGATGAGACTATGTTACTACGGTATGTTTACATAGTTGAGGTCTCCGGTTCAAATCCCGGGTCGGGCAAAGTGATATTTGATTTTTCTTTATTTATTTATTATTTATGTGAGGAAACCTGCATACCATAGCGGTTTATAAGAATTTCTATGGTATGTAAGTCCGCCAACCCGCACTAAACCAGCGTGGTGGACTATATGGCCTAACCACTCTCAATCGTACAGCCGATTGTAGAGTAGGCCCGTGCCCTGCAGTGGGACGTATATGAGCTGATACAGATATTTATTATTTATAACCTCTGCTTACCCATTCTGGTAAAAAGGCGTGAGTTTATGTAAGTATGTATCGATACGACAGAAAGGAAACTATAAATATGAAGAGTAGTCATCGAGGGTTTTGATTGGCGAACTAGTCACCATGTATACTCATACATGGTGACTGGTTCACATGTTCAAGTGTGTGTATTTGTTCATGTTAATGTGCGCCTGTTTGTGAACTACATCTTAGGCGTTTGTGAGGCTGTTGATGTGAACAGTTCGATCAAAGCATTATAAATGCTTGTATCAAACGCGATGTGGACGCACGAGACCCACAAGAGCCGTAGTTAATCCATTTCATGGAACACAAATTAATATCAACACTATTATACAATACCGTAATGGGTTAATTAGGGCTTATGTTTAGCTGGAACATAAGGATGGATGCGTTCTGCTTATAGGTTCTGCTCGACCAGTTATAATTACGAAATCTAGAACCATTTTGCAATCATCATATTCATATACGACCCGTTGCCTTTTGCAATCAGAATACTTTAACCTATATGTTTTTATAGGAAAACGGAAGGGGTATCGGGCATGGGCCACGCTTACTCACTGAACTAAACGTGACAGCAAAATTGTCGCTTCACGTAGATCTTCTCTGAGACAGTGGTACCGCCACAGACGAGCCTGCCGATTCATGCTGAGTCATGGCTGAAAACGGCGTGGCTCTACCATTTCTAAATTGTTATTTTTGCATATTTTGTTTTTGTATATTTTGTACACGTTGCAATTAATAAGTCAATCTTGTGTCAACCCGTGAATGTTTAAAATGCGCTGGGAGTATGCTACTTTATCAGTAGAGTCGCGTTAGTTGTTAAAACTACTTATAAAAGTGCCCGTCATCATTTATAACTCTCGGGTATATAAATAAATATTTTTTATAGTGAAGCCGCTATTCCGGTTTCGGCCACTGAAGAAGCAACATCGAATTTACCATTTTGTTATTTGCTAGCAATCAAAGTGATTTAGTGATTAATTAATATTTTTAATGACTTTTTTCTTATTTATGTGAATACTGTAATATTATCAGTCTGTGAAACTCCGATATATTTAAGGGTAAATTTTTATGACTATCCAGTATCCAAGAATCGTTAAATCAATGACGCAGGGCACAACATAATGTAGACAATAAATAAATACACACGGCACATAAGAGCTCAGTCGGCCGCAGCCCGCAAGACGCTCCATCGATAAAAGGTAAAATAAATCTCAATGAAGCCGCCTCACGTTGCTCCCACGAATGAATGATTAAAAGGAGGCGTTTCTTCATTTGTTTTCACTTTAGCTCGGACAATAGTCTAGCTTTAGTACGGGAAAATTACATCGCCCGTGGGAACGCGCGCGAGTAAATCATCATTAGAGACGCCGTACGGGTCCCAGGTCACGCCTGCTCTTTATAAAAGATTCAACTTAATACAAACAAGACGGACGAATAATGGCTCCTTTACTTATGCGTTTGTAAACGTTTCCAAGTGGAATGAACTTTGATTAACGTTGTTGACGACAATGTTATTACATAATTAGCTATGTTGGGACATGTTTTACTAGCCGTGCCACTGTGCTTCGTATCGCCTAAATAATAAATAAATAAATACATTCAACAGTCTCCTACATGGTCCTGACCCCACTCTAAAATCGAGTCTTGAGTCGTGGATACCAGGAACTACGAGAGACTTTTCGGTCTCACAACCACCCAGACCCGAAACAATTACCTGTGGATCCCACAAATATTCGTGTCGTTGAGGGGACAGAACCCGTGGCCTCACGTTCCACAGACGGTGTCTAACCAACTACGCCACGAAGTTTGTCATAGTCAATTTAAAATAACTATTTCTAGATTGAAATTGATTTTCTTTTTAGATTTTAATTCTATTTTGGTTTTTGTAACGCCGGATTGGATTTTAAAAATTGTTATCTTGCAATACTTGCTTGATATCTCGCAGCTCAGCAGCTAGTTAATTTTCGTCACAGACCACCTATGTTCTCTGCAACAAAATTTACCCACCTAACCGTTTTGGTTTGTGGTGAGATTTACTATTCAGGTATTTTCGATATACACAGACAGATCAAGATTATGAATAAGAAAAATATCCAAAAAGAGATTTATAAATTCTAACTGCACCGTAAATAAAATTTTACTTTCAGTAATCAAGATGATTTAAAAATGCAGTTAGAAGGTCTGATGTTAAAATTTTAAAGTATCTACCGTATGGGAAATCTTCCTTAAAGGCCTTTGTAAAAATATCAGCTACTGCTGGAGATACAGATAAGCCCGTACCGACGCTATCCAATTCTTTGTATTCTTTTCCAAAAAATGTTGAAGAGAACAACAGTAAACTAATGTACATTATGTTCGCTTTAACTATTAAGTCTAACTTTCTTTTTCTATTAACGTCCGTAACGTATACCTTTACGTACGTATTCATTTTCATACGTAACAAATTTTATTTCGATTAGTCTTTTGACTATTAACTATTATCTTAGAATTTGATTATTTTGGTGTACACACTGTATGTGGTTTTAATTAATGTGGTTTCATCACTATCATCCAGTATACTAATTTTGATGGGGGTTGAATCATTATAAAGTGTGGGAGTATAATGTACGTAGTACGACCAAAATCCTTGCTTTAACAAATCACAGATGTTTTACAGAAAAATATTTGTTGTCAAATCTTTTAATAAAATTAGAGTGCAAATTCCAAGTAAATATAACAAAAATCTTAGATTGCGTCATTAATACTGGTAGGTCTCTCATATGTGAGAGGCCATCTGGGTGGGTACCACCGCAGTGTCTATTTCTCCTGATAAACAGCAGTGTAAACGCACTGTTGTGTTTCGGGTTGAAGGACATTGTAGCCAGAGTAACTACTGGACATATTGAGACTTAACATCTTATGTCTCAGGATGGCGAGCGCAGTGGAATGCCAAGCATCGCTTTGTAATTCGAGGGGTTGTTTGGTTTTGCTACTGTTCATGAGCGGTCGTATCGCTTACCATCAGGCGAACGGCATGCTCGTCTCGCCATTCATAGCAATAAAAAAAAAAATATTTCCTTTGGTGACTTACTAACTCGGCACATTGCAATTAATTAATGTTTTAGCACCTAATCCGTTATTTAAAACCGAGACATGTTTCCGCCTGTAGCAGTGGGTAAAATTGGCAAACTCGTTAAAAATGAAAGCAACCTTTAAAGGGAACATCAATGTTGTTTACATTTCCTTATAAGAGCCTAGAATTGGAAATGCGCAATGTAAAAACGCTTCCTTTCATTTCCTCTCCACCTACATGTATGAGTATTAAGTCAAACAGAGTTTGTATACCAGGTATCTCAAGGCTGCTACCGAAAACGAAGTCGGGTGATAGTTTTAGTGACTACAAACACAATGCAACTAAACATTTTGCTAAGAAACGCAAATTAAAATATATTTTTTGTAATTTTTAAATATCGTCATTTTTGGGTGGTAAATCCATAGTTTTTGCTAAAATAATTATTTAAACTCTTTTATACCTTAGAGTCTTTGTAAATAAAAGGGTATACAAAATAATTTGACACCCAAATACGACCATATAAAAATATAACAACAAAAAATTGTCGCTTTTTTTTCCAACATTTTCTGTTGCATTGTGTCTGAAGCCGCTTAAACTACCACCCGGCTTCGTTTTCGGTAGTAGTCTTGATATACGCTGTATAAACTACAACACGATGTGTATAGATCGATGTGGGAAACAAAACTAATTTCCACGGGTTTTATTGCGGATTTGGTTGATTTTCAATCTGTCATATGACCACGAAAGATGTGATGTATTCGAAATGACGGCTCGGAATAGAAAAACCATGTAAAATTAAACCAAGTGTATATATATATATTTATTTATTTCATCATGTAACTTTCGGGTAAATACAAAGGGAAACCTTCTAAAAATAACTGATAGCGGGATCCTATATTTTAAATCCCTTAAATACTGCTTTTGCCAGTTTTATTATCATACTTAATTGGAATATGAAGGCTCGGCACTTTGAACAATATGTTCAATGTCTGTGTAATGTTCTCGATAGCGCACCAATAGTGTATCGATTTTATAAATAAAATAAATAAGACTCGATCTTATTGTGGGGTCAGTACTATTTATGTGACTGTTTGTATGTATTAATTAATTTATACATACTACATTTCGAGATGCAATTCAGCCTATGGGTAGACTTAGCTGCAATTTACTACTGATATCAACGAATACTTCCAAGTTCCACAATCGTTGTGAGAGTTAAAACTATGGATGATTTCATTATGTACATATTATGTCTATTGCAAATATTATTTTTTTCATTTTGATTTTATGAGCAATCATAATTTTCTGCACTCAGCCCCAGTATAGATTCATAAATGAAATGCCTTTATGTTGTTTAAAAATACTTAGCAACAAAACACACTTGAACAACTTATGACACATAATTTTGGAGGGATCTTTCTGGAATTTGAACCAACTTTGCACTTCCTGGCCCCCACAAATTATGTACGCTCGTATAAATAATTTAAAAGACAAAAGTCATAATGATTAACAAAACATTCATCCAGCGGAGTAGGTCACAGCGTTTGCTCATTTATTATAAATATCCGCTGAAAATCAACGTACAAAGAGAGGTAATTAATTAGTGCTATTCAAAGCATTTCAAAGTGCATCCGCAATGGAAGCGGTGCGCTAAATTGCCACCAAAATGTGTTTTATTCTTTATAAATTACTTTATGCCGTGTCTCCACTCTATTAATCCTAGTTTTAGGTTCTAACTTAATCCCTTAAGTGCAGGTGCATTTTATTTTGTGCTAAAAGTGAGCATGTCATTAATAAATGAAACCATATACATTAAAACGTCGTGTGTATTTAGGTATTTTATTATGTGTAGGTACTAAAACTGTGATTACATTATTTAGTGAATGAGTGCAGTGCCTTTCAAAAAGAGAATCAATTGGCCATCGTCACTTCATACCGACGGCACAATGTATTATTCAATTTTGCCTTTGGAAATAAAAGAGCTAGTGTTAGAAATAGCTCATGCGGTTGCTAATTAACAACGTCCTTTCTAATTATCTGAAATTATTTCACCTTATAATAGGATTCATAATTTTAGAATTACTGACATGTGTAACAAGGGCTATAGTTCGAGTAAACCTTCCTCCTCCGCGGTATCGGGAACCGGTGCGCTTACTGCGGAAGTAGACTAACTGAACCAGACCCTTGCGTCGGCTGATCTCGACATGAGCGTTTATGTTATTGGTTGTACCATTTAAATTATTCAAACTTTTATTCGTGTGGAAGACCGGCCTTATTTAGCCACGACCTGTGATCTTCTTAAACGCAAAAAAAGTACGATTTAACATCTTTATCTCGACACCAAATTGTGTTCTCGTTACGTTGTTTTTAAATGGCGCGTCGAAAAAGTAGCTTGAGTTAGCCATCTAGGTTGTTAGGTCCATATAAGTTTGACATGGGATAAATAAAAAGGAAACAAAGGGATTACCACCAAAAATCCCGAGCCAACGGGCAATGGCAAACTCGCAACGTTATCCGTTTGCATTCGCAATACAGTCTAACTAAATTGGAATCTGATTCGGTTATTCATATAGTACATGTCTACACATCAGTACTATTCTGATTTATGGTTTTGGAAACCCATTAATGGCTTAATCCAGGTTTTAAGAAAATCGACGTTGATAAGTCCTCAATTATATTGAGAAGTGACATCACTAAAATGTGACAAAATAGACGAGAAATTATAAAGAAAGTAAAGTAAAAAAGTAAGTAATAATAGTGAATACAGATATGGGTTAGTTCTATAATCTCTTCATTGTTGAAAGTTTTAACATTAAGAACTTTATTCATAGACAGATTAAAACCTATTTTATTTATCACTTATCGAATATTTTGTCTTCTTCGCTCAAAGCGAATTCAAAAGTCATTCGAGAGGGATAAAATATTCGATAATTAAAATAGGTCTGAAAACTCTCTTTGAAAAAGGCCTTAGTGTTATACAACTATGATATATCACTTAATAAATGATCTAATAATTCGGAAACGAAACAATTTAAGCAGAATGTAAAAACTCGTAGCTGAGAGTTAAACGTAGCTGTCTCTCCGCTGAAGTCGGTTACTTTGCACTGGACTTACTTTGTACCTCGTAATTACACAGAAACTCGGAGTTAACTTATGAACTGACTCACGGACGTCACTCGAGTCAGGTGGCGTATAAAGGAAATCACAAACTCAATTTTTTGTTACCAAATGCAAATCTTGCACAATAAATATTCGCTGTCGTAAATTAACTTGTCTATTTCTCCTGCCAAACAGCAGTGTAAATTCACTATTGTGTTTCGGATTGAAGGGCATTGTAACCAGAGTAACTACTGGATATATTGAGACTTAACATCTTAAGTCTCAGGATAGAGAGCGCAGTAAAATGCAAAGTATTGTTTTGTAATTAAAGGTGTTGTTTGGTTTTGCTACTGTTCACGAGTGGTCGTATCGCTTACCAACAGGCGAACGGAATGCTCGCCTCGCCAATAGATATGATTTGCACTTTTATAGCGTAAACAATTCACATTTTAATATTTATAACGTAGGTAGCAGTATAGTTTATCAGTAATTAAATCAAATGTTTTATTTTAAATTATAAGGCATGTTCTTACATCGTTTCATTATTACAAAGGAATGTGCCGGCCATAGAATGACTAGATCCAAAAACTACATACGAAACCCCGGCGTCCAATTTATGTAATCATTTTTAGACCTGCGTTATCAATAACTTGATTATAGCTAATAGCTATTAGCATTACATTGTAATCTAGATGTAAATTGAACTGTGCAATTATGCCTTGTAATGTAAATTTTGTACGCCATCAATGGCAAAACACTGTATTTATACAAAAGATATGTTCAAAAAATTTACACAGAGTACTTTAAAAATAATTTTTATTGTGACCACCACCGCAATTGGTTCGACGCCGGCTGTGAAACGAGAGGCCGCGGGTTCGATCCCCGCACAGAAAGAAATATTTGTGTTAACCACGGTGTTTTGGGATCGAAAAGTCTCTGGTAGTTCCTGATACCCACAACACAATACCCGATCTTAGTGTGGGTTCAGGACTATGTTTGTGACTGTTGGGTGTATTTATTATTTATTTCTTGGACAGGTTTTGTTGACAATACCTTACGTGTAAAGGCACCAGTACCATTTTGTATTGGGGTTAGCATACTGTCTGCGCTCATACTTCCTGCGAAAGGCAGAGTTTAGAACTTTTCCTGGAAATCACATTACGAACCTGATGTTATGAACTCATTTGCTCAAGCCAGCAAACCATTTAAAATATTACAGGGAAGATGGGAATTTAGTTCTTGGAACTGATAAATTGCTGTTTATTGAAGGACGGAGTTTGTTAGTACTGTTCAAAATATGTTGAATTTCTCTCTGCACGCTGATTTAATATATACTATAAATAATTTATAGGTTTTAGTCCACAAGTATCTACTTGCGTTGGTAATTCAGCATAAAAAATGCTATCAACTCAAGATTAAAACTAAAGAATGTCGCAAAGCAGGTGATGTAAGTCGTAACCATGAAATTAAGTCTGAAATATATGTATTTATTTACTATGCTTCTTATACATGGCCAGTATAAAGGCGGACTTTATGCCTGAGACATTCTATGCCAATCAACATTTGAATGGTGCAGAAAGAAATCATGGTAGGCGTATAAAAAATACATTCTAACTGGATGCGAAAAGAAGAAACAAAGTTCATATTTACGAAGATTAAAAACGAAACGAACGCAGTTAAAGTTTATTGAGGTATTCTGCGTTCAGATCATAGTAGCACAGATCGCCATAGACAATTATAGGAAAAAAATAGGGATTGCTCAAACGTTGTTTTGGTTTTAACAGGAAGGAAGTTCTTCAGACGATAAAGAATACGCAGAGTACCGGTAACCTTTAGGTAAACAGATGTTACCTGAGCTCGCCAATTCAGACTGGAGTCAATCATTAGGCCCAAGTTTATGGCTACATGACACCAGAAACAGAAAAATCTAATAAGTAATCAAAATATAATAAGTTCAAAAATGTTCATTTCATTTCATTTGATTTCGAAACTTTAAATGCAGGACATTTATGAAACATTCGGGTGCGGCCTTAAACTTTTGTTAATCAAAATAGCGGCGGCACGGTGCGGCGGGTCAAACTAGTTAGGGTATCCACCTCGGATTCCCTTCATGTGGGCTACAGTGGGTGTTTTAAAATAATTCAATTAACATAGGTTTATTGGTAAGATATTTATAGAACTCAAGGAAAATGAAAATAAATTATTTATTTATTTATTCATTTTTTATCTACCATCCGGTTCGGAAAGCGGTTTTCATTAGAGAAGAACTGGAAAGACCTGTGTGTATTGAATGATTATACACTTTAACGGTAAAGGAAAACAACGTGGGATCATCTGCTTACGATAGCGAATTACAAAGATACGTATTTGAATTCCTCAAATAAATAAATAAAAATACACCTAACATACATAGTCCTGATCCCACACTATGATGGGTCTTGTGTCATGGGTATCAAGAACTACTAGAGACTTTACGGTGTCACAAACACCCAGACCCGAAACAGATACCTGTGGATCACACAAATATTTGTCTCGGTGTAGACATCGAACCCGCGGATTCATGTTTGATAGCCGGCGCGGCGTCTAAGCAACTGCGCCACGGAGGCTATCATCCGTCATGTCATGTAATCCGCAATAGACCAGCGTGGTGGACTATGCCTAAGCTTCTCAATCGAATTCCCGCTTGAGGACGCTGTTACTTAGCATTAGGTTTTTAAAGACTGGTGAAGTACTTACACAGTATAGTTTGACAACAAGTAGGCGGTCGTGAATTCACGCTCACAGAAATATTTACATCCGACAGTCACGGACATAAATCATAACGAGCACATCCGTGGCAGTCTTGGTGTCCGCGATGTGGCTGATAAACTCCAAGAATCCCGCTTGAGATGGTATGGTCACGTCCTAAGGAAACCGCAGGAGTACGTCGGTAATGTGTGCCTGAGCCTCAATATTCCCGGACCTCGACCGCGGGGTAGACCCAAGAAGCGCTGGCTCGATGTCGTCAAGGAAGATATGAGGGTCAATGGCCTTACTATTGAGGATGCCGAAGATCGGGCGAAATGGAGGAGAATTTGCCGGAAGGCGGACCCTGGCACCGGCCGGGATAACGCCAGGTAGAAGAAGAGTCACGGACATAAATCCGAGCCTATTCTATTATAATATAATGTATAATAAATAATAATTAATTTTGTAATGTTACGTTATGTGGTGTTCAATAAAGTGTTGTGTATCTGTAATAATTATTTTATCATGGGCATTAGAAAGTATGTGAGGCTTTTCGGTCCCACATGAAACAAATTCCTGTGGGTTTCAAACCCATTTGCCGGAATCGAACCCGTAGACTCTCTTTTAATAGAAAAGTAAAAAGTGAAAAAAAAAAAACACTTAAGACTTAGAAGCGTCAGTCTATCAAGCTGAGTATTCAAAGGGTGCAATTACCTTAATCGTTTCTATACATACTATGAACTGTATGATAAAATAAGTAACCGTAATAACCTAATAATTAATAATTAATACCATTCCACCAGGAGACAGGAATAAAGAACCATTAAATTAATTACACGAGTGTTACGTTTGTATTCAGACGGAAAAGTACTCGGTCATGATGCTCATATCTCTGACATGGCGGGTATACACATACAGTACAGAGCTAATGTACACTTAGTAGCACGGAATGTCGCCCATAAATATTGCAGTGAAATTTTCGTTAAATAAAAAATGGTGTACAATTTTATTTAAATAAACAAGTCATTTTTTATTGCTGTGAACAGTGAGACGGGCATGCCATTCGGTTGATGGTAAGCGATAAGACCGCTCTAAATAGCAAAACCAAACAACACCGTGAATTATTTTGCTTTGCAATTCTTGGAATTCCAACGCGCTCGCCATCCTGAGACATAAGATTTTAAGGCTTAATATGTCCAGTAGTTACTCTACCTACAATGACCTTCAAACAGGAACAAAAAAGTGCATTAACACTGCTGTTTAGCGGGAGAAATAGACATTTCGGTGGTACCTACCCAGACGGCTTCTCACATATGAGCGACCTACCGCCTGTAAATGATATTTCTAAAACATACATCTTAATTAAAAATAAATACATATATTTTGCTAGAACATACATACTCGCATTCTGTAGGTACTTGCGTCCTATAGGTGTAGGCAGAAACTATGTATTTCCACTTTGTTTTATCCTGACACATTATTTTTGCCTCATGCTCTTTCATCAATCCCTACACATATAGTGTGAATGATATATTACCAGACGGTTTTAAGAATGGTCACTACTGCTTACACCGAACAGGTGATTCCAAATTCCCATTTCAAAGAGCTCTCATATACTCTCATAATTGTAAGATATACTGAAAAGATTTCTTTATCGCTTGGCATCAAGTATGTATTCATCTTCAAACGCATAGCTGCCGCGCACGTCTTGCCTCCATGTCGAACTCTCAAAAGCGACAGACGTCTAACGTCGATTATTATCGATATCACATAACTTCATACCTTTTTTGCGAAGGTACGAAGAACTGCTATTCAATATAGAGTAAGGTATCGATCATACCGCCCCGAAGTACCAGTCGGATTCCAACATTTTATTTTGAAACCGGATGATAGAATCTTGGTGAAAATTAGTGCTGAGTTGTCTGTGGTTTTAACCGTATGACTGCAAGTTTCCGTTAGTTTTACCGTTCGCTCATAAGAAATACAGATGGATCAATAATTGCTAATTAAATAAAATCTAACATAACCTATGACAGGACTATTCTAACAAATTTTGTCCGGGAATCGGGAAATCCTTAAAGTTTTACAATGAGATTTCAAGATTCGCTAATATCGACGTATATATTCTTCAACGTGTCTATCTTTTCTACCCACATTTGGAAGAGGACGCCTGGGTTGGTTAGGGTACCACCGCAATGTCTATTGCTCCTGCCTCCTGCCTCTAATACCCTTATGCAGAGCTATGTTTCAAAACATTTCGAGGTCCTTAGATAGTGCAGGCAAGCGGTTACAAAAATGGTCAAACCGACTGTTGAATTATCGTCTGGACTTCCTCTTTGCATTCTTCATTAAAGAGTACCCTAGTGTTTTGAAAAACAAAATTGCTTGCTAATTGGCTTCACTATGTACTAAATTTGTTAAGGATTTCTTCCAAATTTATTTTATTTTTTATGGATAGTCCTTTGGCTTTCCATGCAGTTTGCAATCGAGTAATTTTGTAAAAGGTCACATATTTTTTAGTTTTTCATAGAATATAATTGAGAGCATAGGTCTCCAGAAGGTAAGTTATGTCTGGAGTCTAAAACTATAAGACTTTGCGATTATAGCTGTTTCTATAGTGTTCAGAATCCTTGAGAAAAGAGAGACAAGAGAGATTAGGAGTATAGGATATGTTGTGCCTTTCAATTCGGGGTAAAATTAAATTAATACTTAAGAATTACTAGAATTTAAGTTTGTTATCATGCTGGGTGTATGCTCGTTGTTATGCTCCACAGCTCCACAGTTATAGCTTAGTATCGTGGGTATATGTGGGGATATGTCAGATCAAATCGTGGAAAATCACAATCTTAGACACGGAACGCGAGACAGTGCCCACGCTCTTACAACTCTTTTTTCAGATGATAATGTTTGCTCTCTGGAACGCAAGAAACCGTACTGGTAGCTCACAAACTCTTGAGATGCTCTTGACTTGAATGCCCAAAGAGAGCGTTGTAATTCCGTTTTTAAAAATCAACTCAATGACGACATACTTATAGCAGTATATTTTAAAATGTATCGTTATGTTCGTAACACTTAAAAATGCTTGTAAAAATATCTAGGAGCCAATAATATCAGAACAAATAATCGTGGTCAAATAATAAATTAGTGATTTCACATTCTATATTCTACTAATGAATAAAGTCGACGTCGGCTGACTTCTAAAAGTTTGGGGGAACAATGCTGTAAAGTTAGTATGTCCATCACCTTAATAATATATATCGACTGGCAACTTGTTGGTTCCATCACCCGCCACCGAACATAAAGTTGTAGCCCCGCAGTTAGACACGCTTCATTTACGGCCAGTTTCTATATCCTATCTATCTTTGACAAGAGTTAAAATAGCTACTTTTACTATGTCGATACAAGTCTACGCTTCAATAAATAAAGTAAGAATGATTATACATTTACCTAGCTATCTATATATACAAAAACAACGGATTTACCACCTAAAAATGACGATATTTAAAAAATTATAAAACAAAATTGTCGCATTTCTTCACTGCGCTCGCCATCCTGAGACATAAGATGTTAAGTCTCAATATGTCCAGTAGTTACTCTGGCTACAATGCCCTTCAACCCGAAACACAACATTGCGTTTACACTGCTGTTTTACGGGAGAAATAGACACTGCGGTGGTACCCACCCAGATGGCCTCTCACATATGAGAGACCTACCACCAGTAAGAAGTCTCTCGCCATGTCCGGCACAAGTTGTAGTAGCGGGCAACTCAACTCAAGCTTTAACGGAAACGCTACTTAGTTAGCCTGTGGTGCCCAATAAATTCATTTTAAATAACAGTTTCAAGAAATACGTTTGCGTTGAATTATCCATCCATCCCCGTTTACCATAAATGTGTGGATAAGTGACGGGTAAATACTTAATGTTTGTGTAACAGCTTGTCTTTCGCCATAGGACACACAGCAATAAAGGCTTATTTTATTTAATTTAGTAAAATACCGAATGCTACCAATTTACCTGCGTAGAGGGTGTAATCGTCGCGCGAGGTATGACGTAGGCTGTTCAGGGAACTTCCTTATACTATCTATATAAATAATTGTTTCTTACATTCTATAAACTTTGACGGAGACCCTTAATCGCATTGGACTTCTTGAGAATTTAAAATATGTATTAAAGTTCGTTTAGAATATCGTTGCATGTTACTTAAGAAATGTTTTAGGTACTCGTTTGACGAATTGACAGCCTCCGTTGCGCAGTTGGTTAGCCGGCGTCTAACTTTGGAACATGAAGCCGCGGATTCGATCCACGCATCGAGACGAATATTTGTTTAGTCCACAGGTATTTGTTTCGGGTCTGGGTATTTGTAAATTGTAAGACCAAAAAGTCTCTAATAGTTCCTGATACCGACGACACAAGACTCGATCTGAGTGTGAGGTCAGGACTATGTATGTGACTTTTTTTTATTGCCATGAATGGCGATACGAACATGCCGTTCGCCTGATGGTAAGCGATACGACCGCCCATAAACAGCAGCAAAACCAAACAACACCTTGAATAACAAAGCAATGCTTGGCATTCCATTGCGCTTGCCATCCTGAGACATAAGATGTTAAATCTTAATATGTCCAGTAGTTACTCTGGCTACGATGCCCTTCAATCCAAAACACACCAGTGCATTTACACTGCTGTTTGACGGGAGCGATAGACATAGCGGTGGTACCCACCCAGAGGGTCTCTCACATATGAGTGACTGTTGGGTGTATTCATTTATTTAATTGTTTTATCATCCGTGTCATGTTTGTATGCATGAATTTGTAACCATTTGTGTTCCTGTACTGTTTTGTCTCGACTGTAGGTACATTAAATCTTACAACTTTATATCATATCTTTCCAGCATTATTTCTGCAGCCAGCGTCTTGGCGCGTTTGTGGGTTAAGATACAATTTACCGTAGTTATAACTTGTAAGAAACAATGTTACCTTATTAACTATAGGTTTAGTGGACTGTACTGTTTTGCACTAATTAGCTTTAATAAATTTTGATTTTCTTTTAGATGCATTTTTCTGCTAAGCACCTAACAGTTTATATTTTGGGTATTTCTCTTCTTTTAATAAGCTTATTATTATTATGTCCGCCCCGTGACTATGATAACTGTAAAGTCATCGAAACGTCGAGAACTTAAAAAATAAAGAACTCAAACCATATCCGCGATAAAATCCGTCAAAATAGTTTTATTTCAAATGTATGGAATAGTAAAAAAATGTTTATGTCTAGGTTGGTCAAATTTTTAAAGCTGAAGTTCATACCTATGGACAATCACTGGATCTATAAATCACCAACAGTACCTAATTCTTCTCCTCGTAGGAGAATAATAAGATACAGTTGAGTAGTGACCAACCTAGACATAAACATTTTTTTACTATTCCATACATTTGAAATAAAATTATTTTGACGGATTTTATCGCGGATTTGCCATGATTTTTAAATTTTTTGACTTCCCGACTTTCGATCACTTTATTTTTTACATTACATAAATTAAATTTTTGACTACAGGTTTGTATTGGTTTGCTGGTCGCAAAAACGATTTAACATCGATTAAACCGCTATGGTTTAGTTAAAAAAAATGTTTTTTCTCATCTGAAACATAATCTAGAAGTTAATAATTAACATGCAGAAAACTTGAACAGAGATCTCCGAGAAATAATGAAATTTATCCAGAAATTATGTATTAAGATGTAATTAACATTGTTCAAAGTTTTCGTCAAGGAATAATGGGACTAAGAGCCGTATATATTAATTAATTTAGTTTGGTTGATCAACTTTGGCTGAACTTATGTCAGCGGCCTTGCGGCGAGTTGAAACCTAATTTAGTATTATAGTATTACCTAGTGTTTGTTTTTAATCTTAGTTGCCAATTTCACACATATGTGCTGGAGGTTTTGTTCGCTCACCGAATTATAGAAATAAATAAATACACCCAACAGTCATATACAATCTTTTACCCCACACTAAGATCGAGTCTTATATCGTGGGTATCAGAAACTACGAGAAACTTTTCGGTCTCACAAACACCCAGACCCGAAACAAATACCAGTGGTTCACACAAATATTTGTTTCGGTGCGGGGATCGAACCCGCGGCCTCTCGTTTCACAGCCGGTATCTAACCAACTGCGCCACGGAGGCTGTCAATATTATTTTAATAATTTTGGAATTATTATGTCCATGGTAATACGATATCTGATGCTGGTATTATACATTTGAAATATAGTTTAATATAAAATAGAACCTATCTATACGTTTAACATCACACTACCTCTCAGTTACATCGTATACTTATAAAAGCAATAAATATACTAATCTGTATTTATCTTGTATTTATTTAAACTTATTTTTATCTGTAAAAATATTAATATATAATACGACTAAAATGTATTAAGTATTAATTCATATATTTTGTCAAAACAAACGGATGTTTGAATGTAATCAAAACATGGCAAAGTGCGAGAATCTTATATAATTCCAGGAAATACGAATGTAACACTCAACAGTCACACAACATTGCCCTCAAACTAAAATACATAGGGCCTCTGGGACTGCGAGCTTTATAACGCATCCCACCATGGCGAAACTTAAGACCTGTGTCTAATTATATTACTTAAGTCGTATTCGTCGTGTATCGTATTATTTTACGTTGATTATTACGATTTATTTGTCTTATTTTATGTTTACTGCCTTATAAAATCGACGCTCCCTACGTAAATTATAATATATCGAAACTGTAAATTCAGTACTTTACACCAATAACATTTGAAATAATTTTATACACTTTCATTTTTTTTACTAATAAACAATTGAAGGAATAAAATTTGCGAGAGTCCAACTCGTACTTGGCTGGATTTTTGTACAGAGGTGGATTCAGTTTCAGGAGAATTAAGTAACTGCCTCGGTGGCGTAGTTGTACTACGATATGATTGCAAAACTGTGGTTTCGGGTTCGAATCCCGGGTTGGGTAAAGTGATATTAGATTTTTGTATTCCTGACATGGTGATAGGCTACAACCCTATCACACTGTATGACGGAACACAAAAGGCGAAACTTGAATGTCCTAGTCGCACCTCTGCCTACCCCTTCGAGGAAAAAAGGCGTTGGGTTATGTAAGTACATAACCCAACGCCTTTTTTCACATACACATATTATTTTTACATACATATGTAGCTGGTAGGTTTTAATGGCTCCTACAAATATATTGACCCGTATGTGGACCTTCAAATTTCCACTTGTTTCGATCTCTTCAGAATTTTTTAGGCAGTGTCAGGTATATATCAAGAAAGGACTGCCAAAATTACATGTCGCGTTTTTTTGTTTAGAAGTCCCAATATTTTTACAGCGACTGGATAATGGCACTACCTACAAGATGGCAGAAAGTCATCGAACAAAATGGCACAGAATACTCGTATTATATACTGTAATAATTGAATGTAAACAAATTAAAAAAAAGGTATTGTGTTTTCTTATAAAATGCGAAGAAACTTTTCCTCATGCTACTATTGTGGATGACTAACTGATAATTAGTTACTTAACACTTTTCTTGAGGGTAGTGAACGAGGCCCTAATGTAAGATAACCGAAATATTATTAAAAGATTAATTACAGCTACTTCAAAATATCACAATAAAAAAAATATATTAGTTCATTTATTATCTATGGCAACGCAGTTTGAACAGGCGGGAAGAAAAACTTTTGGCGGGAATCCGCGCGGGAAAAATCGGCGATAGACGTCAAAGGTGGCCTTATATTGCACATATTGCTGGAATTATATAATATAACTATATCCTTAAAGTATAAAATATATTGATGTTATTCGTTATAAACATGTTATCATTAAAAGAGTAGATATTATTTCTAACACTACAGTGCTTCTTGTTACTTGTTGATTACCTTATTTTACACTTGCTACCAACAGATGGCGCTATATGACATGTAGCGGACATTATACGTAGTGTTGTATCGTCAACGAGTGAAAGAAATTATAACCTAACTTAAATGTTCTCATTCGGTTCAAAATATATTGTGTATTGCAAAATTAAATATAGTGGATTCTAAAAAATATTATATTAATTATTCTACGTTATTTTACGAGTGTAAAATAAATGACGACTGCCTGATGGCTCCCTGGCGTAGATACACTACGGTATGATTATAAAGTGGAGATTACGGGTTCGAATCCCAGGTCGGGCAAAGTGATAGTGGATTTGGATTTACTAATTCATTATCAGCTGGATGTCAGAAATTTGTGCCCGATATGTCGATAGGCTCGTCCGCTATCACATCATGGGAAAGAAGAGGCGAAACGTGGGTGTACTGTTTGCTACGAGCATCTCTACTTACCCCTTCTGGGAGAAAGGCATGAGATTATGTTTGTATGTATGAAAAATAAATGTATCACCATTAGTTATTTAACCAATTACTTTATCCTATTATATCAAAAACTGTGTAAAAACAATGTGACTATTATATTCATTTCTACATAAAGTATTGAGTGTCGAAAAGTGTTTTACCATGCGAGTATTGACACTTGAGAGCGCAGAACAGTATCATAATGAATTGTCCTGTGCTTTCAATACACTGGTGTATTTTATACATTTCATTGACGCATAATATGTGTTAAGTGGATGGTGGCCTGTTGGCAACGGACCAGACGCTGCTACCACAATTTTCACGGTAGTCGTGGGTTCAAATCCCAGGGCACATCTTTGATATTTTGCATACGTATACATGTATGTATTGATTGTCAATTACTTGCATTATAACGGTGAAGGAAAGTAACCTAATTAAACCTGAATAACATACAGATTTGTGAGGAAAGGTAGAATCCGGCAACTCGGAATTGGCCAGCATGGTGGACTATGTAGCCTTACCCATCTTAATCGTCTAACACGAGAATATCAAGGCCAAGCGATGGCTCTGGAGCAGTTTTCTTTGCCAATAGCCGTCTCAGCACATACGGCGGATCCACAATAGTTACATACATCCTAAGTACGTCGCTCCACAAATGATTAACGTGTTGAAAGGTTGCCTCCACTTGATGTCGGTATTTTTGTCAAAGCGTAAAAGTTCCGTTTTCACCTTTTTCCGACGTTCAAGAAAGAAAATATCCTTTGCAAAATTAAGCAAATATAAGATTCTTATGTCTTTGCAGTGAAATTGTTATTAATTAATTAATAGTTAATTTAATTTTAAAAGGGCTATTTTAGAAGGCCCTTTTAGAAATATGGGCTTATATGTATAAATACATAAGTATATAATAGAATTCATTTAATACACGTGACAGTACGTCATCAGATAATCAGGCTCTATTGTGTTGTCGTTACATCAAGATACGTCATAGACACATGCAGTATATTGAATTATTATAATTGATGGTCATCACATAAACAATAACCGTAATGAGACGAAGTGAATTATAATCATAATCAGACGAAGTTGATACAGATTGATAATACGGCAAAAGTATATTTTTAATTAAAATTATTAATGTTTCAACTCATCTTGGCTCGCAACTCAATGTGTGCTTGTCTAAATATAAAGTATTGATTGTAACGTTAGTAACATTAGTTAGTAACATACGAGTCTGTCTGTATCAGCCCGTATACATCCCACTGCAGGGCACGGGCCTACTCTACAATCGACAGTACGATTGAGAGTGGTTAGGCTATATAGTCCACCACGCTGGCCTAGTGCGGGTTGGCGCACTTACATACCATAGAAATTCTTATAAACCGCTATGGTATGCAGGTTTCCTCACGATGTTTTCCTTCACCGTTTTAGTGCGTGGTGATTGACTATCAATACACACATGACTCCGAAAAGTCAGAGGTGACATACGAGTACTCCACTACATATTTACAAGCACACATACAGAGCCGGGAGCCATGATGAGTTCAAACATGTATAGTAGCTGTTAAGAGCTATAGCATGTTACGATCTCCTATAAATAAAGAAACACAATGTTTAAAATGCCATAGTACATTAGTAAAGCTTGTACAGCGTATTCTTTCTTGGAGACCCTAATAATTAAAAAAAATACTGTATTTAACTGTTTATACTGAAGTATTAATACGTTACAAAGATATTCATATTAATGCTTTAGAGGCTGGAAAGCATTACTTGGTAGCAGCTGCATAGGCATTACTTAGTAAATCTGTAAAAAAAACCTGCGACTGCAACCGCACGGCAATAGACAGTGTCTGATCTGTGAAACAAACGCAGATATCCAAAATTAACAGCGCATCCACGCGGATATTATGAAACGATTAAATGAATTAGATTATTATTTCAAGTAGTTATTCAAATACCATAAATGTGTTTTTTATTTTGACCTGGCAAAGAGTGTAAGCCTGATGACAATAACAATGCATCCAGACAGTGTATTCACCGGTTAAATATGGTTTTCCCATGTCAGTAGACACAACAATGTTGGCCAGCTTGAAACCGCATAAACTCGGCTCAACCTGAAACGGAACCGCTTGGCGTGAAACATAATAACAACATTTTCACCATAGTGTACCATAGCCTATTCAAATATCCTGCTACCAGCTTCAGAGTGTCCGGAACCTTCACTCACCGAAGGAAATACAACAGTAAATATTTTACAACACTAGTAGTAACGGTTTTCCGTTCAAGACTTTATTACCTCAGACGAGCTAAAAAGTTGGTTTGTAGTAATTTTTATTCTGTTTTGTGAAGAAAGGGAAAATGCAGCAACATTGCTACAGCTTGAGTAAAACGTACCGACATTCCGACAGCAAATAACAAGCCATTTCCGTGGTTATTTTAAATCGTTTCTTGTATGCTGCTTAGCTTGAAAAAGTCAGATTGTGTTTTTTGATTCTACGGTGAGATTACACGCGCGTTGTGGTCATAAAATTAACAGCTGTATAACATGCAATTTAATATGTTATTTCTTTTGACGTTATACTTCTTTTAGGTTGTTTGGAGAAATTAGGAAATTTATCATACTTTCAAAAACTATTTCCACCTGTCAAGTATCAGGACCACATGAAGTTAACGGATATATTATATTCATTCATAATAAGATGGATGAACTTTGGTTTTTAGCTACATTATAAAACTCCCAAAGTTTAAATTAAACTCGTTTTCATCTTGTTAGTACCAGGAGCGCATGAAGTTTTAAGTAAGTATTGGTTGTTATACCTGTTATAGTATTATAACATCTATTAATTTCAACATTAAGGAAAACGATTAATCTCGTAAAACAAATCCATATTTTCACGGATCCATGACTGCAAATTAAACCCCATATTTAATATCAGGCACAAAGAGTCAACAACCTGTTGAAATATCAACCCTAAAATATGTTAGATCAACAAAACCATTCCCATTTCGGCAGAAATTTTACAAAAGCAAACTTGAGTTTTAATATATTATCTAATAATAGCATTGAAATTTTGTTATGATACACCCGAGCTAGAAACACTTCTAAATAACGTCGAGGTTGCCATTTGATGGTCGGGCCACTCCGTAAGCAGTTGAAATCTTATAGAAGCAATCTCATCATATCAAGGTTTGAAGGATTATAGCCAGAGTAACTACTGGACATATTTGGAATGCCAAGCATTGCTTTGTAATTCAAGGTTGTTTGGTTTGCTGCTATTCATCGGTCGTATCGCTTACCATCAGGCGAACGGCATGCTCGTATCGCTATTCTTTGCAATAGAAAAAAGAGTAACTAATTATTATTGTTTAAAATGATTATTACTCTTTCATGAGCTTACCGTCAGGCTTGTCTCGGCATTCATTGTAATAAAAAAAAGAGGACTCTAAAGCCAGTAAAATTCAAGATAGGTGTAAAAAGTAAGTAGCATTAATTTTCTTAGTAAGTTTATGGCACCGGTGGTATAGCACCGTAGTAAAATTGCAAACTTCTTACTTACTCGCTGCGTTTTAATAAAACTTTAACTTGCATTCTGTGTGCGTCGGGAGCCTAGCGGAACAATGGTAACTTCTGACAATGATTCTAACTATTCACACAACAATATTTAATTATACAACTTATTAAAATTATTGTAAATTAAATGCTCTTTACATTTATTTATTAATAAAATTCTATTTTCATTGTATCCTTTTTTTCCTAGATAAAGTAAAAGAATACAAATGTTATGAACGTGGGATAACTAATAAAGGAAACCATTTGGCCGTAGAGAATATGAAAACTAAAGCATGCTAATGATAAAATATGATAATAGTCTTCTTGTATCTGGTCAGGATTTTGTTCTATTCAATTTTCGTTCCGGCAATATTTGTTTCTTGGCGATTAATTTGATGCAAGTATTAAGACTTTTCAGATTCGAACATTTTGTAAGGTACCTAGGCACACTTGTACAGTTTTACGTACGACGTTCGATCATTCGGCTATATGGCCTAACCACTCTCAATCGTATTCTCGATTGTAGAGGAGGCCCGTGTCCTATGGTGGGACGTATATATGGACTGATACAGTTCGATCATTCGAACGTCGTATCGAAGAATAGAGTAACCCCAGTAGAAATCGATGAATTACGTCTCATATACGCTACTAATAAGAACGCACTACTGGGACGTATATATACATCCATACATACATTTCAATACCGTTCCGACACAACTTTAAATTCCCTCAGTGTAACTTATCAGAATTTATTATTTTCCGCGGAAATATTATCGTTCAATAATTTATACCGCGCGAGACAGCAATTTATTCTTTGCTCCAAGACTTCAGTTACACATCGCGCGAATTGTTTTAAACACTTAACGTATTTCTCTGTCAGTTTAAGTCTTATTGTGAAGAAATAGTTTAATTAAATGTTGTTTTACTTACTTAAATGCCTATCGTGGCTCAATACATACTGATAGCGCGCGAGTTGAATGCAGTTGGGGCCTGAGGTAAAGAGCGGGAGCATCTCCCTCCGGCGTCCGCACGTGTCCCCTCCCGGGCCTGCAGCTAAGTGCAGTGCTTCCCGAGTTATCGTACGCTTGTTACGATACTCAACATATTATAGCCCGTGTTGTTATTATTTTTTTTAATAATTCATTATGACAAATTGTCCATCAATTATGTTAAAAATAACGAATTTTATTCGTGGCCAAGCACGAGAAATAGCGAAAATTGTGAATAAATAATTTGTTTTATTTGATTTTAGTGTGTAAAATAATTACTTATTGAAAATGTGTGATATTTACTATATTGTTTATTTTTTTAATTATGTTTATCTAGTTTTAAGTGACAAACTTAAAACAATGTAAAAATTATCGATATACCCACTATGGCCATCAATAATTAGATCAACGCACTACCGCATTCCTAAGCTCTGCATTCAACTCGCGCGCTATCAGTACATAGGTTTTGTAAAAAATCAAAATATTCTTTATTCTAATAGTCATAAGATCTTTTGAATTGTTTGTCACTTCAGAAAAAAATATGCAAGAAACTCTTTCTGTACCATGAACTGTATTCTTCTTTTTCTTTCTTTTTTAAAGCCATTTTCAGTTATCATTCATCTAAATTTTTTCATAATTCGAACGCCAAAATATCGTAGATAAAATACAATGGCTCATGACATAAATTTTACAATCATGTCGGTATTTATTATTGTTAGTATTTATTGCGCTTTGATTTTTAACGTTGCATTTAAATTACCGTCAGGATTATGTCAAACTAATACGGCTGGAAGCCGTGTTTTATTAATCTACATTTTATTTTGGATTCCTTATTATAAGAAAATATTTTGTGCAGGAAAACAATAAAAAAACACAGGCGAAGTTAAACTAATGGGTTTGGTCATAAAATCCTAAACTATATTTCTTAAAACAAGGTTTTAAGCATGAAGCATGAATCCAAATAAATATGGATTAATTGCAGATAGACGTGAAACCCGAAGGTGGTTTTAAAGGAACCTTGTAACTGAGAAGGTAACCTCAACCTTTTTGCTTAGTCGCGTAATGGTCATTAGGTACTAAAGATGGACTTAAGAATACACTAGAACATTTTCGTAGCTTTTACTTGTTTTTCCGTACAACTAATAAGAACGTATGATTTAGTCTCATAAAAGAGGAGCAATTTAAAAATACACTTCATACAAGGGCTGCCAATCGGCAGTTTTATTTTGAATTCTCACACAGAACAAATATCGACGCTAATACTTATAAATATATCGGTCGGCCGATATCTCCCCTTTGGGTATCGTACAATAGCGTGAGCCATTTCCAAGCGTTTCCCATTTAAATTTGTTCCCTCGGTTTCCTTATCGACAGGGGGGTGGCCGACGCATGCAGGAGACACGCGGAGCAGCGCTGCAGTGTGATGACTCATGCTATCTACATTCTACATTTAATGCATCGATAACAATACACGGGTATTGGAACGATCGATGTGTCGTTTCGATACAATTGCTTTGATTTATGCAAGCGAGTGGGGGAGGTCCACTTTTGTCCAACTTGGACTGTATAGAAATCTAAAATTAATGCGAACGGAAGAACTGATTGGGAGTGTAAGAAGCAAATGACTGTATAATTTTTATGACCTATGTACATATTTTTGAACGAGTCTTTTCCAATATAATCAAAAAACCATAGAAAAATGTTAGAGAAATTAGTAAGGATTGTGATAGGAATAAAATACGATTAACTCGTATGGTTTGAAAATACAATGGTTCGTTAGTCAACATACAATGGTAATTAAAACAGAATAAACCAATGTAATGTAATATGTGCAATAGTATCAGTTGAAGTGGTGAGAACACTTGTTATCATCCATCCCACCTCTATCAAGTTCCATGCATAAAATACGAGAGAGCACATTAAATGAGACTAGCGACCCGATTGAGCTTTGCCCTGGTTTAATTATTACTCTAGTTGTCGTATACGTTTTCACTATTCAAATTATATGAAATTTGCACACCCATTGCAATGCCGCTGTATGCACGTAGTAAGATAGAAATGTTTTCGGGTATACCTATAACAAGTGACTTCAAGGGAATTATTATTATTATATATACATGTATAATTTTTTCTCACACATCAGTAGGACAAACATCAATTTATAATATTCTCAACATAAACACACGGAATCAATGCAAATAACAGTTTGATAACTACGGCGATAAAAGGATAAAAGTTTGGTTATGTTATTCACAGATAACAAACGACATAGCTCGTGCCAAGGTACAAAAATGTTACAAAAAACAGTACTTATGACGTAGAACAAATCTGGTCTTAATGTCAATCCTCTAAAAACCCAGGTCAGTATTGTTAGCAGCACTAGGATGATTACGAAAACGAATGTCAACTTGATACCTCGAGTAAAATTCGATGGCTGTTTGCCCTTATCGGCATAATTTCGGATAATAACTTGTCCTGGGGTCCACAACTGCAAGCAAGTTAGTCTTAAGTTGTTCGCTGCGGTGAGGTCCTCGGGAAGATTATGGGATTTTCTGCCAATTCCCACAAAAATAGCCCTTGATCAATCTTTTATTTTTCTTCTTGTTGTTCACGCTAATGGTAGTATGGATGGTAGCTACCTCGATCTCACGGAATCCTTATTTGAAAAGCAGGAAGGACTTTATAATTTCTCTGTCAGATTTAAATTTGGACTTCGCAAATATGCCCACGTATCTGGTTTTCGTATAAAACTGAAACAGCTATAAATGTGCCTTCGTCGAAATACTCGTATTCTGTCAATCCCTTATACATTTTTTCCACCCCAGAACTCCTACTTATTTTAAGAGCGTTTTATTCCTCTTAGCTGTAATTTAAATTTTATCGGAAATGTTGGACATTGCATGCAAGATCTCCTAGATATTCACAGAATTGGCGCTAGCGATTCCTGAGCACAGCATTTCATGCCTTACTAAATCTTTTACTTATAGCTCTCATAAGGAACGAATTGCCGCTGTCAATGAGAATAACAAAATCGGTTCCAATTGTCAAGAATTTTTTAGTGACTGTTACTCATTCTTTTCAATGTATTTTTTTCCTTACATTATTCTCCTTACCGTTTAGTATATTATATAAAATTTAGTATTTGAGTTTACGTAGTGTATTTATTAAATATTTATATTCAAGTAATTATTTAGTTAAATCTCTGTATATTTATTTATTTCTTTCACTGTGACCATCCATTTCTTCAATATTTTAGTTGCCCTAGTCCATCTAAAGCAGCAGTACTTAACCATTTTTATACGGACCACAAACACGTTACATGCATGGTGTTGCGGGCCGACTCAACGCAACCCATCGTAGCAGGGTTGTCTAGTTACCTAGTTTTTTACTCGGCGAGAGTACAGTTTCTATGATTGGCGTGAATTTTAAAATGGTTTCCAATATATTCCAGATCGTAACAACAATATATGTTTGACAGCCTCCGTGGCGCAGTTGGTTAGACACCGGGTGTGAAACGAGAGGCCGCAAATTTGGGTCTATGTGTTTGTGAGACCGCAAAGTCTCTCGTAGTTTCAGATATCCACGATACAAGACCCGATCTTAGTGTGGGGTCAGGACTATGTATGTGACTATTGGGTGTACTATTTATTTATTTATATATTTGCAACCCTAAGCGGGCCAATTAAAAAAAGCCACGGACCGCAGGTACAGTATATAGCTGATCTAAAGGTTGTCTGGAAGACATTGCCTTTTTGCAATAAAACAGCAGATTGTTATATATTTATTTTTATGTTTAGTTCTTAAAATTACTTTTTCCCCACTTCACTATTAACTGGTTCATCGTAACACGTCTCGTAACTATTCACTGTAACTAGTGACATGAGATAACATCCATACCTAGTGTATTCTGTCCCACGATGTGAGAGAGAGCGCGCCTATTACCATATCGGGCGCAAATTCCTAACTCCGAACTGACAATGGGATTCGTCGTACCATAGTTGACTAAATTGACAATAAATAATATATTTTTCTCATTTATACGCTATTTAATAAAGGAAAATACATGTCATAATGAATCACTTGGTTTATGCATAGATAGAATCTGTCAACAAATTTATCTCCCCTCGTATTAGTATTTTCCACGCCCCATGCATTGATTAGTTGATAACCACTAGTCCGGGTCTACTTCCTGTCGGTACACAAATCCGCATCTACACAATAGATTTATACTTCATGGGTAAATTAGTCTGTTATATTCCTGGTTGATTGTGGCTCTCGCATTCGATAATTAATGCCTCGATAGCTACGATTAGCCATGTATTGGTTAGCGTAAAATCAATTTGTGTTACTACAGAATTTCATGTTTTGATCGAGAAGAGGTTTTTAATGGAATTTTGTGTAGATGTGCGCATTTTAAGTCTTTTTGCAATAAAAATACATTAACATCACTTGATGCTGTTTTTTAATATTTTTATGCATCAGTTATTATATATGTGCACCTGATAGTAGTGCCAATAATATTATTCCATAATTATCCGGTGTATCTGAAGACATATGGACAAGTACTGGTAAGTAAGTAAGCAGTACTTGTACATATACTTGGACACAATGCAATATCCTCGTTTGTACGAGCTCAAACTGGCTAAACACAGGGCTAAACTACCAACATAATGATAACGTCTATCTAAATTTTATTGGTGTGTGGCGAAATTTAGAACTACTAAAAAGAATGTATTTAACGCATTGTTTAAGATATGTTTTTATAATACAAAAAAACAAGCCAACATACTCAGTATTTATTAGTATTAACATGTCTAATTTAATAAATGTGAAGAGAGAAAAACTGTTCCTAATATTTTGAAAACAGCAAAGCAACAGCATGACAACAACGCATTCGTAGATGAAAAGATCGTAGGCGATCTATATGCGAGTACAATACTCATTACAGATATATAGATTTTATAATAATTATATTATTAGGAGTACAAATAAGTTTCCACCGTTTTGATAGAAATGACATAGCACGAAGCTCATGTTAAATTTCGCAGATGATAACCAGCTTGAAAATTAGGTTGCTCATTCAAGAACAACACAACTCTATCAAATTATTAACTTCGTATTAGTATCATATATTTATTTTGATCCAAAAATGACAAAATTTGATCCAAATAAGCGTCATTTGCGGGAACTTTTTATCTACTTCTTTAATTTAAAAATATCTGCATCTAAGGTGCATCGATTGCTCATAGATGTATATAATGATGCTGCCTTGAGTGAGAGAACATGTCGTGAGTGATACAGTCTTGTACGACTAAATCACCGTTATTAAACTGGTGGTGAAAAGTGGATACATTATGATATTCGAAAAGAAGATAATCATTGGGACTACCTGGCCACGCGTCAACATCTACATCAAAACCGAATACTCATAGAAAAACACTAATGCTGTGTATTTTGTGGGATCAGTTGGGTGTGGTGGTGTATTACGAGTTATTTAATACAACCGAAACAATCACTGGAACTCTACCGACCTCCATTGATGAGATTGAGCCGTGCTCTGAAGGAAAACGCCCTTAATACTACTTCAGACACGACAAAAATATTCTTCTTCATAAAAATGCTCATCCGCATCTAGCGGTTCCGGTGAAAAACTATTTGAAAACACTTGATTGGGAAGTACTATCCCACCCGCTGCATTCACCAGATATTGTGCTGTTTGTCTATCATCTGTTCCGGTCAATGGTACATGCTCTATCGAAACAGCGATTCACATCATATGACGATACGCAGAATTGGGTTGATTCGTGTTTAGCCTCAAAAGATAAGAAATTCTTCAGACGTGAAATCCGAACGCTGCCTGAAAGATTGGAAAAAGTAGTTGCTAGTGATGGACCATACTTCGATTAAATTAAAATTATCGTTATTTCTTAATCAACATTATTATGTTGACAAAAAACGGCGGGAACTTATTTGTACACCTATTATAATAATATAATTATAAAATTATTATTTAGAGTAATATAGTTATAAAATCATGTTACATTATTATATCAACGCAACATATACATAGTACCTACTACGCATGCTGTGTTCACATTGAGTAGGATACAATCTTATGTATGTTACAAGAATAATTTATGCTACTATAATTAAAATTTTGTATCCAGTTTTGTGAAACAAATAAAAATATGTCTCATTCACGCAGATCTTGGGTCGCCTACGATAACCGAGAAGACGACAGCAACAAAAAGTGTTTTTTTTTTAAACTGGAACACTCCTAGTCTCAGATGAAATGTTTAATGAATTACATGTATATCCTTCAAACGGTAGGAACAATACTACGCCATATTTCCTTATGAATAGTAACCGTATTTTCTAAAACTTGCCACAAACTGTTGCGCATTGTGCTGTGCTTGTCGCGTTCTACAAGACTCACCTAATAATGCAGATTAAATTCAAAACACAACAATAACCGTGTTGCGTTTTGGAAGCAATTAACAAAACAAACTTCAAACGTTGCATAAATATGAGAATTTATAATTACATTAAGCATCTCAAATGTATGGCGTTGATATGGGTAAAGGTAAAATTATGGTCAAAAGTTAGTTGATGTAACTGGGCCTAAGTCGCAGAATTTGTACGCACTTAATTTGCATGAAAACTGTTAATCCTTTCGAAACTTTGTTTGGTCAGGGTATAAGTTGCCTAGAATATTGGGAACGCCAAACTTGCCTGTGAAAACGTTATTAAAGTGTGTTATTACTTGAATGATCTCGTATGTGGAACGCAACGTGAATATATTTATTATGGTATTTGACTCCAAATTTTTATTGAGTTTATCAAAAGTTAGCCATATCACAAATCTAACATAAAATAAATTTTGTAAATCCATCATGATTAAACAAGTTAGATATGTTTCAAATCGTGTAGTGGGAGTAAAAGAAAAAGGGATGCAAAACGAAACCTGTGACGTCACTAGGCTAAACATGCATTACAGTGTGCGTATGTGAAAGAGACAGTAATATGTCCCCACTACACTCCCACCCTTCAATTCATCATCCGTTCAATACTGTTTTGGCAGAAATGTTTTATTATAAGAGTATTTGGTTTGTACGCGTGATACAAAAAAATATATCATAGTCAAATACCCTATTATTATACCTCATAAAAAAACGTTATGTGATAAAATTATAATCATCTATTACCTATATACATATACAGAATTGAAGTGTCTGTTTTTAAAGTTACATGATATCTGAACCCAAAATCCATTTCAAAATTTTATTGCGTCTGTCTGTCCTTTTGTTTGTTGCCTCTAATCTTGGGAACGGCTAGATTGGTTTTGACGGGACTTTCACAGACAGATAGGTAACTTTTACAAGTATATAATACTTTTATTTTGAAAACCAATTAGTGTTACGCGCAAAAATCTTACATATATGTGTGTATATATATATTCCATGTGTTTTTGTAATATTAATTAAGTCTCCGAGCTTTCATTGTTTTTATTTTCTTTTATTTTCATTTATCCATCTCCATCCATTTTATTCTCATTTATCCATCCCATGGTTGTGTGGCAGAAATTGTCTTAGAGCGATAAAAACCATTTCTGATTTGTGTTTTTTTTTATTGCAATTAATGGTGAGACGAGCATGCCGTTCGCCTGATGGTAAGCGATACGATCGGTCATGAACAGTAGCAAAACCAAACAACAACTTGAATTACGAAGCAATGCTTGGATTCCACTGCGCTCGCCATCCTGAGACATAAGATGTAAAGTCTCAATATGTCCAGTAGTTACTTTGGCTACAATGTCCTTCAATCCGAAACACAACAGTGCATTTAAACTGTTCTTTGGCGGAAGAAATAGACATTGCGGCGGTATCCACCCAGGCAGCCTATTACATATGAGATATCTACCATCAGTAACCACCAGTTTTGTATTGTCTCTACAAAATGTTACCCTTTATTTACTGTGTAAAATAAATAGTTAAATAATCCAAACCACTCGTCCTTTGGCCTGAAATTGCAGATTCAGATGTGTTAAAAATAATCGACTTATGCCTGAATATTCAAACGCCACTTAAGTATTGTTGCACTTAACTACTCACGTTCCGCTTAAATGTACTGACTAAGTGGACGTGGGTTGTTAAGTGTTACTTAATATTTCAATGGCGTTCGAGTATTCGGGCGTTATAAGATTATTTTGAAATACAAAAATATTCTCTATAAATAAAGTTCAGGCTTCTCATTGCGTGGCTCGTCTTTCATGCTATTAATATCGGCAACGTTTTGTCGGTTTTTATAAAATTTCACCGGTTTCGATGACTGTCACAACCGATGCTATTTGCAGCGATGGAACTAAAATGTTTTAGTCGAAATAAAATCTATTTTAATAGGTAACCAAAGTTGTTTTTAGGAGTGGGTTGCATTGGTAAATAAATGACTTATGTCCACTTCCAACTTGTAATATAATTTTGATATACATTTTACCCTTTTTCAATGATGTTTATTTTAGCTTTCAAAGCTTTTGTTCAACCCGTATAGGTACGAGTATACTAACCTGTAACCAGTAAATACAGGTTACGTGAGTTCTCAAATTAAACTGAAGTTCAGCTAAAACTATGGAACACTGCTCGCACCTCTGGGATGGATCCGCCCAGTACCTGCTCGATGCCTTGGATGGATTGCAGCGGCGGGCCATCCGCATTCTGAATGATGCAGACGTTACGAGCAACTAAGAGTCGCCACAACTGCTACAAACATTGTTTTTAGTAAATAAGATCAATCTCACTATGAAAATTATATGTTTTTTATTGTCGCCTGGCTATCGAAATTCCCACAATCTATCTACATTTTTGGTATCGTTATCAGTCCATATAAGTTCTACAGAAGGGCATGGGCCTGTGCTCCAATTAAAATTACTATTGAGAGAGGTTTCGGCCATACAATCTACCACACTGGCCTAATGCGGGTTGAAGGACTTTACATACCATAGTAATTCTTACAATTATCGCCATAGTATACAGGTTTTCTGTCCATGTTTTCCTTCACCATTATACCTGACTATCAATACACACTGACTCCGAAAAGTCATAGGTGTGCTCTGGGATTTGAAGCCACGGCCACCGTGTATTAGCATGCCAACAGGCCACCACGCAATTCTTCATGATTTTAGATTCATATCTGTTCTATTTTTAAAACATTTTCCCCTTAAGTTTTCCGCGGTAGAAAACGGAAACGGGCACTCTATTCATTTTAAGTATTTACTGCGAAAAATTCATTTATTTATATTTTACCTCGTAATAAAGTTAACCAACGGCAGATAATTAAAATGTGTCCGAATAACGTCCACCATTACGCGATTCATCAAACAACGTTAATACGCACATGAATACAGTTTTGTGAACAGAACGGCAAACAATTAAGAATAATGAATATGTTTACCATGTTGCGTTAATACGATTGCACAGGCGGGCATGCGTACTGCGTGTGGTGTTAGCATACCACTACTAGCGGTAATAAATTAACCATCGATATGTAGTATTAGAATAACATACATACATAAACCCACTCCCTTTTCGCAGAAAGGGTAGACAGAGGTGAGACAACTGCGTTTCGCCTGGAGTGTTCCGTCCTAATGTGATAGGGAGCGAGCCTATCGCCATATCGGGCATAATTCCCGACATCGGGCTGATAATGAATAGAAAAATCAAAATCACTATGCCCGACCCGGGACTCGAACGCGAGACCTCGGCATTGTAATCGTGCCGTTGTACAAATGCGCCACCAGAGCAGTCAAGGCATTATAAATAAATATAAAAAGAGAAATATTCATTAAATCTACCCATTTATTTTTGTTAGTATATATCTTCTGCATTTTACAGCCATATTGCTAAATGATTCATTCACACGGCTAATGATTTTTACGTCCAGCTGCTTGATTGACATCCACCCTTGTTGGAGTTCACCTTTTAAGGCCAGCGGACATTGGGACGGCTTCGCAAGGAACTTAATGTTTCACCAAAGGATATTCAAACTTATCCGGTGGGAATACGAAATAAATTCAAATGTTAAAACAATTTTATCACGGCATCGAGAATTGATTTTGATGCCACGGCATAAATATACAGATTGACAAAAATAATTAAATATAAAATCAAATATTGTAATTGTGGTAATTTTACAATTGTGGTTTTTATATGAAACCTACTTTATAATTGATATTTATTACTGTAATTTGAGTTTAACATTTGTTTGAGTTTAATTTATGTGTGGTTTATCATGTGTACTACAGGAACTGGCTTTTCTAGAGTCAACGAACTTCCATTGTGGGCTATTTAATATACCTCGTAATGTTAAAAGTATGTTGTGATATTTCGATTAATTACAATTTAAGATTCAGAGATCAGAAATTATTCTTACTGGTGGTAGGTCTCTTATGATATGTGAGAGGCCGCCTGGGTAGGTATCGCCGCAATGTCTATATCTTCTGCCAAACAACAGTGTAAAATCCCTGTTGTATTCCAGTTTGAAGGACATTGTAGCCAGAGTAACTACTGGACATATTGGGACTTAATATGTTAAATCTTAATATGTCAGGAAACCGAGCGCAGTGGAATGCCCAACATTGCTTTGTAATTCCAGGTGTTGTTTGATTTTGTTACTGTTTATGAGCGGTCGTATCGCTTACCATCAGGCGAACGGCATGGTTGTCTCGCCATTCATAGCATTAAAAAAAATAATTGTGCCTATAAATAGAACACTACGAGCCAAGCAACAAATTTCCCAGGAAAATTAAAGCGCCAATTTTAAAGGAGATAGAAGACACAATTAAATATAATCTCTGTAGAAAAGGTTATTAGAAAATTCGGTGTTGTATAAAAAGACTGCGGAATAAATAGCTCAATGCAAATTTAATTAATAAGACATAGTTAATATGTAAAGGTTACAAAAATGAAATAATTAACATTATCTGTGGATATAATCACTATAGATCGTGATATGTAAGTGAATTTTATTTTCTTTTTTCTTTGAAAGCCTCCCTGGCGCAGTTGGTTAAACGCCGCCTGTGAAACGAGAGGTCGCGGGTTCGAGCCCCGCACCGAAAGAAATGTTTGTGCGGCCCACAAATATTTCTTCCGGGTCTGGGTGTTTGTGAAACCGAAAAGTCTCTCGTAGTTCCTGATACCCACGACATAAGACTCGATCTAAGTGTGGGGTCAGGACTATGTATGTGACTGTTGGGTGTTATTATTTATTTATTTTATTTAAATGGTTATTGGTTTTTAGTCGAAAGTTTCGTTTATGTAAATGTGTGTTCGTTTATCGATGCGATGGTAATACTTGTTGATTTATAACACCCTTTCAAAACAAGAGGAATGTTTTTCAATGTTAGGTTGGTTGCAATTCTGGTGCCCAGGACGAAGCCTAAGGAGTAAGCCACTTTCAATGGTTGTCAGTTCCCGACATACTTGCTGTTCTTCAGCCAATCAAGGTCCATAGCAAATTATATTGTACACTCCTCCTATTATTCGTTCTGGGTTAAAGACAAGTTAGACATACTCGGTGCCGCTAAAATACGTGCCACTGTTGATCCTGGCATACAGGAGTTGCAGTGGCGGGTGTGAGGGCGGGACAGTCTGAAATTATTATGCAGCGGCTTACCAGCAAATACTTCACTGCGGTACTCTCTGGTACTATGGGTAGTACTAGTGATGACAGGGTGATGAGTGCCCTATATTTCTTCCTGTAACTACCCAACATAGAACCAATGTAGTTTACGGCGCAGATATCCCCATGTGCTTTTTTGTAAGGACGCCTATTGAACGTATTATGGGCGTATTTTAAAGATAAGAAACCACACGTTCTCACACCCTTCTCGAAGGTATTATTAGCAAAGGCACACTGTTGCCTTTGTGTGATAGAGACACGCCAAATTCTTAATTTTAGAAGGCGGTTGCAAAACACTAACGAAAAATATTTGGTTACACTATTATTTCAAAGATTTTCCGTTGTGCAGATACAGGTATGGTACCTGTGCATTCGAAATAATCATGATATAAGTATAGATTTGCCAAGCATGCCGACCTGTGTCTGAATTTTTAATAAACTAAGTGTCTGATATTTAACAATAGTGTCTAATGGTTTGGACGATCGATACTGCATTTTGCACATCAAATGCATGCACATTCAGCTGGCTAACGGCTGCTGGTCACGCAACCTTCTGTTCATCCACTTTTTTTTTGTTTGCGCTGCGAATTTTGACGCTATGAGTTACAATGTGTTTGCATAAATTATGTCGCTTGTCGTGTGTCAACTGAAAAAGGTAATGAATAGTATGAAAATATAAGCATTTTGCTATACTTATTATTTGGTACTTATCATCGCGTGACTGGGCGAGCGCGTGGGTGTGCGTAATTGATCATTCATACAAAAAATATGTTTGCAAATGCGATTTTTATGTCTGAGATATATCTAAACGCGCTGTTTCGCTTTTTCCATTTCAATTCCATCGGAGTGGACTTATTCGATTATGTAAAGTTTTATTTAATTTAAACAAATGCAAAAATATTAATTTTTACTATGCTTTGCGAAAGCAGATTACTTAAGCTATAATTATGAAGGAAAGGTACAAAAGATTGTGTATAAATTATTTTCGAAACATTAAAATAGTTATGCGTATTGCTATACATCTAGAGATGTACGTTAACAATAATGTCTTAGTAAATCTCAATTGTAAATTGCAATCATTTTAAACGGCATATTGAAAAAAATACAAAACTGTATGAGCCAACAATCATAAATTTTATTTCAGTTTTTACTAAACATTAACGGCCTTATTCAGACAGTTTTAAAACCTTTTTAACTTATCGAATCTTTTGTCTTCTTCGCTCAAATGGAATTCCAAAGTCGTTCGAAAGGGACAAAATATTCGATATCTGCAATAAGTTTTTAAAATGTCTTTGAATAAGGCCGTAAGACATTAACGAAAGATTTGTGTTATTCAAATCACGCTATGCTTTGCATTAGAAACACGCAAACCAAACAAGTGCTAAAAACTAGTTCCTTATTTAAGTAGTAGTTGCATTCCTTTGAGGCAAACAACATAATTTTTAGGTTATAGGCCGATGTTAGTTGGCACTTTTAAAGTTCCACTTTTAAAAATTATGTAAAAGCTGTTTTTTATCTATATACTAATACATAAAGCTGAAGAGTTTGATTGTTTGTTTGTTACCTCTTATCTCAGGAAGTACCGGTTCGAATTGAAAAGTTATTTCTGTGTTAGATAGGTAACTTATCGAGAAATGCTATAGGCCATATCACCACGCTATGACCTATAGGAGGGAAGCAGTAGTGGAAAATCTAGCAAATACGATGAAATTTCATTAGTTTTCGTGGTCCGATTGGTCTCAATATCGATGTTTGAGGGATCCTTGGCTTCAATATTCTAAGTTGATAATCGGAATTGAACATTTTGGCCGCCATTTTGAATAGTGTATCTGCATTCGGGCGGAGCCGGGCCGGACCGTTAGTCTTTTATATAAAAATATGATGCAAACATCGATATAACAACATCTAGTGGCCTTTGAAAATAATAAGTTGTGACACAAATGTAATAAAGTTACTGATTATTTTAGGCTGTATTCGTGTATATTCGAACAAACGTGAAAAATTCATTAATAATGTTGAATATTTATTGCTTCGGTATATTTAATTATAACTGTCAGTGCACATTTCTTATTTATAAATATTAAATAGAAATTATAATAAAATAAAGGCGTACACTTAGCTTTATTATTCAATAGCCCATCTGTCGATCCAGCAGATTTTTAATATCGTGCCGATTGCAATCCGTTTCGTCTGGCTGGTTGCCTATTAAACCAAGTTATGTTTACATATAGTATGAAATTAATAAAACCTTTTCAAGCTTCTGGCGGGTATGCACAACAGCTCTGTACGAGGGTCATTAATACCTTGTTAATACCCGAGACTAACCTAGATATACCATTGCTAATGTCAGGCAGTTTTTATTCTTCAGTATTACCAACATTCAAAACATATGGATAAAATTTCCATGAAACGACTTGACGATTCAGTGTTTATTTAGGACTGTTTACGCATAATAAAAAGGATATTTTGCTTCAAAACATAACACTGGATTCATCCCTACACACTAAAGTTGAAAACAATGTCAATTATCAGCCGAGTGAAAGACGAGAACAGAAATTGTGAATGCGTGAAATGGAAATTTTACGCTATTTCAGTTTTCACCCACTGAAACTTAGGAATGCATTCTGTTATTGGTATACATCTGTATCAGACCATATACGTCCCACTGCAGGGCACGGGCCTACTCTACAATCGAGGGTACGATTGAGAGTGGTTAGGCCATATATTCCACCACGCTGGCCTAGTGCGGGTTGGCGGACTTACATACCAAAGATTTTTTTATAAATCGCTATGGTGTGCAGGTTTCCTCACGATGTTTTCCTTCACCGTTTTTAGTGTGTGGTGATTGACTATCAGTACACACATGACTCCGAAAAGTCAAACGTGTGCCCTGGGATTTAAACCCGTGACCACCGTGAATATGTTGGCAGCCGCATCCGGTCCGTTTACCAACAGGCCACCACGCACTATTGGTATACTTAGGTTGGGTGAAACAATCAAGCAGAATAGGCCTCACACTGCAGACAAGTCACTGTTTCACAAGTCGACGAAAACTATGCATAAATTGAACGATGTATGTTTGGAATTACTTTCCCATCATCCATATTCGACAGATCTGGCCCCGTTTGATCTTTATCTGATCACAAGTTCAAAACAGAAGCTTCATGGAATGATTTTTGTCTGTAATTATTAGGATTCTGTGTAACTGACGCGTTATTGAGGCCAAAGATAAATCGTTTTGTCTGAAAGGCATCAAAAGCTTTGGGAAACTTTGAAATCATTGTATTGCTAAGGAATGTGATTATGTTGAATAATAAAATATATTTTTATGCCGTACTCAGAGATATATTTTAATGACATTTAAATCATGGCTTAGTGAAGATTTTAGGAAGCGAATCATTATTATGGAACAATTGACATTGAACATCTCTGAGTGCAGCTAGTTCGGGACTTAATGACCTCGATATATATAAATAACATAAATAACTGAATGAAAACGTTAGTTGACGGCTAGTTTGATACGTGAATATACAAACCGACATTAATTAGATTTTTTAACATTTTGTTAAAAAGTATCCTTCATACTTCGTTAATGTTTCAAAACTCCAAGTACAATTAATACATTTTAGTTTTTAATAAATTCGGGCTTGCGACTCCTTTGAGTATATTTCGCTATTCCTAGTCTCGAAATACCATCCACGCGCACTTGAAAAGTTCTCCCTGTGCATCCCTGTGCAATCATTCAAGTATCCAACGTAAGTGGTAGTTATTTTATTTACTAGTACACATATATAAATACATAGAACTAGTAATGGCAATTATTGCCATTTTAAATTAATCTCCACTTTAACGTGACTTTTATCTCGAAAAGAATCATAACTTCTTACGTGTGTACTTAAGTACACAGGTTTTTCGAAGGTTTTACGAACATTATACTCTTTTTGTAAATAAACCTTATACCAAGACACTATGAATAAAAAAACGTGACAGATTGTACGAGTGGGCCAAAGTCACCGCAATTAACTAGATCGAGTAACTTGTCACAACTTTTTTGGTAAAATTTATAACACTGATCCTGACTGATACAAATATATTATTTGAGTTTGTCAATAATTGACATTTGAAATCGGCAGTCAATATTATTTATTGAGCGTAGGAGCCAAGAAGCTTATACCCAAATGGAGATTGCATTCCGTATAAAACACTGAAGCACAAAAATTTGACCTTGAATGCAGTCGCTGTTGCCTGCTATCCTTCTCTTTCGAGTGACAATGAATGAACAAAAATTCATTTTCATTCATTGTCACTCGAAAGAAAAGGATAGCAGGCAACAGCAACGTCATCCAAGGTCAAATTTTTGTGCTTCACTTTTATATACGGAATGCAATCTCCATTTGGGTATAAGCTTCTTGGTAGGAGCGGTATTTGCTTGGATGGCATTCTGAATCCCGAGGGGTTGCGGTATTTAATTGACCCCGCATGGTCAGTAACACTTGTCAAGTGAAATATAAACTTATTTCACACTAGGAAATAAGTTTATATTTCAATTACTAAATACTTTTTAAGACTAGCTCACATCAGCAAGAAAATTTTCAATTTCGCATAACTTTTTTTTTATTGCCATGAATAGCGAGACGAGCATGACGTTCGCCTGATGGTAAGCGATACGACCGCTCACGAAAGTAGCAAAACCAAACAACACCTTGAATGACAAAGCAATGCTTCGCATTCCACTGCGCTCGCCATCCTGAGACATAAGATATTAAGTCTCAATATGTTTAGCAGTTACTCTGGCTAAAATGCCCTTCAATCCGAAACACAGCAGTGCATTTAGACTGCTGTTTGACGGGCGAAATAGACACTGCGGTGGTACCCACCCAGATGGCCTCTCACATATGAGAGACCAGTGAGCTTATTTATAATGTCACTGCAGTCGTGAGATATTGAGACTTAACATTTTATGTCTCAGAATGGCGAGCGCAGTGGCATCCCAAGCATTGTTTTGTAATTTAAGGTGTTGTTTGGTTTTACTACTGTGTATGAGCTGTCGTATCGCTTACCATCAGATGATCGGCATGCTCGTCTCTCTATTCTTTGCAATATAATATGGCATAGAACCTTTTTCGATAAATAGGCTCGAAGCATAAAAATAAATCGAATTCGAACAAGTAGTTCCTGAGAGTAACAAACAAACATATAATTATAATGTTTTATGAATAGAGTACACAAGTATTTATAGTTGTTCAATTTGAATATTTAAGTACGTAAAACAGGTGTGTAAGTTGTAAGTTTGTTATAATTACTTTTAACCTAACACTTTGTTGTTTTGTTTGCCTCAATCGTAAAGATAAATAGATAATTTAAATGTAAAGTGGAAAATATGTATATGTTAAGTTCAGTAACAAACATTAGACTAAAGTGAACTATGGCAGTAGGACAGTTTAAGCTACACTAATATATAAAGCTATTTAGTTTGTCTGTTTGTCTTTGAGTTTGTTTATTACCACTCATCTCAGGAACTAATGGCTCGAATTAAAAAATACATATATTTTGTATAACTCATTGGCTATAGACTATTAAAATTCCGTTCTGACCAATAGCACTAGAGTAGTGTTGAAAAATGTTGCAAAAACGGGTAAATATTTTTCCTTTTGAAAGCTTCCGTTGAGTCCGCTGTGAAAACGGCTGAAGTTAGACAACAATCACGTATCACGGGATTATTCCTCTTGAAGAGGTCTAAAAAGTCCGGGTTAGCATATTATGTCTGGCTTATTAGGTTGCTCACCATTGCATTTTTAATGGTAATCAAATTTGTTTTAAAATAATTCATTATTTGCGTTTAATCAGTTTAAAAGTTTATATCTATTTGTTGTTATTCATTTCAAGTATTTCATCATGAATAAACATACAGTATATATATAAACTCAAGTCTTTTTTCCAGAAGAGGTAGGCAGAGGTGCCAGGATACCCACATTTCGCCTTGTATTTACCGAGGCATTCTTGAATTGAAGAAAGTTTTACTTACACAATTTGGTTTCAATGGATATTTTATAAGTTTTAAAATATTCCCGAGGAAGAATAATAACGAATTACCGCATACACAATACGAGTATGCGGAATGAATAAGACTGGTCAGGATGGGATGTAACGAGACGGGATGGGAAAAGTATTATAGAGGATGGCAGTCACGTTACAATTAAATATAAAACAGTAGTCAATAAGTACCAGCACTCGGGCGGAGGCGGGCCGCATTGCTAGTTGATACATTCACACCAATATTAACACCTGCAGCGCCAAACGCATAATCTAAAGTGTTACCACCACCTACTATCGCCACCTACATATGAACGAGCTCGTTACCGTCCTTTGTCTCAGCACTCGTATATTGTTTTTTGAAATCTAAAAATTGTGTTAATGTAGATTGCCAGACCTGGGAATCCAAGCCAGAGTCTCATAGTTCATACATTCTGCTAGTTCTTGTAGTAATCCAAAATAAACAAAAACATAGTTCTTCTCGTCATATTTATGCAGTTTCAACAACAAAACATAAAGTAACTATAAGTCAACAGTTTGTAGTGGACTGGCTGCCATACTGCCGCAAAACGTGCTATGGCCGCCCCTTTTAAATAATTCAACTACGTTTCCCGTTTGTGTCAATTGCCAATATGTTTTAGAAATGGCCTGATCAGTTGTTTAGGTAATTAATTAGTTAGTGAAGGCAGATTAACCCGGTTCACAATGGTTAGAGATTGATGGATTTGAAGCTCATTACAAGTCAGCTGTTTAAATTCTTTCACAAGCTATGATTGTAATTTGCCTATTTTGATACTTCCCTCTCCGTTCCGTCCTTTCACCTCATATCCCATTCTTTTCATCTCATGCCTTTACGTTCCGTCCTATCCCATCAAATTAAATCTGTCAGTTATCCCATTCCTATGCTGTCTTTCCCGTTCTATTTTATCCCATCTCTCCATTTTTTATTTTTAATATTAAAAACTTTAGCGATGTTGTTTATAGGTGAACCCCCATAAGGCTGTTTTTCCAAAATTATTGCATGAAAATATATTTCGTTTGTGATAAAGAGTATATTCGATTTTTAATGTACCATTTCAGACCCTATAGGAAAATAATAGCATAGGTACGGCACTCTGGGATAATGTACCTTTCTAGCAGTTAAATATTTTTTTAAATCAGATCATTGGTTTTGGGACTTTACCGGTTTTAATTTTCATACAAGATTTCATCCCGTATTTCACCTCCTTAATGATGTACATATTTCCAAACTTGTTGATCGCCATTAACTTAGCGGTTTCAATTTTTCAATCCTTATTTCAACCCTTTTAGAAAATTGTATAGCCTATGCCACTCAGGAATGTTATAATGAATTTTCAAAATCAGATCAATAGTTCCAGGCATTAGCAGCTACATCGAAAACAACGTTTCCGTTTTATTATATAGATTAATCAATCCAGCAAGCAGTGAGATCATATTTCAAAATGTGCGCAATTAATTACGTGCGGCTTGGTTAGCGCACCCGAATTTTCAATATCTTATGACATGAGTGATGAGAGCATGCAGTCTAATTGAAGTTAGAATTCAAGGAATTATATTCCAAGTAGTATATATGTATAATCGAGAGTTCGATTGACAGGGGTTAGGCCGTATAGTTCACTACGCTGGCCTAGCGCGGGTTAGCGGATTTTACATACGATAGAAATTCTTCCGAATTGTAATGGAGGTTTCCTTACGATCTTTTCCTTCACTGATGTATGGTGATTGACTGTCAAAACATGACTCCAAAAAGTCAGAGGTGTGTTCTGGGATTTGAACTCGCAAGCACCGTAAACATGTTGGCTTCTGTGTCTGTTACCAACAGGCCACCACGTACTGGATATTTATAAGTCATGTTTATCTATCGAGGTGTTAGCTGATAAAGTTTATTGTTTGTATAATGTTAATACACGGGGCACGTGGCCAGCTAGCATTTTTAATTAAATAGATAATAGGAACGGGAATTCAGGTATTAGATAATTGACATGATTCTCCGAGTTTGGCATGTTGACTGATTAAGAGCTCGCAGAATTTATAGTGAATAGTACTAATGCATGTAGGTATTCTGACTATAGTAATTTAGCTACTCGTAGCTAGAAAGCTTTGCCTGATGCAAAGCTTTCAATTGAACTTGTGATAGAACGTGCTAGGATATATTTAATTTGTATGTATCAGTCTATATACGCCCTGTACTACATACTGCAGAGTACGAACCATGTAGTCTGTGATATAGTACATACTATATAATATACATATTGGTAAACATTTCAATGACACTATTCGTTTCTTTAAGCCTTGAGCACATGAAGGGTTTGATAAAATAAAATGTAGAATATTTTAGTATCTAAGAAAGTCCTAATGGCGAACTAACGGCATTACGTATTTACATAGAGAAGTATAGAATGAGTGGACTATATGGCCCAACCCCTCTCAATCGTACTTTCGGTTGTAGAGGAGGCCCGTGTCCTGCTGTGGGACGTATGTGAGTTGATACATATGCAGGCAGAGAGAATGGGTGTAAGAAACGGCAGTATGTATGTATAAACTAAAAGAATAATAATAACAAAAAGGTATGTTATAGATTTTAATACATCTTTAAGCTAGTTGTTAAAATCTCAAGCGATATTACATTCTTTGTTTCGCAATACATCGAAAATATTTGATAAAAGTTTCGCGCACCAAAACGTTTTATCGAATTTATCGCGGTAATGTTAAAATCTAATTTCAGCAATTCGTTCAACTTTTTTTCTAAGATTTTTACTTGTTAAATATTGCTCGCTTTCTAACAGTAAATAAATAACACCCAACAGTCATCTACATAGTCCTAACCAGACACTAAGATCGAGTGTCTTGTGTCGTGGGTATCAGGAACTACGAGAGACTTTTCGTTCTCACAAACACCCAGACCCGAAAGAAATATTTGTGGGCCGCACGAACATTTCTCTCGTTTCGCGGATCGAACCCGCGGCCTCTCGTTTGACAGGCGGCGTGTAACAAACTGCGGGACGTAGTCTGTCGAAAGTGCCATTAATTTGCCAACATTCTCATAAAGGTATATGTTAAACAATATGGCCAGCCTCCGTGACGCAGTTGGTTAGACGCCGGCTGTGAAACAAAAGGCCGCTGGTTTGACGCCCGCATTATACATTTACAGGCCCTAGTCTGAAAATCCGAAACGAAGTTCGAATCTTCGAACGATCGAAGTTTATGACGATACGAATGTACCTACTCTGTAAATGTTCGGATTCGTATAACGTAGATCGTAACCATAAGGTTACGACCATAAGTCTATAATTACCATAAGTCTATATACGAGTAGGTACATTCGTATCGTCATAAACTTCGATCGTCCGAAGATTCGAACTTCATTTCGAATTTTCAGGGTAGGGTCCCAGGTATTTATTTCGGGTCTGGGTGATATTCGAAAATTCTCTCGTATTATCTGATACCCACGATACAAGACTCGATCTTTATGTGGGGTCATGACTATGTATGTGACTGTTGAGTGTATTTATATATTTGTCTATACCATATAGATTTATATTAGCGTGACAGAGTCTTGGCCTCGGTGTCTCAACATTCCCCATTTAATTGACGTACATTTTGCAATGAGTAATTGACAGGCGACTTCGGGGAATGTCCGATGTCTATCGCGTCTGGGATCTAAACACACTAATTAGTCTTAATAAAGACTTCATTAAGACTTAATATTTTTAATTCATACAAATTTACTACAATGCAATCATTGAAATTAAACTAGTATTTACGGATTTTATCGCGGATTTGGTTTCATTTTTACGCTTTTTAACTCTCGACGTTTCGATTACTTTACAGCTTTCGTGGTCTCGGAGCGGACTGAGATATTAGTCATCCGCTCAAAATCTATAAATAATAGTTTTATTTCAATGTAACAATCGTCTAAATCTAAAAAACCATTTTACAATTTAATCACTTAGCAATTTAAATGTTATAAGCGTTAGTTCAGGAATATTGTCAGAAATCAATGTAAAAATAATTTTAATGGATTAATTTGAAAACCGTTCTGTTTTGAACAATATAAGGAAAAAAAAACATTATAGTATATTTATTTCAAACAGCAGTGAATGCACTGTTGTGTTTCGGATTGAAGGACATTGTAGCCAGAGTGACTACTCGACATGTTGAGACTAAACATCTTATGTCTCAGGATAGCGAGCGCAGTCGAATCCCAAGCATTGTTTTGAAATTCAAGATGTTTGGTTTGGCACTGCTCATGGGCGGTTGTATCGCTTACCATCAAGCGAAAAATTCGATGCAATAAAAAAGCTTCAGACCGCTTTCATACATCCCTAGCCACTCAGCAAAGAATTTGGCTGGAAAGTGTTAATGCATCCCCCGTATAGCCCTGACATTCTACCTTAAAATTGCCACTTACTGTATATTCAGAATTCTTCAGGCAGCGTTAGGTTAGCATCAAGAGAGAACTATCAAAATGACTTGTCCCATTATTGAAGTCTAAAAATTTCGATAACAACGCGATCGTGGCATTACCTATAGATGACAGAAGATCATTGAACAAAATGCGACTTACATAATATATACTCGTACTGTCTTAAGATGGAAATGAAAATGTAAATACATTGGAAAAATGGCTTGAGATTATGAAATTTCAAGACATTTGATATGAATAAAATGCGATGAAACTTATTCCCAACCTGATGAAAATAAAGTCTTCCTTTTAATGATAGAATACAAACATCGGGTCAAGATAGTGACGAAAATCGTTGGTCATGACTTAAAATTACAGCGTGGCAGTTGCAACGTTCACACAAAACTTGTTTATAGAATTACTGTTGGTATGTGCGCACACGATGTGTTGTATTGTCGAACTAACATAATTCTAGTAGTCGGGACTTCTGAAGTAGTTTATACCAACTATACATACCATTAGCGCATTACAAGAACTACTGTCAACGTTATTTAAGCGACTTGTAAATTTCGATTAGTAGACAAACTTAAATACCCTTAGGAAAGAGAAGTCGATAAAGAAAAAAATTGCAATCGGATGACAATTTTTTTGAATTTTCTACTTCGTTGTCTTGTAAGAGTTCTAAGGCCGTTTTTAATATAACTAAAATAGTTCTATGAGTGCTACGTTTTGTAAATGGTTATAATAGCTAAGAGTTTGAAGAACTTGAGACCTAATTTGGTAACATGAAGTCATCTGTTTAGATTATTAATTTAAAGTTGAAAATTTAATTCACAATTCACTGACGGATTTTTTTACTTTACACCAGCATTTATACAATTTCCATTAAATTACCAATCTGATTATTTTTATCCAAAAGTACAACTAATGAAAATTTAGTAACAGATACTAAAGTTCTAAAGCTTTTAGAACAAAAAAAAAAGGTGATCAGAACGAAAATGCTCAAAAAAAGAGCAAGGAAAACATTGTGAGTAAAAGTAGAGAGTTGGGAGCTCAGAATAAAAATTCAAAGGATAATAAATGGAAGGATAGAGGATGTAAATATATCGAATGGCTCATTGTAGTCGAGAAATAGTTATTGCAACAGTACCCTTTCTGTAGCGTATGCTTGTTAGCCTTCACGCAGTTAGCTTCAGTTAGTCATTACTAAAATCTTATGATTTGGTCGTTAGCTCTTTTTATAGATTTTATCGGAAGAAAATGTAATCAACAACTCCGAATTCAATTCATGTAAACATTTTGGCATATCCTGTTAGTTTACATTCCAAATGCTTAATAAAATAAAACGGAAATAAAACCAGATGTTATAGAGTATATTAATATGCCAAGGCTCTGCTAGAGTACTATGTTTTCTGTTGTACTTTAGCAGTGCCTTGTCTTATTAACAAGAAATTGTAACTCTCAAAATATTCCTTTTCAAGTTTATAACAATATTATTTTTAAATAATTTATATTGTTATGAAAACTTTTAAATAATTAATATTGTTATTAAATAATGCTCAATACTTTAAAAACTATTTCTACTATTCCTACAAATAAAAAATAAGTTACATAATTTGCCAGCTTTGTCTGAATTTGGCAGCGCTAATATACAAATACACCCAACAGCGACATACATTGGCCTGACCCTACACTAAAATCGGGGTTTTCAGTTATTTCATAAAGGAATCTCTAAACCGATTGCAGAGATTGAGAAATAATGTTATTCCAGATTAGTCCATGAAAATAGTTGATGCGTTATTTACGCTCCTACAGGGTAATGAAAATCGAAAATAACTATTAATATTTTTACGTAAGCGTTGATATGGTGGCAATAAAAGCAGGATTGAAAATGCGGTGACAGTGTAAAGACTTAAGAATAGACACGCGCACATAATGTATACCACTGTAATTATAATTGCTCACCCATACGAAGAGAAGTAAACGCGGACAGCGTATTACAATAGCGGTGATAACAATGGATGATAATGACGTTGATGACTTGGTAATCCAGAACAGTCTGCGGAATACCCGGGTCCACACTATTTTACGGCAACTATATCGTGTTTGGCCTGTCTGGTCATATTTACATGAATATACAGTGTCGTTTTGGAGCTGATTTTCATTAATATAACCACGGATTTAAAAACTAAGAACAGGCCTTTCAGTACTTTAGTGTTTCAAAAAGATGACCTTGAAAATCGCGCTTAAATAAATATTAAATTAACTTTATTTAATGGATTTCGTCTAAACGGTGATAAAAAATATTGTCTTCATTTTGTTAAACTTTCTGTCATAATATCAGCAGGCATTTTCAAATGTGTTGCGAGCGACGACTAATTTCAGTATCGCTCCACTAGAGATGAGCTGGGGCGCGCACACCACTTACGTCGAAACACTTCACGCGCTTTTCTCCTTGTCCATTTATTTATGTCAATGAATATACCTTTATTTATGTGATATTTGTAATAAAGGCATGACATTTCACGGAAAATATAACAGCGTTTATCAGTTTTACGTTTAATTTGATTATGAAATAAAAAATAATTTTAACTCATATTTTATTTCTACATTGTTTTACAATAAAATAAACAAACATAAATGTGAGTTGAATGAAATGAATACGTGCATTTGAAGCGCAACTTCTGTTACGTTCTCAGAATTTGCCAACGAATATTTATGTTCGAAATAAACAGTAATAAAAAAAGTATTAATATCGCGCTATGATCTCTTGCCATGTGGCGAAATTTGGGACTACAATTAATAAATTAAAAAATATTTTTTTTTTTTTTTCATATATATTTTCGTAATATAAGCAAAAAGTATTTATACTCGTAATCTACTAGTATTAACATTTCCAATTTAATTAAATGTGAATGGAGAAAACTACTATTATTATTTGATACCAACCCTTTAGGCGGCAGCAGATCGTAGACGACCTATACTATGACCTATGCAGTGACTGCTAATGTTTACTATCATAGCCGAAGACAGAGTATCCAATAGACTGCTGAATAGTTGCATTCACAGAATAACGACATAGAATGTATTTTTGCAATCTATTTGTTTCTTTTTTTTACTGCAATGAATGGCGAGACGAGCATGCCGGTCGTCTGATGGTAAGCGATACAAACACTCATGAACAGTAGCAAAACCAAGCAACATCATGAATACAAAGCAATGCTTGTCATTTCACTGCGCTCGCCATTCTAAGACATAAGATGTTAAGTCTCAATATGTCCAGAAGTTATTCCGGCTGCATTGTCCTTCAAACCGGAATACAACAGTGTATTTATACTGCTGTATGCCGGGAGAAATAGACTTTGCAGTGGTACATTGTACCCAGGTGGCTTCTCACATATGAGATACCTACCGCCAGGTATCTATGAACTGTCGCCGGCCTAACGTAGTACGGATGTTGTAATATACTTAATCAGATCTATCATTGATTTAAAATCTAAGGATAGGCCTTTCAGTACATTTGGAGTTTCAAATGATGACCGTGAAAATGAATATTAAATTAGCTTAATTTAATAGATTTCGTCTAAACGTTGATATCCGAAGGATGGCTGGTAGCGGTTGGAGACGTTGGGCTGAAGATCGAGCCCAGTGGCGTGCCATAGGAGAGGCCTATGTCCAGCAGTGGACGCGAATAGGCTGATGATGATGATGATTATGATGATGATGAAACGTTGATAAAAAATATTCTTCATTTTTATTAAACATTTTGTCATAATACAAGCAAGAATTTCCAAAATCGTAAAAAAAAATATTTTTTAATGTATTTCTCAGAATCATTTACAAAATAAAAACAGTACAATTAAATACATTGCCCCACAAAACTGCTGCTGCAATTTGCCCCTGGGATCCCCGTGAATCTATTAACTAACAGTACAGAATAAGTTTAAAAGTACAAAAATTAAAGATTTTCCATCATTACTTTGCAAATATACTTTTTTATTTGAAGGCGATGATCCCAGAGTTACTCAACCCTTTTTTTTTAAATATAATTCTGCTTGGGTGGTAAATCCATAGTTTTTGCTAATATAATAATTTAAAGCTATGTTTACCTTCCAAATAATACGACGATAGGAAAAATAACAAAAAAAAAATACAATTTTTTTTAGTTGCATTGTGTCTGAAGTCACTAAAACTACTACCCGGCTTAGTTTTCGGTAGCAGTGATATACCCTGTATATGTGTCAATGAGATCTATATATATTATGAACTGGTTATAACACATTGAATCAATTCATATTCCCACTGTACTAACATAATATGACAATAGTGTTCACAGTGATTACGCCATTACAATGAAAGGATAAACTCATATTATTATTCTGCAGATTATATTGAACTCGTGGCACGGCCTAGCTTCGTCTGGGTGTAGATATTTTTCGACTCCACATCACAAAGATTAATGTTATTTTTCGTACAAACATTTATATACCTGAACTCGACGTTACTATTTCAAACAATAACTCAGATATCAATATTGAGATCAATCGCTCCAACAACTTAAAGTTCAAAATGGCGGCCAAAATGTTAAATTCCTATTATGAATTGTGTTAGTTTGTATAAAAGGTCCCTCAATAACAATTTTGAAAACGATCGGATCAATAACTAAAAACGTTAAAAATTGCGGCAACATACTTAATTCTCATTATGAACTTGGGTTTTGCGAGTATATAAAACTAACAAAATATTTATGGTTTCATTTTTTTTTTTCAAAAAAATACAATAATACCTAGATGTTTGTTTCTTTGTCCGTTGCATCCGGGCAAAGCCAGGCCAGCCCTTAGTTATGCATGCGTTCATTTCGGATTTTTCTTCTGTGTTGTTTTCATCTTTTTTTCCAAATAACCAACAACCAATTTTACATCAGTGTATAGCGAAATATTATTTTATCGGAACGTCGGTTCCCGGATGAATATTTTTGTTTGATTTCCAAGTAGGACCATCATTTTCCTGAATGTACTGAACTGAGATTCAGAAATGAAAAGATATTTACTGAGGCCTTATCTTTACTCAAAGCGGGTAGTGCTTATCGGCCATACATCTGAGCAAGGTAACTTACGGATATACAAATACAGGGAAATACAAGCATTCAGTTATTTTTCTGATAAATAAAATACTTATTGCATTTCTTTTGAGCTTATATATAAAAAAGGAGTAACAAGGCCAAGTTATTAAGTATTCATTCCGTTTTGTCCTTGTATAATAATCTTAGGAACTTCTAGTTCGTAATAAATATTTTATTTTGGTGTATTATTTTGATGTTGGATAACGCATTCATCAGTGAAGGTTATATAAGGCTATAAAGTGTGAATTTTTCAAGTTGGTGTGGATGGCTAAATCTGATACTATGAAATCGTCAAAGGTGGAGCCCGATTTCACACATTTGGATTTTTTTATAAATCGATATTCTAACCGAGGAATCGGAGTTTTATTATTACACATTCGATAATGTTGCTAACAAGGCTGGGTTTACAGATTGGGTTAGTGGTTGGTGGTAGCTCTCTTATAGAAGAGAGGCCGCGCCGCCTGGATGGGAACTATCGCAATGTCTATTCCTCCCGCCAAACAGCAGCTTAAGTGTAGGTACTGTTGTGTTTCGGATTGAAGGAAATTGTAGCCAGAGAACTTATGGACGTATTGAGACTATATTTTATATCTCAGGATGGCGAGCACGGTGGAATGCGAAGCATTGGTTTGTAATTTAAGGTGTTGTTTGGTTTTGCTACTTTCGTGAGCGGTCGTATCGCTTACCATCAGGCGAACGGCATGCTCGTTTCGCTTTTCATTGCAATAAAAAAAAAAACATGGCGTGTTGCGTCAGCGTTGCGTCGAAGCAGCTCTGTCGCTGCGTCGTTTTACATATACCATAGTGACGAAGTGAGACGTAGCGGAAAGTTCATTGCGTTATTTTTGTAACACCATAAAGCTGAAAACAAACTTTCGTACGTATGTCTTACGCATAGTGTTAAGAAGCGGCCATAGATACTAGAGGCGGCTAACAGGCCAATCAGGACATTGGAACATAGTGTCATCATCATCATCATCATATCAGCCACAGGAAGTCCACTGCTAAACATAGGCCTCCCCCAAGGATCTCCACATCGACCTGTTGGAAGCGGCCTGCATCCAGCGACTTCCTGCAACCTTAGTCAGATCGTCCGTCCACCTTGTAGGCGGGCGTCCGACACTTCGCTTGCCTGTACGTGGCCTCCACTCAAGAACCTTTCGGTCCCAACGGCCATCGGTTCTACGAGCTATGTGCCCGGCCCACTGCCACTTCTACTTGCTAATCCTATGGGCTATAACATAGTGTGCACATAAAAAAGAATCCATCATTGAGATCGGTCTATGACACCTTTTTCTAGTAGGTATTTATGGTCGCTTCTTTACTCTATGCGTAAGACGTAATACAATAGTTTGTTTTCAGCTTTAGGCTTTAGGGTTCACGTGCTTTTTATGTGTAAAAAATTGCATTTCGTACTCATTGTAACGTTGCAGCTGCTTTGTACCCACACCCAGTCGTCAGTGAAGCCGCGTGTTATACAATGCGCTAACATCGATGTGTTTCGTCGATAAAACGCGCCGTGTGGAACCATCTTTTGGTTCAAATTAAAACATTTCGGTATTGTCGGGCACTGTTTTTAAACTTGCATAAATCCTAAATAAGCGACTAAAAATACGTACTTACTTAATTTTTTATCAGAAATTTGATCGAAATCAAGTAGCTGAAAATGAAATATACATAAATAGATCACATGATTTATTCATAATCGTTTACTTTGAGCTACACAGTTTATCCATTATGTACAAATACTTAATAGCTATAAATATTTTATAACAATAAGCAACAATATCAACTGCGCACCTTATTACATTAAAATAATACACATTATTATACATAATTATATTTAAAACGACACATTCATGTAAAGTCTGCAGTTTTTATAACGTCTGCGAACTTACAGAATAATTTAATAAATTACTAAATAGACAGACCAGGCTGTATGTACTTGATTTCCTTAGCTATTCTATTGAGTTAATGATGTTAGGACAAAGAACATGGACGACAATGAAAATTTGTCCAATTGTAAAAAAAAAAACAAAGATTTTTTACTAATAGTTGTTTCTTTTCTCCGTGTATTTGAAAATGTCAAGCAAGTAACAACTATCGAATAATTTTCTTTGTTTTTTTTTTCATCCAATGTTTTTATCTTGCCTCTTTTAATTTGACAATTTTTCTTCCTCGCTCAAACTAAATTCAAAAGTCGTTCGAAAGGGATAAAAAATTCTATAGCTAAAATAGGTTTTATAACTTTATAATTTAGAGTATTTTTAATATAGAGGGAGCGCTGTCATACATTTGCCTCTTCAAAAACGTGGATATTTTCTTGTTCTTAATGTTGGTAATTATTATATTAATGTTCCTATATAAGTGAAAATTGAAATAATTATTTAACAACAAATTGCTATAAATTCCTTTAATAGCCTAAAGTATTTTAAATTAAGAACCTTTTGAAACGTGTTTGAGGGGAATTAAATCACCTTTAACTATTTATTTTTATTCAATTCCAAGTTATTTGTACATGTTGATAACTTGTCAAACATCAGCCAATAGGCGAACAGAAAAAGGTGGCCCGCGGCATCACTATTTTTATCTACGTTTTTGAAGTACCAGCGCTCCCTCTATATTATAAATACTCTAAGCTTTATAAATTAGGCCGTTATTATGTACATGGCAGCAAACGCAGCATTTATATACTCTTAGGTCATATCCCATAAAAATATACGGAAAATAAATCTGTTTATTTAAAAAATATTACCGATCTAAAAGAGAGAGCTGAAGGGTAGTATAATTTTTTGACCAAGTGGCGTCAATTCCTTTAGTATTAATGTGGAATGTCCGTTAAACCTCAACATTTGAGTATTTGTATTATAAAATCTGATGCGAAGAGTGTGACTGAACTTAGGGCGGGCTTTTGCTTTTGCATTGCAAACGTATTGCTTTGAGGCTGTCAAGACGGAACTAGCGCCGGAGTGTGACAAAGCCGTGATCTGTCAGTATTTGAAACCATAATGGAGCAAAAAATGTGGTTAGTCTTTTTATCTATGGTAGCAAGGTAGAATAAGTTCAGTTGTATCAATGTTGAAGCTGCAAGTCGGCGAGCATACATAAAACCGGAATTTGCTAACTGACCAAAATTATTTTAATATATTAATTGACGCAAAATCCTCCGCACTTGTACTAAGTACGCATGATAATTTGTTCGAAAGAGGGGCCTGCTTCATTTGTTTTGATTCGCTTCAATGGCGTGTAACTATAAATTGACTGTTATTTAGACAAAGACTCTTTACTGAAATTGTTATATGTTGAATGCAAAATGAAAAGGAATCAAATAAATTCAGCGCTTCGATATAATTTTACTCCGAAATGGAAAACACACCAATCCAATAGTATCATAAATGAAGTATTGTCTATTGGGTTAAATCCGAATAGGAGAATTCCGATAATCAATAAATTCACGTAAATACGACAGTATACTCGTATTTTGCTCCAACAACATTCGTCTAACAACCATGCTCGGCTCATCCGTTGACTGAGATTCCTTTAAAGGAATTAGTGTTAAATTAAGTGATTATTGGAATTGTCGGAAATTCTGATTTACCCAAATAGACAATAACAAAGCTGAAACCCCTGAATGATATCAATATCGCACATGAAATGCTTCTAATTGTGCTTCCACCAATATAATTGTTAATGAGTAACGAGCAAAACATTTGGTTGAATTCGTTTACGTCCGGCTGGTTACTAGATCGAATGATTGCATATTTGATGGGTGAGTGTACATTATATTATGTATATTTGATAACTGATTCAGTTTATACAAACAAAATTAGACATTTATTGGATAAATTTTGTTTTTAGTGCCAATATACATAGTTTTAGGCTGCCAGGAATATTAACTAGCAAATTAATGAAGTGTTTATCTCGAATTATCTCTCATTGAAGCGGCGCGCAATATGTCTCAATTTACGCCCAAATACTGGAACGCAACTTAAATATAAATGGCGCTTAATTACGTTAATCCCGATTAAATGTACTGGTTAAGTGGGCCGTGCGCTCTTAAGAGCAACTTATTATTTGAATGGCGTTCCAGTATTCGGGCGTTAGTATAGTAAATAAAAAAAGTTTGACATTTTAGGATTTGCTGATGGATATTTTTTATATAAGTCTCGTACAAAATTGGGACGTCAAGTTGAGAATCGAATTTAATATAATACATACAGGTTGTAATATATTTTTCGTATTGATTTAATGAAGTGGCTAATTGCTAAAATGTCATCAGAGATTTGATAAATAAGTAACTTTTAAGTTATTTGTTTTTTCTTTAATTAAGATTGAGAAGGTGGTAAACGTGCCATTTATTAATGTTAAAATCGTATATATTAACATTTTTTACTCCAAAAATCATATTATTAAGATTGAAAATAAAATAATCAGATGTAAGCGTTACCTATTCATAATAAAAAATACTGAAACGTTATCAAAAGCAAAGTTATCCAGATCACTTATTTTCAATTTTGCTAAATATTTTTATAACTAAGTGATTACTTTGTTGCGTATCACCTATACGTCCCTGTACATTAAGAGTCTAATATGTAACTACATATATTCTTTCACGTCTTAAGATACTCTTCTGACCCTTACAAACAAGAACGCATCACCAACATTATCAGCCATTGCTAGTGGTGCATTTACACGTTGGCTGAGGCTGGGCCAACGTCTACTAACTCCAAACTATCAACAATGAAAAGCTTAAGGCCAGCGAGGCCAAACACCCCGTTTACACGCTGGCTTTGGTGGAGGCAGGCCGAGGTTGGCCAAGCGTCTAAATGCACCGTAATGACGACGGAATGCAAACTCACAAATACCTAGGTTGGCCAGAATAAAAGACAGGAGGCTTTTGGATTTAAGCACCGTTGGCTAAATGACCGAATTTCAGACCTTATAGAAACATCGCGACAGTTCTTCGAGTCATTAAAAAAATCTATAGTCAAAATTGGATAATTAGAAACGAGACGATACAGAAAATAATATTGCTCTCAGTGTTTGCATCCAAAAACAATTTTGTAAAAATAGTAAAATAACTAATTTATATTTATTATACATTTTATTATTTCCCGTGTCATTAGGTCGGCAGATTTAAGGTCTAAAAACGATGATTAATGATTATAATTATGAAAAATTAATTCTTCTAAACTTACGACGCTCTTTTAAAAGCATTCAGCCAATTTTGGCTACAGGTCTTATAGCAAGTAACACCATGGTTTGATAATCAGAATATCTTACTCTTGTTAGTTTAAAGCAACCTTCCTTCCTTCCTTCCTTCCTTGCCGTTGCTTCCTTAGAAATATTTTTGTCGCCTCTCAGTCTCATTACTCTAAAATATAACTATCGCGGGTCACATTGAAATAATCGCAACAGGTCAGCAGCAATTTGACTAGGTTAATATATCTATCTATAAATATTGTATATTACAAAACATAGGTATATATGTACAGGTATACGAACGCTAATAAATAGGAATTAATTTTGATTTGCAGCCGAAACTTTTTGGTGTAGTATCGGGATACAGAGGCATTCTTATTCCGTATTTTTTTCCATTGCCTTGTTCAAAGTCTTGATAATATTTTTTCAATATATTATATAATACTTTGGTAATGTAATCTTCACTTTTAAAGTTTCGGCTGCTAAAATAATACAAACAATAGTTACGTATGAAATATTCAGCTATAATGTATCAGACAATATAAATCAAGATGTCTACTCCATCTTCAACATCAAATTTTTATATTTCGATTATATATTTATTATAAATTGGCTCATATCGTCCACAATAACTTCTTACCAACCTATCTAATAGGCTTTATTTATCTAACAAATGGCATAGCTTTACTTAACACATAAGCATGTATATTTCTTAAAATAATTTTAAATTAAATTGCAAGCAAAAGCAAATGCAGGGCTTTATAATTATAAGATAATTACATTTATAGGAATCATTAAGAGATGATACGAAAACCAAAGATGTAAAGATAAAAGAGAGAACTTGTTTCATAAATTTAAAACGATCTTATGTTGTTCTCCTAATTGTTTTAATTGCAATAGACCAAAAGCCCGTGGCCACTAGACTTATATCATTTTATAAAAAAACTTGAAGTTTTTCTGCGCATGCCTCTAACATCGCGCGATCAGCTATTATGAAATTCGGATTGTAAGGGCTATGGAAGTTATCAGTTTCAATGTGTCTGGCAAGATGAAAGAACCATCAAAAATGTTTGACTAACAAGGACACAACTTTTGATAATTGCCTTGATAACATATATAACATTCAAGTTTTATACTATAACGCTGGCAAAACATATATTTAATTAAGTTTCATATACAAATGTATACATTATCATAATCTTCAAATTTTAACTTTGTCTGGTGGCCAAAGGTTCTTGCTGTATAACCTATTTCAATTTACCATTTCTTTTATATCTTTTGAATTAAGGAAATGAAATTAAATAATTATTATAGTGATCATGTTAGTAACAAAATATGCTTAATAATCATTATAATTTTGTTTCCTAAAATGGTAAGTCTTAAAAATAAGTGAATACAGAAATTTGATTTGAATTAACAAGGCACAAGAATAAAATAAGGAATCCGAGAGTCCGAAAATCTTTATGTATTTTTTCGATCAGGGTTCTGATTTCCTTCTAAAACAATCTGGTAATTTAAGTAAGAAATGCTGTCAATATAATAGGTATATCGAAACTGCGACAGAAAACGAAGTCAGATGGTAGTTTTTGTCACACAGTGCAACTAAAAATTATACAAAAAAAGGTGACGATTTATTTGTAACTTATTCCTATCGTCGTATTTGTGCGGAAAATACATGGATTTTCCTAAAATAATAATGTACGCCCTTTTGTTTTTAAAGACTGATGGTACACAAGGGCTTAAATAAATGTTTTAGCAAAAACTATGAATTTACCACCCAAAATCGATATATTGATATTTAAAACGACATAGAAAAAATTGTCGCGTACTTTTGGAAAATGTTTAGTTGCCTTGGATCTGTAGTCACTAAAACTACCCGACTTCATTTTCTGTCGCAGTCTGGATATACCATATTTAATATCTATCATTTTGGATGACAACACACGTAATAGCAATGATTGCCGAAACTACACAGTTTAAATATTTAAGATATGTTCAAGTACATTATAATAGACCTACTGACCTACAATGATATGTAGATGACATTATAAAAGGCGTAGGCAGCGGTACTTCCTAACTAACAAATGAGGCATGTCACATCAGAGAGAGTAAGAAAGTAGTTGAAACTGAAGACGAGATACCGATCGAAGTAATAAAATAAATGAAATCGAAAGATAAATGCCCTTACTTTGGTAAGCAATACAATCTTTGGAATTAAAGTGAGGTGACAATAATTGACATGATTAATGCATTTTCTATCTGAACAATGGCACGTTACACATCATAAAATGAAATAAAACGATATCAATTTTAATAAGATCACTTTGTAATGTTTGCCCCCTCACTCGTTTTAGTGGTTGATGAACAAATTGATTGGTAACATGTGTATAACTATTGCGCACAGGACCATGAGACATGGTGTGAGGTGGAAGTCTGTGGCGGCGCCGCCTGGCTTGCTGGTCGCCTGTACTTTGTCGGCCCGGGAGGCGCCGTCAGCCAGCTCCCGGGATCGCGAGTAGCCCTTCAGCTTCTCACCCTGCACGCTCTCTTCATTGCTCCTCCAGTACACTGTTGCTATCGTAGCGAGGCACTGAGACAAAACAATATGATACGTAAGAAAAATAGAATTTACGAAATTTATTATTATTCAAATCCATTTCATTAAAGTTTTGGTCAGTTATTGCAATGGGAATATCTATCTATCTCTATCTAACAATACATCCTTTGTTTATTCTATCAGTTGTGTATGTAAAAAGAACCATTCATTTTTTGGGACAAATATGTAAGGTGTTTACAGGCAGCAGTGATTACTGGCTTGTTATTTGGATATGTGATATCAATAAAAGTCGGTTATATAAGCAAATAAAATAAATCCTCTTAGGCAGCTTGTCCAAGCAATCGTTGTCTTGAACTTTCAATCGCGACTCATGGTACTGTATCTTAGAAAATCAGAATAAATATTTGATCCTCGGAAATATATTTATAATTTGGAAGTGAAAAGTTTCGATGCTAATAAATGGACACAACATGTTAAAAGTTATTGAATATATTTAATAACGAACATTTGTAAAGAACTAGAGAGATATAAAAACCGTTAGCGTAAGTTTACGCCTTTAAATTAAATTTTCAATGCGACAGAACAAAGTTATTTAGATAATATATTTTTCGTTTATTTTTATGTCTAAATTTGCAATTACTTTTACTTTACTACTATTGTTACGAGTTTTGGTGATTAGTAACTGTAAATGAAGCAACACACCTAAATTAATACCTTAATATATAGATCTATTGATCCACCGTTTATATTTACGACACTACATATGCATTTAATTAGTCCCTCGGGAATACCAGGAAACATAATGTGGCAACTTTGGATCCCAATGAGTCTCCAAGCAAGCGATTTCAACTCCAACAAACAAACAACAACTAGTTCCAACAAGTTTTTGCATTCTGGCGACAAACTCGCGCTAATGCCAGTTAATGATTGTTTAGTTCCCAAAAATGCACTCTAATATTAAGTCTACTCCTTTATAATGAATATTAAAACCGCCAACATTGCTCTAAAAGCAAAGAGCATGTTATGAAATAAACTAAGGGACTATACAATTATTGGTTCATCTTTATACTTTTAATTGCATTATTACATCAACAATAACGAAGAACGCTGTTGGAGATTTATTTTTTCTTCATACGGCAAAATATTATTTTTCAAACTTAGAAATAATTGGTTCTTGGAAAAACATATTGTTCGGAGTTATTTCATCCTACAATATAATATAATTCTTAGGAATTAAGCCGCATTACACACGGCCCATTTCAACGTGATTGATTTCGATTACTTAATAGACGTTGACCTTACCTTACTCACTTAGTATAAATAAGTAATAATATTGAGACAGATTCTCATACACTCTATTATAATGGTTTTTCATAGCATAGTATTATTTACTCAAATACATGATGGTAGAATGCCCATCATAGTGATAATACATGTAACTGTGTCGCCCGAATGTCCATCCACATATACACAAAGAAACATACTCTCTTTGGGGTGAATTTTACCACCGGGGGCTTTATTATCATAGCATACTGGTGGTAGGTCTCTCATATGTGAGAGGCCATCTGGGTGGGTACCACCGCAGTGTCTATTTCTCCCGTCAAACAGCAGTGTAAACGCACTGTTGTGTTTCGGGTTGAAGGGCATTGTAGCCAGAGTAACAACTGGACATATTGAGACTTAACATCTTATGTCTCAGGATGGCGTGCGCAGTGGAATGCCAAGCATTTCTTTGTAATTCAAGGTGTTTTTTGGTTTTGCTACTGTTCATGAGCGGTCGTATCGCTTACCATCAGGCGAACGGCATGCTCGTCTCGCCAATCATAGCAATAAAAAAAAATGTATCACAAAAAATCTTACTTTTAATTTAAGGTCGCCTCTTCTAAAGTGCTTGGGCTTGACTTTGAAGTCTAGCGTGAGACTGGTGGTCTCCAGTTGGTCCTCGTGTTTCTGGTACACAGGTGGCAGCACTGCGGGCGGTGGTGCCGGCTCCCCGTTGATGTACCAGGCCAACCTGGTGGCAGGTCGCGAGCGGCCCGACGTGCAATTCACATGAACCCGGTCGCCGATCTGGTAGCGTATCTTGGAACCAGTGATTGTTGGTCCGTGGTCTGGTAAAGCTTAAATAAAAATATATACATAGGTAATAATTTAACGTGTTACTAATCGGTCTACTTGATCACCAGCGTAAGAGCGCATAGTTCAAACAATCAGAGTAATTACTGGACATATTGAGATGTAACATCGTATGTCTCAGGATGACGAGCGCAGTGGAATGCCAAGCACTGCTTTTTATTAACTATTTCAATTTTTAAAATAGTTTACAAAAGCGACCATAACAAACTCTTTGATTATGATAAATGTCGCAGTGTACTAGTTTGGGATGTAAATTAATAAAACTAAAGCAATATCACCATATTTTCAGTGAACAAAATTTTAAATTTGCACAATTGATTTCAATTAATTACGTCAACCGAAGTTGAAGCCGGGTTGTAGGCCGACATCGCACTTTAGCTTAATTAATTTCCTACAGATATTTAAATTTTGTGCAACTTTCATAAAATTTAATGTTAAATGGATATCTGATTGGATTTTGATGACCTCGTAAATGTGTGTACATAAAACGTACGTGTAATGAATGTAGCAATCCTTACTTTTTATGAGGTTTTCATTATGATCAATTGTTTTGGTGATGCAGAGACTGGTGATTTATAACCGCTGGCATAGTAATTACAGAATTCAAGATGTAGAAACCCCCAAAGTGACTGGCACTATTGCATCTTTAGACTAACCTAACTGAGTAATACGAAAAAAAAACTCTAACCTAGCACACCCGGGATTAAAAAGGGCAACGTGGGGCAATTTGTTTGATACCGGCTGTAAAACCGGTGGACGCTAGTTCCATCTCCACTCCAGTTAATTTATTGCGTGATCCACAACTATTCGTTTCGAGTGTGGGTGTTTGCGAAAGTCTCCTAGTTTCTGATATTCAACACACAAGGCGTGTATCAGGACTGTGAATGTGACTGTTGGGTTATTTACTTTTTACCATTGTCTTTTATGCAAATAATAGTTGTGATATAGATAGTCGGTTTTAGCCGTAATCACAAGCTGGTGTAGTTGGAATTAACCCGAGGAATATGTTTATGCCCGAACAAGATTAAAAGGTACATTTAATTTAGTCAAAAATGAATAATATGAAGTGATTTAGTGGCCGATGTTTATTTCATAAATACGACTACTCTCCTTTGGCTGTTTATGTTGTGCAAGTTAAATGTAAAATATATACTTTCAACGCGAAAAGTTGGTGTAAACACACGAAGCGACAAGTAATGTAAAATTAAATTCAAAAACGGCAACGCCATTAGGTTATTGCCTTTCTGTTTTCTGGAAGCACTTAGTAATCATGCAACAACGGACTTTTCCTAATAAACACGTTCCAAATAATTGCACCTCCCTTAAAAATTCGTAATTATTCGACGAATTCCATCGAATTACTTTATTCGTCGTACACATTAATTATTACTCGGGGCTGCCCGGTGATCGAAATACGACCATGATTCATCTGTATACTGCTATTTTTTAACGAAAGTATCTATAAAATACAGAAAATACAGAAAATTTAAAAATAATTTAATGATATAATTTTATTTCTAGATGCGGTAACAAAGTACCAAAAAATATAATGAAGATTCGGGGTCTACTCAACTATTCCATTGCGTGTAAGTGGAGACTTCATCTCATCATACAGATTGGTTGGGGTCTAGGACAATAGACGGTATGTTTAAGATATGACCTTGGCTTATGGTTTCTCTCAGCTGGTAACTCAGCACATTAACCAGCTGTCGAGGATCATGAGCCCTCTTTATTGAATCTTTTCCTGTCTACCCACACTGATTAATCCTCCACTCGGTGACTGAGTTTCTTGTCTGATATTAAATTTAGCCAACGATCTGATTTCACATCCGCTTTCTTACATGGCTGTGCAAATAAGTACTTCTGTGGATTTGGACCATAATATTGCATCATAGGTCGCTCACCCACATTTGTTTTTTTTATAAATAACACCCAACAGTCACATACGTAGTCCACAAACACGCAGACCCGAAAGAAATATTTGTGGGTTGCACAAACATTTCTCTCGATACAGGAATCGAAACTACGGCCTCTCGTTTCACAGGCGGCATCTAATCGCCTGCGCCACGGAGGCTTTTATTTTTACATATATTTAATACTATATAGATTATTCATAAAGATAAATACAAATTGTTTGACATCGCAACGGCTCGTAATCCTTCAGTCTGTGTCTGAGAGCCGTTCTAACAATCAGGCGTCTTCTGCAAGATAAATGCCTCTTACTCCGCATTGTTACTTCCATAAAACACAGTGTAGCACAATGCACCTCATATTCTCGCCATTTTATATTTTACTAGTAACCCAGCCCGGCTCCGGCTCCGTGTAGATACATTTTGACAATTGTATTGTATCAGCCCATATACGTCCCACTGCAGGGCACGGGCCTACTCTACAATCGACAGTACGATTGAGAGTGGTTAGGCCATATAGTCCACCACGCTGGCCTAGTGCGGGTTGGCGGACTTACATACCATAGAAATTCTTATAAACCGCTATGGTATGCAGGTTTCCTCACGATGTTTTCCTTCACCGTTTTAGTGCGTGGTGATTGACTATCAATACACACATGACTCCGAAAAGTCAGAGGTGTGCCCTGGGATTTGAACCCGCGACCACCGTGAACATGTTGGCAGCCGCGTCTGGTCCGTTTACCAACAGGCCACCACGCACTTTGACAATATCAAAAATATATTATTTCGCGAAGTAACTGATTTATATTAAAACTCAACGTGAATGACGTCCTCTGTACTGCTTTAATCATTCTGTCCCGTCTCATTAATTCCGCTTAATAAAAATGCGCACGCGATATATAATTATTATTTTGCTGCGATGATGTTTTAAAACTTATATTTCTCTTAAAATATTCATTGCAATCGATTGATGTATAGGCGGCTTTCCTTCACCGTTTTATTGCGTGGTGATTGACTATCAATCACTAAAACGGTGAAGGAAAACATCGTGAGGAAACCTGCATACCATAGCGATTCATAAGAATTTCTATGGTATGTAAGTCCGCCAACCCGCACTAGGCCAGCGTGGTGACTATATGACCTAACCACTCTCAGTCGTACTCTCGATTGTAGAGTAGGCCCGCGCCCTGCAGTGGGACGTATATGGGCTGATACAGAATAGGCGGCTTTGTTAAAAATACTTGTATAATTATATTATAAAACCGATTCGCAAATAATGTTATTTTTTTATTCTGATAACCATTGTATAGGTTATAGTGGGCCCGCCTAGGAAGGTACATATATTCTGTTGCGGATTTCTAAAGAACTTTTTAAGAGTAACAATCCTGTCATACAAGATTGTCCTGTAAGTTCAACTATTTACACACCGCATATTGCAAACGCATTCAAGCTCTCAAAAGGAATAAAATGTCCCCGTTTTTTCAACATTTTCCATTACTGCTGATATAGTTTATACCGTGATGGTATATAGATTATAACCTTTCTCAATAAATTATCTATCTCACGCAAAACTAATTTTCGAATTCCACGACAGCCTCCGTGGCGCAGTTGGTTAGACGCCGCCTGTGAAACGAGAGGCCGCGGGTTAGATCCCCGCACCGAGAGAAATGTTTGTGTGGCCCACAAATATTTCTTCCGGGTCTGGGTGTTTGTGAGACCGAAAAGTCTCTCGTAGTTCCTGATACCCACGACACAAGACTCGATCTTAGTGTGGGGTCAGGACTATGTATGTGACTGTTGGGTGTTATTTCTTATTTATTTATATTTAATTCGAAACAGTCCTTGCTGAGATAAGCGGTTACAAAAAACTCTCCAGCTTAATAAATAATAGATTTGTTATGAAGGTTTTAAATAATTACATTTCCCATAACTTGCTTGTGTCTGCAATGCACTTGACGGAAACTAAGTGCAATTAAAATCGAGTGTCCAAACACGACTGACGGTTTTCTATTGTCAGTCGAAAAAAAAATTACCTGCCTAATCATAACCGGATATTCAAAGGCCGAACCTGAAACGTGGTACATTGCCGTGTCTCAATATGAACGGTTTTTCATCATAGTGCACAGTAATTACGTTTATAAGTACTATTATATTTGTATTTATAATGATTGACGAGTAGCCAGCCCCCAGAAACAAGCCATGGTCAAGACTGCAGAACGTTTGTTCCACTCAAACATGCAATGTGGCTAGGGCCTACACAATGTATTAGATAGCCGTAAAGCCTCATAGCCATAAAGACTTGCCGCCTTCCATCTTTACCACTATCTCCATCCTTTTCTACGCTACAATAAGGTATTTGTGATTCTTGTGTTTGGATATTTATAACCGTTCATTATAAAGTTAGCTTTTCACCTTTTGTCGGACTTCCTTGATTTATAAATTGAAAATGAGCAAAAGAAATATTGTATACGTACACGCCCCAATTTTCCATAAACATGACACGAACCATTTTATCAAGAGACGCAATTAGAAAGAACCTCTATACTAGTTGACTACGTACCTAGCAATGGTTTGGTGTATCGGAAAATGTCACAAAATATAAAATTTATTTGACTTGCATTGGCCGGAAAAATTCAATCAAGGAAAATTAAATATAAAATGTTTTACTATCTGTAAAATACTGCAAACCTTAGTGAATATACCAATTAATTAAAACGATAGTTTAGAAAATGAATTATTAAGTATTTTAAAATAATGATCTGCGGCAAATGTTGTCGGCCTGGTGTTGCCGCCGGCTTACCCACGCGGCATAAACTCGCAGCCATTGCCGCCGGCATAGTGTGTAGGAGCCTTTAAACGATGCTTCGCGTAAATGTTTACAGTTCGCACTTTTTGTGATCATGTTGACTTGGGGAGATGTTTCCAAACATCCGCCTAGTGTTTTTAGTAAGCATATTATAACGCGTTACTTAATCAATGTGACATACTAACTTATTTTAGTAGTTATTTTAGTTTATTTTTATTCATTGTTTGACAGAGGGAAATATGATAACCTTCTGTACCAGTGTTTCAGGATAAGGCGACATGGATATGCCGGTGTCACTGGCCTTCCACTTCCACTTTACTAGGCTTGTCGATAAAGTATACCGCCATAAAGTCTTTGATTACCATCACGCAGTATATGTTCAGTACCGAATTCGACAAGGTGAAAAGTACCCTTTACTTCCACGTGACCGCTAGAGTAGAACCAGCAGTTAATGGAACTCGCGGCGTCTCATTACACTGCCGGTTTCTTATTCGAATGCGCCTCGACTATCGACTACTATCCAACTAAGCTAACAGGTACCGTTTGACGTTTCATATTTTTCAATTTTAAACATATTTAGACAAGCGCAACTCACACAGTTTTAATTTCGCTTGCCGTAAAGCCACAATTCCATGGTTTTAGGCGAAATGTTATTGAAATTGTGTAAGTTACGCCTGTACAAAGTTGAAAAGTATGAAACGTCAAACGGTACCTGTTAGTTTAGTTGGATAGTAATATTCACTATTGGTTTAGCCATTAATTAGTCATACATACCAACTATGACCATGTCAGCATGGTCAGAGACTGTGAGGAAGATCGGCCGCTCTCCAGACACTTCGCAGCGGTAGCGCCCGCCGGTTTCCAGGATCGCTGGTGTCAGTGTGACGTTGGCAGCATTCGGGCTTGATTTCTGTGTAACAATACATACAAAATCACTATTGGGAAGGAATGGTGGAGAATTACGGGGTAAGAGGTGGTGGGCATACCGGAGAAAGGTATTTCAAAATATGTGTGAGGTTGCCCGGATAGGTATTGCAATGTCTTTTCTACCACAAAACAGCTGTGTATATGTAATATTATGTTCCAGTTTGAAGGACATTGTAGCCAGAGTAACTCCTAGACATCATGCGGCTTAACATCTTATGTGTATGAAAATGAAAATGGAATGAAAATAATTTAATAAACCTATAAAATAATATAAAACTCATTTGCTTTCGGGCACTTTCTATTCCACCACTACAGTATGCATTCTATGCAGTGGAATGCCAAGCATTGCATTGTAATTCCTGGTGTTGTTTGGTTTTGCTACTTTCTATGAGCGGTCGTATAGTTTATCATCAACCGAATGACATGATCGTCTCGCCATTCAGGGTAATAAAACAAAAGGGTGGGGTCTAATAAAATAAATAAATTTAAATAATCACCAGTTACGCCTCCCTATAAAAAATAGTTGTATGATTTACCTATTCACTTACCTATTGATTTACCTATTACACTTTTATCAGAATCAGGCATAAAAATGGCAAGCATGTATCTTGCTAAAATACTGTAGTCTGTTTTAACAGCAGAAAAATAATCTTGTGATTTGTGATATCTAAACATACAAAATTCCTACAACAATGATTTCAATACGCTCTCAGAACGAACTAAGTAAAACTTTGTTCCACAAACCATTCATTTTATTTCCTGCAATTTCATATCTAAAAACTTTTAACTAGCCTATTGGGAATCTTTTAACAAACGAAAATCTAAAGGCACTTATTTCCAATCACTCCAAGACTCTTCAACCGTGTTGTAAAGGTCGGAATTTATCCTTTTTATCTTTTCTTTCCTTAAAATATAATTAATGGTTGCTTGTTAAGGTTTTAATATGAATATTACCGAACAATTTTTATGTGTAATACATCCTTTTGATATCTTAAAAAAACAAAAAAAAAATGTCGAAATTTTATACATTCTGCGCTTGATAATTTGCCTAATTGTTGTGTTGCCATTAACTCGCCGCCCTGCGGCCTTACGGTTGAAGTTCATGAGGTTTTTCGTGCCCACATTTTATTAAATTCTGTTTTACTGGAATAAAAATGAAATGACCAAAGGCTATTTGTCTGCAAATTGCTTACTTTTATACATGCATTCATACCTAGTATATATACTCGTACATATACGTCAGTGAAAATATTTTTCATTATTGCTTTTCACCGATGGATCGATTGGTTTACGACCTCAAATTATTGCTCACGGCTATAAAAAAGCCATAAACTGGAAATCTTTTCCTGCATGTCTGCTCGAATTGAAATCGAATATGTTCCTTCGGGAAACCAGTCCCGTTTCAGAATAAAATTACCGTTTATCGGCTTTATATTAAGTTATATATATCGAAGTAAATTGCCATTTCAATTGCACTACCTTACAAAAAGACAACTACAATTCAAAAGCCACAACGTAATATTCAAAGGAATTGCCCATCTACATATATTAAATAAAGACCTTTATTCAAACAACATCATACAACTAAAACTAATACATCTCAGCCAAACAGACGAATTGAAAAAAAAAGCGTATATGAAGTTCCAATCATAAGCGTTGGCAGTTAAATGAAAGAAAGTCGAAATGACTTCCCATACGAGAGCGCTCTGTTTACACCTGCGCCTCTTCACAACGTAATATCCGGTCCAGTTTTATATTGTTTCCACTCGGGAGACCTAAGCAAACTCGACTCACAGTCGGATTAATCCAATTAGAAGTATCCACTCTAAAAGTTCATCCTTATTATCTGCTTAGTTTAGCTTAGCATTGTTATGGCGCAAAGTGGTCAATATTATTACACGTTTTTGTGCTTAATTTGTTTTATATAACGATACACATACAAAGAAAGAAAGAAAGAAAACCATTTATTGGCACATGCACAAAATTACAATAACGAATTGTCACAATAAATTTGAGGAAAAACAAATTATGATAGACTTTTTAAACAATAACAATTACAGACCACAGAAAGTATTTCAATATATGTATATAAGTATGTATGTTACACATACTCTTTCTTGAACGAAAATCTACTATAATTAGTGATGTATTTCTTTATTAAATCCTTTTTCCAATACACAATGAAACGATTCTCTCTCTTTCTTTTAAGACACAAGAAGTGCTGCTGAAATGCTGAGCATAGGCCTCCCGCAAGGATCTCTACATTGTTGGGGCTGAAAAGTTCTGGAGTGGAGGCCACGTGCAGGCAAGCACAGTGTCGGACTCCCGCCTGCAAGGTGGACGGCCGACCTGGTTGAGGTTTCAGGAAGTCGCGGGATGCAGACCACTTCCAACAGGTCGATATGGAGAAATAATTACAAATACTACCTAGCGGTCTTCAAAAACATATAACCACCTTAAAGGCCGGCAATACATCTCTATGCCCTATGGTGTTGCAATTGTTCATGGGCGACGGTGATCACTTACCATCAGTTGAAAAGTATGCTCGTTTACCCCTATCATCACATTGTATAAAATGAAGTCGTTTCCGGGGTCTTTGCGCTCATATCTTTTAAACTATATTTAACGGATTTTAATGCAATTTTTAGCATTAGATACGGTGATTCAAAGAGAATATTTATATGTATTTATATATACAGGGTGTCACACCAAGTTGCCATATGAAAGGGAAGTATCTTAAATATTGGAGATAGACAATTTCACAGTTGATGGGAAGCGACGGGATGGGATTGATTAGGTGATGGTGAGTAGAGTTAGAAAGTTGAGGATAGGACAGCTACGTCGAGTTTTGGTGTACAAAAGTTTGTGCGAAAAATAACATCTATCTGGTGTGAAGTGGAATCCAAAAATAACTGCACCTAAGCGAATCTGGGACGAGCCGCTTGTAATGTAAAAAATACATAATAATAGTAGTACAAGTGGCGAGGCGATCTTATTACACTAGGCAATTTCATTCAAGCAAACTTTGGATTGATATATATGAAAAAATGAAAGAACAGTCTACGGTGTATACGAAATAATAATAATCATAAATGAATAATATACATATAAATATTGCGTAAAAAACTAAAAAGGGTCTACATTATTATTGAAGGAAAATTGTGTATTTACCACTCAGAAATGACGATAGGTAAAAAAATACAAGAAAAATCATCGATTATTTTGCAAAAAATTAAGTTCAATTATTGTGTCTAACGTCTCTAAAAGTACTACCTGGTTTCATGTTCGGTCGTAGGTTGGATATAAGATAAATTAAGTACAAAAATGATGCCACCAATTTATACGTTCATACTTCATAATTATAGAGCACTAGAAATACGACATTTTTTCTGTGAAAACTAATATCAAGTAAAAATATTTTCTGATAAAATACCCTGAATGGGAAATAGCGTTTGCGCAAACTATTTGCTATGTTTTTTAATTATTGTATTGCGTCTCCATGCATCTGTCATCCAAAATATTTATTTTGTTGAAATAAAAATAATATTGTGTGTTATCATTAGACAGAAGTGCTTTATGGGTGTATAATAAATCAAAATAAAAAAATCAAAATATTCTTTATTCAAATAGTCTTTCACAAGATCTTTTGAATCTTTCATTTCTGCTACCACCGCTTCGGAACGTGTGGTAGCTGTGAAGAAGAAGCGGCGCAAAAAACTCCCTCAGCAACACGAACTGTCTTCTTTTTTCTTTCTTTTTTTTATCCGTTAATATTGTACCGAATACCGCATTTAATAATAATATTTAAACTTCTCCCGGCAAAAATAACAAATATATAATATTTTATTAAGTTAATAAATATTTTACTATATTTAGTTCATAGGTTACTAGGTAGTGTCGTGTATAAACCTTGCGATGTTTCTGCATGTCAGCATGTATCAACTATCCTAAATGGGTTGTTATATGAATTTCCGGTGAATATTGAATGACGGCTTGAATATTTTCCCTCGTTTCTCCGTTTTGGAAATCTTTATACCTACTGATGTATAAAGCACTTTCAAAGAAATAAATATTATGTTTGTTTGTTTGTTTGATCATAGCGCGTTCAGGAAGTACTGGTTCGAAATGGAAAATTATTTTTGTGTGGCTAATTTATCAAGGAAGCCTATAGGCGATATAATATTAAGCTATGACGAAAAGGAGCGGTGCAGTAATGAAAAATGTTGCTAAAACGGGGACATTTCTGATAAGAGCTGGATTAAAAAAATATCTGCACCCGGGCGGAACCGGGCCGGGTAGATTGTTACATATAATAAAATAGTTATTACTGTGTTATTATACCGCCGAATACAATAGACTATAATTTACTACATAGTATGTTGTATATTTTGTGTTATGGAGTTTCGTTCTATGTGTAATTATAGAGCCAGTCTACGCCGAACTTACGTCATACTCTCATACCTTGACGTGAATTGGGCATTAAATAAGCTCTTATTTATTTATAAATACTTTATTGTACACCACACAAAGTAACAGACATGGTATCACAAAACGCTTATACTCGTATTTGTGTAACAAATGGCAGTCTTATCGCTGTCGGCGCTTTCTTCCAGACAACCTTAAGATGGACTGGAATGAACGGAAGCACGGAAGAATTGGGTGGTCACGGTATAGGAAAAAACAATACAAAGAAAAAAATAAAGTGATAATGATTTTTTTTAATAAACATAAGTAGACTAGGTACATAAAATATAAATATGATAATATATTACTTAAACTATAATAAAATTGATACATATTATATTAATTTAGGACAAGGCTCTTGTTCGATAATGCTTTAATATTGTTACAAGACACACTGCACGCATTGAGGTAATACAACGTGTTTGGAACGATTAGATCAGTTCATGTACCACTAGGTTCTTAATTTGGCGTAGTGTGGCCTGATACTTTACGCACTTGAGTCAGGACGCATGCATGCAAACGCAGAGTTCTACTCACCTTAAAACGCCCGTCTGCACAAGTTGTAACTTCAGCCCACAAGCTTCAGCCAAGTTACAAGCGCTTCCAATTTGTTCTCTTTCTACAATCGTTAACGCCTTGGCGTAACCGATAACGATTTGCGCTAATCAAATTGCAACTTGGCTTGTATTCGTATGAGAATAAGCGTTCCACGTTATAGAAAACGAATATATTCTCTTTTCTCGTAAGGGACGAATATAGAAATGTATTTTGGATAGGATTTTTCTATTCGTTTTTTTCTGATCACGTGATTTTAATGTTAAATGTAATAAATATACATTTTTTTAAATTTCTACTGGCGATTACGATTGTAGAAAGTCAACTTGGCTAACCCGCAGAACTGTCAATTGTTAATTTGACATGTTTCACCCAGTCTCAGATTACTTTAAGCCCGGCCTCATACACCCGGAATAGCTATCTGAATTCATAATATGAAATCATATTATTAATTCAGAAAGCTCGGAATACCATACAATATCAATAAACCAAATACATTCTGATATTTTCAGATTGTGAATTTCTCAGAATGAATTGTAGAAATGATACTAAGCAGCGTTCGGAATTTCAGATCGGAATGAATTCAGATAGCTATTTCGGTTTTTTTTTATTGCAATGAATGACGTGACGAGCGTTCTGTTCGCCTGACGGTAAGCGATACGACCGCTCATGAACAGTAGAAAAACCCAACAACACCTTGAATTACAAAGCAATGCTTGGCATTCCTCTGCGCTCGCCATCCCGAGACATAAGATGTTAAGTCTCAATATGTCCAGTAGTTACTCTGGCTACAATGCTCTTCAATCCGAGTTACAACAGTGCATTTGCACTGGTGTTTGGCGGGAGAAATAGACATTGTAGTACCTACCCAGGCGAACTCTTACATATGAGAGACCTACCACCAGTCAAAATGTATAAGGCCAGGCTAGTTGACCTATAATAAAAACAAAAATTAAAAAATAATGAATGTACAGCCGAAACGATTTCCAAAGAAGAATGATTATGTGCCAATATGAATGAAGAAGAAGACTGAAGGTTGAAAATTGAAGAACTTGAAGATGTAACTTTATCTAAACTGGTCTGACGAGTTATGAGTTCACCTTGTGGTGCACTTATTCGACAATGCCTTTATAACACATTTTGTAAATTGATTTTAGCAACACTGCACAACCTGTTATGACGTTACCAGGCTTCGGCGAAGATAGCCGACCAGCCGTCATCGTGCATAGTTGCCGATGTTGGACCACTAGGTGTACGAACTATATTGTCCGAATTGCACATTTTTTGTATAATTTTTAGTCTATACTAGCTTCTAATTATGTGAGCCTAGTAAGTGGTGCACTTTAGGAACCTTTGAGATAGAAAGTAGTTTGAGTAAGAAAAAAAGGTACAAATTGCCCTTCATTAGTTGTTTTAATATTTGGTAGCAGCTGTGCCCCGCGGGTTCACCCGCGTAGTTCGTAGCGTGATGTGATATAGTTTATAGCATTGGCGCCGATCTAAATAAATTGTTGGGATATTTAGGTACATAAGAATTTTAAAACTGCCTCGGTGGCGTAGTTGTACTAAGGTCCGGTTACGTAGCTGAGGTCTCGGGCTCATTCCCGTGTTGGGCAAAGTGATATTGGATTTTTCTATTCAGTATCAGGCCAGAGTCAGGAATTTGTGTCCGATATAGCGATAGGCTCGCCACCTATCACAACGTGGGACGGAACATACAAGGCGAAATGTGGGTGTTCTTGACACCTCTGCCTACCCCTTCTGGGAAATAGGCGTGAGTTTATGTATGTATGTATGTAGAGTTTTAAAAGTTTCATTCTCTCTGGTTATTGTTTATTAATTGAATTACTACAATTCTGTAATCTAATTTGTAAAATTACCTTTTTGCGTCCATTACCCACAAAACAATTATCTAATATTCACAGATTTAACTATATTCATATTGATGAATATTACCTAGAACTTACGTAGCAATTCATTGATCAAACAATTCCTGTCTAAAATCGAATGCCAATTAATTGTAGCGGAAAGTGAATGGATGTTTCCTGCTATTTGGGGACCTAACCTAGTTCAACAGTTAGACCGACGAGGTCGCCGGGACAATTACTACCAATAATCATAGATTTGTGTCATGCAATGTCCTGTCGAGATGTCACTCACCTCTCGATGATTGGTAGGCGTCCCATCCTGATGCTTTATTATTTGACATGCACGAGTAGATACTTTAGACATAAACTGTGATGGGACATGAGTGAGATGATTTTATATATCTGTCCTGTACTGTACCAAGTCCTATATGTACGTCCTATTGCAGGGCACGATCTTCCTCTACAATCTAGCTGGCTAGGCCATGTAGTCCATCACGCAGGTATAGTGCGGGTTTTTAGACTTTAGGTACATACCTTTTTTTACAAATGTTTTACAAATGTCTATGGTATGCAGATTTTGTCATGATGTTCTCCTTCAAAGTTATAGTGCCTGTGATTGACTATCAATACACACATGACTTCAAAAAGTCAAGACGTATGTTTTAATCCGCGACCACTGTGAACTGCAGCTGTGTTCGTTACTAAAAGGCCACTACGCACTTTATTTAATTTTATCTAATGAATCCCAATATTAGGCAATGACACGATGTTTTATTATTACTTCATTTAATATTTCAGAGGTTATTTTTCAGGGTATCAAAACAATCTGAGAGAGGCTTTTCCCATACCGGGGAATAGAACTGCCATAAGATGATATTTATTCTTACTTCACTGTGTTGCTATCTAGCATGACAGGGAAGTAAGAATTAACCTCAATTATCTTATTAAGGTAATTATTATAAATAAAATCCTGACCTCAACGTCGACTCCTGGCAGTGGAAACTTCCTGCGCAGCTCGACATCCCGCGGAACGTATCTGAAGAATTCCTTCCCGTCCTTATACCATTTGACTGAGTAGAGGATGTCGGTGGGGCCAAGCTGCCACTTGCAGGACAGCTCCGCCCGCGTGCCAAGAGGTACGTGAGTGGGCACTCGCAGTTCCAACAACTCAAGGCTCGCCACGCCACATTCTGTGAACAAAATTCATTCTTAACTAGGAGTCTTTGATATACTTCTCATCGGAAAAAACTAAACACCTTGCAGCTGAAAATGTGTATCTTTAGGAATATATATCAAGTGTTGTTTAATAATAATATGAGTTTTACAAATCCTAATTTTGATGTTCTAAATTCAAATTTTTATACATATTTTTCTGATAATACTTACAATACATAAACTTGCAAGGTGTTTCGATTTTTCTGGTGACAAGTATAAAATATTTATAACAAACTATAATGATAATAAATACACCCAATAATCACAAACATAGTATAGACAACCTCCATGGCGCAGGCGGTTAGACACCGCCTGTGAAACGAGAGGTCACAGGTTCGATCCCCGCACGGGGGAAATGTTTGTGTAGTCCACAAACCTTTCTTTTGGGTCTGGGTGTTTGTGAGATCGAAAAGACTCTCATACGTCCTGATACCCACGACACAAGAGTTGATCCTAGTGTGGGGACTTTGTATGCGACTGCCGGGTGTTCTTTATTTATTTATTAATATCTAGTCCCACAATAAAAGTGAGTGAAAGTTTGCTCTCACAAACACATTCTCACACAGCTTTTAGTCAAAATTAACTTATTTAAACATTCGTATAACACAGGGTATCAGAGGGTAATATGTTTTTTTAAATTAAATGTTAAATACAACTCATTCGTAAAAATAATTTATTTTTATTTAAGTTTTTTATTTTCTTCTGGCCAACTATATATTATAGCCAACATACCAGATTACAATTTTTAAATAAATCTGCCTGAAGTGAAGCATGACTATAATAAATGAATACATGAAGCAAATTCTTTACGAGTATATGCATTTTCATTAAATAAATTAATTAAATCATTCAAATATGAAGCGAACAACCAATATAAGATGGTCTGTCATGGGTTGACAGGAGACGTTATAGAAGTTAAAGATTGAAGGTTACCGTTACCGGAGGTTCTTAATTCGTCGGAATATTTTCACGTTTATAGTGAGTCATAACACACACATGACTCCGAAAAGTCAGAGATTTTGAACCCATGACCACCGTGAACACATTTTGGCCGCGTCTGGTCCATTACCAAAAAGCTATCACGAACTTCCAAACAAACAAGTAATTAAAAAAAACGCCAAAGACTGCTAAAACACATTTTTTTAATTAACTCGTGAAACAGAGCGTTTGAAAGTACGTTGCTAATATCGGCATATATGTATACAACGTTAGTGTTTCGCGCTCGTTGTCTTTATTCACCAATTTACTTACATTTGAGTTGCGCCCCGCGGGTCGTAAAGTAATATTATCCGCTGGGCGGGGGCAATAGTGCTCTTTTACGGGCCGCGCGCGAGCGTCACATGGGAAATTATTTGACGTGGCGTTTAATGGATTTTTGCCTTCATAACACGCTACCTACGGCCAAATAAAAATACACGTTATACTAAACAGCGTATGTCGAACATTTATTTATGGCGAATTGGCTGGCTTGGTTGAACTTAATGGTTTTTGTAATATGAAGAAAGATTTTTGCTGTGCTGTTGGAAAAATATCTGCCAGTAAGGTCAAGTTGTAGCTAAAAATTTCGCGATGCACGGTGAACAAGGACCATTACAGTAACCGCTTGTTTCTATGCTAAGCCTACTGTATCTGTATCGGCCCATATACGTCCCACTGCAGGGCACAGGCCTACTCTACAATCGAGAGTACGATTGATAGTGGTTAGGCCATATAGTCCACCACGCTGGCCTAGTGCGGATTGGCGGACTTACATACCATAGAAATTATTATAAACCGCTATGGTATGCAGGTTTCCTCACGATGTTTTCCTTCACCGTTTTAGTGCATGGTGATTGACTATCAATACACACATGACTCCGAAAAGTCAGAGGTGTGCCCTGGGATTTGAACCCACGACCACCGTGAACTTGTTGGCAGCCGCGTCTGGGGGGTTACTCTACAATCCGTTACGAAGCCCGAAACTTCGGATGACGGACGTCAGTGACGAAATAAATGTACCACAGAGTATGTGAACCATCCGAAATGTTGAAAATTCGTCGTAAACATAGACTAACTGCGGAGTGAATGATAATTGTCATAGATATTCTTAATGATTTTAGATGGATTTTGTGTAACGAAGTAACATCCGTCCGAAAAATGTCACGAAATTTCGAGTTACGGATTGTAGAGTAACCCCCCTGGTCCGTTTACCAACAGGCCACCAGGCACTTAAGCTAAGAAAACAGAAAACGGAAATAAGTAATCATTAAAAAAGATATGGAGATAAAATTTTATTTTATTTTTAGAGTTGTTGTAAAACTTTATTAAAATAGAACTGATATACAAATATCTATTAATAAAATAAAAAATTTTTTTTTACAACATATTAAATCATTTTATCTCCCAAAAACAAAATATTATGACAATACGCACGACCATAATAGCCTATTTATAAACTACCGTAGGCTTAACAGTTCATACATTGTTTGTTTGTTTTCTTCTTCGATTTGAACTTTTTCCATATTGCAGTAGATGTCGCTGTTCTGTATAACTCCGCTCTATACCTGGACCTCGAATTCTTTGCTTTCACGATTGTATTATGCCTGTGTGTGGACACCGATTCGCTTAAAAATTTGCCCTTCTTGGACTCGGAAAACTACCGTTGAACTGTTACTTTATTTGCCTAAACACCTATGCAGAAACACTATTACAATTTCCCCTATAAAATAATTTCCATAAGCGTACTCAATGGCATTACTTGATAATTCAAAACAGACCTATAAACAGTCAATATAGTTTTAAATAATAATTAATATTTAATATTATTTATATATGTTAATAATATAGTTTGGTTAGCTCAATTTTCCAAAAAAAACGAAACGGAGTAAGCTGATAGCATACACATTTTCAGAACTCTATTATACTAAAAACACGTATAGCGATGAAACATTTATGTGTGTAAAATATCATTTACACGTTTTCCTGTATTTTTAAATATCACGACTTCACGGAAGCAATCCTTAACTCAAATTTTATATAAATAAAAAATAATTTCATATCACAATTTCTTATAATAACAAAAGCAGGAAGCGGTACGGGATTGATTCAGTTCCGAGAAGAACTCGACGAGACGATGGCAGAAATTTCTTCGGTTAAATAGGGCCTGAATCAAGGAAGGAACGACCTCTCCTAAATAAAGCTTCTACTAGCAACACACTGGAAGAACTTTGGCGTGTTTATTGTGAGGTTCCGGAGATCTTTCAATCCAAGGTTGTTCGGCAAGAATCGGCATACCCCGATTAAAGTCCATTTTGTGTAGTATTCCCCATGGACAAAATAAAAAAGTAAAGATTTTGCTATTATAAAAACATAAAGGGAAGCGCTGCGAAAGTAACGGATTTTTATTTATAAATATTTTTATTTGATCGAGATTAAAGACTTTAAACAATACGAAATTTCAGTTTTTGCTTCTACTAAGTAGCTGTCTTCAAAGTATAATATTTTGTTTCTAGGAAAACAGTATAAAGCGTCAACACTGCTGTTTGGTGGGAAAAACAGACATTGTGGTGGAACATACCTAGGCAGCCTCTCACTTATGAGAGACCTACCACCTGTAAATAGATTTTATTCGAATATACCGTGCATGAATCAAAAACCACATTTAGGTTGGTCATGGCGTTCTTAATAGCATGTTCGCTACCCTGGCGAATATCCTACCACCAGCGAATTGGCGCCACATCTCATACGAGGTCCAAAGTATGAATCACTTTTGTGTGTGAAATGGAAGATTTTCTTTATCATATTATACTAAGGTATTTTGTATATATGCTTAATTGTTCTTTTCAATAAGATTGTTTACCTAAAGGTAGGGTAAATTGCTCCACGTATATTCTAACAACTAAGTAGGAAGGCAGAGCACTTGTTTTGTGAAACATGTGTAATTAATTTTGGTAATATTCACCGTACGCAGCTTGTTAATTAGCTTTTTCATTACATAAAAGTCAATATGTGCGGTTATAAAAACATTATTTTGGGATTTTATTATCGGTGTAATTGATGAGATCCTCTTCAGTCTCTTGAGATGACAAATTATTATTAACATGGACAAGAAGGTTAGAGTTCAATATATTATACTAATTCGTTGTTTAAAAAAATCGATTTTTGCTAAGATATGGTTGTTGATAAGATATGTTGTTGCTGTGGATGTTTATGTCTTCTTTCATGTCTGTGAGGTCTTATTTATTTATTTATATATACTTTATTGTACACCATAAAAAAGGAACAATAACATATTAAATACTTAAAACTAGAGACAGGTCTTCGTGAATAAAATCTATTGTCGTCACTAATCAATCGGGAAGATAATAGCGTCTAATGCGTTTTGAAAACGTCTCTTGGCAGTAATTCTTATCGTCGCGATATTTATTATGTCACAACCATGGACAGGTAGGACACCATGAGACTAAAAAAAAAATATACGATGGTATAACAAAAAATAAAATTAATGATAATTTCGTAAATTATAAAAATAAAGGGTAAGGTTAATTAATAAAATGTTTTTAAATTTCTATTACTCTTCGGGTTTCTTTACTCGTACCTCATCACTGAGCAAATGCCAAGTACGCCTATGCATACTCATTAATTTAACCTAGCTGAAATCAAATTTTATTTGTGTAAATTATAATTGGAGTGGCTATTTAGTTGTCCTGAAGAGATAATTATATCGGTATATTCGGAATATCTGTATTGCTATATTATAATTGTATTCACATTTCGGACTTTAATTGGATGGCAAAGAGTTATTTTTATTATTAATTTATATATGCTTTATACTTTTTCACCAAGAGTTGTTGATTGTTTTAGTCGAATTTCATTAGTAACTGAAAATATGTACATCTCTTTACTTCAACTCGTATTTTAGGAATAAATGTAAATATTAAGAGTCAAGATAACATTATTTGGAAAAATGGTTTGTAAATCATAATTTATATTTTAAAGCATTATGCCCATCATATCTTTCATTTCCCCGACTTGTCTATAATAATATAATGATCTTAGCGTCTTATTGAACCAAAGGTCCTCTGAGGTTTCAGGACTAAATATTATATATTATCGTATCATTTAAGGTTGAAGAAAGTCGCTAATTGCAGGCCGCTTCCAACAGGTCGATGGAGGGTCATTGAGGGAGGCCTAGGTTCAGCTATGGCTGAAACGAACGACCGTATAATCAATTTCACTTTCCAGTGAAAATGTTAAATTACTGGTATATTATATATATAGCAGGTATATACCGTATATATACCTACTTAACACGCGGTGTTCCAAAATATTTATTTATTTTGTCAAAAACTCCATTTTACAGGTTAACCCGACACAGAAGCATCGATAATCTTAGCACTAAACATGTGATAAATTGTATGAAATAATTTATTTGTTGGTAGATGGAGCTTTGTCGGGTTCGGAAAACTTCCAATATTGCAACACAGGAACTGTGGGAGGAATTGTTCCACTTCTGTTAGGTAATTAAATTTACTTGCGCTGCTTAAATAAATATTTCGTGTTGTCATAATTATTCGTTATTGCTTGAACTTATTTAGTTGAAAATATTAAGGCAAATCGTACGTTGCAAGGAAAGCGCTGAAAACAATCGGTTAATCTGCTATCAACTGGAGACAGATATCACTCCTTCAATGGTTTATTTTTAGTCATGTTTATAGTACGTTGCCAAAAATTTGTTTAGTATTTTCACTTGTTACATTTTGAAAATGAATTAAAAATATATTATTCCCGTATTTAATTTGGTATATTACTTTCGAAGCACCAAGTGCAGGCAATGGAACAAAAACATTGTAACGCCTAATGACGAATAGGGAAAACCTAGTTTTGTGACACAAAAGGGTATTTTCTATTCTCAACGCAAAATGTCAAATATTTCCCGGATAAGTAATCCAAACTAAGACCAAGGCTGAAACTGGCGTCTTATAAGTTAGCCGAGAGCCGGGATTATTTCCTTGCATTGTCCCTTGAAAAGGCGACTTGAAGTAATAAAACTGTACCAACCAAGAAAATAATGATACAGCACATCTTTATTTTGTATGCCCATGAATGAGAGACCTGCATGCTATTCGTCTGATGGTAAGTGTGACGTTATTTCCATTTAGGTGAGTGCGTGTTAAAGAGAAAAAGCGGGCGTCCCCACTGCGCTACTTAAAATATGAATTATTCCTTCATTTTACAACCATATATAATACTGTTTTCCGAATATATATTCGTTTTGAAATAGAAGTATTATTTACGTATTTTATCGCGGATTTGGTTTAATTGTAACATTTTTATGTTCACGACGTTTCGATCACTTTACAGTTTTCATGGTCACGGGGCGGACTGAAATGTATAAATTAAACCAAATCCGCAATAAAATCCGTAAATAATACTTTTATTTCAATGTGTAACATTCGCATAAATCTAAGAATATATATATGTTCGTTTATTCATTATATTTTCTAGTAAATGTCATATCTATACTAATACTAGCGGTCCCGACCCAGCTTCGCCTGGGTGCATATATTTTTTGATTCCACTCCACACCAAATACATGTTATTTTTCATATAAACTCTTATATACCTAAACTTGACGTAGCTATCCTATTGTCCGGCTCAATCCCGTCTCATCCGTCTATTCAATCCCTTCCCGATCCGTCCCGTCCTTTCTCTTTATTTTCCATCCCGTCTTATAACGTGCATTTACATTTCGTCCTATCAAATCTGTCAGCTATCCCAGCCCTCTCCCGTATTTTCCACTCTATTATATCCCGTCTCTCTATATACATGTACATATAAAGATTGCCTTATAAAATTTTAACATTAAAAACTTAAGCGTTTTTTATTGTCCATCCAATATTCCTTCCCTTATTTCAGCACCAAAATGCTGTTTTTTCCAAATAATATTGCACGCCATTACTTTTTGTTAGTAATAAAGTAAAAAAACATTAAAAAAAAAAGAATTGGCCAAATTGGTCCAGGCGTTGTTGAGTTATGCGCTTACCAACACATTTTGCGATTCATTTTTATATTATAGAAGAAGATATAGTCCACCCCGCTGGCTTAGTGCGGGTTGGCGGATTTTATTTGACGTAGAAATTAATCCGAAAAGTCAGAGGTGTGCCCTGGAATTTGAACCCGTGACCATCGTAAACTTGTTGGCAGTCGCGTCTAGTACGTTACCATATACAAATTAATAAAACCTTCATACTGCCTTACCAGGTGACGTAAGTAATAAAACAAATATTTAAAAATATAAAACTGCATATCGTTTCATTATAATGTCTAGATACGGCATCAACGTAGCAATATTTTTTTTATTCTTCTCTGAAAACAATACTAATGCGGAATTTAAATTTGTCCCCCAGCGCATCTAAAAGTATCAATTCAAAAAACAATGTCCTTTATGAAAACGAAAAATTATAATTAGATATATTTTGGTGTACTCCGGCAAAACGCTTCGATAGAGTATACCTTGTTTAAAACTGTTGCAATAATCTCAAAAAACAATGGGCGATTTTGGTAGATGTGGACATCGTTTTAATTTACATTTAACAAAATTATGCGCAAGACGCCGTATCTAGATAATATTATATACACGATGTACACATTTTTTGAATTTTGTTCTATTTCGTCAGCCGTCAATGAAAGACAATGGAAAGATAGATCATTTTACGTTGGGTGGTAGTTGAAGCTGGACCGTCTTTTACGTCTCCTGTCAAATAAACAAAGATCATCCTATACTGGCTGGACGCATCACGCTTGAACGATACCCAAAAAAAAGGTTTTTAGTATCTTCCTCAGAAATTTTCCTATTTTTCTCACCCCTAAAACCTTCCCAGGACTTCCACGAATATTTCAAGACCAAAATCAGCCAAATTGGTCCAGGCGTTGTTGAATTATGCGGTTACCAACACATTTTGCGATTCATTTTTATATATAAGATATGAAGCTGAAGAGTTTGTTTGTTGCGGGTTATTCGAACTGGTTATTCGAATTGAAAACTTATATTTCTGTTGGATAGGTCATTTATCGAGGAATGCTATAGGATATATATCATCACGCTATAACATATAAGAGGGAAACAGAGAAGGGAGAAGCAGTAGTGAAAATTTATTCGTTTTTCCTTGTGATTGATCTCAAAGTCGATATCTGAGGAATCTTTTGCTCCGGTTTTCTACATTGATAGTCGGAATTGAACATTTTTGCCGCCATTTTGAAAAGTGTAGCTTCACCCGGGCGGAGCTGGTCGGACCGCTAGTAACTTATAATCTTAAATTAATCAGGACACATGATATACCGCTATAGTTGGTCTTGGAAATTCTTTTGACGATATTTCGAATTAAAAATGAGCCCATTATTTTCTGTATTTAATGCCTTTCTTTTTATTAAATGCGCTCGAAAGTGTCGTCATTTTTGATATCTACGACACAAGACTCGATCTTAGTGTGGGATCAGACCTATATTATATTACGTGACTGCATATTTAAATTCACCCGTGAACTTATTGATTACTATTGAATGTTATATTATATGCCTCATTATTTCTGTACATGTAATTGACTCTCGAAAATAGCCTGGAACATTTGTTTTGACATAATAAACTCTATACATAGTATTAAGGGAAAATATTATAGGTATTTCTAATAATAATATTATGTTCTTTCTTCCTACTGAATCATCCTACTGAATAAACGATATCAAAACAGTTATCCAACAAATATTATTCTACAACTATTAATAACAACATTGACGTTCTCACATAAAATAATTAAAATATAGATAATATTGAAATAAACGTGTAGTGCTAATTTTTACAAGTTTATTTATTCGTAGTAAGAAATGTAAAGCTACATGCACTGTCTGATAAATTGCGTGTTCTATCCACCGTTATCCAGTCGGATATATGTGGGGGTCTTAAAGTATTTATAATATAGAGGAAGCGCTGATACTGTAAAAATGTAGATAAAAATGGTGGTGCTGGACCACCTTTTTCTGCCGTCCTATTGGCTGATAGTTGACAGGTTGTCCAACATGCACGAATTACTTAGAAAAGAAACGTAAAAAAAAAAATGGTTTAGGGCTATTTCATTCCATTCAACTCGTTTTAAAAGAATAATAGCTAAATATACTTTAAGTTATGAAAGGAATTATATTATTATATATATTTTTTATTAAATAATTAGTATAATTAATAATTTTCACGGTTGGGAGCGTTACCAACATTTCCAATAAGAAAATACCCACGTTTTTGAAGATGCAAATGTATCACAGAGCTCCCTGTATATTAAAAATACTAAGGTGGGGGTCAATGACACTGGTGACGTCACGTTGGTATCACACAGCCCACACTAAAGGATGACTGTAGCCACTTCTGTGAAGACGGAAATGCTGCTAAGTGAGGTGTCAGCAGCCACGATGGGCCGCCGGCGCGACGCCGAGTACCATTCAGAGATAGTGCACGTACCACGCGCTGCCGACCGCTTGCCTTTGTCACTAATATTTAAAAAAAAAAGAATATACTGATTCTTTCCCATTATTGTTTTGTCATATGAGCAAACATTAAAAAAAGAAAAATATGATTAATTATTTCATGGTCTATTTAAGGGTTCTGTTCCTATTTTAAAAGAAAGAACGGTTATGTTGAACGGTAGGATCACTGGGTTGTCCGCCTATCTGACAAGACGAGTAAATAATATATATACTTCCTATTGATTTCAAATATTAAAATTAAATAGAGCATGAAGTCTAGTTTGGTATCACAGCACAACCAGGCATGAAGTGTATGCAATTATAGGAATATCCAAAAAATACAATAAAGAATATTGATAAGTAATCAAATCATCAGGAATTAAAACCAAATCCACAACAAAAATTCTAAAATGAGTTTTATTTCGTTATGTAACATTCGCGTTTTTTTATTTCACTGAATGGAAAGTCTCAAAATGTCCAGTAGTTACTTTGGTTACATTGTCTTTCAAACCGGAACACAACAGTGCATTTACACTGCTGTTTGGGGGAAATAGACAGGTGGCCGCTGATACATGAGAGACCTACCACCAGTAAGAAAAAACAAATCTAAGAAAGCGTCATAAAAATATTTTTGTGATTACGAGTGGTTTGGGTCATTATATAGTTTTTATATTCCCCGCAATACGAACTAGCCATTAGAATGGGTGTGTACTAACACAAATTTCACATCACTTCAATTAGTGCACGGTAGTAATAATGTAATTGCTAAAGTAAATTTTAATTACAACAAAATACATGTTCTCAAGTAAATGGTACATACATACATAAACTCACGCCTTTTTCCCAGAAGGGGTAGGCAGAGGTACCTGGACACCCACATTTCGCCAGTATGTTCCGTCCCACGGTGTGATAGGTGGCGAGCCTATCGCCATATCGGGCACAAATTCCTGACTCCGGGCTGATAATGAATAGAAAAATCCAATATCACTTTGCTCGACTCGGGATTCGAACCCGAGACCTCAGCCTTGCAAGCGTACCTTAGTACAACTACTCCACCGAGGCAGAAGTAAATGGTTTGATTCAATATTCATCAGACTCTAGGCATTCAGATAAATCTTAAAAAAAATACATGTTAAAAGTTTGTATCGACAGTTTTATAATTAAACAAAATGAATACATATTACATACCTAAATAGTTTCAATAAAATTCTTTGCCTGTCTGATTAAATAGAAAAGGGTAAAATATTTGGCTATATCGAAACTAAATAATTAAAATGAAAGCGAGATTATTCAGTACCAAAATAAGTAAATAAATCCCTCTATTGAAACGTTTCAATATTGTTATTGTTTGCTACGAAATAAAATAAAGGTATTCATTGTATTCATACAATTATTAAATGGTACATGGGTAGCTTTTTAATCTGCAATATATTATCTGTATGTAGGTTTTCACAACTACTGGGAATCGGCATTAATTACTTGAGTCTCGGGACTTAGTTTATCAGTTTGAAGTATTTTTCCTAATAGTTCATAACCCCAGTCGCTATTGGTGGACATAGATTAAAAGCTCCGTTGATACCTTGAAAGACCTAATGTCTTTAAACGAAAACATTCAGAATCCAGGATCTAAAGATTGCGATTTCGATCTCACCAAGTATTTGTGTCGGGTCTTGACTCTTTGTGTCAGTGCAAGAGAAAAGTATTTCCGCGTTTCCCATGCCCACAACCCGAGTCTTAATTAATCTTAATGTGATGTTAGCCTGTCAGGGCTTTGTTTGACTGTTAGGTGTATATTTCGTAATTAACTACCATTTCCTCTACATTTAAAACAATTAGAGTATGTGGCCACTACAGCGTAGAATATTATGAATAGATTGTGTGTTTTTTCACTATTTTATAATGCAAATGATTGCGATCAGAGCACGCCATTCGCCTGATGGTAAACGATAGGACCGCTCATAAACAGTAACAAGTCTAGTATTTACTCTGGCTACAATGTCCTTCAAACCGGAACACAATAGTGCATTTACACTGCTGTTTGGTGGGAGAAATAAACATTGCGGTGGTACCTTCCCAGGCGGCCACTCACACAAAAGACAACTACCATCAGTAGTTTTGCCTGATACGAACATTACAAGGTGAAAATATGCAACGTTGTACTGGGCAGAGACCCCTATTAATTTTAAATACCGCTTGTTTTTAAGTATGAATCATGTTTGAGTGACACAAGCAGTGACTCAAACATAATGCGTAGGGAAACGTAACCCTTAAAATGCGATTCAAAGCGTGAATAATACTAAAATGAGCCACAGGAATTTCTGAGAATTGATGTTATTTTTTTTTAACAAATACATGGCGAAATGTTTAGTTCCCCAAATTGAATGGTCGTCGTTTTAAATTAAAGTAACACCCAACCATCACTTCTGGAAGACTGCGTAAACGTGTTTTAAAACAAGAGCCCTTAAATCTTCGCAATAACGGTCATCATGGGTTTTTAACAAAAATTATAACTTAATATCAATTTTATAAATCTTGCACAGACCAGAATTTATATTTTGGTAAATACAAACTACAGTATACTGCGACCGAAAACGAAGCCGAGTGGTAGTTTTAGTGATTACAAACACAATGCAAGTAAAAATTTCGCCAAGAAACGCTATTGTTTTTTGTGATTTTTAAATATCATCGTGTTTGGCTGGTAAATCCATAGTTTTTGCTAGAATAATATTTTAAATAGTATAGCGTATACAAAAAGAAATGGGGGTACACAATTTTTTTTTTGTAAAAACTTTGTATTTACCACCCAATTACGACGATAGGAAATAAATAAATAAAAAAAACGGTAATTTTCTTTGCAAAATTTTTAGTTGTATTGTATCTGAAGTCACTAAAATTACCAATACGATTACTTTTTCCATAGCAGTCTTGATATACCTTGTATTTCTTAATTAACTACCAGTTTCTCGATATTGACAACAATAAGAAAGTCTGACCACTACAGCTTAAGATGCTATGACTATAACGTGTATTTTTATTGCAAGGAATGGCCAGACGAACTGCTGATGAAAATACAAACAACACCACGAATTACAAAGCAATGTGACTGTTTATATTTATCTAATACTTATTTAACGCGAAGCCTTTCGTTTTAAAACCGGCAACTTAACAAAAATATTTATTAAGTATAAATAAATAAGTCCACCCGCACTAGGCCAGCGCGGTGGACTATATGGCCTAACCACTCTCAATCGTACTGTCGATTGTAGAGTAGACCCGTGCCCTGCAGTGGGACGTATATGGGCTGATACACATACATATACATAAATAAATAAACAGTGAAACGACTAAGTTACATCTCAATTCGAGAACAATATCGGGGATTGAAACAATGCCCTAAAAGAAATTTTCCACGCAAATCGATCTAACTCATTCTACATCCTATTTGTGATGTCTCGTAGGACTGATAAGGTATCAGTACCTTGCCACCTCCTCGACATGTTGCCCCTTTCAGGACAATTGCTATCCAATAGCTCGCTTCAATAAATCACACTGTCCCCTCAGACGACTAGAGCGATATCGAAATAATGTATTGTATTTCTGCTTTAAAACCGTTGACCACAGAATTCGCTTTTGTAAAAATAGTTTCAAATATCACATTTTAAAATTTAATGTATTATTACCGTAAAATTAAACGAAAAGCATTGGTTTGTTTCACATTAACTAATAAACTAATATTATAAAGATTTTATTGTTGACGTTGAATAGGCCCTGAAACTGCTGGACTGATTTAAAAAATTATTTCGTTATAGAATCCTACATTACCTCTGCTGAACGTAGTCGATAGAAAAAAAGTTTATCTGCATCCGGGCGGAGCCATGTCGTACTGTTAGTATTAAATATAGTTGAAATATAACTTTGAACATAGATCAAACACCGAATTTAAGGGTCATTTTTGGCAGATGTAGCCAATATTCCCCACGGCGGGTGGGTTGATGAGCATAGGATATAAATTGTAGTTACAAGCGTCAATAATGCTGCTGCTTTGTGATCAGCCACATTCTTCTCATCATTTATATATATTTTTCTTTGATGGTAGTTGCGCCATCGGATGCCGGAGCTTTGACTGCTGATTAACAGCAAAGCGATTAAGAGAATTTGCTTTGGACCCCGTAAAGTTTTGAATGGAATTCATCGAAAAAATATTTGCAATTAATTAAAACGAAACACTAAATTACTGGACACTAATGAATGTGGTGCAGTTCATACGATCCTTACCCAGTTGGACAAGTATTTCGTTTAATAACCCATTCTTGTATGTGAGTCAAATTTAATATTTAAACAACTGTCATCAACTTTGTGATTCAAAACACGCATATACGCTGGATTTCAACTTTACCAGTAGCAGTAAATAAGTGTACCCCATCAGTTATCCCTGCAAGTACTGCGATAAGTCATTGTAGAACGTGGTTCTATTTCTTTAAATCTTTATAAATAACCAACAATTTTGTATCACAATGAAGGTTTTCTTTCTATTTCGTAAAACTTCATATATCTTGTTTCTGAAGCTAGAAGTGTTAAATCAATCTATTGAAAGCGCTTATTTGTACGCCCTATCGTGTTCACTGTGGTCAATTAATATTGGACTGAATTCGCATCGGTTTATTAATAAAATATCGTATTAGTTACTGATTTAACATATTTATATCATTTACGAGTATATAATGCACGTTTTCACTAAATCAATAAACATATCGTGTTACATTTAAAACAATATACGTATTTCGAATATTACAATAGGGAATATGCACGAGACTCCAAAATAAGTCAAATATTTTTTGTTGTAATCTTTATTGATATAGAAATATATCAATAAGATATTTTTTTAAATTCATCAACTCTAAATCGGTAAAAAAAATACTTAAAAAATGACATTTCCAAATTGCCGCGCAATTTTTTCGAAACGTTTGAAAAGGGAAGTGACGACAGAGTACACTATCTTATGAAGTTTTAGTTTGTTTAAGAGTTATTTTGTGTTTTCGTAGTATTATAAAAAAAATTGGATTATTTTGTGACGAAATACAGTTATGTAGCAATTAATAAAAGAAGCTTAATCCAAATACTACGTTGCTGACATAGTAGACTCTGACGTCACAGCGAGGTCGCGCCATAATGGCGTTTAAATGCTACGAAACTGATAGCAGTTTTTATTATTTTTTTGTACTTTTTTGATTGATATTTATAAAGCCTTATATTTTTTTCTGGTAATGTAATAACATACAGAATCGATTAAAAATATAAAAAAATGGCATGCATATTCCCTATTTCATGCGTGTAATGGCGCCGGTTCTACATCACCATCATTTTTTTATTTCATATAAAATACAATGTATTTGTCTTCATATTGTTTACAGGAAACACAAAGAAACCATTGAATACTTCAATAAAAATAATGTGTTCGTAAAATTCCTATTTAGGTCGGCCATTATGACAAAGCCCCTTGCGGGGTTTTGTAAGTGACTTAAAAAATCCACAAGGATGATAATTTCTCAGTTATTTGTCAATAATATACTCGCAAAGGAGCATTTTTATTTAACTTTTGTGGTTTGTGTTTGTAAATTTTAATGTGTTGAACTGAGATCTAACATATCATGAAGATAGAGGAATGTGGTAGTTATGAACGCCTGCATATTCTCATAAAGCAAGAATGCATGTTTGCAAAGAACTGTCTGTATATGACCGTATACGTCCCACTGCAGGGCACGGACTTCTATAACCGAGAGTTCGATTTAGAGGGGTTAGGCTGAATAGTCCACCATACAGGCCTAATGCGGGTCCATGGACTTTTACATACCATCCGAATCACTAGGATATGCAAGTTTCCTCACGATGTTTTTCTTCATCGTTATCGTGCGAGGTGATTGATTATCAAAGTCATTGACTATTGACTATTATTTGATAAGTGCGAAAATAACAAAATTGAAATATTTCGTACACCGAGCAAGTGATGTGAACTTTATGACGGAATATTAAAAGCTCGGGTTTTACACACTTGGGCTGTATTTTTCATTATTTAGTAGACATAAAAGACGGCTTGACTTACGGTAAATGGAGCTATTTGAATATTCCATTTATGATTTAGTTTGCCCGTAATAGTGAAATACGGACAAATTAATTTTCGATGTAAGGTTTCCGATCATCAATCACGTTTAAGTAGGATAGTAAAAGAAATCTTTAGCTGTGGAAACGTTAAAATATTACTTGTCGCAGCTTTATAGATCGATTGGTTTTATCTCGCTAATGGATACATTTTTTTGGCAATGAATCTTATTGAACTAATAATCTGGCAAACGTGGTTTGGAAGACGATAAATCACATACGCTACGTGCTACAACGCTGAGGTCTCAGTTTCGAATCCCGGGTCGGACAAAGTGATATTGGATTTTTCTATTCATTATTAGCCCGGCGTCAAGTATTTGTGCCCGACATGGCGATAGCTTCTCTCCCTATCACATCGTGTGATGGAACATACAAGGAGAAATGTGGGTTTGTGTTTGTGTGTTTGTGTGGGGAAAAGACTTGAATTTATGTATGTATGCTTCGATCAATTATACACTAGATACAACACGAGCGCTTAGAAAATGGCACCAAAAAAGAGTGCTTTAAGCACTCATTCGCCTTCAGTCACGCACCAACCGTTGCTTCTAAAACGTCGCATAACTTTAGATAGTATTATGTGAAAAGCTACTTTAAGCTCCAGGAATAAGGTGGAATTTGTGTTAATATATTTGGAATATGTGATCTTTTTGTTTACTTTTTTTCATGTCATGCATCGGTGCCACTTTTTAACAGAACTTTTACAGGGAATTGTGTATCTAGTGTATATTTGATCGAAGTATGTATGTAATAATTTCGTTTTTATAACATAGTCATGACAAACAAGCTATTAGTCCCCTGGATGGTAAACATAATGCAACGTGAATATTTCGCCGGTCGACATAACTTTGCTGGCCGAAACCGCAACTACACAGATTAAACCTGAAATGCGCCACCTTTTAGTAGCTAATTATGGCGAGTGACAGTAATTTCAATGAGAAATGCGAATATGCTACATACTCACCGAAAAAAACGTAACAGAAAATCGTAACTTCACTTGGGTTTTTTTAAAGCAATGGTACTCCGAATGTGTCAACCCATTGGTAAATAATCCAAAGGTCTATATTTAAATAGAACAACAGATCTGAGATGAATAGGAATATTAATGTAAATAAAAATAAATAAACTTTAGTATTAACTTGACCCGAAGTGGAAACAATAGAGAGTGAAACAAATAATTTAAATGAAAATTGGTGATCTAATTACTTTTCGTACTTATTTTAGTCATAGGCAATAAAATACCTTCACAGAATAAAATGATTTTTGACGGATTTTTATTTAAAGTAAGTACTAAAGCTGTTGAAATGAACTGTAAATAAGTTGTACCCCTGGGTCTAACTTTGTTTTTGTTTCATTCCCATATTTCAACGGCTTCAAAGATTTTTATAGACATAAATTAAAAAAACAACATCACAGGTATTGAAAACAAAAATGAAAATAATTTATTGAATCCATTAAGATGTTCTACATTATTTAGATTTAGTCATTTTTATCTGCCACCCGGTTCGGAAAGCGGTTTTCACTACATAAAATCGGACGAGAAACTCTAGTGTTGCTCTTTTAAAAACCAGTTTACAATTTAGTGATTATTACAAAAGTTACAAGTTAAGTTTAAATCAGAGCAGTATTATTTTATCTCTTCATTCGTAATATACCATTAAATTTCATAAAATGTTAAAAGTGGTGGAGCCACGCTGTTTTCAATGATGGCTCAGCATAAATGAGCAAGCTCCGGGGCGGTACCATTGTATCACAAGAGATCCACGTAATGCGACAGCTTAGATGCCTCGTTTCGTACGGTGACATAGCCGGACGCCCAATACCCTCTTCCCATATATTATACTTCCCACTCCAATGCCGATTTGATGGGCCGGCAAAAATCCATGATCCAAGAGTTATGGATATTCATAACAGTGATTACATACCAACAGGTGACCTGTTTGCTCGTTTGCCGGACATATATTATCAAAAAATCATATAGGTGGTGGCCAAAGGCTCGAATTTCGTAAGATTCACAGAGTTGTGAAGAATCTCGTGAGATCGGGGGCACGGTGCACGGTGGTTGCGGGTTCGAATCCCGGAGCACACCTCTGACTTTTCGGAGTCATGTGTGTATTGATAGTCAATCACCACGCACTAAAACGGTGAAGGAAAACATCGTGAGGAAACCTGCATACCATAGCGATTTATAAGAATTTCTATGGTATGTAATTCCGCAAACCCGCACTAGGCCAGCGTGGTGGACTAAATGGCCTAACCTCCCTCAATCGTACTCTCGATTATGGAGGAGGCCCGTGCCCAGTAGATATACGTATACACGGAGGCTGATACTGATTAACAATGATACTTGATACGATATACCGATATGTCATTTAATAAAAAGACTAGGTAGGTAGAACCATTTTTGGCATTAATATTAATTGATGATATCGAAAGCGTTCTCAATGGTGTCATTAGTATGATAAATTGAATAAACAATACAGCTTTATATTATATACTTAGGAAAAGGAAAATATTTTGGGATCTCGCCGGTTTTTTTATGGACGGCTGACAAGGAGTGTAGATCAATTAATATTAAACATAATAGAGTTTAAAAATAAAATATGTAATAACAGGATTGTAATCACGATATTGTGAATATATGTGGTATCGTGTGGTGGTCACCTCTTGCCGATACGGTGTTCCTGGGTTCGAGTCTAGGGTTTTGTCTTTTCGGAATCATGTGTGTATAATAAAATGAAAATATAATTTAATTATAATTTTCGCCGATACGGCAATAGGCTGGCCCCCTATCCCATCCTGTGACTGACAAGGCGTAATGTGGGTGTCCTGGCACCTCTGCCTATACCTTCTGGGTAGAAGGCGTGATCGTATGTATATTACATAAAATATATAATAATTTACATAAACTAGCAGGACAATGATTCGAATACGCTAGTCAAAAGCATAATGCTAGATAATAAAAACCAATTGAATGGGCAGCAATTCTATTCTTTCTCACAATGACAAATATGCAATTTCTTTGTTGAATTCTCAATTGAAATGCATCCGGTAAATAATGTACTTGTTAAGCACTTGTTTCATTAAACATATTTTGTTATAAAACACAAACAAACTGATCCCGGTTGAAATTTTTAATTACTTTAATGGCGTCTGACTGCGAGCACGTTGCAACAAACAAATGTGTAAAATCAATAAAACGCCTCAACAGCCTTGCTACATCTTTCACGTTTTCTTTCTTAAATTATCCACGTGTAAGCACTTATAGGTATTTTTAACTTAGTGTCATATACCTAGAAAATAAATCAAGAAATGAAATAAGTATGTTTATTCATTATATTAAGAGTGGTTCGGCCATATATGTATATTCATTATATTATACTTAGGCTATTAAAGACCGCTGTTCGCAACTCAATACAACGGCAAAACATCTGTAGTGATTTTTTTATTTTCTGAAAGATAGTCAGCGTTTAGATAGATATATGTCTTTTTTGGCCAAAGAACAGTTATTTTCGGTACATAGGGGGAAGTCGACAGGGGTATGCCAGTGTCATTGGTCTTCGGATGCAGGACCAACTAAAACTCTTTGGTGTCCGTGACACGCGTTATAGGCGGCACCGGACATTCTAGGACAAGAGAGGCTCCGATGTACATCGGCATAGGCGCCCGGTGATAAACCGTTGCTGGTTCTATTTGAAGGAGCATATATGACTCCAATTTTACTTATTTTTGGACTCCAATGCAAGATGTTATGGACTTTTACGACGGATATGGGGGCAAGCGCTCAGAGTTAGTTCCTATGATCCCGGCTCCTTTCACCATAGTGTGAAGAAATGTCTTAGCAGACTGGTATAAATGTATTGAATGGCATGAGACTGCCATCTGATGCCATTCGATACTGTCTGGACGGCATTTACGCTTACCATCAGGCGCAATGTAGTCATTATGCCGGGCCAGTGTAAAAAACGTCACTATCGGTGAAGATGCACAGCCCTCGGATTCCGCTCTTCGATCCCGATTACCCTTAACATCGCTTAATACGACAGGCAGGGGAAACTGAGCCAAAATTCTCTCGCCCCATGACCACAGGGCGAATTCAGATAGGTACTTCCTCAAAATAGGTTGAATGTTGACGTTATTATTATAGAACATTAAATTATTAAACTTAACACCGTCCTTTGATCACCTAACACCTTTGAAGCATTCATCCTGTTTGGCTGAGATGATAAAGGGATCCAAACGGCTCGTTACAATGAAAATTATTATTTCATATAGTCATATTGTATTTCACAGGGATATTAAGTATGACAACTAATCAAATGATTGCCTTGGTGGCGTAGTTATACTACGGTACGGTTACTAAGCTGAGGTCTCGGGTTCGGATCCTGGGTCGGACAAAGTAATATTGGATTTTCTATTCATTGTCAGTCTGGGATCAGTTCTTTGTGCTCAATATAGCGATTAGCCTGCTATCACATCGTAGGACGGAACGTGCAAGAAAACGCGAGTGTGAGTGTGAGTGTCCTAATAGCCCCTCTGCCTACCCCTTCTGGCAATAAGAGGTTAAATTTGTAAGTATTTTAGTATTAAAATATGATAAAGAAAATGTGTGAATGCAAGACTAATTTCCGTAACGCGTAACAAATTCACGAAGTAAGCTGTTGCAGCAATAACTTGTGATTCCTTTTGTTATAAATTGTGCTGCAGTGTAAAAAATTACATTAAAATATTCGAGACTGTGTACAGCTTTCTTTCCAAATATGTATAAACATCCAGCCTGCGACCGAAAACGAAGTTAGGTGGTAATTTTAGTGACTTCAGACTCAATGCAACAAAAAAATTATCAAATAAAGCGACGAATAATGAAAATAAATAAATGGATATTGGATATAGTTATTTTCTTAAATGAATAGTGTCTATTTGTTTATGACGCAATGATACGAAGTTATATTACTTCTTATTTTAGCAAAAACTATGTATTTCTATCCAAACTTACATATACAAAAAATAAAAAAAAACTTGTCTTATTTGTTGGGATTTTTTTTTTTTGTTGAAATTTGTCTGTTGTCATACTTACTTTTCAGTTGCAATCTGGATATACTCGGTATATTTTTTTCTTATAAGATTACTAAATTTAACTAAGTACAAAAGCATTACAAATCCCTACGTCATAGTTCAAATTTAATACGAAGATTTATGAGTTTAAGCCTAATCAACTCGAGTTACTTTCAAAGTATTGGATTTTAAGGCCCCATTAAATAATGTGTAATTGTATCAACTGACAATAAAATAACATCATTATTTATAGAAAAACATTTAAAATTTTTGCAAATTTTTTCTACCAACATTTTTTAAAGGCTTCGTATAGCAATTAGTCAATGTTTTAGCTAAAATTAAACGTGCGGCTGCATCCATGAGAACTTGGCGAGACGGGCTCTGCGTGTAATTATTAAATATTTAATTAAACAGAGCTTATCTTTATTAAAATACTTTTGCAACATAAAATTGATTGATATATCTGTAACATATCTGTATATATGTATTAATACAATGTATTAACGACAAGTATTAAATTTATTAAGTCGCTAATAACTTTACAAAAATATCAATGTTGTAAATAAATTTTAGATACGGTGTTTTCGTTTTTATATTTACATTAAAAAAACAACAAAGAGTTATTTACGTATAGTGTTTAAATAATGTAATATTTCGCAGAAATTGTTTTGTACAGACGGAGTAAAAATATATTTTCGATTATAATTTTTGGAGTATATATGTGTTCTTATAATAACGTGACATCCGTCAACGAAATATAAAATATAAATTATCATAAAATTTATCAGTTAATTAATTTATTGAGGTTGAAGTGATTTTCACATAACAAGCAAAGAGCAAGACATAACATAATTTCTGTATTCGTGTCTATTGGCCTTTGCGCCTCGTTTATGATTTAAATGGTACATCACGCGATCCAAAGAGCGCATTGACGGGTAACGGCCTAATCACGATACTATATTGACAGCTGTCGTATTCAATCCAATATAATCCAGCACGAACATGAACATATGGCTCGGTAGTGTGTTCAGTACACAGCCCATTGGTACTGGGGTTTAATTTTACTGAGCTAATATATTTTATGCATAGTGGTAAGCCATAAGAAGTGCGTGGTAGCCGTGGTACCAATAGGTAAACGGACCCGTGGCGGCTGCCAACATGTTCACGGTGGTCACTTTTTCGAATCCCAGAGCACATCTCTGACGTTTCTGACGTGTCAATCAATACGCACTATGACGGTGAAGAAAAACATAGTGAGGAAACCTGCAAAACACAACGATATGTAAGAATTTCTATGTAAAGTTCGTCAACCACACTAGGTCAGCTGGGTATATGGCCTAACCACTATCAATTGTACTCCCGATTGTAGAGGAGGACCGTCCCTATAGTGGGATGTATATCGGCTGATATATGAGTCAAGGCACTCATAGCATATCAAAGTTCCGTAGAGATTAAGATAAGGAGTAATCTTCTGGGAAAACTCATCAGATAAATATGACGTAGGTGTATTACAAGTGGCATAAAATGCATAGTAATTTAATAAGTGGTTGTTATTGTTATAAACTTGTTATTGTTATGAACTTGGATAACAGTGGGTTTGGTCTGACTCGATTGGCAAGTCACAATACCTTGCCTACGTTCATACGATTTCCGTTTTCTCTGTCACTTTGAGCAGCTTTTTTATTGCAATGAATGGCGAGTGGACTATATGGCCTAACCACTCTCAATCGTACTGTCGATTGTAGAGTAGGCCTGTGCCCTGCAGTGAGATGTATGTATATGGGCTGATACAGTCAGTACAGTCAAAATGGCGAGACGAGCATTCCGTTCGCCTGATGGTAAGCGATACGACCACTCATGAACAGTAGCAAAAACAACCAACCCCTTGAATTGCAAAATAATGCATGTCATTTCACTGCGCTCGCCATCCTGAGACGCAATATGTTAAGTCTTAATATGTCCATTAGTTAGTTATTATGGCTACAATGTCATTCAATCCAAAACACAAGTGTGCTTACACTGCTGTTTGGCGGGAGAAAAAGACATTGCGCTGGTACCTACCCAGGCGGCCTCTCATATATGAGGGATCTACCACCATTGTAAGGCTAGCAATACATGAACGGTATCTACTTAACATAATGTGAATTGTTCGCTGATTTGCTTGTGTGCCAGAAAACATACTACACCAAAGCATAAGATGAAGCAAAAATGAAATGACTGTCCAATTTGGCGATCCATAGTCTTTTTCTATCCCTATAGGGTACACGAGTACTATTAAGTCTATATGTAAGTTTTCATTCTTCATATACTGACTCCAAGAATAACGTATTCATTGCCAAGCGTTGTGTATTCAAGGCTAAATAATTGGTAAAAGTCAAAAGAAATTAAAAAATATGATCACAATTTGTACTACGTAATATATGTATAAAACCGATGAGTTTGTTTGTTTGAGAGTTATATCAGGAAGTACTAGTTCTTATCCAAATTTTTTGATGGTAGTCCATTTATTGAGAAATATAACATCACGTTACGACTAAAAGAGGCTAATAAAATGTTGTAAAAATGGGATTTTGTTATTCCTTTTGAAAGCTTCCGTTGCGTGCGCTATGTAAACGGTTAAAATTACGCAACAATCATGTACGATGGGATTGATTCTTTGAAAAAGTCTTAAAATAAATCTGCGAAAGCATGTCTATATTTCAGGTAGTCAGATTTGTTATAAAATAATGCAATACTTGTGATTGGTTTTATAGCAACATAAGACGAAAGAAAGCATATAGGACGAGATACATTGTACGTGAATTAATATGTTTTAATGGGGACTGGGGTCAAAATATCTGCACCCGGGAGGAGCCGGGCCATGCCGCTAGTATATTATACTAAAATTTAAAAATCGTTTAAGGATCAATTGCTGTTATTTCTCATTATAATAATGATATTTCAAGATAATATATACAGCAGCGCCACAAGCTATAGGGCTGCAGTTCTGAAAGTTCTTGGTTAGGGTAGCCTTAAGGGCCAAGTACCCAACCACACGTGATTAATGCTCAATGGTGTTATGTAGAAAAGGTATGTCTTGCTATAGACAAATCAATAAATAACACCCTACAGTCACATACATAGTCCTGACCCCACACTAAGATCGAGTCTTGTGTCGTGGGTATCAGGACCTACGAGAGACTTTTCGGTCTCACAAACACCTAGACCCGAACGAAATATTTGTGGGCCGCATAAACATTTCTCTCGGTGCGGGGATCGAACCCGCGACCTCTCGTTTCACAGGCGTCTAACCAACTGCGCCACGGAGGCTGTCAATGGATCGACTAATGGGTATTATATCTCATTTCTGAGCGGTTGTATTTCATAATCATAATAAAGAATATGTTTGCGCAATTACTTTTTATTTTGGTATATAATATAAATACATTAATGTATCAAGTAATTACTAATAATATTTTTTCGCATCTTGTTAAATATAGCGTGGGATGCCTCTTGCCTTCCAAAAGAGGGCTGGCAGCGACTGGATGCATAAAACAGTTGCCCGGGCTCACTGTTGTATCTTCGGAGAGGCCTATTTCCAACAGTGGATTGCAACGGGCTGATGATGATGATGAATAATGATGAACATTCTTTTTTAGTGTTTTTGAGACTGTCTCTAGACATTGAGTTATCTCAAACTGGGGCAGGCATTGGCGGCTGTGGCACGTGATAATATTTCGCGTATATCTCTTCCCAGAAATTTGCACGTTCCTCGAGAAGCGTTCCCCTGAGCTCGACCGTGCTTCCGAGGGACATATGCGGCGATCTATCGGTGCCAACTGGAAGCCACGTCGGCAATGAAGAATTCTCTGGCGTAGGAACACTACAAACAAATGTCAAAAGTTATAATAAAAATTAAAATACACGCCGTCATGAAATATATGAAAACAGTTTATTACCCTGTCTTAATAAAGTTACTCCACAACTCCCTCATAACTTCCTTCATATTTTTATAATTTTCTGAAATATCTTCTTTATTAAAATCGCCTATTCCGTTTTCGTCTAATACAGCAACTTCTTGGGCGCAGTGTTCAGCACCGGTTAGATTTGCGAATGGTACTAACCAATTATCGTCGTCAACGAACGCATATTCATACAAATATACATTCTGGTGTCCATTATTTACGTGATATTTAACGGTTGACAACATTGGGAATGCAAAAAGTACGTCCGTGAAGTAATCAATATACGACTGAATATTGTTTTCACTAATAAGATGATCTCCAAAATAAAATTCTTTAATAGTTTGTGCCACTGATTCTCGTTCATCTTCGCTACTGAACTGCAAATTTATCGGTAAGAAGTCTGAAAATGTTTCATTCATACCGTCTTTCCAATCATCGAAATTGGGGAAACGAATAAAACCTTCCATATCGGTGAACCCATACATGACAGGCAATCTTCTATACTTTCCTTGACTTAAAGTATAAATGGGAGCTTCATCTAGGAACATTTCGACTCCGATGTTTTGTTCCACACAAGGACCAAAAACCACTCCGCTATTCTTTTCGTCCATATATTGATCTACCTTCAGTGATTCCAATGGAATGGTTTTATAGAACTCTCCCAATGCGAAAATATCATCTACATTTGAGAAATTTAAGAATTTTGCATATTCCTTTGCCGTCTTTAGGGGATCAACTTGTAATGCAAATGGGCTCGTACTGCTGCCACTTGCTAATATTACTTTACCAAATAATCCATGGGTGAATTTTGAGAGCATAAGAAGATCTATAGATGCTGAACCTGCACTGCAACCAACTAATGTTACACCGTGCGCGTTTCCTCCGAATTTACCAATATTCGTTTTCACCCATCGTAGTAATGCAACTTGGTCTTTCATGCCAGCATTACCAGGAGCATCTTCAGTACCAAGGCATAAAAAGCCATGGATTCCTAGCCGGTAATTGAACGTTACTACAATAATGTTACTCTCTCTAACTAAAGTCATTGGTTTAATACTATTTCCAGAACCAATGCTGAAGCCACCTCCATGAAAGTAGACTGCTACAGGAAGATTTTGATCCTTCGTATTTGGTACGTAAACATTTGCCACGAGACAATCTTCTTGAATAGTTCCATACACATTTGGAGCAAGCGTTTCGAATTGAGGGCAGATTATATTTCTATTTACAGCTTCTAACGGACGCGACCAATTCCTAGGCGGAAGTGGGGCCTGTAAATAAATATTACGGTTATTTCTCATGAGTCGCTTAACAGGCTTTATCACAAAGCACTATTTAAAGCAACTTAGCTACTAAATGACATCTAGTTAAGTAATGTATGTTCTAAATCTAAAATAGTATGATATTTTTGACCATTCCATCAATACTTTATTTTGTAAACCATTATTATGTTGCTCCAAAAAGATGCTTAATATACGCAGCAACTTAAAAATGGTTTTGATAAAATCGTAAATGATCTAAGTAACAAAAGATAGGAAAGAGCATGTATTGGAGAAAACATTTAAAAAAGGAACACATAATGTAAATTAGGAATACATGTTTACTTTAAATTTGTTGCGTCCTGTAGGGGCTTCAGCGTAGGGTATGTTGTAAAACGCGAAGACATCACTATCAGAATCCTTATAGCCTCGTACTGGACCTTGGGCTGTATACACTAGTCGGGACTCACTTTCTTCATTTTCCTGCGCAACCGCACCAATTATTACTAACAGCGAACATATCAGGAGCTTCATACTCAACATCTTTCTTCTCAATACTGCGGCTCAACCACGACACGACGTCTCTGTTATTGTGTCGTTTTTATCTGATTCTAAAACTTTATCTCGCGACACTTGATCACTTCCGAACATAAAACTTATCAATAACGATACGGGTTTCCCGTTTTGAAGAGGTTGAGAATTGCGGATATTTCATCATGTATTTATCATATGATATACATAAAAATTACTATATATATATATATTCATACCTTTTTGTCCAGAAGGGGCAGGCAGAGACGCTACTAACATCTTGCCTTGTACGTAAGCCAGAAGTAACTACCAATGATCACGAAAAGTATATTAGGTTCTTTTTCAATTAGAAACCAAGTACTGTTCCTGAGAAAAAATAACTATAAGATGACCGAAGAAATAAAATACGACAGTTCGGCATAAAAACTCAGCCTATATATTAATTAATTGCAATTTAATGCCTAAATTGCAAAAATAGAAGTCTGTGGTATCTTGGACGCAGATCCAACATCTACCAGTCGCGAGCAAAATTTAGCACAATAACTAAATATACAAGGAAAACAAAGTGTTTTTGGTTATATTACACCAAAACTTGGTAAATGTAAATCGCTTGACATACTTCATGAAACATTCTTTTTTTTATTGGAATGAATAGCAAGACGAGCATGCCGTTCGTGGACAGAAGCAAAACCAAACAACGCCTTGAATTACAAAGCAATGCTTGCTATTCCACTGCGCTCGTTATCCTGAGACATAAGATGTTAAATCTCAATATGTCCGGTAGTTACTCTGGCTGCAATGTCCTATTATTTAGCTGGCATACATTCATTCACGGTGTTCATGGTAGTCGCGGGTTCAAATCCCACGGCAAACCTCTGACTTTTCGGAGTCATGTGTATATTGATAGTCAATCTAAAACGATGAAGGAAAACATCGTGAGGAAACCTGCATACCATAGCGATTTATAAGAATTTCTATGGTATGTAATTCCGCCAACCCGCACTAGGCCAGCGTGGTGGACTATATGGCCTAACCTCTCTCAATCGTACTCTCGATTGTAGAGGAGGCCCGTGCCCTGCAGTGGGACGTATATGGGCTGATACATACCATACATTCATTCAGGCATCTACATTTATATTATGAGCGTATTATAACAACCACATCCCAGGTTTGACGTTGGAAAACATTTGACAATTAGTAAACGCTTTGCCAATGACTGGAACATATTAGCTTTCTAAGTGCCCTATAAGCTTAGTATATATATCAACAAAGAGATGCCTTGATGCTAATAGGTACTACAAACTACAAAGAGGACAAACATAATTAGGTACCAATTTAGGCATAATTCCGTAAATTGAAATGTTTCAGAATCTATCAATAATAATTTGTATTTACAAGTAAAACAAATAATTCAATTGTTTAAGACATATTACTCGTATAATTTCGTTGTATCAAAATGATCTTTCCATTATCAAAATAATTAAGTTCATTAATTTAAATACGAGTGATTCTTTATTAAATCATCATCATCATCATTGTACTGATATGTACAATTTTATTAATAGTTACTACTACACATAGGTATATGTATCTACTTAGATGAAGATTCCCTGTATCAGCCCATACACGTCCCACTGCAGGGCACGGACCTCCTCTACAATCGACAGTACGATTGAGAGTTGTTAGGCCATATAAATGAACATTGGATACATGCATTACTGGTGGTAGGTCTCTCATATGTGAGAGGCCGCCTGGGTAAGTACCACCACAATGTCTATTTCTCCCGCCAATCAGCAATGTAACTGCACTGTTGTGTTCCGGTTTCTGTCCGGTTCACGTTGTTGTTTGGTTTTGCTATAGTCCGTGAGCGGTCGTATCACTTGGCATCAGGCGAATAGAAGGCTCGTCTTACCGTTCGAAACATTTAAAAAATGTAATATAAAAACCATATACCCATGAAATATAAACAGAACCACAATTCTTATTGAACAAAATGAAATAGTAAAATCGCTTTTGATATTATCATAATTTGTGTTCCACAAGAAAATGCTGCCATCTTGAACTGTCGTCTCGAACAAATACATCACGCCAAATGGGCACCTTCCATAGATAGTGTTTATTATCATTCTTATTTGCGAATTCACGTTTGCCTTTTGTTGGAAAAAGTACTTTAAATATGAAACGGAAAAACACGAGATTATTATTGTGTCTTGAATACTGAGTACTGTAGACACCTTTGACTAAAATTTTGTCGAAAATTAAAAGTCTTTCAAAACGAGGAATATTTTGTATTTAAACTGAAGCTGGATTTGTTACAGCGGGATGTGTCTGTAACGAAAAATGAGAAACTCTTTGCTTAAATTCGGATACAATCGTCCTCTTGACCTCAAGTAAGAGCGTATGGTGATTTTTTTGTTGGAAATGCTACATACCGTCAGAAATGCAGAGGTAAGGTTGCCATAACATAAAATATGAAAACAAAGCGTAGATAGACCAACAGACAACCCCTAGTCCATCGGTAATACATTCATAGGTATAATATAGTAAAACAATGATAGTGTATTAAGAGTGAAATGTCAAAATTTGAAATGATTTCTTAAGATTATATTTTAAATGCAGTTTTCAATAAATATGATAAAATAATTACAACATAACAACATAAGTCCCTGAACATAGCTGTAATTTTTAAAGGATATATAACTTCAACGTTATTATAATTGCATTACATTATTCAGCATTAACATTTAAAAGTCAGACATATCCATTATGCAGCGATAGATACTATTATGTAATCTGTATAAATAGCAACTCTTCCCACAGGATTTTTTCTAGTTTAATAATAAAAGTGAATCGGAACATCAGACGTTGAAAACTCGGGCGAAGTTCCCCACGCGACATGATGCAACGCACCTGACTGCTAACCCAGTATTATTCACAAACAAATAGTTTTTTCTTGGGCAACTCGTCTACCCGTCTCTCTCCACTGTAAAGAAACTATGTTGACCTAATTGCGAAGAATTACACTCGCGAGCGCCTTATAAAAATGTATAAAAGAACTTGGACCGTTACCATTGCATTTCGTTTGGTGAGCCATCTGTTTTATGTTCTACACAAGTGCTGGCCGTATTGACATCGATATACTTCGCACATGGGCCTCGAGCGTCGAATTGAGTGCCTTTTTTAATCGGAACTCACTTACATTGATTAAGTGTACCAACACTTAATATATTTAACAACTAGGTATACTCGTATGTACATTTTGTACATTTTCACTATCAATGTTGACCATGATAGCATTCAGTAAAATATATCCAATAATTATACAAATAGTCCAGATAGAACTACTAGGATTTCAAGTTTTACATCGAGCCTCCGTGGCGCATTCGGTTAGAGAGGCGAGGCTTCAGGATCGATACCCGCACCGGAATTTTTTTTTGCTTAAGGTCATGGTATTGTAATACCAAAAAGTCTGGTAGTTTTTATAGAAAGAAAGGCAGTGAAACTCAGACTTACGTTATTTCATAAGAGTTGTAAGTTTGTCTGCGTATGGCTCTAATTATTAAATCTGAGCCGTGATGAATTTGTCAGATATTATCTTCCATGCTTCTAGCAAGATGACAAAATAATTAAAAGTGTATACCGGGCATGCACCTTCTGATAGCTAGTCTAGTACCCAGAGCCTAGGGTTGTAAGGGCCAACACAATAGTTTATCTACTTACGATATTAATACATGAGCTAAAAGTGATTAAAAACAAAAAAAATAGATGAACATCGAAAAATTTATCAAAATTGCAAAACTGTAGTCTACTCGTAATCTAGTGGATTAGTCACATTATATTAAACTTACATTAATTTAATTAATTGTACACGGCTTAGGTAATAATCCGCCAACATTTTCAATAGTAGACGTGCGCGACATAGACGTGAATGAATATTTACACGAAGCAAAATCAAATTAAATACGGTGCTTATAAAACCTGCTTCATAACTTCGAATATATTTTTTAATTAGGGTCTTGGCAAATATTTCGCGATACTTACAGGGCTCAAACGTTTTAATTAAACCACTTATAGTACACAATACGTTAAGAGTTCGCTCTGAAGTGTACTTAGTACTCCCAATAGTGATGTGGTGATTTCTATTTCGTCTACCATTAATTATATTATGATTTCGGAAACACTTTTATTTTGTTTATTATAATACATTTAATTTTATTTACAATTTTTTATTTTATTGCTCTGTTGCAGATACGACAATTCCGCCAATGTCAAGTATTGGAAAGCACAGATTATATAAAAAATCGTATTAATTAAGAACGGTCATACATAATTGATATAAAACAAAATAAAAACAATTGATAATTATGACAACTCATACTGGAATAGGCTGTCAACTAAGTTCTTTGGACTTCAAACTACGGTACTGACGCAAGTTAAAAACTATTCTTATTATGTTCCTAGAAGTCTATTGTACTACAAATAATTATTTTACCCTAAAAGTGTATAATTAAATTAAAATATGTTTTTATAATGTTTTAGTCTACTCCTTTATCATAAAATCAGTTAATCGCCACATAGAACACTATATTGTGAAATTGTTATTTACAGGTCACCTCACCGATTCATTGTTGTGTGCGAGAACCTTGCTTACAATTTAGATTATAAAGCCCTATAGACTATATACCATAGTTCGTAAGCCTAGATCATAGTTAGCATCACTGTATTATTAAATCAGCTTAGGTTACTCCTTTAATCCTAAGCCCCATATACATGAGGAGTTTCTCGCCTCGAACATTTTTTATAGTAATAATTGTCAAGACGAGCGTGCCCTTTGTCTGATGGTAAGCCATACGTCCGCTCATGGACAGTAGCAAAACCAAACAACACCTTGAATTACGAAAAAATGCTTGGCATTTCTCTGCGCTCGCCATCCTGAGACCTCAATTATTATGTCCAAGAGTTACTCTGGTTACAATGTCCTTCAAACCGGAATGCAACAGTGCATTTATACTGGTGTTTGGCGGGAGAAATGGGCTTTGCGTTGGTACCTACCCGGGCGGCATCTCATATATGAGGGACCTACAACCAGCATACGATTCTCGACCTCGTAAAATAACAGGAAAACCGGAGAGAAGAGAGCTACTGGAAGAAAGGGTGACAAAAAATGGGTTACAGGCAATTACAGTACTTGAACTATGTTAATATTTATACCCATACACTTCTCTTCATCTCTTCGTTATCTACTTAAAGATACTTTTTGATATTTTCTTATCATAATAGTCTACGATTTACGCGAATATTACACATTGAAATAAACCGCCCCGTGACCACAAAAACTGTAAAGTAATCGAAACATCGGAAAGTTAAAAAAATGTAAAATTTAAACCAATTCCGAGATAAAATCCGTAAATAATATTTGCACTTCATTTTTCTTTTAACTTAAGGTGTCTGAATGTAAACATCTCTAGATGTGTGTGATTATTTAAAGCAATTATTATATTTTTAAAATAAAAATAAATAAAGCCACACAACATACCTGGCACAGCCCTAGTACCTAAACTTCATTTCTGTAACCGAATCTTATACGAACTTGCGCTAATAAAGTTGTCCAACATCATTGTTTTCACCCCTATAATACACGAGCACTTACATTCTACGTTTAATAGCCGCCAATTTATAAAATTCTATTAAAATGTCGAGGTAATATAAAAACAATTTACGCAAAATTATGTGCGAAAGTTTTATCTTATTTTGCTTTAATTAACTTTTTGGACGGTCGGGTAGCCGCAGAATTATGTGGTATATTTTATTTACGTTCATGGTCAGTGTTCTTGTAAAGGAATCTCTTAGTTCTTTTTTTAATTTATTTTAGAAATACACACCAACAACATAGGCATTACACTAAACATTTTATTAAATAAAATAATGCACATGCCTATTAGAGTTGGGTACAACATTAACAAAGCGAGGGTAACATAGGTACACTAGTGGAAAACATTAAAAATAAACTTTAATATTAATAAAATTAATAGTTAAATTTATATTTAGTTAAAAAGTATATTTAGCCTTTCAATACTATCTCTCTCTGTCTCTCTCTCTCTTAAGCCACAGGAAGTCCACTGCTGAACATAGGCCTTTTCAAAACTATGTTTTTATATTTCGTAATTTTGAATAGGCTGTTTTCCGTACTGTTGTTAGGGAGCGTAGGAATTCCACCACGGTGTCCTTTGCTACTCGTAAGAGATGATCTAAAGGCGTCGTGGCTGGGCACACTGTTGGTCGTTGATAGTGTTGGAATAAATAGCAATCACAAATAGCAGATGAAGTCGATAATAACATTTCACAAGTTATATAAATAAGCTACATTTTGTGATTTGAAATTGTGATTCACACTTTCACAGAGCTGATCGGTTAATATTTTTATACAATCTCGTGTATTCTATGAAGGAGTTAGTTTTTTTACGTACCCATTTAGGTAAAGAAGAAACTGAACAGTCAATTTTGTGTGTGTAATTTTAGATGTAAAAAAATCCATTATTAGTTGTTGAGCCCTCACTAGCTGGGATTCCAAAATGAATGAAAGCCTGTCGCCAACTAGTTTCGGTATCTATCTTTATATCTAAGGGCGTAAAAGCTCTTGAGATGATAAAAAAGCAGGTTGCATAGTGCTTTTTCAGGGATAGCGGTTTTTGTTTAAGCGCTGTCTCTTTTGTAAGCCCTTGAATATTTTTATGTACCCCTAAAGAACTTAGATAATGAACATTCATACATATACTGGTGGTAGGTCTTTCAAATGTGAGAGGCCGCCTGGGTAGGTACCACCGCAATGTCTACTTCTCCCGTCAAAGAGCAGTGTAAATGCACTGTTGTGTTTCGAATTGAAGGACATTGCGGCCAGAGTAACTACTACATATGGGGACTTAATATCTTATGTCTTAGGATGAGGAGCGCAGTGGAATGCCAAGCATTGCTTTGTAATTCAAGGTGTTGTTTGGTTTTCCTACAGTTTATAAGCGTTCGTATCGCTTACCATCAAGCGAAAGGCACGCTCGTCTCGCCATTCAATGCAATAAAAAAAATACAAGTAATGTTAATTTGCCAGTCAACTAAGAATCACTGTTCGTAACGTAAAATCATAATTTATACAGTTGATTTTAAATGTATTTCACTTCTATAAACCTTTTGTAAGATCAACACATTTTTATTAATAACCCGTAGTGTTTGATGTATGATGAAATGTTTAATATGCTTTGTGGGAGCTAGAACTGGTACTTATTATTTCGATTATGAGGTAAAATACATCTCAATTTCGGAGAGATCTACATAATTTTATAAAGGTATATACATTTGTAATTTATTGAATAGGGTGTATAATTTTAAAAGGACTTAATCCAGTACATTGTAATCATATATTACTCAGCCACCCCCACTATATAGTAGAAAGTAGAAAAGGTGGGTAAGAGCTACCATGGATTAGAAGCGACCATGCCATACATAATCGCAATGCTGAGGAAACTTGGTATAGAAAGCGTTTTTTAATAAATTACCTACTAAAGTCAACTTCAAAGACGAGGTATTAATACGGTGGCAACGGCGTATAATCGGTGGTGTTGGAATTAAACGGTCAAAAAACACGATCGTTGAGTAATTACTATAGATGGTACACATTTCCAGCGATAAAAGCAAACAAATATTGTACGTCCAGTGAAATCACGCAGTAGGGCTGTGCCTTGTTAGATAATGTCCACTAGCTTTTCTCTAGAACTTATTGCGTTGTACGGCGACAAACAAATGTGACATAATGCTACAGTGCAGCGATTGTTAATGGATCCTGGACGCTCTGCGCAGTCGTAGACTTTTTAAAATAAGACCTGCAAAATAAACTTCATGATATTACGTCGAAGCATAGTACGCAGTTTTTAGTAAAAGCTATTAAGTAATATGACGTCCGCACAGACTAAAAGATGGATAAAATGTTAATGTATCCGTACGTGGCAAGTTTTTTCTTTCTACTCGTACTAGTCGCTGTCCAGTCTCTAACATAAGGATTGGCATTATCTAGTTTTGTTTAATCAATTTTTTTCATGGCCCAAAATCTTTATTCAATATTAAGTAATTGAGATATTTAAACAGCGACTACAAGTTTTGTGCTATATAACTTTAACCTAATGTCAATTTCTGCACCTTCCAAATTTTATAAGTTTATTATATTATACTAGATATTATATTAGGCAAGTGTAATTTTTTGTAATAAATACAACGAAATTATTTAATATTTACTAATAACATTAAACAACTCGTACTAATACAAAAATTAAACAAACAGCAAATTAGCTTTGTTCACATGCTTTGGGAACAATCGAGCCTAATAGCGTTTATTGACCCTAATGAGGCCTTTGAAAACGAAATCATGTGTGCACATGTTTTGCATCAATGAGCCATAATTAGCCAATAATAAAAAAAAAACAATACATGTATTATACTAGCGGCCGGCTTTGTCCAGGTGCACTCAATTTGGTGCATTCAGTTCCGCAGCAAAAATGACTAATCAGGCTACATTACCATGTTTTTGCATTTCTGTCACATGCACCTAATAATCACCCTTAATTTTAAACCAGTAAACCCGACTAAAGAAATATTATTTCTCATAATAACGATTCCATTCACATTCTGTCCTTGAAAACAAAAAAAAAACCATTAAAACGTTCTAAGCTCCTTTCATCCTTTGAGCATCTATATTAAGAATAGGAGCCTATGTCCACTCTCAAGGTGCCATTTGTGTTGTCAAATGAAATCCTCACTTCTCTTTACTTTCGGTATATAAACAAACACAAAATACGCTATTTTTGTAAATTTGAAATTTTCTATTATATTGTATAGGTATATGCATCTAAAAATTATTTATATTTAGCTGTAATGTTATTGGGGAGACCAATGAAATGGGGTCTGCCGTTGATAGATAATGCGTATTATATTACAATCGGCAGTAAATTAAATCGCAATGCTAATTAATAATGGTCTAGTGTAATACTGTAGACCGACCTGACTATACCGACCTGTTGGAAGCAGCCTGAACCCAGCGACTTCCTGCAACCTTAACCAGGTCATCCTTTTACTTTGTAGGCAAAGCGTCTGCTACTATGATTATAATTGGATTACATTACGATTATAACTACGTAAAGATTGAAGTACGTGTCGAATCGTGGCGACTACGTTACTGCAGAACCTTTTGGCCTCAACGGCCTTATTTTCTTCGCGCTATGTGCCCAAGCTACTGCCACTTCAATTTATTCATTCTTGTTTTCCTAATTAAATAAAATTCGTGATTCGATCTCGTATAGAAATACTGAACATTACCGTCTTTTATTTTGAATGTTGAGACGAGCATGCCATACGTCTGATAGTAAGCGATACAAACGCTCAGGAACAGTAGCAAGACCAAACAACGCCATGAATTACAAAATACTAAATCTACTGGTGGTAGGTCTCTCATATGTGAGAGGCCATCTGGGTGGGTACCACCGCAGTGTCTATTTCTCCCGTCAAACAGCAGTGTAAACGCACTGTTGTGTTTCGGGTTGAAGGGCATTGTAGCCAGAGTAACTACTGGACATATTGAGACTTAACATCTTATGTCTCAGGATGGCGAGCGCAGTGGAATGCCAAGCATTGCTTCGTAATTCAAGGTGTTGTTTGGTTTTGCTACTGTTCATGAGCGGTCGTATCGCTTACCACCAGGCGAACGGCATGCTCGTCTCGCCATTCATAGTAATAAAATAATAATAATAATAGCCCCCTAAAGTCCAACCGTACGTCCAAATCGACCATCTGATTTACGTGGGGGGCGGACACGTCACAACATATACTTTGACGGCTAACACGGCAACGGCAACCCATTTTATGGAGAAATAGAATATGGAAAGTCAGACTAAACGATATAGTTTACGGCCGCTACCCGGGGGTCGCCGGGGCGCATCTGGAGCCGACGCTGGATGCCACAGTATGCGAACCGTTGGCGACGGGGGGCTGAACAGGCGGGCTCCCCTCGATAATTTGACTACAGCCGATCAACCATCATCACCTTCATCTAGCCTATCTTCACCTTTCGCTAATATCCCATCACCAGAATCAACAAATAAAGCACCTGTTTCATCATCATCATATTCATTAACATCTTCAAGCTCTGTCCGCACATCATCGACATCAACTCAAAGTCGATATCACCTTAGATCAATGCGAGAAAGATGTCGAAGTGGGGACGTTACTCAAAGAAGCAACGATAGGATTCATTATGGTAAGAAATCACCGGATATACAAAACCCCATAGGACAAATAAGTATAACCGATAAACCCGCAAAACTAACTCCACCATTGCCGTCCACAAGTACCACGAGTGTTGTACAGACGGCAAGTAAAGCCGTGAATTCTGTGCCCACCGTGAGTACCCAAAATAAGCGCATAAAATGGTCGAAAGAAGTGAATGAGTTCATACTGCGCACCTATCTATTACTGACAAACTTAGAAACTGATACGAAAGCCTACTTAGAACCATTATACAATAAGGTTGTTGAAAAATTCCCACACATTGACGTTAGCCGACAGCGTATTGGTGATCAACGGAGAGCTATCATTAGAAATAAATTATTACCACAAAATAGAATTACAGAAATATACAACGAAGTACAAACACAGTTAGCTTCCATCCATCCAACACATACACAACCCCTAAACATAACATCTGAAACAGCAAAATTACCAAATCAACGCATGAAGTGGACAAATGAACATAATGAGACAATTATTCGTAGCTATTTAAAAATTACACATCTGGAAACAAATTTAACTGCATACAGAAAACAAATGCATCGAGAGTTTATTTTGAACTACCCACATCTTGAACATATATCTGAGCAGAGAGTTGCTCTAAGATGTTTATAAAGCATAGATGCGTTGTCCGAGCTTTATAGTGGCAAGACGTTTGGAAGGTAATTGCCTCACTTGCAATCAGTCACGCTTCAACCAGTGTCGCGGATCCACGTTTCTCTGACTATTTGTATTCTCAAAACCAAATGCGGAAAAATAGATTAGAGTGATTTAAAATAACGTACAAATTATTCTGAAACTGTGAAACAAAATAAATATTTTATTTAGTGCGCAAGTACACACTATTTTATTTTTTTATGAAATAAAATTATTAAATTCGCTCTCATGGCGACGTTTGACAACTCTCGCCACGTCATCCCATACTTGATGATTGGTGCTACGTTACACGCGCTTTGGCCAATAACAGTGCGGCACTTATTGTTACGTAACTAGCGATGTCTATTTATCTTCTTCTAACTTATGTATCTTGCGTTTAGACTCATTCTTCGAACCAATTTGAAATTACTAAGGAAATTACAATACGCATCGCGCCATTTTTTTATGCCATTATGTTAGTGTATGTCGTGTCTATTTGTAAAACGTCATTGGAGTTGCTGATCAGAGAAGAGTAATATTTAACAATAGATTCATAACGGAAGAAAAACTAAAACAAATAAGAAAGGAAGTAGCTCAGCAATTAGGTATAGATATTGAAAATGAAAATAGTAAATTAGATAAAAATTCACTTGTACCGGTTCATTGCGGTGAGAGACAAACACAGAGTTTAAATATAAATAATAATACTTATAGCCATATTGAGTTAAATAGAGAAAATACTAGCGACACTGAAAATATTAACTTACCAATTGAGTTTCCTAACCGATCTCAAACCCAAATAGAAACCGAGAACGTAACTCTCCAAACAAGTCCAAATAACGCAGACCTTGACCTAGCCTCTAACCAAATACAACCAAATAGTAGAGACCGAAATAACACTATTGATACAATTTTTAATGAGTCATTAAACCGTTATACAAATTCTGAGCCCACTGGCCGCCCATATATACCGAAACAGAGAGCCACAAAAAAGTTGGCTATTGCTGTAAAATATATCAACAATATAATTTTACCAGAAAACATAAATAATAATAAAGCTTTAGATTTTCTTACTTTACAAACACTCATTTATTGTAGTGCCGTAACAACCGCAATTTATAACGGATCTAAAATAAATAATCATAACTCTAATAACTTCCAAAGAAAACGCACCCCAGCATGGCAAAGAAGACTGGAAAAAAGAATAGCAGATCTTAGAGGTAATATAGGAAAATTAACCCAATTTATTAACGGAAATAGAAGCAATAGAGTAATAAGGGATTCAAACTAAATACTGAATCAATATGCCAGACACGCAAACCGTGAAGCCGATAACAACCAACCGTCGCATGTGCTAGATACACTCAAACAAAAACTGTCCGTTGCGAGCCATAGGTTAAAGAGATACAAAGATTGTACTCTCCGTAAGACCCAAAACTCTAATTTTTTGTGTAATGAAAAACAATTTTATCGCAGTTTATCTAATCAGGCCCCCACCGAGCACCAAAATCAGACACCTCCTTTAGAAGAACTTAGAAACTTTTGGGCTAATATTTGGGAAATTCCAGTAGAACACAATGACCAAGCCGACTGGATAAAAGAAGAAGAAAATAGATCAAAAAATATATTGGAAATGTCTTTCACGAGTATTACTTCTGAAACATTTCAAAATATTCTAAAGAAACTACAGAATTGGAAGGCACCTGGATCCGATAATATCCACAATTATTGGTACAAAAAACTATCATACGCGCACCCTTTTATTCTAAATTATATTAATAAATTCATTGAACAACCTGAAATAGTACCTAAATACATAACAGAAGGAACCACCCATATGTTGCCGAAAGACTTAAACGATCCGCTCAATCCTGGAAAGTATAGACCAATCACTTGTTTACAGACGTTATATAAAATAATCACATCTTGCATATCTCGCGAAATTTACAATCACATAGATAGTAATAATATATTAAATGAAGAACAGAAAGGTTGTAAAAAATTTAGTCAAGGATGTAAGGAACAATTAACGATAGATTCAGTAATATTAAAACAGGTTTTAAATAAAAAGAAAGATATATTTACAATGTACATAGATTATAAAAAAGCATATGACTCAGTCCCCCATTCCTGGCTATTTAAAGTCTTAAACATTTATAAAATTAACCCACATATTATTAATTATTTATTCATTACATCTCAACATTGGACAACTAGATTAAAAATAAAAACAAGTGATGGATATACACAAACGGAGAGTATAAAAATACAACGTGGCATTTTCCAAGGCGATGCCCTTAGTCCTTTGTGGTTCTGCCTTGCTTTAAATCCGTTGACTAATTTTTTAAATGCCTTCAACGTCGGTTATCCTCTAACATACGACACTAGTCCCATCTTAGAAACCAACGAAAATATTAGAAAACTTACACATTTGCTATATATGGACGACATAAAATTGTATGCTTCTTCCCAAAATGACATGCATCTATTAGCAGAATTAACTGAACAGTTTTCTAAAGATATTTGTATGCAGTTCGGTATTGATAAATGTAAAATTAATTCGATTAAAGCAGGACATATCCATAAGCATTATCACACCCTTTCTACAGGAGAACAAATAGATTCAATAGATGAAGGCGCTACGTACAAATATCTGGGTTATAATCAATCTAAACAAATAACATATAAGGAGACTAAAGACGCATTAACGCAGAAATTTAAAGGTCGACTCAACCTTATTCTAAAATCCCAACTTAACTCTAGGAATATTATAAAAGCCGTTAATACATTTGCCATCCCAATTTTGACCTATTCATTTGGTGTTCTAAAATGGACGAAAACAGACTTGAAAAATATCCAGCGAACAATTAATGTATTTATGACCAAGTACAGAAAGCACCATCCACGATCCTGTATTCAAAGAATTACATTGCCTAGAGTTGATGGAGGGCGAGGAATAATTGATGTTGTTAACCTGCACAATAGACAGATCACTACGCTGAGAAAATACTTCCACAATAAGTCACTAACCTCTACTCTACATAAAGCAATAGTAAAAAACGATAGTAAATATACACCACTAAACCTAGCAGACCAAACAGTTCAACCTAATGAAAAGATAATAGACCGACAGGATAAATTAGCAGAGTGGGCACGAAAATCACTTCATGGAAGACACCTCCAAGATCTGAGCAAACCAGACGTCGACAAGATAGCGTCGAACGATTGGCTCAGACGAGGAGAGCTCTTTCCTGAAACCGAAGGTTTTATACTCGCCATCCAGGACCAAGTTGTCGAAACAAGAAACTACCAAAAGCATATAATTAAAAACTTAAATTCCGATATATGCAGAAAATGTAATAGTGCACCCGAGACCATCCAACATATAACAGGTGCTTGCAAAGCCATAGTACAGACGGACTATAAACATCGACATGACCAAATTGCTAATATTATTCACCAAAAACTAGCCCAGAAACATAAATTGATACCCACCAATCCTTTAGAACCCTATTATAAGTATGTACCGGAAATTATACTGGAAAACAATACCCATAAACTTTATTTCGATAGGACAATATTAACAGACAAGACGGTGCACTATAACAGACCAGACATCACTCTAATAGACAAAAATAATAAAACAGCACTCATCATAGACATAGCCATACCCAATACACACAACCTACAAAATACAATATCCGAAAAACTATCAAAATACGCAGATCTTAAGTGTGAAATAACCCGAATGTGGAAGTTACAACAGGTGTCAATAGTTCCAATAGTTCTCTCTTCTACGGGCGTCATACCTAAATACTTACATAAAGCCATAGAAATTTTAGATCTCCCATCAAACATTTACTGTAAATTACAAAAGGCTGCCATCTTAAATACTTGCAGGATAGTACGTAAATTCTTACAAAGTGACAACAACGGACAGACTGACATAGAAGGTAGGAATTTATTGAGAGCTAACAATGAATAGTGCACACTTGGCCCAGACCCGTGTGTATTATTTTTATCCAGCTGACGGAGCTGAGTTCTTATAAGAAAAAAAAAAAAAAAAGATAATAATAATAATAATGCTCGACAATCCACTGCGCTCGCCATCCTGACTGACAGGCAGTCAAAATTGTATTGGCCGGCGAAAGATGGTTCAAGTGTGGATATTCTATTTAGATTACTGCAAATGAAGAAGAAGAGAAGCTTTGAGCTTTGCCATGCCAGTTTAAAAATAACGGTATTTCTTAGGGAAATTGTATACAAAGAAAAACTTTTGAGAACTGACATGGAAATATAATATTATTAGATACTTTCTAGGAAAAGCAACTTTTACTAAGTCATTTTGCCTAGCAACTAGGACACTTGCAGCTGGTCATTAAATAACTATTACGACAATTCCAGATAGCTTTGGGATAAAAGTAGGTTAAATTGAAAATAAGGGCATAAATTAAGAACGTTAAGGAACTCCATAACCATAAAAATCTATCCGAAATAGTAACGGAATCCGATTGAATAGTTTTGCAGAGGAGCGCAAATGAAATAAAATTTGTTTTATCCAATTTTCGCATTGACCTTAAAGTATAGTCACCTTAATAATCAATTTGAAAGATTTTTTGTGACTTTAGTATTATATTATAATTACTTAGAAGTACATTCAAATGATTTCGTTCTAATTATATTAAATATTTAAATATTTTTTTATAATGTTTATTATATAAATGATATGTCCGTAAACGGATCTGGATATACTCGGATTTGAAATAATTCATAACATCCCTGGTGCAAAGAACCCAAGTTTTATTTGTAGTTGTATCTGTTTTTTATGGCATACAGCCAGCGAATGACAAACCGGCTTAGTTGTTGATAAGTGATAACCACAGACCATTTCAAACAACACTTGGGCCGTTGATACATTGCCAACCTCTCAAAGGAGGCAAGGGTAAACGTACTAGTGAATAAAACACAGAAAGACTTAATTATACAATGGTAGACCATTCCTGATGAATAAATCCAATTGCATAAAATTCTGAGGTGACTGTAGTACTTAACATCGCAACAACATTATGCCCGGCTTAATATTTCAGTGGTTCAAAATTTTTTCGTACCCCTGAAGCTGCATATTTTTATATATCATATTTCTCGTTTTCTTTCATCCATTGGCTGTCTCGCAGAAATTACCTCGAGTGAGAACCCCGCGACTGGTACATTGTTCTCTATAAATCTTGTTACAAATAAATAATGAATACCGAGAAAAAGCCTGGCAAAACCGCAGACCGGCTTGTCTGTGTCTAGCCTGGCTACACTACACAAGTTTAGTTACTGATAATGTGGTAGCCCTACAATACCGGCGAGTGAATGTGTCAATAAAGCCCTCGTTCAGAGCTCGATAAGTGTCCCGCCGTAGTAAACAAGCACTTGTACGTTTTATGTGTAATTAAACAAGCCCGAGACAAGCCGGGGGAGAATGCGGATCATTGTTCGTCTTTACTACTGCCATACAATGACTATTTCTCCGTGATTTTATTGTTTCACTTTTCCCTCCTTCACTACACTGAGTAAATTTTCTGAACAGTTAAAATCCGATAAAGTATATTGATCGGCCACTGCAAAGTAAACAATAATACTTATATTATTATTCTCTCACCCCCGATACAACCCCCCGCCCCCGCCCCCTCTCTTCCTTAAACACTTTTCATCTCTTCTTTGTTGTTTCTTTAATACTGCTGTGTTTGCAAGTCATAATATTATGTGTTAATGTATGTGGAGTTTTACTCTCCAGGTTTGGATATATTTAATAGTTCATCAACATTCTGTGAAATCAGCATTACACAGTATTCATTCCAATAAAAAAGTACCATTATCGACGTCATATAAAATACGTAAAAAAGGCAATCGAATTGAGAACTTTCTTTTTCCTGAAGTTAGTGTACATAATTCAGGTATATAAAATAGACATTACAATTAGTCAGTGACAGACGACTCAGGTCGTAGTGCCAAAAATGAACACCAAATTAAAACATCTGGAGCTTTTTATAGTAAATATCCTATGTCAGAATATAAAGTACATTAGTATTTTTGATTAAAATTGTAGCGGAGGTGAAAGCTCTGGAAAAATTGAACCGAAACAAAGAGACTTTACAAAGGAACTAGCCGTGCAAAGACACGGCGATATAAAATAATAAAATTTAAAACTACTCATGAAACACAATAAACTATAATGTTTTTGATGGGCCTCTTTTAATATTATCTATATTTTTTATCTATTCTTTATTTAATAAATTGTTGGTATAGGAGAAGACAGGATTATGCCTTGACTAATGTAATAAAACGGGATAGGACGGGGTATGATAGGACGAGACGGAAATATAATATTGAGGGCGTGAGTCATATTGAATTTAAATTAAAAAAATACATGACAAAAATACAATAATGGATGGAGTGGAAAGAGCAGAAATTGTATGTACAAAAATATTGTTGATATTTCTTCATGGGATTTAATTCTATCCAAAGATGTATGTATATTAGCATACATACATACATAAACTCACGCCTTTTTCCCAGAAGGGGTAGGCAGAGGTGCCAGGACACCCACATTTCGCCTTGTATGTTCTGTCTCACGATGTGACAGGTGGCAGGCGCTAATTCCTGACTCTGGGCTGGTAATGAATAGAAAAATCCAATATCACTTCGTCCAACCCGGGATTCGAACCCGAGACCTTAGCTTTGTAAGCGTACCGTAGTACGACTACGCCACCGAGGCAGTCGGTCTATATATATTAGATTTCACAAAAATAGAGTATATTATAATCGTCACTGATTCAATATCCCTGTTATAACTGATTATATTTCATGCTTTAAAATATTTTTAAAAACAAAATTGACAAAGAAAATTGTAATATATGGTGACGATTGCTTCAAATCTCAACACTACTTATGAAGTCGGTACTTCCTCAGATATTTCCCTAAAGTACAGTGAAGTCAGGTTCAAAATGGCGGCAGTTTGGTTCTATCACGCGAGGGATCAGAATAGATCGAGGCGTTAAGTAGGCGATCTGCGCTAGACTCCGCGGATGGCGCTTCATCCATCATGCCGTGAAAAACGACGGCTTATAAAAAAAGTTTAGATTCTATTAGAATATAACACGAAGTGAAATTTTCGATCAGCTATTATCAAATATAGTGATATATTGTCCCTTTTAACATTATAAAATGCCGTTTTGTGGTTTTTGGTTTATCCTTCTTTCGCGCAACAACGAAAGATCGCATTATGGGCAGCATAATGTGGGCAAATTTTTAGTTTGAAAAAACGATTTACGAGACTTTTTGTTGATTTAATGTTTTCGTATTAGTAGTGGTTCGATACTTGAATGGTCAATACTGACATTTTATCCCATCACAATGCTTTAATAACAATCATAATAAACATTGATTATAATAATATATCAGTGAAATCAACATGATCTGTGCATGAGGGTAACAATATGCTTCCGTATGTGATAAAATCTTAAGATGAGCATATCAAATCTTTTAAATTAATATATTTCAATTACGATCTTATTTTATTCTTTGATATATATATAGTAGTTAAAAAATATGTTGAAAATAATAGAAGTTAATACACTGGTAAAATCTCTTTTGTCCTACTCAAACACTACTTCTGTGTTTATTTTAACACACATTCAAACGAATGGGTTTTATGCTTTATCATCCGCGAAGAACAATCAGCGGAGAGAACCTTTTGTTATAATGAAGTGTAAGTAAACTGCAAATGTGTACTGTGCATTACGAATTTAATTCATTGTGCGGTTGGTAATAAAATCTCATTATAATTATTATCGCACTTATTTGTCAGAATGTGGTCGGTTTCGAAATGCGAAAAAATAACTGATGAAGGAATTACGTATTAATGAAAATGATGTTGAGTATTTTCGTAATATTGTGTCCGATCGAATGTCTGGCCTCACAAGTTATTAGTTAGGCTTACAAGTTATTTCAGTTTGTAATGTTACGATATTTACTGAGTTTTTCGTTCTCTTTTTTTTTCTTTGGTATTTTAGTTTATTTACTTTTTGGAAATTCTTATATTATTTTTGTTTGTCATCGGTTTTAATTTGTTCTGTGGCTGTTTATTTATGAGGTACATAAATAAACATGTGTACAAAAATAAAATACTGTACAACTGGCATGTATTATCATAACTTAAATGTTCATTTAATATTAATAAACAAAAGAATCATTAAACATTATTCTCCAGCGAGACACGACCGAGGGCGGGCTGTATATCTGGCCCTGACAGAAAGAACCCACAAAAACGTTTTTTCCAATGACACGCGGTTTCCCTCAATTGGGTTTTCAGCGAAAACTTAATTTTACCGACAGATATCTGAGAGGCGCAATATGATCGCGTTCGAACGCTTATCCTATAGCATACATTGATAAAGTTTTAGCGCGTTTGAATGGCAATGGCTGACATTATCGTAAAAGTGGAAACTTTGTGTTGAAATAGCTCTGACAAAACATAAGGGGTACGCGTACGATTGCTAAAGTTTCTAATATACTACGATGTATGCCTCTATTGTTCTCATAATACGTCATAAAAATGTCGCGGCGGTGTGTACTGTCTGCGGGAAGTTTGGCCAGCTCAAGTTGTCGCGTTACGCTTGTAGGTACACAAATTAAGGAGCAAATTCCTTAATCCTAGAAGCCTCGGTGCGGCGGGGAGTGGAAGGGAGCGGCGAGTAGGGAGGTATACACTGCGGGTCTTCCCAGCTATTATGTTACGTCGGCATTAGGATTCATTTCAATACATGCCTTGTCATAGATCTAATAAAATTATTTAATGATCAAACATTTGTAATAGAACATGTACATACGTGCTATTACAAGTAAATAAATACATACAACAGTGCGTGAGATTTTTCGGTATCGCAAACACCTTTCCCCATCGTTGCATTTTTAAACTGAATAAGTAGTTATCGAAATAGTTTTGTTTTCCTTACATAAGCGTCATTTTTACCCAAATAAACTTATAATAAAAAATTTCGAATGTCCTTAAGATTTCTTATGATTATTCGACAAGTCGTAAACTGATTGTGCTGAAAAGTTATTAGGCGCAGTTTTCTTATTAATATTAAAAAAGCGTGCAGGAATTCGGGTAATGCCGCGTCCAAGAGATTTTTGTATTAGGTCCGTAATAAGCAGTCGAATTCTTGTAGCCGATGCTGACAAATCTCAAGTAATCATGTCTTAAATCTTCATGCACTCCACTATAAATAACTTTAACATTTCCTGCGTCGTATAAGGAACGTAGAGGCGTACGTACATCGGTTCACATTTATTACATAAATGCCATTAATGAGACACATTCCGTTCGGCATAACTGAACACGCCCGGGCGATACGCTGCCAAGCTTATCAATGCCAACTTGATATATAGCTCCAGACTTCAGTACGTTTAGGATGTCTCTTTTAGAACTTGATGTGAGCTATTAAGATATTTACGAGATCTCATGACATTTATTAAGTAAATTGTGCAAGAGACAGACAAATAATATAGTAATTTAAAATAATTTGTTTGCGAAAAAATAATGGTTATTGAATATCAAACAATAATCAAAAGAACGAATATATTATAATTTATTTGAATGATGGATTCGTAAAAGAAGTGTGAGATAGCTAACTGGTAAATCAAAGGTCAGAGGTTAATAAAGTCCCACTCATATAAAAGTAAAAAAGTATACTAGGTACAAAGGTCACTATCAAATTTCTGAATAATATGATTTGAAAAGTGCAACACCAGAGTTTCTTGCCCGTTCTTCTCTAGTGAAAACCAATTTCTGAACCGGGTGGTGGAATTAAAAAGTGTCTGAATCTGAATGATATTTGTATCATTATTATCTCAGTCTAATGCAGAAACCTCTGATTTCCGAAAAGCCGTGTATCAGTAAATAATTACCGTTAATCTGACGCTGGAGGAAAACAATGCAGATAAACACACATTATGGGGGTTCTTGTAACACTTACTAAGGGTAGTCACATAATTGCCTGGTTTACAAATACGTAAACCCTGCTTATTCATAGAGGAGGCCCGCGCGGCACTAGGATGTACATATATTAATATTTAATGCACGAATTAGCTACATTTTAATTTTCCCTAAAACCACTGTCTTCTTTATTAATAAATCTGGATTTTTAACATTTTATTACAGCATAAAACTTTTTCTCAGGCAAATTAGAGAGTAACACTAACACGAGTGAGGTCATCGACTCACAAAGTATTTCAGCGTGTTAGTTACAAATTGACTTTTTCTACTGCGCATAAAATTCATATCGAGCGTAAGAAATGCGTAATGAATATTTTTTACAAGAAAAACTTCAAATTCAATTAATCTCGAGCATGCAAAGCATTAAGGATTAGGACATTAAAATATGACATAAAACTGAACAAGGAACAACAAATTCTCCTTGATTGTTTGCGTTTAATGCAACAATGGCAACAAAGCTGGTACCGCCGGAGAGGCATTAAGCGGTTCTCACGTGGTCTAATTAAGTGTTACACTTAGAGCATGCCGGTTGAGCGGGGGTGCCACTCAATTATTCGCAACTTGATGCGGGATCACGGCCGCCGCACCCCCTCCCCCTCCCTCCCCTCCACCGCGTCGTTCGCGGCGTAAATCCAACCGACGCATAGTAAAATTCCAAACCGCAATTATGTGGAATACGCGACACTTGGATGGATTATGTGAAATTAAGCGTCGAGCGGTAACTAAGTGGGCATAATTCACGTCTCGCTAACACAACACCGAAGATTACGCAATACGATGCTCCGACAGGATGTTATGTACTTACTTAAATTTGTTTGATGTATTTATATTATGTATTGGCTACATAATACACTGAGAAACTCGAGAGTATCGGCAATAGGATTATTATTTCTCATCGTTCCATTAACATTTCTTAGAAACTCGTGTCAAATTCTATGACCTGGGGCTATAAGGCTGGCAAGGCTGGATATTGTTACTAATTGCCCGGAGGCAGACTATGTTGAACAATTAGTTACTACTTAGTCTTATAAATTATTATTGTTATTAAGCATTTCATAAATTTGGTTATATTTTAATGCTGTGACAAACTAACAAAACCTTATTAAACACTAAAATTGTATAAGAACCATATAAATTTATTTCTGAATTAATGTACTTAATGTAAACCAAATTTCTGAAATTTTCTACTTGGACTTTTACCGGAGTGAAATATTATTACAATTTTTAAAAACTATTATTAAAAAGCGTGGGGTGCTTACAACAATTACTCATACTCTAACTTTGTAACCCTAAAACAAATGTATTTTATTCCATTGTCTAATCTTAAACTTCGTAATTATTATTTTTAATTTAAGTTGCCCCTATTACTCAAACGTGTTTTAGCTTTTTTAACTATTATTTATTTATAATTGTTTAAAAGCCAATAGTTATTATTCTTTTTATTTTTTAATTATGTTACAGAAGAGGTATGTATCTCTCTCTCGATTTGGATAAACTTGGGGGAGACCTATATTCCGGCAGAAGAGGTAAGACATTGGAAGATTGATAGTGATTCGATACATTCTGTTGCAAAATATAGCACACATACAATTAAGATATTCATGCAATTTTCATTTCTCGCCTTCCTATACAACACTTGTCCGTGTTTTACATTATTTTCTCAGCTTATTGCCTGCACTTTCAAACCTAAATTATATAAAACAGATTAAATGCGGCTTCCAATTTAAGTGTATATAGGTCAAATGTAATGTTTAATAACACATATTTCATTTCAAAATGTATAAATTGAATTAATTTTGTTTATTAATATAAAAGTATGTCAATATACCCCGATAAACATACTATTGAAATTTATATTAATAATTTGTCAGTTTTATTATATTATGTGCACTTGTATCTATACATTTTACCAATAAAGTAACGTCATCAGTACGTGGTAGCCTATTGGTAATGGACGAAACGCGGCTGCTGACATGTTCACAGTGATTGCGGATTCCAATCCCAGGGCACACCTCTAACTTTTCGAAGTCATGAGTGTATTGATAGTCAATCACCACGCATTATAAAGAATCACGCAAAAGAAAACACAAAGAGACACGTGAAAGAAAACATCGCAAGGAAAATAAACAATAACGATTAAAAAAAAAAAGCAATGGTATGTAAAGTCAACCAAACCGCACTAGGCCAGCGCGGCGTGGTGAACTATATAGCCTAACCCCTCTCAGCTATCGTATCGCTGACCATCAGGTGAAAGGCATGCTCGTCTTGACATTCATTGCAAAAAAAAAACTTTTTGGGTCTGCAGGATTACGTAAGTATGCTATATTTCATAGGGTCTAAAGCTTAAGCCAAATCCAGAATTTCATAACAGAACTGAAATACGCCAAAGTTGTGAATCTAACTTTACTAAACTCCAATTCATCATTACTTAATGGCATATTTATGAATAAGGCAAGAATACGTACTGTTCAAATATTCTAGATCATAATGTTTATATTTCTTTTTAATTACGCGCTTAAAACGCCATTTTGTAATATAATACTGGTTGAAAAGGACCCTCCAAAAATGATTTTATTAAATAGCTCAAAAACGCGCTAATTAATTTTGCACAAAGTCTAACAATATTTGCCTTTATTTCGTCATTATCCGTATCAAAAATATTGTAAGGTCGTTTATATTTTTGAAGACCATGTTTCTATTGTAGGATTGGTTCTCCAAATGATTATAACCGTCTGTACTCATAGATAAGATTTTGAATAAAACAAATATTAGGTATCGTGTGTTCTTAACTAGGATTTAAGTTTGCACACACAATCCTTGTCTATATCATATCATGATCGTTGTCTGATTCTCTAGTCTCTTGAGTCTCTTTGACTTAATTGCCTCGGCAGCAGTTGCAGTACGGTATGATTGCAAAGCCGTGGTCTCAGGTTCGAATCCCGGGTCAGGCAGTGATATTTGATTTTTCTATTCATTATCAGCCCGGAGTCAGGAATTTGTGCCCGATATAGCGATCGGCTCGCCCCTTATCACATCGTGGGACGAGACATACAAGGCGACATATGGGTGTCCTGGCACCTCTCCCTACTTTATCTGGGAAAAAGGCTTGAGTTTATGTAATTTCTTATTAGTATTTTATTTAAAGTACTAGTTACTAAAACGGACCAAAACCGCAAAGAGAGCAGCACGAAACACAGCATCTGCAACACCAGCAAACTAATCAATTAATCCTTCGCTAACCGCGCTGTACGTTTTGTACTCTCCTGAATAATGGTTTGCATTCTGACCATAGACAGCTGTGCCAAAAAATGAACTAGCAAATAAGAATTTAGTGCCTTCTAGAGATGAACCATATGATGATATTGCAGGCAATATCTGAATGCTTAAAGTATTGTCTCTTCAAAATTGTGCCCGGGTGTATTATATTATTACGCAATATTGGTAATGCCTATAAAACCTTTTGTCTAATTGATTTTGATATAATTGGAATAAGTAAAATACTCAAAACCTTTTTTCAAAAAGAAAACGTGATATTTGTGTACTGAAGTAAACTTCAGTTAAGCAACCACTTTAAATTGTTGAACGACTTGGCATTGAAATAAAAATATAACATCTTTAAAATACGTTTAATCAATATTACCACGAAAGAAAAACAAAATTATTTTATTATAGAGCAACTTGAATCATTATTCGCAGCTGAAGGTATATTGCAGTCCATTAAAAATGAGGCAAGACTATCAGCGTGACAGAAATAAATCTTGTACAAAATAAGTGATTGCACCAATTAAATCAAGATTCCTGAAGCTTTTCTGCACTGCATCGCTTGAACTGTAGCCGTAATTTAATTACACCATTTGACAAACAAGTTATTTCACGGTTCAAATCAAGATTTAAAACCTTACAAAATATATTCAGAAGTTGAATTTCTGTTATTTTTCAAGGGGTTATTCATCTCTGTTTGTACCAAACTTGCTGCAGTAAAATAAACGATGCACAGATGTTGTTAAAGTTCATTTTTGAGTGAAGGACCGCGCCGGTAGCCCGTAACACAAAGTGAGATTACCGTGTTGTCGTTACGATGCTCGTTTAGATACGCCGCATGAAGAATTGCACATCTACAGAGGACACGGAAACTTGTCGCAGCCATGCGGACAACACTATCTGTTTAAAATATTATCAGGCTTGTTTAACGACGCGGTGCTCGGCGACTCGCCACTTAGACCATCAAAAAGGAGGTGGTAATTAATTCAAGCTATGTTTATCAGTCCTCCTATGGAGCACTCTTAGAGTCGAGAGCTTGTATGCTTCAAATTTTATGTGCTAAATAGATGCCTCCATCATTAGGCTCGAATATTTATGAAAAAGTATAACATACTCAATGGCGATATAGTTTAAGTTATTCCCGCAATATCTTGAATATGGCTCTAATATATGTGATTATTGTATATTTCTTTAATTTTAAATAGAGTTTTATTTTATATAAAGACTAGCAATTCAAGAAACTTGCTCTACTAGCGTTAAACATCAAGCAATTCTACATGGTATGCAGAACTTTTACCGTTTGAATACTATGGACATTTAAAAACGTCATTACGCCACTAACGTCTTAACATGGCTATTACGTGACATCATCACTGCTCGGTGTAGAAGTGCTCTGTGCGTTTGATGTGTCATTCAACTGACGATTTAAACAACCAACCTCTAGCTCTACCACTTACTTCCATACATCCTCTCTCTCTCTCTCTCTCTTCAACCGCAAAAAACCTACAGCTGAACACAGGCCTCCTCTAAAGACCTCCGCATCGACCAGTTGGAAGCGGCCTGAATCTAGCGACTTACTGCAACCTTAACAAGTTCGTCCGTCAGACACTTCGCTTGCCAATAATTATAAGCCAACAGTTATTCACGCTATGTGTCCTGCCTCTTCAACTTGCTAATCTTTACTTACTTTTTAGAATTATTACATTTTTAATACTTACTTGTTGAGACTAAGTCAATTTTCATGGTGGAAAATGTAATAATATGAGTAAAGTTAGATTTGCAAGCGTTATATGTTTTAGAAGACTTCTCTGACAATTTTTGCGCACTAAATCAACATATCACATAAATACATATTTGTACTGATTTTTACATACATACATAAACATCCCGCCTTATTCCAAAAGGGGGTAGACATAGGTGCTACCAGAACACCCACGGTAACATAGAGTTTCTTCCTAACTGGCTAGTTTTGTATGAGAGTACGTTTTGGTAGAGATTTTTGTGAATAATTTTAATTGATGTTTTGTAGGTGTAGGTGCGTACTTATATTCGCGCTGCATCACCTTTGTTTTTGTGTATGTGTTTTTGTAATCTGTAGTTTTCCAAATAAAGTAGGTATAATAAAATAAAATTACGGGTGTAAGTCTTATCGCCGAAATCGATTTCCAAGCTTAGACTGAAGCCGTATAAACTTAAAAATGTAATTACACTCGCACCTCGTTTAACCTACGGAATTAGACTTAAACGAAGGGTCGTCGTAATCTTATAAGGAATGAAGGCAAAGTTGTACAACTACTATTATAATTATAAAGTTAACGTTTTTGTGTTTAATTATTGATTTATAACATAGATACTGTCTAAAGGCTTATTTAATGTCTGACTAATCTCTACCAGTCAAGCTTTGGGTGTTGCAGAAAGAAAACTAAGTAGGCGATAACAAAATTTTACTGGTAGTAGGTCTCCCATATGTGATAAGCCAACTTGGTAGGTACTTTTAGCTATTTTTCGCGCCAAACAGGACTGTAAATGCACTGTTTTGTTTCGATTTGAAGGACATTGTAGCCAGAGTGAATTCTGGACGCATTGAGTTTCAACATCTTACGTCTCAGAATGGCGAGCGCAGTGAAATGCTAAGTTAGCTTTGTAATTCAAGGTTGTGCTACTGTTCATGAGCGGTCGTATCGCTTACCAACAGGCGAACAGCATGCTCGTCTTGCACTCATAGCAATAAAAAAAAACAATAACAATACATATTAAATTACATACTTTCAAAATTGGACATCATAATTTATACATTAATTATAAAAGGACTTTGGACACTGGTTCGTCCAAAATGTACACTAAATAAATCTGGACGAAGTTTGATGGATAAGTAATCTATCTAGATTGGAGCTGGGTACATTAAAAGTTTGTGAACTCGCACACTTTAACTGCGGCTTAAACCAGAATTTCGCCACTAACATGTAGCGTCATTGTATTGATGCTATTTTTTTCTACCTTGGGTCCAACTCGGCCGCCTGGGTCCGCCTTACTGCTCAACCTAATATAATGAAAATCCAATATATTGTAAGGTAAGATTGTAAGGCCTTTATAAAAATCTATTGCCACCTTTTTCACTGTCCTTACGAAACTTGAAACAGCCTCCATGGCGCAGTCGGTTAGACGCCGCCTATGAAACGAGACGCCGCGCGTTTGATCCCCGCACCGAAAGAAATGTTTGTGCAGCCCACTAATATTTCTTTCGGGTCTGGGTGTATGTGAGACCGAAAAGTCTCTCGTAGTTCCTGATACCCACGACACAAGACTCGATATTGTGTGGAGTCAGGACAATTGGGCGACAATTAACTGTTGGGCGTTATTTATTATTTATTTATATATACGTCCAACTGCAGGGCTTGGGCCTCCTATACAATGGAGAGTAACTTTTATGTATATAAAAGTTACTACGAGACTTTTTTTATAGTATTATAAAAAAACCGAAAAGTCTCTCGTAGTCTCTGATACACGACACACAAGACTGGATCTTAGTGTGGCGTCAAGACTATTTATGTGACTGTTGGGTTTATTTACTATTTATTGATGAATCTATCAGCGAGTATCTATATCAGCCTACGTAAACCGACTGGTGGATATGGCCCTGATTTTTCTGTATTAATTATTTCAATAAAATATAGAGTTCAATATCAAGTTAGCATTTAAAGCGAAAGTTCTGTAGCTGTCCATCCAAATTTGAAAATCGAGCCCAAAAGTAAATAAAAATAGAATCTCAACAAAAATGGCTATTTTATCACTGTTTTTACACAGAATAATAATATTGACTATTGTTTAGGCATCTATATTAATAGTTGGTAAGATATCTATAAAACATAAAAGCATGTACATTTTATTAATGTTTGCGCGAATAACCAGCGGACATTTATCAAGCGGAATAATCTCGGTGGAATCATTTCAATCTCACGTAGCTTATACATAATAGAATAATAGGAGAATCGGCGTTAGGGGCGAGATATTGAAGGTTAAAAAACAAAAATAAAAACCCCGGAAAGCTTCCGCCGCACGTTCACTCTTTGATCTTTATTATATAATAAAGTTAGTTCATTTTGCCCCGGTAATGAATATTAATGTTCGCGCTTAAGTCATAAAATAAACTTTATCTGAGGAACGCGTCGTGGCACCTCTGCCATCCGCGGCCCGAGTGATAAATTCACAAAGAATAAGCCCAACTCGGCCCGATTTCAATTATAACCAAAATTCGTATTGTGTACTTTGTAACTTCAATAATATCATGAATTATTAAAGCAACATTAATTATACAAGAATTTGTTTTGTTAACAACGTCCTGACACAACCTGTATTGCCTATAAATTGATTTTATCCACTGCCATGCCGTCGCTCTTTATGATACCTATATAACATTATTCCGTTCATTTCTACCTTTATTAAGAGCGTGATGGTTGTAAACGGTAAACCTGTTGGTAAATGGACCAGATGCGTCTGCCAACATGTTTACGGTAGTCGCGAGTCCAAATCCCAGGGCACATCTGACTTTTCAGTCATGTGTGTTTTGATAGTGGATCACCACGGACTACAACGGTGAAGGAAAACATCATACCATATGTGGGAATGATTTGTTTTGAATGATTTGAATGATGAGTTTTAAGAATTTTCTGTGGTATATAAAGTCCGCCAACCCGCACTAGGCCAGTGTGGTGGACTATGTGGCCTATCACTCAATAGTACTTTCAATTTTAGACGAGGCCCCTTCAGTAGGACATATATGGATTGATATAGTTACATATTTATTACTTTATTTGGGAATTTTAGGCTTAATTAATATATAATAATATAATAAAGCAGTATTCAACCACAGGTTTCAATCCTTCTCTCTTTCGGTTTCTCTCTATTTTCAGCCACAAGAAGTCCAATGGTGAATTGCCTCCCCCACACATAAACCTGTTGAAAGAGGCCAGCGACTTCCTGTAACCTAACTAGGTAAAATATTTGCAATTCCTCCTATTATTTACTTCATAATTAATTTCGTTGCGGGTTAAAGACAAGTAGACTTTCCCGGAGACTCGCCGAGCTTCAATGCTCGGTGTCAATAAAATGCGTACTGATCCTGGCTTAAAAGAGTTGCAGTGGTGGGTATGAGGGCGGGACAGTCTACAGCAAAACCTAACTAGGTCGTCCTTCCATATTGCAGGCGTTCAATATGAAATGCTATTCAAACAATTAACTATTAATATATCTGTAAGAAAACTAGCCTAATCATAATGGAAATAAAGATCGCGTTCTAAAAGCAATATGCCTAATCGAGTTAGCCCATTTTACCGCGTCGCCTAATCTTATTTTACTATTGATATCGGGCCTTCAAACTTTTAACGGACGTTCTCTATATCCTATCTATCTTTAGCAAGGGGTTAAAATAGGTACCATGACTATATCGGTACAATTCAACGCTTCAAGTCTTATTAGTCTAGCTGTCTATAAATATATGCACCATATCTAAATCTCTATCATTGTTAACTGAAATATAAATTGCATCGAATATCTAATGAAATGTCTTGTTAAGGATAGATAGATTATAGAAAACGGCTGTAAATCGGAAAAAGCTACTGAACTAATTCACAGGATACTAATCGTTCATCCTAGTTCAATTGAAACGATACATGCATATTTTCAAAGAAGTGAACCAGCTTTCACATGGGTAATAACAGTACATGAGCATCGATAATGTGTTATCCTACAAATTTAGACAAATCTTTGCCCCGTAAATGTTTGTGCGAAATTTACGATAACCACAGGGATCGGATATTACTCGTACAGCCATAACGCATTTAGAGGGATTCGCGTGGTATATCGGTTAATTTATCTGAAACAAATTGCTTTAGTTTAGACTGAAACTCTCATGGACTACATTGACTTGGGTGGGGCCACTGTCTTTCAGAAAATCTACGCGAAGTGATTAAAAATTTTCCTATCGCATTTCGGTCGGTATACAAAATTTCTCAAAACCCTAAACTATTAGCGACTTGGCCTCTCATTATACTTAATTTAAACATTTTTACTGTAGTGGTTAGTGACTGTTTATTTTCCGATCGACCGTCTAGTATTTCATTCCCCTCACACTACAAACAAAACAATCCATGAACCGTTGTTAATCTTCATAAAAGTATGGTAAATTATGTATGAAAGCCTCGAAACGAGAGGCCGTGGGTTTGATCCCCGCGCGGAGACAAATGTTTGTGTCATCAACAGGTATTTGTTATGGGTCTGAGTGTTTGTGAGACCCGAAAGTCTCTCGTAGATTCTGATACCCACAACTAAAGACTCGATCTTACTGTGGGTTCAGAACTATGTAAGACACCTCTGACTTCTGAGTCATGTGTTTAGTCATAGTCAATCACCACGTACTATAGCGGTGAATGAAAACATCGCGAGGAAACCTGCACACCACAGCAATTTATAAGAATTTCTATGGAATATAAAATGCGCCAATCCGCAATAGGCCAGCATCGTAGACTATGTGGCCTAACCACTCACAATCGTACTCTCGACTATAGGCGGGCCCCGTGCCCTATAGTGGGACATATATGGCCTGATAGCATGATACAGTACTACGTATATAAGTAAATTAAATTGCTTGACTAATAAGTGGCTACCTATAATTATGATTAGTTGACAAATATTTTAACAATGAACACCAACAAATAAAATATTGACTTTAAAGAAGCAGCAAGCAGTACCTACATATTTTATCTTTCAAAAGTTAAAACTTATATAACTGTCTTGATCTCAAAATCTAGGCAAAAAACATCAACCTTAAATACCGCTCCGATTGCGAATGATGGAATGCTGAACCATATTCCAATATTGCGATTAAGTAGAAACCGAATTATTTTATCGTAATACCATTTTTTGTAAATACAAAGGTAGCACAAGCTATCTTGCAATATCATTATTTGTAATCATTTCATCTTTTTCCACACTAGATTATCTCTGTGTCTAATAAAAGTGGAAAATCAGCATGATATACAGCTTTGTGTTTTTATCCTTACAAGTAATTTGTTCCTTTAGTAATAATATTTTTGATTTACTTTTAGATGTATCTAACAGAGATAGAAATGTCGCTAGTATTGTTTAGTATAACAATTAATAAACTAAACCTTATAGGTCATCTACAGCCTTTTTGGCGTGCGAATCCGTGGTTGTGATGTTGTCAAAATATTAGGATAATAATAGAGTATTCCTTATTAAAAATGGGGATACAGACAAAACAGTCCGCCCCGTGACCACGAAAGCTGTAAAGTAATGAAAACGTCGGGAAGTTAAAAATGTAAAAATAAACCAACTTGACACTGAAATCCGTCAAAATAGTTTTACTTTAAAGTGTAACATTCGAGTAAATCTAAGAAACCATTATACCAAATATCTTCTCTTGTGTGATAATTGTCGACCAAACACTTTATTTTACCGTCTCTTTCTAACTTTTCCTTAACTTCTACTTACGTCTACTTATGTCTTCTGTTCTTAATTATGTTTGTTAACGCTATTATATATTGAAAAGATGAAGATGAATTATTTATTCCAATACCCACCACATAACAACACACGTAACATAACAACACTGACAATAAGGAATACTCTGAGAGTGACGCACCATTGTTTATTGAAATATGTTGTTGATGTGGACTAGACTAAAAAGGTATCCGCCACAGAGTACATTCCGTATCCGCAACCGGGAGAATCTGGGCCGAGCTGCTAGTCTTATATAAACTTGGTTCTTTTGACAGAAGTACGGCCATAACTATTAAGTCTAGGAAGCTGAAATTTGAAACATAGTTTTATTTGGTTCGAAAGAAATTTGGGAAATATCAACTTTCAAAGACGAAATAAGGGATAGAACTTTATTTCAAAGTTTTGGTTTTTCTATCTATCAAAATGTAAATCAGTTAATCAGCCTAAGTATTTTTATTTGTTTTGATATTATATAGGAAGAGGCACGATATTTTTTTTCATCGGTAATTACTAACTTAATTTAATATGGTGTCGTCGAGAGGACATAAACTCATTAATTTCCAAAAATCTTTTTACAAGACTTTGTGTGGTTTTGTTTATCATATAATGGTCTGTTGTGGAAATTCGTGTGTTTGAACGTTACGGTTTATGGTTGGAAAAAGGGCTGTGTAAGTGTTATAGTAAGTAATTAATAGAACATATTTAGTTACACACAACAGAAAAAATCAGAAATTACTATTTTTATTTATCTCTTTATTGTAAATACATTTAAACACAATAAAAAAGTAGCTAAATTTAAAATAAATACAATAGGCGGCATTATTGCAGTAGGCAATTATTTCACGATTTTTTTTGTGACGATATTACAATTTTGTTTGCAGCGGCCATACATACTGTAGTCAAAATTAGGGGCAATGCAGCTCCTAATACACACTCGCAGTTTAAAACTAAATACACGATTGGGGGGTGGGATGCCAAAAAAAATCATTATCTATATTTTTCCGTCATGAAAAGTACTCTGTAGGCTTCCAAGATGAATGGACTATAAAACATTTTTTTTTCAATACGATCCTTTTATCCTGAGATGAGAACGCTCAACTTAATAATTAACGATCTCATCAGTTTTATAATGTAATATATTAGTATAGATTAATGATATGCGTAATTGCACATATATACATAAATCACGGTCGCAAAAACTCGCGCATTGTGTTAAGAATAATCTTCTGTTACACTACGGTTCCAAATTCAGGACTGTGGTTAATAGTCTACACTTCGGTATTGGGTCTTATACAGTCAAAAACAATACGCACTCTGCGAGCGAAATTAATAAAATTTTAAAATTATTTTATTTTATGATCAATAAGTTCGTGGTACTCTGTTGGCAATGTGAACATGCGAACCCGGGCATAATTCTGACTTTTAAATGTTGTGTACTTATAGTGATTTACCACGCATTTTAACGCTGAAAGAGAAAATCGTGAAGAAGAACACCACCAGAATCTTACCCAAACTTTCTAGGGTATGTGAAGTCCGACTATGCCTGCGTGGTGGACTATGGCTTTACCCCTTTCAAACAAACTCTCGATTGTAGAGGAGCATTTCAATTTTTGTTATATGCAATTATTTTTCCAGTCGTTGACTCCGTTGTAAAGTTTGAAATGTGAAAAGTAAGTAAGAATCTGAACAGAACTTATTAAACAGCTAGTCCCGTTAGGAAGGCGGCGGAGGCGGTGGAGGGCGCGGGGGCGCGGGGGACGCGGGATCCTCCGGAGATGGCCGCGGCACGTCACTGCGGGCCAAAAGTAATCCACTTAGGATTAGTCATAAACAAGAAAGGCCATTGTCGCGACACGAGCGATCTGTTAGCGTCTAAGTGTAACTGATAAAGGGCGTCGACGGCATTGTTCGCAGAGGGCATTAGGCTTTAATCCGGTGTCGCGAGCGTCGCGCCGAGCGCGGCTCGTTAGCTTGATTGTTCGGTGTCGCCGGGCAGATGGCCGCCGTAATCCGAGCCGGCACGGCACCCGGCACTCGCTGCCCTCCACTCCTCCGCACTCCCGCGAAAATATAGCCTCTTTGTGTTTGTTGCATCTGCAGGTAAATTGTGCGCCAAAATTGGACCGTCCGTTACCGTACGTTCCCGTTGTGAATGCGCCCGCTGCGCATTTTATTATTCATGAAAACTTATTGTTATCAGCGCACCTTTCTTCCCTTGGTGCCTGGCGTATATTAATGTGCTCGTATTTAACACGTTTAGACCACGATTTAACACATTGATATTTATTTGGGTTACCACTCCGTAGTATTGTCAGTTCGAAAGTATTTTAGTTAGCAACTTGAAATACCGACACAACGCTTGAGGAGTGTGTGAAAGTTAGACAGACGCAGGTTTGGGACCACCACTGGTGGTATACACATATACACGACTCTATCGTATTTGAACTATATAACATATTTGACTAGAATATACAAGAATTAATTAAAAATTTAGTATAAAACTGTTTCCATTCGAATTATTGGTAACATATACGTAAATTATACACTGAATATGAACACCTGTCGAAAACAAACGATGTATTAATGTAGTTACGGTGTAGTATTTTTATTTTTATTTATTATGAGATGAAAAAAATAGATTGACTGCTAATTCATAACACTTAAAAGTATATTTCTACTGTTTTTGAAACTCAAATGTTGATGGCTAAGAACATTTCCCATGACCGATACCACACTCAAACACCGAATCCCCTCCGATGTAACACAAACATATAAATTAATGCGCACAAACGTTCAAGCCATACACCAACACACGCTCCGGAATTCGTCACCGAACACTATATTTGTATAGAAAGCTTGTGCAACGTCTAGGCAAACCACTTGAGCCAACGATGACCAGTCGATGAAAACGGACGCGAAATGATCCAGTTAGAGGTAGTAGATGCTGTCATTACCATCTCATTAACATAAACAAACATTAGTCACACATCGGAAAGGCTCAGAGAGGCCGCTGTGCCAACAAACAGCGCTCCCTGGCCACTTCATGCACAATTATTGTACTTAGCTATTGTCTGCACAAACACATGGTTTGTTTGTTGAACAAACGTAACGGGCCACGGAACGAGATTAGCCCTTGTTTATAGTCTTACTTTACATGCACTGTGAATCATGACTCCGGAAGGTTATCAGTCCACAATTAGAGCAATGTTACTGCTCCAATGTTTTGTCTTCTATTTAACGTTGAATTGATAGTCATAATTTACAAATCCGTTTTCGATCGCGTCTACTTAAGTTGTAGTCTCTAGTTAATATGTATGTTTTGTGTCTTTTCTACTGTTCTATTCGTCTAATCAATACTTTATAATGTTATGCATGCCTATAAAATACGTTATGCTGTGTAATGTGTCATTTTTTAATTACTCTTAGTCTAAGTTACTATATGCGTAATGTAGTTGGTATGCTTATTAAATAAAATAAAAAATAAAAAATAAGCGGTGGGTGATAAAATGATAGGAAGATACAATGGAACGAGCCGGCATAATTGTGTGGATAGTTGAATGATTACAGTCTGTTACAGTAAAAAAAATCAGCTCATTGCCGTATTCTACTTCTATTAATATTATACAGGCAACAGTTTGTTATTTCTTCACGCTCAAACGAAGGGGTATTGACTACCTCCATTTAGAATGTTAAATGGAGGTATTTATTACCCCTTCTGGAAAAAAAAACGAGAGTTTATGTATGTATGTATGGAGTTGATACCCTAGATTAACGCATAGACTACTTTTTATCCAAAAAAATCAGTATTCTCGTGGGATGAGCAAGGTATTCAAATATTATGTATATTTGCTAAACCTCAGAGGGATGGTAAAATTTAAATATAAAACAGGAACATAGTACGCGAAAGATTATATTTCGGATATAAACTAGACTCGAAAGAGTATTTGAACACGGGTGTTTTTTTTTTTATTACAACTAATGGCGACACAAGCTTGCCATACGTCTGATACAATACGACCGCTCATACACGGTTGCAAAACCAAATAACACAGTGAATTAAAAATATGAATGCTCGGCATGCCACTGCGCTCGCCATCCTGAGACATTAGGCTGGTTTTAGAGTCACGCTGACCGTGCGCTGACGGTCAGCGCTGACAGTTGAAATGTATGAGCTTCTAAGGAGCGTTTTAGAACAATGCGTAGTTGTCGGCGCTGACCCCCGTCCGTAAGCTACGCGCTGAGCTGTCAGCGCCGACAGTCAGCGCGCATTCAGCGTGACTCTAAAACCAGCCTTAGATATTAAGTCCAGTCAATACAATATGTCCAATAGTTATATAATTAAAAGATAAAAAGACAGCTCTTAAAATAGAGAGGATAAAGACGAGTATAGTCTCGTGGATCGATATCAATTAAGCCCTCGGTCGCGAGTATAAAGGAAATATGATGCTTCGTTACAATTGTATCTTACTCGCGGTATGTTACTTAAATATATTCGACATTGACAAGATGAATATCAAATGAAATTAAAGTTCAATACCTCAAACAAAATAATACTAATACAATAAAGCTTCACGATATACGAGTAATGAGATATATTTATACATGTCAGTAGTGTTTTGTTGATTTATTTGTTGGCATTTGTTCACAAATTCCTTTTATTCTTTAACTGAAATCAAGTATAATTTACAAAAACTAATTAATTAGTTAGTAATACATAAAATTACGTTTCTCTTTGTTTACTTAGTTAGATGGCTTAGCTATCCTATTCCTACTTATTTATTATAAAGGGGAAAGTTTGTGTGTTTGTTACCTACTTTTTAATGCTCAAATAGCTAAACAAATTTCGATCAAATTTCGTATGAATTGAATTAACACATATGCTACTTTTAATCACAAAGAAAATGTTCCTGTGGGATTGCAAGCATATCAAAATTATTTGTTACTCTTTGAAACTCAAAGGGGACAAATAGGACAGGAGAGGAAAGAATTACATGCTTTGAGTCATGGGACAGGATGGGATATAACGGTACAACGGTACGGAACGATAAAAGTTGTATAAAGGAGGGCATAGTCACATTGAGTTTATTAATTAACTAGCAGCAGGCCCGGCTTCGCCTGGGTAAAGATACTTTTTGAGTCCACCTTACAAATATAGGAACTCTTTGCGTGATAATTAGTTAACATATTTAAACTCAACATTACTGCCGTTCCCATTTCTTTGAGTTTGAAAGAGCATCGAATATATTTAAATTCCTTGCACATCCCACGAGAACACTACATTTTGTCGGGATAAGAAGCCTGTGTGTTAATCCAGGGTGTCAGCTAGCTTCATGCAAATTTTCATCAGAACTGGTCCAGCGGTTTGAACGTGAACAGGTGACAAACACACCAATTTTCGCATTTATAATATTAGTGAAGTGCGTGGTGGCCTGTTGGTAAACGGACCAGACGCGGCTGCCAACGTGTTCACGGTTGTCGCGGGTTCAAATCCCAGGGCACACCTCTGACTTTTCGGAGTCATGTGTGTATTGATAGTCAATCACCACGCACTAAAACGGTGAAGGAAAACATCGTGAGGAAACCTGCATACCATAGCGGTTTATAAAAAAAATCTATGGTATGTAAGTCCGCCAACCCGCACTAGGCCAGCGTGGTGGACTATATGGCCTAACCACTCTCAATCGTACTGTCGATTGTAGAGTAGGTCCGTGCCCTGCAGTGGGACGTATATGGGCTGATACAGATACAGAATATTAGTAGGATTACCTTTAAACATAATTAATACAGTACGCGAAATAATGTTACTGATGAGGAGTAGACTCAAAAAGAATTTGCACCCGGGCGAAGCCGGGCTGGGCCGCTAGTACAAGAATATATTCATAAATAAGTAACAACTCGTCTGTATAGTTGTGGAAGTGGTTATTATTCCGCTGAAGTGCCTGGCTTGCCGATACCAAGGGAAGACATTCATATTCACATTGCAACAACAGCTCATGTGTACTTAATCCTGAAGAATTTATAAAAGCGTTCGCGGGTCTTACTTTTGCTTGGAACTATTACCATATCTGAGGGTGTTTAGTAGGCACTTACGATACTATTGATATGTTATTGCTTATAATATTTTATGCCAGACAAATCGATGCGATCTTGTCAATTGGTTTCAAAATAGAAATTAATTGGTTTTGTTATGATATCGCTACTAGAATTAGGAGTAATTATAACTATAAAACATCTAAAATTGGTCCGCGGATTAAATAGGCACAAACAAGGATATTTTTGGTTTGTAACGATTTTATTCTCAAAATAACACTAGCCAATCGCTCTCCTCGTATCTGCAGGTAAATATAAGTTTGTCAAGTCTCGTGACAAATTAAAAAATCATACCGAGATTAGTCCTGATTCCGAGTGACAGCCTCGTGAATGGGGATGAAATTCAATGAATAGCTCCTCGGCTCCCAGTAAAGTGGCCAATCTCTCGTAACATTACGTCACATTAAGAACCTTTTCACGCCGTTCTCTCCGACAAATTGCCTAACATAAAACTTTCTCATATTAAAACTAGATATATGCGCCATAGTATCTTCTTATTAAAACTTATGTGCTCAATTGTGGGTGAAAACAATGCACGACACTGAGGGGTGGCCACGACCACTTGTCAACGCGTGCTCGCGCCCCCACAGGCGAGACTAAGCGTTTCTGCCAAAAGTACGTGACCTTAATGTATATCAATCCTGGCGTGATTTATACGGGGGGGATCTGTAAAATATGATATAAAATAAACATTGACAACCAAAACGATGAAATACGACGTACCGTTGTGATTTAAGGGTGCGTTTCACGAGATTTTATAGCGCTATAAAATCAGTTGGCTGTAGCGGGTCGGGCGGCCGTATGCGCCCGTGTGCCGTGTGCCGTGTCCCGTCGGGGCGGGCACGTACTGCACAGATTTGACAAAACAGACGACGGACATTTATTTGTTCGCTAGTTTTTGCCAGTTTTATGGACTAGCGCCAAGTTTATGGTCTACGGACAACGGGCGGTGTCTGACAGAATGAAATTTGAAGTAATGCCGCGATTTGTCGCTGACTCTCGATGCATCGATGAGTTGACTGTATTCTGATTTGGCTTTTCAGTTTGTTATATGCATTGTTATTTTATTTTTTTGTACTATCGTGCACTAATTGACGTTACATACTATCGGATATTTATTACTCCAATAAAAGAAGAGGGACGAGTGCAATATGTCGTCGATAATTAATATTCTCCATTTGGGCACATGTTAATAATTAAAATAATTTCATGATATAAGTTAAACATTAATTGATTTAGAAGCTCGTGTTATCACATCTTTTACGTAGAGTAATACAAAGAACCATTAATATTTGATTGCAAACGAGCATATGGGTCACCTTGGTCACCATGGTCACTGAACATTCACAACGGATCATGAATGTGGTGCCAACCCATCAAATCGGGAGTGTTTTTCCTCTGAAACAGTGATACCCCATACATGTTGAGACATGTAGCAACGTAGCTCTACCAACTTTAAATCATTAGAAATAACATATGACAAAGTATGTACAATCTATTAAAAATAAATAACGCGCACAAAGTTGCGGCGCAAAGATATTCGTGAAGCAACATCTTCACACTTTATTTGTAATACACCTTATTTATAATGAATTTTGTTTGTTAAATAGAAATCCTAACTTTTAACAAGTATCAAAAACTCCGCATGTTTACTCTAAATAGGTACTTCAAACGAGCTATCGATTCATTTATTAATAGGCAATTACCAATCGATTGCAATTAGTATCGAAGATGCGATTCTAAACTGGAAAATGGTATTAGACTTCCGAAAATCTTACTTACAGAACAAAACACGAAATCAAAGTCGGCGGTTTTCTGTGAGGCCATGGTACCACCCCGGTACAGTCGGTCTATTCCGTCTATAGTCTTTGACTAAAGTAGCAAGTGCATATAGGTTCAATTATTACATAAGACCAATCTCCTATGGCTACAATAAGCCAGAGAAACTACTGGACATAATGAGGCTTAACATCTAATGTTTCAGGATGACAAGCGCAGTGAAATGCCAAACATTGCTTTGTGATTCATGGTGTTGTTTGGTTTTGCTACTGTCCATGAGTGGTCGTACCATCAAGCGAAAGGCATGCTGGTCTCGCCGTTCATCACAATAATATTAATACGTAACAAACCGACAAACGAACAGAGTTCCTTTCGCAACAAAAATAATCATATTATTTTTGAAACAGTGAGAATATACATAGAATTTTTCAAGAAAAACTTAATTACGCAACATGAACTCAAAAGGGCATTTCAGTTTTAATTTGTAACTTCTTAAAAGTGATGTTTTAAGACATCATCGTGCGGTTTGTATTATATTATAGTATTTTTGTTACTTCCACGAAACGCTTTTGTTCGACTTCTTCTGTTGAATTTCACTGTAAATACCTATTCACCACTTATGTATAGTGCGTAGCGACATGCTGATCATGGCCCGGACGTGGGGGCTAAGCACGAACTCGCGGGTTCAATCCCAGAATACACAACTTACTCATTGAAATCATCAGTGAATTTATTCTCAATTACCTCGGACTTCCTCATTGAAGGGGAAAATTGTGAGGAAATGTGAACCAAAGAGATATTAACAAGAATTTATATTATTACTGCCTACATGAATTTCGCCATCTCGCAAAAGGCCAACCTGGTTAATTTTGACCGAAGCCTGCTGAATTAAAGTCGCAATTGTTTCATTCAGTGGAGACACTCAACAGTGGGCATGGACATATATGGACTGAATTATTATACCACTAGTGGCCTGGCTCGGTTTCGGTCGTGTGCAGATAACAACATAACAATATTATTATTTTGCGTACTAACTGTTTTATATGTAAACTCAATGTGACTGCTGTCCACTATAAGGGGTACATTATAGTCGACAGCAGTCACATTGAGTCGCATTATCGATGTTAATCCAGAGTGTCAGCTACCTCTATGCCAAATTTTATCAAAATCCATTCAGTATTTTTTGCGTGAAAGAGTAACAAACATCTATGTAATAAATTTTCGCGATTAAAATACAGGATATATCAACACTGCTACCGAAAACGAAGCTGATGGTAGTTTCCTTCAGACACAAAGCAAATGAAAATTTTGCAAAAAAGAGAAGTTTTATTTTCTTTTTTCCCCCTATCGTTGTATTTGAGTTAATAACATGTTTTTCTAAAACTAGTACTTTCTTGAGTTTAATTGTCTTTATAGTCACTAAAACTACCAGCCGGCTTCGTTTTAGTAGCAGTCTTGATATACCCTGTTTAAGTAAAGATTTAATATGTCTGACCCAGAGATCACAAACAATTCTATGTAACAGCAAACTGAACAAAAAATCATACACCATAACGAAACCCATACAATAAGTAAAACACACAGTTGCACGAACAATGAAGTAGTGACTGTCAAAAGAGTGAGTCATAAGAGCCATTGTCTCCAAATTAGTGTTTGGATTATAAAAAATGTAATGGGATTATTGTTTCGGCGCTACGATCCGGCGGACACGCCTGGGACACATTTCAATTACCGCACGCATTGTGCACAACTGATTTTAAAGACATCATTATGTTCTCAGCTCTACCATGCATAGAGATGTATCGATGTCGACGTATCTCAAATGTCGATGTATACAGTTGTCGATAATTATCTGTTAAGTATTTTTGAATTCCCTATTATTTTTAGTATTATTGTTATACATGTAACAAGAAGGCGTAACACGATGGGTCCTATGAACAAAATCGTATGAAAATATATTATATCTTGTTTATATTTTTTTGTGTACGCCACTAAAGAATATGTCTTTAGTGGCGTATATGTAATGTTTGTTCTTGGTTTATTATTTCATTAAATAACATATCGGTATCACAAATATAATATTCCCTTTTGTTTCACATAGTATAAATACACAATATATGATGAAGCAATAACAAATTATAGTTTTTATATTAAGTGTAGTGGGTGAAGTGTGTCCAGATTAACACAATGCGTATGTTAGTCGGCAGAAATGGTTCAGTCCAGTTGTCACCTAGATACCGGACTTAGACCCATCTGTTGCTTGGAATTTCGCTTTGTCAACTATCCTTGATGACGTCTGCAAGTTTCGGACAAGTCTAATTTGTATTGTTCGTTTTTATACACGGTGTAAATTGTTGAGTTTGGTTAAAAAGGTCTGTCACGTCACACAGTGAAGAAATCCTAAGTAAGGTGTACTGGGTATTCACATCCAGATGAATTAGGCTATCTTGAACTTGGAGTTGCTACTACTCATAAATTGTCTAAAAATATAAGAATAATAACTATTTTTAAATATACAGTCATTTCTGACTTCCCATGGCTGAAGATAGGTGCGATGAAATAATTTAAAGTTCAGCATATAGTATATAGATGCCTTATCTTATGGTTTGAAACGATTTTTGAATCGCAATGGTACGTAACCCATTGAAGCGATTCTCTATCTGAATTGAATGTCCATGAATCAAGTTATAGGTCGAACAAGATTGCATCAATTATACAAACAGTTTAAACAGAGTTCCTATTAATTATGTTCAATAAAATAAAACAATTTTATTATAATGTTCAATAATTATGTTCCAAATATTCCTGTTAATTATGTTCAATAAAATAAAACACTTTTATTGAACATAATTAATAGGAACTCAATCATATCGTCATTAACTTCTCTCAAAAATAGTTATTTTAGAAGCCATCAAAGGCCTAATGTGTTACAATTTTCCGTAATTGTATAAGAAGGCTGAGAAAAGAGACGTAAAGTGGGACCAACATTTGAACAACGGACAAGTGTTTCAAAGCCAAATTACTCAAATTGGGCCAAATACTCAGCCATTTTGTTCAATAACCTATTGGATCTGCTTGTCTGTCAAGCAATGGTTCTGTAAAATACTGTTTGAACATGTCATTTTGGTAGGTCTTCTCTTTTAAAATGTTGATATTAATCTAATATTAAATTGAGCGATATTATAACAAAGATTGTTTGTGATATTGTATAGTATGTTGAGATTGTGTTTTGTCTTAGAGAATATGAATATGTACACTTATGATGGTTGGCTTTTTTATTTACAAAATTAGCCATTCGATTTTCCATGTGTTCTCATGAGCATGCAATGCGATGTAGGCGGAAACCGTATTAAAAAATCGATTCAAAAAATTGAACAGGACTGTGTAACTGTAAAAGACCGATCCTCTAAAAGATCGATTCAGATCGGGCATCTCTAGTTCGGCCCGGCTCAACCACCAATTTCCCGATTTCATTTCAACTAGCCACGTCGTGGGCTACCACATTATAAACAACAATCACTGTACTTGTTCAAGCCCTAAAATATGATCTCGACACTAAGTTACGACTTATTAAGTGCGTGGGTGTAATATGCATATACTCGTACATTATTTCAACAAAATGAGCGTCATTAACTTAATCTGGTGCGTTAACTTGCACGACACAAGAAAAATGGCGTAGCTCACTTTATTTGATAGATGAATTAAAATGCAAAATAACCTCGGCGCCAACACGGATCCACAGTAAATTTTGTGAGGTTGTAAATATTACAGAGCGATAAAGTCATGTAAAGTCATATTAAACACACGTAAGGTATGTTATCCGCAGTGATGTATTTTCTTTTACGATGAAGGGGGTTACTCCATGATCCGAAACGAAATTCGAATGTTCGGACGTCGTACGTAAATCGGTACGAATGTGCCTAGGTTCTCCACGACTATTCATATCCTCCGTCCGTCGATCCGTCTCGTCATTCAGTCACGCCTTTCAATTAATTAGATTAAATTATTTAATGCTCAAAAAATGCAATCAAAATCGGTAAATCCGTCTTGAGTACTTAATGATGTGACTTTTTCGGTTATCGATCGGTTAGACACCTGTGAAACGAGAGGCCGCGGTTTAGAATCCCGCACCAAGAGAAATGTTAGTGGGTTGTGTTTCCTGATACCCACGACACAAGACTCGATCTTAGTGTAGGGTCAGGACTATGTTTGTGACTGTTGGGTGTTATTGATTTATTGACAATTTGACTGCAGTTCTATATTGCGATACTATATTGCGAAATAGGAACCCATTACTCAAACATGAGCAGTATATTTCATAACATATTCTATATCAGCCCTTATACGTCCCACTGCAGGGCACAGGTCACCTTCACAACCGAAAGTACAATTGAGAAAATTACGATTGATCGATAAAATATAACTTCATCATTACTAAAAATAATTAATTCATTAAGATAGTGTATTCAAATTTAAATAATAATAATTAACGTCTGTTTTACAGCCAGCGAAGCGAAATATTAGCGAAAATAATATTCGTAGTAATGTAAACAAACAATGATTATGGCGTTTACAACATTTTATTATCAACATCTGGCCGGGTAGCGTAAACTAGCTCCAAGAATTTTACCACGAAATTATTTTGTACTAAAACGTGTTTACTTTAGAAACCACTAAACGGCACAAATTTTATGCTTATTTTCGGCAGTGTCCTTCTCAGAGACCTGGGGCCAGAACTACTTGTTTGCAGTCACGTGGATCGAAATGGAAAAAAATCACAATCGCTGTAAAACTATTACCTTCCAATTTATCTTACAATAGACATTTTGTTGATTTAGGTCTGTTATTTTAGTTCGTCGTAGTTTAGTTCTGTTCTGAAAAATAAAACTTAATTTCGCAACTTAAAATCGAATCGTATACATAACTAAAAAGAAAAACTCTTTAATACTGGTCCATCTCAAAGGAAAGAACAAGATATTAGTTGAAAAAAGAAACAATTCCACAAACTTCTAGGCTTCTATGTACAGGTTGATACCTAAAAATTCCCTTAACCCATTTATTAGACTTTTAGACAGTTCGTTAGAGACCTGCTAGATCTTGTAACCGTCCTAATCATTATCCTAAAAACTGTTTTCTAAAATAACATTATACTACTTAAAAAAAATATTTAGGAGATCTAAAAGATCTCCATGCACACCTACCGAAAACATTACTACTCCATGCGTTAGGCAACTTAGAAAAACGTTCAGATATAGCAATTAGGTACTGTGAAAGAAAAACAATTTGAAGAAGTAAACGACTCGGACAAGAAACTTACACAAATCAAATAAAAATCTGCGATCCCAAAACTGTTACAATTTACATAACTAATTCAGATCTATTTGGGTAGGATTTCTACTTGGAAAATTGTTAAAGAATTTTTATGTATAACAATGCGAGAGGATTTGAAAAAGCAATTTGTAAGAATTGGCAATGAATCTTATTAATACCAGTAGATACGACCCACAATAATGAGAAGATGATTGGAGTTAGTCTCTCAAACTATTTTTCTTTAATTGCCAGCTCTACTATAGTCTCTGGTCTGGCTTAATGACTGCTGTTGTTATTAAAATAACCTTGCTAAAGAAAATTATGTGAAAGTAAATGTAAATAAAACTACAAATAATACTAATTTGGTATTTTTCCAACTGCGCAATTATTATATACTATACAAATTTCTAAAAATGACAAGTTTTGAGCTCTAAGGCAACTCAATAATTTTGCTAATTCGGTTACGAATGTGCTAAATATCTTTTTGCTGTTATTACAAACAGTTTTTAAAATGTTGTTCAACACAACTTTAAAAGTCACATGTTCCTTTCATAGCAATAAGAAGTTTTAATACGTATTTTGAAAACTCTTAACATATAATGCTCTATCACAAGCCATTAATGTAACGGATCAAGTTCCGGTCGACGTATGCCAGTAATGTTATTCATTTGTTGGCCTTATGAAAGGCAAATTACGTGTCCGAGATTAAATTACACTCCGTAATAATCTGTATTGGCAGTTACAGCATGGCTATGTACGGTTATATCAGACGCTGTACTTCATTCTCATCAATGTATTTTGTTTGTGATTCAATTGTTATTTAGTAGAAATATATTTTCATCAAAAACAAAACTTGTAAAATAAAGTCTCGACACTTAATTTCTTTACCGTAAAAAGTAGTGAGATTTATGAAATACCAAGTCAGCTATTAGTCTGTTAATAACGTTATGAGCTAACCTAACATCTTATAGGGACCTTATCAATATTCAAAATATGTTATGTAATAAATAAAATATATAGACTTGGCCATCGCACTAAACAATCTTATTTGTCCCGACCGCAATATCTATTCCTCCCGACAAACAACAGTCTAAATGCACTGTTGTAATTCAGTTGCAAGGATATTGTGGCCAGAGTAACTACTGGACATATTGAGACTTAACATCTTAGGTCTCAGGGTGGCGAGCGCAGTGGAATGCCAAGCATTGCTTTGTAATTCAAGGTGTTGTTGGGTTTTGCCACTGTTCATGAGTAGTCGTAATGCTTACAATCAGGTGAACGGCAAGTTCGTCTCGCGATTCATTGGAATAAAAAAAATATAATATGTATTACTTGTGACATTGTTTTCATAAGAACTGTCTCAATGGATATGGGTACGTGTCGCGAATCGGACCATAATTAATTTGGAGCACATATCAGTATCAAAGGCCAACGAACTAATAACCTAGTAACCACTATAAATAAATCCCACATTGCTAAGGCCATAGTGCCTACTGTGCCTTATGCTTTTCCTGACATTCCAAGTACTTTACGATTAGGTTGCCAGAATTCTCACACGCAGACAATTGTAGTCGATAGTCCCTATGAATGCAGACAAGGCTGTTTGTTACCCCCAATCTGTTACTTCTGAATATCAGTGGCCTGTTAATAAATAGATAAATACACCCAACAGTCACATACATAGTCCTCACCCCATACTAAGATCGAGTCTAGTGTCGTGCGTATCAGCAGCTATGAGATACTTATCAGTCACACAATCACCCAGACGCGTCGCAAATACCTGTGGTTCACACAAATATTTGTTTTAATACGGGGATCGAATCCGCGGCCTCTCGTTTTACAGCCGGCGTCCAACCAACTGCGCCACGGAGGCTGTCAATAGAATATAATCATAAGAAATTGTATTCATTGTTACTCAGATGACCGATTACGAGTATATACCAGCCGTGTAAATCTTAGTGAAATCAATAATTCAAAATTCAGTCTCAAGTGGACTCTTTGCTGAATCGAGTGCCAAATTGGGGGTGACTGAACTTGGTCCAATTCAATCCCAATTTGTACCAAATTATTATTTTTTTATTTTTATACCATTTTGAGACTTAACATCTTATGTCTAGGGTGGCGAGCGCAGTAGAATGCCTAGCATTGCTTTGTTATTCAAGGTGCAGTTTTGTTTTGCTACCGTTCATGAGCGGTCGCACAGCTTACTATCAGGCGAACGGCATGCTCGTCTCGCCATTCATGAAATAATAAAAATATATACTAAAAAGAGTCCCTTCGTAGTATCGCCTGGATTTGTTAATACCTCCTCAGTATTCACCAAGTATCGGAATCCTTAGTGTTGATCTTACGAATGACATTCAGTACAGTAAAAAACCAAATGAGCTGCTAAAAATATCATGGTGCCAGCGGTAGCATTTCCGGTTAAATACGACCTAGCGACCTTCAAAAAACGAGCGTATTTCCACCTTAAAGGCTGGCAACGCGTCTCCATGCCCTACGGCGTTGCAGATTGTCATGGGCGGAGGTGATCATTTATCATCAGGTGAACCGCATGCTCGTTTGCGGCCTATAACATAAAAAAGATGCACAGTAGAGCAAGGTAACATTTTACAACACTTCTTACCAACACTTCGACTTCAAGTATATTATAAAACACAGGTGTCACATAGAATATTGCTCTCATTTGTGAAAAAGAGCCTCGTAGAAGCAGCTTCTTCCATATAACCGTATTCAACGAAGTGCAGCTTAAATCATTAACAACCGCGTTATTTCCGGTACAATCGATTCACTGGAACTGCGAAGACATGTTGCGGCTCTTAACATCATAGGTTGTACTAGTGTTTTTGGAGACTGTTAGGACCTCACATGGGAAATAAATATAATATCTTTTCCACCTTGTCACTCATCAGTGGGATATATAACCAATAAAAGTAATTTATTAGACGGTGAACCGCACAAGGCCAGCGTGGTGGACTATACGGCCTAACCACCCTCAATCGTACTCTCGATTGTAGAGTCCCCTGCAGTCAGACGTATATGGGGTGATACAGACAGACAGAACATTATTGAATTGGCCTTACTTATTTGCAAATGAGTTATATTGGTGTTTATTTATATCGGCCCTCCAATTCACTTGTAAAATATTAATAAGCCTAGCGATTATAGAATTAAGCTTTCAACAATTATACATCTTGTTCTAATTTTACGAATTATAATCGATAAACACGGACGATTATAGACGTTAAATTGTTTACGCTACCTATTTTTATCTCTTCTTAAAGCGAAGGGCTCGTCTTTGATATTCATGAGTAATCTTTAACTAGCGCGGAAATTGAGGGTATATTTGGACAATTCGCCAAAAATGGGCACGTCAAGAAAAAAGACCATAATGGTTTTACTCCACGTTCATAAAGTCACGCCTGTCTTCACGAAGATATGGTGTAGATGCCATCAGTGTCATATTACCCATCTATTATGCACAATCATCTATTTTACATTCTACTTCTCGCAAGATCTTGAAGTAGCTCCACAGTAAAATCTTTGCAATACTAACATAACTAATAGAAAATTCTAGGAAAGGTCTATCGAATCATCATCCAACAGAAGAGAATAGATCTTGAAATATCTCCATAGTAAAATCTTTACATGTGGCAACATATGTTTTATGAAAAGTATTAGAGGGCAGGCATATTGCATCATCGTCCACGAGAAGAAAATATATTTTCAATACACATAAAGGTTACGTATTCTCTGTTCCATTTTTCCATTCCCTTCTTTCATAACCCATCCAATCCTTTCCTTCTGTTTTTCTCTTCGCTCCTAACCCTCTCGGCTCTCTTTAAGAATATTCTTAAAGAAAAAGATAATACAAGACAGATAGCGCGTTATATTCCAGAATGATTTTTTTTTCAAAAATAGATTTTCCTCATTTCGGAAAATGCTTTCACAAAACTGACCCTTTAATAGTCTAAGACCCAATTATAATGAAATTTTCAACTTTCCAATTTTCACAAATTCCTTTCTTATTGAATATCTACTCAATAATATTATTAACAGCTCGTTACATCGAAATTCAAATCGTTAGATCATAATATAGTTTTAGAAATCTAATGTGAGTAAATATCCCATATGAGAGTACATGTACATGAACCGCAGCCGAGAGACTCAATACCAGATCGACAATTCACTTTGTGTGCGGCTGTCTATTTACGTGGAGAATATTCTGTGGTGAGGATTAATTTTATAATGGACGTGAAATACCATTCAAATTTTGCTCTTGATGTACCTAAGTATTACCTACGTACAGTCTCTTCTACATCGAGTACCTAATTCAACGCATTCATAAAATAACCAACATAACTTCATTATTAATCAGCGAAACACATTTGAACAATAATATTACAAACGAAAGCACAACAATATATATATTTTTGTGTGTTACCATTTTTATTAAATTATACAGTAAACGCAAAATATTCAATATAAGGTCGGCTGGCGCAGCAGTGGTGGGCTAAATTAACATATTATAGCCTGTACCTACTACCTATACGTATCTAGAACGCACGTTTGTAAACAAGATTATACCTTGAGGGTAACTCGTCGCGAGTTATGAAACACCCCGACCTCCGAGCTGCGGCTGTTCCGCGGAAATATAACCATGAACGTTTACAGCGCGTTGATAAAATAATCACGAAGAATAAACTTGAGATAACTACATGAATGGGAGCATGGGAACGACGCAGCGGCACGCCGGCTTCCTATAAAACATCGCTCTCACAATTTGCCATGTTTATTTTTGTTGATGTTTCAATACTGAGTATGTTGAGTTTAATGAATATATAAATTTTGTACTAATTATAGAGTACAGATGTTTGTTATTAGTAAACGGCCGGATTGTGTAGATTTTTTTTTCAACAGATTTTTTAAATTGAAATTAGGAGTCTAGTTAAGTTCTTTGCCAGAAATCCAGGTGAACGCTTAGACGTGTTTTTTTTATATTCCTCTTTGTAATCAAAGGGTAATTTATTTTCCTACAAAGCTGTCCATCTATATATATATATAAATCTCGGTTGCAATAGGGTTGAATTTTGTATTTTATCTGCCAGATAAGTGCCAGATAGCTATCTAGGACTTTATCAAGAACTGGTGTAACTGGCCCTAATTATAAAATTTTAACAACTATTTTGTCGAACCGATAGAAAAGAATCATTTTGCCATACGTATCCGACTAACATAAAGATTCAGCACGAGGTCACTCACTGGGTCCGAATGGCGACGAATAAATGGCGGCAGCCTATTAATTTCGACTGCTGACCTGACATTTTCGACACCCTACATGCTACACGCGATATCTCATCCATCACTCCACGCAGTAAGTAGCACACTTCAAATGTTTCAAACGCGTTTCATTTGCAGCCAATTTTCTATGGAAAGGTGAAATGCCTCAAACGTAGTAAAACTATTGTCTTGATATTCTAATTGGGGTTTTTATAACTGTTGAGCTGATTATATCCCGACTACATAAATGCGCTTCGGTGAACTAATAAATGAGGTGAAGGAAAGGTGAGGAAACCTGCATACCATGGCGATTTGAAAGAATGTTATATATAATAAAATAGAATGTTTTTACTTATAAAATGTAGTTGTTTGTGTACTCAATCTTTTGGTATCAATAAATTATTTTAGTATTTAGTATTAGTATTAAAATTTGCCAAACCGCACTAGGACAGCGTGGTGGACTACGGCCTAACCACTCTTAATCGTAGTCTCGATTGGAGAAGAGGCCCGTGGCCTGTAGTAGGACGTACTTGGGCTGATAAAGATCAGATTAGTAGTGATAAAAGGCCTCTCGTTTCAGAAATATGTTCTCAACCATTGCTTTACAACTGTCGTGAAAACTCATTTTATCGATTTTTTTACAAAAACGACCTTTAAAAGTGCTAATATCCCACTATTGATTTTTCACCTCATTAAATCTCTGTGTGTTCAAGTTTAATACAAATGCATTTTAGCAATTTATTTACCTTAACATTACTTATTTATCCACCAAAATTCATTGACAAGAAACAAACGTCGGCTGCAGTTACAATTCGAAAATCTAGGTACAACCATTCGGTCAGATTCATAAAACCTAAATAAGATGATAAAAAATATATCTATCTATTTTATATTTTTCCTAACAATATTATAAAAGGCGAAATTATAGTAACAGTTGGTTTATCATTGTTTCTGGCTGCAGTTGGGGTAACCGTATATAATATCCAAATAGAAGACCGACATTGTTTTTAAATTGGATAACGGTGTCTAGCTTGGAAATAAAAATGGATTGAAGAAAGTTTAGCCGTCGAAGAAATTTCTGAATTACATTTAAAAAATATTTTTCTGTCATATTTTTGTCACCCTTTTCACCTTTTATCGCCAAAATGGCTTCTCTCCCGTGGAATGTAATATTTTTTTGACTGCAGAGAATGTCAAGACGAACGTGCCATTCGCCTGATGATAAGCGATAAGACCACTCATAGGCAGTAGCAAAACCAAACAACATCATGAATTACAAAGCTATTATTGGCATTCCACTGCACCGCCATCCTGACACGTAAGATGTTAAGTCTCAGTATGTCCTGTACTTACTTTGGCTACAATTTCCTTCACACTTGAACACAAAAGTACATTAATATTGCTGTTTGTCAGGAGAAAGAGACATTGCGATTATTTAATGAAATTTGTCCATTTTTTTATTACATTTTTCGATATGCATGTTGGATAGCGCGTATCACATAAAAATAGCTAATATGACCCGTTGCACTCTTTAAAGTTTAGTTAACAGAAACACAAATTTTTGATAGTAATATTTGCATTGGACTATTATTTAGGAATGAAATTAAATTAAATTCGTTTATTGCTCATGTAAGTAATTAAATAGCTCTAAAGATAAGCAAACCCAGTACTAAATCTCTTTTTGCAAAACATTTGTTATAATATTATTCATATTTGTATATTATATTATTTATATAAGCATACTGTACACAGACAAAATAAAGTAACTATCTTTTCTCTTTTATATGTTTTTAATATTCGTTCAGTTTGCAAACTTACCATTGACATTGTAATAAATAGCAAAAATCCCACCGGAGTTGACCAGAATATTTACAACTTCCCTATCAGCAACAACCCTCGTTTTATTAAAAACAACATCAGGGGGAGTATTTTCACCACCGCCCAACTTTTGGGTTGATTATAAACATACACAAGATTTATCTGCAATGTGTGTAATTATTTTGCACGTGTCTTTTCATGTTGAAATTGATAAATATTATGATTGAACCTTTGAGCTTTATTGAGGTGGACATCAGGAAATAAATCATGCATACACAACCATCAGCATATCATAATACGCGAATGGGCTAATTATAATATAACTAGCGGCCATGTTCGGCTAGTACCAGTGCGGATATACTTTTTTGAAAATATTCTATCCCCTATGTTCACATAGCATTATCTATGGTTATCATAGACGTTGCTATACTTCGTGCTGTTATTTTTACTATTTCTATAGCAATGAATTGCAATTGTTCTACATTTTTAGAGATTTTTTTCTATTGTTATTTTACTAAAAATCTGTCTACTAAAAATCTAAGTCTTATTCAGCAGCAGATTGTACATCCATATTCTTATTAAAATTGTTGTTATTGTACCTGCTTATATTATTGTTAACAAACTCCGTGCAAGCTGTACTCTCCTGTTATTGAAGATGCACGTAAAAGGATACATAATAAGTAGTTCAATATAAATGTTATTTGTTATCTTCGTTGGAGATCCTAATAAATTAAATAAAAATAATGAATGTATATGTCTGATTGTAATATTTTTCCGTCTATTATTTAATATTCCATCAACTTAGGTCTACCTAATCTATTAATTAATACTAGTTTGCATCAATCAGGGACGTTGTAGATTATAATGGTGAAATAAAATTTCAAATTAGTCCAGTAGTTTCAGAGCCTACTCAATGCAAACAAAGAATCAAATCTTTCGTCTTTATAATATTAGTATAGATATTACTCTCATTGGCCAGACAGTTCTAGTCAATTTTAATAACTATATGACGACATCACCCGCGTGCTTAAAATAACTGAGGAATTGTGTTATTTCTAGATTTTTTTTATTGCTATGAATGGCGAGACGAGCATGCCGTTCGCCTGATGGTAAGCGATACGACCGCTCATGAACAGTAGCAAAACCAAACAACACCTTGAATTACAAAGCAATGCTTGGCACTCCACTGCGCTCGCCATCCTGAGATATAAGATGTTAAGTCTCAATATGTCCAGTAGTTACTCTGGCTACAATGCCCTTCAACCCGAAACACAACAGTGCGTTTACACTGCTGTTTGACGGGAGAAATAGACACTGCGGTGGTGCCCACCCAGATGGCCTCTCACATATGAGAGACCTACCACCAATAAAAATCAGATTTCAAATTTTGGTCCAATATACCAAAATCCCATTTTTTACATTCAGACATTAAATCGCAATTAATTGCATAATTCATCAGTGAAATACCGCATTAGTGAAATATCGTTCACGTATGGCGTCTTGTGAATACGCATTTAGCAACTGTCGGAAAGCATTTCCGCGATATCTATACCCTTCACGGGTGCTAGAATATAATATTGAAGTTTTCTATATTTGGGGAATGGTTATTTAAATGGCAGCTATGAATTAGCCTATGTCTTACTTCAGGCTGAGAAATTTTAAGCTGGAAGTCGCTACTCAATTTTGTTTTAATATTGCAAGAACAAAGGAGCGGACATAAAATATTGACGTTTGCTAATAAAATAACCATTAAATATATACAATTAAAATAACACTAAATTGTTGCTATATTTTATTAACATAGTTATGAATAGAACAAAAGTAACAAATAATACTTAAAATTGCTGAGTTTTAAAAATATTTCTCGTACCTATATACCTTCTCAAAATATCTACCATCCTTTCACCGGTTCCAGAAATTTATAATTTACGCTATAATTACTTTCATAATTCGAAAGTCGAGGACAGGGCGGTAAAACGAGAATAGGAAAAGGGAAGCGCTTTCGATTTCCCATTGGTTCAAACATTTGCACAGTCCGCAAGAATTGCTCTCAAAATCGAGTTTCGGTAACAATAACGTCAAATACTTCAGATCCGGGATCCGTAATCCTAGCAGGAGTGCGATAACACGAGGACCTCTCCGTCTGATAATTTAAGTCAATACTCAGTGATTCTATGTATTTCATTTCCACTTTCATTTTCTTTTTGCCGTTCTAAACTCTGATATGAAAAATGTCTTGGAATCCATAATCTTTCGATCAAAATTAAGATAAATTAAGATTGACAGCCTCCGTGGCGCAGTTGGTTAGACGCCGCCTGTGAAACGAGAGGCCGCGGGTTCGATCCCCGCACCGAGAGAAATGTTTGTGTGGCCCACAAATATTTCTTCCGGGTCTGGGTGTTTGTGAGGCCGAAAAGTCTCTCGTAGTTCCTGATACCCACGACACAAGACTCGATCTTAGTGTGGGGTCAGGACTATATATGTGACTGTTGGGTGTTATTTATTTATAAACGTTATAGGAATCAAATGTTTTCATTCATAACCGATCTTGCAAACTCGATCCATCATAATACATAATAAGTAGACTATAATTTCGTGTTGTTACGGTATTCCTTTCACTTAGAACCACATGCTAATGATTAACAGGTAAAGTATTTATTTCATATTTATTTATTTATTCTTAACTGCACATAAAAACCACTTAAATATATTACCAATTAACAAAAAGGTACAGATGGCGGTTTTATAGCTCTAGGCGATTTCTTACAGACAACCTTTGGATGGATATAAGAAAAGGAATAGACGAGTCTGCCTGGATAGCGACCATCGTACACGATGCTGGGAAGCTCGGCATAATATTTATTTTCCGAATATGGGTAAAAAATAGATGAATATACAAAACATTACAGAACAGGCATATTTAACCAAAATATGGTATGCAAAATCACATTTTAAAGTACATTAATTAACAGATTTTGACTCAATTAATAATATAAAACTTTAAGTTTTAATGGAACCATAATAAAAATACCAAAAAATAGCAGGCCTATAGTTAGCACATAGTTTGCTATTCATGTCATTAAATAAACAAAATAGTAATGTCAGTTAAAGTATTCTATAAGATCAATTTCAAGTCAATTTAAGGGAGAATAAAATATGTTATTTTGATTTATTGTGTGCATATTTTAAATGCCGTTCCATTAAAAATTCTGTTACATTATAATACACCTTATCAACATCATTTATTTATCATTCAAGACAACAAAATTAAGGCCTTAGGAACCTTTACCAAGTTGCCGAATCTATTGATTTGTCCTTCACGCTGACAGAATATACAAAAGTTTCAGTGTTCACAATAGAGTATTTAACTATGATTGATGTTTGTTAATATTTTGCGTACAAACACAAATAACATTATAATAAAATATTTCCTTCAAAACAGTATCACAGTAGCTTGAAACATGAGGCAAATATTATAATTTTAAGAAAAGAGTGGGAGCGTGCATTGATAGGTCATCTAACCGTCTCTTTCACACGTGCACACTGTAATGCATATTAAGACTAGTGACGTCATTAGTTTTGTTTAGCATTCCTTTTCTTTTACTCCCACTACAAGTTTTAAAACGTTTGGAACTTATTGAATTCCAATAGAAAATTATTTGGTCGGTAGTTTGGATACGGATGCCTTATAATAAGGGGTCATTTGGCCCCTCCTCTCTCCTTGACACAGTTGATCATTTGTGGACCAACCTGTCGATGTCACATATTTTGCAATTATAGATAAACAGAGTTGCAACATTTTTTATATATTTTAAATTTAGCGTAGTTTTATTTTATATTTGTAAGACATAATATATATATTTTCTTTCTTTTGGACCCCTCCTGCCCCTTGTCACACAATGTCACACTTCGTCGACCCCCTCCCTCCCCCTTAACGTGTGACGTAATTTATGGAGGGCTCCTAACTACAATAAAAACATGAAAACAAATACAAAAGTTTTTAAGTATTTGTAATATAGGTATTTATTACAAACTTAATCCCTCGTATAATTCCATTGCGAATTACAATGTATTCATTGAAAAATATACTCGCATTTCAGCAGGATAGCTATACAAAGTAAATCATAAATTCAGTTTAAGCTATGTTTTTTCAATTTACGATTACCGTTGGCTTTGATCGTGAAATGTTTCTTTCTGCTCGATCTGAACTATCATCGGCTAAAAGGTTTACGTGACTTGATTTCTTTATATTTGATAATAGTTTAGACTGCCTAAGCGGTACTTTACAATAGTACTTAGGAGGACTTACAGGAGTTGCAGTGGTGGGTGTGAGGGCGGGACAGTCTCCAATAGTACTTAGGATTTTTAAGTAAACTTTTGTTTCGTTAAGAAATGCGTAGAATATAAAAGTTGCAATGTATATTAAAATAATCCGGCGTATTAGAACAAACGACTATGAGGTGCTGTCATACTGAAATTGTCCTGTTTTTGTTTAATTCAAAGAAATCATTACGTAGAAAGAAAGAAAGAAAATATTTTTTTATGTTATTACTGTTGGTTTTTTTAAAGGTTTTAGGACTTTTTATAGTTTATGAGTAGACCTATTTAAGGCACTTTTGGGACTCGATACATTTCTATAACTAAAGTATGTGACATCTTGGGCACGAGTTTGGAATAGGCGTGACGACAATATCAAATATTTTATGATGTTAGGGGGAAACACATATTAGGAGGGCTTAAAATGATGTTTTAGTTTTAATCCAGAATTTGAGATTAACAAGTTTTTCACTAAAATAAAAGTACAAAATATAGCAATCGGCCATTTTGACAAAAACGCTAGTCACGACGCATGATGTCACGCCTATGTAAACCTGCCGTAAATATTACCAATTTCTTTAGAAATGTGAAATGTTAACTTTACCGGAACCACTTATAGATAATAAAAAAAAATATAAAGAGCTTCTGAAGCCGCCTGCATCAAACTACTGTCTGCAATTTCTGTTAGGTCAGTAATAAGGAGAAGTGAATATGTGAAGCTGCGTTACCGGTACGCGGCTTCCACTCAACAACTTTCCGATCCCAGGGCCCATTAATTCAAATTAAATAAATAAGTGCAGTAATGTAATGCATAAATGCAGCATTGTAAATGCACTGTTGTGTTTCGTTTTGAAGGATATTGTAGCCAGAGTAACTACTGGACATATTGAGACCTAATATCTTATGTCTCAGAATGGCGAGCACAGTGGAATGCCAAGCATTGCTTTGTAATTGAAGGTGCTGTTTGGTTTTGCTACTGTTCATGAGCAGTCGTATCGCTTACCATCAGACGAATGGCATGCTCGTCATTCAAAGCAATAAAAAAACACGATAGTAACCAAGGACGCTAGAGTTTGCAACAGAAACGAGCAACGTATACAAACGAAAATATATTTATGTAATACCCTTCTTATTTGGAGATTACATGTAGGAAAATATGAACAATATTTGTATCTATTGGAAATTGTCACGCCCGTAACAGACCGATGGAGGGTAGCAGGTACAAATGCGTACTTAAGTTGGGTAAATGTGTCGATACGTTAGAAAATGTACCCTCATATTTCCACGCCGTTATGTGGCCAAACAATTGTATGTTTGCTTTACGTTAATATTTTTATGTTGTGGTTGTATAAAATGGTTTTTTTAAGAGAAAAGATAATTTTAGTGGCTTTTTAATGAGATTTTATTGCTTGTTTAAAACTTCATACAGCACTTTTCCATAGTGCTGCTCACTGATGAATCGTCCATATTTGCATTGTATTTGGTTGTATTAATCTAAAGCATTCATAATAAGGTTGAAAGTGAATTACTACGTTCAATATCTTGTTATAAATCTATTTTAACATAGATACAGATTAGATTCTGAAGAACCTGAAAAGGGAGGTCTTATTCTACAAGGTACTAATCCAACACATAGTAGAACAACTAAAGAATAAATATTAAATAAATACACCCAAAATCATATCATAGTCCTGACCCCACACTAAGACCGAGTCTTGTGTCGTGCGTATCAGGAACTAGGAGAGAATTTTCGGCCTCACAAACACCCAGACCCGAAACAAATACCTGTGGTTCATACAAATATTTGTTTCGATGCGGGGATCGAACCCGCGTCCTCTCGTTTCACAGCCGATGCCTAACCAGCTGCGCCATGGAGGCTGTCAAATACTCAACCTCTGCTAGTCGACTGCTGAAAGTACCCTGCCCATATTTTTTTCGTATAAAAGAGTATATTATAATCCTTTCAGCAACTAAATAACAGCTTTAAGCTCATTAAACTATTAGAAAAATAAAACCAACATACTCCCAACCATTGTACTGAAAGGTCAAAAATGATACACTTATTACTAATATAATACCTACCCACGAGCGTAATACCAAAACCCAAATACGAGTATTGAGATAAGAAAAACAATATGCAATAATCAAGCCATTACATAATATACAAGCAATTTTTGTTGACAATAAGTTTGTTCCCAACTTCAATAAGCATGCAGGACAATGCAAATAATTATGCTAACAACAGGCTCTATTGAACCCGTATCAAGTGTCCTTATTAGATGTGATTGTATTACAGATACTGCGTTCTATACGGAGACAAGGACAGTACCCAAGCTAGTTTCATAACGATTTTTCTCGAACATTCTAAGCCAAAGCCAGTTAAGTGAGAGACTGTTATGAATATTGAGAAGATGTCAAACGACCGTAATCCTCCGTCCAAATTGAAATCAGAAGCTGTCCCACTTAAACATTAATTGTTACGTTAACTGAAACGTTTAGGCAACACTACAGCCGTTTTCATTTTAATATAAATTATATTCGGAATGGCCTTTAAATGAATTAAAAGCTGTGTAATGAAGGAAAATATTTCACGGTGTTTTTAATGACTGAGATTCACTTAAACTACTTTAAAATTTAAAATAATAACACGGAAATTTTATGCAGCTATCAGTAACAATATTGTCTTATAATTAAAATATCTACTGACTTAATAAGCCAACAAAATGCATTAGGTTATGAATTCAACCCCTCTATATTAAAAAGAAGTTAAGTTAAACATAGAGGAATTGCAATCGCTGGCTGAATATTGATGACAGGGCTTCACTCTAACCAATCTGTGTTCTATGCATAAGTAATGAAGAAAATATAGAACCTAGATTCAAGCTCACGATAAATATTGACGGGAAGCTCCTACGCCCTCTATTGTCAAACATATTGAGTGTGTTATACTGAGTAAAAATTACTACAATATCTAAAGAAGGAGATACGACGAAATATTTTGTCAGCGAACGGTATGTGATTACATCGGACAAATGATTCACGGTAATAATAGATCTCATTAATGTTTATGCGATAAATAATATGTCTGATACATTAACGGTCCATGAAATTGGGGAAGTAATTAATCTGACGATATTATATTCCTTTATTGTTTCATATTTAGAAGAGCAGACGTACGGTAAGAAATTATCAACACTGAAAAAAAATTGTCCCGAATTAAATACATACATAAACTCACGTCTTTTTTCCGAAAAGGGGTAGGCAGAGGTTCCCCTTAGGTTAGCAATCGGGACATACACTATCGCCTTATGTATTCCGTCGCACGATACGATAGGAGGCGAACCTATCGCCATGTCGGGCACAAATTCCTGACTCCGGGCTGATAATGAATAAATGAATCTTCGTTAAATATAATAAGGCTTCGTATTCTTATTTATTCTTCTTTATTCGTATAATACACTTTCTTACATCGATAAAAGAAATAACTGAAAGTAAAACCTAAGCCTGTTAATTAAATGGCTCAGAAGGCTTAGTATCGAACCATAAACTATTATCTAGTGTCCATTCCATTGAGCCTAGACTATCAGCCAGGCACTCAGCCTATTGGCTTGAGTACTCTCCTAAAAAGCACGTATTAGTGGAAATAATGAGTGCTCAAGTGCGCAGCTGCGCTCTCGGAAAGTGGCGTTGAAATACTGAATTTATATTCTGCCATCGAAAAAAATGACAATTTGAGCGCTCGGGGAATGAAGTTACAATATCTTCATTTTATTGTTTAGAAAAATCATTCCTAAGTTAAAAAACCATTTTAGTTTCTAATGGAAGACTATTATGGTTGCCTTGTACTTCTAAAGACATGGCTCCTTAGCTCCTAAGGTTTGTAGAATACTGGTACCCGCCTTGGTAACCAAAACGTCCATTACACTGCCAACTCATACGAGAGTTTATGAGAATTAATATTCTTTGTTTAAAACTTTCGTTTTGATATAAAGTTAAGGTGTTTAATTGCTCCAATTGGGTATTTGATTGTTGTCAATCTTTTGTATTATTTGGTATACAAAGACATATATCATTAAAACATTTGTTAGAATAGTTTTAAAGTAGCTTATAACATAAGGCAAATATTGGTATTATAAATTAAAGAGTAGGAGTGTCGTGACGATATCTAAGCGTCTCTTTTCCTTGTGCACACTGTAATGCATGTAAAGCCTAGTGACGTCACTAGTTTTGTTTTGCATCCCTTTCCTTTTACTCCCACTACAAGATTTAAAAATATTTTTAACTTATTTAATTCTGAATGGATGCAGAGTCTAGTCAAAGAATCTTGATTTTTTGTATTTTACAATTTGGATATGGCTACCTTTTAATAAATACAAAAATGGAATAAAATATCCCAGTATTGTGGTTTTAACGTATGTATTAGTGACTACTCTAACGGTAACCGTCGTGAAAATATTTTGGCGAGGGTTACATGCGACAGTTGATATTCTGTCACTGTTTTTGTGAGATTCTCTTGATTTAGTTAAGACAGAAAAACAGTTGCAATTATTAAATATACTTACAGCAATAACACAATACTGAAGTTCACATTCCTTTAAAATCATTAACTTGCTGACCAATAATTCAGAGCAATATAATAAGCTTTGTAATAAAAGCAATTAAGGCGACATTCAGTGAAAATTTTACGTTGAAAACGACGCGACGCTTTGATTCCAATGGACGCCATATTGTTAGTTATAACTTTATTGATGCCCTCTGAATTGGAACCATTACAGAATAACGAGCATGACGTTACGTAACATTCTACGATTACTAAAATAACCTCAGGAAAATTTTATATTACGTTTATTTTATTCTTTTTATGATAACTTCAAAGAAATTTATTACAGCTGGTTGTGGCTCTTACAGATTTTCACTAGAAGACAAATGAGTGCAATTTAAAGGTTTTTAAAGATTTTTTTTTTTAAATTCTACTTTACAATTTTTTTATTCATAATATGCCATTTGGGGTATAATATACACTCAAAGCATAGTAAACGTTATACTAAATAGGAATGTAATTAAACCCAAGCTTCAACATCACACATAATAATAATACGTTCTTTTCACAGAGTACTTTGTTAGTTCTTTTCAAATAACATGGACTCGTAACATCAGAACCAAAGTTCGATGACCCAAAACTTGTCGATTTCCAAATTTTAAAAAGTTGCTACTCACATTAAAAGACTAGTCGATTTGTAAATTTTACGTGAAGTAGTCACTTCCTCCCCATAACTTTAAAATCACTATTTAAACATCCGGCGGGAGGTGGGACGTCAAAAGTTTTTTTAAGGGTGGGGCTTTCTCCCTAGTCCTGACTACACACCGTATCCCGGCCGCTGTAAAACCAATCCCTGGCTTACAACTGGTGCGGATTGAAAAAAAGTTTGCTGATTAAATTTTCCGTTTTTGCTTCTAATCGAACCGGTATCTATAGGTTGTATCAGAATATTTTATTCAAACACCGAATCCCTGCGGCATATATTCATATTGAAAATTCGTTCCGTGTTTTTACACGGACAAAATGTACGTCCCTACAATGAAGCGTCAAAAAATGCGAATCTATCTTTTGAAATGTTTTTATTACTTTCATGTTTTCTATTGAAAAAATTTGATTCGTTCAAAAAAATAAATACCTTTGTGAGGTAAAATTGTTTTGATGGTCATGCAGCCAATTAAATTCATAATTGTTGACTATCGGCATTCGGCAATGATAATTTGTAAAGGACTTATTTGCCTGTAAAATTGTTAACCATGATTGATGACGATGACTGCCCCGGTGGCGTATTTATACAACGGTATGGTTACAAAGCTGTCTTGGGCTCGAATCCCGGGTCGGGCAAAGGGATATTGGATTTTTCTATCCATTATGAGCTCGGAGTCAGGAGTTTGTGCCCGATATGGCGATAGGCTCACCTCTTCTCACATAGTGAGACGGAACATACAAAGCAAAATGTGGGTATCCTGGCACCTCTGCCTATCCCTTCTGGGTAAAAGACGAGAGTTTATGTGTGTATGATTGATGACCTCACCGTAGTTTTGTAACTCCCAAATCTGCAGAAAACAATGATCCCGCGAAATCTTAAAAAAAATACGGTTATTTATGTTCATGATTAACTGTGCCGTGCTTCATATTGCAGATCCAAACATTATTTCAATAACAAAATACATCTAAATAGCTATTTTTGGGAGTGGAATTCAACAAAATATTGAAAATAGCAGACGCGTGGTGACGCGTTACCTCATCCGTTGATCGCGCGACACTGACGACAGCTGGGTCATTATGATACTTATCCCGGTTAGATCTTGTTCAAACAAAGAGAATTACCTGTATTGAACTCGTGAGTTTTACTTCCTAATACGGGCATTCCCAACTTATCACAATTTTCACCAATCAAAAGATACAGTTCAAACTTATTATCAGAAGAAAAGTGTTCCTAATGTAATGTGATTGCTCTTTGGTCTTCATACTAACTAACTAGAAAGCAGAAATACAACTAGAGGTGATAATATTCCTTTATGTGGTAGGATCATACATACTTAACAGTATTTTTAAGTCATTTTAGATTTAGCAATCGATTTTATCACGTTTGAATATTACTAATTACCCAATATGATCTTTATTTAATCAGACATGAATAAAATAAAATTCAATTAACATAATGTAATCATTCAATTAGGTAAATTAGGCCCTCGCACAATGGCTTACACAAGCACATGTTAATATTTCATACATTCATCCCACAAGTGAATATGCTGTAATGTGTGGACGTAGGCATGGCACTTAGCTCTATTAGCTGGCTAACTCATTTAAAAGTTTAATTAAAGTAGTCCTAAGATAATATTGTACGAAGTGTGCACGTTATAATTGCGTATGAAGCGGGCTTTTAATCATGTTAAAAAGACAACGGACAAATTCCATTAACGTACGATAGTACATACACCAACAATAGCTGATGAAAATTTTAATCACAACCCACAGTTTAATGCATTATTTTCACGCTCCGTGGAATTTAATTAATTATTTTTTTAAAGGAATAAAAAAGTAACGTAGTTCACACATGGCTGCATTATACTAAATAAGTGATGATTGCCCAAAACTTCGACCCCGCGGTTACCATATACGACGCTTTACGCAGTCTATACGGAAAGAAAATGTCTGCCCATATGACACCATTACAGAAGACAGCCCTCTGTAATGGAAATTTGCATACGCACCTTAAAATTTTATTCATAAGGAGAAAATTGTTTCACATATACTGGCGCGGGTGTGCGAGTTTGCGAGCGCCCGCGCGTGCCACGCACTCGAGCAAAAATATCGAATTATTGCCGAGCATTACGAATTAGGGCACATTACCGACCGAGGAGTGCAAACGATTATCAGCGAGCGTGCTCATCGACCGCTCATTCACCTTCCTAGGATTTTTTCTTATCAAATCGATTGTGATTGAAGAATTACAATATCTCCCTCATAGCAGATTCACGCTGGATACGATTTCATCCAGCACTAAATGATTTTGGTAAAATGAAATGACGTAGGCACAGAGATGCAAATAAAAAAATATATAATTAGACACTTTCTGTCCAAATATATATTGTAATCCACAAAAATTAAACATCTCTTTAAAAATAATACTGTCCGGAACTACCTTGAGAAAATCTTTAACACGAAGCAATCGTAAAATTTATAACCAGTGGAGAAAGGTGACACTGCTAATTCACGTTTACGACGGTTTTATTATAGTGTCGAACATTTAATATGACAATAATTAATTAATGTACAACCATTTGATTAATCAAACCGCACATCTCACCCGGTGCGTAGTTTTGTCATGTTATCAAGGCATAATTATGTTGTTTAACGATGTATGAACATGTTGGCAACCAGAACAGAACCATTATAATTTTAACGCAATACATATAATATATATAACGCAATAAATATAAATTTAACGCAATACTGTCATTGGTAAGTAGTGAATTGGTGGATAATTAATTGAATCGCTATTAATTCATACATGTTGCAGTTTGCATTAGAAACTTCTAAAAAATACCTAAGTAAAAAATCCCATAGAGGTAGGCAGAGACTATAGATCGCCACTGCTCAATCCTGAAATATCACTTTCGCTTCATCCACTTTTGCATTCTCATTGATTCAGGGTACTTTTGACTTGAAATATATGTGTTCTTATATATTTCTTTTATTGGGTGTGTATAGCATAGTCCTCTGTGGCCTGTGATTTTAAATTAAAGAATACATCTGAAAAATATGTCAAATAGAAATATAATACAAAAAGTGCAAATTCTATTAAAAGAACATTCATTAAAATATTGTGAAAAAATGATTATAATATTTAAATGTCGATTTATAAGACTTAAGTCTATTGCTTTGTTTAACAGAGAAACGCATATCTATACTAATATGTAAAGCAGAAGAGTGTTTGTTTGTTACCTCTAATCTCGGAAACTACTAGTCAGAATTGAAAAAAATATTTTTATGTTAGATAGGTCATTTATCGAGGAATGCTAAAGGTTATATATCGTCACGCTATGACCTATACGAGGGAATCAGTAGTGAAAAATCTAGCAAATTGGAGGAAATTTATTCGTTTTCGTGGTCCGATTCGTCGATATTCTAAATTAACTCTCGGAATTGAACATTTTGACTGCCATTTTGGAATGTGTATCAGCACCCGGGGGGGCCAGGCCAGACCGCTAGTAAAAATATAAAAAACACACGTTTTCTTTACTCTTATTTATCGTTAGATGAATAGGGTAGGCGAAAACTTCAGACATCTTTAAACGTAATGCGCGCATGAATGGGACATTTGGCAGAGTAAAACTTTATGTGAACTTCGTGTAAAGTTATGAGAAGTGCAGACAGCTAAAGTTTATATATATTTATGAATGTATGTTACACATAAAATAACTAAAATATAACTTTCATAGGGCCAAATACCAATACTACATGAAGTCCATATGCCTCCTCTACAATCGAGTGTACGTTTGGGAGGGATTGGGCCATATAAACCAACACGCTGGACTAGTGCGGGTTAGCGAACTTTACATACCATAGAAATGCATACAAATCGCTATGGCATGCAGGTTTCCTCACGATGTTTTCCTTCACCGTTATAGTGCATGGTCATTGACTATCAATACACACATGACTCCGAAATGTCACAGGTGTGCCCTGAGATTTGAACCCGCGACCAACGTGAACATGTTCGCAGCTGCGTCTGGTCTGTTTACCAACAGGCCACCACGCATTTTGTATTATTCGTATTCGTGTTAGTATTTTAAATATTATCTCTTAAATAACCTTAGATTTTGGCAAAACTGTACGTCCTGTTGCCAATTGTCAAAATCCATGTAGGCATATGGCATGGCTAATAAGTCTCTGGATGTTTGGAGGCAATGGTTGGAAGGTATAATATTTGTTTAGGGTGCTAATGCGACCTAAAAGTCCTCGTAGTTTCTGATGACCACGACCCAAGATTTAATTGAATTAATGTGGGGTCAGAACTATGTATGTGAATGTTAGGTTTTTTTTATTTATTTAATAGCTTTGTACATGCGATGTTTAATTTACAACATTAATAATATTGTTTCTGTTCTCCTTACAGGTGATTTTGATTTATTAATACATAAAAAATAAATATTATAATTAGTGAATCGAAAAATGCTGAATATATATAAATTTTGTTCATTTTACTGGCTATGAGTATTTTGACAGCTTTCGTTTTTTTCAGCTTTCGATGAGGACGCAGATTCGATCCCCGCACCAAAGCAAATATTAGTGTGAACCACAGGTATTTGTTTCGGATCGGGATGTTTGTGAGATCGAGTCTCTTGTAGCTTCTAGTACTCACGAGACAAGACTCGATCTTAGTGTAGGGACAGGAGTATGTCTGTAACTGTGTGGTGGGTGTATTTATATAGTAAAGCTCAGTAATGTTGATTAGGAACAATCAGTCAATCAACAATTCAGAAATCACCACTTCGTGAATAATAGTCGTACAGAAACTCCGGACGTAGTCTCCCAGCCTCCGGTTAATGTACATAATTTAATAATGCTTTTGGTGTACGAAATGCCTACGCATTATTACGGCAGTGGTTTCAAATTAATGTTGATGATTACCACAACATCTCCACAACCCAATATGTGCGGAACAAAACAACAAAATTAATGAAGTTGAGGTAGTTTTTCCGATGGTAGATTTTTTTTTTTTTTTTTTTTTTTAATTTATTGGAATAACAAACAATTATACAACTAAACAAGATGTATACACATAGAACATAAGAAAAATAATATATGTATAATCATAAACGCTATTCACAGATTACAAGAAAGAATAGGGTGGTACTGCCTTAATTTAAAAAAAAGGTATACAAGTGACAAAATAGCAGAAGAGGTCCTAAGGTCTTACACAAGTTATCAATGTAAAAAGTATTACAAATATTGAAGAATGAGAGAAAAAAAAACAAATAGTAATGTGTACACATCAAAAGTTAATGATTAACCATATTAGAAATATTTATTAAAATATTCTTTGTAAATTGAGATTGATTTAACTTGAATATGTCTATATCATCAAAGTATGCATTATAGTTTTGAACTAACTGCCGAAGCGGAGAACGCACACCAGCATTGGTGCGACACATTAGGGTCGCAAAAAACTTATAGGAACGGGCCCCACGTCGGTTAACAGTTCTAGGTACTACGTATAACAATTGATTAGTTAAAGCAGTCGCATCTAACATGTTGTGACATAAACAATAAATAAATTTTGCTCCAAGTAATAGCCTTCTATTATTCAATGATATTAAATTGTATTCTTTAAGAAGCTGGTCGTAGGACAAGTAATTATGCTTATATTTAAAGTGTATAGTGCGCAGAAATTTGTGCTGGACAGTTTCGATGGATTTAGAGTATTTTTGGTATATGGGATTCCATATTGAAGTTGCGTATTCTAATTGTGGTCTTACAATAGATATATACAAATAACGAAGGGTAGAGACACGACGGAAGTTTTTCGAGTTTCTCATAATGAAACCATACATACTGTAGGCCTTATTAACAATAGAAGAAACGTGTGAATCAAGATGTAGATTCGAGTCCAGAATAACCCCAAGGTCACGCAAAGATGTTACTTTCTTTAAAGGAGTACCACTAAGGTAATATGTAGAATTTAAATTTATTTTATTTTTAGAAAAAGTAATGGCGTTGCATTTATTAATATTTAATTTAAGTTTATTATTTTCACAGTATTCTGACAAACTATTTAGGTCTTGTTGAAATAATTCACAGTCACTAAATGATTTTATTGCTTTGTAAAGTTTTAGGTCATCTGCGTATAAAAGGAAATCTGAGTTCTTAAAGCATTTATTTATGTCATTTATAAATAAAATGAATAGAAACGGTCCTAAGATTGAACCTTGGGGCACCCCTGACGTGACCTGTACCGTTTCAGACTCATAACCATTAATGACAACTTTTTGGGTTCTGTTAGTGACGTAGGAAACAAACCATCGAAACAGATTACCACGAATTCCATTATATTCAATTTTTTGCAGAAGTATTCTGTGATCCACCTTATCAAAAGCTTTGCAAAAATCCGTATATACAACATCTGTTTGAAGGCGATTATCCATGTTGTGGAATAACGAATTCGTAAAAATCATCAAGTTGGTCGTAGTTGACCTGCGTTTCATAAATCCATGTTGTTCCGGTATGAGTTGATTATGAAAAATTGGATATATTTTGTTGTGTACTAGCCTCTCAAAAAGCTTTGACAATGTGGATAGTATTGAAATTGGGCGGTAATTCTCGACACTGTGTCTTGAACCACCTTTATGTACAGGTGTTATATAGGCCTGTTTCCAAGCATCGGGAAAATAACCCTCTTTTAGACATTTATTAAATAATATGTACAGGGGTTTATTAATAGTTTCCGCCGTTCTTATTAAAAATGTAGGTGGTATTTTATCTGGTCCAGGTCCTTTTGATGGATTTAAAGCCTTCAATTCTTTGGTTATTTCAGTAAGGGAAAAATACAGATCAGACACGACAACACTGCCATCAGAATCATTAAGATTCCATTTCATCAGAGGTTGTTGGACCGTAGACGGCTCATATACAGATTTAAAAAAATAGGAGAATAGGTTACAAATTTCCATTGGATCACTAGTTGAACTTTGATGGAAGTGAATGTTTGTGGGGATTTTTGATTTTGGTTTTATATTAGAAACGTAGGTCCAGAATTTTTTAGGATTCGAACAAATACTATCCTCAGTGGTTTCTATGTAGTTTAAGTAAACCGTGTGACACATTTTCTTAAACCTACTTCGGAAAACAGAAAATATTTCATAGTCGGAGATGTTACCGTATCTCTTCCATTTTTTCCAATATTTAGTTTTAGATTTAAAAATACGTATAAGTGATGGGGAAAACCAGGATGGATAGTTAGAGGTTTTAACTGATCTTTGTGGTGTGTGTTCTTTAATTATTTTATAAATAGTATTATAAAAGGTTTCAATTGATTGATCTACGTTTGATGTGGTCAAGTTTGCTTCCCAGTCATAATTAGTAATTTTATCGTTAATTGATTTATAGTCAGCTTTGTTAAAGCTGAATTTAATATGTGGTTGCAATGTCATTGGTGTAGACATATTAAGGGCGGCATTAATACAGAAAGGAGGATGATGATTGTCTATGGGTAATAAGGGTGATAAAGATATGCTTAGATCTGGGACAAGACATTCTGTATTAGAGATAAACAAATCCAATATTTTTCCATTGACATTTTTTAATGTATTATATTGTAATGCATCATTAAGCGACATGAAGTTAGACAGCATAATACCTATATTTGTAACTGTTGAACATATCAATCCGCTGGTGTTTGCGAGTCTGTCTGACCAAACCAAATTTGGAAGATTAAAGTCACCGACTATGAAAATCTTGTCCGTATGAATTCTATTTAGGCAATCATTAAAAGAGTCAAAAAAATTATTATATTCCACATCTTTGAGTTTAGGTGGCATATACACAGCACATATTATATGGTAAAGACTAAATTGGGAGCTGGGTAACATAACCAGAACACACTCAATTGAGGGACTTATTATTAAGGGTAATTGAGGAACACTAGGTGCAAATTCTTTAAGTATGGCGACAAGGACACCACCTCCATCCTGTTTATTTGTACTCAATCGATCACGGTCGCATCTAAACGTAGTATATCGATAGTCAATAAACTCAGTATCTGCTATTTCCGGTATTAGCCACGTCTCTGTCAATATAATTACGTCATAACAATTAGAAAGAATATTAGTATAAAGCATATGCAGTTTTGTGCGAATCCCTCTACAGTTTTGGTAATAAAATGTAAGGTTACTTTTAGTATTAATTATAGTTTATATATCTTATTATATATGTACATAATGTCAGTAACAATATACTCACAGCAACAACAATCCATCGCAAACCGCGCAGTACACAATCAAATACTGTAGTTTTATTAACAATTACCAGCTTCTTAATACAGTTAATAAGAGGAGCAACCATTACACTTTTGGAGTAGTAAAATAGTTGGAGATATAAGTATTTTGGAGCATCAAAGGAAAGCAATGTATGAAAATTTATTGTACTATAATAATATTTTTGTGCCTTATTAAGACATGGATCTTTACTAACGTGAACGACTAACCATTTGGATGCAGCACTATGTTGCAGTTTTTTCGCGACATTTAATTTTAAGGCGAATATCTTCATAAGAACGTATTGCAACCGCTGATGAGGTGTCCGATTCACGAACGAGGATAGTCCCGTGTCTAATCCAGAGATACTTATATTGACATTTCTTAACAGCAGAACGGCATTCTCGAAATAACTGTTTTGTTTTTAGAGTCAAGTGCTCATTGAGATATATATTCTGCGGATTACCATTCAGGCCTATCTGATCAGTCTTTAATCCCTTGTGTAATCTTGCAGCACTTAGCACATTGTCTCTTAGAATGCGCGAGCTCAGCTTGGCAATAATATAATATAATATAATAGTAATGTACAATAACTTAATATAATTTTCTCATGTAAGTGAATGTAAATTCTTATGAGAAATAAAGTTCTTAAACCAAAAAAATAATATTTTTTGGGCGTTTGTTGTCATGATGCGCATGAGGCACACGATGTATCGATATGACATCCTTTTGAGAGATCGGAAATTTGATAGTGTTGCAGATTCCTTCGAAGAGCGTTAAAAGATTTTCACTCCGCTTTTCAGGAACATTACAGATCTCTAAGTTACAAGCCCAAGGTAGATCTCTCACATGTGAGAAGCTGCCTGCGTAGGCACCATCGCAATGTCTATTTATCCCGCCAAACAGCAGTGTAAATGCACTGTTGTGTTTGGGTTTTAAGGATATTGTAGCCAGAGTAACTACTGGACCTGTTGATATTTAACATCTTATGTCTCAGGGTGGCAAGCGCAGTGTAATGCCAAGCATTACTTTGTAATTCTAGGGGTTGTTTGGTATTGCAACTGTTCAGAAGGAGTCGTATCGCTTACCATCAGGCGAACGGCATGCTCGTCTTACCATTCATCTGTGAATAAGGCTTTAAGTGTTTAAATAAGTTAAAGCTAACCATTTCCTCTATCAGTTCCACGAAACTTCTTAAGGCCCGTTCACGCCTTGCAAGTTTCTTGTGTATTCTGATTCCTTGGGCCTCGATCACACTGGCGTTTTAGAAGCGTTGGCGTTTCTCCAGCGTCAGCGAAGCGATGACGTCGCGGTTGTCTAGCGGCATTTAGGCTGCAACCTCGTTAAGGGAAATGTCAATACAAGGATATATAAAATACTAGCGGCCCGGCCCAGCTTCGCCTAGTGCAAATGCAGATTCCAATTCAATTTTTTTTTTCATATTTTATACACCGTATATTCTATTCTATCCCCTCTCGCCAAATTTAAATCATTATTTTGCTACGGAGATATTATAACACTGTTACTACTCCGACGAAATTCATTGAAATCAATTAATAGATATGATAGCTGACCCGGCCACGCTTCGCTATGGCTTAATTATTATATGATTAATATTATATTCAATTATTTAGTATAGCAAAAAAGCCCGACCTACCTTTGCCTGGATGCAGATATTTTTTTATGTTACTTCACACCAAATACATGTTATTTTTCGTATGAGCTCTTGTATACCTAAACATGACGTAGCTATCCTACTATCCTGCTCAATTCCGTCCCATCCCGTCTATTCAGTCACTTTCCGATACGTCCCGTCCTTTCTCTTCATTATCCATCCCATCTTATACCGTGCATTTACATTTCGTGCTATCAAATCTGTCAGCTAACCCATTCCTCCCCCGTACCTCTCCCTCTATTATATCCCGATTCTCTATATCCAAATAGTGTTCCTTATAAATATTTGAAATTAAACACTTTAGCGAATTTGATTATCCATGCAATATTCCATCCCTTATTTCACCCCCACTATGCTGTTTGTCCATAAATATTACGCCATTACTTTTTGTTAGTAATAAATTAATTTTCATAGAAATAACTTTAGTAGTTTCGATCTTCTTCGACATAGCATTTCAAAATGTATAATATTTCTATCAGTGAATTATAACGAAGGAAAAGCTACTGTAAAAATTCGTAATAAAAGAAACATAATAACACATACACACACACACACACACACACACACACACATACATACAATATTAGCACTTTCTCACACTGACACCCACAATAAGTTTATATTTAACTGGTTCCTCAAAACACAGGCAACGCCTAATTTGAGAATCCCTGTAATATTCTCCATATTATGTAAAATTGTTATTTTATTAAAGATGTTTCATTTTCAAGTTAATATTATATATAACAATATTATATCTTGAAAAGAAGTAAATGTTCTTAGGTGTGAATGTTATTTATATAATAATTATCCTATATTTATTTAGCTTCATAATATATTCTCTTTTGGTTACACAAAATTAATTTCTGAACGCATGTATGAATATTTGACAACCATTTTAAATGTCAATCACTTTTTATTAATGTCATTAATTTACATCTTTAAAAACCTAAAATACGCCAATAATCGAATATTTTGGATATATGTTGTCGATTCGAAACCTTCATTTAAATACGTTATTTCATTTGAGGGAAGAGTTTACCGTATCGACGGGATGAACATTAATGTTTGACCGTTACGAACTCATGAATATTTTGTATGAGAAAATGTTAATAAGCTAATAGAAACTCGGGAAACCGGGAACGTGATAAAAAGTATCCTATGTCCTTCTCCTGGTTCTAAGCTACCTCCCCACCAATTTTCAGCCAAGTCAGTTCAGCTGTTCTTGAGTTATAAGTGGAGTAACTAACACGACTTTCTTTTATATATATAGATGATGCTTTCTGTTCTTTTACTCAATTTTAGTCGAAGTAGCAAAGTCAAAGTCTTAGTCAAATCAGTATTTCTTATCGGCGTTCCTGTAGACAACTGCGACATTAACACGCCAGTGGGTATGTGCCTAAAGGGCAAGTTGAATCTCAAACAACTGCAACACATGCTTTAATGGAGAATAGCGTTCGTCTTGCAACTTGATTATTGTCTGTTATATTGCGTCTTTAATTTGACAACGTTCATTGTTCATTGGACATTAATGAAAACATATTATGGAACTTAACAATTTCCTTCGATTTGTATAAAAAATTTAAACATTGAAAATTATGTGAATTGTATAAGCCCATATACGTTCCACTGCAGGGCACGGGCCTCCTCTACAATCGAGATTGAGAGTGGTTAGGCCATATAGTGCACCACGCTGGCCTAGTACGGGTAAAAAATATTTGTACAATAGGTTTAAAATACATTTACTTGCAATTATTGACAAGATGTGGTCACTCCATTCTTTGTAAAGTTAAATGCATAATGTAATGGTCGCTGAGGTTATCTGAGAACCTAAAGCTGTGAATGCCCGTGCATACCATCACATTTACTGACAATATTTTAACTGTAAAAATGCCCGTGCATACCATCACATTTACTGACAATATTTTAACTGTAAAAAAATGATTGTAGCGCACGATTCCGGTTGCAGTGAGACAATCACAAATACTGTCATCATTTAAAAGCATGGACACTTAAAAGACTAGTTATAGAAAAAAAACTATCTTTCTCCTTAAAACAGATATTAGTGTTATTTCCTCTGTTGGATCAATTGGTAATTTGTAGTATACGTATTATGTATATGCAATTTATAATATGTTTAATTTTTATTATTTTGAATTGTATTTTTATTTTCTACAGGGCGACCCCTTTCTCCTTCCATTAGAAGTCAGTCTTCCGAAGTCAGTTTGTCCGTGAGATTGGAAACATTGACTATTCAACCAGCTCGTCACTGTAAACTTAATAGGACTCTAGGCTTCCAGATATATGTTTTTTTATATGAAACAATTCGAATATCTGCCAAATTAAATGCTAAAGATATTTCATATAAAGGCAGAGAATGCACTAATCAATACTACTAAGTTTAAAGTTACTGCTAACAGATACTTTTTTATCTATATCAATTTTTTTTTTTCATAGGTACTTCTCAGATCTTATTCAAAGGGAGACTCAATAGGCACACCTGTAGAAGCTATTGATCGCTAGACTACCGTGTATAATCTACGACGAAAGACACCAAGAAACTCTTTGACATCAGCAGACTTAACTGACCTGCCTACAGTTAATTAAGTTCGGCGAGTTTGTTGTAACTGCCTATTTAGGGGAAAATATTAAAAAAGAAGATATTGTATCAAAAAGATAAAAAACCGCAAATAGTTGTAGATGCATAGAGAAACAAATAAAATAAATAAACAACTGCCTCGGTGACGTAGTTGTAATGTACGGTTACAAAACTGAGGTTTCAGGTTTGAAGCCCGGAAATTTGTCATACCTAAAGAGAATATTTCAGTTCAAAAGTATACCAGTAATGATTATTATTACATATTGATTGTTTACAAATTAGCATAATCTTCCTTTCGTTTAGTTAACTGTGATTATGATCTAGGATTTAAAAAACTGACCTTATATTAATTAATTAAAACAACTCTTGAACTATAATACAACATAAAGTTGACTTTATAACTTTCGGAAATGTAAATTCAAACGCGACACATTAATTAATTAAAGTTTTGTAAGTGTTGGCGTGGGCATAAAGGGTCGATACGTGTTGTTTAAAACAAGTAACGAATTTTTAATAATATGGCAACGTGAGGGCTTAGTTTCGTGTGCTTGTTTGCAGACAATCGCGCTGAAGACAGGTTGCGGTTAAGCCGGACGCGTTTGGCTTTGAATACCGATGACGCGACGCTACTCCACCAGTCGTTTCAATCTGTACTCTATGCATAAGTAATGTGAAAAGTATGGAGATACCGCCCCGATGCGGTATACACGCTCCTCTAAAATATCGCTGTATATTTTTATGGTAACGACTTCAGTTATTTGTTCTTAGTACCGAATGTGGCCGCCACTGTAATCTCCGTAGTGTGTGCTCAGTGTTTCGCGCAAATATTTACTGACTTTTTCGTTTGAAAATATTTTTTGTGCCACGCGTTATATCGTATACTAACGGGTTGGATGCTCAATTGATTACATTTCTTTTATTAATAAACACTGTTTATTTATTTTTTAAGCTTCATATACTAAAGTATATACGGTGGGCTTAATGCCAATGGTATTATACCCCAGTCGACCTTTAGGTGGGGCAAAAATGAGCTGAAGTACGTGTACGAATATTTAATTCTCTCCTTATGGGTATTTTCTACAAAATTATTAAAAAAATAAAATGATGAATAAAATATTTTCCAAATCCCATATATGCAAATACGGAAAACTACTCAAGCCATTGAACCGGGTTACTTATACCATCTTGAATTACTCAAGTTTCTTTTTTTTAGATTTAAGTTGGGTGTGAGACTGCTGTTGTTTTGTCATCTGTTTCTTCTATTTTGCTGAACTTCTTATACAGGAATCACCCTGTATCATTACTGATGTAAAGGACACATTTTTTTTTTCAAAATCATCTATATGGAGATAGAATAATCGTTTTTTTTTCCAAAATCAATGGTGCTAAGCAGAATGAAAATGATGAAAAATCCAACAGTGTTCCGTATTATGTCCCAATTCGCAAACATTCACAAACCGATATCATTTTATACATATATACATATTGATACTCGTGGGCACATGAAAGACTGTATGGTTTTTACTATCAAGTCTATTGTAGACATTTTGCTGGACTTGTATATTAAAAAGGTCTGTTACATCTGTACCGTGGGTTTTGGAAGGAAAACTTGAATTAATAAACAGTTTTTCCAAGAAATTCAAATCTTTCCCTCACATTATTTTTTTGCCGGTGGCACAGAGTGTAGTTATTATTCATGCCCTCGGATGGTTTTGGTTTTGATGTAAAGGAAAACAATTAATTTCTCGGAGATTATGGACTGGAAAGATCATAAAATGTACATACTATCGAAATTGCATTAAAGACTTTAATTTCAATTCACAATCAATAACAGCGTTACTGAATCTAGTTTTTTAATCAGAAACAGTAACTTTGTACTTAAGCGTCATTGTTTTAATTTTCTCTATGCTTTGTATAAAACTTGGGTAATGTAGGGCTTTTTGTAAGAATTTTATCCGAATATTTTTAATATTTGATTTGTTATAACTAAAAACTAAAACAGTTCATAAAAACACCTGATAAAATTGGGATTATCACTCCACCTAACGTACAAAATATAACTAATTCAGAATCCTTTGTTACACTTTTTAATTCTAACCCTTCTTTATTTTAATTTGTGTTGTATCTATATTTAATATGTAAATGTAAATTATTAATAAGATGCTGCAACAGCGCGTCCATCCCGGTTTCACCCGAGTGGAATTAATTTTTCATTTGCCTTCATTCAACGGAAATCCACTTCAATCTGGTTAGAGTACTTTTAAAAAATCTTCATAGTTCCATTAACCACGCGTGCTATTATAGGAAGACAGAATTAGGCGGAAGAGGTTTGTAATATCGTTTTTTTTCACATACCCTATTTCTGCCTTCCACTAATTTAGAAGCGCCAATAATTCTATTATAAAATCTACTGCACCATCCACTTGTGATTAGTTGCAGTGTGATCAGTTTATTATTATTAATATTTTTTACAAACACCTTTCATACCTTAATGCATTGACGTAAAATATATGGACGGAGCGGAGAGCGGGAAAAGTGTTGTCACGAAAGTGGTCTGCAGCACCAGTGCAGCGGTTGTGACGTCATAGCGGACCGATTTGTAAGTCGTTGACAAATGCCTAATTTATCGTGCGTGGGTGCAATAAAGATGACCGAAAGTTAACAAAAAAAAAGATAATATTTCTTATCACCGCTAAGTAAAAATTATATTACTTTAAGTAAATATAACATTTATTTTAGTATTATTGAAATACGATTTCATGGCCACCATTGACGTAAAAATCTGACAGATGGCGCTATTTTAACAGGCATCTTTTTGTCGTGCCCAATGTACTGAAGGGCCTATCCTTAATTTTTAAATCAATGCCTTAATGGCTAGCCGCTAGATTTAGGAATGTACAATAAGCTTATATCCTTCCCCAAAGACCCATTTATTTGTATGGTATATTTCAGTTTTATATTTCCAGTAAAAATGGACACATAGAAAAATTACTTCCGAGTTTGTAATATTACTATATATTGCAAAAATGCATAAGATGGTAATATACATGCATACATACAAAAACTCATGCTATTTACTCAGCGGGGGTAGACAGAGATGATAGCACGACACCCACGTTTCGCTTTGTGTGTTTCGTTCCACGATGTGATAGAACGAGCCATTCGCTATAATATTAAGATAACATACCTAGACTGAGCTAGATCTCAATACACCGCTAGGTGAGACATTACCCTATAATCGGATCAGTTTAATACTCCACGCGATGCTCGAATACGTGCAAAGCCGGTAACAAAAGCTAGTCGCTGAATAAATAGGTAGCGAGGGCGCGCATCCATCACGGCGAGTCGCGGAGCGGCAGTAAGACATTTCCACATAAACGAGTTACGTGGATTATGGCATGTAAATAAACGAGCGGTTGGCGTGGCTAGTGTCTATTCCGACATGGCCAATAACTACGCGATTATCCTATTTGGGCCCGCGAACAGCGAACAGGCGTGACTCGGAATATTTTTATACAACTTCGACGGCAGTAAATAGTCCTACGATAGCTATATTAGTTCGACGAAGATCGGCTGAAATTTTTATCGCTTCAAGAATCACAATAAATTATCGAATAAATTTGGAATACACTGCTCATGTTATCTGCTTGTAGCTTGTTATGTGCGTAATTTTTACGTAGACATTTTCTGCTTGAGTGCCTCAATTTACCATTTAAGAAAATATTTTTATTGAGGAATGTAATATGATTACTTCACCTGATAGGAAAAAGAGCATGAGGAAATTTATATAGCATAAATATAACAAATCGCCAATCTGCAATAGGCTAGCGTAGTTCCCTATGACCTAAGCCTTCTTAATCAAGTTTCAACTGCAGGGCCCAGTCTGCGGATAGAGCAATTGATATAAAGTAAAGTTTTTTATATTTCATTAATAGCATATTATATATTACTGGTGGTAGGTCTCTCATATGTGAGAGGCCATCTGGGTTGATACCACGCAGTGTCTATTTCTCCCGTCAAACAGCAGTGTAAACGCACTGTTGTGTTTCGGATTGAAGGGCATTGTAGCCAGAGTAACTACTGGACATATTGAGACTTAACATCTTATGTCTCAGGATTGCGAGCGCAGTGGAATGCCAAGCATTGCTTTGTAATTCAAAGTGTTGTTTGGTTTTGCTACTGTTCAGCTTACCATCAGGCGAACGGCGTGCTCGTCTCGCCATTCATAGCAATAAAAAAAAATATATAACTCGTTTTTTACATCTTTTATTATATAAAAATGGTTTTAGGTTAGTAGTTAAATAAACAATTTTAACAATATATTTAATTTTACCTACATACCTGCGTATACAGAATTTTAAAAATATTACAATGACTTCAAACTTTATTGATTATAAATTAATGAAGAAAATAAATTTAAGAACGGAATAATATGTATTGTAATTATACATTTATTTCCTAAGAAGTTGTTAGTTAAGAAATAGAGTGCGCTTGGCAAGCCGAGTACATAGAGAGAACATCGCGAAAGAAACAGACAAATCAATTCAAATTACTTATCCTGACAATTCAGTTATCCGCCACGACTTAATGTTGTCCTCGAGGAACATTACCAAGTTTTTCCCATCTTTTATTTGAAGTGACGAGAATTCAAAATTAAGAAGAAAAACATAAATATTCAGTAAGACTATATAAATAAACGAAGTTTCGGCCATTTATTCTGATACACCGGGGCTCTGTGCACAGACTGGAAAAGTTAGGCGGAAACGGGATTGCCTAATGCGATTTTAATTCGCTCTTCCCGCAACCAAGAAGGTAATTTCAATAAAAGCGAAGTCGTGGATATCCAGTCAGTAGATAAATGAAAAAAACGACGTATAAATTCTTTTTCGGCGTCGCTAATAACCAACCGAAGTGCACTTCGGTGTCGTACTTCAGCCCACTAATTATGTACAAGTGCTAAGAAAAGTACACATTTGTTTATCTCATTTATAGATATCGTGAGCATTTAATCAATACTCGTATATTTAGCCTTATCGGTTTTAAGTGTTCATATTAGCTATATTGTGGAATAAATTTGTTTTTTAGCACTCGACACAAAAAGTGTGCGATAATTTTGAGAGTAGTTAAGGCCCATTTAAACCGATAGTTTCTCCCGGCGAGAATCGTATGCCACTATTGTATGACATAACCGCCATACATCGTGTAAGTTTTTTGTTTTGTTTTACATATATTGCTTTGGATGGCGAGACGAGCATGCTGTTCGCCTGATAGTAAGCAACACGACCGCTTATAAACAGTAGCAAAACCAAACAGCACATTGAATTACAAAGCAATGCTTGGCATTCCACTGCGCTCGCCGTTCTGGGACATAAGATGTTAAGTCTCAATATGTCCAGTCGTTACTCTGGCTACAATGTCCTTCAATCCGAAACACAATGGTGCACTTACACTGCTGTTTAGCGAGAGAACTAGATATTGCGATGGTACCTACCCAGGCGGCCTCTCAGATATGGGACCTACCACCAGAGGGTGTATTTATTTATTTATATCAGAATCACCAGCGTATTGTTTGTCATTCACTAGGTGGTTTTTTGGTTAATTGGTTTTGTGGTAACCTAACCTATAATAACATATTAGCAATAAATAGAGCGAACTAACCTACACTATGCAAATGTGATGAACTATGGCCTAAGTCCTCTTAATCGAATGCTTGATTATAGAAGAGTCTCGTTCTTAGCATTAGCTGTATGGGCTGATTTATTATTATCATTATTTTTACTACCACAATGAACTAAAAATTTTATTTTATACCTAAAATTTAGCTTCTTATTATTATCTACGCTTTTAAGGTCCCTGCTGTGACGTCTTCTAACGGTTACCTATCAGTGATACATAAAAACACATACAGTCTAATTGAGAACCTCCTCCTTTTTAGAAATCGGTTGAAAATGGCTTTTCGTGTCGATTTTTTTCAATGCCAGAGTATTTGTCTCGCCGCAAATCAGAATAAAATTTTGTTAAGAATAGGTACGCACTACATTTATATATGAAATGAAATTCCGCTGAACACTAAAATATGTATTTCAATTATTATATTTCACGAAATTCACAAGGGCTATTACCAAAAAACATTACAAAAGGTTGTTTTTATGTCAAACAACTACTGATATGTCAACAAACGAATTTTTAGGATAATTAAATGTTGTTGCTACTCCTTGCGTCGTTCCCCTCAATTCTAGGGGTCGTGACCTCCTCTCACCAACTACGTAATAAATGTAAAAAAATAATAAAATTGTAGCCCTTTCGTAGCATAACGTCTTTAAAGATAAAAGGTGTACATTATTATTTTAGGAAAAACTATGTATTTTCCACACAAATACGACGATATGAAAAAAACACAAAAAATATTCGACGCATTTTGTTGCACTCTTGATACACCCTCTGTAATAAACGTCACTATAAGGCATTTTAATCGTGTCCCGGGGCATTGAAAATATTAGGCTGAGAGAAAGCGTGGAGGAGCCTATCAAAAATCACTTAAACGAACCAGTAAGTGTCACTTCACTGCAATTTCTATAGTAATACAACCGCAGTGTAGTCGGCACATTCATAAGTACAAGCTATCTACAGCCAAGCAACCGCTCCCTTATCCCATTCAATAATTAAAATTACAATGCGTGACCTAGTACACCTCTTCCACGTAAACAGGTTTGTTAAATTATAATCCAAAAATACGAACACTGACACAGTTGTGTAAAACATAGCTTTTACAAGAACTATTGGCGTAATTGCATGATAATGACTTTCATACGCCTTTAATAGGCGATATTGTAGCAATAGAGCTCCGGAGCGATTACTGCGCTGTTGGCCGGTGTAATTTGTTTGTATTTGCCAACGGGTCGTGTAGGTGCTATCTACCCTAATTGAGTAAGGTAGTGCATAGTAGATTCCATTAAATATTGTTGTACTTTTTCTTCCCCGCTCTGTCGACACCGCGCCGCGCCACGTTACTTTAAACAGCAACAAATACAGAGTTTATTCTAAAACGGTAAGAGAGTAGTCCTACATTTATCTGATAATTACTTTTAAAATAAAGTAAATAAATAACACCCAACAGTCACATACATAGTCCTGACCCCACAATAAGGTCGTGGGTGTCAGAAAAATACGAGTCTTTTCGGTCTTGCAAACACCCAGACTTGAAAAAATATCTATGGTTCCTACAACTATTAATTATATCGGTACGGAAATCCCGTTTCGTGCTCCGTTTACCGAGAGGCCTCCACGCATGTAGTAATAACGGAACAAAATATGGTGAAATTGTTTCTCTTAAAAAAAATGTTCACGCTAGGACAACTGATAAATATTTGCGAAGCTTTTTATTTCAAGATATTAAGAGTATAAAACTATATTTAAATATTATCCTAGGGGGAGGCCTATGTTCAGCAGTGGACTTCCTGTGGCTGATATGATGATGATGATGTTAAGCAATAAATTCATAATAAATTTGCACTACACAATATTTCATTACGATGAATCCTACTTTCTAGGAGTGATGCTATTATTTAAATGCAAATATTAAATACATATAATTAAAATACAAATATATACACTTTATACAAATTATAAAAAACCGATATTCTAAGTAAGCTTATACATAAATTATTAAAATTTGTTCCTATACAATAAACAATCCCATATTTATGTTCGTCTTTTTTATGAACTTTCACATTGAAGCGACAAAGTTCGGTGAAAATAAAACCGAGCGCGCTTTTAAGCCATTCAAAAACATCACAGGCTCACAGCCCACCTCTACATTTGTCGCCTTTCAGTGGCCCTTCCGCTCGGCTGTATAAACTAACAGATTTGTCGGTTAGTTGCTTTGTCTCACCGGTCAACGTATTATTAAAAACCAGATATTGTTTAAAATAGAGGATTATGCTGCTGCGATACACCGTTATAGTGCGTGGTGATTGACTGTCAACACACAAATGACTCTGAAAAGTCGTGCCCTGGGATATGAACCCACGACCACCACGAATATGTAGGCAGGCCCGTCCGTTCCATTCCCAACAGGCCACTACGCATTTCATGGTAACGAAGGAAAACGTCGTGAAAAAACCATAACGATTTGTAAAAATTTCTATGGTAGACATGTAAAGTTTGCCAACCCGCACTAAGCCAGCATCGTGGACTATACGGCCTAAACCCTCTAAATCGTACGCTTGATTGTAGATGAGCCTCGTGCCTTGCAGTAAGGACGTCTATGGGCTGATACAGAAATAATGTCAGCTTTGATGAAGACTTGATAACTTCGCGAATTTCAGCCCGTATTTATGTTGTCCGAAGTTTTAATTAGACATTCTTCTACCGCTTGTTCTTATAAATACTTATAGGGGTCGACACAGCATGAGTTTATGCCGTGGAGCAAAATATTTCAACCAAAATAAAATGAAATAATGGGGATCCTTATACTGCCTGTAAGTTGTTAGGAAATAAACTATTGGTATTTACCAAAAAATACATTCCATTGGTTCTTTTAATTTGAAATATAAAATAAGTTTTGAAAATGTATCATTCGTAAATATAATGATATAACTATAAGTTATTAACTTTTACCCGCGGCTTCGCTCGCGTGATTGGCTTACATGTTATTAACAGATTTCTCAATTTCATATAATGATAATCCATGGTGTAGTTAAAAAGCAAGACGTAATAAACAACTACAAAACACGCAAAAGTAATATTATCAAAGACTAGTATGCAAAAGAACATTTAAACCTTCGTACCTAAGTAAAATACGACATTCAGCATTTAAGAATAAAAATAAACACACGGTACTTCAAAATGCCAAAATTTCGGCTACGGAACTTTGCCGCTGAATAGAATTTAATGAATTTTCGGTGTAAGTAATTCTAGTCCTTGTAATTAGTTTCAATCAACAAAAGATAAAACAGTACCTAAACCTTAACTTAGAAACATTAGACTGTAAAGTTACTTAAAATATCAGTATATGCCAATTAATTTTTTTTAACTTTAAATATGTATGAAAACATAGACAAATTGATAATACATACATACATAAACTCACGCCTTTTTCCCAGAAGCGTTAGGCAGAGGTTTTTTTTTTTTATTGCTATGAATGGCGAGACCAGCATGCCGTTCGCCTGATGGTAAGCGAAACGACCGCTCATGAACAGTAGCAAAACCAAACAACACCTTGAATTACAAAGGAATGCTTGGCATTCCACTGCGCTCGCCATCCTGAGACATAAGATGTTAAGTCTCAATATGTCCAGTAGTTACTCTGGCTACAATGCCCTTCAACCCGAAACACAACAGTGCGTTTACACTGCTGTTTGACGGGAGAAAAAGACACTGCGGTGGTACCCACCCAAATGGCCTCTCACATAATATGAGAGACCTACCACCAGTAAAAGGTGCCAGGACACCCACATTTCGCCTTGTATGTTCCGTCCCGTGATGTGATAGGGGGCAAGCCTATCGCCATATCGAGCACAAATTCCTGACTCCGGGCTGATAATGAATAGAAAAATCCAATATCGCTTTGCCCGACCCGACTCGGGATAGGGAACCCGAGACCTCAGCTTTATAAGCGTACCTTAGTACAACTACGCCACCGAGGCACCCAAATTGATACTTAGATAGGCTTAAATACACGTATATATTTGTAATGGCATAGGATCAACAAAACCACCTATTGATAGACCCGATCATTTGTGATCACCCAACGCTGGTGTTAGGATAAGGTTTAAAGATATTTATTCTCAATAAGACAAGTACAGTCACTTACTTGAGAACAATATTAAAACATAAATAAAGATTATTTTGTACAAGCTGTCAATCACAGCATTCGTTATACATACAGGGTAGGGCGCGGTTGGGCGACGGCCCTAGGACGCCAGTGCAAAAGGGCGCCGAATGTCAAGAATAACTGTAACTTATAGTGTATTATTATTAATGATTTACTTTCTTTCGCTTGGATTCGGATAGTACTTATAGGACTTTCGGGATGTTTCGCCTAGGGCGTCGTTAATCCTACATCCAGTACTTACTACACCCACAACCTAATAATATCAAATCGTACTTACACTATCACAGTTGTGTCTTATGAATACAGTACCTGTATGGTTTGCAGATATTTTTTTTATTTATTTTATTTCATGCCTAAAATACACTGATAGTCACAGTGGCACAGTTGCAGTATCTTAGCGGTTGAAAAACCAGAGGCCGCAGTTTCAACTCCGCACCAAGACTAATGCATCTCACCAAAAACATTTTTTTATTGCAGTGAATGGCAAGGCGAACATGCCGTTCGCCTGATGGTAAGCGATACGACCGTTCATAAACAGTAGCAAAACCAAACAACACCTTGAATTACAAAGCAATGCTTGGCATTCCACTGCGCCCGCCATCCTGAGACATAAGATGTTAAGTCTCAATATGTCCAGTAGCTACTCTGGCTACAATGCCCTTCAATCCGAAACACAACAGTGCATTTACACTGCTGTAATAGACACTCCGGTGGTACCCACCCAGATGGCCTCTCACATATGAGAGACCTACCACCAGTAAAATTTTCATGTTAAATATTGCCAAGACGAAACCATATGATCACACTATCCAAAAGTTATCAGATCTCATGTAGAGCCTAGCTTCTTACTCTCAACGCGCTAACTCTACGAGGCATAACTTCACAAACTCTATACCTTAGTCAAAATACGTGGCTTATAATCATAATTTAAACGTACCTAGACATTCAAAGCGTGTCAAACTTCCAGTCGTATAGTATCAAGGAAATTATTAAAAATTATGGATTCATATCATTTCCCAGTCTGAAATAGGTAATATTTTCACGTTGAACGCTGCAATTGATAAATAAAATGTGTATGGACATACCCCTGGTAAGCAGCATCATGAGTAGCAGGAAAACCCTGGTGTGTGTGCACAGGAAAGCCATTCTTCGTGCGCCGGGAGTCAGGGAACCAGGAAACCACTCGCTAACCGCCACGTATACTCGCTACCATCGTCGCCAGTTACCTATGAACAATACATTTTACAATTTAAATCTATACTAATATTATAAAGCTGAAGGCTTTGTTTGTTTGTTTGAACTCGCTTATCTTAAGATCCGGTGGTCCGATTTGAATAAATCTTTTAGTGTTGGATAGTAAATTTTTCGAGAAAGGCTATAGGCTATATATCATCACGCTATGACCTATAGGAGGAAAGCTGTAGTGACATTTCTAGCAAATACGAGGAAATTTTATTCGTTTTTCGTGGCCCGATTGGTCGATATTCTAAATTGATAGTCGGAATTGAACATTTTTACCGCCATTTTGAAACATGTATCTGCACCTGGGACGAGCCGGGCCCGACCGCTAGTCATTTATATAACAATTGCAGTAGTTTTAACACTAACAGCCGATCACGTACTGGGTACGCTTTTTAAAAATAGGCCACTGTTAAAGTGTTAACTCGGAAATAAAACTTTTTTTACAGATTTCATCGAGGACTTTTATAATATATCTATTGTTTAACAACATACGTTTCGAATAATTCACAGATTTCACGGGCCCGACTGAACAAAATCCGTAAAAAATGTTTTATTCCAATGTGTAAAATACGCATAAATATGTGGAACACTTCGTTTTAATACTTTTTAAAAATACATTTTATATTAATACATATTTGAAGTAATGGTGACTAAGATATCGGCCAAAGTTCGTGGCTTTTGTTTATAGCAATGAATGGAGAGACGAGTATGCCATTCGCCTGATGGTAAGACAGTAGAAATACCAAACAACACCATGAATTACAAAGCAATGCTTGACATTCTACTGCGCTCGCCATCTTGAGACATAAGTATGTTCAGCCTTACTATATCCAGTAGTTACTCTGGCTACAATTTCCTTCAAATTGGAATAGAACTGTGCATTTAAACTTCTATTTGGTGGGTACTTACATTGCGGTGGTACCTACATACATAGGGCTGTCAGTGATTCCAATCTTACATATGAGAGACCTACCACCCGTAAGACGAGATACGTATAAATAAAAAATATAAAACAATTATTCATACTATTAAATTCATGTTATTATGCCTCCGGAGTTGTTCGGAGTGCTAAGTGTGTTTTTATTCTGCTACAAAGTATACTGCACTTTATTTTGTTTAGCTTTACTTTAATGTATTCATGCTTAAATTAGATTCAAAGCCATTATCCAAGAAGTAAAAGTAGTCCTCATACTACAAAGGGCATATTGTGTTGCATTTATGTTACACAACGTGTAACACAATTAAATATGGACTACATTTAGTAGTAAGTTCAGAATAAGCTAATGGATCGACCTTGATACTTTTTTAATGCCATGTTCTTTAGGCATTTTAAAAAACGTCTATAAACAACCATATAAGTCCAGAATTTTTATTATTATTTATCTATTTTATTTCTTCATTATACAAACATACGCGAGAAGAAAAGAAAAAAACAACTATTACTATATAAAGTAAGTACAAAATGCGGCCTTATTACAAAAGGCAATCTCTTCCCGGTAACCGTTGCTAAAATATTCGTTCATTATTATTTTAATTGAAAATGCTTGTCTTCTTAACTAACGCTAATATTTCATTCGATTATATAATCTAAAATTTGACTAGCCCTAAATTATTAGGAAAAAACATCACATATAACATAGTCTAGACACTGGACAACAAAGTATTTTACTGTCTAATATTCAACTGGTAATTAAGCGAAAGCATTAAACTCGCTTAAGATATTATTTCTAGTCCTTCGGAGGAATATTCAACGTTAAGATTTATTAAGCAATTTGATTGACTAATTATACAATTAATAAAACAAAAATCTACCTCTAAAATGTAAGGCAATCAGCGTAATTATTTTCTATGGTAATAAGTAGGCAGTAACAATTTGAAGCGATGAACAGTAGCCACTATAGCGTTTGCCTCACTAACACTTCCGAGCTCCAATTGCATCCAATCTGTTGTTATGCTTTGTCCACCCGGATCATAGTGTATGTAAAGTGAACTGCACATTGACCCGTCAAACACTCAAACCGCTATTATCATTCGTATAAAACTTTTATTTGTGAAAAAATACCGTATTGTTAGATTTTTATTTTATTTCAATTTTATGATTTCATTTCACAGCATGAAATTTTTGGTGCCGGCAATCGCGGCGCATAGATGTCCTATATAGTATATTATCTATGGACCCAACCATACATCATATTTTTTATTTAAAAGGTTGTGTAGAACATATTATTGAGTCTTAATTAATGTTAACACTAAAAGGTACAGTTTCTTTATTATTTATATCATTATAACTTATACCCTGAAGATAAGTTATTGCGAAAATTAAAAAGAAATCGTGTTTTTAAGTGTAGCATTTTATTAATATCTGCTTCCGCAATACTTCATGAATCATATACCTTTACCATCAAGCGAAAGGCATGCTCGTCTTGCCATTCATTGCACTAGCACTGAGCGACTTTGAATTGGTGGACCAATCCTACCGTCCGTGTCCATGTCTCGGCATCAATTTACTCTAAAAAAAGATCATCTACGTGAATAAAAATTATTTATTTCAATTGTCATCGAAATCAGGATTTCGCCTTTACCATAGAACATTTTAAGCGGTCGCTTTGTGTATCCGGTCTATGTGTCCACAGTCCAATGTCCATGCCGCTTGTGGCGACTTTCGTGCAACAGTTCAATCCGAATTCGCCCCAGGCTTAACAGTTATGTCTGCACTAGTGCAGCAGTCACGATTGTTTAATTAGACTGCATGATGTAGACAATCTTCTCATTTATTGCCGCGGGCGACGCTCCAATTGCCTCAACAATGCATTTGTTTGTTTCTAGGATTTAATTTGTCGCTTCATTGCTACCGTACGTCGTCTTGGTAAGTAGAAAAGGTTCATTATAACGAATACCGAGAATTGTATATGTAATAAAAAATATGGAAAGAAAATTAAATTAATTATTTATTATCATTAACAGAACCGTAAACGTATTGCGCAATCTCGAGTTCTTACACCGTAATGTAAGTAGATTGGCATAATTATTTTACCACGAATGGTAAGAGATAATTGCCACCTGCTACTCAATAATGTATCCGAACGTCATTGTACTTACCACCAGGTGCGTTGTAGTTACTTTAAAGCCAGTGTAAAGTAATCAATTTCATACTTAATATCCAAATTCAATCTTACAAATTAAGACCATTGGTAAATAGTGTATAAAAGAATTTTAAAAAATGGCATACAGAGAATACGTCTTAATCTCCATTTGCACCAAGAGAGTTTCTCGCCCGATGGTATAATTATAGTAAGCATATAAAAAAGTTTCATTGTGTAAACATTTTGCGCATTACACACCAAAGCCACCGACCCGTTGGCTCTACCCGCCGGCATAACAAGGCGACTTATAAGAATCATGTCGCCGACTTGGCGCCCGCACGTGTTGCCCGCTGACATGACATTTTGACAACGCAAGCCCTTTGCTTGTCATAACAAAAGTTGTAAAAATGTTACTCATTGTGTCGAGCCACTGCCTTGTCGGTGACGAAGTTTTCCGACTGGCAATGAGTGAAGTCGGCGGCCTATGCTACCATACAAAAAGTTGCCGACATAGAGTCAGTAGAGCGCTTTTGTCAGAACACGATAATCTATGGCTCCGCGAGAAATTCTCCCCTTGTAAACGCCGCTTTAGTTATAATATTGTACAAAAAAATCTTAACCTGTTAAACACCGTTTGAATTAGCATCGATACCGCAATAATAAAGTTAGTAAATCGTGTAATTCGCACATTAACCCTTAAAGGCTAAAGATATTTACTCGGCGAATTAAGGTAACTCCCTGCGCATAAATCCTGAATTATTATCTACCTTTGAACCAAGTCGCCAAGTCGTGCGAAAGGAACACGGAAGCCGACGAGCTTTGGCTCAAATTAAATTCGGCACGCGCCAAATTCATTATTATTTCACAAGTGATATCGGGGCTACTTTTTTGCAGAATAACCGTGTTTTACCAAACGATTTAATTTGCATTCATATCAAATTTCATAATGCGGCTTATCGTGGAATGACATTTGTTATAATTATACTGGTACCTGCCGTGTAACGTTTTATGCCTTTTTGGTTTTCTTGGACGCTTATAAAACCTACAACAGACGTTCGAACAAAGCTGTAAATAGAGGACTGAGGATATATTATGTGCTGTCAACTAGAGAGATCAGTACTGGTACTACGCTGGGCGACCATTTGTGGTGACTGTGTCTCTGTGTATTGCATGTACCTATGTATAACCAAAGTGTTACTTTTAAAATTATCTTTTACCTTTTTTTTATTTATATTAACTTATTTAAAGCATATTATTTGTTTGACGTGCCACGTAGTTTTTGTAACGAGCACTATTTGTATCTATGTTAAATATTCTAGTTAAGTTGTTTCTATTTGTTACAAATAAATAATTATCTTTTTTCCTTTCTTTTTTTTCTTTCTTTCATTTAAAAGGACATCAAGACGCATCTGGCCTTAGGTTGTCTGATGCCGCACATAAGAAACAATATCAATACTAGGAGGCTTCAGGCATATTCTGGCATAAGATTTATTTGGCAGTCAGCCCGGGAATCCCACCGGCTTAGTATCACGGTATCACCCCACCTTTTGACCTCTTTTGGATCTCTTCTTGGGTACTGGAAGTCGAAATCAAAACTCACTCTTTTCTGCCTAGACACCGTTATTTTTTTAAATAAAAACTAGCCTAGGTCATTACCCGACTCACAAACTACGTAAGCAAAAAAACAGCGTAAATATATTGCTCCATAACTGCGTAAAAAATACAAGTCATCGACAAAAAAGACGTCACGGTTTTTTCAAATGTACCAGTTACATTATATTTCGAAATATACGGCATTGTGTTAGCAATTGCGGGCGACGCAATATAAGGTATGTATATTGTATATTTAACAGAACCTTCCCAGATTCTTTCGACCACTCTTTTACTAAAAAAGTAATAGGCCAACACATTTATAATTTCACCCGAAATGTTCAATAACCCTGATTTATTTAAAGACGTATTTACGGGAAAAATGGTTTATTGTTCTCGAGTAGATAACGTTGGGAATATTATGTCTTTTTAACTTTCAATAAAAGTCGCTGATATAAAAAAGAAAATTATCTACAAACTATAAGCTATAACTATGTTTGGTGTAGTGTTTGGTGTAAAAGTAATTACTTACACCATAGTAATTACTTTTACATACATACATAAACTGACGCCTTTTTCCCAGAAGGGGTAGGCAGGAGGCAGCACCCACGTTCCGCTTTTTCTGTTTCATCCCACAATGTGGTAGAGGACGAAGCCTATCGCCATATTGGGCACAAATTCCTAACTCTGGGCTGATAATGAATTTAAAAACCCACTATCAAGTCGCCCGACTCGAGGTTCGAACCCGAGACTTCAGCTACTTAGCGTAATACAATTACGCCACCGAGGCAGTCAATAATAATAATAATCTTGTTTTAGTCAACTGCTTAAGTGTTTCCCTTGCAATTTACAAATATTTATACCGTTCATAATCTAAATAACAACGGGTATCATTTCGATACACAGCGAAAAATGATTTCCTTAATACTAATTTTATAATTTCTGCATAACACCGTCATTTCAATATATAAAATGTCCTCTGAGCGGGACGCTGACGCCGGCCACTGTCAATATGGCAGGTCTTCCAGTTAAGCCCTTCGTACATAAAGCTACCGTAATGTCCAATAATATTATTCTGTACTCATGCAGAAAACAAATGTTGCGATCGAAAACACGCGATTTGCTTTTGACAGAAATATTGCTCCAAATATCAAATCTCATATTAGTGCCCCGTGAAGTTAAAAGCCTCGGTAACAAGAGTATCAAAGATCTTAGAATATAGAAAGAAAACATCTTCATAGATATTACAAATATGGATGCCGACCTTATTGGTCTAAGCGATTTCTTACAGATGACCTTGGGATAGAGATAAAAAACGAAAAGAAGAACAAAAATACTTTCATTAATATTATATAGTAAATTCCAAAACTAATTCAAGGAAGAAATGACGATAAAGTTCCTGTGATTTTTCATCAAAAGTCTCGGCATAAAGCAAATACAAACAGTTGAATATTTTTTCCGTATCGCAAGTGAGTTCATATGTTATAGTATTTGCGGTTCTCTCGACATTCTTTGTTCTTTTTAATATCCAAAGTTTGCGGTAAATATACTCGAGACATCGTGAAAGACGAGCGTTCCCATCCGTACTATCAATAACAATATCGCGGCCTGGAATTTCATTTTGGTTTTATCAACACGCGAAATACTTTATAGTGTTTACTTCACTATGGGTTTTGCTCACAGAGATGGTCATTGGACAATACGAATTCGTTGACCCATTAAAATACTGCGTTTAACAATTTCTTTGTATTTTATGTCTTAAGGCTATAAATCACACATCATTCTGTATCAGCCCATATACGGCCCAATGCAGGGCACGGGCCTCCCCTACAATCAAGAGCATGATTGAGAGTGGTTAGGTCAATTCTTACAAATTCGCTCAAGTATGGTATGCAAGATTTCCTCACGATGTTTTCTTTCACCGTTAAAGCGCGTGGTGATTCACTCACGATTGATCAATTCACAAATGATTCTGAAATGTCAAAGGTGTGCCTTGGGATTTGAACTCGCGACCACCGTGAGCATGTTGGCATCCGCGCCAACTTTACTGTAAATTAAATAAATATCGAAACTTGTAACTGACGAAGCAATAGTTTATTCAGACATTTTAATAATTACAAATTTGTACAAAAGAAGAAAATTAAATGATTCTGCAACAGAGTATGCATGTCTGCGTTTCTCCCAATACATTAAAATTAGCAATGTTAAACATAATCTTAAAATATTTTTAGGGCAGAGTAGACACAAAATTCTCGCCTATATTTATATTTGCGAATAAAGAACTTTGAGCTACTTTTCACACATAACTTTTCAGCCATGATGCAAAACTATTGGATTTACAATATAAGGACCTGTTGCATTACATCAACCTATTTGAGAAAACGCTTTCAGTAAACAATGCTGGCGTAGTGCATTTGGCGGATTTCATATACCAAAGAAATTCTTAAAGAACGCTCTTCGAGACACACGTTCCACTACGATGTTTCCATTGACTGTTTAGGCAAACTATAATTAACTAAAAATAAACACGTTTTCGAAAACCTTATGGTGGAATCGTGCTTCTGACCCACAAGCTCCGGTTTGGCGAATAGAACTATAATTCTCAAACTTTATACTCAACAATAAGGTGATAATTTTAAACAATATAAAGGCATTCTTATTCAACTTTCGAACAGAACCTTTATAACATGCTCATGGGTATTAATTATAATTATTCCCAAAATAAGCAAGTCGTGTCATAACCTACAAATTTAATCTATATAATCCATCAGTAATTTAAAGGGATAAACATACATTACGTTGTTAAAACACGTAATGTCATCAACCTTGACCTCACACAATTGGAAAATACTCCGATCATAATCGATAACCACGCTACTCAACACAATTTCCATTTGGTTAATTCCCGTATTAATTCCACGTCTAGCGAAGGGGAAGCAATATGATTCGATGAAATTATTTGTCATCGATTAGCAGCGTCATACACATTTATCGATGTGCATTCAGTCATTGTAGTTGGCTGGGATTATAACCTATTATTCTATACCTGTAAGGACTTTCCCTATTCAATCTGGTAGATAATTGAGTATAATAGTTACGACCTTCGAGTCTTAGGTGTTAGATTTGGTGTGTATGGCCCACAGCTTTGTCTCATTCTGATTATAAGCAGCAGTGTTTAAATACTAATCACTGTTTTGTTTTGAAAGACAATATGGGCAGTGATTACTGGGTATTTTGAGACTTAATACCTCAATAAAGACTTAAGACTGTATCATCATTAGAAATACCAAGACCGATATGTACATATATAATAAGTGCTTTCATCAATTTAGCCCTTTTTTTTAAACGCATCAGATCAAGCTCGCCCTCTATCATTTCGTGAGACGGAGAATACAAGGCGAAACCTGGGAGTCCTGGATACAACTCTGCCTACTTATGGGAAAAGGCGTGAGTTTATGTATGTATCAGACGAGTAAACTGATCGATTATCATACGTCTGTTCGCGGTTTTTGCATGACTATAGAATGAAAAGGTGAGAGAAATACAGGTAAGACTTCTGATATCACCAAATAAATCAGTGCAGCAAACCGTGATAGGTTTAAAGTTTTCTGTAGTTCATTTCTGCTGCAATCAATGCTACAGGTCCCTACTGAAAAAATCGAAACTATGTTGACTTCTCCTTACTGGCAAAAAAGAAGCGAATGGACTCCTCACAGAGAACTTGAACGAGTCATCACAAATACCTGGTGAACATTGCATACAGGAAGAAAGTGCGACACTACGAACTTGTGGTGACAACTTTATCGTAGTGCCGTGTAATCAAGATAGTTTTGCATCGTGTCTCTTCAAACGATCTGACATCCTACCAATCGCAATTTACGGAGACGTTTGCTACCATATGTAGCGCATTTCTCTTTGACTGTATATGTTAAGTTTAGAATATTTATGTATTTATCGATATGTTGATATGAAGAGCCAACATGTTTGACTTTGACATTGGATTTGAGTTTTGAGGATTTTTGCTTAATCAATTTCATATTGGCGGAAGTCGATAAGAATTGTGGGAAGCCGTATAATGTTAGTTGTTCTCTAGAACAGGTATCCCATTGCATGTTTGATGGTGGATTTACAAGCTTGGCCAGCCTCGGCAAGCATCCACCAACGCCAGCGTGTAAACAGGGTGTTTGGCCCGGCTGGCCTTAAGATTTTCATTGTTGATAGCTTGGAGTTGATAGACGTTAGCCCAGCCTCAACCAACGTGTAAATGCAGCATAAGGTGTTATAGGTACAGAGTATACCGGCTACATCCTATACGTCAGGTTAGATTAAATTTCTCCATTGTTAATTACCCACTTTCAAACCACGAGAATACACTAGCAAGCATTGTTTGGTTTGCTTTACTTAAACAAAGAATAAAAAATATTTTCGAATAGATTACCAACTGTTTTCAGTATCGAAAATTATTGATTAATTTCGTATTAAAACTAATGAATATTCGAGAGAAGATAATATTTAATTCAATCATTTATGTTTTTTTTGGCGAGACGAGCATGCCGTTCGCCTGATGTAAGCGATACGACCGCTCATGAACAGTAGCAAAACCAAACAACACCTTGAATTACAAAGCAATGCTTGGCATTCCACTGCGCTTGCCATCCTGAGACATAAGATGTTAAATCTCAATACGTCCAGTAGTTACTTTGGCTACAATGCCCTTCAACCCGAAACACAACAGTGCGTTTACACTGCTGTTTTACGGGAGAAAAAGACACTGCGGTGGTGAAATAGACACTCCCACCCAGATGGCCTCTCACATATGAGAGACCTACCACCAGTGAATGTGAGCGTAGTATTGATCAATAACATGTATTTATTTAACTATTGACGAATACCTTGTGTAATCAAATTATTATGACCTGTCTGTCCAATATAACATTAAAATCGTTGGAATGAAATGCACCGTACTTTAACTAAAGCGTACAAAAATCTTTTTATAATAACCACCAACCCCGGGTTAAGCTTATAATACTTCTCAACGTTATAGTTAATTACATTTAAAAATTAAGTATATAACAAACAATCTTAGTTTGCGCGACTCCAACCCCATGCAGCTGGTATACGGGTAACGTTAAATAATGTATTCGGATGTGCGCTTAATTGGGGTTTTTTGAAACATTAATCAAGTGGTGTGTCGGGGGAGAATTTTTATGTCGCGTCGGAGGAGGCGGATAGTAGTGACAGATGACGCGGGCCGCGGGTCGCCACACGAGATGCATTCATCAGCGGAGGATTTGAACACTCCCGAACTGGCCGACGTCACGTACTGAAGAGGATCGAGTTTTGCCCGCACCCCCCTCCCAACGTGCCGGATTACCGTCAAAAACGCTATCTCGTGTTATTTACGCGATCGATACGCAAATTCTTGATCCATCATGTGTGGCGTGTTTTGCAGTACTCGTTTGTTTATTTTTCTTAAATTTAATTAGTTGTTTTGGTCGTGAGGGTAAACCCGTAATAACTACTGGCTATAGTATCTCAAATGTAAGCTAAATTACTTGAGATAAAACTTAAATAAAATAAGCGAATAATGTTTTTTTCATATTATATTTAGCACCTTTGGGCTTATTTCAAAGACTTTAAGCTACAAACTCATAAGGGACGGGATGCAATAGATACCTATAGGGTGGATGCAACAGGAAAGGATACTTTGAATCATGGGAAATGGGAATGAATGAGACGGGACATGACGGAATGTACTGAGACGGGACGGAAAAAGCAGTACAGAGAACGACAACCACATTTTGTTTGAATATAAAACAGTTATTATACCAAATAATATATTATAAAAAGTATTTGCACCCGGGCAAAACCGAGCCGGGACTTTAGGTTTTTATAAAGCTCATTCTTAGACCATTTGATCTAAGTCAGAAAAAAATAGGTATTGACAGAACAGATACACTTTTTGTTTTAGCCAACTCTCCCCATATTACCTTTATTTATAAACACACATGATACAAAAATAAAGCGTAATAAAGTTATCGACATTTTTCGATTCAATAACCAAAACCTCAATATGCTTTCAATTAACAATTTTGTAATGGATACCAATAAAATATAATTCACATATCAATTCGAATTGATATTATTTAGCACGCGACGTTGGAATTTATTCATTAATAACAAAATTCGATATAGTTTTTAGCATTCTGGAACTAATCTAAACGTCAAAAATATGGCATGTTCGTAGTTGAATATTTTACAGATTACCGTATTTCCAATTAAATATATAATGCACCATTGTAACAAAGAGTAGGTACAAATATACCTATATATTGAAAATTTTCACTTGAAATTATATTTATTGACAACGTATTTTAATTTAAACGGAATTTGTCTTAAACATGAGTTATATTTTTGTATTTAAATGAAATGAAAATAATTTATTGAGTCCATTAAGATGTTCTATACCATTTAGATTCAGTCATTTTTTTATCTACCACCCGGTTCGGAAAGCGGTTTTCACTAGATAAAAACGGGCAAGAAACTCTAGTGGTGCAGTAATGGTTTCCAAATAATAGGAAGCAGTTAAAGGATGATGACAATTTAATAACTGCGTATAATTACGCAGGTACACAAAAAAGAGCAAAGTTAAAAACAAAGAAACCGCAGTCTCACAATTTTCTCACGATGACTGACAACTGCGCCATAGAATTCACCAGACGTTGAACATTTTTAATAGTATTTTATGTATGTGTATTTAATGTATGTTTGTATTACTTTATATATTTTGGAGTATGAGTATTATATATGTAAATTTATCTTATAGCAATATAAAATCACCGTCCGTATATACCAATTCCTCTAAAGACACAGTTACTTGGAAGAGATCGCATTTAACGATAAGACCACCGATTTTTAGCATTTTACGTTTCAGTATAAACTAAAACTCTAAATGTTTCATGAAGTATTAATCTCCTGTTTGTATTATGTGGTGTTATAAATAAAAAGTTTATTATTATTTCTAACCTGAAGAATAATTTACTCGTGTACACGCCAATGGTCATTAATAAATCACGTTAAGCAGTTCAAATTGATCACAGTCGTACTAGATAAATAATTGGTACGCACAAACATATTAATTAACCCGTTCTGGCCATTCTCAAAGTGCATCACATACCTTAATCTCTCGTAATTTCGTTTAAAACAGTTGCAAAATAAATAAACGTTAGTTAGATTTGTCTGGATATTTTTACTATAGATCTACGAGCGGTTTAGGATTCTCAGGTTGGCAGAACCGCCGAATATATTTTCTTCATGAACAGTAGCAAAACCAAACAACACCTCGAATAACAAAGAAAGACATAAGATGTTAAGTCGCAATATGTCCATTAGTTACTCTGGCTACAGTATCCTTCTAACTGAAACACAACAGTGCATTTACACTGCTGTTTGAGACACCAGTACATTTACGTTACTCCTAATATTCGGTCAAGAGTCAGTATGATGCTATCGATGACAAACGTGGTAGGATCAACTTTTGGCCTTCTGAATAGGTACTATAGCTCTTTCTACCTGCCAAGTAGCAATTTGACAGGGTCCGTGTTGCAGTTGATTAGACTTGACTATGAAACGATAGGTCGCGGTTTCAATCCGCACCAAGAAAATATTTCTGTGAACCACATGTACTTGTTTCAGGTCTGGATGGTTGTGAGACAGAAAAGTCTCTCATAGTTCGAGATACTCACAACACACGACTCGATCTTTATTTGGGGTCAGGACTATGTAGGCAACTGTTGGATGTATTAATTATTATTAGTATTAATATTTTTTAATCACTTCTGTTTTATTTATACTTATATTATAATTATCTAAATATCTCGGGTTCGAATGCCAGGTCGGGCAAGTGATATTAGATTGATCTATTCATTATCAGCCCGGAGTCAAGACTTTGTGCCCGATATGGCTGTAGGCTCGCCCCCATCACCCTATCCTGGGACGGAAAATGCAAGGCGAAACGTAGGTGTCCCGGTTGCACCTCTGCCTACCCCTTCTGAGAAAAAAGCGTGAGTTGAACTTTTTAAATATCGAATTTAATATAGAAAAACGAATACTGCATCCCACGCTGCATATTCGTACAGGCAATAAATTCCAAGTTTTAAAGATTCATTTCCACGATGTTTTCCTACTTTGACCTAGATATGGTGAAGTACCGCAATTAATTTATACCGGGCGTCACAGGCGTGATATTCACACCACAAAATTTTTGAACATGAATAAATAACAGTTTTTAAAATAGTACATATCAACCTATTTCATCCTATTGTACATATTATATTGAAGTCACCGACTGTAAAACAGCGGTATTGGTAAGAATCAACATACATTACATTAGCCTCCATAACGCAGTTTTAAAATGCCGTTAATATGATCTTACTCAAAAACGTTTACTGGTGGTAGGTCTCTCATATGTGAGAGGCCATCTGGGTGGGTACCACCGCAGTGTCTATTTCTCCCGTCAAACAGCAGTGTAAACGCACTGTTGTGTTTCGGGTTGAAGGGCATTGTAGCCAGAGTAACTACTGGACAAATTGAGACTTAACATCTTATGTCTCAGGATGGCGAGCGCAGTGGAATGCCAAGCATTGCTTTGTTCAAGGCGTATTGCTTACCATCAGGCGAACGGCATGCTCGTCTCGCCATTCCTAGCAATAAAAAAAAAACGTTATTCATAGACGTCAAAAATCAATCGGCTACAACTTCAAAATGACCGAGGCCCTTGTTTAAGCAAATGTTAAGCAGAAATATGTCGGACCTCTAACAGCTGGATGTTTTATATTACTGTCATGTGAAATCACTTTTTCTGTGAAGTGGTAATATTAATTAAAATATGTAGACAAAACCATTATGAATAGCAAAACTTAATGAACGTTTTATCTCCTCTTAACATGATTTAACTAATTTACGTTTATGTGGTCGATTAGCGGTTTCTTACGAATTAGGGTTAGATTTAACGCATTTTTGAGCAAAAATGTCACAAGGCGGTTCTGTTATCTATACTAATATTATAAAGCTGCAGAGTTTGTTTGTTTGTTTGAACGCGCTAATCTCTGGAACTACTGGTCCGATTTAAATGATTCTTTCAGTATTGGGTAGTCCATTTATCGAGGAAGGCTATAGGCTATATATCATCACGCTATGACCTATAGGAGGAAAGCAGTAGTGATATTACTAGCAAATACGAGGAAATTTTGTTCGTTTTTCGTGGTCCGATTGGGATATTCTAAACTGATAGTCAGAATTAAACATTTTGACCGGCATTTTAAAACGTGTATGCACCCGGGTGGAGCCGGGCCCGACCGCTAGTTAACAATCTAAAATGCGTTAGTAACACACATGGTAATAAAATAAGAATTACAGTTGATCTAAGTCATTTGAGATTTACTTTGAATATAGTCACTTCTATATTTGGCTAAACTTCTCCTAGAACGAATTAAAGTCTATTTTTTATGAAGTATTTCCTAACGTATTGCTCAGTGCCGACATATCCCGCATTTCCAATTATAGACGTCAAATTACAGTACAACATTACGATTATAATATTTTGGCATTTGCTATACATACTTATTTGTATCTATACTTTTAAATGTAACCGCCATAGATATCATGGAATAAAACCAATTGATATCGACTATATTTTGTCTACACTCTAGATATTGAAATGTCGAAATTCACTTTGCGAACATTTTAAGCCGACTAGAACTCAACATAATCGACAGTACCCGCAGCATAACATAGGCCTCTCGCAAATACATATTCCCAAAGCGACTTATTGGCAGCGATATACCTAGATACATATCGTATGAACGGAGGTTTACAATATCTATGTCAAAATAATCAAATGTAGCTCAACATCTAACTGTATTGCATCAGCTCATAAGCGTCCCACTGCAGGACACGAGTCTCCTCTACAATCGAAAGTCCGATTGAGAGGGGTAAGACCATATAGTCCACCACGCTGGCCTAGTGCGGATTGGCAGATTATACATACCATATAAATTCGCACAAATCGCTATGGTATGCAGGTTTCCTCACGATGTTTTCCTTTACCTTTATATTGCATAGTGTTTGACACCATCAATACACACATAACTCAGAAATGTAAGATAGGAGATATGCCCTGGGATTCGAACCCGCGACACCTGTGAATATGTCGATAGCCGCGTCTGGTCCATCTATCAATAGGCCACCACGCACTACGATATCTATCATGGCTTAATATATTTATCAAACAAATTATAAAATAACATTAATAAGCCTAAGCGTTTCTTTAAAATCATATTTTCATGCTATGTGTGCAGCCATGACAGTCTAGAGTTACGACTGATCTAGTTTATTTATTGCTATTTAACAACTATACGCAATGTGACTAAAATTAGTCGATAAAAATCTATGCATCCTGTCGAATTCGCAGAAAATAATCTTAGCTCAACGCCCACACGGCCATTTCTGTTCTCCACTTTAATACATCAAAGTAGTACAATAAATCTTTTGTAATACGCGTGGAAATTATTTTCTTAACGAGGGATACTTTACGATCGTATAAGCATATACAACTATTTATTTAACGGTTTAACATTGCATACTTACTGTTGAGAATAAAGGAAATTATCCAGATGTGAATGAGTCTTTGTGCCCCTTACCCAAGCACGTTAAAATAAACAGCGGCATCGGCAACTAAATTATTAGTCCTCGGTGCGTACTTTGAGTTTGGGTGGTCGAATATAAAAAAATATTGTTAGTAACGGTGTGGCTAGATGTTAAAGTCGAATATATTTTTATACATAACCTTTAAGAGACTACACTACACTAACTTCATAATAAGAGCAGTGCCGTCGAAATACTAAACCGACTGGTGACCAATAGTAATAATCATTATAAATAAATAATACTGTGAATATTTTTTTACTACATCATAACAACATATTTTTTAACTTAAAAGTTCCTGGTCGCGAAGTAATCAAGAATAAAACAACATAACAAAATTAACATATTACTTCAGTTTTACACGCAATATGTTGTTCGAACAACGAAATAGACTAATTACTCGTATATTAAAAGGATAACATTCTTTTTTTAAATTACCTATGCACGGTGATAAAAAGCAGCTGAAACTAAAGGTCAATGACACGCGCGGTGGTATGAAGCTTTGCGTGTTTTACATTACGGGAAAAGAAATATAAAATATCAAATTACCAAAATGATACCTGTAATGTAAATGAATATTTTATTATTTCGGCTTGGGGCGGTTGCTCCTTAAACCCTGTATGTGGCGTTGAAAATTCAAACCTGTCCTATGGACAGTCCAAACATGCATCCCCACATATTAAAAATCTAGTTAGTATGTATGTTTTTTTTGTTCTTTAGAAAGTACGAAATGTATGAGGATCATTCACGTCTTAGTGCCAAAGTCTGAATACAATGCAATGCGATATTTGGTTCCTGTCTTGCGGATGGTGTTTCCAGCAGCTCGCCGTTCAATTGTATTACTTGACTAACAATTCATGGAAATCTGAAATTAAATCCGTCAAGATATAACGTTAATAAAGCTAGACAGTAATTGACTACTATAGCTTTCACCGTATATTGAGGTGCAAGTATATTGTTATTCTCGAGAGGCGTCTATATCCATCGAATATTTCTGAAGAAGAACAAACGTAATCGAACAGGGTAATAGTTGATTCACGGTGATTCCGGTCACGGAACTTCTAGGCTCCAGCAGCCATAATATCTTTTGATTTTTCTACGTCAATCCAATATTATTCATTAACATCAAATTCAGCGAATTAAAATAAAAAAATGATAAACCTGATATAGCAAAATAAAACGTATGTATAATGATTTGTTAATTATCATGTACGTGTTATTTATTCCTAACGAAATACGGAAATCGGACATTAACCTTTCGTACCACGGTCAAAAATCTACAAATGAGACGATAAACGCAGCATATGAGTAACGTTTTTGTAATCAACTGGATGCGTACAATTTAAAAATAAATAATAATAACATCAGTGCGGCGGGCGGTGGCAGTCGGCCGGAGCAGCGATGCGGTTCCGAGTGTAAACATTGCATCCGCGATGCGTGGACTTCCGACCCGGCATCACCGAATATTACACATTCGTTCAGTCGGAACTATTCTCATAATAACACATCTATTATTAATCAATGAAGCTACAACGCTGCGATCATTGTTATAGCACGCACTTGTACAAAAAGTTAGATAATGTTAGAGCGATGTCGATAAGGCGCCGGTTGTAAAATGAAATAACGTGAATTCGACCCGACCAAGACATATTAGTGATATCTACAAAGGAGAATGCCAATTTCACTATGAAATTAATATCGGTGTGAAGATTTTTGTCTCTCGATGAAACCTACTTTTTTGTATAGGGAAATATATGTATTTTCTATAAAAATTATGGAGACCTAAGCCCGAAGTTTTAGGAGAAATTAACTTATTGTCCAATAAAATAAAATAAATTTTTCAGCTCCCTGAAAAAAATGTAAAATGATGGTAATGATGGTAATTACTATATTTTATAAAAATCAGTCGCCCGGGATAAAACAAGAAAACGTTTAAGAAAAAAACCTATAATAAATTTTAAGGAGTATTGCTATCGAGATCTACGATATGTTTTACCGATACTATGAATGGGCATGAATCTTTTTGTTTCAGGTCCGAAAATTATTTCATAAGACTTGAATGTGTATGTTGGGTGTATTTATTTTCCTTCTAAATACGGCCCACAGAACAATGTAACGACATTTTGTTAATACTGGTTTCATTATCCAATGAAAGCAGCCGAAAATCTGATAATACTTTCCTCTACCTACCTTTTTAGTCTACTATCCCCACTAATTAGTATAAATAAATATATAAACTGAACGTTGCAATGTCTCCTAAATTCCCATAGTGATTTGTCAATGGATAACGGTGAGTCAATATTGTAATGTAAAGGTTAGTTACATGAGTAAGTACCGCGAGTCACGACCAAAACTAAAGCTATTACATGGCATTAAACAAACTGGGGTACTAAAGGTAATAGCCAAGGTAGTAAAGTAATTTGACGAGAGCCCGCTTCGAGCTGAACAAATAACGGCAATGTAAAACACTGGGCCTGTTCCACCAGTCGAGTAGTAAAGCACTTATTCACTATGTTAGTCATAAGACCAAAGCCGGTCGAATTTTACTGTTCGTTGGCAACATTTAAAGCGGCCAAATGTAACACCACCATTTACGGAAAATAGAAAGGTACGAAACAAAGGCAAAATCTGCCAAATAAGTCAACACTATGCTAAATACAGAACAATAGATGACGCAGGATTTATTTGGATATAAAACACGACGTGGAAATTACACGGCTATGTACTAAGTTTAAAGGTAAAGTATCTGCTCAGCCTATTTCAAATTTGGCCGGTTCTGAATTATGAATGTACAAAACTTTGGTTCTGATATTCAATTTAAAGGTAACGAACAAACTCAATTCATCTTCATTAAGCGGTTCTCTGTGGTTACCTAATCTGTTTAAAAATCTTAGAGGATTTTGTAATTACTCACAGCCATTTTAATCCGGACAATGTTTCATGGCGCTTGTACCTAAGTTATTTCGCGTGTAACAACTAAACTTCGAATTATTTAAGGAATGTAACATTTTAGTCAATGTTGATCTTTCAGTTTGAAATATACTAACCACAGAAAGTAAATATACTATAACTTTTCCTTTAAGCCTATTTTTATAAATGGCCCTGAGGCCAATCTTGTATGAATAGCAGAGATTTATTTTTATAAATGAGAATGATAGAGAATTGTATACTTGATACGCGCCAGGTTTGTAAGGGATTTAGGTAATTCCTAATTCTGACGTAAAAACTCCTTCAATAGAATGAGAGAAAGAAACTAGTTTATTCATGACAGTACAGTATAGAACAGAAAACATAAAAAATTAAAACTACTCCATAAAATAATGCTTACCTCATACTTATGACGATCTATGATAAGAATTTATTATAAATCAATTTAAGTAATAAGGATCATTTCGAGATACCACAGCCAAGCCAATACACGCGTTTGTTAAAACCGTGACAAGCATTATTTTAAATTGGTACGGCATAATAACTGCTTTACACATTTAGTGCAAATGCCGTACAAACATAGTATCAAATGGCATCAGAGGGCGGTCCCATGCCATTCGATACAATAATGCCAGCCTGGGGAGATGCTTCTTCTCTGTACGGCGGAAAGACATGAACAAAGTAAATATTTATTAATTTTCTCTGAATAGACCATATTTTAGTAATTAATATAATTGAGTGCAACAGGGTCTGGGTCTGAATAGAAAAATCCAATATCCCGTTGTCCGACCGGGGATTCAAAGCCGAGACCTCAGCTTTGTAACTGTGCCGTAATACAACTACGCCACCGAGGCCGACATTACATTACACTTTAGGATAAAACGCAGGCGAAAACCTTGAATTTATCCATGGTTATTTTTTCTTTTTTTAATTTATTATAAGCCCTTTAATTCCCACTGCCCGGCAAAGGCCTTTCCTTTCCTTCCATTTGTCGCGGTCAGATGGTTATCAAATCTAAAATAAAAATAATATTGTAAATTCATTCAGGAAACAAGTTAGAAACATTCCGCAGGTGGTACAGGGGTAAGGGTCAAGTGTCAAACGTAATGACAACTTTAACAGTGAGGTCACAACTATGACACCGAACGAGATGGTGAAATGTATTCACAACATTTCCAATATTGCTAATAGCTGCATTATCTTGCAATATTTTTAATGTCTTGCTCTTTTGGAATATTTTAAAATATATAACAAAGAAAAATATCCTTTTGAAATGTATAATACCTTATCAGACCCTGAGCAATCACAAAGGTTCACTGACTGCTAAATAAGATCAAAACAATTCCGATCTTAAACGCCATTAATAGAAATGTTTGTAAATTGAATCATTAAATTAAAGATCGACAAGTACAGAAAAGGCTTAGACGCAAAGTTATTGGTTAATGAAACCCTCAGTACGGCGGTCTTTGATGTCGGCGCCGCGCGTTTGTGTGTACGTTGGAACGCGCATCTATGCAGGAAAACAAACAGAAACACGAGCCGCGGTGCAGTGAGACGATTTACTACCGTCTTTATTTACTAACACCAAATATATTTATGCACGCGTGGCCTTTTGATAACGGGCCTGACGCAGCTGCTAACATGTTTATAGTGGTCACGGGCTCAAATCCCAGGGCACACCTCCGACATTTTAGAGGCATGTGTGTATTGATAGTCAATCACCACGCACCATAACGGTGAATGAAAACATCGCTAGGAAAAATGCATAGTGCATACATGCTTCAGAATTTTTTTAAGGTATATAAAAATTACTCTGAATTGTATAGGATGCCCAAGCCCTGCAGTTGCAAATAAATAATAAATAACGCATAAATTGTACAACAACAACAGTCACATAAATTGTCCTGACCCCACACTAAGATCGAGTCTTGTGTCGTGGGTATCAGGAACTACGGGAGACTCTTCAGTCTCACAAACACCCAGGCCCGAAAGAAATATTTGTGGGTCGCACAAACATTTCTCTCGGTCCGGGGATCGAACCCGCGGCTTCTCGTTTCACAGGCGGCGTCTAACCGCCTACGCCATAGATATATCCAAATAAAAACTTTGATTCCAATTATAGTACTGCGTGTTTTTTAATTGCATAGGTCGGGCAAACTAGCAAACAACGTCCCTTAGTGAAAGCGATGAGTATCCACGACACTTGGAACGAAGATCCTTTATCAGACTCTCAAAGGAAAAAGAGACAGGACGACAAGTCTTTTTACGTAGAATTTCTGTAAGACAATAGCAGAGCCGGCGTTAGGCAGGGTGCAGTTAGGTTCTAGGGCGCCAGTGCCGAAAGGGCGCCGAAAGCCGGTTATTTTTTATTGCAATGAACGGTGAGACGTGCATGCCGTTCGCCTGATGGTAAACGATACATTAGCTCATGAACAGTAGCAAAACGAAAAAACTCCTTGAATTACAAAGCAATGCTTGGTTCCACTGCACTCGACATCCTGAGACATAAGATGTTAAGTCTCAATACGTCCAGTAGTTACTCTGGCTACAAATTCATTCAAACCGAAACACAACAATATATTCACACTACTGTTTGGCGGGAGAAATAGACATTGCGGTGGTATCTACCTAGGTGGTCTCTCACATATGAGAGACCTACCACCAGTGAATGCCGGGATTTACTGTAACCTATAGTGTATTCTCTATGATTTATTTATTTATCTTGGATTTGGATAGTACTTATACGGCGCCGTAGAAATCTCGCCCAGGGCGTCGGTAATGCTATAATCGCTATCACAATAGGAACACCGCGGCAGAGCCGGCACAGCACATTCCTACTTCAGCCCAAGCAAACTACAATATCTGTCTACCACGTTGAAAATACCGGTAGCGTGTATACAGAGGCTACAGAACCATAACATTATGCTGTTTCATACTATGAAAAATATCCGTGTAAAAAAACCGCGTTGTGATATATTGTTAAAAATTCCAAAATCCAATACCTACTTGATTACACCGAATAAAAACTGTACAGGTTGTTTTCATTTTGGTAATATGAATAAAAATGAAATTCGGTGTAACTATATTCACTGGACAAAGTTACATTGCATACTTGAAATAACACCTCCGCTTGTCGTAAAACAAACGCCAATTACGCGGGTGTTGCATTTTTATACAACATTTTTAGGCAGCCTCCGTGGCGCAATTAGTTAGATGCTGGCAGTGGAACATGAGGCCACAGGTTCGATCTCCGTACCGAGACAAATGTTCGTGAGATTTACAGGTGTTTGGTTCGGGTCTGAGTGTTAGTGAGCGAAAAGCCTCTCATAGTTTCTAATACCCACGAGATAATCTACTCGGACTAATACTAATATTCTACAACTAGCGTTTTGTGAGCCGGCTATAGGAAATGTAATACAAAACACATTAGCTGTGCGCTCCTTCATTTTCCAATACCAGTTAGTGTTGGGAACTGTTTTCACAAATAAATACCAGCATTTTCTAGGGACTCTACGCCTGTGTATATGATCTAATCCGATATTTGATTATTTAGGAATAGTCGGTCTAATAAACGAAGTGTCTAAAAGTATTACTTAGGTACGAAATCCCATTGATCTGTTAATCAATTTCTGCGCATAAAAAGAAAAAACCTACAACTTTATAAGCTGATATTTATAACCTAAGACTCTAATCAAATATTTTAATTAAAAAACTTTTAGTAATCTAAACTCAAACCCTAAACTGTAGATGTCATATTTGACTGACTTTATGATAAAGAACCTAATTTGATGAACGTAAATCAAAGTTGTATCATAAAAAAATAAAACGAAGAAATACAATGATCGTTTAGACAATCATTTAAGATAACACTCGTTGAGCTCTGAAGGAGAAAGGTTGTCTCAATAAACTTGCAGGACTACATACTTTTACAATTAAATGTGTTGAAGACTAAAAATGGTCTGTACATACTGAAAAGACATGGCCATTTCATATCAACGTATTTAAATTGTGGTCCAGTAGTGTACAGCGTGCACGAGTTTAAAATTAAACCGTGGGTTAGTTTGTAGTGCATAGTGACCCTGTTCATAGTAATAATTCTGAGGAATTTCATATGGCGGACTGTGGCAAAGAAATGCAATGAAAGCGGCCAGCACGCGCTAAAAACTGTCAAAAATATACACGACGCGTTGGCAATAAGCGTACCATTTGAAACGTTGCATCCACGTTCCACGAATAACATTACATCTCGCTGTTGTATTTAAGCCATGTAATTATCTAATATAAGTATTACTATGTTTTAAGCCAGACGCCCACATATACTGTGTACGGATGGCCTGGTTAAGGTTGCAAAACGTCGTTGAATGCAGGCCGCTTCCAACATGTAGATGTGGAGATCCTGGGTCCATATTCAGTGATTAAAAAAACAAGTAGACTTTCTGTTGCTATTGTTTTTGTAACCCATAAAATCTCAGATTTTTTTAAAGATCCTGTATTTACAGCCTTTCTCGTATGATTCGGTAATAATCGATCACAACAGTTAATGAAGAAAAGCTTTGTGAAGAGTAGACACAGATTCCTTTTTCTTGCGATAAGGTTAAACTTGGGTGGTTGACGAAAACGAAGGCTGACTTTTTGATGCAGTCAATCACTCTAAATTGAAGCTCGGAATCGGAATCGGAAATAAACAAATCCGAACATTAAACACGGGTCACGTGCCCCACACGTCACACAAAGCCGTGAATGTGCAAATATACCGCATACACATATGTAGTTTTTTTATTCTTTTTCAGTGAATTTTTTGATATCTTTTATGCCCTTTATAGCCATCCCTCCGTGTTATGATTCGCGCAGTACTATCGGAAAAAAATGTGGTTTGGAATTGAAAACTCACTAAATGTCAATGCGGCTTTTTTTTATTTCATGCTATATGTATGACGTATTTATTTATTACTTGATATCGAGTAAACACATAAGTCACATAAAAATATTACAAAATTATGAGCGTTTTTCCTTCAGTAATATGGAATCAAACATTAAATGAGGCAATCGCGTCCGACTCACAAATAAACAATATCTATGGCTTTGAATTATATTCAAATAATATTATTAACATATAAAGCTTTTTCGCATAGTCATATTAGTGTCTGTTCAGACAAGAAAAGTATAATTCCTGGCATATATTGTGTAATATTAATTATAAATAATTCGTCTATCTCTTATTATTTTATTGGAGCTTGTATCCATTATTTTCTAGACAGCCCTCTCTTCTTTTCCTTTTTTCATATCCATCCAAAGGTTTTCTGTAAGAAATCGCTTAGAGTGATAAGACTGCCGTCTGTACTTTTTTGTTCATTTGTAATATATTTAAGTGTTTGTCCTCTGTAGGTGCAGTTATGAAAAATAAATAAAATTTCCAACAATTTATCGATCACATATTTTATAACATTTAATGACATTGTCAAAACACAAAAGTACCAAGTTTTCACGCCATTTTACATGAAAAACACGGTTGTTGCGTGACATTCCATCGTTACAGATTTAGGCACTTTCCACACGCCTGCTAACATACTCCATACAAAACGAACATGACGCAAATCCACGCATCAAAGATTTTCTCGTACGCGATATTAACCCGGCAGCGGAGTCTAGCTCGCATATCTAATGAAATAAAATTTGTGTGCAGACAGGGCGCATTAATATTAATAAATAATAGGGTGACGGTTCGCACGGTAGTACGTAAATCCGGAACGCTGTGAGCCGTCACAATAGTAATATATTAGGACAAATGTTATTACAAGCTCGACTCGTTATGTTATTTTCGTCCCCCGACTTACGGATTCAAGGCAAACAGACGGTTTAGGGCGACCGCAGAGCGGGCGGCCGGCGCACGCGTGTCCGCGCCGACAAACCCGCCGCGCCGTCGCCGGGTACCCTTCCCGCTTTCCGAGTGCTAGTTCCGCTCGGCGTTGTCTACTAACCATCGCCTCCCTACCACGGAAATGCGCTATACAAAGCTGTTTTTTTATTGTTTATATTAAAAATAACAAACATAAAAAAAAGCAACATACAGTCGAATTGAGAACCTCCTCCTTTTTTTGAAGTCGGTTAAAAAATTAAAACACAAATACAAGCAATTGATCAAAGACAATTACCTAATTATTTTGATCAAAACAATAAAATTTTAAATTTTAAAATTTAAACTTATAATTACAAAACGTTGACGATATAAATATATAGAAAATAAAAAAAGCAGGCGCAGTAGGTCGTTAAATTATAAGCCAAAATACAGAACGTATTTAACAATAAAGGATATTTATAATAGGATCACAAATAAGCTCAAGTTAACGATGTATAAAAGAGAAATAAAAAAAATAGCAAATGGTAAATAAAGAACAATGTTATAATCCACTGGTAATGGTCAATTACGACTCAATGCACATTCAATGCAATACATCTAACTTCGAAGGTTATACTTGTCCTATATAGTGTATTATCTATGGTTGTACTCATTCTACTGTTGTCTGAAGAGATACCCTCGTCCACGACACTTCAACCTCGTGGTCGACCGCTCCACCAACACCTAAGAACAACTGACCAGATGCCGTTACAATTATTTTACTGGTAAAAGTGGTAGAGCCACGTTGTTGTCAGTCATACCTTAGCAAAAATGGGCAGTCTCGTCCGGGGCGGTACCAATAGCTCACAGGAGATCAACGTGAAGTGACAGTTCACCTGTCGCCTTTCATTCGTTGAGCGAGGTTGCTGGGTGCCCAATATCCCTTGCCTCTTGCCATTCTTTTTCCGTCCCTCTCCCCTCTCTATTTGATGTTATACTCGTAACAGACGAAAATAGAGAACGCAATATTTATTCATTTTCCAAGACCTGCATTGAAAGGAACTTCATATGAAATGAAGTACCATGAAGACTATTAAGTATAACCACAAAAGAAGTCTCGCGGAATTGGTTGCTAACTAGAAACAAACAAAGTGTCTGTTCTGACGATACTGCACTTGCTCTTTGTCACACTTCAGCAGAATATAGTTTTTAGCAGTAAGCTGAACTTTACTTTTCCATAGTCCATGTTAATAAATTTTAATACGAGTAAAAAGTACCTATACAATTTAAGTATTTGCTACCTTTTTCTATCCAACCTACGCAAAAAGTCAAAGAAATGGTCATGATATAACAGTCTACCTATCTTCGTGAGACTACATGTTCTAATGTGGCGGCTTAAGTTCTCATCCTATATTATTTAAAACAATGTAGAGTTCGTCTCCGATATTTATACGTCCGAAAGCGTTGATGTCATGCTGTTGTCAAAATAATAGTTTTCTCTCTTCACATTTTATTATATTGGATATTTTATTATAAGATCACGAGTATAAATGATTTTTATTTATATTATGAAAAGAATGAGGGAAATGGATATTATTTAAATTTTATTTGTAGTTTCAACGCAATATGCCAGAAGAATTCAAACCAACAATACTTATATTCTTTACTATCGTTGATATATTTGTGCACAATGTATATCAGAAGTTTTGACGTGAGGTGATGGCACGGCTGACGGGATGTTCAGCGCAAGTCATTTTTACAGCTTTAACAACTGACTGACTGAGAACGCACGCCTAAGCCGGTATACTAAGCAAATGTACTCTATGATACTAATATATAAGGTATGTTGTATGTTTATTTAAAATAATCCTTTTAGGAAGTCAAACGTCAAAATACGGCAACAATTCATATTAGAAATATGAAATATTAAGACTAGTGTTTAAGTTTCTAAAATTGCCGATGAATATCCTATTTGGATATACTGATAATGCATAAAGAATAATATTATTTCGTATATTGTTAATGAATTATAATTATTCGTAGCATATGGCCTGGGACAAAAGTTACTTAAATAACCTAAAAATAATAGCTTGTGCTAATACACACGCCGGCAGAATTAGAGGAACACGCATTAAATATTGAATTTTGTAAAAAATATTATAATAACTGAATATTTTTATTTTTATGTATTTAAAATGAGGCAAAATTTATAACAAATCAGAATAATTGAATTAAAAATACTCAAATTAATGACGCAAATGCAATTAAACGGCAAAACAGTAAAATATTTTTTTTGTATTGACAATTGTAATCGTGTATTTTCAAAACTTACAGAAATAATTTAAGAAAATTAATAACGCGTATTGCTTCCACGGGCTCTAATTAGAGTCTGGATACGATCTTTCATGCTTTTAATAATGTTATCAATAATTTCTTGCGACAAATTCTCCCACTCTTGCACTAACATGAATTTTAATTGTTGGACATTCTTAGGGGCTGGGTTTCTTCCACGTATCTTTCTTCCGATGACATCCCATACGTGCTCTATCGGATTCATGTCTGGTGATCTTGCTGGCCAATCCATTTGCGCGATTTGGGCCTGATTTAAGAAGTCGCGAACCATTTGCGCTGTGTGGGGCCGCGCATTATCATGCATAAATAAAAAATCCTCGCCTATGGATGCAGCAAAAGGCAATACATGGGACTCTAAGATCTCTGAGACGTATCTTTGTGCAGTTAAAGACCCATTTTCTATAATTATTAACTCCGTGCGTGCTCCCAAACATATACCACCCCACACCAAAACTGACCCTCCGCCATAAGACACTGTTTCAGTAAAATTTGCTCGATTATAGCGTTCTCCTCTATACCTCCAGATCCTCTCTCTTCCATCTATACAATTTACACAAAAACGGCTTTCATCGCTAAACAAAACTCGGCTCCACTCATTTGTCCAGTCGCGGTGTCGATGAGCAAAAGCTAATCTGGCTACTCGATGTACCACCTCAAGTTTTGGGGCTTTGGGCGGAACGTAAGACTTCAGTCCAACTTCATTTAAGCGTCTTCTCACTGTACGCTCACTGATATTAACATTACGGACTTCATGTAACATGTTACGGGTCTGAATAGCCGTTTGACGACGATTTCTCAAAGTTTGCAACCGTATAAAACGATCATCCTGGGTACTGGTTGACCGTTTTCTGCCTTGTCCCGGCATCCGCACATATGAGCCTGTGTGTCTGTAACGTTTAACGTTGCGGAAGACGACAGATACCGACACACCCAATGCGCGACTTACTGAACGGTAGGTGTGACCATTTTCAATCATTGTTACCGCTCTGGCAACTTCAGTGGAAGGTAAGTCACTCATTTTATATACTACAAGACAGATACTCTAGTAACAATAATAATAAAAATACCTTAAGGTATAAAATGAAAAAAAAAAAAGAATTTTGTGAAACCACTTGAAAGTGAAAAAATCTTAAAATCGCTTGAGAGCGTATAATTAACGATAAAATATTAAATATCCATATATTTTTTTGCATCACTTTATTTTTTAAAGGTGCATAAATATAAATACAAAGACCATTTAAACAAACAGCCAACAAAATAAAAAAAAAAATCATTTTGGTGCATGTTCCTCTAATTGTGCCGGCGTGTGTAGTACCTAACTACATTTATAAATTAAATATTTGAGACAAAATGCATGTAACACTCTGAGCGCCTCGAAATGCGTGCAAGAAAGGCCAAAAATATTTACAATTCGAAATGTTCACAATATAAAAACTTTATAACAAAGTTTCCTAGGATCTCCCTCTCTCTCTCATCAACTATAGGAAGTCTACTACCGAACACAGGTCTCCCTAAGGATTTATCTATAAATAATTATATATAATTTATAAATTAATATTTATATATATTTAAGTAGTATGTTAATTTTTGTTTGTCTCTTCTTTTACTTTCAAGACTTGTCTACCCCCTTTTCCTACATCCATTCACTCCAGTCGATCCAAAAGAAGATTTCGCCTACAGCGATAAGACCACCAATTGGACTGTAAATATATGTTAAGTTTTTTATTCCGTATTTTTTTCATTTTGTGCTGTGCAATAAAGTGTAATAAATAAATAATATCCCACATAAATATTTTAAAAAAATCTTTTCCTAGGACATTATTCATTAAATGTAATGGTTCCTTAAATTTCAAAAGGTAATGTATTAATGTTTTACTCATGCCGAGCACGTGCCTCCACTGTATATTATTCGATTGGGGCTCGGGGTTTAGTCGTCAATGCTTGTCCAGTGCAAGTTAGTTAACTGGTTAATTTTATTAGACTGGTGACCGTACTAACATCAGTCAAGTCAGTGTCAAAAGGTATACTTTTCAATAGGAAAATCCTACTCTCAAACATAATGGTTCAAAATAATCAGTGAAAATATATAAAAAATAAACCGACGATTTGAGAACCTGCTCTTTTTTTGAAGTCGGTTATAAATATGTTTAACTTACATGAAGAAGGTAGGAAAAGAATGATACGTTTCTTCACTGATCCTTAATATTGCCGATGTAGCCCAGAGCATTGTCAAATGATAACATATTTCGCCGCAGACTTAAAGAGCTCTCTGAAGACCAGAGGATCGCAAGATTTTATGGCACTATAAATAAATTAGTATTCACACCGAATCCAAACTTACACCACTACAGAGTAGTGATAACAAGAACATTAATTCTAATAAATGATTGCGACAGCTCCTTAACAAGTAAAATTTTACAAATTCAATCTTTTTATATATTTTTTATTCATCAATTAATTCAAACACTGCACTGCTTCCGAAAGTGTTGGAACCAACGACGCATTCAACTTGAAGTAACACGAACTGACTCTTTTTCTTACGTTTTAATTGAGTAAAATATATAGTAAAGTAAAATAACTAGATACTATTTATAATAACAATAATTCTTTATTTTAGACTTTTTTACCAATCCCTATTCTGATCTATTTAATATAATAACAAGTGATAAATACTATTGTAATTACTCTTAATCTAATATTATTCATTCTAGTCCTCAGATGCAGTCTTAGCCACTGTTGCATGAGAAGACTATCAGTGTCCATTTTATCCACAATAAGTTGCAAAAGTATTGTTTTTGAAATAGTATTACATATTATTGGAAAATAAAAAAATGAATTTACATTTATGCAATAAACATTCGATTGTGAAATAAATATTCGAAAAATATATTATTTTATATTCAAGATAAGTCTGTATCGTTGTGACAATTCATAAATTGTCTTTTAAATATTCGCAAGAAGGTAATATTCTTCTTAAATTAATTGTACACCAGGCGCATCTCATGTTAACGCACTGTTACCCAATTAACGGTAAAGACTTGGTATAACTCGTGTTTGAGGCGCAAACTACGATCTCAATCATTAGCTTTGAGGAAGTTCCTCAAAGGAATATTAGTAGCCATAAATTGACAACTGCTATGTTTTAGTTCTTTACTTTTAACCCTTAAAAATCTTTGCCGCGTAAAATGAACTCAAATGTCTGTTTTTTTTTCCATGTGAGAATGCCGGATGTCCAATACCCCTTTCCTGTTCCCATCCTTTCCCTACTAATCCCGTTTGGATTTCACAAAAGTGAGTGTTACAACTATATCAGAACTGTTTTAAAACTGGCCATTGCATGACAGAGGACAACAACGATTGAAAGAGATTATAATAATAAGGCTTATTACAATTGATTTATAGCAGGTTTTACCGACCAGTAATTAAAAAAATAAAAAATATTAAAAAAAATATTATGACTCAGTGAACTTTATAGTAATTTACCCTAGAATATTTTTGGACGATAAATATACTAAACTATACTCTGCAATTAATTAAAGCAGTTGAATGTGATCGTGATATCATGTGATTTATTATATTCACTTATTTTAAAAATAATTTCCAAATTGGAACCTCTAATGATAAAAATTCATGAACTAAAATTATTTACAGTATTTAGCTGTAGTAAAATTTTGTACTGGGATTTATAAATATGGCAACATATTATAGAATAAGTGACACGGAAAATATCATAAAAAAACTTGAGTAAGTTTGGTGAGGGCCGGGCATGAGGAATATTTAGTACTAGCTGTACACGCGACTTCGTCCGCGTGGAATTTAACAATGACTTTATTTTTCTAAAATAAAAGATTTTTTCTAAAATAAATGTAGCCCAGGTTACTACTTATTATATCAGCTACCTGACAATAAAAGTCCCGTCAAAATCGGTCGACATTTCAAAGATTAGCCGGAACAAACAGACAGACAGACAAAAAAAAACTATGGTCATTTGCGTTATAGGTATCGTGTATATAACGATATGTAGTTGGACATTTTTTTTATTTTCACTTTACAAACAGACACTTCAATTATATTTATATGTATGTATAGATTTAAGCCGGCGCGTGACGATAAATGGAGTTGTCATTATCGCATTATATACAGGGGGGTTACTTTATGACACGAAGCTCAAGTGTTCAGATGTTCGACGTCCGAAGTAAGATATACGTTTCCCACTTCTCAAAATCAATACTATTCTCTATTATACTTATCATTTTCTCCGAATTCATGCTATGGGTACGATGTACGATAGAAGATTCAAACATTTTGTAGAGTATTAAGGCACATTAGTGAAGTTTTACGTACGACGTCCGAACATTCGCACTTCGTATCGGATCATAGAGTAACCCCTAATGTTGGCAACACTGGCAGCGGCATGAAACACGTCTTTATAATCAGCAAAACTTGTCATAAAGCCTTGTGATTAGTGATTATAGTATGTCAGCCCACACACGCCCAGAGCTACACGAGAGTCCTCTATGAATATATAATGTCCATACTTCATAGTTCACCACGCTGTTCTATTACGAAATGACGGATTTTGCACATCAATGATCTTACAAACATCTTCATTGGTACGAACTTTCTTCGACATGTTTTCTTCACGGTAAAAGAGCGTGGTAATTGATTACAGATGACTCCGAAAAATCATATCCTGCAATATAAACCTGTAACCACTGTCTCGGCTAGTCCTTTCTAATCCGACACGAACCACGACACGACTAACAGCGGATCCAGGGGGAGGTCATGGAAGGCATGACCCTGGGCTGGCTTTAGATTGACAGTATTTATTTATAACTTGTTGATAAAATTTAAAAGTACAGATAAATATCGATATATAAAGTAAAAAGTTTATGTGTGATCCACCCTTGGACAAGACCACTACGCCATATGTAGTAATTGTTTTTACAATGAAAAATAATGAAATAATAATTATAATGCTAAATGTTAATAATATTAATGTTGTGAAACATGGAAATATTTAATTAATTATTCTATCGAACGCTGTACGTGAAAAAGTTTTGGCATTAGACCACGCTGGCCTAAGGCGGCTGGCTGATATATTTCAAGCTACATGTAAAAGTTTAAAGGCACCCAACATGTTTTCTGATTCATGGAAAACAATACATACCATGGAACTTAATTGCTCAGCTACCGGTTAATTACATAAAAAGGAAAGGTAAGAGACATTTGCCCAGCAGTGGGAAACTAAAGGCTGATAATAATAAATACCGGTTTATTTCATAATAGTTAATATTATTTTTCAGAGTCGGATTTACAATTTGGAATTGATTACGTAAATTGATTGTTCAAGTCAAGTTATTATGGAAAGTTTCATCATAGCGGCAATTTAGTTTTGACAAATTATTATAGGCTTGATTTTTTTAATTTTACTCTCTGTATCTCCTATTTAAGTTATAAATAATTCCTGTTCCTTTGGATTCATATTACAATAATAAACATGCTCAAATAAAAATCACAACATATTCAAACAACTAAGTGTAATTTATTTTAATCTCCTGTTATTTAATTTCCGCTCTCTATATTTCTTTCTTAGTGTCACCTGTTATCAGTGTATCAGACACGCGACAGTACAGCGACTTGCTTACAACTTACAACACAGCCCTGAGAATTTCAAAAGTAATAAATAAGTCATTCGCGCTTTGGTATGTACATTATTACAGACTGTTTTATTAGTGGCGTGTTTTAAAGAAGCCCCGACATTGAGCGGCGAGCGTGGAACTCTGTATGGTAAAGTAATTATTTTTGTAGGGGTGTTGAATTTAATGGGCCGACATGTGGCTACGGCAGGGCGGGTCGGCCAGGGGATTAACTGTTATAACACCAGTCCACTGGAACATATGGAATACGCGTCGCGATGACACGGTATACGTAATTGATTTTTGTCTGCATCAATTTCATTTTATTAGGTAAATGTGTTTTATAATTGGTTCCAAATTTGAAATTGCAGGAATTCATTGATGAAAATAAATTTTAATTCACAGAATCAATTTATTTATTTAAAGAGATATGCGTGTATATAAATTAATAAACGATAATGATAATTATTTAGTTAAATATGATAAAATAATGTAGGTAAATTATATCGATGAAATAATAATGTAGGTAAATTATATCGACCCCGAAAGTACACCGATCGGACTAAGATTAAAACAGAATCAAGAAACATTTTGACACCTTCCATAGCGTAGTTGATTAGACGCCAGCTGAGACACGTGAATCCGCAGGTTCGATCCTAGCACCGAGACAAATATTTGTGAGGTCCACAAGCCTTTGTTTCGGGTCGTATGTAAGTTTAGATCAGGAGTCCGTGGCATATGCTGGATAACTTATGTCTTTACAATAAAATAAAGAATTTGCTTTTCATAATTATTTTCACATTTTAGTAAAAATAAAAGATAACATTACCATATTATCGTTTCCGATTTGTCTAGGCCGTGTGTCACCGCACCGGCGCGCCAGTTGCTTATCTGAGGTTTCTTAGCAACCCCTACCCTGTCGTTGCTATGGCAGATCTGAGCGCCAGATATCATATCCATCATTATTTTTGGGGGTTTCTTTTATATTTTTTATTGCTATGAATGACTCAACGAGCATGCCATTCGCCTAATGGTATGCGATATAACTGCTCACGAACAGTAGCAAAACCAAACATCACCTTGAATTACAAAGCAATGCGTAGCATTCCACTGCGCTCGCCATCCTGAGACATAAGATGTTAAGTTTCAATATGTCCAGTAGTTACTCTGGCTACAATATAATTCAAACCGAATCATAACAGTGCATTAACACTGCTGTTTGACGGTAGAAATGGACATTGCAGTGATACCTACCCAGGCGGCTGATGATCCTGCCGCCTGTCACGACTCATCCTATCGATCTACCCCAGCTATATTAAGGCCATTCTTCTAACAGTGGATTACCAGAGCCTCATCTTTTCGTCACCAGGATGTACCACATGCGTCATTTTGGCTGGAATGCCGGAAAATATTGATTGAACCCCCCACACTCGTAACAATTGTAGTTGTCACGTTCCAATTAATATAAATATTACAATAATTAATTTGTAACAATGAAAATAGCATGCGCAAATAATAATGATATCACTAAATCATATACCGTGACGGATTCACTAAAATCCCATTGTTCTAATGGATTTCAACACATAGTTGAACCAATTCAACTCGGGCTTGGAAAATAATAATTATTAGTTTAATTATAACTCACAAAACCGACAGTATGTGAACATAAAGATAATCCTATCGGGACTCGAAGTAATTAATTAGTTATCAGGTATTCTATTCTATTAAAATTGCAACAAGTCCAATTTATACTTACGAATTTACTATTGCATTAATACAAATTTGACCTCATCCATACATGAAATGTTGCGTCTACAACGTTGTATTTAAATAATTACAGTAAATGGCGACATTTATCAGGCGGCAGCGTAATCCTTCGAAACTCTATAAAAACTCGTTGCATTCAATCATGACATCGTCGAGTGCTACACGTCGACACATAGCCAGTGAAAATACATCGATTGCACTTCACGTTTATTTATAAAAAGAACATTTCTGTTCTGTACGATGCGCGAGGAATAAAATGCGATCGTGCAAAATGCACTTATTTTCGGCTTCACAGCTCGCGCGGTGTATGGACTCAATTATACAATACGGCACGCCCCATGACATCGGGACGCGTAATAAAACGTGGCGAGTCCTGCGTCCACACCAGTTCTCTATCACTTTGATCGGTCCGGATGTCACAGCAGTTTCAAACGGCTCCAACGATAAATATCATTTAATTTTAGAATAATTCGCCATCCGAGCGCTGCGATTCATGTCGCTATAAAATAAAGCGTTGGCTTGTTTATGCTATCCATGTAATGTGAATGCGCTAGCGAAGGATTTTGACCTGACAGCATATAAAACAGAAAATTACGGAATTAATTTATATATTGGTCCATATTTTTGTATCAAGATTCGATCCACAAGTATTTGTTTCGGTTCTGGGTGTTTGTGAGTCCAAAAAATATTTTGTAGATACCCACGACCTTCTGACACTTATGACACAAGACTCGATCTTAGTGTGGGGTCAGGACTATGTATGTGACTGTTAGGTGTCCGATCAATGTGTAAGCGAGAAGAGAAGAATAATTGCTCATTGCTGTTTGCATGACCGTTAATTAGATATTGGAATTAATTTAATTAGATACCCTTGTAATGCACCCAATGAACGCCATAATACCACTAAGTTGTGGCATTAATTACAAAGGTATCAAATGACGGCTTAAAATACCTGGAAATGATAAATCGTTTATACGTATAATTCAATATATTTTTGTTTAGACCAAGAAAAAATATATCAATACTATTCTACGGCTGATTCTCGAATTATATTCATAAAATATTTTTCTTTGAATTCAAAATTACAACAAAACTCAAATCTTAAAAACCAAAAATTCAATAACACCTTAACATTTCCTGATTAACTAAAATCAAAACATTGATTTGTAATAATAATATTATTCAGCAATTTATTATCGGTTATTTTTTCGACGAAATGCATGGTAATAACGTACTGGACGCGGCTCCCGACACATTTACTGTAGTTGAGTGCTTAAATCCTAGGGCATACCTCAGACTTTTCGTGTATGAATGGATAGTCAATTACCATGCACCATGCACGGTGAAGGACGACATCGTAAGCAAAACCTGCATAAAATAAGGATTCTCAAGAATTTCTTTAGCATGTGATGTCCGAAAAACCGCACTATGGCCTAATATTTCATTATCAAACTGTCGATTATACCGGGTATCTCAAGACTGCTACCGAAAACGAAGCTGGGTGGTAGTTTTAGTGACTACAAACACAATGCAAACGCGACAATTTCTTTTTTATCATTGTTTAAATATCATTATTTTTGGGTGGTAAGTCCAAAGTTTTTGCTCAAATAATAATTTAAACTCTTTTATACCTTAGAGTATTTATAAATAAAAGGGTATACACTATTATTTTAGGAAAAAATGTATTTACCACCCAAATGGTCGTAACTATATAAAAAAATTAACGCTTTATTTTCCAACATTTTCTGTCGCAATGTATCTGAAATCGCTTAAACTACCACCCGGCTTCGTTTTCGGCAGCAGTCTTGATATACCCTGTATAGGGTGTGCACCGCAGAGGGAAGTATTTGGGGTGAGGGGCTGCATAAAGTAGAAAAATTATTTGAAATGCTGACGTTTTTGTCAAAAGTACATCTTACCATATCTAAACTAAAAGATAATAAAATACTTGTTACTTAAAAGCAAAACAGCCCCAATGAATACGTATAATAAGAAAATTATGCAAATTAAAAATCGATTACTCCGCGTGAAATGAGTTCAATAATGAAACTGAAATGATGGGCATGCACGGAGGAAGCTCAATAAGTCAACATACGGGCTCATTCAATATTACTGTAAAATGTGATTGTTTACTTATGACCTCACATACATTAACTACTATTTTATTTACATAACTCTGTTCTGACACATTCAATCTAAGCTTTTAAATTAGCTTATATTATAATAAACAAAATGAAAGCGCGTGGAGCAGATGCGGTTGCCAACATGGTATACGGTGGTCCCGTGTTCAAATCTCAGGGCACACTTCTGAATTTTTAGTAATAATTAATGAATAGTAGAGTCTAGTGATGGTGCGTGGAGGCCTGTTGGTAAACGGACCAGACGCGGCTGCCACCATGTTCACGGTGGTCGCGGGTTCAAATCCCAGGGCACACCTCTGACTTTTCGGAGTCATGTGTGTATTGATAGTCATTCACCACGCAATATAACGGTAAAGGAAAACATCGTGAGGAAACCTACATACCATAGCGATTTTTATACAGTTCTATGTAGTGTTGCCAGGTTTAGTTTTTGAAAATTCGGGACAGGACATTAAAATAAGCGGGATTATGAGTTCTTCAGCGGGACGCCTATTAAAGAAGAGGGAATTGTATATTTTTTTGCTTTCACACATGATTACTCTCCCTCTTTCTAGCAGCATATACTTATCACATCGAAAAACGTCGCGTCTCTGGAGGCTCTCAAAGACAATAGCCGTTTTTGGTTATTTTTATAATAATGGAAGCGCAGCTCAACCAGACCAAGTATCATATCTCTCGAGGCTTCAATTCATGAGGCGCCATGGTTTCATACCATGCATAAATGCGTAAATTGACGCCTTTTTTCCAGAAGGGATAGGCAGAGGTTTCTTAACTTACAAAAAATATTAAAAAAAAAAAAATGCATTTTCCTCTAGCGTTTGCTATGGGTGGTCATATAGTTATTCCTTAAATTCTCAGACTATAACTTTTTCGATTTACCAGAGCGATCTTTATTTCCAAGATGAAAATTGATATTTTCCGACACGGCTTTGCACATGAATTCTGACAAATTATGCTCGTAGAGAATTAAGTGAAGTTAAGATGCGTTTTTCTTTTAAATTACATGTACATGTACATGTCGTAAAGTAAAATTCGCCAGAATTAATCTCTAAGCGGTATGAAACTTGAAATTGTTACGAAGGAATTTTCATTGGAGCTAGCTAATATTCACGAAGACATAAGTTCACTAACAGTATTTCCTTGCACATTTGTTACCATCTAAAATACGACAGCTAGGAATTCGTGAACAAACCGAGAGAACTTATTCAAAGTCCTGTATTTTTTTGGAATCAGCCTATGGAAACAACTTTAGAATCGAATTAGATACTAAGTAGGTTAATAATTGTAGGAAATCGCGAAATACAGTACGAATTATAAAAAAAGTGTGTAATATTTAGATTTTTATTCGTTCTGAAGGGTGGTCAAAAAGCGGGACATTTGGCGTCCCGCCGAAGGTTCAATCGGGACGCATCACCAAACCCCTGAAAAGCGGGACGTCCCGCCTAAAGCGGGACACCTGGCAACACTAGTTCTATCTTACTAATATTTTAAAGGTGAAAGTTTGTATGTATGTTTGTTACTCTTTCATGAAAAAACGGCTCAACAGATTTTGATGAAATTTGGTATAGTGATAGCTGACACCCTGGATTAACACATAGGCTACTTTTTATCCCGAAAAATGTAGTGTTCCCGTGGGATGAGTCAGGAAATAGAAGACGGGACGAACCTGAAGTCCACGCGAACGAAGTCGCGGGCAAAAGCTAGTGGTATATAAAGTCCGCCAACCGACCATAGATGGTCGTTGTGGACTATACGGCCTAACCCTTCACAATCGTAGTTTCGGTTGTAGAGGAGGATCGTGCAATGGAACGTACATCAACTGATACAGATAAAAAACAAATCAATTTAGCTCGTGATTCATTTTAATATAGCATCAGAATGGTCTGGTCAATGCAATGTATGCATAGTATTAAATTGGAGCGGAATATTTTTAAACTCACAAAAATATCTATCTGCAATTAAAAATGAATATTTGTTTTGTCAAGCATTGACTTATATTCGGAACTAAAAACCTTGTACTGAATACAGTTAATTTTAAACAATAGAATGTAATCCCAATGCAATATTTGACATGAAAATATTCATCATTGGAAATATCAATAAAATCGCGTATATTTCACGTGGGCTATTGCAATAATATATCATATACAGTAATGAACAAAATCCCAATAGGAATGCTAAATATCAGTGATTGCCATAGAGCCACAATATTCTGTGAAAATCTTCGTCTATAATACAAAGAGATAACGTTGTTTTCGTTATTATCGGTGATCTATTTTTTTATTGCTAAGAATGGTGAGACGAGCATGCCATTCGCTTGATGGTAAATGATACAACTGCTCGTGGACAGTAGTAATTCTTGGCATTCCACTGCGCTAAACATCCTGAGACATAAGATGTTAAGTCTCAATATGTCTGGTAGTTACTCTGGCTACAATTTCCTTCAAATCAGAACACAACCGTGTGTTTACATTGCAGTTTGGCGAGAGAAATACATATTGCGGCGTCACCTACCCACGCGGCCTCTCACATATGAGAGACCTTACCACCAGTAAATCTCTCCGAACTAACTTAACAAATACTGTTGCTTTTTTCGTTAGGTCATTTATCCAAGCATGTTTTTTAGTTTACGGCTAGCATATCTAGGCAGACGCGCTAATTACATATTTCTAAACAACATTTAAGAAAAATCAGAGGTTTTTTCCAAAAATGTCTATGCCCGATTACTCAAACGCGACTTAAATATTATGTTGCACTTAACTACGCTAATCCCGCTGAAATGTACTGACTAAGCAGAGCAACTTAATATTTGAATGGCGTTTGAGTATTCGGGTGTTAATGAAGAAAAATCAAAAATTTGCGTTGTCATCGGTCCATAATGAGTGTTCAATATTTCAAATCCAACCGACACCGTTTTGAAGACCTTGAAATCGACTTCAAAAATTCCAGTGCATACATATTACGAGTATGTGGGTACATACATACAGGGGAAGTTAATAAAAGCGTATAAGAAAAAAATCAAATCAATTGGACGTTTTAGAATGCTCGAAATCGACTTCAAAGATTCCATTACATACGTACATACCGGCGACGTCAATAAAAGCGTGTTAAAAAAAGAAAGTAAGTGCTGTGCATATAGGTCGTGTGAGGGCGTGTTATATCTGGGCGGATAACACAATTATACCAGCCTGTCTCGACCGGACATCGGCAGGCTGAAATCGAAATACTACACACCAGCGCAGGTAACTGACGGGTTATCCGCCACTGTGCAGTGGTCACAATCCGGCGGATACAAATATCGTACTGGCGTGGTGGTCAAATCGTCCCCAGCAATACCACTTAAATAATAACAAAAGCAGCCATATACATAGTCCATATTTCCAACCCTTCCGATTAATTTAACTTTCTGATTGATTTCGTTGCGGGTTAAAGACAAGTTAGACATTCCCGGAGCCTCGCTGAGCTTCAATGCTCGGTGTCATTACAATGCGTGCCACTGTTGTTCCTGACTTACAGGAGTTACAGAGGTGGGTGCGAGGGCGGGACAGTCTCCAAAAAAATACATATTCCTGGCCAAAGAAAATCGAGTCTTGAGTCGTAGGTATCAGAAACTACGAGAGGTTTCGGTCTCACAAACACCCAGACACGAAACAAATGCTTGTAAAGAACACAAATATTTATTTCGGTGCGGGGATCGAAACCGCGGCCTCTAGTTTCACAGACGACGTCTAACCAACTGCGCCACGAAGGCTGGCTGCTATTGCACTGAACAGCAATGTTATTCATTTACTTCCCTCTTTTGACAGAGCGGTGCCGCAATGGTCGAGCTAATCCATTTTGTAACAATACCAAGTCACACCCAATCAATAATTTAATTTGAGAACCACTACCTTCGATATTACCTATTCGAAAAAAACATCATCAAAAGCAAAACAAAAGCAAAACTTATAAAAAATACCAAACCGGTTAAGTTCCTACTTAAGAAACCTTCTGTCTTATGTTATTACGTAATTAGCTAACCTAACAACATGTTATGGTGACCATATCAATATTAAAACCCTTTTATGTTTTAAATAAAATAGATTGACTTGGCGATCGTATGAAATCACATTATATCTCACAAGTAATAAATCTTATATTAAATAAGATAAGATTGTTTATTGCCTTGCCCCAGATGATACTACAGCTACGACTTGAAGTTCCATTTTTTTTTATTGCTATGAATGGCGAGAATGGCAAGCCGTTCGTCTGATGGTAAGCGATACGACCGCTCATGAACAGTAGCAAAACCAAACAACGCCCTGAATTACAAAGTAATGCTTGGCATTCCACCGCGCTTGCTATCGTGAGACATAAGATGTTAAGTCTCAATAAGTCCAATAGTTACTCTGGCTACAATATCCTTCAATCCGAAACACAACAGGGCATTTACACTGCTATTTGGTGGGAGAAATAGAATTGCGGTGGTACGTACCCAGGCGACCTCTCACATATGAGAGACCTAGCACCAGTAAGTCTATTTAGTTTAAATCCTACGGTATTTAGTACGTACAATGGTTTTGTAAAACAAAAATACTTATTCAATGACAGAAAATATTAGACAACTACCGCCTGAACACCTATTAATATCGATCGTCAAAAACGTATAATTTCTTCGTTTCTAGAAATCGCTGTGAACTAAATTTATTTTTCGATTAATTGGTATTAATTACTAAGCCTTGTTATTTTTTCAATAATATTTCTATTTAAGCACGATTTTTACATTGAGTAGTCCACTTATAATCTATCTTCGACGCAATAGATTGTGCTATACGATATGCCAATACGCAATGGACGCAAAACGAAAAGCTCTACTCTGCTTAAGGCTATGGTTAGGTCAGTACTCAGTAGCAGATGCAGGATTAACAGCACCCTGAGCGAGACTTCTACAGTGCCCAATAAGTACTATCAAAATCCAAGCAAAAGAAGAAATGAAATGAAATTCGTTCAATGATCATGTAGGCAATTAAATAGCTCTTATGACAAGTCAATACACGGTACTTATTCTATATTTACCTGTGATATTTACAAAATAATAAATTAAATTTATTTAGTTTTAGTTTTTGGTAGTCGTCTTATTTATTATTTTTAGTAATTAAAATACTATTCAAGGAAATACATTATTAATGTTAATCAAGAATCATAGATAATACATAGTTTACAGTAATTACCGGCTCTGCTTAAGGTATAACTTCAGAACCGCCAAGTGTCAATTTTGACATGTTTCAGTCATTCTTGCATGCCATGTTCAACGAATGTTTTTTTAAATAACTGTTTAGGTACGGCAAACGAGCAAGCTGATCAGCTGATGATAAGTGATCACTGCCGCCCATGAACATCCATAACGCTTGGATCATGGATATGTTGCCGACCCATCAAATTGGTAGGGGAGCAGAATGAAAAAAGGATGGGAGGAAGGAAGGAGTATTGGGCATCCGACAATCTCTCTCATCGAACTATCACGTCTCGACATGTGTCGTCCATAGGTTTTTTTAATGAAAAAAAATCTGTCATAGTGGCCAGTCAAGGATCAGCCACGATGGGCACTCTCTATCTATTCTCTCTCACAAATGTGCTGATATCGGCGAAAAACCGCGAATAACAGTGTTGTACATTTGTATCGAGTGTCGAGGTTTCAATTTTTGAGAAAAACTCCAATTGCGAGAAATCAAATTCGGCCGGTAATTTAATAACTGCCGTTCTATGAAAACAGAATACGGGGATGACTATTATTAACCTACAATTAAAACATGAATCAAAAAATAATTAATGTACAGTCGAAACGATTTCCAATGCTTGAAAATATAACAATACCTAAACTATATTTTGTGGTACGAGTTCACTATGCGGTGAATTTTATTCGACGTTGCCATAGATATTGATTAATGACATTTGGGAATACTACTGGTCATAGCAAAATTTTAAATTTGGAATATTGTCTTTAGTAACCACTGCTGAACCTATTGTGACGTCACCAAACATCGGCGAAGATAGCTGACCACCGGGCCACCCGCCGACACTGGCCACCGTATAGGGGAGTTACACTACGATTCGATACGAAGTTCGAATGTTCGGACATCGTACGTAAAACTTCATTAATGTTCCTAGATCCCTACTCCACAAAATATTGGAATCCTCTATCATACATCGTAACCATAGATTAAGTTCGGAGAAAATAATAAGTATAATATAGAATAGTATTGAATTTTAGAAGTGGAAAACTTATATCTTACTTCAGACGTCAAGCTTCCAAACTTCGTATCGGATCATAATCATCGGAGTAAACAGTTATTCTTGAGATTAGTGGTAACAAACCAACTCTTCAGCTTTTAATTACAAATATAGATTTAAATATAAAAATTGCTAACGGCTGTCCAAGTAAAGAAGGCGCGGACCAAACGGACCATATGTGGAAGATAGTGCAAATGTGCCCCAGCACGGTCGACAAGCAAACGGTTGGTCGTAAAACTAACGATCTAAAAAACTACGGGTAAACATTAATTATCCTTCCGCGCAGCACAAGGGTTGAAAAATGATGAACATAACTCAACTACAAGTTCCGACTGCACCGTCATTACAAAGTTATTAAACTTAAACAGCTACGCTTTAAGCTTAAAAAAGATGAAACAATATAAGAGCGCTGCATTTCTTAAGTAATGACTGGCCGTAACGCGTTGATTGCTCTGGCGAATGTTTCTTTAGCCACTTCGGTTGTCTTTCTACTTTTATTTTCGGGGCGATGTTTGCTTATGATGCTGAATTTTCACAATTCTATAGAGTGTTTATACATTTTACGTCATGTATAGGTCGCTGACAGCTCTATAATCCAGAATTTACACGCAATTTATATTATTTTATATAATTAATCAAATTATTCAATTAACGAACATATTTATGTTGATATATGCATTTTTGTTACAATATCATTTTAGTTAATTCAATTTGAACTAAATTTTGAAGCTAAAGATTACGTGACCATAAATCCTATTCAACAGTAATTTTTTTTAAATTAGAAATACTTGTAAAATCACAAATAATTGCGCATCATTGTCGTCAAAATACCGACTCACAGTAACTACTCATCTCCGTCATAACAACGATAGTTGTTGTGACTGCGAAACACTACTTGAATAAAAAATGGTGATGGCTAATTAAAAATTGTTACGCATTCTAACTACAGTGATAATTATTATCAATGAGGGGAACTGAACTAGTAACGAGCACACGCAAAGCACATTGGCGGCAAAAATAACTGAGTATTTGTTAATTCAGTGCCTCGTGTCAACATACTGTAGGAACTAACGAGCTACAGAGCGCAGATGTCGAACCCGCACTCATTTGCGACAATCGGCCGCTGCCATTGAGGACTGATTGCTTAATTGCTTCGTTTAATCAATTGACCAGTTGAGAAACGCACGCTCGCTTCATCGGACGCAACCGAGTTACTGCTAAACTTCTTCGGGTCAATAAATCCACTCGGCGAGGACGATTTTGTTAATTCCTTGACATGTGCGCACCAAGCGACTAATTTAATTGGAATACTTTTATACCCTGACTCATTCGACTGATATAGAAAGAGATTGAGGCAAAGTTCAAGTCGTAAAATTCGATGTGTGCCGCACCTACGTCAAACCACAGTTTGTGTAAAACTTTTATAACTGCTGTTAGCTTTGCAGTTTCTTTCCACGTTTGCTATTTTAACAAACATAAACTCGTTTGTAAGTACTGAAACAAATGATGAAACGGAAGCGGAGTCTAAATTTGACTACTACATTAATCATCTTTAAGCATTTTGGTATCTAAGTATACTATAGCCAAGTTTTTTATATGTCGAGCAACGACAATTTGGTTGTGGGGTGGAGACGTATTACTAACAAAACATTGCAATATAAATCCCAATATTTTGCAAACGTATCCTTCAATCAATAAATGGTTTTCACGAACTTGCAATTTTTGTGACGTTTCGAATGGCTACAATAAGTAATTTTATTGAAATACGAGAACATACAGAGGTGTGGTAGACGTATCGACATGTGATAGCACCTAGTTCTGTTCGGTTCAGCGGCATACTTATTTATAGTAACAAACTTAGTGAAGTTGAATGCTATATCCGCCCAACACTTGATCCGATCTAGCTTAGAATAATACTGAGAATGAACGACAATATTATTGGTACGTGCCAATACGTGGCTCAAGCGCTTATTGCAACTTCACATTAACGCACTTTGGCATGTCATGCATCAGACGGGTTTTCCTTTTTAATGTTGCAAAATTTATGAACTTGTATATTTTAAATATAAAATAGTATTTTTCCAAGCGTCTAAAATAAGTCAGTTGATATAAACAACAGTTCCGCAAAGTCTTAAGATATTAAGATACATAATATGTGTATAGTGTAAAGGCAATCAAAAACACGAGACTTTTCGTTCACACAATAAACCAAACCTGAAAAAAATATTAAGGGATTTCAAAAACATTTGCCTCTGAGCGGGGATCAAACTAGAAACTTTTCATTCAACCATCGGCTTTATATGCAACTGGTCCACAGAATCTTTTCGATACAATTTGAAATATTTTTCTTTGCACATCGGGACAGAAGTATGACTAATTTCCCACCAGGATTTGCAAACAATTAAATAGTTGTCACAATCCACAATACCAACGGTTACATAATAAAACATATTCCACCAATAGAAAAGATATGTGGGATGAGGATTGGCACAGACATACTATAAAAACATTCAATTATGTGAAAACAAACCCATAAAATATATTGGCTTACTTAACGACATCGAATGCGGGCATAATTACCAATTGAAAGTTTGGAAGTAAGTGCGGTAAACGATACTTTGCCGGCAGCTGAATTAGTACAACAGATATAAGTCATTTGTCTAAATACTACAGTCATACTAACATTAAAGCATAAAACTCTACATACAGGTATAAGCTCAAATAAATAAGTTGGTGAGCTAATACTAGAACTAACCACAACATTCATAGATATCTAACCTATTGCCGAATTTAAATTCGACTGACAAACAACTAGTGATTTTTTATAAACTCATGCCTTTTTCCCGCAGAGGTTGCCTTGTAGCGGCTTTCGGTTTCACCCTTTATATAATTGAATACGATCAAAACAGCACACAAGTGTCGACCGGTGAGACTAAGCGTATTTGTATCGAGGTTCTATCTGGTCTTTAATGCACTTACTAGAGTATCCACCGACGTTTGACTGATGCCAGAGGACACAATTTTGCTCACCTACTCGAAATCGAGAAACAAATGGATCCCTGTGAATAGGGTTTCTCCATCACGATCCATGTCATGACCTTTAAAAATATTTAGGTCACATACTTTGATTTCTATCCGACAACCGCACAAGCTTATGCTATTTTTAAAGAAATACCTAACGTAGTATGATAAATCTGTCCCGAATAATTCGAGAAACAAAAAAGGAATAATATCAAAGAGCAAACGAGACACGTGTCAGTATCGTGAGTGAGACGACTGACCTTTTTGAATATATTTTTTGTGTTTTTTCCCTAAATGAGTTTATTAACTTTAGGAAATCTAATTAGCAATTGAAATAATAAATATACTTACCAGCGTTAATTTAACTTTATTTAATTGTTGACAAAGTATGTTTCTGTGTAGCTACAGCGTTTACAATAACTACAATCGACGTCATTATCGTTTCAACCACTACAGCTCACTATCCGGTCGCCGGAAACTTCCTGTTTCGCTAATCTCCAATATTATTCAATTTCCAATCTCAATTATTCAATCTGCAATTGTATTCCGCTAAATAATATTTACCTGAGAATGAAAATGAAAATAAAAAAAATATTGAATCCATAAAAAAATTAAGTATACATTATTTGGATTCAGTCATTTTTTGTTTTTTTACTACCACCTGGTTCATAAGGCTGTTTTGGCCAAAGAATAACGGGCAAGAAAATCTAGCGTTGCTCCTTTCAAAACAAGTTTATAATACAGTGATTATACAGGAGTCGTAACTTGCATTCAGAGCAGTTCATTTGCTGGAGTCCACTGGTGTCCAGTATACTTTAAGGAAGTACTTTTTGCATGGGTTGTATACATAAATGAACTTACGCTACATGTATGCATGTACATTTTTTGTTTTTCAAATTGTAACAATTAACATTTTAAACTGACATTATAGTGACTTGAACCATTGTAATTTTAAATGGCTATATATAAAAAAGAAGACAGTTCGCGTTGCTGAGGGAGTTTCTCGCCCCGTTTCTTCTTCACATCTACAACAAGTTTCGAAGAGACTGTAGCAGAAATTAATGATTGATCTTGAATACATTGAATACATTAGATCTTGTGAAAGACTATTTCAATAAAGAATATTTTGATTTTGACCTATATGCTATAATAGCTATGCTTATACTATCATCGAATGATTAGGAAATTCACAAGTGCTAACCGCAACTTGCCGAGCATTGTCAAAAAGAAAAAAAAACCTAATGACAGAAATCTAAATGCATGGCCATGTACGCACGAATTCACAAGACAGATGTACCTGACAGTCTTGTCTGGCAGGTAAATTGGTTCTTTGCGACAACCGCTGCCGCGGCAGATTTTAAGAATTTGTAAACGTCATTTACATATTACCATACCAAAAGGTGGTAAATTGAGTAAACAAGGTTCCGAAAATAATCGCAAATATGTACATACACATTTTTTCCTGGTGCTGTCATATGTGAGAGTTCGCCTGGGTAGGTTCTTCCGCAATGTCTATTTGTTCCGCTAAACCTCAGGGTAAATGCACTGTTGTGTACCGGTTTGAAGGAAATTATACCCATAGTCTCAGGCTAGCACAGTGGAATGCCAAGTATTGCTTCGTAATTCATGATATTTGGTTTTGCTACTGTTCACGAGCGGTCGTATCGCTTACCATCAGGCGAATGGCACGCTCGTCTCGTCTCGTCTCGTCGAAGAATTCCGAATAAAAAGCATGATTTTATCTCCGTTTTTAAACATCCTACAATTCAATGATATTATGATGTCAAAGCTTCTTAGCGTAATGTAAACGCGCCTAAGTCCATGCATTGTACATACAGGTCTAGCGCTCAACGACTTTAACTTTGCATTTGTAAATAGCATATAATATTAGGTGCTAGGTAAATACTATTTTTATATTGTTTTTATTGGTTTGAGTACTTTATGGGTGGATGCGGGCTCCTCAAGACAGGGAGCGTCGACGCTCACTTGGAGCGACATATGTCCAGCTGTAGGTAATGATGCGTATTTACATTGTACTCATAAAAGGCCGATAAGCACATTTAGTCGAAAATATGTTTACAAGTTTTGGGTATAAGAAAATGCGAGATTTTTTTAGCCTCATAAACACCCAGTCCTGGTAAACACCGATAGTTTCTCAGTGGAAGGGTCAAAACCACCGCCGCTTGTTAGTTTTTTAACCCATCTGCGCCACAGAGGCAGTCATAATACCTAGTGTTTTACCTCGACATAGTTAGTCGATGTTAGTCCTATATACCAACAACTCAATTGTAATATATAGAACACACCTAGACAATTGATGTCTGCAAAATTAAAAGGCAAGCAAATATATTTATAGTTTATAAAAAATGAGACAAATCCGTGGGTGTCTAATCGCGGTTCATAGCGAGGACCGACGACCTGGAGTCTTAAGCGACTTGTATTTTTAACCCTTTGTGCCGTATTTTAATTGTGGCAATAAAATATTTCTTTCCTATCTATCTTTCTTTTACAAAAAAGAAGTCGCAACGAAGCGCTATCGAGACTTCCGAATGACACTATCTTTAGTTTCCAATGAGACGTATCAAAATCAATAAATTATGTATAAATTTGAAAGTAGCCAAAAATATCTACACAAAACTCTGCAAACTTTAGACTAAATGCAGTGCTCTTGGTCAGTTAAGCTCGTTAGCCCTTATTAAAACGAGCTCGCCTCTCTGTAGCTACTAATACTAATATGTAAATGTTCACTGGCTGAGAATGTTTGCCAATCGATAACTCCGCCGGAATCATTCTAATTTTATCAATGTATTCGAATATTTGTAGGTACGTGGAAACTCCTTGAACCCGTTGTTTAATTTGTACGAGTCATAAGCCTAGACTGAGTATATTCGAGTTCTGCACTTTTGTCATAATCCAAAACTTACGTTTATATTTTCCATATGACTTTTGTGAACATTCAAAGCTTTCTAAACATCATTGTAATTAGCAAAATCCTCACAATTAATGTCAGGCCACCTGAAGCGATGCTTTTAGAATTCTAATAAGTACCTACTTTGCAAACTGTATGAAACTTCATACAATTCGACTAAAAATCCTATCCTATCATAATTTCTAGTTATCAGTCTCAGAACTTGTGATATTTCCGTTAGAAAAATCCAGAAAACCTTCATATTTAACACATATAATTAATTAAATTATAAACAGGAAACTTGGAAATTTAATTAAATTTTAACTATTCATTGAGTTAACTCAGGCATAAATTCCACCTATACAATTTGTACAATGGTGTTAAAAATAAACAAATTAAAAATCTAACATACACGAGAACTGGACCAAAACTGCGGAAAATGCTCATTCATTATTAAATCCCGAGATTAACGTGGCTCTATCATTGATTATGTTTGCTGATTATACCATAATGGATGTTTTGAAGCAGTATATATAATATAGCATTATATGAATTATATAATGTTCGTAATTATCGCAGTACATGTTCACAATCCCTTTTAGCGATGGAATCTTAATAGTAATAAACATACGAAAGCTTACAGACTAAATACCTGCAGATGTAAATATTTAAATATTAAGTATGTTACAAATATTTCGATAAATTATATTAATATAATTGATTTGAATTGTACCACTACGTAAATCCCATCTGTATCAGCCCATATACGTCCCACGGCAGGGCACGGGCCTACTCTACAATCGACAATACGATTGAGAGTGGTTAGGCCATATAGTCCACCACGCTGGCCTAGTGCGGGTTGGCATCCCATAACCGTGACGTATTCTTGAGACACCTGTTTTAAATTGTTATTTGGTAAGATATATATATCTCTTAGTTTAGTTTAATATAAGACACTTATTTAAAATATGTATCGATGGAGGTTTGTTGTCAGCAACTTTTTTTATGTTACATTTGTTTCTATTGTTTTTATAATTAGTCTGAAAACCTTTCTAAAATAAATTTAAAAAATCGTATCATAGAGAACGTGAGCACATAATGCGACAGCGCGGTTGTCTATCGCCTACGTTATCTTGATTCCTCTCTCTATTGTAGAGAAATCCAATCCATACATCATTTATTTAATATGTATAAGTCTGATATAATATCAAAGGTCGATTTAATATAAACTTATCACGGCGGCTTATTTTTAACCACAAATTTGGTAGTACCACATGCTGTGTCTTTTGATGGGGAATAGTCACCTCATAATTTTAATATTATATGTATGTATGATAATCCTGCACAAATAACCAAAACGATGGGCAACGTTCCTTATTCACGAAGGTTATATGAATACAAAATAATACGTCAAGCGGTTTAACTAACTTTTGAACCGATGCGACAAAGTGACTACAATATAGCGGCTACTGTGTATCGTAGATTTACCTTTAGAATACCTTGTATCTAGATATGTCATCAAAAATTCACATGAATAATGCACATTTGCAGCAGCGTTTCTTTCGGTGAATGACATTACCGGGTGCCCAAGACCCGTTTCCCCTTCCCATCTTTTTTCCTTCCCGATTTGATGGCAACACATCCATGATCCAAGCACTACGGATGTTCATGGGCGGCAGTGATCACTTACCATCAGCTGGCCTGTTGATTCGTTTCTCGGAACTATGCAATAAATAAAATAAAAACCTTGTGAATGGTGAGAATAATAGCTTTCTAGCCGACACATTTACGCCGTCTCAGTCGAATCCGGATACACGGCTAGGTCGAAAACTACCCACTTGTTCATGAAGAGGCTTTTGAGGGATTTTGTCATAGTACACACTACACAGTAGTCGCTCTTCGGGTGAAAACGGATATCCTAACACCAGGTTTTAGAACTTCGGCTATCTCACTCACTCAACCCACCGCAACACTTTAAGTTTACGTCGACTCACCATGTGTTTATTATCATCCCACTTAGGACAACCTAATATGAGTACCATAGTTTTGTCTCTACAGTTTGTCTCTACTACTTACTATTACGTACAAAGTATACTCGACGCTGAAAGCTACGAAGTATAGCAATTCATGCTGAAAGAGACAAATAGGACATGTATAAACAGTTAATTTACTAACACAGTAAACTAGTTGTGCACATGTGACCACGTGCCGTCCGTACGTGGACGAATCCGAAAGGTTTTATTGCCAAGCAAAACAAACAGGAGCTAGTTGTACCCACTCTAACAATTTAGTTTAACATTTCGGTTAGCTGCTGATTAAAATTATGTAGGTACCACCTTGAACCCGGAGCTGTTCAAATCAAATAAACCGCATTTACAGAATGAAAAGTTTATTCGCTTCTAACCGCGTAAAATAATACCACAGAACTCGGGGAGAGTCTACATAACTTGCCTACGGTTTTAGAATTTAAATAGGGGATAGTATAATGTAAAACCCTGTGTAATGTAGGCACGATATTTAATTTAAAAATATATTTGTTTCGAATTTCCTTTCGTCGAAATTCGTTGGCCATGAATACTTAATTGTAGAGACGATTAACATAATTATCAACAGTATTGTGACTCGAAATTATAGCTGCCCGTTATTCAGTGATAGATTTAAAATTAAACAAACTACCAGAATCTTTTTATGACGCATAAAATATTTATTTCGAGGTTATTAATAAGTCATTTGAGTCATGTTTTTTACAACACCACCCCAGTAAAATCGATAAAAAATATAACTTAACAGTAGACTAGCAACAGCCTCATTACAAATCCAAAGATCCCCTAACACCGAAACAAAACATCACCCTAATAGCGATTTTCAGCTTCAGGAAGTCCACTGCTGAACCTAGGCCTTTAAAGAGTTCCACAATTGTTGGAAGCGGCCTGCGTCCAGCGACTTCCTGCAACCTTTATTCGATAAGCCGTCCACCTTAGTTCGTCCGACGCTGCTTGTAAGTTAAGAAACTTTAGGCATGTGTACACTGTCAGTTTTCCTTGCTGTATACCTTACCTACTGCTCCTTCTACTTATTTATCGTCTACTTTTTTTATAGCGAGACTTTCTTAATGGCGAGACGTGCATGCCATTCGCTGATGGTAAGCGATACAACCGCTAATGAACCAAACAAACCCATGAATTCCAGAGCAATGGTTTGCATCCCACTGCGCTCACCATCATAAGATGTTAAGTAATATATCCTATAGCTGTTGTCCCCAATGGATCTTTGTATCGAGTTCGATCCTGTAAAAATACCTATAGTCACCCAACAGCTCATTGAACAACGTTGAGGTATTTGATGTGACCCATATCCGCAGTTCGACGTAATATTATATGTATAAAATAATATATTCAGTGCACAATGACAATATTCATGAAAGTTTAAAGGACGTCAGTGGAACATTTGATTCACGTTGCTACAGCAAGGTAAGCCGTCACTTGGTGCCTGGGGAGATTCCGGTCGCATTCTACAAATTAAATATTTAAATTGTCTCGTTTCCATTATGTCTGCGTCCACTTTAAAGAGAGTAAAGGAAATCCGATTTACCAAAATACCTTCCTTTTTCTTTGAACGACAAAGTACTACATTACTTGTTTGACTGGTTCATAGCATCTGTCGCTTTTATTATTTAAAATGTTTCGTTTATATGTCAATTTATTTAAATTATCAGATAAATAATATGTAGAATAGTATGAAAATCATACATAGTAAATGTTTTCATAATATTTACTAAAAAAATTGTCAAATTATTACACTCGTATACATCAAGTAGGTCTGCCCACACATGAATATCAATTCAGTCTTATGTCGTAGGTATCAAAAGCTGGGAGAGAATTTTCAGTGTCACAAACACCCACAACCGTGACAAATATGTGTGAGCCACACAAACATTTGTGTTGATGCGGGAACCGAACCCGCAGCCTCTCGTTTCACAGCCGGCGTCTTACCAGCTGCGTCATGAAGGCTGCCAATATTTTGATTAAAGACAATGTTAATTAAGAGTATACGAATACATGGTTTTCTACTATAAAAATATCTTCTAAATATCAAAACTAAGTCAAAACGTTACATAAAAATTAAAATAATGTTTAGACAAATGTATAACAATGTCATTATTAATCCTTAAATATTAAATATAAATTACCATATTATTTTTTAAGTTTTAATAGGTACATAAATCATGCATTATTATCTAATTCAATTAAACAAATCCTATAAATACATCCATATATTACAGGAGTTTATATTATTAAACTTAATTTAAAATGCTACTCACCTAACAATAGACAAAAGCTCTCCATAAATCCATAAGAGTTTATAAACATACACACTAAATTCCGTCACACAATCACCGTACAAAAATTTGCACAAAATGCACCCAATTTCAGCACAGCGCACAAATTCAGTTCGTAAGTTATTCGATAAAGTTTGGGATAGGCGAGGGCGCGCGAAGGCGACGCGAAGCTCCGAGCAAAGCTGGCAATAGACTGAGCAGTGAACAGTGAGCAGTAAGCACCGACGGCCGAGCGAACACGAGCGAAATGCCCCCGAGCGCCGTAGTTCGCTCGACCATTCGTCACCGCCCACACGGCTGAGTTCAACCCTCCTGTTACGGCGCCAGCTTATTCACATTTCAATTGCATAGCCACTAACAAATTCAATGATCCATAACAAAAAAATCCAATATCCCGGTGCCGCTTTCCGGTAACGAACATAACTATCCTAAACTGGATCGCAGTTATGACAAACGAGTTCGCAAACGCTTTGATAAGTTTATAACTTCATGCAGTTATCCGATGTTGGTTGTCGATGGGACCAGTTAATTCTCACAAAAGTTGCATAAAAAAGGCTTCAAAATACTATTAATGTAGCGTACATTAATATTGTTTTTTCACGTGTTAAAAATACTTTTACTTGTAACTGATTTACATTGTTATTCTTGTAAAGAAACAGATTACAAAGATAGAAATTCCAACGTCTGAGATTTCTCTACATTTATGCTAAAGCAATAAAGCAATGCAACAGGACTTTTCTCGGGACGCTTCGAAACCTTATCAACTATTCATGTAATAGTGCTTTAAGCATTCAATTCATTTAACAGAATCATTTATTTACAACTATTTTAATAAATTAACTAGGAGCCAGCCCGACTCCACCCAGGTGGGGGTCACCAGGGTGTAAATACGAGTAATATTTGAGTACTGTTTTATTTATATTTATACTTAATGTCTCTGCCGTCCTCTATACTGCTTTTCCCCTTCCGTTGAACGACGTTCGTGACGTTATCACGTCTCATTCTGTTCCATATCTTAGGGCATGTAATCCTGTCCACTCCTATCCCATCCCTATAAGTTTGAAAGAGTAACAAACATATTTGAATTCCATGTTAATTCCACGGGAACAATTCATTTTACAGGATAAAAAGCTACCTCCGTACCAAATTTGAGTAAAATCGGGTCAGTCGTTTCTGAAGTGAGCGCGCACAAAGGCACAGACAAACAGACAAAAATTCAAAAAAAACCTAATTTTGTGTCCTGATACGTTAATATAGTCCCCCAATAATAGCAATTAATATATTTTACATGAAATAAAATAATGGAAAAAGAAGGTACTAACAGCATTACAGAGATATATCGCCAACCAACGAAAACCCAACCGATGATAAATTCTATTAATCAAAAAACTCAGCGTTGCAAATCTTAATCAGGTTGTTTATTAGTTAATTAAATAATAATTACAATGCGTCACATTTTATTAAAGCTCGTTGTGTAATCCGTGCGCACATCCATAATCCTTGTTAAATTAAGCCCGTTCCTATTTGCATTGCAACTGTTTGTGCTCACATCTAATCGTGAATTTATATTTGGATTCCAAAATGTGAGTTGATCTGATCAATTTTAACATAACGGAGTCTGCCGCGGTTCTGCCAGTTTGCCACTACAGTTTACGCACTATATTCATGTTATAATTAATGATTTAGAGCCTTATTCATATACAGTAATAAACCTATTTTTTCCCTTTCGAATGATATTTGATTTCAGGGGGTTAATCTGTACTCCAACGCAAAATGTTGGAAAGTCGCACGTAAAACTGTACGAATGAATAGTACCCAAGTAAACGTCATGTGTTCTAAGATTAACTGGTGGTCTCTCATATGCGTGTGAAAGGCCGCCTGGGTGGGTACCACTGCAATGTCTATTCTGCCGCCAAAGAGCAGTGTAACTGCACTGTTGTGTTCCGGTTTGAAGTACATAGACATAATGAGGCTTATGTAATTGCGAGCGCAGTAAAATTCCAAGCATTACTATGTCATTTATTGCCCCTAAGTGGCTGTATCGCTTCCAGGCGACTGACATGCCCGTCTCACCATTTCTAGCAACAACAAAAACTAAAATGTTTTTTAAATTAGATATCCGAAGCCACAACCTGACTTCTTACTATTCTCCATCATCTGGATTAGTCAGCTGTCTTTATACCGACATTTTATTACCAACACAAATTAGGATTCCAACATACATCACTCCAACAACAACAGCACAGTAAACATTTGAAACAAACTAAAAACAACTTAGCATTGCGCAATATATTTTTTAATATCGACGGTTGTTTTCGCAACATTAGTATTAAAAATTTTACACGCCTGTTTTCACTACAAATAGCCTCGGTACTTTAATCTTGAAAAAATATCTAGTTCGTAAATTAAGGAGAATACTTCCCTAAGGTCACGGGCCCAAGTTTTATTAAAAATCTAATATCAGTTTTTTTTATATTAGAAACTTAATTAAGCAATAGGTATTATGAAAGCTGCTAAAGTACAAATAATGAACATACATACATACATAAACTCACGCCTTTTTCCCAAAAGGGGTAGGCAGAGGGCACCCACACTTCGCTTTGTATGTTCCGTCCCACAATGTGATAGGTGGCGAGCCTATCGCCATATCGGGCACAAATTCCTGATTCTGGGCTGATAATTAATTGAAAAATTCCATATCACTTTGCCCAACCCGGGATTCGAACCCGAGACCTCAGCTTTGTAAGCGTACCGTAGTACAACTACGCCACCGAGGCAGTCAATAATAATGAACAATGAGCAATTATTTTTAATAGCTCTAATGATATGGAGCTAATTGGCCTGTATTTATTACCCGCTATTTATTCACCTTTGTCTTAAGACATTTTCAATATCGTCACAGGTACGTAATTTCCTTAAATAGATTATCGATGAGTAGTTTGATACAATTAAAAGGAGAATGCCCATCCATAGTATCGGTAAAATTATCGTTATCCCGATAACGATACGGCTTAAAATTAATAATAGCTTTTTTTATGGTTTGCCCTAAAACGTTTTCCTGTTTTATCCCGGGCGATAGATTTTTATATAACAAAGTAATTATCATCACATTTTACATTATGTTTACAGAGTCGTAGACAAAAATAAAATTATTGGACTTCAAGTTCATTTCGCAGGTCGCAATTATGTTTATATTTATGGAAAATATATATTTTTGCCTCGACAAAAAAGTAGGTTTCATCGAGGCACAAAAATCTTCGCACTGATACTAAGTTTCATAGTAAAATGGGCATTCTCCTTTGATTAAATCTAGATTGGCATTGAATATCTTTGCAAATTGTTTAAAACCCAATGACGGTGAAACCATCAACTTTTATCCATTAAATACACTTTTCCACATTCGTAAAATATCTGCCTTGTCATTTTATATTTAGTCATTCTCCTCCAAAATACTTTAAAATTCCTCGCGCTAGGTATTACAGTCTTTTGCTCTAGTTATCATTTCTTCATTACATTCAGGCGGGGCGCAGAAAAATAGTTTAACCTAATTAGTCCTCTGCGGTGCATAGAAATCTCGTTAAATTAAGACACACATAGGTTTCATATTACTAGTTCGTGATATGGTCCCCATTTTGTATAATAAGCCAAAAATTGCTTTACCATTTTTCATAGAATTATTATTAAAAATTATAAAAGTCGGGTCCGGCATCCGCCGGGTGCAGATACTTTTTGAGTCCATTCCTCATTAAAAACATATTATTTCGCATACTAACTGTTTTATATTTAAATTCAATGTCTACGATACTGCTTTTTCCTTTTTCCCATCCCGTCATATCCCGTCACTTCCTGTACCATTATTCACAGTATGCAATCCTGCCCTCTCCTGTCATGTGCCATTCCTTTTGATATTAAAAGAGTAGCAAATATGTACATATATTTGAGTTCCCTGCTCGTCCCACTGGAATATTACATTTTTCGGGATAAAAAGTAACCCATGCACTGCTGCCGCTGCACCTTTACACCAATATTCATTAAAATCCTTTCAGTAGTGTTTGCGTGAAAGAAGTACGAACATCCATACATTTTCGCGATTGTAGTATAGCAAGGAAGCAAGGATTATTTTGAGTTTAAAACCGCTTTTCAACCTGCCTACAGAGACATTTTGCGATCAGGAGAACTCCACGTTTGAAGACTGCTCGCCCAAACACGACAGATGAAGATAGTGCTACTAAGGCAATATGGATTTTTTTCAGAAATGGCTAACAGTTATGTTTCCTCTTGGACAACTTATCAAAGAAACATATAAAATAAAATAAAAAATATCAAAATTCACAAAAAATACTATAGCTATTTTGGATAGTTTCTGAACTATTACCTATTTGTTGATTTCAAGCGTCTCCCGTTTCCGATTGATCCTCGTATAAGATGATTCTCCCCATTTCTGTTCTCTTTATTATGGAATTAACCGATATAATTCTGTGGAAGTAACGTATTGAACCTAAAATTAACTACATTTCAGGTGTTACGATTTTCTTAGCTAGTCAATTAAAAAAAACCGTGCAATAATATTTTTCTGCCTAGATGTTATTATTTTATGCTATGTATCTCGTTACCATTGACACATGTAACAGCATTAAAATCGATGTATGTTTAACATAAAATAATAAAAAAAAACATAGTGGTTATGGCTGGATCTACCTAAGGGCTTTTTGGGCTGTAGCCCAGGGCCCTGTGGCTGCAAAAGCCCCCAAGGCTATTTTTGAATATCTTCATTTTAACAAAATTATAAAACAGCGCTAAATCATTAAAATAATAAATAAACAAATAAAAATAAATGGGTTAATTTTCTGAAAAGAAGTAACACGTTTTATTGTCATTTTTTTTTCTTACCGTAAACCTAGATCACTCGGCAAAACAGTTTTGTGACACAATAACAATTAGTTGAATAATTAGTGGGCTCTGAGTCATATTAGCCCAGGGTCCCCCTATTTCACGGTCCGCCCCTGATAATGGTACATCCATACCGCAGCTAATTTTTATTTAGTATCGACTAACATTTCCAAATGTTACTCAGCAACATCCGATAACAAAATGTTATATAACGTTAGAACATGTTCCGGTGCTACGGTGTGATCAATACAATCGATATATTTTTAGATAATTTATGGACGGGGTTAGAAACAAGTAGCAGCAAAAGTTATAGATCGTTACTTAAAGTTATCATGTTGCACAGTGTTGCTCAACAAAACAACAGCGCGGCGGTGTGGATGCACCGTAAGATCGAATTTATCAATTACGCGTCCCAAGGTTCGGTATTCAAAAGCAGTTATATAAGAGTGAGCAGATGTCGGTACTTCGACGACGAGGATAATAGTAATTTGCCGCCTGTCTTGGTTCTTGCTCGACAACTCCGCGAAATAGAATTGGGTAATTCTATTGTGAATAAACGCTAAACCTCAAACCCAGTTGTTGCCAAATGTCGCAGACACGTCACAAAATCTAATCTTAAATACATCTTAAAATTAGGGTGGGAAAGCTGTAGCCTATAACAAAATAATTAATAATAGTTTATAAAACTAGCAGACCGGGCTCTGTGGCGTACCTTGAGAGAGGTCTATGTACGGACTGCAACGGGCTGATGATGATGATGATGAAGACTAAAATACCCAACTAAAACGATAAATAACACACAACAGTCACATACATACTCCTGACCCCACACTAAGATCGAATCTAGTACCGTGTGTATCAGGAACTACGAGAGACTTTTCGTTCTCACAAATACCCAGACCTGAAAGAAATATTTGTGGCCTGCCGAAACATTTCTCTCGGTGCGGGGGTCGAACCAGTAGGCCAGTAACACAAAAATAAGTTATCACACAGGCTAGGAGCACTCTCAACAACTAAAGGATCGTAGATACATTCCTACTTTAAGAACAGGCGATGGGCTATGATGATAATTAGGGACAAAAACTTAGTCTTACTCTATGATACGAAAATGGAATCCTCTTAATAGACTCTTAAATCTCGGGGCCAAATTGACAGCGTCCGTAGCGCAGGCGGCTAAACGCCGCCTATGAAACGAGAGGCTGCGGATTGGGTTCCCGCACTGAGAGAAATATTTGTGCGACAAATATATCTTTCAGGTTTGTGAGTCCGAAACGTCTATCGTAGTTCGTGATACCCACGACACATGACTCAATCTTATTGTGGGATCTGGACTATGTATGTGACAGTTGGTGAGAGTTGTTATTTATTCATTTATTTATTATCCAAATCTCGGGTTGGGCAAAGTGATATTTGCATTTAATATTAAATATCAGTCCGAGGCCAGGAATTTCTGCCCAATATGGAGATAGGCTCGCCCTCTATCACATCGTGGGACGGAACAAACAAGGCAGAAAGTGGATTTCCTGGTAATATCTCTGTGTACCCCATCAGGGAGAAAGGCGTGAATTTGAATACGTAATTATAAATGCATTGCAATCTGTGAATACACAGCGAGAGAATATGATTATGTCCGATGAATGCAATTATGCAAATCTATCAAATATAATATACAAGCTGAACCCGAAACATTGCAAATGTTCCACTACACACACTGTAGCACAGCATAATCCGGTCAAAGATTACTCCATGTTCAGGGGATCACGATCCTCAGCAATGAGAAAAACGATGCGAGGAGGAAGAGTCACCGCGACAATTGCAATTTAACGCCCAGATTTGAACAGCTCATTGATTTAATCATCCTATAAATAAATTATAACATTATTTTATTGTTTCCGTGCTCAATGATTACAGCGTGCATAAATCCATCAGTAGTTTATTATGAATACCTTTGTATACGTTTCAACAATTCATTATCATATCCGTATTACGCTGACTTAATCTCCTTAGTATAATATGTATTATATGAATATATGCACGTGAAGGTAATTTGAATCTAACCGAACTGTATACGGTACATAATATTACACTGGCTATAACCTCTCTGAAAAGGTCGTCCATGTACTGTACGCCGCGTGTTAAATACGTGACAGTTCACAGTACGTACACAGTTGTCTTGCTGAACCGAAACGAGCGACGTCAAAATTTGGATCTGTGCGTCTTGCTCGAACACTATTTCTTCTAAAATTATGTATTCAGGCCTAATATGCAATTAGGCAGTACACGAGTACACCACAACAAGGCATCTGGGACTTTCTTGATACAAAACCAAACCACTTCACAGGACGTTCCTAAAGCTTGTTTGACACGTCATGCATACAAAGCCGGCAATGTACGCATCAGTTACACTACACTCGTAACAAACGCCTTTCATCATAGTTTCCTGTTAGTTAGAAACCTATACTATGAACAAAGTATGATTTTAGTATCTTAAATAAAGTGCAGTGCCAAAATGATGACAAAATCGTTTTAATTACATTGCTGGGTTAATAAACAAGTCGGAGCGTCGGTTGTCGCCGCTCACGAGGGCTCTGCGTCCATCCGCCCGTATTATCTAGCGCTAGCCAAGCAGAAAATTGATATTTGTTATTCACAGCAGCTATCAAAATAACCATTACAACCTTGTGTAGCTAACTGCACCACTGTCTAAATCATTAAACACCGCTTTCAAACTAGTTAGGTAAGGCACAAAATCATTTGTTAAGCTATCTTTTTTTTATTTGTATTTATTTATTTTTATATTGTTTAGCTTGTACCATATAGCTCTGTGATATATAGTGCTAGTAATAAATATATTCTATTACTCAAATTATTTTTTGTGCCGCACCGTCAAGCTGTGGAATTGTTTGCCGTCACGCGTGTTTCCTTCTTCCTTTAATCCTGGGTCTTTCCGTAGTGTGAAGAGGCAATATAGCAGGCCGGCATAATTGTATCGAATGACATCTGTCTGATGCCATTCGATACTTTGCCTGGACGGCATTTATTTACTATCTAAGTATAGAAAATATTAAGACTACCTATCTAAATAAAGATTATATTACCTAAGTTTTGACATTGAACTTTTAATAATGGCATGATCAAAACAGAATTTTACTGAACATGCAGTACTAACTACGAAAACCTTATCCAAATCGAATCAGTAGTTAGGTGAAAATCAGAAACTGTTTTTTTCAACTTCATAATACTGACCTTAAAATTATGAACCTTATCGTAAGGTTTTAGAAAGGCTTTAGATAAAGCGTTTGATATATCTAATTATGTTTATATATTAAATGATAGATCCCTATTAGTTATTAGTCCACTTTGCCGCTCCGCTTATTACCGAATGAAATAACAAACTCATCGCACCAAAATCGCTTGTCGTCGAACTGAAACTGCATTTACATAATCTCATTTACTGAATTCCACTGTATTGAGCCATAAAATTAAATCAAATAAAATTGATTGTGAAATAAAATGTATGAACTCATTTCCGAACGCGTCCCCTTTCGTCCGGCCGAGCGCAATTTTTATCAACACAAAGGCAATTTCCATCAAAATGCACGAATTTGGCGCTTGGAGCGTGAAGCTGTTTGCACTGTAGTGTCCACAAAGCAAACATTCTACATGGCTTTAAAACTGTGCACGGCTTTAATTCCGACTACGCCTACCTAAAAGCTTCCTGACTGGCTCACACGGAGTTAATTCGATAGCCTCATTAACACCTACATTGTAGGCCTGCGGTTCTTGCGTCCAAGCGTTTGAATTGGTATACAGTATACACGGACCTAACCCAGTGCGTACTAGGAAATACTGGCTTATTCCCTTTTGTCGTCATTCTGTCTCGTCTCTTTCGACGAACTGCATGCGTTCTCGATATCAAAGTAGTTAATATAAATATTATAATTAAATAAAGTAATAAAACAACAAAACTATATTTTCAAAAAAAAGTTCACAAATTAGGGATTACAAATCATTGCCGCAAAATAACAACGATCTTGTATCGTTAATAGGTTTTCCTAGTCCTCCTCCTTGCATCGTTTCCTCATTGCTGAGGGTCGTGAATATGGAGCAATATGTATTCTGACTATGCTGCGCCATCTTTTCCTATCCTAGGCATGATAGGTTTTACAAACACCCAAGCCCGTACAAAAATGTTTCATGTCGGGATCAATCTCCGACGCAGGTACAATTCGGTGCCAACCGGACTTTGTATAGGCTTATATCATGACATTGTCTTGGTGCTAGTCTCTAATGATTTCTCTGTGTGTCTGCCTAAGTGTGTGCTTCTATACAAGAGCACACATTGCGACATATTTGACAAGGCTTGGACTTTAGTCTACAAACAAATCAATCTGACCCAATGCGGCATACAGGTGATCCTAGTTGACTTTGAGTTCAGTCCAAAGATCAATATAATACGCCAATTGACGGCCTCCGTCGCGCAGTTTGTTAAATACCGACTGTGAAACAAGAGGCTGCGGGTTCAAATTCCGTGTAGAGACAAATATTTGCCTGCTCTGGGTGTAAATAAAGAAATAAAATAAATAACACCCAACAGTCACATACATAGTCCTGACCACACACTAAGACCGAGTCTTGTGTCGTAGGTATCAGGAACTACGAGAGACTTTTCGGTCTCACCAAACCCGAAAGAAATATTTGTGGGCCGCACTATCATTTCTCTCGATGCGGGGATCGAACCTGTGGACTCTCGTTTCGTAGGTGAGGTCTAACCGACTACGCCACGGATATTGTAGTGTTGTAAGACTGCACATTCTCTCATAGTTAGCGGATAGATGAGGGTGCTCACGACCGGAATGGTTGGCGCTTAGTTGGGATGACCAGCATCCAGCAATGGACTGGGATAGACTGAAAGTATAATACCTATAATATGGGGGTCAGCATGTAAACGTTATGAGCCGGAGATGCCCTGGGTTAACCAGGTCGGCCACTTTGTTGAAGTTTTCGCTTTGTGTTCTCGTACGAGTTGCACGCGCACTAGTTCCCTGTGGGTGAGTATGTATGTTTGTTGCATCTTTGAACTGAATATAACTCTTCTGTTCACTACACACATCAGTAGTCGCATTATAAATCGTTCGTCATAATATAGTTCAATTACATTTAATGTAATAAATAATTATTTTTTTTCTCGTGTTTTTAATTATCTTTTATGTACTCAGACATTCCTAAATCTTTATTTAGTAGTCCAAGATACGGGTTGTGCCTAGTTTGGGTACCCCTAATAACACTAGTTATAAGGATCTCATTATTTTGTATTACATTATTTTTAAGTAGTATTAAGTCTATGTATGACTATATTTTTAATAAAATCTATTCATTTTTATTTAAATAATTTAGTTTCAAGGTTAAGAGATCCATGGTTCCTAGTAAATGTCACCCTGATTGAAAAAATTGAAGGATCGATACAAAAATAAAACTTCTACGACCTTATCCAAACAGTTTTAAAATCTGTTTTGTTATTAAATGTTTTGTCTCCTTCGCACAAACTCAATTCAATACTCGTTAGAAAGGGACAAAACATTCCATAGCTAAAATAGGTTTTTTAACTGTATATGAATAATGCCGCTAATGCAAAGCAGAAAATTAATGATGATTAATAATATCGGTATTCAGCATCAATGAATTGCATATACATCACTATGTAACTTGAGATGTATATACAATAAAAATTACATGAATAAATATCCATAAATTGATGCCTGTGTACTTAAAAGTGCTGCTAGCAGTTCACCGCGTCAATATGTTTCTTTGTTCTACATTGGATCTATATTAATATAAATCAATATTGATTATAAATATTTTTTTCTTTAATGAGCTTGTGTTCTTTATTTTAAGCTGCCCTCTATTCTTTTCACACACAAGGTTGTCTGTTACGTATGTAGTGTATAATTATCTATGGTTGTCTATCAGAAATCGCCTAAAATGATACGACCACCATCTGTACTTTTTGTTAATGTTATATCTAGATTTTCCTATGTGTGTGCAGTAAAGTATAAATAAATAAATAATATCATTCAACAATTTTTATATTGTTGATTGTCGGTCTGTGTAAATGATATCTCAATATATTTTTATTCCCTTGGACCTATAAATAACTTCATGCTCACGTAGACGTCGATTGTTAGGTGACAAATGCATTTTTCTAATCTTTTCATGTCTCCTATAGTCCTTCAATGTCATTGTGTGTGTGCTATTTGAACCCACCTGCGACGGTGCTGTTAAATAAATTGCACCAGACATCGTAGACACTAAGCAGCCGGCTTAATCCCATGTTTAGAATGATCGAGATTATAGTTTACAAAACTAATTAAGATAATACTTGTTGTTTTAGCGTGAATATGTATTTATAAATTTGCATAGTTTGCGAACAAAAAGTAGAGTCGCTTGTCATTGGCAGGACATTCTGATTGTCGCGCGTAAAAAATAATATGTTTCTAAACCCTACCGTGTTAAAAGTTCAATAAGTGACGAGCGTTCGATAAGCGACCCAATCGCCGATGATGAATGCAGTATTCAGTGTGCAATGGACTTAAATGATTGCCTTGTAATAATAAGTGTAGGAGGGTCGCGTGCGGGCGCGTGCGGCAGTCACACGCCAAACACCAGGTGAGAAACACAACATCTGCCGGCCGCGTCGCACACCCGACACAACGATCATATCATACCTGGATACTCCCTTGTTGATATTTTTTATATGCGTTTGACGTCTTATCCTTAAGATAATCGTATTATGATGTATTGACTGAGGTCAGCTCGGGGATATTTGAAGGACTTTCCTACTGCAGTCGTATATGTATAGGTTAATGGGACACCTGCCAGTAATGGTTGTTAAGTTGAATGTGGCAAATATAAATCGTATTCGCCACCATTGACTGAGCGGATGACTAATACCCCTCTGACTCGTGACCAAGAAAGTTGTGAAATAATGGAAACTTCGGGAAGGTTAAAAATGTAAACATTTAACCAAATGCCAACAAGTTAAATTTCAATTGTTTTTTCTTCATTATTTCGACACTAATTACAGTTTGTAGGCTAATTTTCAATTTGGTCCTGAGAAGTTTACGAAAGAAAACTTTTTTGCCGGCGATTGCATGCACGTGATTTACGTTTTTAACTTTAAAAACTTTGCATGTTTACGGGATGAACCATTTTAATTTACTTAAGCCTTCCAGACTTTGAGTTTCTTTTATAAATTATGAAATTAGGTTTAAGAGGCTTAGCCTTCATAGAGATAGATTAGCGTATTTACCACTGGCTACGTGTTGCCGCTAGTCTAGACCATAGAGTACATTTAATTTACTAAAATAGAGACGTCACTCGTTCAATTCAAGGCGCGAGTAAAAAATTGGAAAGTCGACAGTTAAACAAAAAGCCACAGATTTAATCTTTGCATTAAATTAAATATATGTAGGTATATGTAATATATTTATCTATTTCAATCTTTATTGTATACAAAAAATACAGTACACAGATACAAAACAAAATACAAATGGTGGTATTATCGCTTAAAACAGTGTCTTACAGAAAACCATGGGATGGATTCAAAAGTAGGAGAAAGAGAAGGCGGAGTAAAAATAAAGAATGGAATCTAAATAACACTTATAATAAATAAATGAACTCATTTTATTCCTAAGATAATACAACAAATATAAAAAAAAAAAAACAAACATTAGATGTGCCAATTAGTGGTTTTATCATTAAATTCGACCTCTTCCAGACAACTAACGAAAGATTAAATATCTTTCATGTACACTACGCCAATATTAACAAGACACAATAATATATAAAATTACTAAAATATATGTTAAGATTGCCTACGATTTTTTTGCGTCTGAATGCGCTGTTGTCATGCTGATGTCCAAATATTAGATACAGTTTTTTTCTCTTCACATTTTCTTATATTGGACATGTTAATACTATTAGATTACGAGTATAAATGCTTGTTGTTTATATGATAAAATATATCTCACCAATGCGTTAAATAGATATTCTTAAAATTTTATATCTAGTTCTAAATTTCGCCACGCGCCAATAGAATTTACACAGACGTTACAATAGACGTTTTGCCTCTACGACATAAAATAAAATGTACAACTTAAACGCATTATAAAATCTGCGTTTACGCAATGAAGTAATTTTACCGCTGTAAAACTTCGAATTTCATTTGAATTTCGAACTACGTGATGTAGCAAAATGTCCTTAATTATAATCAACTTCAGGTAACAATAAACCTTATACCTTTAAATTAAGATTCATTACGTTTTTGGACCATACTAAAAACAAATAGGACCACACGCTTATTTGTGGTCTTATTTCTCTTGCCGTTTTTAAGGCCGTTACTTATAATCTAGTGTGTTTGATCGAAGCTGTAAAACAAGAAATGTTGACTATCGAGCGTTCAGTACTGAGTACAAAGTAGGTTGAGTAATTAATACGTTGGCTCATCTAGTGGGAACCAACAGGCCGATAATGAAACTCATTCATTCAAATATCCGCACGATAATTTTTGTATCGTATTTCGTCTATAAGCTCGATACATATTAGGTTCGCGTCCAATACACGCATGACGATGTTGATGGACCGATGGGGAAACAATAACTAATGAGTTCGTATATTATTTTATTAAATCTCACCTTTTGCAAATATTGGATCAATGCCATCACTTTGTGGTTGATTCTATGCCTTATTATGATTGGTTGAAATTAACTAAAATACAGACGTAACTTTGAATTTATAAAGTTCTACCTTGAGTTTGAAGCCGAGATCCTCTGCTTGGAAATTTGATCCTTCACCGAATTAACAATCCATAGCTACGATATTCGCAATCGAATGGATGTAGAAAAAACTTAGGTACATATACATTGCAGTTTGCATTGCTTCCAACTAAAGTAGCAAATTATTTCATGCAAATTAATACAGATTATTTTTTTATTTATTCTTAGACAGAAACTAGTGCCCAATATAATCCTAGGCTCGCCCCCTATCACATCGTAGGACGGAACACAAAACGCGAAACGCGGGTTCCTGTTCTCCTCTACCTCTCCTGGAAAAAAGGCGTGAGTTTATGTATGTATGTTATGATTTTACACTGGACCGGCATAATCACCTCACTGCACCTGATGGTAAGCGCAAATGCCGTCCAATGGCATCAGACGGTAGTCCCGTGCCATTCAATACAATTATGCCGGCCTGTTAGATGCCTCCTCATACTACTACTGTAAATATAGGTTTTTGATTTATAGGTACTCCAAACTTAAAAAGGTGTGAGGCCTTCAACGCCTATTCATAAAAAAACAATGCACGCCTATCACAACAGCACTTGCCATAAATCATGCTATACTGAGCATCGCCTATTCATAAGCAACTCACAACACGAACCAACAACCTCGGAACAAATATTTGTGGGCTGTACAAATATTTGTAGCAAGCGGTGATCTACAACATTCCCTATAAAGTTCCAGATTGTGACAAAAACCTTGTTTGAACTTTGATTTCGTGGATTTAGATTGACATGTATCGAAGAAATTGTGAGTTGGCAAGATTTCTTAATAACCCAACATTTGTGGCAAACTTGTTACGACTGACTGACTGACTGACCGCGGAAGGCCGTGCTTTGCATTCACCATCGTAATGTCGCGATTTTTAACTTCTATAATTTTATATAAATAAATAAATACACCCAACAGTCACACACATAGTCCCGACCCCACACTAAGATCAAGTTTTGTGTCGCGGGTATCAGAAACTACGATAGACTTTTCGGTCTCACAAACACCCAGACCGGAAACAAATACCTGTGGTTCCCACAAATATTTGTCTCGTGCGAGGATCGAACCCGCGGCCTCTCATTTCACAGCTGATATCAAACAACTGCGCCACGGAGGCTGTCCTTTCTTTTCCTGTCCGTCTGTCTGTCTGTTCTTTTTGGCTGTCCTTTTTTATAATCTTTTCTAGCTCTGTATATAAATGCTGCTTAGAGCTTGACGAAATACCACACATCATACTCGCCGATACCGAGAAATACATTAACCCACAATACTAACGCGGCGTAACAAACAAAGGGATTCGCCGAAAAACCGGCAGCGGATCGCAACGCGTGGCGTGAGCGGCGGGCGGCAGCCTCGTTCTGCGTCAACGTGATACGTTTATTTATTTATTAATTATAAAATTATAAAATCCCGGGTTGAGCGAAGTGATATTAGATTTTTCTATTCATTATCAGCTCACAGTCAGAAATTTGTGCCCGATATTGCGATAGGCTCACCACTATCACAACATGGGACGGAACATACAAGGCGAAATGTTGGTGTCCTGGCACTGGCCTACCCCCTCTGAGAAAAAGGCGTGAGTTTATGTGTGTATGTATTATAAAATTTCATAAAACGTGGTATAAGTTGTTGTTCAAATTATAATAGTAGAATCTACATGTTTTGCAATTATTACGTTACGCCGAAACCAACCAATGACCCGCCACTTTACTCAAACCGCACTGCTACAGCTACAACTGCAGCCTCGATGTTACCGTGCGGTCAAGCCTATGTCCAAAGGCCATATATCTTTAGATATATTTAAAAAAATGCGTATTAATTACCATAAATAATTATAAATAATAAATAAGACTACTACCAAAAACTAAAACTAAATAAATTTAATTTATATAATACGGTCAATTATATTGTAAATATAGAATAAGTACTATGTATTCACTTGTCATTAGAGCTATTTAATTGCCTACATGATCAATAAACCAATTTCATTTCATTTCAAAAAATAGTTGGTGTGAGAGTTATACCATTGCTTCACAGACACCGACTTAGAGCAATAGCTTTATATCCTATTTACTAAAATATGGTAGAATACACGAAATCTAAAGCCTGCCAAAGTGGCCCATTCAAGCGTGTCACGTTCTCAAATCAGTCTACACACAAGGTATATCAAGATTACTACCGAAAACGAAACCAGGTGGTAGTTTTAGTGACTACAGACACGAAGCAATTAGAAAGTTTGCATAGAAACGACATTTTTTTGTATTTTTTACGTATTATGGTGTTAGGGTGGTAAACACATACTTTTTTGCTAAGATTATAATTTACGCCGTTGCGTAACATTGCGTCTTCAATACTAAATGCGTTCACATTATTATTTTATTAAAACTACATAATAAAATCAGCACTTTTCCTACTAATTATTTTGTTGCATAATGTCACTAATGGCCATTCTCTATATCCTATGTATCTATAACGAGAGGTTAAAATAGTAACCGTTTCTATGTCGATACACTTCAATAAACAAAGATAGACATAATAATATTATATAGTTAAAAGCAGATATATTATAGAGAGTGGTTGTAAAACTACCGCCTGGCTTCGTATACGGTCGCACTATGGATCTACTCCGTATATCCGGTTTCCCACAATTTCAAACTGGCGTTATGGTGTAGGCAGATGAGTTATTATAAAACAATAGTAATCGTATTTCAGCGATCGATATTTTACGATATTGCTCTTACGATCGGGTGTTCCGTGTAAATTTTCCGTACGAATATAAAAAAGAGGAATCAATGATTGATGACAAAAATTTCCAATACTTGCGTACTCTACACAACGATGGGCAGCGTCAGAAACTGCATTAGTAACATAAAAACTCCTTCCAATATTGACCATTAGACTAAAAAACTTTTGTCGACATATACGCTTTGAAAAGTTATACCTATGGTATAAATTGTATTTTAACAGCTTGTATTATTAAATTACCGTTAATCTTACTCAAAAGCCACAATGTTATGTAGACTATAGCCTAAAACATTCATTAAAGTAGGGAAACAAATAACTGGTTCGACAAGTTTTTTAGAAAATTCCGAATGAAAGTACTGGAGCTGTATATAGAATTGTGCTAGTATGGTAATCCTGAATTCTTACACAATCACCGACAAAACACAATTTACTTAGGAGAAATGAGGCAACCTCCAAGAGGTAAAGTTTTTAATGTATCGCAGCATTCTATTTGTTCAGTAAACTCCTTTATTTCGGGCGCCACGACAAAAATTCAATTTACATCTTCATGCCTCGCAGTTACTTAATTCTTTCTCTCGGTGAAAATAAATCTCCCGTAATTGATTCCGTTTTAGTTCAATTTGTCTTCGTTAAAACTCAATTTCCTTAGTCTATTTGTGAATAATAAATTGCGCACTTCTACAATGTGCCAGCCCTGTTGTTTTGTGTATGCTGGAAGCTGAAAACATTTTCACCATGAGCCGAAACAAGTCAATCTAAATTACGGAACAGCGTCGCTTGACTCGCTGACGTAGCACTTTTCACTTTAACCACGCACTTGTTAATTGGCATGTCTCTTTATTAATGCATTAGCAAAATGTGTGTTCACACATTTTAACTTTGTTTTGTCGCCCAAACAAATAGTTGCGTCGATTTCCTTCATGAATTTTAATTCTGAACAGTTATTTGTGCTTGGGAATGCTTTGAATAGATTTTTTTGCTATTATTATACAAATTATACATAAGTTAAAATTACTATTAAATATTATGTATGTATATGATAACCTTTTTTTTTTTGACACGATACTAACTACTTTCACGATTCAACTACATTCATATCCCAATAAAAATATTCCACAATACCATTGAAGAAAAATAACTGCGAAATTAATATTATTCATCTAGCTAATAAATAATGAAAACAAATAGTCAGAACCATACTCCTTACTCCATATTAGAATACAAGCTTTTATGCTGCAGGTATCATAAACTATGTAGGATTTTAGTCTCATAGTGCCCAGAAATATGTACATAAATTTTAGATCACAAAAACTTTTATCTCTGTGCGGAAATCGAACTCGTTGCCTCTTATTTTATAGCCGACATCAAAACCAACTGCGCCACTGAGTTTGTGACTAACAAACACAATGCATTTATTCACAAATACATTCAAACGTTAACTTGTTCACCTATATACTGGCTTAGAAACGTAGCCAATTGAATGTCAAAGTTAAAAGCTATAACTTTACCTATGATCTGGTCAGGTCTATCTCAACTCGTAGTTATCTAGTATAGGACGGTAAAAAAGATAAGGCATGCGGCAATAGAGTCGTCAATGTAACGATTTCACATATTGGGTCCCAGCAGGCACGTCTGAGCCGACCCTCGCGTTATCAGTCGGGACATCGCGGCTCGAGGGTAAATATCTAATCTACCGCACAAACAAGCTGTCTCAATTGCCTCTAAGGTTATCGAATACCAAATTAAATTGGTTACATGATACTATAAACCGACCTCGATCACCGATCGCGCCGCTCCGCCTCGAAAATCTTTTTCCACTCGGCTTACTCCTACTACATTGTTTCAATGTACAGTAGCTACTAGCTATTCCAGAGTATTCACAAGATATCCGAACTCATAAATCTCGGCAGTGAGAGAAATCCATCCTCAGCGCCGGTATTTTATCAAAGGAAATGTGATGGAGACACTAATTACAAACTTAAACGTATCTCCATAAAGATGTAAATAGGTGTATAGGATGAGCCTCAGAAGTTAGTGTTAAAGACAGAAGGTTTTAATAAGCAAGTTTACTTGTTGCGAATGGTAATTAGTTTCGCCTTGCGTCACGCGTGGACTTAACGCGTCTAGTTTGAAAAGTCAGATCGCGTCTCGGTTTTAATGAGTTTTCGTCTAATGCCTTCCTTGCCGAGAAAATTTATGTCATGAATAATAATAGACGCTAACAGAGTAACGTTTAAATCCTCAACAGACACGTCCGCAGATAATCTTTAGAAGAAACATCTTAATAAACACTGTTTTAACAAGTTCATGACAGGAAAAGCCGGTGTAGACTTCATTATGTTGCTATATGTGCCGCGACACATCACAACGTGACGTGTGACGTGTAATATATGCTTGCACATACTGGTTGATTAAACAATCAAGCATTACTGAAATTCAAATTTAATTTCCAATTCAAGCTAAACTCCGACTAGAAGCGATTACTCCAAATCTCAAGTAAAGGGTTTGTCCACATTGTCATGTAACTTATAATTTACTTCGTAATCAGAAGCATTCACTGTCACCACACTATATCGCAAAATTGACCTTATTGGAGATATATTCGACACTTGACGGGTCTTTGGGAGCTGCAGTTTCAGATGGGACAATTCTTTATTATACCTACTTATATCATGTTTTGACACAATACTATTCTATTTCATTTATTTTCTTAAAGTTTTTTTTTCTACTATATTGGTATAATAGCCTTTAGAATTTTTAAATATCCTACTTATTTGGCTTTTGATTATTCTTGATTCTGATTATAAATAACTTATTTAGCATTTCCTTTCACCTCATCACTATTAGCCCCGCACATACTATGTTACCACTCACCATTATATACACCTGTTGACATTGCTGTTTTTACAATCTTCTTTGTCTCTTGTCATAAGAGCTCTTAAAATTGCCTACGTGACCAATAAATACATTTCATTTCATTTCATTTCATTGATGTTCACTCTTCACAATATTCTTTAGCACGGACTTAGACAATCTTTAATAGTGCCCTGCTTTACTCGGTGTTTCCGAACAGACAATTCAGAGGCAGCAGCAATACTGTTATGACTTCTATGAATGTTTCCTTACAATAATTATCTTTACAGTTTCATCTTAAGATTTGTAAATAGCCTTTCACGTTAGATAATAAATTATAACTCAGAGGTTTGTTAAATATGTAGAGGGATTTTAATTTTTTTTTTTTTACTTTTCGTGAACTTAGTTGCTATAGATTATATATTTTTATTACCACTCTGTTTTTGTTCATAAATATTGTTTATATTTTGTTGATTTGTCTATATTTAATATAAGTATAATTTAATTAATGTAATTGATGTATGCCGTTTTAATTAAATTAAAATAAATAAATAAATCTCAGTACGTTGTACATTCAAACATTCAATTGCCATTACTAGGAGATCGGGATCAGGTGTTAATCCGCTTAACACGATTATAGCCGCAAAATCATCGTCTATTGGCGCTTGTAATTCATTAAGCTGTGGACTACTTTGTAATTTACTAACTTTGTTGATATAACGCTCCGTACATTTATTCTCATTCAGTGAGGTTACTCTGTGATCCGAAACGAAACTCGAATATTCGGACGTACGACCCTGAAGTAAACTATAAGTTGTCCACATCTTCGCGATAGAGGATTCAAACGTTTTGTGAAGTACCTAGGCACATTAGTTTAGTTTTATATACAATGTTCGATCATTCGAGTTTTGTTTCGGGTCGTAGCGAAACCCACCACGTTCGTCGCGAACGACTTGAAAATAATAAATTAATAAGCTCTTCTTATTAACAAATCATTTTCATTATAAATTTCCAGGCATTATAATTTGAGGCAAAACATAACCACCTTTCAGCTTTTAATAGAAATTGAATTCGTATTGGTTTCTTAGTTTACGCGAATGTTAGATACACATTGAATTAAAACTATTTTTTTACGGATTTTATCGCGGATTTTGTGTTTTTTTTATCGTTTCTATATATCTACTTTACAGCTTTTGTAGTCCACCCCGTGATCATATAAAAATTGAACCAAATCCGCGACAAAATCCCTAAAAAAGTTTTATTTCAATTGAATTCGTATTCGAACTCGCCATATTTTTTCTATGAACAAAACCCCACCGCAGACTACACAAGGACATTTTCGCTGAATGGCGGAATTTCGTCGCATTTTGTATTTACCAAAGTATGCATATATTTATATGTAAGCCTCGCTCGATATTATAATTTTCTGTAAAAAACAAAAAACAATGTCAAAGCCGTCCATTTAAGATGATATATATATGGAATTCATATAATAAGAAACTTATAACTTTAGTTATTTGATAGATAATATTAAAAATACTGACATTACCGCACATTGATCGTGGGCGAAAACCCCGAAAAAGATAGTGAAAGAGGCGTAACAGGTTTTTTGCTGGTTAAATAGACAACATTTCATTCATAATTGTAAAACATTTGCCTAAAATAATATAGAAACTATTAATAATGATATAGTACGTAATACGTATTTGAAGAATAAGGTGCACCAAAAAGAGAAGAACATAAAACTTTATACATCATTTGTAAGGTACATAAACCGACACACAGAAAAACCTAGGAACAAAGCATTGTTTGTACAAAAATAAATGGCACGTCATTACGTTGACTGAATGTAGTAACCGCTGTACAACTATTTCGTGTAAAACAAGAGCAATAAAGCTCCACCGAGATTTTAAATGGATACAACCTCAATCTTGCCTGAAACGCCTACGTTCCTTACGAATTACCTTGCTTGATTTATATTTAGTGTTTTGGGTATAGTTTAAGAGCAATGAACTAACCATAAGCAGAAATCATCGTATGTTATAGCGAGCCAAACTCCTTGCTGTTCACACCTCGATACAAACATAACACTTTACAGCGAAACAGAACACGACGAACAAAATAAAAAATCAAAAAAATCCTTAAGCGGATGCATGAATTCATATAAGATATAATCAATTACCGATTGTTTTTTTTTTATTGCTAAGAATGGCGAGACTAACATGCCATACACCTGATGATAAGCGATACGACTGCTCATGGAGAGTAGCAAAACAAAACATCACCATGAATTACATAGCAATGCTTGACATTCCACTACACTCGCCATCCTGAGACATAAGATGTTAAGTCTCATTATGCCCAGTACTCTGGCATGTATAATTGAACTGTTGTTGTCAAACCTAATCAAAATATGATGGTCCTCTAATCGATTAAGTCGAGTAATTAGCAAGGTATCGAACGGAAAGTTTCGCAATGGCTCGTTACTGAGTTTAATGTTTTCTCCACTCTAATACTCTTATTATTAAAAACAACATTAAACGCCTTCTTGACACAATTAGCTGACAATAAATGTGGAACGTGAGGCTGCAGATTCGACCCCAGGCCGTGACAATTTCTTGTATATAGAGCAACAGCCCGTGGTCGCCAGACTTGATACCTATGGCAGAGGTAATTTCCTCGTACCAGAAAAAAAATGATGGATAACTTGGAATATGTAGAAGCCGCGGTATCGTACTATCAGTAGCACCGATTCCTTGATCGCTCAATCCAAAACCATAACGAAAAAGTATCAAATGCGAGTCGGCCACGCGGTCAGCGACGTAATCCTATAAACATTCCGTTTCATATTCACGGACACAATCCTAAATAACAATAAATAAACTTAACAGTCACATACATGGATTAAAAATAAAATAAAAATACAATACAACTCGTCCATCCCGGTAAAATTGAATTTTCGACTGCGCAAGGGGTATACACGTCTATCTAAAACTGGCGCTATTGAGATTCACATCTGTCCGGATCGTTTTAATGAATAATAAACAATGCCCAGGCTTCCTACAACATATGGCTGAACATATGCGACGCTCAAATTACTTGATTTTTTGCTAGATATACCAGTTTGATGAATTGTGGGAGGTTTTCATTTTATATTACCTTTTATTTTTTATTTACATAGAATGTTCTGCCACGGGAGACATTCGCCATATTATGAGTGTATTTTATTTTTTGTATATTTAACTAAATGTTATAAGTTTTCTTCCGAACTCATAATTATGCAGATTAAATTACACCTTTATAAACCAATTGTATTTATAATAACATTTAATAGCCGAGACATACATAATATGAGAGTGAGATATATACTCGTATAGTGAGATTATTACGCCATTTTTAAATTAACGAGTAATCGGTGAAAATACAAAAAAAGAAGATTCCGAAGAATTGAGAACCTCTTACTTTTTTGAAATCGGTTAAAAACGTCACATAAAAGAATAGGCCGACCTGGTAACCTAACCTATCATTTCACAGGCCATGAATATTAGACCAATGAGATGTCACATGTGTGTATTAAATTTCCATTGAATAAATCCTTCTAATTATAATTAATCAACCCTTATAATAGTAGATACATAACACAAGTGGCTTTCTGCTACTCCAATTAGAGTAACGATATCTAAGCGCCAAGCATTCATGCTTCAGCCGGCATTCTGCGAACTTATCCTGATTCCATGTTCTGATACGATTTATTCACATTGTATGGATAGCAATAATCCAATCAATACGATACCACCTACTAACCGACAAAACGATAACGTTCGTTATACCATCAATTTGCATTTTAAATATAAATATGTAAACACAAACATATCCCTTATTCCGAAATTAATGACATCGTGTTTCATCTGTTAGTATTTATGTTTTAGTGGTTATCATTTTAATCATGTTTAATTTTTAATATATCTTATTATTATGCTTTACACCTTAGACAACACATTATCTCATTTATTAAATCTATGCCATGGTTGTCTGTTAGAAACAGCATCCAGCGATACGACTGCCATTTGTACTTTTTAATAATAAGTTGTTTGAATGGTAGTAAAAAAATATATAAATATATCCATTTATTATTAATGTTTAGATAACACCTTATATCTTTTTCTTAAATCTATGCCATGGCTGTATGTAAGAAAGAGCTAACAGCAATACGACCGCCATTCGTAATTTTGAATAATAAATAGTTTGAATGGTAGAGTTCATCCTGGCGATGGAATGCCCACGTCTTTAACTTTCGTATCATGAATCAATACAAAGATGGCCATTTTTAACGCTTCAATAAAACTATCAAATAAATAAATAGATAACACCCATGGTCACATACATAGTCCTGACCCCACACTAAGATCGAGTCTTGTGTCGTGGGTATCAGGAACTACGAGACTTTTCGGTCTCACAAACACCCTGACCCGAAAGAAATATTTGTGGGCCGCACAAACATTTCTCTCGGTGTGGGGATCGCACCCGCGGCCTCTCGTTTCACAGGCGGCGTCTAACCAACTGCGCCACAGACGCTGTCATTATTATGTAGATATAACAAACACAAATGAGAGGGTTGGAGGTGCACAGGTAGTAAAATTAAAACATACACGAGTGCATTGCAGGGATTGAATGGTGTAAGTTTTTCCGTGAATCCATTATATTTCAAAAGCGTAATTTAGACGAACATCGAATATCAATATATTGTAACAATATTCGAGTACACTAGATGCAAACTAACCAGACGTATTCATGAGTTTTGATCAGATTTCAGTGTTTGATGGCCTGTTGGTAATTAACTAGACGCGATCTGCGGAGACTATAATCTTTGTTACAATTTTAGGTCATTCCTTTGATTTTCGGAGACATACATAATATGTGTAGTAATAGTGAATTACCACGCTCGATGAACAAAAATTTCATGAGGAAAACTTACCGATCTTTACAAGAATAAAAAAACCGCAATGAATCAAAATAGTTGAACATAGCCTATGCCCACTCAATTGAATTCTCAATGATGAGGAGTCTCGTATTCAGTAGTACTCGATTATGTACAGTTTATTTTCGGAAGAGTTCAAAAACCTCAACAAGGCCTTTTGTACAATCCTGAGAAAAACAATTCAATAAGAGCATCAAATAATGGTGCGTCGTCCTACGTCGTTTCAAGATAAAAGCAAACTGAAGGAGATACCTAAATTACAATTTCTAACTATAAAGAAGAATATATATTTGATAATAATATGAATAAAGTGAAACAGATTCTGATCCATATGTAATTGACAAGCGCACGTCAGCCGTTATTGAATTGAATCGATGTTGTTATGAAGATAATTATATCAAAAGGAGCTATAGACGAGTCTCATTAGTCAATAAGCTCTCTGATACCGACCTTAGCTGTTGACGGCTCAATATCTAAACAAACTACGTCCATGAAACAAACAGTTTGAATGAGGTGTCACAAACACGGTTCCTTCAATTATGTCGTAATGTATAATTATAATATTTTATATTACACAAAGAGTACTAGTTGTAATAAGAAAGACGATATATATGACCTTTCAACTTTGACTATCCAACTTTCTGCCTTAAATTATTGATTTAAAAACTAAAGATAGGCCCTGAAGTACATATTTTGAAGTTGCAAAAAGATTATCCCGAAAATCGCGCTGATAAATATTAAATTAGCTCAATTTAATAAGGTCCAGTTGTTTTGGCTACAATGTGAAACCAGAACACAGCAGTGCATTAATACTGCTGTTTGGTGAGAGAAATAGACATTGGAGTGATACCTACTCAGGCGGCCTATTTCATATAAGAGACCTACCCCTAGAAGGTCCTGCTGTTTCTCGTAATTAATTACGATATGAAACAGCACTTATTGTCAATAAGGTTTCATTACCAGTTCTGAATACAGCCTGTAATTATGTTTTGTTTCTGTACTAGCACAGCAAATTGACTCCATTGACTATCGATGAAAGCTACAATCACTATCTAAAATGCAATATTTTCCTAAAATATCATAAGTTTCAACCACCCTATTAATATGTTATTTTAAACGGATTCGTTAAATGATTCTGTCACTCAACATAAATTAGGTATTTATTAGATTACACAGGTAGATTGAACAAAATAATATTTCACGGAAACAACTAATATTATGAACAACAACCATTTAATTAAATATTCGCGATAAGCTGTATCGATAACTCCTATGGATCACATATTTTCAATATAGTCCAACGTAATTACATTGATTTAACAACGGTATTAGCTTACATAATCTGTTATTCAGTTGGTGTTCAGAGAGCAAACTATGTATTAATACACAACTATTTAGCATAGAGCGTGGGAATGAGTGACTGAGTAATCACAACTTGATTTGTAGGCATCGGTAACTACTGGAGCGCGTTCTATACGGACCGTCCCAGTGTTGCCAACTTATCCCTCGGAGTGTTTTAGCGACATAAATTGCCGACGCCTATTTACATTACTCTGTCCCGAATTAGCATATTGGTGAGTATTCCCCTGCCGACAACCTGGATATTCCCGCATAATTCACACAATTTGCACAAAAAAACATCCGCCAACTCGCAAACCTTCGCGAACCTTTTTTTCTATTAGAAATTTTAATTGTTACATTTTTCACGCATTTTTCATGTTCGTTTTGGGGTGTATGTTTATGTTACCTAACAGTGTTTTTACTCGTGTTTTTCTACCTAATGTTATCATAAATCAAATCAGAGTAGCCATGTTATTCTTACTTAATTTCCCAATATATATTTTTTGCCTTAAGAAGTAATTTCAATCTCATATTATCACGTCGATAAGTGTTTTCGAGTTCAGAATAGTGCTCCCGGAACTCAGTTTTATTACATTTTTAATTTGTATCATTTATAAACTAAAAATAAATAGTAAAATAAAATTAGTGGTAACATTTAAACATGAACACGTGTAGTTTAAGAGTAATGGCAGGCAAACGTACAATTCTCCAAATCCGGTCGAGCTTCGCATTAAGGGGCAAGGACAAAACGGATCTTCAAAAATCTTGAAAATACTTTTAAGGCAATAGCTACACAAATTACGATTAAATCGCTAAAAGTTCTTTCCAAGTTGTCCAAAGAACCTATGTATAAAAATCAAAGGGGTATTACGGCATACTGGGGTGTAAGGAGTTCCTAATGATTACAAAGCTGAGGTGTCGAGTTCGAATCTCGGGTCGGGCAAATTGATATTAGATTTTTCTATTGATTACCAACCCGGAGTCAGGAATTTGTGCCCGATATGGCGATAGGCTCGCCTTCTATCACTTCGTGGTAAGGAACACACAAGGCGAAACGTGGGTGTCTTAGTAGCACCTCTGCATACCCCTTCTTGGAAAAGGCTTGAATTTATATTAAGGAGTTCCTATAAAGGCATTACAAAACAGCTGTTAATATATAAAAAAAATCCCTTTCCTAATTTCTAATTCTCAGATATCTTCATCAGTGAATTTCTTATGGCTGAAAATGATACTACCGTTGCGGTTGGCGCATATTAGTTTCTGGTCGTAATGACCACAATTCAAGAGGAACATTTACACCAGTGACACAAGTAAATGTACCACATTCTAAGATTATTTGGTGTACATCATTCCGCTGTTCAATTGTTTTAAAATAATTACATTTCAGTTCAATTAGCAATTTAAACTTACCTAAATTTTACAATAGATTTGTTATTGTTTATGGTAAACTACGTAGTACTAATATTTGTATTAAATATGTAAGTTAGAACTCCTATCTGGAACAAATCGTGCGTACAACGTTACCCAATAAATATAGTTCTGGAATATATAATATTTGGGAGGCGAGACTACCAAACATTAAACAAAAAACAACAAACGTCGTTTGTCGTAGACTAAGGAATCTTTTGGATAGGCTCCGTGGCGCAGTTGGTTAGATGCCGGCTGTGAAACTAGAGGCTGTGGGTTCGATCCCCGCACTGAGGCAAATGTTTGTGAGGCCCACAAGTATTTGTGTCGTGTCTAGGTATTCGTGAGACCAAAAAGTGCCTCGTAATTCCTGATACCCACGACACAGGACTCGATCTTAGTGTGCGATCAGGACTATGTATGTGACTGTTGGGTGTATTTATTTATTTACTCGCCCTCTCCTTTATTTTTAACTTTCTCCATCCATTTTCAATGCTGCTACCACCTTGGACTGTTTTTATTTATAGACACTGACCAGGCATTAGAAGAGACAGTACTTGCTTCTTGAAGTATAGAATTTAATATTGAATCTATAACACACTCTATGACACATAAACATTCATAGTAGTTCATAAAACCATTACAGTTAGAGCAAAACATTGTTTCGCCGTTGACATTCCTAAGTCTAGCAGTTAAAACTATAACATTAGTTTGGCGCGCCTACGTATAAACTTACATAAAAAGAGCAAAAACTAAAAAATAAATAGGTCCATTCGCGCACACATTCCTTATAAATAGAGAAACTTTTGGTGTACCCCATTAGAACGTTCTCGCAAAAGGGTGTAAGCGCGCGAATTTCGCTGTGTCCCGTTTATAAATCTCTATTTACAATTCCGCGCTCGGCGAGTGGAAAGGCTTAAGCCAAGACATTTTTCTTCATTCGCAAGTGTGTGCTAACAAACTGTGTGTCGCTGCGGCGCGTTCTGGGACGTTTACCCTTCTCAATCTCGGGAAATTCGGTTACAATAATATCAGGACGACGTCTCATTGTCGCCGAAAGTTTATTTTAATCTACTTTTATAAATCGTTTCATAAAAATAAGAATTATTTTTGTTTGCGCAACTCAGTCTTCTGTGAGTTAATGGAGTGTCATTTTTGTGTGTTTACGTTATGTAAATGTAGCACCTAATAACCATGATTTGTTCTACGTGTTTAAATTTTTACGGGTTTATGTTTGTATATAGACGCTTAAACAATAATAATTCCGTTTTGAAGTTAGAGCTAATGTATTCTTTCGTATTACGTGCGTTTCAATTCCCATTGTGTCCATTGCGTATTGGCGATTTTATTCGCGATTATTATATGACGCAAATATACTGTGAAGCTGCGTTGTACGAAATATTATTCGTATTTTTTTATTGCAATCAATGACCAAGCGAGCATGCTATTGGACTGCTGGCAAGGTATACGATCTATCATGAACAGTAGCGAAACCAAACAATATCATGAATTACAGAGCAATACTTGGAATTCACTGCGCCCGCCATCTTGAGACGTAAGTAAGATGTTAAGTCTCAATATGTCCAGTACAGTGGACCCCCGGTAGTCCGATAAAAATTTTGCAGGGCAGTGTCGGACTATCGAATTTGTCGGATTATAGAGTACTGCCTAAGACCCCCTATAGTCCGGTTTTTTTTACAAAAGTGTACCTTGTAATCCGACTAATTACAGACTAACTGATAAGATTCTTTAAATGTATTATATATATGTACTCTGAAGTACAAATCATGCTTCATTATGTATATCAAATTTAGTAAATGTAGCACCGCTATCCTCTCGCATGTAGTCAATTCCAACCTAAGCAATCAGAATCAAAACGCGTCGAGCACAATAATGATGATGCGTACAAGTTGTAACTTGTTCAGTCATGTATTAGCGAATATTATCAAAAAATAATATTCAATAATAAATAATAGATCATGTCGGATTATAGGGGGTGCCGGATTAGACAGGGGCCGGATTACCGGGGGTCCACTGTACTTACTCTGGCTACAATGTCCTTCAAACCGTAACACAACAGCGCATCCACATTACTGTTTTTACTTATGAAAGAAATACAGTCAATCAATTATTAATTTCCAAAAACGCTTGCCCACCATAGCATTCTTGCGTATACTGGATGACGTATTGACACTCCACATCATTGCACACAATCCCCTCCTATTAGAACTTTACGTAGTTTTCCAATGCGGTTAATATGAGCTGACTCAAAAAAGTAATTCATAAACGCTAAAAAGTACTAATCAGCTATATAACAGCTCATTAACTTTAAAATGGCCGAGACCTTTGTTTAAGCAAATTTTAAGCAGAAAAATGGCGGATGTCTGTCAGCTAGACGTTTGATATTTCTGATAAGTGAATGAAATCACAATTCGAGACCATTTTTTAGTTACAATATGTAGAAAAAACCATAGTAGGTACCAAAACTTAATGAACGTTTTATCTCCTTTTAACATGATTTAACTAATTTCGGTTTATGAATGTGCGGTTTCTTATGAATATTTAATATGATGATGAATGTGTTTACCGGACGTTTCAAATGCGTTAATAGATCACGCTCGTCTGAATAGATCCAATAAATTGTGTCGAAGATATTGTGGCCCCATGGTGGTACGTCATTTGCGATAGTGATGACTAAGAATCAATTTAGATTCCTATAACACAGTATTATACTTCTATAAAACAATAAATTACGAGCAGAACCATATAAATCTAGCAAGAAATATAATGCGACGTGTACCAACAACTCATACCTATTCACAACGGTTTTCAGGTGAAACAGAAATAGCGTTAAAACAGAATAAGCTCTTTCTTGGGAGCAACTTACTAGATAGTTCTAGTAACTGTGTTTAAAATTGAGTAAAATATCGTCAAATTGTTTTACTGGGCCGCCTGGGTAGGTATCACCGCAATGTTTTTTTCTCCCGACAAACAGCAGTGTAAATGCACTGTTGTGTTTCGGATTGAAGGTCATTGTAACCAGAGTAACTACTGTACATATTGAGACTTAACATCTTATGTCTCAGGATGACGAGCGCAGTGGCATGACAAGCATTGCTTTGTACAAGGTGTTCGGTTTTGCTACTTTTCATGAGCGGTCGTATCGCTTACCATCAGGCGAACGGCATGCTCGTCTCGCCATTTATTGCAATAAAAAAATGGGTTTTAAAAATCCATCGTATAAACCAACCTATGTATAATATATGCTTACTCTTCTTCAACACGGCCTTCCCGCTAACCCCAACGTTTTTACTATACATGAAATGGAATCAAGATTTTACAACTTTTTAAAACCAAATGCAAAACTTCAACAGCATTTCGTTAACAGAAGACCTCGTATCGTGAAATGAACAGACTCTCTCTTCGACTCGAACCCTAGAGCGTGTACAGTAAAAAGCCCCAATTATATCATCAGTTCACCTATAAAGTTGCCACTTTAAAAAACTGAAGTTTTCGGTATATGACACAAATAGAAAAAAATCATCATTTTTTATATTGCCAATCTATTAATTTAACTTTTTCAAATATACCCATTTAAATGATATGGGTACTTTTACTGTAAAAAAGAAAAGATAAATAGAGCTGCAATTATCATGAACAGATTGTTCACGAATGTTTCAAAGTAAAAAGTATTTTTGTTGGGAGCAACGCGGAGCGGATTTTCTATGAATGCTTAGAAAAGAAAAGAGCTTTAAAATAATAGAATGTAACAAGCTCTCCAAATCGCATCGCCTTAACGTAAGAACTGTGAAATTGGAATCGTAGCATTTTTATTATTAGTTAAGCTATTTTGTTATTTAGTTGTCCTTTATTTATGGGCTAGGTAATTATTATTTAGTTACATAGTATTTAATTTAAATTTTAGAAAAAAAACACATCGAACAGAAAGTTTGCCTAGGTACACACTACACAGCTCCAAACTGATATATAATATGGGGTAAATCTCCTTTATATATTACGCATAAATTGTATGCACATGTCAGTATCGCCATTACGATGGGCTATGAATAATTACTACAGGCATTTACATTTTTGTGAAAGTGTGAAATTCTCGTTAAGTCTGCGGCAGGAACTAATAAGTCGGCTCGATCGAAGCGATTACTTAAAAAGAGAATATGAATTAAAAAAAATAGACAGACTGTCTGAAATGGAATGTTTTTTTAATACATAAAACAATACCTAAATGGCTCAGGCTTTAAGTCTGCCTACATACCATTCTGTATTTTAATCTTAAAAGAAATTTATTTGCTTGACAAGTTGTTAGAAAGGCCATGATAGACACTTTTTATGTTCCTTATACTTCATAATCACACCTCAGAAATCACTCGGTACTCCAATGTCACATCTTCAACTTCATCTTTTAGTAGTGTTATATGAGATCTATAAGTAAATTATAACTCAATTATAAACATTGAAGACCTACAGAATTAAACATATGCTATTTCTATTTTAAGATGTTGTAGGTGTATATTATATGGGTGACATTGGGTGATATGCAAATTTTCGCACAATATAAATATTCAAACAAGTAAAATACAATATTTCTTTTACCTATTCGTTTGTCTTATACCTTACTAAAAGTTAGAAGAAAATCGTGAACTAATCGCTCAACCGAAAAATTCGTCGCAAGCCATCAGCCGTGAATGGGCCACCGTCCTAGATTGTTATGTGTAAATCTAGATCGGATCGAATTTCGGCGACGCCCTAATACTCCGTGAAAATTTACCCGATGGATCTTAAAGCACCACTCGTATTCAAGAGGAACCCACTTCCACATGTTGTCCGCCGTGGGGTCACTCATAAATTTCAATGTACTATTCTAGCAAGCGTACTTTAAGTGAAATATCTACTCCATTTGGGGATCCAAACACCCTAACTACTTGATGAATTCCAATACACTTACGTGACTAACATAATTAGCAAGCGTCGGTGGATACTGGATATCAACTTGAGGATGTTAAACATTGGTATTTATCTTGTATCGAAATACGATATTCGTGATTTGTTTCTTTCAAAATTGAAACCATACCAAACAATACTTTCAAAATAACAAAAATCTTTATAAAACAGGCGTTATTTTCACAATTTGACTTCGTAAGAAAAGGCTTACTATGAAAGACACAATCCAGCATCCCGACAAAGCTGGAAAACGGAATATACGGAAATAAAAAACTAAAAACCCTTACACCGAAGCTTTCTTTTCAGATTTCCTGAACTCTCTGAAACATAGGGCCTAATAAATATTCCTTGCTGTCGGACGGCCACCCCGCTTTACCTCTGTGACTTGGTCCGCCTATCTTGCTTGTACGACCCACTCGAAGCGATGCTACGTCACGCATACTACTTCGCAATACCTCTAAAACTCTACTGAATGCAATTCAGGGAACATGTTGAACTAGATATTATAAATATTTATTTTATTTTCTTTATTTGGGAAAAAAAACATTATTACATTAAATATATGCTAATAGTGTACATGTTAAAAATATAAGTTAAAGTAATAACCACGACATTTTCCACGTATTAATTAAATGATTAATTACATTGCTATGTCTGGGACATGCCATAAGGCTTGGTAGCACAATCTATATAATAATATATATAGGGTATATTGCTTATGAATAATTAACAAGTATCAATCCCCATCAATTTCTTTAAAATTTGATTTTTATAGTTAGTTTTTATAAAATTCCTTTAGTATTTCTAAAACCTACTGGCTGCAAACTACTCGAATGATCATAATGAAAAAGTTGGAAAACCTAGGTTCTAGTATTCCCACATTAGGTGAAGGTGTTAGAAAATGCTAAAATACAATCTTATGTCCCAGGACCATCCTGTAGCGCAGTAGAATGCCAAGCATTGCTTTGTAATTCAAGGTGTTGTTTGCCACTGTTCATGGGCGGTCGTACAGCTTATCATCATACGAACGGGAGAGTCATCTCGCCAATCATTGCAATAAAAAAATGGTTTTTATTTCTACAGAAAATGTATGATATAAACACATTTATAGCACTGCCTCGCAATCCACAGGTGAAGCACCGCGCGTAAGGAGGAAAAAGGCCGAGATTCGTACGATAAACCCGACTGTCACCGGAAAACAACGTAACATGTGTGATACCATCGGGAGGTACGCACGGAAATATGTGAACTCAAAAGATACAAGCACATGTTACACTAATGGTCATAATACCGATAAACACTAACATTCTTTTTCAGAGACAATTTTAAAATATATTTTAGCTATCGAATGTTTTCTTCTCTTCGGTCAAAATGAATGCAAAAGTCGTTCGAGAGCCGCTTTTTTTCACACCCTCAATATCTTGTAAAAGTAAAATAAGTTTTTTTATTACCCTTATTACAGCTGTTAAAATTGTAGCAGCAGTTACATCTCTTACTTTGTATCCTACAGATTTTAATGTCATACAAAATGATTCAATATTAGGCAATATCGAATATTAGGCGAAATCGAGTTAAACTTAATTTTCGTTACCAACGCTCGGCTCAATTAAATTATTGTAGGGGGATTGTATATAGGGAAATAACCGTGTACGATGCGTGATGGAGACAAATGTAAAATGTACTCACATTTGCTGCGTTGAGGATCCGCCTGAGGAAGATTGAAGAGTAGTCAATTTCTGACCACGATAAACTGATATTTCAATTTCTTTTGCTGGTTATTTTCGAATTTCGAACGCCAAAGGTACAATTTCTGTGGCAACCGCGTGCGCGCCGGTTGATCGGTTTTCGTTGTTGTTACGCTCGCGGCCGGCTGCGAAGTTAGTTACCACGTCATCCACGTGGAGACGCTAGCTGCGCGACGCGTGATTGGCGCGTCGATTACGAAATGCCTCGGCGGCATTGGCGGATTGGCTTATTGGCGGCAATGCGCACGAGTTTGAATCTTAATATATTTTTTTCCTAATGTGTATGCAATACGAAAACAAAAAAGGATCTATCAAACTCGTTAACAAAAAAAATGAATCAACGGGGCAGCTTGTGTATTTGCATACTACGTTTCATGAAAATATGAACTTTCAATAAACGTTATCATGTTTCAATTTTTTTTTTGTCTTAATCGATCGTTGTTGGTCTGTCTATGGGTCTACAAACTCATTTTTTTTAGAATGATAGCTCAACGTGTATTTACATACATACATAATCGTCACGCCTGTATCCCATAGGGGTAGGCAGAGACTATAGAATAATAATATAATAATAATATACTGTATTTATCTAAATATTTACATAAATGCCGTTTGTTTATGACCCTTTGGTGTAGCATAAACTGGACCTTCTGAATACAAATCATTCAAAACCTACGGGAAACTTTCAATTGACGTTTTATCCTAAAATAAATGAAATGAGCAATACAGAAATCCACACAGAAATCAATATACCTATGTATTGTCAGACAATTGATTGGTCTCGAGCAAATTCAAGTTCGACTGTGATTCAGCCGATTGGAAACATCAAACATACTCGTAAACCATGTGACTTTCAGTAACATCATCAAGATTTGATGATTGTCGTTTTTAAAAACATTCCAGTTGGATATTTTTCTCATATTTGTAAGATTATTATACGCCCCATCATTTTTGCACACCTAAATGAAACGATAATTTCGAATAACATATTATATTTCGTTGCTAAAAAACAAATAAACAAAAACATAAAGAAAAATATTAGATTAGGGCACGATTTTTAGCCGTCAGGTAGAAATTATCCACTCAGTTACAATGTGATAGAAAATATGTAAACTCACAATTTTGTTACTACAACTATGTATACTAACTTTGTTCTATGGTATGTAAGTCCGCCAACCCGCACTAGGCCAGCGTTGTGGACTATATGGCCTAACCACTCTCAATCGTACTATCGATTGTAGAGTAGGCCCGTGCCCTGCAGTGGGACGTGTATGGGCTGATACAGATACAGATATAGTTACTACAACTGCTATTATCAATAATATATTTTATGTAATAAATAACATTTGACTATTGCAAAATCCACCTTTAACCGTTAAATGCAGCTGTGGTAGGCATGGAATAGGATAACTATAACAATATGCAGCCCACTTCATATCCATTACAACATTAAACACAATATGTAACATTTTATGAAATTTAATAGTGTGAATATATTCTCAGTACATCAAAATGTTTTTAAAATATTTTTTTCGTAATACAACATGCAACGATTCAATATACCTAATAATTATATTAAGATAAGCATTTAAGAAAACATAAAAATCGTCTAGTAATAACCGAGAATCATAAAGTTGAGTTCAAGACCGAACAATATAAGAAACGAGGCAAACTTAATTGGGTCACGAACGGGACACTGTCGAACATGGGACGCCATTAATTGAACCACTTCTTCTTCAACATTATCACAACTTGAACCGTCGCGTCGACTTGCTTCCAAATAATTACTTGCCATTTCCTTCGTGAAAGGATAATGTTGATTTTGTTTTTATGCTAATTTTCAAATGACGTCACGTACTTGAGTTTTGATTGTGACGGTACAGAATACAGAATTAATTTTCGCACACATATGGCCGCTTTACTAGCAAGTAAATCTGAACGCGTCATAGGTCGGTGCGATTTCGTTTTAATTGTCTACAGAATGCTCGCATAAATGGGTCCGAAAGGATACCTTTCCTGAAATAAAATTAAATACTCTCCGTGTTATGAGTGGAATAAACTGATATGATTTTTATGTTCTGTCATCACAATATAACTGGGAAATAAATGAAGTATACATATACATAAACACACGCCATTTTCCCAGACGGGGTAGGCAGCGATGCTATGACACCCACATTTCCCCTTGAATTTCCCTCCCACGATGTGATAGGGGCGAGCCTATCGCTATATCGGGCACAAATTCCTGACCCCAGACTGATAATGAATAGAAAAATCCACTATCACTTCGCTCGACCCGGAATTTGAACCCGAGACCTTAGCTTTGTAACCGTACCACAGTATGACCACGCCACCGAGGCATTCGGTATAGTCTATTTCTCAGTAACTAGCAGTCCGACCCAGCTACGCCTAAGTGCAGATGATTTTTAATTCCACACCACAACAACTTCTTCTTCTTACAAACTGGAACAACCTGTATATGTATTATACATATATACCTTCCTCTTGAATTACACTATTTATTGAAAGAAACCGCATCAAAATCCGTTGCGTAGTTTTTAAGATCTAAGCATATATACACAGACAGATGGGAAGCGACTTTGCTTTATACTATGTAGTGATAATGTATATAGGCTCCACTGACGAGAAAACCATACTCCATTCACATCAAATTTCCTTAAGATTAAATATCTTTTGAATTAAATTTGAGCAAAGAAAACAAAACATTCGATGACTAAAATAAATTTATAAACGGTCTATGAATGAGGTCGTGTGTGGTTTGTATTACATACTTATTATAATGAGCACATTGCCACCCATATTTAATTATCTAATAGGCCTAATTAGTTTCGTAAAACAATATTGTATTAACGCTAGAAAATGAATATTTATTCACGTTGATACAATATATTTTTAGAGTATAAATATTCTCGTACATAGGTAAAATAATCCAAAAACTATGCACAACTGTTTGTTTTTTCTCAATAAAATAAAATACATATAAATGGATAATAAGTATAAGTATTGGAGTACATTTTCTTTTTTCTTTTAAAAAATACACCCAACAGTCACATACATTGGTCCTGACCTCACACTAAGATCGAGTCTTGTGTCGTGGCTATCATGAACTACAAGAGACTTTTCGGTCTCACAAACACCCAGACCCAAAACATTTACCTCTGGTTTACACAAATATTTGATTCGGTGCAGTAAAAATATGTAATAAGATGGACATTGAAGTACAAAGGCTGAGAATTTTGACGCTAATGCGACCTGACATGGCGTGGCGTGGCGCCTAGCGTTCGAAAACGGAGTTATAGACCCCGACCAATATATTACATGCTCCACAAGCTTATTTACTAGCATTTTTGTCTAATCTAGTTATGGGTGTGTGGTGGCCTATTGGCGATGGACCAAGTGTGCCTGCCGAGAAGCTCAAATCTCGAGTCGGGCAACGTAATATTAGATTTTTCTATTCATGATCAGATTGAAGTCCGGAATTTGTGCCCGGTATTGCGAAAGGCTCGTCCCCTCCCACATCATAGAAAGGAATACCCAAGAGGAAACGTGAGTGTCCTGATTGTGCCTCTGCCTACTCCTTCTGGGAAAAAGACGTAAGTGTATGTATATATGTTCTTAGATGAATCCCTTAGCTTCGTAAAATGATCATACTTTCTGGTTGCCTGAGTTAAGTCAATCTGTCAATAAAAATATTTATTTATTTATTTATTCTTAACTGCACTTAAGAAGGATAAACACTTAAATATGTCACAAATGAACAAAAGTACAGATGGCGGTCTTATCGCTCTATGCGATTTATTACAGACAACCGTTGGTTGAAAATACAGATTATTTTTCAAAGTTCAAAATCAATAACTTCAGATAAAGACTGTTTGTGACTTGGAAAACAATAAATATTTATGGAACATCTCTAACACAAGGAAATTATATGAATGTGGAGGATTATGCAACAACCGCTTTTGCAAAAAACACGTACAGTCGAAGTGAGAACCTCCTCCTTTTTTGAACTCGGTTAAATATGCAAAATAAAGATCTCCGCAAACGAGATGTGTGGGAGGAACGAGGGAAAATCTAGACTTGTTTTGAAATAAACCGAATTTGAATATATATGTCAGGCGGAGGTTTAGTGTTTGACTGCTTTTATTTATCTATGGCTCAACAAAAACACTAAACCCAGCAATTAATCCAGTTCCCTCTGTAAATAGCAAAGAATAACAATGAAATAGTCAGGTTGTATCTGTGGTAAATACGAAGACTAATGGCCGTTCTCTATAACCGATCTATCTATAATAACTATAGTGTAGTAAAATAGTTACCATTACTACGTCCGTACAATTCTACGCTTCATTAAACAGAGATGGACATATATCTTGCCTAGCTATCCATAAATATTTGCACCATATCCATACCTCTCTATCTTTGTTAACTGAGACATAAAATTCATCGAAATATCTAATGCAATATCTTGTTAAAGATAGACAGATTATAGAGAACAGCTGTAAGTCAACCCACAATCAAACTAAACGATTGAACCAAAATATCGTTATAGTGCACATTATGCATATCCATAATTATGTCAGACTATTGTATACAATTACTCAATATTATTTGTACTTATTTAATGTAAAGAACTATAATATGCTGTATTAAATCAACTCTATGTTTAATATTCCAATACAAAATAAGTTTACAATTTCAGAAAAATACTGTTGGAAAACACAAACTGTTCGGCACAACAATAAATTTTAAAACCCACCAAGCAAATTGACAATCCTTAGAAAAGATTCCGAGTTAATTCTATTTCAAAAGATATTAAAACTTGCTGTCGCGAGTGAAAAATAATCTTGCTTGTAAAATTATTGCCTACAAGATGAACGGAGACAGATAAGAGCGACTGCGGATTACGCGGCAACTAGGGATGCACGCTGCTCGATGCTACAGCTAAAAGGAGAAATAGGGGGTATATCAAGACTGCGACCGAAAACAAAGCTGAGTGATGATTTTAGTGACAATACAACTAAAAATTTCGCCAAGAAACGTGACAGTTTATTTTATGGTTTATTAAATATCATCGTTTTGGGTGGTAAATCCATAGTTTTTGCTAATATAATAATTTAAATCCCTGCGTAACATAGCGCCTTTAAAAATAAAAGATATCCACTATTATTTTAAAAGGATGTTTATACCACCCAAATACAACGATAATCAAAATAACAAAATAAAATCGACGTTCTTTTTGCAAAATCTTCAGTAGAATTATGTCTGAAACTACTACACGGCTTCGTTTCCGGTCGCAGTCTGAATATAACCTGTATAATAAAATTTAAAAAAAAAATACGAAAAAAATGCTAAAAAAAAAGTATTGCCATCTTATAGGTCGGCAACGCATCTCTATGCCCCGTGGTGTTACAGATGTTCATGGGCGGTGGTGATCACTTACCATCAAGTCAACTATGAGCTCATTTGCCCCCTATAACATAAAAATGTCGCATCAGCTGACTTAAGCACCAACTGGGAATTGTAACTCAGTTTTCTAGCCCAATTTAAAAATAAACATGCATTCGGTATCAGGCCATATACGTCCCACTGCAGGGCACGGGCCTACTCTACAATCGACAGTACGATTGAGAGTGGTTAGGCCATATAGTCCACCACGCTGGCCTAGTGCGGGTTGGCGGACTTACATACCAAAGATTTTTTTTTTTTTATAAATCTCTATGGCATGCAGGTTTCCTCACGATGTTTTCCTTCACCGTTTTTAGTGCGTGGTGATTGACTATCAATACACACATGACTCTGAAAAGTCAGAGGTGTGCCCTGGGATTTGAACCCGCGACCACCGTGAACAGTGACAGCCGCATCCGGTCCGTTTACCAACAGGCCACCACGCACTACAGGCCACCACGCATTTCCACTCGATATTTAGTTTTTTTTTTAATGCATAATTTGGAGTACTAACCAGTAACCGATACTGCAATTATTATCTGAAAATTATACCGGAAAAGTGGTTAATAGGTTTTAGTATTATATTAAATTGTTAAAGTAATTTGTTACCTATTATGTAACTTTAGGAATACAGGAGCCAATCCCTCAATATGTTAGAATTTTTTTTTTATAAAAATATGAATTAATCAATTTAAAACAGAGTATTTTGTTTTCTTATTTATTGTATTTCCTTATTTTAGTTACAATAATAAGTTCTTGTATTGTATTGTATATAATATACCCTTTAGCAGTTCTACCGGATTTATGTATTGCGTTTGCGGCTAGATTTATGAAGAGTGACGCTATGTCTGATTTTTTAAATTAAGATTCATGATTCCGAAGTATTTGCTTTGTGCTTTAAATCCCTATACACCTAAATCAGACTTGCTAATAAAGGAGTGTTTTGTGCAACGACACCATTGTTTTTATACAGTAGGCAGTAAATTTTTATTTAGAAGCGTGGCGCGAACTTTGTTATACGGCTGGGGGAATCCAACGTCACTTATGGGGCTTTAGCCAACCCGCGACACTTATTCTTTATCCAAAGAATATTGTCCGGCACGCAATGCTACATGTTATATCATTCCATTCTTCTAAATATCAACAATAAGATGCACATTCTCGAAAGGAATGTTGACAAAGGCTGGTCGTAAAATGTAAGCGGAATAATTCTCTAGTAAAATCCAAAAGTCAAATTGCCACGACTTATTGTAACTGTGGACCTAAACAACAAACAGAAGAAGAGATTCTGCAAATAATAAATACACCCAACAGTCACATGCATAGTCCTGACCCCACATTAAGATCAATTAATCCTTGTATGATAGATATAGGAGTTCTACGAGAGACTTTTCGGTCTCACAAAAAGCCAGACCCGAAACAAATACTTGTGGGCCCTATAAAAACATTTGTCTCAATGCCAGGATCGAACCCGCGGCCTCTCGTTGCCCAACTGCGCCACAGAGGCTATCAAATGTTTAAATTAATTATATGTAACTTATAAAATAATTCGCATATTATGATGAGAACTCTCTGGATTATTAAGTGTACTTATTAAAAGCAGCGAATTACAACATGAATTTGATAAAGCCACACAGAAATATTTGAACAAAAGTTTGAATGTTAATTAATTTAAATAGTTCACAACCAAGGTTAACATTCAGAATAAGTATATATTATCTCGTACCGCAACAAATTTTACGACGGGAATCGTCATAAAATCCATGCGAGCAAATTCGCAGACGAATTTTAATTCAAATTAAAGTGTAAAGTGGAAATACTTTTAAGGCAATCATATAAAATTTACAATTAATGTTTTAACTTCCACACTTCGACCGATATTTATAATATCATTTTCATATTAAATTTTATCATAACGTTAATTTTATAATTGGTAAAGACATGCTAATAGCAAAAATATATGAACGTTAGTATGTCAACTCTTATTTTCAGCAACACCTATTAAAAATCATGAAGTTAGATTTTTTAGATTCGATTAAAAAATATCTATTTGCGATAAATATACGAATAACAATACAAACTGTAACAGCAAGTCACATCCCTAAATCGCATCGCAACTTGTAGGCAATTAGTTCAAACGGATAAAAACTGCGACAACTTTTTTAAATTTCTATATAATCCACAGCAGGGTACCTGCACATAAAAATAATTAATTTTAACGCGTTCTACAACGTGCCTGCTATATTTTCTATCTTGTATTTTTTAATGAGTTTTTTTTTTTCTATCTCCAGCAATAGTGTTCCTATAAGAATAATATTATGTAAAAAATTAACGTAATAATTCTCTTACGCAAAATATTCACTGTCAGACAAGAATACACATGATACTTTTCCTACAAAAAGATACCTTTAGCCAGCCATTTATTGTATAGAAAAGTCTCCTATTGATTGATAACAAGAGGTCGCTCGCCCGCGCGGCGGTCGAAATTCTACCTAATTCATATATTGTTATAGTTTTAAGAAAAGTATGTATATAAATAAATAAAAGCTTCAAGTGTTATAGTTTATAATTTATTTCCCTGTCTCTTCAGTCTATTAAGTACTGAACACAGGCCTCCCCTAATGATGTCCACGTTGGCCTGTATGTCGCCAAAGTGACGTAGTCTCAAGACAAGTAACGTTAAGCTGGGTCAACACTAGAGGACCCGAGAACGAACCGGGCCCAAATTTGTGTAATATCCAGCGACTTAAGAGCTTCCAACGACAGTCGATACTGGTGCTCAACTTGTGCTTACCTGCTCTAGCGTAGACCCACCGTCAGCTATCGTAGACAGCGCATAAGCAAATCGAGTTGTGATCACGCACTAGTGTGATTTTAATACGTTTTGTCGTTATATTGTTTTGTTTGGTTGTTCCGGTCAATATAAACCAACAAATATTAGTGAAGCTTCAAATATTTGCATGGAGCTAAAAATTGGTAGGAATGTTCGGAACATCATTACATATGGTGAAAAAAGGCCCCATCGATCCCATATCTGAAAAAAATGTATTCAAAGTAATAGGCCCCTAAAATAGGTCTATCGCATTTTATAGCAAAAAAAATTGATATTATGCCAGATTGAAAATAACTTAATACATCAACATTCCGAACAGAAATTGAGGCTGTTTTGGAAGACGCGAAATTGGAAGATTTACTTAAAACAAATATGTGCATATGGATCGAAAATTTATTTCGGTGTCAGGATCCAACCCACGGCCTGTTGCAACGCAGCCATCATCTATACGACTACGCCACAAAAGCTGTTTATTCGTTGTATGTCCAAAACATTATTTGTATGACGTAAGAAAACATCGTCCATCTATGCGACCCAATATTTCTCTCAAGTCTCAACAAATAATAATGCTAGCCATAGAAACAAATCGCTTAATTAGAAATGTTGTCGGAACCTGCACAAACCGGGTTGCTTGTTCACGTTACCGGGGAAAACTTATCGCTGAGGCGTGCCCTTTATCCTTTCCATTTAGAAAATATTTATTTAGCATCCTTTCCTTAAGCTTCGGCGCTCAGGTGCGAGATCGCCCTAACTCAAACAACGGGCAGCCATTTAAATAAGGCTGCTGTTTTCATTACACTCCACGGTACGTACAATTACCAACCGGGTTTGGTTCCCTCAAAAAGTCAAGTTAGCACCGCATTTGTTCTCGAGATTGTGTACTGGCGACCTCTATGTGGCTTCATTCCCAGAAAACCAGCTTCCGTAATGTAAAGAGGTTCTACGCTGTAACAAACGTTTTATTAGCTTCAAAGAAAATATGAACAAATACTAACGAAGTACATGTTTTTATATGATTCTTAGTTACTTTGGTAAATTTAGGTTATGAGAGATTTTAAATATTTAATAAGTAGGAGCGATAGATGTCATTTTTAGTGCGACATGCTGAAATTAGTGTTAAAAGATACAAGACCTACCTACGTTATATTAGTGAACTTGATATTTTGCGAATCAACTGAATTTAACTCTTTTAAATATTTAGAATATTCACAAAAAAATTGTAATAAGTAACATTTTCATCAATTAATTTCGGATAACGGAACTGATTGAAGTGTGCGCCCATGATAATTTGTAATTGCGCTATTTTCACGGGATATTTACTTAGTTTCTTAAACAATACCCAAGTATAAAACGACGGTATCCTACGTCTGCCTTGTTTTGAATGCAATATATTTAGTAAATTACACCATTCATAATAATTAATTGTTCCATTAAGGGCGAATAGGGATCCTCGACACAACTACTCGGTAACCGAAGCAAACACACCTAACGATTTTGCATCAACACCAAGTCATGGAAATTATCTAATTGAATTTATTATATTATTTAAAATATATTGACATTTTGATGACATCATATCACTGTAGAAGATGTATTTAATGAAGATAAAGAAGAAAAGAGTATATCCGTGGCAGCCTTGGTGACTGATGAACTCCTTCTTTTTTCTTTCTTTCTTTCTACTGAGAAAATCGAGCGATAAGCCAAGCAGATTGAACGAATGAAAGAGCGATAACGTAATATCAGTCAATAAACTGAGTGATACAAGTAACAAAGCAAGTTTTATTGGAGTTAGAGCATTAAAGTAGGTCTTTAAAACTAGTAATCCCACCGATTCGATGGTATGCTATCATTATCCCACAGAAGACGGAGGCAGAGTAACAGCTTCTCTGTTGCGTTTCATTCAATAAGTGAGAGTACGCGAAAGTACCCAAAAGCTGATGGTAGGATAATCGTATTCGTCCAGATAGCGACTCCCAGACACACAAAAGTCACTGATAATATCAGACGCAATGTCGTGAGTCGCATTTCGGGTACAAGCTGTGTTTAAATGACATTTGATTTCAGCAAGGGCGGCATTTGTGTCGACCAGCGTAAGACAACTATTTGAACTCATCTCATCGCTCTAGTTTACTGGTTTCAGTTTACTGTAGGTCCCAAGCCAACAAACAAATGCCAACTCAAATTAAATATAAAGTTTCTGTCGCCTTATTGCCACTCTCACATTATGCATACATTTCATATACGTAATAAGTATTGCATAACAGCGTGGAAGTGTAAGGGTTGAAATTGCGATAATAATTTACAAGTTTGAGAAACCTTTTCGCATCCTACAAGGCAGGGGATGGCGCCTTTAAATTGTTTCTATTTTAGTAGAACACGTCTACACTCTACGCCACATTTAAGCTATCATAGCAAGAAGTTTGGAAACTGTATTTTATTTCTTGAAGATAAAAGACCTTACGCCTTACAGATGTTATATTTTTGGATGATTATCTCATACATAAAATTTAATATAATTTATACATTCTATGTACACTTTTGGGCAATACTAATGGCTAAGAAGTGCGTGGTGGCCAGTTGGAAAACGGACCAGACGCGGCTGTCAACATTTCATGGTGGTCGTGGATTCAAATCCCATGCTATACACCTCTAACTTTTCGGAGTCATGTGTATATTGATAATATAAATTGATATGATAATTACATTTTGGTATCTGCTATACACACCACGAGCCTTGTACAGTACCGCAGCAAATGCAATATCAAACTCACTTTTAAAATGTTTGTATTACTTACTACCTATTTTACGTTGTTAAATTCTTTGGTAAATAAATATGAATATTTTTATAGCTTTTTGTAAAATAAATAATAGTAAATAAATATTTTCTTTTTATTAACTTGAGAAAGATATACTCAGAAACTAAGATAGTTATAATAATATTATACTAATAGTAACTAAACTAAAAGTAATCAAATCCAATTTTGTTTCTAATAACACGGCATAGATTTGCATTAATATTGGAATCTAATTAAGAATTTCAAATTATATAGCTACACGAAAAACTCTTTAGAAAAATATGAACTTAATTGAGATTCAAAATTGTTTTAAATGAAATGAATTTCATAAAAGTTTTGATTACAATAACTTTTGATAAGACAATAACCAAATGAATTTGTATGAGTTTAATTTAGTTAGCAACATTAAAAATATAAAAAACAACATTTAAATTTCATTTGCACTGCTGCCTTCAGATGCAGCAGATATATAATGAAACCGAGAGAAATGTTTGTGCGGCCCACAAATATTTCTTCGGGTCTGGGTGTTTGTGAGACCGAAAAGTCTCTCGTAGTTCCTGATACCCACGACACAAGACTCGATCTTAGTGTGGGGTCAGGACTATGTTTGTGACTGTTGGGTGTTATTTATTTATTATTATATAAAGAAAATAGATATGAAGTAGATAAGCACGTGACGAATCCATTAGAGTGACCGTGTTTGATGGTACAACTACCGAACTAGTGTTCCGGGCAGGTTTTTATTATTTTTTACACTGGTACGACATCATGACTACACTGCACCTGATGGTAAGCGCAAATTCCGTCCAGGCAGAGAAAGTATTGAATGGCATCAGACGGCAGTCCCATGCCATTCGACACAGTCGGCCTGTTAAGATATTTCTACAGTGGCGGAAGGGCCCAGGATTATAAAAGGAACACGCGTAGCGCCAAACAATTCCGCAGCTTGATGGTGCGGCTTAGGAAAGTATTTGCGAAATAGTCAGGGGGTTACCTAATAAAAACAATAAGAACTTCGCATGTTCGGACGCCGTACGTAAAACTTCACTAATGTGCCTAGATACTCCACAATATTTGGAATCCTCAATCGTACGTCGTAACCATATACTAAGTTCGGAGAAAATGATAAGTATAATAGAGAATAGTAGTAGTGTGAAGAGGCACCTTAGCAGGCCGGCATAATTGTTTCCATTGGCATGGGACTGCCGTCCGATGCCAATGGATACTCTGCCTGGGCGGCATTTGCGCTTACCATCAGGTGCAATGCCGCCATTACGCCGGGCCATTATAAAAAAAAAACAAAAAAAAGAAAAAAATAATAGATTTTTAGAAGTGGAAAAGTTATATCTTTCTCCGGACGTCGAACATCCGAACATTCGAAGTCCGCATCGTTTTTAGAGTAACCCCCCAATACTTTTACCTTTTCCAGGAATAAGTTGTTTATTATCCGGTTTTTTCTACTCCAGCACACTGACCAAAACCCATCGGTAGCCACGTATTATATTTAGGCGATTGCGAGTTCCCTTCGTGAATATACTTCGAATTTGGAATGTCAACCTCACTGTGCTTTGACTGTAATTGCTTTAATGGGTGACGCGCTCGCACCACTAACTTTGTAGGACGGCCGAGGTGACATTGGCGGTTGCGGAACGAGATTAAGGCTTAACTAATTGGCCTGCTCAGGATCATAGTTGCTAAGACTTTCCCAAATCCAAATGCCCGTATAAAAATATATCAATTTTCACTTATAGAATAGGTTAGATACCACCGCAATGCCTATTTAGTATTTAACTCGCCTTACAGCAGTGTAAATGCAATGTTGTATTCCGGTTTAAAAGACATAGTAGCCAGAATAACTACTGGACATATTGAGACTTAACATCTTTTGTTTCAAGATGATGAGCGCTGTGGAATGCCAAGCATTACTTTGTAATTAATGGTATTGTTTGGTGTTCCTACTGTCCGTGAGCGGTCGTATCACTTAGCGTCAGGCGAATGGCAAGCTAGTCACGCCAATCATTCCAATAAAAAAATACTGATGCCAAATTACATAGTCATTATTACGAATACGGTGGCTGAAGACCGAATGAAATGGAAAAGGCTGAATAGGAAGATGAATCTTGGCACCAGCCAGAATGAAACCCGTAGGAGTGAACTTGTAAAATATTTCATGCTCACTCTTATATAAAGGTAGTAGCTGCAGTAGTAGCTGCAACAATTTGTCCTTTTCGCTCCGTGACCTTACAAGCTTAATGTTATAAAATATTGGTGAGTGAACTACGTAACCGATTTATTTTATTGTACTACTTTTAAAGTACAACTCAATAAATTGTGGGTCAAGATGTATAGATCAATATATAATGTTCAATATACTTATTCTCGCTTATTATTGTATAAAGCTGTACGGTTTTAAAATTTAATCCAAATGTACAGTTGCCAACATCCAAGTTAATAAACACACAAATTATTCGTGTTATGACTGCATGAGGTAATATATTTTATACATTTATACATCCTTTATACATGCATATATACATTATTTGTATATACATTATTTATAACAACCATTCTTTAAAAAAAGTATATTTACTAATATTAAAAAAAAAAACATTTTTTACATATTTACTTTCCGACAACTACGACATTCAAACTGTTTGAAAGAAAAATAATTTATTATTTCGGTGGATTACATGATAGCAATATAGAAAATATATAAATAAATACACCCAAGAGTCACATACATAGTCCTGACCCTACACTAAGATCGAGTCTTGTGTCATGGGTATCAGGAACTACGAGAAACTTTTCGGTCCCATAAACAGCCAGATCCGAAACAACGCAAGCACGTTTCCAGTTAGAATCACGCTGTGTTCAAAGTATCACTTTACATTTGACGCTTTTTTACTTTTTTTTATTTACAATTATACGTTGACAGTAAGTTAACAAATGGTTTTAAAAAAAACGGCCCATACATAGCAAGTCACGGCCCGGTCTTCTCTAGTCATAAGATAGCTCAGACGATCAACATACTTATTCTTTCTGATTGATGCGGCAATATTGTGTGACAATACGTCGTATTTAATTTTGTATTTTTATTCTTAACTGCACATATATAGGATAACCACTTAAATACATCATCATCTACAAATAATAAACAAAAAGTACAGATGGCGATCTTATCGCTCTAGGCGATTTCTTACAGACAATCTTTGGATGGATAGAAGAAAAGGAAAAGAAGAGAGGGCAGTCTAGAAAATAAAGGATACCAGCTCCAATAGAAATAAAAAATAACAGATAAATTATTTACAATTAATATCTTATCTCCTATTGGTGTCGTATTGTTAGTACTTTGTGGTATCATCTCCATAGTCCATAGTATATCTATGTTCTACAATGTGCTAGTAATACAGTATCAATTCTAACAATATCAGTTATATTCATTTTTAGGCACCCAACCTTTAGAGTTTAGACCCTCTGTGACCGATTAAATATGAATAACAATTTCGAGAATGTTACTAAAAACATCTAGTACATTTTTAACTATGTATGTATGAATCAGCCCATATACGTCCCACTGCAGGGCACGGGCCTACTCTACAATCGAGAGTACGATTGAGAGTGGTTAGGCCATATATTCCACCACGCTGGCCTAGTGCGGGTTGGCCCTATATTTCCGAGCTATTTTAATGTATTAGAAAACAACAAACCAAAAAGTTAATTGTAAAAGTGAAAAACGTTATGAAAAGGTTAAAAGCAAAACATAGTTGCCACAAAACAACTCGACTTTGTAGCTAACTGAGGCATTAAATTATATCTAATTTTAAACATCCGTATAAATGGCGTTACTTTCAACACGAAAGTTGTGATGAATCTACCATTTACACTAAAATATTCTAATGCTGAACGTCACAGTAACTGTTAAATTCTGCACCAATCAATGAAACCACTGAACCGTATTATTGGTTGAAAAATATTAGTGTAGGAAAAAAGTATTCGCACTATATTTCAGATAGGCGACATAGACGACAAACGATCAATCAAAATAATTACCGTGAAACTGTATTATCAAGGTTTTTTTATTATTTCAATGAATGGCGAGACGAGCATTCCATTCGCCCCATGGTAAGCAACATGACCACTCTTGACATAGCAAAACCAAACAACACCAGAATTATAAAGCAATGCTTGGAATTCCACTCCGCCCGCCATCCTGAGACATAAGATGTTAAGTCCCAATATCTCCAGTAGTTACTCTGGCTAAAATGTCCATCTTACTGAAACACAACAGTGCATTTACACTGGTATTTGGCGGGAGAAATAGACATTGCGGTGGTACCTATCCAGGCGGCCTTTCACATATGAGAGACTTACCACCAGTATTCATGAGGACTCATGGAAAGCATGTGACATCCTCTGGTAATTTGTGCCGACCATGCACATGGTACGTCAACATCTCTAATGCGAGGGCTTCAGTACTTTGAAAGTTAGTGGGACTTCGGCAAGCTGTTCTTCATAATGTGCAAAAGCAAAATTATTGTGTAATTGATATCAGCGTGCTTATATTTTATGTAAGCAACATTTTACGTAACGTAATATATCCTAAAATATTTCGCAATAGGTAATTTCTAATTTCTGTGAGATCCAGAACACCAACCTTTACGGATAGATAAGTATTGAAAAAATAATTCATTAGCATCTTTATTAGTACACAATAAAGATCACGACACATAAGTCAAGATAAGTACATCTGCATATCCTTAAAACTTATCAAATAAAACATATAGCTAGGTATTTCTCCCCCATTTCTCAGTAAAAATATTCTTCGCTATATTTTAAAATAATTATTGTAAATCAGTAATTTAAATAATAATTAATCTATAAATACGAATTAAAATAATATTACGCAAACGAACTTTATTTAAATTACTTACTCAATTATAACAAAAAAATAAACACGTTAACTTTGGTCCACGTGCGTCACAAATCACAATGCCCAGATACTCAAGGATCAAAATGTTGAAACGTTTTTGTTCTCTTTAATTAAGTCACGAACATCACACAGTGGCTGTTGGCCCGTTTCCTTGGCGCAGGTAATCACGATCGGAAAAGCATTAATTCAAAACTCCAGTGTAGCACTCGAGCCGGATTGCTAACGACCTCACTTGAGCACGTCGCAAACGAACACTTTCAAAAAATACAGATGTAGCCTCTCACTCCCGGATTAGATCAGGTACGTAGCGAGCGCCACCGCCGAAAATTCCACAAACTTTCCAAACCGAAAAAAGGAAACATTGCTGCCGGAAAATACATTCGTAAGCAGATTAAAAAGAAACATGCATTGTTGCCACTATAATACTTTATCGTGTGGTTGTATCAAAAATGTTTTTATATAGAACATCGATTATGTCTTAAAATGCAAATATTTATTATACTGGTGGTAGCATATTATGCTACAGTCAGACAACTAACACGTTACTTAGTGTTAAATCCGCCATACTTATTTAGGCAAATGAATCGTATTACGGGGTCAATCAGTGTACTTTTTGTGTTGAATATTCCGACATAAATCATAATTATCTTTGAGGCGATAATTTTTCGCCTGTCAATACTCCTTCCGCAAAACTTTCGCTGTTGAAGATTAGACGTAATGCGGTAGTAAAACCTTTTCAGATAATTATATTGGTTGTTTAAATTTAGTTTCCTCATTAATAATATGAAACCTAATAAAATGAATTTAGTTGTTACGAAAGATTAAAAACGTGTTTATTCATATAGAGATGGTGTCATTTAAAATATAGGTTACATAAATGGTATATGGCTCGCCCAGTGTCACATAGTGGGACGAAACACACAAGGGGAAACGTGGGTGTCCTGGCAGCACTTCTGCGTACTCCTTCGGGGAAAAGGCGTGGGTCAATATATGTATGTACAAAAAAGACAAAAAGTAAACAAAACATTTTATTTTTATAATCAATTATGTTTTTTATGAAAGAAATAAACTTTCATAGGACAATAAGCCTGAATGCGGAGCTGACCAGTGCTGAAATAAAAATACAATGTTATGATTTTTCCGCTTTGCTCTTTATTTCGCATCAAGCTAAAGGGCCGTAATGACGCTGTTAAAACTAGGATAATTTTGTTGTCATGTCATAATCTAGGAATTGCATTCAGGATAATCCGAGCGGATTAGTCAAATTAAAAGTTTCATCCGTTTTCATGAAAATGACGAGTGAATGTTCGGTGGTGTATTACATGTTTAAAAAGGGTTCATTTTTTTGTCACATTGTTGTCATTATTAAGCAAGTATTGCGATTATGAAACTATCTCCCTAAGTTATCACGTAGGTATACAGAACCTTATTTCATGTATTTTTTAATGCTAATCGCCCTTATGGCTTTTAACTATATTCTTCATTTTTATTAATAGGCGTATAATATTGTGTAATCTGTCTACCTAATATAGATTTTTTTAAACGAACAAAACCAAATGGATTTTGTTGCAGGATGATGATATATGTGAGCATCATGTGAAAGTTAAGAAAGCAGTGAATAAAAGGTATATAAATGTACAAGTATAATAATACTACAAATACAAATTATCGGATACACGCAAGAAAAATCATGGGTACAAGCTATAAATATACCTAAGTATATAATAGACCACAATCTTTCCTATCATTTATTAAAGGCAAACTATTTGTATGCGGAGGGATGGGATAGACTAGTGTTGGAGTTACGGTTGAGGACTAAGGTAGGTTATAGATTTCATGTCATCGGCTATGGCGAAATGTAAAAGCATGGGATGAGGCGAAATGATATGAGACGGGAAAAGGCGCGACGATACGACGAGACGGGACAGGGAAATGAAGGAACTGACAAAGCGGGACGAGATTGAGCAGGACAAGTCAGGGTGAGAAGAAAAGCTGATAGCTGAAGCTAGGTCGAGGTCAGGTATAAAATATTTTTGTACGAAAAATAACATCAAGGTGGTGTAAAAAATACACCCAGGCGAAGATGGGACGGTCCGCTAGTTAAATACAAACGAATGAAAAAAATAATTATACCGCCAACAAAAAATCACACATTAAAAGTAACAATATAAATCATGTGAATGTATTTACTTTAAAATAACCGCAACATATTAGTGTAGAATGTAATCAAACCGTCGCAATAGGTACCGTATTCAATACAAAGTTCAATGTCGATTGAGCTCCCAATCTATTACCAAAAAATAGCCAATCTGCGGGGATATTGATTAAAATTTTATCAACGTGAATAATTGAAAAGCCTTGCTTTCAATTTAGTGAATTCAATGACAAATGTTTTACGAAATACAATTTCATTTGTTTGTAAATGTTGTTTATTTAGTAAAGCTAAAATAGATAGTTGAAATGTTTTTTTTTTAATTCTGTAGGATATAGTTAATGCACAGCCTGTTTGTACCTTTGTTGAGAAACCAAAACAATGCAGATTTTTTAAATTTTGAATAGCTTAACAAACGGTTACAAAGCTGAGGTCTCGGGTTCGAATCCCTGGTTGAGCGAAGTGATATTGGTTTTTCTATACTTTATCAGCCCAGAGTCAGGAATTTGTGCCCGATATGGCGATAGGCTCGTCACTTATCACATCCTGGGGCGGAACATACAAGGCAAAACGTGGGTTTCCTGGCACCTCTGCCTACCCCTTCTATGAAAAAGGCGTGAGCTTATGTATGTATGTTGAATAGCTTAAAAACTAAAAAACTACGATCATTAATAAAAAAAGCCATAATGTTTATTATTTTTTTATTTTTTGTTTATACTATACGTTAATTGCTGCATTGATTTATCGCCTTAGTATAACATTAAACTTTAATATTTAATTTGAAGAGTGAATATAATTAAGCTGGTCCTAAATGATTCGGGAAATGAACAAATTTAAAAAAATGTTGGTATGGGTTCAGTAGTTCAGTAGCCATGCTGTTGTCAGTCATTTGAAATCAAATGACATGTATTTATTGGTCATGTAGGCAATTAAATAAACTAAAGAGCTCTTATGTCAAGTTATTATTATCTATTTACAAAATATTTTCTATAGTATTTTTAATATTAATTTCTTATTTTTATTTATTTATTAAATTTCATATAAGTATTTTATTTAAAGTAAGACTCTCCTTCTCTACTCTATCCTATCCCAGCATATCCAAATAGTGTGCCTTTAATAAAATATATTCAAGATTGTGGGCTATTATACATTTATAGCTTTTACCCGCGACTTCGCCTATAAGTATCCGATAATGTAGATATCATTTCTCAACGTATGAGAAACCTACCACCACTCTCATAGTGACCAACGCCGCGCCGTGTCGAGTTTTATGATCAGTTTAGTAAACGGACACTCACCAAACTTTAAATGTCACTCTGCTGGTGATAGGTCTCTCATATGTGAGATGCCGCCTGGGTAGGTACTAGGTAGTACCACTGCAATGTCTATTTGTCCCGCAAAACAGCAGCGTAAATGCACTGTGGTGTTCCGGGTTGAAGGACTTGAGTAACTACTGTACATATTGAGATTTAACATCTTATGTCATACAATGGCGAGCGCATTGGAATATTAAGCGTTGTTTGTGGTTCATGGTGTTGTTTGGTTTAGCTACTGTCCATGAGCGGCCACAATTCCGCTTGCCCCGCAATTTAAATATTTTACGATAGTCACTCTTCAGTGGTTTTTATTTATAAAGAGCATAAAAATATGCATGGGTGTTTATCACTGTCATTAAATAATTTTTGCAATTTAAAAAATCTCCTCTGAAATGTCCAACACGTGCGTTTGCAAATTGTAAACTGCAATTAGCGTCCGGTTTGGAGTGCTAATGACTAATGAGGAACATTAACGCATAGGGGAGGTAACGGGTCACTCTGTCGGCCAGATGAGATGACCGGCCCTTTCGCATGAGAGTGAAGCGTAATGTAATAGGCTTCAATACAAATTAACTAGCGAACCTCTAACACAAGATTAATTTGCATTACATCCAGTTCGGAAAAATGGCTTACCCATTTGATACATTTGTTTGAAATATTATTTTCTATTCAATTAATTTAGGAATATATTTAACGGTATTTTTTTTTCATTGCATAAAATATAAAAGCTACGCGTCTGTAAATAAGTAGCAAATTAATTTGATATTTATTGGGAATTTGTTGTGAGCCGAGAAAAAGTGGTAAAGTTTATGATTCCTATTATTGGTATGCGAAAAAGTAATACACACGGAAGCATGTACGAGTATATACTACATGTTTTCGAAACAAAGACCATAATATCAATATTAAGGCACTGGCTTTGCAAGTGTTTGGTTTTGCTACTGTTCATGAGCAGTTGTATTGCTTACCACAGGCGAACGGTATGCTCGTCTCGCAAATCATTGCAAAATATATCTACATAGGCCTCCCCAAGTAAGTGCCAATTAAATAAGTGATAGTAGATTTTCAATGCTCATTTAACACAAAAAGCTATGCTAGAGGCATGCTCTTGGAATCGTAAGGATTCTTGGAAATGTAGGGCATACCAACCAAACCAGTCAACCATACGAAATGAATTAGTCAAAAGTAGATCCTTTGTATAAGAGTTACACAACAACGACCAATTTTCTACACAAGTAAAAATACAATAATTCATCAAAAGCAAGCAAATGGCTACGAAGAAACGACCAACGGTATTAAATTTAGATTCTCATTTCATAATTAATATCTTTTACAGTACAATCAAAAGACAACAGAACCAACATTCTGTTGCTATTATTAAATCAATCTCAGTCCGGCCCCAAATACGATATTATTTGATCTTGGCAACTCAAGATGATGTCAACATCCTAAAACCTTCGCTATATTATAATCTATTAAACAAATTGTTTTATAATATGTATTTATTTAATTTCTCTTACACATAGTTGAAAAAGTTTGTACAAAATCAATAATTCAACTATTGTAGGAAAAACTCGATAAATATTTACGATAACGTTGTCAATGCCCTTCATTTCTAATTTACTTTATTCTTCTCGCACCCCGCAAGCTTTGTGCACAAAGAATTTGTTGAAAAATGTCCGCTCATGTCATAATACCTTAACACCTAAAAGTGACCTGAAACACACATTCATCAACAATCTCATTTCAATAAAGGAGTGAGGATAGAGCCCGTCGGAACAAAAAGAATAAAAGCCATCCGTTTTCACGTCGCGGTAAGAGCGAAAACTTTTCATAAGAGATAAAAAAATCCCATTATTTAAATATAATATTTTAACATGGGAAACATTACACACATAAATCTTTGTGCGCGTCATAGCGATGCACAATGTCGGCGCTGTGAAGTCGGCGGCAGCCGCGCGGAAAATTGCGAACTACCTACATTCTACGTAGATGCGATGCTCCGTGCGAATGCACTGGGTCACGGCGGCACGGCGCGGTGTCACGATCCACGCTTTAATTTAATTAAAATTATGGATATTACAAATATATTTACAATTATAATTATAATAATTACAATTTGGGTTAGGTAGGTACTTGGTTACTTTGAGGTCTTAAGTAGAATCCTACTACTACGAGTATAAATGCAATATATTGTAATTTATGGGTGTGTGTTTAACTTAAGTACCCGCAAAAACTACTGACCAGATTTTCGTGAAACTTTTAATTTTGAGTAATAATACGACTATAACCTTCGAAAAGCTGTAATAGACAAAATGTCTAAACATTTAGATTTGACACATGAAGTTACGGAGAAATGGGATGCCGACTCAACAATTATTGTCCCAATTATCGTTTCGGCTCATGGGTTGATACCAAAGAGCCACGACCGACCTACAGAGGCTGCTAATTGGCTATTGGCTCAAGAGTCAGTTCCAGAAGGCAGTATTTTTTTTATTACAATAAATGGCGAGACGAACATGGCATTCGCCTGATGATAAGCGATACGACCGCTCATGGACAGTAGTTATACTAACCAGCATATTATTATTAGTAGATTGGTTATTTATTTCAGTAGTCGGTTCTTTATTTAATATTCATCTTAACTTTACACTCTATTTTACCAATAGGTAAGCAGGAAGAATAAGAAATGTTTATTTTATACTTTCACGATAAAATCATAGCTCATTCATCATAGATGGCATTGGCAGCCCTGTTCCTAACACAAATAATCATCTCTCGCCAGGAGACCCTACAGATATTATCGTAGACTTCTTGCCAAAACGATTCCCTCTTCTTGTAAATTGCAAAAAAGATTAGCGCGGCACCTGAATGTTAAATTACTTTACGACCGCTAACTTCCGTACATTGCATCTCCGCTCGTTGCAGTTGGTACATTTACATCGTAAAATTATGATTTACCTGCACCGGCGCACGCCGAAACTTTTAGTTAAAGCGCAATATTTTGTTTAGCATGCTACAGCAGCTCACTTATATTTTCTTACGTTGTTAACTGAAGGTGGGGAATATTTATCTACGTATATATATTTTTTGTTACCAGTTAGATCGTGGGTTCCAATTCTATTCAATTTGTAGTATGACCCATGGGCCACATCCTGAACTATGAAGGTCACTACGACTATCTTGACAGTAAAGTCAAGAGTTTCTAGTATGTAGCTACTTACCACATGAATATCTCAGGCCTGCGCCATTATGAGTAATGCATTAGTTTTTTGCATTCCACTCGGGACTATCCCGGCAACATAATGCAGAAAAATACTCTAATAAAGTACATATTTACAACTTGAATATTATTACCTACTAGCGGTCGGGCCCGGCTCCGCCCGGGTGCATACACGTTTTAAAATAGCGGTCAAAATGTTTAACTCTGACTATCAGTTTAGAATATCGACCAATCGGACCACGAAAAACGAACAAAATTTCCTCGTTTTTGCTAGAAATATCACTACTGCTTTCCTCCTATAGGTCATAGCGTGATGATATATATCCTATAGCCTTCCTCGATAAATAGACTACCCAACACTGAAAGAATCATTCAAATCGGACCAGTAGTTCCAGAGATTAGCGCGTTCAAACAAACAAACAAACTCTACTAGCTTTATAATATTAGTATAGTTATAATTAAATTATTTAAATTTCATTACACGTAAAAGTAGTGGCACATAATATTTATCGCGAAAACGTTGTTTAAATATGGTTAAAATGTAATGCTCATATTCCTATAGATGTTTGGCGTCACATTATCTAATAAATGTAGTCTTTGCCCTCACACAGTTTGCGTTAAGTAGTTTTAAGCTGCGCGCCATTCGATGAAGTTTTGTAACATTTTGATACTGCAAATTATTCATTTTCAAAAAAGATTCGTGAGCTAAGTAGAAAGTTATTTGCTTCTGCACAGTCTTTGCGAGAGTTACACAATGTCCTACCCGTCACTACGAAGATTTCACTTGCGAAAACACTTCTCTTCATATTTGATTATGCCGATGTCAGCCATAGATGATGATGATGTCAGATATCTAGCTCTCACCGAAGAACAAATTATAAAACTTGAAGGTCCCCAAAATGTTTGCATTCGTTTCATAATTTGTCTCCCCAAATATGACTATGCTTTTTTTTTATTGCTATGAATGGCGAGACGAGCATGCCGTTAGCCTGATGGTAAGCAATACGACCGCTCATGAACAGTAGCAAAACCAAACAACACCTTGAATTACAAAGCAATGCTTGGCATTCCACTGCGCTCGCCATCCTGAGACATAAGATGTTAAGTCTCAATATGTCTAGTAGTTACTCTGTGCGTTTACACTGCTGTTTGACGGGAGAAATAGACACTGCGGTGGTACCCACCCAGATGACCTCTCACAGATGAGAGACCTACCACCAGTAAAGTTTTTGAGTTTCGTGTTAAACGCATATGTATGAATTCGTCGGAATTACTTTTCTAATTTACAACACATTTTTAGACCTCCTTAAAAACCTTAAAAACCGCTTTATAATTTATTATCACATGATACACATACAAAATCCCTGAGATCTTCGGAGAACCTAAACTCTACGAACTTTATCGACAAATCGTTCACTGTCCAAGCGATCCAATTATGAAATACGCTTCCCGATGCAGTGATAAAAGCACGACACTGTTCTTCAAACTTGTCTTTCAAAAACAATACGTAACAAAAAAAAATTAGAAACATTTCAAAATTGTAATAAAAAGAGAAATATAAACCTAATGAAATAACAGTAAAAACATTAATTGACTTTATTATTTTTACTCTTATTTTACTGAGTTACAAAAAAAATATCGATTAAATATACCACATCAATAGAAAATTGTTTTGCTGACTTGCCGCCTACTATACAAAAATGTGGGCAAAAATGACTTTTATTTTGTTTTGTTTGTACTTTGCACTTGTACAATTGTTTTTTTGTTCTCATATTGCGAGTTTTCTAAGAAAGTAGATGATGACAAACAATCTTTATTTTATTCGTTTTTACAATAACAAAATCCTTTCAAGTGTTTGTAGGTGTATTTTGCTTTTACAAGCGTTGGTAACAATAAATAAGTTTAACTGAATTTAGAGTAGCTCTATCGTTGTTTTTTGGAAAGTTTGCATCCTGTAGGATACAAAGTGGGAAAAACGGCTGCTGAAATTCCAGCAACTGTAAAGAACGAATGAATATCACACCCCCACGTTTAGTGGATGGCGCTTCGATGATTATTGTTTTTGTGATAAACTACGATGTTTAATCAAACCAGCGAAAACAGTGAAAATTCAAAAATTAGGCAATTAAAGCCTTGAGTGGCCACTCTATAGGGGTCAAAAGTTTAAAAAACATCTTTAAATGGCCATTCAGACTCAAAATGTATATTGAAAAAGCATAATTAATAGGTGAGACGCTGCTATCCCGTTGTCTGGCGGGTATATAGGGAGCCTCCAAGGACTTGGTCTTTACTCAAAATTGTATTTTGACAGCACACTAAGACGTCATGAAGGTCTTAGAGTTTCATGCGATGACTTTTGGTTGTTGATTTTATGGCCATCTAAAAGGCATAATTTCTTAAAATATCTTGGCTAGGTACTGATAAGTTACTTACCTTCTATTCAGTAATACACTGAAAACTCATTGCTAGCGCAATCATTTACTGTAAAAACAAGAATCACCTGCACAAATCGCTAGGTGACTCCAACGAGGTTGAGTCTCCGTTCTTAATTATAAAAGAACCTTGTGTCTGTGTGTGCTTGGAGAATGAAGACACAGGTGCTCGTCCCACGGTTTGGGAGATATAGGTAGTTTCCATCTTGCCGGGCCCTTTAATTTTGCCCTCTCTTACCCCATGCTACATAAATGCGGGCATAAATTCCTGACTCCGGGCCGATAATGTATAGAAAAAAAGAATCAATTGTGTTAGATGTGAAGCGGCGGGTTACTTGCGCGTTTACTCATGGCGGCTTGAGATGATCAAAAGACGTTGTGTTATAATAAAATGATGTTTTTGAGTGTCGCCGGGCAACAGAGCTCAACAATTGAGTACGTAAGCCGCCGACATGCTTCCAACATGCCGGCTTTTTGCGCTTAAGCGCAATACCTACACACACAATAGACAATAGTCACAGACACGCTTTACAACCTTATAACCTCGTTTTATAAATGATTCAGTTTTATATATTAGTATAGATTAGGATATAATAATTAATAAAACTTTACCACTTCTGGCTAACATGAAAATAAAGCAGAGCTATAATTTCAGCTCAATCGAAACCGTCCGCGGCAGACATCCGCTAATCATTCGATTGGAGGAGGTGGCGTGACGTTTAAACTTAATTTATTACGTTAAAATGGAGTCCGGTTGGAGAAAACGGCGTTCACGTGCATGTAAGTTGACATCCGGCTTTGCATTTATCATTGTCTTAGGAAACTGCGAACCTTTAGCTACCTACCTATTATATCACCAAATGCTTGAGAGTTTATGCATATAATTTTTACAGGACTGCTAAAAAAGTTTTTCCTATAAAGTATTCATAAATATTTTTATGCTCTTACTCTGTATGTAATATATTATATAGGTAAAACGATATATAATATAAAGCTATTTAGATAATAAAATGTCGTGTAGATACTATGTCGAATATTTGGTTGGCAATTTATTTTGTTATGGTAGCTATAATAATACACACAGATCCGCTTTTTTCTTCCACATCATAAAATCGACATAAAATAAGACTTGTTGTTGATCAAATTATAATTTAAAATAGGTATTAAATACGATGAATACCTAATATATAACATGTTATAAGATAAACTTACCTTTTACCTATAACAGATTTCTTCGCGTCATCTCTTCAATTGAAAGGCGTAAAGCTAGACAATAGCGCAGACGAGACTATTAATACCCATACAGTGGCTGTCAACACAAAATAGCCTTTATATACACTGCGTTAAGATTGAATACTCTACGAGGTTTATAGACATTGTACAGTAATAAGCTAAGTATTGGAGTAGGCCCCGAGAGCCCTCGCGCGGACAGCGGCCTGTCGTCACTCGACCTAATGAAACGTGGCTCCCATCGTAACACAATCCTCTTAAAACATGGCTTTTGATAACAAAATGAGCAATTTTTGATTATTTAAGCATTTTGTTTACTAAAATTCTAGACTTCATGATACCAATATAATTATTTTATTGCTTGGTGATTAAAATGAATTGGACTTTAAATAATAACACTAATTTACAAAGGTTTTGTCCTTGCAATGAAAAGTAATTTTTCTTGATAATAATTAAGTTGCAGGGTTTAAAAAAATAATTTAAGCGCTTCTTGTTTCCAAGATACAGGGTTAGGCCAAATGGGTATACTAAGGATTAGGGAACACTCTTAGTGGCTGAAACTCCAAAAAAAGTTGTAGAGTGAGTTGTCCTTCCTCATTTAAAACGGATATATGTATTGGTAAAATACGTATGTACTAATCCATAAAGCGAAAAATCATTCATATTCGTAATAACAGAGCTAAAAATAACATGGAAAATGTCCAGGAAGGATATTTGCAGCTATGTTCTCAGCTAATTCGTCACGAAACTCTAACTTGCATACAAAATGTAAATAAGTACTAAATACATCAATTATTTTTTTTTTCTTTGAGATTTTTATCTTTGTCGTACATTATGATGCATCCTCGATATTTAATTATTATTAAAACTTCTAAAATAGGATTTTTAAACAAAAAATTACGCAAAAAAAATACGTGATAAAAATTTGATACCACCACATCAATGCATCGAATCTACCACAAAAATGCACGAATATACGAAAGATGAAAAAATATTTTTTTAGCATAAGAACTTTACAATCAAGCCTGTTGTATTTTTACTTATAGAATATAAATTGTATTATTAACAAAAATTACTAATGTTAATTACGTTAGTTGAATATACGTATTATGTCGATGGCCCAAGCAAGACAAGACAAGGAAATCTCAAGAAGAATCGAGGATGCCAACATCCAACTCGATGAATCCAACTCGGTTGGGCAGCGTTCGGGAAAGTTCGCGACGTCTTCTCGTCCAAAATACCTCAGTGCCTAAAATCGAAAGTCTTCGATAGTTGTGTGTTACCAGTGAAGACATACGGCACCGAGACGTGGCCTCTCACTGTGGGCCTCATTAAAATGCTCAAAGTCACTCAACGAGCCATGGAGAGGACTATGCTCAGTGTTTCCCAACGAGATCAAATCAGAAATGAGGAGATCCGTAGGAGAACGAAGGTTACCGACATAGCCCATTGAATTGGCAAGTTGAAGTGGCAGTGGGCCGGGCACATACCTCGTAGAACCGATGGCCGTTGGGGCCGAAAGGTTCTTGAGTGGAGGCCACGTACAGGCAAGCGAAATGTCGGACACCCGCCTACAAGGTGGACGGACGATGTGGCTAAGGTTGCAGGAAGTCGCTGGATGCAGGCCGCTTTCAGCAGGTTATTGTGGAGATCCTTGGGGGAGGCCAGCAGTGGTTCAGCAGTGGACTTCTTGTGGCTGATATGATGATGATGATGAAGTGATTTATTCAAGTGGGCGTGGGTGGCCTAATCCGAAACTACGAGGAATGGCGAAAAATTACAGTTTTCCTTTAGTTAGGCTCGGGACTCCTTTCAGCATTATTCGCTATTCTTCAGTTTCTGATTTGGCCAACATTTATTTATTTTTTATTTATATCATGGAAAGGATATTACATATGAGATATGATGATGATATGAGAGCCCATTCATGGTATCGGGAAAAAATATCGTTGATCCCGATACCGATACTGCTTAAAATTTATTAAAGCTTTTTCTATGGTTTGTCCTTAAACGTTGTCCTATTTTATCCCCTGCATTTACATATTATGTGCTCATAGCCAGACAATAAAATAATTTTTATTTTACTTCAAGTTCATTTCTCTAAGAACTCCGGGTCTGGGTCGCAATTATGTGTATATTTATTGAAAATATATATTTTTCCCTACACAAAAAAGTATTTTTCTTTGAGAGACACCAATCTTCGCACCGGTACTAAGTTTCATAGTAGAATGGGCATTCTCCTTTGTCTACTTAAAAATATATATTCGCCCGGCGATTTCTATTCACCCCGTATTACGGTAAAAATGTTGTAGTGATATATCTATGTATTTATGTAGTATTTGTAATACAGGTACTTAAGGGAAAAGAAATAACATACAAAGTTTTGTTCGTTGTTTTTAATGCATCGCATTAACAGATCCTCTATGTCGGTGACAATGAATGATGCTACTTATGACATCTACAAAATGTATCACAATAAGAAACAAAACAACTAGCGTCAAGAACACAAACGAAAATCTTAGCGTACAGGCGACAACACACATCGTATATGACTTATGTAAGTAGATGTTAGTGCAATCGACATCTTATGTTAACTGATTTAAAATATAACTCTACGCATACATAAAATTAAATAAATGTTGACGTCTATAGACATGTAAGCAAAATAGCAGATTACATTTTTATATCACTGTGTTCTTGTCAAAGACGAGACAAAGAGAAAGGACAAAGAAATATCTCTGGTATCCCTTCAAAACGTACAAGGACGAAGAAATAAAATGTCGCATCAATAATGTCATTCAACTATTCCTTCCCTCGCATTCAACTTTAGACATATTATGATGGATAGGCGCGCACAGGTTTGTTGGCGACTTGGTTTAGAACGCCTCAGTAAACACAAATGTTTTATGGCAAAAAAAAATATGTGAAATGTTAAAAACTCATGCCTTTTAATAAAAATAAAACAAGATCTATGAATAACGGAGGCCATCACGAACTTTGTTAAAATACATGCAATCGTGTCGGTTATCGAGCACAAACATCTGATGGCGAATGCACTAACTGTGTCGTCGTGACTACAGAGTAATATAATTGAAATGTAAATAACAACTACGATATAATATAGTAACATTTATGTCCTTTAACTGTACAGTACAGCCTGTATGACATACTGGCGCGATCGGTGACAACAGGTTCAACTAAGGTAACAGTAAAAAACCTTTTATTTCGCTTTTATACTCTTTTGAGAAATCCAAAGGCAAAGATAAAACCACCAATACCAATTTTTTTTTTCAATTTATCTTTCTTGTTTAAGAAGCCAATAATTAAAATACAGGATACAAAATTGTATAAAATGTGCTAATCATAGAAGTGATGCTTCATCAACCAGTACTTCCAACAAGCTGCACTCTAAAGTTAACGGACGTCGCATACATTTATTTAGCAGAGATATAAAGATAGTGTATTGATGAGAAATCGAGTGATAAAAATAATAATCACCAGTAGAAATTCTAAAGATTACAAGATTACGTATTAAATTCAATATTACTTGATATGGCATAAAATGTCTTAAATATATTCTAAATATCAGCCCACAGACAGTTTTCTATGATACAGTTTATAAAATATGGTAACTATACGTAGTCTCCACGTTAGAACTTAGATACTAGGACATTTTATTTATTACAAGCGAGTACCTAGCAAGATATTATGTAAAATCGCATAAAAACACTTCACGCTTGAGTAAAATCGAAGTCGGTTACAAGAGCTTTTTATAAATAAGTTAAAAACATTTTAACTACATATTTAATTAACAGTGAATACAATGAAAAATATATAAAAACACATAATACGATAGGTCTGAATAGAATTAATCAAAGCTCATTCTTACTTCTATTTCATTTTAAAGATGTCCCCTGTATATGTAATACCCATAATGTAACCGTTTTTAACTTCATTTCACCAAATCTGATATCATTGAAATATAGAAATAATTATAAAAGGAAAACAAATTGTGATCAGCTGCCTTTCTTTTGACACTAGACTTCATTCGAACAAGGATCTAAAACTAATCATTTTTCTATAAAGATGTTTCAGAAATATATGGACCTTGGGCCATGCTATGTACAAACGAACGAAATATATTTTTGAATTCTTTATTAGATTTTCATATTTCATTCTACTGTGCGATGCTTATTAACTGTTAAGAAGTACTGAAGTTAAAAAATGCAACGCATTATGCAATATGGTAGACTAATATGCATAGCTGCCAGTTTGAAAACCGATGATTTGTATGAAAATACGGAAAATCCTTAGGCTCAGTTGCATAATCTTAATTTGACTATAACTTTGATCATGAGAACGCCATACATCTGAGATTACAAATGTATGTAATTAATACAAGTTAAACAATGCAACGTGGTTTTATTACTTTGAAATATTTTCCCGTGAATCATAAAATACAGGGTATATCCAAACTGGGACCGAAACGAAGCCAGGTGGTAGTTTTAGTGGCTACAGAGATATGCGACTAAACATTTCTCAAAAAACAACGACTGCATTTTTGAATATTTTTAAGTTGCCTTGTATATATGTATGTATGGGTGTATTTTGTTATTTTTCAGAATTATATATATTTTTTTAGAATTCGTGCACATGTAGATACCATGGCCTATACCATGGTAGATATTTATGACCCAAAATGTAACATCTCCTTTGATTTAAACTCATTTTCATTTTTGAAATTAATTGAAATCAGATGTCAAAAGTAGGACATCTATAATTCGTATTACCTTTAATATAAATATAGATCAAAATATTCAGTATCAATGGTTAAATATAAAAAGTATCATAAATAAATCAAGACTAGTATGTGTAGCCGAGAACAACGAACCAACTGAACCGGCTCAAATCTTGATAGCATAACTATTTTGTTCCAAAAAGGTTCTACATAATCTCACAGAACGCTACTATTTTCCAAATTACGTGTCAAATTCTCTTAACATTTTAATATTGCCTCAATAGCAAGAAATGTTGCAATTAAATGGAATGTTAAAGAATTACTGAACACATCAATTTTCATAATTTCTGAAGTAAAATTAATAATATCGTCAATCGATATCACATGTATAATATTGCCATTTCTTACATTGCCCTACATTAAATAACAAAACAAAAAAATATTAAATATTCCACGTTAGCTTACTACGTACAATACAAATAAAGAAGCCGCCTACAATCTACATTCGTGGAATGCACATTTTTATATATTCACGCGAAATATATACAAATTATAAAAATACATTGTCATTACTTCCAATTATTATAATAATACGTCGTCTACAATAATCTACGATAAAAATATTTAAACAAAACAAACTAACAGATTCTTTGGAAGATTATGACCAGTCGCTGGCATTATTCAATCTTAGATGCCAGTAATTGAACGTATAAAGCTAATTCCTTTTAGGTATACATATTTTCGCTGTGTTTGGAATGTTATAATATTATATATCTAAGTAATAAATAAATGTCTTGACAAAAACCAGACCTTATTGAATACACGACATTACAATACACAGGATGATATTGACTTATGATATTCAGCTATTGTACCAAGTTTAAAAAGAAAACTCCCTGGTAGTTTTGTAAAAAAATCTCGATATTAGTTTTCAAGCCTTGTCATCAACCCATATAGTTACGAGACTTTTTACGGCTCAAGTAAAATCCTTGAATCAAAAGTAAAATCCTTGAATCAACTAAGCGGTAAGAAATACTCTTATCAATCCTGGGGGCCAAAAATCGTAAAATCTTAATTCACAGTTTCATAAATTGTCAAAAATCATCTCTTATATTTTACCAAATTTTGTGTGTCGCCTGGAGTGCTGAAAAACATGTGGAAAAAAATGAAATACCATATGTGAATATCACCCTGTATATGCCTAGTCATTTGAGAATGTCTTTAAAAACATTAAAAGCAAACATGCAATACATTCCTAAAATTGAGTGAAATGGATGATATACATCGATTTAGAATTATTTGTAAGTATATAATTAGATATGCAGTGACTGTTGTAGTGTTGATATGGATAAGTATAAAACGTAATAAAATACAGGTCATCACAGATTAACCTACAGAGATTCCAGATGAATGACTACTTCTTATCAATAAATCACTCATTCGATAGCTTTTTAGCTTACACCACTTAGATACTAGATGAAATGCTACCAAAAACAAAAATAATTTAGCCAAATTAAAAAGTACACAAACGCCTATGATTCTGTACAGATTATATATTACTGATGTTAAATATAACTTGAAACGACCATAATAATTATTTTTGACCTGTAAAAATGTAAAGGACATTCATATACCATAGTTATACTAGAGGCTCGGCCCGACTCCGTCCGGGTTCGGATACTTTTCGAATCCAGTCCACATCAGAAACATAATTATTTCGCATACTAACTCAACGCGACTATCTTCTGTACTGATTTTCTCAGCCCGTCCCGTTACACCCCACCCTGTCCCGGCTTATTCATTGCTCACAATAGCTATCCAGTACAAAAATCATTTTCCAATTAAAAGTAGTTCTTGAGATTAGCGGTAACAAACTAACGAAGTCCTTATTTTGAATATAAAAGACGTATATACGTGTTTTGATGATCAAATTATTGTCGATATTAGTGATTGAAGACTAACCTAATTAAGTAACATCGGTATTTTTAGGAAATAATGGATTTATCAACGATTGAGCATCAATTCTTCTTTTACCTGGCGTTATCCCGGCCGGTGCCTAATGCCAAATTCTTGATTGATGAATGAAGATTGACCATCAATTATGTTTCTGATTTTATTAAAGTTTAAAATTATGTAATATTTACTTTATTCTTCATATCAACAAATACACAGAGCTCGAGCCAGCGCTATTATCGGTCTTTCAGTGTAAAATAACATGTTCGCCCCTAATATTCAAGTTACAATAAAAATCAGTCACAAGCTTAAGATACTCATCGGTTTAAAGTAAAATTGGAGGTCTTTTAATGATTACAATTTGCCTACAATACATTGTGAATATTTCGAATAAAACATGACTTATCAAATACTTTGGTAAATAAAGTTCATAAATAAATATTGAGTGCGTTTTTAAAACATTTGCATGAAATGATGATGAACAAAATAATTAAAAGAAATATCACTGCACTATTCTAGCTCTATATTACGATATATAAACCTAACAACTCGTTAAGATAACACTTCTACATTAGGCCAACGAACTACGAGTAATTCTATATTTAGGTTGTTTCGTCACCTATTTGTCCACTTACAATGAACATTTGAACCACATTATATCGGCTTCACGTCTTACCGCGTATCATGCGACCAACAACATTCGATCTTTCGAGATTCTATCAAACAACCGCAAAACGGTATCGCATTTAACATACATCTCATACAAATGTACTAAAAATATTTATCGCTCCGTTGGATCACTAGGTAACTAGATGGTGTTCAAAATAGCCATTATTTGAATAACGGAACACGTATTGTAAGTTAGCTATGCATACATGAGGAGGTGTGTGGCGGCGGCGAGGGGTCTAGTTATAGTGGCAGCGCCGCGCTCTCGGCCGGCAGCGAGTGCACGCGCGCCGACAACAAGTTGTGCAGGATGAACACCGCCGGCTTCGGGCTGCCCTCCATGTCCAGCTCCTGCCGAAACACGCATCCACGTGCATTACATTAGGTGCTTAATATATTCATTGGATAACGTCAACACATACGCATGGGCGTAGCCACGGTGGAGCAAATTGAAGCGCTTGAAGATACCTAACCAAACCTAAAAAAATAAATATCCAGGTAAAGTACTATCCAACCGCGGGTATAATCTTTAAGTGGCATATTATTTTAGACTGCTACCCCACCCTGAGCCCATGACTGGCTACGCCCTTGCACACACGTACACGTGTACGAACTTCGTACACTAGTCGTTACGCACTACGAACAGTTGCGGACCTGCACACGTTCTACGTGGTTCAGCTTTTAATGAAATCTGTTGTTTAATTCTGTAAAGTAAAAAAGTGAAGGAGACTCACGAGCGTGTCGTCGTCGGCGAAGTGCAGCCACAGCGCGGAGCGGTCGTCGTCTGCGGAGGCGCGCAGCGCGTGCAGCGGGCGGCGGTACAGCGCGCGCGCGCCGCCGCGGCCCAGCGAGCCCGCCGCCTCCCACACGCACACGCCGCCCGCGCCCAGCGACAGCCGCGCGCACCCGCCGCGGAACCGGCAGCGGAACGTGAACTCCGGCTGCGCGCGCACGGCGTGGTGCGCGCCGTCCACCAGCGCGCCCGCCACCGCCGCCAGCTCGTGCGGCGTGTCCGCGCGCAGCGCACGCACTGCCAGCCCGCCCGCCGTGCCCGCGCGCACGCCCAGCGCCGCCGCCCCGCCCCCCGCACCCGCGCCACCCGCGCGCCGCCACCACGCCAGCCGCGTCGCCGCCAGGCTCAGGCTCTCCGTGGGCGCGCACCACGCCTCCGCAGACCACGGAGCCGCTTCGTACAATCTGACACATAATAAACTACAGTTAATCTACACGTTATCGGAAATTTTAAGTCTGCTGCCCACTTCTCGAAAGAATGTGAATTGAAAGTTAGCTAGCAATCCTTCTTTGTGTGACCCGTTTGGAGGGCCAGGAACCTCTATCAATAGAGCGACAAATAGAAAACCTCAAATGAACTGTAATAACTTAATAATTGATAATGCGACTTTTCTTACCGTAACTCACGATCGGTAATCGCGACGAATGTCGGCTGCCATCCGTCCGCCTCTTCGGAACTGTCGGATCCGCCGGAAGCGCTCGTCTGCAAGACGTTCGACGTGACTTCCTAATGTTAATGCATCAAAAGAAAAAAGTATCAGTATTGAAACAGTCACAATATAATATCATAAAATAATAACAAATCGACGCTCCCTTCGCAAATTATCAAATTCAATTTTAAATCATTGCAAATTCGATTTGAAATCATGTTAATTTTATGTACTTTCAATTTTTTATTGATAAACAATTGAAGGAATAAAATTTGTATTTATTTTATTCTAAAGAATTATAAATCTAATTATACTGGCGTTTAGTGCAATAAAACAACATGCAATTTTTTTCAGTTTCGATAGTTTACGTAGGGAGCGTAAATAATAATCAATGAGTAAATATGTTTAACTTACGTGTTCGTGTGGCGGTCTCCGTGCGAGCCAGCCGGCGTAGCGCACGTCTCCGAGCAGCGGGCGCAGGCGGGGGCGCGCGCGGGCGAGCGCGGCGCGGGCGGCGCGGCGCGCGGCGGCGTGCAGCGCGCGGTGCCAGCCCGCCGCCGCCGCCGCACTGCCCGCGCGCAGCGCCAGCGCGTGCACCCCGTCCGGGGAGTACAGCTCGATCGTTCTCTCCTCTAAACAACACACAACCCACCAGTAGCGAAGTGTGATATTTTTCCGAGCCGCAAATGTAATATATCCATTTCGAATTTATTTATATGCAATTCATAAGGCAAAACTGAGCCGTCATACGGCATTAAGTAACCACTGGTGGTAGGTCTCTCGTATGTGAGAGGCCACCTAGGTAGGTACCACCGCATTGCTCCTCTATTTCTCCCGCCAAACAGCAGTGTAAATGCACTGTTGTTTTTCGGTTACAAGGACATTGTATTGACATATTGAATTGAGACTTTGTATCTTATGTCTCAAGATCAGGGACCGAAAACGGTAACGAAAATACAGGTATTTTTTGGTATCAACCGAAAAAAAAAATACCGGTATTTTTAAAGGTAACCCCTATACGCCAATTTTATTAGATTCCTAGAATTTAACCGGTATCATACCGGTAACGGAAATAAGGATTACCTCTATGTTTCAAGCGTTGTCGGCAAAAGTCAAAGCGTCGCTGCGCCGTGCGTCGACCAAACACGACCTCAAGGCCGTCGCCCCGGTTGGTGCATGTTGTAACTTGCACTGATTCGACGCAGACCATACGCAGACGCGTTCTTTGCGATTTTTGAATTTTGAGACTCTTAATTGATATTTCATTCAGTACGCACGTTGCACGGGAGTATTGAATTATTTGTTTGGTTTGGAATCAGATTATCTATATACTTTGAAAATGGGACGAAAGCGAAAAAATCATGTTTATGCATATTTTACCTACCAAAAAGAAACAAATTCATCTAAATGTAATGTACAAGGGTGTAATAAAGTTGACACTAATAACGAAAAAGTAATAGTAATCACCACAAATCCATATCTATTTTAAAATACGATGTCTGTGCCTTGTGGTAATCACATTGTTAATATTTATTATTGTCTGCCCTGAGGAACTCCGGCATTTACCGACATGAGCGACGAAGCGTGTCCGTAGACGACTACACGTATTCTAGGCCCATGCAGAAAGCCGGAAATCCACGAACACAGGTTGCCGGGCAGACCGTATGCCGGAAGTTTAGAAAGAAGACCACGGTGCCAGACTCTATCAAACGACTTGGCTATGTCGAGGCTCACAGCAAGAGCCTCGCCACGCCGGTCAATCGCCTCACCCCAGCGATGCAGGACAAACGCTAGAAGATCACCCGTCGATCGATATTAACGGAATCCGTATTGTCGGTCACTGATCAACAAGTGATCCTCCAGGTAGCGGACCAATTGAGCGTTTATGATCCGCTCCATGACCTTACACATCACTGAGGTGATAGCGATAGGGCGGTAATTGGTAGGGTCCGACCGATCACCCTTTTTTGGGATCGGCTGCACATTGGCCTCCCTCTAAGATTCCGGCACAACACCTGTGCGGTAGGACGCTCGGTAGAGGCAAGTCAGTGCAGGAGACAACTTGGCTGCACAAGCTCTTAAAACCACGGCTGGTATCCCAGACCACTGGCTTTCCGCACATCGAGAGACCGTAACTCACGCTGCACATCACACTGCCTGATGCGAATATCCGCCATTGAGAAACCGCAATCAGGCAGTGTGGGCAGTGTCTGGGAACCACGGTCTTCGAGGCGGGAATTAGCCGCAAAGAAATTTGCCAGTAAGGCAGCCTTCTCCTGCGGCTTGTGAGCCAGCGACCCTTCTGGGTACCTCAGCGGTGGCAACGCTGGACGGCAGAAGTTAGATTGGACGGCCCTGGCCAACCTCCAATAAGCACGGCTGCTAGTTGGGTGATCGGCCAACGCACGCCCAATCCTGCTAACGCGCTGGGCATCCGCCCTAACGTAGGCATTCTTTCAGGCCTTGGTGGCACGGTTGTAGGCTTTTTTGAGGGAACTGACATTCGGATCCTTCATGGCGCGACCCCTGATCCAAGCGCGATAAGCCGCCTGTTTGTCACTGACAGCATCGGCGCATGCACGATTGAACCAGAAGCGTCCACGGCCCTTACTGGCGATCTCAAATCTCGTCAGCAATAGCGTTGACACTCGCAGACGGATCTTTACCCTCAAAGCAGCGTCGCCTCCAAGAGATGAATGCGAAATATTCCGGCATACCATCCCAATCTGCCACGAGTAATGCCAGACCCTCCGCTTAATCTGCACGGATTGTGGTGGTGACGCGAACGGTAATGACGACCCAACCAGGCAGTTATCGGAAGTGCCTAGAGGCGCACTAACGGTCACACGATACCCGGCTGGGTGACTCGCCAGCAGAAGGTCCAGCAGAGAAGGCGCATGACTCGCCACATCCGGGATCCTGGTTGGCTAGTTCACCAGTTGTGTCAAGTCATGAGTCAGAGCGAATGCATGGGCAGCTCTGCCAGCATGATCAGTCCCAGCCACAGTTCGTGATGAGCCTTGAAATCCCCCAAGACCACCATTTCGGGCGACGGGAACTGCGCCTGCGCGTCATCAGCCGCCTGGCTAAGATACCTGAACAGCCGAGTCGCCTCATCATCCCCGTGGTGAGAGCTGTAAAGTCACACGTAGATAAAGCTCAGGGAATCTAGATCCACTTGCACCCACAGAGCGGAGAAGGAGGGTCCTCCATGCAGTGCAAACGGCGACAGCGGATGTCCGACCGAACACACAAACATACCCCGGCTTTAGGCTTGAAGTTTACTTCAAGCGAATAACCGGGATACAACAGGTAAGAATCATCGGCCGGACAACGAATCTGCATCTCCGTTAGGAAGAGCAAAGCAGGCCGGGCCGTCTCGAGATGGACGGCATTGAGGTTCGTATGGGGTCCGCGGATATTAGTGAACTCCACAGTGAACGCGGTGGTGGGGTTATGCACCGCTGAAGGACCTGCTCTGTTTAATTGCACTGTCGTGGTTGAAAGGATGGGATTGGTGAAGAGGCAACGAATGGCTTAAGTTCGGGCACTAAGAAGGCCGAATGGGCACCGGTACGAAAGGATCGGCAGGAAGCGAATTGATCCGCCGGACGGAAGGGCCCCCGTACCCTCCCGGGATGGGCCGCCGGGACCCCACTTCCGGTCACCAACCGGCACGACGGACCCACCCAAGATTATGCGCGGCATGGTTAGGCAGCCTCTCGAGGTGGTTAGCCCTATACCGCGGGCGGCCAGCGGACAACCGTTTCTACGGGTCTCCCTGGCCGGCGGATCAATATTCCTCCCTTTGACAAACGACCGAAAATACCCACACGGTACAACCTCATGCCTGGACTCAAGCCCCTCGAAAAAACCGGAAAACCATGGGTTGATCCAGGAACGCGATCCCCTTATGGAGATCACTATGGCGGCCTTTACGCCTCGTGGACGGTGGTCGCTAGCCGGGCGGACACTTAAGTCCTACCACCACGAACTGTGTCACTCATTTGGCACTACCCAGGGGTCAAGTGTAGGGAATCTAGAGTCCAAGCCTACGGACGCGGGTGACGTTAACCCCCTCGAATGAACTCTATTTCGGTAAACTGTGGTGCGATGGTAAAAAAAGCGAAGACTTGTGGACAGAAGTCGGACGTTCGCACCAAAACCCTTTGATCCGTCCCACAAAAACCGACAACAGTCGGATTCGAGGCGGACGCATCTGTGGACGTTAAATACCTACAACAGACGCACAAATCACCTCCTTTATGCGTCGGCGGACGCAACCGAATACGACATCGTGTATAGAAGGCATTAGAAAGACGTAAATGCTCAAGGTCATTTGCTCGGGACGTGGTTTATCTTATTTTAATGTTTTATAATTTAAAAATATTGGGTTTTTGTACTAAATAATATTATTTATGTCAATTTAGGTATCTATTTATTTATTAAATTAAATATACTGAGATATAAAAATATCTACTATACAGTATCCCATTACACCAAATTCTTAATTCTCATTTCCTTTTCTTTTAAACACAATTACATCGCAAGTAAAATGAAACGATTCCAGGAATATTGCGTAAAAACAACACGCCAAGTACATTGACTTATATTCTACCGATAGACGCGACGCGTCATAGAAACTGTTTGTCCCATATTTCAATAAAGCTCAGTAGCGACATCTAGTACGTTTACTTGAATATTACAAATTATGATCAAAGATTATTAGACAGAAGAGACAGTTCAAATCAATAATAGCTTTTCCTAAGATACTGCCTAAGTATGAATGCCGTCATAGCAATTATATATTTTGTAATATTTTTTTATTTATGTGAGTAATTCATGAAAGTTATCTAAATTAAACTAAAAACTCTTATAAGTGTACAAGTTTATCACTGTTTTACAATGAGATAATGAAACGACAGACAAATATTATAGAGATCTCCCTCTTTTGTAACGACGCGCAAGAATCTAAAACAATTTTTAGTGATATTAGTCTTTAATAACATTCAGTGGGTTCGAAATTTCAACGTAGTCCATTAGGTATTTCATATAAAGTAATAGGGCCTAAAAACTGTCCACTGTTTCAAAACATATATACAACACATATTTTGTGTTATTAATTAACAACATAAAATTAAAATAAAATACTGAAATCAATTTTTACCTACATTCTTCCTACATATCTGTATTTGTAATCTATTCGAATAGTTTATGCCTATTTGGTCGTCTGATATGAATGCCCCATGAATAATCTATATCTAATATAGTTCGTCTCTCTCACTCGACGGGCAATTTTTATGCGCGGGAATGAGACATACGATTAAGAAGCTCACCTTGTATTTGTAATGAGCTATACAAATATTTAATCGAATAATAAATAAAATATCTGTATTATCGGCATTATACTGCAATATTTTATCACTTAAGTTGTATGCTTTAATTATATTGTAATTTTAGAAAATTTCGCTATCGGTTTGACGACGAAAAGTCAAAATAAATTACTTATAAATATAATCAAAGAGGCGTACTGCTGCGTAGCCGTCACGCGGCAGACTGATTCGTGTGCGGTGCATGCACCGCACTTGGGTGGGACACGTTTTTTACAAAGAACGTCTTATCTAGTGTAACATTGATATCGATGGCCAAGTATAATATATTTTATTTGGTATGCAATATGGAAATAAGTAACTATTCTCCAATGCGCTCTCTTTTACTGTCAAGGTCTTTTTTAGGTTACCGGTATTAAATCGGTTACCGTATATAAGGGTAACCTTTATAATTTGCATTGGTTACCGTCATAAGGGTTACCTAAATCTTAGAGGTAACCGAAATTGGTCGATACCGGTTCCGTTATGTACAACCGGTTTCGGTCCCTGCTCAAGATGGCCAGCGCAGTGGAATGCCAAGCATTGCTTTGTAAATCATGGTGTTGTTTGGTTTTACTAGTACTGTCAAGAGCTGTCATATCGCTTACTATCAAACGAACGGCATTCTCGTCTTGCCATTCATTGAAATAATAAAAAACATGACCATTCTATTCATATACACCATATCAACTAAATTCAGACTCTAACCTGGATCATGATGTCGCAAATTCTTGGCGACACAGGCCATTAACAGCGGTACGTATCGTGTATCGGCCCGGCGCCGCCTCGGTGACGGTGGAGAAGGCGGAGCCTCCGCCATGTAGCCGCGCTGCAACTCCCAACCGACTTCACTGATGATTGACGCCTTGCGAAAATACGGCGTCACTTCCCGTAGATACTTGACTGTAAATTGATTTAATCCAAAGAATGTTATTACACTGATAAAAAAAATCATCTTTTGTATCTCATGCATTTTTTATACCTATTAATAATAACATATTTAAGTATAACCTATTCATTTCGATGGATCAATGGAAGGGACCAGGATAAGGAAGAGTACATTATTAGTACATTAATAGTAAGCTAGTACGTAACTACATATTTGATGATAGGAGATTTTTTCATATTCATACTAACAGTAAAAAATATTGTTGATCCCTATACCAATACTGCTTAAAGTTTATTATAGCATTTTTATGGTTTGTCATTTAATGTTTTCACCAAAGACAAAAAAAAATATTGGATCATCAAGTTAATTTTCCAAGAGCTCCGGGCCTGGGTTGCATGTATGTTTATATTTTTTAAAATATATATTTTCCCTAAACAAAAAAGTAGGTTTCATCGAGGCACAACAATCTTCGCACTGATACTAAATTTCATAGTAAAATGGGCATTCTCCTTTGTGCAAGTTTTTATGGCAAAAGTGTGAAAACAACTCCCCCAGGTTCTGAGCCATTATTGTAGCACAGGTCAATGTTTTAATTACCAGGCAGATGTCTATTTATTATCTCAATTGGACACATGCATGTTCTGTGTCAAATTCATTAAAATCATTTAAAGAGTCAGTACTCAGACCCTGTCTGACAAGTTATTTATGTTGCAACCTATGTGCCGTGAATAGGAATTGCAGAATGAATAGAAGTACTAGTAGGTTCTGTAGAAATTATTTCAAAAGCAAATATTCTACTGAATCCTTCAATTTTCTATTTTAAACAATTTTAAAACATAGCAACAATAATTTGTTTTTTGCGGAACAGCATTAGATTTATCTCAGTCTCACTATCTAGGCAAATATATGATCTACAAAAAGTAACCAATTTGGCAGTAAACTGTGGTGCCAAAACATATTCGTAACATGAAATTAATTTGTAAGCTTGTTACGAAAATATGGTTCATTAATTACTTGGGGTTATATATCATATAAATTGCAAAGAGAAGTTGTACCAATTCCTTTTCTTTACAGTTTCAATAATGCAAAGTCCTATAATTTATATGTGTATCAAAAAAGGAAGTGTATATGCATTCACCCCAAATCAGATTAAATAAGAAAGTTCATATTTTCACAAAGAAGAGTACAATTATGATAAAGTAAAAGTGTAAAAGTCTTAAAACCACATGAGATGCATCAAATAAAAACAATATTTAATCAATCCAAGCAAATATTTATATGCAAAATACATTTGGAAATCAAAATTTTATTTTGTAATAGCATCTGTATTGAACAGAATGTATGGCTAAATAACAAGAAGTGAATTTGAATGGTTTCCACTTGTCTCATCTTAGTTTTGTAGATTATCAGTTATTGTTAACAACAATTTACAAGACCAGTTAACACAACACATATAAAATGTTTACTGCATGTTATGTCTGAGTGCACATTCATTCACATTTCCAAAGAGCCAAATGTTTGTGCAATGCACAAATATTTGTTCTGAGTCTGGGTGTTTGTGAGACAAAAGTGTCTTGTAGGACCTGATACCCATTACACAAGAAAGACTTAATTGATCTTAAGGTGGGGTCAGCACTGTGTATGTAACTGTTGAGTCTATTTATTTATGTATTATTAAAAGAGAACTTAAACAAAGGTGTTTCTGTAAAACCACTGCTCAAAGAATAGCAATACTGAAACCACAGAAAGGGAATGAGATTTTCAAATGACATTGTGTCTTATTGAACCAACACTAAGCAAAGGAATATAGGGATGAACACATGAAAGTTATATGAAAATTGCAATTAGTGTTAATGATATTTCATCAAATTATTAGATAACTTACCTTCCAATTGTACCATTTTCCCAGCTCTTTTCAATGCTTTGACTGCCTCTTCATGTGTTGCATCCTTTAAATCTTCTCCATTAACTGACAGTATAGCATCTCCAACATATAGCTGTTCAGTAAGATCAGCTGCCATTCCTTTGAATATTTTGGATATTAAAATAGGCATATTATTCTCAATACCGCCTTTAATTGATATACCAAGCCCATTATTGTCTGATTTCACAACTTGTACTATTCGTTTTTGGTTAGCAATCGCTTCAGGAACCTCCGTGAAGTCGCTGTTTGGCGTCTCGACGTTGTTATTGTTCAGGGTACCGTTGAGAGTTGTGGTCGCATCGTATCCATCGTCAAGACACACACTGAAATAGTCATCCTCCAGAGAACAATGCACTCGGTACCATACACCACGCACGAGCGTCTCCAACAGCCCAGAACGAACGCAAGTAGCACTCGGGCTATCACTGCCGCCGCTAGATGCCCCGTTTTCCACCATAGTTTCACTCAAGAAAAACCACCAAAAAATAAAGAATAATATTCCAGAAAAAATATAATGGAATGCTTTAATTGTGTATAATACCTTATATCGTTTAATTCATTCTTCAGTGAATTCGAGAAATGGTGCAATATCTAAAATAATTCAAATATTGCATCAAAATACAATTTTTTATTCACAAGTGTCCACAATCGATACGCAATTTGACATTCCATAATCCACAGCCACAGACTAACAAGAAAAACCACAGTCGATTAAAGAAAAACTGAACTCCACAGTCCACAAGGTCCACAGCTATTCTTTGGTCCATGTTTCGTTCCTGGAGTATTTCAATAAACTAATAATGCAATAATTATTTTCGATAAATTGAGATATGATTTTATACTAAAACCGTCAATTTGCGGTTTTGTGGCCCATTTTGGTTTTGCCCCTTTGGCTGTTTGTTATCTTTTACCATGTCTTTTACTTCAGTCTGGGCGCGTTCCACTTGACGATCGCAGCGACCACGCTCACGACCGCGATATTTACCGTTCGAAAACCCAAGTGGAACGGGTTATGGAGCGTTTTGAGCGTTTATCTATAAAATATTTTAAAAAATCTATAAAACGTTAGGTTCATTATAGGTTAAGTTTGTAAACCTTGACAGTAAACATTAAAGTTTTATCGTCTTGTACTATGTGATAAACAATAATATAGCCAAATATTCGAAGACTCACAAGTATTTGTCTTGGGTCTGGGTGTCTGTGGACTGAAGTCTCTCGCAATTTTCGATACCCACGACGTAAGACTCGATCTTAGTGTGTGGTCAGGACTATGGTGTGACTATTGGGTGTATTTATAGCGGTCAAAGCGGTGTAAAGTGTTATTGTCGGTATTTTGTAAGAAAAAACAATAAAATATAATTTAATGTTTTTATTTATTTATATGCATTTTTTCCAAAACTTTTAGTTTTTTTATCCATCTCCATTCTCTTTTTATGTCTTTTATTTTTGTTCCCCTCGTGATCCTCTTTTTGTTGAATTCGTTTTCTTTATAGAGATGCAGAAGATTTTTGTGGGATAATTTTTCATTCATTAAATCTTTTGCTATTGCTCTATAAGTTTCCAATAGTAAAAGGACGCATGGTGCACTCCATCTGCAAAAATAAACTAAAGCATGCCCACATATAAATGATACAACCACATATTATAATATGTAACTATAAATCGGCATAATTACAGAATTGTTTTTTATGCATACCATTATCCCCTGAATGATGGATTCGTTCCTCAACAAAATTGTCACAGGAATTGTTAGCTGTTATATTATTCTCCGCAGCCAGACTAGCGGACGTCGATGGTTGCGGTTATTTTAAGCTAATAGCTCTATTATTAAAAAAATATTTATTCATTACACAAATATATTATGATTCATAATAAACGTTGTTTATTGATACTAATAACTCAGAAATAGTACCCATATTTTTTTTACATCTTTATTATCAAATATTTAACTTTTCAACAAGACAAATCATAACAACTTATATTTTATTTATATTATTATTTATCACATAGTACAAGACGATAAAACTTTAATGTTTATTGTCAAGATTTACAAACTCCTATAATGAACCTAGCGTTTATAGCGTTTTTAAAATATTTAATACATAAACGCTCAAAACGCCCCATAATCCGTTCCACTTGGGTTTTCGATCGCAACGCTCACGAGCAAGTGGAACAATAAATATCACGGTCGTGAGCGTGGTCGTTGCGATCGTCAAGTGGAACGCGCCCTCTGTGTTGTTATCCGACCAACGTCATTTCCTTTGCCTTTCCGTCAGGAAAAATAGAAAAAAAAAACAATTAATTTGTCACATTTGTTACGTCAATGTCAATTGTTTTGATTTGAGATCTGTGTTTGAGATTTTGGTTGTAATTTTGATAAATGATAAACCTGTGTTGTTCATCAGAACTTGATCGGAACATTTACAATTAGCAAAGTGTTTTTATCGTTTTTCTACTGAATCGATGAAAATCTGTGTTCCTCTACTAAAAACTTTCATTTCACTCAATTGAACATGTTAATGTGTAGAGCGTGTTTATCAACAGAAAGAGAAATGATCCCACTGGACGAAGTCTATGTTTCTAAATACAATTTGCTAACCAATCTCAATGTCAGTTAACTATAAAAATAACAATTTACTTCAACCTCCATATCATAGCTCACGGTATCATCGTAGAGTCACGGGTTCGATCCCCGTAATCAATGTATTTGTGGCCCATAAATATTTAGTTAGGGTCAAGGTGTTATGAGACCAATAAGTATCTCAAAGTGATTAATACTTACAACACAAGACAATATGTTATTGAGCAATTGGTGGTATAAAATTAAAATACTATGTTTTTTACGGACTATTCAAATTGAGACATATTTTTAGGTCGCCTTAATGGATGGTATGCCGCAGTTTATTTGTAGGGATTGTTTAGACACTGTAAATGTTTTCATTGAATTCAGAGATAAATCGGTGTTATCAGAATCAACATTGAGAGAAATATTGCAAGCAGTAAGTATTTTAATTGATATGTTAACATAATTATTATGTAAATGTTAAAAGTTGTTTAAGGGTGAAAATAAAAAAAAATGTACTTTCACCCTTAAAGGAATATTTTTTCACACAAACAATTTTGTTGCTAAATATCCCTGTTCTTTACTATCTAACAGATTATCAATAACAACTTGTTATTATCAACAGAAATACTTAAATAAAATTTGTTATAACATTTTTTTCAGAGTGTTAAATCTGAAGATGACGATAATGTGCAAGAAATTAATGAACCAAGAAATGATGACCCATGTATAAAACAAGAAATCAAGGATGAGTTAAAAAATGAGGACACAAATTCTGATAGTGTATATGAACTCCTTGACAAATATGAAGAAATAGATTACTTATTTTTAAAAGAAGTGAAAGGTATGCTTTTCAATCATGTGTCTGCAGATTTGGCAACAAAATGCCCCATCCATTTATGAATCAATTATGTAATATACACATGTGTCCAATAACAACCATTAAATAATATTATTTCCTCTTATCACCAAATTTCCATAATATTTGGTAGCTCATATAATAGACATACATGTAACTTTGAATGCCTTGGAGTGAATTAAAAAAAAATTAACATACATATTGCATACATAAAGTCATGCCATTCTCGTAGAAGGGGTAGGACAAGAAACAAGAAGAATACCCACATTTTGCCTTGTATTTTCCATTCCACTATGTAATAAGGTGCAAGTCCATCGCCATATCAGGCACAAATATCTGTTTCCTGGTATATAATGAATAGGAAATTAAATATGGTTCTGCCCAACACGAACACAAGACTTCCGTTTTGCAATTGTACCATAGTACAACTATGCCTTTGAGGTTGTCAAAATATAAATAAACATTTCAAAATGTTTTTACCATGATGATTTATGTGGGGACAAATGAGATATGTCAGAAATTGGAAAAAATGTGGCATACCATATGATTAATTATTATTCATACTCTATAATATTGAATTTCCTTACATCATCATTTTATACGAACTTAATATTTGCAGGCCCAAAACTAAGTAAATGCAAAAGAAGACCTAAGGTAAATAAGAAATTAGATGGCAAAGTAAATTTTAAAATTCCTGATATTAAGGACGAAGATAACGGAAAACTGTATTGCGGTTAGTAAAACATAAAAGTTTCAATAAAGCCCACAGCACAAAGCCGCCGGCCCGGCAACACAACCTGCCTATAAGAAAAGCATCATGTCGGCAACAAGCGTCCGGACATGTTGCCCGCAGACATGTTCGCGGGATGTTGACGACGTTAGCGCCCTGCTTAATTGCCTGGCGACACTCAACAACGTCGTAAAAATGATCCTTGTGTCATGTTGAGCCGCCGACATGTCGCCGACAAAGTTTTACGGCTGCCATTAGTGAAGCCGCCAACTAGCCCGCCAACAAAAATTGCCGGCATAGGTCGATGCCGTTGGTCAGCGGCTTCGGTGTGTAGTGCGCTTAAAATTATATACCTAAAATCTTTTTCGACATTTTGTTAATTAATTAAATCAGAATTTAATCTCTGACCAGTTGGTACTGTGATCAGATGCCATTGTTGAAATCTTCAGATGCAGACAGTGTACATTTTTTTCATTTAAGACACATTTCGTCACTTTATACTATCATATTGATATCATTAACATAAAATTCGGCGGAACTCGGAAGCGCGTAAATTGTTCCGACCTAAGTGGTGCGGCGGTAAGTAATAACTACTTAAAAACATTCTACATTTCAGGAATCTGCATAAAAGTGTTTGAAAATAGTGACGAATTAAAACACCATTTAGAGAATCACAAGAATGACAAACATTGTCAGCAATGTACTGAGATATTTGATGGTTGGGCCCAACTTTTGGGCCACCGTCTCATGCACGTGCCTACAAAGCAGAAACATTGTCATATTTGTGGAAAGAGATTTGTCTCATGTGACTATTTAGAATATCACTACCGTAACATGCATGTGAAAGATGAAGTAAGTTTATCAACACAACACATTTGTGTTTAATATGTAATTAAATAAATAAGCAATAAAGCAAAATAAATTTACTTCAGGGGACCAAGTTAAGATGCAAGCAATGTTATTCATTATATGATAATCCAAGAAAGTTGAAAAAGCATATGTGGTCAATACATGGAGAAAAGAAATATACATGTGATTACTGTTCTAAAAGGTAAATTTCTAATTGTATGATCCACTCTATAGATTTAATTTTATATTTTAGATTTAATTTCATTAATAAAATTCTTCTAGTGTCACTTTAGTTGGTAATGTAGATAATGGGCCACTTGACTATGATCGATTTTTTTTAATTATTTTGCGTAGAAACACAAATACCATTAAAATATAACATTTCTGTCAAAATAGTATTAAAGTAACTTGTAACATGAGGCACATATTAGTAATTTAAAAAAAAGAGTGGTAGCTTAGGCCATCTTACTGTCTCTTTCACACCCGCATACTGTAGTCTGTAATGCATATTAACACAGTGACGTCACTAGTTCTGTTTTGTATCCCTTTTACTAGTGGGAGGTCTCTCATAATTATGTGAGAGGTCGCCTGGGTTAGTATCACCGCAATGTCTGTTTTTCCCGCCAAACAGCAGTGTAAATGCTCAGTTGTGTTGCGAATTACAGGACATTGTAGCCAGAGTGACTACTGGACATATTGAGACTTAACATCTTATGTGTCAGGATGGCGAGCTCAGTAGATGCCAAGCATTGCTTTTTAATTCAAGATGTTTGGTTTTACTACTGTTCATGACGGTGGTATCGCTTACCATCACGCGAACGGTATGCTTGTCTCGCAGTTCATTGCAATAAAAAAAATTGTTAAAATTATGCTTTTTTCAGGTTCCAGAGCAAGTCCTCATTGAGAAGTCATGTTGTTTCACACACTGGTACCAAAGCCTACGTGTGTGACATATGCGGCTTCAAATCGAAATTCGTTGGTGGTTTGAAGGTACGATATTATCCTGTAAATGTGAGCATAAACAATTTAATTATTGTAGGGCAATAATATTGTATTATTCAATTAGAATCGAACCAGATGTCTATGGAGTGGCGTTAATGCTTGAAGAATGATTGTTTTGCATTGATTTCAAAATTAAGGAAAGGGCCTCGAGTACATTTGGAGTTGCAAAAAGATGACCGTGAAAATTGCGCTAAAATAAATATTAAATGAACTCAATTTAATAGATTTCGTCTAAGCAGTGATAAAAATATTAAATTCATTTTTATTAAACTTTCTGTTATGATTTTTTTTTTATCATTTTCATAATCGTTGCCACTGACGACTAATTTCAGTAACTCTCCAATAGAGATGTACTAGAGCGCGCGCACCACTTTACCCGTTTTCCGCCTATATATTTATGCAAATGTATTTTTTCTTTCTGTAAAACCATATTCAAGTCGTTCATAAAACTGAGTATTGTCCTTGAATAAAGCTTTGCAAGAGTGTGCACGGACATGTAGATAATGGACACATGTAGTAGCTAAGAAGTAAATATTCCAAATCAGTCGCTGGTGCAAATGGTATTCACGCGTAGGTTTTTAACCGAAAATATTGTTGATAATAATAAATAAATAACACCCAACAGTCACATACATAGTCCTGACCCCACAGTAAGATCGACTCTTGTGTCGTGGGTATGAGGAACTACGAGAGACTTTTCGGTCTCACAAACACCCAGACCCGGAAGAAATATTTGTGGGCCACAAAAACATTTCTCTCGGTGCGGGGATCGAACCCGCGGCCTCTCGTTTCACAGGCGGCTTCTAACCAACTGTGCCACGGAGACTGTCAATCTCCCATTTAAGTTAATTACTGGTGACTCGAGCCGGCTACGCCCGGTTGCAGTTACATTTTGACGGAGAAACCGTTTTTGAAGATTTTTTATTAGTACTTCGAACCTTTTCGTCATAGCATAATGTTATATAGCCTACAGCCTTCGATAAATGGGGTATCCAAAACCAAAATCTTTTATCAATTCCTTATATTAGCGCGCCAAAACAAACTTCGAGTCTTCAGCTTTGTTTATTAAAATAGATTTGATATAAATACTGAAATGCCAATAAGTACTCTTCTATACTTTTTTTCACTCCCATTTCTCGCCTTAGCATGAGAAAAATTTAAATCACATGTAAGTCATTATTTATACAACACAAAGTGCCGTGTCCCCTCTCTTATCGTTTGGAATTAATTGACTAATTGCACGTATTTAAGATACATTATTTCCATTAACAGGATCACAAGATCAGAAGACATTCCACAACCAAAGTGTATTGCAAAACTTGTCAGAGACCATTTCAGACTCAACAAGACCATGATAAGCATAAATGTGACAAGAAAGTTGTCATGTGTCCTGTATGCGGCATACAATTCAGCAGGAATATGAAGGTATATTCATTTATTAAAATATATCTTATTGGGGCATACCATATGACGTTCTAATAATAGCTACAGTTCAAATCAGATCAAAGTAAAAGAAAAGATACACTGCGATCTGTATTACACTTTTTTTAGATATGCGTGGAAAAACATAGATAGGTACATAAATTTATAGACTAACATATCAAAAACTGTAATTCTAATAATATTACCCACATACACATCGAATTGATAATCTCCTTTTTTTGAAGTCGATTAAAAAGTAATGAAGAGTTTATTGACAGGTTATGTTATCTGTAAGTAAGTAGTAAGTTTATAATATATAATAATTAATAATATTATTAAAATGACTATTATAATTCCAATTCCAATAATATTTTCGTAAAACGAAGTTCCGAAACCGAAGGTTTAGTTCGGTGTGACATCTATTTGAAAGATAATTCTTACCGAATTTTACTATTATGCAGCTTACTTTCATAGTCTGTCATATTATGCCATTGAAATATAGAACCGCAAAATATTTTACGACCAACACCAAGCCTGTTACTCAATACTCAGAAGAGCTGTATTGCCTTCATCTTTTACAATAGATAATAGGTACCTATATTTAAAGATACATATTTAAATAAAATATACAGGAGTAGTGCATACTCGATTGAAATATATAATACAGTATAATAAACATAATACATTTTAAGATTTCTTATTTCTTTTGTTACTTATATTCCAAAAAATATTCGTTTTGTGCGGGGATCGAATACACGGGTTTTATTTTACAGTGGATTTGCCAACTACCACGCTACCTGCAAGTGTTGTATTTATTTTGGCGATGCATATGGTTAATAGTACTAATTAGTAACGATTAACTTATCTAAGAAAGTTAAGTAAGTATAATGTCCTACCTGTTTTAGTTATCACGCCACATGAACACCCACAGCGACATAAGGAAATTCGAATGTAACCGATGCCCGGCGAAATTCAAAACCAAACACGCGCTGCAAGCTCACCACGACCGCCACGACGGCAACCGCACCAAGCACTGCGAGTACTGCCCCGCCAAGTTCTACACCGGCTCCAGTCTCATCAAGCATCGCCGAATACATACAGGTCATTATACTATGCTCCTACAAGTTTATAATCGTCATATTCATAGGAAGTGTATTGCAGAACATAGGTCTCACTCGTCGATCGCCTCATAGGCTGTTGGAAGCGGCCTGCATCCAGCGTCTTCCTGCAACCTTAATTACTGGTAGGTCTCTCATATGTGAGAGGCCGCCTGGGTAGGTACCACCGCAATGTCCATTTCTCCCGCCAAACGGCAGTGTAAATGCGCTGTTGTATTTCGGTTTGAAGGGCATTGTAGCCAGAGTAACTACTGACATATATATTATATATTAGATTTCAATCTTATTTCTTAGGATGTCCATCGCAGTGGAATGCCAAGCATTGCTTTTTAATCCAAGGTGTTGTTTGGTTTGGTACTATTCATGAGCAGTCGTGTCGCTTACGATCAAGGAACGGCATGCTCGCTCTCGATTCAGTGCAATAAATAAAGTCAGGTCGTCCTCAACCTAAGCTTGTTCCATAATTCTTTTTAACTAATAAAGTAGCTCAAAGTCACTCAACGAGCTATGGAGAGATGCTCGGGGTTTCACTACGAGATCGAATCAGAAATGAGGAGATCCGTAGGAGAACTGAAGTAACCGACATAGCCCAGCGGATTAGTAAGTTGAAGTGGCCATGAGCGGGGCATATAGCTCGAAGAACTGATGGCCGATGGGGCAAAAAAGTTGTCGAATGGAGGCCACGTCGCGGAAAGCGCAACGTAGGACGTCCACCCACAAGGTGGTCAGACGACCTGGTAAAGGTCGCGGGACGTCGACCTCCAACTGGTCACTGTGCAAATCATTGGGAGTGGCCTATGTTCAGCAGTGGACTTCCTTTGGCTGATGGCTGGAATAAAGTAGCTGGATGTAGGCCACTTCTGACAGGTCACTGAGTAATTCCTAGGGGGAAGCGGGGTTTAACAAATATTTAATCTTTAAGTATATTGTAAAATATTTGACGAAAGTTGAATATTTCTGAATATAATGCCGGCCTAATAAAACACGACATACACTCTAACTTTATTATACTCTATCAAGGTAGGTGATCTATCACCAGATTTAGAGTATGTTTTTGGTATGGATTTCAAGTAACTTGAAATTTGTTTGTGAATTATATGTATTTAATTATATTTCAATTAAAGTTTAACCAAAATTTGTCTGGCCCTGTTCTCAGGTGGTATTGTGGTTTTATTAATTGGTATCATAACTTATAGCATATCGTTTTTTAGAAGGCCATCTCTACATAATGAATAATAATGTTTGATGGAAAAACCAAGACAATAGAAATATATGTGTAATAAAAAAGTAGGATAAATTTCAGTGGAACTTACAGGACTTCTTGATAATTTAAAGAAATAATCTAAAGATGTAAATTAATAAAATCATGTCTTTATTTACAGGCGAAAAACCGTACGTGTGTAAAATATGTAACAAAGGATTTAC